>CANTUQ010000054.1:3827500-8627500 GCA_947683425.1 Excoecaria cochinchinensis | reverse complement strand
AAATTTTAGCCAAATAAATTAATTGTCTGTTTTAATTACTAATATTAAAAATTAAATTGTTGGTAATTTTTATTGGAAAAATAAAATGCATGCTTTGGCTTCTGAATTAATTATGTATATTTCATTAATTGAGTCCTTTAAGTCCTTTTAATTTTCGTTTTGTCAAAATTAAATCTCACTTAGAAGATTTGATTTGGTCAAATATGTATGTATATTAAAAATAACATATAATTATTTAAATATGACTTGACATTATTATGCGCTCAATTAAAAGTGTATAAGGTCTCTATTTTAATTACTTTTGTGATTGTAATTAAGCATTTATATATAAAAATAAGGGATAACTACAAAAAGAACCACAACGTTTTAATCAATTTACAATTAAAACTTTATAGTTTAAAATGTAACAATCAACTCCTGACATTTTATGGGCATTACAATTTAACCCCTCCGTAAATAATTCCATTAAAACTAACGAAAATATAATTTTTTATTCAAACAATTATTTTTTTTGATATTTAATATAGTTAAAAATTAATAATAAATTTCTCTTATTATTAATAACTCAATTGGATTATTTTTTTTTTCAATTTTACATCTTTTATCTTGTTATATAATAATTTTTTTATTATTATTATTCATATTGATAAATGATAATACTTTGTTATTCAATTTAAATTAAAACATAAATTTAACTATTAACTTTAAAAGTCAATAAAAATTAAAAACAAATACTAAATTTTCATTTTAAAGAATTGTTTTTATAAAAATCAAATTATTTTTATATTTGAAAACAACTTTTATTTTATCCCATCTAACAAATTAAATTAAAATAAAATTATAGTTGAAAAATATTGAATTTAAATCTTAAATATAAATTATTTTTTAAAAATTATGCTTTATGAGATCCAAATTAATGTAATAGAATATAATTGAGTTTTTGTGTAGAATATTTAAACATATTACAAAACAATTTTACGTTTTTAACTCTTATTTTTTAATTTAACATTTTAATTAGACATTTATATATTAATTCTGATTTTCTTTTTAGTTGGAAAAACTTAATGAGAGTCGCCCAATTTAATTATTAAAAATAATAAATATTGAATGATATTAATTATTGAATAGAAAACTAAGAAATTCATATTTTGATTTAAGAAATTCTTTAACGGAATTAAAGATGGAGAGAATTAATCGAAATACTCCTAACAACGCATAATTAACAAGTAGTGTTATTGATATGCATATGCGTTTCAGTTAGTGGGAGGTTGTATAATTGATGGCCAACAAGTTAGTTAAATGGATCGGAATTGTAGTAACATGTTTAATTGATAACTACAAGACTTTGTGAGCTGTTTCTCGGAATGATAATGCAATAAAATAGAGAGAGAGAGAAGTTGAGGCAGAGAGGCCTACAAGGTGAGAAAAGTGAGAAATTGTATAAATTATAGAATGATATGAATATGTGGACAGGAGTTTGGGTTGCTTTATGAGTTGTGTCGAACCAATGTGTCTCCTAAAAGTTGTTTTGACTTGATCTTTGGTGCAGGAAATGTATGCAGTCTTCATCAATTTAATTTATCTTACAACTAAAGAAACTAATTAAAGCTTTCAAAATAGACTCTAATGCTTGCTTTTGTTTGGTGGATGACACGACAGAGTCAGTTAGTAGCCATTCTCTCTTTCTCAACTTCTCTTCTACTCAAAGCTTTCTATACCTGCACTTCCTCTCCATCCCCTATACACCCATCAGTATGTATTATTGAAGTATCTCATCTGTATGCTGCCCATATTATCATATTGTCTTTAAGTTTACGACATAGATAATGTTGTTCAAACCTCCTCCTACAACACATATGATTGATTTTTCACAATCATGAAAGGAGGCATTTCATTGAATATATAGGTAACTAGACTCTTATAGATATTTTAGATTATACAAATGGAGACAGATTGATGGCACTATCATATATCAGTCTTTTCTTCACAGCCACTGTGGTCCTATTGAGGATTAATGGTCCTGTAACTTATCAACTAAGACAAAACCTTTACTAAACAACAAATCACCCCTTCAACCCTATATATATATATATAACTTAATTGCTTAATTTGCACATACAAAATTACTCACACGTGTGGTGGAAAAGAAACAATTGATAATGAGGATTATGATTTTTATTTTCTCAGTCATCAAACACAGAATTGAAGCTTTTAGAAGAAGCAAAGCAAGAATTTATGTTCCCACACGGACAACTATAAGACAAGTACCAACACTGTCGCGTTAGGGCCCCCTTCTTATATTCTGCAGTGTTTCCCACTTTCATTGTGCACCTAACATGCCCTCATCCTTTTATTTTCAGTTTTCTTTTTCTCTTTTCGCATACCTTTTTACATTTTAATTCTAAAATAATTATGATAACATTAAAATAAAGTTAATTTTTAGTTTCGGATCTATCTAACAGACAAAGTTTTACAATCTTTTTCAGAAATTACAACTCATGAAATTAATTAATCTCGAAATTACCCATTTGCTCAATCAAAGCAGCACAAAGTTTCGAATTCCATTTCTTTTCTCAATAATTATAGTTGAACTTTTTTACTAAGATAGGGTTGATTTCACCCCTAATCACTGAATTTTTCTCAAATTACGCAAAAATAATAATTTTTTTTCATAAAAATTACTAAATTTAGTACTTATATGCAGAAAAATTACTTTAACCATTTTCTAGTGAATAATTAGCCGAAAAATTCACTTAGCATATCTAATCAGCATGTTTTGCACATATGGCATGCTAAGTAATGTGAAATCTGACATGCCAAGTCAGCAAATATGTAGACAGAAAAAATGAGCTTGGATGCCACAATATCATGCCACGTAGCGGATAATGTGGACAAAATGCCATATGTCATACTGAGTTAGTAACACGTGTACTATTACATGCACAAGTTATGTTAACTAGACATGCATGTCAGCTGAACTTTTCAGCTGGTTATTTATCGAAAAAAAGTTAAAGTGATTTTTCTGTACATTCAGTAATTTTTATGAAAAAAAAAATTATTATTTTTACGTAATTTGAATAATAATTCGATAAGTATGAATGAAATTAACTTCAAAAAAAATATTAACAGTCTGCAGTATTTAAAAAGAGGGAAAAAAAATTGAATGGTTGATGACAGTAAAGTGAAATAATTTTGACTCTGTCATCTCAATAATAGAGCTTTACAGTGCATAGTGAAGGTAAACCCAGAAAGAGGAGGGAAATGTCCCTTTCTATGGAATTTTTATTATTCTTTGGTCCTTCTCTTTGTCAGACTTCTTATCCAACCCTTCCTCATTACCTTCACTCCTTCAACTTTGGTGCCCACGTGGCACATGCTTCCTTTGTTGGACCTCTTCCATTGGATGACTTGGAATAGATGACCAATTCGCTTTCGCCACCTCAGCGTCCCACGTGGTTTGCCATGCTCTATCACACCCATTGTCTCCTTAGTACTACCACTTTCCTTTGCCACTTGGGGTTGGTTCAAATGTTGGTTTATGGACTTTGAAAGAGTTGCATTGCCCTTTTCCCACGAGGCTGCGCCATTGTCTTCAAATTTAATCGATATGAAAGACTCTGGAAAAAAGCTTCTATTATTGTTAATAATTCCCATAAAATTAAAGAAAAAGAAAAGTTAATTAATTAACATGTTTTTTTTGTAAGTAATTAATATATTTGACTAAAAACAAATACTTGTTGAATTTCCTTGCATAAATTATAAATATATATTTTCAGGCTAATTACTTGTTGCAAATATATATCTAATTAAATCTAAACTCAACTGCTTAATCTCTAATGACTCAACAATGACATCATTATACTAATTAAGGAAGCTGATAGCCCATGCATATAGGAAACAATTAATCTCTAAAAACAAAGTCATAAATCACTTGCTAATTAAGGGAATTGATATCATGTTGATGAGAAATCCAGAATCGCATGCAAAACTAGTGAATTCTTCTTGTGTGAAGATGGCAATAATTAAACCTGTATTGATTAGTTACACAGTGGTGAAAATTGAAGAAGAAAAAGAAACAAATACCTTCAAGACTGGTAGAGGCATCAGATAGATTATTATCGGAGAGATGAGATTTGGAATGGCGAAATTCGAGGCGATTAAGAAGAGAACCAAAGGCAAAGATCTTAGGAAAAGAGATGGGTGTCTTCTTAGGATGATAAGAAGGTGTTCTTGAAGATGAAACATTGCCTTGTTTTGCAGCCAAAATTAGAAGCCTTTCATTCAAGCATAAAGCACAAACTCCAATTACTAGCTCTTTTGGATGGAAATAACAATATGAATTTTCTTCTCTGTACCCGTTCATGGCACTACTGTTAACAGAATTCAAAGAAGAAGAAGAAGAGAGAGAGAGAGAGAGAGAGTAGAGAATTAGTTTGGTAGAATGTCTATATAAATATTAGGTTTGCATTAGAGATAAAGAAAAACAAACATTTTAGTAAGTTATATATTAAAGAATTCTAAGTGCAAATGGCCCACCAAATGTACACAATGTTGAGACATGGTTGTACACTAGGTGAATTTTTTGTTATATTTTATTATGTATTATTTTGGAAAATCAAGACTCTTTCTTGGTCTGAGTGGTTCTTGTTGGAATTTTCATGGAACTTGCTCTGCTTCACTCGCTTTTCATACCCTTTTTCTTTTCTTTAGCTTTTTATTTTCAAGATCTAGAAAAACTTTTTGAATTACTGTTTCCTTTTCAAAATTTTATAAGTTACTATATCATCCTACATTATTTACATGGGTTTCATAGATTTATTGCTAATAGGGGATTATGAGTTACTTGGATTTTTTGTCGAAAAAGAAAAAGTTACTCGGATCTCAAACAAAAAAAAATATATATTTGGCAATGCAAATTGTTCTAAATGCTACAAATCAAAAAATAAATACTCTTTCTGTTTTATAATACTTGACGTTTTTTATAAAATTTTATATTTTATTTTATATATTATTTTTAAACTTCTAATATAATATTAATTTTTTTTTCAATTTTCAATATAATATTAATTTTATATTCTATTTTTAATGTTATTTAATCAATTAAATTTAAGTTACAATTTTAAAAGTAATAAAAATAAAAATAATTTACTCATTATTTATTATATTTAATCATAAATTTAAGTATAATTAATACTCTTTAATTCTAGTGAAAATAACAAAAGTGATACATAAAATGAAATTGATAGAATAAAAAGAGAAAAAATAACCTCACATAGAATTTTGCTAATGTTTATAATTTTTCTAACTTTAGAAAAGGTATACTAAAGTATCATAAAAGATGAGATTTAATGACAAAATTCGCCTCTTACTTAATTAAAAATTTTAAAATAAAATATTTATAAATATTTGAAAAATAACACTTTTTTTTGTGAATATACTGGACGCGAATTTAGTTTAATAGAACATAATGAATTTAAATATATATATATATATATATATGTACACACATAAAAATCGAGGGCCATGAGGTATTTGGGAATGGGTCCAAAGCAAAAGTCAAAAATTGCAACTTATACTTGATTTTGGAACTCCAAAAGGGCGTAAGATGCACTTCCATTGAAATTGATTTGTTAGAACAACTTATCTCTTCTCTTATTAACTTTTGCTATCTTAATTGAATTATCCCATCAAAAAAGTCTTTTGTATGAATTATTTTTAAAAAGTTGGGGTAACCAAAAATCCAAGCCATGTGAGAAGGCAGAAAAATTTGTCAATCGGCTTGAGATGAAGCTTTTAAAAGTGTCATAAAATCATGTGAAGGAGCAAAAGATCCTTCAACTAGCTTCATTTTTCTTTTTTAAATTACATAACCATAATTTTCTCTATCTAAGTAAATTATTTTCTTAAGTAATTACTCAATCTTTACATAAATCAATAATATTAATGTAATTATTAGTTTTGCTAATTTTATGAAAAAAAATTAATTTTTCTTCTAACATTTGTAATTCAGCATTTTGCTTGTAAAAAAGAAAATAAAAAGCCATAAAAAGAAACAAGGAAACTAATGATCACATGGGGAGAAGGGAGGGGTGTTTCCATTATGGTTGGCTTCAACTCAACCTCCCATCATCCCAATTATATTTACTCCAAATATATAGTATTTTTTTAATGTCTCCTACTCCTAACTAAAACTAATACTTGTTGCTCTTTAACCCTCTTTTCTCTTTCTAGTTAGTTTCTATATATTTATTTATTTCCTCCTTTAATAACTCCTAGGACCCAATTGGCTTTTATGCTGGCTTGAAAATGAAATGATATTATTTGGGTATGTAGGTAATTTAGTCTCTTTATTGTTGGTTGGACCCAACAATGAAAATTTCTACATTAATGTAGTTAGGTAGGTGTAACCATAGTTGAAAATCCAATGCACTATCATCTTCTTAAATATATGTACTAAATTTCTAATGATTAGTCAAATTTTATCTTGCTTGACAAAAATAGGTGACACCTATTGTTATATGATAAAAAAAAATTATTCAATAAGCTTTGAACTTTCTAGAAAGAAGTCAAATTTGCATCTATGCATTTCAACCTATGCTTCCAGTTGGGAGATTTGAACTGAATTTTATACAGTTGCCAACGTAAACTGCAATTCAAATGGAGTTTGAAAATTATTAAAGAAATTAATATGGTCCCTCCTTTCCTTATCATCATCATATTAATGACTAATTCCATGACCCTTTCTTTGGAAGGAAAAGTATGCATAAATAAATACTCTATAATAGTAAGTAGTTTATCTTCTAAAACACATCAATATTACTGTTTTTGATATATCAGATTTAATAGTCATATCAACATTGTTATTGGTAAAAGAGAAATTTAATGTATTTATATATATATATATATAAGGAAGACCCACCGTTTAGAATCGTTCAACAAGCAAAAACTCATGGATTTGACAAAATCCTTCAAGACTTTTGAGGGATTCGAAATTTTTTCTTAGTAATCAGAACATTATTGACGATATAAAATTATAAAAAAAAATGAAATTCGGTAAAGAAAGAATAGAAGTTGATAGATTTTCAGCCCCATGCCTTTTCCTTTTTTCTTCGAATTGACTAGGCGAGTGGTACGTGTTATGTGAACGTGGAAGCCAATACTTGCGATAAAAGTTGCTTTTACAGCGTCTTTATGCATTCCTAAAACAAATCCTCAACCTCATCCACAAGCAAATTCATGCAATTTGCTCTCATCATTCATGGAATTCGCACTAAGTTGGCATACCAATTTGTGATGAAAAGATTTTCACTTTAATTTTTATAACAATAAACTATTTTCCTCTTATTTAAACACCACAAAAGAAAAAAATATAAAAAGATATTTTATTATAATTATATATAGAAAAGAAAGAAATTGAAGTTGGTGTATCACATCATTGATTATAGATGCTTAAATGAAAATAATATTAACAAAATCTCATGAGTGAAATGTAGACTATTAAAGGAATTGGGTGGAAAAATTAAAATAAAAAGATGTTAAAATTCTCAAGTTTTATGCCTGCCAAACATCAGATTTAAGTCTTACTAACAATTCCACTGGAAATGCAACAGAATTTGTTCTAGCATTTTGGTACAGTAGATGGGGAAAATTTTCTAAACAGAAGCAAAATGTTGAAGGATATGAGAGGCTCGATGACAATGCCATTTGCCCTGCACATTCCGCACAATCAACAAAGAAAGTTAGATTTCTCTACACTTCATGATTCATACAACTTATTCAGTTCTTCAGCGAAGGCCTTTCTAATGGCTTCTCTCTTGATCTTCAGAGCTGCAGTGACAAGACCAGATTCTGGAGTCCATGGTTCGGAAAGCAGTTTGATCTTCGCTGGGATCTCAAACTTCTCCAAACGCGCTCTCTTAGCTTCCTGTAATTGATGAGAAGAGAAGAACAAACAGATTAGTGAAGCTAATCAATCACATTATGCCAAGTTTTTAAGCAATACCCCAGTCTTCGTTTCCAAGCAAAGGGTTAAAGGTTAATTTTTCAACAAAGTGCAAGGAACGAAAGTTCCTCACTGATCACAAAGGGACATGATAGAGGGTAAGGATTATGTCTGAAGATGACCAGTGAAGAACAGTCTTTGGATTGAATGTAGGAAATCTGAGAAAGATCCTGAGGAAAACTTGCAGACCAGAAAATGCATTGTTTTGTCTTAATTTAACACTAAAACAAACACAAATTTTCACCAACACTATTTAATAGATGAAAACCAGAATGGTTCAGGACCTTGTGACTTTGTGCAATCAAGTCAAAAGTGCAACATAAAAAGAATTACATTGTAGGCACCCAATTCAACTCTTGAGGGTATGTAACTCGGATTAGAATTGGAGAATGTACCTTAACGAGTGAAGCCTGTACTTCCTTCATGGTTTCATTTTTCGCACACAAGTCTGAAAAACCAGTAAAGCTGATTCCCTGTTTTGATGCCCACGCTTCTAGGGCAGGTTGTGCACCCACCACAATGGCCACACAGTAACTGTGAAATGGATCAGCATGCACCATCAAGTTGTCCACATAGGGGCTCACAACAAGAGCAGCCTCAACCTGTAAAGGGAAACATTAGTCCCAAGAAAAATTCAGTTAAAAAAAAATGGCAATCTACCCTCAAAATCCAATACCTTTCCTAAAGAGACATACTCCCCATGCTGAAGCTTGACTATGTCCTTTTTACGGTCAATTATCTCAAGGCAACCATCAGAGTGAAACTGCCCAATGTCACCTGTGTAGAACCACCTCATTCCTCTCTCATCAACCTTTTCACAACAAAGAAAACAAAACACATAATCAAAACTGCTGTTAACATTTCCTTGGCTAGTAGCCTTGCAAAATAGATGTTACCATGGAAATTTAAAATTTTACCTTGTACACTTCCCTTGTTTTCTCTTCATTCTTGAAATAACCAACAGTGACACTAGGACCACCAATAACTATTTCTCCACGAGGCTTTGGTGAATCACTTGTTAAATATCCACCTTCAGGCCAATCTATTAACTGAAGGCGAAAACATATGGTAATATTATAATCTCTCACTGACAACATTATAGGATTTCACATCCACATTAATCATTTGAATATCATAATAAATACTTGTTACGTGGCTAAGCAAATAGGGAGAATCAAGCAGTTACACAGGATAGACTGAGGAGAGGTGGAAGGTGAAAAAGCATTGATATTTCCAAAAGATTATTTTAGCCTAGGAAATGTGAGATAAGAAAGAATCTGAATCATAACGAACCAATGCATGAAATCATGTTGTAAGTAGGACTATAAAGAGTCAACACTACGAGAGATATATGTGAAGGCAACCAACAAGAAAACTGGGCTCACACAACACACAGAATATAACACCAAATTCAAAGTTTCAGTTGTTGCAAAATTTCTTCAATCGCCAGAGATACTCCTTCAAAGCTTGCCATTCCCACCAGTTTCTAATAACTTCCAACTGTTCTAGACTACACATGCACTACTAAAACAAACCTCTGTTAGTTGGATACTGAAGCTTTTCTAGGCTATAGATCCATAGAATTGATAACGCTCTTCAAATTTCCAGCTTAATATGCAACCATATATCCTCTCTGGCTCACGCCAACATCATAAGGACAACAGTCAAGCATTAAAACTCAAAGAATTATTTAAAAATAAAGAAATAACAAAAAACAGAACAAAACTTTGTGCATGGGAGCTAAACTCCTCCCATGGGGTTTTTGTCAATTCAAAATATCAGTAGTGAAAAGTGCAATCTCTATCAAGGAAACAAAAATAAAATAAAATAACCACTGAAAGTCTAGTTGTTCACAATTTAAAAAATCCAGAAGATTTTTGCACGAGTAGAATTGTCAAAGGCAAAGCCAGCTGATTTCAGTATTTCCTCACCTTCACATATGTGCAGGGAAGTGGATTACCAACTCGACCAACTGATGTATCATCAAACTCAGAAAAGGTCCCACCAGCACAAGTCTCAGTGAGACCATAACCTTGGCCTATTGGAGCCCTGCACAAAAATATGTTCAGTACATCTCATAACAGAAAATAGAAAACACTATACCAGAAGAAGATTGGAAGATCAAGCGTGGCAAAAGCATACAAGGATAGGTTATTCATTTTGATTGCATTAACCATACCAGGAAGATTGTTTCATCTACCCATTCATAAAGAGCATGTAATTTTTTATTTTTCTCAGAGGAAAGATTAAAATTTCAAGGGATTTCAGGATCTGTAGAACTTGCATTTAATTTAAAATTGTGCATCTTCTTTAACACACTATTGTACATTAGCCTCATTCCCCATAAGAAAAATTTTCATATTTTCTTCATGCATGGATTAGAAAGAGATCTAGGTAGAGCATCTACAGGACTCAAGTGCATTTTTCATTACCAAAGCTCTCCAATGGTAAGAGGTTCTTAGTGGTTCAGGATCCAAGCTGCCATGTACCATCAATGAAAATATATTCTATAAAGCAATCAATGAAATTTCCATCACCTCACATACTCTTTCACAAACAAAAATTTGGCAAGAAAAAGGTGATCTCATGTGTCATCATGGTCAAGGGTTTACAGAATCACAGTTTCAAAAAGCTATTCTGCAGCTAACTTTTGGCTTTAGTTTATAGTTTTACATTGTTTTCATTTACATTAGTTTAGACATGATGAATATTTACGGATGAAAATACATCTTCAAATATTAGCATGGTACTGCATAAAGTGCCAGGATTCATCACTTATTATATGCAAACAGCAATCAGCATGTGCCAAAGAATACTAACCCAAGGCAAATGTTGATAAATCTTTGAGTATCACTAGAAAGAGGAGCACCTCCAGAAAGCAAAAAACGAATTTGACCTCCCAAAACTGCTCGAACTTTCTTAAACACAAGGAAGTCCCAAAGAAGCATTTCTAGGCCCCAAGCTCCAAACCAGCTACCATTAATTGCAGACAGTCTACGGTTATATGCCAAGTCAAACAGTTTTTTACTTAGACCCCCCTTTGCATCAACCTGAGGTATTAAAAATTTAGTAAGCAACACAGTTATCCAACAAAAGGTAACAATTATAACAGGCGTATCATGTATGCATATGTGATGTGTGTTTGCACATGCAAGGATAAGAGAGAAAGCATGTCAAAATTATGTAACCTTCTTGAGCACACCATCCCGAACACGATCAAGAATTGCTGGGACAGCTGCCATCACAGTCGGCCTCAATACAGTTGCATCTCCCTTTGTTCCCCTTTTGATTTTGTTTGATGTATCAGTAAGTGTCAAAGGGGATCCATATCCTATAGCACTCCCAACACCAGCTACTATACTCTGCAAAATTGAAATGTGATATAATATGTTGAAAGCAAAAGGAAGAATATATAAAGTTAAAATGATCATGTAAATTACTAAATGAACAGATCCACACCTCACCAGCTAACTCAAGGATATGAGCCAATGGCAAGTACGCCAGATAAACGTCCTTGTTCTCAAGGCCAGGAACAATTGTCCTGACTGAAGAAACTACAGCTAGTACATTAGCGTGAGTCATCATTACACCCTGTGAAAGGTGGATAAATAAGTATCATATGAAGTCTAATAGGGTTTGGCTAATTCCAAATACTTTGCAATAGAGAGGTTCAACACACAGGAAAGTTCAAAGGTAACAAATATGACTACATTACAGTAAGAAATATAAAAATTTATTATCATACCACATATTCCTGTAACCATAAACACTGTGTCACAGGCACAAGAAACACTCAATATATTACACCATATATTGAATATTCATCCACCAAAACACATATAAAACAAGAAACTGAAATTCAAACTTCAGGCAAAATTTATGATCAACTGGCAACACTAAACTTTACTTAAGGGCAGTAACTTTTGTCATACAGATGGGAAGTAAAATTAAATGGCAATTCGTGAAAATGGGCCAAAAAACCTGCTGTTAATTTCCTGGAACCTAGGAAATAGAGATAATATAAAATTAAAAAAGGAGAAGACCATTTTGTGATCAATCAGATTTTTGGAAAATTTAGAGAAGGGAAGGGGAATGGCATCTATGTGCCTAATATTTAAGCTGCTGACCCCAACATCTAGATGTGGTACCTAAAGACACCTCATTTAATTATACCATCCAAAGATTGCATAAAAGCCCAAGTTATTCCCCCCGTCAACAACCAATGAGTGAGATGTCATCAAAACTTAATCAAGTGAAAGCAAACAAGCTTGTGATAGAGTAGAACTATAAGCATAAATAGATATTCAAACCTTGGGCAACCCCGTACTCCCACTTGTATACATTATTACTGCAACATCATTTTTAAGAGGCAAATCGGCATCAGCAGGATTTTCTTGTCCAAGCTTCTCAACATTGGAAAGTGAGATGATGGTCCAGCGACCACTCTGCTCCAATGATGCAATAGATGGAATCTCATCATCCATACATATAACACGTTTCACAGTGTCAAGTTGTCCACTTATGTCCGCAAGTTTCTTCAATTCTTTGTTCCCACAAATGACAGTGGTAACCCCTGTCTGTCGAGAAAAGCATGCACCATTAACATTGAAAAATAGGTCTTAGAACAAGGAAAAACATTGGTTTCACCATTGCAATTGTGGTCATTCATTGTGATTTCCATTAAAAGTACATTGCAAATGGCAGATATACAAATTTACAGCCACTACAAACTTCATAAAGTCGAAGAGTTGTTAAAAACCATATTAATTATGACCAAACTAACTATGCAAGACAATAAATAATACCAACCACCAGAACAACCGAGAATCTAATGAGCATTTTCCTCCTCCATTGTGGAAGCTACATTTTATATAATATTTCAAATGTCTGAAACATTAGAATTTGATCTTAGTATAGGAACATGACAACAGCAACTTGTAGGGGAAAATCAAGAATTTATGAATCTAAGAATTGAAAGTTCATTATCTGCCAAATATCCAAAATAAATCATCAAGAGTAAATAAAAAGTTGCTTTAGAAAAACAACAATAGGGAACTGAATCTTTAATTAAATACCTGACAAAAACTTTGAAACAGATACAAATCATGATAATTCCAATTTAGAGAAGAATTCGAAATCATTGAAAAATTAAAAGGCAGACTAAGTTTAATATTCCAGACTCTGACTAATAATACTGAGTTTCATGTGAAATGATACAGAGATTCTACAACATGGCTACTCTTGAATATTGAATCAATAATAATATCATAGACTCAAAAGGCATAATAATATACGAGAAAACCTCATTTAAAGAGTGACAAAGAGCTTCCTCTCCCAAGGATGCATAGATAGTAACCACGGTAACATTGCGCCTAAAGCAAGCCTGATACAAGAAAGAAACCAGGTTAGTTGATTGTGAGGCTTGACCTGAAAAAATCTTCAATACCAAAACTAATTGTATAGAGAAAACATATTTATATATTGACAAAATGATCCATTATAACTTAAGCACCTGGAGAGAAAGGAACCATTCTGCTCTTGTATCAGCAAATATTGCCACACGTTCTTCCCTTGGGTGCCCAATCCGAGCCAACCCAGAAGCAAAGTTGCAAACTTTTTGAAACGCCACGGCATAACTGGTCCATTCATACTCTCCCAGATGAAACTTCTCAAAAGACCTTCCATCTTCACTAACTTCAACTTCCCTGGAGATCAACTTTCTGGTTCCAAGAAAAGATTTATTCCCATGTCTTTTGCAGGCATACTCAAAAAGCTCAGCAAGAGTAGAAACACCCTCCCATGCTGATTCCAATGGAGTCGGAAATCTAGAATTCCTAATAGCGTACCCTGGTTCCCCTCCACAATCCACAGGAACCCCTCTTTGCTTAGCATTGTTTTTTGAATTCCGGAAGAGAAAAGTAACCACAAGAGGAACAAGAACACCGATTATATAAGCACTCATGCTTTAACAATGAATTTATGCACCAAACCCAACCAATGAATCGACCAATTTGAAAACCTGAAACAAATAATTCGAATTGAGTCAAACAAACAAGAATGGGATCACACAATAATAACAGTGATTTAAAGCACATATTTTTACTTGAAGAAGAAAAAGAAGAATTAAAGCAATGGCATTGACAGTGATGGGAAGAATCGAACAGGGTATGTCTTTAAGGTGGGATTATAATTGTGGGGCGGATAGATCGAAACTGAAGAAGTTGGAGTTTCAGGAACTGACTGCCACTGCACTCGTTTTCAATTTTTCTGTCTTTTATTTATTTTTTCTTTTCTTCTGTTAATTTTGTTCTTTGCGTATGGTTTTTTTAATGGACTGAACACACAATTGGCTTAGTTTACGACCATACACTTGGCAGATCCAGTTGCAGGGAGATTTGCTTAGATCTGAGCCGTGAAATTGGGTGACTGACAGTGATGATGTGGTGCATGCGGCCCAGATGGCTTCCTGTCAGTACCTCTGCGGATCTTAACCGTCAGATCTTCTTTTTTTCTTTTCTTTTTGTTCTGATCCGCATTGGACCACAAATGAAATCAATTTTCCTTTTTGGACCACAAATATATACTCAATAGTTTAGTTTGAAATTTTCTTTTTGGGTATATAATGAATGATTGTCTGTATAATTGACTCACCCAATCCCAATTTGTACGGATAAATTTATAAAGAAACTAATATTTAAATATTTTTTGATAAAAAAAAAAAGAGTGGTGTGTGGTATAAGTAGGTACAGAGCCAGGATCTCGAAGCGAGGGGATCACATATTATAATTTTATTATAAAAAATTAAAAATACATACAAATTATACTATAAAAATATATTACATTTAAAATTAAAAAAAATAACGATGAGAATAAAATAAAAATATAACTTTTTTAATTGTTTTTAACGCGATTTTTTATTTTATATTTTAAAACTGTTGAATAATCTGTTTATTGTCAATACTATCAAATATTCGAATAATAATATTTAAATAAATTTTTAATTTTATTTACGTGTCCAAAAATATTGAAAATAAATTTAAAATGGGTCATTTAAATTAATTGTGGGGTCACAAATATATATATATATAAAATTGAGTATGCACACACCCTCATGCTAACGTAGCTCCGCCCGTGGGTATACGGATCCTACCATTGTATCAATAAAGGGAAGAATTAAGAATAACATGTGATGATAAATGATTGAATATGAGTGAACTTTATTACCACGTAAGCAAACATAATTAGTTAAAATTAACATAATGATAAAAAAAATTATCTTTTGTGAAATACATCCAATCCAATCCAACTCAACTCATACATACTGTGCAATCAATTCATGCAAAAATTGAATTTCAAACTTACTATAATCAATTTTGTGAGATAGTTTACATCTTTTAGTTGTATCTTATGTATCTATTTCCTTTATCAATCATAAATTTAATGCAGCTACACACAGTTTAACTCACAAATCTTTTTGGACAGACAGCTTAATTATTTATAAATGCATATCATTCTCTGGAAATATGTGGCCAAATTGGGAACTCATGTACCCAAAAAGAAAGATGAAAGGAATTCTGGAATGTGTCGCCCACTGCCCTCCTTTCAAATAATAATAATAATAATATGCCCAAAGTCAACAAATATGAATCGTTGGATCTTTTTTATTTTAAATTTAATGGCTCGTATTTATTGTGCAAAGCACATTAGACGCACTACTAATTAATAGCTTCCTGAGTTTCAAATAGGAAGTCACTTTGCGTACAAATGACTTTACTATTAATTTGTGTAAAAATTAAAAAAAAAAAAAAAATCGAAAAGTCAATTTCCAAGTAAGAAGAAGACTCGACTCCTTCAAGCTTCTCTAATCGTCATCTAATTTCATGTGATTAATCTTAATGACTTCTTCAAATATCTTCTCCAAGTTTCATGTGCTATTAAATCATAATAATAGCTAATTAGATCATTGACATAAAATAAATTACTCATCTTTTCAAAAATGTAACCATCTCAAATCTATTTTTTATTTTTTTATAAATTAGTATTGGTTTGACATTTCCTTCATGAATTGACAACCGAAGCTTCCATCCCTCAACACATGCCACTTTTAAAATTCAACAATACCTTGAATATATAAATATGTTGAATCATTTGTTTGATTGTCTCAACATCTTTATGCATTTTTCATGCCTCCTCGTATTTAGATCAATTAATTTAAAATCGGATATTATCGAATTAATAATTGACAATCACAAGCATTTAACCCTTGACTTTTTCCATATGCGACATTAAATGTACATAAACGGTTACTACATAATTTCTTTTAAAAAATGTATAAAATTGTATTTATAACTACCCTAAGACCATACCGATCATTTCATAACTATAAAAATATTTCAACTTATGCTCGATGAAAATATATCATCTGACATCTGAGAAAATAATGTATAATTCAAACGGTTGAAAATATTTTTAAAATCAAAAAGAAATCTAATATTTTTTTATCAGAATTTATAAAAGTAGATAAACTAATGAAATTAAAAAAAAAGATTCGATAATCAAAAACAAAATGGTTAGAATCTCCCCTCTTCAGCCCAAAAATATATTATTTATGGATTCAATTTATCCAAATGTTAAATTCTAGAAACAACAAATATTAGTCTTTAAACCTTTTCCTCGAAAAAAAAAATCTTCAAACCTACAAAATATATATATATATATATATATATTATATATCTTAAATGTAACAATTTGATTTTAGCTAGCAAATACAACTAAAAATAAATAAAAATAAAAAGATTGGGAAAAAGGGGGAAGAAAGGAACAGGCAGGCTTCGTTTCTTGCAAAGTTTTCAGAGTAAAGCTCACAGAATAAAATCGTGGGCCGCAGTTTCGTTTTAAAGGCTTTGCAGTTTACCAAAATGGTTGTCGGTTTTCTAATGCATGTCGAATTTTGAAGTTGAATTACGAATATATTGTTTTTATGGAAATTAATCAATGTTAAGGAAAATTGCAAACTAGAGGATAAATTACATATAATTTGTCTACGAGTATTTAGCTATAGTTGTTATTGTTAATATAATTGAGATGTTAGCAAAAGTTGTACATCCCACTTCTGCATTCCACATCGTGTTTAAAAAAGAAAATATCACTAAACCACTATAACTTAATTCTCTTTTCCATAATTGAACAAATTACTCAGACATGTCAAGAACAGTGCCTATCTGGAAAAAAAAAATATTAAGATTTTTAAAATAGTTTTCAATTTGTTGGTGATCTTCCAGGTGCTGTATTTGTATCTTGGGAATTTCCATGAGAGGCTGCTCCCCCTGAAAACATTTCCATCATTGATCTCAAAGCCCCTCTTATTTCTTGAGGCATATTTTCTCCAAGATTCACATTGATGTTTCCACCTGATCTTATTTCTGGTTCCTCAGATCCGCTAACATTCCTATTTTCTCCTTGCCTTTCTTGGGAGTTCTCTCCCGTGTATTGTGCAGCCATGTTCATAAACATGTTTGCAATATCCGCAGGGAAGGCATTTGCATTGAATGGCATCGACGTAGATGGAGGTATCTGGAAATTAAATTCTCGACTATCATGAGTAGAGGAATTTGTGCTCTGCAAATAGTAGGATTAACAAGTATTTAGTACAGGAACTCAGAACAACACATAGGATTATGAAGTTAAATTCTTGACTTGAACAACACATGTCAGCTGAATTGATTGTAAATAGAGGGAGAGAAAACAGACACTTGGCATCCTTTCCAACATTAAAGCGAATTGGAGGAAAAAAACATTAGAGTGTTTCAATGAGGACCAACTAGGAAAGATTCCCAAGAGAAATTTACTGCCTTACATTACCTTCTTCTTCTGCTTTAACATAAAATGAACGAGAAGAATGAAAAAGTAGGCATTACCTGATCCCATCCAGTCCGTTGCTGCTCTTCTTTCAATTTTTGCTCAGCTACCTATGATTTGACAATAACGAGAATCATTAAATAAATAAAGGATATGAAGAAGAGGAGGAAAACAAATGAGGCACAATGAGGAAGAAAACCCGGATATTTTCTTTGACTGCTTCATTGTTGGGATCCAGTTGTAACGCTGAACAGAATATTTTTGAAATCTGATATCAGATTACTAGCATGATAAAATTAATCAACTTAATTCATCACTCTCATAATACGCAAATAATATGAACCATTATCACAGAAAATACTTCAAAACAGGTGCAAGTGTATAATTTCAGTATAATGAATTCAACTAAAATCCAACCGACAAATTTTTGTTCGTGCTAACATCTCTGCTTTAACTTTTTCTGTGTTGCACCAATGCCATTTATTAGACTTAAAATCTAAACCTCAAAATAATAAATTAATATGTAAGAATATCAGATGAAACAATATTACTAGACATGCAAGATTGAAAAGCAAATGTCGCTGTTAAAACTCTTAACAATCTTCATTCATCTTTCAGTTGCAATTAAGCAATGAATGCTCACAATTTTAAATACTAACTCGCATTGGGCTAAATTAGATCCAATATTTACTGTGAATCAAAGAAACAGTACAGAAAATTTTTGAATTACTAGCCCATCCTAACCACCAAATGGAGAACCCAATCCACCAAAAGCAATCTACTTAAGGACAGGATAATGAGAGTAACAACTAATGGTGAAATTAAGAGCACACACCTAAACATAATTCATATCATAACCAGCACACAACAATAACCCGCAGAATGCAAAAGAGTGAACTACAGCTCACATGCCATGAGGATTCAAGTACATGGAAAACTTAAGGATAAAGAATCAATGTCGCGCCAACCTTTCTTAAATCCTTTATCAATAGCATCCCTGTAGTCCCCTTGTGCATAATATGCTAGTCCAAGACGACTGTATGCCTTACTGTAATTCTGGTCAATTTCAATGGATTTAAGACAATCTTTGATTGCTTCAGAATATTTCTGAATCTGAGTATAAGCGGCTGCCCTGATATGCATGCATTTGCTCATATTTGAAATCTGAATTATCATAAACAATATAAAAAAGCCCTAGTCACAGTGCAAACAAAGCAGGGTCCTATGAATGGAGCACTAAATATAATCTTATCTTTCAGCAATTTTCATGAAGTAAAGGCTCCCAGAAGCTAAAAGAGGCAGCATCGTAAATAAAACAGCATCCACCAAACAGTTCCAATGACAAGAATATTTGGTTTTAGTATAAAAAAAATAAATCCAATACATATTTCTCTTTTATATTCACAGGAACATGGACTTTATCCCAAAATTAGTGAGATAGGTTCATATAGGATTAGAGTATATAACAATAATGATTGGAATTGCACCTGTTACAGTAGTAAACAGCATTACTTTCACAAAGCGAGATAGCACAGGAATACAACTGAATTGCATCAGAGTACAACTTTGACTGCATGGCCTGGTTACCTGAAAAGCAAAGGCAAAATTATACAACAAAATTAGCCCTAAAACCACAAAAGTAGAGCCCAACAATCAGTTAGTAAAGTGACTCTCTCTCCCTCTGTCTACGTGTGTGCGTGCGCGTTGGGGGTTGGGGGGGGGGGGGGGGGGGGGGGGAGAGAGGGCGGGCTGGTGTTGCTAAATACAGTCGTAAGAAACAAAAAATACATTTAAAAAGTGTCTTTGGGAATTCAGAATAGACACTTTGCACAGTCTATAAATCAACAATTCATAAAGCCATAAAATATAATATAAACCTTTTGACTTTAATGTCTCTGCCAGACTGTTCCGGTTATATGATTGGCATCCAGCTTTTTCCATCTCCTGATATGGCAGATCATTTTTTTGTTCTATTAGTCTAGCTTCACAATGGAATAAAAAAAGGATAGATTGGCAAATAAATAAGACATAGGGACAAATACAATGATATAAATCACAATGGATATTGGACAAAAAATGGTAATTATCTTTCAAATGAACCTAGCATACATGACCAGCAACAAATCTAAATTACATTTAAAGCATCATGAAATAAATTCGTTGCTTTATCCACTTGAACAGGATCATCTTTTCCATCGGGTGTAGCCTTAAAAAAGTGAATTTTCTCAAGGGCAGCAAAGAATTGCCCAAAGAGTTCATCTTTAGATAGCCCTGCAAATAATATTGAAAAATAGTTAGTCTTGTGTAGACTAAGACTTGCAACAAGAGCAAAAAGTTAAAACTACTCCAACATGAGTACAAAACTCCTACTGTGAAGAGAATTACAAACAAGGGAACTCTAATTTTTCCTCTATCTCTGTAAGTTAGTTGTATCCTCTCAAAATCTCATCTTGAGGATACTTTTGACAAGCCCCTAAAAATCATCAATCAAATAAAATTGTTATAAGTTTAATTTAAAAATAAATAAATCAATAAATTGGCACATATATGTCACTAGAATTCTCATTGCACAAACACAACTGAGTAGACAAATATGAATTTAACACTACAAACAAAGAAAATAAAAAGAACCAATATATATCATTTTTAAGCACAGGCCTCGCATAAGAAGAAAGAGGATAAGCCTACCCATTGGATAAGAAGGCTGTGTCCAATCATCGCCCTGATTAAAAATGACAAGAGATATTTGAATTCAGACCCATATATGATAGCTCAAAATAATAAAAATAAAATAAGAACCATAGAGATGTGATATAGCACAAAATAATAAAAATAAAAATAGGCATCACTTGTCTACAAGGAGGAAATATAGGAAATGAAGCAATATGATAACTCGGGAAAACCTCAGACTAGTGCTTATTTTACTTCATATAAATAAAATTTTAAACTACCAGCAAAGAGACCATAGCAGCAGGTTCTTATAAAAAGTTGAGTAAACAGATTTTGATTTCCTATTTTCCATGGGAGCTTCAAACAAATTGATGGATGAGATCACTGATTACTTTTCTTTCTTGGTAATGGCCATCCCAGCTTCTCAAACCAAAAACAACACATGCTAAGCAAAGCAAGACTAACCACAAATTTTGTAGTAACCTTCTTGATAAAGACCATTTTATTTATCCTTAGCATTGATGCCAGAAAAAGTAACATGTATATTAAGAAAATGAAAAGCAAAAACCTGAGACGGTTCTGAGTGATTAGCATCAGCAGCATTCGGGTCATTAGATGAAATAGGAGCATCCACCGGAGTAGCTCCATGACTTGAATCTGCTTTGATCTTCTCATCCTCGTTTCTCTCAATTGTACGAAATAAGTCAATCAACAATCCAGGCTTAACGTAATCATCTATATAAGTAGAATCAAGTCTAAATGCCTCAGCCAAACATTCCCTCGCAACCTCCAGACCTTCAGCATCAACTCCAGGAGAGGGTTCAACTGAAATAGACCATTCAGCAAAATTACAATGAGAAGGTGAAGCAAATAACAAGAACAACAAGTTCAATGCACAAAACAAACCTTCAAAAACCAATCAAAATTAGCAATTTCCGATCTAGGTGAAGCAAACAAGTTCATATTTAACAATGCTGAGGGCAATAACTTAGAAACGATAGTCAACTATCAGAATTATCAGGAATAACAATTCTAATATATATGCACATATAGAGCGAGAGACAGAGAGGGGAATGATAAAAACCAGAATCCAGAAAATCGAGGAAGGCGCGAACGATGCGACGAGAGAGCGAAGAATCGGTTTTCAAGTTAGCCATTGTTAGAGAAAAAGAAAGATCGGTTTCTTCTAGCAGAAGAAGAGATAGCCAAAGCGCATGATAAGAAGAAGAGAGGGGTATTGAAATTTTGACGTTCTTTCTGTGCGAGATAGATAGGAAGGATTGAAGGGAAAGCACCTGCCTCCTGTTCAGTTCAGCGATAGTGAAGACTTTAGCTTGTTTGGCTACAGGGTTAATGCTGCTCCTCAGTTCACCAGGTAATTGAAAATTGTACCCTTAAAATAATCTTTTATTATTCTAATTAAACTCCATGGCTATGCTAGGAGTTTAGCTAACATCCGAGACCATTTAAAAAAATTAATTTCTATAATTCAATTCCTTTAACTCTATCCAACAATTTTTATAAGGAGTGAACCGCAATGGAATCATACTAAAAAATTTAAACATAAAATCCGTAACCTAATTAGATCGGTTTTTTTAGGATGTGTTTAAAGAGGTTTTTGTTTTCGATTTTTTATTTCTTATTTTTAAATAAAATCAAAATAGGTTCGGCGAATTACTTTTCGTTTTGACTTTTGTAAAAATTTAAAAAAATAATTTTCACACCTAAAATAGAAAATAAAAATCTTTAAAATGTCATTTTTAATATTTTATTATTTTATTTTTATTATCACTATCACCATAATCACACCATCGCCACCACCACAACCATATTGCTGCTGACACCGTTGCTGCCTCCATCACCGACACTACCACCCCATTGCCGCCACCGCCATAGCCACCACCTCCATAACCACAACCACACCACCGTCGTCGCTGCTGCCGCCTCCACTACCACCACACCACTGCCACCGCCGCTCCCACCAAAATTTTTATTATAATATACATAAATAATTAAAAAAATATACATAAATAATTAAAAAAACATGATAAAATTTTTAAATATATAAAATATTTTTTTAAAAAATAAATAACAAAAACTAAAAATAATTTTTAAATTTTAAAAATTAAAAACTAAAAACCTACATTTTAACCGAACACACCCTTAATTTTGGGTTAACAAGTTTTTCAAATTTGTTTGGCATCAGTAAATTCTATTTTGTTAATTTCAGGATTAAATAAGTTAAGAACTCCATTACATGGTCAACACACAGCAGGTCTTACACATAAATATGAGGCGATAAAAAGAGAGATAAAATTACAAAATGACAATGAATCTGCGGGTTTTTTTTTTTAAAAAAAGTCATTATCTGTCAGCTTAAAGTAGGATGTGTAAGCCGACTCAATTGATTTTACTTTCCAAATATTTTCTGAATTGGTTCTCGTGGCCTTCGTAGAATAATAAAATTTAAATAATAATTATGATTTTATTCGAGTGTATTTGCTAGGAATGGATGGGTTTGATTTTTTAACTATACGATCCTGAGTTTTCATCTCAAACCAAAGTATGATTCAAAATGAAGAATAGCAATAAGAAATTTCAGCACTATTTTTTAAAATATCTTTAAAATAAGTATAAACATAATGCCGCCGCCACTAACGCTAAACGTCCCACATTAAGCACCCGTGTCATAAACCAAATGTGTAGGTTTGTGTTTTACATGTTCAAATTAATATATCATTTTCATTTGTTTTATTATCCACGGCATGCCTTCTAAATATGTATAAAGAATATATACAAAATTTACATTAGTACAATTATTTACAGAGAACGGAGATGAATATTTAGGTCTTTGTCAAACTTAGTTTTGACTAGAAACCGAACATCGAGTAAATTAAGGCAAACCACGCAGCAAGCCGTGAAACTTGCAGAACCCAGTGATTCTCAACAGGATATGATTTCAGCCCTGTTCTTCTAGTAAGTGGGCGAAGGTATCCGATACCTTTTATACTTTTCTGCGCCTTGTTCTTCTGGCAATCTAGAACAACAAAAAAAAAACATACATCAAACTCAATAATGGTCTTTACCGCTGAGAATAAGAGAAGTAGATAAACAGCTACATTAACAACTCTGAACTTTGTATAGAGCGCTTAAATGTGGAGAGATGAAAATAACTCCATTAACTGAATACATGAGAAAGCAATTTAATTATATCAGAAATAGTCTCAAATTGAACAGCATTAACTAATACAAAGCGAATTACAAAGAACTGCATGAAAGAAAACAGCGGTTATATTTGGTCCACTCAATATTTTGCCACCTTCACAGAAGTTCATTGCTTTAAAATTTGTCTGCAAATCATTTTTAGTTTAAATTTCAAGGTTCCTGGCTAGGTAAGAAGGTGATAGTTACCAAAATAAAAACAAAACTAAGGGCAGTCAATTATAAAAACTCAAATACAGTGATAGGGATTACTTACTTGTTACATAATTATAATTATTGAACCCAAACATTTAACCCCTTTCTCACGAGGATTCAATGCTTGTAACATCTTTTTGACAAATTAATAGAACTCTTATAAATACTAGTGTGCAAGTAGTTCATTAGGTCATCACCAAAATCAAGAAAAAGAAATGCTGTAGTAAAACAGATAATTAAAAGTAGCACCATTAAATATGGATCTGGGTGAGATTGTTGTGCAAAGAGGTTTCTCTATGCTGACTTTGTTTTTCCTTCACTCTTTTTCTACTGTACCATTAAAAAAACAGGATGGAATCTATGTTTATCATCCAACAGCAGTTACGTATGTAAGAAACAAAGTCACCATAAGAACTCCATCGCAAAATCTAAAGTCAGCTCTATACAAAAAGGACACTGCATTAAACCAAAGAAACAGTATCGAGGCTTACAGCATCTTCATTAACATTGATAACTTCTGATGCTGATGTGCCTGAGGAAAGCTTCTGTACCTTCTTCCTCTTGGCTGCATAAAAGACCTGAGTTTTAGTTATTCAAATAATTAAATAAACTCTGTGAAGGTGAAGAAAAACATAAAAGAAAGTATTTCAATACACTAGTGCACATGAAAATAGTGCAACCCTCATCTGAGGTATCCCATGCAGTGTCATATTTGCTACAGCAATTACATATTTAAGCACCATATTTTCAGAAGATGTTATATGTCTAAAGATGAAATTGCAAGGTTGGTTTTAGAAGCCATATTTCTGTAGAAGCTAAAGCATACTAATTTCAACTACAGATAGCCAAATTGATAAATTTTCAATATAGTCAAACTAAATCAATCTTAATTACTCTTCCATCAAGGCCCGCATGCTAGATTATGTAACTACTTGGGTAGTTTTTGATGTGTCAAGTAATGATCCTACATCTTCAATTTATGGACTAGCTCAGAAAAACTGTACTTGCCTGCCATTTTAGAATTTGATTAAAATTCTATGAATATCAAGGAACATTGATCTATTGACAACACAAATTAAAGTTGTGACAGTAGATGAGATTAAACTATTGAATCAAATACTATACAGCCCTGGAAAACCCTTACTTTCCTATTGTAAATGTTAGTGATGCCTTTCTTGGAAATAAAGTACGAATTCTATGTTAAATAACGCCCCTACCTTATCTTGGTTTGGACAAGATTAAAAATTAAACAGAAGGTGCGCGTAGTGCAAATTGAGAACAAAATTAGGGAAGGACATTTAGTATGGTCTTGCTATGTGCTACATACATCCTCAAGTGGCCTAGTGCGAAAATATGAGAGTTTAGCAGGAGAAGGTAGGAAAAAGGGTAGAGCTAGGCCTAGGATCACATGGAAATAAATAGTGTCTAAAGATCTACAATTACTGGATATCAAGGTGGATTTAGCTTTGGACAAAGGGATTTGAAGACAGAGAATCCATATAACCAATCCCATCTAGTATGGGATTAAGGTTTGGTTGTTGTGTTGTTAACCATGGTTCTATTTTCAGATAGACAATCCAAGCAAAAGAAAAAAAAATAATAATAAAATAAAATTCAAAAAAAAATTAATAATAAAATAAAATTCTGCAGTACCTAACATTTAAAAATTACATACTTCTTGAATCCATATTCTTCTGCAAAATTATAAGCTTCTGGAATCATGATGTTAGAAAGGTTAACTTGATATTTGTTTTTTCTCTAACCTACACATGAATACTAATTACTGAAATATCAGACACTGTAATCTTGAACAGTTGAAGAAAAACAGGGCTGAGGAAACAAAAGTTACATGACATTTGGCTATTTGTTTCTTCCATTGTATACACAGTATTATCAACACAAACACATCCAATGTACATAAAGTATAATCAACACAAACACATCCCAAGAAACATTTTTCTAAACCTGGAGGAAAACAGAAGGCCAAGTGATTGAGCCTGCAGAACTTTACCAGGAAAAGAAGCCATTTCATTAGAAAGCTTTTCGTTTTCCTTGTTTTCCAACTGTTTTGACAGCATGGTGGCACCATCTCCAATGGTTCTAACAGTCTCTTTCACACTCCTGAGAGAAGAGCATGCAATGAGATTATGCAACATCCAAAAGGCAAGCTAACACAGACCCAACTTTTGACAATTGATTTAAATCAAAAAAGGTTGCATTGATTTCTGGATACAGCAATTTATGTATGTATGCATGCATGCATGCATATTACAATATACATAGATACATATATATGTGTTTATGTATGCATGAATGTACATGCGTATGTATGCATGCATGTATATACACATGTCTGCATGTGCTACACACATTATCTCTACATATATATACACACACACACTATACAAGGAGAGATAGAGAGTATATCAATATCTAATGACAGTCAGGGAAATCCATAAACCCTCCCAACCCCTTTACTCCCATATTGATTTGCTAACAGTAGAATTTTATCAGCTGGCTGCTATCCATTGATGGATATTAAGTTACCAGCCTAATTTTGCCAGAAAACAAAATTATATATATAGCTAATACCTTTATTAAGTCTGCAAATAACTAAATAAGCTCAAGTAGTGACCCAAGGAGTTATGCACAACCCAAATTGCAGCGTAAATATAGATCTGTTTGCAATTATAAACGGATACCTGAATTTGTCAGGATTTCACCTCTTTTAATCACACATTTTTCAAGCACATCATGCAAAGCAAGAGAATATCAAACAAAAACTGAAGGGGAAAAAATATGTTTGAAAAACAAACTAAATCCAAATGATATGCTAACAAGATTTAACAGCACATCCTGGTAAATAAACATAAAATACCATTCAAAACACAGGACTAAAAAAAATAAGCAAATGAGATACAAAGACACAGACACAGATAGAAAGGGAAAGGAATGAACAGTATCAAGCAGCCACTTCGATTCTGCGTTTTTCTCTTTTTGCCTTTGAATATTCTATAATTTTTTCTTCTGCTGTTTCTATTCCCCCTCGCACTCCATGGCATGATCATACACAGACTTTCTTTCAAGGCAAATAATAATAATAATAATAATAATAAAGAAGAAGAAGAAGAAGAAGAAGAAGATGATGAAGGAGAAGGAGGAGGAGGAGGAAAGAAAGAAAGAAAGAGAGAAAGAAAGAAAGAAAGAGAGAAAAAGGAAAGGAAAAACCATAAACAACAAAAAACAAGAAGAGAATCCAGTATTCTTCAATTCAGAATGACTAAGCAGCATGCCAGAAACTAGTATAAGAGAATAAGCCTTGATTGGTATGACATAAAAGTATGATTGGATCATGCTGAAAATGGGTATACCATTCAATAACTTACCAATCAATTGAATGGGATGTAGTTGATTCGTCTGCCAACATCATCTCCTAACAATGAAGAGGAGACAAGGAGATTAAAACAAACAAGGGAAAGAAAGAATTAAATTCAAATAAAAACATTCAAAGACTGAAAAATATTACCATAGTACCGAAAATGAAAAAGAAATATCTATACATGACAAAATAATGTGTCTGGAATTCTGACCAAAGGAAAATCATGAACTATCAATCTACAGATAGAAGATATCAAGTTCACATAAAAGGAAATCTTCAAATTTTGCCTCTAGTGATAAATTTTAAAAGAGAAATATGTTTGGAGACGTTAAGCGCCATGTGATTTAACTAAGACCAATGCAAATAGTTTGCAGTTTGAGAAGCAATTGAACTTTTATTCATCCTGATCAATGTTTTGCTCAGACCCAAATATCTAACAAAAGGTAGGTTATCTGAAATAATCTGATAATGGAATTTTCAGTAACTTTAAATTGAATTCAATCCTTTTCTGTCCTACACATTGGAACCACATTAAACGCCCTAAGCACAATTGCCGAAACCCCAGAGTTGCAAGCAAAGCAAGAATTCCAGTGATTTCACATTTACCTTTCCTGTTGGGGAATTATCACCAATAATCTCCCAGTTTTCCCCATCTAAGCATAGTAATTCGACATCACCACTGTCATATGAGATCTGCCAAGAACATGAAATTAATCTAAATCAGTGTTACAACGATAACTCAGGCTAATTTAAGAGAGAAAGGACCAAAAAAAGCAAGAAAAATTAATTTATGAAAGAGACGAAAAACTTGAGATAGGATGTGTACTTGTGGTATTATAGTTTGGAAGACAAAATACTCATCTCCTCAGACTCAAGAGAAGCTTTTTCATCCAATCACCAAGTAAATATGCATACAGGGTGACAAATATGCATAAATAGAAACATACACATCCTACATGGAATCTAAATTCTTAAAAGTAAAATGACACCATGAAGAGATCAGTACTTTCTCATCTGAAAGTTCGTCCACCATATAATTATAGAAATTTTATAATTTGTACCAACAAATATGATAGTTGCATACTCATTGAGTCCTATATCATCATAAAGGGATGTCCCCTAAACTAAATTAGCAACACAAAAGCCAAATAAAAACAAAGGTACTATTATTGCACACAGAAAAATTGAGAGCAAAACAAAGAGACATTAGGGAAGACGGTATAATAGAAAAATCAGAATAAAGAAGCAAGAAAGCAAGAAAAAAAAATAAACAAGTTTGAACCAAAAACAAAGAAGTTGACCCTCAACCTCAAGTCTAAAATTGAAACCAACTGCACAACAAGTGACAAAATTTTGCAAGTGAAAGAGAATGTGAGACCCAAAAGCAGAAAAGAACGTTTGATTACCTTGTGTGTACTGTTGCCAGGATGAAAACCAACTACTGTGCCGGAACAGAAACTGACAGAAAAATAACCAGTTTATATAGAATAACTTAAAGATGCTTCATAATGTATTTTCTTCACCAAAAGCACCTCACCATCTATCAATAGGAGAAAATAATTTGATTCGTTTGCCTATCAATGCCTCACTCTTGGTGCTAGACATCTGCTGAAAAAAAAATGCCAGATCAAGAAAAGTGAAGAAGTTTGATCATTTTGAACAGAAAACATTTCAAAATGCAAAGACACAAAGCAGATACAAACCTTTGAACAGAACTGTTCAATAACCTTGACAGTGGAATGTTTGGTAGATTCAGTTGTTGTACTGCTATTTGCCCTTCCATTCTTTTTCAATGATGGAACAGGCCTTCCTACATTTTGGATCAAAACCTGCGATCCACTTAGAGGTGTTGCATTTCTGGAATCACAGGATGAAGAAAGTTTTGTCTCCATAATGGGTTTAGGATTCTTAGATTCATATTTTCCTGCCTTCTCATTGTGGAAGCTCACTAATTCAGAAGCAGAAAAATCTTGCCTACTTCCGACACTGATATCCTGAATTGCAGGCTTCTGCACTTCTGTTGTCACTATTCGTGACATATTAGCGTTCTCAGTTGATGCCATTTTCAATTTCTTGTGTTTGGCAGATTGTAATACATCCTCCTGACATTTCCTCCCACGTTTTGGAAGGCTGCTGACTGTCTAAAATCAGAAAACATAAGAAAAAATAATTAAAAGAAATACAGTTAAAGTAGCTATCATTTAGAAGTGAGCAATTAATTAAGTGGGCATAACATTCACTGTAGACACATACCATGGATATTTGAGATTTGAGAATATGAACAACTCTTTTAGTAAAGTTTTCATCAAAAGACACCTGTGTTAGACCTTTTGAACTGGCCTGCAAATAACCAGCAAAAACTTTAAAATATAGAAAACAATAAACTAATTATATTATAAAAACTTTGGATCTTGGAACTTGCCTCATCACACTTTTTGACTGAACTTATTTTATATAAAGTTGAAGGAAGGAAAATCATCCCAGGAGCTCGTGATAATGAAATGCCATTCCGATTTAAAACATTTGTAATGCAGATCCCAATCTCTGCCAGAATGTGCAGTTTCTGCAAATAGAGTTCTGTTTATGAATCAATATACAACATAAAGTAAAAAGAGAATAATGTTCTCCAAATGAAATAATACTAACAGGAGTTCGTGTAGCATCAACAGCGTCCTCAGCTCTCTTAATGGCACGAAAAATACTATGCAAACACATGACAGCATCATTAACAAGATCCATGTCACCATTAACAACATGAGCATTTAGCAAAGTTCGAACAACCCAAAATAGTGGACTGCAACAGGAAAAATTTTCCAACAACATCAGCATAATGAGTTAAAGATGATAGTTTGCATTCAGTACATAGTAATCATGCTACAGATAAATTAGTATCATATACACACCTACAAAAATAAGCATAATCTTGTTCGTCTTTGCAGTTTTCAGGCGGAAAGCCATCATCATGAGCAAGAATATGGATCAAAAATACAACTATGTATGCAGGACAGTCTGTAATTGATCCTGCTTGTACTGTAGAGGTTTGGTGACTTCGAGCTTTTATACTACATTCCTTGACAAATTCTTCCAGGTATTTAAAAGACTAAAACAAACAATCACAGCACACAATATCATGAATAACACAGACGAAAGAATGTGGAAACGTATATGATAACTGCATAGACAAGGGGCAAAACATACAGTATCGTGCAGATCCTTGGAGAAATCAGATGCAGCCAATGCAAAAGCACATGCATATTTATTAGGTAGAGTATGCTCCTTTAACAGCTTGTGCGTCTTATTTAGAAATATTCTCCTTACTGACGAAGAAGAGTCCTGAAATGTGACAGAAAAGTTAACCAGCAGTGGGTGGAAGGTAAAGTGTATTTTATTGCATTAGTGTTTTCCAATGGCAGCTTGCATGTAATATTACTGACAAAGTGCAAGAAAATCCTAAGACAGCTGCCAGATAGAACATTCATGAAATTGCTAATGCGTCCTCCATTAATTGCTGATTAATATTAAAGCACTCATGGGTCAGTATCCAGTAATAGGCTAAATGACCTTGTCTTGATCCATCAGAACATTTAGTTCAAAAAGATGACTGATGTTTTCCAAGTAAAACAAAAGATGATTGTTGGTTTATTTCGCACTAAGTGGAGCACATTTCCACACCATTATGGCACAGGTTTATTTTTTGCATGTTTCCCTAAAGAGGGAAGCTATATATTGTGTTACATTTAGCTCTCAAATTTTCTATAACATATTCTTTGAGAGACATGTTTTCATAAGCATTTATACAACCTTTTCTGCCATCATAAATACAGTCGAAACCTGCATACCTTCACCATCGAAACAGTTAAGCGAAAAATTTCTGGACAAACATGTAAATCCCAGCTTCTCGAGAGCCGGAGAACAGATTTTGCAGCAGCTAATCTGATGTGAGGATTATCACTTGCACTGAAAAATAAAATCCACGAGCATATTTCAGATGTACGCTTCACATAGCAACTTGGTCAAATGATGAAATACAGAAATGACATTTACAACAAATATAAAACGGTAAAGAAACACAATATTATTTACAGTTAACGTCTAAACATGGTTCGTCTATACATGGTTCTTCATGCACACGTGCACACTCAAGATAGATAGCAATTAACAATCCCAAAAGAGAGTTTATTATCAATTTAAGAAACAAACACCTACTTTCAGTTTGAGCAGAACTAGATTTTTTAGCCTTGGTACAAGGCAGAAGAAGGAAAAAAAAAAAAAAAAAAAGAAAGGCACATAAAAGATATAAGAGAGAGCTATTTGAGCAGTAATCCAGCAACTATTATTGAAATTGATATGAGCCAAACAAATTGGAAAAAAGCATAGAAAAGAAGTGAATGCCAAACAGGTCTTAATTTATCTGTAAATTACAGTAAGTTACTAAAGACAATAACTAAAATGATTTGAAGACTTAGGCAGGCAAGGAAGCCTTAACCAGTGTTAAGGCTATAAACCAACAATTATTTCAGAGACATACCTTGATATGATTCCACTAAGATAATCACCCGTTCGCAGCAACTTTAACAAAACATCCAATAATTCATCAATTTTACGGTTGACATGAGATCCTCGATGTGGCAAAAAACTCTTTACAAGTGTTTTCAGCCCATAAATCTGCAGAAGAAACAGCATTAAAACAAATTAAACAAGGAGTATGACACAAGACTGCCAAAAATACACCATGAAGAACACACTTAAACACCGCCTATGAGTTTCTTCCACAAAATAGACCAAATGTATGTACTTACTCAAACCAAGGTCAAACTTACGGAACTCCACTTTAGTCCAAAAGTATGGATATGACCTCAGTTGCTGTACAACATATATTCTGATCATCTAAGTTACCATACACACATCATCTGAAACACCCATAAGAGTCGTGCAGGAGGGATACACTATTTCATTCTATAACACATAAGGGCAAAAATTTTCTAGAGCCTACCAAATTGCATTTATAACTGACAGATTTCCATAATGACCAGCACTAGAAACAACCAATAAAAAGGTTTCTCCAGTTCAAAGTGAAGCACAAACATTTTAGCCAAAAAACAGAGCAAACCACCAGGGTATAAATCACATCTAAAGTTATCCATCTTTTTCTCTTTAGAAGTTTCTACTTGCAGCTTATGACAAAACATGCCAGAAAGTTGGATATTCTCAGTTTAATATTGTGAAAATCCACAGGTAAATATCTTATGTTTGTATTAATCATCAACATATATTTATACAACATTCAATAAAACCTAAGTCAAAGAAAATGAAGGCTAAGTCAAAAGGAGCTCCCTAATTTGCTCCTAAATTTATTCCTAAATTTGTTCTAAGATTATGGTATTTAACACTCCCCCTCAAGCTGGAGCATAGATGTCAATCATGCCCAGCTTGTTACATAAATATTTCACCCGAGATCCAGTTAAAGCTTTTGTAAAAAAATCACCCAATTGTTCTTCTGTTTTCACATGTCCTGTTGATATGACATTTTCTTGAATTTTTTCACGAATAAAGTGACAGTCAACTTCAATATGTTTAGTCCGCTCATGATACACTGGATTGGAAGCAATGTGGAGAGCAGCCTGATTATCACACCAAAGTTTTGCTGAATACGAGAAATTTATACCAATTTCTGCAAGTAAATGACGAATCCACAATATTTCACATATAGATTGTGACATAGCCCTGTATTCAGATTCTGCACTTGATCTTGATACTACAGTTTGCTTCTTGCTCCTCCAAGATATTAAATTTCCTCCAACAAAAACACAGTAGCCTGTAGTTGACCTCCTATCAATTTTGGATCCTGCCCAATCTGCATCCGTAAAACATTCAATGCAAGTATGTCCATGGTCACTGTACAATATTCCTAATCCAGGAGCACCTTTTAAATAACATAAGATTTGCTGTAGAGCTTCCCAATGTTTGACTGTAGGAGTAGTCATAAATTGACTAACAATACTTACTGCAAATGCGATATCTGGACGAGTTACTGTAAGATAATTCAATTTTCCAACTAATCTCCGATATCTCTCTGGATCATCAAAGATATCACCATCATCCTTTGTAAGTTGTACATTAGAAACCATAGGAGTACTGCATGGCTTAGCTCCTAGTTTTCCAGTTTCCGCAAGTAAGTCAAGAACATATTTTCTTTGGGATAGGAAAATTCCCTTCTTACTTCTCGACACTTCTATGCCCAAGAAATATTTCAACTGACCCAAATCTTTAGTGTGAAATTGCCCTTGCATGAAAGACTTAAGGCAAGAAATACCTGCCAAATCACTTCCGGTAATCACAATATCATCAACATAAACAACAAGAAGAATAATTCCAGCTTTCGATTGTCTGTAGAAAACTGAATGGTCACACTGACTTTTCTTTAACCCAAACTGCTGGACAACCTTACTGAATTTTCCAAACCAAGCACGAGGACTCTGCTTCAATCCATACAAGGATTTCTTTAGCTTACAAACTTTCCCATACTCCCCCTGAGCAACAAAACCAGGTGGTTGCTCCAAATATACTTCTTCCTGTAGATCGCCATGAAGGAAAGCATTTTTGATATCCAGCTGATGTAAAGACCAATGTTGGGATGCTGCCAAAGATATGAATAAACGAACAGAACTCAATTTGGCGACCGGAGAGAAAGTATCAGAATAATCCACACCATAAGTCTGGACATACCCTTTTGCGACAAGGCGAGCTTTAAGTCGAGCTACAGAACCATCCGAATTAGCTTTGACTGTAAAAATCCATTTGCAACCTACAGCCTTTTTCCCTTCTGGTAAATTCACCAATTCCCAAGTGTTATTTGTCTCTATTGCATTTATCTCTTCTATCATTGCATTCCTCCAACCGGGATGAGATAAAGCTTCTTTAACAGTTCGAGGAACTGAAACCGAGTCAAGAGAAGCAATAAGAGAACATGTAGCTGGAGACAAATGATCATAAGAGACAAAATTACTAATAGGATAGGTACATTGGCGTTTGCCTTTCCGTAGGGCAATCGGAAGATCAAGATCATCTGAGACTTGACTGGATGATGAATGTGGTTCAGACATTGTATTTCGATTGTCATGTCTCCTGGAATAAACTTGTAGTATAGGTGGTTTTGCTAGAACAGATGCAGTTGAATCATCTACAGTAGTAGGAATAGGATTACTTGATTCCGGAAGATCCAAATTACTTGGAAGAGAAAGGGTGGGAACCACTGTTGACCTCGTAATAACATTATATTCTAACCAGTTATCCTCCTGCCCCTGACCTGTTGAATCAGAAACTGGGAAGAATGTTTTATGTTCCCAGAAAGTAACATCAATGGATACAAAATACCTGTTAAGTTCTGGACAATAGCATCTGTACCCCTTTTGCAAACGAGAATACCCCAAGAAGACACACTTCAGTGATTTTGGATCCAATTTAGTGAGCTGAGGCCGAACATCACGAACAAAACAAGTGCTTCCAAATATTCTTGGTTCTATAGGAAACAATGGTTTAGATGGAAAAAGAACAGAGTAGGGACTCTCACCAGCAAGCACCGAAGAGGGCATACGATTAATCAGGAAACAAGCAGTAGATACAGCATCAGCCCAAAATTGTTTAGGAACTTTCGCCTGAAATAAAAGAGCTCGTGCTGTCTCAAGCAAATGTCTGTTTTTCCTCTCAGCAACTCCATTTTGGGATGGTGTATCCGGACATGAAGATTGATGAAGTATACCATTCTTAGCCATGTATGTTTGAAAAATATCTGAAAAGTATTTTTTTGCATTATCACTCCTCAAAATGCGAACAGAAACATTAAATTGAGTTTTGACCTCAGCACAAAAAGCACAAAAATGAGCGAATAATTCAGATCGACTTTTCATAAAGAATGTCCGAGTCAGACGGGAGTAATCATCCACAAAAGTTACAAAATACCTGAACCCAGGTTTGGCTGTCACAGAACACGGTCCCCAAACATCTGAATGGACCAACTCAAATGCAGAATCAGCTCGTTTATTAATCCGAGGGCTTAACGAGCTACGGTGGTGCTTGGCAAACTGACATGACTCACAATCAAGAGACGGAATACTGGAAAATTGAGGACAAAGTTTCTTCAAAGTAGGTAAAGAAGGATGCCCCAACCGACAGTGTGCATCAAAAGGAGATAAAATACTAGAACAAGCAACAGGCCTCGGTATCTTCCTATCAAGAATATAAAGGCCTCCTGAGATATATCCTTTACCAATAACCTGTTTCGTTACAAGATCTTGAAGAACACAATGATCAGGAAAGAAGGAAATACAGCAATTAAGATCACTTGTGAGTTTACTTACAGAAACCAAATTAAAAGCAAGCTTTGGTATGTGTAAAACTGAACCCATAGAAATTGAAGGAGTTAAGTTAACTGTGCCAAACCCGTTTACATGAGAAAATGATCCATCTGCCATTGTAACTGGAGAAGAAGAAGTATGAGATTGACAAGCAGAAAATACATTTTGGTTGCCTGTCATATGATCTGTAGCACCAGAATCAATGACCCACTGAGAAGCTGAAGATAAAAGACATGTATTCTGATTCCCTGCCCCAGCAATAGTTGTGGTGGATGAAGTTTTCAACGAATTCCGATACTGGATAAATTTTGCATACTCATCGGCAGAAATCATAATATGCTTTCCAGAGGTACTGATCGCAGTAATATTAGGCTTTTGATTATGCAATTTTCTACAAAATCTTTTTGTATGTCCAGATTTATGACAATAATAGCATAACATATTCTTATTCCAATCCATATTGAGTAATACCAAGCCCAAATGAATATAGCCTCACAAATATTCAAACACTATCAACAAATAAAAATACTAAATCTCTTAGTAGGATGTAATTCAGATCCACGAGTCAAGGAAAAAAGGCGCAAGGTAAGGAACCTGAAATCTCCGCAGCTAGTATGATTCACTCTTAGAGCAGGGAATTGAAGCACCAAATCAATATACAAGAAATAATGGCAATAGCATCTGCCACTCAAATATCCCAATTACACCTTCACAGTTGAAAACAGTGTTTAGAACTCAAATATATCAACAAATCTGAATCAGAACTCCAAAAAAAAAAAAAATCCAGATATTATCAGCAACACCTCAGCCTTGAAAAGGAAGCCAGCATTCCAAAATAACTCCTTACAAATTCAACCGTAACAAAGGCAGAAGAGAACCTGTCGAAACAGAGGCAGGATGACCTGTTGGGAACAAAACACCACAAGGAGAGAGAATCACCTCAGGTAGAAGCCGGGACCTGATCGGAAATGACCAGGCGACGCCGGAGAAAGAATCGGAAAGAAAACGGCCGTCGCACGCGCTCCCACGCGCCTGCGCGTGAGGAAGAGGTCGGACTTTGTGGCGGCGCGTGTATCCCACTCGCTGGACGGATGGTCGCCGGAAAACGTGTACTGGCCGAAATGGAGGAGGCGGTTCTTCCGGTTGTGGCGGTGAGACAAGCCGGTCACCGGATCCGGTGCTTAAAGCTGACAGAAACGTTAACCCAAAAGTGGAAAACTGGCGAATCTTCAATCGGAGCGTGAGGTCCACTCGCCCACCGGAAGGTCACCGGATTTTGTGTAGCGACCGGAATACCACGTGCACTCCACCTGATGTTGGCGGTGAGACCAAAAAGTCACCGGAGCTGGTAACCAAACATTAGACAGACCCGTCCACCGCCGAGACCAAAAAGAAAGAAACCAAAACAAAGAGCCTAAGCTCTGATACCATGTGAAAATCCACAGGTAAATATCTTATGTTTGTATTAATCATCAACATATATTTATACAACATTCAATAAAACCTAAGTCAAAGAAAATGAAGGCTAAGTCAAAAGGAGCTCCCTAATTTGCTCCTAAATTTATTCCTAAATTTGTTCTAAGATTATGGTATTTAACAAATATATATTACTTGCTTAATCTTTTTCAGTTTGCTTCATATTTTCATATTCTGATAATTCAAATTACTGACACAGGAATTGAAGATTCAAACACATATACTGTGAGTGAATCACCATAGATGGGATATATGTATGCATGTATATAATGGGAAAGTTTGAAATAAGTTGATGAATGTTTTTAACAGACTAGCCTGTGTACTTAGAAGCATCAATACAAAAGACATAAGTACAGCCTATATGTGCAGAGTTGCATGAGGAAAATATAACAGTCATTTAGACTAGATTAGGACAGCTAAAACGCAGTAAAATTACCCATCCCACCCCCTCTACTTGTGCATGAGATACCATACCCAGATTGCTCCAAAGCTGTGTATAATGCACCTGGATAGACTTTGGTGGAGACATTTGCAGCTGCTCTTGCCCTGGAAATAAGCAGGCAATGATGTCTCCCTAATTTACATGCTCAGAAGCTAAATTAAAGTGTATTTCCAAGTGCTTGGTGTGAGCATGATTTACTGGATCTACCAACATGTATGCGGCTGTGATGTTGTCACGGTAGAAACACCAGGGGTAAATTCTTGCAACAGTGATTGCAACCAACAGAGCTCGGCACAACAAGTGCGTGAAATTCTAACTCAGCACCACATTAAGACGTGGTATGTGTTTTTTTGTGAGGCAAAGGTATAGCTGAAGAAATCACAATAGCCAATAGATAACCTTCCAGTTTCTGAGCACCCTATCCTACCGAATCAACATCGTTGAGTGCTAGAAGGGTAAATAGCATGGATGTTTAGAATGTTCTGAAATGTACCCATTACATGTATCAATATTCGTTTAACAGCTGTCAATGGCACTGCATAGGACCATGCATGTTGTGGACTAGGGCAGCTAACACATAGTCAACTAGGTTTAATATCGAAGTTCACCACCTTGTCTTCAAATCTTGCGATTAAACCCAATTACCATCTCCTCTTATCATAGCAAGAGCTTGAAAGGGTTCAGATGAAGCTGACACTTGATACTGGAGTACCAAAACCTTGGGCTAAATGGAAAATATTTATTTGAAAGTATGAAGTAGAGGGCTTCTTTGCTGTCATTACTTTGATAACATCTAAATGTTCTTGATCCAAACCAGCCAGCATTTGGATGTTATTGTTTGTATAATGTCCTAAAGCCCATGTAATAGGGATGCTTATCATGTATATTGTTTTTTGTTTATAAAAGGCTTTTTTTCATTTTATATTATTGTATTATTTATACTTGTTTGATAATATTTTTAAAATACAAAATGAAGTCTCAAGTATATAAGCATAGTGCAAAGGAAATCGTGAAGTATTCATGATATGAGATTCCTATTGCATGCAAATGTTAATACCCAAACTATCTCCGGTCATAGTATTAAATAAGATGGAACATTATTGATACGGATAGACTAGCACATGTTATATTCCTTAACTAGATCAAGCAGTAATTCTTATAAGCTGCAAGCATGGAAAAACTTGAAGTCAACATGCGAATGCTTGTTTGATAAGCAAGTATATGAGAGACTTGATAAGAGAATCTTAACATGAATACTCATTCTATACTAGTTGTACAAGTATCCTTAGACTTGAGGTCATTATAGTATCTCAAATAACAAGCATTGTACTTTTACTCCTATGCTTTCACTCCTTTCAAGGGACCACATAGCTCGATAATTGGGTATAACATGAATTACATAGAGATAGTTGAATTATCAACATGGGATTCACCACGCTAGATATAAATGGGGAATTTATCTCACCATTCATGTACGCTTTTTATTCAGAAAACTTTGACCAAAGTGAAATGCAAGGTAAATGAGATTCATAAAGGCATTTTAAGAATAAAAATAAAGTATATGAATAAACATATTTAAGTTAAAAAGAGTTTGGCATTCATCCATACTTTAAACCTAAATGAGATATAAGGATGGCGAAAGGAGTTATTACACGATATCTATATAGAAGGAAATAGCCGATACCATCGACTTATTCTGTCATTTGAGTAGTAATGATGTATGACTAGAAGTCTCTCATGACTTGTACTAGGATGTAAGAAAATATCAATGTGAATTGAGATAATAATTTAAAGAGTTTAAATTATACAAAGTGTGGTTTGTAAAGGCATCTTGTATTGCAAACATGTATGGAATTCCAAAGGGTCACACACATAACAAAATTAAGGTCTGCAATAAAATGAAATGTATGAGCTAGACATATGATGTCGGAGGAACTAATGTCAGAGAAAATAAGTTTTGGGCTTAAATACAAATACTGTAAATTTATGGTGTTTAATTGTAATTAAAAGGACTAAGTTGAAAATGAGATCCAACATCCGTTCATTAAGATGAACGGGCATTAGGGTGTTATAATTCAACATGATTGAATTATGACAAAACCAATGGCCATTGATTATGTTCAAAGGGCGTTGAGGCAGAACCAACAGCCGTTGATCTTGTCCAATGGGCATTGTAAAGTACAAATGAACAATTGAGAATGCATGAATAGTGATTTTATGCAGAACGTGAACTGGGCCCACACGTACAAGCCAATCAAAACGTGTCCTTTTAAACCTAAACCTAGACTGACTCAAAAGGAGTACAAATACCCCCTTAAGTTAGATTTAGGTATACGCATCATTACGATCATAAGCTGCCAAAGTGAATTGAGAAAGTCTCTATTCTTCACCCTTTTCTCTGTGTTGAATTAATTCTACTAGTCACTGAACTAATTCAACCATTGCAATTCTCTATGAGGTTCTTGGACTGAAATCTAGTGTGCATACGCTTGGAAGTGTTCAAGAACTGGACACTAGTGGTTTATGACAATCCAATGAGAGAGAGTAATTAACTAATCAACAAAAATCTACAGTAAAAGTTTTGAACTAAGCCTAGGTGTTTTTGTATTAATTCTTTTGACAAGATCTTCCCACTCTTTGGGTTGCGAGCTATTTTATTTTCCACTACGCTCACATGTGAAGCAAGAGACCAGCAATCTGACAGTCATATCATCATTAGAGTGGACTACCAGTATTAGTCTAATTTGGTGTAAGTAAACAGCCAATGATTGAGATCCTTTTGAGTGTAACCAGCCAATGATTGAGATCTTTTAGAAACTTGACTAAAATTGAGGGTGAGATGGAAATATTTGCTGTTATATGGCTGCTTTACATTTCATTCAAAGTTTCTTGGGCAATGAATGTTTACTAGGTTTGATAAGATCCTTAAGGATTTCTGTTGTGACAGTTACATGCAGCGAGGAGATGAATACACAATCAAGCCACAAAGAATAGGCAGGTTTTTATTATAGAATCAGAAGGATTGATAATGGGAGAATGGGGACAATTTGAGGTGCCACCAATCATTGAAGAACATTGGTAAAGAGGATTTTCCACATAAAAAAAAAAAAAAGAAATCAAGGACTGCTGGGATCTGACATTTTGTATTGCCAACCAAGAAAAGAATTGTGGGGGATGGCAAAGAAAAATGAAAAAGAAACAGCCACTGATTGGTTTTGCACCAATGAACATGTGAGAAAAAGAATTGAATGTGATTAATTCAATTGATTAACACTTAGATTACACTACCTATTTATACAAAGAGAAAGATAAGATTACACCTATAATCTAACTGTCACACACTGTATAACAGCTGTATTCCTTATTTTCTAACACTCCCCCTCAAACTGAAACATAATTTATGCTCATCTTGTTACAAATTTATTCCATGACATAACCTTCAAAACATAAAATAGAGAACAAATGCCAAACTCTCTCCAAATGAAGCCTACAAATAATTCATGGCTTCAACACCGAACGTAGATCAAGTGTAACACCAATACCCACAAATAATAAAAACAACAATAAGTCAGCAACGTGGACCCAAATTAATTGCGACTTGGCCATTCATCAGGCCTCCGCCATAAGATAATTTTTGTCACATGACTTGGCCACTCATCGGGCTTCCGCCATGGGACAATTGCTGCTACACATGACCAACAATCTCCCCCTCAATCATATAAGTCAACACGTCTGCCAAAACAGAAGCCAACAAATAACCTGTGATATAGGCTTCAAACAAGGCAAGAAAGACCACAACACCAGCAAATCTGATGAATCTGATGACCAAACAGATACTATATCCAGCCGAAAACAACCAAGCGAAGCCGGATACAAGATCGGAGGTCCAACAAGCAATGGACAAAGAACAGAACCTAAAGAACAGAAGCTGGCGAAGAAATCTAGAGAATCAAACACCATCAACCAGAGGAACTCACCCCACGAAGACACCGGATCCTAACCGGAGATGACAAGGCGACGACGGAGATGAAGTCAGAGGACCGTCGGACGACGGATGCGCTCCCACGCGCCAGCGCGTGAGGAAAAGCGGTGAGATAGGAGCGGCTCGTGAAGCCTACTCGCGGCTCCGATGGTCGCCGGAAAAAGGCGGAACGGCCGGTCTGATGGAGGCACTGTTCCCTTTGGTGGCGGTGAGACAAAAGAACAGTCACAACCTGGTGACCCAAACTCTCACGTTACTAACCCAAACTAGGAAAAAAAACAGCCGCAAACAGTGACCCAAACCTAGAAAGAAACGAGGGAAACGCAACTCGAAGACCCAGAAAAGAGCCAAAGGCTCTGATACCATGTGAGAAAAACACAATGGGAATTGAATTTGATTAATTCAATTGATTAACACTTAGATTACACTACCTATTTATACAAAAAGAAATGTAAGATTACACCTATAATATAACTATCACACACTGTATAACAGTTGTATTCCTTATTTTCTAACAGAACCCAAGGTCAATGGAGAAGTTGAGGAGAAGTAGCTGCAAGAAATTGAGAGAGGAAAATCCATTTGAGCCTTAAGCTCTAATGACGTAAAAAAAAGGTGGAAGTCAGCAAATAGTTCTCTCAACTCATGGAGAAGTATCCACATACAAGAGATAAGTATAGCCTACAAAAAAGGTGGAAGTCAGCAAATAGTTCTCTCAACTCATGGAGAAGTATCCACATACAAGAGATAAGTATAGCCTACAGTTGCAAAATTACATTAAGGAAAATACACTAGCAAGTAGCAACTATAGTGGATGAGGACAGCTAAAAAGCAATAAAACTAAATAAACTTTTTACTAAGCTATTATAAAATACCCACAGATGCATGTACACATATGCATCACCAAGTACAATTCAAAGCAAAAATTCTTGAGAAACATACCTTCAGTTTGCAAGAACGAGTACACTCAGAAGCCACATCGGAAGAAGTTAGATTATCAGATTGTTCCTGCACATAGGAAAATGCACATTACATGGCCACTTTTACCAATACCCTAATGAAATACATGAGGATTTCTTTACTAAGATTATATACTATTGTACTCTTACACTTGCCGGACAAAAATTTACACCTTCAAATGTACTGTAGGTTGCTCCAATTACCTGAAAAATTCTGTTGAATATATATGAACTGATCACTCTATCTTGAGCTTCAAATGCTGAAACAGAATGCTGGGCAATACAACCCAACGACTGTAATATGGTTGGAATATTCTGCCCTCCACCCAGGGAATCTACAAGTTCCTGAGAAGTTGTAACAAAATTTCAGCCACAACAAAAAAAGAAATCATACATCACACAAACAAAATCAGTAAATGCAGATAACTATACAAATAGAGGAACACACTGAATGAAAAATTCCATAACACAATAAGTCTATAGCAATATCAATTATATTGCTAGTAAATCAAAGCGGCATATGTGAAAATAGACACTATCAGTTACAGATGAACTCCTAAAATATATATGCTCCCATATAAAGGTTTGCAGAAAGAACTCAAAGAGCGTCAAATCATTAATTTTATGAAACTGAACAAAAGTAACTAAAACTCTCGTTGCAAATGAAGTTCTAAGAAAAAAAAATGTAATTCTATATAGTTGATCAAATTAAAATTTGAGGTCCTGGTACCTCCAAGGCCCTTAACATTAACAACAATTAAGACCAGAACTTACATCATCATACTGCAGCTTTGTGAAATTAAAGCCTAAGCAAGAAGAGAGAGACAGCAGAAGAAGAAAAAAAAAGCCTCTAATAACAAATGTGAAGCTTAAATGCTAAAGTATTTGCATTAGCAAAGTTTGTCTGCCAAATGAAAAGGTAGAAAGGGTTTCTAAGATGCAGGGTTTAACATGAACATTTGAATTACAAGGAAGAATAATAACAAAAACAGTAAGAATACAATGCCCTTTACTTCCTTTTCTTTACATAGAATATTACAAGAGCAGATGTAAAGACTATCAGCTTACCCATAACACAACAAAATACACATATTCAGGTGCAGTAATCTTCTTTTCACTTTTAACAAACAAAACCAACTCATCTTCTCTCAACTGCATCACAAATGGTGCTAGCAGCAAAAAGAAAAATGAACAGAATCACAATGCCACTGTAATGTCTAAGTGAAAGTAGAAACAAGATTAAAAAAGCAAATCTAGAAAGTATAAGCTTCAAAGAGGCCTAATCTAATGATCCCGGTGACCTACGTCTAAGATTATTCAACATGCAGCAGAAGAGATGAACCAGAAAAGGCACTTTCTTCATCAAAAAGCACACAGACTAATCACATCCATGATATATGATAAATAAAGAACACACAGCAATTCAGGTTAAAGTGAGGAATGCCCAAGTGAACTCACCTTGCATAGCTTAGAGAAAATGAACTGCTCAGAAGATCCAGCCAATGAAGCAATTGCAGAAACAGCATGCTTGGACTGAATCCGAGTTCCCTCTTTACAGACTCTCTCCAGGAAAGGGTAAAAGTCACTAAACAAGTAGAATAAGAATAATAAATATAAAAATTTGGAAAATCCAAGTTACAGCCATCACATAGAGAAACAAAAGTTCCAAACTCCTAAAAATGAGATCTCTTCAGGTAGTAAAGAATAATTAAATTTCTCTACCCACATTTACTACAAATAAAATAAATATACTAGTGATACCACATGCCGAAACATATTCACTCAATCTAAGAATTCACCAAGAACGCTATCAGGAATATACTAGTACTTTCAACTTATCATGAGTTGATACCATCACAGCAACACCATTGACTGGTGGGAACCAGAATTGGGAAACAGGATCACGGGAATAGAAAGGAGAACAGTTGAACGGCCAATTAAAGCAGATAGTAAAGCGTACTTGTAGCAGAGAATCAAAAGTTTCTCAACACGATCATTCAAAAGTTTCTCAACACGGTCATTCAATCATGATCTTAAACATTAAACAACACAGTTGAGGATTCAATACATTATCTTAAAGCAAGTGTACATATGAGAAAGGAAAGAGCCCTACATTTGCCTTAATTTAAATTTAATGGCGCAGCAGAAGATACCTTAATTTGACAGATATTTGAGGACCTGCTTTTGCCAAAGCTTCAATAAGAACATCATTAATCATATTCTCCTCCTCTAACAGCATTAGAAACTGCTGTTCGAAACCTCTCAAAAGTGATGGGAAAATGCTAATGATAGCCTATAATAGGAATATCAGCAGTTATTGTCAAACGTAATGAGTTTTGAATATGCAATAAATGTAGGTCACGTGGACCAAAAACATTTCAAAATTTAATTAGGTGCCACATCATTCTAATATAGCACAAAAGCTGGGCCCTGTGAGAAACTATGTTATTTTACTTCCACCTAAACTTAGGGTTTCTTAATTAGTTACACTTGGAATTACAGGGTTTAACACTGAATTTTATCGAAATGCTCTTGTTTCTAATGTTTTCATGGTAGTTAGAGGGGTTTCCATCATCACACAGGAAAGCCAACATAAACAACCCACCAAGCACCTAGAGGTTCAGGAACATTTTATGAGAAGCTTATGAATCACATTCTTCACCTCCACAATTAAGTGATTCCAAAATCGTACCACCTTCAAATAGTCACCAACTAAAACCAATGATCAGGAACTTAAATCTTAAAATGCAAAGCACAAGGGAACAGTAGCAAGCTTCCATTCTTCACTCATGTAGTGAAAACCTAGACAACCATTTCTAAACCTATCTGAAAATCAATGATCAGTGTACCAAAGCTAACTGTTGAACCAATATTCAAGTGGAAAAACTTTAGTGCCACTTAAAAGGAGAAAAAATACATATATACGTCAACCACAAATACTCTTACCAGAAGTAGTTTCGCAGAAGATGCCTCCAGACATCCATTTTCAAGTACACTGCCAGAAAGATGATCTAGAATACAACAGACATGCTCCGAGCTAAATATATTGAATGCACATTTTGAAGAGACTAGTTCTAGAAATTCATAATGTGGATGTTTATCACCAATCATTTTCAGAAATTTATCCTGAAAATGTAGCAGAGATAAGAGAAAAGATTAGTGAACAAAAGCAAACAATTGCAGTAGACAAAAAATTAAAACTTTTACAGCATGAAATGAGGCAAGTTCATAATTTTCATGGAAAATGCATGACAAGAGCCACTCAACAAAATAGGATAACTACATATTCAATTATTGTCCAAATTGCACCGTGCACCCATCCCCATCAGCGCAAAACAATATTACAATAAGGCAGCAAATTAATAATATAATTATGGCACAATCAAAGAAAATAGTTATTCATGAAATAATACAATGATAAACAACATTTCGTAAAAGCTCAGTGATCATGGGCTAATCCAGAACATAAGCATTCAGGAACATGGAATAGAAAAATTATATGAAGACCAGACACCTCAAGATTTAAGCTCACCATACATGCAGAGACTATTTTTGGCTCAATCTTTTCAATTTAAAATACATTGTTCTCGTCCAAACAGAAATTTTGGTAATGGAATTGGAATTGGAATTGGAATTGCAATTGCAATTGGAAACAGTGTTGCAGAATTGGACTCAGTTGAACCAAGTAAACTGCCCACAGATACATCATTGTCATATGGCTAAACCAGGTAAGGCAATCAAAAATAAACTTGGTATGCATTTCTAAGTTGAGAATTTGATTTCTAAAATCAAAAGAACATGTACGGTAAAAATCAGAATAAGAATGTAGTATATAGAACAAGTATTTAATTTCCATAAAATCATTTTGCAGTCTGTATTAGCCATTTTCCCTCCAACTCTCTGGCGAGCAACACAACTGGATTGTCACTCATCGGAAAAAAATGCAATAGATGCATGACATGCACAAACATTGAAGATTCTGAATAACTTCTGTTTAATTTAGCAAATTAATAAAATTATTCAAGGCAACATGTTGTGACACAAAAGTGCAGTTCATCTCCTAATCAAGTAACAGCATCCATGGCTGTGATATTGTGATGCATGTATCTTTCAGTTAAGCCAAATACAGTAAATAACGCACTCTCATTGTTTGAGCATTTATAATTGACTGTTCAACCAGCAATAGCTCCAACATGTCGAAGATCTTGTTATCTTTCATCTGGTTTAACTTATGAAAACCCTCTTCAGCTTTGGAAGGATCCGGAAAGAATGCTGACATTTTCACAAAAGAACCTGTAATTCTCTTCTGCAATTCTTCAGAACTATTGGCCTGCAACACGTGTTGAAAAAACATTAAATGAAAACCCACAAAATCTGAGGCTCATTAAGCTGTGTGTGCAACACTACACTAACCTCATACTTGAACATTCACAAAGAAAACCAAGGATGAAAGTTACAAGAGAGAGATACATGGCATGCAAGCTGAAAACATGAATCAACTCATCACGATGCATGCAGACAGATAATTCAGGTACATTATTTCCTGAGAACTTATTTTGTGAGAACAACTTGCATGGAAAAAATTTCTTAATAAATGTCTTATTTTTTACTTTCGGGTTACAGTATTAAAAACAGACTGCAAATTATGTCCATTATTTGATGTACAATTATAATAAATTAATTTGCTTTCAATGAAGAAGGGCATGAATATATTTAAAAGTAAGGGAATACCACATTTTTGCATCTGCAGTCCACTTGATGAAAACATTACAGAAAATAAGAAGCTAATGGAGGCTGTGGCCAATCCTTTGTATAATGTTTGGCAGCTAAAAAGCACAATGGAGGCTGTGGCCAATAAACTGGTGTGTAATGTGTATCAGTAAAGATGGTTTTCTAATCGGCTTCATTTCATTTGACTTTGTGGACATCTAGAAAATAGTTTACCAACTAGAGAAAAGGCAATATCCTTCAAAAATGGTTTAGTTTTCCAGTCATGAAACTTTTTCCATTGACCAATTTTATTACATCCAAACACTGGAAATTCATCACATGTTTTGCATAGAATTTTCAACTAAACAAGAAGGGCATCCATTTGCACAAGTGAAGTCAAAAAGACAAATAACGTGAACAAGAAATCTAAGAATGGCAACATCTAGAGGGTTACAGTATAAAAAACATTGAACTGATGCATGTAACAAAGGTAACCATCAGCTGACGTTTAAAAATTTATACAAATACTCTTCAATAAATTTTATAATAAGAAAACAAATAAACAGAAACATTTGATTGCCAAAGAGGCAAATTTACAAATCAAATGAAAGAGGGACATAATACAATTGAACCATTGCTCCAAAAGAACAAAAACTTTGACAAACCCCTCTTCTAAAAAGGTGAACTTAATGGAAATCCTACATACTCCATCGCCATTCAAATCTTCCAAAAATAATAATTTAGAACAATGCTAGGGGGTGTGCAAAGCTGAACTGAGAGAAATTTGGCCTGTTCAGTTCATTTTTCATTGTTGAGTTAAGTCTATTCGGTTTGGTTTTTGTTGAGGAAAAATTGGTATAACTAAAGCTGACTGAACTTTTGATAAAATGACATCGTTTTGATTTATTTTATTTATTATATATATATATATATATATATATGTATAAAAGCCCAAACCGAAATAACTGATCAAAGTATTTGTTCGGTCGTTTCGGTTACCCTAAAAATTCTGATAAAATTTAATTTTAATGGAAACCAATGTGTTAAAATATCAAAAGCATTTGTGTAGATGTACAAGAAGACAAGAATATAAGCAATTGAACAAAGACCCTGAGGCTCCTTAAAGGACTTAAAAGGGGGCAGAACAACAGACTTTCATTAACCGGAATAAAACTGCCAAAAGTGTAAAATAATGCAATCACTAGACCTAGAGAGCATCAAGATCCACTTTGTATTTAGGAAAAGAGCCTTTAACCTTCCCTCATCCCACAAACTTAAGGATTCATGGCCTCAAATAGCATACAAACAAAATTGGCAGTTTGCAGACAAAATTTCAACCAAAAGTGCAAGTCTGACAATATTGATCAACAAAAATAAATAAATAAATAAAGCATGCTGATATATCTGGATAAAGTAAGAATTACAAAAATAAACCCTCTTGTAGAGGATCTGCTACAGAAAATGAAAATCATTAATGAAATGTGGATTTTTATCATTTATGGCTCCTTATTTTCAACCAAAACAACCTGTAATATTACCTTTAATTTCTTCCGCAGGGCCAAATAACTTTGCATTTCAATTTGCAACCTGACAAGAAAAAAGTCTTATTCCAACAACCTCCATATTCCACTAGGATTATAGTAATTTTCAATATAAGTACCTTTGTTTCTGAGATAAAATGGAGTTCAGTGCCTTTACATGGAGAGGAGAGAAAAGAGAAAAGAAATGAATCCAATGCTTAGTCCTATCCTCAGCAGAAACACAAGCAGGAAACAAACCCCCTGCTAGGATAAGCTCCATGTTTTGGGACCTGCAGAATATAGGAAAAAGGTTATATCTGAGTTGTAAATCTCACATCTTGGTCTGATGATATAAATTGTGAAAAAGAACAGACCTGAACTCTTTACAATCTTTATCATAGCAAAGCATTAAGATTTTACAAGGAATCTGTTCAAAGTGATCGCCTATAGTCAGATAGCCTTGAGAACACTTGTTACAATATTCTTGGTATACCTCCATCAACTTCTGCAAAGCCTTCTTCCTAACAGATACCTACAAGGCATTTAAAAGTTAGAAAGCCATCTGTTTCTCTCAATTATCTGATAAGTATACAGCATTAATTGAACTTAAGCATACCAAATCTTGCAACAAATACCTTCTTATCCCGAAGTCTTTCAGTAGCTTTTGATATTAATTCAGATGAAATAATTTTTAGGTTGAACCTAGCAAGATCACAGACAACCACCACTGCCAATGTTCTCACTCTGTCATCAAAATCCAGCAACCGACCCTCTATGGCTGCTGCTTAATTGACAGTTAGGAGTTCAATTTAATAATTTTGTAACAAGGAGACTGCAGCATAAAACAATGTCCACAAGATGAATGGCTCACATAGAAGTTCTGACGACTCTTTCCCAGATGGATTTGCCATGTAGCAAGCTTTAGCACTCTGCAGGGCACTAAGTCTAACTTCCACAGATTTATCAGAGAATCTATTTTTGAACTCAATAAAAAGATTGTGATACTTTTGCGCAACTTGGTGTTCAGGTAACGCAAGGAGCTTTCCGATTAAATTGATAGCTTTTATTCGGACATCAACCTGGTCAGTCTGGAAATAGAGCCATAGCATCACTTAATCAACATGTCCCATGGTGCAATTTAAGAATCACAATATATGTGTGTGTATATATATACACACACACATACATACGTACGTACATACATACATATATACATAGAGAGAAGAGAAAAATATGGGGTTAACAGCTGAGAAGGCACACAGTAGCCGTTCTACACATTCAACCAAGGTAAAATTCATAAATTATCAAGCCTTAAGAAGAGGAATTATACCAGTAATTCTTGAGTCAAGTTAGGGATGACAGCCAGAAGCATCTGAGGAGCACATTTGAAAACTTCAAAAAGAATTTCATGGTAAAATTCTTTGAGCTCACTCTCAACAGCATCTCTATCCAAAGAACACGATGTTAAGAACCCACAAACAAAGGGCTCAAGCTTTTCTGCACAACTTTCAATAACAGAAACAGCAAGCTGAGAAGCAGCAGAGGATGCAGCCTGCAAAATTTATAAGGAAATGGATACAGAAGAAGATTATGCAATACTTCAGTAAGGGACTCCTAAGAAGCACTTGAACCTTTGATACATCATATGCATCTACTAGTTCCTTTAATCACAATGAAAAATTAAGAGGAATTTAAATGGGTCGTATTCCTAGCTCCAAAGGAAAAGTAGCATTCAATAATGAGGAAGGAAACATCTAACCAGAAAAGCTTTGGTTACCAGTTATACAACCAAGCATTTTATCAAGCCGCATCATGCTTGATAAATAATGGATGTAGGATTTGAGTCAACAACAATAAATATATGTGCAATCATTTTCAAAGCCAATAAGCCAACATTTGGGTAGATTTCAACCATGAGTTCTGGCACTTCCAGAGAATAACTTTATAGCCTAGAATCTTAGAGTTCTAGGATACTAAACCTACATAATTCTCCACAAACTTTAATAAGCATAGCACCCAGTATCTAAGCCTCTCATTTCTCATAAAAATTACAACATACATCAGAATTACATTATCACATCATTTTGAGTAGTGCAGTTGTATCAATTCTTGACATTTCTGTTATCCCAAGGCAAAACCATATTTTTCCTTCCAGTTCTTCCCATACCCAGGCACTTGTCCGATTAATATCTTTTGACACAAATAAGTTCACAATTTCATACTTACAAAGGTATTATTTAAAAGATTTCTAAGCTTCATCTGAATATAGTTGAAATTCTGAAGTGAAAATATAGTTGGAAGTTGGAACTGAAACATGACATCCTAATTTCAACCCTTTCAGTTGAAAATAAACATGGTCCAGAAAGAACAGTTATTAAACAGATAATACTTTGCATAAAAGCTCTCAATTTTCCTTTAATACAATCATCAAGATAGCAATACTGCACCCATACGAAAAACAAGACTAAAACAGCTAAATAGGGATTTAGTGAAGCTCCCAAATAAACATGTAAAAGACAGAAAATTTGTTAATTGTGAAAAAAGTATCCCTGGATTCTATTCTTAGAAAAACAACCTAATATAAAATTAAAACAGAAGCAAAAATGCAAAAAAATTAATGAACAAGGAATCATAAATACCAACATACTCAAGTTCCATGTCCAAATAAAAAGAGGTGGGTTTTTTATCTTGTAATTGAAAAAAGTACTCATCTAAGCCAACTATCTGGTCTATACATCTTTAGATACACAAATTCTTTATTTAACAAACCAAACCAAGATCTAAGATAGTTCTATCAGGCCATGGGTAGCAGATAAGATCAATCAACTAATTCATGAAGACCTTACACTACAATATATAAATTCTCCAAATTCCATCGGCAATATCTCCCTGTTTCACCATAACTTTATTTTAAAATATGGGCATGTGTACATTTTCAATGAAAAATTTCCTAACTTATAAAAAGCACACAAGTATTAATTTTCATCCAATTTTATTTGCTTCCAGATTATATCATTTGTTGCCCATTACCATAATCCACCATTCAACAAATTTCATACATTTGTCCACCATGACAAAAGAATTTGGTGGCAGAGTACAAATAATAGCTATGCAAACAATAGAAGTCATATAAAGCCAAAGAATAGATATTTGATGAGTGCTTACTGAGTCATCCTTTATGAGATTTTGCAAAATCACATCTGAAAGTGGCTGAGAAGCCTCCTCATTTAAAATATGTGTCATAATAGACATAATATCATTTATCAAACTCCTCTGATGATTTTCCCTATAAAAGGTAGAATAAAGGGTCATTAGCATCCCGGAACTGGAATCTAGCTCCACAGGGAGCCCTATTCCATGGAATGCAACAGTTGATGCAAATATATAAAGTTCTAAGCTGAATAATGTCATCCAAAATTAAGCCACTAAAATATTTTCATACAAATTTGCAATAAGGTCCCTAGGCTGCAGATAGAACTATCTATGGAGTATCCACTCCAAGCAAGATTTCTAATATCATAACATTTTGGTTAAAAATTATAAAACCTTCAAGTCTACTTAGACCATGTTTGCTTCATGATATCAGAATTCCAACAAACAAGAGAGTGAAGAAATTAAGTTACAGGGAAGCAAACTATTCTTAATTCTTTTAAGTTAAATGAAAAACACTAGATGGAACCAAAACTTCAATAGCAACAAGGGGGAGAGCATTCTGACCTCACAACAGAGAAAAAAATGTTGAACATTTCAAGAACTAGATCACTGCACTCAATATCCAGCATTACCACAAAACATTTACAACGTGCAACAGTCTCTAGTATCTTAACCCTCCTAGAAAAATATGGGCTAGTGGTATCAGCAAGCTCCGCAAACATACTGAGAATAAGTTTAAATATATCCTTCACAAAGAAATAATTTAAGTCAGTCAAAAAAGCAGTACACAAACTGAGAAATCAGAAATATACACACAAAGATGAGAAATCGCCCTACCCTCAGATGTTTGTCTTCGAAAGGAGGCTCAGGAGCCAGGATCCGGAAAATTTCACTGACACAAATGGCCACCAAAAGTTTAATATCTTTATCACTGTGTCGAATAAGGCCATGCTTAATAACAGATTTGCTTAGGGGCTTTATTGCAACTTCTAGCCTCTTCACTGCTTCTACTTTTTTAGAAGCTTCAGGAAACGAAGACTGCTCAATTTGTGATAATGCAGTCGCAGCTTGCTGCAAAGAAATCAGCAAGTTACACAGTATAAACAACAAAATTGTAAGCACAGTATAGTCATTTTCAGAACAAAGATGCAAAACAGAATAAATCCTACGAAATTGAAACGATTATACCAAGGCATTGCGTTCAAACTTTTACACGAGTTTTAAAGGAAAAAATGAAAACAAGTAGTGTCTATGTGTACAAAGAAAATTGAAACAAAACTGTTAAGCCCCCATTATCGCCACACCGGTGGTATATTAAAGAAGAATTACTGGTCAAATGTAAAGCAAAAATAGCATACTCGGAGCGATTTGACAAGGGAGTCTTTATTGGGGCGAGCGAGTCGTCCGAGTTGAGTACCGATTTCGGAAACGAGCTGCAGCGAAGACTCGTCCATTGACTCGGAAAATATACGTGAAACTGAAAACCCTAGTTACACGATCGAGAGAGGAGGGAGTAGAGAGCGGTTTCGTGGTGGCTTTTCACTACCATTTCTTTAAATTGCAACACCAAAAGTGTTTTCAATTATGGTGGATGAAAGAAAGGAGAGCGTTCCGGTTTTGAGCAGGGGCGATCCCGCCTTCCGAGCGCGTGAAAAACACGCGATTATATTTCCCCAGCTTCCCGTGCCGCGAAGGAGATCAAAAGGTTTCCTTGGGCCAATTCAATTGACAGTTTATATGACTTTAAGCTGGATTCGATTGAGCCCAGAGTTCATGGACTTCTAAAAATTTAACGTATTTTTTTCTTTTTTATCAAGCTTAGCCCTTGTTTTGATCAAGGTTATTGATGTTATGGTGTGTATCTACTGGTTGTTTGGAAAGATGGTTATTCGATGAGTATGAATATGATAGGAAATGATTATCTCATAATTTAACTTTATCTAAATTTTTAAATCATAAATTGGTAGTTTACATTATTTTTTACTTTTTTTTTCATCGCATTTATTTAATTTGAATAACTTCTGTTATATACTTTAATATAATTCTAATTTTCTATTAAAATTATTTGTATTTGTATTTTTAACTTTTTTCCTATCAAAACTGATTAAATTATAACATAACATACCATTTTTCAAACATATAACAATAATTACAATATTATACTATACTATAACACACCATAATACCCATGACTAACCTCATCCAAATAAGCATTAAAAAAAAACTTAATGAATTATTTTTATATTAATTGCTGAAGAGGCAAAATTTGCCCTACACTTTTACAGAAAAAAAAAAGTGCAATATTGCTCCTGTAATTTTACTTTGATGCAATATTTCCATCGTAGTAATAAAATTTGTGTAATTTTGCTTCCTACCGTCAAATTCCATTTACTTCATTCAATTTTTCATTCATGTGAATCTGACGTAATAACGAGCGGCACCTAAATGATATGCGACATAAAGGGGAGAAACAAAATGGATAATGTACTTTCACAAAAAAGTATAATATTGCCCTATACTAACAAAATTGGTAAAATTCGATCCTTATTATCAAACTCTATTAACTTTTTTAATTTTTTCATCGATTTTAATTTGACATAACAACAGAGAGACACATAAATGAATTGAATAATAGTATGAATGTTGGATGTGGGTATCCTCCATATGGTGGGGCCCACTCCATTTGAAAGAAAAAAAAATTAAAAAGTCAAAAAATGAGGGAGAAGGCAAAATTAAAATTAAATTGCGGAAGTTGCTTTCAAAAATTGAGGCTGGACATACGCGTAATAAACGCGTATATTTTTCCTATAAATAGGCATTAATCCTTCAGTTTTGTAAATAGAGAGAGAGAAGTCTTTTAGAAAAATTATTGGGATATTTTTCTAAAAGGGGAGTGACAAAATAGTGAGTTTGGGAAATACTTGTGTGCCACTATTTTGGGTTTATCTCAAAATTATTGTGTTGCCTTTCTCTCTTGTACCCATTAATTTTATTAGTGGAAAAAATATTTTTCGGAGTTTGTCCCGTGGACGTAACCTAAACGTTTTGGGTGAACCACGTAAAATTACTGGTGTCTATATTTTGCTCTGCTAATTTATTTTTATTTATCCGCTGTGCCCAACAACTGGTATCAGAGCCAAGGTTATTTCTTAGTATGCTCTATAGTTGCAGCATAGACTGATCTTTCACATCAGAAAAGATTTTTCCTTGAGTACTGTTTACGTATACGGCACTGTTCATATATACGGTACTATTCACGTATACGGGTACTATTCACCGTAAGAAATTTTTTTTTGGATCGAAGAAGTTAATCGAATTTTGATCTAAATGGAGGCAAAAAATAGCAGAATGATCTACTTAAATGTCTCAAACTACCACATCTGGAGTAAAAAGATGAAAGATCTTCTAGTTGTGACGAAGATGCATTTGTCGGTATTTGCCACAGCTAAACCCGAAGGTAAAACCGATGAGGAGTGGAAGTTTGACCACGAGCAGGTGTGCAGTTTTATCCGACAATTTGTCGAAGACAATGTGTTCAATCATATCTGTAATGAGACAGATGCCAGAACACTATGGAGTAAGCTGGAGACATTGTACTCTTCAAAGATGGAAAATAATAAATTATTTTACTTGACCAAGTTGGTGCAAGTAAGATATAGAAAAGAGACTTTTTTGCCATACCACTTAAATGAGATGGAAGGGATCCAGGATCAGCTAAACAGAATGGGAGTAAAGCTGGATGATGAAGTCTTTGCTTTATTGGTGTTAGCCTCTCTGCCACAGTCTTGGGAGACTTTGAAGATCTCTATCACCAACACTGCACCTAATGGTGTGGTAAACATGGAGATTGTAAAGAGTAGTATCCTGAATGAAGAAATGAGAAGAAGATCACAAGCCTCATCTTTTTCATCACAATCAGATGTTCTAGTTGCAGAATCTAGAGGAAGGAGACAATCTAGGGAACAAAACCCTAGAGGCAAGAGCAGAGGGAAGTCAAACAAATATGCCAATGTTGAATGCCATCACTGTAAAAAGAAGGGCCACATTAAAAAGTTCTGTAGAAAGTTCAAAAAGGAACAAGAGAACAAAAGTAGAACTGTGAAGAGAGATGACAGCAGTGATGATGAGCAGACTAATATCATAGATGAATTCAATATCATTTATAATGAAGATATTGTTAATCTTGTATCTCAGGAATCCAGTTGGGTACTTGATAGTGGTGCTACCATCCATGCTACATTTCGTAGAGAATTCTTCTCATCATACACACCTGGAGATTTTGGTGTTGTTAAGATGGGAAACGAAGGCCTGTCAAAGATTGTTGGCAGAGGAGATGTTTGATTGGAAACAGAGAATGGTACCAGATTAATTCTGAAGGATGTTAGGCATATTCCAGATATGCGCCTGAATTTGATCTCTGTACACAAACTTGGAAATGAGGGATATTGCAGTTCCTTCATTTATGACAAATGGAAGCTTACAAAAGGCTCATTAGTAGTGGCTAGAGGTGAAAATCATACAACTCTGTATGTAATGGAAGCAAAACTCTCCACCGACACAGTAGCTGCCATGGAGAAAGACAGTACAACTGAACGGTGGCATCAAAAACTTGGCCACATGGGAGAAAAAGCAATGAAAAGCCTCGCCAAGAAGAAAGTATTGCCCGATATGGATGAAGTGCACTTAGACAAATGTGTTGATTATCTAGTTGGAAAGCAAAACAGAGTTGCTTTTAAAAGTTTCCCTCCTTTCAGAATGAAGAATGTGTTAGATCTCGTTCACTCAGATTTATGTGGACCAATGCCAAAGTCACTTGGTGGTGCTCAGTATTTTGTGACTTTCATTGATGATCATTCGAGGAAGACGTGGGTATATCTTCTGAAGACAAAAGATCAGGTGTTAGATGTCTTCAAAGAATTTCATGCCTCAGTTGAGAGACAGACTGGGAAGAAGCTAAAATGCATCCGGACAGACAATGGTGGAGAATACACTGAGCCATTTGATGTTTATTGCAAAGAGCATGGTATTTGGCATCAGATGACACCTCCAAAGATACCGCAGTTGAATGGTTTAGCTGAGAGGATGAACAAAACTTTGATGGAGAGAGTCTGATGTCTACTCTCACATGCAAAGTTACCAAAGAGATTTTGGGATGAAGCTATACTCACAGTTGCACGTGTGTTAAATCGTTCACCTTGTACTCCTCTCAAGATGGATGTTCCAGAAAGAGTATGGTCAGGAAAAGATATTTCCTATGATCATCTGCGGGTGTTTGGCTGTAAAGCATTTGTTCATATCCCCAAAGATGAAAGGTCCAAACTTGATGCCAAGACAAGGCAGTGTATTTTTATTGGCTATGGTCAAGATCAATTTGGCTATAGATTTTATGATCCTATTGAAAAGAAACTTGTCAGGAGTCGTGATGCTGTATTTGTTGAAGATGAGACCATTGAAGACATTGACAAAATGAAGAAGGATGTTCCTGATTCCAATGGCGACTTATGAGATTTAAAATTAATTCCTCCAACACCGGTGCCAAGAGAAGTTGGAGATGAAGATCAAGTTTATCCACCTGACGATGATAATGCTCCTATACAAGTTGGTTCTGAAGACGATGATAATGATGATCAAGATGATGTTCCAGCACCAACACCTATGGCTTCTCCACCTCCACAAAGGAGAAGTGAAAGAACAAAATGACCATCTTTCAGATATTCTCGTGACCAGTATGTGACTATTACTGAAGGGGGAGAACCTGAGAGTTATCAAGAAGCCATAGATGATGAATTCAAGCAGAAATGGATTGAAGCCATGCAAGATGAGATGAAGTCATTGCATGAGAACAAAACTTTTGAACTGGTGAAGTTACCCAAAGGCAGAAGGGTCTTGAAAAACAGATGGGTGTTCAGGATTAAGTATGAAGAACACAGTTTCAGTCCACGTTACAAAACCAGACTGGTTGTCAAGGGATTCAGTCAAAGAAAAGGGGTTGACTTTGATGAGATTTTCTCACCAGTTATGAAAATGACATCTATTCGAACTGTGCTGGGGTTAGCAGTAAGTCTTGACCTGGAGGTTGAACAAATGGATGTCAAAACTGCCTTCCTGCATGGTGATTTGGAAGAAGAAATATACATGGAGCAACCGGAAGGGTTCAAAGAAAGAGGTAAAGAGAATTACATTTGCAAGTTGAAGAAAAGCCTCTACGGCTTAAAACAGGCACCGCGACAATGGTATAAGAAGTTTGAGTCTGTTATGGGGGAGTAAGACTACAAAAAGACTACTTCAGATCATTGTGTTTTTGTGCAAAAATTCTCTGATGACGATTTCATCATTCTTTTGCTCTATGTGGATGATATTTTGATTGTTGGCCAGAATATTTCCAGAATTAACAATTTGAAGAAACAGTTGAGTAAGTCTTTTGCTATGAAAGACTTGGGGCCAGCAAAACAGATTCTTGGCATGAATATTATCAGAGATAGAGGCGTCAAGAAATTGTGGTTGTCACAAGAGAGGTACATTGAGAAAGTACTTCAGAGATTTAATATGGACAGGACTAAAGCAGTTAGTTGTCCTCTTGCTACTCACTTTAAGCTGAGTTCTGAACAAAGCCCTTCTACAGACAAAGAGAAGGAAGAGATGGATAAAGTTCCATATGCTTCAGCAGTTGAAAGTTTGATGTATGCTATGGTGTGCACACGGCTAGATATCGCTCATGCAGTTGGAGTTGTGAGTAGATTCCTTTCAAATCCTGGAAAGGAACATTGGGCTGCAGTAAAATGGATTTTTAGGTATCTTCGAGGAACTTCCAAAACATGTCTATATTTTGAAAATGACAAACCTGTGTTAGCTGGATACACAGATGCAGATATGGCTGGTGATGTGGATTCCAGAAAATCCACTTCTGGTTACCTGATTACTTTTGCAGGAGGAGCTGTGTCATGGCAGTCAAAGTTACAGAAGTGTGTTGCAATTTCTACCACTGAAGCAGAGTTTATAGCAGCAACGGAAGCTTGTAAAGAGTTGTTATGGATGAAAAAGTTTTTGAAAGAATTTGGTTTGCAGCAAGACAGATATCAGCTATTCTGTGATAGTCAGAGTGCTATTCATCTTGGTAAGAATGCCTCATTCCATTCGAGATCAAAACATATTGATGTGAGATATCACTGGATAAGGGATGTGATGGAGAAGAAACTACTACAGCTTGAGAAGATCCATACAGAAGAAAATGGGTCAGACATGTTAACGAAAATTCTATCAAAACAGAATTTTGAGTATTGTCGGCTGGCTGCAGGACTAGCGGAGCCCCCCACCATATAGTCGGAAGGGGGAGAATTGTTGGATGTAGGTATCCTCCACATGGTGGGGCCCACTCCATTTGAAAGAAAAAAAAATTTTGAAAAGTCAAAAAAGGAGGGAGAAGGCAAAATTAAAATTGAATTGCGGAGTCTGCTTTCAAAAATTGCGGCTGGACATACGCGTAATAAACGCGTATATTTTTCCTATAAATAGGCATTAATCCTTTAGTTTTGTAAATAGAGAGAGAAATAATTTATAAAAATTATTGGGATATTTTTCTAAAAAAGGAGTGACAAAATAGTGAGTTTGGGAAATACTTGTGTGCCACTATTTCAGATTTATCTCAAAATTATTGTGTTGCCTTTCTCTCTTGTACCCATTAATTTTATTAGTGGAATAAATATTTTTCGGAATTTATCCCGTGGACGTAACCTAAACGTTTTGGGTGAACCACGTAAAATTGCTGGTGTCTATATTTTGCTCTACTAATTTATTTTTATTTATCCGATGTACCCAACAATGAAAACCTGATATTACCCCATCTTAATACAACATAAATTCTTTCAATATTTATAAATTATCAGTTTGACAATTCTAAACGCAAAAAAAAAAAAAAGAAATCTCCATATTTCCACATCATCGCATCAAATTTGCTAAGCAATAAGTGCTTCCCTCACCTGTTTTGCATTAGCATAAGCCATTCCAATAACAAGGAGTCTGATTGAATATGTTTATTACTGTATATATCTATTATTACCGTCATTTTTTTCACAAAATTAAAATTTATCAACTTTCAAACTAAAATTTTTTAAAAAATAATTAATAAAAAAAATGGTTGCTATCATGGTTAGTAAGATTGGAGATTAGTGAAAAAAAGAAAGGTTCATCTCGACGAATAAAACGGAAATCGACATATCAAAGGGAGTTGATTCAAATCAAATAGATTTGATTTTTGCAAATTCAAATTGGAGATGAAGATTTTTAATATTTTTAAAATTGATGAAGCAAAAATTGAGGAAGAAATGAAAAAATTTTCACAAGTCCTCTTTCTGCCACGTATCTTTCATGTGTATCTATGTTGCCACGTGTCAGTTTAATTATGACGAAAAATGTAGCTAATTTAAAGAGGTTTGTCAATAGAAGTTGAATTGTACAAATTTTGTTATGCTACTTGTCATGTAGATATATTATTTATTGCCACGTTAGACACACATAAGCAGAAAATTGAAATTAATACGAAGGCAACATTACACCAAAGTAAACCATGAGAGCCACACTGCATTTTGTATAAAAGTACAACGGCAATTTAGATGCTTGGGCCATCAATAAATCATCTAAATTCCAGTTCTAATTTTATTAATAATTATTTAATTATTTTTGAAGACTTTGGCTTTTTAAAATAGTTTGGGTATATTCAATTAAAATTTTTAAAATATTTTAAGAGGTTGGAGATATTCTATCAAAACTTTTAATATTTTTTTAAAAGTCTTTAAGACATTTAATTTTTTTTTTTTTTTTAATATTTAGAGGGTGTGGCTAGATTTTTCTTATTTCATTATTCTTTGGTAACGTGATTGGATTTTTTTAAGAATTTTTCTATTCATTCAGCACATTTTTATGCTATCCTTGAAATTTTGATCCAGCGAAGGGTACCTAAACTAGAGATCATCAAATTGTTTCCATCTCAAGAGTTTTTCTCCCATGTTCTGCATTAGTGACTCCAAGTTAAATGACATCTTCCTCTTCCATGCATAGCTTAAATCTCTTTTGAGAAGATCTACATTTTTTGAGTTTGCAATATAAATGCTTATATCACATTTAATCCACATTTAAATAGACATAGTATATAGTAAGCTCCAACTAAATTACTAAAAAATAAACATAAAAATAAAGGTATGAAATAATTGTAAATTCGAGTAATAAAAATAAAATGTTTATAAAAATTGTTTAAAATAATCGAAAATCATTCAAAATCATAAATACTTTTAAAAAATATATTAAAGTTTTTAAAAGTCATTTACACTTTTTAAAAAGTCTATTAAAAATTTTAAAATATATGATCAAAAGTCATTAAAAAAATGTTTGAAACCACACCAACTTCAATTTGAGAATAATATTCCTTTAATAATTTTGTAAAAAAAAAAAAAAAAGAATTTCCTGAATAAAAATTATTTTGTCCGAATATGTCATTTTTTGATATCTAGCAAACAGGCCTTTAAGTCCGCGAAGTCGCGAACTCAACTATTATATTCTGTGCGCTCAAATCAAAGCCCATAACCCAACCCATCCCAAACCAAATTGCTTCCTGGCTTCCCATTTTCGACTGACAGCCTGTCGAGTTCAGTGGAAAAATGGAGTTCGTCAACAGAGTCATCGGCGCAGCGGCGAGAGCTGCCAACAGTAACGCAGTCGTAAATGTATTCTTAGTTGGATCTTTCGTGGCTCTAAGCGCGCGATCGGTGAACCAGCAAAAGGACATAGAAGCTCTGGAGGCTGAGAAGGAATCTCTGCTAAAATCAAATAAAGCCATGAAAAAGACCATGTGGTACTGGAAACAGCAGCTCTTCGCCGAAGCTAACTCTGGCTCCGCCTTGGTCCCTATTGCCAGACTCAAGCTCATCTACGGCGAGGCACCACCGCCCCCAACTGGTACTCTTTTTCTCTATCTTGTTCGTTTTCAGAGCCATAAATCAGAAGCTGAAATTGTAATCAATTTTGGGTTTTGGTCGTTGGATTTTTCAATTTTAGCTGTAATTAGAAGTTTCTGATTGGTGAAACTGTATGGAAATTCTGAATTGAAGCAACCAAAAGTAAAATGTGATTGAAAAGGAAATTTCACGGTTAAAGGGGTTTACCGGAAAAGTTATCTATATTAACTCTGATTTCAAGCATAAAATTAAACTTTCAATGATAGTCCTTTACTGTTCCAAAACTCAATTCTTGAAAAAAAAGAGAGATCAGGCTTCAATAACCAAATTCAAAGAGCCCCTTTCCACGAAAGGTGAAATTTAAATTCTATTATCAAAACAGAAAAGGTGGATTCTTGATGGCTTTCTTTTTTACCTCTGTTAAGTGATTTAATAGGATTTAACTTGTGTAGGAATTTAGAAATAGAGAGATTTCTCAAATCACATTCAACAAAATTTTGAAGCGATTTATTACTTTGTGATGATTTTTTTCTGCTCAATAGCATTTTTACTTGCGTGGTATTGGCAGGAGATGGTGTGAATGAAGATACAGAATCAGCTACAGCTAAAATTGTAATCTAAAGCTTGTTTGATTATGAAAACATGCTGATTGAAATGTAGTTCTCTATATTCTCTTACAGGCTTAGTTTGAGAATGAATTAGATTGTGGGATTTTGGGTGTGGTTCAAAAATCACCTTTTCGGGTTTTTTCCTTCTTTTTTTTGAGAGAAAATAACTCTGTTGAGACAATATTTGAGTCAATCCTACACACTTCTTGATTTTTTTAATTATTTTTTTGCTTTTTATTTTGAATTAAAGAATTGAAAATCGCATTGTACTCGTGTTCTTGGATTTGTCATTGTCCTACAGAAACTTCAGAAAACGTTAATACTGACATTTTCTTTTGGGTAATTCACAGTTTTATGATTGAAAATAACATGACAAAGAGGGACATGGGAGCTCTGTTTGATTCCCTGAGTGGGAAAGGATTCTCGGGTAGAAGGAATAGATTCAAAGTGCGAAATTTCTCATATGTGTCTCAATTTGGCAAGACACCTTGTAAGACTAGAAATATTCATTATTAAACAAACTGGTATTATTGAATTTTTTTTTAATTTTAATTTGAGTCTATTTCAAATAAACTTCATGTTATTTTTTTTATTAAAAATTATAGCAAAGAGAGTTATATTTGTTTAGAAATGATATTAACAAATATATTTTAAATACCCCTTGAGCCCCTGCCTTATCCAAGCACACCTCGACTAGGTGCTCAAACTGCTCGCTCAAGCGCTATACTACTTGGCCCGACCTGGGCCCTATTTCACCAGACTGGCTCTGGCTCGAGCTCTACCCAGCCTTGCTCTGCCTATCCTTTGTCCTGCCTATCCTTTGTCCAGACCAAGCTTGAGCCCTACCTAATCTTCCCAACCCCTAGATTGGCCCGGACTCGAACCTTATTATATCCAACCCCGCCCAAACTAGGCTCTCTAGCTCTGCCCGAGCCCTGCCCACACCAAGCTCCCTGTCAATACTTTACCCCCTGTACAGACCAGGCCCCCGACCTTACTTTACTCCTTGCCCAAACCAGGCCCAGCCCAAGCCTTCCCTTACCTGGCACTAAACCTTGAGCCCTACCCCTAATCCTAGAGTTTAGACCTAAACCTAAACCCTCTGAACTAATCCTAAACCCTAAAACCTCTTAACGTTACAACAGAGCTAAACCAAAACTCCAAATCCTAAACTAAATCTAAATTCAACACATAATTCTTGTTTTATAAAATAAAAATGTCTTATAATATTAGTCCATCAATAGAGATATATATATCAAATTTAGAAATAGTTTTTATTGCTTATAATGTAAACTATATTTTTTTTTGAATCTTATCTCCTTTAATTCAAGAAGAAATGGAAAAAAAGCACAACATAATTCATATCTCCAAGCTTTGAAGCAGCATAAAAGATCATAACTTCGGGAATAATTAGTTTTGCCCCAAAGTTCATGCTTCTCTAGCAACAAGTAACATAGTAAAAAGACAGAATACATGGCAGAAAATCTTTGCAAGTATTTGTATCTCTTATAAAGAAAATAAAAGATTAAAAGTCTTAGGAGAAGCTAAACATGTCCTAATGGCTAAGCATGATTATATTATATGATATGCTATGTCAGAGACATGTAACATGTGAAGAGGAATTTCTGCTAGCATCATGGTGTTCTTTTTACTATATAGCATCAAAAGGGACTTCCAAATTGGGGAAAAGCTCTTCAATCATAATTATTTGAAAATATTTGTGATAAGATAAAACAATAAATACATTGAGCTACTATGCTATATATTGGTAAGGTAATATTGAATCAAGATACTATGACGCCAAGACGATGCTAGAAGATAATGGTCCAAGAATGAAATTGTCATGCTTTGTCTATAATTGCCAAAGTTCATATTCCCAAATGCTAGAAGATATTTTTTATTACAAACAGAACTAAAAGCATATATAGTTATTGCAACCGGATGAAGAAGCAAATAGCCATCAACTAAGCAGATTTACATACTTGCCTATACGGAACCGAGACAACAACAAAAGTTGAAAAGGATCAATCCTTTTGTAACGATGATAAATAGCGTGAAAAAATAATTAATTAACAATAAAATGAAAATGGGTTAATAATATATCAAATAGAAATGATGAAAAAGGATTGATCCTTTTTAGCCCAAATTCTAAAATTCGCCAACCCTAAGAACGATCACAGCAAGTCCAAGAATCTACATATTGCAATTTCCAATTACCTTCCCCTGCGCAAGGGCAATAGGGAGAGAGAGAGTTTTAGAGAGAGAAAGAAAGTCAATGGAAGAGAGAAAGATTTTATCGGAGAAGAAGAGGAGGCAGAGAAGGAAAATAAAACAAAAACAAAGCAGAGATTTCATAGATTAAAATCTGAAGCTGATGAAATTCGATAAAAGCAGGGCAATTAGCATAGGGCCATGAGAGAGAGCTTTTGGTGGAGAAGAAGAGGAGAGACAGAGAGGAAAAAGGGAGGGGGAGATTCTTCAATTATAAACGTTGTGCAACGGTAACTTTGCAACGGTCGAATTCTGCCCTGTATCCCTTTAAAAAATATTTCTCTTTCCCAGTTTTTTTAAGCCAAATCCTATTTCAGTGAGGAACAAGGGCTAATATTTTGTACAAAGGCTATGGTTTTCTTCCATAAATATGTAGCTCACCTTTTTTCAAATAATACATTGATATAGGATAAAATAGGGTCCTGCGTACTTACAATATTTAAATCTAGAAAAGGTTTTTTAGAAGGGCAAAAGAAAAAATCAAAAAAGGAATAAATATGTATGTAAACTTGACGTGATTAATGGGTTAATTGTTTGGAAGTAACAAGGACAAAGATACAATTGGTGTTTTTAGGAAAATTATTTAAAAATTTGGTGTTTTAGGATTTTTTTTGGGTTTGGTCACTAATAATAACAATTGACTGTTGTGGTTTTTGACGGGTTCTAATAATATTTTCTTTTTTATTTTGAAGCTGCGTTATCCTTTTTTTTTTAAATTGTTGAAGCTGCAGACCACAACTTTTTGCATTTAGCTGCTGGTTTGCAACTTTTAAATTTTATTTTTTGAATGGATAAGTCTCTCTCTAAGGGCTGAGATTATTGACAACGTCTATTAGTTGGGATCATGTGGGTTTAATATCTGGATTTCCCTAACTTGATATATATTTTTCCTCAAAAGAGAGCAATTCTCGTGTTAAATGGGTTGTTCGGGTCGGGCCCCCCCCCCCCAGCTCGACCCGGGCCCCCGGCTAGGCCCGAGCCCTATCCTACCCCCCTTCCGACCCGGCCCCCTAGCCAGGCTCAAGCCCTATCCTAGTACCCCTAAGGAAATCCGTAAAAATTCGTCGGATTCCGACGAAGCCGATTCTCGATGCGTTGTGACCGGCAAGCTTGCAGTAGCTACTCCAATCGAGTTTTCCCGAATTATTGGACTCGGATCCAAAATTTCACCACTTTTTACGATTTCTCGATTTTGGTGATTTTCCCTAGTGGTACCCCTAGGGAAATCCGTAAAAATTCGTCGGATTCCGACGAAGCCGATTCTCGATGCGTTGTGACCGGCAAGCTTCCAGTAGCTACTCCAATCGAGTTTTCCCGAATTATTGGACTCGGATCCAAAATTTCACCACTTTTTACGATTTCTCGATTTTGGTGATTTTCTCTAGTGGTACCCCTAGGGAAATCCGTAAAAATTCGTTGGATTCCGACGAAACCGATTCTCGATGCGTTGTGACCGGCAAGCTCCCAGTAGCTACTCCAATCGAGTTTTCCCGAATTATTGGACTCGGATCCAAAATTTCACCACTTTTTACGATTTCTCGATTTTGGTGATTTTTCCTAGTGGTACCCCCTAGGGAAATCCGTAAAAATTCGTCGGATTTCGACGAAGCCGATTCTCGATGCGTTGTGACCGGCAAGTTTCCAGTAGCTACTCCAATCGAGTTTTCCCGAATTATTGGACTCGGATCCAAAATTTTATCAATTTTTACGATTTCTCGATTTTGTTGATTTTCCCTAATGGTACCCCCTAGGAAAATCCGTAAAAATTCGTCGGATTCCGACGAAACCGATTCTCGATGCGTTGTGACCGGCAAGCTTACAGTAGCTACTCCAATCGAGTTTTCCCGAATTATTGGACTCGGATCCAAAATTTCACCACTTTTTACAATTTCTCGATTTTGGTGATTTTTCCTAGTGTACACTGGCCCCCTGGCCAGGACCGAGTCCTATCCTACCTTCCCCCCTGACCAGGCCCGAGCCCTATCCTACCCCCCCTCCGACCCGGCCAACTGGCAAGGCCCGAACCCTAGACTAACCCCCCCCCCCCGACCCGGCCCTCTGGCCAGGCCCGAACCCTATCCTACCCACCCCCCTGGCCAGGCCCGAGCCTTACCCTACCCGCTCCCCCCCGACCCGGCCCACTGGCCAGGCCCGAACCCTATACTAACCCCCCCGACCCGGCCCCCTGGCCAGGCCCGAACCCTATACTAACCCCCCCTACCCGGCCCCCTGGCCAGGCCCGAACCTTATCCTAACCCTCCCTGGCCTGGCCCGAGCCCTATCCTAACCCTCCCTGACCCGGCCCGAGCCCTATCCTAACCCCACCCCCTCCGGACCCGGCCCGAGCCCTATCCTAACCCCGAGCCCTATCCTAAACCCCCCCCTGCGGACCCCCCCGACCCGGCCCGGCCCACTGGCCAGGCCCGAACCCTATCCTAACACCCCCCACTCTGGACCCGGACCCGGCCCCCTGGCCAGGCCCGAGCCCTATCCTAAACCCCCCCCGGACCCGGCCCGAGCCCTATCTTAACCCTCCCCCCTGGACCCGGCCCCCTGGCCTGGCCCGAGCCCTATCCTAACCCCTCCCCCCCCCGGACCCGGCCCCCTGGCCTATCCTAACCCCCCCTCAGGACCCGGCCCCCTGGCTTGGCCCGAGCACTATCCTAACCCTGGCCTGGCTCGAGCCCTATCTAACCCTGGCCTGGCCCGAGCCCTATCCTAAACCCCCCCCCCGGACCCGGCCCGAGCCCTATCTTAACCCTCCCCCCTGGACCCGGCCCCCTGGCCTGGCCCGAGCCCTATCCTAACCCCTCCCCCCCCGGACCCGGACCCCTGGCCTATCCTAACCCCCCCAGGACCCGGCCCCCTGGCTTGGCCCGAGCACTATCCTAACCCTGGCCTGGCTCGAGCCCTATCTAACCCCCCCCCTCGGGACCCGACCAGCCCTATCCAACCCCCCGGGTCCCGGGCCGGGTCCCCCCTGGCCAGGCCCTATCCTAACCCTCCCCCCTCCCCCCCTCGGGAGCCCTATCCTAACCCTCCCCCCTATCCTAACCCTCCCCCCCTCGGGACCCGGCCCGAGCCCTATCCTAACCCTCCCCCCCTCGGGACCCGGCCCAGGCCGGGCCCTATCCTAACCCTCCCCCCTCGGGACCCGGCCCAGGCCGGGCCCTATCCTAACCCTATCCTAACCTAACCCTCCCCCCCCTCGGGACCCGGCCCGAGCCCTATCCTAACCCTCCCCCAACCCTCCCCCCCTCGGGACCCGGCCCGAGCCCTATCCTAACCCCCCCTCGGGACCCGGCCCGAGCCCTATCCTAACCCCCCCTTCGGGACCCGGCCCGAGCCCTATCCTAACCCCCCCGGGAGGCCAGGCCCAAGCCCTATCCTAACACCCCCCTCGAGGCGCCCGAGCCCTGAGCCCTATCCTAACCCTCCCCCCTCGGGGTTCGGGACCCGGCCCGAGCCCTATCCTAACCCTCCCCCCTCGGGACCCGGCCCGAGCCCTAACCCTCCCCCCCTCGGGACCCGGCCCAGGCCGGGCCCTATCCTAACCCTATCCTAACCTAACCCTCCCCCCCTCGGGACCCGGCCCGAGCCCTATCCTAACCCTCCCCCAACCCTCCCCCCTCGGGACCCGGCCCGAGCCCTATCCTAACCCCCCCCTTTCGGGACCCGGCCCGAGCCCTATCCGAGCCTGGGCCCTATCCGAGCCCTCCCCTAACCCTCCCCCAACCCTCCCCCCTCGTGACCCGGCCCAGGCCGGGCCCTATCCTAACCCTATCCTAACCTAACCCTCCCCCCCTCGGGACCCGGCCCGAGCCCTCCCGAGCCCTATCCTAACCCCCCCCTTTCGGGACCCGGCCCGAGCCCTATCCTAACCCCCCCGGGAGGCCGGGCCCGAGCCTAACCCGGCCCCTTGGCCAGGCCCAAGCCCTATCCTAACCCTCCCCCCTCGGGGTTCGGGACCCGGCCCGAGCCGGGCCCTCCCCTAACCCTCCCCCAACCCTCCCCAACCGGGACCCGGCCCGAGCCCTATCCTAACCCCCCCCCGGGAGGCCGGGCCCGATCCTAACACCCCCCTCGAGGCGCCCGAGCCCTGAGCCCTATCCTAACCCTCCCCCCTCCCCCCACCTCAGGACCCGGCCCGAGCCCTATCCTAACCCTCCCCCCCTCGGGACCCGGCCCGAGCCCTATCCTAACCCTCCCCCCCCCTCGGGACCCGGCCCGAGCCCTATCCTAACCCTCCCCCCTCCCCCCCTCGGGGCCCGGCCGCCGGGCCCTATCCGAGCCCTCCCCCAACCCTCCCCCCCCCTCGGGACCCGGCCCAGGCCGGGCCCTATCCGAGCTCTCCCCCAACCCTCCCCCGGCCCGAGCCCTATCCTAACCCCCCCCTCGAGGCGCCCGAGCCCTATCCTAACCCTCCCCCCCTCGGGGTTCGGAACCCGGCCCCCCTGGCCAGGCCCGAACCCTATCCTAACACCCCCCTCGAGACGCCCGAGCCCTATCCTAACCCTCCCCCCCCTCGGGGTTCGGGACCCGGCCCGAGCCCTATCCTAAGCCCCTTCGGGACCCGGCCCGAGCCCCTATCCTACCCCCCCCCCCCTTACACCGGGCCCGGAGCCTAACCCGGCCCCCTGGCTAGGCCCGAGCCCTATCCTAACCCGGCCCCTTGGCCAGGCCCGAGCCCTATCCTAACCCTCCGGCCCCCCTGGCCAGGCCCGAACCCTATCCTAACCCTCCGGCCCCGGCCCCCCTGGCCAGGTCCGAACCCTCTGTTCGCTAAATCCTAAACCTAAAATCTAATCCCTAAACTAAAAATCTAATAATCTAAACTTAAAACTAAAACTAAACTAAAAACCTAAATAATATAATATCATGATAGATTTTAAAAAATATATATATATTTACAATGACCTCATATTCAATATTGAATTTTTTTTAAAAAGAAATATCTTTAAAAAATGTTGAATTTTTTAAGCACATTGATAGAATTTTAAAAGTCTACAAAAGATAAAAACGTTATACTGAATGCCACTAGCCCATAAAAAACACATCAAAAATCAAAAATTTTAATTAAACACATCATTTTTAAGCATGAATAATCCAATATTATTTAAAAAAAATTGATAACACCTTATTACATCATAACCCATAGTTTAAAATTCTCAAAATTCAATTATTCATTTATTTCTAAACAAAAGTGATAAAATCCAAACAACAAAATGTGCAAGTTTGGTTGATTAGCAATTAGCATGAATCTCGAGCAATTCAAAATTAACAAAAATCGAATACAAAGAACCAAATAGGAAAATCTCAACAAAGCCAAAAACAGAATTTTTTGTTAGTTAATCTTCTAGTTATGAAAGTTCAATAAAAAAAGAGATAAAAAAGATAAATTTGCCGTAATTAACTGCTCTTACGATTTTTTTCTTGCTAGCCGATACGGTCATCTGTTACTCCTCCTATTTCCCTTGATTCCCTTCCCTGTTCTTCTTAGGGAAACAGAGAATTTTCTCGTGAAAAGTTAAAAATCCAAGATCTTTTACCTTGATAGAAGAACGATCACAGTAAGTCCAAGAATCTACATATTGCAATTTCCAATTACCTTCTCCTGCGCAGAGGCAATGGCCATGAGAGAGAATCAGGGAGAGAGAGTTTTAGAGACAGAAAGAAACTAAATGGAAGGGAGAGATTTTAATGGAGAAGAAGAGGAGAGGCAGAGAAGGAAAATAAAACAAAAAACGAAGCAGAAAATCTAAACCTGATGAAATTCGATGAAAGCAGGTCAGTTAGTATATAGGGCCACGAGAAAGAGCTTTTGGTGGAGAAGAAGAGGAGAGACAGAGAAGGAAAGGGAGGGGAGAAGATTATTAGGCCATGAGAAAGAGCTTTTGGTGGAGAAGAGGAGGAGAGACAGAGAAGGAAAGGGAGGGGAGAAGAATATTAGGCCATGAGAAAGAGCTTTTGGTGGAGAAGAGGAGGAGAGACAGAGAAGGAAAGGGAGGGAAGAAGTATTAGGCCATGAGAAAGAGCTTTTGGTGGAGAAGAGGAGGATAGACAGAGAAGGAAAGGGAGGGGAGAAGAATATTAGGCCATGAGAAAGAGCTTTTGGTGGAGAAGAGGAGGAGAAACAGAGAAGGAAAGGGAGGGGGAGATTCTTCAATTATAAACGTCGTGCAACGGTAACTTTACAACGGTTGAATTCTGCCCTGTATCCTTTTAAAAAATATTTCTCTTTTCCGATTTATTTATTTTTTGCCAAATCCTATTTCAGTGAGCAACGAAAGCTAATATTTTGGAACAAAGGCTATGGTTTTCTTCCTTAAATATGTAGCTCATCTTTTTTCAAACAATACATTGATAAAGATAAAAGTGGGTGATTGGTATTTACAATATTTCAATTTAAAAAAAGTGTTTTAGAAGGGCAAACGAATAGCAAAAAAAAGGAATAAATACGTATTAAAGCACCGTTGTCCCTAACGTTTTTTCATTTTCAAATTCTGGTCTTTGATCAACCCACTCTCGCAGCTGCAGCAGAGCAGCGACTCTCGCGGCTTACTGTTCTTATTGTAACATCTGCAACTCCTCTTCACAGCTAATGCAGTGAATAGCTAATTCGCAATTCAGGTTTTAGGGTTAGAAAATGGGAATTCCAGGATTGTGTGGATGGTTGAAGTACAAATACCCACTGGCGGTGGCGAAGGTTATCGAAGAAAAACCGAGGACGGTTAATGGCGTTACGCTCCCAATCAATACTTCTCGTCCTAATCCTAACGGTATCGAGTTTGGAAGAAAAACCCTTGCTTTCACCCGGAAGGACTGGTACGGATGTTTTTACAATTTTTCTGTCGCGGTTTTTGCATTTTTTTTTTGGGATAATGTATTATTTTTCCTTTACATTGAGTTCCATTTGTTTAAAAGTTTTTATTTGACAGCCGCCTCCTGCAAGTTATGAAGAGGTTTTCGAGTCTGTTTTCATGTACATTGATAAGCTCTTCTCCATAGTCAGGCCTCGAAAATTACTATTCTTGGCAATTGGTAATTGTCTTTCTTAAGTTACTAGTCCGACAATTGGAGTACTGAATGCTCAGCAGTTTCTAAAGGAATCTTCCTTTTTTATAATATATTTTTGTAAGTGTCTTATTGAGGACATTATTTGTTTTATTAGGATGATGGGAGACGAAGAAACAGTTTGGGTTTGGATGTCTTGTTTGTTGTTGTTTTCTTCGGTAACACTTGAACATATTATTGTTTGTTGGTGATTTCCTTCATTAGCGCCATCGTTCTTATCTGATTCCATGTATATTAGCTGAAAATTTATTGTGTATGAAACGCATAATCAAATTTTTTGTTTTTTCTCATGTTAAGAATTCAATCAACCAAAAATTATTACTTTTTTAAAAAATTCTTAGAGAAAGCTTCCCAATGGATAATGTGATGTGTGAATATTATTGCCATGTGTATTTCAGGATATTCAGTGGAGGAATAAATGGATTTCTTTGCCTGCCTAACAATCCTGGGTGGCCTGAGGAAGTGTGTTCACCAATTGGTGGCATGCAGATCATTGCACATAATAAAGTCTTTGTAAGCATGAAAACCACCTTCTGTTGGTGCTAGGAGCCTGAGCCAGATGAAGAAGCTGAAAATGTTGTTGATGAAAGGTTTAACTCTTTGCCAAAGTAAACTATATCTGTTGTTGATTTTAGTTTTTCTAATAATTAAGATGATTTTTTTTTTCTTATGTTTTTTTTAATGATTATGTTAAGGACACAATCAAAGGACTTATATTCCGTGGAAAGCCATCGACAAAGAAGAAAAAGAAGCACCTTTCGAAATTAGATAAGCCTTCCAAGGATGAAAAATCAGCTGAACAGTCCACTGCCACTGAACATCGTGATGCGCCTGATGATGTTGATGGCGAGATAATAGTAAGGAAATCTGCAAGAACTTCAGTTATTGTTAGGCAAGCTGAGAGAGATGCAATCCGAGCAGCTTTGCAGGCAACAATGAAGGTCAGTTCTTGGTTATGAAGTCTTCTGCATAAGTTGTGATTGTATTTTTTTGCTAATCATCTATTTTAAGTGAGCATGAGATTCACATTCATAACATATCAAGAGAGTGTGGATTCAGCAACTTCAACATTTGTTTAATTATATTAAGGAGAGGAAAATCTTAATTTATTGACTGGTATAGGAGTCTTTGAAATGTGTCAGTGGAAGAATTTCTTTAGTTTTCATTGAGTCTTTATATATGCACTTTCAGAATCGGTCAATTTTAGTTCCAACAGCTTGATTCTGGAATTTCTACGTTGTGAGCTGTAGAGGGTATGGAAAAGTAAATGAGTTCACTCATTATTATTACTGCATAACTAGAAGAATGTTTTCCTAGCATTCGATGTTCTCAAAGTCTATCCAAAGAGTAGGATTGCCGGACTCTTTTCACACATATACCTGTGCCCCAAAATCTAGCCCATATATGCAAATTCTCACACCCATTTTACAACCAGGTTTTGTTTATTTTGCATCTGTGGTATGTTTAATTGATCAGAAGATTCCAGATTGATGACTTACAGGAATCTGTTATGTCATTCATAACTTACAAGTACGTGTTTCATTTGGAGATATGAATTGTTTCCAAGATCTTAGACTAGGAACTTGTTTGTGTCACAACATAGATGTGTTATGGCTGAAGTGATGGTTTTAGGTATGACTTAAGGTGGGGCATCAATCTGTTGAATGGCGGAGGAGATCTCGAACAATCTTTTACATAACTTGATCTGTTGGAAATAAACAGTTTTTGGTGCATAGAATGTATGGAGCCATTTGGTAAACAACGAGCATCATACAAAATTCAGCTGCTTCTGGTGTTCACTCATATCTGAACCTTGTTATGTCGTTTGATCTGACAGAGCCAAGGGAAAAAAGAATCACATAAGGTTGTAGGCTAACGATGCTCTTTGGATTTTTGTATTTTTCATCCATTTTATTGTCTTATATATGTCAGCTTAACTTTGCCAGTGAATGCTGAGGTTTCTAAATGGGTAACTGTCTTTTTGGTCATTATCTTTGCAAAGTAATTGCACGTATGGTAGTTTCAGCAATTACACAGGATGTGTAGTTTCACATAGCTTCAAAATCCAGTGGCTGGAATGCTTTATATAGGATCGCCTAGCTAAATACCATGAAATGTTGCTCATACATTTTGTATGCAATAAATCCTAATACTGCATTCATCGGCACGTCTGCTGTATGCTGGCATGCCTTATGTAATTGCAATTTTATCTATTTGCATGTTTGGCATAGTTAGCAACTTGTTTCCTGTTCCAATATATTTCCTATATAATATGCAGATAAATCTGACATGTGTAGAGCATTTTATACAAGCTGTGAGTTCACATGAATGTGCAATCTTTAGGAAGCGTATGCAGGTTTGACACCTAACATGATTTTAGTGTACTTGTTTGTGAGTTAATTTTCGTTTTTAGTTTATCTATTCTAATATTTGCCAGTTTGAACACTAAGAAGCACCATGGCAGTCAATATGCATCATGAATATGCTTGATGTGTTGGGCCTTGCGATATTATCTTTAAGATATATTCATTGTTTATTATTAGATAATAAATGAGAGAAACACGAAAGGACAAACGTTCTTTAAAAAGGAAGCTTGCAAAACTGCAGCAGAATTGTCCTGATATGGGGTTCACAAATGATAGTTCTTCTCGTAAGATGGAAAATGTGAGTCTTGTTGACTTCCTGAAATATCTTACAATTGTATTTTAATTTGTTATAATTCTTTCATGTCTTGTTGAAATGTTCTTATATAAGGAAAATTTTAAGGATTTCTGTCATCTCTGAACTAGGCCGAAAGTATGAATGTTGAAGATTCAATCCACCATATATCCAACCACAGAGATACTACAGTTGAGAAGGCTTATTCTCAAGTTTGTGCATATACCATGGTAAATGGTTCCCTAAACTCTGTCCTTTTAACAGATCCAATTGGGAGAAGGGGGTTGGAAAGAAAGATACCATGAAGAAAAATTTGAAGCCAAGACCAAAGATGAGCAGGAAAGGATACGAAAGCATGTGGTGAGGAATTGTAAAGCTTTATGGCTTGGATATATTCTTTAGCATTTACATCTAAAAGCTTATCTATATTGTTCCCAAATCTGTGAATTTCAGCTTTTCCTTGTGATATTTGAAAACTGAATATTAATATTTTCCATGTGGAAGTTTTAATTCATTTTATAATTTAGTAATTTTCAGGATGATTTATTTCTTATGCAATTTCATGCAGGTGTTTAAATATATTGAAGGGATTTGTTGGGTGATGAGATACTACTTTGAAGGAGTATGCTCTTGGCCATGGTATGTGCTCTTTTGTGGTTATTGTCACTGAAAAATGAATATTCTGCAGGTGCACCAATGAGTCAAGGGAACCAAACTTAACCTTGGTGTTTAACTTATAATATCTTTCTTACATGTCCAGTTGTTTGGAAACATCAATAGAAAAGATTAGAAGGCTTTCAACTGATCTGTTTAAAGTCTTCTATTCATTTGGTTCTTTATTTATTTACAAAAGAGGCTCTGAAGTTTCCTCTCCTTTTTCCTCTCTCTTCACACACACACAAATTGGATAGAATTTCGACCAAGTGGCAATTTTTTATTTCTATTATATATGAAATATGTTATGGTACATTTTGATAGTTGTGTGAAATATAAGTTAATTTAGATTTGTGCTTCAAGTGAAAATTACAATACTATAATGTGATATCAAATCTTAGATACTTACTTTAAATTGTCACAGTATCCAAATAGAGTTGCATATATTTATATAATTTTATTGTCACGAATAGAAATAGATATCCTTTTCAAACGTTCTTTTCTTATTATTTTTATATAAACTAGTAAACTTATCACATGTTACGTTCTTACAAGTTTCAAAACTTTCAAGGAGAAAATTTACTATATCAAAACTCAAATATAATGTCTTTCAGTTTATTAATAATGTTTAATATAAACAATTAATTTTAACATCTTCCTGATAGACCTGTAGACAGACTTGTAGGTATGCGCATGTATATCTGGTCCAATTCTCATAGAACTCTATATCATTGCCAACCGAGCTGGGCTTTAAAATATTGGTTTCAAGATCATTTTGCAGCATGTCAATACAATCACAACCTTTAAATAGTCTTGAGCTTATAGTTGATAGAAGTTTTGGTTGTCAACTTTCTTGAAAAGTCTTAATAATATTGAGGGAGAAAGAGAGAGAGTGGATGTCAGAATTCATGTTGACAGTATAGGTTCAAATGGAATGTGTCTGAATCTAGTGTGCTTGCTTTTGCATGTGCGAGCATGTCTTCTCTTGGATGGCCATTGTCTTATCCTGTCAATGATAGCTGTATGTAACTAATGATAGCTGTACATTTCTAGGATAGAATCTGCTGAAACTAAGATATATAAGTTGTTGTTATTGAGTATGTAATCGACTGTTGAAAATTAGGGATATGATTTGCTGTAATTGAGGTATTTGATATGTTGTATCCGTCGTAACAATTCTTTTTAAAGAAAGAGAAAGCTCAGATGATGGGCATCAAAACTTTCACACAAAAGTTTTGTTTTGTTCCGTTTTGTTATGGTATCAGAGCCTTATGAGGAATAATTTTTCTATTCTTCTTGTTAGTCTTTTTTGGTCTTTTGCATCTCTCTTAGCATTGCGATCATAGAAAAATCAGAGGTAGCTTGTGTCAAATTTTCAGGCAAGAATTATTTTGCTTGGGAATTTCAGTTTCAAATTTATGTTCAAGGGAAAGAATTGTGGGGAATTATTGATGGCTCGGATAGCAAGCCGACTGATCCGACCAAAGCTGCAGAATGAGTAGCCAAGGATGCTCGAGTTAAGAGCTAGATGTTACAGGCTATGGACTCTTCCATTGTCGTCAATCTTCGACCCTATAAGACAGCCAAAGTTATGTGGGATTATCTCAAGAAAATTTATAATCAGAACAGTTCATCTAGACGTTTTCAATTGGAATGTGATATTTCAAATTACACACAAGGAAATCCGTCCATTCAAGGCTTTGTCACATTGTGGACACATTGTGTATGCTTTGGTTCCTGCAGCATCTTTAGAAGCAATTCAAACTGTTTATCATACTAGTCAAAGAAATCAATTCTTGATGAAACTCAGGTCTGCATATGAAATGGTGCGTTCTAATTTATTGCTTAGGACTCCTCCTCCATCCTTGGATGACTGTTTGAATGAACTATTGAGAGAAGAGCAACATAACTTAACTCAGAACACTTTAGAACAACAAGAGAATTCCACCAATGTTCTTAATGTTGCTTATGCGGCACAAGGAAAACAACGAGTTCGAACTATGACCAACACTCAATATTACAATTGTAAGGCATATGGGCATATTGCAAGTCAATGTTCTCAAAAATTTTGCAACTATTGCAAAATTAAGGGACATATAATATCTGAATGTAGGAAGCGTCCACAAAATCGTAATCCTCGTGCTTTTCACACTTCTACTACCGGTATGATGACTGAATCTCCAGCAGTAGTTGATTATCCTCAACCTGCAGTTTCAACAGATTCATCTCTTACCCAGGATAATGTTCAACAAATGATTACATCAACTCTGTCTGCTCTTGGTTTAACTAGTAAAAATACATCTCTTTCTAAAATCTGGCTTTTTGACTCAGCTGTTTCAAATCATACGACTCCATCATCTGATAATCTGATTAATGTCAAAAAATATGATGGCAACATGCAAATTGAGATAGCTAATGGGGATCATATTCCCATCATTGCCACTTGTGATATTTCTTCCTCTTCATGTATGAAAAATGCTTTTATTAACCCTGGTCTATCAACAAATTTGCTTTCACTTGGACAAATGATTGAGAATAATTGCAAAGTCATTTTTTTCCCTCTGGTTGTATTGTGTAGGAACTGGTGTCAGGGAAGACAGTAGCGGAGGGACCTAAATGGGGCAGACTTTTTCCTGTTCAGCCTAATGAACTAGCCAAGCCTACTTCTCCTCTTCAGCATAGTGAACCAGCCAAATCTATGAATGTGTTTTCTTTATTTTCCCATTTTGTTCAACCTGATTTCAAATCATGGCATGTTAAATTAGGACATCCAAATGATAGAATTCTTTTATCCATGTTAAAGTCTAGAGTCCTAGGCAATAAAATTCCATCTCATTCTATTAAAATTGATTGTTCGAGTTGTAAAATGGGCAAAAGTAAAACTCTTCCTTTTCCTTCTCGTCAAACAAAGTCTTCTCAATATTTTGATTTAATTCATAGTGATGTCCGGGGGATTTTACCTGTTATATCTCATGCTCAGTACAAGTATTTTGTTACCTTTATTGACGATCACAATCGTTTTACTTAGATATATTTCTTGAGACACAAATCTAAAGTCTTTGATGTTTTTCAAAACTTTTTTAAGAATCAATTTTCCAAAAGCATCAAAATTTTTCGTTCTAATTCAAGTGGGGAATGCATGTCTAAAAAAATCTAAGAATTTTTTCAACAAAAAGGAATTGTTTCACAAAGGAGTTGTCCATATACACCCCAGCAAAATGGAGTTGCTGAGAAAGAATCGTCGCCTTCTTGATGTGGTCCGCTCCTTACTCATTGAATTTTCTGTACCATCAAAATTTTGGGTTGAAGCTTTAACTACTGCTGTATATTTAATCAATCGTACTCATATAACTGTTCACTGATGCTAGCATTGCAAAAGGTTTGGCCTTGATGTGCTTATTTCAGCTGAAAAATATTGAGTAAATTAATTAATAACCACTGATGCTGAGATTCTATTGGTAATTATGTAGGTTGCTTTTGAGCACTTTCTGCCATATGATGTCTAAGAAACTGAGAATTGTTAAGTTGCCTTTTAAAAGAGAAGGTTAATGGCCCAAGGACAGTGAGAGATATCAAAATAATAAGCGCCGGAAAAATAGTGGGGAACAACAGAACTGTTGGTGAATGCCGGAGCCCGCTATGTGATACCTGGTGGAGTTACAACTATGCATTTAGTTGTTCTACCATCTTCCTCATATACAGGTATTTGCCATCTTTCAATAAACTTTACAGCTACAGTTTTACACTGTATCCCTTCTCAGCATTTCGTTCCTTGGGGTCTCTTGAAACTTTTTTTTCCCTTTCCTTTGATAGTATGCAACTTACATGGTAAGTTTTGTTTGTTTGTAGGATTTTAAACAAGTGTCTAAATTCTAGTTTCTCATATATGTAAGCTCTTTATTAACAAAGATAAAGGCATTATCTTTTTGGTTTAAGAATGGCAACCCACTCCATTCTATTTTCTCACTCTTTATTTTTAGCTTATGTTGAATTATGGTTGCATCTTTCTAACCCCATATATGAATATGGTTAGGGGTGGGGACAAGAAGTAGAAATTAATTTATTAATGTGAGTCCCAAAAGCCGCCTCATAAAATAATAAATATTAACCCATTCTATTATGGGCCACATGTGAGAACCACAGTGTTTTCAACTACATATCCTATAATTGCATTAGCCTCTTCTCATTGTCCAAAAGTTTATTTGAATCGATGGTCCTACTACGTTCGATTTAAAATATATTTTGTTGATTGTTATAATAATTATTAAAAAATATCTTATTTGAATTTCTGCATTGCTGAAATGAAAACAACAAATCAATCAAAACAAAACAAATTTGTTTGTGTTATATTATAGTTCCAGCTCCATGAGCAGTGTGACATCAAGGTAAATTTAGTTACTTGATATTCCTTTGATCATCTGCTGAGATTTTTTTTTTCTTTTAAAGTTCATTCTAAATATTTCTCTCTCTCTCTCTCTCTCTTTTTCTTCTTTCTTTCTTTATTTTACCAAAATTTTATTTAGGCAAAGAGTTTGGAGCTGGTATAGGTAACAGGGGCTGGTTAATTCCTGAAGAATTAGAGGCAACAGGATCTTGCATATTGAGCATAGGTCATCTGCTGGTGCACTTCTTTTGCCTTCATCATACGTTCATTTGGTATACAATGATTGATATTTAGTCTGATCCAGCTTGACTTCTATGCATCCAAATTCTGAGATTTATATATCCAAATTTTCTCATAGGCGCATATTTTTGTTCGTTCGATTTAAATTTCAAGTCATGTTGTCTTGTATTGTTGCTAGCTACACAATCTGACTCTGTGTTCCAGTTCATGTTGGATCTCATTATTTGTTATGAGTTGGAAGTTGTGGAATTAAAAGCTGTTATCAACTAAGCAGTCTTTGGCGTGTCCTGAGAAATGTATGGTATATGCTATATATGTGCATTTAAAAGTTGGGGGAAATTGAACCTAGTTTCGAATATCTGGTTTTTCTTTAGTTATTGTTTAACCTCTTTAATAGTGCTTACTACTTTCTGAAAATATACCTCGAAGCATATCTTGGCCAAGAAATAAAATGAAAACATTTTCAAGATTGTCTATTTGTGAAAAAAAGTAATTTCCTAGGATAAAAGAAGTAAAATATGAATATGAATTTAGTTAACCATTTAAAATAGCATTTGTTACACGGTTATAATTCATCATCAAGGGTCAATTTGGAATGAAGGTCAATAACAATAGAATACTATCAGGCCTTCTTTTTTTTTTTTTTCAATCGTATATGTTTTCGGATCAAGTTTTTCCAGTTTAAATATTTATGCTGCCGATGTGTAATGTCTTTGCCTTCTGTCTTTGTAATGCTGTAGATGTTGTTCCGGTGTTTATCTTGCAGTGTTGCTGGAACTGAGACGGTTAAAAGTAGCCACAAAAAAAGAGACATTGAAGTTAAGTGGTGACAGAATAGTTAGTGATTTTGTAATGAGTAGTGAGCTGGACAAATTTACTCCATCTGCATGTTTTGATGCCCTCCTATTTTTATATCCCAATTTTTAGTAATAATGAGGAAATGCAAACATTGAATCTAATGAATGAGAATAATTATTAAAATATTTCTTATGTAATCAATCCCACGGATTTATCAGTTGCATATAAATGTAATTTTTGGCCCACAGTTTGCCAAGAAATTATTAAATATGGAAATGATGAATATCACAATCACCGCCATAAATAAAGTGTCAAGCTTTGGTTGGCAAGGCTAATTTTTATAATTGTGTAATACAAAACCAGAATATGCAGATTCCGCGTAGGGACAAGTCAGAATCTGACAATATCAGCTAACGACGCTATTGCAGGCCATGTTGTTTATATCGACCTATTTTGTGATTTTTTTTTTAATTTTTTCTCACCTTTCCTCCCTCTATTTCTTTTTATTCATAACCTAATAAGTCGTCTCCCTTTTTCTTATTTCTCTCACGATTAAAAAGAGCCTGAGAATTTTTTTTGTTTGCTAATAAGTAGAAGAAGTCTGCTTTAGGGGCTATTGATTTCGGCCTCTCTGTTTTTCAAGCCTGGTTTGTTTTTGGGTTCTTTAAGTTCCTGGGTGGGATTCTTTTTGTGTTATTTTTATTTTATCTTGGAAATTTAAGTTCTAATTTGTTAGTGGTGTTTGGTTACTCTTTAATTTTTGAGTCTTTTAGTATTTTGCAAAGATCTGCTCTCTCTCCATACGATAGCATTATGCATTTTTATTTTTTCTTATATTATTAAAAGTTTTGAGCTTGAATTCTTGTGACAGGGGATACAGAAATTGTTGGAAGTTCATATAATATGGCGTCAGAGGTATTGCGTCGGAATTCTTGTGGCATGGCCTGCAATAGTAGCTGATATTCTCAGATTCTGACCAGTCCCTACTCAGAATCTGTAGATTCTTGTTGGGAATTACGCAATATAAAAAACCAGACCCTTGCCATCTAGCAGGGTTCCATAAAGTGAAATGGGAGTACCAACGCCCAGTGATGCCATGCGAGGAAAAAGGAAGTCATCATCAAGAGGACACCACAGGTTTGTAGGCGTGAGACAAAGACCATCAGGCAGATGGGTAGCAGAGATTAAGGACTCCTTGCAGAAGGTTAGATTGTGGCTTGGGACCTTTGACACTGCAGAGGATGCTGCCCGCGCTTACGATGATGCAGCTAGGGCCTTGCGCGGTGATAATGCCCGCACCAACTTTGAATTACCTCACCCTAATTTAAATTCGGGTGGCATTTCTGATAACATTGAACCCTTCTCCTTTGAGGAAGTTTGCAGCTCAGGCAGTGAAGCAGAAGGGATTCTTGGTGCATTAAAGGCCAAGCTGCTTGATGGAAAGGGACTACGCTTGCTTCCACCTCCAAGTTCTTCTTCTTCAAGCATGCAACCTGGTGGAGTTGCAACTTCTTCCCTCAATAATAACAAAACAGACCTAACATCAACAACTGACGTCATCGTTAACATTCCTCATGGAGCTGTGACAGTGGACACTCTTCATGGTGGGTCTGGAAATCCAGGTTCCACTAGTAATAATAAGCCTGACCTCCTTCTGGATCAAGGTAACATGTTGACACTCCATAGTCCGGTCCAGTGGCATCAGCCCTGCAAAACTACTACTACTACTACAAGCACAACAAATATGACTTGGTCTATTGAACCTGCTCCATATGAAGTGTCTTGGCCCACACAAGTAAATCATATTCCTGAAAATACTTCCTTTACTCCTTGGCAATTCCTCGGGGCGAATGAACCAAATGTAGACATACCATATTCGAATTCCTGCAACTTAGAGCTGTCGACAAGCAAGATCAATAAAATGAATGCAATGAGCACGGCCCTGTCTCAAATTGATGGAGCTGATAGCTTATGGTCATCTGAGCAACAATTTGTGCATTGTGAGAACAGTGCTTGGAGCGGTGTTAATGGTTCTTGGGATCCTCTTCTCTATGTACCATCAGAACTGGGATGAACACCATCTTTGGCTTTGATGTATTTTTTTTCTTTTATTTATTTTAAAGAACTTTGTGTAATCATTCTTTTCCCCCATAGACCCCCAATTTGTGCTTAAATTCCACATTTACTCCCCAAGAGGTCTCAGTTTGCGTATTTAATTAGTGCTTGATTGTAATATGCTAAATTTCCTGAAATTATTGATGAATGATAGAATCAGTTGTATTATCGCGAATTCACATCCTATTTTCCTATGATCGCATTCAACGTAGGTTTCTTTGGTGGATGCTAATGAATGCCTTAACCTATTTGTTAAATCTGGTTTGATGGAGAAGTTATGCATACATGTAAGAAATAACTTCTTGTGGATGAATTCTTTTGTCCCTCCAAGAATTGGGTCCCAAACATTTATATGTTACAGAGTGCATCAAAAGTTCATCTTGGAAATGATCCTGCACACAATGATAGGTCTCCCCATTATACAGAGTAAAATGTTTTCTTCCTTGGCAGATTTAAATTATACCACAAAAGATGCCTTCCATGGTCTTCTAATTAAAATCTTGAGTTATCATTACAAAGACAAGTACATGCATATGAAATGGAAGGAATATTATAGTACTATGGGATACATATTCAATGGTACTAAGACTGAGATGTGAAAAGATCAAAATCTTATCTCATTAAAGTTTAAGTCTTTAACATAGTGACATTGATGCTATCATTAAATCATTCATTGTTTACAACGTGGCATGTTGTTTGAGGAACCAAAGTAGAATGTCTGCGCGAGCTTGACGAAGTTAATTAGACATTTATGCTTTCCAGATTTTAGAGATGGTGTTTTCACAATATGAGAATAATTTCCTTTGCTTTTTTTTCCCAATTTCTATGCTCGCAATGGATAAACACAGTACGGTATCTTACTTATCATCGCTTCATTGTGCAATCAAGTACAAGTTAAGTGTAACGGTGAAGTTAAATTTGACGTAGCAGTTTATGGTCAGTTTAGTTGATGTGATATTATGCATGTATAAATGCTTTATTTTTCGTAAAAAACCCTAAGTGGGGACACTGGCAAGAAGGATAAATAGTACGGTGTTGTACAAAGTTGTTGTAAGTGAAAGAATGGCTGAAGTCATTCCAGAAAAGTTGAGAAATGGAATATAGAATCAGGATAATTATGATACGTTAAAAATGAAGAAAAAGGGCAGGTCAGGGCCCTCACTCTCTGACCCAAAAACTGCAGTATCGGTAGCCTTAAAGGCATTGATCTTCCACTTGTCCACCCACCGGCATATCACCCATCACTTTGAATAACTCTATATAATTAGAGCTCTATAACATTAGCAAGATTGTTTGCAATCTGTGGTAATAATAACAAAGTATCAAACCCTAATCCAACCAATTAAACCATGGAATATACGAGTGATCAGCAGTTAATTGGTGGAGCTAATTTTGAACAGGTAATTCGTGCATAATCGTGAGACATGAAGCACTTGGATCACTTAGAAGTGGGAATTACTGCATATGATTATGTTTTTATCAGTTGAAAAATGCGGTATTGTTGTTAGAAGTAAGATGTGACATAATGTTCTTACTTTCCAAATTGCAGGTGTACAGTGTTCTCATTCTATTTGGAAGATGAAGTATTAGATGCTATACATACAGGGGAAGAGGAACAGTATCAAAATTAGTTAAAAACTCCACTCAAAAGATGCCTCTAAGGTATATATGGTATGTAATACCCAAAAATTCCGGTTTTGTGAATAGTATTTTTTGGCGGTAAATAGTACCATCCGGGGTAAATAGTACCACAAGGGACTGTAATATACTTTTTTCAAGAATTGAAAAGTACAGTTCATGGAGAGTCCGCTAACGTAATTTGAGATGAAATATGACTTTAAAATTAGTCGAAAATAAAAATAAGTAGCTGATTCGATGTAAATAGTATATTTTTGACCCGATTTTTTGACCAAGGTTAAAAAATTATTCGGAACTTTTAAAAATTTCTTTGACCATGTAAACGCATTATAAATGCTAGAATGAAATTTTTAAAGGTGTACTTAAATTAAAAATGAGACAGAAAAGTAAATTATTGGATCGATAAAAGTATCGTCGGATCGAAAAATTTACCGAAACGACGTAATTTTGATCCGAAAATTTAGACACAGCTAAAGGAATATTTTTTGATATTTATAGATATGTTTTTATATATTTATGCATATATTTTTATGAAAAATACATAAAAAAAAAATTAGAACCAATTGAAGGAAGACATGTGGCCATAATTAAATTGTACTTGGTTAAATATTGACCATCCATTATATAGATAGATAGATAGATAAGCAGAATTATAAAGAAGTCTCACCAAAATTTCGTTCATTCCTCCCGCCTCCATAATATAACTGAATTTCCACCATTTCTTCTTCATTTAATCACCAAAATGAAGTGGAAATCACCCAAAAAAATTTGTCCCTAAGTAATAATTAGGCCTCCTACCATCTTATGTGCATGATTCGGTGGAAGAATTGTGAAGATCAAATAAGGGAAAATTTTCCAAGTAAGTATAAGTTTAAGATTTTTATGGTTTTTGGATAGAATTAGGTGTAAGTATCTACATACATGTGTATTTTGATGAAAGGAAGAATTTTTGAATGGAATTTTTATCCTTGTCAATTCGGCCTGGCTGAAGAAAAGGATGAAAAAAAGGAGAAAAAATAAGGCAAAAGAGAAAGAAAGAGAAGGCTAATTCACTACAAGGAAATTATCAAATAGCAACGGAAATTAGCAATCGAATTTATTGAATTTCCGTTGCTAATCAAAATTAGTAACCGAAAATAGCAACGGAAAATTCGGTTACAATTTTGACGGTGGGTATTTTTAGCAACCGAATACACTTTTCGTTGCTAAATCTAACCAGTATAAATTTCGGTGAATTGGTCAACGTTACCAACGGAATTCTATTTCCCGTTGCTGAATTAGCAACGGAATTCTATTTAGCAACGGAATTATATTTCCGTTGCTATTTTTAGCAACGGAATATCTCTTCCGTTGCTATTTTTAACATCAGAATTTGTAAAATTTTAATTAAATTTTTTATTTATAAATAAATATAATTCAAATTCATAATGAAATTCAAAAAAATTTTCTTATTGATAATATGACCGAAATAATATATAACGTAGTATTTCATAAATAGATAAATGTCAATTACAATTGTGCCAAAAATATACATATATAAATATTCCTTTACAAAGCGTACCGAGATATACAAAATTCTATAACAAAAATTACAAAATGACTCTAATTGCTATTCCCTGTGAGATCCGTGATGTGCCTCGATGCAGAGGCCTAGACATTTTCTAACCTGAAATCCCATCAATATAAAAACAGAAAAATTTGTATATGAGCAATTATAAAACTATTAAAGTTATAATCGAGCATGGTTCACACATAGAAAGACATTCAAATTAAGATTTCCTTAAATAAGCAAAAGAAGTGTAGAAACAGGAAATCCAAGAAATGTTCCTTTTTCAAGTTTATCAAATCCCAAATGGTAAGCAAAGTTAAAGCATTCAAATTGAGCCAAAAATCACTAATAGTTTTAATCCGAAATGAGCTGAATTGAGAAAGAAGGAGGAAATAGTATCAAGTCAAAGATCAATTCCCAAATAATGATGCTAGATCCATAACCCAGTAAAAATGGCGCTATTAGGACAAATTCACAAGTTCTTGGAAGAATGAACCTTGCGGACAATTCTGAAGCTAAGCTAAACCTAGAAAATGGAAAAGTAACAGTTTTCTGTTTTCTGTATTCTATTTTCTTAGAAAATTAGAGTATTTATTTTCTGTAAAAAAATTAGAAATGCGTTTATTTATCAAGAAATGAAAATTAGAGTATTTATTTTCTATATATACGTATATGTATGTATATATATATACATACGCATATACGTATGCGTATCAATAAATGAAAAATTAGAGTAATTATTTTCTATATATATGTGTATGTATGTACATATATACACATAGATGCATATGCATATGCACACACATATTAATAAATGTTAAATTAGAGTATATATATATATATATATATATATATATATATATATATATATGTATGCAGATACATGTACATGTGTATTTGTATATATATATATATATATATATATATATATATATATATATATATATGTATATGCATGTGCATTTGCATGTATGTGTACAGGGGCGTAGCTGCCCCTAGTTGAGTGGGGTCAATTGACCCCACTCAACTAAAAAAATTTTAAAAAAATCCTTTAATTTTAACTTTTTTTTTTTATAAAATTGACCCCACTAAAAAATTAAAAAATATCCTTATAATCTTAATTTTTTTGAAAATGACCCCACTAAAATATTTAAATAATTTATTTTTATTTTTTTGACCCCACTGTAATAATTTTCTGGCTACGCCCCTGTATGTGTATATGTATATGCATATGCATGTGTATGCATATATATATATACATGTATGTGTGTGTGTATGTATACGCATACACACACATACATACATACATACATATATATGTGTATATACACACACACAGAGTGGCGTAGCCACATGAAAGAGAAGGGGGGCAATTGCCCTCCTTAATTTTTGGGACAAAATTAATTATGTAGATATATTTATATACATATATATTAAAATCACCATTTTGCCCCCCTTAAAATTTTACTTTTACCTATCTCTCCTTAACTTATTTCTTAAGTTTTCAATTAAACAACCTTCTGTATTCCCACTTCTATTCAAACAAAAAAAATACAAAATTCTTTTCTTTATCTCTTGAAATTTTTAAAGAAAAATCTGATGAATTCCTTTGATTTATAAACTCATCACTTTATCACTTATTCTACCCGTTGCGACTGCAACAGTTGAAAGAGCATTTTCTGCTATGAAATTTGTGAAGAATCGATTACGTAACAAGATGGGAGATCAATGGATGACTGATTGTTTGATCACTTATATTGAAAAAGATGTATTTAATGCTATTGATAATAAAATTATTATTTATCGCTATCAGGGTATGAAAACTCGAAGACAACGATTGTAATTTTTTTTAAATATGTTAATGAATATTTTTCTATATTTAACAATTTATTTATGATATGTATGTTAAATTTTTTTTTTAAGCCTGACATATATTTTTACCCCCCTTAATTGTAAATCCTGGCTTCGCCACTGCGCGCGCGCGCGCGCGCGCGCACACACACACACACACATATATATATATATATATATATATATATATATGTATGTATAAATATGTCACTACAAGAAAAATGCTCTTTAACGAAGGGAAATCCGGTCGTTAAAAGTTAAAATCCGGTTGTTAAAAGCTTTTAACGACCGGAAAATCCGGTCGGTAAAAGCCCCTTCGTTAAAGGTATAGACGACCGGATATTGAATCCGGTCGTTAAAATTTTTAACGACCGGAATGGTTCCGGTAGTTGAATAGTGATTTTTAACGACCGGTTTTTCCCCTCGCTGATTATATTCACTCTCAACGAAGGGATTTCCGGTCGTTAAAAATGCTTTTTAGCGACCGGATTTTCCATTCGCTAATTGTTTTCACTTTCAACGAAGGGATTTCCGGTCGTTAAAGATGCCTTTTAGCGACCGGATTTTCCCTTCGCTAATTGCATTCACTTTCAACGAAGAGATTTCCGGTCGTTAAAAATACCTTTTAGCGACCGGATTTTCCCTTCGCTAATTGCATTCACTTTCAACGAAAGGATTTTCGGTCGTTAAAAATGCCTTTTAGCAACCGAATTTTCCCTTCGTTATTTGTATTCACTTTCAGCGAAGGAATTTTCGGTCGTTAAAAATGCCTTTTAGCGACCAGATTTTCCCTTCGCTAACCCGAATTTTCCTTTCGTTAATTATATTCACTTTCAACGAATGGATTTTTGTTCGTGAAAATTACGTTTTAGCGACCGAATTTTTTATTCGTTAATTATATTCACTTTCAACCTTTCATGTCATTACAAATACTGTTTTACTAATTGTATTTTTCTTTTGCTCATTTTATTCGCTTTCAATGAAAGAAGTTTTTTGTCGTTGAGGATACTTTTTACCGACAAGTTTTTATTTTCGCTATAGTCAATGAAAAAATAATCGATAGTTAAAGATAGTCATGAATTTTTCATCATTCAAAGAAAATTCAAAAATTAATAATTTTCATAATAAATAAAATATTTTATTTGACTATTAGCTGTACACATCATTTACACACATAAATAAATAAATCCAAAATTATAATAAATAGTTTTGTCATAGATTGCAAAATATCATATACAAAATATATCGATATTTCGAAATTGTATCATATACTATAAAATATTAAAACAGCCACTGTCTATATCATTTTCTATTGACCTTAGAATATAAATATTCTAAAAGAATGAATAATGAACCTTATATCTTCATTGTCCACCGTTTTGAAAATATGTAGAATTTAAAACATAAATTTATAATTAAAATTCATGCATAAAAGCAATAAATCAAAAGGCCAAATAATTTAATATAATTTACCTTAAATATTCAAAATCTCCCAACAAGTGTAATTATATATACACTTCAAAATATCAAAAATCCAACAAGTGTAATTGTATATGCACTTCAAAATATCCAAAAAATGAAAAGGGCTGCAAAAAAAAAAAAACGTAAAAAATAATCATAAGTATAATGCCATTATAATAATAAAAAAATAGAATATAACTTACATTAAAATGGGGAGACAACTGTATGAGCAAAAAATTTGACTTCGAATCCAATTACAGATACTATACATACACACACTACTGTTCCGAGTAAAGTTTTTTTTTCAACTATCCTACAACTATTAAACTTTACTATTTATTTATTCAAAACACAAATATGCCAGCCAATTCTACCGAAATTTCGGCAGAATATCCTCTGTAATATTGCCTATCCCCCTGTAAACAGAAAGTATTTACACTTCAAATAAGTATATCTTTATTCACCCTTCTCCAATTCATACTCCAACACAAGATTGCCCATCCTCCAATTTAGGTTCATTCACACTCATATAATAATTTACAAATTTCATCCACTCAATACTTACATCAGTTATACAAAATACAAGGATACTATGATAATACATCAACTATCAACTATAAATAATTATTTAATACAAACTTTTTGATACAATAATATCCTATTTATTTATGTAGTGACATCCATATCTCCATAGCAGTTCAATTTACAACCAATTTACAACCAATTGAATCTATAACAAAGTTGTTCTCAACAATATTATGGTCACATAAATACTCAACAATTCATATTAAGCGTTCACTAACTATACTTCTAAATTATGTACAAAGATAAAATATAGAAAATACTGTAAAGCATAATTACAATCATGAAATAAGAAATTATGAAATGTTTCATAATGTGAATTGAGTACTTACCTGTTAAATATTTCATTCTGTTGGGAATTCACTTGAAGATGGTGATTCAGAATAGACATTAGATTGCTGACCCAAGATTACAGCTTCGAGTTGTGCCAATTTACCCTCAAAGGCATCGAGTTTTCTTTTCAATTCTTGGTTTTCTTCTTCAGTTTTGTGTAGCTTAGATAATAATGCCTCTTTCGATGAACTAGTCCCTTTCAAATGCCTTGCAGTTATGCCACCACCGAATCCCGCAACATGACCTTTCCGTTGAGGTCCAAAGACTTTTTCTGCTACCTCTATATTGGAAAGAGAAGGTTCCGATTGCACAACTTCTTGAATTTGTGTCTATAAAAATACAACAATAATTTTAAATGTATCAACATTTCAAATAAAAAACAGTATAATGGAAATGAAAATCACACACATATCTTTCATTGGTGGTAGTTTCAACAAGTTTGCCACCTTTTTTGCGGGTCTCAAAGAACATGGTAGCCAAATCTGGTGGGTTACCATCTTTGCCTCCCTTCACAACAGGATTAGGCTAATAAATGAGAAATTTCAAAAGTAATAATAAATTCTCTAATAATATTTAAGAAGGGTAAATCACCTATTGATACATAATTTGTCTAAAATGCTTGCTGCCTGTACGATGAGGCATATTCAACTTGGACCTATTAATGGAGTTCCGTTTACTTGTTTCCTACATTAATAATATGACATGTAAATTTGTAATTTGAATATGAAAAGAAAAGTATATTATGTCATACATACCTGAAACTTTTTGCTAAAAAAGTGCTCTTTAACCAACCATTCCCAATCATTCTTTTCCACCCCTTTTGGTATATTTTTCATAGTCTCGTGAAGTGACCTAGACTTCACATTTTTGAAATGCATCTCTCCTCTCCAGTTGTTCCATAAGGTTCTCATATGTTTCACAACATGCTCACGTTGCTCAAGTATGTCATCACTCTCAAATTTATCCTTGATTCATTATTATATAGAACAATCAGCATTACTTGAACAAACAAAGTAATTGGCATAATTAAAGCAAGAAAAAATATTTAAAAATATAATGCTATAAATGCTTACAATTACAGCTTGCCACATGTGTTCTATATTTTGTTCTGGAATTTCTCTCCATGAGTGTACTTTCCAAGGGCACATATTACGATCACGAATTACTATACCCAAATCCCTTGAGAAATCTTCATGATGCTCACCAACAACTCGATTTTGATAAAAAGTGACTCTTAATTTTTCTCCAGCCTTGAGTCCCGCAACTTTTTTACACTTATTCCTTCCTCGGACCTTTTTCGCCTCGAGTTGTGTTGTACCTATAAATAATAAATTCAGTATAAAATACTTATTTAAGATCAATTAAGTATTATACTAATTGAAGATCAAAGAAATTTAATTTGAGTAAATAAAATACTTGTCTCAATGTCTTGCATCTCTTCATCCACTTGAAGAGAAGGATTATCATCTTCAATCGACTGTAATCCAGGAGGTACAAGCGGTGCCGGATCTTGATTAGAAGTTATTTGGGAAGTTTTTCTTATTATAGTTGAAATTCCTTGTTCAATAGCTCTAGAAGAGGTAAAAGATCTTAAACTTTGTCCTCGTCCTCTCCCTAAAGCACCTGGTGGAATGAATGCTTGCTTGCCCACTTTTGCTTTGGTTTCCATCCCAGTCTTTTGAAACTTGGATGAATTCATATCAAACCTAATGAAAATAAAAAAATGATGTTGAATTTCATATAAATTTCAATTAGTTGCAACATACACACAATCATATAACACAATCATATAACAAGATAAAATCCAACCTTGATCAATGTTTCCTTTTTAGTTGTGTTGAATTATCAAACTCCTCCATATCCTCCTCCATCTTTTGTACAACATCAAAGGAATCACGAGGTATAACCTTTCATACAACATGCCAACCTTTATTGGCATTATCATTAGCATAAAATACTTGTGATGCTTGATTGACTAAGACAAAAGGTTCATTTGTTTTCAAGATTCGTTGACGGTTAATGCTTACGAAGTCATATTCATCTATTTTTATCCCTTTTTGTTTGTCATATACATCAAACCAATTACATCGAAACACATTCACTCTTCTTCCCTCAAGAAATTGTAATTCAAGGATCTCTATAAGTTCTCCATAGTAATCAACTTTCTCATTCTCTTTATCCGCCTCTCCAACAACAACCACTCCACAGTTTTGTGTCCTCAAATGTTTATCATAACTTTGCACATGGAACCTATAACCATTAACAATGTAGCCACTGAAACTTGTCACATATTGTGTAGGGCCACGTGATAATGATAATAAGTCAGCTGTCATCTTATTATCATGTTGGTTATGCATTTCTATTGCCTGCCAAGATCATGTTAACAATAACTATAAAGACACTAAGAAGAGGCAAACAAAAAAAACTCTCGAAGAAATGTTCAACTAAAATCTAACCTTTTCTTTAAAACAACTAATGAATTGGAGACTCCATGCAGAATCAGAAATGTGTTCAGAGGTATTAGATTGAATTTTCGAGAACTCCCTGTATGAAATTAAAGTACAACAATGTATAACTTCAATTGAAAAATATATAGTAACGGAGATAAACATCAATTGCATCTCCAGGACTCTCTGGACCAGGAATAAGCATTGTTAGAATAAAATTTTCTTGCTTCATGCACAACCAAGGTGGTAAATTATAAGGAATAAGTACAACTGGCCAAATGCTATATGGAGTTTTTGAATTTCCAAATGGTTGAAAACCATCACTAGCAAGACCAAGTCGAATATTACGAGGCTCATTGGAAAAAGATTGATGAAGTTCATCAAATGATTTCCATGCCATTGAATCAGCCGGATGCCTCATTACTCCATCATCAACTCTTTTGTCATGATGCCATCTCATTAGAGAAGATGTTTTAGTGGACATAAACAACCTTTGAAGTCTTGGCTTTAGGGGAAAGTAACGTAAAATTTTGAATGGTATTCTTTTTCCATTTTTACTTTTACTTTCCCCGCTATGTTTATCCTCCTTCCATCTAGAAGCTCCACAAAATTTGCAAGAATTGAGAAACTTATCTTCCTTCCAATACAACATGCAATCATTCTTACATGCATCAATTTTGTTGTAAGAAAGCCCAAGATCTCGAATTATCTTCTTTGCCTCATAATATGAATCGGGCAAGTTGAACCCATCAGGCAATAACTCTTCCTTCAACATTTTCAACAACATTGTAAATGACTCATTACTCCAATGACCAAGACTTTTAATATGAAGCAATTTTATCAAAGTAGAAAGCTTAGAGCTTTTTGACATATGATATAAGGGTTGCTCGAGATCAGTTAAGAGCCTATAAAATTTTTTTGCTTCAAGATTGGGTTCTTCCTCAATAACTTCATCACCACCTGTGTTCATAGTATCTCCATCAAAACTGGGATATAAATCTCTTAAAATCCCTTGTATTTCATCCTCATCTGCAACCTCCTCTTCTATATCATTAAAGGAGTCTGACTGTGGCTCACCTAATTGCTCCCCATGGTAATACCAAAAGGTGTAATTTTGAATTATTCCATATGCTATCAAATGTGAATTGACCATATCACGTGTCCCTAAAGATGTGTTGCAACATTTGACGCACGGACATGGTATTTCGTTCATTTCTCCTATTCTTGTGAAAGCATAATCCAAAAAATTTTGCACCCCAGATATATAAGAATCATCAAGTCGATTATGAACAAGTTGCATCCATTGCTTATTAGGTGCCATAACCTTTCAAATGTCAATATGTTAGGATAAAAACAAAAGGAACAAAAAAGTATGTTCACAATTTTCATGCAGAAATTGTAAATCAGCTTAATCTTATGCTAAGAGCAACTCCTAACTCAACTAACCATTAAAAAAGGAAAGATTAAAACCTTGATTATGGTAATTACTTATAGGTATTCTGTTTGCAACACTTCTGGAATTCAGTACTTGCACTACAAAGAAGAACAATAAAATTATCACAAAACCATCATCAAATTACTATTGGTGGCCATTGGCTAAGAATCAATCCATTAACAGCTGGCCAAATGTATAAGAAAGTTGAATCCCTACATGCCATAAACCCAAACTAGCTTGCAAAGTCATAATGTAAGTTTATGATTAATTTATATTCAATAAGGAGAGAAGGTAGAAGAACAGAGAAAGAAAGAATATGATCAAGGATAGAGAAATGAATGGAGAGAGACAATATTATCAAAACTGAACCAGACCTCCAATTGGGTCATGGTTGAACGAGTTTGACTGGGTTCAAGTTCAACCAAGTTTTTTTTTTCCTTTTTCCAAAATATTGTTATTTATAAAAATTTTGATAATACATTATATATGAATACCACTGTATAAAAACACTTCAAAGAAAAACCAATTCTTCATCATCAAAAACCAATCAATTTAAAGACATTATTTTCAAGTGATAACAAATTACAGAAATGATATAGAAGTACAATTCAAGAAGCAGTGGCAAACAGCAACTAACAAATTACAAGCACTAAGGACATTTCTATCCAACTAATATTAATATGGAAGAGAAATCTGAGGGTTAAAGAAATGTTGTTTCACTACTCTTGGACTATATAATTGCTAAAACTTGGAAAGTTCATAGAAGCAAAAGTTTCCTAAACAACAGACTTTTTAAATTGTGCTACTAGCTTACATTGGCGTTTCATACATAGACTTTTTAAATTCTCATAGAGTGGACTTAAAAACAACGTTTAGACTTTTATTTTTAAGTTTGAAGTTTAGTGGCATATAAATGAACATCCGGAGAAAAATGGCAACAACTTAAACTTAAACTTAAAATTCATGATTTGATACCATATTAGACACCAGATGATAGATGCATATTAGGACCTTATAAATTTCTTCAACCTATGAGACTTGAAGTGCTTATGTTAGAAATGTGCACCTTCCTCATTGATATAACAATGAAAAGGTTTGAAAGGGAGTTTGAGATTGAGTACCTAGACACTGCCAACTTAAACTAAAGTGAATGTTTTAGCATATAAACTTAAACTTAAACTAAGGAAAAAGCGTGAATATCCAGAAAAAAATGGCAACAGATTAAACTTAAACTTAAACTAAAGTGAATATTTGAGCATATAAACCACAGACAAACCACAGACAGAAAGCATGAACATCATGAAAATTAATGCTTCCAGAATATGACAATTGAGCAGAAAAGAAGGAAATTAACAATTACATTGAGTCAAAGAATAAAATTTAAGAAGAAATCCCAATTTTACCTTGCAAATTTGAAGAATTGAAGACTGATAACCTGAAAACAATAGCAGAACGGGAATCATTCAACAGCAGAGAATCATTCAACAGCATTCAACAGCAGAGAATCAGCCAATAACAGAACGGGAATCAATCAAAAGCATTTAGAACTGGAATCAAAAGAAGAACGAGAATAAAAATTAGAACTGGAATAAAAAACAAAAGAAGAACGAGAATAAAAATTAGAACTGGAATCAAAAACAAAAGAAGAACGAGAATAAAAATTAGAACTGGAAATAGAAACAAAAACAAAAGAAGAACGAGAATTAAAAGCAGAACAGGAATAAAAACCAGAACGGGAATGAAAAGCAAAACGGGAATCAAAACAAGAAACAAGAATCGGGAATCAAAACAAAATGGGAATCAAAAACAGAACAAGAATCAGAATGCGGTTTTGAAATCAAAAATCAGAATATCAAAAATACCCAATTTATTGAACTCACCTATTATAACAGATCGATTATCTTAGTAGAAATGCAATTCCTTAAAACATCTCAGAGTTGGTATGCCCTATTTCCTATTCGACGAGAACAAGAGAAGATTAGAAATAAATAGAATGATAATGGTATCAAGGGAGAAGAGAAAGACGATTTTTCAGTTTCTTACCTGTAATCGTAGATCAAATTAAACCCTAGATAGGAAAAGGAAAAGGAAAATTAAACCCTAATCGTAGATCGAAGTTTAGGTTGGAAGATAGGAAAAGGGTTGTGCGTTTTTTTGCTATTTTTCCATCTGCTGGGTTTGCTGTTTTTTGAGGTTATTCGCCTTATTTTAGTGAAAAATCGAAGTTTAGGTTGGAAGATAGGCAGTTTTGTGTTACAATTTTTAATGAAATAATGAAAAATGATTTTGGAGGTAATTTGTAAAGAAGTACCGCCAATTTTTTAAGACTAGTAACGACCGGATTTATAATGTTTCAACGATCGGATTTTAAACCCTTCGTTAAATGGTAATAAAATTTAAAAATTAATGACCGACTTTATTTCCCTTCGCTACCGATAAATTTTTACAACCGGATTTTATGCCTTTTAACGACCGAAAATAATTTCATCGTTAAATAATAATAAAATTTGAGTTTTAACGACCGGATTAATTTCCATTCGTTATTTGTATATTTTAACGACCAAATTTTTATTGTTTTAACGACCGGATTTAATCCCCTCGTTATATAACAATAAAATTTAAGAACTAACGACCGGATTAATTTCCCTTCGTTATTTGTATATTTTAACGACCGGATTTTTATCACTTCGTTAAATTTTGATCGTTAAAAGTCAATTTTCTTGTAATGTGTGTATGTGCATGCATATCTATGTACATACATATATGTATATATATATGTGTGTGTGTGTGTGTCTACGTACATATATATATGTATGTATATGTATGTATGTATATACATATGTATACAAGTACATACATACATATATGTATATGTATGTATGTATGCATATATATTTGTACGTATATAAGTACATACATATATGTATATATATGCATGTACATACATATATACATACATACATGTCTATGCATACACGTACAGATATGTATGCACATACACGTACATACACATATATATGTATGCACATACACGTACATACATACGTGTATATATATATGTGTGTGTGAATATATACACACACATGTATATATGTATTAAAATGATTTAGAAAATTTAGAAAACATATTTTATTAGTTCTCCAATCTCTTATTTATTTTAGAAAACTGAAAAATCTATTTTCTATTTTAGAAAATTGACTAAAATAAACATAATTTCTGTTTTTTGCTTTCTTTGAAAATTTTTCCTGAAAAACTGGATCAGTTTTCTGTAAGTGAACAGGCCAAGATTCGAAGAAACCAAATAGCAAGAATTCCAAAGACGCACTTTTTTTCTTGTTTTCGAATAAGTAGAATCAGATTCAATGAATTCCTTAACCATGAAGAAGCAAAGGGCCGCTTAATTTAGTGTGAAATCCACTTCAAGTTTCACCACTCCAAAGCAAAATGAAATCCAAAAAAGAAAAAACAAGAGAATCCATATAGATCACTCAAGTAGCAAATAGCAAAAACAGAAATAAAACCATTCACAGTCTAGCCAAATCTAGCAAAAGATAAAATTAACAAAGCGTACAAAAAAAAATTAGACCTTTGAAAGAAAGAAACGCTACCGTAAATGGGTACAATAGAAGAAAACAGGATAGTGATAGTGTAGAGAGATAGCAAAATGAATCCCAAAAATCAGCAAGAATTCAGAAATTGGTTTGGTTAATCTCAGAGTCAGCAGCTTTGATGTTTCTTGACAACCTCCCTGACATCAAATTCCCAAATTTACATCTCTTTCTCTCTCTCTATCTTCTAGATAGAGTAAGTTGGGAGCGAGAGATTTTGTATGGATCCAATCAAGACAGAGCTCTCGTGAAAGCTGAAAGGGATCCTTATTATATATGAAGTGGGTATATACTAATCTCTGTAAAAAAACAATCAGAATGCAAAATGAAGAATAATCAATCATCAGAGACTTAAATACTACGAATCATGGAACGCATCCATCATATTGTTGCAGTTTTTTCTCATCACCTGATTGAAGAGTTTCGCTTATGAACAACCCACAGGAAACCGAATGAATAATGAAATCAAAGATAAACAGAACACAAAAACTGAAAAAAATTAAAACTAAAAAAGGTAAAGATCAGATATCGAAAGTCATTGGTGTCATTGAAAGATAAAACTTAAATTCTATGCAGAAATTAATCAGCTTGAAGCACAACATCTTTGGGGACAACACATAAATTTGGTTCATGTTAAAGCAACGCACTGAAATCAAGGGCACAAAAAAGCCAATAGAAATAATTAGCAAAACTCCAAGTTTTTTCTTCTATTAGTCAAGCTTTACAATGGAATTTTCAGTCCACAACTACGTAGAGCAAGGGAATGCGAGAATTTTGAACCTTGTGAATTTCTGAAGCTCGAAGTGCAGGGAATGATGCCATCGCACCGGAGCCAACAAGCAGCCCGATGAGGTCTACCGATGCCATCACCTCAGATTTTAATTTCAGTTTCACTCCACCAATTGATCCCAACAATCACAAGAATTGTATAACAATGGAGGTTTTAGGAATGGAGATAGAAAATTGAGGTCTACAGAGAAAGGCGCGAACGATGCGACGAGAGAGGGAAGAATCGGTTTTCAATTTAGCCATTGTTAGAGAAAAAGAAAGATCGGTTTCTTCTAGCAGAGAGTGAAGAAGAAAGATGAAGGTAGGGCTAGTGGGGTGGTTTCCCGTGGTGGGTAGCGGCGAGTGAGTGAGGGAATGGGCAAGCATTCGACATAATTTATAGGGCAAATCGAAAAATACCAACCAAATCCTTATTCAGTTGCTAAATTACTTAGCAACGGAAATTATGTTCCATTGCTAGTAGAATTTCATTGCTATTTTAGCAACAAAAAATAATTTCTGTTGCTATTTTTCACTCCAAAATTTTTAGAATAGCAACCGAATAATTTTTTCGTTGCTATTTTAGAACTTAAATTTTTGAGTCTGATTACTTAGCAATGGATAGCAACGGAATACCATTTCCGTTGCTAAAAATAGCAACGGAATTTTATTTCCATTGCTAATTCAGCAATGGAAATGATATTCCGTTGCTATTTTTCACTCCAAAATTTTTAGAATAGCAACCGAATAATTTTTCTATTGTTATTTTAGAATTCAATTTTTTGAGCCTGACTACTTAGCCATGGATAGCAACGAAAATTATGTTGGCCATGGATAGCAACGAAGTGGAATTCCGTTGCTAAATTAGCAACAGACTAAATTAGCAACGGAATTGGAATAGCAACGGAAAATAATTTCCGTTGCTATTTTTCATTCCAAAATTTTGAGAATAGCAACCGAATAATTTTTTCGTTGCTATTTTAAAACCCAATTTTTTGAGCCTGACTACTTAGCAAATGATAGCAACGGAATTCCACTTCGTGTAGTGTAAGTGAGGAGCAAAGGAGAAAGAGATTTGTGGATACTTCTACTAGCATTTTTCATATTGATATGCCTATGTTAATTGTTGTGTTTAATTGAAACTAAGTTTAAGGAAGTTTAGTTGAACTTGAAATAATTAAGATGTAGGAAATGTTAAAATTATTGAAATGAAATTTAGTTAGCTTAATTACATAAAGACTGACATTATGTAAGTATGAGAATTGTACTAAATGCATGAAATTTTAATGAATTGAAGTTAAATTAATGAAATTAGGCCTAAATATGTGAAGAACAGAAGTTTGGATGGAAGAAATGAATATGGTATGATAATGTCATGTAATGGCCAAATGGGATTTAACATGAGAATTTGATTTTTTTCATATATATGAAACTAATTTTAGTAATAAATAAGAAGAAATTGGTGAGAAGATAAGAAAAGAAACTTCAATGACGATCTTAATGTCTTGGCCGAACCAATGCATGCATGGAACATAAGAAATAAGCTATGAATGATGCTAAGTACATGCGTTAAAGAATAAGTAAATGTGTACATGAGTTGCAATATGTGAATGTAGAGATAAATATTATGTTTAATGGCATAAAATGGTGCAAGAAAGGAAAAGAATATGTAACGTAATAAAAGAAATGAAATGATGAGTTGTTTTGCCCTTAGCATGCCTGTAGATAAATCACAAGTATAGGATATAAGATAAATATTATGTTTAATGGCATAAAATGGTGCAAGAAAGGAAAAGAATATGTAATGTAATAAAAGAAATGAAATGATGAGTTGTTTTGCCCTTAGTATGCCCGTAGATAAATCAGAAGTATAGGATATAATTAGCTAGTTATAAGGACACTCACAACGGTACAAGTCGTGTGTAGGCTAATGATTGCCTACAAAGTTATACATGTTGATATCAAGCAAGTTCATAGAACAGATGATCCCTAGTGGTCACTTTTACATGTTTTGGACCTTTGGGGTCATTGTCTCACATATCTAGTTCGAGAATTTTTACTAGATACTAATAGGGGCAAATTGATAATTATGTAATAAGATTGCAAACTAAGGGGTAAAATGGTAAATGTGCAAATAAAGTAACAATCTGAGGGTAAAATGGTAATTCTATGATAAAATTTCAATTTAAAGGGTAAAACCGTAATTATGTGATAAAATATGAATAATAATGGCAAAATTATAATTTCGAGGTAAAATTTTAATCTAAGTGGTAAAATAGTGATTTTGTGGTAAAACCGTAAGTTAGGTGACATAATTTTAATTTATGGGCAAAATTATAATTATGCAATAAAATTTAAATGTTAGTGGCAAAGAGGTAAATTTGATAATAAAATGTAAAGCTGTAAATATGGTGTCAGGCAAAGATAAAATGAATAAAAATTGAATTATAATAATAATCATTAATATGTGATGAAAAAACAAATTATTACATGAATTAATTAATATGTTACTTAAAATCATATTGTGAATTAAATATTGTGTTACAAAATATGTTTATATGCTAAATTGCATGTGGGTGTACGTATGAAAAGTGTTAGTATGGTATCTATCATTAGCCACTAGTTGCTTATTGTATAGTTATTTTACTATGCGTAAGTACTTGTTGAGCGGACAAATTAGTCGGAGCAAGTAGGATTATAAATGCAAATTTTGGAAGATGTAGTGTTAGGAATGTGGAGTATGGATTTTGAACCTTGGCATGTATATATATGTAAGGGATTTGCATATGTAAATATACAAGACCTTATATATGTAAAATGAAATATCATGTGTATATATATTTATATATGAATGTGAAGTTTAAGAATATATGTATTATTGTTGGCATACTATGTGAAGATTGTATGTGAAATATGATTATGGTGTTATTAAGCTTATGATGAGATGATAATGTGCATATGTTTGAGAATGGTGAGTTGTTGGTGGTTGGAATGGGTTGATATGATATTAAGATAAGTGCTAAATTTCCAATTGTGTAGTAGGATTAGGAGTGAGTGCAGCTGTTATAATGAATACTAATTTTTATCAAATAAATAGTAATCTTGCGATAAGAATCCGAAATTTTTACTTAATGAATAGTAATTTTTACTAAATAAATAGTAACCTTGCGATAAGAAACCCAATGTGCGCAAAGAAAAAAATAAAATTCTACCAAATTAATAGAAAAATAATATATGAATATGATGCAAAAAGAATATTTAGGAAAATATGATTTTAAGAGATGATAAATTAATAAAATGATTGTAATACATGATACTCGTATTAATTTTCGGATATAGGGTGTTACATGGCAAGCTGATAATCAGGTGCTAAATTGATGAACATTAAGCAGATAAAGCCTGCAAGAAAAATTATAAAAATGTGAAAGAAACTGGTGGCCATGAATCACACAACTTTTGGGATGAGATCAGGCATTGATGCTTCACTATTTTAGTGTCAACCTGGCAAACCATCGATTCCCATATAATATCCATTTGTTGGAAAGGATCAGTCAAAAGAAAGCAAAAATGAAAGAGAAGATTTATTAAACTAATGTCAAAGTTGGTTGCTTAAAGCTTTGATGTGATATCAAGAATTTAATCTTGCTTTCTTCCTACTTATTTCTGAGTCCATTTATTTAGAGCTCGCTCGTTTCATCATACATCTCCTCTTCAGGCTAAAGAGTATTCAGCTGGAATGGCAAACTTAAAGAGCTGCGAGGAGTGGAACCCTTTCTTCGCCATGTTAATAGTTGATTTAGTATTCGCCACTGGGAATATTCTGATAAAGAAAGCCCTTAATGGGGGGATGAATAATTTGGTCCTTGTCACTTACCGCCTTGCGATTTCTGCAGCTTTTTTAGGCCCCATAGTCTACTTCTGGGAAAGGTACGTAGGACCTTCATTTCTTTATCACGTTATTCCACCTTATAATGAACTGGATTACGCTTACAAGTTGCAGAACTAGAAAAATCCTGTTGCATTAATAGCATTCTATTATGTTCAATGTTCTTCCTATTTTAGAGCAGGATCATAAACAATTTCAATTGTCAGTTTTATGTCTGCTGGAATTATATCTTTTTGAGTTATATCTTTTTTATTTATCATGTCCAGTGTCCATGCATATCACAAAATGACAAAAGATGCAACTTCAGTTTGTATCTCCAAGAACATCAAAATGTTTTAACTGAAAACTAGGGCTTGCTGGTTAATTTTACCTTTGAAATAGAGAGTTAACTTTACACTAGAAAATGAAATTACTTTTAACCATTTAAATAGAATCAAATGTCAGAATTATAGGGTACTTAATTATAACAACTTTCAAAATCCTTATGCCTACTGTTGAAACAGTAGTAAAATTTTAAGCTCTTCAAAAATATTTTTCATCTCTAGCACCAATTCTAAAGGCCAAAAAGTTTAAAGAGCTGTCAAAAATTTATGAGGGCAGTATTCAAAAATCAAAAGAAAACCAGCTGTCGATGTTATATATACTGAAAGCCCCCTACGAGGTCGAAGATCCAGCCATCCATCATCAAGTGGGAAAGATTAAGGATATTCTTTGATTAAATTAAGTATTAACTCAGGAAACCAGTACTTAAACCACACTATTTTCTCACATTTAGCAAATACTCAAGTTCCATCACAATTTTCACCAAGTTTGTGAACAACAGAAGAAGAGACTTCAGTTGTTATGTTATATCTTATATGTGGTCCTGTCAAATATCATAATTGCCAAGCTTTTATTGCAGGAATAGCAGATCAAAGCTCACATTTCGCATCTTATCTTACCTCTTCCTCAGTGCAATTGTCGGGTTTGTATATTACCATTGCTGATCTTCTTGTTATTATTTAAAAAGGATGCTGAAACTGACTAGCTAAAAACATATTGCAGGGCATCACTAACACAATTCTGTTTCTTTCTTGGCTTTCAATACACATCTGTTACGTTTGCTTGTGCATTCATCAACGTGGTACCTGTGCTCACATTCATAATGGCATTGCCGTTCGGGTATGAATTGATTATTAGCAACTCAAGTAATTAGATGGGTGTGCATTGAGTTTGGAGTTCAAGCATATACACAGTAGCTAAGCTGATTGTACATTAATTGCAGGATGGAGAGAGTAAACGTAAAAACCATCAGTGGGAGAGCTAAGGTAATAGGCACTCTGGTGTGTGTTGGGGGTGCCATGGTGTTGACTCTTTACAAAGGAGTGCCTTTATTTGGCCATACAGAAGCAAGGAAGACTATATCTGAAGCCATGGAAGTTGGAGGGAAGCTGAGTTATAGTAAGAAAAAAAGATGGACAATTGGATGTGTAGCGTTGGTTGTAGGTACACTGTCGTGGTCTTCATGGTTTGTACTTCAATCATATATTGGGAAGAGATACCCTTATCAATACTCAAGCACTGCCATTATGTCCTTCTTTGGTGCCATTCAGTCAGCTGTGGTGTGCTTGTGTACAGGAAGAAACCTCTCTATCTGGGTTCTCAAGGGAAAAGTAGAAATCTTAACTGTCATCTATACTGTAAGCACACTGTATATATATGCATATCATAAATTTCATTTAAATCCCAAACATACAATTTCACATGAAAATTGACCGCAGGGGATGGTGGGATCAGGGCTCTGCTTTGTGGTTATGGCTTGGTGTGTGAAAAAAAGAGGTCCAGTCTTCACTGCTGCATTCAGTCCTCTGGTTCAGATAATGGCAGCCATGATTGATATTCCTATCTTGCATGAGGAACTTCACCTTGGCAGGTGGTCTTGTCTTTCTTTTGACTATGCATTTGCATTTTTGTTTTCTTTTATGATGCTGAATTTAGGCACTGACAATAACAATGAGCAGCTTGCTGGGATCCATAATTGTGATAATTGGACTCTACCTTCTGCTGTGGGGTAAGAACAAGGAGATGCAGAATCATGCAACGAAAGTAGCACTAGAAGCTGAACAAAACAATAAAGAGCAAGAGCCACAGTTACCTGTTATTACTGTTTCCTGTGATTCAAGACGTCCTTAAAGAAGACATGTTTCTGGATGTTTTCCAACATTTCCGGTTATAATCACAGCTCATAATAAATTTTATTTCGCTGTATTAAGTCACAACCCAAATGTATACAACTTTCAGATTTCAGGCAAAATTATCCATCTTCTAAAAACTACAAATTTCTAGCAAATACTCCATAAGGTTCAACTGACATCCATGGATTCTATTTGATAATTGAGAGTGCAATGTGTTAAAATTACTGTAGGTCTAGAATAAAAGCTGTTAAATTTATGTATTAACTATATGGTCTGGTTTGAGCGTGGTCTCATATATATGCCCGATTAATCCATGGATATTCAACAAGCCTTTCCTATTCATTCCTATTAGCATAATACTTAAATAGAATAGGCCCGTTCATTGATAAATTTATGATGTATGCAAGATACTTTATAATAAAATATGGATTATGTAAGAAAAATGGGTTGAATTGTATGTTAGGGATTAATACAATGGCCCATGACCAGATAGAAAAAAGGGGGTTGATTTCACCCATGGTCACTCAACTTATCTCTTATCGCGCAAAACTAACCAACTTTTTTTTTCTTACTTAAATGTCACTGAACTTTTAACATTATTGCACAAAAGTCATGTTGACCGGAATCCGGCGACGACTCTTGCCGGATTGATAAGTTCAACAAATGCTACATTTAAATTAATTTCACTCACGGTCACTAGACTTATCATTTATCTCGCAAAAGCAATTAACTTTTTTTTTTCCAACTTAAATGTTACTAACCTTTTAACATTTTTGCAAAAAAGTCATCAATCCGGCAAGGGTCGTCGCAGGATTCCGGTCAACATGACTTTTGTGCAATAATGTTAAAAGTTCAGTGACATTTAAGTAAGAAAAAAAAAAGTCGGTTACTTTTGCGCGATAAGTGATAAGTTGAGTGATCATGAGTGAAATTGACCCGAAAAAAGGTTAATTGAGAGCCAATACTAACATTTATATACCTTCCAAACAAGCAAAATTTTTGCCTAAACTTGGTCCGGATAAGTTGTATGGATGAAGCTAATTGTGTATTACCACTATACATATTAACTATCATCACTCATTTTCAACCAACTACAGTATTGAATTATTTTATAAAACTTTGTGCAAATGCGTATTTGATGTGATATTATGTATATATAAATGCTTTATTTTTAGTAAAAGACACCAAGTGGGGACACTGGCAAGAAGGATAAATATTACGGTTGTACAAATTTGTTGTAAGTGAAAGAATGGCTGAAGCCATTCCAGAAAAGTTGAGAAATGGAATATAGAATCAGGATGATTATGATACGTTAAAAATGAAGAAAAAGGGCAGCTCATGGCCTCACTCTCTAACCCAAAAACTCTAAAGACATGAACACACTTGTTTTACATGCAGTATGGGTAGCCTTAAAGGCATTGATCTTCCACTTGTCCAACCACCAGCATATCACGCATCCCTCTGAATAGCTCTATATGAGCTCCATAACAATAGCAAGATTTTTTGCAATTTGTAAAGGAAAAAGAAAAAGAAAAAAGCAAAGAGACAAAAATGAAGTCTCTCCTACAGTTTGTCTGTGGTAATAATAACAAAGTATCAAACCCTAATCCAACCAATTAAACCATGGAATATACGAGTGATAAGCAGTTAATTGATGGAGCTAATTTTGAACAGGTAATTAGTGCATAATCGTGAGACATGAAGCACTTGGATCACTTAGAAGTGGGAATTACTGCATATGATTATGTTTTTATCAGTTGAAAAATGTGGTATTGTTGTTAGAAGTAAGATGTGACATAATGTTCTTACTTTTCAAATTGCAGGTGTACAGTGTTCTCATTCTATTTGGAAGATGAAGTATTAGATGCTATACATACAGGGGAAGAGGAAAGAGTATCAAAATTAGTTAAAAACTCCACTCAAAAGATGCCTCTAAACTACATATGGTAAGCTTATAATCGGGGGCTAAATTGAAGAACATTCAGCAGATAAAGCCTGCAAGCAAAATTATAAAAATGTGAAAGAAACTCGTGGCCATGAACCACACAACTTTTGGGATGAAATCACGCATTGATGCTTCACTATTTTAGTGTCAACCTGGCAAACCATCGATTCCCATATAATCGCCATTTGTTGGAAAGGATCAGTCAAAAGAAGCAAAAAAGAAGAGAATATTTATTAAACTAATGTCAAAGTTGGTTGCTTAAAGCATTGATGTGATATCAAGAATTTAATCTTGCTTTCTTCCCACTTATTCCGGAGTCCATTTGTTTAGAGCTTTTACTTGTTTCATCATACATCTCCTCTTCAGGCTCAAGAGTATTCTGCTGGAATGGCAAACTTAAACAGCTGCGAGGAATGGAAACCTTTCTTCGCCATGTTAATAGTTGATTTAGCATTCGCCATTGTGAATATTCTGCTAAAGGAAGTCCTTGATGAGGGGATTAATCATTTGGTCCTCGTGACTTACCGCCTTTCGATTTCTGCAGCTTTCTTAGGCCCCATAGGCTACTTCTGGGAAAGGTACGTAGGACCTTCATTTCTTTATCAGGTTATTCCACCTTATAATGGACTGGATTACGCTTACAAGTTGCAGAACTAGAAAAATCCTGTTGCATTAATAGCATTCTATTATGTTCAATGTTCTTCCTATTTTAGAGCAGGATCATAAAAATTTCAATTGTCAGTTTTATGTCTGCTGGAATTATATCTTTTTTTAGTTATCATGTCCTGTACGTCCATGCATATCACAAAATGTTTTAACTGAAAAGTAGGGCTTCCTGGTTAATTTTACCGTTGAAATAGAGAGTTAACCTTACACTAGAAAACGAAATTACTGTTAACCATTTAAATAGAATCAAATTCAGACTTATAGGGTACTTAATTATAACAACTTCCAAGATCCGTATGTCTACTGTTGAAACAGTAGTAAAATTTTAAGCTCTACAAAAATATTTTTCTTCTCTAGCACCAATTCTAAAGGCCAAAAAGTTTAAAGAGCTGTCAAAAATCAAAAGAAAACCAGCTGTCGATGTTATGTACACTGAAAGTCCCCTACGAGGTGTAGAAGATCCAGCCATCCATCATCAAGTGGGAAAGCTTAAAGAGATTCTTTGATTAAATTAACTCAGGAAGCCAGCACTTAAACAACACGATTTTCTCATATTTAGCAAATACTCAAGTTCCATCACAATTTTCACCAAGTTTGTGAACTACAGAAGATGAGACTTACTCAGTTGCTATATATGTTATATGTGGTACTGTCAAATATCATAATTGCCATGCTTTTATTGCAGGAATAGCAGATCAAAGCTCACATTTCGCATCTTATCTTACCTCTTCCTCAGTGCAATTGTCGGGTTTGTATATTACTACTGCAGATCTTCTTGTTATTATTTAAAAAGGATTCTGAAACTGACTAGCTAAAAACATATTGCAGGGCATCACTAACACAATTCTTTTTCCTTCTTGGCATTCAATACACATCTGCTACGTTTGCTTGTGCATTCATCAACGTGGTACCTGTGATCACATTCATAATGGCATTGCCGTTCGGGTATGAATCGATTATTAGCAACTCAAGTAATTAGATGGGTGTGCATTGAGTTTAGAGTTCAAGCATATACACAGTAGCTAAGCTGATTGTACATTAATTGCAGGATGGAGAGAGTAAACGTAAAAACTGGCAGTGGGAGAGCTAAGATAATAGGCACTCTGGTGTGTGTTGGGGGTGCCATGGTGTTGACTCTTTACAAAGGTGTGCCTTTATTTAGCCATACAGAAGCAAGAAAGACTATATCTGAAACCATGGAAGTTGGAGGGAAGCTGAGTTATAGTAAGAAAAACCAAAGTGCAGAAAGATGGACAATTGGATGTGTAGCTTTGGTTGTAGGTACACTGTTGTGGTCTTCATGGTTTCTACTTCAATCAAATATTGGGAAGAGATACCCTTATCAATACTCAAGCACTGCCATTATGTCCTTCTTTGGTGCCATTCAGTCAGCTGTGGTGTGCTTGTGTACAGGAAGAAACCTCTCTATCTGGGTTCTCAAGGGAAAAGTAGAAATCATAACTGTTATCTATGCTGTAAGCACACTGGATATATATGCATAACATAAATTTCATTTGAATCCCAAACATACAATTTTACATGAAAATTGACTGCAGGGGATGGTGGGATCAGGGCTCTGCTATGTGGGTATGGCTTGGTGTGTGAAAAAAAGAGGTCCACTCTTCACTTCTGCATTCAGTCCTCTGGTTCAGATAATGGCAGCCATGATTGATATTCCTATCTTGCATGAGGAACTTCACCTTGGCAGGTGGTCTTGTCTTTCTTTTGACTATGCATTTGCATTTTTGTTTTCTTTTATGATGCTGCATTTAGGCACTGACAATAACAATGAGCAGCTTGTTGGGATCCATAATTGTGATAATTGGACTCTACATTCTGCTGTGGGGTAAGAACAAGGAGATTCAGAATCATGCAACAAAAGTAGCTCAAGAAGCTGAACAAAACAATAAAGAGCAAGAGCCACAGTTACCTGTCATTACTGTTTCCTGTGATTCAAGATGTCCTTAAAGAAGACATGTTTCAGGATGTTTTCCAACATTTCGGGTTATAATCACAGCTCATAATAAATTTGATTTCGCTGTATTAAGTTACAACCCAAATGTATACAACTTTCAGATTTCAGGCAAAATTATTCATCTTCTAAAAACTACAATTTTATAGCAAATACTCCATAAGGTTCAAATGACATCCATGGATTCTATTTGATAATTGAGAGTGCAATGTGTTAAAATTACTGTAGGTCTAGAATAAAAGCTGTTAAATTTATGTATTAGCTATATGGTCTGTTTTGAGTGTGGTCTCATAGATATATGCCTGATTAATCCATGGATATTTGACAAGCCTTTTCTATTCATTCCTATTAGGATAATACTTAAATAGATTAGGCCCGTTAACTTATTCATTGATAAATTTATAATGCATGCAAGATAATTTATAATAAAATATGGATTAGGTAAGAAAAATGGGTTGAATTGTATGTTAGGGATTAATACAATGGCCCATGACCAGATAGAAAAAGGTTAATTGAGAGTAATACTAACATCTATATACCTTCCAAACAAGCAAAATTTTTGCCTTGTCCAGATAAGTTGTATGGATGAAGCTAACTGTGTATTACCACTGTACATATTAACTATCATCACTCATTTTTCAACCAACTTTTGCTATACATTATTGATTTGTTTTATAAAAATTTATGCAAATGAAGGGTTTGGAAAAAAAAAAAGGTGGTGTAATAATTAAGAAAAATCTAAGCCAATATCAACTCAAATAGTACATAAATTTAATTAGAAAAGTATTACAAGGAAATTATAAATTGGGAGAATGATGCTCAACACCTGAATATTACACAAGCAAACACAATAGAAGCACCACATAGATACATGGTTTTATTCTGACCGACTCGCAAAACACTGAAGCGAACTTATTAAAATTTAGTAAAATTAGTTTCAGTCTGAATGCTGAGTTTGTTGGTCGGATTTGAAGCCATCCTTATCCTTTTTTTCCTTGTTCTTTCCCTTTTTAGAATGTTTATCAGATTTGTGGGGATGGGGATGGCCATGGTGCTCCAAAACGTCAGAAATATCCAAATGAACACCAGGATCATTGGTGTTGTAATGGCTGCCAAACATGATGGAGTTGTTGACTGCTTGAAAATTGCTGTTCACATAGGTACCTAATGCATCAGACTCACCATTAGGCATCATTCCATTCTGAAGATTGTTGGGTTTATCATCCAACTCGGTCCGCATGGTGGCTCCAGTGTTAGTTCCAGCTAGCGTGATTATTCTTACGCCATTTTCATCTTCCTCCGCCTCCTGCTGGTGCTGGTGATGGCGAGATGCACCTGGCTTTTGAGGATCAGTAACACGGGATGTTATTGCGTTCACCATCTCTCTCACTTGTCGATCAATAGTCTGGCTTTGTTTTGTTGGCTCAGGAACCATGGTTTTGGATTGAGTTGATGAGGTTAGCAAGAAAGTTAACAGTTTGGATGATGGAGTTTGGTGGCATAGCATTGGATTGAATTTAAGGAAATGTTGGAAACGGGAATAATTAAAGAGAAAGAATAACTTGGATGGGAGTTTAAGAATTATTTTGTAAGTGAGGTGGATATCTCAAAACACAAAGGATTACTTGTCTATTACTTTGCCTTGCTCCATAGTTTTCTTCTTTTGTCGCTGCTACGCTCTTCTTTCACTGTTCTGCTTTTTTTTTTTTTTTGGCAAAAGATGAAGATACTTGATTAAAACACAAACGTTGAGCTTCCAGAGTGTTAGCAAAATCATCCTTGAAGGGTTTCCTGGTTATTACATGCTAATCTACTACTAGCGCTAGTTATATATAGAAACAAAATTGCCTTATTAAGGCTTAAGAGATTGATGTCTTGAGGAGGTCTAAAATTTCCATTCAAAGCATCTCCACATGTAACCGGATTTATCTGATTTGGCCATTACTGCTTCTTCCATTTGCAGACAGCACCTGATTATCTGTCGCCTCTCTCTTTATCTACACTGGCATCAACATAGATAGTAAATTGTGGCAGCACCCCTGCTAGTCGGTGCAAGTACTGTTGCCTATATCCAACAACATCAGCATATGAGATTACACGATAGTTCCTTGTTGTGCATTCTTATGCATTTTAATCAAGTCCCATTTATGTGGAATTGATTAAACAATGATGAACTTACGTGAATTTTTTTTGTTAAAAAATAAATCAAGTTATTTGTTAAATGATTTTTATAATAATTTTGAATTAAGCATTTTAATTTTCAGTTTGGATAAAAAAAATTGAATATTTTTTATTTTTCTAATTTTTATAACGCGCGCATATATATATATATATATTCAAAAATTTGTTGTCACGTGCCAGCATATTATTTGAGAACACTTAAATGAGATTAAAGACACTTGAATGCATAATAGAGACACTTCTCTTTTTTCACACAAGTGTCCCTATTTGCATAATTTAACCCCATTGTATATGCTCTTTAAGTCCGCCAACACGCAAACTCATCTATCTTATTCAATGGGCTCAAATCAAAGCCCATAACCCAACCCATCACAAATTGCTTCCTCGGCTCCCATTTCCTAGTTTCAACGGCGAAGCAAAAGACGCCGAGTTCAGTAGAAAATGGAGTTCTTGATGGCTTGCTTTGTTACATTAATTACCCGTGTAACTGATTTAATAGGATTAACTTGTATAGGAATTTAGCAATAGAAAGCAATTTACTACGGACAATGAAGAGTCTCCCACAGGCAATATTATATTATACTAGATGACTAAAAGGAGGGAGGCTCCCACAGCCGGATGCAGCAATTCACGACGGACAATGGCTCAAGTTAAAAGTACTTGTATTCCTATGATGTCTAATTGAAGAAACGTTTCCCAGTTTGCCACCAAGGAAGAGTATTAATTAAATATTAAAATGCCTCCATTTTAGATTCATTGTAATTGTAGATTCAAACCAACTGACCACCTTACTCTTCAAAAATATAATTATGTGATTTAGAAATCAAGCACATCAAGTGACAAGTTGCTTAGTGTCGGGATAGCGATGGAATGCGTTAGGCCATAACCCACTTAATGAGTCTATTCTATTTCTTATTTTTATGAATATTTGAAATTTTCTAATTTCAGCATTACAAAGACATTTTTCCTAAATCTAAATTTATGCTGGATTGTCTAATCTCTCAACATGTTTGGATTACAAAGGGTAATAGACTAATTATTGTAGGATATTTCTGATTTAATTTCTTAACTTGCATGAATACACCCTTGAATTAATTCATTCACCTATTCCCAACTCTTGAAATGCATGCCTTACCTCCTCTCACCTGCACAACTTGCTTCTTTACAAAATCAATATTGTTCATTGTTCACCACATTTCTTTACTTTTATAGGACTAGTATTATTTTTTTTATATATAAAATAATGCAATGAGGAAAAACATCATAAATAACGAGCTTTCTCTATTTATAATTTTATTTATGAATTGAGTCGATAATAAAAGGACATATACGAATAGTAAATATTTTATTTTATTATGGGCTCGATTCATGAGTGTGTTTTTTCAATTAGGAAAATATTGTTTTTTCAATTAGATAAGTTTATGTTTATTAAATTAAATCAAATAATAGGAAATTAGCTAAAAACTCAAATGTTTCACACATTTCTTCCATTTCTTTTGCTTGGAAGTTCAAACATTAAAAAAGTTATCTTGCTATATACTACAATTCATAATCATACATACATCATCCATGCTTGAAGTTGTGGGATAAAATATTTTTAAGTGATTTTTCTTTTAATATATATAGTGTAGTTCCGTACTAATTAATGGTTTTTCATAGACAATTCCCAAATTTACCCATAAAGTTTTATCTTTATTCAAAAAAATTAATATTAATCCCCAAAATTATATCAAATTTGGTAGGTCCCACATTGGTGCAAGCCCCCGATTTCCATATGAGATGGAGATGAGGTGGGTCTCGTTAGATTGGGTACGCTAATTGTAGCATAAGATAGTAAATATGAACCGTTAATCTAAGAATTGAAAAATAAAATATATTTTTTTTAAACCAAACGATTTAAGTTAGTAGTATTATCAGGTACTTAGATGTACCGAATGAGCAGTGGAAAAAGAGAAAGCATAATTTTGGCATATTATTTGATGCTACTCTTTAGGGTTTGGAAAAGACAAACCAAACATTCAAGATTTATTGACTTGTAAGTTAACGCTGACGCTCAAAACCATATATACCCCTAAACTAAATTATTTCCTGATTTTTTCTCACTCGAATAATTGAATGTCAGAGGTTTGGCCTTTGAGTACTAAATTGTAATAACAATTTTTTTTATATTATTCCATTCAATCTAGTTTTTGACTGTTGACCAAAAACAATCTAGTTTTTGACTAATTAAATAAATTTTAAGCATGTATGTTAAGTTTGTGAAGTAGGATTTTTTTCTTAACGGGGTGAGAAAAAAATTGAAAATTTAGTTAACCCTAAAATTAATTTTTTTAATTAACTGATTTGATGGATTCGGTTTCCGATTTTTATTTTACATTTTTCGTTTTGATTTTAATTTTTAAATATCGATTAATTGATATATATATATATATATATATATATATATATATATATATTTTAAAATTTTTTCTTTTTTATTTCTATCTAAAACTCGCTAAGAGTAATATTTTAAAATATATTTAAATCATATTTTTATTTTTATTTTTTAATTTTTTTTGTATTTTTCTATAAAATTTATACAACACTTTAAATTATATTTAAATTATGTCATTCTCTTCAATTATATAAAAAACACAATTAAGTTTTATATATGTTATTTTTTATTATATATATTAGTGTCTATATTTTACTTAATAGCATTTAATTACATTTCTTATATTTTAGAGTCTATGTTTTAACATTTAATATTGTTGAAAAATTTCTTTAACTTAGAATTGAGCATTATAATTTTCAACAAATATCAAATCCATTTTACAATATTAGCTACTAATTTGTTGACCATAAATTTTGCTTAATATATTATGTTTGTTTTGTAATTTTTTTTTTAATTATTTTGCACATTGAAATTGAATTGAATTTTGCCTATTTTTTTATAATTTTATGTTATGAATTTTAATAGTTAACTGAAAAATATTTATTAACAAAACCGAAAAAATCAACCGATTGACTGGTTAACCGAATATAACGAACTGTTTAATGATTAATAAATTTAAAAAATCGATATTAATGGATTTATTAATTTTTTTTTATTAATAGACTGGTTAACCAGTTTATAACCACACTTACTTTTTATATACTCAACGTGTGTAAGAATAAATAAAAAAAAATTAATAAAATACACTAAAAATTGAAAGATTAAATATAAAGAAGCGTAATAATAATTGGAGAACTAAATTTCATTAGCTTGGTGAAATCGTGGATTTTCTTTTTCTTTTTTTGAAGATAAAGACATGTCATATTCTTGGTGTCGTATGATAGTATTCAATGTGGCGGTCTAATATTATACAACCACCTACACTCTTAGTATTAGATCAGTTGTCACAGTACCTTTTTCTATAAATACGAGATAGACGTATTATTTAACACTTTTCACATTTTCAACATCGACCGTTAACTATCTGATCAATTTTTTAGTGGTTGTTCTCACAATTATAATTAATTACCTATATTTCTTTTTTCTTTTTTTTAAAAAAAAAAAATAAAACATATATATGTTTCTTATATTGAATTTAATAATTCTATGTTGTGAAAACCACTGTTCGTCAAAATTGGTCAGATATTAGTGGATTACGAGTTTAAAAAAGTAAATTAAATGGAATTATATTGTGGAAAAAAAAATCTGTATTTAAGAGATAAAGATATATAGTAGAAAGCAAGCACAAATACATGCATCTCTTTCATCTCGAGTACATGAAATAAAGGATTATATTGCATGTCGTCTTCAATATAATCCTTTATTTTGTATTATTATTAATTTTTTTTTTCCCTTCATTCTCTTATAAATATAATTTTTGTTTAATTTTTTCATGCACAACAGTACAAGAAAAGAAGAAAATGGAGGGAATCCATTTTTTTTTTTTTTTGAGAGATTAAATGAATGAAATTGATACTATGATCGAATGAATATAAACTCGTGCCTGAAAAAATCGTCAACTGTTAATTCACATAAAACCTGCCTTGTATTGCAAACTCCCCAAACACATGCCACCCCAAATGCCAATTTTCAAACACTTCCATCACAAACTACCTAATTCTCTTTTTTTGCATCTAAACAATCTTTACATACCAATTCACTTTTTTTTACTAAAAATTCAATTCAACTTTTTTAAGGTTAAATTATATTCAGATCACTGAAATTATACTTTAATGATGATCAAGTTATAAACATTCTTTGTCTCCTAAAAATATTTTAATTTTTTAAATATTTAACAATTAAAATTACATTAATGAAAAAAATTGTAAATTCAGCATTGCACTGCACATATAACACGTTGTGTCAATTTAAAATATTTCATAATATGTTAAGTGATATATTTTAAAACATGCCGCATAAATTGTTATGAACTAACATGATTTATCATGTCAATATTTCGACAATAACTTTATATTTTTACATATAAAGTGATTTTATTTAAAATATTTACAAAATTAATGTATTTTTATGAACTATTTTTTTTATCATATTATTATCATAATATAAATTAAGTAATGGTGGATAAAAATAATAATTTTTGTTTGTTTGTTGTAAGTGATTATAAGTGCTAAATTAGGGCTGTGTTTGACATTTCTTTTGAAAGGAAAAAAGCTGACTATTAAATAAGAAGATAATTATAGAATAAAAATAGGTTTTTGGTAAATGTTAATTTTAAAAAAATTAATTTTATAAAAAGTGAAAAAACTTTATAATAGAAAAAGTTAGAAATTGAAAATTTTCAAAAACACTGAATTTCAGTTTTTAAAAATAGCTGATTTATTTTTTTAGATAAAAATATATTTTATTTTATTTTATAATGATAATTATATCTAATATAAAAAAAAATTTCTTAATTTTTTCTTTTATCCTAACACCTAAAATCACATGACATTAAAAATGACTCCACTTTTTTTTTTCTTTTCTATTTGTTTATCACCCGAAATAATATGTATGATTAATTATGAAAATTATATATTTTTTTAATTTTTTTATGTTATATTTATTTTTATTTAATTATATATAAAAATATAGTTATTATTATTTTTGTGAGATTTTGAATAAAATATATTAAAATATATATATTTTTTTATTCTAAAATTAATTTTTAATCGTATCATTTACTAAACAATTGACAACTATTTTTAATTTTATAAGTAATTTTAAATTTTATTTATCAAACGGTTAACAATATAGTTTGTTATAATACAATTTTTTTTTTCAATTGAAAAAAAGTATTTTCATAAATTTTGTCCTAAATTCTTAAATTCACTAAATGACTGCAATTTTATTCATTTATGTTAATTTTTTTGATATTTATTTATTTTCTTTTGGTGTAGAGTGTAGACCCTCAAAAAATTATTTCAGACTTGTGTTCAGTAAGTTTAATTTAATTTTTCTTTTTTATTGCAACCTAAGTTGGAATTTTCTTCCATTGTTATTAGCCTCTTTCATTTCAAGTATAAATGTGACACGTCGTATTCCATACTCTTTGGGATCCTTTAAAAGAAAGAAGCTAAAACCAGAGACAATAAAATTAATAAGAAAATTTTAATTAAAGAATTTATCTTCCAAAATTTCCAAAATAAGAGAGAGAGAGAGCGTGTTCTGAAAGAGAGAGACGTTTAAAATTGCATACAAAAAACAGCATAAACAGGGAGAGTGCCATATCACATGGAAGAAGAGCTACCTGCTCCGTTACTTCTTCCCTCGCATTGTTACTCTCATTAGGGTTTTCCTCTAATTCCCTATTTTTCTGCCTCTCTGTGCACACTCTGTTAGCGTTTGAGTGTGTTAATCTGCTTGTCCTTTTTTAATTGAACACTTATAAAGGAAAGAAAGAGTGAATTTTAGGTGAATTCGAGATTTTGCGATCTGGGTTTTGTTTTTCTTTTTGTGTAGCGTTAAGAAAGAGAAACAGAGAGGTAGAGAGATGGAGGATAGCGTGTTGTGTCAGTGGAGCGTTTTCAGATCTCTGCTTGCTATTATTCAGTGGTTGGGCTTCAATGTTTCCGTGATTATTATGAACAAGTGGATCTTCCAGGTATGGTTTCTGCTTATCTGATCGTTTAAAAGCTCTGTTTTATTGGGTTCTCTATGGATTTTGCATCATGGGTAAAGCTAATTTTTGAGATTTTGTTCATGGGTTGGCTTAATTCTGTATAGGTGAATATTTCATCAAGGTTTGATCTGCATACTGAATTATGTAGTAATTATGAGATTTTATGACTTGTAGTTGATGGGATATCAGGGATCTTAACTCCGATGTTTCATTTGTATTGGTGTGTATTGATTTTTGAATCAAGAACCTAGAGATTAATTAATTGAATTCGGCTTATTTCTGGAGAATTTGATATCCATAAGCTCCATAATTATTTTGGATTTTTCCGTGCATGGTTTCTACTTTTAGATTCAGAGTTTCATTATTATTATTATTATTTTAAAATTCCTCTTTCCTTCGATTTATGTAATTTAATGATTCTGATTGTCATGTGCATCACTAAGCTATAGCATTCATTGAAAATTTGTGGTAGATGAGCTTATATATTTGGCATACATTGTTTACCAACTGATGCACAAAGTTTTGACGTATTTGAATATTTTAAGCACACGTAGTACTTGTGGGTTGGCCATAGCCCATAGTTGAGCTGGTCATCAGTTACTCTGCAGTTTTTAGTTTAAAATACCTTTGTTACCCCCGACATTTTTCCTCCTCAGCAAATGGCATCTTCTTGGAGAAGCATTGTCTATCATGGTTCCCATAAATGACTGGCAGCAAGGCTGTCAATTTTGTTTGCACCTTTTCATGATTGGATGCAATATTCTGATCTGTTAGGGGATTAAAAACAGATCTAGGAATATGAATCGCCCAAACATTTGAGTAAATTTCAGCTCATGGAAGATTGTGGGAATTGCTGCTGACTTATGTGAAATGAATTGTTGGTGGACTTGTTATGGTTGACATATAACCTTTCTTTTTAGACTTAATTGGAAGAATGTTATTTTTTAAGGGGATATTGTTTGGCCAACTACTTATGCAGACTCTTTATCTGATAATCAATTCTACATGGAATAATTTAATTATAAAAATCAGTTTACATTGATACTGGAATTTCTTATTCCCTGAGATCTATTCTGATTTACATAAGATTCTTATACATTGATTTTAGGGGAGATGCCTGATTCATATAAGATTCTGATACATTGATTTCGGAGGAAATGTCACTTGTGTTCTAATCTTTTAGCTGATTATGTAATTATATCCTTACATATCATGGTTCCTCTTCAGTTGGTTGTTAAAGGTTTTCATAACCTTGTGAACTTGCTTGTTGATTCTTATGGGCATTATGAAGATATTTTAAACTTCGGAATGGTTTGCCTGTACAGAAATTGGATTTCAAGTTTCCTCTCACAGTATCTTGCATTCATTTCATATGCTCATCTGTTGGAGCGTATATTGTAATCAAGGTGCTGAAGCTCAAGCCTCTGATAACGGTTGACCCAGAAGATCGTTGGAGACGGATATTTCCTATGTCGTTTGTATTCTGTATCAATATAGTTTTGGGGAATGTGAGCTTACGTTACATTCCAGTTTCTTTCATGCAAACAATTAAATCATTTACACCTGCAACCACAGGTCAGGCTCATTTTATTCATCATTTTAATCGACAAACTTTATTAACTGTTTTGTTCTCGCCATACCAATTGGTGTATTTGGACAGTGGTTTTGCAGTGGTTGGTCTGGAGAAAGTACTTTGACTGGAGAATTTGGGCTTCTCTAGTACCTATTATTGGAGGAATACTTCTTACTTCTGTTACTGAGCTTAGTTTTAATATGTTTGGATTTTGTGCTGCCATGTTTGGGTGCTTGGCTACTTCAACAAAGACTATACTTGCAGAGTCTCTGCTACATGGATACAAATTTGATAGGTATGTTGTTTGTTTTTGTCTAGATATCCTTATCTTTAGAGGTATCTCCTTGTTTTTTTTTTTGGAAATCTTTTGCCTAACTCAGTTTCAGATTTTTCTTCAAATATGCACTTCCATGGATCAACAGTGGTATAAGTTAACCATCAATTTCTGCATTTGATTTTGATTCGTTGTAATAAAATCATACAGTGCTAATCTTATTATAAAATACATTTCAAGTTTTGATATTCTAATGTATTAAAATTACTCTTTCATGAACCTACTGCATTTTTGTATGGAAGAACAGCTATTTATAGAATTAATATATTTTCACAATTTACAGTTTTGACTCCTCTTTAAAAGGCTTAGGAATTCACATATGTTACAGATGTAGGATATAACCTTTTGCATGTATGGAACATGGTGGTTTTAGGCCAAAAACCCACTACAGATTAGATTATTCTTTTTCAGATAAAGGTATGAAGATTGATGAGACATGGATCAAAGGTTTAGAGATTGCATGAACTATATGTGGAGTTGCCTGGTACTATGACAGGCTGTTAAAACAAATTTATGAAAAAGGAAGTGCTTTAGGAATTATATGAGAAGCCCTTGTAGAAAATAGACTTTTAAGTCTGCAATAAAGTGGATTAGAATTAGGTGCTTAATCAGCCATTTTAGGGAAAAAAATCCAGGATCTTTGTTTTGAAAGAAAGGCTTTGATGATCACCAGCACGTGGGCCTTGTTTGTTCTGTTTTGTAAAAAGCCAATAAGTTCATGCAAATGAAGTAAACGAAAAAGTTTTTATGTGTGATCATGTGGACATTTATTGTTTGTTTTAGTTGCATTGGAGGGGGTACTTGAATATGTGTCAAACTCTTTCACTAGATTATTTCCATGCATTTCAATCTGATTTTTCCTTTCTATAATTTTTGCTCTACCTTTTCTAGCATAAACACAGTGTACTATATGGCACCTTTTGCAACTATGATATTGGGAGTACCAGCAATGCTTCTTGAAGGCAGTGGAGTTGTAGATTGGTTTAACACCTACCCATCTGTTGGGCCTGCCCTGATTATCATTTTCAGCTCTGGGGTGTTAGCTTTCTGTCTTAACTTCTCCATCTTTTATGTTATCCATTCAACGACTGCAGTTACGTTTAATGTCGCAGGAAACCTTAAGGTGAGACCAATTATGAAAAATTCAAGCCTACCACAATTCTATTCTCAGATGAACATTCTCAATAATTGAACATTTTAAGTGGCTTATTTTTGTTAAAGCACCTAAGATTGACCTTGCATATGTATCACAAAAATTATTTTTGTTAAGATCTCTTAATGACAATTTTCTAAGACGCATGCATTTGATGGCTCATACATCGATTGTTTGAAGTCCACTGAAACATTTCTACTTCAATTTAGCTATATGTTGTGTCCTAAACCAATTTGTATTATTGTTGTGGTTTTAAATAGTTGCATTCTGTCGATTCTGTGCAGGTCGCAGTTGCTGTATTGGTTTCGTGGCTGATATTCCAAAACCCGATTTCAGGTTTGAATGCTGTAGGATGTGCCATTACACTTGTGGGATGTACATTCTACGGGTATGTGAGGCACATGCTCTCCCAACAGCAACCACCACCAGGAACTCCTCGAACACCCCGGACCCCTAGAAACCGGATAGAATTGCTTCCCCTTGTAAATGATAAATTAGATGATAAAGTCTGATGAAGAGTTCACATTTAAGGCAGTGAACATAGGGGTAATACACATATAGAAGGGAGGAAATCGAGTAAACAGATATGCTGTTTGCACATCCATTCCATTTGATTGCTCACAAATTTTCCAAATATGTTGCGTTTCTTGCTTAGAAATAGAAAAATATTTACTGTTGATTTCCATTGGACTATCCATCACCAGCAATTATTATTGAGATGTCTTTACTTCTGCCAACAATTTGCAATTTTTCATATGATCAAAAGCTGTTATGGTGAATAACAAATGTTGGTTGAAAGTACAAAGAAGCTTCATGATTAAATGATGCACGCCTGTGACTGCATCTCTGTAAAAGTTTCGCTTTGTTGCAGGACTGGTCCTACTAGACCGGTAAGACAGATAGGAATTCCAAATAATTATATCCCTTCTGGAATTTTCGCATATTGTAATTTTATCGGTTCTTTGCTGGAAGCTGCTAACAAAGCAGTTTCAATGATTTGAAAAGATATGATGAGTTGTATTAAAGGATAGAGTTTTAACTCTCAAAATTTAACCCACAGAGATTTGAATTGCTATCCACTGTAATGGTCTATATTTCTTTTCGTACCTGCTCAAAATTTGTAGGAATAACTCAAAACTTGTCCAAAAATAGGATAAAAATATTCTCAAAATTTTTTTATCAAATTATCCTCAGTTAAAAACTAACATACAACTAAATAACTAAAATACAACTAAATATGATAATTAGACATTCAATCCAATAATAACAATCTTATTAACATTTGCTGCATAGTTAACTATTAGTAATAAAGACTAAAAGAAAGGGAGAGGGGATATAGAGATTCTGATGATAGTTAACTATTAGTACAGAGGATTATGAACTTAGTTAGCACCTAATGGTTTACAAAGAGTAAGATTAGGATCTAATAATAACAATTTATATCCATCTAATTAAACATTATTGCACTTTGAAATTAATTAAGCCAAGAGCCAGAAGTTCTTCTTCCATCTGGTGCTGATAAGATACCCGCCTACACTTTTGCTCTGCTTGCTCACTCCAATAGTAAGGCATTCTACATTGTTGATGCACTGCTCCACAAACTCTTCACTCCTGCTGGTCCCACACAGGCTGCCCAACAAAAATAAAATATTAGAGATCAAAGATTAGGGATATGAGATCAAATAAATTAGGGGTTGCTTAGAATTTTTGAAACCACCAGTTAATGAAAGGAGAGGGCTTTTTCTGGCCCAGCACTAGCACAGAAACATCTAGCTTCTTCACTTGGTTCATTACTGTTGCTAGCCTTGGCCCTTGGATTACCAGTGCTTCCACTTCCACCTGATTATTATCCCAAGTAATGAATTATAGTTTATCAACTGAGAACGGAAAAGACAGTTATAATTTGCACCACATGCTTTCAGAAAATAATAATGATGATAGCAACATACAAGCTTAGAGAGACAAAAATGTATATACAAACGAAAAAAGAAAGTAAAAAAAACCATACTCTCCCATGCCTATTCTGAATTATGTAATAAAAAAGTGAAAAATGAAAAAGGCATCTCATGTGCTGCTGAAAAGAGTTCCCTCCTTCCATGTAAATAAAATCGAAAAGAAAAATTAAGAACAAAAAATAATGTTAGTGACGAATTACTGAAAAATAAAGTGAAGACCAAAAATTATGAAAATTGCCTCTTCCTGTCCCACAGAAAAGCAGTCAAATAGAAAAGTGGTAGACCATGCAACATCTACCAAAGACAGCGAAAACAAAGAATGCAAAGATCTATCAAATTAAAATTCTTTACCAGAAATAATTCTCAAAACTCTGCAAGAACTAAACTCTGCAGAAATAAAACTCTGCAAAAACTTCAAAAGAGAAGAAAAGAAAGAACTAAACAGAAAAGAGCTCAAGATCCAACTCTGCAAGCTCTATCGAACTTGATCCTTAAAACCCAGTAATCAAACCAACAAAAAGTCACAATCTTTAAGTATTAAGCAAAGAAGAACACATTACACACTCATACCTCAGGCTTACACGCTTTGCAAAGAGAACCAAGAGAATTAGCAAGATAGGGAGAAGAAGAATCGGAGCCAGGAGTTCTTTCGCTTGCTTTGTTAAAAGGAGGGATAATATGAAGCAAAGTGAGCAAATCACCCTTATTAGCAACATGAGTAAGAGCCCAAATCATAGCATGTTTTGAGTACGAGCTTTGATCCACCACAACCATCACTCTCTTTCTCACACCACACCCACCAGTGTCATAATTATTACCATAATACAAATGGCTAAGCCCTTCCATTTTATTATACTCACTGTCAACTTCAACACTACTGTAATTATTGGTGCTATCACAAGAACCCCACCTTCTTGATTTTGATCTCCAAGCTTCTCTTCCACTTAGCTGCCTCAAGAATGAGGAGGAGCTTGGCATTTTCTTTGTTTCACTAATTTTGTGTCTTTAGAGAGAGAAAAGGAGGCAGAGGTAGCACAGAAGGATAAATGAACAAAAATAGTAAAGCTATTACTCTACAGATAGAAAGAGGTTAGATATTTATAAAAGAAGAGTGATTTGATTAAGAAAAGAAGAGAAACCCATTAAAATATGAGAGAAAAGAGTGACATGGGGATGAAGAAGGAGAATAGGGATGATGTAAAGGGATGATTTTTATGGTGAAAAGTCACGGGAAACACTGGCTGAGTGGTCCTTTATACTGGAGAGAGAAAAAGAGAGCAAGCAATTAGCAATCTGCTCAGCTTAGCTGGTCTCTTATGATGAAAGAGAGCTTGGTTTGCTACTACAAACAAATATATCCCTTCACTATCATATGGATATTACATTATTTATGTAAATAATCTATAAATTATTTACCGAATTCGATTCGATTTTGTTTTGAGAAAAATTGATGATTTTGGTTTGATTCTGTTGGGTTTCATAACAAAAATCCAAAATAGATAAAATCGAATTATACAGTATATCAGAATAAAACCTTATATGCGGATATAATGTGTATGTGAAATAAAGAAATTTACAATTAGAGAATAATTAACGTGTGAATACAAACTGTAATTTGCTTATTTTTTCCTTATTAACGGGAACTATAAAGTTATTAAAGGAAGTATCTAGTAATAATATTTTAACTATTTCCTTTTATATATATATATATATATAGTCTTGTATTCTTAATTAATGGGCTTTCATTTTTTTTTCAAAGTCAAATCTTCTTAATTATATTGTTTTCAAATATTAATTATAATTTGCTGTGCTGTCTTTATTAATTAAAAGATCATAAGATGATGTATAAAAGTATATAAACATGCACATTTAAATCGTGTTAATTTCCATATTAATGATTTAGCAGAATTATTTAAGGAAAAATAGGATGTGAATGATATTTAAGCCATATATATAAAAAGATTAGTAGGTATTGAGATTATATTTGAATTAGGAATTTTGAGCAGAAAAAGGAAGAAGATATTGACAAAGAAACACACAAAAAGAAAAACAAAAGTGTAGTGTGAAGTAAGATATGATATAAGAGGAGCACGTGATCTAAAAATGGGGTAGTGATGGGGATAGATAGGCCTTAGCTTTAAATTTTGATTTTTCTTCACTTTCTTGAAACTTGAACAGAACCATCTTTTGATTCTATTTTTCAGGTGACACCCCCCCAAATTTGCTCTTACTGTTTCAAATACTCATTCTTAAGTTGCATTGCATTGCATTTTCCATTAACTTTCACATTTCATATACATATACAGTCATTTTATACCCCATTAACTCCAAACTAATTATCCTTATGATGTAGCAATAGTACCACTTGGGTTGGTTTGCTGAACATGAGCAAACAAGCACTCTTTTATGCTCTGCTGCTACTACCCTTTACATCTGGTTTTTCAAAACCAAAACCATGAATTCATTAAATACTAAAAGGGTAAAACAGACAATTTGGCAGTAGCATCCAAAAAGTACTGTTATTGCCTTGCTTGTGTTCCTATCACTCATTCAGAGGGCATAGAGTTGAGTAAGGAATACTCACCATAAACATCAACAGCCTCCCTCCCTATCATCACTACTTCTAATTTTAATATTTTCTTATTTAAATGAAAAATAAATTCAAAGCATGGGAAATGTCAGACTCTCAGGCCTTCCTGATTTATTTCTATTTTTTTATTAACTGTGTCAGTAGGTCGTACATACAAATAATTGTACCCGCCGAGTGCTTAACTATATGCTTAAAACTTATTACTTTTTATATTAATTGTAATTGATTTATTCACCAATAAAGAAAAAATTTAGAAAATCATAGTCAATTTTTACTTTAGTTCTCAAAACATTTAACAATATTAATATATGTTAGCTCTCAAGATTAAACTTTTTTTTTTTAAGCGACAAACACACGAATAGGAAAAGAACACACCCTTTATTAAAATCATGGCGATTTTAACAAAGCATGCTACTCCTTATATCCACACACACCACAATCAACAAGCGATGTGGGATCCCGAAAGACCAGGCCCCACTCCCACTTGCGCAGAAGGCGACAGCCACACCACAACTTGAACCGGGCCAGAAGTCCAAAGTTTTTTTTTGAAAGCGACACACACGAGAACAGGGAAGGAACACACCCTTTATTAAAATCATGGCGATTTTAACAAAGCATGCTAATCCTTATATCCACACACACCACAATCAACAAGCGATGTGGGATCCCGAAGGACCCTCTCAAGAGTAAACTTAATCTTTAATTTGATTGAAAAGCTTAAAATACTTAAATACAATATTTAAATAAATAATTAAATAAAAAAAATTTATAGTAAATATACACGGATAGAAAACAAAATCTTTTATCAAAATCATGACGATTTTAATAAAACATACTAATCCTTATATTTCTCCTTGTCTAACCATAATATGATTACGACGGATTGGGAAATCTAAATAAGAAAACTTTTATTCTTACTAAATAAAATATTATTGATACTTATTATATAAAAGGAAAATTAACTAATAACTTATTGAAATTCAATTTTACTTTTTTTGCTATATTCATATTCTTTTTTTTTCTCTCTTATATGACCTAAAAATTAACTTTGTATGTCTAAATTAGCATGCAAATTTTAACTCGAGGTACATTTGACATCTTTCATCTATAATAACACTATTTTTATCTTTCTTTTTTCTTTAGTTCCATGACATTTATTAGATTATTGCATTAGAAATTTATGATAAATTAAAATTTTGTGAAAAACTTTTAAAATTTATATTTTTGGTGATGAAAAAAAAAAGGCAAAATGGCCACAAATTGAAAGTTATTTGCTTGTTTTGTCCAAAAATTAAAATTTGTCAAATTAAATATTTTTTAAAAATTTATCAAAATAATATATTTTTCTTAAAAAACTTTCCCTGCTTGTTAGTGTTAAGAGAACAAGGAGAAATTTAAAAAAAAACATGACTATATGGTAACAACTTACATTTATTTTATTTATTTATTTATTTTTTACCAAAGGGTCACAATTTACATGAAACCTTGAAAACCCAAATCTTCAAATGCATTAAATGGACGTCCCTTGACCAAAAACAAAAGATTATATTTTATTTATAATATGGGAAAATCCAAAAGCAAAGCCATTTTATCATGACACTATGTATTAAAGATTTTTGTCTTTTGATGATGATTAGTTCGCAACTGATCTCTGCAAATATAATAGTTGAGTGATTTTGAAAAGGCTTCACAACTCACAACAGCAAATCTACACTATCAATGCATTAATAATATCTACTTCAGTTCACTGGAATTTGTGCAAACCTGAAAGTATAGCTTTGGAAAGAGAAATTTTGATAATAAAGACGAATTAGCATTCTTTGCATCTCGTGGACGGTGGGAATGGGAATACATACACTAATATTCTACAGCGGACGGTACTTTTATATTCTTCTATTTTACTATTATGAATCTTATGGACCAAATCTTTCTCCTATATGCTTCTGCAGAGGAACATTTGTTGTTTTCTTTTTTTCTTTTTTCCATTGAGAAATCATTAACTCTCTGCCAATTTGATGCATTATCACTTATCAGGACACCAATGACTAAACAAGTAATTTGATTCAAAGTAACAATTTTCAACCATACCAAAAGGACTAAGCATTCAACCGAAGAAAATTCTTCCGCATACTATACTTGTCTCAACATATAAACCACACACTAATAACAAAATTATAGTACATCACGCATTATTTTAGTCGGATTGAATTAACGATATTGAATTGTAACTTTACTGTAACGAAGACTTGACTACACATAAAATTATATATCATCTTATAATCCAAATGATTTTCCCTTGCGGACATAAATTCCAAGAAAAATTCTGATTCTTACTAGATGAAACATGTGATACGTGATCATTTGTTCAAATTCCACAATTGGCTTATCATCATAGTGCTAGAATTATCGTAAATAGTAATGGTACAAATAGTGAACAAGTGTGAACAGTTATTGAGTTGGCTGCTCGAGCAAATTCCACAAGAAAATCTAAGCCAACCTGTATGGATAAAATTCAATAGCCAACATGACAATCGATTATCCATGACATGCAACAGACTCGTAAACAAACATTTACAACTTGTTTTCACTGAATACGAAATATAAATTAATTACAGCAGCTCTTTTCTTACATATGCCCGCTCTAAAGCCGCCAGAGTATATATACTGTAACTACATGAACTTTATTTTAAAGCCATCAAGAAATCACTATAGATTATCTAACTTTTACTACAAAGCTAGGGGAAGAAATCATGCATCAGAATACGTACAATTAAAAATCAATGTTTTGCAATGGAGTGCTTTTGGCATGACAGTATGTTAGATCATTGCCCATGAGCGAACAAAGTAGGCACTGCTCTGGCAACTACTCGTCTGCAAATTGCACCATATGACAGCTTTCGTCGTAAAGTGTCCTCCATTACAAAGAGCTGCTGGAAGACATTTCTGCAGTAGCTGCAATGAACCTATATGTGTAATTTGATTAGCAAAGCCATTATTTTGTGCATTCTGTTAGTTTTCTTTGATCAAAGGATCACATATTTCTATCTAGTATTTAGTGTCTATTGACTGGGATTGAATCTTCCCATAGACATTAGATTGGCCCAGCAATGAAATTTCCTCAGGAGATAGCATCAGCGAGCCAGTGCTCAAGTAATTTCTGGCAGTTCGTCCCCTGCACCAGATGGTTGCAACTAAATTAACTGTGGGAGTTCATCACGGAGTATAACATAGATAAGGTTGCATGTTATTACTATTCTGAATTACAAGTGATTCTACAACATAAATAACTCACCTCCGTCTTTTACCCTTATCAACACCTTCAGATAAACGAGAAGATTCTGATCTTGAAATGTGTCCCAGAGAAGAAAGATATTCACACAATGCAGAGCCTTTTATGTTCAAACATGTTCGTAAAGGGACTATCGACTGGATTATATTGACAAAATGCGACTTCCTCTCACTGCAATCATATCATGAGAACAACAAAGTGACCACTAGAATATTGCAACACTTGATGCACATTAAAAATTTCATAATCTGTTAAGCACTACTTTTCAGAGAAACATCTTTGGAAAAGTTAATACTCATACAAGGCAATATATCTCTACCATCAATTATGAATTCTAGTTTAGAACTAATCCACATCAACAGTTCAACTCAGTTAGATATGTGGCAGTTGGACTATGGCTAGTGTAAAGAGGATGAACATACCTGTTAGCTAATAACCCATTCTTGGGCAGCCTCGTGTCTGAAGCATAACTATTTATATTCTCTCTAAGTGAAACACCAACTTTTGTCTTATTTGTGGAAGACATCAGACTCCAGATCGAATCCACCCTGCTTTCACCCATATTTAACCCTGCACAAGCAATGTCTGTGGCAAAGAAGCAAAATCCATGCTCCAGAATTGTTGATGCCATTTGCAGCTGCTCGTTACACCAGCTAAATGCATTTGATTCCTCAGAAACACTAACTGGCAATGCCAAGGAATCCTGCAAAAATACATTGACAAGGATCTCAATAAGCAGAAGATGTAGGTAAAGTGTACGATAGTGAAGTTAATAATTACCAGCGATCGGCATTTAGCATGCAAAAGTTCAGCTTCTGAAATTAGATTACTAATCCCACAAGCAAGTTCCATAATTTCAGAATATGACTTGTTTTCTGAAGCAACAACATGTTTTAGATCTGCATGCCGATCACGAAGTTTTCTCCATGATTCTCTAACCGTTTCAGTTGAGGACCTATATTTTCCATGCAGCTTGAATTTCCTACTGAAATCTATGCAGCTACACTCATCCATCAGTTGAGGTTCTCTCACAATGGATTCCCCAAGTTCATATTGAGAATCTTCTGCCTCTTCACGAGGCAATGCAGAAATCACATCACAAGTTCCCCCTACCAAATTATAACCTCTATGCAATTCAGTCATACATTTATCAGGATTATCAGTTTCAACAGGGAATAAAGTTTGTCTGAACTCATTGCTCACTGAAGCTTCTTCAAAAAGTTCAGGCACTTGGCCCACTTGTCTGCGGGACACTCTACCAAATAGTACCTCTGTTTCATCATTATTTACAGTCTCAGGGACAAATGATGATTCAGGGACACATGACACATCAGTTGATATGCAAGCATCTTTTGCATTTAAGTCAACTGCTGTTTCAGAAAATTGATAAATGTTTTCCTCCAGTTTCTCAAATCCAGAACAAAGTTGTAGGTCACGTGATGGGTTCAAGCTTTTTTGTATGCTTAACTCAGTTGCTATTTCTGAACATTGGTAAAGGTTTTCTTCCTGTTTCTCTCCTCCACAACAAAGGAACAAGTCAGTAGATGGATTCAAGCTTTTTTGCATGCATAGATGATGAGAGGGAAATCCACCCTCAACTTCAAGGACAAATTTATTGCTAGCATCCTTGTCAGGAGTTGCTGGCAATTGATCTTTAAGAAAGTCATCTTCAGAGTCAGAAGACATAACAACAAGCTTTCTCTTACTGCTTCTCTCAGAGAATGGAAGTGGGCTGCTGGAGAAATCAAAAAGATCACATGTTACGTCATAAGGACCAATAAAGTCAATGCAATCATGACCAGAGCAATTCTTGCTTAACATTGCTTTCTTCTTCGCTTCTATACTATCCGTCTCATAAATACCCTTCTTTAAATCATCTTGCACCATTTCATCATCAAACTTGTCTTCCATAGCATCCATGAGAATCGAATTTTCTTCCATCATGCACAAGGACATTGTGATCTCCTTCTCAACCAACTCAGACAACTGAGAAGGGAAATCCCAAGGGATTAACTTCGGCAAAATTTGATACCCTGCTTCAAGATCAAATGGCAACAGACTAGAATGTCTCTGAATTTCCCCATCTTTACCTAGGCAGTCAAAGAGAAGATTTTCAAAAGTCCTTTTCTAGCTCCCATACAAGATACAAGCTGAACAAAAAAATTTAAGCATGCAAAATGTATGCTTCAATTGATGGGTCCTCAGACTTGTCAAGGCACACTAGAGGCAGAAAATAAAAATCAGCATAAAACAACTGAAAAGAAGAACGCACTCTTCAAAACTGAAGGGTTTATACACAAAAAAGGGTCAATTTTCAAAATTGTTATAAACAAACCCCCATTCCACATCGACCACAGCAGAATATCATCAAAATGGCTTCACTATTCCATAATTTTAGAACTTCCTAAATATTAGGTAAAATGTATTCATGAGCACTGACTGAAATAAAGGTTCTAGTTTATAATCCACATAACTAAGTTGCACTACTAAAACCTACTTATATCAGTTTTTAGCAATGCTGTTGAGAACATCTTCTCCCATGTCCTCATTCTCGACCATGTTCCCATATTTAAACAATATTCATTGACAACTGAGAATTTGCAGTCCAAACTTAATTGCATTTATAACTAGTTCTTAGCAGTATTTTCAACTTCTAAACAAATAAATGATTGGTGCTCAATCAAATATTACTTGCATCACTATGCACTGGCTTTCATAACTTTCAAGACAATTTTGGTAAGTTCTATTCGCTTTCAGACTTTGTATGAGTTTCATATGTGAATGAATTAGAACCATCCCCTGGACTTCATTTCAGATCCATGGATCAAGAAATACAGTAACAAAGCACATGGAGGCAAGCAGGATTAACCTTTTCTGAATTGTTCACCCTGGCACCAGAATTGCAGATGCATAATGGTTTTCCTGATATCTCTATCACAAAATTCAATTAAATGCTCCACTAGGTGAGGTTCAACATTAAGCTTCTCTGCAGCACAAACCTGGAAAGCACAGAATTAATTAACTTCAAAGCAATACCAAATCACAACTATGAAAAAGCAGAATGAACTGGAAGCACATACCATATTAATATGCTGCAGAAGCTCATCTCTTAATGGCATTTTAAAAGCTACTTCTAGCCTGTCCAAATTGTCAGGAAGAACAGGCTTGTCACCTAGTAATTACCACAATGACAATTAGCAATGAGAAAGAAAAAAATTACATTGTTAGAGAATGCAACTGCTATTGGAATTATTTTAAGCAAATAACCCGCTTACTATTGCTAGTGAGTACGACAGGTCCCTTTACTTTGTCGGCAATTTGTTGTATTGCGCCAATAAAACCACGATCTTCAGAAAAAATAATATCCACATCCTCAAATAGAATTAAGGGTTTAAATTGACCTTGGCCACAGACAACAGAGTTCTCCTTGGAAAAAAGCTTATCAGATATTTCAGTAGCTTCACAAGAAACATCCTCATCTGATATGGGTATCGTGTTAATCACTTCACTGCCACATTGTTGCAAGATTTTACCATTGGGAAGGGTGGCAACAGATTTTGCAACATCCAAGCTCTCAAATTCTATCGAACTATCCTGTGACCTAAAAGAACACCCTAATCATATGTACCCATCATATTCAAAATGCTTGTTTAGCTTATGCACCTTACTCATTTACATTGGTAAATAAGAGTTTATAAGCTCTGCAGGTGACAAATAACAGGCAAGAAAACAACAGATAAACACATATCAATGCTGAGCAAGTATAAAATGACCAACCATTGAAAAAGTTGCGAATCTAAAGTGGATTGTGACTCTAACACCCCAAATCTTTCCCTCACAACAGCTCCATTTCGACACTCTGATGTATTGGCCTGGGTAAGAAAACACAGTAGTACATTTAATTTTAAGTAGAATTATGCTGTAGTAGTCTGAAAGAAAATGATCCATGCACAAACATAACAGTTGGTGAATCTTTCACTGGGAAATCAATGTACAGAAACACATGATGGACAAGAAAATTGTAGAATATAGTCAACAAGAGTATACTAAATTTAAGCTGCACCTCCAAAACTCTGAACCCTTGCTCCTTAGCACAAGCATATATAGCTGCAGACTTTCCACTCTGCAGAAAGAAATCGTCCATTTTAACCACAATCAATAAAGAGATATTTGCAAAATTAAAGTTAAGGGGAACTTTACGACCACATAAAAAATATGTTAGTTGTTTTGTATTGAAAAGGAGACTGAACAATTTATGTATCCTTTATGTTGAAGAAAAAAAAACTAAATCAGAAGCGTGAAAAATAGTAGATTACAATTTATGGACAGAATATCAGTATAACAGAAAGGCTGAAAACTCACCTGTACTGAATCCAACACAAAATATAAGACATCCATAAACAAAATTCAATTATAAAGAAAACATTTTGATAAAAGCATTTGAGACGAGCATCCTAGAAACCTTCAATTTATCAAATACAATTTTTTAAAGTGCTCTTATGTGCAACTTATCAGAACTTCAACATAAATCTGTAACTACTTTCCTTCCAAGGGCCAGGTACATAAGATGTTTTTATTTTATGCTCATACGCCTCATTGAAGAAATCTATAGTGCACCCCTTTGAAAATCATGTTACTAAGCATTTAACCAATGGAACAATATTGCAGATTACTAAAGCTTTCATGAACAGCATGCTTATATGCCAAGCATGACCCTTGGCATTATATGAAATTTTCTTTTAAGGAATACCAGTTTAGATGGCATACGGATAGAATAAATTACTTAGCATTTTACAGAACTAGAACATGAATAATTTACCACCACTTCTCTTTACCTATTTAGCATGACCACACTCAGCATCTCACAAAAATTAAGCAATATCGCAGCACCTTCTGTAAACATCTTCCCCAATAGCAACATACCTACGGCCCTAATAGCCAGACCTTTTCTATGTGATTAGAACAATTCACCAGGCAGGTTCTCATCAACACCTCTAATGCCTCTGCTGAAGTGTAGTATCAGTTATCCATAGTAGCTATCTTCAACCCATGGAAACCATTCAAAATTCAAGGTTTGTTCTTGATCAGAATCAAATAACAATCCTCAAAAATCAATTCTGAGAACTGCACCTAATCCCTGAACTTAGATTAGGAATCTACTACTATCTTTTAGCGCCAAAAGGAAATTATAGCATCCTCTGAAAGTATTCATCAGCAATAATTAATTTGTTCATGAAGAAAGGTTAAAATTAGAAAGACTGCAAATGTTGTTTACTTTTTGAAGATAAAAACTGAAGACATGGAAAGGTGATATTAAAGAAAAACAAGATGTTTTGTTGGCAGGCTACTGACAAGCTCTTAAGTTTTGATGGTGGTGAGACTGCACTGCTCTCTCTCGCTCACTATTGATCCATGTTCATAGTGACTGAACAAAACGAAATGTTACTATCAAAAAGAAGAAGAAGAAGAAGAAGAGCATGCAGCAAAGGGGAAGTAAAAGGAATGAATGTGATTTACATATCAATCAGATATTCATAGTCCAGGAAGCAAGCTTCTGGTGACATTTAAACACAACATCCCAGAGTCATCAATAGCCAACAAAATGCATGGTAACAAACGATTAAAATATTGCCAAAACAAAAATGCATGGAGATATAAATTCATACACAGAAACCAACAGATAGACACAAGATGTAGGAAGATAAAATAATTGATACCCCAACTGGTCCGGTGATTAAGAGAACATTACTGAGGCTGGTCTCCTCACTAATGTTTTCTGAATCAGAATCACATTGAGTACTGTTGTAATCAGGATCTAGTGCATCATATTCTGATGGGTCTTTGCTTGCTTGTTGACCTCTTTGACTGCAAGTTTGAAGCCACTCACTCAAAAGTTTCACTGAATCATAATTACCACATATCTGCAGCAGAATTTTGGATAACCAATATTATAGGGAAAAAAACTCATCTGAAAGAAAAAAATATAGATGATGTAGAGTCATCAATGCAATCATCTGACCTCTGTGGCCTTTTGGGGCTGGTACTTATCAGTCCACAACCTGTCTTCAAGCTGATTAAGACAACCAAGACCGGATGATATAAACCTATAATGTAGAAACAATATCAAGGGACCTTATCTTAGATATTAGCTATACAAAACAGAGATGATGGCAGTTATATTATATGCAGACCGCAATTGAATCAGCAGCAAGAGCTCATGCGCAAAAAACATGAACATAACAGATTGTGTGAAGGACTTTAAACATCAAAGCCACAGCTAAAAATTCTACCATGCATGACTTTAAAGGCCATATAAGTCCATGGGATCATATAATAAAAGCAGTATACAGGTCATGTGTGATCTGGCAAACCGTATGCATTCATTATATGGTCATAAATTGACAAAGAAAACACAAGTGGCCAAGAAAAGAAGAACTTGTAGCAATGCCAATAAGTTCAATAAACCTCACCTTTCTTGCAGATGTTTGCCTTGCTGCTCATCCAAGTTTCTTTCAGCAGCAAGAACTAGACCTGCTTCATCAGCCTAAGAGTCCGGCCAAAACAACACATTTATAATCTCAAAAATAACGATGCTAACAGTATCAAATTATCAATCCAAATGGTGGTGGCATAAGTTTCTTAAACCAAAAAAAAAAAGAAATTAAAGAAACAAAGAGGGAAACAGATCATTAGGAATGGAATAGCAATACATACTGTTTGTGCACCCTTAACGGACTGACAGCATTCCATCTGCAAATCAGATGGCATGGCTTTAGCTGAAGCTTCATGAAGAAGCTCTTGCTGAGATGCATCCAAAGATATATTATCTTGAAGAAGTGCTGAACTAGCAGGATGCAGCAAACTGGGAAACTTAACAAACCCTAATGACTTGACAGTGCACTCAAAAATTGACATGAAAGCATTTTCTGGCATATAAATGCTTTTGATAAAGGATTCCCCATTAAATTTCCAATTTCTCCAATCAAGAGGCACAGCATCATCCTACACAACAGGATTCGAGTTTCAGTGGAGGTGACAAAGTAAACATAAAAATTGCAAGGGTAGAGCTACACTCGTTCTTGGAATGCTTTATAATTATTAAAATTCACCATATAGTTTTACCACCAAATGCACCAGTCCCCAATTGCAACAATAGAAAAATATATGCATACACACATAGCAAAGTGATGATGCATACCTGTTCTCTTTCAAAAACGTGAATTGGACCAACAGTGGTGCTTTTAGGTTTGCTCTGGACAGTTTTATCATGACCTCTGCTGCCCATATTCTTCATCATGAAAAAAGGATGTATTTGCTTTCCAGCAAACACTCTAGAATTTTCCTGATAAAATATTAAAATAAAGATGAATGATTTTAAATCTTTCTAGATGTTGAGAAAACTGTTAACTTTATACTTCAAGTTATATTGACTCAACCAAACTTTCTCTCCAAAGATTTTTATGCATATGAAAATCCAAAAACATTGCAAGAGTTGTACCAGTGAATTCAGTTTAACCAATTAGTAGCTTTGAATCAGGAAATCACTGATAGATGCATATGTCAGCCAGTATTCAATAAAGAAGATGTAAAATAACAGTGATTCAATCAACAACAGATTCTTCTCTCAATAAATATTTAAAATCAAAATAGCTAACCTCAGCCATCATTTTAGCCTCTAACCTCAGGTTAGGGATTTGAGGTAATGAATCCCCGTTCTCTACCAAATGAGCAGCAGTTTTTCCATTAGTCATTCCATTCTTTTTAGGAGTAGAATTCTTTCTAGGTGTCCCATTCTTCCTAGGTGCACCCTCCGTGGATGATGGTGTTGATTTTTTAGGTGTAACATCCTTTTCCGATGCTTCTTCAGCAGATGCTTCTTTTTCCTGTTTTTTTTTTTTAAAAAAAATAAAGCACTCAGTGTCAATGTCAATGCTTTTTCTTTTTAATGATACTTTAGGGGCAGGAGAACCGCCAAATCGTGGAAAAGTCTGCATTGCCGAGAATGAAACCAGATTATAATCTCTGATACCATTTGTAGGCAGAAAAGTAGTCAAATAAGAAAACAATATATTGCTTCATTGCCTCAAAAAAAAAAACGTGTTCCGTAGTGTGATCCAAAGCAAACTGACCCAAATCAGCGTTTAGATAATTTTTTCCATTAATTTTTACCCAGGTTCCCAAAATTTCTCAGTATATATTGAGAATACACATTAAAAACATTAATAGCAAACACCAAACGTACTTCACTGAATCATATCACATGCATTGCACTTATTTCGCACGTTGATCAACAGAACAATTACAATTTGATAATTATCTGAGTATAGACAAATTAATTTTACCTTTTTAGTAGCTCTAGGAGTTTTAGTTTGGGGACATTCTTTACTCTTTCGCGTTCTTTTCTTCTTGCCTTGACTCTCACAGAACTCTTCCTCATCACAGGCCTTGTCCACGCCATTGCATTCCTTATCGCTCTTTTGGTCACCTTTAGACTCGGTTGCCGGCAATTTATGCGGTATCAGAGTAGATTGCACCATCCGCCGGCGAACTCTACGGCTTTCCTGGTGCTGGGTATCTCCAGCGGCAGCTTCCACCGTGAATGGTTTTTCTTCCTCAGCTGATTTATCCATGAAATTAGATCAATTAGGGTTTGAGAATTTGAAGAATTTGGGGTTTTTTTGAAGTGAGGAAACAAAGAGTACAGAAGGAGCGTGATGAGATGGAATAATGGAGGGAAGGGAATTTTGTTCCCGCCTATAAAGGATTCGATCGTTGTTGGCATTCAGAGATTCAATTTTTCTTTTATTTCGTAAATAAATGCAACGGGTCGGGTTAACTTTCTCGGATTTTAAACTGCCTTACTACGAGTGTGCAAATGTTTGGTTCGGTTCGATTTTAAACCGAACCGAACAAACCGAAAATAGAATTTGAAGAATTTTTAGATACGAACAGCGAACCCGAACTGAAACCGAATAAACCGAAATAATTTTGTTCTGTTCGGTCCAATCGATTCTTCATAAATATAGATTTTTTTTTTTATTTTTAACTTATATGGATACATAAATTAAATTAACTCATATTCAATAAAATAAAACCATTTAAAATAACTAAAAAAATTATACATAAATTTTTCATATTATTTTTCTAATAAATTAACAAATTACACTAAAAAAGTACATTAAAAATAAACACAACATAAGTTCTTATTAATAATATATTTAATATACTTCAATTAAAAAAAATATATATGTAAATAAATATAACTATAGTGTATATTTAGATTTAGGTTATATATATATATATATATATATATATAAAAGCAAAATGGTGAGTTTAAAAAACTTTGGTCGGTTCGGTTCTTTCAGTTTTACAATTTTAAGAATCGAGCCAAAATAACCGAAATTTAATTTTGGTTTAGAACCGAACGAACCGAAAATAAAAAAATCAAACCAAATGAATCAAAATTCATTCGGTTCAGTTTTCGATTCTGGTTCGATTTTGCACAGCTCTAGGCCATACCATATAAATATTATTATTGGTTAATTAGACTTTTCTCCCACATTTCATCTCATTTACAATTTAACACACGGTCTAAAACATTAATAAACTGAGGGGGTTAATTTATTTAGTGGTCATTTAATTTTATGGCTTGTAATGATTTTGTCACTATATTTTAATTTGTAACGAGAAAATAGCTCATATATTATTTTGTAACAAAAAAAATCATAATTATCGTATCTGCACGGCGAAATCCAATACAACGCCATAAATTTTGCCACATCAAATTAGAGTTAATTTCTGTGCTAGTCACTAAATTTCAATTTGCAACAAAAAAATAATTTATCTATTATTTTGTAACGAAAAAATTATGATAACCGAAATTTATTTTTGCCGGCAATCGGTTCGTGATCTGCGTTGCGAATCCCAATACCATGTCAACAATTTTGCCACATTGGAACTGATGGGATCCGACGTGGTATTATGGTAAAAAAAAATAAAAAATAACTTTTTACTGATCTCGATTTATCTACACCTCTCTCGTCTCTCTTTTTCTTTTGCTATATGCTCAGCGAAAGCAAATAAGTTTTATATTCCTCCAGTATTTTCGTCTTTTTCATAACTGTATCGGCAAGAATCCAACAATCCCTATCTGCTCAACTAGACCAAATACCACAATTTATTATTTTTTTCAACAATGCAAAAACATTGATTAGATTATGATTATGAAGAGAACGTTGATCTGTTTATTATTGTATAGAAATCGGATGGCGAATACAATTTTCGTTCACTTGCCAGTTGCCTGTAAACACAATTTTTCGGTCATTATAATTTTTTTATTATAAAATAATATATTAATTATTTTTTCGTTAAAAATTGAAATTTAATGATGACATTATTAGAAAGCACAAAGTTGAGTGACTACTATATAAATTAAAGTCTAATCCGACGTGGTAAAATTTTTGACGTAGCATTGAGTTTCGCCGTACAGATCATGCGCCGGTTGCCACCGAATATAAAATTCGGTCATTGTAATTTTTTCGTTACAAAATAATATATGAGTTATTTTTTCGTTACAAATTAAAGTTTAATAACCAAATCGTTATAGTTACAAAGTTGAGTGACTACCGAATAAATTAACCCTAAATTGAGGTATGTTCTAATCAAAATATTGCAATTGAAAACTTAGTTCAATTTGACATCTAATAATAACTAATTTCTTGCAGATATTTTATCAAACAGTACCTTATATACCAGATTGACCTTATAAAAAAATCTTAAAATTAATTTCATTGCTAATGGGTAAATTCGTGTCATTAATAAAAACAAATGTGTAAATATAATAATGACTTTATTATTTTTTAGGACAATGATTGCGAGTATTTAAAATTATATGAATTTGATCAAATTGCAAACTAGAAGGACACATCAAACACGAAAGATCTCGTAGAAGAAGAAGATGTAACCTTTGAATATTTCATTGGCATCTAATAAGAGTGAGCGATCAACTTTAATGGTAAATTTAAAGGAAGCATAGGAAAAAATAATGACACGACAAAAGTTTGGGATAATTTAATTGGATATTTTGTACAATAAATTCTTCAACTTTATAATTTACATTTGTAATAGTAAAATCACACAATTTTCAATTATTGCAACTAAAAAAAGTAGATTAACAGGTCTATTGGTTATTTTCGATAAACTGATGAAAATGAAGGTATTATTTAATTTATCTACCATGACAAAATGCCAATCATATTTTTCTGTGGCTTTGGACAAAATAAAATAATTTTGAATTTTCTCTATAACTTTATTCAATCATTATTCATTCACATTTCTTATTCCGACAGTCTCTTTTATCTTTCTTTGATTTCTCTTACTTTTCACTCAAAATTGATACCAATATCACCAATTTATTGTTTGTTTCTTTTCTTGTGTTCAGGTTAGCAAATTCCTGCATTTAGTTGTGGTTATTTTCCGGGCTCCTCATTTTAGATGTTTGAGTGGGAGAATGGAAAATAGAACGGGTTTACCTTCAATAAAGAGAGAGAGAGTGGCCAGTGATTTTCAAGACATGCCTGCCAACAAAGGGTAATCACTTGCCGACTCGCACATTCTTTTTTCCTACTAAGAGCCACATCACTACTTGTTTGACGAAAGACCGAAGAAAAGGGGTTTGCAGCGATGTTTTTTTTGCCAATTCAATTGGTTTTCGGTAACAATTTTTAAATGAGGTACCATTTAGATACAATGCTTAAAATTGAAACACCAGTGATATAATTTAATTCCTCCCAATGATATGGTTACTTATCAAATATTTCGTAATTAATTAACATATCGTTGGATTAAGCAATTTCACGCAAAGGCAAAAAATTTAATTATAAATTTATAATATATTACAAATTTAAATTATTAAAAGTATAAAAAATTATAATATTTATAATATTCTAAATTAAAATACTCATACAAAATATAAACTTTAGATTAAAATGCTCATAATATTTTTAACAAAAATCTATAATAAATTTAAATTAGTATAAAAAATTAATTTGTGAACATGGTCGGACTAAGCTCATAATTTATATATACAATATAAATCCATTCTAAACTAATAGAGTGTTTTTTATTAGATTTGAACGGGATTGAATTTACATGTAAAAATATATGTTCACATTTATAAAAAAAAACAAAAAAATGTTGGCAGGTCGGAATGGATGCAATGGATATTCTAACCTACGAACATTGCCTAATTATCAGTAAATAAACCATATATTAAGCAGAAGAATCATAAACACATACGAGGGCTCATGATGCCCACCTCTAATGATATGATTAGTGATTGTTTTTTATAATTAGCACAATATTATTCATTCTCAGATAGGGTAATTAACACCACCAGACTCAAGCATTGGAGGTTCATCATTGCACACACAAACACTAATAAATGAGACAACAATAAAGGGCCCCAAAGGCCTCTCAAAGTTTCATGTCGGTTCAACCACACGCTCTGTGCCGCATTACCTCAATTTTGTCGAAACTACGCTTGAGCGTTAATCGCACGCGCTCACTCTGCGCGTGAGTATATGCGCTTCTAATCCTGAGCGGCAAGAAAACAGCAGAAATTCTTTCCTCCGCCCCTGAAACACAACGGAAAGGTCTTAGTTGGATGTGGGGCTCACCGGGATGCCTCTCTAACATGTAACGCAAACTTCTAATTTACCAAAATACCACCAATTCAACAACAGTTCAAATCCAAAACTAAGGGGAAATCTGGATAAATAATACGTCGTTGTTAGGGTACAATAAAGTCCAAACGTCGCCGTTATGGGCTGGTGGAAATAGCTTTTTTAAACGAGAGAATTATGATGATGACAAGGACAAATTAGTCCGATTAAAATATTTGTCTGAAACTCTAGGATCGAGAATCTGACTAGTGACTGCTTACTCTGTGCAATACATTTGTCTTCTCCTTCACCTTCTCTCTCTCTCGTTCAAAAACACCATCCATTCTTTCTTCTCTCTCTCGCGCTGGAGGCCATTATGGAAAGAAGAAGAAACGAACAGTGAGTTTCTATCGCCTCATCGAACACTCTGAGCCAGCAAAGAACCCCCTATTGCTCTGTAGATTGCACTATCTTCAGTCTGTTTTTCCTTTTTTTTTTGTTTTTTTTGTATTCATTCTGGGTTTAGGGTGTTGCAGTAATCAAACCCTAAACCCCTTAAAACCCAGATACATTCTCTTAAATTACCAGTCTAAAGCTAAAAAAGCTTGTAGCTTTTGTATCTGCTTGCTAACTCTTTCCTTTTACGTCATTACCCTGTAACTCAAAATTATTAGCTGGGCTGAAAACCCCAAAATGCAAACCCCGAAAACCATCTTCCTGCTTTTTGTTTTCATAAATGTAGCAGCTACTGTGACTTCCAAATCAACAATCGAACCATGCTCCAACAACGATTCCTGTAGTGCTCTGCTTGGCTACACGCTATACACGGATCTCAAGGTTTCTGAAGTAGCTGCCCTCTTTCAAATTGACCCCATAGCTCTTCTCACGGCCAACTCCATTGATATCTCTTACCCAGACATCGAAAACAGGATCCTTCCTTCGCAGCTTTTCATCAAGATCCCAATTGTATGTTCCTGCGTTGATGGGATTCGCAAATCTGTTTCTACCCACTACAAGACACGGCCTTCAGATACTTTGGGTTCTATTGCGGATTCGATTTATTCGGGTTTGGTGTCTGCGGACCAGATAAAAGAGGCTAATTCGATACAAGATCCTTCTGTGCTGGATGTTGGGCAAAACCTTGTCGTGCCATTGCCCTGCACTTGCTTTAATGGGACGGATAATTTTTTGCCGGCTATTTATTTGTCTTATGTGGTCAAGGAGATTGATACTTTGGTCGGGATCGCCTCCAGGTATTCCACTACTGTTACTGATTTGATGAACGTTAATGCCATGGGGAATCCTTCCATCAAGGCTGGTGATATACTTGCAGTGCCATTGCCTGGTGAGTTGGTTCTAAATTTTGAGATATTTCAATTCAATATCAGAGCCGGTTTTGTATTTATGGCTTGTGATTTTGAGTTCGGTGTCAATTAGTTGGTGTATTTATGATATTCCCTGTCAATATACCAGTTGACTTTTACATGAAATTCTTTAGTTTAGTTTCTGTCAACTTGTGTGGCATTTTGTAATGATGGAATTATCTGTTCGGTTATGTTGCCTTTGTTTTGCTTATATGCCTGATTGACTTGATAATTTAATGTTGTTTGTGAAGACTGAGTTTTTAGTTTATTCCTTGATTTGCAGCTTGTGCTTCCAAGTTTCCAAGATATTCCTTCGATTATAATCTGATTGTTGCTAACGGGAGCTATGCTATTACTGCAAGCCATTGCGTGCAATGCAGCTGCGGACCAGGAAATCTCGAGTAATTAAACACCTTTGTTTGCCTTAATGGTTTTTCCCTTTGTTTTTCATATTCTTAAAGATGAAATGCCTCTTATTTTCTGTGTATATTCTGGAAGTTTTAATGTGATCTGTTGTGCGTTGTACAGTTTGTACTGCATGCCTGCTTCCTTGGCAGTTTCTTGTTCAAGCATGCAGTGCAGAAACAGCAATCTTATGCTCGGTAACGTCACATGGCAGCGCAGTAGTGCTGGGTGTAATGTTACTTCTTGTGATTACGGTGGATATGTCAATGGGAGCATCGTGACCATGTATGCGATGTCTTATTAGTTCTGCTGTTCCTTTAGTTTATTAGCATGTATCTTTTGTAATCTGGTAACATTTCCGTGGCTGAATTCTTTTGTTTCTGTTCAATCAATTTGCAGGCTGTCCACATCCCTTCAACCTAGATGTCCAGGTAAACGTTTGACGAATGCTAAATAGAATTGGCAGCTTGTTCCAAGTTGTTTGGGTATCATTTATTTTGGCTAGCTTATTTCTTTTTGATAAAGTGCTATAACAAGGGTTACATGTGATAGGAAAACACCTTTCTTTTCGTTTAACTCGTCCATCAAAAAAGGAATTGGTGTTTTCGGTGATGGTTTGTAAACAACATGATTTTTAAATTAGAAATTAATCTTTATACCACTATATTTATTTGGGCAAAAGAAGTTAAACTTAGAAAGTCAATGGGGAATTATTCATTTTAGTTCTCACAATTTATTTGCTGCCTGTAGTAAGTTAGCTTCACAACTTAGAAGATGATAGCGCTTCTTAAAGAAGATTATCTTGGATTGTACTCAAATTTCCTGTTTTTATGTAACATTAATCTGTTTATTTATGTCTAAAAGTTCCAGCAGCTTAATATAGTTAACAAGTTAAATCATCAAGAAGTTGAGCAAATATTTATTTCTATAATTTCCTATCGTTGAGCGCTTTAAATATTCTGAAGATGCTAGTTGCTGCTATCATATTTTATGCATGTTGATCTGTTTTTGCATTGTGCTACCCCTTAAAAAATGGTGCAGGGCCACAGCAATTCCCTCCCCTGATAGCCCCACCTACTACAGTGACAAAGGATTCAACATTCAGCCCAGCACCAGCACCAGCGCCTGGGCCTGAGACAGCTGGTTCCGGTTCATCGCCCAAGTCTACAGTGGTACCTTCGACAGGGACGCTTCCTGGACTAGCACCTATGGGTGGTCCAGTTGGAGGTGCATCCGATGCTTGCTCATTGGTGAATCCATTAGCTGCTTCTGTGCTTGCAGTTGTGCTATATTTGTTTGCAGACTTCATGATTTCACCATCATTGTAATTTTTGACATGATTTGCGAGTGATGATGGTGGGATTTTGGTTTGGCTTGGTAACTTCATTTTTGACAAGTCCCACTTGCTGTTGTATGTAACCTTGTTAATTTATTTCTGCTTGTGAACCGATTTGTGGATGCAGAAATTATATAGGGCAGGCATCATTGTGGCTACCCAACATTTTGTGGTTGATTGTTGTATTATCGAGGCATGGGCAGTTGTTTTTTTAGTGATTCATTCTTGTTTGGATTATCAAGAACTCTGGTTATTATTGGATAGGACGTGCATTGCCTTGTATAGAGAACTATTACAGGGGATGGGGATCCACATTTCATGTAAGAATGAGAACCGAAACAGCAAGCTAGGTTGTTAAAAGGACAAACATCATTGTTCCATGCATTTCTTTGTCGAGATGGTGCCCTTGTGTTTAGGCTGATGCGTACATCTATCATTTCATGTAAGTTTTAAAGGCATATTTCATCACTATATTTGAAACAAAATTGGATTCAATAAAATAATAGAATAATTAAATTCCACAAGTTAATTATTGTATTACTAGTATGATGGTTTAGCGCCCGTGCCAAGCTGATGATTCATCCCTACCCATACAATGTAACAAAGAAAAGAAATTCGTTAGTTTGATTTGGTTATATGTCATTAACAGTATGATGGTTAACTGAGGTGAATTGTTAAGTTTATGGTTAATGATTTTAAAAACCATTAATAAAATTACCAATGTACGGATTAATTTGTCAATACACTGTATGAGACAGATACTTGCATATCTTTGTTTGGGCTTCAATGGACCTATCTAATTGCTCGGGCTTAGACTACCCAAATCCGCCCAATAAATAAATATAAATAAAATAAACCAGAAAAAGAAGTAAAGCTGTTAAATGATGTTAATCCCTCGATTAGCCGCTGACTGAATTCTCATTTTCTTTCCCTCCAAATTTCAGTAACAAACCCTTCCAAAAACTTCAGCGAATAAATCAAAGGAATAAAAACTCCTTTCATGGCGTCGGTTCCTTCAAAACTCTATTCTGGTTAGTATTTGCGTGCACGTGTATATACATACATCTAGCTTTGTGCATTACATCAATTGAACTCTCAGAACAATCTGTTTGACTGATATTTGTTTGATCGCAGATGATGTTAGCCTTGTGATGGTCTTATTAGATACCAATCCATTCTTTTGGGCCACTTCTTCACTCAAATTTTCTCAATTTCTCTCTCACGTAATCTCTCTTTCTCACTGCAAAACCCTAATTCTCTCTTCATTTCCTTATAAACTCATTAAGTGGACATTTCTATTCGATTGATCTTTTTTTTTTTCTTTGGTCTGGTCTGCAGGTGCTTGCATTTCTAAACTCCATTTTATTGCTTAATCAGCTGAACCATGTAGTGGTGATTGCCACTGGGTATAATTCTTGTGGCTATATCTATGATTCGTCTTCGGATGCCAACCACGGCTCGGTGGATGGGAGAATGCCTGCTTTTTACTCCAATTTGTTGCAGAAATTGGAGGACTTTATGGTCAGAGATGAAGAGCTGGTGAAGGAGGAGACTCGAGGAAAGATCGCTTCTTCTTTGCTCTCAGGGTCATTGTCTATGGCACTTTGTTGTATCCTTCTTGAAGATTAGTTTTTTGTTCCTATCATGGTATTATTGGTCATGTAAGGGCTTTTCTGTGTATGTTTGGATGTGTGAGACATTATTAGAGGTGTTCATAGACTTGCCTGTTCTTGTCTTGCATACAATCCAAGCATACTGATTCGTCATTAACTCATTTTGCTAGGAATTGTGTTGGAAAACATTGATCTCTCTAGACATTGTTTCACCTGACCAAAGTTTATAGATATACAACGGGTTTTTCGGTTAGGAGTGCTCAATCCACAGCCTCGAGTGAGTATTCCCATATTTGTTTAGCAATCTATCTCTATTTACCTATATACTTATCCATTCTGTATTTGAAATTATATTAATTCAACTGAGTGGTCCTGTCCATTTTGAATTTGAAATTAACTCAGCGCTCCTTTAATTTTTGGGGTGCAATTGATTGGCACTGTTGGAGTACCATCACAAGTTGGATTCTAAGCGTGATTAATAACACATTGGGATAGCCACATCCATGCAGACTATAGGATTGGAATTTAATGCAAAATCATTCATGTGTTGAATAATATTGTTGTTATTCCACAGCTTCTTATCTCTAACTATAGGTTGACTATCCTTAGATTTCTGTTTCCATTAAAAATTAGCAACAGGCATTCTGCCTTCATGTCTTATCATCCCAAGTAATAACATTTATTTGTGTACTTATTCTTATTGAAATCAGTTCAGACAACGTGCATTATAAAGTATAATGATGTCTGCATCACTTTTTGTTCCATGAATTTAGCATAAACAATATATTATGTATGTTACTTCATTACTAACATAAAAAAGGGCAGATTTTGTGTTTGCAGGGATCTCCAGATGGACCTGAACAGTATGTCTATGATTGTTTTTCTTTATTTGTTTTCTCCATCAAGCTTTGACAAATTTCCCTTTTCTGGTGGCGGCCTGGGTGCATAACTTTCCAGATACGTTGCAATAATGAATGCAATATTTTCTGCTCAACGCTCCATGGTACTAAAAGCATTTATTCTTTTTTCTTGTTGTCCTATGTATTCTCTGTACTTCAACTTTGAGCTTATTGGTGCTTCCTTACCAGTTTGATTTTGGCTGAAGCTTTTGTGCAATCACTCTATGCTAATAAAAAGTAGATTGTTATGAGATCTTTTGGCTGTATGTCATTTAGTTTGATATTTGTGATGTCATTATGACTCATTTTCTTTTGATACTTTCCCTTTCCTTGAAATTGTAGCATATGTATTTACAAACTACCAGAAATTTCTTTGTTGACCAGAAAATGATAGAATGCAGCATTGAAGGACTTTTGTAGGAGTTGTTTGCTTATCTAATTTATTTTCTTCTTAGTTAGTTAGAATATATTGTTTTCTATATCCTGATGATAATCCTTTTGATACACCGTTATGCTATGTATCTTGATTCTATCCTGTTTCAGGTGCCTATAGATTCCTGTTATGTTGGTTCCCATAATTCAGCCTTCCTGCAGCAGGTAGCATATTGTTATAGTGTTCTTTGCAAAATGCATGTAGTGCTTGTGCTTTTCTGATTTCTGGTGATGCAAAATCTGACAGGCTTCTTATATAACTGGTGGTGTATATGTTAAGCCTCAGCATTTAGATGGGCTATTTCAATACTTGGTGGTAAGTTTTATGCAAGCAGCAATAAATCTCTGATATGAATATCTAGCCCTACAATTGATTTTAAATATCAACTACATTGTTGGCTCTAGTATTGACATCTTCATTTTTTGTGCATATAATATGGATATGTTTCATCAATGGATTTAAACTCTTTTAATTTTTATGTTGAGTTTTTCTCTCTTGCCTTTTGTTTTGACATACTGGTATTAATTGAATATTCTTGTTATATGCAGACTGTGTTTGCAACTGACTTGCATTCTCGCAGCTTCTTACAACTTCCTAGGCCTGCGGGTGTGGATTTCCGTGCATCGTAAGCTACAATCTAAATTCTCTTTACTGCTTCTTGCATGGATGATCTCATGTTTTTAGCTTAGCTGCCAAACTCTTAAAACCCATGCTTGAACATGGTATAATTCATTAATGTACCAGGAAAATACTATAAATCATAATTTATTTTTCCCTAATTGACTTAGATATTATGAGTTTTGAGAGAATACTTGGAAAAGATATTGACCTAGCTGATTTAATAGAGGCTAGTTGTGTATCGGATAATATCATAAAGGGACATCCCATTATTTAACTGTGATACATTCATCAATTTTTCCTTATTTTCTCCATAATTTTTGTCAGTATTTTCTTATTCAATAGATCTAAAAGACTACAACTACTGGATATTGAGGTGGACTTAGCCTCAGATAGAGGGATTTGGAGACAAAATCCATATAGCCGACCCATCTAGTATGGGATTAAGGCTTAGCTATTGTTACTGTTGTATTTTCTTATTTAATACTACAAGTACTGCCAGCTAATGCACAAATGTGCATTGACATAGAAAATGCCCCTCAGGATGGTGTTTTTGGAGGGAAAATTTGTAGACAGTGTTGCGCATCATCATCATTATTCTTTTTTCATGATGCATAATCCCAGCCCTTAAAATGCTCCTAGAATGTGAGCTTGTGAATTTTACCCTCATTCGCAATCAGATTTTCCTTTACTGATGAGATGCTTTCCTTTTCTTAATAATATCCAAGATTGGCAGTAATATTCCAAGATTGGCAGTAATATTTTTCTTTTCTAAAATCATTTTAGTTGTGATTTCTCTTATCAAATTCTCTGGATTTTGCAGGTGTTTTTGCCATAAAACCACCATTGATATGGGCTACATATGTTCTGTATGTTTGTCCATATTCTGTAAGCATCATAAAAAATGTTCAACCTGTGGGTGAGTAGATGTTTCTTTTCCAAGTAAAATGAAATTTGAAATATTAGTTATTAGTTCTTCAAGTGATTATTATGTGTGATTTCCGCATGAAAAATTGGAACAAAAAAATTAAAAATTTTGATCCTTGAATTTCAAATTCCTCGACTAAATGTTAACCTAAAACTACTAATAGTTTAAAGTTACCGTTCTTCTCCATTAAAGATATTGCAAAATATTTTCCTTTCTCTTCTTATTTGCTTGTTAGTAGTGTGGCCAAATGTTGATGAGCATAAAGAAACCTCATTCTGCTGCAACATAAGAATCATTTAAATATAGACATTCCTCTGGGTAGTCATTGGGCCTTGACCATTGTCTTCTCGTAGCATATGTAAATCTGTTTTGTACAATTCATATTTACCTCTTGTCTGTGTTTTGAGTTTGGGCTGATGGGAGCATATTTACCACAAAGATGAAAAGTTGTTAGCACAGTTGGCTTATAAATACTTTCTGACTAGTATATTTAAATAAAAATTAATCTGGTTGCAATATGCATGGGAGGTCCATGATTTATTCAGTAAGATATGTTGTCTTTTCCTGTCTTCTAATTACATTATAAAATTAGGTACAGGACATATAACAAGCTTCATATGCATGTCTTTAGGCTCCAGTTCATTAATCTTCAATATCTTTTCTGATTTTTGGTTGTGGCTTTGATTATGTTGCAGGTCAGTATTTGGTCAAGCTCAATCAGATAGTTCCTCAGAATCGGATCGTAAGAGAAAGGCTCCAGAAACATAATATTACAGTTCTAGAAACATTTGCCTTCAGGTACGTCTGTCTTAGTACAGCACCAATCAATCATGTAAAAAATTTGCATTGCTTTGACTGAATTTGTTACATGGATATCATTATTGTTTTCTTTTGAGGCATCGGGAACTGAGATATAAAGTAATTCGTGGACCAATATTTGTCCCAAAGTGCAAATCTTGTTATTATATTAACATATAGTATTTAAGAGACCTCGGCATGCATATAGCTGATAGTCATCGTGAATGGTCTGATATTTGTTCTTGTTAAGCTGAAGAAATATGTTTTTTGGTTGGTTAACCTTTAGGCTTTATCCAACCCTGAATACTTTACTTTTTCAGTGATGGTGCTGCATACAAGAAAGGTTCAAATTGAAAGATGGTCAACTTCAATGAGGCACTGGATAAGGATACACATTTCTCCTTTATATTACTTGTGCGTTGCTTTGCCAGCAATCAAAAGAAGCAAATATAGCCGCTGCAGCTGTTTTACTTGCAGCTTGCTCTTTTTTGATCTCATTCCACCGATGGTGTTCGCTTCTTAAAACGATTGCAGTTTTGTATTCTCTATTCACCAGAAACACCGGATTGCCATAGCCGTTGTGCTTATGGTCACGGATGGAGATCATTTTTGCTTGCCCCCGTTCCAAGTTCTGTGATGGCTGTATCTTCAATGCATTATCATAGAAGTTCAATTATTATTATTATTATTATTATTATTATTATTTTTGGGCTAATGCAACTCGAGATGAAGAAACTACTATACAACCTCCGCGACCTACTCAAGATATTAAGATGTCATTTTAATTCACATTCTCAGGTAAATGCAAAGAAATATGAAAATGCATTAATACCCGAGATGGCATTTCAAATGTGTAGTGTGCCAGGACACCTCTTAATCGACCAGACACAATAAGTCAATCAATTGAATTATTATAAGATTTGAGTGCAAGAATAGAAATGATATTTACAAATATTTACATAAACTGCTAATAAGCAGTGGCATCTTATGGTTTTAATTAGGATATAAGGTCAAACAGGTAAGTCCCACACAATTTCACACAGCACGATCACAAATTTAAAATTCACAATTCATTTTGCTCATCCAAACTGGCTGGCTTTCCTCATAGTGCCCTTAAAACGACTTTGCTTGTTGAGTGGACGCCTTTTGCAGCAAGTTTCAGTACAGCTCGACTCCGATACAATCTGCAATAAAAGCATGGGTCATTATTCTAACACAATATGCTTGAATATCATTTAACGAAATGAGGTTATTCAAGATCCCATCTATAAGACTTTCAGCATTAACTTGGTTTGAGCAGACAGATGAAAATTTACAGGATAATGTTTGTATCAAATTCTAAAAAATGGGTAGTCTAAGCCATTATGAAGATTCAATCAGGAATGAAAATAAAACAGTATACATCTATTGAAGGTCTCATTTTACTTTTTAAATATACTGAACACCAAAAGGTATTTTTCCAAAATTTTATTGTTAACAAAACCAGATATACACTAAACAGAACACTCACCCCCAAAGTGCAAGTCCCCAAGTAGCAAGGGTATAAAACAGCTGCCCTGCATGCCAGACATCCAACACCTTCTCCCATTTGCTCATACCGGCCAATGCTTTTTCCAGAGCTGCAAATTACCGATGTTAACAAATGATGGTGCTCAGTCAAGGGGCTCCAAGTACTAGTATTAGTTCGTCACAAACGGCATTAGAAAGAAAGACATGCCTATATGCAAGAAGAATTTAGAAATGTCACACCTCATAGTGAAGCAAATTGCTACAAAGTAGGTGGTTCAAGTAGGGCCATGAAACTGGATGTGCCAACAAGGATTACAGTATGAAATATGAATAAAATTTTAATTACTCTCATCATAAACCGAAGCGGAGAATCAGATGGGTCTGACTACTGAACCAAATATTTTCATAACTAGCTAATCAATTGAGATGCAACAAGTTGCAAGTTAAACAAAAGTTTTCTACAGTGCTGAAACTAGTGAAACATAAAATCTCATGAATCACATAACAAATTGACTTCCTCATTTTCCATGCATAAATTGGGGAATACTTCTGAAAAAGAAATGCGTTATATATATAGAGAGATTTACGAATTGGAATTTAAATATTTCATAAAACTAAATTAATCTGCAAACTTACTCTTCTGCAGCTCCTCTGGTGTCATATTCTGCAATTTCAATGAGGATTACATGAGAGGTGTACTAGATAAACAATAACAGATCCCATAAGAAGTGGTACTGGATAAAAAACATATAAAACAAATCTTAATATCACATGCCTGAGCCTTTGGATTTGATAAAATGCATTTAGCCATAAAGTAGGCAACCCCATCCGCAACATGTTCCTCAGTAACAACCACATAATTTTCACTATCAATTCCACTCCGTTCTTCGACATTGTTGGGAACCATATCTTCTGTAACCCACACCCACCAACTAGGTTCCTCATGGGAAACATTAATCAGAATTTCAGCAGAATTCAAGTCATCCCCTGATAAAATAAAATAAAATTAAAAATAGAAAACGGGAAATAGGAAACGCCGCATGAAGAGATAAGAAAACATTCATGTAAAAAGTGGTTAAATCAAAGCCTGCACCCCTTTTTTAGTGCAAAAAGACAAAAAGAAAAAAGAAAAAAAAACCTGTGGCCTCCCTGAAGGGGAATTCAATGCTATTTTTGTTGGCTGATGCCTGTTGAAGGGCTTTCAGTCGAGCCAAGAAGTTTTCAGAATCAACAGTTGCAACTAGGCGAGTGTATAACTGCAACAAAAAGAACCAAACTGTCAAATACTTATTCATGATAAAGTTATAGTTTAAATAAATAAATAAGTCTGAAGCCTTTGCGTAAGAAAATTATCAGTTAACTACCAGCAGAAATGTATCATCACATTAGGTGCCATAAATTGTTAAACTTAACCGGTGGTATTCGTACAACATCTTTTTAACGAAAGGTAAAAAGAGCAGGGGCATTGATACATTAAATGTTCAATGCCATTACAGAAACATCTATGAGAGAGCAGTTGAGTCCCACAAAATGTAATTGATAAACAATTAGAGGGCCTTAATCCTTTAATTAATTCCAGAAAACTGAAGCTCCCTGCAATAAAGAGTGAATCTTTCTTATGCAAAGGTGATTTATCATCGACATAGCTTATGAACAAAAAGGTATCTCGAACCATAAACAACAAATAAAGCAAACAAAAACAACAAACATTATCTAAATAAGAGAAACATGAAACAGAACAACTTATAAATCACATGTACATAATCCAGACGAATGCAAATGATGAGACGTACATCAGGGGGGCAATCGTCAATCAAGCAAGGCGATTCAGATAAATTTTGAAGAAGTTTCAAATTTTGCTCGAGTTGGTCCTTTAGACGCCGATTCTCGGATCTTAAGGCCTCCAATTCCTCGTCTACTGAGAGTTTCCTCGTGTGCTCAAAGTGATTTTCGTGGTTGGTGAGTTGATGGTGGTGAGTAAATTCCATGGCTTTCCAGGCCACGTCGGCCACCTCGATCACTGTCTTCGCGGTCTCTACAGCAACGTGGCCTTTCATCGCTCCAATTTTCCGATAATTGGGTTATCTGAAAACCCTAACCGACGCTCGTTTATAAATGGATTGCCGTGACTCAAATCAGTTTTCCATGGAGCCTATCATTGAGGAAGTGGACACTCTGTTTTATTTCTATACATGACACGTCGGACATTTTAACAGTGTCTTTCTGATACGGAAGCAACGACAACCCGAACGACTGCTTGTGATCAAACGACATATGGAGCGTGTATGTCGTTTTTCGCAGTTGTGATGCGCATTCTTCCTTTAGATAGTTTTTCGATCAAAATCAATTAATTGACAAGTGTATGTAATTAATTACGAAAAAAGTTATAAATCAAGTCGAATTTGTAAAATTTATTGATTTATTATCATTGATTAGTTGAATTTTTAATGATTAATTGGATTTGAAATAACTAAAGTTTTTGTTTTTTTATTTTTGCCCCTATCGTTTGTTAAAATTAATAAATTTACCCTAACATTTATTTTGGGGCAAATTTGTCCCTAACGTTTATAAAATTAGAGATTTTTGACTCGCCGTTAGCAGTCAACTAATATATTACCGGTGAAAGTTACTGGTAATTGACGACGGGGGCAAAAATTTCCTATTTTATAAATGTTAGGAGCAAGTTTGCATATTTGAAAAAATATTAGGGGCAAAAATACACCTTGATATCCAAACGTTTGATTTATGTGTTCAATAAATGTATAACACGTGTTTCACTAGCAGTCAATTAACGTATTAACGGTAATTGATAGTAAGAGTAAAAATCTCCCATTCTAAGAAAATTAAGAAAAAATTTATTTTAAAATAAACGTCAGGAGTAAATTTACCCATTTTAGCGTACGATAACAGATAACAGGCAAAAGCATGCCTTTAGGATTTCTTTAATTGAAACTCTGTGCAGATGACTTTTTATATTTATATGGTTTGGTATTTTTTTTTATGTTACTCAGATAAACGACAATCACTAGAGCTGTCGTCCAAAATCATTAGATTGTCACGTGACTGCAGTTTTACCAGTCAAATTCTCATTAGTCAAAGAGTAAAAAAGATAGACGGCCCAGATCTCTGAGCTTAACTAATAGAGAAAGCACAAAATATATAAACGACGCACCATAAAATTTTCCCTCTTCCCCATTTTCTAATTTCTACTTCCGCTATAAGCAAACTGGACTTATAGCTAGCTCGCTAGATAAATAATTAAATAAAAAAAGACTTCCATATTTCCCGTTCCGTTTTCCCACTCACTGAGGAGCACCCAGGAAATGGCAGAGGAGGTTCAAGATACCGAGCCGGTGAAAACTGAGACGCCGGTTGATTCGCCGGACATCGAGTCTCAGATTAAGGATGCTATGCGCTCCCGCTTCTCCCACTTCAAAGAACGAGCCGAGTTCTCTCTCTCTCTCTCTTTCCTCTTTTTTTTTTTTTTGAAAAAATTTGTTTCGATTTGTTTGCTCGTAACTTTACTACCAGTATTGTCCGCAATTGAGTGGGATTTGTAATGTTATTTTCTGATTTATTATGTTTTTTGAGGCTTTAATCACTGAAGTAGTAAAGGAAGTTTGAATTATTAATTAATTTTGGTTTTTTTATTCCGAAATTGCAGTTCTTTGACCTTTGAGGGGGTGCGGAGGCTGTTAGAGAAGGACTTGGGATTGCAAGAATATGCATTGGATGTGCATAAGAGATTTGTCAAGCAGTGTTTAGTCGAGGTAAATTTATGTGCTCTTTTTGCATATACTTTTCCTTTATTAACTTTATGTGCCAAGTTTCAAGTCAAGGATGAACTTGAACTCACTAATTGAAATGGCACATGCCTGAAAGTCTAATAAATTTGGTTGGATGCACTGGTTGAAGAGTAAAGAAGTTCATTGTACCTATCTAGAGTAAAGAAGTTCATTGTACTTATCTAGCAAAAAATATGGAACTTTTGTAATAGGTAGACATTTCTCTATTTGATGATAGGATAAAGAAAAGCTACTGCTAAAGTTGAGAGTGGCTAGCATGTTGAAGAAATTTAAAATAATTATGATACCTCCTTTTGTTCTTGGTTAATTTAGAGTTCATAAGGAGTTTTACATTTTACTTAGTTGAAACCATATTCTGGCCAGCTTGCTTGTGATCAATTCCATTATAATATTTTATTTCTAAGCACTGAAATATTATGTGAACAAATGCTTTCCTCTTCTTTCTATTATGTCTACTAATATGGACTGACTTGTGAACAGTAAAAACAATAGGGACAAATTGATGTGTTGCCAAACTGCAAACTTTCATCTTTATTTTTCACATTTACTTTTTGTTTGATTACATTTCCTTAATGGTAGGGCTTAGAAAGTGCTGTTGACGACAACACTACTAAGGATTCTGGAGAAACTGGTGAAAAACATAACTGTTTAACCAAAAGGGAAGGAGAAGAATCGCCTGAAGGACACAAATCAAAAACTGATATAAAGGAATCAGGTTCCGAAGATGAAGAAAAAATGGAAGACTCTCCTGTAATGGGCCTTTTAACAGGGAAGAAAACACCTAAATCAGAAAATGAGGAACCTCCAGTAAACAAGAATAAGGAAGTTCCAAGTGAGAGCAGCATAAAGAAAGCCTTGTTGAAGAGAGCTTCCTATATCAAAGCTAATTCTGAGTATGCTTTTGTTCTTTTTTTTTTTTTTTTTTTTTGTGTCAATCCTTTTTTAACAGCTTAGTGCTGTGCGCGTCTTAATGTGCAGATGATTTTATTTTTTGCTCTCTTGGTCCAGCCGATCTTCTTTCATTATTTATCTGTTCTTCATGTGAGTTAAGCAACTTCATATTGCTCATTTCCTTTCAGAAAAGTTACTATGGCTGGACTACGTCGACTTTTGGAGGAAGATCTTGGATTAGATAAATCTGCTCTTGATCCCTACAAGAAGTTTATAAGCAAGCAGTTAGATGAGGTGAATAATATTTATTTGGTCTTTACAGCATCTTATAGAATCTTAACAAGTGTAAATTATGGCTAATTATTAGGTATTAGAATCTTCTGAAGTTTCTGAACCTAAGAAGAAAAATATGAAAAATAATTCTCAAGGAAAAGCATCTAAGTCAAGAACTGAAGAGAGTTCAGATAGAGAGAGTGAGGAGGAGGATGGAGATGAAGATGAAGTAAAACCGAAGAAAAAAATTGTTCCAAAGAAAAAGGTTCTAAATTCTGAGGTTTCTAAAAAACGGAAGAGGCTGGAAAAGGATGTCAAAGTATCTGGCAAGAAGCGCAGCATACCTGTGGAAGCTGTAGCAGAGGACAGTAGTGATACAGAAGGCAGTGAGAAGGCCTCTGAAGATGGCCGTTCTCAATCATCAGCTGAAAAACCTGTCAAGGTCTTAGTTCCTCTTTTCAAAACATGCAAATTTACATATACACGGGGAAAAAAATTCTTTTTTTTTTGTTTTAAATTGGTTGAGTGAAATATTTTACTTTAACCTTCTTGCAGAAAAAAGAAGCTTCAACTTCAGCATATGGTAAACGTGTTGAGCATCTAAAATCTGTAATCAAATCCTGTGCTATGAGGTTCTTCTCTGACTCACTATTGCAAGTAGCCAAGTATCCATTTTTGTCACACATACATCTTTACTTTCTTTATTTCTCTTTCAGTGTGCCTCCAGCAATTTACAAAAAAGTCAAGCAGGTGCCTGAGAACAAACGTGAGGCCCAGCTAATAAAGGAACTGGAGGAGATACTTTCTAAAGAAGGGTTGTCATCCAACCCCACTGAAAAAGGTGAGCATTGCCTTTAAGCTTCTAGATTTGATTTATTAGTTGGGAATTAGTTTGCTGCTTCTTAATGGCTGTTGGTTTTGTGTCCTGACGAAACTAATCTAAGTAGCAATTGAATTTTTTTCTCTATGTTCTCCTGGCAATAGCTTCAAGTTGCTTGTAATTTCTTTTTCATGAAGCCAAACTTTAGTCTGTAATGCCCTAATTGGCATCAGCCGAGCAGGAAAAGAAAGAGGTATTAAGACATTTTGAATAAGACCTGTTACTAACGAATTTGGATTGGGTGAGGATAGGAAGTGGAAGGGTTGCCACCATTTGCAGAGTTTGAGGATGATATAAAATAAACTATTATTTTCTGGTATAGTGCTTGCTAAACATAAACTTTCATTTGTTACCATTTAAAGAGAGAGAATTGACTGGAATATCTGTGTAGAATTTTATATAGTTCTGAAGATCTTATGGTTGGACAAATAGATAAAATTAAATTCACTTTTGTTTTCTTGAAATCATAATTTTCTTTAGCACTTTTACTTTGTCTGTGAGCTTTGGTTGTTCTTTAAGAATTATAACCTTCTTTAGCCCATGCCCTTTTTTATGGTTGTATTTGTAAGTCACTTGTGGATTAATTTTTTATGGTAAATTTGGTTAAGTTATGGTCTAGTTTAGGGTTTAATAAGAAAATCTGGCTTGGAAGGGATACAATAGGTTGGAGAGAATTCATCGATCTGTATACACTAGGTTCATTTTGTACTGCTTATTGACTTTTGCATCTCCAGAAATCAAGGAAGTCAGAAAGAGAAAGGAAAGAGCCAAAGAACTTGAGGGCATTGACATGAGTAATATTGTGTCAAGTTCACGTAGAAGGTCCACAACGAGTTATGTACCTCCTCCAAAGCCCAAAGTACCAGTTGACAGTGAGAGTGAAGATGCTGATGATACTGATGAGGATGACGACGGTGACGACAGTGATGACGAGGAAGAAGAAAATGTGGAAGAAGGTGGAGATAATGATGGGGATGATGGAAGCCAGAGTGAAGAGCTCATTGATGGTAAGTAATTATGGCCTTTTGGCTCCTTGGTTCAAAGTGGGGTAGTTGCAAAAGCATCAATAGTAATACTGTAATAGTCAAGTTCAAGGAAATAAGTATTTGCGATCATTGATGCTTGTGCTTGAGCTGAGCCATTTGTGTACTTTATGTGTTCTCCAAGAGCCTCGAATTGCAGTATTGATGAAATTTTAGATGAGCCTGATTGGTCCAACTGATTTTATTAGATCATAGCTAATAGTTGCAATATATTATATCATATCTAACAGTCAAGTTACAGTGATAGTCTAGGATCAGCCACAACTGCTTTTATTAGATAATATCTAATTACTCCAAAGCACTGCAAAATGTTTGACCCTTTTTTGCTAAGAACTATATTGCTTTTGTGACCAATTCCAGGTTTAGTTTAATTAGTTATAGTTTGAATTGTCTTAATTTTGTCACTGAATAATGTTTCCGACCTATGAGAATTATATCTGTGCTGGTAAGTTAACATTAGCAAATGAGTTTTTGCCCCCAGTGAGTTGGTGCATGGACCTCATCCTCAGTTAAAAAAATGTGAAATGTGGATACATTAATAATTGGGAGGAAAAGTGAGGTTCATCTCCAATATTAAAACAAATAGACTATATAACAGTAGGAGTGGAATGTTGGTAGCTCCATGAATTCTGTTAAGAGATATAATTGATCTCTTTTTAAGTTTTATTTTCATGATGTTTTATCGGTTGTATGCAGATGGTGGGGAGGACAGCGACTGAATCCATGTTAAACTGACTCAGAAATTGATAGAAGATACGTACCTCAAGATTTAGAGTATCTGGATGCATCATCTATTCTAATTAATGATTTATTTTCATTTTTTTCTACTTTATGTTGTGTGTAGGAACATATAGCTTTGGTGGAGAATTTGTCTGTAGCTTTTAGTAGAATATCTTCCTGTAGCTGATTTGGTGACTGAATAGAAGGGATAACTTTTCCTGAAAAAGTTTAGCTTCAAATATAAACCAACGGTTCTGTATGTTGATGTTTGCTACTGTTAGATTAGGGTCAACCACCCATAAGAGCTGTTATTGAGAACATAAAAGCCGCTGCTCCTGAAATTTTCTTTATGTATATATATATATATATGCATTGTTCACAAGCTCCAACAGATGGTGAATGTGGCATCTACTGATGCCAATACTTGCAAAACGGCAGTCCAAAATTGATAGGGTTTTCAAGATTTCTGTTTTTGATCTAATAGTCGCTCGGCAGCGTAATTGCACTATGGTAAATAACACCTCAAATTGTATACAGTGATGACAAATCTGGATGCTGCCATACCATAGTTTACGAACTGACAGGTTTAGATTAAACTTGGATATTCCAATACAGTATTCAAATGGGAAGGACATAGATTACTTCCTGGAATGGCAGGAACATAGCCGCTAGCTGTTTAAAAATCTCATACCTAGTTGTATATGGCATCAAGTCGGTTTGGAATACAAAAAATACGTGGGTGTTCGTTTCTAATAATGCGAAAAGAACTCCTTAATTCTACTTATAAGGTTCAGCAATGTGTCTTGAACCAACAAATATATAATCGCAAATAGTTTATTTTGATTCTCCATGTCAAGGAATGCAAGAATTGGTGTTGCGTATGTCAACGGCACTATGGTGTCAGCTCTCTTTGGTCCCTTTCTGAAAGTATACGCCTCACTTCATTGGCAACATCAATCACATGCTTGTCCTTGCATCCTAGCCAAAAAAAAAAGGAAAAAGAAAAACGAAGTGGTACAAATGAAGTATGTTTTTTGAAGAAATGAGTTGGAGACACATACTTGATAAATTAACTAGAATAAGAAAATCTCAGCAGAAGCTTACCAATTTGATGAAGGGCAATGTCAAGTTGAAAAAGATACTCTCTATTGGGTCCCGAGGGACCTTCAGCGTTGACAATTTGTCTGTAGAGGATTGAGAATTAACTAGTGTCTAAGTATGGTCTAGAACTTCATGATAAGTTAATAATTATTGTCTACTGACTACCCAGATAGGTTCTCGCTATTCTGATTTAATTAACATGATTTATACACACAAATGTATGTATATATGTATGATCTGATCACATGGAAACTTAAATCTTATAAAAATAACAGTTTAGGGAACTTACTTGGCTATCTCTTCAAGAGGAGCAGGACCTAAGTAATTTTGGTTATGCTTCTTATCTGTTGATCCTATATATCTGCCCAATACAGGAGTTATTAAATTTGGATTTGTTGTACTAAACGTAAATAAGAAAATAACATAGTATTTTATGCAGGTTCCTGTTACTCACACCATTATTCCTGTAACAGCTGGGGTTGTACCTGCTGGTTCCTGAAACCAAATTTCAGAAGATGCTTATCTGTTTTATAAATCTATAATAATGTCTGACAATTGGAACTTAATTGGAACTTACAGTGAAGAAATCAACATAAGCCTTCTGATCATATTGCTTTTCCCTCACTTCCAAATACTGCAGGCCACGACAATGAAAGTAAAGGAACTGTTAAGATATACTAAATCTAAGCTGATAATGGAAAAGGTAAAAGCGGCACAGAAAGGTGTAACCACAGCATAAAGCATAACTACAGGTTGATAGAAATTGCTGTGAAAACATAGAACTCCTCTTATTCATTATTGATACAAATCAAGAAAAACACAAATTTGCACATGATTTTCTCAATTGATAAACAGCTAACAGGATGAGGAGACTTTAACGCCTTACAATGTATCCAAAAAAGACCTTGATGGTAGCTCAATGTTCATAACATTTGAAAAAAGTTAAAAGTCCTAGATGAACTTGCAGATCCTAACAGAGAAGGGAAGAAGATTGATATGCAGTGGTTAGAAATTACTACAAAAACAAGATACCTGTCATGCAGATATAGTTATATAATTCTGCTGCAGGTAAGGCTTATCGAAACCTTTAAACATCATAATGATGAGGGTCTCGGATTAGGAACTCCGAAATGACGTTTCAAATTACATTTCACTAAGCACCCGTGCTTCTCCAGCTGATGGCATAATATCCAGATTCACTATTGAGAACTTGTGATCAAACAAGTCTAATCACGTGGTTCGGTATATCTAACATTTGATAGGCCATGGTTATTGCTTAGAAGTCTAATCTGGAAAACAAAATTTTATCATTCCGACAACAATTTCTATATTTAAACCTCAAAATGCGCCATAGAGTGCTGGCACAAGCAATCAGATTTCCTGTGGTCACTAAGCTGAGTTATCCTTTCAATTATGTTGGAAACCAGTTATTTCAGTGCGTGTCCACATATGTGTAATAATACATGTACTTAGAGGAGCACACACACCAAACACATAATGGTTCTGAGCACTTATAAGGAAATGCGAGAATATGGTAAAATATGATAATAAATTAAAAAAGAAAGAGAGAAAAAACTAAAGAAATTGACTTGAGAACATACCGTTAGTGCAATTTCTTCATCTTCTTTGTTGGAAATCTTATATGCAACTCCCCACTGTGATCTTGCAAAATTAGAATATTAATAAAAAAAACCTGCCTCATATGTGGGTGTTACTTGACAAATAGTCATTCATAACAAGATGACTTCTCTTATACACGAACAGTTCTGGTAAGCTAAGAATTACAAATAACTATTAGTATTTGGCCTGGTGGCCAATACTTGGCTAAAAGGTGTAGAAGCTCTCAAATTAAATTTAGGTAATATGCCTCTCCCTCGTGATCAGCAAAAAAAAAAAAAGAAGTTACAAATAACATGAAACGTCAAAAACTACTAATAGTGTATGCACATAGGATCAGAATCTGTGAAGAGGCATATACAAGGATACACCTGTAGTGCGTTTCTTGCTGGTTTACTGCAATAGCAACAATGCCTCTTGACTTTTGTTTATATGTGAAGCTTTGGGAGAAAATATTAGGCATTGAATTCATGCCCCACTTGAAAATAGTTAGGAATATAACAAATGAGCCAAATGCTAATATGTATTTACTTAACAATGTTCAATATGGAATATGAACTACATATCTATCTTTTTTCCCCTTTACCAAACTGGAAGTAGTTCAAATACTGGATGGCATTTGTTACCAATATCAACAACCGAAGCAGCCAAGTGCACAGAAATAACTCATCTCTCTAATTGTGCAAAAAATGCTAATGAAAAAAAATTATAACTTCAAAATTGAGCAGAGTGGTAATATAAAAATTCATAATTTTCAACCCATTACAGTAAATTATATATATAAAAAAATCGAAAAGTGGGTTTAGATGAAATTGTTGAAAAGTAACCCACACAGACTTCCCCATCAGCAGGTTCTAAAGTGACAGTTCTACCAGGATAATCTGGAGTCCCTCTATGATCAGTGCTGCCTGTTCACAAATAATTAATAGAAGCAGCCATTAAAGGCATTTCGATGATATTAAAAAAATAAAAAGACTGAAACTTTAAAAAAGCAATAATCTTTAAAGGAAGAGAGACCTTGATAGAAGACGCGGCGATATCCCTTAATGAAACCAATGAGGCGATCATCATAATTAAAGCCAGTCTTCCATATTAGAGAGCCATACCCAAATACCCACATCACCATTTTTCTCTCTGCTCTTTATATTTGATGTACCAAAAAATAAGGAGCGAGAGAGAGAGAGAGAGAGAGATAGAGGGGCAGAAACAATTGGCAGAAAGATGATCCAATTGCAGGTATACACTAGAGTGGCAAGTTTGCCAGAATCCTGCGCCAGATTAACGACCAACAAACTGTTGAGGCCCATGTTTTTGCCCATTTTGGGCTTCGTCTGGAAGATGTGAGGGCTATTGATTTGGGCTTAGTTTTATTTTCATTTTTATCTGTGCTTTCTTTGTAAAATTTTACGTTAAAAATTATAAATTAAATCTGATATATAGGAATAGACTTGCCAATATGATCGGATCGGACAAGTTGGAATAAATTTTTTTCTATTTTTAATTTTTTGGATCGTCATTCTTGGATCGGGTCATTTTTTTGGTTAGATTTGAGCTGGGTTTCGGATCACAATTAAAATTAAAAAATTGAATCAAAAGCAATTTTATATATTTGGTTTCTTATATGGAATTCTATTTTCAATATTCAAAAACTGCTAAAATTGAATTGATCGAACTTTTTGTAATATTAAGTTATTTTGTAGCTTTTATAACAATATTTTTTACTTTCTTTTTATTTTTGTTTGTGTACCAAATTAGCTTTTGGAGTAGTCTTACTTATAAATTCAATTGAATATAAATATGTCAAAAAATTCACTTAAAAGCGCGAGTTATTCCTCTCATGGCAACTTTCGGAGCTAGTAGGCAACTTTCGATGAGAGGATAACCAGCGAGCATGATTGCCGAGCTAGAAGATTGAAGACTACATATATAAAAGGGAAGTGGATGAGGAAAAAAAGCAACAAAAAAGAAAAAAGAGCATCGAGTTATTAAGAATTTGAGATTTTAGCAATATGTATTTTATTAATATATATATATATTTTATAGTAACCAAAATGACATCGTATTGAATTTCCCTTGGTTTCATTTTAGTTTTTTTTTTCTTTTTTTTTTTTCCATATATATATATATATATATATATTCAGATTATTATTATTGAATGAATTTGGATTGAATTTTTACATCAGATAAAAAATTGATAGGTTTATATAGGTAATATACAATTTTTTTCTTTTTACATAGGGGATTGGGTCTTTTTCATGCCAATTTACAGTGGAATCTCATTGAAAACTATGTACATAAAGTGAGACAAAGGGGGTAGCGGATGAGGGAAAAGAGCAACAAAGAAGAGAATAGAGGATTGAGATATTAGAGATTTGATATTTTGACAATATGTATTTTATATATTTATATATTTTATGGTAACCAAAACGATTTCGATGAAATTTTATTTCATTTTTTTCTTCTTTTCCACACACACATAAATATAATATTAAATTATAAATTATAAATAAATATGATGTAAAATAAAATTTAATTGAAAACTTGAATCAAAAGTTGGAATCAAATATGGTTTGACTTTAAATTTTCGAGTCATTCAATTTTTTTAAATTCATATTATTATTTTTGAATGAGTTCGAATTGAATTTTTGGATTGAATAAGAAATTGACAGGCCTATATAAGGATTATATATTTAAGCATGGTAATATACAATTTTTTTTTTAAATAGGGTATTGGGTCTCGATCATGCGTCATGCCAATTTATACCGTTGAGACTAAGCATGGTAATTTATTTCCCTTTTTCTTCATTTGAATTTTTTTTGGTCAGAATCAATTTTATGTGCACTAAATCATCTAAAAACTGTCATGTATCATTATGAAAAAAAAAATCATATAATACAAGTAGAGTTGGCAAATTTTAATCCAACTAGCCCATAAAAATGTTATTCAAACTGGACTTGCTCCGGTAATAATTCAACCAATTTAACCCATAAAGTGACTCAATCCAATCCGATTCGTTGTGTGACTCGCATGTAATCTGACCTATCTATGATGCTTATAATCTGTTTATATTATTTGTGATTTTATAATTTTTTTATTCAATGTAAATATAATAATAATTACTTTTATAGGTTTTACATGCATTTTTTTCTATTTTTAATGAATTAAAATAACATAAATATAATGTCCTAAAGTTTTATTCGATCCGAATATTAATCCAATTAATTTGTAATAACAACCCATTTAAATCATAATTCAATTTAGTCATTCAATCCAATTCATTAATAATCCATAAAATTTTAACTTATTGAGGCAATCTATTTATATTTAAATCTGTCATAACTCGTAATTTAAATCTATTTACGTAAAATTTTTATCTATTTAATTAGTTTGATTCGATTTCTAAAACGATGCAAGTTGGATTTTTGATTTTATAAGTTGGGTTGAGTTCCGAAGGGAAAGACCAAATGCAGAATCATATGCACATGATCTACAAGGAAAAGAAAAAACCAAAAATCAAACAATTCTATTTTTCTTACACAACAACTAATCCTAAATATATATAGAGGAATCAACCAGATGTATTTTTGTACTTGGATGGAGCTGAACATAGTTCACATTCTGATGCTGTTATTCTTTGTTCAGACATTCACTTTCTCATGAGGTCAATTTCACTCGTAATCACTCAACTTATCACTTATCGCACAAAAATAACCGACTTTTTTTTCGTTACTTAAATGTAACTGAACTTCTAACATTTTTGCAAAAAAGTCATGTTAACCGTAATCCGGCGAGAACTCTTGCCGGATTGATGACATGACATATGACACGTGACAACGAATAGTAAATATATGACTTTTTTGCAAAAATATTAGAAGTTCAATAACATTTAAGTTGGAAAAAAAGAAAATTGGTTGCTTTTGCGCGATAAATTATAAGTTTAGTGACCGTGAGTGAAATTGATTTAGATGTAGCATTTGTTGGAAATATTGTTAAACGACATGTAGTTTCTGACATGGCATGCCATGTCATCAATCCGGCGATGGTTCTCGTCGAATTCCGATTAACATGACTTTTTTGCAAAAATATTAAAAGTTCAGTGACATTTAAGTAAAAAAAAAAAGTCGGTTACTTTTGCGCGATAAGTAAAAAGTTGAGTGACCGTAAATGAAATCAATCCCTTTCTCATGCCCTGTATCCGTTTTTCACTGGAATAAGATTCACATTCTTTCTTCCCACCAAAACCCCCCCTAACAAATTAAAGGGCTTCTCCTGCAATCTCTTCCCAATTATCTGAATTTATTACCATATATAATTAATACTATGATTTTCTTTACGTTATAAACCATAATTAAATCACCATTTTTACCATGTTGTCATTCAGAATCTCAATGTCTAGGCAATCTGTCTCAACATGTGCAAGTTGCAGAGAATTTGGTTCTTCTCCACCCATTTTCAACTCAGTTGTCCATCTCAAACAATCTTGCCTTATGATTTCGGATAAAATTCTCATAAAACCACCTATAACACTCTGTATATTCATTGTGCTGCCTATCTCAAGACATGACATAAAGTCCTCTGTTCTGTTTCCTTTGTCATGTAATTTGATCTCTCGCATAAATTCTGTCTTCTTATAACATTATTACGTGTTTTTTTTTTTCAAAACTTATAGGTTTCGTGCCGGTGAGACTTATAAACGGGGCAAAACGCTGAATTATAAATATTTAAGTACACTTAATATTAGTGTTCAAAATCTTAAATTTCATTTAGGAAAAAGTGATGACCATACATGAATAGTCCCACTTGTGATTCTAAATTTAAGCTAATATATCTTGTATGCCTTTTTTTTTATTACAAAGGAGAAGTTATTTGCCGGAATCTTCAACATTAAATCCATCAATTACCAAAATTGATTGCTGATTTAGCAGTATCAGTGACTGGCAATTCTTGGCTGCCATTTTTTCCATTTGCCAATATTGCTTCTGAGTTATTATGATCCTTGCTTTTACCCCACACCACAGTGTAAAGCCCAAGAACAATGAAAACCGCTCCAATTATACTGCAAATCAAGATTAAGAAATTATTAATTAATCTGTTATTTTTAATAAATTGAAAAAAAAAAATAGAATTAGCATAGTATTATTATGAATAATTCACCTTCCAAGGTGAAGCTGTTCGGCTAAAATAATAGTACCCAAAGCAGCAGTGATGACCATGCATAGAGGACTGAAAGAGGTAACAAAAACAGGGCCTCGTTCCTTACTCACCATGCCTTGTATGTAATATGCACATCCAGAGCATACCACTCCCTAATCACATAATTAATTACCAAAGTTAATTACAGCAACACAAATTTTTGCAATTTTGTGCTAATTAACAAAAATTAATAAAATTAAAAGAATTGGAAAGTAGTAACTGTATATGCAGCAGCAAGAAGCCTAGAGTCAAAGCCAATTTTCCAGGCACTCATGTCACGTTCCATAACAAGTGAGACTGCTGCTCCTTCCACTGTCCCCGTTAAGCATATTAAAGCAGTGAGAGACAGCTCTGCTGGGTATTTCTTCAATGTAAATGACTGATCACCCAAAAATATAAAATAAAAAATTAATATTTTATCATTAATCCCGCATTTAAACGATATAATGAACTTTGATAAATTATGGTTCAAATAACTCTAAAATGATGCAAGCTTGACATGACCACACTTATACTCACTTGCAATATGAAAAATCCTGCCCAGCCACAGCAACTGGCTAGGAGCATTAGTGTGCCAGTAACCCAATGCTGACCAGTGGCTCCAGCAGTGGAGCCATGGTGGGTAGAGCCATGTGACCTTAAAAAATCAATTATGGGACCTTTGTACAAAGTCATAACCATTGCTCCTGCAACTGTAATTCCTGTTCCAACAACCTTAGCTAGATCATACTTTCTCTTCATGTTCACTCTTTCCAACCTGTAACAGTAACATCTCCATTTCTTAATTAATTATGAAATAATCCTTCTTGCTATATTAAGTTTTGTTTGTTTTTTGGGGGGTTGATGCGATTGAACACTGTCATGTATGGGATTAATTAGTGATTAAAAGTTAGCTTGGTGGCCCTTAGTGAGGCACACATCTTTGTCATTAGAGTAAGTGCAAAACATGATTAGAATTTACCTGAAAATAATTGCCATTATAAAGGTTATGGCAGGGAGGACATTGACTGAAGCAGATGCAAATGTTGCTGACGTGTACTGCATCCCCACATAGTACAGATTCTGATCAAGCACTGGCCTGCAGTTTTTCCACAATATTATAATTTATACATTTTTATGAATATATTAAATTTCCTTTTCCTACAGTGGCAATTTGTTTCATTACGTCAAGGATGTTATATTAGAAAACTGAAACTCTATTCTCGAATTAATAGAATCTCTTAAGAATAATAATAATAATAATAATAATAATAATAATAATAATAATAAAAAAGATTCACGTATACGTTCACACCAATATCCACAAATTTCAATATTTTGCTAATGCATAATTTTAAAAAAAGCATATAACTCTAATTAGTATTATATATACTTGCAAACCTGAAAATGAAAAGCAAAGCATTAGAATTACTTAAATATTTATGATAAAATTAATATTACAATATTATTTATAATTAAGAATAAAGAATGAAATGCGTGCAATCATGTATTGGACAGCATGTTTATTATATGAACCCAAAGGAGTGAGTGTTGGAGTCTTACTCTAGAAAACCAAGTGCCATTATCCTCAGGAAGATGGGAAGAGTCATCTTTGGCCTTATTTTCCTGTGTCCATAAAAATAATATATACATTATATTACATCCAAGAATGCATTGGTTAATGGAAGATGGGAAAGAAGAGAGAGACCTTTCAAGAACAAGAGCAAAAGGAGCAACAACAATAGTGGCAAAAACATGGCGATAAACAGCAAGTATGTAATGGCTCATGCCATGCTTCAAAGAAACCATAGTTATGATATACATTCCTGCATATCCAAATTGAAGAGACACCATAGCCAAGAAAGGCTTTGCTTTTATTATTCCATTGTACAATTTCTCACATGATGATTTTTGGCCTTCCATCTCTCTCTCTCTCTCTCTCTCTTTCTCACTCACTCAATCTCTCAATGCATGTCATTACTAACATGAAAAATGGTCCTTCTTATAGACCAAAAAAGCAAAAAAGCAATTAAACGAAAAAGAAAAAAGAAAAAGGAAAATCATGCTATACTATCTATCCGCCTAAAAAGGCACTTATTTAATTTTTCAAGATTCCTTCCAATAACTCAAAACATCTACTGCTCCAGGCAACTAAAATCATCTCTTTACTTTTGCATGATTTGCACAAAATCCTTATAAATTATTCACAAAACAACGAAAAATAAAAATTAAGTGGAAGAAGAATTTGAAAATGAAATGGGTAATTTATTTTAAATTGTTTTTATTTATTAGAAGGTAAGCTTCAGTTCTTCCACCAACCAAATAAGCTTTAAGCTTAATGCTGAAAGATGATGTGTTTTTTAAGAGTGGACATACTATTTTCTAAAAGATGATTGACTCAAATTCACTCTCCCATTGGTTCGATTAAGTAATATATATAATAATTTGACCATAAGGATAGGAACACATAAACTGCTTACCTATGCACCTAGCTTAAATAAATAATTTAATGGACGTTTTTCATTGGTTAATAACCAAAAAAATTTAAGGTTGAGTGATGAACTATGATAAAGAAATTCACTTAATATGTAGGTATATGTTTGTTTCTATATATGTTGTATTTGATACAGAAATTCACTCAAAAATTTTAATTTACTTTAAAAGTTATATCAACAATTACTTTTTTTTTTCTTTTTCTCTTTTTTAATATTTGGTGGCAAGTGTTGAGAATTTTGAACACGGAAAGTTCAAAAACATTCAAATGTTTCAACCGTTTAAGCCACATGTAATCCTTATAGCAGCACTTAATTTCAAATACCTTTAATTGATATTTATATATTTTTATACGCATCAACCAGATATGTTTTATTTGAACGAACTAATAGTAGAGTTTATTTATTCATATTATTTTTCAATTAAATTTATATGGTCATAATACTTTGAAAAGTTGAAGTGTAGAATAGAATACTATGCCTTTAAAAATATTCCATAAAAATTAGTTTAGGGAATTGTTTACAAGAAATGACGTTTGAATTTGAGCTAAACTTCTTATCCTTTAATACCAGGGTAAATTTCACTCATTATCACTGAATTTATCACTTATCGCACAAAAATAATTGACTTTTTTTTTTTTTTCTGACTTAATTGTCACTAAACTTCTAATATTTTGGCAAAAAAGTCATGTAAACCGGAATCTGGCGAGAACTTTTGCCGTATTGATGATATGGCATATGACATGTGGCGACGAATAGTAAATACATGATTTTTTTTGCAAAAATGTTAGAAATTTAGTAATACTTAAGTTGGAAAAAAAAAGTTGGTTATTTTTGCGCAATAAATGATAAGTTTAGTGACCGTAAGTGAAATTGATTTAGATGTAGTATTTGTTGGAAATATTGTTAAACGACATGTAATTTCCCATATCATCATTTCGGCGAGAGTTCTCGCTGGATTCCGGTCAACATGATTTTTTTGCAAAAATGTTAAAAATTCAGTGACATTTAAGTCAGAAAAAAAAAAGTCGGTTACTTTTACACGATAAGTGATAAGTTGAATGACCGTGAGTAAAATCAACCCTTAAATACCATGTTTATCTTATTGATGAATTCCTATAATTTAGCTCTAAATTAACTTTTGATTTGTATTTAATTCAGCTGTGAATTCAGGGGCATACCCAAGGCATGCATTAGGTCCTCATAAATTCCACAAATTAAATTCTTTAATTTTTTTTGTAAAAAAAAACTTACGTTTAGGCTCTCCAAATTTTTGAGTCCCATATATATTATATTTGTCCTCTCTTCTCTTCTCCATCTTGCGTCTGCGCCCTAGACTGATATGAGGAAAATCACATTCATCCTGAGCTGACTCAACTCCATCGCTTTCCAAAATGATTATCTAGAATGTTTGTTTTTAAACTTGTATTCTTATTCCAATGCTCATTCTCCATTAATTATATTGTCTCTTCATAGATTTTTTTTTTTTTTTTGCTTTCTGTAGCATATTGCATCATCCATCTCCTTCAATCTTATATCCAATTTATTACATATCTCGTTCCATCAATCTAATTAATGAAATATTCCTATTCTTTTCTTTTCAGCATTAATAAGAGAAAAACAAAAAGAAATTAATATTGAAGGGACTTGAATCTGTGTGCCTACTCTCTACAGTAAACTTAATTATGTTAGTTTCCTCATTATTTTACTTAAATTATTTTTTAATATGAGGGATAAAATTTATTAATCCTAGCTAGGATCAAGTGTGGTCACTTCCAGATGACATTTTTGTTTAGTTTTAATATTATATTAAAAAAATCATTTTATTATATAGTTTTGATTTTTAACCATAACTTTGAGGTGGGACATTTAATTAAATAGTATTTTATGGGGTACTGACTGGTCTTGTGGCTAAAACATCAGGGCCAATAAAATAAAATAATGCTAAATAATGAGCATAAATGCAATGGATAATAATTTGACAAATTGAAATGAATTAAAAAAATAATACAGATGGGGGGATAATGGCCAAATAAATAAAGTTTGTGCTTTCGTATTTGGATTCCAATGAAGAAAACAGGTTGGTGGAATCCCATAATCTACAATGCTGCATTCTAAAATTTGCGGTCGAACTATTTTCATCTAATTTGTGGTTTTAATGGAAATTATATGTGGCCATGGATCAACTTTAATTAATTTCATGCGAATCTTAATTATAGATTTTAAACCCATGCATCCTCTATAGATATATTTCTCCTTTTCTAACCTAATTTTTTGGATATCTTTGTTTACTATATATTGTATTTTTAATTAATTAGTGTAACTTTAATAGCACATTTATTCCAGAATTATCTAATTTTAGGTATATATGCGGAGGAAATTTAATCTGAATAATATATATATATATATATTTTTTAATCTGAATATCAAGTTTAATTATTCATTTTTTTATGTCAAGGGATTAATCTTTATGTATTCAAATGCCAGACTATTATGGGTTAATTTTTTCACTATTATTATTAATAGTAGTATTCTTATTCAAATGAGACATTGGTTAGATTTAGTTTAAAAAAAAAAATTGGTTAAATTTAGTGCAACGAGTTAGGATATATTCGGTACATCAAATGTATTTTGTGTTAATAAAAATAATAATTTTATATTTTTTATTAAATTGATTATATTTAATATATTCAATACATTTGACGTACCAAATGATTTACATGAAATAATATTGTGTTTCTTTAACCATATATAAATATATGTGTTAATTTGAGCTTAAGCGTAAATATACGACAGAAGTACTATAATATTCTGAGAAAAAAGAGAAAATGCAGCAGAGGAGAAAGGTCCCCCACTTGCATCAAATCGAAGAGGGTTGACATTAATATGCTTATCTTTGTACATATAATCTGGGTAGCAAATACCAAATAGCATTATTCCTTTCTGCTTGCCTAACCAATACTTCAATTTTCATTTATAATATACGTAGCAACTAGGAATGTTGAATCGACTAATCAGATTTCTTTTCACATTTTCTTGGGAATATAATTAGGCTTTTATTGTGTCAATACCATTTACAGACATAATTTCACATGCACCAGGATATTTGAATTTATATATCTACTAATTAATTAATTAATTAATTTTACTTAGTTTGTACTTCTCATCATCTTCAATGTGTAATTTTAGCCTTTTATTTTTAGCCTTCAATGTTTATTATATGAACTCAAATCTTAAACCTATAATTCTGAAAGAATAAAATTTATGGAGAATTAATTTAATTAATTGTACATTTATTCTAGATCCAAAAGGAATATCTGATGAAAAAAATAAAAATTAAAAGAATAAATCCCAGATAGAAGAAAGTACATGCGGCCCACTATAAGGTGCATGACACATCAATCTCTAGATCTTATAATATTGGGAAAATCTGATTTACTAATAGTGCTATTAATTAATGCGAAAGCATATATGTTAGGACTGCCAAACATCACCTTAACTCCGCATTAGTATGATATTGTCCGCTTTGGGCCAAGCCCGCACGGATTTGTTTTTGGGCTCCTCCCAAAAGGCCTCATACTAATGGAGTTAGGTGAACTCCTTATATTCAAGGTGTTTCTCCCTTGATTTTCCGATGTGGGATTTGGGTTTGTAACCCCAACAATCCTCCCCTCAAACCAAGGACCACATTACTATGTCCTCCCCTCGAGCGATAATCCATTTAATTCGTCAATTATCTTGCACCGCCGTTATCAACCAACGGGACACGCCGCCTGACCACCACAATATCAGGAAGACTTTCGACACAAGGCACCAAACACGAATCTCCAACCGTCTCGGGATCGTACTGGGAGAGCCTCCCACACAACGCAGTCCACTATTCCGGATCGTCTCCAAACCACGGCTCTGATACCACTTGTTGGGACTGCCAAACATCACCTTAACTCCGCATTAGTATGATATTGTCCGCTTTGGGCCAAGCCCGCACGGATTTGTTTTTGGGCTCCTCCCAAAAGGCCTCATACTAATGGAGTTAGGTGAACTCCTTATATTCAAGGTGTTTCTCCCTTGATTTTCCGATGTGGGATTTGGGTTTGTAACCCCAACAATATACACATACTTTGTGTTATATATTTAAAAATTAAGCTAGAGATATTTATAGAAGCCACGCAGCTAGCCAACCCTCTAAATTAAGTAAAAGTGCAACTAATTCGCTAGAGATCTTGCCCATTATTTAATTATGATCATAACATTAACTCCACTTTTTTTTTTTTCCCTCCAATTCTTAACTAAAAAATAATAATGTTGCTCCAATCCAACAAAATATATGCAGAAATATATTCTCTTCGTTTCAGAGTACTTAACGTTTTTTAAGAAATTTTATATGCCGTTTTTAAATTTTTAATATAATATTAATTTTTTTTCAATTTTCAATACAATATTAATTTTATATTTAATTTTCAATGTTATTCGATTAATTAGATTTAAATCACAACTTTGCGAAAAATAAAAATAAGGGTAATTTAGTCATTATAACTATATTTTACCCTAAATTTAAGTCAAATGAATACTCTTTAATTTTAGTGACAATAACAAAAGTGACATATAAAATGGAATGGATGGAGTATCACTAATTAATATTTATTGGAGATTATACGTAAGTTAATTAATTAATTATTAATTGATCGTATATATGCATGTATGGATTGTTTACTTTCACCAGATTAACCTAGCAATTTAGCTCTATTCTCATTACATAATCTCCCAAAACTAATTAATTACACTTTTTTTAGGGTTTGTGGTGTGAAATTATATTAAAATCACTACCAAATAATAACAACAAACACACATTTATAAAATGAACAGATCCCATATAGAAAAGAGATCTTTTTTTTTTTTTTTGATAAATCAAGAAAACATTAAAAAGGAAGAGGTGCAGCCAAGAAAACCCAGGCCCAAAGCCTAACAGGCCAGCAACGAAATAAAAACAAAATCCAAAAGCCTAATGCCAAACATATAGAAAAGAGATCTCAAAATATAGATTCCATTAATTGGCAAAAAGGGTAAGCATGCTTAATAATTTGAGTACATTGCATAGTTTGTCAATTAATTAATTCTCATCATTCTTAATTGCAGAGATAATATGCTTATTAGCATCAGTTACTGTGACCGGTAATTCCTGAGCTGCACCCTTTTCAGTAATGGAAGGCACTTGGCTTGAATAATCCTTGCATTTACCCCACACAACACCATACAGCCCAATTGCTATTATGATCCCTCCGATTATACTGAAAATATCATAATTACGTATTAAAAAAATTAATTAGTTAATCAGATCAAATTCATTAATATTATCATTAAATATAGAAATAATATTATACCTTCCAAGATAAAGCTTCTCAGCCAAAATAATGGAGCCAAGAGCAGCAACAATGATCATGCATAAAGGATTGAAGGCTGTTACAAAAACTGGACCTCTTGTCTTCATTACTATGCTTTGCACATAGTAAGTGATTCCGGAAGTAACAATCCCCTGATATATATGTATATATTGATTTATTAATTAATTAATTATCCAAAATTAATTAATAATTAAGTTTAATTAAGGCAATAAATAGAATATTACAGTGTAAACAGGAGCAAGAAGCCTAGAATCCATGCCAACTGCCCAAGCAGATGGGTGACGGGCAAGTACAAGAGCAACTGCCAAACTCTGTACGGTTCCTGACACGCATATCATCGAGGAGAGAGACAGCTCTGCTGGATACTTCTTTAATGTTATGGACTGCATGAATTAATTAATTATTTATTAAATCAATTTTCGGAAGTAACTTTATAATTAATAATCCAAATTAATTACCTGTAATATATAGAAGGCGGACCATGCGACGCAACCCACAATAATTAAGAGAGTACCGGTGAGCCAATGTTTAGGAGAAGAATCAGAAGAAGAATTGTGGGATTTTGCTGATGATATAAAATCAATCACAGGGCCTTTGTATAGTGTCATTAGCAAAGCTCCTCCAAATGTTACAAAGGTTCCTATTACTTTTGCTATACTTCTAATCTCCTTAATCCTTATGCGCTCTAACCTGTTTAATTAATAAAAAATATAATTGCTTTGCTTGACTCTTATTTTTCTTAATTAGGATTAGGACAGGTTATAAATAAATAAAAATGTAAAAGAATATTTTAATGAGTCTCACCGAAGAATCACAGCAATTACGAAGGTGACGGAGGGAACAGCATTCATGATTGCAGATGTATATGATGTTGATGTGTATTGCATCCCCAAGTAACTGAATCCTTGGTCCAGGACTGGCCTGTAATTTAATTTTTTTTTTTTGTAAGTATATAAATATAATTACCTAAATAATTATATTATATCTGACTTAATAATAAATTGACGCGTTTATATATATATTTAATTTATTCCAGTTTTTTCACATCTAAATTAACTATTATATGCATGTTTTTCACATCCTTACTCTAAAAATCCAAGTGCCACTATCTGTAAGAAGATTGGGAATGTCAACTTTGGCCTTATTTTCCTGCATAGAAAATAAAAATAAATAAATGTGAGAGAATGAAAGTTAGTTGCATGCACGGTAATTATAAACATATAAAATATAAATTAAAAATATACAAATAAAATCCTCAAAAATATATATATATTTTCAGTCTCCTGACAGCAGAAAAACCACACTCATTTGCTCTTTGATATACAGTTCAACATTTTCTCATGCATTATAATTACTGTTATAATCGCATTAGAAGAAAAAGAATACTAATAAAGAATAATAAGAAGAAAAAACCCGTCGCCAAAGGTATTTAAAGGACGTAGCCAAAGATTTTAAAGAAGTTAGTAAGGAAGAAAACCTTTCAAAAATTAAAGCAAAAGGAGCAAGAACAAGTGCAGCAATGGCGTTGCGATAGACAACGAGGACGTAACGGTTCATGCCCTGATTAAGAGTAACCATGCTGATTATGTAATTTCCTGCTGACCCAAATTGCAAGCAAACCATAAGAATATAAGGTCTCATTTTGTAGAAAAAATCATTTAGCTTTCCGGATGTTTGATTTTCCATTTCTTAATTTCGAAGAAAATTATAGAAAGGAAATGGAATTAATAAAAAATAAGTGCTAATGTGTGAGATACTAAGGAGAAAAACGACCTTCTTATAAGCAGCAAAAGCAGGATTTTTTTTTTTTTGAAGTAAAATAAATCCCACTGAAGAATATTATATTTTGGAGAATATAATTAATGCTTGCTTATTTGGTTATCAATTACTGAAAATCTATTAGTTAAGTTATTAATGTAATATAATATATTTCCATGCATGTCCTTGTGTGGAAAGATGTTGGTGTTGGTGATTTGTGAATAAGAAATTTAATTATAATAATTAATTATTTTGCTAATTCATTAGTTTAATTACTTCTATCATTTTCAAACATGTTCATTAGTTAATTTGGAAATTTATTCTTATTCTAAAGCTTTTTTTTTTTTTTAATTTACTTTCATGCAGTATAAATATATCTTCATAATCATTTCCCATTGGTTTACTGATATTAGGATTTTTATTCTTCATACAAATTTTCTAATTCTTTCTCATCACAAGGAATTAAATATATATATATATATATATATATATATATTTAATTTTTAGTTACAAATTCATTATATTAAAGGTTGACACGTGCAACGTAAATTGAAAATGTTCTTATAATATAGGATGTTGACTTGTCATATTATCTGATTGGCAAGTAAATATTAAGAGAACATAAAAAATCCTTGAGTACATGGTGAACTCATCTCCACGAATAAGAGTAGGTTTTTAGATTTTTCCAATCCAACAATCTGTACATGTAATATCTTTTAATTTCCTGAAAGAATCTATGTAATAGTATCTTAATCGAGATGGAATCATAAAATTAATAAAATATTCATAAATTAATGTGAATATGGAGGCATATATGAGGTAGACATATTTCCGAAGAATAATTAAAGGCTGGTGCAATTCGTGTTTGGATTCCAACGAGAAAGTATGGTGGTGGAATCCACCATACAAATGGGATCATTGTATATATTTAGGAAATAATTAGTCCATCTAATGAAAATGCAAAGTAAATATATACCCAGTTTTCTTAATTAAATTGGGTCCACGAATAATTATTATATCAATATATATATATATATATATATATATATATATATATATATATATATATATATATATATATATATCAAAATTTGTTTTTCACTTTCATTATTCTCCATTTGTTATGATTAATTATTTCAACAAATTAATAATTAATATTATAAAATAAATTTGATATTTGTTGAAAATTATTGGGCTTAATCCTTTGTCAAATAAAATTTTTGGATAAAATTAAATGTTAAAACATAAGAAAATATAATTAAATGTTATCAACTAAAATGTAGACGTCAATATATATAATAAGAAATAATATATATAAAAATTAATCGGTTACTCCATATAAATATTACTCTATATAATTAAAGAAAATGACATCATTTAAATATGATTTAAACTATTATATAAAATTTTTTAAAAGTATTATATAAATTTTATAGAGAAGTACAAAAAAATAAGGTGTAAAAATAAAAATATAATTTAAATATATATTAAAGTATTACTCTAACGTGAGTTTTAGAGAGAAATAAAAAAAAATCTTAAAATATAAAAATAATATATATATGAACCGATTAACAATAACAGTTAACCGGTATTCAAAAATCGAAATCAGTAACCAGATATGTTAAAAATAAAAATCGAAATTAAGTCAATCAAATCGGATAATCAAAAAAATCGATTCGATTTCAAACTTATTTTAGGTTAACCAAATTTTCGATTTTTTTTCTTATTCCTAGCAGTAACTACTTCATATACATATTCTTTATATTAGCTTATCATTAGATTAGTCTATGTCTATGAATTTATTTATTTTTTCATTTAGATTTTAATTGAAAAAAAAACTATATTATTTCTTAGAATTTTAATTCTTAATTATATATGCAGTTGCTCTCAATTCAATTTGAAGTAAATAGTTGTTTTAAAACCCACTTTCCAAAAGTAATTCCACTAATAGTTAGAGAAAGCATTGTATATAGTTCTTCAGCAACATTTCCACGTTACTTTTATCGAATATGAATGAAATAAAGAAGTAGAAATGAAAGAAATTATACAAAACTGGGTTTTTTTTTTTTTTGATAAAAAGATAATCTTTATAAAAGAAAAGATCACAAACAAGGGGGTATAGAATCCCAAACTTTAGTAGGACTAAATAAAACTGAAGCTCTAGCTAAATTGTGCGCTTCAGAATTATTGTTCCTGCTAACCCAAGCAATATTAATGTTTTGTCTACGAAAAACAAGAAATTTACAATCTGAAATGATAGAACCAAATTCTGACAAATCTTCTGCAGTATTTCCAAAAGCAAACGAGATTTCTTGTGCATCCGTGTAAATAATACCTTTAGTGTGCATATTACAATCAATCCATGATAAAACCGAGCGAAGAGCTAGACCTTCCGCTATGCGAGGAGAAAACATCCCTTGCCAGTGACCCGAAAGAGCCTTTAAAAACTGCCCGTTAGAACCTCTAAACACCGCCCCATAGCCACATCTATGCCTATCTTCAAAAATCGCTGCATCTACTTTACAATACCAAACTACCTCTCTGTCCTCAATAGGCACATCAGAATCTACCTCCCTATTGTTCAAAGGCACAAACACTGAATTAAGAACTTCCCTTGCTGCTTTCCACTCCCCCAAAAAAGACAAGGCTGTGTGAACAATTAAATGAGGAGCAGTCAATACATTTTGCCACGCTAATTTGTTCCTGACATTCCATAATTGCCACAATATCATGCTCATCTCTTCCACTTTGTTCAAGCTGAAAGATTTAAAAATATTCAAAAGAACATCAATTAAAGAATCCCCAGAAATCCAGATATTGATGTCATAGCAACCCCACACCTCTTTCGCAAAAGAGCACCCAAACAAGACATGGTAAAGATCCTCAACTTGATCACAGAGCAGACAAGAAGTGGTAATATCAATACCCTTTTGAGACAATCTAATTCTAGCAAGTAATACATCCCTACCAACTCGCCACAAAAAATTAAGCACTTTAGGGGGAATCTTCAACTTCCACATAACCTGCCAAAATTCATTATGAGCAATATGTGATGGCCTACTCATTCTAACAGCCACGTGGTATCCACTTTTAACATTATAGCAACCTCTTTTATCAAAGTGCCAAACCAATCTATCACATTTATTAAACAATGGTAGAGAAATTTTTAAGATGTCATAGATATCGTCAACACTACAAAACTCAACAAGCTTGTCAACATCCCAATCATTCCCATTATCTTTCAAAAAAGCACTCACTTTAACATTGTCATCCACAAAATCCGTACCTTCACTGACAGAGAAGTTACCTTCCCTAGGAATCCAAGGATCTTTCTTGAAGAGAATCGATTGTCCATCCCCAACCTGCCATCTAACACCTTCAACAAGTAAAGATTTTGCTTGAAAAATACTCTGCCAAGTAAAACTAGGATTAGATCCCAGTTGAGCTTTCAAAAAATCCCCATCCGGAAAATATTTGGCTTTGAAAATACGATAAGCAAGAGTATTTTTATTACAAATAAATCTCCAACCTTGTTTAGCCAACATAGCTAGATTGAAACAATGCAGGTCACGAAACCCCATCCCCCCTTCACATTTATTATAACTCATATTTTTCCAAGCCAACCAGTGAATATTTTTCTCCCCTGTCTTCTTTTTACCCCACCAAAATGAGTTCATCATCTTCTGTAGCTCATCACATATAGACTTAGGTAGCTGGAAAACACTCATACAATAAGTAGGAATGGCTTGGGCAACCGTCTTTAACAATATTTCCTTACCTGCTCGAGATAGCAATTTATTGTTCCAAGTTGAAATCCTTTGTGCCAGTTTATGCTTCAAAAAGCCAAAAATGGCTCTTTTACTCCGCCCAACTAAAGAAGGAAGGCCTAAATATCGACCATGATTAAGAGGGGCATTAACCTCGAGAATATCAGAAATATTTCTCCTAACCTCAGCTGTAACATTGGGGCTAAAAAAAATTCCAGATTTTTGAAAATTAATGGATTGTCCCGAGGCTAACTCATACTTTTTCAGAATAGACTTAATCATATTACCCTCACCCTCCACCGCCCTAAAGAAAAATAAGGAGTCATCTGCAAAAAATAAATGAGATACCCTAGGCCCCCTTAGACTGGCTCTACACCCTTGGATACAACCTCTCATCTCCGCATCTTTAAACAGACTAGAGAGACCTTCAGCACAGATTATAAATAAATATGGCGAAATAGGATCACCCTGTCTTAGCCCCCTCTCAGGAACAATAGGCCCAATCTCCATACCATTAAACAGGAAAGTATACTTGACACATCGAACACACATCATCATCAAATCAACCCACCTTCTAGCAAAACCCAAACTGAGGAGAACCTTCTCTAAATAACTCCAATTCACTCGATCATATGCTTTACTTATATCAATCTTAAGAGCAGCTAACCCCTCTCGACCCATTCTATTATTTTTCATTCTATGAATCAATTCAAAAGCTATTAAAACATTATCAGTAATCAACCTCCCAGGAACAAAAGCAGACTGACTTTCAGAGATAATTTTTGGTAACGCTATTTTCAATCTATTAGCCAACACCTTAGAAACAATTTTATAAAGGACATTACACAAAGCAATCGGCCTATAATCCTTAACAGATACAGGATTGTTAATTTTTGGAATGAGAACAATCAAAGTATCAGTAAGTGATTCAGGGAATGTACCAGTATGTAGCCATTGTTGACAGCCAGAAACCACATCTTGCCCTATAATATTCCAGAATTTTTGAAAAAATGCCGGATTGAGGCCATCTGGTCCAGGGGACTTATCTGGATGCATTTGAAACACAGCACTCCGAAATTCTTCTTCCAAAAAAGGCCTAAGGAGAGCTTCATTATCTGCTTCTGTAACCCTTTTCTCCATCAGCTCAGTAACCCAATCAAACTCAGAAATGGACCCTTTGAAGATGTTAGAATAATATTCCAGCACTAGCTTCCCGATCTCAGCTCCATCAGATACCCGATTACCCTGATCATCTTGAAGTGCCGAAATATAGTTCATTTTTCTTCTTGAATTGGCTTGGGCATGAAAATATTTTGAATTACTATCACCATGCTTCAACCAAAAAATTTTCGCTCTCTGCCTCCATTTTAAATCTTCTTGTTCCAACAGCAAGTTGTACTCCTTTTTTAACTCTTTCATATCTACCCACCTCTGTAAATCACCACTCCCAGTATACCTCTCAATCTCCTTCTCAATCTCCCTCTTCCGATTCTTGTATTGAGCAAAACGATCCTTACCCCATCTCTCCAACAACTCACAACAGCTAGACTTCCTCTCCATGACGCCTATACTTTCCGATTGAACCCATCCTTCCTTAACAACGTTAACCACATCAGCATCTAACAACCATCCATTCTCAAATCTAAATCTCTTCCTTCTACCCAAATTAAAGTTTTTATTCAGGTCAATTAGAAGAGGAGAGTGATCCGAGGTAGGAGATACTAGTACCTGAAGAAAACAATTTGGGAACGTTGACAGAAAGCTAGCGTTTCCCATTCCTCTGTCTAACTTCTCACGAACCCAGTAACCTTCATTTCTGCGCCTTTCCCAAGTAAAGGTCGATCCACTCGATGGAAGGTTAGATAACCCACAATCCTCTATAGCTGCTCGAAACCCATTAATAAGATAAGGAGGATGAATCCCCCCACCGATCTTCTCCGAAGGATCCAATATGTCATTGAAATCACCTGTAATCAGCCAAGGTTGAGAGAGTGATTTACCCCTGCCCAAACAACGAAGTAGATGCCAAGAATCTAACCTTCTATTTCTCTCAGGAAACCCATAAAAACCAGACAAGGCCCAAGTCATCCCATCCAGCCCATTAACCAATAACTCAATGAATTGTTGGTGAAAACTTTTAATTTGAACATCAATATATCTTTCCCACATGATAGCAAGACCCCCACTTCTGCCGAGCCTATCCACCACAAAACAATTCTGAAAACCCAGACAAGAACTTACTTCTTCAACTTTATTTTTATTAACTAACGTTTCCATAAGAAATACTATACTAGGCTTATAACGAAAGACAATGTCTTTCAAAAAACGAACTGTGCGAGGATTGCCCAAACCTCGACAGTTCCAACTGATGAGCTTCATTGCGATCGGCTGGCCTGCTTAACAGGACCTGCCGCTGATGATGAGCCATGAATGTTGTGGTTCATGGAAGACCCATTGCTTGAATCCGAGTTCGCAGAAACAAACAATGAGGATTGGTGTCTAGGCCTCTTATTTCCTTCTTCTAGGCCCAACGGATTGTTCTCCAACTGATGGCCCATTACATCCTCAGCCCTAAAGCCCATTTCATACTCCATACTATTCACCTTATTTCCCACTCCATAATCCCGAGAATCCTGCCCCTTATCAGCTCCCACTAATTCAGTTGAGCCAGAATTCAAACATTTTGACTTACCCAATATGTTATCTACTTCCCCCATTTCAGCCGCCGAATTAGCCATCAATAATCCACCCTCATCCCGTAGCCATGAACTCATCCTGAAATTATTCCGGCGAGGTTGAACTCTAATGTCATCATTCCACTGCAATGTCAACTTCATTCCTCCTGGTTTCGTTCTCAACCAACAGCAGCTATCAATATGCCCCAGCTTACCACAGAGATAACAAAACACTGTTAAACGCTCATACTTGAATTTAACAAAGTGCTCTGAACCATCTGCCCTGATAATCTTTTTATGTCTCATTAGTGGCTTGTGAACATCTATCATCACTCTTATACGCATGAATTGCTCCATTCTACCAGTAATAATCTTAGTGTCATATTCCATAAACTCTCCAATCAGCATGCCAAACTTCATCGCCATTTTGTCATTCATAAATCCCGGAGGTAGCTCATGAACTTGAACCCAGAAAGCACATTTATGAAGGGGGACTATTTTTGGATTCTCTCCTATTTGAACTCTGTGTAGTAACAGCAGATGCCTATTGAAAGTCCAAGGTGAACCCAGCAATATCCGCACAAAACTGGGTTTTAATAGTAAGAAAAAAATGATGTAATTAAAAAAAAATGCTACACAATGAATTTTTGGCAAGGTCTCGCTAGATATATTGAAAAAACGTATTCAAATAAAAATATTGGCACTTTCACAATTGGAAAAAAAATCCATTGCTAATTTTTGCAGATAAAATTGGCACTAATTCGGTTAAATTTATCTATATTCACACAATTTTGACAATTATAACGATATTATATGATTTGTAATAAAAAATAATCTTACTATTATTTTATAACAGAAGTCATAAAAACCAAAAAATAAATATTCCGATAATCAGCGCGTGTATTTCACGTTTTTCCACGTCATCTATCTATGTTATCCCAATTAGCACGTAAGCAACCAAATATAAGCTCATAAAGGGAGAAATAGCTTCCACTCAAATATTTACAAGTGATCACCTAAACTGATCACCTTAAACCTCTAATTAAGACAAAAATATATATCATTATTCATTACTCTCCAATCTCATCAGTAATTGGAATTCCAACTTCAGTTTTTCTTAGTAGTGCTTAGCTTCCAAACCTATGGGGATCTACTCTTATTCCACTTCTTTGATTCTCATAATTAATTAAAAAAACAGATCTAGAAGGAAAAAAAGAAAATTAAGCATATTGATTCTCATAATAGTTGTATTTTAAATTAAGTTAAGGACTTTGCTCAAAATTACAGGTAACATAATATTCCATGAAATCTACAGAATAATTGAAATATTCGGTTAGTTTGAGCAAAACTTTTAACAGAATTTTTAATTTGAAATATAATTAAATCTTGAGTATTAAATTATAAAATTCTTTTATCTTGTGAATTAAATTAAAAGTTGAAAGTTATTCCATTCATTCTATTTTATGTGTCACTTTTGTTGTTTCCACTACAATTAAGAAATATTAAATAAGTTCAAATTTAGAATAAAATTGAGTAATTAAATTCACAATTTAACTATAATTGGTCAATTTCACTTGGAAAAAAAAATAAATTTCTTTAAAAATCTAAAAGTATCAAAAAATAAAATTTGAATTTTATTCAAAAGTGACATATAAAATGAAATAGATGGAGTATTTTACAATTAATTCTAAGAAAGACGGTATCCAAGAAAAGAAAAAGTAATAGCGAATTTATTCCCATAATAAACACGTTCTCTCTAAATAACATTGAGAATTTCTTCATTATTTTATTCCATAGAAATAATGAAGTGCAACATACTGACATATCTATAATTAAATGCGAAACACGTTTTTCCCTTTTTTTTTTTTGACAAGAATTATTAGATATCTATAATTACAAATAAAATAAGATGACAATTATTCAGTCATGATAAACATTTATTGCACATCTATAATCGCAAATGAAATGCCTGTTTCAATAACAATGATATTAATTAAGAATTCAGAAGTGCTGGAGTAGAATAAACCATATGCATAATTGAAGATATTACTTTTAATATTTTATACCATGAAGCCATTATCTTCTCAAGTGTGTCTAATTTGACAACTATCACTATAAATATTTATATGATATTTCCGATGTTAGAAATATTAATTGATTTTAATTTTATGTAAATTCTAGGGATAGATTTGTACCTTATTCCAAACGTATATTTAGCCTTACGAAAATCCTTTCTTTGTATATATTACATTTTATATGCAGAATCAGTTTGCTTCATTTCGAAATTGTCAAAATTTAAAAACTTTTAAAATAGAATTTTATTTTTTTCTCCAATAAAATAAAGTTGACAGTTCTACGTGAACAAATCATGGAACTACTATATGCACGTCATTCTCCAACTGAGAGATGCATACCCGACCCCACTCATGAAATTGGGGTCGATAATCCACTTATTTTATTTTATTATTTTTGATACAAGATGCCTATATTTGGATCAGGAAAATAAATAATTGCCTTTTTCCTGATTGGCCGACACAAATATTGTCCATCAACCAAAGAAAAGCTATATATATATATATATATATGTATATGCATAACTAGAAAATAAAATAACGGAATATTTCAATCCATTTCTTTGCGTTTTCCTTCAGGAATCAGAAATGTAGTTGAACTTCCAAGAATAAAATTAAGCAAATATTTTAAGGACAAACGCTACTTAAAGATTAGAATCGATACCTTAATTAACCAATGTTTAAAATATTTATATGTAGCTTTCATGATGCTTGTTTGATTGTTTACATGTATTTATATAATGGTCGTAATATATCCATATCAAAGTTATGTCGGGATTTCATCATATAGCATCCGAATTTCTGTCTAAACATTGTTGGCATTGAAAAATTCATTGTAACTTTCAAACATTATCCAATTAATGGCCACTGTTACTAGCCTTATATATATATATATATATATATATATATAACAAAGGGAAATAAGAGCTTAAAACTGAGATCTCACATAATATATCACTACAAAAAAACAGTCGATTAGCGACGGAACATTCCGTCGCTAATTGCGTTTTTTCGTCGCTAATGAAGTTTAGCGACGCTGCGACGAATAGTCGCTATTAGCGCCGTCGCAAAAAATTTGCGACTAAATTAAAACAGTCGCTAAATATTGCGACAGAATTTTTCGTCGCTAAAAAATAAATTTTCAGTCGCTAAATAATTCTCAAATTAGTCGTATAAATATTTATTAGCGACGGAATATTCGTCGCTATTCCGTCGCTAAAAATTTTATATTTTTTAATGTTCTTTTTGTTTTAATTTTTTATTACAATTTTCAATTTAATTTTTATTATTATTATTACATCCAAAATTTAATTTAATTTATGTAAATAAGTATACAATATTTTCAATATTACTATTAATTTAAAAAATATAATATCAAAATGTAAATTAAAATGTATAATAATTAAAAAATACTAATACAAACTAAATAATTCTATTTAGCAATATATAAAAGTTTACAATAATTTTGTACAATAAGTTCACAATAATTCAAATATAATAATTAATATCGTAAATTATACAATATTTAAATTAAAAGTACATGTTCTCCAAATATTTAGCAGCATCTCATCTGATTTCAGTACCTACAAGTCATCAATAAAATTTTCAAATTAATATATACCAAAATTAATGAATTAAAAATCAAAATAAGAAAGATTGATTCTAATTCATCCACCAGTAAGTTTACATACAGTAATTTACAACCTTTTTAATCCACCTAGCCATCCACCAGTAAGTTTACATATAAACTAACTACATCTACTATTTAATACATCAGCAGCCAAGCATAACCACAAACACACGATAAAAGAAAAGATTATTCAGAGAAGAGAAGACATAAAATCTTTAAATGGCCATGCATATCCAAATTGAAACATAATAAAAGAAAAGAAATAGGCACTGTGGACAAAATAAGAGACAGGCATACAATCTTAGCCACCATGGTGACTCCCAACACACTAACTACGTTAATCAAAATTATAATAAATTACAAAGTCTAAATCAGTTTATCATAATAACAGGCAACAAATAAAATGCTAATGAAATGCCAGCTGCCATTGCACTACTGATTTGGAAGAATACCTTCAGTTTTCAGTTGATTAAGAACTCTAATTGCATCATCAAGTATGGCTGGCTTATCATTTCTGGTGGGTCTCCCAGGTTCCAGCACAGAGCTCAAATCCTGAAACCTGCCATTGTTGTACATTCATCTTGTTAGAACATATGCATTCACTTTTTTCGATTAAAAACCATGCAAGTTTTGTCAACTTTTCAATTTTAGCAACATGACACTCAAACACTATTCAATAAGAAGCAAACATAAACTCGTTGTTACCTAACCTTATTAGGTTACAACAAATTCTCTCTGTTATATGTTAAAATTGCGGGATTAATTGTATTCACTAGTGTATTATAAATCAAAATGCTTTCTTCAGAACCAAAAGAAGCCATAAAATAAACAAAGAATGTTATCCAACAAGAAGCAAAATAATATGCTTCAAATACCGATAGAATTACCTCAAGCAGCTATAGCAACAACTAGAGCCCCACCTAACAAACAGAAAAGCCAATAATCAGTTCCACTCTAAATTTTTGGAGGAATAATAGCCAGTCCCAACAAGCTAGCCGTATACCCATTATCTCAAGAATTGACCATATATTAAAAGAATTTAATCCATTTTCTAAAACCACAGCAAATTAAAGCCAGTCAACAAATTACAAGAACAGTTAAAACTATTGCATAAACTAGTCAAAAAAGAATTAGCATATCAATATTAAACCTAGTGATAGGTTCAATTCACTTCTTTCTATCTTCCATTGCTATTCATCACGTTCTACAGCAGATACAAGAACAATAGAAACATGCTTGTAGGTGTAAGATACCACCATTAACGCACTAATACACAAAAAATTAACGCACTAATACACAAAAATTAACGCACTTACCAAGTAATTTCCCATTGTCAGTTTAAGCTTAAAAGTTGTAGTTAGCCATTCTTTGAATTAAATCCCAAATTCTAACACAAAATTGAAAACACAAACTAGATTCAACCGCAAAATTGAAAACACAAACTAGATTAAAACTCACCTAATCTCTTAGCCTAAGAAAATTAAACTTAAAATCCTAAATCCCTAATTTAGATAAATCTGCCACTCTCTCAAATCTCCCAAAAATTTCAGATTAAAACTCACCTTACAGCTGCCGTTTGAAGATGAGGAGGCTGGTGGCGTGACCGGTGGCAAGAAAACGTCGGAATGGAGCTATAAATTCGGAGCAAAATGCAGTAAATGGAGGGAAGAAATGGGGCTGTTGTCGCGCGCAAAGAGGAACAGAATGAGAGAAAGGGCAGCGAAAGCTGCAGTGAAAGGAGATGAGGGCGAAGATGGGGGAGACGGCGGGACATGGCTGGAACGACGGCAAGGGAAGGAGAGAAGCAGATGGGGGCGGCTGGGAAAAAATTGGAGAACGGGGCAGAGACCACGAAAGGGGAGAGAAGAAAAAGAAAAGAAAAGAAAAGAGAGAAAAAAGAAAAATATAAAGGCAAAACGACGTAGTTTTGGGTTAGGTCATGGCAGATTTTTTATAATTTAGCGACTAAATTACCGACGACAAATTTAGTCGCTAAACCGTCGCAAATCAAGATTGTAAAATATATCTCCAAATTTAGCGACCAATATTTTAGTCGCTAAAAATTTAGCGACTAATATTCAGTCGCAAAATTATTCATAAATTGAATAGTTTTTAGCGACAAATAAAACAGTCGCTAATTTTGTCGCAAATAAATGGCGCCATCAATTAGCGCCAAAATTTAGCGACTGTTTAATTTTCCGTCGCTATTTAGTCGCTAAACTCGACGCCAAATGGAAAATATTCATTTTTACGACGGATTCAGAGAATAGTCGCTAATTACTCGCTAATTAGTCGCTAATTAGAGACGAAAAATTTCCGTCGCTAATTTTTGTCGCTAATTCGCCTTTTTTTTGTAGTGTATATTGAGATTATCTTTACTGTTAGGATTAATGAGTTAATCCATTTAATACAGTATGATCAGCCGCTATATAAGAATTCTCAATTTCACTAGTAAGCTTTTTAGGTTGATGTATACTTTGATTTTTATTTTTCCATATCTCTCATTATAAACACTAATTGACCATCATGAAAAACTTCTTTTTTAAGTTAACAGAGTTGTTAAGTCATCAAACTCTGAATATTTTTATACATTTTCTGATTCAAAGCATTTGAGATTTAGAAACTGGTTACCCTTATAACATTTTCATTAATTATTTTCTTTTCTTATTTTTTTTTTTTTGAATTCTTGTATTTTATTACCGTCTAGTAGTTCATTTCTCTTATTTATTTTCTTATTTTTATTTTTTTTGAATTCTTGTATTTTATTACCGCGTCTAGTAGTTCATTTCTCTTATTACCTACATAATCTATCACGACTAATTACTCATAGAATTTTAACGAATGTGGAATCGATAATGAAGGTTTTTAAGTTTCATTAGGCAGAATAATTTGGTCCCCACAATTATAAAACCAATGACTATATCCTCTTCTGCTCTTCCAATAGGAAAAACGAAATTAATTATACCCTATTGTCATGGTTAATTAGTGGTTAATGTTGGATAAAAATGTCTGAAAAAACATTCTTTGAGTCCTTGAATTATTATGTTTATTTTTTCTATTGAGTTTCTTAGCTTTTATTGTATTACATTAAATCGCTAAATATTTATTAGTTTTTTTTTCTTGCAATCCATGGTGATAGAGTTATGATACGCCCATGACTCTATATAGGATTGAGTTCCTATCCAGATTAAATTGAGTTATTTAATCTAAATTAAATTACCAAATTCTATCTCAGAAAGGATTCTGAATTAGACTGGGGTTAAGACTCTAACCTTTAGGACCTCTATAAATAGAGGTGAGGTCCTCATAATTTGGTAACGAGAAAACTTATACGCCGCAAGGCTGCTCGTTCCCACTCACGATTATTTTGTGTTAATCTTTCAGGAACTTCTAGATTGTGATCTAGCTGCTATTATCCCGAGTGGGTAAAAGCCAGACCGGTGACCAATAAAGGAAGATCCTTGTACCGCTTCCGCAACGTGATTACCGCGCTATAAACAAGTACGTTTCCTTTATTTATTTACTTATTTTTCCATCATTGGTATCAGAGCCATCGTTTTATTGTGTCCTGGCATGCGGCTTTAAAATCAATCTAAAATTTTATGAGTAAAATTTATAGATTTAGGAAGCATGAAACGCAACAAAAATTTGTTTTTTGTGTGAAAAAAATATATATGCGTGTATATTTTGGCTCAATTTCGTGTATGTGTACACCGAAACCCGATGGATAAAATTGAATATTCGAAACGCTAGTCTAGAAATTGGGATTTTTATTTTTGACCATTCCACTGTGTTCACAGACCCCGAAAATCCCAGGCCAGCCAAAATCCGGAGTCCAAAAGAGGCCGGGAAGGTGGCGCGTGGCTTGCACGCGCCACCATACGTGGGCGCGTGCGCGTGGGCAGTGGCCCACACGCACGCAAACACGTGTCGATAACGTGGCGCGTCATCGACACGTGGCCCAATAGGTCAGAGCCACGTGGCATACTGAGGTCATGCCACGTGGCTTCGACGTGTCCACCCGGTGCCACGTGGCACCATGTGGACCAATAAGGGGTCGACACGTGGCAGAGCTGGGGCATGACACGTGGCTGCCACGTGTCCACATGTTGCCACGTGGGCAACACGTGGACCAGTAATGGTTGAACACGTGTCACACTGTGGTGTTGACACGTGTCCGACTAGTTAAAGACGCGCGTGTGGCGCGTGAGCGCGTTCCCCTCCCTCTCGTCGGCGCGTGGGAGCTTCTCCGGCCTCCAAATCAGCTCCATTTTTTTGCGAAAATATTTTTCAAAATATTTCTAATTTATTGGTCTATGTTTTAAAATTTTTTGATGACCATAAAATATTTTTGTTTATTTTTGAAATAAATATTATAAAATAATTATGGAAAATGAGTTTTCTATTTTAAAATATTTTGAAAAAAATTTTTATATGATTTTTTGTCCTTATTTGTTGATTGGAATGTGTTTCAATCATATGAGTTTATACATGAGTGTATTAACCATTTAAAATTTCTGTAATGTGTTTCAGAAATGATGATAAGGACACCTATGATCCCTAAAACCCCGCATGGGATTGCTTTAAGAAATGCAAGAGTGCGTTCACTAAGCAAAATGAGAATGCGGAGGAACATTCGAGCTGATGATATTGATGTTATAGTGCGTCATATATTGACTATGCATGAACAAATGCAGGAGTGCATTTGGATTGGAGGCTTAAGCTTAGGAAGGGATGACAGAGATAAAATCAAAGCGTTGGTTAATTCTTTTGCATATCATCCAGTCCTAAGAGAGCTTTTGGAAACTACTTGGTACATAGGAGATAGAGTTTATAAGAAATCTATCATCCATTTTTTGGCTAGAGTTGCCAAAAGAGGAGTGTTGAGGAGCAACATTCCATCTGTGATGAAATTGAGAAGCGGACATGAAGTGTATCGTCCATGGCTTCATCAACGAACTTATGAGTTCCCTTATGAATTGATGAAGTTGGTCAAAGAATCAGTCCCAGTGTCAGTAAAGGTCTTGAGGAGATCTAGTTTTCTAGATTAGTTGACATGAGTGTCAATTATAGTTAGCGTTTGGTTTTAATAGGATTTATGTTTCCTATTATTATTATTATTATTATTTGACATGTGTGTCTTATTTGAGAATGATTGGATTTATTTATTGGTTGAATGAATGAGTTTATTCTTTATGGCTTTTAATTTTTTTTAATAAATATGTTTATTTTAAAATGTTAATTGCCCTGCAATATTTTATAAGTAAAATGTTTGCATGTTTATTAAGTAGAGACTTAATAAAATAAAACCAATAAGATATCCCTCATAAGTTTAAAAACTTAGTAATCCAATAATTCTGATTTACTATGCATGAAATCTTAACCTATAAAGTTGGACATTGGAACTTAGAAGGTAATTGGTACTCTAAGTATACTTTTCGAATTTAAGTCTAATAGAAAACTTTATTAGGTTATTATTTCAGGTGTATAGTAAATTTTCATGTATTGCCTAATCTCCCACTTATAACGTGCAACTTTGTTCCATTTGAATCAGAGGATACAAATGGCATCTGCTTCCAAATCTATTATCGCTGAATTAAACAAAGACTTGAAATTAAATGGCGACAATTATGAAATCTGGAGCATGAAGATCCAGTATGTGCTAGAGGAGCAAGAGGCTCTTGAAACCTTGAGTTCGGTTATGGCTGAACCCGAGGATGGCAACACGGCCCAGCATAGGCGGGACAGAGATGTATATCTGGCTTGGAAGAAAAAGAATTCCACTGCTCGTATCATTCTCCTGAGTGCTATGGAGGATGATATAACTAAGCAATTTCGCAAGTATTAGAACGCAATGGATCTGTGGATCGCTTTGCGGGAGAAGTTTGGAGGAGTGACTCTAACAAAGCTTCGATCTTTGACGATCAAGTTTAATGATCATACAATGCGAAAACATCTCAGGGAGATGGAAAATATGATGAGCGAGTTTAGTGAATATGGTCATAAGTTGACCGACGAGCAGCAAGTGCAAGCTGTCATCCGTTCCTTACCCAAGAGTTGGGAGCATATGAAAATGCAACTGACTCATATGGATAGTGTGAAGACATTTGAGGATGTCGCACGTCACTTGGAGCTTGAAGAGGATAGATTGGCATCGATTAAGGTCAATGCTGAAGTGCATGTGGCACAGTCCCGTTCTGGTGGAATGAGTTCCAACCAGAACAAAAGAAAGAGCTTTAAGGGTCGGGATAAGGAACCTGCCAAGAGAAACAAAAGACAGAAAAAAGAGCAGAATTCTAAAAGGTCCAAAGGCAAGAAAAAGATAAACATTTCAAAAGTGAAATATTTTAACTGCCAGCAGAAAGGACACTATGCAAGAGACTGCACTGTGCCTAATCAGGTACACTATTCTAACTCAAGAGTGAGTGAAATTTGTGTATCCAGTTCGGTATTTCTAACTGAATTTCATCCTTTGTGGGTGGTTGATTCAGGAGCAACGGACCATGTAGCAAAGGATCGAGATGCCTTTGTAGAGTTCCGACGAATACCATATGGAGCAAAATATGTGTATGTGGGAAACGACGCAAGAGTGCCGGTTCGAGGGATTGGCGCGTGTAGATTAGTCTTACGCAAAGGCCGAACCTTACTCCTACATGATGTACTTTATGCTCCAGATATTCGTAGGAATTTAGTTTCTGTTCTAGTGTTATTAAAACTTGGTTTTGATTTACACTTTAAAGATGACAGTGTGAACTTATGTTTGAATGATGTCTATTATGGTTCTTGTTTTATTTCGAACAATTTCATTGTTTTGGATATCGATCCTAACTTTATGAATAATAATAGTTTTTCTTTAATCTCTTCTACTTCACATAATAATGAGAATCATGTGAAATTGTGGCATGCTAGATTAAACCATATTGGGCAAAATCGAATGAGTCGGTTAGCCAAAGTTGGTTTACTAGGTGATTTGAATGAGGTCGAATTACCTAGTTGTGAGCATTATCTAAAAGGGAAACTAGTGAGAAAACCGTTCGGAAAAGGAACTAGAGCTGATTTTCCATTACAATTAATTCATTCTGACGTTTGTGGTCCAATGAATGTGAGGGCAAGGCATGGGGCCTACTGTTGGGTTTCAACGGATTAAATCAACATTAAACGCAGCGAAAAATTCGAAACCCAAAACAGGATCCAAGTATTTTCGATTGATTCAAAAGGAAGAGATTAAAATTACTAACCTTTAGAATGAAATTAACTTCTTTTGATTCGGACTGAAGACGCTGCCTTTAACGCGAACGTCCTCTATCGGTATCCACACGCACGAACAAATGCACAGAAGTCGCAGGGGTGCTAGCTCCCTTGAATGCGAATGGATTTTCTTTACTTTCTTTCTCAAAGAGTAATGGTGGCTGGTTCTGTTTTCTTTTCTTTCTTTCTCAAAGAAGAACGATGGCACTGTTTTTCTTTTCTTTCTCAAAGATTAATTGTTACAGCCACTCTAATCCTAGTTATTTAGAATAACGTGATTAGTGTTTTTATTAGGGTTAAACTCTTTTTATTAACATATATCCCATATATAACTGTATATATATTTCAAATCTTTTTCCTCTTAGGAAAAGATAAATGAGGATATTATCTCTTAATTCAAAATTAAGATATAATATATATATATATATATATATATATATATATATACATATATTTATATATATATATATATTTATTTTATTATTCTAAATAATAAGAAATAATATATTAATACATATTATTATCTCATATTCAAAATAAGAGATATTTATATGTATAAATATATATATATAAATATGTAATTTCGAAATTAAATATAAATACCTATATTTATATTTTATTCCGAAATAACCCAATTAAATCCATTCTGTTCATTTTGCTCTTGGTGTGTGACCCAATAGGTTTATATTATGTTGGCAGTGGGCCTAATCCCATAAAAGCCCACAAGTCATAATTGGTCTCTAGCAAGACATTATGACTACCCAAATAATATAAATATCGTTAGTCCGATTTTAACCTTGCAATAGAACATGTTATTATCGTTTTGTCACACGATATCTTGTTCGAACATAAGTCATGGTCCATGTCAAACTTAAATTGTTCAAACATATAATTTCTCGAACACCAAGTAGACTGATAAATTCAAATGACATTAATCACACTATCAATTCATTTGAGCACGGCCATGCATTTTACAGTCCTACTTATCGAGGGGCCCAATAGATATCTCTCTCATAAGAGAGGGACAAATTCCATCTTGATTATTCACTTTCCTCCTCATAATTCTCATTATGTCCGATCATAAACTTTATAATTATCCTATTAAAGATAACGTTTGATTATGTCAAAACATAATGATCCTTATGTAGGAAACTATGATAACCTCAGGTCAAATGATTCAATAATATATCTATTATAAGATCACTTATGACATTAACCCATGAAGTGATCTTATAGTGGGTCTATCCAGTACTTTGTTCTCTAGCAAGTACATATAGATTTGATTTATATCAACATATATAATCATCCCATGATTATCAATGCAAATCTATACTAGTCTTAATTTATCTTTATGCCCTTTATTGATAAATGACTAGGGACAACATGAATAACATTGTTATTCATAAACATTACAATAGTGTAACATGCCAATAATATCAATGCGAAGAAAACTATTATATAAATGAAAAAGTAATGATTACATCAAGGTCCAAATGTTTGGCCTAGGGCATAACTACTAACACCTACTACTTCATCACATTTATAGATGACTATACAAGGTATGGTCATGTCTATTTGATTTCTCACAAGTCAGAAGCATTGAGTTGCTTCAAAACTTTTATGAACTTAGTTGAGAATCAATTAGATAAAAAGATAAAAGCTTTAAGAACTGACCGAGGTCGGGAATATCTTTTAGATGAATTTAAAGATTTATGTGATGAAAAAGGGATTGAACATCAGTTGTCCATTCCCATAACTCCACAACAAAATGGTGTTGCGGAAAGGAGAAATAGGACTCTCCTTGATATGGCTAGATCTATGATGGCAGAAGCAAATTTGCCCATCTCCTATTGGGGAGATGCTTTACTTACTGCCACATATGTTCTAAACCGAGTGCCCTCAAAATCAGTCGCATCCACACCTTACGAGTTGTGGACTGGTCGACAACCTGACCTAAGCCATCTACGACCTTGGGGTTGTGCTGCTTACGTCCATGATACCTCAAGTAAATTTGGTAAATTGGGACCAAGAGGTAAAAAGAGTATCTTTGTGAGATATTCTGAAGTATCAAAAGGATACGTATTCATGGGTGAGCAAGAGAATGGTTCTGTGACTGAATTTGAATCACGAGATGTCATATTCTTGGAAAATGAGTTTCCAAAGTTGGGCGAAGTGAATCAAGATTTCACTTTCTATGAAACTCAGGAAGATGAACCATCAGGATCGCTCCATCCGAGTGGGAGGGAATTAGAGGAAGAAGGTCAAGATCTTCCTCCTCTACATGATCCGGATGTTCGAGACCCTGATTTGAGTGGGAGCATTCCTGACTCCAGTGGGAGTATGGAACATGGTCCTAGTGGGAGTATTCTGAATTACGATGAATATATGAGACATGTTTATCAAGATTCGGAACTGCGTAAATCTAAAAGGATAAGTGTTCCTCGCCGACGATTTGAGATCGAAGGCTTGAATGAAGCCCTTTTGATTACCCCACAAGATGATGAAGAGCCTAAAAACATAAAAGAGGCTTTCTCATGCCCAGCTAAAGAAAAATGGATCAATGCAATGGAAGAAGAAATAGCATCGATGAGGTCAAACCATGTTTGGGAACTGGTTGATATACTGGAAGGACGCAAACCGATTGGGAACAAATGGATGCTCAAGGTTAAGCGAAAAGCTGATGGAAGTATCAAAAGATACAAAGCTCGGCTAGTCGCTAAGGGGTTTACACAGCAGGAAGGGATTGACTATGAGGAGACTTTCTCCCCTGTTGTGAGATTTACGTCTATAAGGTTAATTCTTGCCATAGTGGCGAGTTTAGACCTTGAGCTACATCAAATGGATATAAAGACTGCTTTTCTCAATGGAGAACTAAATGAAGAAATCTACATGGAACAACCTGTAGGTTTCATCAAAAAAGGCAGCGAACATAAGGTTTGCCGATTGAAAAGATCAATCTATGGCCTGAAACAGTCTTCGCGACAATGGTATTTGAGATTTCATGATACGATCATGTTGAATGGGTTCAACATGATTGATGAAGACCATTGCGCGTATAATAAAAGCTCTAAAAATAACTTTGTCATTTTGACATTGTATGTAGACGACATACTAATAGCTGGAAATGACAAAGCGTACGTAAATCAAATAAAAGATTGGTTTTCGTCCAACTTTGAAATGAAGGATATGGGTAATGCAGATTATATTCTTGGAGTTAAGATTTCAAGAGATCGTTCAACAAGGTTGTTGTCCCTTTCCCAAGAGACATATATCAACAAAGTCCTTGAACGGTTCAATATGCAAAACTGCAAACCCATATCCTGCCCCATTGCCAAGAATCAGTTTCTTAGCAAAGAGATGTGTCCTAAAACGCCAGATGAAGTGGAGCGTATGAGAGATGTTTCTTATGCCAGTGCCGTGGGTAGTCTCATGTATGCTATGTTGTGTACGAGACCAGACATTTGCTATGCAGTGGGCATGGCGAGTAGATATCAATATAACCCAGGCGAAGCACATTGGAAAGCAGTAAAGAGGATACTTAGATACCTCAAAGGTACAGCAGATTATTCTCTCTGTTATGAAAGCAATGATCTGCAATTGAGAGGATACATCGATGCTGATTGGGCTGGAGATGTGGACGAGAGGAAATCCACTTCAGGTTTCATATTCTTGCTTGGCAAGGGTGCCATCTCATGGAGTAGCAAGAAACAAACCTGTGTAGCCTTATCAATGATGGAAGCTGAATTCGTAGCTTCCGCAGCTGCAGTACAAGAGGCAGTTTGGCTAAAACGGTTGATGGACCATTTAAGAGTAACTACCTCGGAGGGACAAGTGACAGTCTTTAGCGACAGTCAATCATCGATAGCTTACACAAAAGATCCGAAATTTCATAGTAGGACTAAGCATATCGACATTAAGTATCATTATATTAGAGATGTAGTTGCACGGGGAGATGTGAACTTACAGTACATATCTATGCATGATATGATAGCAGATCCGTTAACTAAACCTGTAACTAGAGATGTGTTTGAGAGACACATTAGAATTCAGGGTTTGCGTAGAATTTGATGTGTACTGACTTTATTTGTGTAATCCCTTAACATTATTATTTATGAATAATAATAAAGTTCATTGTTGGCAATACATGAGTGTGAATGTTTAACATGTGAACATTTACTGTTAATTGTTTGAGTTTGAGCATGTCAGACAGAGAAGTAGCCCACTCACAAGGGTGTTTACCTTGGTTTTGTCAATGAGTTGGCAAAGACTAAGATGAGACGAATTTTGAACAAATGAGTATGCTCGAGAGCCTGTTCAAAATGAAAGTGCCGTCTTGCAGAAATTACAAGATATGTCTTGTTAAGGTGCAAGATAAAGTCATACATAAGGTTGTATGCTTTGGATTGAGATCCAAAATAAGGATCGTAAGGGATCCGATGGTTAGTTATGTGTAACTACCATATTTTGTCTTAAAAGCCAGAAGTAGTTCTTAAGTAAGCGAACTAAAGTTGGGTGCTACGGTGCATCGCAACCTTACGCTTCTGTATGGTGTTTTATATGCACATTGTTTAAAATGTGAGACATGCGCTCCTTTAAGGGAAGGAAAGAACACCATAACACATATTTTATACCGTGTGTGCTTAAGTGACCAAAGGGATGGGAATTTAATACAATTGATCTCAACTTTCCCTATTGTGAGACCCTGTTAATATATCGACCCTTAGAACCCTTAACTTATCCCTGAAGTATGGTTTGATGTGGCTAGCTTGGTTAGTCTCCAAGAGGTCTGGAAAAAATTTAGGCCTGGCAGATCTAACTAGAAAAGCGAGTTGAATCATGATGGATGGCATATAGTAAGAGGGGAAGATAACCTTTTGATCACATTCATAAGAATCCGTGGTTCACCGACATGTCTATTATTGTTTCTATGAGTTGAAATATAATAGTGAACACGAATGACGTTCTATGAGATCATGAGTTAAAACGGTGATTGTGAGAAGGTGGTCTAGGGTTAGGCATACGTGAAATGAAAGGATCGCCTTTTCGAGAAGCTATATATCCCTAACAGGTGTATAGCAAATGAGCTCTCGAGGTATGCTGGTCACACAATCTATTACTCTGTATAACTGAAGATTATATATATGGAACGTGTTCCGTCATGTGCGAGTGGGAGATGATAGAGTTATGATACGCCCATGACTCTATATAGGATTGAGTTCCTATCCAGATTAAATTGAGTTATTTAATCTAAATTAAATTACCAAATCCTATCTCAGAAAGGATTCTGAGTTAGACTGGGGTTAAGACTCTAGCCTTTAGGACCTCTATAAATAGAGGTGAGGTCCTCATAATTTGGTAACGAGAAAACTTATACGCCGCAAGGCTGCTCGTTCCCACTCACGATTATTTTGTGTTAATCTTTCAGGGATTTCTAGATTGTGATCTAGCTGCTATTATCCCGAGTGGGTAAAAGCCAGACCGGTGACCAATAAAGGAAGATCCTTGTACCGCTTCCGCAACGTGATTACCGCGCTACAAACAAGTACGTTTCCTTTATTTATTTACTTATTTTTCCATCACATGGATCAAACTATTTTGATATATATGTGAAGAAAATTAGGTGTAAAATTTATTCTTATAAGCTTTTATATATATATATATATATATATAAAAGAAGAAGAATATTAAGAAATCTGTACCCTTGAGAAATATTTGAGAAGTATAATTTTGTCTAAAGATTAAAAATATTAGTATCAATTTGTGAAAGTCCTTGACTAGTGGTGGACTAGGATTAAAATTAGATAGGTGCGGCTGATTTTTAAACTTTACTAAGGTGGATTAATTAATTGTTTTAGTTATTAATTTGATAGAACATAAACTTTTACTGATGGGTTTGATTCAGTACCTAATAATCAAATAATTAAAGGTCAATTTCACTCATGGTCACTTTATTTATCACTTATCGCATAAAAGTAATCGACTTTTTTTTTTTAACTTAAATGTCACTGAAATTTTAACATTTTTGCAAAAAAATCATGTAAACCGGAATTCAGCGAAAACTCTTACCGGATTGATGACACGGCATATGACACGTGGCGACGAATAGTAAATATATGACTTTTTTGCAAAAATGTTAGAAATTCAGTAACATTTAAGTTGAAAAAAAAAGTTGGTTACTTTTGCGCGATAAATGATAAGTTTAGTGAGCGTGAGTGAAATTGATTTAGATGTAGTATTTGTTGGAAATATTGTTAAACGACATGTTGTTTCTAGCATGGCATGCCATGTCATCAATCCGGCGAGAGTTTTTGTCGGATTCCGGTCAACATGATTTTTTTGCAAAAATGTTAAAAGTTCAGTGACATTTAAGTCAGAAAAAAAAAGTCGGTTACTTTTGCGCGATAAGTGATAAGTTGAATGACCGTTAGTAAAATCAACTTAATAATTGATAACATGGAATTATATAGAAAACAAAATTTGATGATTAAATACGCAAGCTTAGCAAACAAAATATCCATGAAAAATAAAAGGATAGATATGATTTTTGAAAAGTGAATGGTGAGATTATTCCACAGTGGCCAAGTGAGGGACGCAATTCCATTGCTTGTTTAAGTGGAGGTTAGGCAGCTCCTTCTGATCCTGCTGCCCACCTTTTATAGGAGTTACAATTAATTAACCAATGAAATTAAAAAGAAAAAACAAATTATAGTTCACTAAAAATATCACACGAAACACACAATTTTCAAAGAAACTAGAGTATTTGATAATTATATTTTCATAATTAATATATTCAAATGATTGAATATCTGTCTCACTATATATGCAGAAGGCTAAATAAATTATATACGTGTGTTGATAGTTGCTTCCCCATCAGCATGCATGACTTGGACACGATATGAATACAATCCTTTCCCTCCACGGTGCAATTTTTTTTCATTATTATGCTCTTTCTTCCACTGATAAGCCTTTGACATTTTTAGGAGTATTCCACCTGTACTTCATTTTATGTCAACTTTTCATGTCCGTTAGTTCCCATACCTCTATAACATCGTGCAAGAAGCAAATGACTCATTTCAGTTAAAGCATATTTTAGAATATGAAAGCCAAAAAGGCATAGAAATCGCTAAAATAAAATTGTCCTGCCGATAAGAATGCTTCATACCAAAACTCCATTCACGTTGAAGGAACAACTGGATAGTGTTAATCAAAGGAGAGACATATTCGACATCTTCTAAACACATAAAGATGCAATATTTAATGCGAGCATGTTGTACATTTGTTTTTATTGTTATACAATTAATGCAATGTGGATAGAAATGTTGTTAAGTAGCCTCTCTGCTTGTCTAGGAGAGATTGAGAGAATAGAAAGAGAGAGAGAGAGAGAACAGAAGATGCATGGATATGGACATCAGAGATGGCATCTGTCTAGGAAGTGACTAAACAAGCACTGAATATGGATAGAAATGTCCAAACAGGTTTTTCAAAATTTAAGTTAGGTTTGTATGAGATTTATTCAAAAGTATAGAATGCGAATTGACATTTTGTATCAAATACACAAAAGTCCTTTTGCTAATCGGATAAGGTCCAAAAATTTAGCCTTTAACTTTATAAAATGAGTATACTATGCATTTGTCATTTAATGTAATGCTAATGATTTAAAATTGCCTTTAAATTTTTCAAAAATATACGTATTTGAACTAATTATGAACATCTGGAATTCAGCCGGAAATCCATTAGTTGAGTCAGTATTACATTATCAAAAAGGCATATGCTAATACTAGCCACGTTTTTAACAGGAAAGACGTTTAAAAAGAAAAAAGAAAATTAAAAGGCAAATGTATAATTTTTCAAAAAAGTATTATCATTATCACTTTATTGAAACTCATTTTAAAATTTTAGGTTTTATTAATTGAAGCAATAAGCTTTGTTCAAAAAATAAAAAATAAAAATAGAAAGAGACAATCACTGCTAGGTATTCCATTTCGGCTTATTGTAAAAATGAAATGTTTCTTATAAACGTTTGAGTAATTCTCATTTCACAAAACTAGCTTTTAGGGTTGAATTAGGTTATAAGTCCATTTTTTTATATGATATTAGAGCCGGGAGTCCTTTATATTGGGTTATTCGCGAATCCGATATTCAATTTTTGTAAATTTCACACTCCAAATTTTTTATTTATGTTTAGTTATGTGTGTAAGAAAGTGTATTAAATATTTTATATTAGCTAATTATAAAAATGATATATCACTTATAAAGATTGGACAATTTTCATCTAATAAAATTAATTTTTAGGGTAGAGTTAGAACCAAACTCATTTTCTTGACAGGCATGGCCTTATCAAGTTTTGATCTGACACCAGTGGAACTAATTATGTCTTTTGTCTACATTGGTTTCTTGTATTGGTAAATATAGAAAATAATAAAAAAAGGTTAATGATTAGAAATTTAACTGTGATTAAATTTGGGTTCAACTGGATTTTATATATGCACATAAAATTTTAATTTTTTATTTGAATTATATACATACATAAAATGATGGAAAAAATGATCAACAACGGAAACATTAAATGTGAGGAATAAATTTTCGTTATTTATCTTTCCCTACTTGAATGGATCTTTTAGGTAAACTAACAAGTATAGCAATATCGAAAACAAATACCACAGTAATAAGTTCTGAACTCTACAGCTATAATCAACACAAGAACATACAAAATTTTTACGTGAAATATCTCCTCGATGTAAGGAGTAAAAATCACGAGACGCTTAGACTTCTTAAACCTTTCACTATCAAATAATGGGCAAATACAACATATATTTTGTCTATTACAGCAAATCTTCTCTAAAGAGAACTAAAGGTATATAATCATCATCATCATCATCTTGGAATAAACATCAAGATATATGGAATAAATCAAAAACAAAAGTAAGAAAACTAATACCCAAAAATTAAATTTTGTCCCAGTCGCGAACTGACCTCCAGATGTCAGAATCCAATTTTCACCGTTGATAATGAAGATCAAGATGTGAGGAATATTTATCTAAAATACAGCTCAATCCAACGGTTCAATCTGCAGCAAATAAAGAATTCGTGGGACTGGTCTGTGTAGAAGAAAATTCTGTTGTCTCAGCCACGAAATAACCTCCAGATTTCAGAATCCAATCTTCACCGTTGAGAATGAAGATCGACGTGTGAGTAAGCTTATCTCCAAATTTCAGCTCAATCCAACGGCTAAATGTCCTAAAATCGAAGAACTCATGGGACTAGTTTGTGTATAAGAAAAACCAGATTTTTCTTTCTCTTTCCTTCAACTCTCTCTTTGTTAATTTTCTTTCTTTCTTTCTTTCACACACACATTTTCAAAACACTCATCTGTATTTATACCCTTTATATACCTGATATAAAGGGTCAATATTTGGACTCTCTTCTCATGTGACAGAAAAAGTCCAATAAATCTCCCCCTTTTTAACTATGAGGAAGAGTCCACAATTCCGGCGATAGAACAACACACCTTTAACTTCTTCTTAACTAAAACTTTTGTCAACATATCGAAACTATTATCAAGTTCAAACAGCTTCTTTTCAAGAGCATCTCTAATCTAATGATACATCATATCAATATGTTTTATTTTCTTGTGGTAAGTCGAGTTTTTAACAAGATGAATCGCGCTTTGATTATCACAAAGCACTATATAGCGTTGTTGCTTGAAGCTTAACTCTTGCACAAACCTCTTCAACCATAACATCTCCTTACCCGCTTCCATTGCTGCTATATACTTGGCCTCTGTAGTAGAAAGTGCAATACACTTTTGCAGTCTTAATTGCCATGACACAGTTCTCCCTGCAAAAGTCATCAAATACCCAGAAGTTGATTTGTGACTATCCTTGTCTCCTGCCATATCAGAATCTGTATACCCAACTAGTACTGGCTTTCCATTTCTAAATATAAGACCCAATTTGGAAGTACCCCGAAGATATCTAAATATCCACTTAACTGCTTCCCAATGCTTCCACCCGGATTTGACAGAAAATGACTGCATAAGCTATATCAAGCCGTGTGTACACCATAGCATATATCAAACTTCCTACAGCTGAGGCATATGGAACTCTATCCATCTCTTCCTTCTCTTTCTCAGTAGAAGGGCAATCTTTTTTAGTTAGCTTAAAGTTGGTTATAAGAGGAGAACTAACCACTTTAACTTTATCCATGTTGAACTTGCAAATTACTTTTTCAATATACTTTTCCTGTGACATATGCAATTTCTTAGCAGTCTTATCTCGAGTAATTTTAATGCCAAGAATTTATTTTATTGGCCCTAAGTCTCTCATAGTAAAAAACTTACTCAACTGTTGTTTCAATTGGGCAATTCTTTCAGTATTTTTTCCAATAATTAACATGTCATCAACATACAGTAATAAAATGATAAAATCATCACTACCAAACCTTTGAACAAATACGCAGTAATCTGAAGTAGTCTTCCGGTAGCCTTGCTTGCCTATAACAGACTCAAACTTTTTGTAACACTGCCTTAGTGTTTGCTTCAAACCATATAGACTTTTCTGAAGTCTGCACACATACCTCTCTTTGCTTTTCATCTGAAACCCTTCAGGCTGCTCCATGTAAATCTCCTTATCCAAATCACCATGGAGAAAAGCAATCTTGACATCCATCTGTTCAACCTCTAAATCAAGGCTAGCTGCTAAACCGAGAACAACACGAATAGATGTCATTTTCACAACTGAAGAAAAAATCTCATCAAAATCAATACCTTTCTTCTGGCTAAATCCTTTGACTACCAATCTAACTTTGTACCGTGGTTGTGAAGAGTTCTCATCTTACTTCACTTTGTACACCCACTTGTTTTTCAAAGCTCTTTTGCCTTTAGGTAACTCCACCAACTCAAAGGTGTTATTCTCATACAAGTACTTCATTTCATCTTGCACGGCATCAATTTACTTTTTCTTGTACTCATCTTCCATGGCTTCTGCATAACTTTCAGGTTCTCCTCCATTAGTCAACAACACATACTCATCAGCATAATAACGTGTAGAAGAATGACGATCTCTAACAGACCGCCTAAGTGAAACAAATGGTGGTGTATTTGGTACTAGTAACTCCTCATGGATAATCTCATCCATATCAACTTGTTGTGGAGCATCAACATCATCAGTACCCTGCTGGTCAGCATTCTGATCATCATCTCCAGTCTGCGTATCAGCATGCTGAGGAGGAACTGAATCCAAATCAATAAGATCATCAGCACACTGAGGAACTGTCTCTGCCTTCTCAACATCTTTCAAAGTCTGATCTTTCATAAAGATAACATCTCAGCTTCTCACAATTTTCTTCGTAATTTGATCATACAACTTGTAACCCATCTCATCTTGTCCATAGCCAATGAACACACATTGCCTAGTCTTCACATCAAGCTTAGATCTCTCATCTTTTGGAATATGCATAAAAGCCTTACATTCAAAGACGCGCAAGTGATCATAAGAAACATCTTTGCCGCTCTAAACCCTGTCAGGAATATCAAAATGCAAAGGAACACATGGTGTTATATTTAAAACATGTACCACAGTACTCAAAACCTCACCCCAAAATGATCTACGCAATTCTGCATGTGATAGCACACATCTGACTCGCTCAACCAATGTCCTGTTTGTCCTCTCTGCTAAACCATTCAACTGCAGGGTTTTTAAAGGAGTCTTTTAGTGCTAAATACCTTGTTGTCTGCAATATATATCAAAAGGGCCTATGTATTCCCCCCCCCCCTCCATTGTCTGTCCGGATACACTTGAACTTCTTTCCAGTCTATCTCTCAACTAGAGCTTAAAACTGCTTTAATGCATCTAATACTTTATCTTTAGACTTCAAGGTATAAACCCAAATCTTCCTTGAATTATCATCAATGAATGTAACAAAATAAAAGGAACCACCAAGTGTTCTTGTAGACATAGGACCAGAAACATCGAAATGCACAAAATCAAGTATGTTCTCCTTCCTGGAAGAAGGATGGCTCTTAAAAGATACTCTTGTCTGTTTACCTGTCAAGCAGTCAGAACATTTTTTCAAGTGAATACCCTGCACACCAGATAGCAATTTCTTCTTTGACAACATAGACATGCCCTTTTCACTCATATGGGCAAGTCTCTTATGCCATAAATTAATCACATCAGTATTCTCCACTACATTAACAAAGCTTTTGGAGATCTTTGGATGCATTATGTACAACTTTGAATGTTTGCTACCTCTTGCCACAATCAAAGAACCTCGAGTGAGCTTCCATTATCCATTACCAAGGCCGTTGTAATAGCCATCATCATCAAGCAAGCCTGTAGAAATCAAATTCAATCTCATATCTGGGACATGTTTCACGTTATACAAAACCAACTCCATCCCAGTGTCAAATTTCAAACAGACTTCTCCAATACCAATAGCTTTTGATATCCCATCATTACCCATCTGTACATCACCAAAGTCACCTGAAGTGTAAGATAAAAAATAATCCTTTCGTGATGCAACATGACACGTAGCACCACTGTCAATTACCCAACTCGACTCATCATGTGCAAGGTTAACAATGTCACAATCACAACAAACAAGATAGTTATCAGTAGTAGCATTAACTATAGCATTTTTATTACGACTATCAGGATTCTTCTAATTGTTGTCAGCCCGTTGTCTATTATCAGTATGTTGTTTATTCTTTTTTTTCAGCTTTCTGCAGAACTTTTTAGTGTGCCCCTTCTTGCCACAATGAAAACACTCAACATCAGCAAGCTTACCCTTAGAACTACTGCGCTGATTTTCTCTATTCGGACCTCTACTCTTACTTCTCTCCCGCCTTTCTGTGACTAAGACTTCTGAATGTGAGGAGAAATCTTGTGACTTTCTTCAAATCTCTTCATTCAAGACACTTCCCTTAGCCAATTCCATGGTAATAACCCCATCTGGCGCAGAGTTAGATAATGACATTCTAAATATCTTCCAGGAGTCCGGTAATATACCAAGAACCCACAAAATCTATATCTCATTCTCAAACTTGATCCACATTCCTTCAAGCTAATTTATAATTCCTTGGAAGGCATCCAAATGATCTCCTATAGGAGTTTCATCTCGGTACTTCAAATTCATCATTTGCTTAATTAAGAACAATTTGTTATTCCCTGTCTTTCGAGCATACAACTGCTCAAGTTTGTTCCATAACTTACGTGCATCTATCTCACCACTAATATGATTTAAAATATTATCATCCACCCATTGTCGTATATACCCACAAACCTGTCGATACAAAATAGTCAATTCTACCTCTTTCTTATCATCGGGCTTATTTTTCATTAATACCGGTAGATAATAATCTTTCACATAAGAAGATCCTCCATTTTGCCTTTTCAGACATGTTAATTTGAACCATTTAAATTAACCATTCTATTTGTATTAGCTTTCATTATTCAAACAGGTCTAACAACAACCAAAAGCTCTGATACCAATCTGATGGGAAAAATGACCAACAACGAAAACATTAAATATGCGGAATAAATTTTCGTTGTTTATTTTTTTCTATTTGAATGAACCTTTTAGGTAAACTAACAAGTAGAGTAATATCCAAAATAAATACGACAGCAATAAGTTCTGAACTCTACAGCCACAATTAACACAAGAACACGCAAAATTTTTACGTGAAAATCTTTCTCGATGTAAGGAGTAAAAATCACGGGACCCTTAGGCCTCTTAAATTTTCAACTATCAAATAATGGGCAAATACAACATATATTTTGTCTATTACAGCAAATTTTCTCTAGACAGAACTAGAGGCATATAATCATCATCATCATCATTATCATCATCATAATCTTGGAATAAACATCAAGATATATGAAATAAATTAAAGACAAAAGTAAGAGAGCTAATACCCTGAAATTGAATTCTGTCCCAGGCACGAACTGACCTCCGAATATCAGAATCCGATTTTTACCGTTGATAATGAAGATTAAGATATGAGGAAGATGCTATCCAAAATACAGCTCAATCTAACGGTTCAATCTCCAGCAAATAAAGAATTCATGGGACCGATCTGTGTAGAAAAAAATTCTATTGTCTCAGCCACGAAATAACCTCCGGACATCAGAATCCAATCTGTACCGTTGAGAATGAAGATCAACGTGTGAGTAAGCTTCTCTCCAAATTTCAGCTCGATCCAACAGCTGAATCTCCAGAAAACGAAGAACTCGTGGGACTGATTTGTGTAGAAGAAAAACCAGATTTTTCTCTCTTTTCTTCAACTCTCTCTCTGCCAATTTTATTTCTTTCTTTCACACACACATTTTCAAACCACTCATCTGTATTTATACCCTTTATATACCTGATATAAAGGGTCAATATTTGGACTCTCTTTTCATGTGACAGAAGAAGTCCAACATAAAATAATGTCACTGACTGGTGGAGGTCATATCTTATGCAGATCCTATTTAATAATTCTTTTTTATCATTACATAATTTCAGAATCTCATTTGCCATGCGATTATGACTTAATTGTTATTGTTAATACATATAATTCGAGAAATCAATTTAATATATATAAATCAATTGGATCCATCCATCTATAATGTAGAATCCAATCTGGTGGTTTGTGCAAGCTAGTAGCTGCTAGTTAATAGAGGAAAAATAATATTTATGTATCGGTTGTTGTTTATACGTTAAATTACTATTGTTATTATATGACTGATAGTTGATATTTGATAAAAAAAAAATGCTAGCAGTTATTCTTTATGCGTATAATTTAATTACTTATACGTGTGACTTATGTGTATATATTTTAATTATAATTGTTATTATTTATATCATTTTAATATTTAGTATTGTTATTTGTACTTTGGTAATATTTTTGAAGTAGCTAATAGATACGAAAATGCTATAACTATCTCAAATCTCCGAGCTAAACGCCCCGGAGGAGCCTAATAGTTAACCGAAGCTAAACCAATTCGCGGATATTTCTTACCTAAATTAAGTCTATAGGTAAATTTATAAAACAATCCATTATAAACCGTGACATGAGTAAAAGTAATGGATAAGGTCCAAAAAGATATTCTCCACCATTTTATATTACAGAGAAATCCTTAATTACTATGTAATTAGATCTCCCCTTAGCTAAACAAGTCAATTAAGCAACAGAATTCATTAGGTGTCCTGTAGCCTTTCAAATTAATATTATTATATATTATTTGTTGCACAAGTATATATCACATAAAAAGACCTCAACAATCCCAGTACTACACTTAATAAATTGCACTATAAAAGCCTAGCATGCATGATTAGGAGATAATCATATTTATTGTACGCTAATGACAACAAAACATATATTAATTAGATCTCTTTTGAGAGTGATTTTGATGTGGCACTAATCTTTAATTGAAGCGTTCTTGAGTGAAAGATTAACAAAAAGAAATAATAGAGAAAATTAAAAACAAAGGAAATTGAATAATTCATTAATAAGAACAAAATATCATGCACTAAAGATAGTGTTGTAGGTGATATAAGAGAGAAGAATGTGTGTCTTATTCTTATAAAAGCACAAGCCAGTCTAAAGTTGAATATTCTTTAATTGAATTTCTTATTTGATTAGGTATCTTTATTAATTTTTATATATACATATCTGTAACTTTTGATTGAAAATGAGAGATTTTGGTGTTTCATAGTAAAGCAAACTAAAGGGCTTCTCTGCTTTCCCTTAGCGAATGAATTGTATATCAGAATTTTAGTCATTTCAATTTGCATAAAGAAAATATGTTGATAATTGGACCATAAAATTTAGTTGCTTGCACCAAAATCTACGGCAACTGCCAAAAACTTTGAGGATCCATCCTTTTCTCTTTTCAATAGAAAATGCAGATAGCTTTAACACAAAATCTGCCAAATTTGATTTCAAATTAAGGTGATTACAAAGATTTTTGTAGGCTTACAATCATGATTAGGATTTGTTTGATGCTAAATTCTCCAAAGAAGAGGCAATCTGTGATCCAATTTTTAATTTTAATATCTTTTGTTTAAAAAAACAACTGAAGTGGACAAATTTTCCAAGAAAGTGCAAGTCTAGGTGCCTAGTTTGTTAGCTTGGAAAGCAAAAGTAGCGACCAATTGAAAAGTGTTTGTTGCTTGTTAGAGATGGGGTAATAGTTTCTTGAATAAGGAATTTTAGATTCATTTTCTTTAGCAATTACTTACCTCTATTTATTAAAGATGATTTTGCTTTAATATGACATAAGATAAGGTTCAAGGACTATCCACTTAAAACCCATTAGTCCATCAAGTTTAATCAACTTTAGCTGGTCATGCAATAGGTTTGGAGAAATAGAATTTTTCTTGTTAAAAGGAAAAAGTGGCAGAAAAGAGCTTCTTGCTTTTCCTTTAATGAAAAAAAAGATTACTTATAACAGTAAGACATTGCATTCAATAAATTGCATTCAATAATGATAGAACGTAACATTAATAACTCGATTCATTTAATACAATATAATCAAGTAGTACTAAATAAAATCTCTCAAACTGCCTCAAATAAGCTCTCTAAGCTCTGAAATTAAACCGTTTTCCTTTCTTTTTCTCTCATATCACTAATTTAACCATTAAAATCTTCATTTGTTACAATTCTACCAGCATTTATCTTGTGAAAAACCAAATATTGATAAGAAAAATGTTACTTGAAATGGGTTTTTTTTTTTTTTAATACATGTTAATTGAAATGTTAAAACTTAATATAATGAAAATAAAAAAAATATGGATTTCTTTTTGTTTTTCTGCTACAAGTATACTGCAGCATTTTTCTTTGCTTAAGCGAAGCAAAATTTAAATATTTATCAAACATGGTTTATTATAATTTGCGTGTTTCAGCAAAATTAGAGGCATGGAAAAAATTATTTGATAGACAAAAAGCTTAAAGCGAAAAAGGCAAAAGCGAAAAAGTTCGAATCATTTGGTCAAATTTGAACCTTAGACCAGACCTCTATAATACTCTTTATCCGTAACAATTGCAGCTTTTACTGCTGTCTGAAGAAAGTATATGCTTTTTTGTTTTTCATTTCCACGACAATAGGATTATAAAATAAAATAAAACGTAACTGCTCTACTTCAGAGGCTGGAAACAAAAGGACAGAGCAAAAGACAAATAAATTCAAAAATAAAAAATAAAATAAAGAAAATGGAAAAGGAAACAAAGTAATGGAATTAATATCATCCATGATATACCAAAGTAACGAACCAGTAACAATAAAAAAAACTTTGTGATGCAAAATAACTCAATCTCGAAAAATTAACATCAAAAGTTATTTTGACCAAAATTAACTATAAAAACTACTACAAATTACCACCGAAATCCATGCTAGTACTCTAACGGTAGAAGCTCACACATAACCAAATACATCACCAATATACATAGGATATGTGGCATAATGATTAAATTGAGATGACAAGTTAGACTGACACGTGGCAGATATATTATGTGGTTAGGTGACGTGTTTGGCTACGTGTGAGCTCCAAAGCATTGAATCCATTGATCATTCTAAAGAAGAAAAGATGGCACAGAAGATACATAGTGGCATTGCCATTAGACACTTGATCATATAATTGCATATCCTTAATTATTATGGTCAATTGTAGACATATTACCATAATGTAAGCATTCTAATGGACCAGCGCCAAGATAGCAACTACACATTTTTGCTGACACAACATTCTCTAGTGGAAAACATCATTTTACACTGATAAGACATCCTTGTATTCACTACTTACTTGATGATGTGCCTGGCAAAGGCCTACTACTATGCACGAGCATGAGGATCCAAAGGTGTCGAATGGTATCGAGCTTTATTCTAAAAGAGGGGAAAAAATCCTGATATCAAGTTCAATAAGGCTTTCCTTTTGTTTTCCATCAGGGGCACGCGCCTTAAAGAGACGTGTAAAATAGTTGACGAAAAATAGAAAGATGGATTCAGAGGTATCTGTCCAGGTTTAGGAGGAGAAAGTGATAAGCCAGATATCTGGGGTATAGGACAAAATGAAAAATGCAGAATGACATAACAGAACAAAGGAGAATGACTTTCTCGGAATCATTCTTAATAATTTCTCTAGACCACATCTCATTCATCAATTTCAGTAGAGTTTTCAATTACGTTACACAAGTTCAATGGAGTTTGAATTACGCAAAACCTTTATTGTGCCAAAGCAGTTGCTAACTTCTTTTGGATGAGCTCCACACCAGCTCGAGGGGATATTCTTGGAAGAGTTTCCTGAAAGAGAATGTCCAATAAGATACCACCAGACAAATGAACATCCAATTACAGAAAAAGTTCAGAAGAATCATGGTTGTGTTACACGGAATCTTCTTGCTGATGCATTATGCCTCTAAGTACCAAGTGGATTAAACTGGTCACAACAAGACGCTTCTAGTATTATTAGCCACTAAACGGACATTTGATTACCTCTTCAATAAAGTGGGTTTGATTTGATTGGTGACAGGATCCCACACTCTGGGATGTTATATGAATCAGCCCACTTTGCTACTGATTCAACCACTCTATATGGTTGTAAAACCCTGAATAAAAGAAAGTTTCTAGGTTATAAGATCTTCTCTAAAACCAGCCCATTTCACTTGTGTTACACTTACAGCAGCCCCATCAGCCCATAGATCCCTGAACAACATGAACTCCAAGTTTCTTATGTAACTCTGATTATTGAGAACCCTTTTAAATCAAAATCTGATATAGGCCCAACCCATTGAAGAGAAACAATGAACTCCTTGCAAATAATTCGACTAAACAAACACCAACTTTGATACTAAACAAAAAGGAAATCGTTCAGCAAAATTTGAAAATGAGAGGGAAATGTGAAAAACTAAACCTTGACCTCATGCTCTGTTGCAGGAGCCCTGAATGTCAGTAATCAAACCCTTGGATCACTTGCACAAAGCAAAATTCTTAAATCATGGAATCTAATTTAAAACCTAATTCGGATACACCACGCTCATAATAGGCACTTGAAAATCAAATCATAAACTTTTTTTACATACAAAAGCTGATAAACAATCCATACTGCATCAGCCCCGGAATATTACTCTCAAAGCCATAAATAAGAGAATGTCACAAGTGGTTTATATAATAATTTGTGTGCCAATGACAATCAATAATTCTTTTAAGTTTTACCATGGGCTTGTCCAAAACTCACACTGCAATTCCTGAAACATGAAGGGATTCCTCAAGTGCTACAAGTAGGATCCTATACAACCCAATTTCATTCTCTTTAGTTTTCTTCCAATGAATCCACTCCACTGAAGCACACAAGCGATTGAAAGTTTCCTAGTGAAAATTAGACCCCATGACATCTCACTCTTACTTGGTAAAAGAACCTTAAAAATTGCCAAAGTATATTTCTAGCTACAGGTACATTATAAGTTTAAAGGGGTGCACTCTTATATGTAGCAGTCATAAAATCTCCATTACATTTCTTTTCATTCTGCTGATGGATATAATGAATACAATTTACTGCCATAATGCAGTAAAACTCTAGAAGTCCAGAACATTAGGTAGATAACCATGCGTCTATGAAGCTAAAAGGAAGAGAGAGAGAGAGAGAGAGAGAAGAAGAAGAAGAAGAACACCTATCAAATATTTCTATCTTACTCCAACCATTAAGTAATGAAGACCACATCTCACAGCACAACCGGAACAGTTTTTGCAAATAGCAATTCAGCATTCCTGTATTATGGTTATCTTCTCTTTTCATCTGCTGCTGGTTGGACAGCACTCCAGAGTAGCAACAAATTATTGCTCTCTAAACAAGTTAGTTTCACCCTCAGTTAAGATAAACAATTAAGCTGCATGTTATATGTATGGCTGATGTTGATGAACTATAGAACTGGTCCAGCTTCTGTCTGTTCCCCAAAACATGTAGTCTACTACTTAGAGATTCATTTCAGAGGATATGATAAATGTCAATCAGATTACATTAAGACTTGACAACAACTAGTAATAAAGAGAAACCTCCAAACAATAATACTGATGGATAGCGTAAATGTCAATTGGAATTGACATATAGTCTCTTGAAGTTACAGAAAACAGATAAAAGATAGCTCAAAAGATGTCTACGTAAAGATTGGGGTACTAAACAACACCATAAGTCTTGAACAGTACATCCACTTCAATAACAAAGTTTTCTATAAAGAATTCACAAGGAAACCAGTTGATAAGAACTGAATCATATAAAGTTGGAAAATTACACTTCTGAGAAATGTATGGTCTTTTGTACAAAAGATATCACACATGCATACAAGGGAGTGTAAACCACAAGAAGGAATAAATCCTATAAGATTCTTATAATCAAGCTATCAAAATCTTCCTGTAACATATATATAATCCTATATTAGCAATATGACAGTTAAATAGGAATCTAATTTCTTTAATTGCATTTTGCGTTCCCTCTGGAACTCAAGGTGGTGTGGTGTAGTAAACGCAGACTTGAGTTTGCAAAACAATTCTTGAAAATGATGAGATATCAAAATCAGACAAGCAACCAATGCGACAGATTACAAAGATTATCAAATTAACTAATGTGTTAGACCCCTATTAGCACATGTCAAAAGACATGATAACAGAATAACACACAGACGTAATGCAACACAAGGATAACCAGACAATAAATGCGATAGCCTCTTTAATACAAGGCAGCAGATATGATAGAACAAGAGGCTATAAAAAGCTTGGGGTATGGAGGTGGCTTTGTGATCATGCTAGTGTAATTGGGGCTCTTACACCATGTTAGAATAGTTAATTTTTTTTTATCAATAAATAAAATAAATAAATAAATGCATGAGCTCCTAACAGAGATATTATATAAACTAACACTAACTTAAGAGTGGAGCTTAAAATAAAAAAAAAATAAATAAAATAAAAAAGAACAAGGGAAAGAAAAATATTAACCTCAGTGCCATCGGAGAGCACTTTAGCCAACACTGGTATCTCATATTGGTAAGCCTTTTCCCATTCAGGATTGCTAGTAATATCCCTTACCTACCAATATGCCAACGGCACAAACTCAATTCATGAAGAGAAAAATGAAATAAGAGGACAGTGAAATGAGAAATACCTGCAAATCGACGTCGTGTAAGGAATGGGGACCAGAAAGCAAAAAAGCAGCCTCAAGTTTCTCTTTGAGGCCATCACACAAACAGCATCCAGGCTTTGAGTAGAGAACCAATTTTCTTGCTCTTACGGGGGAGGAAGAAGCAGAATAAGAAGCCGAAGGGGTAAAAATCAATATGGGTTTTTGTCTTCTTAGCAACTGTAATGCGATTGAGGATTGTGTTGCTGCAAATGCGGCCATTGACGCTGAGGCCATAATCCTTCAAATCTTCTCCACTAAAATCTCTGAGCCAGAGTCAGACCTCTGTTCTTTTTTAAGCTGAAAAGTCTTTCTTCGGATATGTACTATTAAACAGGCCCATTAAGCAAGATTTATCCTTTTCTAGTGTGGATCTGCTGTGCAATCCAAATAATTTATTATATAAAATCTAATTATTGATAATTCAATTCCAGTCATACCACATCAGCTGAAATTGTTGTCTTACAAGATTTTTCTTTTTTTTTTTCTTTCTATAATTATGTCTATTTCTGAAATTATTTGTTGGTAAAATTTGCTAAAGATGTAAAATAAGTGCAAATATGCATTCTGCACTCCCTCAGTATTTGGAATAAATTGCCACTTGAATTCTTAATATTTGTTGTCTGGTATGGTCAGATTGTGCAGTTTTATATACTTTTTAGGCTAGAGGTACATTTTTGCTACCGATGTTTATAAAAAAAAAAAAAAAGGACAAATTTGGCTCTAATATTTTATATGATACAATTTTATTTCTCATATTGAGAGATTTATATTTTTACCGTAATATTCTGTTAAAATTTATCATACTACCGTATATTGACCGATAACGTAAACTAAAGGTGACACATATCAAATGGCTATTAGACACATCAAATTACACGTGACACGCATACATATCATATGTAATATAGCGTATCCAATAATTGCTCGATATGCATCACGCTCAATCCACATCATCAGTTAACAAATAATAGCAAAGTCAAAGTTAACGAATTATTTCATGACATAAACCCATCAATTTTCAAACATAAAAATAAAATTGCATCATATGAAGCATTTGAAACATTAAGGGCAAATATGCCATTTTTGACAAACATCATAGATAAAAATGCGCCTTTAGCTTACGTTTTAAACAAAATCTTTTCATGCCACAGCCATTCTTAAGAGTATTCATGAGTTTTTGGTATTAGTCCTGTCCCAGACTATAAAGTCTCTAATTTGAATCGGACCTGCATGACCAAAAACAAAAATTGCACGAATATAAGACAGCAAAGGACAGGATTCAACTGATTCATGGCTACTAATTGCTTTCTGTAATCAAGTGTAAAGCATTTTAAACTATTTCTTTATCCTTTTAGCCTCTGTTCTGTTTACTAAATCAGTATGGTACAACCATAAAATACAAGTCCTCCATCAATGACAAAGAAAACAAGATCTATATCAGTTTTTTCTTTTGGAAGTATATCTTCAAGTGCCAGAGTTGCAAAACTGAAACTGCGATGCAAACACCGACGGACATGATACTAAACCATGCCACTCTCGCATTAGTTCTTTCGCTAACTTCTCTCATCTCTGCTTCCCTGTAAGTTGGTAACAACGAAAAATGATTAAGGAATGTAATTAACACACCAGAAAATCTTTAGAGTCCTACATCTTTACATAACCTGCACTCCATTTAATTATGTCACTAAGTTTATTTATTCGTAACTCCTATGGCAAGAACCTAACTGAAGAACAGTTTTACTTGTTTTCAGCTTATATATTTATATATCAAACAACCAGCAATAGATGAAGTTGATATTATGCCTCTTCACCCAAACTACCAAATCTTTTGTATGATTGACAATTACATGCTAAGCTAGAGTCTAGTCTGGCATAATAGCCAAATCCTCTATCAGGCACATATACACGTGCCCAATGATCCAGTTTAAGCAAAACATGGAAAAAACTAAATATAACCAAAACAAAAGTCAAAGATTAGTTGCATATTACTGTTAAAGGTTAAAATTAGAGAGAGAAGGAGGGAGAGATAGACGGACCTTTCTTTCAGATAGATCAGATTATTGTGAATGGCTTGCACTACTCCTTCAAGTCTTCTTAGGTCAAGCTCAACACCCTACACATGTCACAACAGTTTCTAAAACCATGTAAAAGTATAAACGAGGCAATGCATGTAAAGTTGAATCACATTCAAGACTGCAGGCTCAGACCATGCAATTAAAGAACTTACCTCAATTTTTTCTTTCTTTGCCACCGACTCCCAATCCTTGGCAGCAATTCCAGTTTTCCAGTCTAGGCCCAAAGTTGCAGTTGTGGCTTGTTGCTGATTGTTCTCCATCCAGAAACATGCCAAGTAGTTACCAGTCTCTGAGGTTGTAAATGCAAACTGACCCTGAGTTACATTTTCATTGTGGTGAAGATTGTTCCCATATGGTGATGTTACCTGGAAGAAAGGTCATGAATTTGCATAAGTTACCTTCCAAACTGCTTCAACACCAACCATGTCGCAACTTGCCAACTAATCTTGCTGCAAAGGCTAGCTTTCTTTACAACATTGAAAATGAAAAAATATGCTATAATACCTCATCAATGGAACATTAGAAAAAATTGATATTTACTGGATGCCATGACTTTTTGGGCCAAATTTATCTCTTTTTTCAAAGTAGTGAAAACCAATGCACCTTCTATTATTTCGAATCTTTTTTGACCTGTTTTTGGGTGAGAATAAAATATTGCTTTAGTAGCAAAATCACCCACCGGATATTTAGCTGTCATGAAAAGAATATTACCTTTGTCGCTAAGTTAGTTAGAACACAAAGACAATAAAACACCATGACTATTATCTGAAATCCTGAAGGAACTGAAATCAGCAACTGTATATAAATCCTTTCATGAAGTCCCTGGACTTATTCTATCCTACCATCAAAACACCAAGCCCTTGCAATATCTATCCTATGGTTAGAACTTAGAGGCATGTGATATCAAAACTAGTTACGAGATCCTACCTTCTCATCTCAAAGTTTTGTTATTTAGAATTCATGCAATAGACCTAAAAATCCTACCTTAGTTGCGATGTATAATCCATCTAGACAATTCATGAGAAACTATACTAACAATGTAAAGGGAGGGGTGAGAAGTTCAAATTCTCATTGATAGAAAAACATAAAACAATCTCCTACCTCAATAGAAACGAGCTGATTTCCTTTGTTCTTTTTGTTTTTCACACGATATACTTAAAGAACCACCAGACTATCTTTCATTACAAGTCTACCAAACTATTATACTTAATATATATATGTAATTATTTGAAAATAAACAACAAAAGTTGAAGAATTTAACTAATGATTGATACTAATTTAAAGATTAACATCATAACATAAGCAATGTCTTATAAGGTATTGAGAGACCATGGCAGGCATTAGAGGGTAGTACTAACTAATCTTTGTTCGCATTACTTGATACAACTTAATCTACAAGGTAAAGACCACTATAATTACAAATACACTTAGCTGAGAAAATAAAATGAACTTATTTACGTTATTTAACATAAATACACAAAGGTTGTTAGAAATAGAAAACCTATTCGTTTGATTACAAATTTGACTTGAGTTGAATGGTTCCTAATCCATGATATAAGAACTCTTTTGTCCAAGCGATCTTCAATTTCAATCCTAAAGTAGGGGTAAATTTTAGAAATATAAAACTTATTGTTAGAGCCTCAAAATTCAGACTTGATATCTTAGAATTTTTTTTTTTTTAACTAATAACTTGAGCAGAAATAGATTCCCCATTTCCTTAGTTCAAACAAAATGGCATAGCGGAAGAAACATCACCGGTTCCGACATCGTAATTTAAAAATGATATCATTAAGGATGTTCCGTGACAACAGGACAACAATTATAACAAACTTAATCATAAAATTCAAAGTAGCTGAAAGAATCAAAATTAACAAAATCGAAGAAAAAAATTGACCCAAATTGAAATTTCAAGAACAAAATCGGACTGAACATACCCGAGCGGAAATAGTAGGGATGTGTTCGGGGTGATCTTCGTTAATGACATGGTAATCGGCCAGAACAACAACGTTATTGTGGATCTCCTCGGAAACACATTTGGTTCCTGAACTAGGAATCGTTAACCATATAGCTTCAGCTACAGGTACTAGATTAAGATTACTAAACGTAGAACAACATAGAAGGATTAGTGACAGCGCCGCCACTCGAGCGGGCAAGTCACAGTTCTTCTCCATGAAAGAACCAAAAAGAACAAGACAGAAATGTTTGGAACAGAGTAGATCTTAATCTGCAAATTTTTTTTTTTTTTTTTTGTGTTCTTCTGCGTTTAGTTGGGAAAAAGGGGATTCGATTTATTTTTATTTTTCGTCAAAGAGTAGTTTGGTATTGTAGAACTCTAATAGCAATTGAAGATCATGTGATTGGGAAATACGGTAAACGAGTATGGGCGGCGCGTATGGATTGGAGGTGGATGACACAATTTGGCCACTCTGTCCAATCATGATTTCACTATATTGTCCATTTAGGACAGCGAAGGTGATAACGACATTGTTGCCCACGCGCAGGTTACTCCCGTGATCCCCTGGCCTTGTCGTGTTAATTTTCTTTGGAGAGAAATAATAATAATATAAGAAATTTCATACTGCTATTTTTTTATAGAGATAAAAGGAATTTTTTTACCTTCAACTATTGTAAATGGTATAAAAATATTTTCCAATTTTTTTTTGTCAATTTTTATCTCTAAACCCAATTTAATAGAAGTAAAATATTCTCTTTTTTGACGAAAAGTCCAGTTAGCAAATGAAATTAATAACAGTCAATCACGTGTTGATAAATCAGTACGCGTGACAAATATCTTTTCTAGTCAGAACAAAAAATAAAATAAAATGTGAAATGGCATGGCAAAAAAGGCAAAGAAACCCAAACACCCACAATCCAATTTTAAATCCAAACACCTATGTCACTTAAGTTTTCAACCAAATAAAAAATATGCAGAAACAAATAATCTCTTCCCAAATACTCTTGTTTCCTAACACAAAAACTAAAGATGAAAACAAGAGAGGCAAAGAGCATGGGTTTGCAAAACTCCAACGTCGGTACAAAGCTAAAGTTTTGTTGATGTGGTGTGAAAGTAGAAATGATCACAGGGCGAGGAATACCCGACCCCGGCAGGGACCAGATCCGAACGGGGCGGGAAATCCCCATCTTTTTTCCTTGCGGGGAGTGAGACAGGGATAAAAAAATCCCCGAAGTTGATTTCGGGGTGAGGACGGGGAGCGGGGTATCCGCCCCGCTGGTTTCCCGATCCTGAAAATTATTCATTATAAAATTTTGTCATTATATATATTTTCATTTCTGTCAACCCCTAAAATATATTATTTGCCTTGTAGACCATTCTTTTCACTTCTAATTTATAACAAGAATATAGACACATCCCCATTTTAAATATTAGATGTGGGATAATTTGGATATTTGAAAGGAGAGAGGTCAAAGTGTTTGGTATAAATATTTAATGTGTGATAACTTAAGAGAGCAAATAGTGTCTTAAGTTATCCCACATTGGATTAAAAGGAGAGTGGGTTCAAGTGCTTACTATAAATAAGTGAAAATAATAAACTAAAAGCCATAACTTTCATGACAAAAAATAGAATGTCAGAATAATATATATATATATATATATATATATATATATATAATTTTGATTTTCCTAATATTATAAATTAAATTTTTAATTATTAAATATATTTTAATTATATTTAATTATTGAATATTATATTTTAATTATAATTATTATTTTTTAAGTAATTTTGATTGGGTCGGGGATCCCCATCGGAGTTGGGGCTCCCTGTTGAGGCGGGGGCGAGGGGAATTTTCCCCTCATAATCCTACCGAGGGCGGGAACAGGGACGGGGAATCCCTGCCTCTAAGCGCGGCAGTATGTGGGGAGCCATTCCCCGCCCCCGTCCAGTGATCATCTCTATGTGAAGGCCATCAGATTAGTTGCTAAAACGCCTGTAAATAGTGGGAAGACATTCCATAGATGCCATAAGTATGGGGTATGTTCTAATTTTCTTCATTTTGTACAATGTGATGGTATGAAACTATTAGGGTTCAGCACATGAGCTAAGATTATGCTTCTTGAGAGGTTGTAGATAATTAATTTCATTGGTTCATGTTTGGGTGTAGTGAATATTAATGGGTTATTATTAGGGTTAAATCTCCAGTAAAATAATTTTAGAACTTATAATAAGCATATAAATGACTAAAAGTTCTATAACATGTAAGGTATATGACATATACATGACAAAATATAAACTTAAAATTTTTATATTTGACAAACTTAATATATAAGCTCAATGATTTATTATGTAAAATCTATGATGCAGAAAGGTGATTGCAAGTATATTGAATGGCAGGTTGATGAAAATTATAACCTTACTTATAATGAAAAAATTATGAAACTTCAACTATTAATTCAAGCATTGCAAAATGAGAGGAGTGATATGAGGCAAAAAAATTGTGGAGCTGGAGGAAAAAAAAATATCCTTGGGGAACCAGGTGGAGATGTGAAAACACAATGCAGGTGTATTGGTTTGCCAGATTATGGACATGAAACAGCAGAAACAGTATATTCTTTGTGTGGTGTGGGCAGCTTTGTCCTTATTTGTGGGGTACCTCATTGCTAGGATGATGGTTTGAAGAATGTAGAGATATTTGTTTATACTAGTTTATGATTTATTTATGTTTGATGCCAATTATGTAATTGTCTTGTGACCAATAATGATTAATGTAAAGGTCACTTTATTTAACTTACTTTTTAAAAATGACTAATGCAATGGTCATTTTTGCTACGCACATATTGCCTTATTTTGTAATGAAAAAAATTTATCGTTTGAAACTTATTGGTTGCCAAATACTTGGTAACACTAATTAAATTCGGTATATATAATGATGTTTATTTATATATATTCTTGTTTATGTGGTTAAAATGGAGGTGATTAAAAAAACATCCAAATAGTTTTTTATTGCTTTAAACATTTGATATTTGATTAAACTTTTTGATAAATTAGATTTTCAAATTTTATTTTTGTACGCTACTTATCTATATCTATACTTGGGGTTCATTTAATATGGTTAATCCACTTTCAATTTGTATAACTGTGCAACTTATTTGGTATCCTTATACTGATTGTATTTTTTTCAGTTGTTCTTTATGTTAATCTTTAGACATAATTAAGCTTATTCTTTGTAATGCATGATTATGAGTAAGAAAACCAGAAATATGAAAATTACCCAAATTAGCAAGAGACAAATGACACACCTGTAATGCTGTGGACAATCATTTTAAGTTCCTCAAATGAGTACATACATTTGTTTTGGGTTTTCTTTACATCAATTCAAACATTTTTCCATCCAGACATGAGAACAACATAAAAGTAAACTACAAATTGAGGATGAAAAGGTTCCTCGATGAAGCAATCTATTTTTTGAACACAGAAAATAATTTTTTGTTTCATTGAAAAGTTAAGTGATTGGGGTGTTTGGGTTTCACTGTGTTTTTTGTCATGTCATTTCACATTTTATTTTATTTTTTTCTAACTAAAAAATATGTTTGCAACATGTGTGCTAACGTATCGATGTGTGATTTGCTGCATTGACTTTGTTTGCCAATTGGACTTTCTGTCCAAAAGAATGGCATTTTATTTCCATTAAATTGAGTTCAGGGGTAAAAACCAATCAAAAAAAAAAGTTTAGTGATATTTTTACACTATTTTCAATAGTTCGAGGGCAAAAAAACTCCTTATCCATTTTTTTATAATACTTTGGGAAAAAAAAAAACTTCTTCCACCATATTTCATTTTTGGAATAAAGGGTTTTTTTACTCCCGAACTATTGAAAAGGGTGTGAAAATACCCTTAAAATTTTTTTTGTCGGTTTTTACCCCTGAACTCAGTTTAATAGTTGAAAAATATCCTCACGTTGGACGAAAAATTCAGCTGGCAAACGGGATTAACGATAGCCAATCACCCGTTGACACGTCAGCATTCACGTGTCACTCTATTTCATAGTCAGATTTCTAATTTGGACTATCTCTCTCTCCCTTTCTGTGCAAATCAATGGCAGCTTCTTCTTCAAGGTTGTGGAGGAGCCTTTTTACGTTTGTTCTTCAACCCGGCAAAGATGTTCTTCCACTCAAATTTTCTCATCAATAATGATATCATTCTTCCTCTTTCTCTGTTATTAAAGTTGTAATTTTTAGATTGAATCTCTTGCAAATTATGGATTCTAATGTAAATAATCATCCACATTCATTTGCCACAAAATCAAGAACCATTTCATTTTACTAATCTCAATACTAATTCTTTTCTTACACAAAGTGGAGTTGGGTTCCAACTGATTTTCATGCATCAACGTTTACACAAAGTGGAGTTGATCAATCTAAGATTGTGAAAATCGTTCGGCAGATTGATGTTGAGTTCTTCGATCCATCTAGGTATGCAATATTAGATCTTGCCTCCATAGGCAATCTTGTATTAGGTGGGGAACCGAGGCTACTAATTTGGAAAGGAAATTTGTTTTTATGAGTGTATTTAAATGGGAGTACAGGAAAGGATGGAATGTGTTGCTGAAAGCTTATTTGAAAGATAGGGTTGCTTTGTATTTGTTAACAAATGCATTTTACTCTGATAGTGATTTTGGGAACAAAATTGTGGAATTTGTGGAGCATTCCAAATTAGAAGAACAAGAAAAATAATTGAGCTATCATTGATTTGCAGAGAGAGTTTAAATTAGCAATCTGACTTAAAAAAAAAGTGACATGTGGATATCGACGTATCGATATATGATTGGCTGTCGTTAATCCGATTTGTCAGCTAGACTTTCAATCTAATGTGAGGATATTTTTCAACCATTAAAATAAGTTCAAAGTCAAAAACCAACCAAACAAATTTTTGAGAGCATTTTCACACCATTTTCAATAATTTGAAAGCAAACAAAAAAACTCTTATCCCTTCTTTTTTTTTTTAACTGTAGCTAACTTATAAATTATTTAATATGTGGTTATTTAATTGCTTTATATAATCAATAATAACTTTATTAATTTTTTTTTTGTTTCTTATTCTTATTTATTAAAATATCTTAAATCTATTTGAATTGTAATTGCATATTTTTTATTCCCGCACCTTTTCAAATAAAAAAATAATCATTTTAATTTATGTAACATACATTAATAAAAAAAATCACATATTAATTGATGGTATATTAGAAAAAATATGGGAAAATTTTTATTTTTAAATTAAATTAACTGATTTTCTTAATTTATGTAAAAGAATAAACAAGCCTATTCTTACAAGAAGGGGGAGTATATATTTTTTTTATAATACATCTTATAGGTAAGGAGGATAGGACTGGTCAAATAAAAAATTAGTTAGATTTTCAACCGTTTAAATTACGGGTTATTCTATTAATATTTTAAGTATTAGATTGTGCATTCATTCATTGTGCAACTAGGAGAGAGTTGAGAAAATAGGGAAAAAAATGAAAATAAAATTCTAAATTCATTTCTTGAATTTTTTATGAACCAAACCAATAGTGTATTAATATATAAAATTATTAATCATCTACTCACAACTTTATATATTTTTATCGCATATGATATTTTCCTATTAACTCAGTATATGAATTTATTCATGAATATGATTTAAATAAATATTTTTCTCTTATCAATAAGGCAGTTTTGGTCTCAATCTAGTGAGGATGCTAATTCGGTAGGTTAGTAGATTAGATATATTAAATAAGTACCGTTGAATTGAGTAAATTTTAAATTTTGTCATCCAATAATTTAGTGAAATAATTAAAACCGCTAATAACAATAATATATACAGAGAATTAATCGAGTCGAGCATATTTAGTTTGTTTTATCATAAGTCAATGAAAACAAATAAAATGCTACAATTTCAAATTTCTTTGATTAGATTAAATATGCTCACATTAAGGGGAAAAAAAAAGTAGAAATAACCAAAATAAGTACACTCTATGAGAAAGGAAAGTATATATTTTTGTATACAATAAAGCATTTTTTATACATTATAATAAATAAATAAAAAGTTTTCATACAAAAAACGATTCCAACTGGCTAATTTATAAGGTATATTAGGTAAAATTGTATGTTTTAATTTTTAAAATAAAAAAATTATTTTTAGTTTTTATTATTTATTTTTTAGAAAACTGTTATATATATTTACAAATTTTATCATATTTTTTTAATTATTCATGTATATTTTTTAATTATTCATGTACATTGTACATTATAATAATAATTTTGATGGTAGCAGCAGCGGCAGCAGTGTGATGGAGCCGACAGCCGTGTGGTAGGTAGATGCGGCGACGAGGTGGTAGTTGCGGCAGCAATGTGCTTATGGTGGTAGCAGCGACGGTATCGATGTGGTTGTAGTGGTGGTGGCGACAGAGGCGGAGACGGAGGCGAAAGCGTGGTGACAGAGCAGTGTTGCAGTACTGATGATAAGAATAAAGTAGCAAAATTTTTAAAAATTAAATTTTAAAGATTTTTATTTTTTATTTTAAATATAAAAATCACTTTTTTAAATTTTTATAAAATTCTAAACAAAATAATTCTACCGAATTTTGGCTTTATTTTTAAAAAAGAAAACAAAAAACCGAAAATAAACCCAAACGCACTTTTAGTATGTCACCTAAAGGGGCGTGGGCCCTCTCATTGCTAGGTTTCAAAGCCCCTTAGTAAATATTTCAAACCCAATAAGCTATTCCAACCAAAACGCCATTGTTTCCTCCCAGCAAAAACCAAACCGTTTTCTACTGTTTCAGTCACTGAATGAGGTAGCTGTAGCTCTGCATACAATACAAGCTCACTCTCCCAGTCTCAGCTCTTCCATGGCCAACTGCTACAGCTCCTTCCTCTCCCTCATACTCCTCACTCTTCTACTTTCCTTATCGGCAACATCAGAATCATCCTATCCTGAAGAAGAAACCCCTATCATTCGATTCCAACAATATCTCACATTCAACACCGCGCATCCCAATCCCAACTACACAGCTCCCATCTCTTTCCTTTCATCGATTGCTCAATCCCTCGGTCTAAAAACACAAACTTTTGAATTCGTCCTTGACAAGCCCGTTCTCCTCGTAACCTGGTCAGGCTCTAAACCATCTCTCCCTTCAATCCTTTTCAATTCCCACCTCGATTCTGTACCCGCCGAACCCACCAAGTGGACCCACCCGCCGTTCGCCGCCGTTCGTACTCCCGACGGCAAAATCTTTGCCCGCGGTGCACAAGACGACAAGTGCATAGCTATTCAGTACTTAGAAGCCATCCGTAACTTGAAAGCCAAAAACTTTATCCCAACTCGCACTATCCATATTTCATATGTTCCCGATGAGGAGATTGGCGGAACTAATGGGGCTGGCAAGTTTGTTAATTCCAAGGAATTTCGAGATTTGAATGTTGGTTTTGCTATGGATGAAGGGCAGGCTTCGGTGAACGATGAGTTTAGAGTTTTCTATGCTGATAGGTCGCCGTGGAATTTGATAATTAGAGCAAATGGACAACCTGGTCATGGAACGAAAATGTATGATAATGGGGCGATGGAGAATTTGATGAAGAGTGTAGAGGTTATTAGTAGGTATAGGGAAAGTCAATTTGATATTGTTAAGGCTGGGAAAGCGACTCATTCGGAGGTTGTTTCTGTTAATCCTGTTTATTTGAAAGCCGGGATTCCTTCCCCAACTGTAAGTGATTGTTGCTTGTTCTAGTTCTTAACGTAAAGTTTGGAACTTTCTTCAAATTGTTATCTGTTTTAGTGTGATTTTGTTGATGATATTGAGATTTTTGTGTAGGGATTTGTGATGAATATGCAACCTTCGGAGGCAGAGGCAGGGTTTAATGTTAGACTGACTCCTACAACTGATCCAGATCTTTTCAGGAGAAAAATTGCTGAAGAGTGGGCACCGGCTGTACGCAACATGACATATGAGGTAATGTTGTGGAAAATTTACTTCCATGATTCAGTTTTATGGTATACCATTCTAGGATGAGACTATCATATAAGTATGTTATCTTTTATATAGAACTTGGAACTTGTGTGGATTTTATGGTTTTTGTTCCTTTCTCTCAATGGAGCAACGGTCTTCGCTATTATCTAGATTTAAGGGTTACGTTGATGCCATGGTGCTCCTACTAAATTTTAGTGGTCCTTTTTTTCTGCTCTGGTTGTATGGAACTATCCAGCTTGACCTTATCATATGCTTAGCAAATTTGAAGGACCAAATTTCTGGTTCCTAGGGACCGAATTTTACTGGTCACTTGAAGTCTTTGGAAACTAAAAATCTGATCCTTAAAGGTCTTACAAATGAGCAATAATACTTGTCCCTAAGAGACTTGTAGGGACCAAATATTCATTTACTGCCATGCAAATTATTTGAAAATCATGTATATTCATATATCAATTTAGAGAAATTACAGAGAGTTTTTCAATACCATCGTTACAAATAATTAGAATCTAATCCCTTAAAAAAATTCAAATGCTAAGTAGCTCTTTGTGCTAACCAATAAATCAAAACTCAAAATACTGAAAAGCTATTTCTGTTAACTAAGATCTTTTGACTTTTAAGTTTGTATCCAGATTGCTGCCTTGTGCTACGTTGGCATATTGAAGCAATATGAAAATCAAGTTCAACCTTGTGATCCTATTGAGCCCTAGTATATATCCTGCAATTCAACAACGCCAAAATGAACAAGTAATTATTTAAGCATCGAGATTAATTATAGATAACCAAAATATATAAGGTAAAAATTAAGTAAAACAAAAGGAAGCGATCTATCAAAAAAAAAAAATTTTAAAAGGAACAAGAATAGCAAAATTAGAACTCTTCTTAATACATGTACTTAAATTATATAGCAAAGGTCTTCCATAATTGAAGGTTCGATTTCTTCAAACTTTCTACATATTGACATCAAAATAAATAACTACAATAGCATAGAAAAGCAGCTGCTATAGGACTTAAAAGAAAGAGATTCTTCGAAAAGTGACACTTGTATTAGCATACTTCCAAAAGGTAAGTTATCATGACATCCAACATTTGAGTATTGTTAGCCTATACGAAATATAAGATTTTACAATATAACTCTTATGTGAATATTAAATTTTTTATGATTGAAAAAGAATATACTAAACAAAAAGAGCTTTCTATTGACCTGAATACCTCCCTCATTTGAGGAATCTCTTTCAAGATAAGACTTCTTGTGGTGCAGTCATTAATTAATCCAGACAAGAAAGTGGTTGCAAAGAAAAGAAAAAATCAGTTCACTAGAAAGATATTCGATGAACAGTAATATGATGACCTTTGTTGCATCCTACCCAAGAAAAGCAATTCAAAGTAAGTTAAAATTTGAAGCCGCATTTATCAGCATACATCAAACTTATTGCAAACTTCATGCAGATGATGCATTTACATTAGCAGCTTATTTACAGTTTCCTTATTTTACCTAGAGGGATAATCAACTTAGAATAACATACCAATCTTCTCTCTTATACGGAATTCAAATTTATGGTCCACATACATGTCTTCTACACCAACAACAAATTTATTTCCAAGTTTTGGTTCCAATGAAGCAGATTCCACATTGTAAGGAATATTTTAAAAAATGCAATACATACCCAACTTGCGAAAATGAAACAGATTGAGGGCTATAGTGTAGAAAAACTAACAAATATTAGTGGACCAGTGCGACCTCTAAATAAATTTAGGCTTAAATTTCATGGCCTTTCCGTAAGCAATGCTTTGTCTTTCAAAATTCTGCATCTTGCTTAAATCAGCTGAATGCTTATCTTGTGTGATGGCAAGCCTTCGATGGGCTGTCGCTTTTGACTACCTGCCAGCCATCTATTGTAAGAGATGGAACCATGCATCTCTCTGCACTCTTCATCTTTTAATGAATGTGTTAATTGTATTGTTGATTGTGGCTTGTTCTTGAATGAATCAGTGAGAAAATTTTGAAGTGAATGATGTGGTACTTCAGCAAAATTCCATAGTTGTTATTCTGTTATAATCTATCTTTTTTGTTGTCTCCACAACTGAAGAGTGTATTATGGAAAGTTACGTGATTATGTGCATGGCAGATAATTGAACTAGGACCATTAAGAGATAACGAGGGACGGCCGTTAATTACAGGAGTGGACGATTCCAACCCATGGTGGCCTGTTTTCAAGCAAGCTATAACAGCAGCTGGAGGAAAACTTGCAAAGCCTGAAGTCCTGGCTTCAACTACTGATGCACGTTTCATAAGACAATTGGGAATTCCTGCTTTGGGTTTCTCACCAATGACGAACACTCCCATTTTATTGCATGAACATAATGAGGTTTGATGAGTTTGGCAATCAATCTTTATTTTTGTTAATATTACATGGGTTCAATATGTGATCCTTTTTCATGCTTCCTTAATTTTCTCTTGCAGTTCTTGAAGGATACGGTTTTCTTAAAAGGAATTGAGGTGTATGAGCATGTAATTATATCTTTCAGCTCCTTTGAGGAAGCTCATTCATTATAAGACGGTTTCTCGTGGTAGCTATAGTGGAGGAAATTTCATGCTTAATTTGCCTTTGACTGGTACGACGCATCATATTATTTGTGTTCGTTATGCTAATTAATCTTGTAGCCAATATATGGTTGTGGTTGCTCTTAACAAAATTTGTGCATATCATTGTTCACTTTGTTATCTAAAGAATAATCTTTGATTCTGAAACAGCTTGTTAATGCACCTTTTTTAAGCCTGTTGTTGCCTTGTAGGAGTTTAAAGATTCACATGGAGCTTAATTATCCATTATAGATTAGACTTTTCTTAAGTTGGATTTATTATAAGCTTACTCTAGCTAACTGTTATTATAGCAAGACCTGTATTGATATGATATATGAACCAATTTGATAAGAGAAACATGATTCTCATAGGAATCAACTGTGGCAAGACCTGTATTGATATGATATATGAACCAATTTGATAAGAGAAACATGATTCTCATAGGAATCAACTACACTTGTGTCCTTATTATCATACAGTAGACAAGCTTTTTAGTGATAATACTTATATTTCTCATGTATTTTGAATTTTACAGCCCCAAGCAAATCAAGGGAGAGTTGCAATAAAGATCGATGGCGATTGTACAACTACTCAAGTCTCCTCAACCAATTTAACTGGGTCAATACAATAAATCAATTTTTACACTGTTACTGATAATGCAATGTTGTAGAATCAAATGTATGGTTGTATCATTAATCATTGATGTAACATAAAATGTTTTTTATGCCACTAATAATCTGTGCAGCTATTTTGACATTTAAACTTATTTGATTTGATTTACTTGTAGCTTCAGATTGCCCCTGCTGGCTGCTGATTTTGGATATAGAAGTTGGAAAATTGTCAACAATATGCAGTTTTACATTGGTTGTGGATCCATATTGACAGTGTACATAAATAATAATCATTCCTTGCTACCAATTTCATCACTTCAGTTTAATGCTATCAATTTCAGCTTACTGGTATTAATTTTGCTAGTCCTTATTTATGAACAACGTTAACAGCTGAATCAGGCAGGAGAATTGCACCCTCTTATAACGCTTTGTTTCCAAAACAAAAATAAAAAATTGTTAATGATTCTGCAATTATTGAAAGCTATATAGCATACAAGAACTTTAACGAATCAATTGAATACCGACAGCAAAAAATAATACAGATGGACAGAATCTGTTTGATCCACAGACTGAAGACTATTGATGAAAAGTACCACAAAAATCCATCCCTCCACTGTACAAACTCTATTATACTATGGACTTTCCTGAAACATAATCTTTAGATAAAATGTCGGCATGACAGTTTCAATTTTTCACTGCCTATCCAAAAACATAATTCAAAAAGGGGAGTTTTAGGTCAATAATTATTTTATATATTTATTTTAGAAACACATGTACACATAATATTACGTTAGCCATTACTATGGATATGGTGGTTGTGAAAGATACCCTTTTTAAATTATGAAATGAAACAATTTAGTTTCCTGGAAGTTTCAACTTTATCCCTAAATCTATCAAGAACAGAAGAAAAATGGATCTTGCCTCTTCATCCTCCAACACTGCAATACCCTTCTTTGCACCTTCCTGCCCATACCCCTTTTTTCTCTTTTTATTCACGCTCAAAATGACAAAAATGCCTCTAATTATTAAAAAAAAATACACCTTCAGGACCCTAAATTTAATTTATTTTTTTCTTTTATTAAGTTCATGCACTATTATTTTGTTACATTTCATCTGTAAATATTTATTTTAATACATAGAATAAAAATAACACTTCAGAGACTCAATATATTCTAAAAATAGTGCACTTAATCTGTTGAAATTAGATCAAATATAATACTTTTTTACTTTTTGATTGTTAATTAAGCGACCAATACTATTTACAGTCAAATTTAACAGTAAAAAGTAGATAAAACGGTATAGTAAACTGGATTAAGGTAGCGAAGTCCGCCAATTATAAATGATGCTATCTGGCCTTTTCGGCCACTTATTTGGTCAAATTAGGGCCTACAATTTTTGCTGGCTAGCAAAAGAAGAAGAGCTGAGTAACGTCCTTTCTAATGCATAAACAAAACTAAATTATTATCTTTCCTAGATACCTGTGAGGTACGGAAAGATTATGGGTACGGTGTGCCAGTTAAGATTGAGAGGTACATCGTGGAAGCCAAATTTCAAAGTACACCCTCCATTTTTATTTTTATTATTATCATTTAATATATGTGTTTGTGGTTCATAAAATAAATAGATAGAAGAAGCATGTACCTTCATTTATGATTCTTCAGTAGTTTAATTCAGGTGGGGACTTTGTATTATATACGTGAATGAGTTAGATATATATATATAGTGAGAGTTGCTGTCTTCGATTGGTAGGGAAACAATAGTATCTATAAGAGATTATATTTTTGTATGTGTGAGCTTTATCTCAGCTACTACCATTAGTAAAATTCAATTCAATCTGAAATATATATAATAAAAAAAAATGGCTAGGAGATGCTCAAGTCATCAAGGAACCATCGTGATTTTCTATTTTTAGCTATGGTGAATTTCTTGTAGTGAAAATTTCTCATTTTTACCTACATTTATGCCATTTAAGAGTAATGATACAATATTTCATGTACCTGTCCTATTATTGATTATGAAACTTATATGTATCTTTTATAACAAGAGTTACGAGAGTAATATATTTATCTTCTCTTCCATATATAGAATTCATTTATAATTAAAATGTTTTATTGAAATCATTGATTTTGATGTGTAAACTAATTAAATCGACTGTATTATATATAAAATAAATTGATAAAAAAAATAACTTATAAAACTTTGAAAGAAGTTAGGCATGGTTCGTACTTATTATAATTAAGGAAGTCGAGAAGCCTTAGTTTGAAACCACGTTGTCTACTACTACTACTACACATGATCACATGGCAATGACATTCTTCTAATTATGGAGAACAAAATATAGGTATCCATTTTAGTCCAATTTCTCCTGCTTTCACAACTAATCATTTTCCTTTTCAGACTTTTCTAATTTTCTAATCCTATGATCTATGATAAATTACTATTTGAAGGAAAAAAATTCGTCCCATCTAAATTGCTATTTTATAAATCAAGGAATAATTAATTACTTTTTTTTAATTTTACGTTTTTCATTCAAATTTTTTACTCCCTCCGATTATAAACAGGTGTCTATCTTTCTATTTGGTCTACTCATAAATAAGTACCCACCTTTTAAAAATATGGCATATTTAAATATTAACTTCCAAATATGCCTTCTATAATAAATATTAATTCAATTTTCAAAACATGACTATAATGAAGTGATAAATTTATACGAGTTCAAATCTCAGTTATAACCCTAAAAACCAAACAAAAAAACCTTGTTAAAGGTGTAGGTTGGCAATTACTCAAACCCCATAATATAAGCTAAAGAAATTTCCTAATAACTTCCAATAACTCAAGCCATTGTCATATTCCTTAATTTATGACAGATTTGAAAATAAACAAAGATTAGGAGTGTGGCGATAACATGTGATGTGCTGCCAAAAATAATTATTCTACATTAATTATTTAGTATGAAAGGTCCTCTCAGCCTCGTTGTGATAGGTATCAAAAACATATATTATATGTTCCCTGTTAATTAACGTACGACTTAAATATTAGGTTGTGTCCAAATCAAGAAAATCGATTCGCCTTATTTTTTTAATTATTTGTATTGTAGATATTCGATATATTAAATATATTATATATTAATTAATATGAATCGTTAAATAAAAATAATATTTTTATATTTTTTTATTTAATGATTCATATTCAATATATTTTGTATATTTAACGTGAAAAATTATATTATATATGGATTAATTATTGCATGGGGCAAAGTGAATAGAGGAAGGAGAAAGGATGCAGAGAAAGTTGTACGGATTGACGACACTATTCTTTTCACACATAGATTATCATTGGAGAAATCAATTCTGCTTGGATTTTATAATATTCCTATTTTTTCTATTTCGTGTTCACATGCTATGCGTATATGAATATAAGTGTATGTTGGGACTAGAAAAAATTAATAATTTTAAATTAATGTAATTAACAAGTCATGGTACGAATTTTTTTAAAAAAATTCTGTGCTAGGTAAAATTACGTTGTCAAGTCAATTACATTTACCATGACTTTGAGAACCTTTTTCCTAAAAGATGAATAATTCCAACCACTTAAAATAATTTACATTTTATTTGGTTCTAGGGTTCAAGTCCAACCGGGATTAGGTAAAGAATTTGAGATCATGACAAGTTCTCCTTTTTAATCTTCTGAATATATATTAATTAAAAATAAAATTTACTTAAGATAACACTAACCACCCAAAAATATGTATAAAAAATGAAGAAAATAATGAGTGAAATTACAGAAAAATGAAAGAAAAAGGTAAATGTAAAATCACTTCAAATGTTGCTTTGACAAAATTTTGTATAAATTCCAGTAATAAGCGTGGTCCACCGTTGGATTAGGTCAAAAGTAGAGCAGATACAAATTTAACATCACGGTTGACAATTACAAAGACAAAATCATTGCAAGTGCAAGTTCCATCTCTTCTGGAATATTGAAGAAATTCCAATGTACAAAATGTTTAAGATGCTAATGTCAAAAAAGAATTGCAAGAATGTTAGAAAGAGGCATATCGTTGCCAGACTTTAGCCATTGGAACAAGCAAACATTTTGTTCAAAAATTGACGAAACAAATTCTGCATGCTCACGGGACAAAAACAAAACAAATTTTGCATTTTTTTTCTTCCAAAAAAATAGTGAAACACTTTTCATCTAAGTGTGAAACATCATTGTCTCGCAAAATGTGCTCAAACACTTATACACAAGAAGGACAAATGCCATGTTTTACCCGTCTACAATCATATATTCTAACAGTAATTAGAACTAGATTCAAAATTTTGAATGATTCTAGATTCATGCTTTCACCTCTCATTTTCTCTATTAAAAACAATATGATATTTTACCCAACAATTTTACACTTAAAATATTTTCATCCGTACCTATTCAAAATAACGCAATGTTACACTTATCTGATAATGTAATTAATCATATAATACAACATATCGTCAACTTTAGGAATATGATGATAGTTCATAAGCAAAAATTACTTTTTTTTTATAAATATAAAAGTCAAATCTATTCATTTTAAATAATTCAAAAATAAAAATCCGTAAAAAAAAATATATGAACAAAATCGCTTAATTTGAAATACTTTATCCCAATTTTGAATAATGCTTTGGCTAACATCATCCATAATATATAATGCATTCATAATTTAGAGGGTAGGATTAGGTGAAGTTAAAAAAAATGAAAAATAATCTATAATATGAAGTAACTTGAAGTATCTTGCAGGAGTAGGAAAAAGGGTAAAACGGGGTGATGGTTCCCCATGCATAAATGTGCTGGCATTTCCCTCTTTTTCTCCTTAAAACAACTACCTAGCTACACTTGTAGTTAAGTTGCTGATTTTGGTTTAGCCCTACCATTCCTATTTTTCTATTTATTTCTTTATTTTTATACAAATATAAATGAAATAACACTATACATTAATTATACAATATCAAAAGTCAAGTCATCAATGCATCAGCAAGAATAACTAAAGGGTCCTACGAAAATACAGTTTAAGACGTGTATCTTAAATTGGTCGTTCCTTATTTATATACCCTCTTCTTTCTTTAATTTATCCAACCAACAGTTTTTTTTTTCTTTAATCTTTAAATTAATATTTAATATTTCATGTTATCTATAAAGCATGAAATACAATTCCTTAATTTTCTGTTACATGATTAATGTTGGTATATAAAAATCTTTTTCCACTTCAAATGTTATTATTATAAGAATAAAAGAAATATTAATTATATTTTTTGATTTATTACGTAGGTTTAAAAAATGGTGACTAATATTCATGAATTCTTGCACTTAATCTTAAAAAAAAACCATTAAAATTGAAATGTCACAATCAAAAGATTCAATAGTAATATAATGTTAAGATAGAGATAGAGATAGCATAGCATCAGCGAAAGAGAAAGAAAGTGAAAATAAAAGGGACGCGGTTTTAGAGCTTGCATGACAGAAGAGCAACAGCTGGTTCTTTTTTATATGTATATGTTCTTCTTCAGCTCATTTATTACTGTTAAGACTGCGCGTTTTTTTCAGCACTCTTCTGTTTTACTAATTATTATTCTTTATTATCATTTTATAATTATTATCTTCTTTTTTAAAAAAATAAATAAATTATTAAGTGTATCACAGCTACACTTAAAATAAAAAGCTACTTATAACCATCATACCCTGCAGATATATCCTGGAAGTTGCCTTTGCACAGAGAATCCTATGTTTCAACATTATTTATATAATTTATTTTTATTTTATTATTTTTTTTAATCCGGATTTTGATACTCAAAATTTGACAATAACCCATGTGAGATGTACACATTTGCCCTTATTTTTAAAAAAAAAAAAATTATTACTAGGCTATGCAATAATTAATTTTTTTAATCAAGGTATCAACTTGGGAGGTTTACTTGTTATGGAAGTCCATCAAGAAAAATAAAAAGAAAAAAAAAATTCTACTACTTTGCTTTTGTTAACCTTTCCATGCTGGTTTGTTGTCTATCTTTAATTGGTGCATGTGGGTTAGAGTCTTAGATTTAATACCTTTTTAATCTTTTTTAGTTAATCAATATCTATGTCTTTGAAAAAATAAAAATAAAAAAGCACTCTTTTTAGGTTATTATTTGTTCAATAAAGAAGGAAGAATAAATACGATAAAAATGAAAAATGAAATAGAAGGTCATGTAAATGGCTTCCTTAGAAAGAACATATGGTTTATGGAAGATTACGTCGTAGCACACCACATTTCCAAAATTTATTAATTAAAGACCGTAAAATCTTTTTGACAGCAGTGAAAGATCGTTTTTGGATTAAAATCTGTCACGTTTTTTGACTATTTCAAAGTCCTCCGTTAATTAAATGTATAAAAGAGTACAACTATATAATGAAAATGAAATTTAAAGAAGAATAACAAGAGGGTTCGTTTTATTTTTCTTTTAATGAAAAAGGTTGAGTGTAAGCCATGAATTTCTTTGCATTATTATTATTATTATTATTATTATTATTATTATTTGTAGTTATTACTAATGTGGTCTAATTATCTGGCATGGTTTGACTACACTAGGATAGATAGACAAGTCATTTTCAAAAAAAAAAAGATTTAAATTATTTATAATTTAATTTACTTAGCTTGAAAATATCTGTCACCCATTTTACATTCAAGTCAAGAACTACTGTTCCTTTACTAGGGAGAAAAAAAAATAAAAAATACTCGTCACTTCATCTATAAATATCAAACTTTTGTCCCTCATTTTCAGTTCTCACTTCATTACTTCTCTTCCCTTCAAAAATAGAACATTTTAAACATAAAGAACCAACGGAAAACACAATCAAGTTCCCTTTTCTTGAATCTTGATCCATTTCTTTCAAGTTCTTGATCATCAATGGTGAAGAGTGAGCAGAAGATCCAATCACCAAAAGGATCAACAATGGGATCATCAAGAGGAATCGGCAATAATAACAATAATGATAAGAAGAAATACAAAGGAGTAAGAATGAGAAGCTGGGGATCATGGGTGTCAGAAATAAGAGCTCCAAATCAAAAAACAAGAATCTGGTTAGGTTCATACTCAACACCAGAAGCTGCCGCTAGAGCTTATGATGCTGCTCTTTTATGTCTTAAAGGCTCGTCTGCTAATCTCAACTTCCCCAATATCACTTCCTCTCATTACATTCCTGATACTGTTATGTCCCCTAAATCCATCCAAAGAGTCGCCGCCGCCGCCGCCAATAGTTTTGTCGACAATGCCACCTCTGCCGTCACCACCACCACTACCCCTTCTTCTTCTTCTTCGATTCCTTCCTCTCCTTCTGATCAGCTTGAAACTTATGATGATGTTTCCCTAATGCAATCTTTTGATAATTATAATCATCAGCCTATTTCATTGCTTGATGATTCTTCTTGGTACAGTTTTGATGATCAGCTAATTCACTTACAGTCGCTCAAGTCTCTTGATCAAATGTTCATCAATGGAGTTTCTTTCAATCCCATGATTGATGATTTTTATGAAGGCGATATTCGTTTGTGGAGCTTTGCTGAATAGTTTTTTTTTTTTTTTGGATGAAGGGCCAGATTTATATTCTTTTAATTAAATTGTGTAGTAATTAGTATTGATATTCTGCTGTTGCTTGCAGAAAATATTACTGACAAGTGACTGATAGAATTAAAATTCATATATATATGTATTTGATTTAATTAGGACAAAAAAAGAAACTCACATGGGAATGGAGACATTTTTTTGGACTCTCTCATGTGGGTTTTCTATGTATTGAAAGTTTATGTAATATCAAATTAAATTATTCAAATGTTTGTAATATCCAATGTTTAATAAAACTATATAAGAGCTGGGAGATTAATATTTTTTTGATTATTTTTATGTATATTTCTTTTTATTTATCATTTTCACTATAATTAAAAAGTATTAATGAGATTTAAATTTATGATAAAATTGAATAATTTAATGTATAAATTTAAATTTAATTATTCAATTTTTACTAAAAAAATATTAAATTTTATTGCAAATTTAAAAGTAACATATAAATAAAATTTAAATTTTATTCAAAAATATCATATAAAAATAAACGAATTGAGTAATTAGCTAGTATATTACTATATTATTAGAAAAGTCGGGTGATTTGAAAAACTTGAAATTAACCACTGTACTTTTGCCCGGTGAAAATGTCAGATTAATGGCTGTATTATCATGAGAAACAAAGCACAAGGATTATGGAAACTTGTAATCACATTTTTCCTGCAATTAAAAGGTCATTGCACTAATTACCAACAAGTAAATCTAGGAAAACATTTGGATGTTGGTAATAATATATACTATGATATATATGTCCCTTATCATGAACTCACATTTACTCCCTCCGTTCTTTATTATCTGTTACTTTTGAGTAAACTTCAAATTTTATTTATCTGTTACTTTTAGATTTTCAATGCAATTTAATTTTCTTTTTACAAGTTAATTTTCATTTTCAATAAAAATTGACAAATTAGATTCATTTTTTTACATTAAATTATTCAATATACATTGAATCACTCAATTTTTTTCTAAATTCAAAACTAATTAATATTTCTTAAATCTAATAAAAATAACAAAAGTGACAATTATAAAAAAATGGAGGGAGTAATTCCTAGTCAAGTACCTTTTTCCACCCAAAAAAAATTGATAAAAGGACCAAGAATGTGTAATATTTCATTATCTATAGCAAACTTCGTTTCATTAAAAAAAAAAAATTGACATGAGTTAGTTATAAAAAGTTATTCCTTTTCAACGGTGAAAGAGGATAAGTTTTTCAAATTGATTGGATTTTAAGCTTGGTTTAATGCTGAAATTATGATTAATTATAGATAGGCATCAAATTAACTTTTTTTTATGCCGAGAAAGGAGAGGTGGGACTCGAACACGTTTTATTAGTTATTAGTTATATTGTATCAGAATACTAAATAAATTATATGCATTTTGATATCTTTTAATTTAATAATCACATCTCTAATATATTGATTAACTTATTTATATTTTGAAGCAGATAAAAAGAAACTACGTGTATTATTTTTACTTTAATAAGAAATTTTGCATTTGAATTCTGAGTAACAAATATTTTTAATTATTTAGAAAAGATATATTACTTTTTTGTTATTAACGTACCTATATGATTTGAATTAATTTAAACAATAAATGCAAAATAGCGAATAGAAATTATTACGATTAAGGTGACTTGTATGGCTTGACATGATTACAAATGAAATGTCTATTCGATTTTCTTTAAATCGAATATAAATGGACCCAAATTATTAATTTTTTTGTAATTTGTATAGTTGAAATTAGAGTGAACCAGTTGCTTAAGCTAAGATTGCACATGAGTTGTCCACATATACAATGGGTTAGCGGATGGTGCCCCATCCTTAACTTGGTTTCTTGCAGTGTTCTAACATTGTATGTGACCTCTTTAGGCAGGTCAATAATGGGCCACGTTCCTCTCTTTTGATGTGTGACATAGAAAAGGGACTCCATGGCTTTAGACTATATAGATTTTTGGGCCATGGGTAGATAACTAGATATTACTATGTGGGCCCCATTATTAGATTAACGTGTCCCACATCAGCAATATTGTTGATGTCTGATTTGCGTGCATAGTACATTCCTACATGACAAATTCACAACATATCATGTGACGGAAAAAAGAATCAATCAAATTACATATTTTTAATTTCATATTGTCTTGTTCAAATTGTGATATTTTGATAGTGGAATTATATGCTAATCTATAGTTTGTTCTATTACAAATGTAAAGATCTTAAACTCTTTGTCGTAATAATCCAAGTTGTGAGGCATTATCTAACGTGGGGGGTTATGCGAGTAGGAAAACAATTGCCATGTATTATTGTCAGAATTAATTCAAGAATAATAGCATAAAATCTTGATCAATTTTATTTTCCTTGTATAAGAAGAAAGAATAATAATATTGATGCTGATTTCAAAATAATAATAATGCCAATGGTGCTTAAAGCGATCTTCTACCAAAGGGCGCATGATTTTCCATAAAATAAATAAAGGGATTTATTTAACAAAATATATTTGTGAATTCTTTTTTATATATTTATTTATCTCTTTTAATTAAGCTTTAATTTGTCAACATTAAACTTTTGAATTATAACTTAACTTGTAGCCACATGAAACCTTTTTCAATACCTTATTTATTAGAGAGCGCAAGATAGATGTGATTTAAAAGAAATGCAAAACTTTAATTTAAATATTTAGAAAATAAGTGTTTTGTTTAGCTTTGTAAATTTGTCATTATAAATATATATTTTTTAGGCTTAATATATCAAATTTCCCTTGTACTTGTATTTAATTTCAAAATTGATACTTTAATTTTAACTATTTTTGATTTAACACTTGAACTTTGAAAAGTGTATTAAATTACCACCTAACGCAATAATATTGCATATAACTTACCACCTATGCGCTGAAGTGGACTGGAGCGTGAAATGCACGCGCTGAGCGAAGTAGGCGATAAGTTATACGCAGTATCATTGCGTTAGGTGGTAAATTAAAAACTTTTCAAAGTTCGGATAGTAAATTAAAAATTTTTCAAAGTTTGAGTGGAAAATTAAAAACTTAAAAAGTAAAGGTATCAATTTTGAAATTAAATATAAGTATAGGGGGATTTTTATGTATTAAGCCTATTTTTTTTTTACTATATAATTGTTGGAAATAATTCAAAAAAGAAAAAAAGAAAAATCATACTAATGAAATCAATGATTTTTTTTTCTTTAAGATCAACAAATCAATAAAACTCAAATATAGTTCAAACAAGTAGGGAAATGATCCCAATCATACTAGAAAAACAAGAAAATAAAAGGAATATCTAGCCAAAACATAATTATAATCTTTGGAAACAGCTTAAAAGACCAAATAAAATCCCAATTTGATTGTATAAATACCTTCTTCCCAAGAGAACTTAGATCTAAATTTTTCAAATAAGGCTCTGTACCCCATCATACTTCCATGAAAGAACATTAGATTGACAAAATCTACTCAAAAAAATATCAGCAATCTCCTTACTTTCTATCTCGCAAAATAGATTTTAAAACTTTATAATATTCCAGCTAGAGGTGGTAAATTGAGCGGATTGAGTCTTATCACCTCAATTTGACACAAAACCATTATTTGGGATTAAAAAGATGTTCAAGATATTAATACCGAGGAATTAAAATTTAAAGCAATTTAGAAAATATGAATTTTTTTGAAGGTTTAAGGATTTTTTTTCGAGAAAAAAGATTACACATTATTTTATTTTCTTTAAAAAAAGAAAAAGAAAAATGAATTGTATTTAAGGATTGGGCCGGCCGTTGACTAGCTTATGTAATTTAAGGGGCTCTATTTTGGACCTATGACCCAACTGGAAACCATCAAAACCCTAGCCCAATAACAATTCACTGCTACAGAACGACTTGGGTGTTTGTCTCTTTCCCTTGCAGCTTTGCCATTGCTCATCGTTTCGAGTGCTGTTTTTGCGACTTCTGCCTTCACAAGCAGATTATTTTGAAGGACAACAATGGGTTACACAAAGGAACAGCTGCTTGCTCTCTTAAAGGTTTGCCTCTTTGCTTCTTTTTTTTTTTTTTCCTTTTTTTCCAGATGGTTTTTTGTTGAATCAAATTGATCCGGGGTTTCGTTCGTTTTCTATAATTTTTCATTTTCTGGATCATTTACTAAAGTGCTTGGTGATGGACATTAGATTGTGGATTAAATTTGGAAAGATTTAGTGGAGAATGGTAATAAGCTTATCAATGTTATTTGCTTTTATGGAATTGGATGGGGATATCGTTGCGATTTATAATTATGTTCAGCATTTACCTTCTGCACGACCCAGTGTATTGCGCTTTGATTTCTCTTGTTTAGCTCAACTTGTGTTGAATTTCGCCAATTAGCGTGTCAATGTGATGTTCTACATCAGCTTGGTTTGCTCAGTTTGTACCTAGTTGGGATTTGCGTTTGTTTCTTTCATAAAGAACATCACCGCCATCCATGATGTACTTTTTTTTAATGATGTTTGCCTAAAGCACTGGTGCACAGCTAGTTGCGTAAATTGGATGAAGTATTAGTACTTTTTCTAGTTATTGTGAGTAATCTGAAAATAATCATCAATATGATTTCATCTTTGTTGGAGAAGTGGAAATTGGCCCAAGAAATGCTATGTTAGGAAATATGATTAACTCGTTTTGCCAGTTGATGCTGCTGAAATTCTGGAAATGAGTGTATTTGTCTGCTTCTGTGGGTTAAGAGCTACAATTCTCCTCTGCTGTCCATGATCTGTAATGAGTTGTAGTTCTCATGGAGAATTGAGTGTTTTAAGTGATCTGAGAATTGCTCACGTTAATGTACATCTTCTGAATTATTTTGACTAATCTTCAAATTTGATTCTTTCTAGGAGCTTCAAATTGATTTTACTCAATATGAACATCCAGCTGTTTTGACTGTTGAAGCTCAGGTAAAGTTCATTTGAACTCTGTAATTTTTGACATTCGCACATCATATATTGGACTGCTGATGGCATGAAAATGACTTCTTTTATAAGGCAAAATATGTTGGGGATAAAGGAGGCAGGCTGAGTAAAAATTTGTTTTTGAAGGTAAGGGATAGAGGTGATTTTAAGAGGTGTATCTTCTAATTATTTTGGCAAAAAATGTTGATACTATATTGTTTCTTCTTTGGCAAAAAAATAATGTAGATTTTTGTGCACGTGCATATATGCAGGATAAGAAAAGTAGATACTATATTGTTTCTGCTTTGTCAGATACCAAAGTAGATATGAAAGGTGAATCAAAATTTCTTAACTTTTTGAGTTTTTCATCCTGTAATTTTATGGGTTTGAGGTGTTACAGGCTTGCTCTGTTTTGTGCTTGCCTGAGTTTGAATTTCTGATGCCTTTAAGGCTGAGCAGTTTTATCTCAAAGGCTTGGTCTGGGAAAAGGCGGTATAAGAATGGCTCCTGAAGAAGCATTGGGTGAGATACTTCAGGTAGTGTTCTATTTATGAGCATGTAAATCTAATTTTAATGTGTATTACTCAAATCCTTCTCCATTTCTGAAAATGCAAAGCTCATGTGTTTTTTGTTTAAATTAATATTTTTCTAAAATCTGCAAGTTTTCATATTGTCCACTGTCTGATGTTATGTATTTTTGTTTCTCAAGGTTCCACTAGGTTGTGTTACCCCTTTTGCGTTGGTGAATGAGTCAGCACGGTATGCTTTAGTTTACCTCTTTTTTCCCTCCTTTCTTTTGTTTTCTTGAAGTTATGAGATGTCCCTCAGTCAATTTGCATGTGCAATTCTACCTTTGCCTATCATATATCGTGCTTCTACCTTTGGCCTTAATTAATCATGTTCATTTTAAATGATTTAAATGATATGCAGGTTTCTTTTTTCATGCGGATATTGCAAACCATTAAATGGTGCTCCCTATTTAATAAACTGTTGTTATTTAGAGAGTAAACTCTCCTCTTTACTGTTATTGTCTACTTCACGGCATACCATAAGAAACCATGTTTTGAATTAAGACTATTGAGCAACCCATCCAGTATGTGTGATAGTACAGATGAGCCATAAGAAATTAAGTAAAAAAAATTAGAAGAATTTCTAGAACTTTAGTAGTGTTTTTCTATGTTCTCTAGGAGATGATTGATGGAGGAGGTAGTAATGAATTGGGAGAGAGTTTCTTAGGCTCAAATTTTGGGATCCTTGGGCTATTTTTTTGACCTAATTTTGTGCTTGGACTTTGCAATATGAGGTTGTATCTGGCTGAAGGAAAGTGAAAGTTCTGATTCTCTAAATTTTTAATTGAACTGAACTGAAATTTTATGGAAACTAAATTTTGGGTTGGTTGGTTATTTGAACTCATGTAGTTTTCCCTACAACAATTAAGAGCAAAAAAGTATCATTTGGCCCCTGGCCATTACAGGTTTTTTCCATGGAGTCCCTGAAATTCTATTGGGTCCCTGAATAAATATTTTAGTACTCACTGGGTCCAAATTTGAGAATTTTAATAAAATGATAATATAATTAGCACATACTGTTTCTTGAACTCTCACTTTTTGTTTCCCTTTGTTGAGTCTCTACTTAGGCCCAATGTGTAAATTAATGTTAGGGACCCAATAGAATACAATAGAAATTCATAGACTGTAAAGAAAAACATATATAATGATTGAGGGCTCAAATTTTTTCCGAGTAGAATTCAGTAGACTGTTCACTGTTATTAGTATTTGATTCTCATGTTCATTTTTATTGTTAAAAACATTTATGGAATATCTTTTGGTTTGTGTAGACATGTCTCACTCTTGCTGGATAAAGGATTTATCTCACAGGAGCATTGTTTCTTCCATCCATTATCTAATGATATGTCAATCTGTAAGTTCCTACAAATTTTATTTTATTTCATTTTTTTTGGTGTGTGTGTGTGTTGGGCATGGGGGGCGCGCACGCGCGCGTGTGTTTTAAGGGTAGTGGCTGGAGGGTTATACCTTTTCTCTTGAAATTCTTTATATATTTCTTCTAATTGAGTCCTGGTTACAGGATGCAGTATTGTTAATTCTCATCCATGAATCCTTGGAACAATAAAATGAATGATTTTAAAATATGAAATAGAGATTAAGGATGAAAGACAATCGCTAGAACATAGTCCTCTATTGAGTTTAATCCAAGCCTTGTGCAAAATCCAGAAATAAAAAAGAAAATTGAGCTGACAATTTTTTTTCTTAGAAAAAATTTACTTTTTACCATTTTTTCTGCTTGACCAAATTTTTTATTCTTGAAATTTCTCTGCTTTTGCTGCAATTTTGTTGAAGTGGTTTTGTTTAGTTCTTTATGCTTTTTGGAACCTTTATTTTATGTAACTTTGTAACTATTAATACTTGTTCATTTTCTTGAATATATTTCCTGATCTTTCATAAATATATATATTTTTTTTCTCAAGCTCTTCATGCTCACGATCTGGACAAATTTCTTAAATCCAATGGGAGAGAACCCTCATATGTTGACTTGGAGGTAAATTCTGTGTTCATTTTTGTAATAATTCACCAAAAGCAGACTCTATGGACATATAACATTTTTCTTTTCCTCGATCTTGTAGGCGAACCCACCCGTAGGAAAGGATCAACCTCCTGATCTGGTAGGTTTAGTTCCATCTGGTTCCACTGTTCTGTCTGAACCTCCAGAAAAGGCAGCTCTCACAGGAGGTCAGACTGAAATTCCTAAATCTGCTGACAAGAAGTCCACCGTTGCTGCAGGTATTCACTGCAAATGTTGTTTTACTTCTCAATTATTTGCTTGTTTCTGCATGGTGGTGGTGGTGGTGGTAGGCACCATAGGCAAAGAATTTTTTTCCTTGATTGTTCAACTTCTGTATTACCGTCCATTCATTTGAGAGATGTTTTCAAAGTACTTTCAAATTGGTTTTGCTGTCCTTGTTTCGGTTGCAATCCTTCATGCCCCTCTCAAAAAATTAGCATTAGAAAGAAAATCACAAATAAGTCATGGGTGTAGCTGATCTTGTACATTATATGTTTAAGATTGAAAGAGAACAACGACAAAGATCCCAAGGAGTGAACCATGGTATAATCACCAGTAAAATTACACACAGATGTAGGACATCTATTTCTTCTTCTACATGTAGATGTTTCTCCCCCTCTTTGCTTTAAGTTCTTCTTTGACCAAAATTTGGATGGATGGACTTCTAAGAAATAAACAGCTTGTTTATGCAACTATTATTTTTGAACTTTGGATCATGGGTTATAAATGCATTCTTCTATGCATAATATAGCAAGATTTCATTGAAGTTTTTGAGCTGCTCAGCCAAAAGTTCTTTCATGTATATGACTTGTGGGAAACTTTTTCATTATCTATTTATCTTCTTTGTCTTGAGCGGGCTACTAATTGGATCATAAGAAAATTATGAGATTGACTGAACCAATAATAAAATTATAAATAGATGAAAACATGCTATCTTGTTCTTTTTCAAAAGAACTTTTCTTCCTTATTCGTGCAATAACAGCTTATATTGGTAAGATATTGTTCCAATTGAGCTTCAGGATTATTGCTTGGGTGGGTTTAGTTTATAATTTGTGACATAATGTGCCCTTTCATGGATGAAGTCAAAGCGACAAAGCTGCCTGTTGCTGTAAAAAATATTAAAGGCGAGTCAGCTGCTGCTGCACGTAAGCCAGGAATTTTCTCTGATCCTGAATCACTTGTGGAGGAGATTCTGAATAAAACGTCTAATCTATTGCTTTCAGAAGTAAGCTTGGTATTATGCTTTCTTCAGTTTCAACATCAGTCGTATTTTTGCATTAGGCATAAGGAATTTTTCTTTACAGATTAAAGAGGACTCTATCAGACAACACGGTGATCATCTGGGAGCTGTGGTTGCTGACAGTGTTAGAAAGCATCTTAGCTCGGATTTGACAAGTCTTGCTGTGAGTAACCATCATACTTTGTTAAGTAAAACCTTGTCTGGGCGTGGCTTGTCTGCAAAATGACTGATTTCCTGCCATGCTTATGTTAATGATTTCTCATGTCATTTCTTATGAAGCATGGTATATCGTCTCCTTGATGAAGCATTTGATTGTGGAAGCATTTGAACATAATAAATAATATTATGCTGATGTTCATATGGATGGTCTTTTTATTGCAGATAATGTTCAAGAACACGGCCTATGCTCAAGGGTTTTATGCAGGCACTCACCATCATCCCAGGTCCTTATAAACTTGTTTGCAATGATTAGTGGGATCAACCCCAAGAGAAATTGATGGAAATGTGTTTCAACATTTTTTAGCAGATATGTGCTTTTCCGAAGTAATGCATGATCAACATTTTCCACATTGATTATTGTTCACCATTTTTATATAGGTTTGTCTACCAATCAACTATTGGTTCTCTCTGTTAATCGTTGCAACTTTAGGTGAATTGTTAACTGAGCTTTACTGTTCTATTTAATCTTGGTGGTTGGATAGAAATGGGTGGAATCAACTCTCTCCTAATGTGGACCAATTTGAGCAATTCAGTTGAATTTCTGGGAAGAAATGTCTGCTTAATTTCTTTATAGGACATCTGATAGATTAGTGCGACGATAAAAATGCACAAGGAAATGGCATCTTAGATTTTTATGAAAAAAAAAACAAAAAAAAGAAATTTTTCAGTTTGAGTTACATGACTACTTAATTTACTGATTTGCAGGTGATGAAATTATTTAATGATTTTTTAATCAATTTGAAAGAGAAATAATTATTATGTTAATTACATGGATAATAATTGTTACTTGTTAGAATCATAGAACAGCTTCTCATGTACAAATCAATTGGTTCAATTACAACAGATAGAAAGAGGAACAGTTAAACATTTCAAACTAAGCAATCTTGAGATCATTTCTCTGCTGAAGAATGTTTCAACGCATAAAATGCAGCCGCAATCTATATAACCAGCTTAATTCTGCAAAACAAATTGCAACGCATTATTTGCAATCATAAACATTAAAAAGTACAAGTAATAACAAAGTAACTGCCTGAATTAGATCATTCTAAATTTTGCTATGTGCATGGATCATATAGATTTGATGTTGTGCTAAAGTTGAAAGAAGATGGAAAAGCAAGCACTAGAAAATAATCTAAATGGGGTTGAATTGGTATAAATGCGAAGAGCTCGTTTAACTCGAACAAAATAGCATTTATGCAGAGGAAGGTGAAAATGACATACCAGTAATTTAGCAGCTACACACGATGTCTTTTCCACAACTGCCCTTCCATAACTACTTTACACACTTTACTTTACATTCCTACCAAACATATAAACATCATTATAGTTTTATCAAGACCTCCAACTTTTTTTACTTCTAAAGAATATTGCAAGGACACCATCTTGGCCTAACTGCTGGAACAATAACACTGAATTTAGTATAAAATTAAAAATCTCAACTTTCAAATTACCAACACAACTAATTTGCATTTTAAAGAAATATTGGGTTTAATAGAAGTAAAAAGTTTCCATTTTCAAGGTAATAGTTCGCAGAAGAATCTCTACAACTAAATATTATTAAAGAGATAAAAAAAAAAAACCTTACCTCTTGGAGAAGCATCAACGTGATCTCCATGCAACCTGGGGCGAAACGGCCAGAAATTGGTCAATTGTCTCCTCCACCATGGGCATCTTCCACTCCTTACCTCACCATTTTGGCACTCAGGAGCACTGGTTTCCGAAATAATAGGCAACTCTTGTCTGCAAACAGGGCAAGAATTGTGCAACCTTAACCAAGGCACAATACAATCATTGTGGTATATGTGTTTACAAGGCAATTCCTTTGCTTCCCCTCCAATCTTGAATTCTTCCATACAAACTGGACAATTGGAGTCATCCACTAAATGACTTGCAGCTATTTTCACTGTAGGGATTGCGTGGATGACCGGCTCCGGTACTGGCGGTGGCCCTGGCCGGTCATTTTCAGTCAATTGTTCGATCAAATTATCTAATCCTAGACCCAGAAAGTAATCCCTCGGATTAACTCTAGGAGGAATCGGGGTTTGAGGCCTGGAATTGGGTTCAATTGGAGAAAAAGGATCGATTGGTCTAAGCACAATCCATGTTCTTGGCCTAGATTGGATTCCAGCTTCTTCTTCCAAACCATCTAAACTCAGATTTCTACGCCTCCTTGGGTTGATTTCAGCATCAGGATCCCATCTATTTCGCCTCCGAAACCACGATCTTCCGCGATCTAAATTATCAAGACCATAACTAAATCTGCTGATTGGCGGGTCAAGCATGAGAGAGAGTGCTTCAAGTAAGCGAGCTTCAGGGGAAGGATCGAAAGCTGTAAAATCGACAACTAATCTGGGTCTGTTCATCTCAATCTCGGAAAGGAATTGCTCCGAACATCGAGGACAGATGATTTCTGAAGGATTTGAGGCTGCAATTCTGACCATTCGATGGCACTGGTAGCACCAATATGGTTGAAAAGTTGGTGTGGTTGATTCTTCAGATGTTCTTCTTGGTGGGCTCAAAGACATGATTTTTCTGATTCTTAAGGTTTAGAAATCAAATGGGTTTTTTTATCAAAAAAATTTGCGAGTTAATTGCTAGATCGAGGAGAAGAAATCAAATGGCAGATGAACATCATATATAAGATACGTAAACGAAGAAAAGGAAAGAATGGCTTTTCTTGATTGCATAAAGCAATGCTTTCTTTATCTGTTAATGGAGATGCTGTTAGGGCTTGCATTATCTTCATTTCCACTGTTTCTTCTCTGTGAAGAAGAGAATGTGTAAGGTTTGGTGCAAAGGGAATGGAAATTATATTAGAATAAAGAAAAAAAAAAAAAGATTAAACTATAATTTTTTTAAACAAAATTTGAAATTGCGAGGGAAACATAACCGCTACCTTTCAGGAGAAGTGTCAGAAACACCCACTAAATTAAGGTACTAAATTGTGGCTTATAAAAAGGCCTATGGGCCCAATACAAAATGGTCAAACTACTGAAGAACGGCCCTGAAAGGTAGGCCCAGTTTAGTAATTATGGACCTTCAAAATGGGGTATGATGAGGTCTCACTTATTCTCATTCTCCTTTCATTCTAAGCCCTAACCTCCTAAATTTTAAGCATGAGAATTTATTTGTAGTTTGTAATGCTAGAAATTATTTTTTAAATTATAAAATTTATTCGTGGACATAAAATAATTTCTAGAATTCTTAGAAGTATTGATAATTTTTCAGTTTATTAATATTTAACAGTTTTTATTTCTCTCTAAAAAAAATACTAATTTTTATTTCCATTTAAGAACTTCTTAATTTTATTATAAATGGTGCGATTAAAACTCGAATTCAATATCTTTAAATAAATCGATATCAATAAATTAAAAGTTCATTGGTGTTTTTAAGTGAGAATTTAATGAGTGATTTGGAGGGATATGAGTAGATGAAGTAGAGAAAAGTGGAATTATATTTTCATGTGATTATTTTAAAAAGACCTATTTTTATCAACAGACTACCAAACATATGGACTCAATATAATAAATAATTTCCAACATTAGAAACGTATATACAAACTTTCATGTGGTTGTTAATCTGTATTTTATGATTCCAAGGAACAGTATTTATTTATTTATTTCCATCCTAATTAAATAAATATTTTGTATGGAAGTGTTAGGTGAGCAGTGCTATGATCTTATTAGGAGTATCTCAGATAGCCATGATTAATAAATAATTTATGATTCAAATGAAAATAATGTTTGACGCTAATTAATTAGGGTTTGATTGTTGGAGAATTAATCATCTAATTAATTATCTATATCCCAATTTCATGTGAGAACACAGTTGTTCCTGTAAAGACGTACGTACTTATAATTGAGCATTAATTGTGGTCAATTATTGTTTGCCATACCCTAAATTGAACCTAATTCTAACCATTTCTGAAAAATCCTAGCTCAAATATCAGTGGACAAAATTAACCCACGTCATTTCTACCAAAGTAGGTGAGATTTGAGTTCAAATTTCCTTAAACTATATTTCAAGTTTAATTGTTGTACTTACATGAATTATATGTCATCCAAAACATCACCTTCATTGAAAAATCATCTTCTATTATAAATTATTAAATGAATTAGTTTTTTTTCGGTTGCCTACAGCACATTGAGCCCCAAAATATTGGAGAAAAAAAGAAAAAAAAACCTGAAATAGGAAAAGTAAGAATATCATAAGCAGGCGCAGAATTATTTATGTCACTTAATTAGTACTGATGATGGAGGGAGGTCCCCCTAAGCAATCAATTATATAATGTCCCTTTTAAACTACCTCATTGCTTATTTAAATAATTAATTCATCTTAATAAACTGCATACTCCAGTAAAATATTCATTTTCTCAACTAGGATAATTTTATTTTTAATTTTTTAAATTATTTGAAATTGAGACATTTTTTTATATTTTTAAAATATATAATTTTTATTTCTGAAATTATTAAAATGTATATATTTTACTTTTAAGCTAAATAATATTTAGCATAATGTAACTAGTTGTCCATAAAATAAGGACAAAAATACCATATTTCACATAATTCTGGATGGGTAAAAATTAGTTTTAAATTTTTTTTGGCATCATTCCAAAATTCATAGTAATTCTCGCCCTCTTCCTGATTGTGAAAAGAAAAGTTTGGTTAAAGTCATTCGATGTCTCTTTTTTTTTCTTTGTTATATTATATATAATGGAGTAATTTTTATTATTTAATTTCGAATTTACCATAAATCTTGCAGTGAAGTACTGTTTGGTTAGTCATCATCACCTATTATATGGACCAAACCCTATTCAGCATTCTGAAATATGCAGAAGCTGAGCTATTAAGTACACAACTGACAGATAATTTACTTCTCACATGTCACTGATTTTTCTTTTTTATTAATTAAATATTCAAATATTCATTAAGAGAATTGATTTGCGTATCTGTGTGTCGTTTTGTATTATTTTATGGACTTAGTTTCGTAAATTGAGCATGTGCATCCCAATTTATTTAATTAACTAAATCTTTTCACTTAAACCAATCATCACATGCATATATTCTATTACATTGGACCTTAATTTTCCCTTAATTTTATTTACAGATGGATCTATCAGCTTCCATTTTATTAATACTGAAATAACGTACCCTTGTTATTTCATTTTGAAATTAATTGGAAAATAAATATTTTTAAATTCAAAGAGAGCACTCAAATTATTTGAGCCAGCACATTTGAAAAAAAAATTGATAGAATTTCAACAAAATAGACTCCAATGCTCAAATCATTAGAAATCTTAATAGTGAAAAAAATTAGAAAATAAAATATTTCAAAATTTAGTGAAGATCTTATATAAACTATAAAATAACTTGTATACTGTATAAATGAGTTAAATCATTAATATTATGTAAATTTTTATGTCGGTCCATTATTGATTAGTAACGTATGTCAATTACATATGATTTTTTTAATAATTACAACGTTGAATCCTTTTGATTACAAACGCGGAAGAGAAAACTTAATTCCAAAGTAAATCAAATAGATAGATTTTACCTAATGTAGAATGAAAAATAAGAAAATATTCAACGAAGTAGCACTCATTTTTCTAATCAAATAAATTGAAAACCGACCTTGAATAATTGAGACCTACATAATATAAACTACAAAGAGTGAAGCTGATTAAAAATGTTGTTGAATCCTAATAAAAAGACGAATGTTTTGAATATAAATTATGAAATAGTCAGATTTTGCCAATTATCTTTCATTATTTTCAATTATATACGTACAATATCGGTACTCATTAAATAAGAAATAGTGATTGGATGTTGATGTCAATAATTGGAATTTCATTTTTTTTATATACAATTAACAATAATAATAGATAAAGGTAAAGGGAGATATATTTCCATTTTTAATGATGTAAATGTTAAATTTTTTTGGGTTAATTATAAAATTATACTTGAATTATAGGATAGTTTTTAATTTTAAGTTCATGTCCTTTCAATTTAAAAATTATGTTAGCTTTTATTAAAGTTGCCGGAAATTGAAAGATTAATTATAAAATTAGGTCTGAATTATAAAATAGTTTTCAATATCAGATCCAATAAAAAAAATCACTTGGTCTCGATGTTGGATGTGGGGTTCCTCCTCAATGGTGGGGCCCACTCCATTTGAAAAAGAAAAAAAAAAAAATAAAAAGGTTGTTGAATGTTTGAAAAGTCAAAGAATGAAGAAGCAAAATTGCTTCTGCTTACGCGTTAAAATTTTTTCAAAGGAAATTAGGTAGCCTAACGCGTAATTAACGCATAGTTTACGCGTTTATTTTTCCTATAAATAGGCATTTGATTCTTCAGTTTAAATTCATTCCATTCCTTAGAAAAAGGATTGAGATAGTTTTGTAAATAGAGAGAGAGAAGTATTTTAGAAAAATTATTGGGATATTTTTCTAAAAGGGGAGTGACAAAATAGTGAGTTTGGGAAATACTTGTGTGCCACTATTTTGGGTTTATCTCAAAATTATTGTGTTATTTTTCCTCTCTTGTACCCATTAATTTTATTAGTGGAAGAAATAATTTCGGAGTTTGTCCCGTGGACGTAACCCAAACGTTTTGGGTGAACCACGTTAAATTGCTGGTGTCAATATTCTGCTCTGCTAATTTATTTTATTTATCCGCTGTGCCCAACAACTGGTATCAGAGCCAAGGTTATTTCTTAGTATGCTCTGTGGTTGCAGCATAGACTGATCTTCCACATCAGAAAAGATTTTTCCTTGAGTACTGTTTACGTATACGGCACTGTTCATACATACGGTACTATTCACGTATACGGTGACTATTCACGTATACGGGTACTATTCACCGTCAGAAAATTTTTTGGATCGAAGAAGTTCATCGAATTCCGATCTAAATGGAGGCAAAAAATAGCAGAATGATCTACTTAAATGGCTCAAACTACCACATCTGGAGTAAAAAGATGAAAGATCTTCTAGTTGTGACGAAGATGCATTTGCCGGTGTTTGCCACAGCTAAACCCGAAGGTAAAACCGATGAGGAGTGGGAGTTTGACCACGAGCAGGTGTGCAGTTTTATCCGACAATTTGTCGAAGATAATGTGTTCAATCATATCTGTAATGAGACAGATGCCAGAACATTGTGGAGTAAGCTGGAGACGTTGTACTCTTCAAAGACGGGAAATAATAAATTATTTTACTTGACCAAGTTGGTGCAAGTAAGATATAGAGAAGGGACTTCCTTGCCAGACCACTTGAACGAGATGGAAGGAATCCAGGATCAGCTAAATCGAATGGGAGTAAAGCTGGATGATGAAGTATTTGCTTTATTGGTGTTAGCCTCTCTGCCACAGTCTTGGGAGACTTTGAAGATCTCCATCACAAACACTGCGCCCAATGGTGTAGTCAACATGGAGATTGTAAAAAGTAGTATCCTGAATGAAGAAATGAGAAGGAGATCACAAGCCTCATCTTCTTCATCACAATCAGATGTTCTAATTACAGAATCTAGAGGAAGGAGACAGTCTAGGGAACAGAACCCTAGAGGCAAGAGCAGAGGGAAGTCAAACAAATATGCCAATGTTGAATGCCATCACTGTAAAAAGAAGGGCCACATTAAAAAGTTCTGTAGAAAGTTCAAAAAGGAACAGGAGAACCGAAGCAGAGCTGTGAAGAGAGACGATAGCAGTGATGATGAGCAGACTAATATCGTAGATGAATTCAATATCATTTATGATGAAGATATTGTTAATCTTATATCTCAGGAGTCCAGTTGGGTACTTGATAGTGGTGCTACCATTCATGCTACATTTCGTAGAGAATTCTTCTCATCATACACATCTGGAGATTTTGGTGTTGTTAAGATGGGAAATGAAGGCCTGTCAAAGATTGTTGGCAGAGGAGATGTTTGCTTGGAAACAGAGAATGGTACCAGATTAATTCTGAAGGATGTCAGGCATATTCCAGATATGCGCCTGAATTTGATCTCTGTACGCAAACTTGGAAATGAGGGATATTGCAGTTCCTTCATTTATGACAAATGGAAGCTTACAAAAGGCTCATTAGTAGTGGCTAGAGGTGAAAATCATACAACTTTGTATGTGATGGAAGCAAAGCTCTCCACCGACACAGTAGCTGCAATGGAGAAAGATAGTACAATTGAACGGTGGCATCGGAGACTTGGCCACATGGGAGAAAAAGCAATGAAAAGCCTCGCCAAGAAGAAAGTATTGCCCGATATGGATGAAGTGCACTTAGACAAATGTGTTGATTGTCTAGTTGGAAAGCAAAACAGAGTTGCTTTTAAAAGTTCCCTTCCTTCTAGAATGAAGAATGTGTTAGATCTGATTCACTCAGATTTATGTGGACCAATGCCAAAGTCACTTGGTGGTGCTCAGTATTTTGTGACTTTCATTGATGATCATTCGAGGAAAACGTGGGTATATCTTCTGAAGACAAAAGATCAGGTGCTAGATGTCTTCAAAAAATTTCATGCCTCAGTTGAGAGACAGACTGGGAAGAAGTTAAAATGCATCCGGACAGACAATGGTGGAGAATACACTGGGCCATTTGATGTTTATTGCAAAGAGCATGGTATTCGGCATCAGATGACACCTCCAAAGACACCGCAGTTGAATGGCTTAGCTGAGAGGATGAACAGAACTTTGATGGAGAGAGTCCGATGTCTACTCTCACATGCAAAGTTACCTAAGAGATTTTGGGGTGAAGCTATTCTCACAGTTGCACACGTGTTGAATCGTTCACCTTGTACTCCTCTCAAGATGGATGTTCCAGAAAGAGTATGGTCAGGAAAAGATGTTTCCTATGATCATCTGCGGGTGTTTGGCTGTAAAGCATTTGTTCATATCCCCAAAGATGAGAGGTCCAAACTTGATGCCAAGACAAGACAGTGTATTTTTATTGGCTATGGTCAAGATCAATTTGGCTATAGATTTTATGATCCTATTGAAAAGAAACTTGTCAGGAGTCGTGATGCTGTATTTGTTGAAGATGAGACCATTGAAGATATTAACAAAATGAAGAAGGATGTTCCTGATTCCAATGGCGACTTATCAGATTTAAAATTAATCCCTCCAACACCGGTGCCAAGAGAAGTTGGAGATGAAGACCAGGTTTATCCACCTGATGATGATGATGCTCCTATAGAAGTTGGTTCTGATGATGATGATGATCAAGATGATATTCCAGCACCAACACCTATGGCTTCTCCACCTCCACAAAGGAGAAGTGAAAGAACAAGATGGCCATCTTCCAGATATCCTCGTAACCAGTATGTGACTATTACTGAAGGGGGAGAACCTGAGAGTTATCAAGAAGCCATAGATGATGAATCCAAGCAGAAATGGATTGAGGCCATGCAAGATGAGATGAAGTCACTGCATGAGAACAAAACTTTTGAACTGGTGAAGTTGCCCAAAGGCAGAAGGGCCTTGAAAAACAGATGGGTGTTCAGGATTAAGCATGAAGAACACAGTTCCAGTCCACGTTACAAAGCCAGACTGGTTGTCAAGGGATTCAGTCAAAGAAAAGGGGTTGACTTTGATGAGATTTTCTCACCAGTTGTGAAAATGACATCTATTCGAACTGTGCTAGGGTTAGCAGCAAGTCTTGACCTGGAGGTTGAACAGATGGATGTCAAAACTGCCTTCCTGCATGGTGATTTGGAAGAAGAGATATACATGGAGCAACCAGAAGGGTTCCAAGAAAAAGGTAAAGAGAATTATGTTTGCAAGTTGAAGAAAAGCCTCTACGGCTTAAAACAGGCGCCAAGGCAATGGTATAAGAAGTTCGAGTCTGTTATGGGGGAGCAAGGCTACAAAAAGACTACTTCAGATCATTGTGTTTTTGTGCAAAAATTCTCTGATGATGATTTCATCATTCTTTTGCTCTATGTGGATGATATGTTGATCGTTGGCCAGAATGTTTCGAGAATTAACAATTTGAAGAAGCAGTTGAGTAAGTCTTTTGCTATGAAAGACTTGGGGCCAGCAAAACAGATTATTGGCATGAGTATTATCAGAGACAGAGGCGCCAAGAAATTGTGGTTGTCACAAGAGAGGTATATTGAGAAAGTACTTCAGAGATTTAATATGGACAAGGCTAAAGTAGTTAGTTGTCCTCTTGCTACTCACTTTAAGCTGAGTTCTGAACAAAGCCCTTCTACAGACAAAGAGAAGGAAGAGATGGATAAAGTTCCATATGCTTCAGCAGTTGGAAGTTTAATGTATGCTATGGTGTGCACACGGCTAGATATCGCTCATGCAGTTGGAGTTGTGAGTAGATTCCTTTCAAATCCTGGAAAGGAACATTGGGCTGCAGTAAAATGGATTTTCAGGTATCTTCGAGGAACTTCCAAAATATGTCTATGTTTTGGAAATGACAAACCTGTGTTAGCTGGATACACAGATGCAGATATGGCTGGTGATGTGGATTCCAGAAAATCCACTTCTGGTTACCTGATTACTTTTGCAGGGGGAGCTGTGTCATGGCAATCAAAGTTACAAAAGTGTGTTGCACTTTCTACCACTGAAGCAGAGTTTATAGCAGCAACGGAAGCTTGTAAAGAGTTGCTATGGATGAAGAAGTTCTTAAAAGAACTTGGTTTGCAGCAAGACAAATATCGGCTATTCTGTGATAGTCAGAGTGCTATTCATCTTGGTAAGAATGCCTCCTTTCACTCAAGATCAAAACATATTGATGTGAGATATCATTGGATAAGAGATGTGATGGAGAAGAAGCTACTACAACTTGAGAAGATCCATACAGAAGAAAATGGGTCAGACATGTTAACAAAAACTCTACCAAGACAGAATTTTGAGTATTGTCGGCTGGCTGCAGGACTAGCGAAGCCCCCCACCATGTAGTCGGAAGGGGGAGAATTGTTGGATGTGGGGTTCCTCCTCAATGGTGGGGCCCACTCCATTTGAAAAAGAAAAAAAAAAAAAATAAAAAGGTTGTTGAATGTTTGAAAAGTCAAAGAATGAAGAAGCAAAATTGCTTCTGCTTACGCGTTAAAATTTTTTCAAAGGAAATTAGGTAGCCTAACGCGTAATTAACGCATAGTTTACGCGTTTATTTTTCCTATAAATAGGCATTTGATTCTTCAGTTTAAATTCATTCCATTCCTTAGAAAAAGGATTGAGATAGTTTTGTAAATAGAGAGAGAGAAGTATTTTAGAAAAATTATTGGGATATTTTTCTAAAAGGGGAGTGACAAAATAGTGAGTTTGGGAAATACTTGTGTGCCACTATTTTGGGTTTATCTCAAAATTATTGTGTTATTTTTCCTCTCTTGTACCCATTAATTTTATTAGTGGAAGAAATAATTTCGGAGTTTGTCCCGTGGACGTAACCCAAACGTTTTGGGTGAACCACGTTAAATTGCTGGTGTCAATATTCTGCTCTGCTAATTTATTTTATTTATCCGCTGTGCCCAACACTCGAATCTCTAAAAAAAAATTCAATTTATGTTAGTTGCTAACAAGATTATGGATGAAATTCATCTAATTGAAAAAAAACTTGAAATTGTGACTGACATTGTAAGATCTTATTCGTTGAATCTTCATGTCTAAATTTGTAATTAATTTCTTTGTGTTTAGAGATATTAAATTATCTATCAACCAACTTCACATTATTTTAGTGGACTGTATTTTTTTTCAAAAGTCAATAAAGAAACTCCATTAACCGTCCCCTACCTCTACTCATAACTTTTATTTTTTTTTTTCTCTAAAAGAAAAAAATAATAATAAAAAACACAAAGAAAGGAATTATTGAAGGAAAGCTAGATTTAACTAAATACTATTTTTTCTCAAAAAAAAAAAGGGTGAATGAGGTTTATTTAAGGGATAAAGATGACTTTTACTACTGATTTTATGAACTATTTGAAACAGGAATTTTATTCTTATACTTTTTTTCTTTTTGAATTGGTCAAAATATAATAATTTTATTTTTATCTCGTTCCATAATTTATCATATAATATTATGTGTCGTTCAATTAAAATATAAAAGATATCTGTTTGGATAAATTAATTGACGAAAATTATCTATTGTGAAAAATATAAAAGTAATATCTTTTCATTTCAAATAGTTTATTGATAAAATCTATTAAAAAATACACAAAAAAAAAATTCTCTATTTCGAATATTTCAAAAATAGTTTATTTTATTGGATTAATTGTAATTTCTGAAAAAAAAAAATTAAATGTCACCCTTCGTTTACTTGGACTTTGGGATAAATTTCTAGAAATATTTGCCATTATGATGTGACAAAATTAAATTCTCAACAACATTAAAGAAAAATAAAAACTTTATTGTTGAAAGTCAAAAGAGGGGCATTGTGTTGTAAAGTTCTAGAAGCCGCTTGAAAAATTCAAATGCATAAGGTGAGAGACCTTGTATTTGAAGGCAAGTGTTAAATAGAATTGGACATTTTGTTGTCTTGATTAGTCTAATTAATTAATTTTATTTTTTTATTTTACCCATCCTTTGGTATTGGAAATCCACACTCTAATCCTCTTACTCAAATTTATGAACTTAATTTGACTCAATAATATAGGTATATCATAATAATTAATTAATAAGCCATTGAATTTCAGATTATATATACATATTTGAATGCTTTTAAGTTATAATATCTATATATATATATATATATATATATATATATATATATATATATATATGTGGACCAAGTCAGAGTAGACTTTCATGGCCAATTGAATGGCTGCACATCAAAATCGTAAAATGATACAGAAAATGTCAAAACTTTAAATGAAAAAGCCCCACTTTTTTTATTAATTTCCAATTAAATTATTAGCACTTAAATTTTCTCTAAATTAGTTTCCTTTTAAAGAATTTTGGAAGGCAGAGTTAGAAGAAAAATTGCCCTACATAATTATATGACCATTTAATTAATTAAGCGCTTTAAAAAGAATTATACAAAGCCACTCTTTTATCTTTTTATTTATTTATTATTATTATTATTATTATTCTTTCTAGTTATGGATAAAGCAAATTAAAAACTTTTTTTTATTGCACTTTACAACATTGATGGATAAAAATGAATTTTATGATTAAAATAAAACTGTAGTATGGGATTATGGGGCCATTATCTAGTTGCCTTTTTCATTATTATGAAAGTGTTTTTTTGGGTTTGGATTAAATTGCAAGCAAAAGAAAAGATCAATGATGATTCTGATAAATTTAGTTATGATAAGAGATAGACTATTGCTTTTTTTTTTTTTTTTTTTTTTTAAATATTATATTTTATAATAGCAGAAGCATGGTAATTGTCATCTCCATACAATAATAGTTTTTCAAATGCCCCAAAATGATTTAGGAGACTCTATGGGAAGAGCTGTTTATGTGTTTCTGCTCTCTTTTTTTCCTCTTATTTTTTCTATTTCATAATATCTGTTATTTTTAAATAAAATTTAAACTGTATTTATTAGTCACTTTTAGACTTTTAATATATTTTTTTTTCAATTTAATTTTATTTTTCAATGAGAATTAACCAATTAAATTTAAATTCGTGCATTGAATTACTCAATTTTATTTTAAATTTAAATCTAATTAATATTTTTTAATTCTAGTAAAAATAACAAAAGTGACATATTATGTAACTAATAGAGTAATTTCTAATAAGATGAATATGCTATCAAAACTAATTATGTGGTTACTTTTTGAAAATGTTATAATAGAAAGTTTGCATTATATTCTTATAATATACTTTTCATTTTAAAAGATTTTTACGTTTCAAATTAAATATATTAATAATATAAGAACAATATGTACTTGATGTCAATTATTAAGATATTACTCATTTTATTTCATTTTATGTGTCACTTTTGTTATTTTCACTAAAATTAAGGAGCATTAATTAGACTCAAATTTAGGATAAAATTGAGTAATTTTATATACAAACTTAAATCGAATTGGTCAACTTACATTGAAAAAGAAAATTAAATTGAGAAAAAAAAACTTAAATTACATTAAAAATTTAAAAATGTCATTAAAAGTTTAAAAGTATCAGATAAATGAAATTTTAATTTTACTTAAAACTGACACATAAAATGTAATGGAGGGAGTATCAATTTTCGAATCCAAATAAGTTGAAATGTATAATATAATTCAATTTTAATTACTCTCTTCATTCATTTTTATTTGTCACTTTTGTTGTTTTCATTATGATTAATGAGTATTAATTAGATTTAAATTTAAGATAAAATTAATTCAATACACAAACTTAAATCTAATTTGTAACACCCCGATACCTTCAGGAGGACATCGTGGTCGTTACCCACTCACATACGCATAAACAGATACATAAACGCAAACATAATACATACATACAATATTGCAGAAGAAAAAAAAATATCATAATATAAAAACATACTTGTATTATAAAATTTAAAACTATACATATACGATAAAACATTGCTGTTCATCTATTACAAAAATTACTGTTATCCAAATTACATTATCATATAATTATCGTTAAAATTTATACTTCATATACTATAAATCTTTTTACATAACATGATGTTACTTATTACAAAAGAAACTCTATCATAAACAACAATAACTCCACTCAAACTCCTAGTAGCCTGCAGATACTCAAAAATTTCCATCGAACATGTAATCTACACGGAAAAATACCCGTGTTAAGTGATAAGAATAGTGATGCTTTATCATATATGTATAGTTTTAAATTTTATAATACAAGTATATTTTTATATTATGATTTTTTTTTCTTTTGCAATATTAAATGTATGTATTATGTTTGCGTTTATGTATGTATTTATGCGTATGTGAGTGGGTAATGACCACCATATTCTCATGGGGGTATCGGGGTGTCACATAATTGATCAATTTTTATTGAAAAAGAAAATTAAATTGGGAAAAAAAAATTATATTGGAAGTCTGAAAATGACATATAAATACAATTTGAATTTTACTCAAAAGTGACAAATAAAAAGAAATGAAGGGAGTATTAAAATACTATTTATTTTTGAATCCGAATAGTTCGAAATAAATAATATAATTCAAGTACTAAAGTACCTCTTAATCTGCAAATCACATGAATAAATATTACACATCCAGCAAGCAGTTTCAATTTTCAAGCAATTGTTTTCTTCTCTATCTCTTCCTATAGATATATATATATATATTATTATAATCCCGTTTTTTAATAATAAAAATAGTTCTGAAATAACTAATTGAAAGAATAATGAGAAAATTATTAACAAGATACGTGAAGTACATAAAAAAAACAATTAAAATATTAAAAAATGGGACAAAGACATTAAGATGAGGCAACGACATAATGAACAACGAATACAAAATTCCAGACATGCCTCATGCCCTTGTTATAAATAAAATATTTTTTTTATATTTAATAAAATAATTATTATAATTTCAAAATCAAGTGAGAATTACAATAAATTCACCCATCTTTTATCATGCATGCTTAGAACTTAGAAGCATCTTTCATTACCCCAAAGCATATATAGCATTAAATTCTTTGAAAACTTGTGCACTAAGTGTAAGATTTTGATGAAATTCTTATTTATGTTAAAAATCTTAGACAGAATTAATGTTTGTTTCTATATAAATGTTTTTTTGAAAATAAATAAAGTAAATTTCTAGTACATTTTATTCTTACTTTAATAAATATATTGTCCAATTTTGAAACCTTGCATTTTCAACTCTTAAAATTTTAATATTATCAGGTCATAACTAATAACTACAATCATTGTGAACCAATCAATCTAAGAGAGTGTAATACAACAAACTAAGAAAATAATAAATGAAATAAAATGAATATTTGGAATGAGAAAAAAATAAAAAGAGATTTATACTACAACAATTAATTAATAATCGGAAATACACCCAATAAAAAGTAATTACTAGTTATTGAGTAGAACTCCCACCAAGGCAGCTTAGGTTTTAACAAACAATTAATGGTGGAAAATCTGAAAGAGATAAAAAATTGAGCAGACCAAAGAATCACATGGATTAATGAAGCAACAAACATATTAAATTAGAAACTTCATCAGAAATTGAACCCTATAAAGGCAACAAACTGATGAACATAAATAATTAAAAATCACATAACTTTTAGAATACAATTTTATTAAGAGATATGGGAGAGACATGCTAAGTGCAAGACATTGCATACACTAACAACAGTCCTCAAAATCTCCCTCTCTCACTCACAATTAAATAAACTAAACTAACATGTTCTTTTTTCGTTTTGTTTAATACAAAAGCTAGGTCAGGGATGATGTTATCTTCATTCCCATTTGGAGGTTTTATATTAGTCAAATCTACCTAAACTTTACTTGACCGAAGTTCTTCAATTTTAGAAGGAATAGAAATTAGAAGAAGTATGAATTTGAGAAACGTATATATATTTTGTCATAAACAAATGTAATGACATTTTTAAATACTTCAAATATTTATATAGTGGTACAGATGAGTATTTCTTAAATAATACAAATTAATCAGCATATGCTTTTAAATATACTAACTTAGATAAAAAAAGTTAAAGCGGTTGGCAAGAACTGAAAACGGTTTTGAGGGCTAGACTTTATTATGCAATAAAAAGGTGTAGACTTCTCTTCTGAATTGCATGTGGAGTGGTTAGATGATAGCTAGGGAGGGGAAAGATTTGAATCTAAGACAGTGTATGAAAAAGGAAATAAACTCAAATTAGAACCTATTTAAAATTCAAACAAAGGTAAAAGCAAAAAACAAAGTTGGCTTTTTTTTTTTTTTTTGAATAAAAAAGAGATGAAACAGAGAATATGGATCCAGCATGCATGAAAAGATACAGTTATTTTATCCAAAACAACAAACCCCACTCCCCACTCACTCCATAATATATCATGTGCTTTGCATATAAAGAATATATATATATATAATTATGAAAAACTAGGAAGAAAGAGGGAGTCACATGGCTTCAAATATTAGTTTAACCAATTAGTTATATTATCAGCATCAATCCCTTCACCCATAGTTGATAGTTATAAGTCCAATCTCATAACTTCTCATCATTTTGTTTTGTCATACATTGTTTCAGTTTCGGACAAAATCTATTGCCTACTTCTAACATTTCAATTTCAATGCTACTTTGATTGATATAGCTCTGTATATTGGGTAAAGTTTAGGCCACATATTTTGGCAAACTGTGAAGTGCTATAGTGCCTAAACCTCCCACTTATTCTTATGTTACTTTGTTTTGGCATCTTCTGGTTTTGATAGGTTAATTTCACTCTTGCTCATTAAGCAAATAATCTATATTAAATGAATCAAATCATAATTTTCGAATTTCGATCACTGAAACTATGTTGCAAATTACTAAAATTGAGTTAGTGATTTTAGCATAAATTTTTTTATTAAATTACAAATTAAGAGATTTTACCATAATTATATTTATATGATAACGTATTTTAGCCTGCCAATTAATGGATATCAAAATAATGCCAGTCTTTTACCCACCTCAATTGTAGCATTCCATTATCTCCTGAAACCTTGTTAATGAGCTAAGCCACGTGATGCTTTTGTGATAAGTTAATATGAACTAGATTGTCAAGCATGCTTGCTTACTTTTCCAAGTTTATGGCTGCCCAATTTGTTAAAAGGAAGCAGAGTCCAGGTTCACTAAATGGATGATGGCGACGGATGCCGCTAAAAGACAGAGCCTATAACTGATAATAGAATCCCTACACAGACCCATAGTATGTTTCAAAGAAGAAGTAAAATTCCATCTTCCATTGATATACATGATTCTATTTACAACTTACAGTGTGAGGGGTCAAAGAAAAAGCCTCAACAAACTTTCTCAACCTCTAACAAGCTTTTGCTTGCCAGGGCGACATCCTTCCAATACCATTAGAAAAAGAAGAAAAAAAATATATATATTAGTGAAAAAATTTACACTTTCTCAGCCAAAACTAAAAACTCTTAAACATTTGTATCACAAAATTTTCCATCCATCCGGTTTTGAACAGCTTTTACAGCGGCAACTCTGGCTGCTGTGGCTGCTCTATTTGCAGCCTGAACGGATCTGCTCACTTGTTCATCCACCCGGCGAAGGTGAATTGCGCTTTCTGCTGCTTTTCTAGCGGACTGTGGTTCACAAACAGAACACAATCTAAGAGTAAGAACCGGGCAGTGTTTTGCAATATGTAATTACAAAGGAACTTGAGAGTGCAAATCAAATACCCGGACAGCTCTTAGGGTTGCATCAGATGGCGGAGGCAGAGGATTCTTGAGGATGCCACCGTCCCATTCTCCGGCTTTTGCGTCACTGTTTCTGAAAGTATATAGGCCATAACCTTGCTTCCGGCCTTCATGCCATGAACCTTCGTAGCAGTGGCCATTCACGAAGTGATAAACACCGAAGCCATGGATTTTGTCTCCAAAATATTCACCTGCATATCTATCTCCATTCCTGCAATGCAATATGTTTCCCATCATCAGTTTCCTACTACACCAAAAGGGCAAAAGCTTTATCTGCAACTTAACAATCTCGAAGATATTCAAGAAACGATTACATATTAGTAAGCTATTAGTTTCAAATTTCAAGTGGGAATAGGACATCGGCTGATTGAATAGTACTTTTCAAAGTCCATACCGACTTTACAATTAATTGGTGAAGAAATTTAGCACTCAGAAATCAATTTCAACAAAACTACTAAAGTACAAATATATAACATGAAAATGATCTGTATGCCATTTTCTACTGATTTACCAGTCTTAACAGATAAATGAGGAAAAAAAAGAAAAGAAAGAAATACCCTATAATAATTTTTTTTTTCCCCGAATGAACCCTATAATAATTTATGATCATACTATTGAGAAACAAACCATAACATAATTAGAAACCTAAATGTCAAAACACAACTAGAAAAGGAAAGAAAAACAAAAAGAGGAACTCAATTTGCTCAAGAAATCACCTGAAAATAGCTAAAAGTTTCCCAACATTCAAACAACGCAATAACTGCGTATCTGAAAGATTTCTGAAATTTATTCATAAAAATATTTTCCAACACTTTAACAGTCATGAGCAGTGTAAACAGTGAGCGTACAAGCAGCAGATGAAATTAAAGAAAAGAAAAGAGTTTTCTTTTTTATTTTTACTGAATTTCAGCTCAGAACAAGAAACCAATAAAAACCAGAGGAACAACAAAATTCAACTGCCGGACACAAATTAACCATGATCCGGAGTAAAACATCAAAAAGGATAAAAACAGTAAATAAAATCCAAGAAAAGAAATTAAAGGGAAAAAACTAACCTGAAATGGTAAACACCAAGGCCATGCTTGACACCACACTTAAATTCACCAGTATAACAGCTCCCATCAGAGCAAGTCTGAACTCCAACGCCATGGCTCTGCCCATTACACCACTCACCAGCATAAGAATCCCCCGTATAAAACTTATAAACCCCAAAACCATGCCTTAGCCCTTGTCTATATTGCCCTCTATATTTACTCCCTCTGGCCCAGCTCTCTATTCCATACCCGTCATATCTCCCATCAATCCAATCACCCTCATACCTCCCATTAACAAAGTAATTATAAACTCCACTCCCATTGCATTTCCCTTTGTGAAATTCCCCTTCATAGTAATCCCCATTGCTGTAAAACTCTACTCCTTCTCTAATTATCTTCTTCTCTTTGCGGATTTTGCTGTTGTTATCAACATTTGGGTCGCCGATAAACCACTGAACTGGCTTTGATTTGGTTCTTGAGGAGCGAAGACAGAATCTTTTTGTGTTTTCTTCCCATAATTGCTTGATTATTGTCAAATTTTGGATAATTAAGCTCTTGTTCTTGCTTGCAAAGAAAAGGGTTATAGCAATGAAAATTAAAGCTAATAAGAGATTCTCGGATGTGGGTACTTCCTCTCTTCTCAAATAGAAGAAGAAAAAGAAAGAAAGAGAGAAGAGAGTGAAAAAAGTAAGCGAAACCATAGTGAGAACAGGAGTGAACCGGGCCGAACCGGTCCTCCTCGGAGTTGAGCCGGACCGGAGCGGCTTTTTTCTCTCTTCTAATTCTTGCTGCTTTTGCTCAGGTTTAACAAGGTCCTCCTCGGCGACGGAGGTGAGGCTGTGGATGGATGACCGGACGGTGGGGCATGACCGGAGAAGTGAAGACTGGTTTCTAGTAAGCTTCGCTTGGCTTTTTTGGCCGTCCATTTCTAAGCGTGGGTCCCAAGAAGATCCAATCTATCACCGTCTAGGCCCGCCTATACCGCGAGATTCTTATAATCGTCGTTGTAACTGTTCCCGCCGGCGACATAGCTCAGGCGGCGCAAGTTAAGCAGTGGCGGAGCGCGCACTTTAGCTCACAAGGAGGACAGAAACTTCAAAGAAAGTCCCTTCCTTTCTACAGAGAAGAAGAAAAAGAACCAGGGAATGAGAAAGCAGAAACTTTTTTGGAAGCGGGCTTCGATATTTATTTATTTATTGCGCAATGGAAAGGGCAGAGATTTAATCTGGTACGCACGATTGAGATCCAACGGTGATTATAAACAATGGATTTGTAGCCGTTGGATATCATCTAAAGATGCCCCGGTCTCGACGGGAAATGTGATGTGGTCGTCGGATCTAGCTTCGGCCCTTTTTTTCTTTACAGTCTCAAGCCGGCACGTGCCGCTTACATTTTGAAAAATAACATTTTTCCTATGTTCGCGAATTTGTGTTTTTATACTATCAAACGGTCTCATCCCCGTCGGATGTGTGATCCAAGAGTTTAAGGGCTAGATTTGATTAAAGTATTAAGTCGAGGTATAATCACCGTGGATATATAGATACATCTATATTTTTGATAGACGGTGAGGATTGAAAGTGTGGAGTGTGTGGGGGCTACTGATGAGATGTCACGTGAGAGCAGGTAATGGTTTTCTTTGGAGTAATGATCACAATTCAGAAGGGCGGTGGTGGATGTGAAGAATGAGTAGGAATTTAGGAAATAAACTCAAACTTAATTTAAATTAATTAAGTAATTAATCATTTTAATGGAGTAATTAACAGATAAGAGACCCAAAAATCATTTTGCCTGTTTCTAGGAGAGATGATATTTCTGCCCATACATTCTTTCTTTACCGTTTCAACTTTTTTCTTCGTGTCACGGGATTTTACTTTATAATTTTAATTCGCAACCCAGAATTTTATTTATTTAATAGATTTTAATATATATATATATATATAATTTTCCAAAACTTGGAACTCTTGTTTATTCCCTGTTTTATTGACGTAAAATTAAATGTTAAAGTCCAAATTTTGTTTATATATATCGAATATTAACTCCAGATGGGTTTGCCTTAAAAACAATTCCTTAGCCATATTCAATAATAGTGTGAAAATAAAAAAATAAATTAAATTAAATCACCAACTACTTTTCAATTTATACATGTAGAAAATTATGGTAAGAAGAAGAAAAGATAAAATTCAGTTGAAGTTGGGACACACCAAGAAAGTAGAGGCTCAGCCAAACTAAATTCGGGTTCGAAAAGTTTCTAGGCCTCAGATATATATATATTTTTTCCAATAAATTATTGCCAATAATTCAAAGTCCTGTTGATTTTTCTGAAAAATAACTTCTTTTCATTTCACAATTATATAAAAAATCCTTATTTTTTACCACCAAATTTTTTAAATTGTTTTTTTTTAACTTGTGTTGATTTTACAAATTAGAGAAAAGATTAATATATATCAGTGGAATAATGTGTTTCTTGTTAAATTAGTGCTATACGTGACACACACATAGCTCAAATTAGTTCATGTCCAATTAAATAGGTTTTAAATGGATTAAATTATAAACATACCAAATTTTATGACATTATTTTTTTTCATAATTTAATTAAAAATAAAAATTATACGTGTATCATTATAAAAATAATTCTTTTTATATTTACATCATATAAACAATTATAAAAATAATATAAATGGATCTTAATATAATACAAGTAGATTATAAAATGAGTTAGATCATATAGATTACATAAAAGATTAAATTGGTTCGAATCATATTACATATTAAATGGGTACAAGCATAAATAAAACATTGAGGGATCATCCAAATCGTGAATTAAGTCAAAGTTTGTGGCATCTGATGAGAACATATGATCCTAATATTTAATAAATACAATAATTTTTACAGTGCTAAATAAAATAATACCCGTAAAAAACAAAAAAAATTGGAGAGGGATTAGAGAAGGGGAAGAGGGATCCATTTCCATTACGAATATTTTATTCAATAATGTTATTTTTACAGGCTAAACTCACACATATTGATTATATTTTAGACAAAAATGCTTACTTAAGATATTAATTGTTATTTCAAAATAATCCCATCAGTATCAACATTTGAATTTAATATTATGATTTTGAAAAGCATAGTTTTATTATGTATGCATTAGATCCTAGTTGAATATTTTATATCCTCGAGTTGCATTTGCGCCCTTTAGTTGAATAATTAATTACTTTTGAAAAAATATCAAGAGATCGCACTAATAAATAATGATAAATTTATTTTTACATAACCAAAGAATAATTACAACATAAACTGATCTCATCGTCGCAAATAATTAATTATTTTTTGCATTAAATATGTCGGATCTATTATATATTTATTGTTTTTGCACCTGAAAAAATGTTTTGTTTTTCAAAAGAAAAATCAAATGTTACGTACGTAGCCTTTATTTCTCTACGTTTAATAATAATATGACTGCTTTCCTCAAAATAATAATAATAATAATAATAATGAATCTACATTTTACAATAATTCAAAACAAGAAATTATATAGAAGATACACTGAACAATCATAAAAAGTAATTTTTGTGTACACTTTTTAGTTTAATCTTATCTCCGTGGGAGACAATGGAATTGTCAACATTTGTAGGCAGAAGGCATAATTAAAAGATTAATTCAAAAGATAACTAATTCTAATTACACACTAATTAATATTAATATAAACCTAATGATGTCACTATTTTACAGAATGAACGGCAGGTATGTACTTGAATAATATAAACATAAATTAGTAAAATAATTAATTAAAGTAAACATAATACGTGGAATATTTATCAAGAAATACGTAAACTGTTGGACTGTAGTAAAACATTAAATGGGCTTGAATAATATGTTTTGGATGTTTCTCCATCTCTAGCTAAACTCCATAAGCTTTTGCCTTCTTCAAGTTCAACATTTTTTTGTGCATGCCCATTGCCATCTCCATCGCCCTTTTGAATCACTGTAACTGTATGGCCTATAATCGCCCTTTTTATCGAGTATTCAACATTAAAGGAGGCAAATTCCCAATGAATCATGAGTTCTCTTAAAAAATAAAATAATCTATCTAAAATATAGTTTAACGAATTCTTAGTATACATGAATAAAGCCCAAATTTGCCCATAAAAATATTAAAAATGAAATATATTTGCCATTTAAATTTGATTTTTTTTAAAAAATAATGCTTTTAAAATATTGAGAATGATATAAATTTGCATTTGTTCAATATTTTGAGGGATAAATATAGATCATTTTCAATGTTTTAAATGCAAATATGAATTGTATTTGCATTTAATAAAAATATTCATATTTACCATAAAGTACTTTAATATTATTTTTTTTATAAAAAGTAAATGTTAAATTTGTACTATTTTTAATACTTTAAAAGCATATTCGGTCCTTATATATGATAATACTATTTTTCGTGTATTTTAAATAAATAAAAACTAAAAAAATTACAGTTGCTTTTTTAAAGTTCTCATGGCTTGATAATAAATCAAACAAGTATGTTCTAAAATAATTGTTAACTTAAAGAAGAAGTGAATTGTAAAGATAACAACATTACATAGCATTTGAATTTAAACAATTGTGTTATTTTTACAAAGGAGCTGAAATATTTTTTAATCTCTTTTAAAACTTAAAACATGAAAGTAATAAAAAAAAGGGTAAACCCATATATATACACCCGAACTTGTCAACAAAAATCAGTTGGATACTTAAACTCTTAAAATGACCATATAAATACCTAAATTTGATTTTTAGGTAACAAATAAATACAAAAGCTGATGTGGCCAAACACGTAAATTACACTCCATTAGAATAGCGTGAACCTGTTGTTAACTGTTGACTGTTTTGACTTATAAAAAAAAAAAAAAATTCTGTCTTCCTCTCACTCATCCTCTGATTTTCTATTCATCCCTCGCTCCCCCTGCTTTACAATCTTCACCCTCCGATTCTCCCATACTCCCCCTCACTCACCATCTTCTCTTCCTTGATTCCTCCTTTTACGACTCCAGCTAACCTTCTCTTTATCTCCTCAAATTCCACCTGTCTTCTCTTTCTTTCCATCTCGATTCCCTCAAATCGCTCCCTCGTGGCTATCAGATTCCCACTGATCGGCGGTGGTAATCTTGGATGCTCTCTTAATTCTGGCGGATTCGCTGGTGGCAGTAGCTCTTTTACTAGAGTTGTTATGGTTTTAATACTGAAAGATTGTTATATTATGGCATCCTTTCTTGAGTTGCAATTATTATGCTTTATGAAACATCCTCTATTAACACATTTTGCTCCCATTAACGAAGTGATGAATGGTTATGTTGGTGATGCGGATTTGTACTCTTGAATGAAGATCCTCATAAAAGTCGCTAAGTTGCATGAGAATATTTAAGGGAAGGCCCAAGTATACGAGGATATTATATGCAGATCCCATGAAAGTCGCTAAGTTGGAAAAGCTAAGCGCCTGTTCACTTACAGAAAACTGGTCCAGTTTTTCAGAAAAATTTTTCACAGAAAACAGAAAATAAAAATCATGTTTATTTTAGTCAATTTTCTAAAATAGAAAATAGAAAATAGATTTTTCAGTTTTCTAAAATAAAAAAGAGATTGGAGAATTAATAAAAAATATTTTCTAAATTTTCTAAATCATTTTAATACATATATACATGTGTGTGTATTTATTCACACACACATACATATACATGTATGTGCATACATATATATGTGTATGTATATGTATGCATAGACATGTATGTATGTACTTATATACGTACATACATACATATATGCATGCATACGTACATATATGTATGTACTTATATACGTATATACATACATATATGCATGCATACGTACATACATATGCATATATGTATGTACTTATATACATATGTATATACATACATACATATATATGTGTATATATATATACATACATATATATATATGTATATATATATGTATATATATATATATGTACGTAGGCCCGCACACAAACACATATATACACATATGTATGTACATACATATATATGCATATACACATACTTATACATGAACATACATGCAAATGTGCACGCGCGCGCGCGCGCACACACACATATATATATATAAATATGCATGTGCATGCTATATATATATGTGTGTGTGTACGTACATACACAAATATATAGAATATAAATACTCTAATTTACCATTTATTGATATGTATGTGCATATGCATATGCATATATATGTATGTATGTACATATATACACATATATATAGAAAATAATTACTCTAATTTTTCATTTATTGATATGTATATATATATATGTATATATACATACATACACATATATATAGAAAATAAATACTCTAATTTTTCATTTCTTAATAAATAAACGCGTTTTCTAAATTTTCTATAGAAAATAAATACTTCAATTTTCTAAGAAAATATAATCCAGAAAACAGAAAACTGTTTTCTGTAAGTAAACGCACCCTAAATGACAGCTGTATGGGGTTTGCTTATGGGGGAGCTGCCAAAGCAATAAAATTAATTCCATTTTCTTGTTTCAATTTTTAATAATTTTTTTAACCTTCAAATTGTGCTTCTGAACTTCTTGGAATCTTGTTAATTTTTGTCAATCAAGGTAATTAAGTATTTGATTTGAGATGCCTGCAGATCCACAAATTGCAAAAACAATCATATATATGTTTATCTTTCTGTAGTTGTTTGTGTCCACTTGAACTAGTAAGTGCTTCAGCATTTATATCTCTTCAAGAGACAATGTAAAGGGAAATTTATTTGGCAGGACACTTTCTTCTTACGGGCCTTTTGCTGGAGACCATGAAAAACACAGCTCGTGAAAGCAACCACGAGGGAAGAATTGTTAACGTATCATCAGAAGGTCATCGCTTTTCATACCGTGAAGCCATCCGTTTTGACGAAATAAATGAAAAATCAAGGTAACTCTTTTGAAGCTTTTTATTTCATTCTGCTGAGTACATGTTGTAACTCTTTTGAAGCTAATGAGATGGAAAATGAAGGTGTGGCTAAAGGTGTTGTTGGGTCGCCGGTGAAGAAGAAGAAGAACAAAAAAAAAATAAATAAAATTTTAAATATGGACACGTGTTAATGTAACTGGTTCTTATTCCACATCAGCATGTTTGTACCTCATGCGCACTTAAAATTTCAGTGTGCTATAATTTAGTGTTTATTAGTTGCAAAATTAATAAATTGAGGTGTTTATAAGATCATTCTTAAAGTTTAGATGGTCAAATGATTTTTGTTAACAAGTTTAGGTAGTTGTATACGAATTTACTCATAAAAAAAAAAATTGAAAATATTTTGTATCCGCTTTAAAAGATATAAAGTTGAAAAATTACCAATCAAAAGATAGCGATCCAATGGGATATTTGAGGTGTGGGGGGTGGAAATCAGTTGAATAAAACTATGAAGTGACTGGTCGCTGGTATCGGAGCGATCAATGATTTTTGGAAGCACATGAAACAGATTCCCATCAGCAACCGCTCTTGCTGTTCTCGTCTGCCAATCATTACTTAAAGCTTATTTTTCTTTATGCATTTAACTTTAAATCTACAAAATCTTTACAAGAGACATGCCGATGAAATTTTTTCACTGCACGTATGTAAATATACAATAATCCTTACTAGCTTCTTTAAGTGTCTATATAATATTTTTTCAAGTTTCCGAATTAAAGTAATAAGTTTTGCTTAATTTTTATTTATTTTTTTAACTAATCTAATTGTTAATATTTTTTTTATTATTTGGTTCAAATATTTATAATTTTATGAACATGTGACAATTAATTAAAATCAACTAAATTTGATGTAGATAAATAAATTCGTATATATTATTGTTATTATTATTTATAGGCAAAGGAGTTTGTTCGAGTGGATTTGAATCAAATTATAACAGTTTAGATTATAAGTTTGATCATATATGGTCAAAATCTCATATGAGCCATAAATCGTGAGTTGAATTGAATCGTATTAAACTATGACCTAAATAGATCATTATTAAACGGGCTTATAAATGATTAGTCATCAACATAGCAACATTCATAACATTATTTTTTTTCTCTTTCTAAACTTTTTATTAAATATAAAAAATTTGTTCATTTATAACATATATAATAATTATTTTATATATATTTATACTATATAAATAATACGCAATTGCAAATAATAGTCATAACAGATTGTATCGTAGGGTCACATAATTGATTAAATTAAGACAAATCACTTATTTATATATATATATATATAATTCTATACTTGTATATTAATAATAAAGAGGAAAAATTTATAAATTCAGAATAGATGTAAATATTTTTCGTTAATGATTTTTTTTTGTTAAAACGTTAATATTTATTTATTATCGACTATTAATTAAACAAATAAATAAAAATACATATAACGTAATTGCAAATAAAACACACACACATATATATACACACACGACACATGCATGTGTGTACATGTTGCATGCATTATGTCCGTACGTACATATGTACTTGTGTAAATATATGTATGCATATATATTTATATGCATACATATACACATTTAAATTAAAACGAAAATGTTTCACAAAACATTATAAGTTTGGTTTTGGAAAAATAGGAAAAAAAGATAGCATAATTTATGTAAGTATATCGATAAAATGACGCAATATAGGTAAAATTAGAATATTTTTTTTTAAAAGAATTAAAAAAAGTTTATTGAATGCTCATGAGGATTAGGTTTAGATTTTGTGGGTGATAAAATATTTATCCATTGCAGATTGCGTGAAGTTCTTTCATTCCGATTGTGTGTAAATTGATAGCTATTGATCCCATCCAATTTCTGTTACTATCAAAATGAGACCATAAGCCAATATCTTCACGAAACCCAATGCTATACATTACATGCTGCTCCTGTCCTCAGCCGTCAGCCCACTAAAATGGGTACATCTTAATTTATTTATGGCCCAAAAAATCTTCACATCAATATCCATTAATTAAACCATCAATTGCAGCCTTTAATAAATTCCCAAAACATTTTTTTGTGGTCATCAGAAAATAAGATAGAAGAGCATGTTAATTAAATCATTATCTATCTTCTTCTCTGTCTTCTTCACCATTAATTGGATGATCATCACCCTTGTTTATATAATTGCATTTTTTACTTCGCTAAAACATCTCCCCTTTTTTCTTTTTCCTTTTAATTATAAAGGAGGCAAATGGATGGCTTGTGCGGATTTAGATTGGATTATAAATGGATTGGGTCATAAATGAGTGGATCATAAATGGGTCAAAAATATATGGGTCATAAATGGGTGAATATTCAAATGAGTTGGGTGGGTTTGGATCGACCCATTTGATATTTTTTTAATGAAAAATAATTATCGATATAATAACGGAATACTAAAAGATTATTATAAAAATGTTGGCCCAAATGGGTCGGTAGAAATACAAACGGATCGGGATATCGGTTAACTTATAACTGTCCAATTTACTATTCATTTGGTAAAAATTTTGGCAGTATAACGGCTATATATATAACATACCCTTCCTGCAATTCAAACAATCCACAGTCACACACAGGGGCACAACAACACAATAATTCATAAGTCAAGTGGCCATTTTTTCATTTTTAAACTAATTATATAATCCTAAATTATTTCACTCACTTTCTAAACTCATTTTTTTCCCAAAATTAATTTTATAATTCTTAAAATATATAAATTAATCCCCCTGCAAAATTTCAGCTCAAACAGAGTCAATTTCTCGATCTGATACATTTAAATCAGTCCGTTTCGATAATTTTCAGTGTTACCAAAAAATTAATTTTTTGCTGTCAAAAATTTCTAAATATTAATCTAAGTGTATATATACCATTAAAATATTTTTTAGAGGTCATTTGCTATTTTTAGAGATCTAGTCAAATCGGGTAACTTTTAAAACGAGCCCGGCTTTTTTTTTTTTTGATTTTTGGAGATCTATTTGAGCTCATTTTTTCTCCACATTTTACCCTCGGACTACTTGTGACTAGTATTTTTCGATGTTCAATTAAAATATTTTTTACCTTCGGGTGTAATTTTTGTCCTCAGTGCACTATTTACCGTCGAAAAATACTATTCATGACTAACCCGTTAACTCGGTCTTTACAAATTTAACCAATAAAATACGCATACACATTACACAATAATAATAGAGCGGGACAGTTTAAGCAAAATATCTTGTTCATCAAGGTAAAAGTTTTTAATATTAAAGAAATAATTAAAAAAAAGAATAAACACCCCATTAGATCTAGGAAAAATGATGCAAATGAGTTGTATTTTATGTAGATAGATTTTGAGTGAGTTTAAATAGGTCAATTTTTTAGTTGGAGTGGGTTTGGGTCGGGTTTGGGTCAATTTTTTTTGAGTGGATTTGGGTGAGTTGTTGGATTTGGATTAATTTTGACATGTCTACTTTTAAATTATTTCCCAACATATAATTCTAACTCTGCACATGCATAATAAATAACCTTCACATTTCAACAGTAATTTCTCAACCTTTAAAACAGTAATTTCTCAACCTTTAAAACATAATATGGATAACTGTCTAATTGGCAGCTCCAACTTGATCAGATGCTTGATTTTCTCCAGAAATCTCCTCCAGTGATCTTCCTTTAGGCTCAGGGATAAAAAATGTGAACAAAAATCCTAACACATTGATACAACCAAGCACAATCAGTGCATTTCTCATCCCAATCCCAGCAGGGTAGCCTGGATCAGCCTTGGATTTGTCCTGGTTTTGTGCTGCATACAAGAACCCGAATGCACCGATTATCGCCCCGGCCTTTCCTGCTGCTGCTGATATTCCATGGCAAGTTGATCTTAACCTCGCAGGAAATATCTCTGCTGGTACAATGAATGTTGTGCTATTAGGCCCAAAATTTGCAAAAAAGAAAGTCAGACCATACATTACTATAAAACCAACGTGATTTCCTTCTAATGTCCAGTGATGATATGGAATTGCCAATGCAAACATGAACACTGTCATGAAGAAGAATCCAGTCAGTTGGATCGTGCAACGTCCGATTCTATCAATCAGGAAAACTGTAAACCAGTACCCTGGGACTGTCCCACAGAGTGCAATCAGAAATTGAGACCTGGAAATCCCGAAAAGCTCATCAAGTGCACTCATTGTCTTGGCTGATGGGAGCCAACCAACTGCGCTGAATATATCTTTCTGAAACAAGTTCTGGCTGTAGTATGCAATGTCAATTAAAAACCATGTACTTGCAGTGCCTAGCAAATGCAATCCATGCCGAGAAAGGAATTGCTTCGAAAATAAACTGAATTCATTTTCGTTACTAATTATATCAAACTTCTTATCAGCTTCCAATTGCATTTCAATGTCCAACACTTTTGACATATCCTGACAGGCTTTCTCAGCATTTCTCGCCACCAAAGCAGTGTAACGGGGAGTTTCAGGCATCTTCATGCGCCAATAGAATGTCAAAGCAGCAGGCAAAGCGCCAACCATCAGGATAATCCTCCACACATAATCAGCCTGAGGTACAGTTGAAGCAATAGGATCAACAGAGTAAGCAGGGGCCTTATAAATAGAGCAAAAAATCGAAGAAATAACCATAGCAACCACACCACCAGCAAGAATTCCAAATCCTTGCATTGCAAAAACAGCAGCAATAAAAGCGCCCCGAGTTTTCTTATTCGAATACTCAGCCATTATAGTTGCAGAAAGGGGGTAATCTCCACCAATTCCGAAGCCGAGCCAGAACCTGAAGAAACACAAAGTCCCCATTACAGACGCAGGAGAGCTCCCAAAAGAAAGACCTGAACAAATAGAGCAAACAACCATGAGCAGAAGAGTCATGCCATAGACTCTTTTGCGGCCTAATTTGTCCCCGAGCCACCCGAAAAATAGCTGTCCGGCGAGGGTTCCACAGAGTGCAACACCGTTAACGGCGGCAGCCACATTAGGAGGTAAGCTGCCTGGCTTTGATGATCCATCGACGTGATAATAGATGCGTCCTAAGAGTTTAGTGACTAAAGATATGCAGAAAAGATCATAAGCATCAGTGAAAAAGCCCATTCCTGAAATTAACACGGCTTTCATGTGGTAAAGTTGTGTTTTTGCTTGATCTAGTTTGCGGAAAAGATCTGGGTGTGAGTCCGCCATTGTTAGGAATTGATAATCAAGAACTTTTATTTTTTTTTGTATTTTTGAAAGAAGAAGTTTGTTTGATGATGAAGAATTTATGATAATGTGTAGTTTTTATAGAGAAGTAAAAAGAAAAGTCCTAGTAGGAATAGAAATCCAAATGATTATAGGACGTTAACACTTCACCATCTATGTTAATTCGATTTCCTTGTCTGTCAGGTATTACTTTTTCAGTTTCCTATTAGAAACCTACTCATTATATATCTTCCAACTTCCTCTTCGCCGACCAAAGATACACTACCTAGGTTCACTATATTTTTCCAATTAAACCAATTTCTTCAACATAATAACTTTATTCAGATTTATTATAAAAAGAAAAAAAAACAATTTCCGATGATTTATTCCTTATGATGTGTACGTTTGTGGTGCACAATCACATAAAAATGATAAAATTTCATATTCTTCTCAACGAGTTCCTTCTCAAAGAGCCGAAGGTCAGAACTCTATGAAAACTTAAAAGGACTTCGGAAACCAGATACAAATAACACAACTGAAACATTAAATGATAATCTTATTGCTTTTTTTGAAGCTAAACCCGTTTCACAGGAAGGGTTACAGTAATATTTTTATTATAATAAATAAAGGTCGTGACATAATGTGCTGAGCTTGTGGCATATAAGTTGATACAAATAGACTTCACTATCATTTTTCAACAACTACAAAACTAATAACTTTTGTCCCGCAGCAAGTAAACCAGAGTACTCAGAACTACACCACCACCAACAGGATCATTTTCTCTTCAGTTTCTTTTTCATTCTCTCGACTGCTGTCCTCAGAGTTTGTTCGTCTTTGCAGAAGGTGAACCTTACCAAATTCTTTCCTTCTTCCGGGTTCAAATAAAACACACTGGTCGGGATTGCTACCACCCCAACTTCCTTGATTAAATACTCGCAGAATGCAACATCATTCTCTAGCCCAAACGGGGTGTGATCGACAATGACAAAGTAAGTTCCACTAGATGGAAACACGTTGAAACCAGCAGCTTTCAATCCCTCCACTAGAATTTCCTTCTTTGCCATATAATCCCTCTTTAGCTCTACATAATATGAATCTGGGGCCCTGAGAGCCGTTGCAGCTGCCCACTGCATCGGAGTGGAGGTAGCAAAAGTGAGGAAAGAGTGTGCCTGCCGCACCCCCCATGTCAGGTGTGGAGGCGCTATCGCCCATCCAATCTTCCACCCAGTTAAGGAGAATGTCTTCCCTAAGGAATTCATTGTTACAGTTCGCTCATACATTCCAGGAAGAGAGGCCATAGATATGTGATCCATTTCAAAGGCCAACTTATCATAAACTTCATCAGTAAAAACCAGAACATCATTCTCGATGCAAAGTGATGCAATGGTATTGAGTTCCTCCCTAGTAAACATCTTTCCAGTAGGATTATGCGGTGTATTGATAAGAATTGCACGAGTATTCTTTGAGATTGTGGACTTGAGCTCATTGACTGGAACAGCAAAATCTGGGGGCCGCAAGGTAATGCATTTGATTTTGGCACCAGCCATAGACAGTGTGGCTTCATAAGAATCATAGAAAGGAGCAAACAGTATCACTTCATCACCGGGATCTATCAAACCTAACATAGTTGCAGCAATGGCTTCTGTGCATCCAGAGGTGACAGTAACTTCTTTCTCAGGGTCCACCACCAGCCCAGTATCTTTCTTGAACCGCTCGCTGATTGCAGGGTTGAAATCTGGAACTCCATATCCGCGAGCATATTGATTCTTCCCATCCCTAATGGCTTGAATAGCTGCTTCTTTAACAAACTCCGGACCGTCAAAATTGGGAAAACCCTGGCCAAGATTTATTGCCCCATGTTTGATAGCAAGCGAACTCATTTGTGTGAAGATCGTAGTTTTAAACTTCTCCAAGCGCTTAGCCACCTGATTAAAACAAGGCCAGAATAAGAAAACACAGAATACAAGAGAACGCACATTGCATTCTTCATCAACTGCTTTCAAAGAGGGGAGGGGGAAAAAATCAACCTATTTACAGTTGAAGTCACATACATCAATTGAGCTTACTTAAAGGGTGTTATAGTGTTTCACTAATTACTTGTGATCTTAGAGGAAAATAAGACCTAGTAATAAGAGAGACCCAACGCTCAAAATGTGTTTTTCTCGCTCAGTAAGTTGATACAAGTAAATTCTGTTAAACCAACTATTAACAGTTCCTTTTCCTTTTCCCTAACTAATGATTATATATGCCTCTGCAGAATGATTACAAAGAAAAGGACTTCACAAAACACCGATGATCCATTGTTAAACAAACTCAGTACCAATCTATAACAGGCAAACTGCTTGCTTCCTCATTCAGCATGCATTATAACCTTAACAAGAAGAAATTAGCTCACACAGTAAATATATCTTGACATGAAGATTACGATCATCTATCCAGATTCTATCGCCCACTAACAGAACTTGCGGGTCATTAATTCAATTTAGGTTTAGAACCTTCACTACTCGCCAACATTGCCCAAGATCAGCACCTGCTACATGCTTACTTAACGATCACATCAAATTCTTGCTTAGTTGCTAGCTTCTCAAACAATAGCAATCACTCTATTGGGTAATTCGATAGGGATTTTGAATCTAAACGATTTTATACCAATAAGACTCAATCACAAAAAGGGTAACATCGAAATCCACATAATTATACACGAAAGCATAAGAATAAGGTCAATTTTCGGAACTAAACCGAACGCATACAAAATAAGCCCAAATATCGAAAAAACAAAAACTGGGTTTACTTGTAATGGATGCTGGGTCTTCTGGGTCGACTCTTGCTGACCGGAAACGGCATCCTTTTCGGTGGTGGAAGCGGTGGATAAAGTGGCCATTATGGAAGGGTACCGAGAGATTCCAATGTGAGCACTAAAAAGATCAAATCTTTTTGTGCGGAAATGCTTAGAAATTGAAAAAGTGGGGAAAGTGGAGGGTTTGAAGCTCAGAGGTCGAAGCAATATAGGATGTGTCCAGGTACATTGACTCTGCATGTTTAAGGTATGGATTTTAACAAATTTGAAGTTTGAGATCTGAGGACTTTGAACTGTCCACTGGCGACTAAGAAATCCCTTCGGCTCTTTGCCTCTTTCACGCCTTTTTTTTTTTTGTAATTTTTTCAAGTATGGTCTTGTGGTGCCTAAAACTTTTTGTATTTTTAGAGAAAATTGATTTTTCTTATTTAAAAAATCTTAAATTTAAAAAAAAAATATATATATATATTCTTATGTTTGGCATGCTGCATGCTGTCTGAAATATAATGATCAAATTAATTTCAATAAATCAGATAAAAGAAAGTAATTTCAACAAAAACATTAAAAGATTTAGGGTAAAAAGAAAACCTCAGTAGCTTAATCCACCATGAGGCCCATAATTAGAACTGAAGCCTTGGCCCAACAGTTAAGTCTAAGACAGTTGAAAGGTAATATGCACATCCAATTAACAGGCAAGCTCATCTTTGCATCTCTTTTTAACGATTGAAATGGGCTAAATCCCTAAATTACTTCTTTCTTTCTCTGATCACCTATAGAAGCTACTAGTTCTTCTTTTTACTGATTTTTGATTTACTGCCAGCTCTTTAATACTTGCACTTATGTTATTAACAATTTACAAATCACAAGTTCCGAGTTCTTTAAACTAAAGAAAAAATTAGTGAAATCATCATTCTTTCACATTAAAATTGAGAACATTGCTGCTAAATTTAGAATTTTAGTGCCTGATAACCGGGCTCTTCGATCTATAGCTCGACAGGGGTTCAACCGGACACATGGGTTTAACCGGACATGAGTCCGGCAATCGGACACGTCGACAGTTGCTATAATAGTTGCCCGGTTTCGGTAACAGTTCGGTAATGAATTATGGGAAGTCATCAATAACGAATATTTTGGAGATATTGAAGAGATCCTAATCGCATAATGATGGAAAGTACCAAGAATTACTCAACAAATCTTTACAAATCGGGAATCAAGCATCAATCAAGAAATGAAGGTGATTTTTTCCTATTCAAGAGATTACCTCCTATTTTGCACAGCTCTATATAAGGAGAATCATCAAGGTACGTTACTCTCTCCAGACTTCAATACAAGAAAAGCCTTTATTATCGAGAAAAACTGACTTGATCGTCGGAGCTTCCCCTGTCGGAACCACGACGGTCCTTTGATTTCTTTTCAGGTAACTCAAGGGAAGATTAACAGAAGATTTCTACCTTGTTATCAGTGCCCATTTCTAAGTGGTTATAGAGTGCTAATGGACTTAATACCCTTATGAGCAGAGTACTTTGTGGAAAAATGATATATGTCAATTGTTTGATTGAAGATGGTTTTACGAGAAATCTTAAAGTAGCGAATTGATATTATTATAATGCTGATAGAAGAATGTAAGGGAAGTTCAGGCCCAGGGTCATATTTTAAAAGAGTTTGAACTGACTTGGGTTGTTTGGACCAACATGCGATCGGTTTAGGCGAACTTGGATCCAATCCACAACATGTTTTCTCTAAAGTTATGGTGAGGCCTCCCCCAAAGAAAGGTTGTTGTGGCTTGCCTATATGCTTGATTTGCCACTATATAATGCTAAATGAATTTGAGGGCCCGCCAATGATTTTTTTTTTTTCCTCCTGAGGGAAGGAATTTTCATTTTCGTTATTATTATTATTATTATTCTTGTTTCAAGATTATTTTTGATATTATAAAATATGTATTTCAAATTTCAGTGGATCTTAAAACACGTTTAAAACATTCATGTAGATGTAATGTAATCTAATTTGGAGTGGCTTATTTGCCTTGCCTAGTAATCGTAATCAGACCATTTCCATCTTAACAAATGTCATCTAAGTATTCACAATCTTTTTTATATACATAAATAAAAGTCATAATGCCTAAATTATAAAGATATTATTAGAAAAAATCAACTTTAAGATTTCTCACGCTTTTTATTCAGTATTAGCCACCAAATTAATTCTTAGTAATTTATTCACTAAATTTATTAATTGAGGGTATTATAATTTAAAGCTTTTTCTTCTAATAGAAAACACTTGAGGAAAATAGGATTATTAAATCGAAGTTTAAATTTTACATTATGAGCCACATTCAACATTAGATCTAATGTCATGAACTTACATTCTCAACTTCTTTTATATATAATTATATGATATCCAAAACCCACCATTTCGATTAATCAGACTCACATAGTGCTAGGGGTGAGCATGGTCGGTTAACCGGTTCATGAGTCCCAGTCCATTAACCAGTTCATTAATATCGATTTTTTGAAGTTTCAGTCCATTAACCAATTTATTACCATCGGTTAACCAGTCAATCGGTTTCTGATTTTCGGATCGGTTACCCAATATTTTTCGGTTAACCACTATAATTATAAATATATTCATAAATAAAATTAAAATGTTCAACATACTTAAAAATTAAAATTTTTTCACTATAATATAACATTATTGTTGTTAAAATAAAAATATTTGGTGGATATAAGCAAATTTGTTTTTAAAAATTAATATTTAATACGTAAATATATTAATCGGTTCATAATCACTTTTAATTAGATAAATTATTATACTTACTAATAGCCAATTAAAAAAACTTAAAAACTTTAAAATAATTAGTATAATGAAAAAAAAAGTACATTATCACATTTAATTAGGATAAATTGTTATAAATTATTAATAAATTAACTAAAAATTCGGTTTCGGTTCGGTTAACCAGTCACATAAGTTAAAAACCATTAAACAGTCCATTAATATCGGTTTTTTTAAAACACTAACCATTAACTAGTCCATTACAATCGGTTAATCAGTTCATCGGTTCGGTTTCGAATTTTTTTTTCAGTTAACCGAGTCCATCGGTTTTTTTGCTCACCCCTACATAGTGCAGATTTATAAAATAAATATTGTTTTAAAATATTTAAAAATATTTAATTTTTAAAACTCGAACTTAAAAACTCTAGTTAAGGTCCTTGAAAAATTTTATGATTGTCAACTTTAGTATTAATAAGTATTAAAAGAACAAATATATATTATAAATAAGTAAATTACCTTTTTTTTTCTAAAAAAAGTGATGCTATAAATAACTTCTATAGGGCATGTTTGGTTCGTTGTATTGTATTAACCTGTATAGTATTAACCTGTATAGTATTAACCTGTATAGCATTAATTTGTATAGTATTAGCCTGTATTATAGTATACAGCGTTTGGTATAACATTATATTAGCGTATAATATTTTATACTGTGTTTGGTGCACAATAGTATATTGTATTATTTTTAAACAAAATTAAATTATTAAACATGCAAAATTAAATTATTTTTAATATTACCAATTTAGACAAAAAAATGATTGTAAAATACAAGTTTTTTAAAGAAACTGCACAAATTTCTTGAAACATGAATATATAATAGTAGATAAATTAACAATCAAACAAACAATTTAATTAATAGTTTTCAATTACATAATTGAAATATATTAACAAATGTGCTATAATTAATAATTTTATACATGGTCTAATAACAAATCAAAATAAATAAACTTTATCATTATTATTTTAGACATAATCCAATATGCAACAGTAGGCCAGAAGTAGAAAACCAAGAAAAAAAGGATTTAACAAATAATAATAATAATAATAATAATAATAATAATAAAACTAAATAAATTTAACAAACTATTATGATTACGACACATAAAATATATATTCGCAAAATAAAAATGATAATAAAACAATAAAATAGAATTTGTATAAAATGAGAAAAAATGGAGATTAATATAAACTCCGTATTAAATAAACATATGGGGGAGGTGTGTATTATTTTATCCTGTGTATGTAGGATAAAAATTAAACTCTATATTATATAATACATGCATTATTTTTAAAAAAAAATTAACCAAACACCCTCTAATGTATTAGAGGGTATTATTAATTGCTATCGCATGTACTATACGGGAAACCAAATATAGCCATAATGTATAGGTATGAACAATATTAAAATGGGTATCGTAGGGATGATCATGGGGTGGGAATTCCCTGTCCCCAGCGGGGACCCGACTCGAACGGGGCGGAAAATATCCGAATTTTTCCCCTGCCGCGTGGAGAAAAAAATCCCCGCCCTTAAATTCGGGAGTGAAATTTAACATTTTATTATATATATATATATATATATATATATATATTATATATATGTATATATATATATATGTATATGTATATTAAATTAAATATATATATATTAATTTTTTTTAGGTTGATATTTGTCGGTGTGTAAATTGTTCAAGTGATATTATTAATATTTGAATTGTATGAAATATTTACAAATATTTGTATTTTAATTGTATAAAATGTTTATAAATATTTGTATTTAAATTGTATGAGATATTTTTAATTTTAAATTATCAATTATTAAATTTTGCAAAATAAATATTATGAAATATATTTTATTCGGGTCAGAAATCTCCATCGGGATCGAAAATTTCCATTAAAATTTGGTAATTTCATTGGGGATGGGTATCCCCGCGGGGGATGGGTATCCCCACGGGGACGGGGGGGATTTTTCCCCCGCATCCCCAGCGGGGACGGGGACGGGGAATCCCCGTCCCCGCCCCGCCCCGTGATCATCCTTAGGGTATCGGTTGCACTTAAGATTACAAGTGACTGTGCCAAAAATAAGAACAATGTCTTCCAAAAATATTAAATTGTATTCGTAGAATTAAGTTTAATTCATCAAATTCAATCACATAATAATTATGTTTCTTTTTTTTTATTCATATAATTTATGTTACCTAATTGCTAGTATAATACTACATCCATTCCATTTTATGTGTCACTTTTATTATTTTCATTAGAATTAAGGAATATTAATTAAGTTTAAATTTAGAATAAAATTGAATGATCCAATATACAAAGTTAAATCAAATTGGTTAACTTTCATTTGAAAAACAAATAAATTGGAAAATAAATTAAATTCTATTGAAAATTTTAAAATTACAAGTAAATGAAATTTAAATTTTATTAAAAATGACACATAAAATATAATGAAGCGGGTAAGTAAATGAATCAGTACATCAAGCATATCAAATACAACATGGTAAATTAAATATGGGTATTGTTTTTATTAGACCGTCCATATTGTTGTGGAAACTTGGGTTAATTTTCACCAAATTCACCTCAAATACTATTGAGTAGGTGAATAAAATGTAAACAATTGTACTGAAAAAACACACAAGGTAAAATTCTCAGGAAAGACTGGAGGGGTCACAAATGCTCCCACTTAAAACCCAATCTCCTTAGACAGAATTTTTCTAAGTAATTTAATAGCACAATAATTTACTAGTAATATACCCAACAATATCTATTAAATAGATAAATAAAAAATAGCAGAATTTAACGAGATTCGGCCAATTATGCCTACATTCTCGGACACTATCAAATTATATTTTACTATTTTAAATAAATAATACAAGTGAAAAATATTTACTAAAAAGAGAAAGAATTTTTTGCCTTAGGAAATATTGGCAATTTTGGGATGGAAAAAGAAAAATGAGGTGGGCTATATTTATAATAGGATAAACCTATTACAATTCAATAGGTTTTCGATGTGGGATTCATTTGTTAACAAAATAAAATATTTTGTCAACAAAGGTGGGTGGATGAGCCACCAAGTCAACAAATCTCCACCTTAGCGAACTCTACATCTTCAAATCTCTCACAAAACTCAATTTTAGTAGTGTCACCAAATTCACTTCAAAACGCCCAACTTCAACTTTTAACAATATTGATCAAATCCAAACAATGTTGCAACTTTACCGCAGTCACCACCCTTGACAACTTATCAGCAGAATTCTCAGTGGTTCTAATCTTCTGGATTGTTACTCCACCTTCTTCCAGAATCTCTCGTACAAAGTGATAACGAACATCGATATGCTTCGTACTTGCATGGTAAACTTGGTTTTTTGCCAAAAGAACAGCACTCTGACTATCACAATACACTTTGATGTGCTTCTGTTGAACCCCTAATTCACCAAGCAACCCTTGAAGCTAAATTGCCTCCTTCACAGCCTCTATAATTGCCATATACTCTGCCTCCGTAGTGGACAAAGCAACTGTTGACTGTAAAGTAGACTTCCAACTAACTGGTGCTTTCGCAAGAGTAAATACATAACCAGTAGTAGATCGCCGTTTGTCCAAATCACTAGTATAGTCGAAATCACAATATCCAACTACACATTGACCATCTTGATCATCCGGTTGAAATATCAAACCAACATCTACGGTATTCAGAATATACCGCAAAATCCATTTCACAGCTTGCCAGTGCTCCTTTCCAGGATCATGCATATACCTGCTCACAACCCCAACTGCCTGTGAAATATCGGGTCTTGTACACATCATAGCATACATCAAGCTACCAACAGTATTTGCATATGGCACTTTTGCCATGTATTCTCGTTCTGCTTCATTCTTTGGAGACAAAGATGCACTGAGCTTGAAATGAGGAGCGAGAGGAGTACTAACAGGTTTTGACTTTTCATTCATACCAAAACATTTTAGCACTTTTCTCAGATACCGTTTCTGAGTCAAACAAAGTCTCCCCAATTTCCTATCTCTGCTTATCTCTATACCGAGAATTTTTTTGACTTCACCTAGATCCTTTATTTCAAACTCCCTGTTCAATTGAGTCTTTAACTTCTCAATCTCTATCCGACTCTTAGAAGCTATCAACATATCATCAACATAAAGAAGAAGATATATGTAGGATCCATCTTGTAGCTTGCGCAAATACACACAATGATCATATTTGCTTCTTTTGTACTTTTGCCCCATCATAAACTTGTCAAATCGTTTGTACTACTGCCTCGAAAATTGCTTCAATCCGTACAATAATTTTTCAAGCTTACACACCATACTCTCTTTTCTAGCAACTTTAAATCTTTCGGGCTGAACCATATAGATTTCCTCCTCCAAGTCTCCATGTAAAAATACAGTTTTTACATCCAACTGAACTAGTTCCATATCCAATTGTACTACCAAAGACAACAAAATTCGAATGGAGAAATATTTTACAACTGGAGAAAAAACTTCATTATAGTCAATTTCCTTTGTCTGAGCGTAGTCTTTAACCACCAGCCTTGCTTTGTAGTGAATATCATCATTGTCAGGAAATTCATCTTTTTTTGCATATACCCATTTGCACCCAATTGCCTTCTTTCCATTCGGGAGATTAGCTAGCTTCCACATATGATTCTTATGAAGGGACTGCATTTCATCATTCATGGCTTTCCTCCACTTCTCTACTTCTGAACTTTTTACTGCGTCATTATAAGTGGTAGAAATGTCATCATTTGTAATTTGGAATGCGTAAGCCACCATATCAACATAGCGAGCAGGCCTTTTGATTGTCCTCTTTGGCTTACTTAATGCAATTGATTCAGGTTGCTGTGGAGGTTCGTGGGTTAAACCTCTTCTTCATCTGACTACACATCTACCATAGGAGTTTCTGCATCTGCTTCATCATTTGTTGGACTGACAATTTTCCTTTCAAACTCTACCTGTTTTGGAGTACTATCTGTCTGCTCAACACTTTCATTTGTCACCTTTCTCAACATGGTAGATTCATGAAAGGTAACATCCCTTCTGAAGACTATTTTCTTTGACTCTGGACACCAAAATCGATATCTTTTCACACCAGAGGTGATCCCCATGAAAATTGTTATCTTTGCATGTGGATCCAACTTTGATTCCTTAATGTGATAGTATGCAATGGAACCAAACACATGTAAGAAATTATAATCTATAACAGGTTTTCCAAACCATTTCTCCACTGGCGTTTTACCACCAATAGCACTATATGGTAGGCGATTAATGAGATGGCAAGCATATGTAACAGCTTCAGCCCAAAATTCTTTGCCCAACCCAGCATTGGACAACATACACCGAACTTTCTTTAGTAATGTCTGGTTCATACGTTCTACCACCCCATTCTGTTGTAGTGTATTTCTGACTGTGAAGTGTCTGACAATGCCTTCATCTTCACATACTTTCATAAATGGATTACTCCTGTATTCCCTACCATTATTTGTACGGAGATGCTTAATCCTTCGTTCTGTTTGAGTTTCCATCATCTTTTTCCATTTAAGGAAAACTCTTAGCATTTCATTCTTAGTTTTCATAGTAGACACCCAAACTCTTCAGGAAAAATCATCAACAAAGGTCACATAGTAGTTTTTTCCTCCCAAAAAAGCCGTCTTGGAAGGTCTCCACACATTAGAATGAATATAGTCCAAAATACCCTTGGTATCGTGGATTGTTATTCTAAATTTGACCCTTGTCTTTTTCCTTTTGACACAATGCTTGCAAAAATCCAATTTACAAGTCTGAACTCCTTTCAACTATCCTTGTTTCACCAGGAGATTCAAGAATTTTTTACCTGCATGCTCCAAGCGCATATGCCATAACCTGATTGCTTCTAACTCATTTTCATCAGTAGAAGCCACTGCTGTTGCACCAATAACAGTAGTACTTTGGTAGTGGTACAATCTGTTATTTTTTCGAATTCCCTTGAACACCACAAGTGCACCAGAGATTATCTTCATTACTTCATTTTTTGCTCGTACCTCGAAACCTTTTTCTTCTAGAGCCCCTACGGAAATGAGATTCTTTGACAAACTGGGCACATAACGAACATCCTTTAGGATTCTGATTGATCCATCATGGTTTTTCAAACGAATGGAACCAATCCCATGTGTGGTGAGAGGGACATCATTTGCTGTATAAACAACTCCATCTTTTAGTTCTCTAAATTCATAGAACCAATCCCGATTGGGACACATATGATGACTGCAGCCTGAATCAAGCAGCCATACACTAGAAGAGCTGGTTGACGATGTAACAGCAAGTGATAAATCTGAGTTTTCATCATTACACTTAGCTATATTTGAATCTGCAACAGCCTTTCTCTTATCAGGTTTGCCTTTATTCTTTAGTTTAGGATAATTTTTTTTTCAATGCCCTTTTTTCTCTACAAAAGGCACATTCGTCTTTGCCCAATTTGGGTCTCAACTTCGATCTCCCTTTCTTTCCTTTAGTCTGTCTCTGCAACTGACCTCTCACTATTAGAGCTTTTGTATCTCTACTTGTGCTTTCTTTCTTGTCCTTCTTTCTCAGTTCATAACTATACAAGGCAGCACAAACTTCACTGAGAGTCACAACAGCCTTCGCATGAAGTAGAGTTGTTTCAAGAAACTCAAACTCCTCAGGAAGGGATCCCAACAACATTAAAGCCAGATGTTCATCTTCAAATGTCACATTAGTATGATATTGTCCGTTTTAAGTCAAATCCGCATGGATTTATTTTTGATCTCCTCCCAAAAATCCTCATATTAATGGAGTTAGGTGAACAGTTTATATTTAAAGTATTTCTCTCTTAATTTTTTAATGTGGAACTTTGGGTTGTAACCCCAACACATATTTATTGCTGTAAAAATATTGCAATCCGCATACGCAATCACTCATTGATAAGAGAGAAAAAATAAATAGACTCGAAGATTTAAAGAGATTCAATCGATGATGCCGACATCATCAGCAAAAAAAAAAAAAAAAAAAAAAACAAATTGTAATTCAATAAATTCTATAAATATTTCGACTAAATATTGGTCTCTCTACTTCTTGAATATATATTATTCTAACAACGAGTTACTGATATGGATGTACTACCTCAGAGGCAGTGATGAATAACGACATTTGTATATAACAATTGATACATAAGATAATGGGCAACAGCTTGTTCATCGCATCCAATTTTTCTTATCTAAATTGAATTCATAAAATTAAACATCACTGAAGCCAATAGTAAGCATGTGAAATCATTTTTTTCATGAACTAAATCAATAGCAAACTGACACATAAAATAAAATAAATTATACAATGCAAATATAGATATTTTTTTAATTTCTTAACTTTTTCTATATAACAAAAAGATATAAGCTTTTATGATGAAGGGAATCCTTATTTATGAAAATAGGGGCACATTCTGAGGAATCTTCCACTATTATGGCAATACTCAGTTCTAAAGAATTAAGAACCACCAGCAACCAAACAACACTCTCTGTATTTTAAATTATGGAATATAAGTTTGCGTCAGTCTCTTGGATTTATATGCAATTATAATACACACGCACCTCCTCTTTCCTTTTTTATTTCTCTGTTTAATTGTTAATTCAAATATACAATGGAGGGAGGATTTGAGATGGACAATTAAATTCTTTTTTTTTATTTATATTATAAATTACTTTTAAAAGATAATTCCGTTATAATATATTCTCTTCACTATTTAAATTCGTAACTTGTTTTTGTATATTGCAAACGTAGGCATTAGTTAGCTCTAATATATATATATTGAAGAGCCTAGCTAGGTATAGTAGAAGAAAGAAATTGAATAGGATCATGATGTCTGATTGGAGTTAAATATTTTACATCAGTTAATTATAAAAATATAATATTACTTTTAAAAACTTAGGTAAATCTTACTTTACAAGCTAATTTTTGGAATTATATTAAGTCAAAATCTATTTTTTTCACATGGTATCAGAGCCACTCACCACGTGATATTGGCTATCTGCATCTGTAAATATCAAACATCGTGATCTGATTCAATTTCTTTCTTCTACTATGCCTATCTAGACTCTTCAATATATATATCTATCTACATATGTCAATATCAGATATCATAATCCGATTCAATTTCTTTCTTCTACTATATCTAGCTAGACTCTTCAAAAAATATATATATTTTTTGAAGAGTCTAGCTAGATATAGTAGAAGAAAGAAATTGAATCGGATTATGATATATGATTTGAGTTAAATATTTTACATCAACTAATTATAAAAATGTAATATTCTTTTTAAAAATTTGGATAATTCTTAACTCACAATCTAGTTTTTGGAATTGAATTAAGTCAAAGTCCATTTTTTCACACGGTATTAAAGCCACTAACCATGCGATATCGGCCATCTGCATATGTCAATTTCTGCAAATTTTACATTTCAGATTTTCCACATGTGTTCCAGGGACGAACTTAGAATTTTAAACTAAGGGGATAAATTTGGTTGAAATCAAAATTAAAGGAGCAAATTTTGTTGAGATTAATATTAAGGATAGCAAATGGTCAAAATTAAAAGAATAAAATTGAAATTTATTAAACTTTTCAAGGGAAAAAGTTTTATTTCGCATGGATCGGCCCCTAATGTGTTCAGCTTTGGGCATAAAAGGAGTGTTAAGTATTGATGACAGTTCAAAATTTCTGAACTGACAGGTTGAAACGGTTACCTGAAAATAAAAAATTCCGGCGAGTTTCTGATCATAAATATTCCGACGGTCAAGTCAGAAAAATTGACGATAATAATGGTATTATAATTGGAAAAGAATCAAGGAAAAAAATATATTCGGATTCCTTCTTTTATAGAGTTAGGAATCAGTGTTGGAGTATAAATCATTTTTCGCGTGGGATAGGTATTCCCAATAGAGCTGAAGCTTAAAATTGGAGCTGGGAGTCCTAACTGGAGCAGAACTCGGACTCTAAATAGATAAGAATATTTTCTGAGCAGATAAAGGTAATTTCTGTTTGAATAAAATTGAATTACTGATTAGGTAAGGTTGATTACGAGGATAATGTGTTGTAAGGTAATTGAAGTTCTTGAAGGATTCCAACAATCCTGATGATTACGGGAGACGAGCTCTTTTCGAGTTTCTGGATGATACCGAGCTGTTATTGAGAAATTTTATATCAGTTCGGCTATCCGTGCTCAAGAGCGAAACGAAATCGAACTCCTCAAAGGGTGTCCGGTTATCAAGTATCCCACCAGTGGCGAAGCTAGGATCCAACATCTAATAGGGGCGAATCTCTTAAAAGTATGGGGAGCATTTCAAAAACATATTACTACATTTCACATAATTAAAAAAAAAATGTGCAAGAGCAAAATTTTTAAAAGTATGGGAACATTTTACATACATTATTACTATATTTTCATGTATTAAAAAAATTTGCACTCCAATATATGTAGCTCGATTAGTTATAATAATATAATATTTTTCATAAAAGTTTGAATAATTATATACTTAATTATAAGTTAACTTTTTAAAATTAAGTTAACTTTTAAAATAAAATTTTTAACATGATGACTCTGAATCTTTGAATGCTGAGTATTTGAATACAAATAACAATAGCTCGGTGGTCACGAAAATGATATATATATATATATATATATATATATATATATATATTTCTTCAAAAGATGATATTTTTTTGGAGAGATTTTCTTTTTTGATTGTAATTTTATTTGGAGATTGACTACAAAGAAATAAGAGAATAGCGGGAGCAAGTAAGCAGCGGCGTGCTATGAAGTAATAAATAAATATCCATAGCACTACATTTGCCAAGGCAACAGCCCCAGTTGGAATTCAAAAAGGCAAGTACGTGGCAAAATGGCATGTGCTTGTTGAATCGATCAAAACTTGATTTTAATAATTCAGTAAGAATATTACTTACTTTTCAAACTAAATCGCTGACTGTAAGAGTGAAAAAATCCCTAAAGATGTATTATATGCAGCTGCCTCTTGTTGAATGCATTCTCCGTGTACGACTAAAGAGTAAGTATATATTCACAAGGATTCCATTACAAGTCAATCTGAAGTGTCGTCTAGGACTGTTGTAATCCACGTACCTTCTCCTCAGGGGTGAGCATTAGTTTATACGGTTAATCGGTAAATCGATCCGAAATCGAACTGATAGACTGATTAACTGATTATAATATACTGATTAATAATTAGTGTTTTAAAAAAAATCGATAATAATGGACTGATTAAGGATTTTGGCTCATATAACCAGTTAACCGAACCAATAACCGAATTTTTAGTTAATTTATTAATTATTCAATATATGCATATTTAGTATTTATTATTTTTTTCTTGATTTATCAATTTTTCAATAACAAAAATCATAATGTATTCAAAAAATTATATAACATTAATATATTAACGAAAAATTATATTTGTGATAAACTTTTATTTCCACACACACAAATTTTTTTACCTTTCAAACTTTTTTAATATATATGATTAATTCATAATTATAATTAATTTAATAATTTTAACTATTTAATTAAAATATTTTATATTTAAATTATTAAAATTTAATATGATAATTAATATTTAATTAAAATGTGGAATGTTAGTTTTAATATTCTTATAGGTAGCATTTAACACTTACAATTCGAATTAAATATATTTCGCTTTAAAAATAAAAAATTTCGTTGTAAATAATAATTAATATTTAATAAAATTAATAAATTATAATTTTTTCATTTATTACATTTTTATATCCTATGCATACATATTGATATAATATTTTTAGTTTATATTTATAATTTAAATATTATATTGAATTATATTTGGTTTCTAATGTTTATTTTTAAGATTTTGGACATTTTAATTTTTTTTTATGAATATATCTTATAATTATAGTGGTTAACCGAAATAATATTGGTTAACCGATGCGAAAATTCGAAACCGATAGACTGGTTAACCGATAATAACGGACTGATTAATAATTAGCAATTTTTAAAAATCGATAATTAATGAACTGATTTTTTTTTTTTTTTGTTCTCGTAACTAAATCTTGATTAATCAGTTGAGCATTAGAAGCATTTAATATGGACATAAAAATAGTTTATATATAGAGAGAGAGAGAATTACACCATAATAACAGAAAATAAAAATTGAATTTTAATTAATTAAGAAAATTCTCAAATTTTTAACCAATTAAACTACATATAATTCCTTAAAATTAAAATAGCTTATTAATAGATATACCACTAAACACTACTAAAAGGATTTGTCATGTTACCGGGCAGGTACATTCTCTCTTTAAAGTTTTCTAATTAATTGACTGTCAAGAGTTATAAGCGACTTTATGGTTCAGCCATCGTCTCACGATTTTATTTCTTTATCATTGTCGTATAAAATAAAAATGCAACGTCAAGATTAGAAAGCTTAAAAAGGTTTGAAAAGAAACAATTGAAATAATTTCTACAATGCGTTTTTATATTATCCATTAGCCAATTATTTTGATGTTCGATTGCTCAAGTTGCCAATATTTAATATTATATTGCATGGCAAGAACTTACTTTTAGAAGAGTGATTTGAAGTAAATTACTCTCGGGAAAGATTTTTTGACATAACTGACCATTATGGCAAAAACTTATATTATATCTTGCTTCAGTTTGTGATGCATAGTTTTAAATATTTTCTTCTTCAATTTCTATGCAAATGTCTTCCAAATTCATCTACGAAATAAATAATAATTATTTTAAGTAGAAAATGTAATGTTTTTTTATTCAAACAATATGCATTATGTGAGAGACTGCGGATTTGAAACAAATTAAAGAAGCAATAAGAAAATGTAGAGAGAAAAAAAGTAAATTTGGCCGAAAAAAAAGAAGAAGAAAACTTTAAAATTAGGTCGTCAACATCCCTTTACATATTTGGATAAACATATAGTAATTTCACTATGAAGTCCATAAATTGTAATTTAAGAGAATACTGTACAACTTTGATGGTAATTATATAAAGGTTTAAAGTGTAAATTTGCATAATGCTTGATAAAAATGATAATTTTACTTTTAATATTTTTTTTAATCACATGACTAATTCATTAAAGCAACTGTTGAATACAAGTGGGAGGAGTAGAGTAACAAACTCCATAAGAGACAACAACGGTCCTAACTAAAACATGAGCAAGATCGTTACCAGATCTTCTTACAAATGAAAACGAACAATTATTAAACCACAAACTAGCATTAAGACAATCTTGAACAATGCTCCCAAAGGGAGAAACAAAAGGAAAAGGTTTAGTGAGAGCATGGAATAAGTTTAGACAATCAGTCTCCATTTGCACGTTCTGAAACCCAGCATTTTTCATCCATCCCAATGCCTCTTTCATGGACATCGCTTCAGCAAGCAGCGGATCAAGAGGACAAAGGAGATAACCATGACCAGCCGCTACAAAATTTCTTGAAGAATCCCTACAAATCCAGCCAAAACCCACTCTCACTTTCTCAATAAAAAGAGCAGCATCACAATTGCATTTAAAAACATTAACAGGCGGTGGTGACCAAAGCTCCAAAGCACTAACATCTGAAGTTGGCGTGAAAACAAAGTATTTTTTGTGAACCACTGTCCATTGGTTCAAGGACACCAAAGCCAACCGAACAACAGCTCCATCACTCATCCTTTGTTGCTGCCAAATGAATTTATTCCTCTTATACCAAATAGCCCACAACTGGAACATAGCCAAACACATCTCATCCCAGTTTAGTACAGAAAACCAACGAACGAGAATATCAGCCACCGAACTATTCAAATCAAAACACATGCCCAAAGAACTAGCTCTCCAGATTGAAGAAGAAGCTAGACAACCAAACAAAGCGTGATGAACTGTTTCAGCTGACAGAGGATTACAAAACGGGCAAACAACAATATCAACTGCATGCCGTTGGGCAAGATTAAGTCTGGTAGGAAGCACTTCCATAACACACCGCCAAACAAACATGCGAAGCTTAAGAGGAATAGGTAAATTCCATAGAACTTGCCATGGAAAACCAGAATTCAGCAAAAAGGAAAAGTTGAACCTTGAAGGAGACAATAGGCACTTTTCACTGAATAATGCCCACTAGTTTCAACAGGCCAATAAACAGAATCTGAAGGGGCACATAGATCAAGAGGAATAAGTAAAATTTGAGAGATGTCCCTGCTATTAAAATTCTCCTGCGTAAACAGAATGTCCCACTCAAAACTGTCCTTTGATAATAAAGTAGCCACCTTAGAATCCATAAGAGCAGGTGTAGGAGGAGAAGAAATCTTCGGGTTTGATTTATCTAGCAGCCAAGCATCACTATAGATGTTAATATCAGCCCCATTGCCTACCCTCCATCTTAAATTCTGCATAACTAAATCACGTGCTGCCAATATACTCCGCCAAGTATAGCTAGGACGCCTTCCTAGTTGAGCAAGCACAACACTACAAGAAGGAAAATACTTCGCCTTCAGAACTCGAGCTTCCAAAGAATCATTTCTGTAAATAAGCCTCCAAAATTGTTTCCCCAAAAGAGCAATATTAAAATCATGGATATTACGAAAGCCAAGGCCACCGAATTTCTTAGGAACACAAAGAAGATCCCACCTTAACTAGTTAATACCACCTGAGTTAGCCCCATTAGAATGCCACTAAAACCTGCTAAGCATCCGATGAATTGAATCACAAATACCTTGGAGAATAAGAAACAAACTCATCAAATAAGCCGGGATGGACCGAAGGACCGACTTAATGAGAATTTCCTTGCCGCCCCAAGACAAAAACTTGTTCCTCCAATTATTAATCCTCTTCCAAATTCGATCCTTGATAAAACTTAAAGCTTGTTATTTGTTATGGCCTATAAACATAGGCATACCAAGATAAGCATTAATTTGATGAGAAGCAGACGCACCCAACATAGCACAAAACAGTTGGTGCATATAAGGATCGATGTTCTTACTAAAGCCCACTGAAGACTTATGATAATTCACCGATTGCCCCGATATTCTTTCATACACCTTGAGATACTCTTTAATAGCAGCTGCTTCATTGAGATTAGCTCTAAAGAAAAGGTACGAATCATTAGCAAATAACAGGTGACTAATTGCAGGAGCTCCTCTAGCTATTTTACATCCATCAATAACCTCACGATGTTCTAAATTTGAGATAGCAGCAGACAAACCTTGAGCACACAGAATAAAAAGATAGGGGGATAATGGATCCCCTTGCCTAATACCCCTTTCAGGAAAGATAGGGCCTACAGAATACTCGATAGAACAGACTTGATAGGAGACAGAAGAGATACACATCATAATCCTAGAAATCCATTACTCATGAAATCCCATTCTACTCATTATATTCCTCAGATAGGCCCATTCCATCTTATCATAAGCCTTGGCCATATCAAGCATCAATGCAATAGAACCACGAACCCCTTTAGTTTGACAGTTAAGATAATAACAGGCCTCATATGCAAGTAAAATATTATCTGTGATCGATCTACCAGGAATAAAAGCACTCTGGTTCTCAGATATCATATCGTTCAAAAGAAACTTCATTCGATTCGCTAACATTTTCGCCAAAATTTTATAGACTACATTGTACAAGGCAATCGATCTATAATCAGAAATAAACTTGGGCATTTTAATTTTAGGAATTAAGACAATGATGGTTTCATTAAGATCAGCTAGTATAACACCACTATTAAGGATACTCAATATAAAACCACCAATATCATTGCCAATTAAATCCCACTGAGACTGAAAAAACCCCGGGTTAAAGCCGTAAGGACCAGGAGCTTTATCAAGATGCATAGAAAATAAAGCTTCCTTAACTTCTCCCATATCAAAATCCCGTAACAGTTCATCATTTTGAGTTGCAGTAATACATGGATTAACCAAGTCAAGATGCCGAACTGAATCACCATTAGAGGATCTAAATAAACTGTTAAAGTACTGAAAAATGTGATCCTGAAGATCTGCGTCCCAATGGACCTGATTTCCATCCGATGTAGACAATTGGGAAATCTAATTCTTTCTCCTTCTATTAGTAGCATGCACATGGAAAAACTTGGTATTCATGTCACCCTCCTTCAACCAATGAATCTTAGCTCGTTGTTGCCAGTAAGTGTTTTTCTTAAGGAGGAGTTCAGCTAACCTTTCCTTCGCTTTTTTGAACCGGTCAATAGACATAGCATCAGTCCTTGGCTGTAATAAATTCAGCTCATTTTTGCAAGCCGCAATTTCATCAATGAATTTTCGGTGGACTGACCTTCCCCACATGCCCAGCGAGACCGAACAAGCCGCAAGTCTTTGCATCATAGAGAGGGAACCTGTATCAGCCCAACAATTAGAAAATAACTCCTTAAATTCTCGATCTTGAATCCACACATTTTCAAACCCAAAACGGTGAATAACAGCATGCCAATGGGGAGCAGAAGAAATTAAGAGAGCCATATGATTAGAGGTAGTCATACCCACGTGGGAGATACGGCTATCAGAAAAAATAGAGAACCAATCATCATTAGCAAGCCCTCTATCTAACCTCTCACGAATCCACCCTGCAGACCCTCTAGACCTTTTCCAAGTATATTTATAACCAGAGAATTCCATATTATAAAGACCACAAATCTGTAAAGTATCTCGAAAAGCATTAGAGATAGGGATGGGGTGAGGGTTAACTCCAGACTTTTCAGAGTTGGCCAAAAGATCATTGAAGTCTCCCATGACACACCATGGCCATGAATTATTATTTGCCAACATACAAAGTAATTGCTAAGAATGATGCCTTAAGTTACGGACATGATTGCCATAAAAACCAGTAAACCGAACATCTGGGTGTGAATGAGTGGAGATAATCACATTGATATGAGAGAGAGAATATGATTTAAGAGAAACAAAAATATCATCCTTCTAGAGCAAAGCTAAGCCCCCTCCAGAATTAGAACTTTGAACTGAAAATTTACCAGTAAAATTAAGACGACTATAGAGACGATCAACATGAGCTTGAGAACCACAAATTTCCATAAGAAATAAGAGAGAAGGGTGCAGAGAATGGACCGTATCAATCAATTCTAGAACTGCATGAGGCCGGCCCAACCCCACAGTAGTTCCACGATAAAGCAATCATGGCTCACGGCAGGCCTGCTGAACAGGTCCTACCTCCAACATATGGACGTCTCAAGCATCTCTATCCTTGGTAACACAGGAAGAAGAGTGTGAAGCTATACCCACAGCATCTTTAGGAGCACGGCGTCGTTTATTATCCGTTTCCAAAATACACTCCACCTGGGAGTTATTTTTAGTAGACGACCCAACACCACGTGCCAATTCCTCATTTACCATAATACCCTCAGCCTCATGCACGTAAGAACCATCTGTTATAGTAAGGGGAATTCTCCCTTTTTGAGCCGCCCTTAGGATTAAGATTACGCGATATCAATCCTAGTGAAGACTCCTGTTGGGATTGGGAGTCCACATTAAGACCCAAATTATTGCTAGCTCCATCGGACTTACCCGCATTATCCATACGTTCCTTCATATTGGACCTGAACACCTCTCGCCGGAGTATTTCACAACCTTTCTCATCAGAGCTCTAAGGAAAGAACCATACTCAAACTGATATGAACTCAGATCCACATCAAATCTTTTAGCTCAAAACTTCTCCTGATGACCTATAATACCACAAAGAAAATAGAAACTAGGAAGTCTTTCATACTTAAAGTTAATCACAATCCAATCGCCTCCCTGTTTCTTCACTTTCATAGAAATTCTGAGAGGTTTCCTAATATCCAGTGTAACTCGAATTCTCATAAAGGATTTCCATGTGCCATCAATGCTCTTTGGGTCAACCCTTATAAAAGATCTCAATTGGTTACCAATATTTTTACCTATTCTTTCTATCCAGAATCCAATAGGGAGATTGTAGCATTGCACCCAAAAATCCACTTCAAATAACTCTATATTTTCTGGTTGAATGCCCACTTCCATCATCTTCAGCACGAGGATCTTTTGTTCAAATGACTAAGGCCCTTCATTCATAACCAAATTCAAATCGATCTTATGAAAGAATTGAAAACTAAAAAGCTTGGAAGCCAGCTCTTGGATCTCAATTCCTCTACCAGGTTGCCATGCCTCCGCCATTGTTGCTTTAAAAACAGCAACATTCACAGATCTATTAGAGATAATCCTCCCTATAAGACACAATGTTAGATCCGCCTTCTTATCTACAAAATCCTCGTCATCCAGAACAAAACCATCATCTGCATCTTCGTCTAGTGTAACTTTTTGACAACGTATGGTAATATCCGCTGTATCAGTATTGGAAGCCATAGAAACGGAGGGAAACTAACCAAAGCAAGTGCAGGTTACTCACTACGAGCGCAAGAAGAGAACTTGCTACAAGAGCAAGAAGAAAAACTTGCTACAAGAGCAAGAAGAAATTTGTGCAAGACTTTTTTTGATTTATTATACTCTTAATTATTTAATTGAAGAGAAAAAAGAAAAAGAGTTGATAATTTAAAGCCATCAATATAGCATTGTATACATGAAAGTATAGTACAAAGAGCTAGCATGACCACATTTATAAAAAGATAGCTATCTTTCCATCTAAACAAACACTACTTCAATACATATTATATTAAGTGGCTTTACTTTTAATATTTTAGTTGGTGTAATATTATTTTTCATATTTAATTAAAATTGAGAAAAATTTGTCAAGAGGCTATTAAAAGAGAGGCAAAATTCTCACAATTTTAAACTATGAACGATAATATTGCACCAAGTGAAACATCATGGATAAAACTACCATTTTATCAAACATTAAGATCAAATTTATAACTTTGGCCTAATATAAATTATAAAAACCATTCTTAAAAAAAAATATATTTTTTTTGAGGTTTGAGTTTACAAGTTACAACTCAACAAATATATGTAATTTTTTGGCTAACCATGATTAGTGTTTGGTCACACAAGTGGCTAAATTTATAAATATGCTCTATACATTTTCATTCACTGTACTTTTTTCGCTCGTCATTTTAGTTAGAATTATTTAAAAATAAGTTAAACGAATTACGATTAAACTTTTTTTAAGAAAAAAATAGAATTAAACTATACATAATCTTACAAAATAAATTATATAGATTTAAATTAACTTTTATCATAATTCACCCAATCCATTTTCGAAGACCTCTAATTTTAGTGATTCAGGGCTTGATTACTATAATAAAAGTACTGATTTCCATGACTTTAACTTTTTGTAATTTCAGATAACTGGAATGTGAAAGTACCACTGATGCCCGCTAAGTAACATGTGAAGATCCGATTCTTAGGTTTGACATCGGTTCGCTCTTTCAATAATAATATTACATCCCTATTAGGTAATCGAAAATGACATGCTACATGCAATTAACTATACAAAAAAAACTCCAACTTTTAACAGCCGCAATAGCTCAATAAATATTCAAAAATATTGTGATTAGGAACACATTATTTTTGGTTTAAAATATGATAGAATGGAGTTCAACAATCACAAAATCACAACCGTGTGATTTAGGGGTGTACAACGGTCGGTTCGATTCAATAACTGAAATATTGGTATTTAAGCAAACCGAACCGAACCGACTAACATGTAGTAACCGAACCGAAATAACTAAAAATCCAAAATTATAATAAAAAAAATTATCTAAAAAATTATACAAAATTACAAATTATAAAACTAAAATAAAAATATTTAAATTGAAAAATGTACATATATAATTTGAGTTCAAACCCCTTAAATTGATAAAAAAATATAAAAATAAATTTTTTATGTAAAAATTGAATAAAATAATATATAATATTAAAATTTCGGTCGGTTCGATTTTTCTTCGGTTTTTGTCTTTTAAAATCGAACCGAATTAACCGATTTTCATATAATTTTAAAACCAAAACTGAACCGAATAATCGAATAACCGAACCGAATTAAAAAAAAAAATCAATCCATTTGGTTCATTTTTACCTGAATTTTGCTGACCTCTAATGTGATTGCAAGCAATTAAGCAATAATAATAATAATATAATGAAATTGATATTTGGTTAATTTACACATCAGATTGATCAGACGGTGGAGAATTCCAAACAGAGGCAGATAATAGACGTCTCGATTTCCACCCAAGCACTAGTCTATTGCTTCCTATTTCTTCCACTCTATATCCATCGTTGAATAATCCTAACAATAATTTTGATTGGCAATGATTCGCAAAGCTTATATTTACTCCCTTAAACCCTACCGCATTCAACCACTCCCACCACGAACTCCCCTCCTCCTCGCCACGTGCCCTGTAGATCCGAGCCAATGACCCAGCTATTCTGGGCCCCAAGAACACTCTTTCCACCAATGCGCGAGCCCGACTCTGCATCGGAAAACCCGCTTCCAGTGAGTCGTACACGGCGGAGTAGTGATGTAAGGAGTCCATAAACCGCCCTACAAACCCTCCATCTCCGACGGGTCCCACTTCTTCTTCCACTAAAGTAACTAATCTCGGGTTCAGACTCTTGGCTCCGGATAAGAACGAAGCAACTGACTCGGGTGCCCGGTAACTGAAATGAGGAAGATGGAGCATACAATTCATGACTAAAGCTTCTCCTCTAACTAGTTTTAAAGAGGAAGGCCTAAAAGTCTCGTCGGAGTCTAACCTACACTGGTGGAAAGAAAAAGGCTGACCAATAGAAGCGGCGAAGGCCACCAAACGCCGCCCCGTTTCTTGAACAGTTCCGATTGATTTCCGGCCACTGCCACCACGCGACACCGCCGTAATCCTAAGATGTGGATTAGGTGGACCGTCTTTCCTTGACACCAAAGATTGCATCAATGAAGCCCATTGGATACCTTCCATAATGTCATAATCCACTATGTGGATTCTTTTATCTTGAGCCACGGCTTCAAGAATAGCTTGATTGGCCGTGAAATGGCCAAATTTTACATAAGGAGACATATCTTGCAGAAGCTGAAACGCCGCCAGAACGTCGGCCTGGTGTTTGCGGTCGTCGTGGTGGTGGTGATAAGGTCCGTTGGCTATGAAATGCTTATTGCCTCCGGTTCCTTCGAGTAATGTTTGTAAGGCGTCGGTGAAATACGCCGCTAATCGTTCCATGTTGGTTCCGTCATTAGGGGAAACCAACTCCTTGAGCCGAACCAATATCACCCGAGCCAGATCACGGCTCTTGTTAGGGCCGGTAAGAGCCTCAGCCGCGGCCAATAGTAGATGGACTAGCCTCAATCCCTTAAAGTCACCGCCGTTAGTGTCGTCATCCACCATCACGGTGTCGTTAGAAACACTAGAGATAGAGTTACAGGGCTTATTATTGGTGTGATGCAATCCTTCATCATCCATCATGGACTCGATCAAATCGTGAAAATCATCGTGTTGATGAGCGGAGAGAGCTTCCCAGTCGACTAGTGGAGACCAGTCGTTCCAATTACGGTGGTCGTTTTCGGTGGAGGTGGTTGGGGTGGTGGTGGAGGTGGTGCTGTAGCCGGAAAAGTCAAGCTCAAAAGCGCCATCGATAGCCATGGCCATGGCTAGCTGAGTGGATGAAAGAGAGAAGGAAGAGAGAAGGAAGAGTGGGTAAAAATCAAGTCATTCTCTACTCAGATGGGCTGCTGAGTGGTGATCCCTATGTAGGTTGGTTTGGTTTTATAGATGCATATAATCACTATGGGCTTTTTTACTTTTCTAGCCCTCCAGGATTTTTCTTGCTTGCAACATCTGTCCAATCGCAAGTTTTATTATTGGAGTATAATTATTTTATTTTAGTAATCTCCTCGTTTTTCTTAATTTTTATATAGATTAAATTATATTTTGAAGTTATATACTGATAAATTTTATATTTATACAAGTCCGAAGGAGCCAACACGTAGCCAATGAATGATGGCCAACTACACTAGCTATGTTTAGTTGATCCTTTAGTATAGTCTTAATCTATATAAAGGGGGATAGATTAAGAGCATACGAGTCTTTTGAAAAAAAGAAATTGATACTATAATTAGCAGGACCGAACTATAATAAGAAGATCTAAATAAGCCAAATAATACATGAGGTCCTCCGGGTTCAAAATGAATTAAGCACTAATTATATTCATGATTAAGTAGGAGTGATTACTATTGATTTTTTTTTTTACCGAATTTTAAAATAATTAAAAATTAAAAATTAATTCGAATTTTGGGATTAAACAAACTGAATTTCACTTATTTCATCAATTGAAACTAAAACTATTAATAAATTAATAAATGTTATTAAACAAAACAATGTTGTTTTAACAATTTTAATTTCTTTAGTTTTTTATTATTAACTGAATTGAATCGTTAAACTCAATTTACGTATTTTACTAATTAAAATATAACTTAATAACCAAATTAACTGGGTTAAGTTTGATTTTAACGCTAGCTAGGCTCAAGGCTATGAGAGGCGAATGGCAATATTTTTATGTATGAATGTTTAAAAGGGCAAATAATTAAATTAAGAATTAGATAATAAATATGCACCTTTATGGTTATCTTCGGGGTCTTCACGAGACACGTTTCCATTGATCTTAAATTGCATATAGCCTTTAATATTGATTTGATGCTTAAATTCGAGACTTTTTTTAAAATAATATGTTTTAAAAAAATAATTAGAATTTTAAAGTTTTTTAAAAATTATTTGAAAATATGGGGTGTTTTACAATTTCACAGCACTGAGCCGAGGAACTGGACACCAATTTCCGCAGCACTGTGACGAATGGAAAAGCTGCCATCTTTTTTTTTATTTTTTTGTTTTATTTTATTTTTGGATGAAAAAATTCTTATTTTATTAATAGGTGTAAAATATTTTTTTTACCTAATTTAATAAATAAATTAATCTTTTATTAATATGAGAAAAACATTTTTATTTTACTTAACTTGATAAATAAGATAAAAAAATTTTAGGTTAATAATAATTTATTAAAATATGAAATTAGTAATATTTTGTGCAATCAAAATAACTTAAACTACAAATAATACATTTATTATATACATAATAAAAAATGAATAAGATTTTATTTTAATGAAATATTATATATATTGACAACAATGATTTTTAAAAAAAAATAATGATTTTTTTAAAAAAATAATGATTTTTTTAAAAAAAAATCATTGTTGTCAATATATATATATATATATATTTTTAGAAAATCCTAAAATTCTAATTATTTTTTTAAAAAAATATTATTTTTAAAAAATTCACCTTAAATTCAACATTAGATGACTAAATTCAGTTTTTATTATTAAAAGAAACTCTAAGATATTTAAAATTTATTAATATGATTAATTTAAATTTATGCATAATAGATTGACACAGATAGCAAAACATTCTATTTGGAATATTTAAAAGTATAGCATATGAAACTTTTAATGAGGAGAAGAAATAAGTGGCATCGGATCTTATTGGAGACTGATCGAAATTTTATTTGTATATATATATATATAAAAAAAAAAAGCAGCAAAAGCTAAAACGAATTTCGCAATAGCAAACAATTAGAGGAAAACTAAGTCCATCACCAGCAGTGTCGCCATGCAACAACAAATGCATTCATTATTATTTTTTTAATTAACCCCATAAAATCATTCGCGCTTTTCTATATTATTATTACGCTTAAATTATTTTTTCTTTCATTTCCATGCTTCAGTAACTAATTGGTCAATTTTTTAATTGGATTGGGTTTGGGTCAATTTTTGTTGGGTGGATTTGAATGAGTTGTTGGGTTTGGGTTAATTTTGACACCTCTACTTTAGTTTTAGAATTTGCTTCTATTAATTTTTTTTTTATTACAATTTTCTTTTCCCAAAGTTGATGGTAGTAAATAAGTAGTAGATGAAATTACTCTCTTGTTTACTGTTTCTTTTAATGTAAATTTTAATTTTCTTTAATAATGAAAAAATACATATATAATGTATACATAAAATTATACAATTTTAAAGTACATAAAATATACGAATTAATTAAATTACTTAAAATATATTTCTAAACTTAGTAAATGAAAATAGGGGATAATAGACATAATATAGGAACGGCTAAATTTTTTCTTTATCAGGTTGAATTTTTCTTGTTTTTTAGGCAATCAATTAATTTGAAAATTTTATTTAAAAGGAAAATTATATTGAAAATATGTTTGATCTTGAAAAAATAATTTGCCATTTTAGTTTCGAACAAATAAATTTTTTTAAGCTATTAGCTACATTTTATACAAAAAAAAAAAATCAAATGGGTTGATCTTAATCCGATCCCATTTTGATCTACATGTAAGCAGATTTAATGCGATCCATTTACGGCTCAATTCATTTATTTATGATCCGATCGGCTTAGAAAAATATTTAAAAAAATATATAAAAAAACCTAAAAAATTAAAAACGCAAAAATTAAAATTAAGATTAAAGAAAGAGTAGCGGGCTGCCGCTCTATTGTTTACTTTACTGTTTATTAGGGGTGTGCATATGGTCGGTTCGGTTCGGTTTTGGACCGAACCGAAAAAACCGAAAACGAACTTTCATAATTTTTAGAACCGAACCGCAGACCGAATTTATTAAGACCGAAACCGAATAAACCGAAATAATTTCGGTCGGTTCGGTTCGGTCCAATCGGTTTTCCAAATGAGTAATAAAAGAATTTTTTTTCATTCTCACCCTCTCACTCTCTCTCCCTCTCTCCCTCCTCTGCGTCTTCACTCTCACTCCTCTGCTTTCTGCTTCTACCTCTCCTTTGCTCTTTAGATTGCCGATCGGAGTTCATTGCAACCACGTCGCCCTCCGCCGCCGTCCCCTTCTCCCTCTCCTTCTTTCTCTCTCTCCCCGTCTCCTTTTTCCTTCTTCCCTCTCTCCATCCCTCTCTATCGGCAGATCTATTCCTCGCCGATCGACCCCACCTGCCTTCCTCCACCGCACACGGTCTCCATCCCTTGGGATTTGTAGATCTGTTATCTATTGTTCTATATAGATCGATTTTGCTTGGGATTTGTAAATCTATTCTATTGTTCTATATAGATCGGTTTTGATTTTTTCTGTTTTATATATATATATATATATATATATATATATATATATACGGTTTCTGTTTTCCATGGATTTTGATTTTGCTGGTTTTGTTTCTGTTTTCCATGGGTTTTGATATTGCTGGTTTCTATTTTCCATTGATATTGCTGGTTTCTATTTTCCATGGGTTTTGATTTTGCTGGTTTCTATTGGTAATATACAGTTTCCGTTTTCCATGGTTCTATAGTATGGTTTTGATTTTGCTGGTTTTATATATATATATATATATATATATATATATATATATATATATATATATATACTGTGAGGGTTAAATAGTTCAGAACCGAACCATATACAAAACTGTGAGTGTTAATAGTTCGGTCGGTTCGGTTTCTTCGGTTTTGCAATTTTGAGAACCGAACCGAATTAACCGAAATTTAATTTCGGTTTAGAACCGAATGAACCGAAAACCGAAAAAATCGAACCAAACTGACCAAAGTTCATTCGGTTCGGTTCGGTTTTCGGTTCCGGTTCGGTTCTGCACACCCCTACTGTTTATTCTGTTTTACTACTAAGCCAAGTATTTTTTTTTTCAAAATTTAATATTTATAATCATTTTTATTTGTGGAAAGTAAAAATTAAAAATTGTGCCTTAATATATATGCAATCCCTCTACTTCTTCTTCTCCTTCTTTTCAAATAGTCATTTTATACAAATGAGTACTAAAACATTAAAAAAAAATTCAAATTAAAATAGGACATCTCAAAGTGTTGAATACATATATATATATATATATATATATATATATATTGAAATTTCTTCAAATTGCATGGATGCAAATAATATATTTTTTTTTATAGTATATATTTAGAGGTGAGGAAAAATGGGATTCAAACTATAATTAATTGAAAAAATAATCATACAGATCTTAACCATTTAAACAATATATTATTTTCAATACTAATAATGATTAATTGCACCAAAGTGAAAATTAAATACAGGAGGGAAACATATGTTACATAGGGGGACGTCAAAGGTAAAGAAACATGTACATGCCCCTCGAAAGAGTCATGATTACTCCAATAAATTTTAAATTTAGCTTTTGTCTATAGTTTTTTTTTCTTTTTCTTAAAGCAAAAATTTTGTTATAATCCCCATTAAAATATATTTTCATAATTATAATCTCTATACATTATACTTAAATAATATTTATATTCATATAAAATTATATATTTTTCTATAATCTGTTTTTCAAAATTAATTATAATCCTAAAATTGTTTCAATTTTCTTTTGTTATAATCCCTATAGTTTTACTTATTCATTTAAATTTTCCAATTTTGACCTAGTAAATTTGCACATGTATGTATATATCCATAATTCAATTCAAATATTTTACTTATATCCTTAATAATATTTGAGAAACATAAGTTTATAGTTTTGACCCCTGAAACAAAAACTGAAACAGTAAGCATATTAAATACATAAAAATGGAGGAGTAAGATAGCAAAATTCTACAATTTTATAGTCTTACGGAAACGGCAAAAGATCTAGCGATGACAATTTAGAAAGGCCAAAGAAATCATGAAAATGAAAGCTTAGTTTTGGCGAAGGCCAAAAATTATTACAGACAAAATATTAACCTCAAACCTACGTAACCGAATAGCAACATATCATTAGTGGCAGTTACGATTCAGTTACTCCTATAATTGTTCAAATCCTTGTACAATGAATTCTTTGACTAGGCTAACTCTTACTCTTAGTTGCCACGTCATGAGCTGCCGGCTCCACCGTCCCCAAATGTCTCCCATTTCGTTTGAGTCATCACTCACCCACTTGGCTGTCAGCGGCCTAAGAATGTTTGGGTTGGTCTTATGTCAAGGCCTTGCTCTCGTTACCAAAATCTTCTTCTAGGTCAAAAAGGATGGTTTTTTTTTAACGTTATGGTGGATCTCTTTCTGTATAGATCGGTAGATTAAAAAATTATATATATATATATATATATATATATATATATATATATATATATATATATATATATATATATATCATTTCTCATTCAACGATTGATATATATTACATATAGCTTATAATGTCAAATAAGCTCCTTAATTAATATATATGTATATTCAATGGAACTAATTTTACCCTTAAAAATTTAAAATCAGGCAAAATATTTAGTCTTTAAAAAAGTAAAATTGAGTAAATAAGTGATCATTAAAATAAAATGCATTATCCATTTCTTTCACGTTAACATGTTAATGTCACAATTTTTTTCTTGTAGCTAATTAACCATTTCAACAGTTAAGTATTTCGCTAGTTAAATTAAATAGGCCACTGCATTATAGCATATTTGACCAAATTTTGATTATTTAATTAAGGTTAATTGATTTAATGGAAACATGAAAGTTTACTTGACTATGGAGGTAAATTTAAGGGGCCTATTTGACTTTTTGGCATAAAATATATATATAAAAAAACTTTGAAATTTCAAAATTAATGATGGAATTTAATAGAAAAATTTAAATATATCAAATGATTGATGATTTAGATTAAATTTTTAATTATAATCAGCCCACGCATATTCTTAATTGCAAATTGATTTTAAATACAATAAAAATAGATGTAAAAACCAACGACAAGATGATACGAGGATATATACAATTAAACTTGTTTGTTTTATAAGATTCAAGTGTATGGGGTTCCAATGGCCGAACCAATAGTAGAAGAAACAAAGTGAGACAATGGGTAAAATTTAGATGTGAATAAAGTGAACTTAGAAGTTAAGTATTGGTGGTACAAATATATGTGCATATAATGGATTTGGCAAAACAATATGTAGAAAATACAAAGGGATTTGGTAATATTTGTAGACTCGTTCTATTTTATAATATTATATAATATTTTTGCTTCAAAAGGTAATCCGTAATTAATTAGGATATACAGAATTTTTGTTAAAAACAAAAGACACTTTTTTTTTTCATTAAGAGTTCTCTAAATTTAGTATTGGCATTAAAGTATTTAATACTCAATCAATTCCAAATTAATAGGCATGATTTTTGTTCCATAAAAATTAAAAATAATTATAGTTATTTTACATCTTTTTTGCATCTAAAAAAATTAATTAATTATCTTATATTGGTTAATATGGCCAAACTTAGTAAACGTAATATCAATTTTCAAATTGCTTTTCAATAAATAATGGCATTGAAAAATAAAAAGAAATTAATAGAAATAAAAAAGTTATTTTTAATTATTAAGTAACATCGAGTGTGGATACAATATATATAGATTTAACAAATGAATTAATTTATTAAAATGGTAATTAAGTGCAATATAATTTGGGATAAGAAGAAAAGCAAAATATGTCAATCTATTTGGAAGGGAGTGAGGGAGTTTGTTTTAAGAAAAACTCAATTTTTAAAGCATATAATGAATTTAAATATATGGGCAAATAATTAATTCTGGGTACGCATGAATTCGGTGTACATGTATATGCACCGCGGATTGGCATCAGATAATTATTTTTTTTTCTAACATCCAATTGGGCTATATATGCATATGCATAATTTTTTATTTTGTTTTCTTTCAGTTTTTTTTTTTTGGTTAAAATTCAAAGTAATTAGAAAAGTAGGGCTACAGTAAAAGTAATTACTAAAATAGGGTGTCAGAAAATGACAATTTAGGTTGCCGTTTTTTGACTGTGGGGCTCCCACCCAGATTGGACTCTGGGTTGCCAGATAACGGCAATCAACCTAGGCGCAAAACAGTGCCGTTTTGCGCCTGGAGAAAAAAATAAAAAATGCCAGAAAACCCATTTTCTGGCATTTTTTTATTTTTTTCTCCTGTTTTGCGCCTGGGTTGGGAGACCTGGTAGTGAAGTCCGCTTGTCAGAAAACGGTGCCGTTTTGTACCATGAACCGAGCTTTGGAAGTGGGATCCGGTATGTCAAAAAATGACAACCTAAATTATTATTTTCTGATAAATATTCTTTTTTTTTTAATATGTGAGTCAAAGGTTGCAGCGCATGGGTGTTACTGTGCGCTGCAGCCTTACCAGACCCGTGCCTTACAGAAGGCATGGGTTTGTGTTGTATTTTATTTTATTTTTTTTTAAACATTTGGCTTAGAAGGTCAAATTTTATTCCGGATGAAGTTGTTTTCCTTTCTCCTTGCAAAATTGGTTGTGCAATCAGTTTGTTCTCTCTTTATTTTTTTACATAATTGTTCTCTCTTATTTCATTTCCTTAAAAATTTTAAAATTTCATTTACGTATTCTCATTTTAATTCTTACATAAATTAGTTACTATCTCATTATTTTATTCTAGGCTAAAGTAAATATATTATTATGTTAATATAGTTAAAATCAAATGTATTATTATGTTAATAGAGTGTAAATGAAAATTTATTTTATGACTAACTTGATTTTCATTTTTATATTGCAGGAGGTGTTAATTGAAAAATATAATTTCGATCAACATTTTGAAGGTAAGTTTTTATTATTTGATTTAATTTAAAAAATAAAATTTGTTTACACAACGTTTAATAAATTTCTAATGTGACTTTATTTAATCGATTTATACATTTTCTGACACTATGACCAGTAAAATTTCTTTGAAAACGTAAAATATAGCTTTTATATAACATTTATTGATATGAATTTCATATTATAGATAGTCCATACGTATTTAGCACTAAAAATAATGATGAGTGATTTGGTAAAGACAATAATAAAGAGAAAATTGGATGAATTTTACAACAGCTGAATCGAATATGGAATGACAATATGTGAGCATATCATCCAAATAAATAAAAAATTACAAAATATTATTATGGATGGATATCGTATGACGGATGCAAAGAAAGTTGAAGCAATTTGGATGACAGTGCCAATAATTTTTTTGGTACCAATCATGAAAATTTGGAATATGCCTCATGTGACAAAATATGAGGAATTAGTTCACATATTTTTAAAAGATGTGTACGGAATTAGTAAAAAAATTTTTAAAAAAGTTCGGTATATAATGTCAGTGTCTCAAAAAACTTATTGTTAGTGGTATAATTATAATAGATAGTCTAAATATTATGTTCATTAGAACGTAAAATGAAATTAGGCATGTATGAATAAAAATTTATCCGGTGTTAAATTTGTAATTTTGTTGTTGTTTTAAGTATTTTTATTAATTAGTAATGTTAATTATTTTTAGAAGTGATGTCATCTTTTTTATTTGTATTACGTAATAATTTACAAAATAAAGTATGATATATAGTTGAAAGTTGTATAATAAAATATTGGAGTCCTGTACATATAGAATAATTTAAAATAATTATAACAACAAATAAAATTAGTATGAACAAACATAAGATAATCAAATAAATAAAATTTAATAACATTTATTTTTCATAAATAAAATAAATACTAATAGCTTATCTCTTCAAATATTGATCGCAATTATATTATAAATTTAATAACACATGCAATTTAAAAATAACAAAAAAAAGTTAGCTATACATTCAAATCTTATTACCAAAATTAATTTATATTTTATTTACATAATAATACTTTTTTTTCTGTGAAGACAACAACAAGAGATTGTCTAATTTATATAGTAAATAAAATAAAAATTAATATGTAAAAGAATAAAACTACGGAGTGAAAAGAAAATGAGAGAGTTGAAAGTAAAAGAGAAAAGGAAATATAAGCTAATGGCAAAGAAAATGAAAGAGAAGAAATAAAATTGCCCGGATGTATGTCATTTTCTTGGAAAAAAAATAAAAATTTTAATTTTTAGTATGCAGACCCGTGAAGTATGGGTCTGCTGGGCTGCAGTGCACAGTAATATCTGTGCGTGTTACTATGCACTGCAGCTTTTGACTGATATTAAAAAAAATAAATTGGTCAGAAAACGACAACCTTGGTTGCCGTTTTTTGGCAACTCAGAGTCCAATTTGGGTGGGACTCACCCAGTTAGAAAACGGCAACATAGGTTGCCGTTTTCTGATATCCTATTTTGTTAATTACTTTTACTGTACTGTAACCCTATTTTTCTAATTATTTTATATTTTAACACCAAAATTAAAAAAAAAAAAAAAACATTTCTTTCATCTAATTAGGTGATGCAACATGCATGTGTACTGAATCACGCGCACTTACCGTAACACATCCTTGGTAAACAATATTCCTCTGTAGCTAAAAATAAAAAGAGAATATACTTTAATTGATATCATATTAATTAATTTAAAAACTATTTTAAATTTTTCATATTCAAATTAAGTTTAAAGCTTTTAATTTATGATATTTAATTACTTTTTTTTTTAACAATATCTATATATTTGGGTACTTAAGGAAAACTAATTATTGTTCTTTTCATATTAGTTATCATATTACGCACTGTCCGATTAATGTTAAAAAAATACTGATTGGACGGTGCAAAGTATGCGACATGCACGTACCACATAAAATATTTGAATAATGGTTAAAAATAAAACGGAATATAATATGTAAATTCAAACTAATTATATGGGTAAAATTGTTAATTGGGGAAAACTTCTTTTAGACTATAATACTATCTTACAAAAATAACATTTTATACGTGTGTTATGATAAATAATTAGGAAATGTAAATTAAAATTTAATGGGAAAATAGCTTTCTAGTTTCTAGATATATATTAGAATACAGTAAGTCTTTTTTATGTTGTGTCTAGATAAATTTTATAAATCCAAATAATAGAAAATTGCAATGTAAAATAAGTTGGGTAAAAAAAAGTGAAGTAGTGTTAACATGCAAAAATAGCAATTTAATATTGATTTGATTTATAAATTTTTTTCTAGATTCAGATGAGAATTTTTCATTATAATAAATAAATAAAGTGTAATAAATTAAAATTTTCTACAAATAACCTTTTTATATCAATAACTATTAGATAAAGTTTCATTTCATATATCTAAGGGAAGCTATAAATTTCATATAAAAAGAAAAGGAATGCTATAAATTTTTAAATTCTAATTTTGATATTTTCATACATTTAAATTTATATATATTTTTTTTTGCTAAAGAAGAAAGATTATTTCTTTTCTTTCTTTTTTTTTTTATATATATAGGAGAAAGATTATTTCTAATTTAATACAGATATTTGAATTTTTTAATTTTTTATCTTCAAATAATATAATCAAAAAAATAAGACGTCACCATTCGCGGGAACTCCACTAATTTAATCAAAAGTAAGTTTGCAATCGTCTGATAATTAATTAAGAACGTGAATTCTCAAGAAAAAAAGAACAAAAATAAATCACCCACTTACTTTTTGTTTTTTAATTACAAGAAAAATGGCTGAAACTTAAAAGGTTAAAAACTTCATAGCAGCTAAATGGATTGATTTGGATGAATTTTGATAACAAGGAGATTAAATTATAAATCGATTTAGTCATAAATTAATCGAGTCAAATTGAATTAGTTCATAATTCAAATGAATCATTATTAAATAATTATAAATAGACTGAATCGTAAACAGATTCGATTTTAAATGAAAAAAAAAATTATGATATTATTTTTTTAATGATTTTTTTTATCTTTTTTTAAAATTTTATTACAAATAAAAAATTATGAATATATAATTTATAAAAATAATTATTTTTTATATTCATGTTACATAAAAAAAATTACGAAATTATAAATAATATAAATATATTATATAATACATTAGCTTGGATCGGAATTATTAGGGAATTAAATAGAATTATAAACATGAATTGGATTAAATAATATAAATATATTATATAATACATTAGCTTGGATCGGAATTATTAGGGAATTAAATAGAATTATAAACATGAATTGTATTAAAATTTGCCATCTATATTTAAAATTATAAACTCCTAAATAATTAAAGAAACAAATATCATTCTTCAAAAAAAAAAAAAGAAACAAATATCAAGGATAAGCCAATCAGTAATCACATTGTAAGGATGAGAGATGTGGTGATAGAGTGAAGGATGAGGTAATTGTGACTAAGACGTGGCAACATACAGTCGCTTGATTAGATCACGAAAGGCTGCTTAAATAATTTATCTAACGGCCTGCATGCTGTGAGTAGGAATGATATCGACGAGTGTGAAAGGGAGGGAGGCGTTTGTTGGGCACGCGCACGGCCCTGTACGGACGGCCATCAATCATCATATGTGGCAAAAGCTCGATCAGTTTTCTTTTTTTAGAACCCAATCAGTTGCTAATTTATATATATATATATATATTGACAGTAATTGCTATAAGTAATTAAATATGCATTTTGTGTTCTAACATTAATATTCATTTCATTTCATTTTATATGTCATTTTTTAATAAAATTTAAATTCTATTTGTGAGATATTTTTAAATTTTCAATAAAATTTAATTTATTTTTTTTAATGTAAACTAATCAATTAGATTTATATTTGTGCATTTAATCACTTAATTTTATTTTAAATTTAAGATTAATTAATACTTTTTAATTTTAATAAAAATAATAAAAGTGAAACATAAAATAGAATAGAGAGAGAGTGTAATTAATTAACCAATTAGGAACAACTCTTAGCCCATTCCTCTTGTTGGATTCTCATGAAGGGCATTTGTCTTCCCCCACCCTAGGGGTAATATGAGTTAAAAAAAATTAATTAACCATTAACGATTAATTGAAAAATGAAAGGAATGCATTTATAGATAAAAATTTGGTGGTTCATGATAATTAGACGGATTTTATATATATATATATATATATATTGTATCGACGACATATCATTTAAATACTTGTTTATTTTTGGTAATATTGAAGAAGCACGCCCTCATCAATGCCATTAAACATTGATGGAATCTTATATTTAGTCAAAACCTCCTATATTTAATATCTATGTCAAAATTATAAACATGATACACATTTTATAGCTTAAAGTCTCTATATATCAAAAAAAAAACATTAAAATTTTCTTCCGCTACTATAATATGAATTAATATAATATATACGTCAAAACTTTTACCATCACTATTAAAATTTTATTTCATATTCACTTGCACTTTTTGGGTGACATAATGAAATGTATAAATAATCCATCTCAAGGGTTTCTATATACATTGCAAACAGAATCAACTTGTTTTTATAAATTCATATATGATTGAGAATAGTAATATGTATAATTTTTATTCTTATAAACTTAATTAATATTTGATTAAGACACCAATCATCATCAAGGACCAAATGAATGGTGATCAAAGCATTAATATTAAACATTAATAATACAAGTCAAAGCACTTTATAATTGGCTCATTTCTGAAAATTCAAAACCATATTATATATCTAAACAATCAAATATGCTTCTAATTTTAAATAAATGTATATTTTTTGTCAACTTATGTCATTATTTAAGAATAAAAAATGAAATATTCATCCGTATATACCTAGTAAGAGGTAGGATTCTTTGTCTTTCCCTGAGACATTCAGATTCCCTTCTCTAATTAACATATTTTAATTTGAAGTGCGTCACCACTAATGTAATTACATAAACACGTATAGCTCCGCAAATATTTGTGTGACTCGGTAATAGAAACATACCCACTGCCTATATAAGTAATTTTTTTGGTAAAAGTTATGTACTTAAATTTCTATATTTATTATTAATATTATTACTGATGTGTTCTGGGAATTCCACACCGGAGTTACTCTGTTTAAAATGTTGTTTGGTTTCATGATAAATGGAAGATAAAGTTAGAAGATGGACGAAGAGTTTTCCTGCTTTGATCCTTCAAGCTTAAGTCAGAATGTGAATTTAGAACTCTCATAAATTGTTTTCGAGTACTATGTAGATAGAGTTATTTGGGATCCACGAGTACTATAGATGACTATTTGAGTTTCCCGAATTACTAATTAAGTAGACATGTTGAGGTATATGATATCGATAATCATTTCACAAAGTAGGTATAATATAGAGGTTGGTAGGGATTAGATAATAATTATACTCCTTCTTTTCACTCATAGTAACAATTTTTTTATTTTTTTTTATTTTATTTAATGTCACAATTTTCTAATTTTCAAAAATATTAATTATGTATTTTCTATTTACTGTCATATATAAAAAAATTATAATTAATAGAATGAGATTATATAACTATAGATAATTAATGAAAAGATATTTTAATAAATTATAAATGTTAATTAATAATTTTTTTTTTAATTTGTGTAAAGAGTTAAAAATTGTGGTGCTAAATGAAATAAAGGAAATATCTTTTAAGGAAGTATTTTCAGGGCTTGGGTGCATGGAAATAATGCTTATTATCTAGCCAGACGTGAGTTCGAAGAGCATTAGGTATTTTGACGGGTCAATTTCACTCATGGTCACTCAACTTATCACTTATCGCGCAAAAGTAACCGACTTTTTTTTCTTACTTAAATGTCACTGAACTTTTAACATTATTGCACAAAAGTCATGTTGACCGGAATCCGGCGACGACCCTTGCCGGATTGATGACTTTTTTGCAAAAATACTAAAAGTTCAGTAACATTTAAGTTAAAAAAAAAAATTAATTATTTTTGCGAGATAAATGATAAGTCTAGTGACGGTGAGTGAAATTAATTTAAATGTAGCATTTGTTGAACTTATTAATCCGGCAAGAGTCGTCGCCGGATTCCGGTCAACATGACTTTTGTGCAATAATGTTAAAAGTTCAGTGACATTTAAGTAAGAAAAAAAAAGTCGATTACTTTTGCGCAGTAAGTGATAAGTTGAGTGACCATGGGTGAATTCAACCCGTATTTTGTCCAGTTCACATCTTGGTCCGCTGTTCGGCATTTTCCACGAGGGAGCTCTACTGATCACTTCTTGATTCAGCTATCTTCTTTTTCGATTCGTAACTTTTTTCTCAAATTCTCATCTGTTTCTATCACGCTTTTCTCACATGCTCATTTATATCTATTCGACACTTGTAACCCTATATATCGATAATAGTAATCCAATTATAGTTTTATTTTGTCTTTTGAGATCTGCACATGCCCAACAATGAAGAAACACCGGCGTTCATGTGGGGCATATTTAGGGCAGGCTACCTCCACTTAATATAACAGGAGTCCAAATTATTCAAAAATATATATAACCGAACTATACATAAAATATAAGGTTAAGTTCACAAAAATACTTCTCCTTAACTTAACCTTAAAATATATTATAAGCTGATCAAACTGATTGGTGGGATGATAGCCAACTCAAAAGTAATTTCGGAACGCCTAAATTAGTGTTGCAAATTGCAATTGTTATTTAAGTTGATGTAGAAGGATAAATTAGGTGCACTTAATCACAGGTTTATATTCCTTAAAAAACTAAGAATGATTTATTAAGAGTAATACATTTTGGGTATTGCACTTCTTTGTTTTTCTTATTGTCTGTAATTGACTTTCTTTAAATTCTGCCCAATTAATCTAATTTAAATAAATAAATCACTTTTTAAGCATTGAAAGCGATTAAGATAATGGCTCTTTTACTTAATTATGATTAATCAATTTAAGTAGCTGCTTATTACTTGTGGTTTTCCATTTCTCTTTGTATATTATATAAAAAATTACATATACTCTGTGCAATGAACTTCAGCATCAATATTATTTTTTCTTGGAATAATCTATCGGTATTCAAAATCTATTGGGCTAACTAATTCGAATTTATGCCGGACAAATCTATAAAAGAGGGTCAAAGCGCTCTTTAATAAATATTTAAGAATTTTTCATATCCAAAATTCAAATATGAGACCTTAAGGAATGAAAGATCCGTGCAATCATATTTCATCCCTTGAAAATGGGGTTGATTTCACTTCTGATCACTTAACTTATGCCATAATTACGTAAAAATAACAATTTTTTTTTTCAAAAAGTCATTTAACTTAAAATTTTTATACAAAAAAATAACTATAACCTATTTCCAGTGATGAACCTAACCGAAAAATCCAGTTGACATGCATTGTTAGCAATTTATGCACATGTGTACACATTATTTATTCCACGTCATCAGCTGCCATGTCACTTTTGACATGTATCAATTTCTTATCTGTCCAATTAGCAGCTGATATGTCAAAAGTGATATGTCAGTTGATGACGTTGATGATATGCAATAAACAGTGTGTACACGTGTGCACAAATTGTTGACATGGCATGTCAGGTAGACTTTTTGGCAAGGATCTTAACCAGAAATCGGTTATAATTATTTTTGTGTATAAAAGTTTTAAGTTCAGTGATTTTTTTGAAAGATTTTTTTTTTACGTAATTTGGCATAAGTTAAGTGACTATCAGCGAAATTAATCCCTTGAAAATGTATTAATATTAATTATTAATAAATCAAAAGCATGATCAGCTACTGCTACAGTTTTTGTTTTTATTTTTTTAATGATTCTTATACAACTTGCTAGCTGATTATACCTTGTGTTCTTGTTTATTATATATAACATCCCTAAATTAATTGATTAATTGTTGCAAATATATTTTATGTGTTCCAGAAAACGAATACATAGAAGATGACTTTTTGCATTCAAAAAAAAAAAAAAAAGAAGAAGATGACTTTGGAATAATTTTATTATATATATGGTTTGAAATTATAGTTACTCATAATAGCAAGTGATCTTTTTTTTTTCTTTTTCAATTCAATAGAAAGTACAATCCTCATGACCTGAGTTTGCCGACCCAGTAGAACAATATTTAAAGTAGAGGGTTGAATGTCTTTGTCACTGATTACAAGTTTTTATTTGGGATTTTTAATTTTATTGTTTGTTGCTAAAAATCAAAACATTTTCTAGAATGATTTAGCTTAGGAATTTTTAAAACGAAATATGCTTGAAGAATAAACTTCATGTTTTTATTTACATTAATAAATACCATTTGTTGTGTATGCAACCAAAAGAAAATACATACAAGAATACTTGCTTTTTATTGTTTAATTAATAACTAATCATAATTGAGTTTTGTGTAATTTATTTTTTTGACATGAAGAGTTTATCAAGGACTGAAACTCGAGATTTCACAGTTTTGATCATATTATGTACTACTAAAAGTTTATTGGTTTGAGTTTGTATATAATTATGGGTTTGAATTCTAATACAAATAATTTGATATTAACTTATTATAAGAAATGGTTCATTATGAGTTTGAATTCTAATAGTTGGAATAATATTTGAGTTTATGTAATTTATTTTTCAATATAAAGAGTTCATTAGGAGCCGAAATTTGAGATTTTACAGTTTTGGTCACCTTAAAGTTTATTTGTTTGAGTTTGTATATATTATGATAGTTTGAATCCTAATACTAAATCTCATATCAATTTGTTGTAATAATTATGTGTTTTTTATAATGATTTAGACAATATTCAACTCATGAAAATTTAAATTCATTTTTTTAATATGCTTTAATTTTTCGGAGTACGTTAAATATTCTACAATTTAAGTGTTTTTTTATAATGGTTTAAATAATCAGCTTATTACGAGAATTAAATACTTTTTATAATAGCTTGAACATTTTTCATCTCGCTGTTAAATTTTGAAATTGAATTAATTTTAAATCCACTTTATTCAACCGCAAAAGAAAGGGATTTAGGGATTTAATAAGTTTTAAAATTTCCGAGTCGATTCCAATTAACGTGAACTCACATCTAAGTACAATTGACCACATATTGATATATCAATGCTAACACTAACAACAATTAAATCATAATATTTTGGCTTTTAAATGATTATGACATTTCTCATTGATTCTTAGCCTAATTTTCATCGAATTGTGACATTTCACGTCAATTTTTAACACTTTTTCCTCATTTTTTTCTTAGCAAATTTTGTTTTCTTTTCACTAACTATATCGCAGAGCTTTGCCGTCCGACTCAACTAAGCTAATTTCAACCAGTAAACTTCTGACCACTTTGCCTAATAAATAAATCTCACTAAGATATTAATATATGGTTTTCCTGTACTTGTATAAAGAGTTGCTAGCCAAATTTTGGTAAAACATAAGCCAAAACCACTTGCGTGTAAAATGAAACTGTTAGCACTGTTAAATATCACTTAATTCCACATTAGTTTAGTATGATATTGTCCGTTTTGGGCCAAATTACTATGAATTTGTTTTTGGATTTCTCTCAAAATGTCTCATACTAATATAGTTAGGTGAACACTTTATATTTAAGGTGTTTCACCCTTAATTTTTCAATGTGGGACTTGGGTTGTACCCCAAAAATTCTCCCCTCAAACGAAGGACAATACAGTTTATATCTTCCTCTCGAGCGATAATCCATTTGATTCGTCAAATTATCTTGCACCGCCGTTATCAACCAAATAGACACGCCGCCTGACCGCCACAATATCAGAAAAATTTTCGACAGAAGTTACCAAACACGAATCTTCAATCGCGAAATTGTACCGAGAACCTCTTACATAAAGTAGTCCACTATTCCGTTCGTTTTGGGGCAAAGCCGCTCAAATTTGTTTTTGAATTCCTTCCAAAAGGCCTTATACTAATGGATTTCGGTAAACACTTTATATTTGAGTTATTTCTCCCTTAATTTTCTAATGTGTGACTTAGATTGTACTCCAACAGAAATAAAAATTTAATGCTATGCCTTTTTTTTCTAAGTTGGATATTTTTTTTCTACCTTCATAATAGAGCAATGCTTTAATATTTTTCCAAGTGGATCGATAACATCAAGTGGTGCTGTCTCTGTATTAGCACACTAAGCATGGTTATGTTCTTACTCGCATATGTTAACAAACTTAATTAGAAATAATTAAATAAATTAAATTAGAAGAAAAGTGATGTCAGTTGTTTGAGATTCACCACCACTCAACAAGAGTGATATTGACATAGCTATATAATATTTGATTAATGACGAGAGAACTAAAAGGTGATGATAGTTACATGTAATATATAGTTTGTCTTAAGAGAAGAGAATCAACTCTTAATTAATTATGTTTTAATTATTTATTGAAAGCATCATCAAGATGGTGACTTGAACGTTAAAATAAAACGCAAATTGGAAGAATTAAGGAGAAGTTGTTGATGGGTTGTCTTCTTGTTTTTTTTTTTTTTTTTTTTTTTATAAATATGGTGATGAGTTTATTATTTGGAAGTAAGTGTTTTAACTTTAAAAATATTGCAATTATTTTGGTGTAAATTGTTGTTTTGGTAGTACATATGTAAAAAGATTGGTTGTACGATCCAAGAGAATGTCATTTTGATTGTTAACCTAATTATTCATATACTACCATTCCCATGTGATTCTAAATAATACTTGTAAATCAATATTTTTTGAGAGAATAAAAGTTAAAATAATACAAAATTTGATGTGCCAAGTTTTATTTTTCTGTAGATTTAGCAATATAAATGGCATAATTAAAGTTAAAATGGTAGCCAAATTAAATGCCTCAAATAATTGTGAATTAAATCTGATTGATTCAATTGGTATTTGATTGAATTTCAAGATCCAAAATTTATATAGATTGCAGGACCAATTCAATAATTATGCATTAAAAATTACTTTAATACTCTCCATTTTTCATCATTTGTCAGCAAAAATTTGTCCCACCCAAAATACCACTTTATAAAATCAATACAGTAGTTGTTACATATATTCATATTAACACTATTAATATTTTTTTTTTTTTATTAAATATAAGAGAAAATATTATAGTATTTTCAAAGTACATTTTGATAAATTAATGATTACTTTAATATGTGTGAAAGGAAAAAAAATTGACATAAAATGAAGAAAATATAACCTAAACAAATATGTAGTTAATCTACTGACAACAATTATACGCACTTAGTAATTGATTATATAAAATTCTCTTCAACAATTATTAATGAATTAGTTCTAATTTAATTGGTTTCTCTAGAACTTTGGGAAGATATTTCACAATATAATATGTTCATGATGAAAATTGCTTCCTGACAAATGATCTTTTAATAAAACAACGACAACAACAATTAAACCTTAATTACATATTAAATGAGATGGGGTATATAGATTCTCAATCTCCAAATCTCCCTCTCCGAAACTCTTTTCATAATAAAAGCAGATGAAAAATAAATTTGTTAAACGACTCTCTTATATATAATCTATATGGCATGCATGCTAAAAGAGCAATTCATTCATCAGATATTTGTTTCTGTATTTATTAAAATTCTAAACAAGCCCCAAACTGGTATTGGTATGCTCTTAGTTTTAAAGACAACTACGTACAATATTATTGAGCTACAACACATTTTTAATGGACTGTAAAACATGCATCCAGTACTATATTTTATGTTATCATTTCACACTCTCTCTTTGCACTAACCTCAATTTTGATTCTAAAGGAAAGGAAATTCATTTAAGAACAGAAAATTTCCTATACAGGAATATCTCGAAAGAGAAGGAGCACTCGATTTCCGATTACTTTAAATTCGTTTAATTATGATTATACTATAATAGTACCAGACTACAATAGTTAAGATATAACCACTTAATCAAGAAGGAAGGTCCCCTCATGTACATCCTAACAGTAAAGCCGGTCCAAATGTACCGGTAGTCTCATATTCGAACCAGGGAACGCAAGGAATGCACCCCGAGATAGTTTGCTTAGCATTTTAAAACATTGACCGCAATAGCAAATAAGTGAGCCTGCGTATACCATCAAGCATTCTCCAATTGTTGATCTCTGATATATGATATATTACTCCTTTTTAATCAGTTTGCTCTGTAAACTTTGCATTTTGTTTCTATTTACATGACATACTTGCATAAAATATATTGACTAAGATAAGACAAGAGCGTTGACCCCCTAAAAACTAGCAGTGACATGGCATTTCATTTCAGTACAATATATCTATATAGACATGTCATGTCAATTTTGTTAGACCTTCAGATACATCAACATAGATGCAAATAAAATACAATATTTACAGAGCAAACTGATAAAAGAAAATATTATATAGGATATATTGACCATTGCGCCAAACTTTAAGATAGATGAAGCTGTTAGCCCTCCAAATTCAAACAAAAACATACAAGGGAATAATGGAACAAAAACGTGAATAATAAAGAGTGAAATTTACAGCAAATAAATCTCACGTTATGAAAGAAGGGCTGACTACCGGGCACTTTGACTGTGACTGCCACTAAATGGAATTCCTTTTTCATTTAAAGAAACATGAATAGCCTTGGCTGCTGCAACAACAGAATCTCCTCTCTTGATAATTTTCTCAAGTTCTGCAACTTTCTCTGACAGCAATCTCACATTTGAGTTGCTGGACTGGACCAATTTGTTTGCAGTTTCCAGCGAAGTGCATAACTGGAATAGTCCAAAAGTAATGCAACAAATTTATAGATTGATTACATAAAATACTGCAGCACATAATTGCCAAATGAAATCGCAAACCATCTAGCATGCAGCTAATCACATATTGTTTATCCTTTAGCAATGCCAGTCAAATCACACAAATAACTGAACACGCAAAAATTCAGAGATGTTCTCCGGTATAAATTTTAACATGCCATATATCAGGCGTATATTGATAATCATACCTTTAGAGTCAGAGCTGTCCAGGAGTGATCTGTTCTAGCAAATGCCTCGTTCAACTGGCTGTAGTTTTCCTGCAAAAGGAAAAAAAAAAAAAAAAAAGTTGGTCAGTGGTCACCAGCATTGAATTCATTTGCAAGAAAATGAATCACCCGAATTTGTATATTGAAGTTTCACAGCTATGGTTCATCCCATGTACCAGTCTGCCACAAATGCTTCATTCACACTAAAGGGTCAGTTATCACACGGCTGGTGCCACAACCATGTGTCATGGACAAAAAAAAAATCTCACATCGGATAAGTAAAGGAAGGGTCCTGAACTTATAAGCATGAGCGCTGCACATCTCAACAAAATGTATTTTGGAGAAAGAGTAATAGCACGTGACAAATGGTATCAGAGCCGACCCGAATCCGAACCCAATATTCACGCTAAGCGCCCTGAGGGAATGGGGAAGGCAAGGGCCCTACGAGAGCATCACAGGATTGGGTGGGAGAATATGTCATGGACCAAAAAAAAAATCTCGCATCGGATAGATAAAGGGGAGTTCTGGTCTTATAAGTATGAGCGCAACATATCTCAATAAGATGTTTTTTGTGAAGATATTAATGGCCCGTGACATGTGGTATTTTGTGGACTTCTTAAGTACATTTTGCATAAGAAAGTTAAGGTATTATTTTTGGAATTCCTAAGTTTAGGAATTAGTCACTTGTCTGAAAAAAAATCCTAAGTTTAGGAATTAGTCACATGTCTGAAAAAAAAAAGTTATCTAGAATAACGTACCTTTGATCTACACTAATGATCATAATGTATCGCTTTGAATTCGAGTCAATATACAAAAAATGGTCAACGTCAGCTTCTGTCACAGTATCAGAGCTTTACATTTTCATTTTAGGGTGCATTACCATGGTTGCCATTCTCACACTTTTTTCCCTGTTATAAAATGAGGAACTTATCACACCCAAAACTTTCTGCCAAAACATATTTTTGATTTTCCCTTGCTGTTTGTGCGATAATTCCAAGCCCTTTTCTAAGTGATGTTAGAATCCAATGAAACCAGTAACACCTCAACAGCCTTCTAGTTTCAAAAGAAACCTTCCTAAACAATGCAGCGGGAAGCAGGTTTAACTGCTGTAAACCTTATAATAGGCTTCCTGTGAGAGTTTTCAGCTTTAAATGTTCTGCGTAGGTTCTTACACAGTTCTTCCCAAACTTTAATGGATCCAATAGTCCTATTCCCAAAACTATATGGATGTGTTGCCTTTGTTCATATGAATCGTCAAAACAAAATTAAAATTTATAATTAGTCAAGTGTGTTTTTTGAGCTATTCCTCTAACCAAAAGGGCTAAAATGCTACCATCAACTAACCAAGATTTTTGTTACAATTAATGTTACCTTAATTAAGCAAGACCGTTACTTCCCTAGCCTAGAAAATAAGAAAATGGTTTTTTTCATTTATTAAATTTCTAAACCTGACTTGTAGCCAACCAACCTATCGTAACCACCTTTACCATTTAAACAGTGTCACAAGGAATGACAAAAGAAGACAACCTCAAGACTCTGCATGTCCATTGTAGGTTCACTCGAGGAAAAAAGCACCTATGTCTCAACTTGTGTCCGTTCACTCATCTGATTCTGTTCCTGATAGTGTCAAGGTAAATCCTTCTCTAAATAAAAATATCCCTAGAACACTTGAAAAAGAAGACTTAGATGTTCCAATTGCTCTTCAAAAGGAAACCAGAACTTGTTTAAAACATCTTGTCTACTGTTCATGTCTTACAAGAGTTCTGCCCATAGTCACAGTACTTTTCTCACTAACATAAATTCAATTCATATACCAAAAATTTTATTGATTTTTTTTTTCAATATTCAAAAAATGTACAAGCTATTAAGAGAAAAACAAATCATATCCTGACAAGAAAAGATAAAAACTAATTATGAAATATAAAAATAACTTTAACTAGAAATATAAAAGAGAATTCTAATCTAACCAGAAAATATAAAGGAAAGATAAATTCTAATTAGGAAATATAAAGGATTTTTGTCCTAACTAAGAAATCCAACTCCCTCTTAAGTTAATGCATAGATATTATATGCGCCAAACTTGTAAATTAAAATGTGATAAGTCATGTTGCTAAGCATTTTAGTAAACACATCCTCATAGTATAAGACTAAATGGGGGCACCTCTTGAAGTTTTTTAAGACTCCTGCCGTTATATGCTCAGAACTGAAAAGGACTTGTATCAAAGCACTGGTATTAAGCATGGGCAAATAAATTTGGCTATAAAGGAGAAGGTTCAACACCCAATAAGTCCAACAATGACCGGAAAAGGCTGGCTGGAATCAGACAGATGATTCAACCATATTGGAGCAGAAAACAGCGAAAACTGATGGCCGAAAGGAGTATTACGCGCTACACATGCCGGTGCATGAATAGTAGTGCAAAGGCTTCTGATGCTCGTGTACCATGTGCAGTGAAAGTTGGTGACCAAACTCCGACGATAGGCCTAACAGGGCCTGGGCTTCTTTCCTAGAGGGGCATTAACAATAAGAGGGAGGCAAACTTGACTTTTTGAGACTTATTTATAATGGTGTACTAGAAAATAAATTTAAGATGGAGTAGAAAACAGCCGGAAGGAGTGTTATGAACTATACATGCCGGTGTGTGAAAAGTAACACAAAAGCTTCTGACGGTGTGTGTACCCATGCGCAGTGGCAATTGGCGATCAAACTCCAGGGGTAGGCCGAACAGGTTGTTCAAAATGGCATACTGGAAAATAGATTTAAGACGAAACAAGTGTGAAGAGAGGAAACTCTATCTCTAGGAAAAAGCACCGACTCTGATGTTGATAAGAAAGAGAAAAACTCAATCTCTTACATTTTTCTAAAACTGATATTTTAACCTAGTGCTAAGAGGAGAAAACTCTACCTCTTTAAAAGGAAAAAACTCGACTTCTAGAAAAAACAAGGCTCTGATACCATGAAATTTTTTTGAAAATAATAAAAAATTTATTAATTCTTTTTATTTCTTAATATTCAAAGAATATCCAAGCTATTTATAAAGAAAAACAAATTATATCCTAACAACGAAAAATAGAAACTTATTAGGAAATATAAAAATAACTCTAACCAGGAAATATAAAGGAAAGATAAATTCTAATTAAAAAATAAAGAATTTCTATCCTAACCAAAAAATCTAACAGTATGTAAACTAAACAAGGATCTAGATGTACTAAAACAATCCCCAAGAGTTTGTGGTTAGGAAATATAGCAACAGTCATGGTAATAATGGAACATAATCATAGCCTTGATAATAATACTTAATTTATGAAGCACTCAGCTTCAAGGGGAGTGATCATAATGTTAAGTAGTTCATTTGCAGCAAATGATTTTAAACCCCTGAAGTATGTGTTAGATTTATTGGTTGACAGTTGACACGGGTAAACTGGGATGTAAACCAATAGAGACAGCCGTAGAATCAAATCATAAGCTTCATGATGTACCAAAAGATATGACGGCAGCCAGAGATTCTTATAAGGAACCTGTGGGGAAGCTAATATACTTGTCTCATACCAAGCCTAACGTAGCTTATGTTGTTAATGTGTTGTGAGTTAATTCATACGCAATCCCATGGTATCTTATCTTAAAGCAGCTAATATTGATACTACAATATTTGAAGGGTTACCTAAGAAAGGGAATTCTATTCAAGAAAGAAAGGTGTTTGACTCTTGAAGCCTACACAAATGCAGATTATGCAGGATCTATTGTTGACAGGAAAGCTGGTTAGGTTACTGCACCTTCTAGAAACTTGGAGAAGAAAAGCTGAGTTCAAGGCATGGCACTTAAAATTTTGAATTATTATGATTGAAGATAATTTTGAACAAACTTCTGACAACAGATCTGCGATTAATATTGCAAACAGATCCCATGCAACATGATCATACTATATACATCAAGGTTGATAGATATTATATTAAAGAGAAGTTGGACAGATGTTTTGCACTCTTTTTGTTGGATTTGTGATCACATATTAATTTTAACACTTTTCATTCCAACTGGTGATCACATGCAACTGTACGCACCAAAGGATTGTCTATGCTGTTTCTATTTTATTTTATTTTTATTTTTATTTCCTTTTCAGATGTTAACAAACAAGCATTGAATGGCGATATCCATTCATCAGCTTGAGTGGGAGTGGGATTGTTGGAAACTAGCACGATCCCTGCATTCTATGGCTAGTGCCACCACAGTAACTCAGCCATGCACCAGTCTGCCACAAATGCTTCATTCATACTAAATGATCAGTGAGTCAAGAATGGCATCTTGTGGTCATCAAACACAGATTCTTTGTATTGATTGGAATTTATCTAAATTAACTTACCTTTGATAGTTAAATACAATTGTTGCGCCAACCGCTTCATTAATCCACTTAATTAGTCCATTTTCCCACTCAAAGAAAGAGCATTCAGCAGATGAATCATATTCTTATTATTTACGCGGATGATTCAAAATACCAAAAATCATCAAGTTCGACTTTTGTCATAAAATTTAAATTTACAGAGCAGATTATCTGGCTTTATAAGGCAATGTTACGAAGTAATACATTCTACCAAAGTAGAATTTTTGAAGCGAAAAGCTTCTAGTTTGATTTATCTTAATCTCAAGTGAACACCCAATTATGCAACCAAGTGCAATCAATCCTAAGAAAGTATTGCACTTGAAATTGCAGAGTATCAAATTCCTATACTCTGAAACTAAATGCTGACCTTGAGGAATGCATTTTCAGTATCATCTTCCTCAACAATATTAGTTTACTTGTTCGAATTTGATAATTTACAAAAAATAAACAGAATGAACAAGGACCTCAATTTTCAATAAAATGAATATTACTTAAATAAGGACAATCAATTCTTTATTATATTGAGCCGAATCCTTGCAGAGTGATATAAACCTATACTCAATTCAACGAAAACTACCAGGAATGAAAGAAGAAATAAAAGAAAAAAAAATGCCAAAACAATCGTAGATTAGGAACAGCAAATGATAATATCCCATGAACTTTGGAATTCGGGTGCAAATGACTCGTTAAAATGATAGGGTGGTGCAGAAAATGCAATTGAAGAGAGAAAAGAACCTGAAATAGTTTGGTAAGATCCAGGGAGGATTGAAGAGTATGATTCGAATCAGGAATTAAAGATGAAGAAAATGAAGAAGGTGAAGCAGCTTCACCTCTAACACCACCCTCTTCTTTTTCTTCAAGATCGCTTAGCAAATCCCCTATGCACAGCAATGGCCCTCCTGTTCCTTTCATCTCTCTCTCTCTCTCTCACTCTCTCTCTCTGAAGTGCCTTAGTTTATGCATAGGATTTGACGAACGACAAGCCGTTTAATTGTTGCAATTCCAAAATAAGAAACCGGTCCGACCGGTCAATTGCAGACCAGTATCTAAACTGCGGAGGCCACTCGGCTCATACCAGTATTGCCCAATTCACAGTTTCTCAACGGATTCGTCTTCTTGGAGTCTTTTTCATCAGGTGAGCTTCAAAATCGTAACTTTATGTTATGGGCATCCAATAATTTTGTTTCTGAAGCTCGACTTTTTTCTTTTTTTCATTCATCTGGCCTTTTACCTGTATAGGTTTTTTTTGGTATGTACATTATCCATGGCTTCTCAATAACGATCGAGTTTTTCACAGGAACTGGGGCAAAAACCGAAACAGATTTGAAGTAGGATTTTGAATTTCATATCAGGGAAGAAAGGCCAACGACCACGAACTAATTCATACAGAGGCAGAAATGGCAGGGCAGGAGAACGTGAAGCACCTTGAGGACTGCTCCGTTGCCAAGTCAGTTTTTTATTTTCCCCTTTTTTCAATATATCTATTGTTCTCAGTATGTTCTAAATTGTAGTTTCTAAATGACTGCGTGCTATTAGTGTAAGAGGGTATGCAGACTGCTGCTTTGAACTTGCAGTAGGCATTGCAGCCTCTGAGACCATGTCAATTTCCTTTTAGGTATTTTATTCTGGTGAAATGCTCAGAATGTTGGATAGCAGATGAGAAGTAAATCATTAGTGATTTTGCTTATCTCTAGGTTGGTAACCTGTTCTTAAGTCAAACTTTGGTGCTAGCAAGATTTTTATTCTTGTGTGTGGTAGCAAACTATGCTAATGTATGCATCCAATTGTTATTGTTTTGTACTGAAAAAGACTTTTAGATGTCTTCTCAAGTTCTCTGTCGCTATTTCTGTTCACCTGACTTCACAATTTCTCTTCCAATTATCTAGATTAGATTATCTAATTCCGAAAAGCAATGGAATCCTACTTGTTGAATTGTTGTGGCTGTGTATTTGCTTCCAGTACTAAGAAACATAGAGGATATGTGCAAATATTGTAAGTATGAATTTGCAATAATTCATGAACACAGTAATGTTTCTGGAATATTCCCCATCAGGGAAAATTTGAGGTTCAAATGTCTAAAAATATATTTGGTTTTGCAAACTGAATTTAGTATTTGTTTAGCTTGTCTAACATTGACAAGCCCAAATTAAGAGCAAGTGTGGTTCTTTGGGAATCTGAAGGAGTAAATTCAATGCGCTGGAAGTGGAACCCTTTTGAAAATCCAATCTTACCATATAAATTTCATTCATAAAGAAATAATATATATGGTTTCTAATAATTATGACGATTTAAACATGTTCTAAATAACCAGTAATGGCCTAGCTTAATTCAACTGAACACCAAATATGTTGTCTTATTTGCATCTCTGAAAAGCATCTCTCAGATAATGGAACAAGTTATATGTCAAGAGGATACATTCTTAGTCGTATCTTCATTCCTTGCATTGATATAAATTCATATTCATTGGTTGCTTTGAAAAAAAAAATGTGAGCGAACACTGTTCATTTTTCATTTCTGCAGCGCATTAGGCACTTGGTTCTTCTCAGTAGCAGGGGCTTTGGTAGCAATTCCAGTAGGCATAAAGCGCAAGTCTTTAGGGCCTCTCGTGTTCTTCGGCACAACAGGAACAATGCTTGACATTATCATGGGAATCAGTCAATGTGAAAGAGAGCATGCGGAACGCCAAGCTAAATTACTTGAAGCACAAAATTCTGCAGCTGATGCATCCTCTTTGGCAAGAGGATCTGAATCATGATTGCAGGCATGTATAGGCATACTCTTCTTTTATCAATTTGCTTGGCATGAGAGACAGATCTTTCTTGGACATCCTTTGCCGAATTAGCTATTGGTTTCCCTTTTTCTTTGCTGTGGTTCAGATTTGCTCACCCCATTCATCTCATAGAAGTGGTTTCTTTTCTTATGCAACTTCATCAGTGATGAGCAAAATTACCTGTAGTCGTTGAATAAACTATAAAAGAATAGGATCGTTTAAATGCTTACATAAATTGATCCATGGAGTTTTAAAGTTCATTTGCAAGAATCACGTCACACTCTTTTTGTATGGTTAAGATTTTTTTTTTTTAAAAGTTATTAAGATCCTCTTTTATACACAAGTTAATGCCAAAAAAAATTAAAAATAAATAAAATAAAAAAGAGAGAGAGAGAACAAAACAAACAAATCAAAAAAAAATCGTGAGTCCTAAATATTTCATTAGCATGAAGAACATTTGGTTTGGATACAAGGAATTGACACCGAAACCATTTCAAACTTTCCAGATTCAATATCTAGAGTGGGATTGACGGCTACTTCAAATTTCAAAGAACTGTTCTTCCCTTGTTGCAACAGCATCTTTGCAAGAATAAGCCAAATCATGTGGAAGTTAATGTCATTAGGATGGAGTTTCGCCTGTATGTTTTGGTTCTCGTCTGCCCCTAATGAGCGTTTATCCGCTGATGCTTTCTCATTAGCTTCGGGGATATTCACTTTGCAAACATCTTTCTGGTCGCAATGGGGGTTATGTTTTTGCCTTCCATAGGTAGAGTAGACTCTTTCAGCCTTGATGTTTCCAAACAATAGCTCTGCAGCCTTGTTCCTTACAAGTAGCGGCACGTAGTCTGACTCATCCCACACATACAACTGCAGTTAAAAGTAATGAATTTATGCTTCTTTTAACTTAAAGTGGGAACGATGGTAGAATACAAGCCAACTCTAACCCAGAAGATGACTACAGTCAGCAACACGTGATCACGCATGCTTACATATCACAATGACAAGAAACCACATTTCAAATACGAGTGTCTTACAATTTTGCCAAGACACGCACACAAGAACATAGAGTAAAAACAAACACATACCATAAAGGGCCTATATATCCAGCCTACTACATGACAGTGATCTGAGGCTTTTGGGCAATAGAATGAGGAAGTGTTTTGCTTAATTATGGACCTGGAAAAAAGCAACAAACCATTAGTAATCAATAAATTGTAAAATGAAGCAAATCGTTGCAATAAAGCAGCTATAGTCTTCCCTACCCGTCCTCTGAATCCAAAGGAAAACCACATAACTGACAGCCAACACAAGTAAAATCTTCTATTATATTACTATCCTTGACTTTCACTATCCTCCTGCTAACAAACATATTTTCCTTCTCAGAATCACTCAATGCTCTCCAGGTAATTGGTAGGAAAATTTCACCTGCAGAAGCATTAAAGATAGCCTTACAGGATTTCCTTAGCAGCAACACCTCTGAAAGCAGGAAGAAGTCCCGAGATTCACTCTGTTCTGGCACCTTCCAGTTCCTTGGAAGCTGATTCTTCTGAATTACAAGTTGCTTTCATTTATCAGTAATGGTCCATTGGTGCACAAACAATGTCTAGGTACTAACTAAATACAACATGACAGCACTAGTAGTTTCCAGAATCACTTGATTCTTTAACCTGTGTTTTCCTCTCATATTCAATAATGTTTTCCATGACGTGGAAGAAACAGAGAGACAAATGGCAGAAACGCTGCAGGAAAATTGCAGTGTATATAAAATCACAGAACAAATGGATAAACAAAAAAGATGTTGAACTCGACAACAAAATAAATAAATATGAGATCAAAACCTCTCGAAAATGAGCACAAATAAAAGAAATAATCCGAATAACTTCAAAAGAACTGACTTGAGAACAACTTCAAGCATATGAAGAATAAAAACAGAAGAAAGCTATCCATTTTACTTAGGCCAAAACTATATCGGTTGCACATTCCTGAAGCAAATTATATACTTAAAAAAGCTAATGCGGTCACCTGAAATTTGGTTTTTTCGGCACAATAAATTTAGAAAGATTACAAAACATGCCTCAAAGCTGTTCGACCCAATGCCCCAAAGAGAAGAACCAGTTCGCTGCACCCATTCAATTACTTTGACAAGCTTTTCCATTGTCGTTTTCCCGGCTCGAGACTCCCTTATTAAGTCATCTACACCTAAGCATGAAAGAAAAGGCCCATTTAAGGAAGACAAAATCCAAACGGAGAGAAATGCACAGAGTGGATCAATGGAGATGAAGGAAAACGAAAAACCTTTAGAGACAATCAATTGATAAGGATGAAGCAGACATAATAAGGAAGAGAACTGTACTGTTGTGGCCTCAACAACTCCTCTAAATTTAGTGATCTTGACATCTGAAAGTCACGAAAAGAATTGAATTTCCACTAAATTGATTATACTAAAAGAGCAAGTATAAAAATAGGGCTAATTGCGGGCTCTTACTTTGCAATAATATAACGTCACCGGCAACAACCATAGTAGCCATTTGCTTTTGCCACAAGGAGACGGAGAAAAACGACATTGTATCGTCACCGACCTGAATGTCTGTCCTCACCACTTCTCCACCTTTTGATAACTTGTACTGTAGAAAGAAAATCAGAATGACAGAGAAAACAGAGAGAAACAAAGCTGATAAGAAAGAGAGGAACCTGAACGGGCGTACAGCGGTGAACGAAGACGAGGAGCTGCACAAAGTCGCCTATATGAAAAGCAGCTTTGGAGAGGTCGATCAATGGTCCATACCACCCGATAGCTGTCGCCATCTCCTTCTACCGCTAGTTCTCTGTTTCTTCTTAATCAGAATTTGGCGCTTCAACAAACTCAAACGAAAAGAGAAGAAAATTTACCGCTTTAAAGGCGCGTTTAGTCGGGACAAAGATTTAATTAGGGCTTTTTAAAAAATTATTTTCAAAAGTATAGTAATTTAAAAGTATGGTAATTTTAAAAATAATTTTGAGAATGGGATGAGCTAAAAGTCATAACTGATACCGGCAGTTTTTGACCGTGAAATACGTGTTAATATTTTTTTAATAATGTTGTAACTGGAAGCTGCAGCATCACAAAATATATATATATATATATATATATATATATATATATATATATATATAAAAGGGTGCAGCGGCAGCTTTACACCTTTTTTAAAAAAATAATTTAATAATAATTATAATAAATAATATTATTATAAATAAATATAATTATAATAGAAATAAAATTAAGTAGAAAATATATTTATTAAATATAATAATATAATTATAATAGAGTAATATTTCAATAATATAAAAAATGAACTTTTATTTTTTAATTGTTCAGCTATAAATTTTTCAATAATATTAGAATTTTCATAAGATTTTAAAATTTTTATAATAGCAATATTGAATTTTTGGCTCACATAATAAAGGTTTTTAAAAAAATATTTTTAAATTATTTTATTAAACTTAAATTGGATATATGTATAAATTAAGTTTATACCATATAAACTATTTAATATAAGATTAATAATTTGGAATTTCAGTTTATTAAACTAAAAATTACAAAAAAATTTAAAAAATTAAAAGAACACAAAAAAAAAATAACTTTCATATTTGTATCCATTTAAATTTATTATATATAGAAAAAATAAAAAATAAAAACACATAAAAAATAAAAATACAAAAAAAAATATCAAAACCTTATAAAAAAATTTATATTCTTGAAAAATTTATAGCTGGACAATTAAAAAATAGAGTTTCGTTTCGCATATTATTTAAATATTTCTCTATTATAATTATATTATTATATTTAATAAATATATTTCCTACTTTATTTTATCTCTATTATAATTTTGTTTTATTATAATTATTATTAAATTATTTTTTTTAAAAAGGGTGCAGCGGTGGCACGTAAAGCTGCCGCTGCACCCTTATATATATATATACATATGCATTTTGTAATGCCGCATCATTAAAAAATGTTGACACACCACGCGGATTCTACAGTCAGAAACTGCAGGTGTCAATTGCGGCTTGTAATTCACTCTATTTCTAGAATTACTTTTAAAATTATCTACTTTTGGAAATAGTTTTTTAAAAAACTCTAATTAAATCTTTGTCCCCGTATAGTCATCCGATCCGACCCAACATAGAGAGATGGTTTAATTTCTCCTGCGGTAATTAGTTATAAAATAAAATTTTTAAAAAATTTAGGAAAAATATTTAAAAAATTTATTTTGATTAGATTATTGGAGAAATATTACCAAAAAATTTTATTAGCACGCTACAATACTCATCTTATCTGAATGCATAGCATCTAGGTCATCATATTAGTTACCATATCATAACCACTTAAAAGATATTATGTATAAGAAAATTTATAAAATTTTTACCAATATCATCTTTTTATTAATGGTAACGTAGCAGTTGACATGACATCCATTCTAAGTAGCAAACTAATGTGACTGTCAATAAAAATTTTCAATAGATTTTTTTTAAAAATTCAACTAAAGTGACTTTTTGAAAATATTCTTTAATTATAGGTATTTTTTCATTAAAAAATTGTATTTTATAACCTTTCAGTTAAAAGTAAAAAATACAATGACCGCGTATGAATTTAATTCATAGATCAGTGCATAATGTGATACTGACTGAATTAAATAATAATAATAATAATAATAATAATAACAATTTTAACAAATATATTTTTTTTGAGAAAAATAAATAAAAAATGAAAAACGAAAATGATACCAAACATGCTCTAGAAAATGGGAACCTAATTATTTGATTTCATTTGTGAGAAAGAAAAAGAAGAAGAAAAAACAAAGCTGAAATCCATATTGTGTAATGATCATACGAAATATTGTAAAATTGTTTTGGGTCAAATCATAATCCCGTAGCTTCATTTGCAATTCCATAGAAAGATCACTATTCCCTCGAAAATGAAAACATAAAAAAATTGAACTAGAAAAAAACATGATCAAACTAAGTTGTCAAGTCCAGTCTGTCTAGAACCTGCAAGGTAACCCTGACTAAGTCAGTTAAGTTAAAGAAAGAAAAAATTTGGAAAAAAAATCCCAAAAGTCCTCTAGCAGTTGTAATTGAGAGGCTATTTATAATATCTCATATGTTGCATGTTGAAATAGTATTACAAAATTAAATCTGCTAACACGCCTGATTAGATAGAGATAGATGCCCGATCACTTCCAACTGAATTAAATGTTTAAGGGCTTTAGATCTAATCCAAAATCAGGTTGGGCTTTGAACTTTGAATAGAGGCCCAACAGTGGATAATATCTGGTGTTCTATCAATAAGCATAAACATTATCATGTCAATGATCCAACTAAAACCTTGACACAGGAATCATATTAAAAGCTTTTCTGCAATAGAATAAAACCAACCAACAGAAATTAGCTCAATAAAATTCACAAAAATAGTTCAAAATAAATAGGTATTTATTTAAAAAAACTAATAACGCGTTTGCATTGCAATGCAACGCAACCAATTTCCCATAAATACAACTCAAAACGGCTCTACCAATTTCCCAAGCGGGGAAAGATATGGGCATCTTATTGAAAGCAAACATTATCCACCACAAATCTAATTCTAATGGAGTATATAAATGCTCAAATAAAGTAAAATCCTGCCACCCAAAATTAAAACTTATTGGGTTGCATCAGTCAAATTACAAGACAGATTAATATGAAATTTTCTCAGAACTCGTTCTCAACTCAGGCCTGAGTTTTTCTTCCATAATCCACAGAACCAGCCTACAAAAACAAAGGCCAATTCCCTCAAAGCAGCTTTGGTTAAAAAAATAGCCACCATACAGCTAAATGCCACTACATAAAGAAGCCCGTCAATATCTACACCCCTTACCACATGTTTCAGCACCAGATGTAATACAGACTCGGCAAATTTCATTGGTTCCAAACCCCAGGTTTTCTTTATCTAACTATTCAACTATACACTAAAGTCTTTTATCTACAACAGAGCCTGCATCATCCTTTACATGCTCTGTTAGCTTTATCTCAATTGAGTTTGCGTAGTTGCAAAGCCTAATTTGCGCTCATATATCATAATGTTAGTTAAAAATATGAGCTTGCAAATAGCCTCACTCCAATATCAATGGGCCCATCATCCCCGCCAACTGCATGAACCGCTACAGGAATTGTTGAGAGAAGACGCATAGTGATGGGGAAAACTGCAGGTTCTATTTTAGACTCTGACATGGGATCTAATTGCTGGGATGATATACCATTGTCTACATGATTAGCATTGCACTCATTACCACTCCCCCCTGCAAAGGAAGATTCAATCTCCATGCTGCATGGATTTGTAACATATGCAACCTCATTTAGTGTCCCGCACCCAGCTCTCCTATACGTGCGTTTGTAAGCATATAAATTCAGTACCAAAGTTGATGTAGCCTCCAGCCATTCCACATTCAAGCCTTCAACTTCATCATAATAAATTCGCCGCTCAATCTGAAAGCATACATACATAGTCATTGCCCAACTAAAATGATCAAAGAATATGGGCAGATCAAAAGCTACTTACAGCTAATTTTTGGATATAGATGGACATAAACCTTGGTCCAAGACCCAAAACTCTAGCTTCTGAAAATAAAACCTGTAGAACAAACCAAGGCAAATCTTTTAGGTCCTGACCACAATCTATTAACCAAAGGAAGCAGGAAGACAAGAATTGCTTGCAAAGCCAATTATGCACCAAAACTACCTGAATTCAACATCAAGTGTCATAAGTACATAATTCAATAAACTCAATCCCATTTAAAAAAAATTACAATCTTTCTACCAACAATAGTTTTATATGATACACACCATTAAAGAAATTAACTTGCAGATAAGTCTCTGCCAGAAGTATTAATGAAGCAAAGAAAACATACCTCTTTCTTCTTCAGTACAACCCACATGTAAAGTTTATCACATGCATCCTTGACATGCTGACTTGCCAGCTTTCTATCATTGCAATAAGCAGCAACATCTGCAAGTGATTCTGCACAGGGAATTTTATATTTCAACGCCATAGCTGATAATGCCTGCCTGCCTTCTGCAGATTCTGCAGTATCTTTATCAAAACATACACCAGTTAAACACCTAGTCACTTGCTGCCCAATTCTCGATTTATGTGATATTATTTCAGTTCTCATAAGCAATTCTTCAGCTTCTATAGTTGCAGCCAATGTTCGATGCACAACAATGTCAGGATATCGGCGCAGAGGTGAAGTAAAATGTGTGTAGAGAGGGACAGCCAGTGCATAATGACCCCAATCATTCATGTTATCTTTCATAATACCGCTAGAAAAGTAGGTTGCCAACTGCATCGGTCTTGCAGCATAAGACATCAGTATACCAAACAGCACTGAATCATCTTTAAGCTTTTCCCTGATGCGCTCCAGTGACTGGCAATATTGACCAGAAGAAGAAGTATCCAACTCCAGACCATGTTTCGAACAAAAGGCTTCAAACTCTCTTAGCTTCCGCATATTAGGTTCAGGATGCCTCCGCAATAATGCACTGTCTGGGAAAGCTCTAGATATAATTTCAGCAGCTGTCCTGTTTGCCAAAAGCATAAATTCCTCAACAAGAAAGTTGGAATCCCTTCGATCACAAAGGATGCTATCATAAGGAACCCCATACTCATCAAACAGAAAAGAAATTTTGGAACTTTCAATTTGCAAGGCCCCATTACTAAACCTCTTCTCCCTTAAAGTTTTGGAAATTTTGTGTAGACATTTGACGGAACTAATGACATCTTGCCATTTAAAAGGGCCATGTAATTCTGGTAGGCTATTTCCAAATGCATTACAAGCCTCCTCACTAATCTTACCATCAACAAAGTCCTGAGTATGCTCATATGAAAGTTTGCAACATGAATGTATCACAGTACGGCCAACCCAACGATCTACAACATCACCAGCACTGTTCAAGTCCCAGAAAATTGAAAATGCAAGCCTATCTACTCCGGGATTAAGTGAGCCTATATTCTCCGAAAGAAGTGGAGGCAGCATTGGTAATTTGTTTTGCAACATATACACACTAGTTGATCGAACCCTAGCTTCAATGTCTAAGGCTGTATCAGGCAAAACAAAATATGATACATCAGCAATGTGGACACCGGCTCTGATAATGCCATTGGGGAGCCTTTCGACAGAAAGAGCATCATCCAATTCAGTAGCAGTAGAAGGGTCAATAGTAAATATGCAGAGACTTCTAATATCTCTTCTATGTTCAAGTTCCTCTACAGGCACCTGCCAAGTATTGCATGGCAGGCAAGAAAGAGACTCAAGAGAAAAATCAGAACAACAAATTGCATTTTCATATAAAATTGCACTAATATGTGGCTCCATTTCACTACCCCGACCAAATATACGGGAAACACAGGCTTGCGGAAATGGACTTTCTTCATCCCAATTATCAATATGTGCTGCTACAAGCTCCATCTCAACTGCTTCATCTCCTGCCTCCAATCTTTTCTTCATGGAATCAGGCAAGCTTTTTACAAGGACCACCATTTTTGGAAATTTTGGATCAGTCGGAAGAAGTTGGATGTATTCATGACTAGGAATCGAGGATGAATTTTTGTTCTTTCTTGCATCTTTTTTATAACCTTCCTTGCAGTAAAACCATTGCTTAACATTTAGACAGCCAACAATTACATCTCGACGGGGGGATGTTTCAATAATGGCCACAACTCTACCAGTTGGCCGTTTTGATGGGTAAGAATTAATCATGGCACATAGCCTAGCCACACCATTCACAACTTCATTCTGCCCAGTAGATGAACCAAAATGTGAAGAATCTGTAGCAGATGGATGATAGCCATTAACAAAATTATGACCCTCATGAACAGCTTCAGTGGCACAAGAACAATCCTCAAAACTAATTCCCTTCTTAAGGGATAAAGCCCCAGCCTCAGTGTATGCATAATCCACTTCGACTTCACTTTTGCCGTTGCAGCAACAACCAGCTGTGTCACTGGTATCTACAGCAAAATTGCTGTCTTCTACCAAAGAAAAATTGTTTGGTGGCCCGTGTGACCCTTTCATCTTAGTCCACAATCGCAAGGGATCAATCTTAATGACCACAGTGTCCCCTTCCACCTATAGTTGGAAAAGGATAACTCCAAACAATTAGAAACCTCACCCCATTCACAAGAGTGAAATGTAGAGAAAATGTATACTACAGTTGACAGCTACTACTGCAACAGGCAAAAACAATTACTCTACCATTGTCTAGCCACTGGATATGGTACTAATTAGAAAAGTAACGACAAAAATCATAATTATATTAAAGACTTACAGCTCTGTTCTGAGCAGCAATTCCACTGATGAGAATATCTGTTGATACTCCCTCAATTCTGCAGTATGCCTATCCATGGGAACAGCAGTTGCAAATTGTTAAGCAATAAGAGCATTAATTTAAAATTCAAACCATGCAAAATGACCCAAGAATACATCACATACCTCAAGTCTATTGTGAGCATTTACATGAAGTAATGCTTTAAATGCATCACCTTTCTGTCAACAATTTCACATTAAAGGTCAAACGTGTCATCAAACCTAATAAAATATCATAGAAAAGAACATTCCAATTGAATAGAATATGAACTAACCTCTAGTGCCTTATTAACAGCTTCCATGGACCAGTACGTAGCAAAAATTTTGCCCTGAGACTTGTAAAATGGAAGGAAATGCCCGTCTTTAAGCATTCCAAAGGGAACTCCACCAGCAAGTGGTTCACGACACGAGTTTGAGAAAAATTGTTCACAGGGATCGAAGGGTAATGGGTTCTCAACTTGCTTGTCTAGATGCATAATGGGCATGGAATTGAAAGCAACATTTGATGCAGAGGTCAACTCATGCTCGCTCAAAGCATGGCCATCAAAATCAGGCTGCCTTGATGAAGAGTGACTCGTTGATGAGGTATAATTTTTCAATTTGCCCCCACGTGGGGACTGTGACAGCTCCCTGTGTATTTCGTTTATTGAACTAGAAGCTGATCTCATAATAATCAAGAACAAGAAAACAGGGTATTAGAAAAACATTAGTCTAGACGCCATCGAAAGGAAATGGGGAGAGTAGGTAACCAGGTCAATCAAATTCTTATTAACAAAATTCCACAACTACAGAATGGATAAATTTTCTTTAATTTGGAAGGGAGGTGCGGAAAGATGTTTATGATGGGCAAAAATTTTGACCCTAACTGATAGAAAACATAATCCTTCTCTGCTACCAGAATTTTACAGGCCGCTGAAATAGCACGCAAAACCAAACAGAGAACCATTGAATAAGGACAAATTTAAGAACATAAAGGGACAAAGCTACAAAATTTTTGGCTGAACTGGAACTCAGCTGCTTCAGCAATTAACAGAGCAATAAACTCTACATGGCAACAAGAGGGGAAAAAGAGTACCTATATTAGGAGAATTCTGCTTAGATCGACGATTAGGTCGGCGCTTATTCTTCTTCTTCTCCTTATCCTTATCTCCGCCCTCCTCAACCCTCTCAACAACCACAGAAGACGATTGCTCAGTAGCACTCTTCATGATCCCAAAATATCCCCGATAGTAACACAAAATTAATCGAAAATAAAATCCCCAAGACGAATTTTAAAGGAAAAAATAAAGGATAAAACCCTACCAAAGAACCCCAAAAAAAAAGAAAAAAAATCGTAAATCAAAACAAGGGCATCTTCCGATTTGCGAAAAAAATATAAATCCGGAAGAACCTAAAATCAGAAAAAGAAAAGGAAGTTAAAAAATAATAATAATAAACCAACGAATCAAATCGACACAACAAAGAAAAAAGAAGTTAGAGAAGAGGATTGAGGACTTTATAAGAATGTAAGATATTAATAACAAAAACAAATAAAAATTAGGGGGAAAAAAGGGTACTAGAGAAAGAGAGAAAGTGGGTGGTGGTGGAAGTAGAAAAGGGGAAAAAGACGTTTATAATTGGTCGGCGAAGACAAGGAGGCGCCGACTATGGATTCTTTTGTTTACTGCTACGACTATAACAACTACTAATACTAAATTACTAATCTTTCTCCTTCACTTTTCTTATTTTCCCCACCCAGACCCTGCCACAACCCTTTTATTTTCTTTCCCTGTCGTTTCTTTTTCTTTCACGTTCTTTTGCTTTCTCGCCCGCTTTTGGATTTTTCCAAACAAAAAATAAAATTTGTGCGGATTGAATAGGGCGATTGGATCGTACTGACACATCCGGTGAATGCTAAATTGCGCGGGGGGTTGCAGTGCTGAATAGTCAGAAGAGAGAGTAGTTGGATTGTCCGGCTTTGTACGTATGTTTAAAAGTTGTATTGGGCGGTGGGGTAGCGTAAGAAATTCGCAAAACGAGCCGTATGTATTAATTATTTTATACTGAAAAACTTCTAAACTTGGAGATTTTTCTACATTAAATTTTTGTATTAAGAATCTTTTATATTTAATTTTTTTAAATTTTGATCTTATTTTTTCTTTTTCAATGAAAAATACGAGAGCACATTTTTAAAAATTCAGCTATGCAATCTTAGTATATCTCTGCTGTCATTTGTTGATTATCGCTAATCTTTCAGTTGTTGAGTGCATATGCATATTTTTAATCGAGTGTTTAATTAATTTCAACCGATCATAATAAATAAAAATTTAATGTGATTAAATTAAAAATAAAATGACTTAATGTGAAAAAAAAAGTAATATAGAGATTCAAATGTAAAAATTCGAAAAACTAAAAGTTTATTTTGCATTTATACTTCAAATGGATTGTGGATGCTTTTGAGGAAATAATAATAATAATAATTAATATACAAATGTCTCTTCAATTTTAATAATATATTGCAAACCAATATTGATACACAATTTAATATGAATATTTATTTTAGATCTTTGAAAAGACATTCTTGCAATAAAATTGATTTCAATATATTTTGATCATTTTACACTATAAAAAAATATTTTTTAATGATTTATGTTATTAACCAACATAAGTTTAAATTCTTTTTTAAAGAAATTGAGTTGATTTATCTTTTCAACTTAAATTAATAATGCAGTGAACCATTATTAATAATCTACTAAAAGATTTAGAATTTGAGTATCATGCTTCTCCTTAGAGGTGTCAAAATTAACCAAAATCCAACAATTCACCCAAACTCACCCAAAAAAAATTGAAACCCAACCCAACTAAAAAATTAACCCATTTAAACCCACCCAAAATCTACCCACATAAAATACAACCCATTTGGGTCATTCTTCCTAAACCCAATGGGTGTTTGTTCTTTTCTTCTTTTTTTTTTCATTATTTCTTGAATATTAAAAACTTTTGTCTTAATGAACAAGATATTTTGCTTATACTATCCCGCTGTATTATTATTGTGTAATGTGTATGTGTATTTTGTTCGTTAGATTTATAATGGCCGAGTTATCGAGTTAGTCGTGAATAGTATTTTTTGACGGTAAATAGTGCACTGGGAATAAAAATTACACCCGGAGGTAAAAAATATTTTATTTAACAATCGGAAAATACTAATTATAAGGAGTCCGAGGGTAAAATTTGGAGGAAAAATGAGTTCAAATATATCTCCAAAAGTCATAAATAAATAAAAAAATCGGCTCGTTTTAAAGATTATCCGGTTTGACCAAAATTTGACTAAACTTTTAAAAATAGCAAATGACCTCTAAAAATTATTTTAATAGTATATATAGATTTAGATTAATATTTAGAAATTTTTGACAGCGAAAAATTAATTTTTTGGTAACACTGAAAATTATCGAAACGGACTGATTTAAATGTATCAGATCGAGAAACAGACTCTGTTTGAGCTGAAATTTTGCAGAGAGACTAATTTATATATTTTAAGAATTATAAAATTAATTTTGGGAGAAATTGAGTTCAGAAAGTGAGTGAAATAATTTAGGATTACATAATTGGCTTAAAAATGGAAAAAGAGCTACTTGGTTTATGAATTATTGTATTGTTGTGCCCCTGTGTGTGACTGTGGATTGTTTGAATTGCAGGAAGGGTATGTTATATATATAACCGTTATACTGCCAAAATTTTTACCAAATGAATAGTAAATTGGACAGTTATAAGTCAACCGATATCCCGATCCGTTTGGATCTCCACCGACCTATTTGGGTCAATATTTTTATAATAATTTTTTTAGTATCTCGTTATTATATCGATAATTATTTTTCATTAAAAAAAATCAAATGGGTCGATCCAAACCCATCCAACCCATTTGGGTATTGACCCATTTATGACCCATATATTTTTGACCTATTTATAACCCACCCATTTATGACCCAACCCAAACACGCCCAACCCACCCATTTGCCACCTCTACTTCTCCTATCATATAAAAAATAATAATAATGCAATGAACCATTTTATTTTTTTTGAGACGTATCAAAACTTTTACTAAACATTATACCCACGTATAAAATTTTTAATTTTAGAAGAGTTATCATTATATCTTTTAAGCAAAAAATATTAATTTAGATCAATATAAAGAAGATAATAAAAAAATAGGAAGACTACTTAAAAAATCTCAATAAAAGAAATAATGTTTTTTATGTGATTATAATTTATAATCTTTAGGTTATTTTATTTCTCTTTTAATTTCACCCTTCGGTTAGTTTCTGTCAAACGTAGCAAACAAAATTGAGAAAGGTTTGATCTCCATGCCATTGCAATTCAACTCTTGCTTTATTTTTATTTTTATTTTTTATAATAGTCTGTTTTTCTTTTAATTAATCAAAATAAAGCAAGTGATAACAAAATGCTATACTTCTTCTATATAATAAAATCCAATTTAACAACAAATCAATTACATAAAGCCTATATTTAATTAATTTATACAAAAAAGTCATAGCTACTTTTTGATACCTTTCACTAACTTATGTCTAGTTGATTTTGGCATTCCACTCAATGAGTTTTGTGGACAAAAAAAAAATAATATAAAAATACCTAGTTCATATCTACGTGTAATAATTGCAAAGGATTTTATTTTACAAATAAACCTTTTTTTTTTCTTTTTAATAATATTGGGTGGGGATTGGATCAATTTGTCTAGGGCATGATACTTTTAATTTTATTTTTGTAGAGCCAAGTGATGACACCGCAATGAACTTATCATGAAATCATACCCATATTTCTAAGGATACTTGCACCTATTACTAGTACTGGAAAAAAATAAAAATAAAAAAATCGTTAAAACTATTTAAAAAATCGAATCTAGATCAATTTAACTGTTAATCAATACAATTGGACGTTAAGTTAATATTTACTTAAATTTATAAAATTATGATTAATGAATTTGAATTTGAATTTAATTGTCTAGTTAACCAGTTTATATGTAATTTTATACATATATATAGACATGGGTATAATTTTCACATGGATTTTTATTCTGCTATAATATTAAAAACTAGATAATTGATAAATTAATGTTTATGTAATTTTATTTCAGTGTATTGTTATTAAATTTAAATAGTTTGTATTTTATATTTAAAATTTAGAGAATTTATATTTTTATTTCAATAGATGAATTAAAGTTTTTTATATAAAATCTATATTTATTTTTTTAACAGTTAATCAATAGCCAATGGTTAACCGATCAGATTTAGCGGTTCACATTAATTTTGAAAAACTTAGTTTAATAAATTGGACTTAAAAAATAGACTACACACTGATTAACTAATTCATACTTACCCGTGCCGATTACCATATACAATATGTTTAATTAAATAAATAAAAGTAAGTTTCTAATTATGAATTGCTTCCCCTCGAAATGAAGTTTGCACAATATCATGTTATAAATTAATGCACATACATCTAATCTTTCTTTGGTCAAACAATCCAAACTTTTGGTTGATCTCATTAAGACTATAGTGCTAGGAACTTATGAGAAGATACTAGTATTATATTAATAATTTAATAGCAAAAGATAACATTTAATTATGTGAAATTAACAGTAAAAAATAAAAACTATACATTTTATACTTTTATTCGATAACTAAAGAGAGAATCTATTCCAAAAAAGTTTAGAACGTGAGGGAAAGAGGAAACTCCTATCCTTATTTTATTATTTATAATCACAATTAATGATAAGGCAAAATGCAACATTTTATAATCAGTTTGTTGGCATATTATATAATTTGAGTTACTTTAAAAAAATCTCGCTTAAATTTGGCTCATGCATGTTACAGAAACATTCGTGTTTTCTAACTACTTTTATTTTTTTTTATTTAAATAAAAAATATCATAAAATTATATAATTTTGTTACTTAAATAATAAGTTATAGAATAGAATTTCATGTTAATACGAGATTAAATATTATCTAAAAAAAAAGTTTGATTTATACTTGGAAATTGGTCTCTGTCCATAGAAGCTAGATTTGTAGCTGATTGATGAGGCCTAATCACGCATAACCAAAATTACTTTACTCATAAGAAAAGTAAAACACTTTAAATAAAATCTCAAATGTGCATTTAAACAGTAAAAAATTATTGTCATATCGCAAATAGATAATTAGTCAGGTTAGTGACCAAAAAAATCCTTATAATTATTTTTGCAATTATTCTGTGTTACAAGATATTGGTACCATATTAAATGTTACCTTTATATTTATTTCCCTTCAACAAGTTAACAGTATACTTCAATAAAGAAAAATAAAACGTTAGCTCACATTTACTTTTTCTCCAAAACGTAAATAGCTTTTTTCAAATGAAGAAAAATAAATTAAAATGATAAAAAACAATGGATTTTTCTTTCCTAATTCACATAGTTAATTGTTTGTAGTATTTTTTTAGAATGTTTTGGTGGAGCATACATGAACCAACAATTAATAACTAGTAAAGATGTAAGCTAATGTATTAATAGTCAATAATAATCAATGTTGTTTTGTTATTGATCTTTCATGTTATTTTCTGAAATAGCCATTTGAATCATATATGAAATGATTTAATTTTTCTACACCCGGTATGCACTGTGCAATAATTAAAAATCAACATTGAAGATTTTCTTACAATTTCAATGGTATTATGTTTATTATAAATGATTTCACTAGATTTTATTGCCAATGCCAATGGATGGCATTTTTATAGATTAGATAGCTGAAAGTATTAAAGAGACAGAAATTAGGAGGCTTTTGCATACAGAAAAGAAAACATCATAATTTACAAAATAAACAAACAAGTGCTGGATTGAATTTGGTAGGCATATGCTACAGCAACGTTATTTTTGTCAATTTTAATACAATCAAGGAAAAGTTGTAGACTTCGATTTGCTTTTGATAAATGAGATTCTGGATAACTGAGCTTGTGATTTACGTGCTTTTTAGTGTGCCAAAAGTCTAAATGTACCTAATCACATGCACCTCCAAAATCTTGATATTATTAAATTTGTGCGTATCCACTTGAATTATTGAAAATATATAACTTTTTTTTAATACCCATATGTTATTTTATTAAAATTTTATAAATGAAATGAACCGATACATTATAGGTATTTAAAGATGTTTCATATTATATTTGAATATGATATCAATGATTGGTTATTTGCAAAGTTTTACCAAATGATACACCGGACACTGCAGATATTATCCGTTTTGGATCTGAATTCTCACGATTTTAAAATATGTCTGCAGGAAAAGGTGTCCACGGCCTTATAAGGACTGTTTTCAGCTCTTCGCCAGCCGATATAGGATAGAAGGATAGCATGCTATCACTATTCCCCCTCCCGATAATAGGTATTCGGGGCTGTCCGTTTTGGATGCTGCCCTCGTCTCTCAACGAAAGCACCAAATGATAAAACGAAAAATGTTTTTATCTAGAAGAGAGAAAGAGCCGATCGGAAGTTTCAAGTAATATAGAGGGAAAGTCGGTCGGATAATTGAGACCTACAAGAAAAAATATCCGGTCGGACCAGACGTAAGCATTTCGAAATTTAAGTTAGTAGTTTTCTAAAAAGAGAATGTTTAGAGAGAGAGTTTCAGAAATTTGATATCTAGTACCACTGTTTGTTGGATTATTTATAAGAGATAGGAGATGTGCACTTGAGTGTCTGAGTAGTAATAACTGGTAGTCAGAGTAAGTGAGCGGCGAGGCGATAGGGAGCAGGTGAAAAATATGGCGCTGCCTTATGTCAGTGGGCTGATTGGACGTAATGTCACGTCAGTCCGATCGGACGTGGCATTGCCTTCCTGATCAGGCTGTGTGCTATTTACTGATGGATTTTAGATTCTGTCAGGTAAATTGGACAGACTGAATAATTTTTTTTGCAAATATTATTTATATAGTTATCAGATATTTCATAAATTTTTAAAATAAGTGACAACAGACAACTACTGTGGTAACTTAAAAATGCTAATTGTTTGTTATATTCTCTTAGTTTTGATTTTTGCATTCTCAGTTTCTTTGTTCGCTTTTATCATATTCACTTGTGAGTCTTATTACAACAATTTTCAAATTCATATAAATTTAAAATTTTGATAATTCATTTGTTATTTTTATTATTTTTTCATTTAATTTTTTGGATTTGTTATCTTTTTTGTATTTTAATAAACTGATATCTGAAATTTTTATTCTCATATTTATTTTTTGTGTTTATTTATATTTTATTTGTCTTTATATAGATTTAGTTTATATTAACTAAAATTAAATACAATTTAAGGTTTTTATTATGCCAGTTTGTTACGGTTGTTTTTTCGAATATAAAATTATTGTTCTTTTTGAATGGGAGATTTCCTTCTTGCGTGAAACATTCGATATTTTTTCTATAAACAATAGATGGATTGAGTTTTTTTTGTTAAAAGTCGTATTGTTTGCGATACGTTATTATTATTCGCTATTTTGATAAAAAAAGTTTCAAAGTTATTTTTAATAATTTAATTAAATTTAGTATATTTTTCAATAATTCATTAATTTCATATATCTTATGTAATTTAAAAGTATATAGTTTAATGAAATTTAATTTGCATTTATAAAAAAGAACCCATAGCTGATAACTTTAAAGGGATGGCCACTCTATGTTTCTGGAACTTCATCTTGCCATGGGGAAAATAAAGGATCGCATGTTGAAGCCTTTGTTGAACTTAAACCGAGCTGTCCACGTGGCAAACCTCAAACTAAGACGGAGTGCTTGGCAAGCCCAAGAAATGTAAGAAACCAGATATCCCTAAGGCCCAATTTAATAAATAAGGCCGCTTTTAATTTATTTTTTTTCCCTTTTCTGAAATTTTTCTGAATAATCAAATTATTGAAAATTGCATTTACAATTAATTACTTTTGTTAATTATTTGCTTAAAATTTACACCTAAAATAAAGTTCATATGTTAGTCAAATAAAATAATTTAAGTATTTTCTATAAGAACCATTTGCTTAAACTTAAAGTAATGATTAGGTGAGACAACTGTTGAAAGCTGGTACCGAAATTGATAATAACTCCAAAATTCCGGCGCCGGGGATCTGAAGATATCACCTGAAATCAAAGAAAACCGACGGGTTTCCGTTCTAGAATACTCCGATGATCAAGTTAGTAATCAAGTTGTCTCTTTTAGCTAGAATATCATGGAAGAAAAAAGATCATTTCTAAAGAGGGAATGTACCTTTTTATAGCCTCCTCCCATTTCATAACCGTTATCTTTTTAATGATCTTTAACTACGTAACGGTCCTCTTAATGGCGTGCCTTTATTATGTAACGGACGCCTTTACCTTTATGAATCTTTAAAGAGCCGCGGCTATGTTAATGACATTACCGTTAATGACATTACCATTAATGACATTACCGAGCTACCGAGCTATCCCTTTGTTACCGAGCCTCCTTCAAGCTTAGCTTTCAATGGACGGGCGGCTACCGGGTCAAATGCTGACTATAGCTTGGTGCGATAACCGGATTTAGGCAATGACTATAGCTCGGTTATCACAAGTCCCCCCCACTGAGCATGATATTTATGTCATCTAGGACAACTGGTAATTGGCGATTCAGAAAGTAACTGCCAGGCGCGTGAAGCGCAAAAAACGGGAAATGACGCTTCGTGCAGCGTGAAATGACAGCCATATGACAGCGCGCCTTCACTGTGGCGCTTTGATACTTGCGCTTGCCTTTATGACGCCTGACACTTTCTACCGCCACCTGTCCTCTATTCATTGGCTTGCCTCGTTTATAAATGGCTTCAACTTTTGGGGATTTCACTCTTTCCTTGCTTTTGAACATTTGCATTCCCCTTCCTTCTTTTCATCTTCTATCTGCTGATCCTTTAACTAAAATTCGAATACATACCTTTCCCTTGTCGGCGATAACTCTCTGGCATCTGCTGCTCCTGCTTCACTGTCAGAACCGACGACAGAATTTTCAGGTTTGTCTCTTTTTTTTCTTCTTTTTTCACCATGAGCGCCTCCGAGAGTTCTACTGAGAGAATGAGGGTAGAAGAAGGCCTCATCGCCCAGAGTTCCCCCGATTCTCCTAGTTCCCTCCAGCCGCCGTCAGAAAGGAAGAAAGAACCACGCCGATTTCCCAGAGTGGGCAGCATAAGTTCCTCCCTCAAACCCGCTGATATGGCACCTCTGCGAGAAAGGCTTGGGATTCCCTATGAGTATGAAGTTCGGGCAGCCGGTGCTTCTCTTAGGGCCAATGCTCATTTTCAGGGAAAAAAGACGATAGTTGCTTATGAAGCGGATTTTGAGGCTGGAGTGAATCTTCCTTTGACGGCCTTTGAGTTGGAAGTGTTGAACTACTACGACATGACTATCAGTCAACTCCACCCAAATGCCTGGCGAACACTTTCCGCCCTACAAATATGGTCCGCCGAAAATGATATAGATCTCACACTCAGGCTTTTCCGGGCTACTCACAATGTTGGACTCCGAGCTAATGGGGAAGACCATAACTATATTCAGTCCCGATCTGGCTATGGGGTGTTCGTTGGAAATCCAGAATCACTAAAAAAGTGGAAAGATCGATTCTTCGTAATAAAGTCTGAAAACGACTTCCCTTTTCGAACTCAATGGGGTCGGTTCGTGAATCGGAATGACAATCCTCTGCTGCTTAACGAAGATGAGGAACGAACATTAGCTCGGTGGAGGGATTTAGCCAAGGAGAAAGTTGACATTAATCTGCAGCTCCAATGTGGCATACCTCCGATGCCCCCAAAACCGAGCTCTAAAAGAAAGGGTAAAACCTCACTTCTTTTCCTTGGATGCTGATCCGCCTCTTAATGTTTGTTTTTTTTGCAGTTATGAAGAGCTCGAACCCTAGCGTAGCCGAGTTAGTCCGTGCTAAGAAGAGGCAAAAATCTGGGGGTGCTGGAACATCCGCCACAACTACTCCAACAGCCATCCCGCGCGAATTCATTTCTGACGTCCCTCCGACGACCTCCACTCCGATCCCGAGTGTTCCGACCGAAAGCCCCTTTCCTATGGCACCACCACCTATAATCGTGGCCGATGCTTCTCCCCCCCCCCCTTCCACATCTGCCGAGCATTCTGGCGCAGGGTCAGAGAAGACACCTGGTGCAGATGGCAAATCATGGGTTGAGGAGCTAAAGGCTTTATCTGATAGCGCTAGGCAATTCTGGCAGCGGCAGGGGAGGGCTTGGTCGAAGGATAATCCTGATTTTAATACCTTTGCCCATCTAATGTCTTGCGTGCCTGCCGAGACGGCCCCGCTATTACACCTCGGTGCTGACCAACTGAGCAATATAATGAAGCGGCATGAAGTGGAGGTATACTTAAGATTCTCGTGGATCTGAATCTATTAAAGTCCGAGAGTAATAATTTTTTTTTTTTTTTTAGGGAAGCATGATAATGGGAGCAGCCATTGCTAAAATGAACGCGCTGATTAGCCTGCGCAATAAGTTTGAGAAAGAAACTACTCGGGCTAAACACGAGCTTGGCGCTATGAGGGCAAAGCTGGAGAGTGCTGAAAAAAGAGCAGGAGAGGCCGAGCATAAAATGCTTGCTCAGTCCGAGCAGTTGGTCGTAACCCAAGAGAAAGCTGCAGCAGCCGAAGCTCTCTTAACCCAAGAGCAGGAGAAAAGATTTGCTGCCGAAGCTAACTTGGTCGAGGCCCAGCGTTCCCAAGAAGCCTGGCAAAAAGAAAAATCCGAGCTGGAGAAGAAGTGCTCTGACCTCGAATATCGGGTGGCCGACATGGCTGCCGATAAATGTATTGCTTTTGGGAGTAAACTGGTTCAATCAGTCGTGGATCGGCATCCGAACATGGATTGGTCCTGGTTGGACGAGATTGATCCCGATGATTGATAACCTTTTGTAATTTTGCATCCATATATAAGAGATTTCTTCGGATTATGTTTTTGCATTTGTGTTTTATTATCCCAATAGCATGTATGAGTCTAATGATTGAAATGTCCGAGGCTTGGCTCGGCAAACAAACTCTTTATTGATGTAGCTGTACCCAGCTTTTTCTTAAAAAATACATATGCTTGTGGCAACCATGCCGAAATGAGCTTTTAAATAATAAAGCAGATACTTCACAGCTATAAGAGTGAACCGAGTTGAACTACTGAAAATATCTTTTAAGATTAGAGACATTCCAAGAGTGGGTAAGCAACTTGCCTGAGAGGTCCTTTAGCCTGTAGGCGGTCCCATGAACTTCATGCACTACGTAGGGACCCTCCCAATTTGGACTTAACTTTCCGACTCCAGCAACTGTTTGAGCTGCCACCGCCTTTTTGAGAACCAACTGTCCGACCTGAAAAGAACGAGGCTTTAAGTGGCGATTATGGTATGAAGACATCCTCTGTTTATACACTGTTGATCGCATCTGGGCAGATTCTCTGATTTCCTCTGACCGATCTAGATGATATAGAAGAGAGGCCTCATTCTCAATAGCCTCATATGAAGTAGTTCGAATGCTGGGAAGTCCAACCTCGCATGGAATAACAGCCTCGGTCCCATATGTCAAAGAGAACGGAGTGTGGCCCGTGGCTGCTTTAGGTGAGGTTCGGTATGCCCAGAGTACATGATGGAGCTCGTCCACCCAAAGGCCTTTTGCCTCATTTAACCTCTTTTTTATTCCCGCGAGGAGAGTCCGATTTGTGACTTCGGTCATCCAGTTTGATTGTGGGTGATATACCGAGGTAAAGCATAACTGAATGTTGAGATCCGCGCAGTAATTTTTGAAGGAAACACAATCAAACTGCTTACCATTATCTGATATGAAAGTGTGTGGAATACCGAACCTTGTTATTATAGCCTTCTGTATGAATTTAATGATATTGGCCGGAGTGATTGTGGCTAGGGGCTCGGCCTCCACCCACTTCGTGAAATGATCCACTGCTACTACCAAAAATTTTCGCTGGCCAGTGGCCAGTGGAAAAAGGCCGAGGATATCTATTCCCCACTGCACAAATGGCCAGGGACTGTGGATTGGTACCTGTGGAGCTGCTTGTCGATGCAGTAAGTTACCAAACCGCTGGCACTTGTCACATTTTTGAACAAGATCTTTGGCATCCCTCTCCATCGTTGGCCAATAGTAGCCTTGCAATAAAGCTTTCCGAGCAATTGTTTGCGCACCCTCATGAGCTCCACAAATACCTTCATGGATTTCTCGAAGTACATAATTGCCCTCCTCAGAGCTTAAGCATAAATTCCATGGATGTGAAAACGATCGCCTATATAGTTTATCTTCTAGGATGGCATACATACTGGATCTCCTGACTATCTTTCGAGCCTCAACCGTATCGCCCGGTAGTAATCCCGATGCCAAATACTGATATATTGGCAACCGCCATCCCTCCATTGGCTCATTCAACTACACCTTGTATGATTCATATGATGGGGAAGTTATTACCGTCCATATGACTTTTGCCGAAGTTACCCTGTCCAAACTGGAAGCTTGTTTAGCTAAAGAATCTGCCACCTAATTCTCACTTCGCGGTATCTGCTCCACTGACCATGCACACCCCTTCTTCTCCAGCTGGGACAATAGCAAGGCGACTAACTCCTTGTACTGAACCATTGTGCTTTCTCTAGCTTCGAATCTGCCCAGCGACTAACTTACCACCAGCTGTGAATCAGAAAAGATGACCAAGGAATCGGGACTGACCTCCAAGGCGAGCTGTAATCCATAACACAGAGCCTCATATTTCGCTACATTGTTGGAAGCTGGGAATGCTATGTGAGCCATTCCTTTAATGTGTACCTTCTCGGGCCCTTTCAGCACTACCCCGACACCTGCCCCTTCTGACGAGGATGCGCCATCAACGAACAACTGCCAACATCTGGCCATCGGTTCTGGAGGTGGAGCATGAAGCTCAACCACAAAATCTGCCAAGACTTGTGCCTTCATGGCTTGGCGAGATTCATACCGAACATCCAATTCTCCCAACCGAGCTGCCCACTCTGTGAGCCGACCGGATGCCTCCGGTCTCTTGAAAATAAGGCCGCAACTTCACCGCCGTGACAATCAGCGAAAATGCCAATTGCTCCAAGATCGGATAGTTAAGTTCAGCCCCTCTCAACACTTTGCTGACATAATAAATGGGAAACTGCTGGGTGCCTTCTTCTCTGATGAGAACCGAGCCGATTGCACCCGAGCTGACCGCCAGATATAAGTAAAGGACTTCACCTGGTTGTTGTCTACTCAGCAATGGTGGCGCGTTGAGAAACTGTTTTAACTCCTTAAAAGCTTGCTGACAATCCGAGCCCCATTCAAATCTCTTCAAATTCTTAAGCGCCCGGTAGAAGGGAAGACAGCGTTTAGCCGAACAAGAGATAAACCTGCCCAATGCTGTCACCTTGCCATTGAGCTTCTGCACATCTCTAATGGATTTAGGAGGTTCCATCTGTAAAATGGCTTGAATCTTGGTCGGATTAGCTTCTATGCCCCTCTTCGAAATCATGAAACCCAAAAACTTGCCAGACTGTACTCCAAAGGCACACTTCTCTGGATTAAGCTTCAGGCCGAACTTTCGCAGAGTTTTGAAGGTTTCTGCAAGCTCATTTGGAAGATCTTGAGAGGACTTCCCCTTGATAATCATGTCATCCACATAAACCTCCATGTTCCTGCCAAGCTGATTAGCGAACAACTTGTTCATTAATCTTTGATATGTAGCGCCTGCATTTTTCAATCCGAATGGCATTACTCGGTAACAATATGTGACCTGATGCGTGATGAATGCCGTCTTTTCCTCATCTTCCGGGTTCATCGGTATCTGGTGATACCCAGACGAAGCATCCAAAAAAGCATATTCCTCAAATCCTGCCGTTGAATCAACCAGAAGGTCAATATTGGGTAAAGGATAGCTGTCCTTAGGGCAGGCCTTGTTGAGGTCTGTGAAATCTACACACATGCGCCATTTACCATTGGCCTTTTTCACCAAGACAACATTGGATAGCCAGTCCGGATATAGAACTTCTCGAATGAATTTATTCCCGAGTAGTACCTCTGTCTCTTGGTTCATTGCTATCTGCCTTTCTGGTGCATGATTCCGCTTCTTTTGTTTGACAGGCTTACTACCCGGGTTGATATTCAACGAGTGACACATAACATCAGCAGAAATCCCTTTGATGTCTGAAGGCTCCCACGCAAATACATCTACATACTCTTGTAGAACTGTAATGAGTGCTCGTACCTCTTCTTCTGTCTTACTGGCTTCAATCTTCATTTTCCGTCCTGGGACTACCTCCACTTCTACTAACAAATCAACTGGCTCCGCTCGCCTCTCTACTCTAACTGAAACATCCAGAGAATCTAATGGAAGGGCCTGATTGGCCCCCTTTAACATCGCAACATACATTTCCCGAGTTACTTTCTGACTCCCTCTTAGTACTGCCATGCCCTTGGATGTAGGGACCTTGAGTAATAACTTTCGCATAGAAATGTATGCATCCACCCCCACCAATAGTGGTCTTCCGAAGATGACATTGTATGCCAAGGGGATATCCACAACCATGAAACAGCTGCTGCATGTCTGGGTTATCTCATCATCTCCGAGCTCTAATGACATTTTAACCGACCCCTCTACCTTTACTGGCTGACCTGATATCCCGGTCAAAGGTGCGGTTACTGGTTCCAAGATGTTATCTGATATCTTCAGGGCTTTGAATGCCTGCAGAGTAATGAGATTGACAGCACTACCCGTATCCACAAGAATACGCTGGACCAAATAATCTTGGATTACAGCCTCCACTACCAAGGAATCCGTGTGTGGCTGTTTGACGTGACCATCATCCGAGCTGGAAAATTTCACCTCATAGTCCGCTGGCAGCGGCCTGGAGTCCAGAGAGAATACTTCCTTCGCCTTCCTTTTACGAGAATCCTCAAAAACGTCATAATACTTCCCCCCTGCAATAACATGGATGATCCCCGCCGGGGCTCTCCTACTGGCGCTTGCTCGGTTATCTTGACGACGAGGAGATCGGGACCTATCTCTAGCTCGTTCTTCTTTTACAAACTGGGCGAGCTTTCCTTTTCTGAGCAGGAATTCTATCTCCCTCTTTAGCTGATTGCAATCATTTGTTTCATGGCCCTTGTCTCTATGAAATGCACAGTAGAGATCTTGATTCCTGCCGGAGCCCTCTCTCATGGGTCGGGGCCAATTCACCTTGTCATTTTCCTTCAACCACTTCAAAACCTGGGCCCTTGAAGTATTCAACGTTGTCCACTGAGGCTCTCTCCGTTCTTGGGTCCTTGGCGAAACTACATAAGTCCGGTGTGAACTCCCCGAACCTTGACCCCGTGCATCACTTCTCCCGGTATTCCGATCATTCATCGATCTGTGCAAACCTCGGTTTGTATCTTCATAAAGTGAGCCATTTCGGAGTCGTCTGGCTTCATCCATCCGGATATATTTATGTGCCTGGGACATTAGTTCAGTAAAGTCACCTGGGGGTTTTTTACTGAGGGAATCGCTGAAGTCCTGGCACCGGGTATTCCGTATGAGAGCGTTATTGGCCACCTCTAGATTCAAGTCCTGAATGTCCATCGCTACCGAGTTAAACCTCTCAACGTAGGCCCGCAAGGTCTCTCCCTTATCCTGTCGAACCAAATTAAGATCTGCAGAAACCTTTGTGGGTCTGATAGCAGCCACAAATTTGGCAATGAACATATCGCTGAATTGGGCGAAACTTGCGATAGAATGCTCGGGCAAGTTCCTGAACCAAATTTGGGCCGACTCTGTCAAAGTTTGGGGAAAAATTTTGCACATGGCTGCATCATCCGTGGTGTGAACGAGCATTGTATGGTGAAATTGATCAAGGTGGGCCCTGGGATCAGCGCTACCATTGTACCTTGGTAGGTTCGGTAACCGTATGTTCGGAAATGGGGCCGACAGAATCTCTTTAGCTAATGGGGAGCGAAAATTGCTTTGATACTGAAGAGTGCTTCTGTTCTGGTACTTCTGCATTCGATCCTCAAAGAGCTTCTCAAACTGCTCGGCGGTGAGTGTTATTGTGGATTCGGGGACCAAAGGGGGTACAATGGCGGGTGTAGCTGGTGCTGAAGCCTGTGGGACCGGAGGAAAGGATTATGTGGTAGGCTGAATGGGTGGCACCTGTGCTGCCATGGCAGTCAGCGTTGCTAAAAAAGCTTGCGCTGTTTGTGGAGTTAAATTAGGAATAACGGGCTGGGGGATGGATTGGTGAGATTGAATTTGCTGGCCAAATAGCTGGACGGGAGCTTGTTGATTTTGAATTAATGGGGGTTGAGTTTGGGAAGGCAAAGCTTGCATTTGAGTAGTGTGGACAGCAGCAGTACTCAAATCAGGGAAGAGATCCATTGAGAATCTGCTAGGATCAGTCCAGGCTCACCGCACCAAATGATAATAACTCCAAAATTCCGGCGCCGGGGATCTGAAGATATCACCTGAAATCAAGGAACACCGACGGGTTTCCGTTCTAGAATACTCCGACGATCAAGTTAGTAATCAAGTTGTCTCTTTTAGCTAGAATATCATGGAAGAAAAAAGATCCTTTCTAAAGAGGTAATGTACCTTTTTATAGCCTCCTCCCATTTCATAACCGTTATCTTTTTAATGATCTTTAACTACGTAACGGTCCTCTTAATGGCGTGCCTTTATTATGTAACGGACGCCTTTACCTTTATGAACCTTTAAAGAGCCGCGGCTATGTTAATGACATTACCATTAATGACATTACCGAGCTACCGAGCTATCCCTTTGTTACCGAGCTACCGAGCTATCCCTTTGTTACCGAGCCTTCTTCAAGCTTAGCTTTCAATGGACGGGCGGCTACCGGGTCAAATGCTGACTATAGATCGGTGCGATAACCGGATTTAGGCAATGACTATAGCTCGGTTATCACAAATTAAAAGTTGTCTTGTTCAAATCCTTCCAAACTAGACATTATATATCCATTTATTATTTAATTATGGATAAATTTACTTGATTGCATTTTAAACAATTACTTATAGATTAGAGAATGCTGAAAACAATTACTTATAAATAACGCATCATAATATCCTTTACTTTCTTACCAATGACCAAAAAGAAGGAGATAATTTTACAAAATGCGGAATTCAATTCCTACCAAACTCCAATTCTCTTTTGCTTAAACAAAGATTTACTCTATTACTAGTTGACAACATGAATCCCAGTGCAATTACTTTTTTCGTCTGGCTACAATATTAATATGTATAAGAGTTCATTTTTTATCCTTTGTTTTTTTGGTGCATCTCCGTTTTACTTTTTGCTTCTCACTAAACATTAACGACAAATGGCTTAAGAATTATGGTTAATGAACTTGAATTTTGATTTTAAAATGTTAACCGATCTTTATATATAATTTTTAATGTATATATGATACATAAAGATAATTTTTATATTTTAATTATTATCATTTTACTCTATATATGTATATTTTATACATTAATCACATAAAATCATCAACTTTTTAATATTGATGAGTGATAAATTAGTGTCAAATTATTTTTTTGTTGTTGTCTTATAGAGCTTTTATATAATTTTTTTTATTATATTAACATTAAATTTTAACAACTTATATTTTATTTGTATTTTTATATTTAAAATTTCTAGAATTTATATTTTAATTTTATGAATGCATTTTTTTTATGAAGCATAAAATAACTATATATGCGCATTTTTTCAGTGTTTAACCAACTACATTTAGCGATTAACCGGTTATTAATGAACTAGATTTAGACTTTAATTTTTAAAAAATTGATATTAATTTACTGAATTTGAGAAATAAGTTATGAATTGGTTATCAGTCCATGCATGTTCCTAATATATTTATGTGCTACCATTAAACTTATAATTACAATATATTGAAACGCTCGTGTAATCGAATTCATGATTTTTTTTTTGGATACATCTTAGATCTGAAGTGTATATTAAATGGCACAGAAAGTTGAAAAAAAGACGGATAGACCCATCATTCATGTTTAGTGTGAATAAAGAAAATGAATGCACCTCCAGTAATAGTTTAAAATTTTAGTAAAAATTGTGTGTATTTATTTAGATTAAACGTGCTGAGTTAAAGAAAGTATAAGAATGGATAAGCTTTTGACAAGGACTTTATGGTCCATCCATGCCAAACTTGTACTTCATAGATAAAATCAAATAAAAATTTTGAAAATCAAGAATTTCTTTTGTAAGATATAACAATAAAATTAATTAAGAAGCTTAAAGAATGAGCAATCGGCCATGCATAGGACGTGGCCGACGTGACCCATTGGCGGCAGTTGACCTTCACATTATTAATTGTATATAAAATTAAAAGCATATCCCTGTCCAGACTGTGAAATCGGAATTAAATGTCATTCATAGTTCAAATTATTAATTACTCTCTTTGTTTTGTTTTTGAATAATTCAATATAGTCGCATGATTCATGTTCTTGTTAGCGAAAGTCCAAAGCCACCTTACAATATAATTAAGGTGCAATTGACAGTTTCAAGATTTGAAAAATAAATATTGTCAGCAGCATAAAATGATTGACTGTTTATACTTATACTGCTTCGGCTTTTCATGGATGTTAGTCCAATTACGCACCACAATTCACATTGGATTAATTAATAAAAATTCAGTATAACGTAATAATAATAATAAAAGAAAGAAAGTCATGATCAACATTGTTAGTCCTTAATAAGTGTGGCGAAGCCTATCAATTAATTCTATTCACATGGCAGGCATATGTGTATTGAAAGATAGGCATATGCTGCAAGTGTTTGCTTTTAACCACACTCAACTTCATTGAAAAATTGAAAGATAGGCTTTATTGGCCTAACACACCAACTTGGCTTAAATGTTTTGATTTGCTGTTCACAACATACCTAGATTTATATTTTATATATATATATATAATTTTTATTATATATATGTATTGATTCAGAAAGTAGGCACATATTGGCTATTGCATCTTGTATTTTTATTTTTTAATTTTTGGTTTACATCATGTATATTTATTTTAAATAACATTTATTTGACTGCTACCAAGTTGCACATGAGGTGAGCTGGAATTCAAAAATTACCCACACATATGTATATAAAGGAGGTATGCGATAATAATTACAATATATAAATTATCTCTTGAATTATTAATATTTTTTTTAATTAATTAAGGGTCAAATTATTTATGAATTTATTAAAAATGTAAGATTACCTTTTTATAAAAACACATAATATATATATCATAAATCGTACGTGAAAGTTGTGTGCATATACTGTGCGACTAATGATATGAGATGATATGATATTTTCAACAAACTCAAGAATATTTTATATAGCTTTTAATAATATAAGCATATTACTTGCATTTCTTAACCAGTTTTAAAGGTAATATAAAACTCAATTAGTTTAAGAGATAATTCCATAAGATAATAATATTAACAATATAGGCTGCGATTTCCCTTTTTACCCTGTTGACTATATATATCCTTCGATAATTTTTCAATTTTGTTTTGAAAAATTAAAAAAGAAAAAAAAAAGGAAATTTTGCTTGTTATATATTGAAATTCATTACAATTAATTGGGTACGAATTAATTTAAATTAGTGAAATTTCATGTGCATATATATATATATATATATATCTTAAAAGTTTTCACTTATCTATAAAAATTTCAATAATCAATAATTTGATAAATAAAAATAATAAGATCAACGAACAACTAAACATGCTTTATTTTGCTTAAAAGACTATTTTTTTTTTTTGAACATGGCGCGCAAACGGAAACTGCTGCTTTAACGACATTACCTAACTTTTAGAATCGCTTTCCCTAACTCGGTCCGTAACCGAGTCAACTCACTCTTCATTAGGATTGTTCTAGCAGTATTGACTGTTTCTTTTTGTCTTTTTCAGCTTTTAGAGTCCTTATCTTCATCGCCCACCTGGTAATTACTCGTTTTATGCTTGTTTGTTTATGCGCAATCCCCTAACTCAGTGCGCACCCGAGTCAACTCACTATCCATTGGGATCGTTTTGGCAGCATTGACCTTTTTTTATGTCGCTTTCAGCTTTTAGCTTCATTGCTACCTGGTAATTACTCGTCCTATATATGGACACTTTGTTTATGCGCATTACCTGTTTGATTAATTTTCCCAACCAAGTTCGCTTTTTGCTTTACTTTTATATTCTTAAAATGAATTGCTTATTTTATTATTGCTTACTGTTTCAATTTATTTGTATATATTAATGTTGCTGACGGAATGATTAGAAAATACATGTGTGAGGCGTATTGCCTATCGTGCTGGTTCATTAAGTATAACAATTTTGCTGCATAAATAAACACATGCCTTTGTCAGATTGGCTTTGAGATATTAAAAATTTTAAGAATTTGGTTTCCTCAATTATCAGAAGGTTGTAGAATTAAACCAGAGGGTGAATAATTGTCAGTATATTGCTCAAAGAAAGGTGGCTGAAACATAGGTAAAAGATGTGGTTTTCATTTTAATCTTAGGTTTGACCTGCAATGAAAATTTTAAATCTTATCTTCCCCAGCTCATGCTTTCACTAAGTAAACGATTATCTCTACTTTCGTCACCAATCAGGATTTATTCAGTGTTGGCAGAAAGAGAGGGAAAGTCAACGTAAAACCAAGAATCAGAATTGGAGGAAACCAAATACACCAGTTCAACACCCGCGGCACATTTTCTTCAAGCTTACATCTTTTCTCTCCTCTGCTGGTCATTCATTTGATCCTCCACATGAAAATACTCGTTTTATTGTCCTCCAGTTTTTTATTTTATGAGCTTGTGTCTGGTTCTTTGTTCTCAGAATTCATCTTTCCTAATTTCACTGCTTCAAACTTTAAATTCATTGACAACAATGGTGCTTTCCTTCTCTCACGTAATGAAACATTCAAGGTTGCTGTCTTCAGTCCTGGAGGAGGGTCCAACTTTTACTTGTGTGTTATTCATGTGGCGTCTAGTACTATTATATGGTCTGCTAATCAGGATGGTCCTGTCTCGAGTTCAGGTAAAATGGATCTCACAGTAGAAGGAATTCACATTTCTGATCAAGATGGCAATATCAAATGGTCAACTCCACCATTGAGATCTTCAGTTAAGGCGTTACTACTAACTGAGATGGGAAACATGGTTTTGCTTGACCAATTTAATGGTTCTCTCTGGGAAAGTTTCCGCTATCCAACTGATACAATAGTCATTGGACAGCACTTATCCAAGGGACAAATGCTGACTAGTGCTGTATCAAATGATGATTTATCAACCGGTGATTACAGGCTTGCTATTACTGATTCTGATGCAGTACTACAGTGGCAAGGGCAGACATATTGGAAATTGTCAATGGATACCAAGGCTTACACAAACTCTAATCATATTGTCGAATACATGGAAACAAACAGAGCTGGTATCTTTTTGCTGGGTCTTAATGGATCAGCAATTGTAATTCAAATGAGTTTGTTGCCTGCTGACTTCCGCATTGTGCAATTGAGTGTTTCTGGCCAGTTTGTAGTCAGTAGGTTTTCAGGTGGTAAAATGGAACAGGAATATGTGGGACCAATAGATGGCTGCCAGATTCCACTTGCCTGTGGAAGAATTGGATTATGTACTGATAGCACTTCTAACAAACCAACATGTTCGTGTCCACTAGGTTTTCATCAAGGTTCACAAAATTCAAATGACTGCGTGCCAGGTGATGGTCTTTCTTTGCCATCTGCGTGCAATTCAACCGAAAATAGCAGTCAGCCAAATTTCTCAGCTGTTTCATATTTGAGGCTTGGTTATGGTATGGATTACTTTGCTATTGATTTCTCTGAACCTGCAAGATATGGTGTAAATTTGTCTGCCTGTCAAGATTTATGCATAGAAGATTGTTCTTGCTTGGGAATTTTTTATGAGAATTCATCTGGATCTTGCTATGCCATTGAAAACGACTTAGGTTCCATCATATCAAGCACTGCAGATGCAGATGGTTTATTGGGGTACATTAAAGTCATGGTCGGAGCAGATTCCAATGCTAACAACACATTTAGTAATCAAAGTCAAAAACTTCCTGTAGTCGCTCTAGTGCTGTTACCTTTCACTGGGTTCGTCCTTGTGATTGCTATTTGTTTCCTCTGGTGGAGTAGATGGAGAATTTCCAAGAATACAGATATAAAATTTGGTTATGGAAACCCACTTTCATCTGGTGATCTGGATGCCTTCTATATCCCAGGGTTACCCCAGCGGTTTGACTATGAAGAGCTCGAGATGGCTACTGATAATTTCAAAACCCAGATTGGATTAGGTGGGTTTGGTGTTGTATACAAGGGCATACTGCCTGATAAGTCAATTGTGGCAGTAAAGAAGATAAATAATTTGGGATTGCAAGGGAAAAAAGAATTTTGCACGGAAATTGCTGTTATTGGAAGTATTCACCATGTCAATCTGGTGAAGTTGAGAGGATTTTGTGCTCAAGGCAGACAGCGCCTTTTAGTGTACGAGTACATGAAACATGGCTCATTGGACAAGATCCTCTTTGGTAGTGCACCTGTCTTAGAATGGCAAGAGAGGTTTGAGATTTCTCTAGGAACTGCACGTGGGCTTGCGTACTTGCATGCTGGATGTGAGCGAAAAATTATCCATTGTGATGTCAAACCAGAGAACATTCTATTGCATGACCATTTTCAGGTCAAGATATCTGATTTTGGCCTCTCAAAGCTTCTAAGCCCTGAGCAGTCCAGCTTATTCACAACAATGAGGGGAACTCGTGGTTATCTTGCACCTGAATGGCTAACCAACTCAGCAATCTCAGAGAAAACTGATGTTTACAGTTTTGGAATGGTACTGCTTGAGCTTGTGAGTGGAAGGAAAAATTGCTCAACTCGATCGCAAAGCCATAGCATGGACAACAGCAACAGTGGTGGTGGTCAATCATCATCATCATCAGTATCAGGACTCATTTATTTTCCATTACTTGCATTGGAGATGCATGAGCAAGGGAGGTATTTGGAGCTTGCTGACCCAAGGCTAGAGGGGAGGGTAGCAAAAGAAGAGGTGGAGAAGTTAGTCTGCATTGCTCTGTGTTGTGTGCACGAGGAACCGGCATTGAGGCCTAATATGACTAATGTTGTTGGAATGCTGGAAGGTGATATTCCTTTATGTCAGCCAAGAATGGAATCTCTGAATTTCTTGCGATTTTACGGGCGTAGATTTGCTGAGGCTTCCACGATAGAGGAAGAGAATGCACAAAGCAATTTTTTGTTGTTTCCACAAGCAAATAATTCTACCTCAAGCACACCTGACTCCCAAGCTTTTTTCTCCTATATGTCCTCTCAGCAGATCTCAGGCCCAAGATAGTGCTTAGTGGTTGAGATAACACCGATTACGTACAGTATATTTTGAATTATAAAAACCATATAATGAATGTTTGAATAGTATATATTATCAGTTTAAGATACGAGTTTATGCAAGCTTCAGTGCTCTTCTTTTGCACTGTCTTTTTCCCTTGGATTAATGTTAGAAGTTCATTTACTATCTTTGAAACGTATGTCTGACTGGGCTTTTGAACTCTTACACATTGTTTCTGTGTGTTTTGTTGAGATGAATAATATTTTTATTAAGCCTTTTATTTTATTTACCCTAAACAATTTTACCATTTCTTTTTATTTTATTTCTTTTCCCAACCCACCCATTGAGGCCGCCGACCATCCACTAGAACACCGTCGAAGCAGCATCAGATCTGCCAGCCCCCACAGCAACTCCGGCCAGCAGCAGACCCCGCACAGAAGGGCCGCTCCAGTCCGTTGACGCGCACGCAGGAGCCCAGCCGGCAGCGCGCGGCCAGATCTGGCGCCCCGCACCTCCTTCGCGCGCTCAGATCCGGAGCCCAGCCACCGCAGCGCATCCACCCAGCCCGTAGCCATCGCACTCCACCGTGGGACAGCAGATCCACAGCCCCGTCTGAGTCTCGCGCGCTGCCCATTTCCGTCGCGCATCACACCCAGTGCCCAGATCCGAAGCCCAGCGCCGCGTCGCACCCCAGCCAGCAGATCCGCCCTTCATCGCGCCTCCAACCACAGACCCAGCAACTCCGACGACCAACAGCAGTGGCCCCCCTCTAGCCAACGGAAATGACAAACAGAGCACATCTATAACATGGCAGTTTATTTTATTTTATTTTTATTTATTTCAGTTTTAATTTAATTTTGTCTTTATTTAAATCAGTTACTTTCCGCCCCACGGTTATTTGTTGTTCTGCATTGAGGACAATACAAGGAAAAAGTACAGATGGTTCAAGTTAGAAGTATTTATTTTGTAATTTTATTGCTGAATTTGTTACTGATTTGATGTTTAATTTGTACATATTTTAGCTGTAAATATTTTAATCAGCTGTTGGAAAATAATTATTTTGAAAAAAAATTGGGTCACTGCTGACTTTAGTTGATTTTTGTGCTTAATTTGTTATAATTTTTTTTTTTTTTAAAAGTTGTTGGTTTTGATAAATTTTTCACGGAATTTAATAAATTTTGGTGGACTGCAAAAATTTCGATGGATTGTTTAGTTATTATTATTCTTTTGATCTTGAGTTCCATTTTTAGCTTGATTAGGCTGCTATAATTTGATTCTTTTTGATGCATCGGCACCTTTTGTGAATAATTGTTGTGAATATAAGCATATACTTTATGTGCAGAAATTTTGTGGCTTAATATTTATATATTCTATTGTATTTAGGTGTTGTTTTAAATGTTAACAATATGACATTTATTTTATGATTGTTTACTTATTTAAAAATACTTTCTAAATTTCTTTTGTGCATTAACATTTGTTAAGTTTTATTTTCAATTTTAGAGAAAAACTTTTGTCCGAAAAAAATTTCTTTAACCATTTAATTTTTAACTTATTGATTTGTTAGGCATATTGAAGTAGTGTTCATAATTATTTATTCTTTTTTCATACAATTTATAATAGTTTTGATTACTTTTTGAATTAAAAATATCAAGATTTAATTTATAAGATGAAACATAATTTTTGCATGTTTTTAAATTGAATTCTTTACATTTTAGAGACTTGTTAAAATCATATTGAACACTTGTTTGGTGATATGTGCTTTTAGATTGAGGAATTTAGTTATCAGGAAAAATAAAATAAAAAAATAAAATAAAATAAAATTGTAATAAATTTTACTCCGATATACACTCAAAAGATAGTTTAGAGTAGAGTTAGTAGCCGTTTTGAATTATGTGATCTGAGTAATATGATGTATGCGGATCAGAATCGAATACCTTAATGTAAAAAGGATATCTACATTCCTTATAAGCATTTTGATCTTTCTTAGGTTGGAAAAATCGGGTATATGCAAGTCAGAACCAGATACACTCGCATCCACTACACTCTAAGTTAAAAACAAAAATTGAAAAATTAATAAATTTTTTGGTTTTTCTTGTTCATTTATCTATTAAAAATGTGAAGTTATAGTATTTAATTTGGTTTGATAAGTTTTCTTTTATATATTGATTTAATCTTAATTTTAAGACATGAAATTTTTGCATGCTTAAATTTTAGAATCTTGCTATTTCTGGTTTGAAAAAATAGTTTAGAAATTCATATTTTGAAATGAATTTGTAGGAAATTAATTTGGATTTTTATCTCTATTTTGCCTTATATTTTGATTATATTTTGATTTAGTTGAAACTTATGGAATTTAAATTTGTTTTTGGGTGAATGAATTTTTGAAAGTATTTGAAATTTAATTCATACTTGAGGACAAGTATGTGATAAGTGTGGAAAAATTTAGTAAGTGTTTAATTTTACATATTTTTATTTAATGCTCTCTCAGTTTTTTGCATTAATTTCTAGCCAATTTGGGAACTTTCGCTTGTTTTGTGATTTTGACTATTTCAAGACCAAATTGGTAAGAAGAGAGCATTTTGTGGATAATTGGACTGATTTTTAATAGTTGAATAAGTTTGAATCAATTTTAATGCAAATAAGAGCAAAAAATGTACATCTGATCCTTAGCCTTGCCCAAGGCTAATGGAAAAAACAGGACAATGGGATAATTCATCATATTTGTGTGCGTGAATTAACTTTAGCCGCCAGCTGTACTTTATCATAATTTTAGGGATAATTAGACCATAATTTAGAAGATAATAGGCAGTATTTTAGTAGGATAATATTACATTTAATATTTTTATTTTATTTTTCAAGTTTGGATAGAAATAAACTACCTACTTATATTTTCTAGGTTTTCTTTTAAAAGGGATATAGAGAGACGTGAACAGTAATTTTGGCAGCCGCAACCGCCGTCGCCGCCTTTCTTCTATTTCTGTGTTAGGAACTTGTTTAATTTTATTGTGTTTTTATTCTTGGTCATGTATAGCTAAACTTTTATTCTAGTTAAAAGTTAATTCAAATGCAGGATTCAACCAATTACTGTGAGATTATTTTTGTTTTAATTTTATGTGGTGTTCATGTTGTTTACTGTGATTTAGGGAAACTACATCTCAATTGTTATTTATTATTTGCACAATAAACGTATGTTTCTTCATTTAATTAAATAGCATATAACTAATTGAGATTATCAAATCCGTAATTATTTGATAAAATCAATAACAAGTGGTAATTAATATAGCAATACTGAAAAAAGTTGTTATATTAAGTAAATGCATGATTTGGTTTAAATTAGCCTCGATAAGAAATTGGTTAACTTAGGTTAGATCTTTCTAGTTGATAAAAATGTCAATAAATTAAATCTATCGATAAGATAGAACTGTTTATTGGTTAGTGATTAATTAAAATCTTATTTGATTAGCCTATTAATACGAAAAGATTAGTCGGGAACGTTAAGCCGACGACTATAACCAATGCATTGCATGATTATAGAGTTATTTTTTTATTCGTGATCATAAAAATTGGATTCTGTGCTGCGAATGTCTTTGACTAGAGTTTTTCATATTTTATTTTATTTTTATTTATTTATTGAATTTTATTTGTTATTATTTTAATTCTGTATTTTTTTATTTTTTATTTACAAAACTCCCAATTTTTATTTTTATTGTTTATTTTTGGTTATTTAATCATCGCTATTTACAAAATTTAGTTAGAATATAAGTTTTATTTTTGTTGGTTTCGACACTTATCAGTTCTTATGTCTTCACTGGTTTGGTGGATTATATTCATCTAACGAAAATATCAATCTGTTATGAATTTGCAGAGTTCAGTATAGACACTTTTGAAACTCAAGTAATTAACAGGAGAACCCCTTCAATCATGTCACTTTGGCAAATACTATTGGTATGCAAAGATCATATCAGCAAGTATTATTTAAGACACAGAAAACATATACAACATGATTTCTATTATCAATGAAACACGAGCATTCGAGTGTTTTACGGTTGGAGCTTGTTGAGTTTTCGGTATCGAAACTCAGCAAAAGTTTTGGTTGAATGCTTGGCAGGATTCTGATCATCCACAAGCTCTGCCAGAGGTCCTATAAGTGCCTCACTTGGAGGTGAAACAAATACTGCCCATGACATTCTAATGCTTTCCTTGTTCACCAAACTTCTGTGAAGAACACTCTTATATTTCCCATTGCTTATTACCTAAGATTAAAGTGCCATTAGTCCATTAATCCATGTTTTAGTGATTTCATCACTTAAATAGCATAAAATAACATTCTTTACCTCTAGTTGGTCCCCTACATGAATGAACAGAGCATTAGGCAGGTAATTAACAGCAACCCAATTGTCATCTTTCCAAACTTGAAGGCCTGGAAGATTATTGGAAGCAAGAATGGTGAGGGCAGACATGTCTGTATGGGGTTCCACTCCCAAAGCTAGGTAAGGTTGTGGGCATGTTGGGTACATATTTATTTTCATTTCCAATTCTATTTCTTCACCTCCCAATTGGAATTTTAGTACATTTTCTTCCAAACCCAACCCTATTGATAGCAACTTCAATAGCTCATTTGTTATTCTCACCATTTCGTCCTTGTATTCTTCGGTTACCTTCCTGTGCCACATCAATATTCACACAAACAAATTAACTTTTTAATTTCTAGGCTGATGCTTATACTTTAATTTTTGGACAAAATTAGATCTCTATTATTGGATTAATCCAAAAAAAATTCGATTTAAATAAAAAAATTAGTAGATAAAAATACAAGCTACTATATAGTATTTGGCTATTTACATCATCTGTTTAAAATTTATCTATTAAATGGAAAGGTCCATAAGTGCATTGATTAATGAAAAATAAAGAATAGAACTAATTAATAAGTCCATAAGTGCATTGATCAATAACTGTTGTAGAACTACTTTTTAAACGAAGAAATTAAATCCTATCCGTTGTAAATCAGCACAAATCCACTTATCCGATCAATCTAAATTCATGTAGAGTAGACCTAAAGAGGAGAAGAGACCCACAGAGAAGGGATGGAGTGTTCATTTAAAAATGAGCTATTCTCTCGGGGAAGAGACCCCTGCCATCAGGGGTGTACTTGACAGTGTGGTCACTTGGGCCCACTCAAATAGAAAAAATTAAAGAAAAATCCTTTAATTTTAATTTCTTTTATAAAATTCACCCACCTAAATTAATAAAAAAAATTAAAAAATACCCCTATAATTTTAATTTTTTTGAAATTGACTCCATTAAAATATTTAAATAATTTATTTTTATTTTATACTACTGAATTAAATTTCTGACTACATCCGTATTAATCACTGTATTTTATTAATCTGTATAGTATTAGTCTAATTCTAGTCATTAATTAATGGTTTATAATTTATATTTAATATAAATTTGGATAGTAAAATTTAACAAATAAAATTTCAAGTATGAAGCTTTTTTTTTTTTACAAGTATTAGGGAAAATTGATGCGCTAATTTTTTTCAAAAAATTAATTATTTGTTATCTTTTTAATAGTTAAATTGCTAGCGCAGAAGAGAGCATAATTCAAATCTTGATTAATTATAAGAGTAACTAGACTCTCAATATTTCTTACTTATTTGTTGTTAATAAATATGAATTATCATTTTTTTTAATTAATTCCATGTCCTATTTTTTACCACTTTCCATATGCTATTAATTCCATTTTTTTTTTTGTCAATTAGGCTATTAATTCCAATTAGGTGATATTGATTTGTAAGTTGTAACTATAAAAGACGTTGTTGTATGTGGATTTTTTAAACAAATTTATCGCTATGTCCTATTTTTTACCACTTTCCAAAAAAAAATTATATTTTTTGGTCAATTATGCTTTTAATTCCAATTAGGTGATATTGATTTGTAACTATAAAAGGTGTTGTTGTATATGGCACCACAAATTTTGCTTTCAAAAAAAAAATATGGCACCACAAATTAAAGGATGGGCAGCAAAATTAAAGCCTTCCTTAGTTAGTTGGCAATTGTGAGCGACAGAATAATATACGAAATAAAATTTTATTTTTTAATTGTCTAGTTATAAATTTTATAAAAATATTAAATATTTTTATTTAATATTTTAATAATATTAACAAACATATGATAATTTTAGTTTCATTTAGTGTTATTATTTGATTTTTAGATCAATTACTAGTAAAAAATAATTTTTTTGATATATAATAATTGTCAATTTACTAATTATTTCTATTTAGATCACATAATAGGTAACGATCCAACAATAAAGTTGTTAAATATTATTTTTGATTGGATTAATTATCTAACAAGTTTTTTAAAAGATTTATTAATTCGGTAAAAAAATTTTCAAATGTTTAAAAAAATTGACACTACAACAAAACAAATTTAAAAATTATTATTCAAAAAAAAATTTTAGAGTTTGCTGTTGGATTTAGATATCACAATCAATATAAAAAATCAAATGATGTAACAAACTAATATGGAATGCATGCTAGAAAATGTGAGTACCAAATATATACTCCAAAGGGGTAAATATAATATTACAAAATGAAATTCTATTTTTCTTGTATTTTTATTTTTTATGTGTAAAGTAGAAAATTTATAACTTATGAAAACCTTACAAGAAAAATATTAAAACCTTATGAATATTTTAATATTTTTATAAAATTTATAACTAGATAATTAAAAAAATTTATAAGTAGACAATAATAGTATTTAACAATTTTATTGCTGGATCGTTACCTATCATGTAATTTAAATAGAAACAATTAGTAAATTGACAATTATTATATATCAAAAAAATAATTTTTTACTAATAATTGATCTAAAAATCAAATAATAACATTAAATGAAATAAAAATTATCATATGTTTGTTAATATTATTAAAATATTAAATAAAAATATTTCATATTTTTGAAAAATTTATAACTAGACAATTAAAAAATAAAATTTTATAATTTTATATTTATTAAATAATTTTATATTTTATTTTATCTCTATTATAATTTTATTTTATTATAATAAATAATATTAATATATTAATATAATAATATTATTTATTATTAAATTAAAATAAAAAAAAATAACAAGGAGCAGCAGGTGCCTTGTCTACCTGCTGCCTCTTTATTTATGTGTATATATATATATATATATATACACATACACAAAGGGGCAGCAGAGGCGGCGGCTGCTGCCCCTTTATATATATATATATATATATATATATATATATATATATAAGTGATGCCACAGTTGGTAGCTGCAGCATCACTGTTGAAAAAGGGACTCATCCCTATTTTTATAAATATTATTTTAAAAAATTCCAATCAAATTTTTGTCCCAAGAAAAATTAGTATTTGTTTTAGTGTTTTATATTTGTGAAGTCATTGGGTATATTTGAATTTTTGAGTTGAGACTTAAACCCCAAAATCTTCTTTATGTAAATAAATTTACCCAATTACGTTCAATTTATTTTATTTCTCATATATATTCAATTTGTTGTCCTTATATAATCCAAATATTTTTGTTTTTTTGGCCTTTATCCCCACAGACGTTTTAAGGTAAAATAAATAAATAAAATAAACAAAAAAGAAAACAGGCAAAATGTATCATTAAAACTCTTGTACTTTTTGAATTTTTTCTATTAAGGCTCTATATTTTTATTTTGTAATATTAATTCTTCGAATTATTTTTTTACTCATTAAGCTTTTAATGGACGAAAAATATGAAATTAAACAGTACGTATTTTTATTATTTGCACTTTAATCTCAATTTGATGTGTCATAATTAATATATCTGTTAATTTAAGATTGAATTACAAATTGGAAATGTTAGTTAATTTAAAATTGACAAAAAATATATAGAGGCACACCAAATTAAAGTTTAAATGTAGATTTTAAAATCGTGCCAAACTTAATATACAATTTAATTTCTCATTTTTCATCCATTAATTTAATGTATAAAAAAATAAAAATTTAAAAGTTCAATTCTAAAAAAAAAAAAAGTATAGAGGCTTAAAAGTAAAAATTCAAAAAATTTAAAGGTTTTGTGATACATTTTTCCAAGAAAACATGGCTATATAAACGCACTCCTATACATGCACATGCATATGACATGAGCTCTGCCCAATTTGATCTAATGGAGGTGGATAGAGTGCAGACACTATCCCAGGGCGGTCTTAAGGAACTTCCACCGCAATTTGTCCGGTCCGCCCACGAACGGCCAGAAAACACCATAGCGATTGAGGGAATAACGGTGCCGGTGATATCCATGTCTGAGGCACGTGATGTTCTTGTGCATGAGGTTTACAAGGCAAGCAATGAATGGGGTTTCTTTGTAATCATAGATCATGGGGTACCAGCATCCTTGATCCAACGGTTGAAAGAGGTGGGCCAAGAATTCTTTGGACTTCCTCAAGAGGAAAAAGAAGTCTATGCAAATGACCCAAGAAATGGGAGGATCGAAGGATATGGTACTAATATTACCAATAATCAAAAATTGGAGTGGATTGATTTTTTTTTTCATCTTATGGCTCCTCCATCTAGAGTTAATTATAATTTTTGGCCAACAAATCCTCCTTCTTACAGGTCAGTTTCTCTTTTTCTTTTTAATTTTGGAAAGATAATTTTTTCATGAAAACTCTACCGATCTTGAGTTAAGCTTACTAATTTCTTTTTAATTTTGGAAAGATAATTTTTTCATGAAAACTCTACCGATCTTGAGTTAAGCTTACTAACGGTGATGATAAATATGCAATAAATTACCCTAAAAGATGATACAGGAATAACGGGCGTACGCAGAAATTTAATTCAATAGGGTTAAAAAATAAAAATAAATTATTTAAATATTTTAATGGAGTCAATTTCAAAACAAATTAAGATTATAGGGATATTTTTTAATTTTTTTATTAATTTAGGTGGGTCAATTTTATAAAAGAAATTAAAATTAAAGGATTTTTCTTTAATTTTTTCTATTTGAGTGGGCTCAATTGACCACACTGTCAACTACACCCCTGATGGCAGGGGTCTCTTCCCCGAGAGAATAGCTCATTTTTAAATGAACACTCCATCCCTTCTCTGTGGGTTTCTTCTCCTACATGAATTTAGATTAATCGGATAAGTGGATTTGTGCTGATTTACACGGGATGTGATTTAATTTGTTCGTTTAAAAAATAGTTCTACAACAGTTATTGATCAATGCACTTATGAACTTATTAATTAGTTCTATTCTTTATTTTTCATTAATCAATGCACTGATGGACCTTTCCATTTAATAGGTAAATTTTAAACAGATGATGTAAATAGCCAAATACATGCACTTATGGACCTTTCCATTTAATAGATAAATTTTAAACAGATGATGTAAATAGCCAAATACTATATAGTAGCTTGTATTTTTATCTACTAATTTTTTTATTTAAATCGAATTTTTTTTGGATTAATCCAATAATAGAGATCTAATTTTGTCCAAAAATTAAAGTATAAGCATCAGCCTAGAAATTAAAAAGTTAATTTGTTTGTGTGAATATTGATGTGGCACAGGAAGGTAACCGAAGAATACAAGGACGAAATGGTGAGAATAACAAATGAGCTATTGAAGTTGCTATCAATAGGGTTGGGTTTGGAAGAAAATGTACTAAAATTCCAATTGGGAGGTGAAGAAATAGAATTGGAAATGAAAATAAATATGTACCCAACATGCCCACAACCTCACCTAGCTTTGGGAGTGGAACCCCATACAGACATGTCTGCCCTCACCATTCTTGCTTCCAATAATCTTCCAGGCCTTCAAGTTTGGACAGATGACAATTGGGTTGCTGTTAATTACCTGCCTAATGCTCTGTTCATTCATGTAGGGGACCAACTAGAGGTAAAGAATGTTATTTTATGCTATTTAAGTGATGAAATCACTAAAACATGGATTAATGGACTAATGGCACTTTAATCTTAGGTAATAAGCAATGGGAAATATAAGAGTGTTCTTCACAGAAGTTTGGTGAACAAGGAAAGCATTAGAATGTCATGGGCAGTATTTGTTTCACCTCCAAGTGAGGCACTTATAGGACCTCTGGCAGAGCTTGTGGATGATCAGAATCCTGCCAAGCATTCAACCAAAACTTTTGCTGAGTTTCGATACCGAAAACTCAACAAGCTCCAACCGTAAAACACTCGAATGCTCGTGTTTCATTGATAATAGAAATCATGTTGTATATGTTTTCTGTGTATTAAATAATACTTGCTGATATGATCATTGCGTACCAATAGTATTTGCCAAAGTGACATGATTGAAGGGGTTCTCCTGTTAATTACTTGAGTTTCAAAAGTGTCTATACTGACCTCTGCAAATTCATAACAGATTGATATTTTCGTTAGATGAATATAATCCACCAAACCAGTGAAGACGGTATACCTGCATAACAACTGATAAGTGTCGAAAACAATAAAAATAAAACTTATATTCTAACTAAAATTTTGTAAATAGCGATGATTAAATAACCAAAAATAAACAATAAAAATAAAAATTGAGAGTTTTGTAAATAAAAAATAAAAAAATACAGAATTAAAATAATAACAAATAAAATTCAATAAATAAAATAAAATAAAATAAAATATGAAAAACTCTAGTCAAAGACATTCGCAGCACAGAATTCAATTTTTCTGATCACGAATGAAAAAATAACTCTATAATCATGCAATGGATTGGTTATAGTTGTCGGTTTAACGATCCCGACTAATCTTTTCGTATTAATAGGCTAATCAAGTAAGATTTTGATTAATTACTAACCAATAAACAGTACTCTCTTATAGACAGATTTAATTTATTGACAGTTTTATGAACTAAAAGGATCTAACCTAAGTTAACCAATTTCTTATCGAAACTAATTTAAACCAAATCATGCATTTACTTAATATAACAACTTTTTTCAGTATTGCTATACTAATTACCACTTGTTATTGATTTTATCAAATAATTACAGATTTGATAATCTTAATTAGTTATATGCTATTTAATTAAATGAAGAAACAGGCGTTTATTGTGCAAATAATAAATAACAATTGAGATGGAGTTTCCCTAAATCACAGTAAACAACATGAACACTACATAAAATTAAAACAAAAATAATCTCACAGTAATTGGTTGAATCCTGCATTTGAATTAACTTTTAACTAGAATAAAAGTTTAACTATACATGACCAAGAATAAAAACACAATAAAATTAAACAAATTCCTAACACAGAAATAGAAGAAAGGCGGCGACGGCGGTTGCGGCTGCCAAAATTACTGTTCACGTCTCTCTATATTCCTTTTAAAAGAAAACCTAGAAAATATAAGTAAGTAGTTTATTCCTATCCAAACTTGAAAAATAAAATAAAAATATTAAATGTAATATCATCCTACTAAAATACTGCCTATTATCTTCTAAATTATGGTCTAATTATCCCTAAAATTATGATGAAGTACAGCTGGCGGCTAAAGTTAATTCACGCACACAAATATGATGAATTATCCTGTTGTCTCGTTTTTTCCATTAACCTTGGGCAAGGCTAAGGATCATATCTACATTTTTTGCTCTTATTTGCATTAAAATTGATTCAAACTTATTCAACTATTAAAAATCAGTCCAATTATCCACAAAATGCTCTCTTCTTACCAATTTGGCCCTAAAATGGTCAAAATCACAAAACAAGTGAAAGTTACCAAATTGGCTAGAAATTAATGCATAAAAATGAGAGAACATTAAGTAAAAATATGTAAAATTAAGCACTTAATAAATTTTCCCACACTTATCCCATATTTGTTCTCAAGTATGAATTAAATCTCAAATACAATTTTTTCAAAAGTTCATTCACCCAAAAACAAATTTAAATTCCATAAGTTTCAACTAAATCAAAATATAAGGCAAAATAGAGATAAAAATCAAAATTAATTTCCTACAAATTCATATCAAAATATGGATTTCTAAACTATTTTTTCAAACCAGAAACAGCAAGATTCTAAAATTTAAGCATGCAAAAATTTCATGTCTTAAAATTAAGATTAAATCAATATATAAAAGAAAACTTATCAAACCAAATTAGAAACCATAACTTCACATTTTTAACAGATAAATGAACAAGAAAAACCAGAAAATTTATTAATTTTTCAATTTTTGTTTTTAATTTAGACTGTAGTGGATGTGAGGGTATTCGGTTCTGACTCGCATATACCCGATTTTTCCAACCTAAGAAAGATCAAAATGCTTATAAGGAATGTAGATATCCTTTTTTACATGAAGGTATTCAATTCTGACCCGTATACATCTGGTTACTCAGATCACATAATTCAAAACGGCTACTAGCTCTAGTTTGAACCATCTTTTGAGTGTACAGCGGAGTAAAATTTATTACAATTTTATTTTATTTTATTTATTTTATTTTATTTTTCCTAGTAACTAAATTCCTCAATTTAAAAGCACATATCACCAAACAAGTGTCCAATATGACTTTAACAAGTCCTTAAAATGTAAAGAATTCAATTTAAAAACATGCAAAAATTATGTTTCACCTTATAAAAAAAAAGCTTCATACACTACAAGAAATTGTGGTTTTCGCGACGGAACAATTTTCGTCGCTAATTTGCGACGGAAAGGACATTCCTTCGCTAATTTGCGACGAAAAAACAATTTCGTCGCTAATTAGGGACGGTAAAAAAATTTCGTCGCTAAAAATGGCGAAAATAATTTCCATTCAGTTTTAACGACCGAAATTACGAAGGAAATTAAAATCTGTCGCTAAAATTAGCGACGAAATTTTGTTTCCGTCCCTAAAATTATTTAAAAATAATAATTTATATTATTAGCAACGGAAATTAAAATCCGTCGCTAAAATTAGCGAAGGAATTTCAATTTCCGTCGCTAAAATTATTAAAAAAATAATTTATATTATTAGTGACGAAAATCAAAATCCGTCGCTAAAATTAGCGACGGAATTTCAATTTCCGTCGCTAAAATTATTAAAAAAAATAATTTATATTATCAGTGACGGAAAGTGAAATCTCAGCGACGGAATTTCAATTTTCGTCGCTAATTAGCGATGGAATTCATAATTAGCGACGGATTTCACTTTCCGTCGCTAAAATTTTCCTATAAAATCTAAATTTTATCTCACCTGCCCCTCTCTGTCCCCCCGCAGCCCTCCCTCCCGATTCCAGCTCCTCTGCACCGCTGCCCACCACCGTCCACCTCCGGCGTGCCTCCACCGGCTAGATCCGGCTTACCCACCGACTTTAGGCGTCGATCCGACCCCTTCCACCCACGGTCAGCCTCCTCCTCTCCCTCCCCTCCCTCCCCTTCCTTTCTCGCTCCACCTCTCCTCCTCCGCGCGTGGCTGCATTTCCTCCGGCGTCGGCGGTTGCTGCTCCGGCGTGGTGGTCGGCCATCCAGTCCGGCACCCTCCCTTACCTTCCCTCCTCCTCCAGCGACGTGAGGTAAGATAGATGCTGTGTTTTGTTATTTTATTTATTTATTTACTTATTTAATTAATTAATTAATAAAAATTATTATTATTATTAATTAAAAGGTTAAATAAAATTCTGAATTACTTATTAGTCTTATTGTTGTTAGAATTTTTAATTTTTATTTATGTTAATTAAACATTTCATTATTGTTTAATAATAGTATGAAAATAATTTTGAAGAATATATTATTATTAGTATTAGTTAGATTATTGTTAAATAATTAAATGGAATATTTATTAGTGTTAGTATTATTAGAAAATAATAAAATTAATAATTTATTTGAGGATATTAGTAGTGTTAATATTGTTGAGTAACAATAAAATGCGAATATATTGAAAATTAAGTTGTTTGTTAATGTTATTGTTGTTAATGTGGATTGTTGTTGTTAGAATAATTGTTATCTATTTATGTAATTAAACATTATTTTGAAAATTTAACTTCAATTGATTATAACAAATATTAAAATATAATCATAATTTGATATATGGTTTGATATTTTATTAAAGAGCTGGCTTTTGTTGTGTAAAATAGCTTTGAATTTGTGAATATTATTTTTGAATTGTTGTGTACAATAGTTTTGAATTTGTGAATATTATTTTTGAATTGTGTATATTATTTTTGAATTTGTGACTATTATTTTTGAATTGTTGTATAAAATTGCTTTGAATTTGTGAATATTATTTTTGAATTGTGTATATTATTTTTGAATTTATGTAAAATAGCTTTAATATTCTAAAGTTTTAATTTCCCTTCTGAAGTTTTAATTTTCATATTTTGTAGGTCTCAGCTGAATCAATGATTGGCCTCAGCTTGATGACATTGAGAGGTATGCTTTGAATTTTTATATTTTTTGGGTGAATTATGTAGTTAATCAGTATATTATATTAATGTTATGAAGGTAAATGTTGTGTAATTGCATGTATAATGAGTTTATTTTAATTCAATGACATGATTATATGCATGTATTTTATGATAATTAAATGAAATGTGGGTTATACTTGAATAAATGATTTTACAAATAGACACGAATATTATGTGAATTTATGTATATGCATGAATTTGTTTGTGAAGTTTTGCATGTTAAATGCAAATGGGAATTTAAATTAGATAGCAAACTAGTGGAATATGAGAAAGGTGATTTTTTTTATTAGTTTTTTTTAAATTACCGACGGAAAATTTCATCGGTAAAATAAAAAAAATTCGAAATTTTTCCGACGGAATATTCATTTCCGTCGGCAATTTTACCGATGGAAATAAATTTTTCGTCTGTAATTTTCCGACGAAAATTACTATTCCGTCAAAAAAATTGCCGACGAAAATTTATTTCGTTGGCAATTTTGCCTACAGTCATAGTGCTGACGGAATTCAATTCTGTTGGTAATTTAATTTCCCGACGGAAATTCTTGACTTTCCGTCGGGAAACCACGATTTTCTTGTAGTGATACTTGAAATTTTATTTGTTAAATTTTTCTATCCAAATTTATATTAAATATAAATTATAAACCATTAATTAATAACTATAATTAGACTAATACTATACAGGCTAATACAATACAGTGAACCAAACGTACCCATAGAGTTCCCTATTATACATAAGTTTTTCCGTATATTACTAACAAGTTGTACATTGAAAATTGAATAAATATTTATCATAATAAAAAAAAACATATTTGGAAGTTCATATTAAAATGTACCTTATTTTAGTAAGTAGACATTTTAATTGTGAATTACCATGTTTAGAAAGATGGTCACTTGTTCCTAAATGGAGTTGAGAGAACAATTTTTTCTCTAAAAAAACAAATTAAATATTTTTAAAGCATTCTTTTAATTCAAATTTATCATTTGAAAATATTAATATTCAAGTTTTGATCTATGCAATTACTTTTCACTCATGTAGCTGTTTGCCAGCTGTGATAAGCACCTTTAAACCCGTACTACATTCAAACTAATTTTTATTTGAACCGGAAAGATCACTTGTGGGGGATAGGTTTTATTTTGATTACAGGTTTTAAATAACTGCATACATGAAATAGCGAACTCACGATCTCGTTTAAGTCAGAAAAGCACCTTGCCAACTCATCTGTACTCCAGAATTAATTACTTCTCATTTGCTGGGGGACTTGCAATTTTTGGGTTATTGCTTATTGGTAGGGGTGAGCATGGTCGGTTAACCGGTCCATGAGTCTTAGTTCATTAATATCGGTTTTTTGAAATTTCAGTCCATTAACCAGTCCATTACTATCGGTTAATCAGTCCATCGGTTTCAAATTTTCGGATCGGTTACCCAATATTTTTCGGTTAACCACTATAATTATAAATATATTCATAAATAAAATTAAAATGTTCAAAATATTTAAAAATTAAAAATTTTTCACTATAATATAACAATATTGTTGTTAAAATAAAAATATTTGGTGGATATAAGCAAATTTGTTTTTAAAAATTAATATTTAATAAGTAAATATATTAATCGGTCCATAATTATTTTTAATTAGATAAATTGTTATACTTACTAATAGCCTATTAAAAAAACATAAAAACTTTAAAATAATTAGTATAATGAAAAAAAAGTACATGATCACCTTTAATTATGATAAATTGTTATAAATTATTAAAAAATTAATAAATTAACTGAAAATTCGGTTTCGGTTCGGTTAACTAGTCACATGAGTCAAAAATTATTAACCAGTCCATTAATATCGGTTTTTTCAAAACACTAACCATTAACCAGTCTATTACAATCGGTTACCCATATCGGTTCGGTTTCGAATTTTTTTCGATTAACCGAGTTCATCGGTTTTTTTGCTCACCCCTACTTATTGGTGATTTGCTTTTTTGATTTTATACGAAATTGAATGGAAATTTCGAGGAAGGGTTTAATTGAAAGGAACCATGAAGATCATGGTTTGAATTCCAATAAAAAAAAAAAGAGTTTGCATCAGAAAAAAAAATACCGAAATGTTGGGCTTTTATGTAATTGTCTCAATAACAAAGTATAGGACGAACCCCGGCAATTAGGCCAATGGGAGTCTGATTTGTTCATATCCAATGGAGATAAGCCACGTGCACATTTTGACCAAAGGACTCTAGTCGTAGCCAATCAAAATGGATGGAACACGCAATCACTGTTTTAAACACCAAAATTTTCTGTCTTTGTGTATATAATAAACTTCTGTAGATAAAAAGGCAAAAAACTATCTGATATATCGAAAATAATCCAGAAGTCGTTGGAATTTCTGCTCTCATGGCTTATGTTGAGCGAGGTCAGGTCCTTCTCTCTGCGAATTTGATTCTTTGATTTGATCCATTTTACGTTTAATTGAATGCTTAGGTCTTCTTCTTCTTCTTCTTCTTCTTTTTTCCTTAAATCTGTTGACTTTTTAATTGGTCTTGTTTCTTTACTTTTTTTGGCTATCTAAAGGCACTTAAATCATGGAATTCGGATTTGAAGGATTTGTTTATTCTAATTCTTTTCGGAAATTAGGGTTGTTTGCGCCGCTGATCTTTTGTGGTCAACGTGTAGGTTGATTGGGTGCAAATTAAATTAAATTGCAAGGGTTAATTAGGAGTATGAGGATCCACGAAATGGTTAACCATGATAGAAAAGGAATTAATCATAAGCATTATATATGTCTGTGTGTGTTAGAATTCAAGCAATGAACATGAGATTCTCCGGTGAGAATATAACAATTGGGATTGCTAAACCTAAATTTTTCAATTTGTAATTTGCTTTCCTGTTTTCTTACTTTTTGCTTTCATATTAAATTAACGTTTCAGCACAAGTATATGTTATATTTCCTTTGTGTCATTGCAAACAAGTTTTATGGTTTTGTACTTTTGTTTAATCATTATCCTCTGGATTCTACTAAGCAGATATTGCATTTTTTTAGCTGTATTTGATCTTCCATAATGTACCTTTTTTTTGGTAGAACATGTTTCCTTCCTTCATATATATCTTTTTTTATTTAGTTTATTTTTCTGTTCTTTTCTATACCGTGTCTACTTATTTTTTTTTTTTTTATAATGCATTCCTCGTTCTGCGCTTTCTCCTGCATGTTTGACCCCATAGTGTCTGTGAAGGAATTGTTAATGTCTAAACAATGGTTATACCTACGCGAGAAGTCATTACTTTTTGAAATACTGGCGATTCTCAATTTTCTGGTGACTTATTTGTGGTTTAAACTAATGCTGGGACATTTTATAATTTGGGTTTGCTGATGTGATACCATTTATCTTATCATACATTGACACAGTGTGTATTAGATGCCCTGTGCTTTTTTTGTTTTGCAATATTATTTTCTATATGCCATTGTTTGCTTAGATCCGTGTTGCTTGATTAATTTTGAAAAGGAAAAAAAAAACACATCTTTTGTTGCATTTTGTCTATTAGGCCTCTGGAGCTTTTATTTGTGGACATTTAGATCATTTAGAAAATAAAGACTAATACCCAAATTAGTAAACTATAGTCAACAATTTGGGTAACAAAAAATAAGAGGTGTGATTGTAGTTGATAGAGGAGCAAAGGATAGAGTTCGGGCCAGGACGGTGATATTGGCCCAATAAAAGTTTAGGGGTTCAGTAGATAAAGCACAACTTGATTCGAGGGCCAGAAAATGTGTTTTTCCTCCTAAAAGTAAATATCAGGATTTTTGCTTTTCTAATTCAAGAAGTTGGCATGAGTTCTTGGCATCTATGGTGGTGGCATTGGTGACATGTTTGGCTTTGTTTCCTGGGGAATTTAAGAACAAAAATCTGTAATGGTAGTTCTTCTTGCTTTGAATTCTTATGAATATAAAACAAGCGACCATTAATATGTTGAATCTCCTTTTTCAGGTGTTGTGAAATCAAAACGATCGCTATGGAGATTGAGAACTATTACTGATTTCTTCTGGGCTATTGTAAATTTTATAGGCGTGTTCTTTTCTACTATGTTCTCGGTAATAGCATTTTCTGCTGTTGCTTTGTTATAGCGTATACGGATATATGTTGGTTTGGAAAATCATTTTTATCATTGGCCTTCATGTCTTAGATGGAAAAATCAAATGCTTACCGAAAGGGATCTGGTTCTAGCAAGAAATGGGATGGTGGCCCTGGAGGGCCTGGAAGTGGCCCATATGGTGGCGGTCCTCGTGGTCCACCTCGAGGCTTAGATAATGTTCGAGGGATTGACCATAGTGAGTCTCTTAAATTTTATCTTTGTTTTTGCTTGTTTGTTATTTCAGCTTTCTTAACTAAATCTGTTATCCCAAACCTGTAGGTTCCTTGCCTGCCTGTGGCTCCTGCTGCGGTTAATCAGTGGATCAATATCCACTGCTTTCCAGATTTGGTTTTCGTTTGAAATGTGATGTATTAGAGTCTGTATAAATAGATCTTTTCAGTAAACATGCATAACATAAGCAATCAATATGTATTGACGAGTCGAGAAGTTTTATAACATGTTCTTAAAATATTACTTTCTTGAAATATTATATAGTTAGCTGCTACTGCTTGACCTTCTCTGTAAGCAACTTGTGAAGAGAATAATACAGCAGGTGCAGTGAATGCATGAATTATGGGCATGTACCAATGAAGACTTTCAACTATTATCTTCAAGTTCTGCCTTCAAGATGATATAAGATTCTTCCTTAATTATTACCGGATATGCATGGTAATTCACAGAAGTATCTCTTATAGCTATGTTTTTGGTGGAAAATAATAGTATTGTATGATGAAGAGTGAAATTTAATTTCAAAGTTCAATTAATATCTTTAAAATGAAGACTTATGTTGATTCTTTTATTTTTTCTGTCTCAAAATAATCGTAGTTTTATTAATTTTTTTTTATCTCAAAATATATGTCACTTTGATAAATTCAAGAGAGCATTAAGTTGTTTTTTTTATATTCATTCCGTTTTTTAATATGTATCACTTTTTTTATTTTCATTAAAATTAAAAAATATTAATTAATATTGAATTTAGAAAAAAATTGAATGATTTAATGTGTATTGAGTGACTCAATATAAAAATTTGAATCTAATTGGTTAACTTTTATTAAAAAAAAAAAATAAATTGGAAAAAAAAAATTAAATTGCATTTGAAAAAGTGACAAATAATAAGATACGGATGGAATATTTATCATCATTAATTATCTTTTTAATATTTTAAATTTTCTTACTCCACTCATCATCTTACATCTTCATAATGTGGTCAATACTAAATTAATTTAAAGTATTTTTGATAAAATATTATAAGTTTATCTAAAATTTAGGCTGTTAATTAAATTTATTGATTTGTGTAAAATAATTTTAAACTACAAATAATTTGAATAGAGGGGACAGTTACTATCTTGACAATGAGGTTAAATTCATTGTCAAATTGTAAATAATATAAGAAGATACTGTCCGATTCATGTTTAAAACTAATCTGACAGTAATTCAAAGTTGAGCTAACTCCAATTGGATTTGCTGAACAGATATGATAGAAGCGATGAAGATGCCAAATAATTAATAGGGCATATTGTGAATTAAGTAGTAGCTAGAAACACTGAAGGGACGTTTTTAGTAACATAAAAGTAGTAAATAAATCTTTTGCACACGACATTTCATTGACATGTTTCTATTAGATGAGAATCCAATATCAAGGAACAGTCCAAATGTTGGAAAGCAATCTCCAAACATTTTAAATTTTATTTATTTATTTTTTATCTTTCTACTCTACATTATGACTTCATATTCATTTGTCAACTTGTGGAAATTCTTTTGTGTAAATTCTGTCTATCATTCTATCGATTTTTATCAAATTTAATGACTAAGCAAAAACATTGTTGATGAATGATAAGTTAAGAGATAACAAGGATAGTCTCTCCTCAACGAATACTTAACAACAAATGCTAATATCAATATATTAAAAAGCATCAGAATTCGAATATCCACTTTTATATTCAAATCCAGAATCACCGATTGGAAAAAAATATTTGATACCTAAAATCACAGTAAAAAAGGTCCTGCTAATCAAGCGGTAATAATGCACACTGTTCTTTTGTCGCAATATAGTTGGAAAAAGTTTTAGGTAAATCCAGTTGACCAACTCCATCGTAAACTGAAGTAATAAAAACACAAAATGTCATCAACAGTTGTGGAAGTCAATGCCTCCCGACCGCAGTTATCAGTTTTATCACAACCAGTAATTTAGCCCCAACACTGAAATTAAACTATAAGCTATATGATATTAAGGCATATTAATTTCTGAACCGTAATACATCACATAGATTTAATAATTAATTATATCCTTTTATTTAATAAGAAAAAAGAAAAAAACTATGTCTTATATAAAGAGATAAGGTGGTAATATATAAAGAGATGTAAGGATATTTTTGGAAACTAAATTTGAAAACCATCAAACCGCACCAATTTGGTGTTAAAATTCAAGATGTGAGTGTAGAGCGTAGTAGTTGATAATGAGAAATTAATAGTGTAATAGAATTGCTAATTTAATAGACAAAGCCAACCGGCCTCAGTTTAGAGCTAGTAAAAGTAATAATTTAAATCTGATAATATTAATTACTAATTTTTAATTGAATATTTAGCAGGTGATACATAATCTAATTGCCATAACCAATTAATAAATTCAATTAAGAGGTGAAGGTAAATTTTTTTTATGTCGTAGTCCAAAGAGGCACACAGTAAATGAGGATGCCCAGTGCTAAAGAGGCAATTAATGTGGTTAAAGCATATGCATAAGCTCTCCAATTCTGATTACTCTCTTCCATGGCATTGTACTCCGCAATGAAAGCTGCTATTGTGCTTAGACACCCTGTAAATCCAAACTTTATTCCTCTTGTAACTGTGTATAATTTCTTCGATTCCACCTGAATATATGCATCAAACCTTAATCATATCTTTAATAAATCCCAAAAAAATTTTCTTGTATTTAGCTAAAAAATTTATTTGGACAACTTCATTTTTAAAAAAAAAAAAAATTGCATATTACTTTCTAAACATTTTTACTTCATTCCAAAATAAATATTCATTTAGAAAAATAATTTTTTTTTTTGAAATATAACTCCTATTTTAATGAAGAGAGAAATAGAGTAATTAATGAAGTACATTTTTTTTCAAGGAACAAATTAGTAAAGTGTAAAAATAATTAATGGTTTTTTTAATCCGGGTGAAATATTTTAAATGCATATATAAAATAAAATAAAATGAGTAATTGCTATAATATTATATAATGAATTAAATTTAGGTAGAACTTTTTTATGACGAGATTTGATTTAGACAAATTTCATGTATCATGTTAATAATATATAATTAGTTATATAAAATTATTTAAAAAATAAGTAAGATAGTGGCTGACATGCATAAATAGCAATGTATCATTGGTTTGGCAAATGTATTTTAATTTATAAATTCCATAAACACAAGATTTGAATTGGGATGTTACCAGGATTTGTAAAAGAGAGAGGGCAGCTATGATAGAAGCGGCAGAAAGATTGACAACAAGCGTACCAAAAGGAAGCCATTTAAGATGGCCATTTTTGCCTATTCCACGTCCATTAAGGCGAGCAAAGAACCACCTAATCCATACTCCTGGGGCTGCAACTAAGCAAGCCAGCCATAAAAATCCTCCTTCACTTTCACTATTTATCTCATTCTCCAGCAATTTTCCACTAACAATCCACGCCACCAATAGCATCACTACCAAAACTCCCATTACCACCAAATGCCTAATCCTGCAGCTGCTTTTATTACCTTTTGCATTATTTTTTTCACCTTTCTTTTTCAGACCTTTCTTCAAACACTTGGCTGTCCCTATTCCCAATTTGATCGAATAGGCTATAAGGAAAAATCCTGCAAATTGATTTAATACCTAGATTAAAAATACAGAATATATCCAATTTTATGGGGATTAATTAAATATTAATTACCTAAAAGGAAGCCGACTATAGCAGAAACCCATTGGCCAGCAACAATTAGATCAAGCATTTTCTGAATCCAATTGCTAAATGATGATAAACTGCCTAAGTAACCAGTTGTTAATCCTATCGCAAGATGATCTGATAAACTTGCTATTTCTTCTCTGAATACAACTCCCCACCATCCCATCAAGAATGATCCTACCTATATGTATACATCCACAATAATCAATTTTACACTGATCAAACATGGCTAATATATATATATATATATTATCCTAAAGAAGAAAAAAAAATCTGTATTAAAATTCTTTAACTTTGAATTTAGTTGATATCGAGATTGAAGGGTTCAATAAAACAAAAAATTTCAACTGACTTGAGAGGATAAAGTCCAAAAATTTAAAAACGGAAACAACATGAGTTACATGTTCTAAAAATGCCTGTTTTAATATAGTATAGAAGGTCTTATATTCGAGTCCTGACTCCTCCATTCTCCCTAATCAAAAGAAGTAGATGTTTGAGAAAGAGACCATATTGCAAGGAAGATCAATGTAGAGAAGGGAATGATCCCTTGTGACACCAGCAACTTTAGGCCCAAAAAGTCTCTGCAATATGTATCTTGTTAAAACCTGCAAATTATTCATATTAATAAAAATTAGCACTTTATGGATTGATTTTTGATCTATTTAAAATCCTCAGTTACTATAACAAAATATAATTACCCCAAGAATAGCAAAAAGAGATAGATAAACAAGACATGATATATATTCCAGCACCGGTGGCAAAAGCATTGTTGTCTGTTTTTCCTGCAAAATCCAGGCCAAAATCAATCAAATAAATGAGGTTTTTTATTTTTATTTTATTATAAAGTTTTAATTAATTGATCCCCACCATTGTCAGATCAGTTGAAATTTCTGGTTCCATAATCCCATTCTGATTCTCTGTTTCACTAAGAACATCCATCACACGTCCACTGTGTCTGTTGCTCTTAAGAGCTCTATCGCCAATATCACCAGCTGCTGATACAATTTCGCTTTCAATATTATCGTCCACATGAAAATTAATTTCTGATAAACTGGAAGAATTAATTCTCAGCGATGAACTCATATTGTTTTAGTTTCTTGGCTAAATTTCCCGTATAAATAACAGTGAAAAGATATATGGGACAAGAATATGATGCAGCTGGTGATTACAAATGAATCCAATTTTTTTAATTTTAATTAGTAGCTGTACATCAACATTCAGATTTTTATAATTATTTATTTATATATATTATTTTATTATAGGGTAATAATATATTTTCAGTAGAGAAGGTTTTATTTTTCAGGTTGACAGTATCAGCATAAGACTTCCTGGCAACCTAATTGCATTAAGATTAAAAAAATAATTATATTAATCAACGTAAGCACTTTCAAATTAATTAAGATGCAAGCTAGTTTCCAATGGATTAGCACAACCAATGTGAAAAAATGCAGCGTAACAGAATAAGTCATTTTACACTAATTTGATTGTGATTATTAATTTCAAGTGGCCTAGTTCTTAATCTAGTCCATTAATAGAATTTATGACCAAAACTTTTATTTTATTTATTTTTCTTCATTAAATTCAATCAGCACAATATTGTAAAATTAGTGAAATTCTAATCAGTGTATTGATCTGAGTTTGATACAAAAACTTATCTAAACATATATGGGATTAGCTAAAACAAGGTTGGGATTGTAGGCAATAAGTGAGTGAAGAATAGTTAAGTTGGTGGCTATTCAATTGTTAAAGAGGCCAGGTCTATTTGTCGTTAATAATTTATACAACAATTCTCTATTTTCCTTTTGTTAATTAAGGTGGTGTTGCTCTATTTTTGTTTATTTTTTTTTTTTTTTTAAAAGTTGCAAATGGGAGTTGATAGAAATTATATAAAAAAACCTTAAAAGAGAATAAGCTTTTTAGAATTCAACGATTAATGCCACGATTTTTAACGATTTAAAGTTAATTCTTATTTTTTTTTTCAATACAAAAACTGTGAGAGAAATTAAATAAAATTAAGATAAAATAAAATTTAAATTTGAGTAATACCAATCACGTCTGCAATAAATTAAGATAAAAAAAAAATGTTGCTTCCCTTTTAATAATACTAATAATAATTTTTTAAGAAAAAGAATTGAGCTATATATAGCCTGAAGCACATGGTTTATTTTTATTTTTGTTATTTTTCGAAAAATGAATATGCTTTTATTAAAAAGTATATGTTTTTACAAACCTAAATAATACTGTATCTACATGGCAAAACAAAAAGATTTAATGGCGTTTGATTTAACTTTTTAAAATAATTAATTTTTCCATTAATTAGCTGCTTGCTTTAAAAGTACTCCATCTGTTCTTAATATATGTCACTTTTGTTATTTTCACTAGAATTTAAAAATATTATTTAGGCTTGAATTTAGGAAAAGATTGAGTAATTCAATACATATTAAGTGATTTAATGTACAAATTTAAATCTAATTGGTTAAATTTTATTGGAAATAAAAAATTAAATTGTATTGAAAATATAAAAGTGACAGATAAATGTAATTTGAATTTTACTCAAAAGTGACACATAAAAAAAAACGGAGGGAGTATTTGATATTATTTTCATTTAGATTATAATATTCTTTTATTAATTATAAATTTTTTAATTATTTATATCAATAAATTTTTATAAATAATAATAGCAATAATAAGAACAGCAACAATTCAAATATGTGTATGTACAAATATGATATTATGTAAAATTATGTATATATAATTAAATTAATTATACTCTTAATGATATTTTAACATATAGATAATAATTACTAGCAAACTTTTATCAAATACTGATAATATTTTTTCTGTCAATTATTAGTCATTGGATATAAATTATAAGCAATCGCTATTGGCGATAGCTATCTACTAGTACGAACCATTAAATCAAATGAGTTATTAGACTCAATATTCTTATTAAAAACAAATAACCACTGTGGAAAGGCATTTAAGAAAACTTAAATAAAAATCCTGACAAAAAATCTAAAATGAAAATTAATGGCTTAAAGTATCAATTTATATTCTTTTCCAAATCTCTATTAACAAATAAAATTTCGCACAAACTTTAAATCTTCTTATATTATAACGGAAAACTAGCTTTAAAATATTTGACAGTCCTGAAATGACTTTTTTTTTTTTATTTACATTTATATCACTACAAAAACATAAATACAATTTGACAATAAAAATATATAATATTCAAATTTATATTAACACAAAAATATACAGGTATATAAATTTGAAAATTTTTTACACATTAATCCTAATATATACTTTTATACAGTCTCATACCTAATTTTTATAAAAAAATAATACATGCACAACAACTTGTCTAATATAATATCGACATTTTCTATTCATTTTATAAATTAGATGTTAGCCTATAATATATCAATTCTTCTGCGAACAAATCAAGTAGGCCAATGTAAGCCAAGTTATTCAAGCCCGTGAAACAGAAAAGCAAAGGACGTCCAAGAAAACATTCAAGATTCTCAAGGCCCAAATCAAGTAGGATTAAAAAAAAAAAAAAAAGTAACACTGCAATTTAGTGGTTAAAATCTAATTTAAATCGGTTTATGTGATTAATCACTTCGATAAAAATTATGGTTACTGGACTGATATTTGAACTTGGACTTGCACTACATATCCAATTAACCGGTGGTTAATAGTTAACAGATCTTTATATCTAATTTTTCATTTATACATATGATAAATAATGATAATTTTCACATTTTAATTGAAATTATCATTTTATTCTACATGAATATGAGTATATTTATTAATTACATACACATGATGAATGGAATCATCAATGGAAACATGAAACAAAGTTGAGTTGAGATTATTATAGGCCACAAATGGCACCTAACAACACTGATATGTGTGGAGCAACTTGCACCATCAACTTTAATGGTCCGTCATTCAATGTAAGTTCTCAGTCCATTCGTCAACAACCTCTTCACACTTTTGTGCCACTAGCAATTGTTATTCAATTTTTTAATTTTTTTTTTAATTTTTTCCCATCTCTTTATGTTTATGAGTATTGAATGTCTGATTCAAGGTATTATATGCACTGCATACAGTCATTTCAAATATTTTCGATACATTTAAAAAGTAAAAAGATCTGATGGATAATAAAATACATTAACCTTAATTAGATATTCAAAAATTGATTATATTTTTAGAAAAATGGAGAATAGTTAGGTACAAATAAAAATGCAAGCTAAGTGTATATTAATTTTTAACTACGTGGTATATTCTACGGGCCAGTTTGGCAAAACTTATGAAAACAACTTTTTCAATTGAAAAAAGTTGTATTCCAAAAAGCTGTATGTCGAAAAGTAGATGACTGTTTGGTAAATAAAATTTAAAATGACTTCTAAAATTAAAAATAGTTGTTAACTGTTTGGTAAATAATATGATTAAAAATGGCTTTTTAGAATAAAAAAATAAAAAATAATAATTTTGAGTGGTAGAATAAGAGAAAAAACAAAAAAAAAAGATTATATTAGATATAATTGTCATTATTAAATAAAATAAAGGATATTTTTGTCTAAAAAAAATATTAAATCTGCTGCCCTTAAAAGCTGAAAATCAACTTTTCTGAAAAGCTCCAATTTCTAGCTTTTTCTAATAGGAGGTTTTTTCACTTTTCAGAAAATTGATTTTTCTAAAATCAGCATTTACCAAACACTTATTTTTGTCTCATAATCAGCTTTTTATCAAATAAGCAGCTTTTTAACCTTCCAAAAGCAATGCCAAACAGGCCCTACAACATATAGCGATGTAACCGAGTTCCACCAATACAATATAAAATAAGCACCACGAAATTCAACAACCAAGGTTAAAGCAGCCAAAAATCACGTAAATTTTAATTTGATTTAGATACGATTGTTTTGGTTTGGTTTGGTTAATAAATTTTTAAGATATTTCCATTTATAATTATAATACATATTTCTTCCCAGTAATAAAAAAAAATAAATACGAGTCAAAGCAAGCCAAACTAAACACTACTTTAAATTCGAGTAATTAATTTGTAGCCCCTAAATATTAATTTAGGTAAACACCTAAAATTTAATAATAATAGCTTCTGATTTTTGATTCATTTATTTATTTTATTTTATTTTTATGTTAATCAAGTTATAAACTTCTTTATCTATCGATTAATTTTCATATATGACGTCATTATTTTTCCTATTCATTTAGCTTAACAGTGAAATTGTCTTATTTAAATAATAATAATAAAAAAAGAGTGATATACTGGATTAAATATTAATAATAATAGACATACCATAATGAAGGTATGGGAATTAGAAGGAAGGTATAGTAATCTTAAATAATAATAATTAAAAAAAAAAGACAGGCTAATTTCAAATTCACAAAAACTAAATAGTAAATACTAATTTAAGCCTTGCATGAATAGCTAATAACACCCTCTTATTCCTGTAGATATTTATATATAGAGGTAGCGATATACATATATAGAAACACACCCCAAACAGAAGAGCTGCAAGGAAATCAATATAGTTTAGAGAATTGATTAATGGAGGTAGAGAGAGTTCAAGGCATAGCTTCAACATTTGGAGAGGCAATACCTGAAGCTTTCATAAGATCAGAGAATGAGCAACCTGCTCTTACTACTGTTCGTGGGGTGGAACTGAGTGTACCAATCATTGATGTGAGCGACCCTGATGAGGAAAAGGTGGAGCGTTTGATGATTGACGCTAGCCAGAAATGGGGAATGTTCCAAATCATAAACCATGGGATACCCGATGAGATAATATTCAAGTTACAGAGTGTGGGTAAGGAATTTTTTGAGCTTCCTCAAGAAGAGAAAGAAGCTTATGCTAAAGTTCCAGGTTCTATGGAAGGTTATGGAACTTCTCTCCAGAAAGAAGTTGAAGGCAAGAAAGGTTGGGTTGATCATTTGTTCCATAAGATTTGGCCTCCTTCTGCTGTTAACTACAAATTCTGGCCTAAAATTCCACCTTCTTACAGGTTTCTCATTATTTATTTATTTATTTTCTCATTATTACATCAAGTTAGCACGTAAGATTAAACATGTCTTGTGATCAATTATTTTCTTGATTATTGTAATATTAAAGTAAATAAATGAATATTAATTATGGTTGTATTAGAAAAAGCATAGGAAAATTTATCTTCCAATTATATTAACAATTTCCTTTTAATTTATGTGAAAAAATATTTATTAACGGAAAATTACATATTAATTTAGTTTTTTAAAAAATCTGTTTTGAGCTACCTACCCATTACCAAAAAATTGGGAGTGAAATTAGATCTTTAACCGGTTTTGTTTCAATAATTAATGATAAAATAAAAGTTCATTCAAAGTTGATGAAATTGAATTGGTGGCAGGGAGGTGAACGAGGAATATGCAAAGCAGCTACAAGGAGTGGCAGACAGATTATTGAAAAGCTTGTCAAAGGGGTTAGGGCTAGAAGACAAGGAATTAAAAGAGGCAATAGGTGGAGAGAATTTGGAGTATCTTTTGAAAATAAATTACTATCCGCCATGCCCAAGGCCTGATTTGGCACTTGGTGTTGTGGCTCACACAGACATGAGTGCCCTTACCCTTCTTGTCCCCAATGATGTCCAAGGCCTTCAGGCCTCTAGAGATGATAAATGGTATGATGTCAAGTACATTTCTAATGCCTTAGTTATCCATGTTGGTGACCAGCTCGAGGTAATTTTATTTCTTGCCTTTGTTTTTCTTAATTAACTATCAATGATTCAGTATCCGCCCGTACTAATACATGCCATTTGATGAATTATAACAGAAAATATAAGTGGTTATATCTGATGTGCGCACACATACAGAATGAATAAATAAACATTAATTAGGTTAACAATTAATTTTTTTTTTTGGGGGCAGATTGTAAGCAATGGGAAGTACAAGGCTGTGCTTCATAGAACAACAGTGAGTAAAGAGAAGACAAGAATGTCTTGGCCAGTTTTCTTGGAGCCTCCTTCAGATTTTGTTGTTGGGCCTCACGCTAAGCTTGTCAATGAAGAAAATCCATCCAAGTATAAGACCAAAAAATTTGGAGATTACTGTTACTGTAAGCTCAACAAGATCCCACAGTGATTTGGGAAGAAATGAAGTAGATTCCAGCATTGCTACTCCTTAAATAATTATAAAATCATAAGACATAGAGAGGTTGAGAGATTAAGATCTAATGCCCAAGATTTAAGCTACTGAAAACTAAATTAGATTTAATCTTTCTTTTGGTATGAAAGTAAAAATATCCAAGCTAGTCTTGAGGAAAAAAATAAAAATTATTTCTTGTTCTTTATCATGTATTATTATTTTTGACAATGTTTATCAATTGATTTATTTCCTTGATCTGTTCAAGTGCCCATTATAACTTTTGAAAAATAATACAGAAGGTTAACATGCAATGGCCAATTTGCAAAACTGTTCAGTATATAGTGCTTCTTAAGAAAAGAAGATCAAGAAATGAATAAATTTTATATTTATATCTCCAAAGAAGAAGTAAAAGAACCGCGAATACTTTTGAAGGAATTCTTCATATCATATACAAGTAATTAGCATTCACATAAATATACAACATTATCAATCATCACCAAGGACATGTCCGTTTCTTTTTGGCAGAAGCCTTGAATGAGCAATGGCTATATATCATTGCTTCACTTGGAGGAGGTCATGAAGTTTAAGACATAGTCAAAACTTATATGATATAGCTTGCATGCATTTCTTTAAAAATTTGGATAATGTAGAGAGGCTCACCTTTGTAACAATGACCCAGTGTGGTGCGGCGAGGATGGTCTTCGGTAGGTAAAAAATAAAATTCAGCACCATATTGACTTGACATCACCAATTAGAGAATACAAAATGAGCAGATCAAAGCATGCTACTCATATCCTTTAGTCCAAACAGGTACAGAGTATATCAAGATTCCGAAGCCGAATGACATGAGTATCGTTGTTAGACAATATGCAGAAGCTCTCATAGGTTTATTACTTTCTTCCATGGCATTGTACTCAGCGATGAAAGTTGAAACAGTACTTAGACAACCTAGAAATCCAAACTGTATGCCTGTTGAAATGGTATTGCATGTCTTGGTGTGGACCTGGAAAACCCAAATTCCAACTCATTAAAAAACAAATGGCAGCCATGTGAGATGATACAGAAGTCAAGTTCATGCTTTTTGAATAATTTAAAAACAATACAGCATTTTAACATTATACGGGTTGAACAATGAATAGAAACAAGAAAGAAAAACTATAGAAAGAATGAAAATTTCCTGTGTGTTTTCGCATTGAAGTCTTTGATATATAGCCGAAACAAAAGATACCAAATTCAGAAAACTCTCAACATTACCTTCTTCATATTTATTTCTCTCTTAATATTTAATTCTAAAAAGTTATAAAATTGATTTAACTTACCACTTTCTTCACAGTAGAAAGTGCTGCCATGATACAAGCTGCAGAAACATTGGCAATTAGAGTCCCGAAAGGGAACCATTTCAGATGCCCTGTTTTTCCTAATCCACGACCATTGAGCCGTGCCAAGAACCACCTGGTCCATACGCCTGGGGCTGCAACTAAGCAAGCCAGCCATAACTGGGCCCCACTGCTGCCACTGTTGAACTCCTCCTTTAGGAATACTCCACTCATACTCAGTAACATAGCTAAAACAATCACTAAAGCTACCATAACTGCCACATGACGCCTGAAGCTGTCCACCCTCCAATTGCTCAGAGCTTTTGTATCCTTTCTGCTTAGTCTTTCAAGATGTGACTTGAAAGACTTAGCTGTGACAATGCCAAATTTGATGGAATAAGCTGCAAGGAACAAGCCTGTAAATGAAGACAATTGTATTGAGCTCATTGTGATTCATAAAGGTTTTGGGAACTGTCACAATTTAGATTCGCATATCCCATGTAGAAGAGCAAAATATCAAATTCTTAAGCGTTAGGTGAAGTGCCACATTACCTAGGAGAAAGCCAATCACAGCAAATACCCAGTGGCCATCAACAATGAGATCAAGCATTTTCTGATTCCAACCACTGAAAGTTGTGACACTTCCCAAGTAACCAGTTGTTAATCCGATGGCTAGATGATCAGACACACTGATTATATCTGGTTTGAACACAATGCCCCACCATCCCATTAAGAAAGAACCAACCTAAAGAAAGTTATTGAAATTACATAAGAGTCAAGAGACAAACTTTTAATGACAACATTCTTTTCTTTTAAAAAGAAGAACTGTCTAGAAATGATAGCAGGAAAGTAAAATCTTGGAGCCACAGGCCCTACAAGTATGAACAGATGACACAGATTTTCCCTAGTTTTAAAGCTTTTCCTACTTTTGGTTCTGCTGCTGATAGTGGCTGCTGTATTGGGGGTTGGAGCAGGCCCGGCAGGGTGTTTAGAAAGACAAATTTTACTCCCACAGTTAAGCATCAACCACACATTAATCATACACATTTATTTGGCAACAGTTTTTTAATCTTAAGAGATCAATCCATTGTGCAACTTTTCTTAAATAGTGGATAACATCACCGAAACAAGTCATGCCTAGAGCTGTGGCAATCTTTACTAACAAGAGATAGCGAACTAAATAAATAACTCCATTTTTCCTCCCCGTAACCATCTAGAATTAATTTAACTAGTAAGTCCTGATCATCATATGTCAAAATAATTGAAATGATGACCATTTTGTTTCTTCTCCTAAAAAACATGTCAAACGCCTAGTTGCAATCAAAGTAAGTGAATGCCCAAATGTACATTCTGATCAATTATCAGTATCTTATTTCAAAACTCTTTATGCTTCAATCAATCAAAACCTGAGAAAATCCTAATAAATTCAGATTTATATAATAGGCATATGCACTTTAGTACCAAAATCTAGTCTCTTCATTAATGATAGTCTCATCCAGATATCAATTCCAACAAAACATCCGCCTTTTTATAAGTTGTGCACTTGAACAAATTTGTGCGTCTGTGAGAGAGAGAGAGAGGGAAGAGGGAAAGACCATGTTGGAAGGAAGGTCGAGATACAGAATGTCGTGTTCACTTGTCACACCTGCAACACTAGGGCCAAAAAGTTTTTGTAGCAAATATCTTGTTAAAACCTGCAAATTATATAAAACAGCATTAGTACTTCATCAATCAACCAATAGCTCAACAGAGAGCAACCCTGACCTCAACTAAAATTTAAAAAAAAAAAAAAAGAGTTGGCAAGGAATAGAAAGAAATAGGGCATTTAAAACAAAGAATGGAAATCAAATGAAATACAATTTTAAACAGGAGACATAAGGGATTGCAAAGATTATCATCTATACAAACATCAGAAGTAAAATCGAAAACAAGTCTTCTGGTAAATGTAACGAATTATTTTGAACCAATCAAATTAACAAGAATATTAAAGGTAATGATGAGTTGTTCAGCCATGTATTCATGAATCACATTCCATGAAATCATTAGACCATTTAATGCAAGGTTATCCGAGGATTGATCAGCATCTAGATTTTTCTCTATGAAATTAATGTTGCTCTCCGGACAAACTGAAATTGATTCTTCGAGTTCCTGGTAACATCATCTAAGCTTTATCTCTTCCTAAGAGTTTGACAATACCTTCCCCAGATTGAGCATCTTTCTTGTGAGACACCTCATTCAGAGGAATACAATACCAGTTCTTCCTGATTAGAAATTTAAATTTATTAAGAGTGCCACAACATCAATATTCAAAATTAATGGGGCATGTACCAAGAAACTAATGGTTTGAATTGATGCTCAAAACTAAGAGATTAGCCTAAAAATTAGCATGCCTGTCCCTTGGAATGCATATACAGAGATGAATAGACATTTACCCTTGGAGTCATTATCAGTGTAGACACCATATTATTTGAAAAAGAAACAACTAAACTAAATGTTGATTCTTATGGCCTCTACCTCTATACTCACCAGCAGCAAAGTGGCATATTTCTTTCGTATAAGAAAACCCATGGAACTCAAATTACAATTTTTTTAAAACGTTTGATAATTAGTCAAGTAAAGTGCTTATTACCCCCAGAATCCCAAAAACTGATAGATGAAGAAGACATGATATATATTCCAGTATTGGCGGTAACACCCTTGCTGTCTCTTTGTCCTGCATACAGAAAAATAAAAAGTGAGCTGCCAATAAAAATTGAACAATCAAGTAACACTTGTTTGACTAATACCATACCAGAAATAACACCAATAAACTGAAATTCTTAATTGAAAACTCACTTGTTTTATGTCCTTGGATGACACTATTGCATCAGTAGAAAGAGGAGATATAATTTCTTCTGGCAAGGGGGAAACTGGGGATCTTGTGTTCAGAGTTGCAGGGTCATGATACCTTAACCCATACGATTGCAATAAATTGTCCTCCAAAATGGGAAATACCACTCCGTTCTCTAATCCATTATCAACAGAGAAACGTGTGCTGTCACTCTCACTTTGCCTGTTGCAATGAAGAGCCCTATCTCCAATATCACCAGCCTCTGAAACACTTTGGCTTTCAGTATCATCATCTAGTTGAAAGGACACAGTGCGTGATAAATTTAAAGATCGCCTTCTAACTGAAGAGCTCACGCTGCTTGTCCGACCAAATGATCTAGTTCCAGTTAGATTATGAATAGAATCATTATTCTCATGCTCCATGCCCCTGATCCCAGATTGAAACATATTATTCTTTATGGAATGACTTTGAAATGTTGAAGTAACATAATGACATTAATTCTAAAACCGAAAGATACAACAAGAACCGGATGTAGCTGCTGATGAAGATCTCTTGTGATTTTAGCAACTAAAAGTCATATATGAGACAGTCACAAGCAAATATGAACCACACAAATGTTACAATATGCAAAACTAAAAGTCAAATATGAAGATCAAGTGACAGAAGCATATATATATTTTTTTCCCACCAAATGCAAGCCTTGCAAATGTAATGAGAGATAAAGACGCAACATATTATAAATGCTGTGATCACACAGTCAGTGCTTGATTATAAAACTAGAAAATTCTTGGTAAGGAAGATTCTATAAAGAGGTGATTGACTGGATATGATTGAATACATTGATAATAGGACTCAACGTCGATTAAAAGATAAGCAAAACCAATCCAATAGGACAAACTAAAAAATTTAGTAAATAAAAATTACACCTTTTCTTTAACTGAGCACAATTACGCTTGATAATACAACATTGTTGATTTTCAAGAACACATAAGATATACTATGAAATGTCGGAGCTACTCAGGCAGCACCTAGGTTCCATTAGTTTTTGTTGTTTTAAAAAGAAAATAGTAATTCTTTGTTGAAATGTCAAGAATTGCCTTTTTCAGGTCTCATCTAAGGTGCAATTCACGCATTAAATAAGCATGATCTCTTATAAAGCCATTAGCTTGATAGGAAAATCAAACTTTACAAAAATTGCTTTGTAGAAAGAAAAGAAAAAAGGCAAGAAACAGGAGGCTGAATCAAATACTACATAAAGTACTCTTCATTGATTAGTAAAAAATTATTAATTTCCTTTTGATTACTAACTTCCAGATTGACAAATAGGTTCTGGCCACATGAGTTTCAATTATCTAATAAATTAAATGGCAAATCTTTGGTCCCAATTGCAGGTCCCCCAAAAAGAAATGGTTTTTAGAAACTTGGCTCAATAATTTAATGGGTTATGTTAGTATCAAAATAAAGATTCCCACTAAATTATTGATAACACAACTACTATTGTCCTATAGTTTGGACATTTGCCAATAGATTAAGTAATAATAAAGTACTTTTAAAAAATCTTAAACAGTAAAGGAAATTCAATCATACTTCTTTAAGCCACAACTAACAGTAAAGCACAAGTGTTTACTCTGTCACAGTTCCAAAAGATATGTCCTCCACTAGCAAAGCAAAATAAAGAGAAGACGAAAAAAGAAATCCCCACTTGTTCAATCTGATTGGAAGAGTTAAATCCCTGTTACGTTTTAAATAAACTTTGTGCAGAAATAATTTAAAAGGCGAACCATTTTTCACATTGAGCTAATGAATCATTTATATGAATTACAGTAACCCATTGATCAATGGAATCTAAAAAGCTGAATGAATAGCTAAAAGGGTATTTGAATAAGTAAACAATAACGAAATAAACAGCAAATATCGACCACTCTTCATCTCAGTAACGACGCCATAGTTGACCCCAAAATAATAAAAAAGAAGAAAGAACATTTGACTCACCTAAACAAACAGCGGCAGAGTTCTGGGAACGAACAGAGTGAAAGAGAAAGGAAGACAGCTATTGTATAAAATATGGATGTGAAAAGGATGGAGAAACAAAATGAAAAGGGAGCTGGAGATTGGATTAATGGCTGAATATTTTTTTTCTTTTGATAATTTTATTTTGAAGGAGAAGGGTGCTGCACTGAGATTTATATATTTTATTGAATTGAGATCGGAGACTGTTTCATCTATGTGTGGACGTCCATGTCTTTATGGGACTCTTACTTTGACGCGCATTTATTTATTTTTGCTTCCTCTCATTTTACGGTATTTATTTATTTATTTAAACCGTTTTATTTATTATTTATTTTGGAATTTCAACTCTAGGAATTTGGAAATTAGTTTCAAAAGCAATACGGAAATTAGATAGTTTTAATTATAACTGAATTAGAAAAATATAAATTTAATATTATAAAATAATAATTATGAATTTTGGAGTGAAAATAAATTTTAACAACTTAATAGGGGACGATAAGACTTTCGACTCACTGAAACTAAATACGAAAAATGAAGCATAGAAACAACAATGAAAGGTTGTCTTTATGCCTTAAACTTGATGGACAAGGTTAAGCTATTGCATGATCATCATCTTAGCCACATATTGAGAATTCTATTATCTATTTCTCTTTCTTAAACATTTCTGCCACTACCTCCAACCATAAAACAAAGAACGTTATTGAGAAGCAGAAACTTTTAAATTTATCATCCACCGTTACTCGTAAAAAAAAATGAAATGTTTATTTTGCTTTTCTCCAAAATGAGAGGAAAAAAAAAAAACAGAACCTAACACGTGTGAATCCTAATGAATGAAGTTAGAAAATAATCAAAACTTTCGTAGTAGAAAGTGCTGATTGGCAATTAGTTAAGAGTCCCGAGTCAAAATCAAATGTAACACTCAAAAGAAAGAGAGAGCATATGGTATCTACGATGGAAATGGTCGATGGTTGATAGATGGATAAGTGCATGGTGGGAATTTAAAGCCAAATGAAGAATTAATGGAGACCCTACGTTAGCTCATGCCCTTTTTCTTTTAAACTTAGCGGTCAAGGCAAGGCATCGCATTATCATAAATATAGAAAAAAATAAATAAAAAAATAACTATTTTTCTCCGTATATCGGTTGTTGTCCCTTAAAACAGAAGAAGCCATTTTATTTAACAATTTCGTTATTGGGTTAATGCATATTTTCCTCCGATCTATCCTCATTTAGCATATTATCACTTTGAACTAACTGAATTATTACATAAACTTATTAAAAATATAAATAATATCATCTATACTATTAAAAATATTAAATTATCTCCTGAACTTGTAAAAATATCATATTATCTCCTTATCATTATTCATGAACATGCACATATTTTTTTTTATTTTAGTTCAGAAAATAATCCGTTAAACAATTATAGTTTAGAGAAAAATTTATATATTATTTCTTTGTTATTTCATTCTTTTTGCCTTGACATTAGACGCGTACGCGCTCACACACACACACATATATATACACACACATGCATGTTGTATTAGATTTAAAAAGAAAAGAAAGTCAAAATTTGGAGGCGAGGGCAGCAGATGAAGTCAACAATGGAGGCATCAAATTTGGAGGCGTCAAATTTGAACGCGGTGCCAGCAAATATTTGGGTGGCAACGCGGTATCTCTTGCCTATATAAGGCAGGAGATTGTTTTTCAAATGGCAATTGGATTCAAAAAAAATATCCAATAAAAATTTGTTTGTAAACTTTGAAACTTAGAAAATTTATGGAAAATTTTTTTGGGTTTGTAATTTATTGGGTGTGTGAGAAAATATTAAAGTGAATGAATGCAAAAATTGTTCAAACATTTAGTGAAATTTTCTTAGTTGTTTTCGGACAACAAGTGTTTTTTCTCCGATTTGAAATTTTACACTATAATTTCTTGTGTTGTGAGTGTTATTTTGATTTTTCCTAATTTATTCCGCATTTATTAGAAGGCTTATTTTCCCAACAAGTGGTATCAGAGTCTTGGTTCGGCTATTTTTTGACACTGCATTAAGACTGCTGTCCGGGAAAGTAATGAATTTTGGAAAAATAATTATATTACCAGGAAGAGAAAAATTTAAGAAATTTTTCAGTACAATCCGTTTCGAAAACCGGTGTAAAACGAGAAATTTGGTGAACATTGATACTATTTAAAGTGTAAATTTTGCATTCAAAATTTGCATGGTTTCATGGTACTGTAGCTGTTCATGGCACTGTAGTTGTGTACTGTAGTTGGGTACTGTATATGTTACTGTAGCTGGATACCGTTCACATATTCTAAAATGTTGGGCTTAAGGTTTGAGGTACAGAAATTTGACAGAAGAATTAATTTTGGCTTGTGGCAAATTCAAGTAAAGGATTTGTTGATTCAATCCAGGTTACATAAGGCATTGGAAAAAAAATTGTCGAAAAGGTGGAGCTGGCAACTCCAGTCTAATTCCGTTGGTTGGTGAAGCTGTGTCTACTTCGGGTGAGGTAAATTTTGCAGATGTTCTCTAAAAGGACCATGAATGTCCTTATGGCATGTTGTTAGTCTCTACAAGTTGCCATGATAAAGGATATGTTACCACTAGCAGGTTTTTCACACGGGCATTGACTTGATCAAAGTGCAAGGTGTGAGTTAAATTTATGTCGATAGTTGAGAAACTCTCGGAAAAATCAAGTATGAGAGTTGTACCATAATTTCAACAATTTTGTTCGACATGTTACCAAAAGATTAATAACTTAAAATTTCTTAATTTTAAATGAAATATTTTTTATGGTTGAGTATATATTTTTAATTATCGGTTGTAGATAATTATTTCGTCAGTATAGGCGATGGTAGTTTTTTTTTTTAAATTTAGGTGAAAATTGTTATATTAGATTTTTTTTAAAAAAAGAAAGTCAAAATTTGGAGGCGTCAAATTTGGAGGCGGGGCCAGCAGATGAAGTCAACAATGGAGGCATCAAATTTGGAGGCGGGGCCAGCAAATATTTGGCTGACAACGCGGTACCTCATGCCTATTTAAGGCAGGCAGGGGTGAGCAACGGTCGGTTCGGTTCAATAACCGAACCGAAATAACAAAAAACTGAATTATTAAGATTTGGACAAACCGAACCGATATAATATAATAACAGAAATCAAATTGAACCGATATTTTCGGTCGGTTAACCGATAAAACCGAAATTTCAAAATTATAATTAAAAAAATTGTTTAAAAATTATATAAAATTACAAATCATAAAATTAAAATAAAAAAAAATCAAATTAAAAATGTACATATATTTAATTTGAGTTAAACCCCTTTATATTGAATTAAAAAATACAAAAATAAAGTTTATTTTTGTAAAAAATGGAAAAAAAACATATATTAATACAAGTTCGATCGGTTCGGGTTTTTTTCTATTTTTATCTCTCACGACTTTCTCATAAACCAACTCTCCCATTCCAATCTTTAGCTACAACCTTTCCATTACTCTTTACCATGGATAGATTCCGTCCTGATCCAAGCCCCATAAAAAATCAACCATCCACCCTCTATCTTACAGCCACCCACAAACAATCCCAAACCGAAATTTGCTCACCCCTAAAGATAAGAGATTGTTTTTCAAATGGTAATTGAATTCAAAAATAATATCCAATAAAAACTTATTTGTAAGTTTTGAAACTTAGAGAATTTGTAAAAAATATTTTTGGGTTTGTAATTTATTGGATGTGTGAGAAAATATTAGAATGAGTGAATGTAAAAATTGTTCAAAAGTTTAGTGAAATTTTATTGGTTGTTTTCGGATAACAAGTGATTTTTCTCCGATTTGGAGTTTTCTACTATAATTTTTTGTGTTGTAAGTGTTATTTTAATTTCTCCTAATTTATTCCGCATTTATTAGAAGGATTATTTTTCCAACCATGCATACGACTACATCTTATTTATCTTCCAGAAACGATTAGTCATCTCAAATGCAACTAATGAGTTCATATTCTGTTACAAATATGATGTATAGGTTAAAATACTCAAATATATAAATTATGTGAAAAAAATTGCTAACCTGCTGTCGGACTTCATGAGCCTTTTCAATTAATCAAGTTAAATTCATTTTAAATGCTAATAGAACATTATAAATATTTATAATAAATTGAAATAAACTGATCACATATTTTTAGATTTCTTCAATACTTTTTGTACCTGTCAAATTTTTTCATATAAGTCTCTAAAAGTGGAATTATGCATAGTCAAATGCATTAGCTGTAATTTAGATTAGTTGAAAGTTTCCATGAAAAGAAAAAGAATATTATACACAATGCTTAATTTGTTCTCTCCGAGAAAAGGTTTCAAACAAAATGATTTTGCAAATTCTCAACTACTGAAATAATTAGAACCTGTTTGGCATTGCTTTTGGAAGGGCAAAAAGCTGTTTATTTGATAAAATGCTGATTATGGGACAAAAATAAGTGTTTGGTAAATGCTGATTTTAGAAAAATTAATTTTTTAAAAAATAAAAAAACCTCCTATTAGAAAAAACTAGAAATTGAAATTTTTCAAAAAATCTGATTTTCAGTTTTTAAGGGCAGCAGATTAAATATTTTTTTTAGACAAAAATATCCTTTTATTTTATTTCATAATAACAATTATATCTAATATAATTTTTTTTTGCTTTTTGTTTTATCTACCACCCAAATTATCTAACGTTAAAAATAATTATGTTATTTTTTTTCTATTCTCTTTTTTTATCATACAAAATAATATATATGATTAATTAAGAAAATAATATATATATTTTTAATTTTAAAAAGCCATTTTTAATCATTTATTTACCAAACAGTTAACAACTATTTTTAATTTTATAAATTATTTTGAATTTTATTTACCAAACAGTCATCTACTTTTCGACATACAGATTTTTGGAATACAACTTTTTTCAATTGAAAAAACTGATTTTATAAATTTTGTCAAATTGTCCCTTAATGTGTTTGATAAAAAAAATGGCATTAAGAAACTCTGCTTTTTTTTTTTAATAAAAATGGTTAAATTTACGTAATAACAAATAATGAAATAAATGAGTTTATTTCAGTTTTTTTTTTCATACTAATTCAGGATAACTTTATTTAAACCGTCAAATCATATACATTTTTACAATTTAACAATTTAAATACGCGTTCACATAATCACATTTCGCAAGTTACAAATATATTCCAATAGCAAAAATTTAAATAGTAACCAAAATTACTATTCTTAAGTTTGTTTTACAGAAAAAAAAAAAATGGAAAGCAAAAAGACCAATCAAATTCTTTCACATGCATGCCAGATTCTATTGATGCAGTGATATATGTATAGAATAGATAAAAGGAAAAAGAAGCATATAAAAGGAAAGAATATAGAACCTGAATAAACTTGCATGAAAGGATTAGGCAAGGAATCATCTAAATCTTTGCCCTAAAACTTTCTTACTATCCACTAAACTAATGTTTTTTATTATCATTTTCATTTTACCATCTTTCCTTCTACACGTATTCTTCACCTCTTTTCGTTATATTTTAGCTCCAATTCTCAATCTTTCTTATACCCACAGGGACCAAAACTCAAACAAAATGGCAAATCTCCATTCGCTTTTACCACTTCTCTTCATCCTACTCGTGATTTCATCAGGTATTTACAATATATTTTCCTTTTCCTTAAAATTTTTGTCATTTCCAATATTTTTAAGTATTTTTTCGGGTAAAATTTAAAATTTTATCTGTGAATCGAGCCAATTAAAAATAGACAACAATTTCTAAGTGGTTGGTTAGTTGATGAAGTTCTTTCCACTAACATTAATGACTACTAATTATTTTCGTTTTCCTAAAGAGACAAAGCTGAGCGAAAGTGCAAGAATATTCACCATAATAAACTACTGCAAAGAGACAATATGGCCAGGAATAACACCCGGCGACAACTTCAACGGCGGTGGATTCTCATTAAAACCCGGCCAATCCATCGTGTTCACTGCTCCGGTGGGATGGAGCGGGCGGATGTGGGGAAGAACAGGGTGCAAATTCGATAAAAACGGCAACGGAACATGCCAAACGGGATCATGTGGATCAGACCTAAAATGCAGAGCGTCAGGGGTAACACCAGTTACACTAGCGGAATTCACACTGGCGGCACTAGATTTCTACGACGTGAGTCTGGTAGACGGGTTCAATGTGCCGTTAGTAGTGACGCCGATTAACGGGCAGGGGAATTGCAGCATAGCGGGGTGTGATGCAGATTTAAGATCAAATTGTCCATCGGAATTGGCAACGAAATCGAACGGGAAAGTGATAGCTTGTAGAAGTGCATGTGATGTGTTTAATACAGATGAGTATTGCTGTAGAGGAGTGTATGGGAACCCAGTTGTGTGCCAACCGACTTATTATTCCAAGAAGTTTAAGGAGGCTTGCCCTACTGCTTATAGTTATGCTTATGATGATCCTACAAGCATTTTTACTTGCTCTGGTACTGATTATGTTGTCTCCTTCTGTAGTTCCAGGTAAGTTTAATTTCCTATTTTTCATCATTTTTTTTTTTGGTTCAATTAATAATATTTAGTAGACAAGTATAGGTGGCCAACATATAAGTCGAAATTAATTAAATTATTGTAGAGATCAAATAGAATGGATTATAAATGAATAATTGATGGAAAGGGTTGAATTTAAGTGACATTATGTGAAAACCAAATAATAATAATTTCCCAGGAGCTAGGAGGGTACTGGAATTGCAAGTTTAATAAAATCCCGTTTATCTCCAGTCCTAATGCATTTTTACTACTGGTTATAAATTTATTGGAATAATTTCAGGAACAAACAGGTATGCACATATCATGATCACAAGCTTGTTTGCGGAGGATCAAACGGAGGCTCTCCAGGATTAAAATCACTGCTGGGAAAATGGTGGATTCTCATGCTTGCATTCCCGTCAATGATTAATCTTTGGATTTTATAGAATTTTTTTTTTTTTTTTTTTTTTGATAATTAGGGGGACGATTTTATATATTTTATTATTTGATTATTAAGGTTGCCCTTTTCAGCTTGTGAAAGGATCTATTCTTTCCCTTCGATGGAAAAATGTCCAACGTGGAAATTTGTACATGTAAATTAATTGGTTCAATTCAACTATTTTTTTTATTTCTTCTACTCAAGGTCAAGAATATATCAATTTAACTTATTATCTTATTATACCCTTCATATTCTTTCTTTTCCACTTCAAGTTTTCTTTTTTCATCAATCTTAATTAGTTTAGTTTACAAATAAATTAGTAAATCGTTACATTCCTCCTAAAAAATATCAACATATAATTCCAATTTTCTGTTTCCCACCCCCTTAGCTAGCATGATAGCATTCATTGAGCCCACAATATCTTTTTTTTTTTTTTTTAAAAAAAAAGTGTTTGGTTAGAATATTAAAATAATTGCTGGTGACCGTTTCTAATAAAAATAACTGTCTTTTCAAACAACAATTTTTTTATTACAAAGCAGTAAGATATTAATGTTTAAACCATGTTTTTGATTTTTCTTTCTATCTCAATTTCTAGCTAATTTCAATCCAATAACGCTTTGAATTTAAAAAAAAAAAAAATTTCTTGACATGTTTTGTTTTTACTTTTTTATTTATTTCATTTTCGTTGTGTGGATGCGTGGCTAAAGAACTTCAACCTGTTATAAAAAAAAACTCGCTCCCAATTGAATTCGCTATCATAGGATCATTGATTTATTGACCTACACTCCTTGTAAATTCAATAGTAGAGCTGGATAAAAAAGTCAAAAAAATCGTCAAACCGATTTAAAAAATTGACTCCAAACCAATTTTAACCGTTAAACAATTCAATTGGACGTATACATAAACTTTAATTTTTAAAATTATGGTTAATAGACTTGAATTTTAACTTAAATGTCCGATTAGCCGGTTAGTTAACGGTTAACTGATTTTTATGCAATTTTACATATATATTGATGTGAGGGTAATTTTCGCATATATCAATATTCTTCCCTAATATTAAAAAATAGATGACTGATAAATTAATATTTATGTAATTTTATTTTAGTATATTGTTATTAAATTTGAATGACTTATATTTTATGTCTAAAAGTTGAAGAATTTATATTTTAACTTAATAGATGAAATTGAAGTTTTTTTATATGAAATTTATGTTTAATTTTTATAACGGTCAACCAATGATTGATGATTAATCGGTCGTTAATGAATTGAATTTAAACTTTAATTTTGAAAACCGGACTTTAATGGACTTGATTTGAAAAGTAGGTTATGGACTAATTAATCAGTACATATTCACCTCTATTCAATAGTACCTTATTTATCAACTTGTTCGTTCACTCTATGCTAAAACTTTAGCTCTACTGTTTATTTAAATAATCTTTCGTATCTTTCTGTCTTTATAATTGACAACGTCCATTATTAAACCGGGTTCGGCCAGAGCTCGAAACAAGCCCACAGCAGGCCCATGACTAATTTGAGGGGCTTGGCGCGTAACATTCAAGCACCCTAAAAGCTAAGAGAATTGACGGCGCGAAATACTCGATCGGACTGACAAGGGGATGCCTTCTGTCAATTCACTAGCGCACGTTTCAAGACTGTTTGACCCCTGTCATGTCACTGCTTTCCTGCTCGGACATTTGAGTATACCTATTCACAACACTTGAGTTGGTTTTCACATCTCTTATAAATACCCCATACAACTGTACATCCAGGTAACACACAAGTTTTTTGAGCTATTCTCTCACTACTTTATCTCTCTAAAATATTACTAATTTAAATTTCGGAATGTTAACAACCGATCCGACCGGGCACACTCTCTTGCAGGAATAGAGTAACGCTGATTCGATTGGCCTTTGTTTCCATGCCATAGTAGTCTCTCTCTATCTTCTAGTTTTCCGAAACTTACCAATAATTTTATAGTTTTATAAAATAGAAGCACATGATCATGTCTATTAATTTTATTTATTAATATGTTAAAAATAGACTACTACATTAATTAATATATATATATATATATATATCAATTTTGGTAATTACACATATCAACAATTCTACACAATTCTATCAAAACAGTTAAGTATCAATTACCAATCATTTACTGGCAACAGGTATCGATTACGAGTAACAAATATTATGCTCATGAGGTAAACCAAACGGAGGCTTAATATCGTTTGAAAAACAACTGATATCTAAACAATTCTCAATAATAAGACTTAGACTAAAACCAATATTCACATTTGAATTCAGTGCATTAACAACTAGTTGGACATCAGACTCTTTGACTACATCGCCAAAATTACTATTAATTCTACTAAGAGCCCCACGGATAGCCTAGCATTCTGCCCAATCAAAGAGGCAACCCACAATTTTTTGTTCTTAGTTTTCACTCACACCCAAAATATTCTGAAAAATCAATGAATTTTTATTCCATTCAATTGGAAAACTATTATTCATTGCGATATTATAGAAAAAAAAAAATCAAATAACTGGCATTTGTTTCACTTATAGTACCAATTCCATAAATTAACAACTAAACACGAATTTCATAAACTCTAAAAATTGAAATCGGGTAGTATAATTTTTTTTTCTAGTTAAGTCTCAAATTTTAGTTTTTAATATAAAGCATTTTTAAATAATTAAAAATAAATATTTTTCCCTCTGTAAACTTGATGGACACAAATTCGAGTTAGTTGGGTTAATAGACTTTAGATACGGATGGTTAGACTATTTTTTGGGTTCATATAATTACTAAACAAAAAAAAAATCAAATTCTTTGCATTAAAAATAAATAAATTCTCATTTCCTCAAAAAGAAATTTATAAAAAAATAAAAATTTTATAATTATGTGTCCCAGGAAGAGAGAGAGAGAGAGAGGGGGGAAGAGAAATACGCGTGACCTGTACTTGAAGTTGGGCCATTGGGTTGAATCAGAATCCTTTATGGGCTTCATTTGCTTGGGCCTAATGGGTCATGGTTGCGTTTAAAGTACGCCATACAAATACGCCACAAAAGCTACTACCGTACCAGATAAAGGATCTATCAGCGCAAAGTCCAATTCGGAAAAATGGCGACCGGTGGCGGAGGAAAGGTCTCGTTCAAGGTCACGCTCACCTCCGATCCAAAGCTTCCTTTCAAAGTGTATGTGTAATTCCTTCCAATTTAGCTCCTTGTTAGCGCTTCCTTGGTTTTGGGATTGTGTTTTGATCATGGCTAATTGGGTTAATTAATTTGAATTTCAGGTTTAGCGTACCAGAAGCAGCCCCATTCACTGCTGTTTTGAAATTCGCCGCTGAGGAATTTAAAGTTCCTCCACAAACCAGCGCTATCATCACCAACGGTATTCCCTTTTTCTTCCATTTTATGCCTAGGGATTTGCACTTCGATCATATAATTCTCTCTCTCTCTCTCTTGTTCCCCTAAAATTGCCGTGCTTATTTCCAGTTCAATTCCTTTTTTATTTTTTTTGTTTAAAAAAAAAAAAGAAAGAAAAGGGGGTGATTGCTTTTGGTATGTGTTTTCCTAGGCCTCAATGAATATTATATGTGATTTGATTGAAATTGATATTGGTACGCTTACTTTTCCTCTTTGAAATTGGTTTGGTGATGTGCTTATTTCTCCCCCCATATTAGTAGAAAACTCGTAAAATCACCGCTTGACTGTTTTGGTTTCTTATTTTTCCCCTGCACAATTCAAAATTTTTAATTTATGAAGGATCCTTTTTGATATATCTCAACTCATTGAATTGATTGCTGTTGTTTTTCCATTGGCTTTGGGATGCCAATTGGCCAACCCTTTTTAGATGGCAATGGATAATTGAAACTAACCAGACAAATGAGAAAAATTGCTTGATTACATGAATGAATTGATGGTATTAATCTCTATGTACTTTAAATTCTTGATCGTCAAGCATTTAAACTAAGTGCTACTAGTTTCAATCTCTAGCATCTACAAAATGAAGATTAGTCAGTGACCACCACCTAATCTCAAAAAAAAGGAGTATGTCAACTAAGGTTGCATTCTTTAATCTTTGTCAACTAAGGTTGCATTCTTTAATCTTTCTTACATATGTTGTTTTGACTTACAGATGGGGTAGGAATTAATCCTCAGCAAAGTGCAGGTATGCAAAAACTGTCTCTATTACTTGACTTGAGATCTAGTCAATCTATTAGAGCACTATATTTTTTCTTCACGCTAGCACATAAGTGCTGAATATCTCATAACTAGAGAGGACTGTCACATCTTATGCTATAATTCTAATGGTACTAGCTTACTTTTTGATTACACTGATATGGTAAAATGCATAGATGATGATTTATTTTAGCTGATGCTGCTACCAAAATTTCCCGTTGGATTTATTTCATTTTCTCTGTTAGACGGTACCTTGCATCTAGGCATAGCTCAGATTGTTAGGTTCATTGTAGATATCTGAAATTGGGAAAAGAACTTGGGGCTTGGATGGGACAAGGGTTCCTTTTAGAGATGCTGTCAAATTAGCACCTTCCTGAGCGATTTTTCCTTCTTTTTTTGAATGAATATTATTTTCTTAGAAAGACTTCATTATCTTTGATTAATTTTGTGTTTCTTCAGTAACCTGATGCAAAGTTCTGTAAAATGTCTGAGAAAATTATTATTGCAGCACAATTGATGCATTTGATGGTTCACTGCTGTGATTTGTACAAATATATATTCTGTATTTTGGAAGCCATGAAAACACCTTATAACTTAGCCATGTCGATACGCAAGCTGCAGAGGATTGGGAATATTTTCGCTGTAATTTGTTGTGCAATATACTGTATGCTGACTTGAATCTTGGTTTTCGATTTCTCTTTTTGGCGTGATTCTGATTTCCTCAGGCAATGTCTTCCTTAAACATGGTTCCGAGCTGCGTTTGATCCCCCGTGATAGGGTTGGAGCCACCGAGTAAAGCAAGACATAATCTACCTAGTAAAGAAAGCAATATCTATGTCAGTCAGTTTGATACTGTTTTAGTTGATAAAAACATGTTTTTTTGCCATATTGAGAAAAACTGAGAGAGATAGAGTCTCCCTACTTATGCTTATCATACTGATACTGATGTAATGGATACATAATTTATGAATTCAGAGGGAAATCAGCCACAGTGGTGGCTTTGTTAGTGAATAATGGAATTGGAAGCTCTCATTTATTTTCTACTAGCATCATGCCCGTGCATTAACACTTGCCTAATGATAATTTAAATTTATATGTTTTATTTCTATTTTTAGTTTGGTACAATCTCTTACGATCGTTATGGTTGTTCCTGTTGCCATTTTTATCTAAAACTTGTTAAAAATATTATTTTTTTTATTTTTTTATTTTTTTGAAAATATTATCATGATTGGTTCAACCATGATCTTCTGCCTTGATTGGTTTTTCTGGTGACTCGGTACTCAATGGCAGCGCTTCGTAGAACAACACTCTCAACAGTTAAACCATGACCAAATCCGAATAGAACAACACTCAACACTTGCACTCCACACATTTTCCATGTTCACTTAGCAACTGAGCTTCACTACAAGCAGACCAAGTTTCTTTTCGACCCCTTTAAGGATTTTCGGACTCCCAGCATGAACAGCGTAGAACAGTGAATTCCAATCCTTAATCGCAATCCCTCAAAACATTTCTTCCTTTATGTTGCATGGCCCGAATGCGAATGAAAATTCATGAATAAAAGAGGCTTAAGCCCAAACCTGTGTCCGTGATAAGTCCTTGGCTTATGACAAAAATTCACATGAGTTGCTGAATAAATTGATATATATATATTTAATAATAAATTTACAGGTCAAATATTTTTAATGGATAAAATGGAATGATATTGATCTTTTTTTTCTTAAAATTAAACTCTAAGTATGAAACACATTAAGTATTCGACGAAAACATTTAACTATTTTTTTTTTTTAGGAAAATTGAAATTAGTTAGAACGGTAAATTTTAGATATCAGATATAAGATTTTGTATAAATGATAAATTCTAATTGAATGTATGTATAAGTTCATTCATGAAATCAGTAGTGGCAAGAAAAATTCTTAGACATTGATAGGAAGGCAGGGAACATTAATAAAAATATGTCGTTAAAAGGCCCATTGGTTGAGTTCACGTGCCTTATTTGTGGTTTTAACATTTTTCACATACCGTATTTCTTTGTCTTAACAAAATTTACAGCAATAGCACAAATCTCAACTAAATTGAATTCTTATGAACCAACAACATTCATAAAGGGGATGAGAAAATGATGGGTGTCCAAGAAGTTTCGAAAAGAAGATGGGAGTTGTTGTTCTTTTTTCCCCCACAAAAGTGCCAACCCACTTCATTAGCTCACCGTCAACTTATCAATCAAACTCTCAAAATAGAATCATATTTTCTAAAAATCTAATTCCACACGTTATTAAATTAAAATTGAAAACGTCTAATAATTATTATACTTTTTTTTATAATCATATGTTATTCGAAATTTACTAGAATAATTAATTTAGAATTATACAGATTATATTTAAAAAAATAAAATACTTTTTTTTAATTATTTAAAAATACTTTATATTCAAATTTTAAATTTGATACTTTAAACTTAAAAATAAATAAATTTATGCGGTTCAATCTCAAGCAGTTATCCCACATGGTAATAACTACTCCCTCCGTCCCACTTTAAAAGGCTATTATCCTTTTTTCACGGTAATTAAGAAAATAATTGAAATACATCAATTTCATAAAAAAATAATATAAAATGACAAGAATGTCCTTATTTATTATATTGGGAAAAGAAAAAGTAAGTGATATATATTTAATAAATTATATAATAAATAGGGATAAATACGTAAATTTTTTTCTTAAATTGCGAAAATAACATTTGGAGTGGGACAAATAAAAAAGGGAAAACAGCCTTTTAAAGTGGGACGGAGGGAGTATCGTATTTTTATAATGGCAATTATTGGTGTACAAATGTAGAAACTCAATTGCATAATAAATAGTGAAAATAAAGGATGAAACTATAGATTTTAAAAGAGTGGGGAAGAGGACAAAAGCAATTAGAGGTTGCATCTAATTTTAGACTTCCAAAAATTAAATATCTCTGAATTCATTGGCCCCATCCATCAGTTTGACTGTCTTTTTCATGTCTCCTAAACAATCTTCCCCTAGTGAGGCCGCTCACTTGATTTTTTTATTTTTTTTAATTTTAATTTTCTTTTTAATATAGTATAATTTTAGTGGTTTTCAATTCAGATCTTAGTACTTTAATGCCAAGTGCCACAAAATGGGACACGTCTTACCACTGTATTATTTTATTTTATTTTATTTTATTTTAAATCTAAATATTAAAGTTTGGTTTAAAAGATTGATTTTGGTTACTTTATTGGATTCTTTAAAACTTCTTGCATTATAATGGGGTGGCTAAAGGCTAAAGGTCCATGCGGCTTAAAAATTCCGTTCAAATTAAAAGGTACGTTCTAAATTTGATATTATAATATCTGATAAATTAAAATATAAGATAAATCAAAATGCATAAACGAGCGTGTAACCTTAATTATAATTAGACACGGATACACTTTTACTTTTGATGAACATAAAGCAAATAGAAGTATTCATACGTACTTGAACAGATATGTGAAGCCGATACATAGAATGCAACAAATTCAAATTGCTTAAAAGTACATAAAAGAGAATCGAATATTCTTAAGAATACTATGACTGAAGTATCCAATAAAATATGTTTGACTTGTGATGTATGGACTCCATGTATTTCTCAGGTTATCTTTACTTAACTGCTCATTATATGAACAATAATTGAAAGTTATGCTGTAAAATTTTGAACTTTTATCATTTTCCTCCTCCGCACAATGTTGCTACTTTATTGTATTAAAAAAAATTTATGACAAGTTAAAATTTTGAAAGATAGAGAAGAAAATATTTACTATTTGATAACTTCAATTTAATGTTTAGTTTTGTTATTGTTTTCGTGTGATTTTTAGATTTTTAGTTGTGTTTATTGTTGTGTTGTGGTTACTTTTAATTAACTTTATCAAATTTAGTTAATTTAGGTTTTTATGCACTTTGAATAGTATTTTAATAGAGTTTGATTTTGGAATTCACGATTTTTAGGTACCTCACGATCACAACCCTTTTGTTGTGACCATGACATACAATTTATCAAAACAGAATGCTGGTCATATGTACCTCACGGTCACAACCATTTCGTTGTGACCGTGACATGGAATCTTCACACGGCAGAATGGAAGAAGAGGTACCTCACAGTAGCAATTGATCTTGTTGTCACCGTGACATAAAAATTTCCAACATAGAATTGAGAGCTGAATTACCTCACAGTGGCAACTAATTTGTTGTCACCGTGACATAAGGAGTCAAGATGGCAGAAGTGAATTTTCAAGTACCTCACGGTGACAACCATTTTAATTGTCACCGTGACATAGGGCTATCCAATGCAGAACCTGAAGTCAAGTACCTCACGGTGACAACGAATTTCATTGTCATCGTGACCCCCTCCTGCACGTTCAGACAGAATCATTTCTTCGAGCATCTCACAGTGACAACCATTTGGCTGCCACCGTGACCCGCAGTGCCTCACGGTGACAATCATTTGGTTGTCACCGTGACCTTTCTGAATCTATATATAGCAGATTCCTGTTTGGCAGAAGAAATGAGGGTTTTATTTTGTCTGTTTTAAAAATAGGATTTTTAGATCTAAGTTTTTCCTTTGTTCTTAACTTTAGGGTTTCTATATTTCCTTTAGATTTACATTTCAAATAGATAGATTTACAGCAAAAACACATAAATTAAACACAAATACACGGCATAGATACTCAGATTTCCATAGTTTTGAGCTCATTTCCATTAAAGATTTTAAGAAGAAGATTAAAGAACTTGGGATTCAGCTAGATTTTCTTCCTCAATGAATTTATGGGTTTATTATATCCTTTTCCCTCTTTATTTTGTAATGGATAGTTAGTAGCTTTTTAGTTGTTCGGGGATCTTTGACTCCCCTACCCATGATGTGAATATTGAACATATTTTGAATATATATATATATATATATGAATGAATGGTTTATCTCACTGTTATTTATTGATAGTTCATGGGATTTCATTTTCTCAAGTTATTTTTCAGCTTTGATGAATGGTTTTTTTCATAACTTTTTGTTGGTTGTTGAGCTTGTATGGATTGAATACTATGAATAATTTTGCTCAGTTTTTCTATCATGATTGTTGTTTATTTTGGACTGCTACGGAATAGGACTCTAGATGTGCAGTATTTTATGGTTTTAGGACTAGAGTAGGGAGTGAGATAAATGAGTTTTGGGTTGTTTGGTTTCGGAATGAGAAAGCAAACCGAACTTAGGATTACAGACCCCTGCTTAGGCTAATTGTTTGGCTGGCTCCGGAATAGGACGTCATGCAATTAGAGTAGCTGGCTCCGAAATGGGACACTTAGGTTAAGAGGATTATCCCAAATTCATTTATTTATTATTTTTATATTAAATAAATTCACATTTGGGTATGGGGTGGATGAGTGAACCCGAGTAACGTTTCTTTTATATTGATTTCTATACTTGTTAATTTTTCCATAGATTAATTCTTACCAAAATTACTGCTAGTTTAATTTAACAAATTTTAATTACACATTTTAGCTGTTAATTTCTTTAATTTAATCAATAGATAACTCATACACACAAAACAATTGGGAATTCTTTAAAATATACTTAATTGTCATAGCTTGCACACATAATCTCTTGGGCACGATAACTCGGAGTCCTAACTTTACCCCACTTTATTACTTGCCGATTCAGTACACTTGCTAAAATCGCAACACTATTACTTTAGATAATGCAAAAAATAATGACAACAATCAAGAGTTTCATGTGCATTGTGGAGCTCATATTCTAAATCTTGTTGTTCAAGAGGGTTTGAAATTGATTGACAAATCAATTATATCTATCAGGGAGGGAGTGAGATATGTGAATGAGTCAGAAATTAGGAGAATTAAATTCATTAAATGTGTAGATCGCGTAAGTCTTGAGTTTTCTAAAGGATTATGGTTAGATTGTCCCATGAGATGGAATTTTATTTATGAGATGCTTGATGGAGCCTTCTTTTATCGGAAGACTTTTTCACATTTGGCCACTGTTGACCCAATGTATATTTGGAATCTAACTAACAAGCAATGGAGTTTAATTGAGAAAATGTGTAATATATTAAAATCTTTTCAAGATATTACGATCTTTTTATTAGGAACTCGTTATCCCACATCAAATATGTAGTTTTATGGCATTTTGAGAATTCATCTCTTGTTGTTAAAGGGGAAAAGAAGTAAAGATCAATGTACTAAGAATATGACTATTTTGATATTTGATAAGTTTGAGAAATATTGGAACTGCTATAATGCTATTCTTTATTTTGCGATTATTGTAGATTCTTGTTATAAGTTGGATTTTGTAGCATTTTCTTATAAAAAGTTATTCGGATGTGAGAGTGTGGTTAAATATGAATGCAAAAAAATTAAGGGTAAATCGTATGATCTCTTTGCATTATATACAACTAATAATACAACTTCAGAAGCATCACCCGATCCATTTTTGCCAAAATTTTTTTATGGTAACCCTTTTAATATTTCGTTATTATATCAAAAATTATTTTTAATTAAAATATGAGTCAAATGGGTTAACTCACATCTTGTTTCGTTTAAGCCTCCATCCGATTCACTTGAACTAATATTTTTTATAGTAACAATTTAAATAACGCGTTATTATATCGAAAATTATTTTCATTAAAAAAATGGATCAAATGGGTTGCGACCCATATGAATTACAAAGCGATCAATCTGAACTAACATGTAGTAAATCCATGGATCGATCTAAATCCGCCAATTCGTTTGGACATTGGCCTATTTATGACCTATAAATATGGATCATTTATGACCCGCTCATTTATTATTTAATCTAAATCCATCGAATCCGATCCATTTGCCACTCTGTAAATGATGCAAATTAAAATGTAAATAAATAATAATGAAAAATAAAGTATAGTGCATTATCAATGAAATGTGACAAGTAATTATAATGGAAAATGAATATATATCCATTTTTTTGGAGTGTTCATTCCATACATCCAGGTATGAGTATGTATCAATCTGAACCATTAATTGAAAAATTAAAAGTACGATGTCTTTAATAGAAAAAAATATATATGCAACTTCATAACTCCATCTCTTTTTATATTATTATTATTTTATTTCTGATTTCCTTTTATTTTGTATAAATTTGGAGATAATTTATTTAGAACTTTTCTTTGAGAAATCTAATTTCCCTTACTTTCTCTTTAATTTCCCTTGCTCAATTTTTATCCAAACAAAGGAACTTCCAATTTTCTTTTCTTTTCTTTTCTATCGACTTCCTTTCAAACAACTAAAGTATTGATTTTTGGGTGAGTTGAGCAACTCTAATATATAAAGCCAGCGCAAAGAGGTGACCAGACTTTGACTCCAAAATCCAAATATATAAGTACTTATTATAACATTTTATTATACAGTACAGTATGAAAGAAGAATAACTTCTAATTTTTTAGTTATTATTCTTCTTCATCTTTTTAGATCGTTATTGTAATATTTTATAGGATAATGTTGCATTATTTTTTTTATACCAACTCATCCATTGAAACATGTAGCTAAAATCTCATATCATAAAAAAATAAAGAAATTCATTATTTTTATTGTATTCAATCATCTTGTGTTATATCAAAACCGACTCAAATATTAAAGAATTTAGTTTAAACGTAATATTTTTCAATTGTGAGATCTCATTAAAGTTTTTTTTATAGACGGAAAAGTATTTAAGCGCTTTGATCAATGGAAAATTTTTGTTTAGATATGATTTAGGTCAAATGCATGAATCAGACTATAGTGATGTCGTAAGATGAGTTTTTTTTTATAAAAAAAATTAACTAATTATTCTTAAATAAAATATTATGCGACACATTTCATGAATATATCTGCATTTTTTTAAAAATGTGTGAAATTCGTGAAAAGGCTTATTATGCATAGAAACTCGAAATGAAGAAAAAAAAAAAGTGAAGTAAATCATTTGAATTTGAATTACCAATTAGCACTTGTTTTTTTTTATAATTATATTTGGGGTCAAAAGGTTGAGATTTAAATTTTTATCAATCAAAATTTCTAACTGTTTGAATCAAAAGCATCTATTTAGATTCAGTTTAGATAAATTTTATAGATTAAGTCAATAATTTACTGACATTTATACAAATTTGGTAGAAAAAAAATGAGCAGACTAATAGTTAAAATGCGTGGATAATAATTTATTTATTGACATAATTTATGAAATTTATCTAAATCGGATTTGAAAAAAAATTAATTAAAATTAAATAATATCTGATTTTTTTTTCTGATATTGTTTATATTTTTTCTAAAAAAAATATAGCATTTATCATTATAATTAAATATTTTTTTCTTCTTTAAAAAATAATTAAATTTGATTTTTCTATTTTAATTTTTGAAAGTTTTAGTGCACTGCTTTTTATGTTTGGGTGAGTAGAGCGCATGGCGTGGATGTATGAGCTGATAAATGGTAACCACAGCATGAAAGCAACGTCATTAGAATTTTAAATTACCAAAAAGGCATAACAAATACTTGAGATTTGGAGCTCAAATAGACCTGAATAACCTCTAAAAGTCAAACAACATTCCTTAATGGAGGGGTACTTTGGTAAAAATAACTTATGTTAATCTTAATTGAATTAATACCATACGGCGGGGGATCCTGTGAAAGTGGCCAAAGCGGATGTCTCGGAGAGATTTCGGCCATCTTTTTGTGTCCTCTCACGTGATTCTGTCGCCACCTGGTCTCTTTTCTTCTTTTCTGCTTTTACTGTTTGCCCTTTCATACTCCATTACCAAAACTATATACAACTAAATATAGTATTAAAAAAAATGCTGAAGAAATTTTGAGAAAATTCAATCCTATATTAATGGGTAATTTACGACAAGAGTGAATTTTATAATTTGTAACTTGTTATTTAATATTAATTTGAGGACTAAAATTAAGATTCAACATATTGATATGATGCCACCGTAGAAAATAAAAATTATGGATGCATGTCCCTCAAAATTTATGATATACCTACTACAAGAGAGAATCATAGCTTTCGTATTAATACATGAACACATGTGCGTTTGGACCAAAATGTAGGACCAAATTTGCCACATTTTTTACGAATAAAAAATAATTATTATTTGTCACTTTATTATTATTTAGCTAATTCTATAACTTCACGCAAATTCCTATGCTGCTGATTGCTTGCTTGCATTTTTTTTCCTTTCTTTCGAATTATATTACTTGCAATCTTTTGGGGTTGGAAACGTGTAGTTTACACCTGAAAATTGTTATATTCATATCCAAATAAGATATTTAAACCTTATCTGTATCCATTTAAAATTGATATTCATTATTCATGCTAAATTATCGTTCTAAATTCGATTATATTATCCGATATTCGTTTAAATACCTGTTTATCAATATTCATTCAAAATAAACAAAAAAATCAATACAAAATCAAAATAAATACAAACAATAAATTTATAATAAAACCATACCATAAATATCGAGATAAATCAAATTAAATTCGAATATAAAAATAAATCAAAATAAATATAATAATGATAAAAAATTAGTATCACTTAAAAAATAACTAAAAAGATTTTATACTTAGATTCAAGTATCGGATACTCAAAATAGCTAAATCCAAATTTTATATGTACCCATCACGAATAGTACAATAACAATTCAAACTCGTTCCAAATCTGTTTATTAACTATCATAATCCGTCTTATTAAAATCGAATAGAGTTTGATCCATGAATCTAATTATAATTTTTTTTTATTTTGTACATAAATAAAACATTCAAAATCTTACTTAACTTTATCTTTATATAAATAGATTTTTTTTTCTTTATACATAAAAGGAATTATCTTCCTATATTTTAGTAAAAAAATTTCAGTAACTACTGGATAGGAAACTATATACTAAGTATCCAACACACGAAAAGAATTATATAATATATCGGGTGTGAAAGTTGGCCAACATTTTTATTGAAAAATAGGACGTTTCCAAATTTACTTTCAAGTATTTATTACTTATTGGGTTATAATTGCTATCTTATTAGGTTCAGCCATTGTAGCTATTTGGAATTAATAAAATAATCCTTTCTTTGGTAATACTATATCCTTAGGGGATTCTTTCTTGGATACTTATATATCTTTCAATTTACAATAAAATAAGGGCAAATGTGTTCTCGAAATCTTTTTAATCCTTAAATTTTTGGAGGCAAATTCGTTCAGAAAAGAATTAAAAAATGTCCGTGAGGTATACACGGAGCCCGAGGTGACGTTTTGTTGTGGGTGATTCCAATTAAATATCTTAAATTGATAAAGCAATTCCATTATCAAACTCCTTTAAAGCTAACATCATCTGTTCATATCCGTCCTAAATTATGTAATTAATATCCATGTATTCTTTTTATATCTTTTTAAGTATATATTTATCAATATTTTAAAAAATATAAAATTAAAATAAACACAAATAATAAATTTATAATAAAAAATAAATATTTTATAATCGAGTTATGCTAACAAATACCAAAGGTCTAAATTTGAATTATATTCGAATCCTTCACAAATAATAAATTTACTATGCAAATCCATTCTAAATTCATTTATTTATTATTCTCATGGGCGGAGCCAGAAAATTATATTAGGGTGGCATAAATATAAGAACACGTGAATAAAAGTTAAAAAAAAAAAATTGGCCTTTATTTTTTATTTCTTTTATGATATTCTATTTGCCCAAAACTTATTTGTTGTCCAAATTAGTGCAATATTTTCAATTTTCTGGCATTTTTTTCATTTAATCCCTAAAGTATATTTTTTTCAATAAATGTTCATCTACCATAAATTTATATTAATTATATAGTTAATGGTGTAAAAATATAGAAAAAATTAAAAAATAACATGGACAAAATGGGGCAAATTGACAATAAATTGCAAATAATATACCAAATTAGATCAAACTTTGATGTTTAAACAAATTAGATGTGGCAAAAAATTTAAAGCTTAAATTGAATTTTTGCTAATTTTATTGGATAAATAATAGTATAAAAATTAGAAATCAAGTTATATTGATTGAGATTTTGTATTTTGATAGTTCTTGATGTATTTATCAATTGTTTTACTAATTTAGTCTAAAAGTTAATTTTTGAATAAATTGGATGCAGCAAGAATTTTAAGGGCCAAATTATTTTTTTTATCAATTTGAGAAAATAAATAATAGCATTAAAATTTGAAAAAAAGTAAAATTAATTATTTTTTTATTAATTCGTTGTGTATTTATCTTTTAGATAGCAATTACCCATTGGATTTTTTATTTTGAAAAAGTAAAAATTTAATTATTCAATTATTTACTAAATTTGTGCATTAATTAAATAATAAGTGGGGCATTTTGAAATTTTTAAACAAATTGAAAGTAATTCTTATTTTTTACAAAACCAATATTTTTTAGGGGAGCGAAAAAAATTTGGCCTTAATTTTAATTTTTTAGAAAGGGACCTATTGATAATTTTTTTCAAATTTAAGGAGCATTCAGCCACTTTGGCTCTATCAGTAACTCTTCTAATTAGTCTTATTTGATTCAAATAAAGTTAGATCTCCAAAAAAATTCTATTTGTTTGAGAGTTAAGTTCTCATAGAGTTATTTGAGCATATGCTCATACTTCTTTACAAAATTTAATTATTAATTATTAAATTTATAAAATAAAATACTTACTATTTTAGACCCATTAATAAATTAATGGCAAATTGTTAGCAAATTGCCACTTTAATAAATTAAAAATAATATTTAATATATACTTTCTAATTTTACAATTAATATAATGTTAATAAAATATTTTATAATTTAATTAATTTTTTTATATATTTTATTATGATAGTCTAAATTAAAAGATAATATTTTAATTTATTTAATATAATTTTTTTATAAAACTTAGTAAAATTAATAATAATTTATGTAAAAAATGATAATTCGGTGCAAAGGAAATAATAACATTTTCGGTTGAGAAACGGCGGTTGTCGTGGGCATTCCTAAACTGGCAACCGGCAACTAACGGCACGTTATTCAGTCTCTCGCCTCTTCAGGGTCCTTACTATTTATGCATAATCCAAGAATAACAGTATTTTAACATACTATTAGTCAAATTAGATATGATTATGGATTCAAAATTAACTATGTAATAGTCCAACTATAATACAAAAGTCAAGCTGTGATAATGATCGGCTTGGCTCCTGGGCCATTCCTTGGGCTCTTCCTATTAACAATTAGCACGTGTTTTCTTATAATTTTTTTAAAAATAAATATCATGAAATTATGATCAGCAGGAGCAGAAAAAATAAAATGTCATGAAAATGAGAAACCTTGTGTTTGCATTTGCATCTACTTAATTTTCGTGATAATAATAATATCTTCTAATTAATTTGAAGACAAAGCTTTTATTTATTGTCTCCATATAAATAATTTGTAGAAATGAAAATCATTTAAAATATCTAAAATGTAAGTATACGGGCAAATTTTAATTTAATTTATATTTTATTATCAGATTATATATGGATAAATGAAAAACTAATTGATATAAAATGTCCAAATATATACTTCTTTTGATAAGTGGGTATTTGAAAGTGAATGATTTTTGGATTAATTACTGTTTAATTCATATTTTAATTGGTTCGGGTTTGGTATTATTTTAGATTTGATAATTAGGATCCACACATTTTATTGGGTTTAATTGAATACGGCCCACATGATTATTGGACTTAATCAATTATTGGTCCATATTTAATTAATGGGCATAATTAATTTTTATCTAGAGAAACTTACCGAAGAAAATACTAATATGATGAAATACGTGGAGCAACATGGACAGGTGGATAAATAATACGATCATAAATAAAACTGAAAAAATAAAACTAAATTCAAGACAATAATTTTATTCTATAGAAAATCAGCGAGTACTACAAATGACTGACTCTTAATTTTTTTTTAGAATTTTTTTTCTAATTTTTAGGATTAAATTTGCCTTGTAATACAGTTTTTGATTCAATACAATTGCAATTTTCATTCTATTTTTAGCGCAACTTCCAAAATTCTTTGAATTTTATAGTGAAACAATAATAGGAGAATTCAAACTCTTTAATAGAAATTAGATAGACATGCATTAGTTAATTTGAAAACATATTAATTTTTTGGCATGCTCTCAAACAATTACAAAACTAAATCTAAATTATAAAGTATTTTTAATTTCAAGATCTAACAAAAAAATGTTATAATATTAGTCCAAAACTTTAATTTCATCTCAATCTAGGGACTCCATTACTTTTTCCGTAAAACTAACTGAAATTCATTTTTTTTTAAAATTATTTTTTCAATTTTTAGAAAATAATGTTATTTAAAATTCATAATAATTTTTTATTGTTTTAATTAATGAATATTTATAATTACCTAAAACAAATTAAATTAACATTAAAATAATTATTATTTTTAGATTAATTAAAAATTAAGACCATATAAGTATTTTTTATTTTAATAATATTTGAATAAATAAATTAGTTTGATATTTTATTATTTTTTATTTAAATTGAAAATTTTCTATAAAATTATTATTAGTTATTTCACTAATTCATTCTCCTTATTATACACAAAATATTGTGTATTTTATTATATATCTGGATCATTTAATGTTTTTTATAAAATTATTTGTATTTTTGTCTACAATTTAATTTAATGGATTACATAAGAGTTGATTTCAAAAATAAAAATAATTTAATTTTATCCAAATATGCTTAAAATAAAAGAATTATATAGTCATAATTTTTAATTAATTTTAAGTAATTATTATAATTATTCATTAATTATAATAGTAAAAAATTATTATTAATGTTTAATATTATTAGTTAGTAGAAAAAACTAAAAAAAGTTTTTTTAAAAAAAATTGAATTTCCATTAATTTTAATGAAAAAGTTAACGAAGTTCGTAAATTGGAAAGATAATTAAAATTTGAAACTGAAATTGAAAAGAAAATTAAAATTTGAAATAAAAATTTTTATTAGGTAAGAAATTGAAAATTATCATAATTAGATCTTCTTTTATAATAATTCTAACTTTTGTTTTAGTAAAATAGACTGTATACTCAAAGAAGAAAATATTGATAAATTATAATTAATTTTGTAATGATTTAAATAATTTATTTCATGTCCATTCAATATTCATGCATTGTATTGATTTTCTACTATGATTCACATGTTTTTAAGATCAAATGATTGATTTACACATTTAGCGCGCGAAGTTATTTCGTCAAATTCTTAAAAAAAATAAAAAAGGTTATCTTTTAATTTATTTAAAGAAAAAGCAACTCTGTCTGTCTCAATTATTGGCGCCAAGCCGCGCCGCTAAATAAAAGCTGAAGCCTCTTCATCTCTGCACTGTTCTGTTCTGTGATCTTAGAAGAAATAATAAAATCGCCTGAAAACGGGAAACAGCACTACAGCCAGTATTAACGCAAAAATCAAAACCCATCTTTTTCACTTTCCCTGCTTACAAGCGACCAACAGTCTTCTCTCAATTTCTTTCTCTAGAAGGCCATTTCTGTTTTCTTTTTTTTAAAAATATTTGCATGGCCATTAACTCTGCTACCAAAGCCAAGGCCCACAATGCTAGCGGAGGAAATAATGCCTGCGGCGCCAGTGACGGCAGCACCGACAGCAACTCTCCTAGTCCTCCGCCATCTCCCCGCCGCAACCACCAGATCAGCATCTCTCAATGCCGCCGCCGTTTACGCTCTAAAGTTCAGTCTCATTTTCGCAGGGAGAATCTGAGCGCTGGGATCTTTCTCCGGTGGAATATCCGGTACTTGTTGCTCTTGCCACTGCTGTACATTTCTGGACTGATTCTGTGGGTGGGGCCCTTCTCGGCGTTCCTTCAGCCCAGTCTTCCAGGTGCTGCGTACCGGAGTCATGAGTTGTTTGCGAAGCTTTGGCCTGATATTTCAGCTGATAATTCTACTGCAATTGAGGTTACTTTTTTTTTTTCTTTCCTTGTTCATCTCTTGATTTTCGTTAATTTTCCCTTCATTTCAAGTCTTATTTTCTGTTTGGTTATTGAGAAAAAGTGGAGAAAGGAAAAAAATATTTTCTGGCCATTGTATAATTACATAAGATGGGAAGTAAACGACAAAAACAAGTTTAAAAATATTCAGAATGAGGATCCAATCTAATGGAACTCAATCACGGGGTCCTCATTGCCTGAACTCGTACTTTTTATTTTCATTTTTATATTCTTTAGCATTTGTTTTATTTGATCGGCAAGATATGCTTAATGACTCACTGTTGTTGGATTTGGTGTTTTCAATATTGAGCTAACTAGGCTTGCTAATTTTTAACAGTTAATGTTTGGACTACTCGACGTCTAAGTTTATTTGTGAATCGCTGCTTTATTTTTAGATGGTGGAGAAAATTAATAGAAATCTATTAAGGGGAAGTTTGCTTTGGATAAATTAAATGATTTTATTGGTACTTTGTAGAGTGTCTTTGCGTATCAAATCATAAATAGCTAACCTGAATTTTTTTGCCACAGTTATCCTCTGTATGGAAATTTAAAAGGAGGCTGAAAGTGCAAAGACCTTGTCCGAATTCAACTGCCAGGCAATATTTTCCTGCAAATGGAGGTAGCTTTAAATTCTTGTTAAGAGGGCTTCTTATAGTCTACTGGCATAAATGTTTGAATCTGTCCTATCAGCGATTTGATAATTTCTCCGCAAACAGCTGGTCCAAACCCTAAATATGAAAAGTTAGTATTTGTGCTTGCCATTTTTTGCACACCGGAAGCATAGGCTTTTTTATATTTTTCCCTTAATCTACGCATACATATTAACATCATAAACCCCTCTTTTGGGAAACAATTGTGTAAATTTAAGATCGTATTCCTTCCACGATTTGCAGAGTCAGCTGGCCCTAATGGTTATTTGATTGTTGAGGCAAATGGTGGTCTTAACCAACAGCGTTCTGCGGTATGTTTGTGCCTTTGATATCAATCACCTGCTAGTTTTTGTCTATATTCTGTGCCAGTAGTATTAGGTCATGCCAAATCTGATATTGTGTGACACTATCCACAGTATGTTTTGATATCTGCTCCTGCGGAGTATCTGATTTTTTATATTATGCTGTAGATCTGCAACGCAGTTGCTCTGGCAGGGCTTTTAAATGCAATACTCGTCATCCCTCATTTTGAATTCAACAGTGTTTGGAGGGATCCAAGGTGAGATAAAGTTACTTATGGTTTTCAATGTCTTGTTTGAAACAATTTTCAATGATAAACCTAGTGACTTGAATTTTAAGAATCATATATACAATGGAGCTTGCCCTTACATAATCTTGATTATGATGATTTTCTTTTGCAATGGGTTCTTTCTTATCATACTAGTTATTCACTTAAATTCATCTGTTTGTGCAGTGAATTTGAAGACATATATGATCAGGACCATTTTATAGCCACCCTCGAGGGTTATGTAAAAGTGGTTAAAGAGCTACCTGATGAAGTGATGGAAAAGTATGGTCGTAACATGACTAATATTCCAACAATCCGTGTCCAGGCATGGGCTCCTGCTAATTATTACCTTGGAGCAGTTTATCCTGTCCTTCTAGAGCAAGGGTACGGGCTATTTTACATAAATTTCAATTATGTCTTTGTGCTGAACTAGAATGTTGCCTTATGTAAAATGTCAATCTTAGTGGTACTGAGGCAGAAATGGACAAATGCTTTGGGGTTGACAATCTGTGTCTTGCTACTTTGGTCGTAATCTGTTCATTAGTTTCGATAACTATACTGTTTAACCTAAAATTTGTAGAAATAAACTTCCAGCTTTTTTCTAACTTGTGCATTCTGAAAGCAGGGTTATCCGCATTGCCCCTTTTGCCAATAGATTGGCAATGAATGTCCCATCTCATATACAATTGCTGAGATGCATAGCAAATTATAAAGCACTGAGATTTTCTTCCCCTATATCAACATTGGGGCAAAAGCTAGTGAACCGAATGATTGAGAAGAGCTCAAGGAGTGGTGGGAAATATGTTTCTGTCCACCTCCGTTTCGAGGAGGTTCTTGTGATTTACTTATCGTTTAAACTAGTTTCTCCACCTTTTTTCTCTAATGTTTCAACTTAAGGTAACTGTGAAGGATCTCTCTTAACCTTCAGGATATGGTGGCCTTCTCATGCTGCGTGTATGATGGAGGACATGCTGAGAAGCTCAAAATGGATTCAATTAGAGAAATAGGGTGGAAGGGGAAATTCAAAAGAAAAGACCGTGTCATTTTACCCGGTTTCAATCGTATTGAAGGAAAATGCCCTCTAACCCCCTTGGAGGTACCTCATATACCAATGTCTTCAATTTGTATTTTGGACCTTAGGCATTTTGATTTCAGCTTTCGTAGCAACTCTGTTTAGAGCTATCCTTTGGTGAAGCAGTTGTGTTGTGCTCTATTGACAGCCTCAATTCTCTGGTCCAGTTTTTCCTTGTAGAGTAAATTATTTATTTCAAGGTGCCGTTTGCATGATATGGGCACCAAAACTGACATTGAGGGTTGTAGTTTGGTGGACAATTCAAACAATTAGGATTGATATGGATTCTTGTTTGGTGTCAGGTTTTAATTTTTGCTTTTACTGTTTCAATATGTTTTGTTTTGGTTGTTGATTGCTTCTGTCACATGTGTAATACTATCACAGCTTCAAAGAATGAGGCATAACTTTTCTCTAGGCTCCTGGCTTATTGATATCTATGTCATTTTTTCTTGTTTGATTTATGCCATTCATAAACTCCACCACGTCATAATATACAAATAGCCATTTTGATGCTATTTTATGGCCCATGGAATGCATGCTTCATGTGGATTAATATTTTGCAAGCAAGCTGGTTAAATTTATGATCTGTTGTGATTACACCTAGCCAACATGCTTGCCTTGTTTGGCAATTGGCAAAACATGACTCTTTTTGTTTGATGATTTACTGTCAGCATAGGTTGGGATGATGCTATGTGGTATGGGATTTGACAACAATACAGCAATTTATTTAGCTTCCGGGAAAATTTACAATTCAGAAAGAAATTTAGCTCCTTTACTGAAGATGTTTCCTCTTCTTTACACCAAGGAATCTCTAGCGACCCCGGATGAACTTGCTCCATTTGAGGTATACTTCATGCTTGATGAAATCTCTTGGACCCCTTGGTTTTTGCAAGTTGACCATTGTTCATATTTAGATGTTGGCTGAAAGTATATGTGCATGCAGTGAGTTATTTGATGGGTAAATCCAGCTATAACCATCTTCTTCCTATAAAGCCTTCAACTTGCATTATTAACTCCCCTTACTCATATGCTTAAATGTCTTAAAAAGTAATGATAAGGTAAGCCTTATGACATGGCATCAAACTAAAGTGCATCTGTCAGATTAGTAATTTCACCATGAGGAAAGTCCCAAATGACATTTTTTTCATTCTGATGAAACACAAATCTTAAATTGGTATTTTGCATTTTTCAAAGTTTAATTGAATCAGTTTAACAATTTGTTAATAGACCGGCTAGTTTGGTTCAGCTTTGTTTATTTCTTACCCAGGTGAAGCAACTGATAGTAATTTGCTGATGCCATTCAGGTTCTATTAATATGCTCAAATATCTTTTCTTTTCATTTGTTGGTAGGGCTACTCTTCAAGGTTGGCAGCTTTGGATTACACTGTATGCTTGTTTAGTGAGGTGTTCGCGACAACTCAGGGTGGAAACTTCCCACATTTTCTGATGGGTCATAGGAGATTCCTTTTTGATGGGCATGCAAAGACCATCACACCTGATAAGCGCAAACTTGTTATTCTCATGCAGGACATGGGGATGAGGTATCTTACCCATATTCTTCTTTGTTTACATACGGTTATTAACAGGAATATATGCACGCCAGATGCTATGTTTTTGGACTTAAATTCTTATTGTACCTTTCAAATTGATGATGTTCACCATATACGAGCCCATAGAACCTCTATGTTTATCAACTAGACACTGAAATTTTCTAGTTTCAAGGCTTGCTGGTGAACATTACATTAAAACTCTACCGGGAATTTTTTACATCTAAAACTTATTGGAAGCTTTTCACTAAGGCCTTGTTTTGATTTTGGTTTGCAATCGGATGCTTTGTTTTTGGACTTAAATTGTAATTGTACCTTTCAAATTGATGATGTTCACCATATATGAGCCCATAGAACCTCTATATTTATCAACTAGACACTGAAATTTTCTAGTTTCAAGGCTCGCTGGTGAACATTACATTAAAACTCTACGGGGAATTTTTTACATCTAAACTTATTGGAAGCTTTTCACTAAGGCCTTGCTTTGATGATGGTTTGCAATTGGATAATATGTAGTGGTGTGGTTTAATGTGTTGTTTGAGAAAATGAGCTCTACATGATTATGGTTCTTTATGGTCAACCCGTAGTCTTATTTTATTCAAATTTTTAAACCACCAAATTGGTGGTTTTATATGGTTTCTATATTTTTTTTCTTACCAGCTTTATTTAATTTTGATAACTCTCATTATATTCTAATAAAACTCTACTTTTGCTTTGCAGTTGGAAGGCCTTCAAGGATCAAATGGGAATGATGCTTACCGACAGCGACCGTAAGGGATTGCTGGTACCCAGAGTTAGAAAGATCAACAGAAAAACTTCCATTTATACGTATCCTTTACCAGAATGTGGGTGTCTACAATCACAAAACTCATCTCTCAAATATACCCATGCTACAAACATGTATACCCATCTGGAGTCCACAAGATAACCAACATTTTTTTTAGTTTTCTCCTGTACAGTTGTGCAGCTTTTAGTTATTCTCTTTTGAAGCCTGGTCTTTTCCTGGCAAAGCTTTGCTAGAATGGTGAGTGCAAAAGCAGATGACCTGTTCAGTTGCCATTGAGAGATTCAGGAATTCCAATTTTGATAACTCATGGAATTCATCTGATGTTAATAAATTGTTTATGAGGAGAGAAATTATGTGTGTCTAGTTTTTGATAGTTGAGTGGTGGAATAGGCTGTTCTTGTTTGATACGAGCAGCGTCGGAGTTTCATAATTCAGGCGCTGAGTTGGAGACTTGCTACCTCTGATTGTGTGCTGCAAGTTTACCTTTTTTCCCTGTCAATTTATGTTCAATACAGGTGTTATTATTATTATTATTATTTTTTTTTTAAAAGCTGATATCTACATTGTAATTATAGTAAGGCACGAAATATTTCATTAACTTTTCTTTTGTTCTTATTATGGAAGGCCATATAACTATTCTCTTTGCTCTAAATTGCTTCTCCAGACACAAGATTTCTTGAATTTGCTGGTATGTTTGGCTGCCCAGTTTGCACTGGGAAGCACTAAGCTCCTTTCCAGCATTGGTCGTTAAAATTTCTTGCAACTTTCCCGTTATGTTGGCTGCCTAGTGTATATGATTTACTAATCTTTATTGGATCTTGTGTTTACTTGAGTGCATCAAAGGACCAAGTCAAAGAAATATTGACGATTTTCTGTGGGCGAAAAGAGAAGTGTAAATGAAAATAATGATAAAAGGTACTCAACTACCAGAAATTATGCCTCCTTTTGCAAGATCCCTTGTGTTTTGTAAGGGAAGAAAATTCCATTATTGTGTTTTGAGTTTAGCATTTCAGAGGAGAATTCTTTTGTAAAATGTGCGAGTATAGAGAGGTAGATTTGATAATTGTAAACTCATTATTACTTCAAAATGAATCATTCTATAGTTAGTTCTAGGTTATAGTTCCATCATAATTATAAAAATCTTCTTATTTTCTTTAATTATTATCTCCAACATTTCTCTTAATAGCAATTAGGACTATCGTCCCAATCGCACTTGTTTAATTCACTATTTTACGTATTTAAGCCTTTTCATTTTAAGAGTTGTACGTTTTACTTTTTCGATATGAGTTTTTCTGCTCTTAGTTGGCTTCAAATATTTCATCCATATAGTATGTAACTATGCTATGTTTATAACTATGACATTAGGTAAAATTTATGTGAGCACGAAGAGTTTGACTTATAATAATGGGCTTATTTTTTTTGAAAGGTATAATAATAGGCTTATTGTTGTTTTAAAATAACTTGTTTCAGTATATTTATTTTATGAGTTATTTTTAGAATATCATAATTTTCTCTAACATTTTTCACTTATTATAATAAAATTTATTCTATTTTTAAAAAATAATAATTTGATGTGCATAAATATATATTTATTATATCGGAATAACGAAAAACATGCGATTTAATAATTTACGTGTACATGTATCACATACATCTCGCTAATTTTAATTTTAAAAAGTAAAAAGAAGAAAAAGGGAGAAAAAGAAAAAAAGAAGCCGTTTCTCTTAATTTTAAAAATAAATGACATGTGAGTTTAGTGTCGTCAGGCGGTAGGTACACCGTTGGATCACAGCTTCAAAAATGTTTTTTTTGAGCAAAAACTTAGTTTGATTCAAAATCAAAAGGTGGGCACGCACCGGATTATCACTTTCCTTCCCTTTGTCCTACGAACGCCTTCCTCCAGAGATATCTGCGCTCGTAATTCTGTGAGGATTGTACTCTTCGTGGCTATTGGAAATGGAATTTAAACATGTCGTGGCCGGGATTCGCCATTGTAGGCGAGTTCAGGCGCTCAAACATGGCAAATCATTTCATGCGCGCCTGATCAAAACCGGGCGTTCTTATAATGTCTATGCTGCCAGCAATTTAATATCTTTTTATGTGGCTTGCTCATTACTGGAGAATGCACGTAAACTATTCGATGAAATGCCTGATAAAAATATTGTTACCTGGACTACGATGGTCTCTGCGTATACCAGCTATGAAAAACCTCATGAAGCTATAGAATTATATACCCAGATGATGGATTCTAAAGCCGAAGTGCCCAATGGGTTCATGTACTCCGTCGTTTTAAAAGCTTGTGGGCTTGTGGGTGATAGCGAACTTGGTAAACTCATTCATAAGAGAATTTCTGCAGAGAATTTAGATAATGACATTGTTCTAATGAATACCCTTTTGGACATGTATGTTAAATGTGGTAGTTTGGTTGATGCAAGGAAAGTTTTTGATGGGATTCTTTTTAGTGCGAATTCAACTACATGGAATACAATCATTTCAGGGTATTGTAAATCAGGCTTAATGGAGGAGGCATTGAATTTGTTTAATCGAATGCCGGAGCCTAATGTTGTTTCTTGGAACAGCGTTATTGCTGGTTTAATGGATAATAAGAGTTTGGACGCTTTGAAATTTGTCTGTATGATGCACCGGGAAGGCCTTAAGCTCGATGTGTTCACGTTTCCATGTGCTCTTAAATCATGCAGTTATGTTGGTTTCTTAGCTATGGGACAACAGATTCACTGTTATGTTTTAAAGTCAGGTTTTTCATCTAGCTGCTTCACCATCTCAGCACTGATTGATATGTACTCAAATTGCAATCGGTTAAATGAAGCAATAGAGTTGTTTGATCAGCACTCGGGTTGCAAGGATTTTATTTCTGATGACTTAGCACTTTGGAATTCTATGCTTTCTGGGTATGTTGTCAATGGACAAAATAGTGCAGCTCTTAATATGCTTTCAGAAATCTATCTTTCTGGTACTTCCATGGATTCTTACACTTTCAGTAGTGCTCTGAAAGTTTGTATTAACTTGCTTAATTCCAGATTGGGGATTCAAGTGCATGGTTTGGTCATTGTTGGTGGATATGAGTTAAATTATGCTGTTGGAAGTGTCCTTGTGGAATTCTATGCAAAACTGGGAAAAGTCGAGGATGGTTTTAAGATGTTTCATAGGCTTCCAAAGAAAGATACTGTCGCTTGGTCTGGTTTAATCATAGGGTGTGCCGACGAGGGATTAAACTCATTAGCTTTTGCACTGTTCAGAGATATGGTAAACATGAATCTTGAAGTCGATCAATATATTATTTCTAACATTCTTAAAACATGTTCAAGTTTAGCATCTCTTGGAAGTGGCAAACAGGCTCATGCCTTTTGTTTTAAGAATGGATATGACAGTGAAGGGGTTATTGTCACAGCTCTAATCGACATGTACTCAAAATGTGGTGAAATTGAGGATGGCTTAACTTTGTTCAATTCCATTCAAGAGAGGGATGTTGTCTGTTGGACAGGGATCATTGTGGGCTGTGGGCAGAATGGAAGAGCAAAGGAAGCTGTTGAATTTTACCGAAAGATGGTGCAAATAGGAATAGAACCAAATGAAGTCACCTTTCTAGGTGTACTTACTGCCTGCAGACATGCTGGTTACATTGAAGAGGCATGGAACATATTTGAGTCAATGAAATTTGAGCACGGACTTGAACCTCAGATGGAACACTATTACTGTATGGTTGACCTTCTTGGTCAAGCAGGCTGTTTCAAGGAAGTGCAGAAATTGATTGTTGAGATGCCATTTAAGCCTGATAAAACCATATGGAGCTCCTTGCTCGGGGCATGTGGCACTCATAGGTACATTAAACTGGTTAGAACCATTGAAGAAAATCTTCTTGCTACCTACCCAGATGATCCTTCAGTATATGTGATGTTTCAAATGCTTATGCAACATTAAGCATGTGGGATAGTCTAAGCAAAGTGAGAGAAGCTGCTAAACAATTTTGCACTAAAAAGGCTGGAAAGAGCTGGATTGAGATTTCGAGTTAAGAAATATCTGTAGATCACAGCCAAATGAATACATTGTCTAGAGTTCAAATCAAGTGTTTAGACACTCTGGCTACATCAATCATTGCTTGCCAGGGATGTGAACTTGAAGAACTCTACCTGTGTGAATAGCTGATTCTAGCAGCTGAAATCATGAGGATGCTTTGAGATGCAGAGACATGATAACATGTAATGCGTATTGCCAGCCAGAACATCTCCCTAGGGATAATCGTTGGTAGGAAAGCATGGAAACATGTTATACTTCAGTTTACAGGTTTGAATGCTTTGATGCATGATGCCAACCATTATTATATGTTCCATGCTCATATCTGTAATTTTGGTCATTTGCTTGCTTCGAAAAAATAAAAAAAAAGGTTGGTTGCAGTTTCAAGTTTTCCATGGTTTCTTCATTTTTAACATGTTATCTCCAATGGGTGTTGCATCAGGAGTTTTCTAGCATATCAATGAACTTCTTATGAGAATTTTTGACCGATCAACTTTTGATAAGGAAAAAGGAAGAGCAACAACAAATGGCACGTTGTAAGATTAGCTGTTATGCTAGAGATCAGGAAAAGGAAAAATTTGGAATAACTATTTTCCAATTTTTCTTTATGTTTTGGAGGGCATTATTTGGAAGGACTAGTCTTTGTTTATCTGAGCTTTGAGCAGGAGTCATTAAGAGATGGATTGCAGATACATTCATATGAGAATTTAATGATAATCTTCAGAACCTTATATTTGGTTTGTTCACAAAGCAATGAGAGGAAGTGAAAATGCATGAAAGAAATATGAAATAAAAGGGTGAACCTTAGAAATATCTACAGCTTAAAGGTTTGAGGTTTCCTTCAATTGATTATTATCAACATTTTTGTAGTTTTTTGAAGTAAGACAGGGTTGACTAAAAATACTGGTGGTGAAAGAGCCATTTTTCTGTAGAGTAGCTGTGCTGTGAATTGAAATTGGAACTGCTGTGTTAGAATATGCATCTTCCCCGACAAGTTACAAAATAATGTTTCTTCCATTCACTTTCATGCGTTTGAACTTGCAGATGCTTACTCATGGCAATCTCATAATGGATCTGTCAATCTCCCTAAATATACTCCCCCATATTGTAGATTGAGAAAAATGCTACTCAGGCAGTCAAATGCTCTCCTCCGACCCTTTTTGCTGATTTTGGTTACAGCTTTGTACTTCATAAGAAAAGAAAAACTGGGAAGCCTATTTCTTTGGTCATTTTATTATGAGCAGAAAACCTAAATCTGGAAAGCCAAATATGACCTTAGTTTCACTGAATAATAAATTACACTGATGTTCATGTGGGAAAGAGCATGTTGGGCAGTGACATTTGTAACTCATTCTAGCATATGATCTAATACCACTACCATGTTTGTTCGCCCATATTGATGACTCTGCTGGAAGGTAATCCTTGTACAATTCTCAGTTTAGCAAGCAAATGCTAAGATTCAACAATCCTTGCTTCTGGCAGGGACTTGCTAAAGTTACTGGAGGAAGGAAGATCATATGGTCCTAACAGTTAGCAAGGTCCAGCCATATTTTACCCCGTCCAGAGATAACAGAGACTTGACTTAGCAGCTGCAACATAACTGGTGAGCCCCACCAAACCTTTTGTTACTGTTGATCTGAAGCTTTTATATATCCCTTGCTTATATGCTTATGTAAGGCTTCAGTTCAATTCCATGCTTGTACCTGTTGTCTGTCTCCAATACATTTTTTTATTTTTTTAATTTTATTTTTTTCACGCTACGCTGCTTTCTTATTCAATCATTTCACGCTTTTCTTTGTCTCTACTGCATCTAGCTACATTATGAATCGTGCCTTCCTTTATTCTTTGAAACCTGACATTCTCTCTTTTTTCATGTTTCAATTACTGTGATACCAGAATCACCGCTCTAAAGCTGCGTCCAACAGAAATGGAGAAAATCCCTCTTTGAGGACCTTCAATTTGGCGCCAAGCATAGTACACATTGAAAAAGGTGAAAACAATATATATATATATATATATTCACAAAACGATCCTCACATGGAAAGAAAAGAAAGAATGCTTCTTCATGGGCATATAATAGTGGATTAGATCCCCAAGAATGGTGATCCTAGTTAGTTAGTTTCCATTTTCAAACCTTAGTTGTTTAGTATAACAAGGGGTTATTAATTAAGCCCATACTGGGATGCTTAACCTTTTAAGTTTAGAAATCAAGAAAAGTTCGAAATGATGAGGTAATGAGTACAAAAGAAGGGTCAATAAATATAGTAAATCTAGGAAATTTAACACAAATCAAGAATGCCCATGCGCCACGGCTATTACTGGCTCCAAAACACAGGCTACTCAGTACTCACAAAACGCGAATGCAGTTTTTGCACCATTAACGCTTCACTATTTGTATTGTGGGAAATGGTGTCCATTGGTCCTCTCCAACGACTAGCTTTCACTTTACAGGGGAACAAACTGTGATTATGGACTAGGTTTTTGTTGATGCTTCCTGTCTAATTCTTATAAAACCTTGCCACCTCAGCACTCTCCAGTATTCATTAGCATATTCATGTAGTTGTGGTCATATATCCAATTACAAGCTATTCATAAACGGAGCTAATACTTTTCTTTCAAAGAAAAAAAAAAAGGAGCTAATACTAACTTCTAATTATGTTAATAAAATTATCTTTATCAGTTTCATTTCTGTAACAAAAAAAAAAAAGTTTTTACATTATCTTCAAATAAATATATCGGTGTAGATTGAGAGGTGGAAAAAAAAAAACTCTATTCAAATGATGAAATATTTAAGATATAATTTTAATTGGTGGCATAAGCAAAGCATTGGATTTGGATGCATAGTCTCTATCTATATACATATTTAAAGCTGTTTCTGCTAGCAATTTCTTCTAAAACTCTGCTGAAAACAAATGAATTTTATAAAATTTTATAAAATTCATTTGTAATTTCTATTTTTTATACTTGGTATACAAAAAATATAATAGAATTCAATTCCATGAAATTCTTCATACTTTCACTAAATTTCACAAAAATAAGTAAAATTTGCAAATGAATTTTATATTTTTAAAAGTTAAATTTAAAAAGATTATAATGCACTGTTAATCATTTGTTAAAAATTAATCATTTTTATGCAGCTAACGTAGTCTGTTCTTATTTCTCCCTCACGACTGTTCTTCTCTCTCTTCTACCACTATTTTGCACTGAATATTAATATATATATATATGACTTATTTTTAAAAATTATGTTATCATTAATTTAATTAGTGTTTGTTGAGAATTTTAAAATGATGATTAATAGTTGTTAATTTTTTTTTATCGTAAATAATTGGAAGAATGAATCAAAATTAGCTTTTTTAGTAATTTTATTCCAAGTATAGGAATTCATTTATAAACGAATTCCATATAGAATTAATTTATAAATGAATTTTACAATTTAAATTCATTTGGTTCAATCGGAACCTAAGTAAGGCAAGTATAGATTAGTGGGACGTCTATTTTCGCGAAGCCTATATTTTGTCCAGGGCATTATCCTGAACTGGAACAACACTAATTTTTTATTTTTTTTTACTTTTAATCTTTTCTTTTTATAATATTGAGCAAGAATATCTAACATTGAAATTCCCTGGCTATTAAATTGCAAAAAGAAAAAAATATTTGTAGACCCCCAAATGTTATGAATTATATGTATGAGCGTGTAAGAAAATCCGGTTATCAAGCTCACCAAGTGTGCACATTACGTATATTTTGCAGTTACAATTCATCTGCTTAATATCATGACAAGAACGTGCAAGCAAGAATGTGCCAAAATTGTATATTTGCTTTGTAGTCATTAGAAGCAGATGAAATGAATATATCAGTTAGGTTGCTGGTGATTTTTTACTGGTTATATGGTTTTTTTTTTTTTTTTTTTTCATGATATCATAGTAACAATTTAAATAAGGTTTGCATTTTTACCAAGAAATTTGATTCCTGTTTACTCATGTTCATTTTCAAACTGGGCAAGTTAAAAAAATACTAAAATTTATTACAACTATGCTTTGGTAAGCATGATCAAGAAGATACACCCAATGTACAATTAATGCCTTGAACAGGAAACCCGCGAACTTTGCACCCCACAAAATTTATTTTCAATTGTTTTTTCACAATCTCTAGCTGTTTGTTTGTAAAATAAAATTGCAATATCCTCACATAATATAAAGCCAAATATCATTTATAGCCAAAATAGTCACAAAATCAAAGTACAAACAACAAATTACAACCCTACTAAAACCCTCCATAGATAACAACAAAGCAAGGCAAGATAGCCTTAGGATTAAAAACATACAATTCATCTAAGTTTGAGTAAACCCCAACAGCACCAGCCACTGAATCATAGTCCTCCATCTTACCCTCCATACTCTTCTTTACTCTTCCTGCTATAACTCTGCAAACCAGCATTGCCCTCTTATCACTATACCCATTATTGCTGTCTTCTATAATTGCAGCTTTATCATGTGCTTTACCACTTGTTGCTGTGGTCAAAATCCCATCTTTGTTTGCACTTTCAGCACTTGGATCTTTGAACCCATTTTTGATTATGCTGCATACATTGCAATGTGGGATTGAATTGCACAAATTAGAGGAGCCATTTAGGCCTAAAAAGCAGGCAAAGCTGGTGCAGTAAAACCTGAGAAGCTCATTGCCATCTGCTATGCAACGTGGGTGTTTCTTTGGGAGCTTGTTAGCTTTGGCTTTGATGGAGTCTCTGTACTCTTCAAATTTGGATATGGTTCTTTGGGTGTTGTGGACTTTGAGGATTCTGTCTATTTGGCAAATGGGTACTTGTTTCTTTAGCCAGCTTGATTGGAATATTATTTCCACTATGTTCTTGCTTGTGTCCTCTGGAGCCAGTTCTGATACTGCGAACAAAAAATTGGAAATTCCATTCCAAATTGAAAGAGTTAAGGATTTTGAATTGGTTATAGTGCTTAATAAATGGATACATGTAATGGGTTATGGAAAAACGGGATTTTTATAGCACAAGAAAAAGAAAAATGGGACATTGAAATAAGTATAGCTCAAAGTAGCAAAAAATGGCCTCAAAATCATCTATACTCTGTACTTAAAATGGATGAAAAGTGGTATGAATATCTATATTTTCTAACACTAAACTTGAGAATAAAAAATTGGATGCAAACTAATACAGACTTTGAAGGAAATGGAGAATCACCTGCATGTCTAACAGCTCGATGAAGCTCAAGGTTTTCAGTTTTCATGAAGATCTCACCACAATCAGGACAAGAACAAATGCTACTTCTTAAAGAAGGGTCTCTAGTGAATCCAAGCACAGGATCTACAACCATTCTACACTCATAGCACCCAGAGAATCTCCTGAATGGCATAACTCTAAAAGACCCACCACCATTACTAACTGAGGAATTAGAAGATGCTGAGAGTGAGGAATTAGTAGCAGAAATAACACCATTTATTTCATTCAAAGGAGTCTTCATGGATCTGCTTGAGCTATCAATACTGCTATTATTGCTTAATCCCATTGACGCCCTTTTCCTTTGAAGTTCAGGTGAGGTTATTTCAGGCCTATGCATGACCTTTGTGTTACTGCACAGTGAGCCTGAACACTTTATTTTCTTGCATTTCTTGCTGCTATTTTCCTCCATGGCTTGTTCTTGATGATTTTGATGGTGTTTTTTCTTCTCCTTCTTGTTCTGCTGTTCTTGCTTTTGCTGCTTAAGCTCTTCTTGTTGCTTCTGCTGCTGGGTTTGCAAGTTCTTACAAGTGAAAAGGCCTTTAACAACTGACCATGAAGGCTGTTTTTCTGGTTTTTGAGAATGGTAGTTTTGGTAATGGTGGATTTGCTTTGTGGGTTTTGTTTGGGGTTTAGGCTTAGCCATTGGGCAATGATCAAAATGAAAGCTTTAACTGAAGAAATGGTGTATTTGTATTGTTTTGGGTCACACGCTATAAACAGCTTGGAAGATAAGGTGTCTTCTGTTATGTAGAGAGAGTGTTCTGTTTTTTCCAGATATGGAATTTTTAATTTTGATAATGTTTGAAATTGGACAAATTTTAATTTATATTTTTATAATAGTATATTAATTATGAGTGTATGGGACATTTTTGGTGATGAGAATCTGACCGTTCAATTACTTTGAGTTGAGATACTTGGATCAGTAGCAGAAGATAGCAATATGGGTCCCTCTGTATTAAATTACTCTATGTCATGTCTTTAGTTTGTTTTTAATTGCTTAGAAATTTTCCTTTTTGTTTTCAATTGAGTCCCTATCTTTATTCGTGATTGGTTAAGTTTTTGGTATCACATGTATCTGTTTGCTTCAAATCAACAATGAGACAGGCTGCTATAATTGTAATTTAAATTTACAATCTAACCAAAATAATTCCTTGTTCTAAAATAATTTTGATAAATTGTAATCAAGCAAGTTGTGATTTATGGTATGGAAATATATTTACGGCTTTGGTTTAGAGGCAGTAAATAAGGAGACAAAATCAGAAAATTAAGGACTACCAAAGCATTAATGGCTGCATAAGTAATACTTGCTCAATTTTTTTATAATTGTCACTTTTGTTATTTTTACTAGAATTAAAAAATATTAATTAATCTTGAATTTAAAAAAAAATTGAGTTATTCAATGCATATTGAGTGATTTAATGTAAAAAAATGAATTTAATTGGTCAATTTTTATTAAAAATTAAAATTAAATTGAAATATAGAAAATTAAATTGCATTGAAAATTTAAAAGTAACAGATAAATAGAATTTAGATTTTACTCAAAAGTGACAGATAATAAAGAACGGAAGGAGTACTAAACTTCTAATCATGTCCCATCCTATTTCAAATTCTTATTAAATAAACTTATAAATTTAGCTAAAATATGGCTAAAGTTCCTTTACTCGGATTTAAACAACATTAATTTGTACCATTAAAAGATGAGATAAAATTATAAAACTTTATTCTTTTTTAATTAGATATCTCAATTTCAAGTATACAATATCTTTAAAATACTTTATCTCTTTTAGAAATTTATTTAATAAAAATTCAAATTAGTCAGGGTAATAGATTTAGATATCAGAAAAAAAATTCAAATTAATCATGCCAATAGATTTCAAATAAATGTAAAAAAATAACAATATTATGTGCTTAATTTTGACAAGTTAAGCATATCACAAGATGAAAACGCCAGACATGAGCAACAAGTTGCACACTAATTACACAATAATGGTCCTTCTTAATTATTGAGAAAAGGCTGCATGATTCTTTTTGCCTCAAAATCATGCGACCCCATATGCTTAAAGCTTTCTACTTTATTGTAATTAGATTAAATAGTACTAAAAACTAAATCTCATTCCCTATGTTATCAAAATTAATGGACCGTCTTGCTTTTCACTTTTTACCTTAGGGTAACAATTTCCTAATCGTTCAGCTGTTAAAAAAAAATATCATAACCGTTACTAATAAAGTATATATACCAAATTAGAGAATGGGAATAAAAAAATTTAATAATGCTTTTATTTGTTTTAATTACAACTTTAATGGAAATATAAAGTACAATATTCTTTTTATTCTTCGACAACATTTTACTTCTATGTGCCACTTTTAATCAACATGTAACGTGTGTATATATATATATATAGCAACTCTTTTTTAAGGGACCATGTAATGCTTCTGTTTTTGAATTTTGAATAAGCAACTTCATCAATGGCATATTAAGCTTGTTTTTCAAATCAAAGCAGAACCATTGAAAAAAAGTTAGAAATCAATAGTTTTCTCTTAGAGAACATATATATAAAGCTAGGTTTACGAAGCATTTTCCGAGGTTTTTAAAATAATGTTAGTACCATGTTAATGCTTTTATAATAATAATAACTTTAATCGTAAATCTTCACTCGCATTAATTGCCTATCTCCCTATTCCTATGCAAGAGTTGACATTTTTAACATCTTTACTGTGTTTTATTTTGATAGATAGGTGAAATAAATAAAACAAGTTCATACTCCAAGTTATCCGAATCTCCTTGAAATGCCTGCTGCCACATCAAATGTTTCAAGTTGGACATATAATATATAGTTTGTCACGTAAATATTTCAACATTATATTTATAATTTACAGTCAAAATTACTCATAGTAGTAATATTTTAAAATTTTATGTATGTATAAAATATGTTTAGGGAGGAGGCCAATTCTTTTTGCACGCTAATTAGCTTTTAAATTTAAAAATCAATATCAAGCAGTACTTGGAGGAATTGGGCTAAAAACTTGGCTGTGTAGGACCTGGAATTTAAGGAAGAGGTTCCCTAACTCATTGAAATCATCATTACACCATTTGTAAATGATAACAAGGTAGAAATCTTCTGTTAATCTTCCCTTGAGTTACCTGAAAAGAAATCAAAGGACCGTCGTGGTTCCGACAGGGGAAGCTCCGACGATCAAGTCAGTTTTTCTCGATAATAAAGGCTTTTCTTGTATTGAAGTCTGGAGAGAGTAACGTACCTTGATGATTCTCCTTATATAGAGCTGTGCAAAATAGGAGGTAATCTCTTGAATAGGAAAAAATCACCTTCATTTCTTGATTGATGCTTGATTCCCGATTTGTAAAGATTTGTTGAGTAATTCTTGGTACTTTTCATCATTATGCGATTAGGATCTCTTCAATATCTCCAAAATATTCGTTATTGATGACTTCCCATAATTCATTACCGAACTGTTACCGAAACCGGGCAACCATTATAGCAATTGTCGACGTGTCCGATTGCCGGACTCATGTCCGGTTAAACCCATGTGTCCGGTTGAACCCCTGTCGAGCTATAGATCGAAGAGCCCGGTTATCAAAAGTCCCCCCCCTCAGATGATAACATTAATGTTATAGGTGCGTTGACCAAGCATTCCCAGAGAGCGCGCGTGGGATCACTCAAACTGCCTTGTTGACAGCTGTGCGCGTGAACTTCAAAAAGTAAGGGCAGACACGTCGTTCCCTGTGCGCAGTCGCTTCGTGATCTGTGATCCAGCTGCGGTGCCAGGCCCTGAGGTAATGGCGCCTCTTCGATAACCGCGCAAGGAGTTATTATCGTCAGTTCACTCAATCAACACATGCCATCTGTCTTCATCTGAGTGGTTCCGTTCTCATATAAATAGTAGCCTCTTCTCCTTTCTTCCACTTTCGATTTTCTTAGGGATTTCAGATTGGATTTCAGCCTTTTTCACTCTAGTTCTTTCCTGTTCAGTGTCTACTATCTCAAGCATTCCTTGGCATTTTGCGTTTTCTAGATCTCTCCTTCCTATCTCAGGTTAGTATCTCATCTTTTTCCTTATCCTTTTCACCATGAGTGCTTCTGAGGATTCAACTGAGAGCCAAAGAGTTGAGGAGGGACTCCTACACGAAGATATCCTAGAGTCTCCCAGTACCAGCCAGCCAAATCGGCCTAAAGGGAAAGAGCCGAAAAGGAATCCTCGGGTAAGTAGTATTGGTTCGATTGTGAAAACCAGTGAAATGGTTGAGCTTTATGCAAGATTAGGAATTCCTGAGAGCTACAGGATCCGTGTGCCAGGTGCCAGCCTTCGAGCTAATGCAAAGTTCTCGGGCAAGAAAACCATAACTGTGTATGAGGCCGATTTTGAAGCAGGGATGAGCCTTCCTCCTACTACATTTGAGGTCGAGCTGATGAATCACTATGGTTTAACCATGAGTCAGATTCATCCCAATGCTTGGCGAACCATATCCGCCTTGCAAATGTGGGCAGCAGACAACGACATCGAATTAACAGTTCGGCTCTTTCAAGCTACCCACGTGGTCGGACTTCGAATCACTACTGAAGATCACAATTATGTCCAAGCCCGAGCTGGTTATGGTGTATTTAGGGGAAATCCCGAATCTCTGAAGAATTGGAAAAATCGATTCTTTGTCATCGAGAGCGACAATGACTTTCCCTTCCGAACAACGTGGGGTCGATATGTAAATAAGAATGATAACCCCATCCTTCTTTCCGAGGAAGAAGAACGAACTCTAGCCCGATGGAGAGCTTTAGCGTCAGACAAGATCGATATTAGAGACCAACTTATGTTCGGTTTGGACCGAACAACCTCTTCTCGCCGCCCAAGAAGAGGTACTTTCTCTTATCAATTCTTCAATTCTAATGCTTTCTCATTGTTCGGTTTTTTGCAGAGATGAAACGAGCAGAGAAACCGAGCATGGTGGAGATGATGAAGGCAAAACGCCAAAAGAAAACTGCCGGGTCGACGCCAGGGGAGTCCAGCATGGGAGCTACTGCTGCCACCGCAGGTCCAGTTCCCACCGATCCTACTCAAACTTCTAGCACTATACCCACTGTCGTGCTTGAGGACACTTCACCCCCCATCCCAACTGCTCGAATGCCATCGGTTGACCCGCAGACCTCACCTGGGCCTTTTTCCTCTGAAGGAGACGCCGCAGCCGGCACCTCGGATTTTCCTCCCCAGAGAAGAGATTTTAGAACCTTTGCAAATGAGATATGCACTCAATTGAAAGAGGATGGAGATGCGTATTCCGAATCAAATCCGGGCTTTTGTGACTTTGTTCACCAGATTGCCTGTATTCCTCACAAGGTTGGCCCTATGTCACGCTGGAGAGCCGAGGATTTGAGTCTTGCCATAAAGAGACACCAAGTTGAGGTTAGCCATTCTTTGATATCCTTCCTCTAATTAATTCCGTACTCTTTTCACCGTGCTCTTTTCACTGTGCTCTTTTTTGGTGTAGGCTTCGATGCTGAGCGGTGCCGTTATAGGGAAAATGAATCACCTGCTTATGGCCTACAATCGGGAAGCCCGATCTGTAGCCGGGCAGCGCTTTAGGGCTAATACCACGGAAGCCAAATTGAAAGATACTGAAAAGAGAGCTCTGGATGCCGAGATCAGAGAGCAGGAGGCCAAAAATAATATTTCTGAGGCATTGGAGAAAGCAGCGGAAAGTGATAGGAGGAAGGAGGAAATGGAAGCCGAGCTATCGAGTGTTCGGGTAGAGCTTGATGAAGCGAAGCGCTCTCAAGCCGAACTGGAGGAGAAGTTCGCCGATCTCGAGTACAAGTCTATGGAGCTGGCCGTTGATAAATGCCTCGCATTTAGTCAGAAGCTTTCTGATGCTGTTAAACAACGTCATCCGGATATGGATTGGTCCTGGTTGGACGAAGTGTATCCGGATGAGTAAACTGTGTACTCTTTGATCATTAATGAGATGAAGATTTTATTTCTGTTTATGTATGCCGAGCCTTTTATATTTTCCGTATGCGCGATTTGATCGATAAAGTGTGATGAGCTCTTGAATGAACCAAAGTTCTTATGATTGTTTGGTTAAACAAGTTCTTCAATAAGCAATGAGATTAAAATTTCTTGGTAGATTTAACCGAGCTGAATATCTTTCGACATATAAGTCATAAAATGTTTGGTGACGTAACAGCCGAGTGGGTGCCAAGAGTGTATTTCATAGTTGAATATGAGAGTGTACGCCCTGTCGGCGGTGTTTTAAATGTATGCCCTGTCGGTAGTGATTATTGGATGGACGCCCTGTCGGCGGTGATATTGAATCGAGTCATAGCGATTCGAGCGCAGATAATCATTAAAGACATTGTTTTTTCATGAATTACTTCTTTTATTGAAATTTTGTCAAGTACAATGATGTATGACAAAAATCGAACAAAATAAAATGATAAGTATCGGAGAATTGACCGATAGTTCGCTAGCCGAGAGAGCCATAAGAATACCGAGCCGAGCTATTGATAATACACCTTCAGATTTGAAATATTCCATGAATGGGGAAGTATTTTGCCTGAGTGATCCTTCAACCTATATGATCCCCCCTTGACATCGTGAACTATGTAAGGACCTTCCCAGTTGGGATTCAGCTTGCCCACGCCGGCTGATGTTTGTGAAGCAACTACCCTTTTGAGGACTAACTGCCCGATCCTGAATGTTCTCGGCTTGATGTTCCGATCATGATAGGATGACATTCTTTGTTTGTAAGCAGCAGATCGCAGCTGGGATTGTTCTCTTTGCTCTTCCAACCTATCCAGTTGACACAACAGGTGCTCGTCGTTGGAAGCTTCATTAAAACTAGAAGTCCGGGCATTTGGCATACCGATCTCACAGGGAATAACCGCCTCTGTCCCGTATGTGAGCGAGAAGGGGGTTTCTCCCGTTGCTGATCTTGGCGATGTTCGGTAGGCCCAGAGGACGTTGTATAGCTCATCCACCCAAAGACCCTTTGCTGAGTCAAGTCGTTTCTTCAAACCTGCAAGAATAGTACGGTTAGTTACCTCAGTCATGCCGTTCGCCTGCGGGTGGTATACCGAGGTGAAGCAAAGCTGAATCCGCAATTCCGAGCAATATGTTTTGAAAGCGGCACAATCAAACTGTTTGCCGTTGTCTGTGACAATGGAGTGCGGAATACCAAATCTCGTGATGATGGACTTTTGCATGAATTTGATAACTTTTGCCGGAGTTATGGTTGCCAGGGGCTCCGCCTCTACCCATTTGGTGAAATGATCCACCGCTACCACTAAGAACTTCCGTTGCCCGGTTGCTAGTGGGAATGGGCCTACTATATCAAGACCCCACTGGGCAAATGGCCAGGGACTGTGTATCGAGGTCTGGGGGGCAGCCTTCTGATGGCTTAGATTCCCGAACCGCTGGCACTTATCACACTTCTTAATCAGTTCCCTCGCATCGCCCTCCATGCTAGGCCAATAGTATCCTTGCAATAACGCTTTCCGGGCCATTGCCTGTGCTCCTTCATGAGCCCCACAAATTCCTTCGTGAATTTCTCTTAGCACATATTCACCTTCCTCCGTACTCAAACATTTTGTCCATGGACCAGAAAACGATCTCCTATATAACTGATCATCCAGGATCGCATACCGACTGGATCTCCGAACTGTCTTACGGGCTTGGACGTGATCTTCGGGTAGAACTCCGCTATTCAGATATGTGTAGATGGGAAGTCTCCATCCATCCATCGGCTCATGCAAATGTACCTTGTACGTCTCATGTGTTGGGGCGGACACGATAGACCAGATGATGTTTGATACGGCTGGTTGATTTTGGAGGCAAGCTTGTTTGGCTAACACATCGGCCTCGACATTCTCCTCCCTGGGAACCTGATCGATGGACCATGCACACCCTCGGCTCTCAAGTTGGGCAAAGAGTGCAGCTATTAACTCCTTGTATCTTATCATCGTACCGTCTTTAGCTTCAAACTTGCCAAGCACCTGGCTAACAACAAGCTGTGAGTCAGAGAAGATATTCAAAGAATCCGGTTTTACCTCCAGAGCTAGTTGTAAGCCAAAACTGAGAGCTTCATATTCAGCCACATTGTTGGTTGCTTGGAATGCAATGTGAGCCATCGCCCTAATCACAATCTTCCCTGGTCCGATCAATATGACCCCGGCTCCAGCACCCATAGACGAGGATGCACCGTCTATGTACAATTTCCATGAGCAGGGACTAGGCTCTTGCGGGGGTGCATGCAGTTCTGCCACAAAATCTGCCAAGACTTGACCCTTCATAGATGGCCGAGCTTCATATCGGACATCAAACTCTCCTAGCCGAGCCGCCCACTCAGTTAGTCTCCCGGATGCCTCGGGCTTTTGCAAAACTTTCCGGAGGTTTGAGTTTGTCCTTACTGTCACCGTATGGGCCTGAAAATAGGGTCGTAACTTCACAACCGAAATCACCAACGCGAAGGCAAGCTGCTCGAGTATAGGATACCGCAGCTCGGCACCCCTCAAAACCTTGCTTGTATAGTAGATAGGAAATTGTTGACTACCCTCCTCTCTTATCAGGACTGACCCCAAGGCTCTCGATGAAACTGCCAGGTACATATACAACACTTCCCCCGGCGATGGCCGACTTAGAAGAGGTGGGGTGCTAAGGAACTTCTTCAATTCGTCAAATGCTTTCTGACATTCTGGCGTCCATTCAAAACCCTTCACTTTCTTAAGGGTGTTGTAAAAAGGAAGGCATCTCTTAGCTGAACAAGAAATAAATCTGCCTAGAGCCGTCACCCTTCCATTGAGTTTCTGGACCTCTCTTACCGATCGTGGTGGCTCCATCTCCAGAATAGCTCGGATCTTTTCCGGGTTAGCCTCTATTCCCTTCTTTGAAATCATGTACCCCAAGAATTTACCAGACTGAACTCCAAAGGCACATTTCTCCGGGTTTAACTTCAAACCGAACTCCCTAAGCACTCCAAACGTTTCTGCTAGTTCCCGAGGTAAGTCTGCAGCAGTCTTGCCTTTGACAATCATGTCGTCGACGTAAACCTCCACATTCCTTCCTAACTGCCCCGCAAACATCTTATTCATTAATCTCTGGTAAGTGGCCCCGGCGTTTTTCAACCCGAATGGCATGACCCGGTAACAATAGGTAGCCCGGTGTGTAACAAAAGCAGTTTTCTCCTCATCGCTCTTCTTCATAGGGATTTGGTGGTATCCAACAGAGGCGTCCAGGAAAGCATATTCCTCAAACCCCGAAGTCGAGTCTACCAGAAGATCTATATTCGGCAAGGGGTAACAATCTTTCGGGCAAGCCTTGTTCAAATCAGTGAAGTCAACACACATTCTCCACTTTCCATTAGCCTTCTTCACCAGAACCACGTTTGATAGCCAGTCCGGGTACAACACTTCTCTAATGAACCCGCTCTTCAGCAGTGCGTCTACTTCCTCCGACATTGCCAGCTGCCGCTCGGGAGCATGGTTCCTCTTCTTCTGCTTGACAGGCTTGCAACTTGGCTGTATATTAAGAGCATGACATGTTACCTCGGGGGAGATTCCTCTGATATCTGAGGGTTGCCAGGCGAATACATCGCTAAATTCTGACAGTACTGCTACCAACGTTTCTCTCTCTTTTCCCTCCTTGCTAGCAGCAACCTTGACTACCTTTCCTGGTGAAAGTTCAATTTCTTTGAGTGAGTCCATGGGTTCTGCATTCCTAGCCGTTGGAATATCCAGTGCGTCCAAGGGTAATGCCTGATCTGCACCCTTTAACATGCTAATATAAGTTTCCCGAGCCGCTTTCTGACTGCCCCTCAGCACGGCTACACCTCCTTCAACAGGTATTTTCACAAGCAACTTTCGCATCGAAATGTAAGCATCCACCCCAACCAAAAGAGGTCGCCCAATGATCACGTTGTATGCTAATGGAATGTCAACCACCATGAAACAGCTCCTGCAACTGCACACCTTATCCTCATCACCGAGCTGTAATTCTAATGTCACTGAGCCTTCTACCTTGACCGGTTGTCCCGATATACCGATGATGGGCGCCAAAACTGTTTCCAACCGATTGACTGATAAACCCAAAGCTTTGTAGGCCTTCAGAGTGATAAGGTTCACCGCGCTCCCCGTATCAATCAAGATCCTCTGAACCAGGTAGTCTTGCATCATTGCTTCCACTACAAGTGAATCGGTGTGGGGAGTCCGGACATGGGCTTCATCTACCTCAGAAAATGTCACTTTGTAGCCTTCCACTCTTCGGCCTGCTCCCACGAAAAATACCTCCTTAGCTTTCCTCTTTCTAGATTCCTCAAAAACATCATAATGCGGGCCTCCTGTAATCACGTGAATCACCCCGACAGGGGCCTTTTTGCTCGAACTAGCTCGGTTATCTTGTCTTCTAGGTGAAGGGGATCTATCTCGCTTTCCCTTCTCATTACTTTTCACAAACTGCCCTAGTTTGCCCTGCCGGATCAAATACTCGATCTCACGCATCAACTGTCTGCAATCATTCGTCTGATGGCCTTTATCTCTGTGAAAAGAGCAGTACTGGCTCTGATCCCTGCTAGGGTCATCCATCATCGGGCGTGGCCAGTTAACCCGCTCGTTCTCCTTCAACCATGCCAGAATTTGGGATCTCGGTGCCGTTAACGGAGTAAACCGTTCTTCTTGTTTGCTCCTTGTGTTCGGTTTTGAGACCAAGTAGGCTCTGTTGGAATGGGCAGCCCCCCTTCCTCTAACTTCATCTCTACTACCATTGCCTCTATCTCGCCCTGTGCGAAACCCTCTATCCGAGTCTCTGTTATGCGAACTGTATCGGAGCCTGCGAGCCTCATCCATGCGTATGTACTTGTGTGCCCGGGACATTAGCTCGGTGAAATCACCTGGTGGCTTCTTGCTGAGGGAATCACTAAAATCCTGGCATCTCGTATTTCTGATAAGGGCATTGATGGCTACCTCCAAATTAAGACTCTGAATGTCCATGGCCACAGCATTAAATTTCTCCACGTAAGCTCGGAGTGTCTCCCCCTTCTCCTGGTACACCACGGTAAGGTCGGCAGACACTTTAGCTGGCCGGATGGCTGCCACAAATTTGGCAATGAACATGTCACTGAACTGCTCGAAGCTGTAGATCGAATTTTCCGGGAGGTTGCGAAATCATATCTGAGCCGAGTCAGTGAGTGTTTGGGGGAAAATTTTGCATAAAGCCGCCTCCTCCGTCGTATGTACCAACATAGTGTGGTGAAACTCGTCCAAATGAGCTCGGGGGTCCGTGCTACCGCCATACTTCGGCAGATTTGGTAAACGTATTTGGGGAAACGGGGTGGCTAAGATGTCTCGGGATAGAGGAGACCGGAAACTACCTTGGTACTGTAAAGTATTTCGGTTCTGATATTTCTGCATTCGCTCTTCAAATAGTTTCTCAAACTGCTCTGCTGTCAATGTGACCATGGTACCAGGGGCCAAAGTGCTCGGCAGTAATGGAGGTGGTGTTTGGGCCGGAGGCTGTATAGGCGCTAAAGTAGGGGGTGTTTGGGCTGAGGGTGGGGCTTGAGCCGCCATAGCCGACAAGGCTGTAAGCAGGGTTTGGGGAGTTTGGGGAGTCAGATCCGGGATTGTTGGGATAGCCATAGGCGCTTGCGGTGTAGTTGGTGTTTGGATCTGTGTAGGTGGAAATAATTGTCGTGCTGGAAGTGGGGAGATTTGCTCTGGTTGAGCTGGTTGGAGGCTTTGAATGAGTTGGCCAAGAAGGTTGGTTGAGGGTTGGGTTGCATTGCTGGGATGGCTAGAGGCTGGGGCGTCGGAAATAGGTAAATCGGGAAAAAGATCCATTACCGACTGAAATTGATGAATCAACTGAAACCTGTGGAGTGTTCCACGCTCACCGCACCAAATGATAACAAGGTAGAAATCTTCTGTTAATCTTCCCTTGAGTTACCTGAAAAGAAATCAAAGGACCGTCGTGGTTCCGACAGGGGAAGCTCCGACGATCAAGTCAGTTTTTCTCGATAATAAAGGCTTTTCTTGTATTGAAGTCTGGAGAGAGTAACGTACCTTGATGATTCTCCTTATATAGAGCTGTGCAAAATAGGAGGTAATCTCTTGAATAGGAAAAAATCACCTTCATTTCTTGATTGATACTTGATTCCCGATTTGTAAAGATTTGTTGAGTAATTCTTGGTACTTTCCATCATTATGCGATTAGGATCTCTTCAATATCTCCAAAATATTCGTTATTGATGACTTTCCATAATTCATTACCGAACTGTTACCGAAACCGGGCAACCATTATAGCAATTGTCGACGTGTCCGATTGTCGGACTCATGTCCGGTTAAACCCATGTGTCTTGTTGAACCCCTGTCGAGCTATAGATCGAAGAGCTCGGTTATCAGTAATGATGATTCTCACTTATATTATCTAAACTTCCCCCTTCCTCGAGAAAATGGAAATTTTTGCTCATAGTGGATCTATATACACTGAATAATGATAAATTTACAACTTTTTATCGGCTTGCTCTATATATGCCTGATGTAGGTACAAAATTTCTCGAGAAAAAATCGTTTTAACTCACCCTTTATTGCACCGTCAATGCAAAAATAAGAGAGCTAGAAGTCCATGGATCATCTACTCAAATCAACCCAATAATAAACAGCTGGGCCCAAATATGGGAACTGATGAGCCCAAGCATTGTACGGACATAGCCCAAATAAAGCCCACTATATTTGTGAAGAGCGCCAATAATAGATTTCAAATCTCGTCGTCTCTTTCCTGGCTTTTTCTGGCCGTGACCAGTGACCAGTAAACCTGCAACTGGTGCTTTAACTCTCTTTCAAATCTCTCTACTTCTCTGCATATCCACCGTCTCAGCCCTAATGACCCCTAAATGAATGATGTTCTGGCCAGTTTGATCGAAAATTGAACCTCTTCCGTACGGAAATGCCTTTGAGATCCGGCCATGGACAGGGAGGCTAACCTTCCGGTCCCACCTGCTGCTCCCCCGAAGAATCTCATCCGCCCGATCCTCAACGCCTACCCGACGTCGTCCTCGTCGTCTTCATTCTCTTCCTCCTCCCCGCCGGACTTTCTTCGGCATGTTCAAGCTGCTTTCAAGCGCCACCGCTCCCTTGGTACGTTCGCCCCCTTATCCCTCTACGTTATATGTATAGCTTTCTATAAAATGGTTTCAACTTCGTGGTTTTTGTCTGTAGGTTCTTCGTTTCTTAAAATTGGGAAAGTTAGGGTTTTAGTTTTACCAGGATTTACTAGTGATAAATTAGGTTATATGCTACCTTAGCAATTAATTTTTTTTACAGTGATAAATTGCTTATATTTAGAGTGGAACTACTAGTAATTTATGTGAAGTTGAAAGTCAGGATAATACGATGGTTCAAGGAAATGTTAATTGGTTAAAGGGTGAAATTGGAGGTTTTTGTTGGTTTTTACAATAATAAGTTAGTTATATGCTATGTTAGGAATGAAAAATTTCAAGATTGATAAACTGCGTCTGTTAGAATTGGAACTGCCAATATTTTATATGAAGTCGAAAGTCAGGAGAATATGATGATGGTTCAAGGAAATGTTTTTCTCTTTCAAATAGAAAATTTAAGTATCATTTTGGCTATTTAGTTACAGAAGTTGCCAAATACCTGAATGCTTGGCATGCTTATCTTAGGTATCATGCAGACAAATAATATAAAGCCTAGGCGTATATTGGTCCCACAGCGTGAAATATCTAAAAGTTCAGTTTCTGACACGGGGACGAAGAAATCTCAAGATGTCATTCCATCAAGTCAAGGTCAAGCTGTAGGAGATTCAATTATGAAAACCAAGAATCCAGTTGCTGCTGTTAGGGAAACTCAAGAAGATGCATCAATTACCCCTCCTTCTGTTTGTGGCACCATCACAAATTTTGATGAGAGTTACAAAACATCTGATGTGAAGGGAGATCACTTCAAATCTGATATTGATTGTAACGAGAATAAACAAATACCTTTATCACATGTAGAATCTAAACAGATTGATGTCAAGAGAAAAGTCCAGTTTTCAATGGCAAATAATGCTACTTCTCAAGGTAATATATTGCTTCCCATTATTATGAGCTTCTTGTGTCAAACTCATTTGTCCTGTGATAATTGTTCTTTGTCACATTCTCTGTGATTTGCAAAACTTTTTCTGAATTTTCACTGATGGAAATCATTCTTGAATTTGTCACTATGCTCTGGATATATTTTTCTTTCCTTTCTGTTCCAACATGCAGGGGCCGATGATCAAATGGCCACTGGATTGGAGAATTTACCTTCTCATATGGGTTCACTTGCATTGACAGAAATGGAATGGGATGCAAGCAATCAAGTAGAGGCACTGAATGGCATTATTGATGAATCAAAGCATCATAATTTTCAGAACATGGAACCTGATGTTTGTTTGAGGTCTGATGGTGCAGCATCTATGTTGGCAAAAAGAACAATGGTTGTTCAGGACCAACTACATCAATTAAGAAACTTTTTAAGCCAACCTGCTACTCAATCTTCAGTTGGCGGTCCATCATGTCCTACGACAACATCTGTCCATTCTACTTCAGTAGCCATGCTTAACTCAACGACTTATTGCTCTCATTCACATCCAGAGAGTGGAACTCATGTGGCAGTTGAACCATTGGGAGATTTTAATCTTAATTCTCAGCATAAGACTCAAAGAAACATGGAGCAGGTGTCTTACCCCTCACTAAAAGACACAAGTGCGATGGCAATTGACCAGACAGCCACCACAGCCCAAGCTTCTATTCCCATTACTGATGCTCAAATGAAGGAACATCATCAGAGTAAGGAGAAAGAGGGCAGTCTCACAAAGGAAAATGACATTCCAAAGCATCCTTCTTATGTATGTGATGGCACAATTAGAGGAAGAGGAGCAGCAGAAGATGTTACTGATTTACAATCTCAGGATCAATTGTCCAAAAACCCATCTTCAGATGCAAAGTTGGAGCCATCTAAACCTGAAAAACCAGAAAAAGTTGCAAGCAGTAAAAGTGCATCAGTGCCTCGTAAAAAGAATTATGACCCAGACTTGTTCTTCAAGGTCAATGGAAAGCTCTATCAAAGGCTTGGTAAGATAGGTAGTGGAGGAAGCAGTGAGGTCCACAAAGTCATTTCTTCAGACTGCACAATCTATGCACTCAAAAAAATCAAGCTCAAGGGTCGTGATTATGCAACTGCATATGGTTTTTGTCAGGAAATCTTGTATCTAAATAAATTGAAGGGAAAGAACAATATTATACAGTTAATAGATTATGAGGTACTCACTAGCAACTCACGAAAATGTCTGTTTATTACCATAGGTTGTGTCACTCTTGACTGCATAGTGAATATTCCATGTTATATCTCGTGTTATTCTCATATTAGAAACATGGAATATCAAGCTAGTAAATTTAGATATGCTATAATGGATCAGTGTTTTAAATACCTAAAATGGATTATAAATTGGAGGTAAAATAGCTGCTAAACATTACAGCAATGAAGTTTGTGATGCCAAGATGGCATAGTTCAAGATGTGATATTTCTATAGTAACCTCTTCATTTGTGCTTCATATTGTCATTAGTTCTTCCAGATACTCTTGCACTTGCAAAATATTATGTCTTGAAAAGGACCTACTATCCTCATCAGTCATCCTGAGCAAGTTAAATTTCTGAGATTCCCATATTTCAAAGACTTAGTACCCCTAGAAGGCTTTATTGTAGATTTTTTTTTTATCCAGTTATAAGGTATCTCTAATTTTCTTTTCTGGCATTAGGTGACAGATAAAAGTTTGCTTCGTGAGGTCATGAATGGATCCATAAGCAATAAAGATGGGAGAGTTAAAGATGATGGGTATATATACATGGTCCTTGAATATGGAGAAATTGATTTAGCTCATATGCTGTCACAGAAATGGAAAGAATTGGATAGCACTGATCAGACCATTGATGAAAATTGGCTCAGATTTTACTGGCAGGTCTTTGATTGCACATTACATTTTGCCATGTTGCTAATTTATATTTGTATTAATGCTCTCTATTTTTGTTTTAGGACATTATTTTTCACTTTATTCTGCTTAACGCTTAGCACTGTTCTAAGTATATAATGGTTATAGATAATAATCAATAAACATCTGGTGGCTCACCACTTGAACAAAATCTTGCTGATCCTGAAAGGTGGAGACCTTTTCTTAGCTGTTAGGGTCACCAGTCATGCAATCAAAATTTATGACTTTATAAGTTGAATCAGTTCTTACATTTGATGTAGCCTGTATTATTGGCATTTTACTATTGTCCTGATGTTTATGTATTTTTACTTTTATAATTGTTTCCTCTCTAGTATGGATTACCTAGGTTAGGTATATATGCTAAAAGTCATATTAAGTCACTGATCATGTCATTGATATCCAGTTTTTGTCACCAACATCCTATAATCTGAAGGACATCATGAACTTCTCTTGTTTTAGCATAGTAATTATCTTGCTTATTGTTGTGTAAATGAAAGATTGACATTATTGTTTAAAATATTTTGTAGCAAATACTTCTAGCTGTCAATACCATACATGAGGAACGCATAGTGCACTCTGACTTGAAGCCTGCTAATTTTCTTCTTGTCAAAGGTTCCTTGAAATTGATTGATTTTGGTATTGCCAAAGCCATAATGAGTGATACGACCAACATCCAAAGGGATTCACAGGTAAAATTTACTTATCCCTTGTTTGATTTAGAAGTATGTAGTCCACTTTGTATCCCAAGCATATGATTTGCCAGATCTTCCTGTCAGGAAACACTGCTTACTACTGTATTTTTCTGGAAGTAGGGATTGGATCATTCATATTTAACAAGAACCAGTAACCTAAATTTTCAAATTGCCAAAAGGCAGATGTTCTCTGGTCGCTAAAAATCATTTATTAAATTGATGCTTTAATTTTATTTAATGATTAAAATTGAGCAATCTCAGAAGATACTACTAATATGTAATCCTAGAAAATAAATTCCCAGCTCTCATGTATTCAACCTTTGCTGTTTGCTAAGTTTATCATTTATATTTGGTTATAGTTCTTTATCATGGATCATTACTATTCTGTCATTAAGAATCTGATTTCATTAAATAGCAGACATAATATCCATTAGAATCATTAAAAATGAGTTTTGAAGATGAATTTTCTATCCCAAAACAGCTGAATAATGGTTTCAGACAGTTTTTTTGCAACATCTAACGGATGCTCTTGCAAAAAGCAGTTCTTGACCTTAATGCACCCTTTTGACAATTCTTTATTCAAAGTTGTTTCTGTTAATTGAATTTGGATCTTCATTATTGCTGAAAGTGATTAGGCTGGTAAACGTGTGAGTTAGTATAATTTTCTTATACTGTTAAATGGCTAACTCTTGATTTATGTTCACAATTTGTGTCCTATGCATTTATATGCTAGATCTACTTGTTGAAGAAGCAATTGGCTGTCCTGGGTTCTTTATCAACCTGGAATCTTGGAATTAATATAAGCCTCTTCTGCTTCATATGTTGTCATATTTACATATCACTTGAGAAACCAAAGATTTGCTGAGTCGAGGATTTCGGTCCCATTGTTTGCTTAGTAGTTGTACTGGTGCAGGTAGGTACTCTAAGTTACATGTCTCCCGAGGCATTCATGTGCAATGAGAGTGATGCAAACGGAAACACTATAAAGTGTGGTAGGCCATCGGATATATGGTCACTTGGGTGCATACTTTATCAAATGGTATATGGGAGGACCCCCTTTGCAGAGTACAAGACCTTCTGGGCAAAGTTCAAAGTCATAACAGATCCAAACCATGAGATAACTTATGAACCAGTTTCTAACCCATGGCTTCTTGATCTCATGAAAAAATGTCTAGCCTGGGATCGCAATGAAAGGTGGAGAATTCCTCAACTACTTAAGCACCCTTTTCTTGTTCCTCCCATCCCTTCCCAACCATCCGATTTGTCTCAAGATCAAAACTGTAAGCTGCTTCAACTTGTTGCTGAAGCATGTGCTGGTAGCCAGGAAGCCACTAAGCTCTGCTGTGACCTCCAACAATTTCTTAGAGATCCAGCCTTACCTCTAACATCTCAGTCATTAGCTCCACGAGACCAGCAATGTATGGTACTGTCTCAATTGTCTAAGCTTAGCTTTAAACTGTGGGAATGTTTGTCAAAGATGGAGAGAAACTAGAAACGGATCCAACTGTACAAATTAACCAACTTTGGGAAGTTCCTTTATTCCTGAAGAGAATTGTGATAAATCATGCTCAGTCCTTTTACATCTTTCTGTATGTAATTATCCAGGTTTGTGTCATATTTTTGATATAGGAGAAATTATAATCTGCGCCTAATGTAGGCATCTATCTCCCTTTTGGACACTGAATTTAGCCCGGCATATGTTGGATATATATTTATGGCAGATAGATAAGCTTCCACAAACCATATTTTGAGCTCAAGTAAAATAATATTTGTTGTGCTCAGAAAAATTTTAGATTTTGGAGCATGTTTTGCAAACTGTGCGAGTCCTTCCACATTACTGGGGCCAAAAATAAAAAGCTTTGCTTTTTCATTTTCCTTTAATTAAGGCTTACTTGGATACAACTCCAATTATCATTGGACCAAATCGAAATTGCAGCGAAACTGATGAGGGTTCTATAATATTCAATGAGAAGTACAGGAGCATCGTCGTTCTTCATCTAGCAAAATCTACAACAGAAATCATTTCTGCAACATGTCAATGTTGGCATACAATTTCGGTAAAATCCCAATTGGTAATATACTAGAGATAGCCTGTCTCGAAGTTCAAAATTTAGTCAAATATTCGACAGCAAGGCAGATGGGCTGCAAGGAAAGGCAGAAACAGTCTAGTAAACACATTCAGAGAAGTTAATGTTGAGTCCAAGTAAATGAAATGTGACCGAAGTCGGTGGCTTTCTCATCCAGGCTGGTGCAGGAATTTGTGCAGAGTTTACCGGCAGATCTTGGCAGATCAAATTCGCAAAGGTTTAAAGGATGTCTGAACAGAAACTAATGGTCTCTTAATATTTCATTCCACACATAAGCATAGGCATTTCCTTGCAGCAGGAAAAAGAGTTACCACTGATGGTAGATAGTATATATTTCTCTTAGTGCACTGCTACTCATCATCTTTAGAAGAAAGTTTGTAAGAAGCTTCTGCACGTGCTTCCTCCAACTTCATCATCAGCTCCTTCATGAAAGGTGTATTTGTCCCGTGAGTAATTCTAAGTATATCCACTGCCTTGGAGAATAATTTGATAGCACTTTCTGCGTCCCCGAGCAACCTTTAACATCAGTAACAGCAGCCAGTTTTTTAGCACAAAACACTGAAAATGGTGATATAACATGAAAAGTAATCAAGGTATTCAAAGTAGCTCATTTCGCTTATGCATTTCTGCATCTGGTCCAGGTCAATTTCACTGCAGGTTGAATATTCTTATCCAGAGATATAATCACCATATTCCAAAACAACAGTTGCATAGCAGATCTCAAACATGTTATTTACTAAAAAGCATGGTTCAGAATCTTCTTGATGATTATCTGCACTCACACATTGCATGCGTAATTTGCAACAGCATTCCATACTACCATCATTTTCATTGCCAAGCCCAGAGGAAACTAGCACCCTGGCCAATTAAAATATTGGTTAATTTATCAACTTATTCAAAACAATTAAATGCATTTCTACATAACACATATCCCAATTGATTCATATTTCACAAGCCAAGGTTTGGAAAACAATGTTTCTGCATCTGCAAGTTCCTAAGGCCCACTTGACCATTAAAGCTGTTCCTCTGTCCACTTAAGCAAAAGGATTGATGTTTCAAGCAATTCGCATATCATCAGGTAATCATGAGTTGAAAGTGTATTGAAGAGTGCAGGTAAATCAACTAAATCTATAAAGGGAAAATAACTAACCACTCAAGTTTTCCACCAGAATAATACTGCAATCCAAGCAAGGGATGAAATTCTGGATAAACCCCTACGATGAAACAGAAAGCTGCAGTCAGGCATCAGCAGCAATAACTATTTCAATTTTGCAACTCAAAAGATCAAAAGAAACATTATCTTGTCAACGCTTTAAATTAACAGAAAAAATTCGACATCAAAGCACAATTCAGTGGTTATGAGCACGAGCAACCATAACCCTATAGTATATGTATAAGCCAGATATGTTAATCTTATCAAACAAAGCTTTTACTAGTGTTTCAAGACTGAAATAGAAATTCTTTTTCACAATTAATGAAGGAGTGAAAGAATACTATCCATAGCAGAATATCCAAATGCTATCAAAGCCTGATAATAATTAAAATAGCATTTCTAGTAACTCCTATTCAGGATTAATGTCAAAAAGTGGCATACTTTGGTACACGGTGATGGTCAATCTGCAATATGACAGAGCTTGTGTCCAGTCTTCCAGCTCCATCAACATCTACAAAAAGCAAATAATTCCAATCACATGCATATGTTAATATTTGTAGCATATTGATACAAGCATTGGATTCTGTATTACGAAAATATAGACAATTCAATAAGAAAATTAACTACAAATAAAAATGCACTCAAAATGCTACCTTCAGAAGCTTTTCTTGAGTTTGCATCAAGCTAATTGAAAAGGGATGGCACAATTTAATTTGAAGTTCCTCAATACTCTTATACATTGAAATGGTTTCCTGCACATCTTAGCTCACTTGAGGACTAAACTTTGGTTTAACTATATTTATGTGAACCCATTCCTGTACAACTTAGGCTTGGTCAAAAGAGGAAAAAAAAATAAAAAGCAGCAAAATTTGAACCATGGAAAGAAAGGAAGTGGTTTCTGCTATCAAATGGGCAAAAAGATGAAGGATTCTCAATCCAAACAACAGTAAAGGATACTGCCAGAGGACATAGACTTGGAGGCCTTGTCTGAAGCTGCCTTAATTTCAGCTATTAACTGTTTCACCTCTTCTTTGCTCCTAAGAAGCCCACACTGTTGGCATACAAATCCTCTGTCACCTGCACATTTAAAAAAATTTATGAAAAATTTGTGCAAACCATCTGGTTGACGGAATACAACTAAAACATATACCAGAATCACGAAGCAGGAAACCGTTGCATCTATCATCTTTACACCTGTATCCTTCTAGAGTTGCACTTTCCTGGATATCATCTTTTTGACCCTTCAACAGAACATACACATCATTAACCAGCAGATAAATGAAAGTAACTCAGAAGATTTTTATTCAACCCAAAAAGTAATTACCAATTTAATGCAACGAGGACACGAACAAGTAAAAAAGTACTGTCGTTTGAGAATCTCTTGCCGTGTCATAGTGCTTCCAGCAGTTTCTATGTAACTAATAAACACCTTAAACAAAATCAACAAACAAAATACAATTAGAATTGACAAGAAGGCAAGAAAGGAGAAACACTGGGTGCTGTAGAAGAATATGCAACATAACTAGTTTCAAGCAATGTCATATTTTCAATAAGAATGTTGAATGGAGGCTAGAAAAACTGATGAAGAAACAAGCAATTCAGAGGGGCTGCTGCTGGGCCGGACTCCACCTGGGCCACAAAAGTTGAGGGTGTATACCAGGAAGAAGAAGCTGCAGCAATATGGGAAGGGTACTCTGGGGAATTTACTAATGTAATTCTGTTATGAAGGAAAAAGAAAGAGTTAGTTACACCTAGGTGTCCAGCTAGGCACTAGGGGTAACGGCTGGATTGATTTTTTGGTTTTCTTAAGGAAGGAATGAGAGGAGAAGGGGGGTATCGGAGAATTTCTGTTTTTCTGCTTTCTTAGTGAGCAGGGCTCCATCTTTGGAGAGGGAAAGCTATTTCCTGTGGGCATTGTATTGTTGACAGTGCATTTACTATAATAATATCAGTATCTTCTCCTCACAATCTATTCTCTTGACCTGTGTTTCTTTGTATAATTCATCAATACTGTGTTTTATCTAACAATTTGGCGCCGTCTGTGGGAAACGAAATGGCAGACCCACCAAACACCCGCCTGCAAACTATGCAAAATAAAATCGATTCCCATGACGAAACGCTTGGACAAATGCAACGTTCATTGGCTACACTCCACAAACTCGTAGAAGAGGTATTAGACAAACTCCCGCAAAACCCAGGGAAGAGACCCATGACCGAAGAAGCAACCACCCAATACGAAGTTGAGGAAACAGGGGACTCTGAGAAAACACCAACAAGGGTCAATCTCTCAACCAATGCCAAACATGGCCATCATATCCCTCACCCACTAGATTCCTGTATTAGACCCAATCACTTTGAAGCTGGAACAATGGCTCTACCTAAGGTGAAAGTCCCAGAGTTTAGTGGCCCTGAACCTCGGAGTTGGATTGCCAAGGCGGAGCTCTACTTCAGCGTGAATCAAACCCCTGAGCGAATGAAATTAGCAATCGCCCAGATGTGCATGACTGGAGCTGCCATAACTTGGTTTTCTCAAGCATTGCGCGACAATCCTCATATGACCTGGGAGCAGTTCAAACTTCGCTTGAGCGGGCGGTTTGGCAAGCGAAGAACACAGAACCCGTATGAGGAGCTACGCAACTTGTTCCAGACTGGAAGTGTCGATGATTACATCGAGGAGTTTGAGTCGATTATCGGGTACATTCCGAAATCATCCGAGGAGCAGTTTTTGGGTTATTTCATGGGAGGATTGAGAGAAGAAATAGGAAGATGGGTGCGATTTTTGAAACCACGAACCTGTGAAGAGGCAATGGAGTTGGCCCGCGATTCCGAAATCACTTTTGGTGCCCTGGGGGGACGATCGGCGGCAAGGGAAAGGGGCGGTGCAAACTGGAACAAGGTGGAGATTTCTCATGCTTCCCACCAAAACCCGCGCTCACATAGCCAAAGGGAAATGGGCCAAGCCGACCCTAAAGGAAAACACCCAAACTCAGGCCCACTAATCCCTCATGAAACGACATTCCCTCGTGCGTTTCCATCCACCCACAGAAACCATCAACAGCCTCGCAATAGGGGACCTCGTCACCTTTCCCTGAAGGAGATGGAGGAGCGGCGCCGGCTAGGACTGTGTTTCAAGTGCGCCCAACCCTATAGCCCCCAGCACCGGTGTAATACAGGGGAATTGAAGGTAGCTATCCTTGAGAACGAGCTGTTCTTTGACGTTGAGGAGCTGACCGGAGATGGGGCAGATACAGAGAATGACGAAGGGGAAGAAGCTAGGGAGGGGGAATGCAATTCTCTGGAAGCATATTTTGGAGAAAGAATGGGCTCAAGCGGACCCAGTACCTTGAAGCTGCAAGGCGCGATTAACAGAATCCCCATCTTACTTCTTGTCGATTCCGGGGCCACCCACAACTTTATTTCCCGCAAATTGGTAAGGTCCCTAAATCTCAAAGCTCAACTTACTCCTGCTGTAAATATCAAATTGGGAGATGGGTACAGAGTGTCAGTCAGCGAACAATGCAAGGGCGTTGAGATAGCGTTGGGAGCTATTATCTTGCGATTAGATGCGTTGGTGTTTGATCTGGGACATTTGGATGCAGTGTTGGGTATCGAATGGTTAAAAACCTTGGGGGATGTTATGCACAATTGGGAGCAAGGTTGGATGCGGTTCAATTATGAAGGCCGGCAGGTTGAACTAGCGGGTGTAGAGGGCACCTCCCTGGATATGGGGGCTTTGCAGGCTTGGTTGGGAGGAAGGAGCTTAAAGCAACTGTGCCTAGATATGAACCCAAATCAGGCAGCACCAGTATTGTTACAGGGACTTACTCAGGAGCAAAGAGCAGACATCGGTGTTATCATGGAGAGGTTCTCGGCAGTATTTGAGCCTATGACTGGGTTACCTCCTCGGAGACTGCACGATCATGCCATCCGCCTTATTCCTGGACATGCAGAAGTCAGTGTTCGCCCTTATAGATATCCGCACGCTCAAAAGGCGGAAATTCAAAGACAGGTGGAAGAGATGTTGCAGCAAGGGATTATCCGCCCCAGCCAAAGCGCCTATTCTAGCCCCGTTCTTCTGGTCAAGAAGAAGGACACCTCCTGGCGGTTGTGCATAGACTATAGGGCGTTGAACAAAGTAACAGTGGCAGATAGGTATCCAATTCCGGTTGTTGAGGAGTTGTTAGATGAGTTAAATGGAGCTGCATTCTTCTCTAAATTAGATTTGAAGTCGGGTTTTTATCAAATCAGGATGCGGGCAGGGGATGAACATAAGACTGCCTTCCGCACGCATGATGGCCATTACGAATTTCTGGTGATGCCGTTTGGGCTCACCAATGCCCCCTCAACTTTCCAGAGTGTTATGAATGATGTCTTCCGGCCATGGTTAAGGCGCATGGTTTTAGTTTTCTTTGATGACATACTGGTTTACAGCCAAAGTTGGGAAGAGCACCTGGAACACCTAGCCACTGTATTGCAGATTTTGAGGGATAACCAATTCAAAGTAAATCCCAAAAAGTGTTCGCTGGGACAGACTTCCATTGACTACTTGGGACACTGCATCTCAAAACAGGGTGTGTCCGTCGATCCCACCAAAATCACCGCTGTCCAGAATTGGCCAATTCCAAAAAATGTTAAGGGGGTAAGGGGATTTCTTGGGTTGACGGGCTACTATAGAAAATTCATCCAAGATTATGGAAAGATTGCACGGCCCTTGACTGAGCTAACTAAGAAGAACGGCTTCCAATGGAATGAGCAGGCTCAATCAGCATTTGAAACCCTGAAAAGCAAACTTACAGCAGCCCCCTTGTTAGCATTGCCCAACTTCGATAAGCCCTTTTGTGTTGAGTGCGATGCATCTGGGACGGGTTTAGGGGCTGTATTGATGCAGGAGGGTCGGCCTCTTGCTTACTTCAGTAAAGCTTTAGCGGCTAGCAACCTCTCCAAGTCAGCATACGAGAAAGAACTCATGGCTTTGGCACTGGCCATCCAACATTGGCGGCTGTATCTATTGGGGAGGAGGTTCACAGTCTTTACCGATCAAAAAAGCCTGCGCCACTTATTACAACAGCGGGTTACCACCACGGATCAGCAAAACTGGTTAGCTAAGCTTATGGGGTATGTGTATGAAGTGCAATACAAGCCAGGGAAACTCAATACAGCTGCTGATGCTTTGTCCAGGCAACAGGACTATGCCGAGCTTACTTCTTTCATCTCTTCTCCCTCTTGGACTGAAGGCAGTAGCCTAATTAATGAGATAAACCAGGACCCACAGTTGACGGCCATCAAGAATGCTTTAATTGCCAATCCCACATCTAAGCCCAACTATGAGTTGCGTCAAGGAGTGTTGTACCGTAAGGGGAAACTGGTCATCCCATCTAATTCACCATGGATCCCAGCCATGCTACGCGAGTTTCATGATACTGTTATTGGTGGACATTCGGGATATTATCGGACTTATCGTAGGATCGCAGCAAATTTTTATTGGCGGGGGATGGTACAGCGGGTCAAAGAATATGTCAGGAATTGTTCCATTTGCCAACAGTTTAAAGCCTCAACCCTTGCTCCGGCAGGTCTCCTACAACCTCTTCCTATACCACAGGCTGTGTGGGAGGATATTTCGATGGATTTCGTCATTGGAATGCCCAAGTCCAGGGGGTATGAAGCTGTTTTGGTCGTTGTGGACAGGCTGTCTAAGTATGGGCATTTTTTGGCCTTGAAGCATCCATATACGGCAAGGGCAGTTGCTGACCTGTTTGTCAAAGAGGTGGTGCGGCTCCATGGTTTCCCGAAATCTATTGTGAGTGACCGAGACCCCATCTTTATGAGCAGATTTTGGCAAGAATTGTTCAAATTGCAGGGAACGCATCTCAAGTTTAGTTCTTCCTACCACCCAGAAACGGATGGACAAACAGAGGTGATCAACAGGTGTCTAGAGACCTATCTCCGATGCTTTGCGGCTGACCAGCCACGTTACTGGAGTCAGTGGTTACCCTGGGCTGAATTTTGGTACAATACTTCCTTCCATGTGAGCACCGGAGCAACTCCTTTTGAGGTAGTGTATGGACGGAAGCCACCAACTATCCTACAGTATGTGCCAGGCGAGATTCAAGTGGAGGCAGTCGCTCAAGATCTACAAGACCGTGATGAGGCTTTGAGGCAACTTAAGGAGCACTTGTTTCGGTCACAGCAGCACATGAAGGCATACGCTGACAAGAGTCGTCGAGATGTTCAATTTGAAGAAGGGGACTGGGTTTACTTGAGGCTGCGACCTCATAGGCAGCAGTCAGTCTCACGGAGGATTTATCCGAAACTCTCAGCTCGCTATTATGGGCCATTTCAGATTGAGTCTAGAATCGGAGCAGTAGCGTATCGCTTGCGACTCCCAGAGTCTTCCAAGGTACATCCTGTCTTTCATGTTGCTTTGCTTAAAAAAGCCATGGGCAACCAGCCTAGTTCTAACCAACTACCCCCTGAGCTTGAGTTGGAAACCACTACAGACTCTGTTCCTGCGAAAATATTAGCCACCAGGGTGGCTCAAAGGGATGGGGAGCGCATTTCCCAATGTCTGGTACAGTGGCAAGCCAAGGGACTCGAAGAAGCTACTTGGGAAGATGAGTATACTCTCAAGAGGGATTACCCACAGCTGCGTCTTGAGGACAAGACTATCTTTCAAGGGGATGGTATTGATGAAGAAACAAGCAATTCAGAGGGGCTGCTGCTGGGCCGGACTCCACCTGGGCCACAAAAGTTGAGGGTGTATACCAGGAAGAAGAAGCTGCAGCAATATGGGAAGGGTACTCTGGGGAATTTACTAATGTAATTCTGTTATGAAGGAAAAAGAAAGAGTTAGTTACACCTAGGTGTCCAGCTAGGCACTAGGGGTAACGGCTGGATTGATTTTTTGGTTTTCTTAAGGAAGGAATGAGAGGAGAAGGGGGGTATCGGAGAATTTCTGTTTTTCTGCTTTCTTAGTGAGCAGGGCTCCATCTTTGGAGAGGGAAAGCTATTTCCTGTGGGCATTGTATTGTTGACAGTGCATTTACTATAATAATATCAGTATCTTCTCCTCACAATCTATTCTCTTGACCTGTGTTTCTTTGTATAATTCATCAATACTGTGTTTTATCTAACAAAAACCCTAACAAAAAAAGGAGAAAAGCAAGCAAGTAATGTCTTGATGTTGGAATAGGGACAAGCTGGATGCAAAGGTACAAACATATTGCAGGGCCATTTTATTTTACAGAATGATGCATGACTTGTGAAAGAACAAGTTTGAATCTCACAAACAATATGCCAAATTATGTTCCAATTCAATGTAAGACTATCATGGCCTACTTTGATCGTTTAGAGTTTTTTTTTTTAGCGACTAAGTTCGGTTGGAAATTGTCATTCAGATATAAATGCACTTTTTTAGTCTAATCTTATAGTAACTCACCACCAAATATTTTAAATCCTAACATGCAATCCTCAGCAATCTAGAAGCCACAAAGTTTTAATCTTCAATTAGTTCTTATATATTTTGGTTTACTCAATTTTGTATTTGCAACAATATCAAGTTTTGCTGGGAGGTTCATTTTTTTCAGAAGACTCCTAAGAAGCTTCAGAATTCTTTGGGACTGTGCTATGCAACTTATACTGTAGACTTCTTAAGAGTTAACCTATAGAGTTCTAAGAGCAAAATTCTATCTATAATTTCCATGACAAAACATAGTTCACATCAAATTTTTATCCTTGCAGACCTTGAAAATGTTCCTTGAACATCCTTTTGAATAACATATTACATGTGGCAACATTGATACACTCAAAGTACATAATAAATAACTTTGCAAGAAAACAATTCTCAGAAACTCTTTAGGCTGATAAAGTTCTATGATGGTTGTCAAATGAGTAGATCTAGCCAATTAGCCACGTGAAAAACAGCACCTTCACTTCTTCTGTTAATTCATAGAACATATTGGGTAAGAAAAGGTTGCTCTACCTCATCCCCTTTTGCTATGTGTTGTACAGCACGTACCACAGCCAGCCTTCCCTCAAATACCAAAACAGCATTGGGGATGCAACTGCAAATGAGAACAAAAAGGAGATAAACAAACCATAAGGAAAAAAAAATTGATTCCAATAAGATGATTACCTGTGGTTAATAATGGAAATAACAGGATACAGTCCTGTTCCCAGGGGTCTCAGCTCACTGTCACAAATGGTATGGGCATTGCATGAAAGCTGCATTTGATTGTTGAGGATCAGAGAAAGAAGCATCGGAACATTTTTCTTACTAGTTGAAACTTGAATCGTATTATACATAGGACCACACATCATCAAACTGAAATTAAATGATAATCGAATGCAGTTGCACAAACAGTAAAATTCTGCATATCTAATTACACACCCTTGCTCAAATGCATAAAATTTTATTTAGTGCCCATCAAGTTAAAAGCATAAGTTAGACGTTCTTCAATTTTCATATTAACGTTTTTGAGCACCGATTAGGATTCCAGCTTAAAATTGCAATCTCCCTTTCGATTTTGCTCAAGGGAAGCTTAAGCAAGGGAAAGTCTAAAAACCTATGTTACAGCTTCATGCCAAACACTGAGGCTACTCCAAACATCTTATGTCTATCTATTAAAACCATAAGGGAGAAACTGAAGGTGCTTTGAAAGATGATGATTAACTGTAAAGAAAAGAATAACCTAGAATAGGTTGAAGACCTTGGAAAAGTTCTCTGCGATCTCTTTTATGTTCATATCAGGCCACTGAAGAATCAAGTTGACAAGATTGGCCATCTGAGCATATAGCAGTAGTTGCTTCTTGTCAATGTCTTTCATGTCTTTATCAAATATTAGGTTAAATAAAAACGAATCCAAATATGGAATTGTAATACTACCAAAAGGATATATGATATATGTCATGCTGATCAAGCCTAACAATAACATGCAAGACAGGAAGGATACGAGCAACCAATGCCTCGACCAAATTATAATTGTCTGTAGCAGCAGCAGGAATAACCTACATTTAACAGAATCAAGCATAATAAGACTTAATTTAAAGTATACTGAAAAGTGCACGAATCCACCAACATTCAAGTCACTATTATTATACACCAAATAAATGATAAAAGGAGCATAGTGTAATTTACAACACAGAGGATAACAAATCAGTTACCTTATCACTTTGCAATTTTCTCCGTAGGTAAAGTCTCACCATCAAACGTATGGAAGGGGTAATAGACTTGCGCCTTTCCTTATCAAACTTAGAGAGAGCAATGCATTCAAGACGATGCAACTTCCAGTCCAGCTTCTGCATAATTACAAACAAATATCATCAAAAGCATCGATTACATAGAAATGGAAAGACTTTACTATCTTGCATAGCACATTTTAAAGCTAAAAGACTAGCAAAAGAAACGAACTATAACAAAGCCAAACTGTGAAATTTAAAGGCAACAAGATCAAAAAACTCTAAATGGAGAGAGCAAACCTGGCAAGTGCTCCCACAGTACCACACAACTTGACAAGCAGAGCACTTTTTGAGGCTACCTGAAGTGAAACATCCATCGCAACGCGACTCAGTCGCTGAGTTATTTGATACCCAGACATATGGTTGTTGGCTTATAATCACTTCTCCTGTAATACATATGGAGAAAACACGGTAAATAAATAAGTTCATACTAGAAAATGAGCTATATGAATCAGAAATTAGCAAGAAACCTGGATAAAAATCCTTCGTCGTCAACAGACATCTTCCTTTCTCTGGAGAATTAGAAACACATAAACCCCAATTTTGAAGAGCATTTTGCAACTCTCCCATGGAGATTCTCGCGCTTTCTCCACTGCCTCCAGAATGTTCAAAATCTCCTTTGTTACGAAACAGCAACAATTTTAAAAAGTTAAGGTGACATTACTTCGTCGAATTATACCACCAAAGAAGCTGTATAAACCGCGAGATGAATATGACGTGTCTTATAATTAAATATCCACGGCTAGCACCCGCCTGTGAGCATAAATTTTGAAGCTTCGCTGTGACTTTAGTTTTTATAAGTTTCTCCGTCGTGAATATTGAACCTCTTCCATTACAGACGATGGTTAATTGAAACTTTCTTCTCTAGCTCATGCCACTCTGTGTGTCATTTCGCTTTGCAGACAAGCTTATACCTGTAATCAACAAAAGGCAATACGCTATCTGCAAGTCATTAGCTGCAATGGATGGCAGCTGTTCGGCGTCGTATTGTAGCCTGGTATTATGTGGAAAATCGGCTGAAGATAAGGAGATAGCTCAGTCTTTGAAGCAAAATGGCGCTCTAAAACTCCCTGAAAACGCCGGAATTTCCTTATTTTTGCAATCGGAGATAGCTAAAGCTGAGAAAGAAGAGGCTTTCGATGTAGACTCGTACTTCAGTTCTCTTTCCACTAGTCAATTCGGTAGGTTCCTCATTTGGTCTCCGCGGTTAACTTCGACGCACGATGTCGTTTCGCAGTAAGCATCACCAGAATTTAGGTGTTTCTCTTTGCTGCTCTGTATGTGCATAATTAACGTTTAATTTTATTTGGCAGCAATTTCAATGAGATTCCAGTTGGTGCAGTTTGTGTTGCTGATGTTCAATATAAAGGGAGAGGTTTTGGATTTATGGTTTTTTGATAGTTGAATTCACAGTATGAAATGCTTTTTTGGTTCAATTGCTTCGTTTTCATTTTCTTACATGCTTAGGTCGGTCCAAGAATGTATGGGAATCACCGCTAGGTTGCCTATTGCTTTCATTTACTGTTCAAATGGAAGATGGCCGAGTTTTGCCATTGGTGCAATACGTAGTATCTCTAGCTGTTACAGAGGCCATAAAAGATGTTTGTCATCAAAATGTAAGTTGCTTTCGGCAATGAATTTTCATGACTGTGTATGCAGGAATGCATGTTTGTCTTTGAAACTTATCTGAGCGAACTTTTAAACTGCATAAGTTGGGAGATGATGACTTAGATAGGTGGAATTGATCAAGTTGTGTCCAGAGTATGTGATCTTAGAGATTAGAGTAATAAAAACTCATCAGAGTGGTGTCTGACTGTAATTTTATTATATTTCTAGTACATCAATTAGGACCAAGCCAAAGGTGCAATATGTAACGTTGTTTCAGATGAAGGTGAAAGATTAAAGTTCTTTGTATTTCACTGATGGTGACTCGGCAATTGATGCTGCACATCATGCTTTTGTTAAATTCTTTTACTTAATGTATGAATTTTTAGGACATCAATGCCCTCATTTCAGCAATATCATTTATTTCAGGGATTACCATTTCTGGATGTTAAAATAAAATGGCCCAATGATCTTTACTTAAATGGTCTTAAAGTTGGTGGCATCCTATGCACTTCAACATATAGATCAAAGAAGTTCAATGTCAGTGCTGGTAAATAGATTATCTTTTCTGCTGTTTTGAGTATCCATGATTCCACATTATTTATCTTCTGCAGGCAGTCCATAAGTTATTCTATGCAAAAAAGGCAGTTCTAAACAACTTTCCTCCTTGCAGGTATAGGTCTGAATGTTGATAACGAGAAACCAACAACATGCTTGAATGCAGTATTAAGAGAATTATCTCCTGCTGCTTCCCACTTAAGACGAGAACATATTCTCGCTGCCTTTTTTAACAAATTTGAAACTTTCTGTGATCTTTTCTTTAGTCAAGGTGAATTTATGTTTTAATTTGTGGCAAAGTCATGTCCATTGCTGAATTTGCCATTTCTAACTATCATTCATTCTATGGAAGTGTCATCCGACTATGAAATATGATGATGTTGTTGATTTCATGCATCAAACTACTGTATAACCGTGGAAGTTGACTTAATATTCTTATAAAAGAAAATAAAAAGTAAATCATGCCTCAATGTAATTGTTTCACTTATGACTCTAACAAAACATGATAAAGTTTACCCAATTGGCATCTTCATGTAGCCTGCATGCAAATTGTGTATTGTCAAGCTAAATTAAGAAGCAAAAGGTCTTTCCATTGCTGCATCCGGAGAAGCTTTAATAACAGCAAGTTTTCCTCTTATTAATGTGATTCTTTTTCCAAAATATAAACCCATGTGTGATCGTTTTGAGTTTTGTTGCATATCATCCAGGGTTCCAAACTCTTGAGGAGCTGTATTATAGAACATGGCTACATAGGTGAGATGTGCATTATTTTTCTTATTCTCAAATCATTTACTCATGTATCATTTCTATCATGGCCATTTTATCAAGTCTGTGAGAACCTAAGACAGCACAAATCATCTTCTTTGGGGAGAGAGAGAGAGATTGAAGAAAAGAGCTTTTTCTATTTGATCACCATGTCCAAACATGTTGAATTGTTATTGTTGTTTTGCCAAATATAATTCATCTGTCTCTATAGTGATAACTGCTTTTAAAGCAAAATAAGTAAACAAATAAAGAAGAAGAACAACAACAAGACTCGTAAGGCATCTAACATGCGGACTGACACATTTAAATGGTTTAATCAATGGACAAGCATGTAGTAAAATGTTTTGCCCCCAGCATAACTCTCGCTAGCTTTTAGTCGAATTGTCTTTTCTTCTCTTCAGTATATTATGCTTGTTGCTATCAAATAGACAAGTATTACTGTTGGAAACCAAACCATCTTTCTCATATTGAAGCCACTTAACAAATAGTATGGAATGCGGTTCTCAAGATGAACCTTTAACGCGTGCTCTACATTGACCATTGCTCTGATTCTATCTCAATATATGCATGTAGCGGACAGAGGGTCATTGTGCAAGAAAAAAAAGGGGATCAAGTACTGGAGAATGTGGTCACTATTCAGGTATTGCCAATTGAAATGTTTTTTAAATAAGTTGCAACTCTGAAATTTCGAATATGCATGCAAATATAGATAAAGTTGTCTATACACTTTATTCCTCTTCTGGCTGGAGGTAAAGGATTTTATTTTTATGTGATTTTGAAGAATGTGGATTTCATGCTAAATTTTGTATTTCTTTGTTACAAGCATATTTTTATAGGGAAGACGTTGTCCGCATGCCCATGATTCGTAGGCATTAAGCTTGGAGGGATAGGATATTAGCTGTTGAATGAGTTTCTTGCGGGAGCACCTAAGCCACCATCTTGTTAGTTTCATTTTTCAGAAAATAAAATCCGAAGAAAAATCCATATTTTGCTGCTGGAACTAGTAGAATAAAAAATTAGTCAAATTTGGATCAGAATTCCCATTATTTGCTCTGATCCTCCCTTCTTCATTCTTTCATTTCGACACTTGCTACAAGCCTTAACCATCTCTTGTTTACATGGATTTCATTAATTTAAGAGGAATGACCAATAGTCCTTTGATTAATTTGATAAAAGAACACAGAATCAATAGTTGATCCATATTCAGCAATGAACACTAATTCAGGTGCATGGATGCCAAGTGAATGTGGTTATCATGCTTCTGGTGCTGAACCTGAAACACTGCATTGTTTACTTAGTTCATTCTTTCATTTGCAGGGCTTAACATCCTCAGGTTATTTGTTAGCAATTGGTGATGACAATCAAATGTGTGAGCTTCATCCTGATGGAAATAGGTAAAATGATAATATCTTGTTTGAAGATATAAATTGCCTCCGATGTCTTATAAAAGGTTCCAATTGCAAATGCATGGAATAGATGATTGTCAATGCCGTCTCATGCTTATTAGTAATTATGAAATGAAATATGTAGCACATAGGTAGTGCTTGGAAGCTTTCTACATTTTGTTAAGCCACTGTGGTGAGCAATGACATCTGGTTCTGTGAAAGTTGATGTGTCATTCCTTTTCTTCCCTGGGGGAAGGGAGAGAGGCTCATATGGATTCCTCTGTTTTGGGTTATGTAGAAACAGCTAGGAAACCAAAGATGGTGGCAAAGGCTCTCATCATTTTGTGTTAACTGCAGTCCTCAATAAAATCTGGAAGAGGTACACTGTTTGGGAAAATGATAAGTGTGAAGCTGATGCTTCTACTACTTGGGTGGATGAAAGAGTTAAAATTCAAATGCAATTATCAATTTAAGTACGCCATACAAGATACACTATGCGTTTGTGGTTGGTTACTTTGTATATAATTCTATTGTTGGTTTTTGTATTGATATGCGCTTAGGAAGTTAAGCCATTAAACTTGCAAATGAGGACTTTCTGAATCTCAAGAATATTCTCAAGTCCGGAAAATTTCTTCAGCATTTTTAAAGACAGAGAAAATTCTCAAAGGCCTATGTTGCTCAGAATCTTACTGATATGGATTGTCTTTGTAAGGGAACTCCATTGATTGTCTGACCTAGAAGCAATTCCTGTTAATCATTTTGGTTTAGAGTATACAGTTCTGTTTTCTTAGAATCTTAATTAAATTTCGGTTTCTAACTGTCAATGATAATATGAATAGTTTGTGGAAGAATTTTTATTTGAATTACAAAAATTATAGGTGGCCATCCGTCAGTAGTGAAAGAGAAATCTTAGTCTAACATTTCTCAAGGTCTTCAGTGATTTTAAAGCATATACAGGAAAAGAGTATTTTATATAAGCTCTAGAATTTTTTTTTTAAAAAAACTTTATTGCTTGCTTTTTTGTCATTGATGAGCACTTGAGTTTCTTTTTTTTCTCATATCTTTCCGCTGATGATTGGGCTGTTTAAAGCTTTCAGCGAACTAAACATTAAAGTGTCGTGGTCTTCATTGAGGATATCATTGATTTGCTTGGAGGCCCATAGTCCTGAAGACTCCCTTTCTTGAGAAATGCTGCCGATAATTTTACGTTATTAAAAACCACACGGAGAGGAAAAAAAAATTAGCTTGGTGGATTGGACAGTTAAATCTGATTTGCTATATTCATGCTTATTAACAGAGTGGGCCCATATGCATCAATTACTGGCATGATTGCACTCAAAACCCTGATGCCTTTGGTCCTTCCACATGACGAGCAATATTAGTATGTGAAGTTTGTCAACTTCCTTGTAGCTTTCCGAGTTTTTCTGCGAACCAACTGAAGCAACATGCTTCTGCTTGTCTGTACCCTTCAGTTCTTTATGTATTATCTTTTTTTTTTTTACCCCACCCTTCAGTTCTTATGTTCTCTTAATTATAATAATATGAGTATATGGCTTAGCAAGTATTTCCATATGATTTTACATTTGAATGCTCTGATTATAAATGGTCTATCATGATTGCTATCTTAATAGAAGTAACCACAATCTTATCGTTCTTGTGGCTGCAGTTTTGACTTCCTAAAAGGACTGGTCAGAAGGAAACTTGAATGAAGAAGATTCCTCAGCGCCTTCAACTATAGGCAACGGGAACTGTCCTGTGGGAACATGGGTTCAGCAGAGGATGTTTTAGGAATACGTTATTTGTCTTGTGCCCTAACACTTAGCTAGATTAATTTATTTATTGCACGTTTTGTATTCAAGTAGATTATTCAAAATGAGGTTTGTTAAAACACAAACTTATCACTTGCTGCCCCCTTGTTTCTGAGCATTAGTCTTTCTTTAGTTAATGAGGTCGGATTTTGTAAACTATGACAGTTTGTACAACATTTTGGGCTATTAGGAATGACTTTTTTCTTTTTTGGTTTTTCATGACGTGTAATAATTTGTGGAAAATTCAGTCAAGATCTATCTATAAATCAATCATTTGTTGGAAATTTTGGTTTCTTCAATGCCAGCTATGAAATAATACAAAAATAAGTTGTTCACCAATTGATTGGGTGCAATTTCCATGTCATTGTGCGTGTTCAATAGGCATTGTTGAAAGACATGCTTTTCTTTAATTGAGGTTGATAGAACCATTGACGCTATAGTGAGTCATGTGTCAAAATAGTATGGTTTAAGGGATTGTCATTGTTCTATTTCCCTCAGTTACTGTTCATTTGTCGTGCAGGGTAAAGATTCTTTTCTGTGGGCTGAGATGATCACAACTGAGAATATCTTGACTCCATGGGGCAGCCTATACCACCGGTACGTTTTATGATTGTGGGGCTTTGGTTCCTTTTTCTTTCACTTTCCTCTCTCTGTATATTTGTATGTACCATGACTATGTTTTGTGTCTTAAAGGAAAAGTACCCTCTACCTAAATATTAAGCACTAGCATCTACATAGAACAAAAGGTTCAAACTCTTATACTATTTTATTAAAGTGGCCACAACTCATTACAAAAGGGTCCAACTTGCTGTCATTGTCTCTGTCGTAGTTTGGAATTATATATTGAGATTTAGTCTTCCTCAAAAGGCTGCAAAAGAGGGAAAGCAAATTGCATAAGTTTTGTTTATTTGTCATTTACTTAAAAGCTTTTGGGTTCCGTTTCCAAGTTTAAGGGTCCCTCAGTATGCCAAGCCCAAACACGTCGACTGCTTGCATCTTTTGTCCTTGTTAGTTTTGTCTTGCATGAGCACTGTCTGTTTGCCCACATGCTTGTATTAACATTTCTCTTGGTTATAATACAAATGCTTTTGTTTTTCCAATTTTTTATGGCTGTTTTTAGAAATGTCTGATTACTGTATGTTGCTTGGATGTTGAGACAAGGAAATCATGGATTAAATTCACCTAGAGATAAACCTTTTAACCCTACTGTGTCCAACTTGATATGGCAACCAATGATATTGATATTAACCTTCGTGGTCAGAGTGACACGACTCTCTATGAATTACGGGGATTTAGTTGGTAAAATGAAATTACTCACCTAAACCACATGCTCATGAAAAAGAATTTATGGACCAAGCCAATAGCAAAATGCCACTATGGATAAAGAAGTTGAAAAAAAAAGGGTAGAAGAATACTTACCAAATATATGTGGCACTTCAATATTGGATATGAAAAACTCATGAACCATGTCCAGATACTATGGCAAGGGATGAGAAAAGTTTGTGATGTTTTCATGTGGAATGTAGTAAGAGCTCAACGTACGGTTTGGTGTTTTATAAGATCTGAAAAACTCATTGCATAATACTTGCTTGCTTGTATCCCATTTGAGAGATTTTTTTTTTTTTCATATATTAGAATGTGAAATGTGAAATCAAAATAGTTTTTGTTATTTGGCAATTCTATGGTTTAAAAAATTTGTTGCATAAGCTTTATGGAGAAAAGAAAAAGATGAATGAATAAAATAAAGAAAATAAGGCAGTTGTTAAATCTAAGAGATCCTTTTAAATCTCCATATTTTGGCTTCTTGCAAACATCACTGTCTTCTAAACGCACTTTTCCACCTTGAGCTATTATTCGCTAGTTAATAACCAACTTTGCTTAGTAATAGTTGGAATCACATGCATGAGGACCCAGGAGCTTAAAAATGTAACCTCAAGAGTTTCACATGGTCTACAAGAGATTCCCATATGGTAGAAAATAAAAAAGGAGTAAACACAAAGATATGGGTATGATTGGCGAAGGGATAAAAAAAAGTAGAGGATTTCACATCTGATAGAATGTAGAAGAAGAGCATAATGATCTCTGTAGATGAAAAGAATAAGATGGGTCAAAGACATCCTTTGCATAATCACATGGCCAGCAGGTGATTGTGGACCAAAGGAGAGAAAGATTTAGAATCTGCTTCATGATTTGAGGTTAAAATTGTTACTTGGCATTTCAGGAAATACAAAATAAAGATGCCAGTGTGTGGAAAAGGGTAGAAATTTCAGAGAATTCCATTCACACATGGGAAATTTCTTCTCTAAACTCGATACATGGTGTACTAATTAAATAGTATATTGACACATAGAAAAAGAAAGTTAAGAGCTTTTTTTTCAAGATATAAATAAGTTATTGATTTGGAATACTATATCCATCCGGTGTAGGAAAGTCAAATCCACACACATATACATATACATTCTCACCTTTTATATGCAATATTGAACCTCTTCCTATATTTTTAAGAAATTCGCCTTTTGGATTTTTAATCAATATCTTTGGCAATATATTACTTGGATAGGAGTGGCACGAAATGTAAATTTTTTAAAATTTACAGTCAAAAGGAAAAAAAAAAAGTAATTAAAAATTTTTAAATTTTGCAGAATTTCTCTCGCACTAATGCATTTTGAGGAATTCTTTGTAGGAGTTTTTAACAGATTTGTTGATTTAAGAATTGATGGAGTCCATACCAAATGAGACTGTTAAAAGGTATACCATAAGCAATCTGTGTTGAGCATTGAATAAAAAATAATATAAATAGCGTAGCCAGAAATTAATTTTAGTGGGATCAAAAATTACCGCCAATAAAAAAAATTAAATTTTTTAAAAATTTTAGTAGATTAATTTTTGATAAAAATATTTAAATATATTAGTAGGGTCAATTTTGAATAAGATCAATTGTGAATGGGATCATTTAGTAGAATTAATTTTTTTAAAAAAATTATTAAGGCTATTTTAAAAAATTTTCTAAGCAATTGATCTCACTCAATATAAGTCGCCTATGCCCTGCACTGAACCTTCCTCATATTAATGTGAAGATTTCCAGATAATATTTTAAGTATTATACAAGTACATTTTATTTCCCATCTGCTTTAATTTTCTTCTATTTTTTTTATCATATTCTAAGATATCATTACTTGTATAGTGCATGCAAATTATAGTCTATATGGCCTGGTGCCCACTTGGGATTTTATTCCGGATTTGTTTATATTAGAGCATTGAGTATTTTTTAGTGTTTTGCGTTAATTGCCCATTGAGTGTTTTGCGTTAACCAAAGGCTATATCTTTTTTTTTTTTGGGTCTTCGTTGGGTCTCAAGCTATACCCATTGACTGAATTTGCCATTACATAATTTTTATTTGTCTTGATAAGATGATTTAACTTTGACGCCATCTTAATTTTTTTTAATGCAATTAGTTATTCTCTTAGTTGATTTCACAATCAAAAATATTATAATTTAGAGGATGTGCGTACTTTAATGTATACTAAATACTTACTTACATATGCAAAAACTAATAATAATATCTTGTGAATATAAACTGAAATTCAATAACTTTAACTAATGTGGTTTGTTAGACATTCCAGCAGTGAAATTGATTTTAATATATTTCGAAATTTTAGATTTGAGCCTTTACTTTTTATCATTGTTTTAAAAATCGGGTTGACTCGGCCGGTCGGACCGGTTCAACCGTGAATCGGTAAAAAATTCGGGTTGATTCAACATAAAAATCGGAATATGCAAAAACTCGGTTTAAACCGGATTGACTCGGGTTGGACCGGGACAGGTTGAACCGGATTGACTCGGGTTCAATTCAATTTTTTTTATTTTTTTATTTTTTTTATAAAAAATCTAATAACCCTAAATTAATGTCATGTCCAATTGATATGTTATTGTTGACTCTCCATTGTAAATATATATATATATAGCAAAAAAAAAATCAGAGTAAGAAATTTATTACAATATTGAAAGTCAAAAAAATAATTGATTTGTCCAAAAAATTTTAATGGCAAAAGAAAGGTAAGAAATAGAAGTTTAATAATTAATGATAAATAAGAAATTATATCCACCATATAAATCATGATATACCTAAACAAAATTGATTATAAAATGTCCATTTAAAAAAAAATATGTATAAAATTATAAGGGATCAAAAATTCAACTAATACAATTCAATCAATATTATTTGGTTATTTAAATAATCAGTTTGATTTAAATTAGTAAAATATGCTAATTTTAGTTATTGGTTCTATTTAATTTCAGTTATTTGAATTTTATATTTGCAAATTTTATTGGATTTAAAATTATTATTTTAATAGTAATTTATGATAATTAATAGATTATTTGAATATATTATTTATATACCATATTTTTAATTTTTTATAAATAATTATATTTAAAAAAAAAATAAAAACTCCGAGTCAACCCGATCCAACCAGTTGACTCCTGACTCAGTTAGCTGTCCGAGTAGATATCCGATCCGCTTCTGAAAACATTGCTTTTTATACACTAAATAAATGTGAGCGAATTGACTGCCGGTTGGCCATTGGACATTATTATTATTATTATTATTATTATTATTATTATTATCCACTCAGTATTATATAAAGGACACAATCAAATTCAGGAAGTTTTTTTTCTTTTTTTTGTGGTCAAGTCTAATGTCTACGGATGTATTTTTGATGTAGAATGTATACGGTGTATTCAATTCTGGACCATTGATTTATATGCTCTAAAGTATATCCACACACCAAATAATTATATTAAAAATAAAATTTAAATTTAACTGTACATAATTGTATGCTCTGAAGTAATAAGTATGTTCGCACAGTGAATAACTATAATTTGTGCACCCAATAACTACTCGTGTCAAGGTCGGCAAACAATGATTGTGATTTTTCCTATAAGAAAAACTCTCTCGAAATCAGTGGATTTGTAAATATTTCATTAGAAATGGTAAATTGGGGGAAAAAAAAAAAGAAGATTTTTTGATGGGAGTGAGTAGTTAGTCAAAAAGCAAATGCTAATCGCCAACTAATAATGAAGGAAGAATTTCCATCAAAAAAATAATGAAAGTAGAAACTACAAAGGTCAAATCATGTGCTAGACTATAATATTGTTATGTATTTTCTTTGTCTTGAGTAGATCTTTGAATTTTTTGATGGATCACATCAATTATAAATTGTAATATAGTTTATATATATGTAGCTCATGAATTGGCCATGTTGTTATCCTCTCATGTCTCTTCAACATTTTAACTTGCATTAAAAATGAAATATTGTTAAGCATCAGAATATGATATGATTTTATGGTGAGCATTCAATCAATGAGACACAAAGTCTTGAGTTCAAATATACATATAGATTTGATTGGAAAGTACATCAACTTCAAGGCTTAATTACATCAAACTACCATATTAATGAATTCTGTTTCAGTAAGTTAAAATTACTTCAATTTCATAACAAAACTAAAGCGTTGAGTTTGAATCTCATTTAAAGCTCAATTAATAAAGTTAAAATAAATTGACAAAATTAATTCCTTTTTAATATATTCTATTTTTTCTAATTCCTAACTTTATTACTCCCTCCGTTTTTATATGTTTGACGTTTAAGGTTATTTAGTAAAACCAATAACCTATTAAATAGGCTATGTATATGACTAATTTATCCTTATTAATTTTCTTCTTGAATATAGTGTTCATTTAAGATGAGCAAATTAATTAAGGGCAAATATGGGACAAATTACCCAAAAGTATATCAAAAGTTTCAAAAGTCATTCATAAAAGAATTTTTTAACAATTTTTAAACGTCAAACATAAAAAATCGGAGAGAGTAGTATCTTTTTTGACGTAGAAGAAAATTGTCTAATTACCAATGAACTTTACATAAGTGGTACAAATCTTATTTTAGAATTAAAATATCTCGAATTCGAATATTAATAACCTATGTTACTTGAGAGAAGAATTTGCCTAGTCATCTATAGGCAGGCTAATTAGGTTAAAGATAAGAGAATTTGAAAAAAAAAGAAAGATTAGTGGATATTGATACACAAATCAAGCTTTTGGTAAGACTAATTATTAGATTATTTGTTGGGTTGTGGAGAAAGATGAGGTGAAATCGAAGCTTGGAACAGAAGCCTACCTTCTATACGTGTCTTATTCTTCTTTTCTTAATTTAATCATTTGTTGCTTCGCTAACCAAGATTTTATCATTACTAAAATCTAAAACATGCTTTGACTAAACATGTTTTATGTGCATTTACAATGTGGTGCGCATTACTTTTTTATATATTAATTAATTTCCTTGATGTAAAATACTCATAGTTTGACTCACTTAAGTGGCTTGCAATTATTGGGTTTCTGCTTAACTACAGCTCAAAACAACTTCTTTCCCTTAAAGCATAGTTTATTTCCTAAGATCTCGTAATGATCAATCATTATTCGGTTGGCTTAATTGATCATGTCGTGCAATAATTAGATGTGCAGTCTCCCGATTTAGCTATCCAAATGATTGCATGAACACACATTAATTAGAGACACCGCCAAATCTTGAAATTTCATTTATTTAGTTTTTTTTTAATTTTTATTCATTTCTTTTGTCATCAAAAGATAATGGACTTTCAATTTATAATCTGTATGAATCTTATTGATCCTAAAAATATGGGATATGTATTTCTTAAAAGAATATTACTTACATATAACTTCAAATAATTGCTCTTTAATACTTTGGATCCTTTTCTCCAAATGATGATGGAGAAACTATATATATGTTCACCATTGTGAAGTGGTGGTAGAGTTGTGCACTTCATGGACCCTAATGAGTTGAGGAAGAAGGTTCTTGAATTGCGAGAGTTATAGTTTATATTTTGTTGTTTCAGACTAACAAATACCTTATGATAATATTACCAACGTGCTTTATGCTTGAACAAGCTTAATTTCTCCATTTAGGTCCTTGCATGACTATGGTATCAATCAATGGCGTTTATAGTATGTTGTTTTGACAAATGACGTGCTTAACTGGAACATAATTAAGGATGCATGGATGGAGACCCATTTAGCAAAATTATGCAAGTGTCAAATCATATATTCTTCATGTAATAAATTTTATTCCCGAAAATATTTCAAATTAATTTATTTTATCAATAAATTTTAATTTTTGTAAATTAAAACTGTCATGGAAGCCTTCACCTTTTTAAAAATGTCTATTTATAAATAAATATTTATTTTCCAAAATTTTGATATTTTTAAATATGAATTTACAAATAAATATTTATTTAATTTTTAAAGCAAAATTAATATTTAAAATTATTTTTTTCCAACTAATTTATCCATTAATTATCTTTTCCTCCGAAAGGATAAATTAGTAAAAACATAAAGTAATTAATGAATTTTTTAATTTTAATTAAAAAATAAAATAAATACTTAGTTATGATTGAATTGAGGGAATAATTAATTATAACTATATGAAGACGTTAATATACGCATACGAGTAGTTGTATACGTACTTACCTTATCCAAAATTAATCTGCTTTTTCTCTGATGCGATGCAATGACAGTCAGAAAATCAACGACTGGTGATAAAGGAATTCACTGTGAACGGTTTCGATGATAAGGATGGAGGTACAAATACAAAAAGCGTAAAGGGCGCTGTATATGTTCAAAGTACAAGTGCCGACAATTCGTAACGCATTTGTAGCTGCCTTAGTTTTACAGTTCACGAGGACTGTAACAGATACTACGACGAATGATAGCCACGTGTTATCCAACTCAGAACTTTGACCAAATCAATCTGGTCAAAACTGATCCTTTTTGTGGCCCTGATACTCTGCCTTCTGGTATACTTAACAAGCAGTGTTCTTGTCCCTCACTTTCTTATTCTCTTATGGACTTTATCGTCTATGTGACCCCACAGGATAGTGACCTCAACACGTGTTCCTTGTATGCATCTCAACAATACTTGTCCACTCTTTGACCATTGTCCTCAATTTTTTTATTGACGAACATTAAATAAATACGTAACCACGAGTTTGTCACTATAATAATTAAGACCGTTTAGCTCTAATTTCTTTTTTAAATCTATAATTAATTATTGGTATGTAAAAACTATAGAATTAATTTACATTTATAAAAATATGTAACTTTAAATGAAAAAAATTCGAAACCGAATCGATTGACTGATTAACCGATTGTAATGAACTGATTAATGGTTAGTGTTTTTAAAAAATCGATATTAATAAACTGGTTAATGATTTTTGACTCATGTGACCAGTTAACCAAACCGAAATCAAATTTTTAATTAATTTATTAATTATTTGATATGTTCATATTTATTATTTTTTATTATTTCATGATTTATTAAATTTTCAATAATAAAAATCAGAATATATTGTAAAAGTTATATAACAATTTATCCTAATTAAAGGTGATCATGTACTTTTTTTTCATTATACTAATTATTTTAAAATTTTTAAGTTTTTTTAATTGGCTATTAGTAAGTATAACAATTTATCTAATTAAAAGTGATTATGCACCAGTTAATTTATTTACTTATTAAATATTAATTTTTAAAAATAAATTTGTTTATATCCAACAAATATTTTATTTTAACAACAATAATATTATATTATAGTGAAAAAAATTTAATTTTTAAGTACCTTGAACATTTTAATTTTATTTATGAATACATTTTATAATTATAGTGGTTAACCGAAAAATATTGGGTAATCGGTTCGAAAATTCGAAATTTACGGACTGATTAACCGATAGTAACAGACTAATTAATGGTTGGTGTTTTGAAAAAACCGATATTAATGGACTGATTTTTTTTTTGTTCATAGATCGGTTAAGCCGTCTATACTCACCCCTATCTTGTTTTTGTATTATCTAATTTATATGTACCAAGGAGATTGATAATTTAAATTAGGATCACGAATACCAATTATTGATGATAATAATAACGATTAATTTAAGATATAAAGCAATTGATCAATTAGCCTTTTAACCAAATTAAAATAAAATATGTGGAGGAGAATTTTAGGATCTTTTCACAAGAATTATTCCAAATTCTTGATTATATTATTAGCACGTCATTGTTTTTGGCACTGTTAACGCGTACGAAATTTCGAATATTCTTGGGCTTTGTTAGAAACCTTAATTAGATTAGTCTCCCTCCCGCATCTTTTTATCTCTGGTTATTGTTTAAGGAAATTAACTTTTTTCTGAATTTAATTTATTAATCTCATTCCTCAATATAACACTAAAAATAAAGATGACATGACCAGGCGAAGAAAATTAATGAAGTTTCGTATTGTGAAGTACTTTGAAGAGGGAAATATTTCTAGAGGGAATTGGAAACGCATTAGCTGGTGACGACTAATTAATGCATCAAATTAACTACGTAACTACCCATGACTTACTTGATAATTATTTAGTTATTTATTTTAAAAAATCATTATTTATTTACCAGTAGTTGCAGTTACGGTTGCACCAGCTGTAAACAGGAAAAGTTAAATCCAATAAATAACTGTAGCACGAGAGAAACACCTACAAAGTTTGACATCTGCAGTTCTGAAATTACCGCCGAGAGACGTTACTAGGCAGATAATTTGTAAATAGACAGCTTCTTCAACTTATTCGTAAACTAAAATTTAATTAAATAAATTTTCAAACTCAATATACCTTTTCAATATATGACTAATTCAGCATATTTTATACTATTAATTGTACTTGACATTATATATATATATATATATATATATATATTTATATCCGCTCGAAAGGTGGAATTTGATGTGGCCATCAAATATTGACTTGAATTTAACACACTATTGTATCTCATTATATACAAGTAAAGAGCCATCCGAGAAAAAAAATCTAGAAAGAAGCTAAGTTAAAAAAAAAAAAAAAGAGCCTTCTTATACATTGAGATTTTTTTTATTACTTTCAGTGTGCATAGGATACATGCACATGTATCTGAATTATTTTGATCCTATACGCACCCAATTATTTTAAGATTGTTATTTGCAAGCTTTTTAATTTCTTAAGTATATATTATTTAATTTGATAGAGTTGAGATACGCATGTAACTTTAATACGAATAAAATTACGTATTAAGATAAAATTAAAAATTTCAATCTGATAAAAATTATACAATTTTATCTCAAAAATAGTTTTCAACATACTAAAAATGTGTCATACTATTCAAGATTTCTATAAATATGTATGAGATGTCAGATTTTGGTGAAAATTACTTTAATGGCTTTAATACTTTTACACACATATGTAAAAATAAATAATGGACATAATGTTTAATTATAATTCTAAGTGTCATGAAAAAAAATCGAATTTAATACTTCCAGCACTTTTAAGAATGATTTAATTCTTTAATATTACAATGGGAGAGAGCTTATGAACTGCAATTCGGGCAACAAAAATTGTATTTTAATTTCATATAATTTGGGAAACCAGCTGGTTCTTCTACTAAAATAATCAACATGAAAAATTATTCTCCCAGAAAAAGGAAATAAAAGGTGAGGAAGAAAAATAATGAAAGCTTGATTATTGATTGAGGGAATAAGTAGTTTGCTTTATGAATAATTTCCTGCTATAATAAACTCTGACAATTCAAACAAATTCTTTTTTGTCCACTATTAATATTTATTTTAGTTGAATAGAAATGAAAAATGATGGTAAAGGTAATGTCAGGTTTCATAATTGATTCCATCTTGAAATTAATTTAATAGAACATATAAACTCATTTTTAATTGCTGGATTCCTACAAAAATATTGAATTAGGAATTAGGTATTTTTCATTTTTTGATCGGTATATCCATAAACAAGAAGTAGCATTAATAGAAAAGAAAAGTAGGATTTATATTTAATAGTTACCTTTAAAAAAAAAAGAACGGGAAGGAGGATGGGAAATTTCCTTTTCTTTTCTTTCTTTTTTTTTTTTTTTTAATGATTGAGGTCTGAGGAGTTTAAAGCATACATAATTCATATTATTGAACCATGACTGTAATAATTAGTTTTCAAGGATGGTTCCTACAATCTATTCTATTGCCACTGCAACATTAATTATATACTAATTTCAACTTTATTGGAAAAGAACTGCTATCTAAATATCTATACTCAAAAAATATATTTATGCATTAATATTTATATTTGGATTTCAATCATTTATTTTAAACTTTTATTGGAACTAGTTTTAGAACTTCAAAATAAAATTAAAGTACAATAGTAAGTTTATATTTTCCATTTAACAAAAAATCATTTAACCTTTCTTATAAAAAAAAAATATGTTTATGTTTTCCTGATTGCATTTTGTTGAAAAAGTTGATTTTCCCAACTTTTTTTTTAATCTAATTTACAATTAATGTTTCAACTTTTGGCTCTAAATTTTCATTTTGTGTTCCATTAATTTTTTAGAATTATATTTTTGCCCCAAATCAATTTATTTTCTTCTCATAACTTATTTTTTATTTTAAAATTTAACAAAAAACCTATAAAATTACTTAAAAATATTTATGATGGGACTCATATTCCATTCAAGTTGCTGAAAAATCATGAGAAGTAAAAAAATCTAAATTGAGTATGCAAAATATTATTGAGACTCCTAAATAATTTTATATCTCGGTAAAAAAATTCTCAATGTAGATCATAATCACATCGAATAGTATTAGAGTCTTGCCATAAGTATTTTAAAGTAATTTATAAATTTTGAATAAAATTTAAATTAAAAATAAAATATAAAAAATTAATTTTGAAAATTTAAAAGAGTAAAAAATTGAAACGCTAAAGATAAATTGAATAAAAAAAATACGTCAGAAGCAAATTATTAGTAATAACTTAAAAAATAAAATTTAAACTAATTCACCTTAAGTTGTCAGGATATTAATTGAATTTGCAAATTGTAATTAACTGCAAATTTTTCTTGACCTTCCGTCGTGTGCGGGCAACGGAAGCACAGTAGAGAATCTAGAGATGCTACGCTACTCTGAACCTAAACCTATGAGTGGACCGGTTCGCTGCGAACCAAAGCACGTCACTTCCCGGAAGCATCTTCAATCACACGTTCACGCACTGTGATTCATCCACGTGTCGACATCAAAGTCCCTTGAAGTCATGGTCCCCACACGCCGGCGGCGATCCCCACCTTTTCACCTGCATCCCTCAACATAGAAACATAACCCCTCTATAATAACAGATGTAAAGCAGGGAGTCATAACTCATAACTCACATAACCAACCGCTTCGCAATTTTGAACTGCCTCTGGTGTTCCGCGTTTTATTTGTATAAAATATTTTATCTGAATTTAATTTTTGTTGGCGTAAATTTCTACTTTTCAATTTCTGATTGTCAAAAACAAATTCAATTCAATTCAATTCAATTGTTAACTTGGTTTCGATTCTTTCTCTCTCCGCTTACTCCTCGTCTCTCTTGCATTCTTCTTTTCTCCACCGAACTTATCGTTATTTAATTCTCTCTCTTTCTCCGATTGTTCAATTTCACGCCATTGTTATCTGTTTGTTTTCCACAGGTATTCCTGGAAGAAAATTATGAGAATTTTTTTCATTATTTCTGCCGATATGCGCCTCTCCGATCTGTTCCATTTCTCGTTTTGAATTTTAATCTGCTATGCATCATTTCTGTTGTATATCCACCGTGTCCGATCATTCCTCGGCCAACTCCTTGCCGGATTTACCAATGGCAATAACCTCTAGATCCCACCCGACTATCCGATCCGTCTCTGTCCCTCAGAATCACCATACTAATTTCTTAAACCACCACCACAACGGGCTCGATTGTAATAGCAGCAACGGCATCAGCAACAGTAACCGGCATAGTCAGCGGGGATTGGCGGCGGCGGCTGCGACTGCCGTGACGGCTAATGCCGTGTCGTTGCCGCGGGAGCAGCAGGTTGATGTGAGGATTAATGATATTGTAGGGAATGGAATTTCCGGGATTCTATACAAGTGGGTGAATTACGGCAAAGGTTGGAGGCCGAGGTGGTTCGTTTTGCAGGATGGTGTATTGTCGTATTATAAGATTCATGGACCTGATAAGATCGTAGTTAATCGGGAGACAGAGAAAGGATCCAAAGTCATCGGTGACGAGTCTAATAGAATTATGTCGAGACCTAAGAACGGTAACTCACAGCTTAAGCGGAATCCAGTTGGCGAAATCCATCTAAAGGTCCTTATCTGTTTAATTCTATTGAATTTCAGTTGAGTCTGCGTATTATTTTTATTTATCGAATTAAGTTCGATCAAGTTTTTAGGTATCCTCGATTCGCGAGAGCAGATCCGATGATAAGAGATTCTCAATATTTACTGGCACGAAGAGGCTCCATCTGAGAGCGGAGACTAGAGAGGATCGTTTGGCCTGGATGGAGGCATTGCAGGCCGTGAAGGATATGTTCCCTCGCATGTCTAACAGCGAACTAATGGCTCCCATAGAAAAAGTGTCTATCTCCACGGAGAAATTGAGGCATCGTCTTCAAGAAGAGGGCTTGAGCGAGGAGGCCATCCAGGAAACCGAGCAGATAGTGAGGAGCGAGTTTGCATCGCTGCAGAACCAAATTGTATTGCTCAAGCAGAAGCAATGGCTCCTCATTGACACCCTGCGGAATTTAGAGGTATATGAAATGAACAGTAGTTAGGAAACACGTCATTGCAATTCGGAGTTCTTGCTGAAATTCCACATGATTTTGTTTTTGGGGGGTGGGACAATAGAAGTAAATTAAATCTAGAGAGTGGAGTAGTATGGTGATTGGTCTTTATTGTGGAGTTGTAGTTTTTTTTATCATGTTTGTGATTCTTCTAGCAGAAAATGAATATAGAAATTTAATTGGCACTGCCGTTTTGAAATTGTATTGTTTCGATGTAATAAACCAATAATTGCTAAAACTTTTGTTCCTTTCCTGATGTTTAGGGGCACCTGTCCTGTCACTTCAAACTAGGCCGCATCTATAATTCCAATCAAGTTCTTATGGGCATTCCTGTTTTGATTCTGATTTTAGGTCTACAAACAAATTTATCTACTATTGTGCCTTCATCTTAGCCTGAGAACTTGCAACATGCAGCATGGAGAATCTCTGATCTGAAACATAAATATACACAAATGCATAATCACCAGATAATCTGAGTGTAGAAGAAATAGTTATGATGTTTGGGTGGAATGAGGTTGATTGATTAGATTGTAATTGATTCTTCAAAGCCAAATGATTCTTCTAGAAACTTTTTGAGAGAGCGTGATGGATGGTGGCTAATGTAGTATTGGTAGCCAGTGCCATAGCAGTTAGGTGACTTACGTAGAGTCCCTGAGTGAGCTGAGTGTGTTTTTCTTCTTGGCAATAAACGGGTTCTATATTTTGTGTGTCTCTTAACTTGTGATGTCTGATATAGGAAAATTTTGTAGTTCTTTCATAAGTGTTATTCAGACACAAGAATGATACAGAAGGGTGTGCATTTGTCCCCTTGTGTTATTATGGGTATGCTTTTCTGCTATATGAAATATTGAAGACTTGATTATGGCTTAAAATTTTCCCTGCAAGTATTAGGAACTGTGACCAGTCCTTCAAGTGACTTCTCATATTTTGCTTGTTTTCCCTTTTGTTTCAATTAATTTAAGAAAATATCTGAATTGAAATGTCCGATGGAGATTTCTTTACACAAATATATCTCTGTTAGCTTATGACATTATGGTTCTTTTCTTTTTTTTTTCTTTTTTCTTTTCTTTCAAGTTGCAGTAGCCTAGTGCTCCGTCGGTGATTTTATTTAGATTGCTGAGTTTAGAGTTTGATCCCCTCTCTCTCTTTGATTTTATTCTCACCTTCAGTCACAATTTCTGGAAGTTGGCTTATGCTATCTTATTATGGTGTTCCTGAATTATTCCTCCTCTCATTTTAAGCAAGATTTCTTGTTCACTCTGTTTCTTTTGTGAGACTTATTTTTCTTTTGGAAGTGTGTATATTTTTTCAGTGACATTCTGAGAGTAATTTTCTAATTGCTTGTCTTTGATGGTGGTAACCCATTTTCTTTACCTGTAACTCCCACCTTCCTCAGAAACAGGGTTCACCTGTGTACTCTCTTGAATTTCAAGTGACCTCTTTGTTAATGGATTTATGTAAATAGATACTATAATTTGATAGAATAGGGAAGTTTGTGGGTTTAAAATGAAAACCTTTTAAGGAAGGGTTGAATAGTTGCTATCATGTTGTTTTGCAAAGGTTTACAGCGAAGAGAGCATTGTGTAATTTTAGGAAGGCAATTAATGCTAAACCCTCAGCCTAAAAAACTGCTGAGTGCTTACCATGCAAACTGTTCTTCCTATGGTTGCGAAAATATTCAGTATCTTTGGAAGACTTGATACTATATTTTAGGCTAAAGAAGTTGCTTAGATAGCGATAGCCATGTCTCATTGACGTTCATAAGCAGCATGCAATTTTTTACTTCTGTAGGCAAGTATTCACCAGCATATTTAAAGGTTTAAGCAAGAATGCTGCTGGGCGGATAATCTCTTTTCACTGTCAAAGTAGGATGGATTGCTAGTTCTAATTTATGCTTTAACTGGGGGGATGAAATCTTTTATTCTCTTCTTCTTTTTTTTTTTTTTTTTTTTTCTTTTCTTTTAAACCCTTAAGGTTAATTCAGATGCTAATCTGTTGCGCAAGCTGACAAGCAAATCTGCCGTTTACTTCTTTGCCATTTTCATTATGTGTCTCACTAAATATTATTGCATTTTTTTTATGCAATAATTTTCAGTTTTGTTTGTTTTGTGTGCCTTAGCAGAATTGAGTGTGTTACTTGTAAATGCGACATGCCTGTGTTTTTGTTGTATATATGATAAAGTAGTGGAGTTGTAGTTTGATTAAGCTTTAACGTCTATTATCAGAATATGTGAATTTTTTTGGACCAACTTTTTCACAATTTAATTTTTAAATTCAGTTCTATTTCCATTTGAATGTCTTAAATAGAAGTCTACATCCTTGTTTCTGTTTCAAAGTCTCCATGTTCTACTAAGGAACTTCTTTCCTCTTTCTTTCTTTTCTTTTTTTTTTTTTGTGTGTAGACAGAAAAGGTTGACCTGGAAAATACAGTAGTTGATGAGAGCCAAAGGCAGTTCAATGATCAAGGGGCTTCTTCTGTCTCAAGACAAGACAAATCCAGTGGTAAGTTTGTATGCAATCAAAATTATTTAATAGCAACAGTTCAAGTTGGAGGCTTATGATTTGGGTCTTCAACGGTGCTAGCAAATAACCAAGAAACATCTAATTCAGTTTTTAATTCATATTTTGTATTCTTTGATTTCAATTCCTGGACTATCTGACTTTCCTTTGAAATTATCGTGAGCTTAAAATGCTATTTTATTACCCGAGCAATAAATTGTCTGAGTGTGCCACATAAATATATTAGCGACAAAGAGAAGATTGCTTTCCCAGCGATGTTATGTATAATTACTGGCAACTAATATTTGATGTGTGATTGAGAAAGTTGACTTCTGTTGTTCAGTGTCACGTTGTGATCTGAACTTGCAGAACCATGTCTTTCTGAATCAATTTAAAATGAATCAACTTCCTCTTACTTTATTTCCATGCATTGCCATTGTAAATACTGGTTGCTTGTTAGCAGGTAATAGCATGATCCAATTCTTTGTCCGCTTTTAAATTTCTTTTTCTTCATTTCACTTCAAATGTTTTTATAATTTGCTCTAAAGTCTCCCTTCATCTTTATGGTAAACAATGTGCAAAAGTAGTTTCAAGGGCTATATCTTTGTTTGCTCTTATTATCTGATCTTGGCTGTGTTATAGAACCTCTGATTCAATCTTATTTTTACTTTTTCCCCCCTGAAGCAAGTGCTAGTGAATCTGATTATGATAATGAAAGAGTTGATGCTGCGGAGGAAGAAACTGATGATGAAGAGAATACTTTCTTTGATACTCGTGATTTTCTATCATCGGGTTCATTCAAAAGCAGTGAATCTGAATTTCGTACATCATCCTTTTCTTCTGATGATGAAGGAATTTTTCCACCTGAATCAGAAGAAGATATAGATCGATCCATCAAAGCTGTTGGAAAAAATTACCCACATGTTAAGCGACGTAAGAAGTTACCTGACCCAGTTGAAAAAGAAAAAGGTGTCAGCCTTTGGTCAATGATTAAGGATAATATTGGGAAGGATCTCACTAAAGTTTGTCTTCCTGTTTACTTTAATGAACCTCTCTCCTCACTACAAAAATGTTTTGAAGAGATGGAGTACTCGTACCTCCTTGATCGGGCATATGAATGGGGGAAAAGAGTAAGTCTCCTCACAAGCAATGTTCTTTCTTCTTCTTTTCCCAGAATTTTGGTTTTATGCCATTATGTTACATCTGATGCAGAGTTTCTTTATCACTTTCGTCATAAGTAGTGTGGTTTGTTTAATGAACCTTGATATGCATTTTCTAAGTGGTTTATTGCTTATCTGTTCAACTATCCAATGTGATAAAATTGAGGGAGTATGGTTTGAATTTTATAAAAATTGTAGAATCAGAATTTGAGCTGTCTGAGAATCATAACATTTTCTTCTAAAGAAAAAATGGATGGACATTAAAAATTTCATCACATGCATAGAAATGGGCATGCCGAAATAACTCTTTCTTGAGCCCCATCTAGTTTGAATCTAGTTATTAATTATTTGAGATTTGTGTGAGACTATCTCCTTGCTACGTAGCATTCTGTAGCCACCATTGTTGTAGTTGAATTGCATAGGATGCACTCCTGTTAGTGTTTTATCTTGCATTTTGAATGCACATGAAGTTTGCACCATATAGATGCATTCTTATAGTAATGTCCACCCTCATGCACAGCTCTTCTGAATTTTTTTTTTTTTCCACTTAGTTGTCATTGGCTTCTTATTGGCCTTTTATTGTCAATAGTTATGTTCCCTGTGGTTTCTAAATTTGTGTAGCATTTACACATATCTCTGTCACAGGGTAATGGCCTGATGAGGATTCTTAATGTGGCTGCTTTCGCTGTGTCTGGATATGCTTCAACTGAGGGAAGGATTTGCAAGCCTTTTAATCCACTATTAGGGGAAACTTATGAGGCTGACTATCCAGATAAAGGCCTCCGGTTTTTCTCTGAGAAGGTTAGATATCTTCATTGGTAGATTAAATTGTGTGATCGACCCTGGTTGGTTAGGCTGTTATGCTACTACGCTGCAATTTGATTTAAGATTGAAGTATAATCAAGATAATGTGTGTGTTATGTTTTGTGTTTTCTTTGGTAGACCGTGTGAGGACTAGATAACAACTATGAGTTGAGTTAATAATTTAATGGTTAATATCTTTCCATTGCACCTGAGTGGCATGGTATAGTTTGCTGCAGTTTTAGTCCAGGGGACACTTCCCGATCCAAATGATATTTGCTTCTGGAAGGCTCATGAAAAATACGAAATGATGCCAGTTCTGTATTATTCTGACAATCTGATACATGAGTCAATAGATAGAAGATACATGATAGACCCAACAAGGACTTAGGAGGATCCAAGGAGTAAAAGAGCAATATAATAAAAGATCTCATTCCTATTACTTATCCATTAAAGCAAAAAAGCATTGGTATTGTCCTAAAACAGATGGAACATGATGTGTACTATTTTGTTGGGAAATTGCCTCCCCTCCCAACCGATGAAGACTTGTTTCTTTACACAAGTCTGAGAATCTTTCTCTTTCTTCTTTTCTCAATTTTTTCTGCTGCTTTTATTCCGCATGATAAGAAGCTTACTATTGTTGTCAGGTCAGTCATCACCCCATGGTTGTTGCCTGCCATTGTGAGGGTACGGGGTGGAAATTCTGGGGAGATAGTAATCTAAAAAGCAAATTCTGGGGTCGCTCTATTCAACTTGATCCTGTTGGTGTTTTGACTTTGGAATTTGATGATGGAGAAGTTTTTCAATGGAGCAAGGTATGACCTTCAAACTGTTCTTTTCTTTGTCAAGTTTCAGTCTGAAATTGTTTTTTTTTTTAATTCGATGTGTTAGGTTACAACTTCAATATACAATCTCATATTGGGAAAACTGTACTGTGATCACTATGGTACAATGCGAATAGAGGGGAATCGTGAGTACTCATGCAAACTGAAATTCAAGGAGCAGTCCATCATAGACCGAAATCCACACCAGGTGTGCACCGTCTTCTCAAGTAATTCTTGTGTTCCTAGCTGACCTCGCCTCTTATCAATCGAAGTAGGATATTTTCTATGACCCCCTGTGTGGTGCGTTTGGCAGTTTATTATTTTTACAGAGCTTTATGTCATCAATATCAGTGTCAATGAAACTTTGCAAATGCTGAAAAATTAATGAAATATTTCTGTTGAAAACAAATAATTTCCTTGTATTAGTCTACTAGAACCACTGTTATGGACGCTTTCATTTTATGTAAGCTATCTAACAACAAAAATTAAGAAATTGCTTCTATTCATGTACACTAGAACCACTAGTTATGGATACTGTCAGTTTATGTGAGCCTGGTTCTTTTTGCAGGTACAAGGAATTGTTCAGGATAAAACTGGTAAAAGAGTAGCAACTCTTTTAGGAAAATGGGATGAAAGCATGCATTACATGGATGGTGACTGGTCTGGGAAGGGAAAAGGATTTGAATCATTAAAAGATGCTCATTTGCTCTGGAAGCGAAGCAAGCCTCCCCAATTTCCAACAAGATATAACTTCACACGCTTTGCTATAACATTAAATGAGCTGACCCCAGGACTTCAGGTAACTGTTTGTTGTTTCAGTTTTACAGTTCATCATCCTTTTTATGTGATTGAATGTCTCGCATTGCACTGGAGTAAAAAAAAAAGTGGTTTTCCGCTGCATTTCTATTACACACAAGCTTGTTGTTGAATCGCTTCTCTCCTTATCATGTGCATGCAATGAATCAACCATTAGATAATTTGTTATATTTTATAGGAGAGTGAAACACATAAATGTTAATGACACACTGAAGATTTTGGGGTTTTTTACTTCATGGCTGCTGCTGTGGTGCTATACAATATTGGTTTGTGATGTCTATCTCTGTATTCAGGAAAAGTTGCCACCTACAGATTCAAGACTAAGGCCTGACCAAAGATACTTGGAGAATGGTGAATTTGAGATGGCTAATGCAGAAAAATTACGACTTGAGCAGCGCCAACGCCAGGTTTATTGCTTCTTCTTTTTGTATCTTTTTTTTTTTGGTTGGGTATGTGGAGTGTGAGTTATTAATCCTCTGTTAAAGCACTTAGATGTGTTGGCTTTTTGTTCCTTAAGGTTGAATGGTTGAAATCTTCACTGCAATTGAATTTCATAACCAATCCCCTAGGATATTCGCGGGGTCGTAAGAGTTATTTAAAGAGGTTTATCTCAATTTTTATTGTTGAAAATAAGATGAATGATTTACTTCATCCCTTCAATTTGTAACTTCTTACACATTTACCAATATTAAGGTAATTAATAGTTTTGCTTAATTTTATAAAAAATTATATTGAATAGACTAAAATACCCTCATCTTAAACTAAGATGTCTACTTTTTTTTAATGTCACTATTATCCAAAAGTATTTCAAAAAGATAAAAAAAAATAGTAAAAGAATGTGCAAAAAAAAAAAAAAAGAGAAATATTAATGAAGTTATTAAATGTTCTGTTGACAGCATAACAAGTGCAAAGTTGAATTGCTTGCAATAAATTTTATCTTGAATTTTATAAAGTAACATTTTAGTGGGGCTTTTTTTTTTCTTCGGTCTAGCTACACTTGACCCTGAGAGTTATTACAAATTGAAATCCAGTACTCAGGGATGTTCATTTTTGTATGATATTTCTGCGTTATTTCAACTATTGGACAATTTATTTGCAGGAGAAAAGTTGCCTTTTATGCTGGATGTAATTCTTGTTAAGCTTAATAGTTTGATTGGGGGCAATGCTTTATTGTTGTCGTTCCAATACCTGCAAGTTAAGCTGGAATTTATGTTCTCTATCTTCTTTATTCTTATACTAAACACTGCATCTGGCGTTGCGGATAACCAAGGACTGCTTATTAACCAGATGTTTGTTGCATGTTTTAGTCCTGAACGGTTTCCTTTTTGAACTTGTTCGAAGTTAGTTGAGAATGCTGTTGAAATTGAAGAAAAGATTGTAGTCTCATGGGTTTTATCCATTGCATTTACTTGTTATGTGTTTTAATTAGCAATTGATATATTCAAATTTTTGTCATTAGGCCCGAAAAATGCAAGAGAGGGGCTGGAAGCCGCGGTGGTTTGCGAAGGATAAAGGAAGTGATGGGTACCGATATATTGGTGGATATTGGGAGGCTAGAGAACAGGGAAATTGGGATTTATGTCCCGATATATTTGGCCAGGTCCCAACAGATCAGCTCCTTGATTAATGTCCGATTTCCATCATATTCTTTCTCAATTTTTTGGGGGAAAGATAGCAGACAACTGCAGGTGTGTGCAGTTTGATTTTTCCCCCCGTGAAATTTATGTAAGTAAATTAAGTTGCGGTAATAAAAAGCAAAAGAAAAGAAAAAAGAAAAATCCTTTTTTGTTCTTTTTTTCTTTTATTGTGTGTGAACCTCAACTATAAATGATATGAGCATGATTTTCCAGTTATCTGGAATTGCATTTGCATTTTAAGATTCAACTTCCTAAAACATTATAATACCAATACAGTTGACATGCCATATTGGCATCCAATTTTGTAAATGCTCTCTTTACTCTTATAATCATCAATTACTTACTGCGGGAGATAAATGTATAATACTTCGTGTAGGGGTCATACGAACAAGTTAATTAAAACTAATTATATCGTATTTTATGCCCCCTAAAATTGCTTTTGGATGCAGAATCTCTGGATACGTTTAACTGGTAGAGAAGAAACTGAAAAATTGTAATTATCACTTATATTACATCACATGTAACAGTAATAGCAACCATGACTGTGAGTATAGTCCTGGTGCGGCCGTCAATTATTGTAAAATTTAGAGTAGAGTCTATATTGAGAAGATCTTGGACCAAAGTATAAAATAAAAGATTTGGAGAGAAGAATGAGAATCCACCCCAATATTCAGAGGATAAAAAATGGCAACTGGCACACAACAAGCCGTTGCAATCACAAATAGCCAAAAATATGAAGATCAATTCAGCAAGAATCGAAGTATTGAATTCAAATATAGAGAGGTGTCTTGACCCAATCTAAACATTAACCAACCCAGATCTGACACAACAAAATCATGGAATAGCTGTTTCTTTCTCCAGCCTAAGCTCACGCCTACACTGGCTTTGTAAGATGACGCAATGCCTCCATTCCTGACACTAGAACCTACTATCTCTTAGCTCTACCTGTCTACTAACAAAAAGTTCTCTCTTCCCATTCTCTTCTTTGCTTTGTTAGTATTAGATAGATGTGTGACTCAACATTATGCATAATCCCATATCCCCACGCCATGATCTTCCCCATCAAATCCATCTTCACCGTTCAAACCACTGCTATAGGGACCCATTGCTGAGCCAGACCAACCAACCAACTAAACAAGCAATATGCTCATCTCCCTCTCTCATTCAGAGTGTCTTATGTCAGAATTATTATAATATTCTTTTTGGATTGATTGGTCTTTTTTTAAGACCATAATTTTCCAGAGAAACAAACAGACTGCAAATTATGCAAAAGGAGAGAGTTTCTCCTTTTTCTCCCTATTGTCATGTCATCTCATGCTTCTGTATGTATGATTCTTTACCTCTCTTCTATCATATTGACAGTTTGCTGAATTATGTTTCTTGCAAATTTAGTCATTCATCTTCATTTCTAGCCAGCTTTGATGACCTTAGGGCGGCTATGTATATTCCTTTCTCTACATTTTCCACTTTCTTTTAAACTTACCCTTTTGTTAACAACAATAATTTTGATTGCGAAAGCTATTCTTTTTAAGACGATACAGTCCAATATAAGATGGAGCATACAAATGTTCAAATATTAATTCTAGTAATTTTGGACATGATATACTGGTACGTGACATGTTATTGTCAAGAACAGTATTGATTTTTTTTTTTTTATCTTCTTTCAAATCTTTGGTTACTTCTTAGTAGAAAATAACAATATGACACTTTCTTTGAGGTGTATATAGAAAAATGCAAACCTTGAGTTTCAGTATGGGGTTCGCATGATTAAGTTAAATTAAGTATGGTAATTTAGCAGAGAAAAGCTCATCTAAGCACACATCTTTTTATTACTTAAGTTGAAGAGTGACAATAATAAATCAAAAGTTAATCCTTTTTGTTAATATAATACTGAGAAGAAACCATGAAAAGGGAAGAAGGCAATCTTTGTAATCAATAACAGCATGGAAATTAGACTGGCAGAGAATATTCAGAATTCTCTCTACCCTCCAACCAAATATCAAAAGCAAGACATGATTATGTAAGGGTGGACTTCACCTGAACGATACTTCTTTTTATTATTATTATTTAGTTTACTAAGAGTATTTGTATTTACCTGAGGAAGTTATGGTGTGCTGGTGCAACGGTGCCATCATTCCATAGATAAAAAATCAAAATACAAATTATTTTATCAAGTCATATTTAAGAAATATAGTATTGAATGGGATATAATACATTCACACATGTATGTCCGTTCGATCATGTACATGTTTGGACGGTTCAAATATATTTACTAGACTAGCACTCAAAAAAGAATAGGATCTTGACAAACAATGACTCCTCAACTTGCGTCAGATAGTGGGAGAAAAACTGATATAAACAGTGAAAGAAAGTTCAAGTTCTTGCTATGTGGAAACGGACGTTATACCCAAAAGTAACATATGGTATTAGCATGCTTATGCTTTGCTGTTTATAGTCTTTTGTCGATTTCTTTTCTTCTTTGATTAGAAATTCAATCCATTTTGAAATATGAATAATGTTGAGGATAAAGTCAATTATTGCAAAATATCTCAACCTTCCTTTACTGTTTGAATATGCGAGTGGGCCTTTGATTTTTTTATTTATCATCTTTTTTTATAATTATTGTATATATAGAAAGATACAAAAGATATTATTATCCCCTTCACATACTGCATATATTGCAATATTATTTTATAAATATTGTATTAAAATGGTTAAATTGTTAAAATAATTTAAGACAGTAAAAATCGATGTGTTTAATATATTCTGCAGTAATTTTTTATCGCTTTTATAAATCATATCTGTAGTAGTTATCCTCCCGGCTCGGCATAAACCTTATTATCTCTTAATAATTTTAATAGTTCTAAAATTTTATGATAAAAAAATAATGTGCCTTGTGAATTAAGTATTTTATACCGTCTAGTTATAAAAATATAATATTTTTTTTTATGGTGGGTGAAAACTAACTTTTGAAATTGAATTAAATCAAAATCCATTTATTTCACATGGCTAAAAAATCCTGTTAATGAAATCATAAGGAAAATTTGCCAAATTTGCTGATAAACTATGCAAAATGTTACATATTTATTCTTTAATTTTTTGGATTAAAAAATATGTCTTTACTATTATTAAATTATCTCATATTTATAATTTTGTTTCCAAAAAATTAGGTGAAAATGGGTCTCCTCCAATTAGACTTATGAAGTCATTGGAAATTATGATGTTCATTCTGTTTTCTTCTTGCACAAAATAAGGCCGTTATAGTGTGCTGTTGCGTCCAATTTTCAAACTTAATTTTTATATGTCCACTTGGATTCTTTCCAAATAAAATAAAACAATTATACTCAAATTGCAATTTTATTTTTTTAAATAACCATATATGAATTTAGAATTTTTGTTTTTTTTTTTATGCAAAAGAAGAATAAGCGGAAGTTCGAATTTGAGATGATCTACTAAGAACTAATTTTACTGGAATTTTTTAAAAAAACCATCTATTATTATTTGAAGAAAGCATCCGTTTTTATTACTACGTCACAACAATATATAATAGACAAATTTTTCTTGTTTTATTTTTGACTTATTTTGGGGTTTCACAAAAAATTCGTGAAGGGAAAAGAAAGGATGGAATTATAGATCACATGGTCGGTTACTTGCATCTTTTGAATCAAAAATATGCAAATTGTTGGATCTTCTTTTACATTACTTCCCTTTGATTTATATATATATATATGTTGATACTGACAAGTAATATTTATTTTCATTTTCTTTAATCCAGAAGTGGATCTACGATTGCTACTATTTTGTTTAACTAATTATACACTCATTCAAACTCTTTCCATTTAAATCTATGGTCGCCCTCATTATGATCTCATCTTACTCTAATTTAACACCTTTTTTTTATATATATAAATTATATAATTTTCTGATTCAAATTTTATTCATGTCATATTTTTAAATATTTAAAAAAGAGCATTATAAACCTACTCTACATGAATTTAGAATTATATATATTGTATTTGAATAAATAAAATATTATATGTTTGAATAAAAAAAAAATAAGGATGATATTGAGATAAATATGAAAAGTTGATGATTTAATTTTCTCTACAAACATAATAACAATAATAATAATAATGATGGGCCTGAATTTTATATTCCAATATAAATGAATTTTCTACCTTGCTCATCATTGGAATTTAACAATTTGATTAAAAATTATGGCATTTTGTTCCCCATGATAATCAATAATACAATTCCCGCAAATTTAATTGCAAGAGAACACCTCCTATTCGCTGCTTCTTCCTACGTGGCAAAGTAAAGGCGTGGAATGGCAGACCTTCGTTCGTATATAAGGACAAAAAGTCGCAAATCCAACTCCAGATGGCGAACTCTTGGCATTACACGTGCTGAAGCTTGGGCAACGGGGGTGTCCCCGTTGAACTGTCGAGGTGGCAGACAGCATCGCACGTCTGACTGTTAAGAAAGCGACGTCCTTAACCAGGGCCCCACATACAGACACCTAAATATAAATAAAAAAGAAACCATGTGGGTCCAACTAAACTGCCAGCTCAGGCCGCCCCGTTCCAACTGTAAAAGGGACTGTTTGGCTTCATCCTTTTATTTTCGCTATTTTTCTTAATTATTGCAACCAATTTTCAAGAACTTACTTTATTTAATTAACCTTAGCATATAATTATTAATAAAATTAGAGAAGGAATATCGCTATCTCAATCAATTATTTTTTTTATGTATATATAAAAAAAATACTAATAATAGAGATATAGAAATGTGCATTTAAAATTGCAAGGGATATGCATGGCTAAAAATGATTAGAGGAAGATTTTGTTAGCAGAATATTTTAGAAAGGATCAAACCTTATAATAGTTGTTTTGTTATCACACATTAATTAATAGTTAGACTTTTTTGTGAGGGTGATTAGATCAAAGTATTACTACAACAATCTTGAATTTATTAAGTAGATCAGAAGCTAATTGGGCAGCTAGCAAATAAGATGGAGTCAAAATGTCATTTTCTTAACCCTTATCGCTGATATTTTGTTGCTTCGATACAAATGTTAATGACAAGAAAATCCATAAAGTTATTGGGTTCTATTTGGATGTTCCTGTTGTTTCTTTAGTTTTTCTTATTATTACTGCCAAGTTTGTTATAGGCTATAGCATTGGGGTGGCGATATGATAAGGTTATCCGCCGAATATTGATTTCATTTCTTGTCCTTCTCTTGCTATATATTGTATGCAAACTAGCCTTGGTGTATTTGGAATTTCTTTCCTTAATTCTTATTTAGCTTCTTTTGATACATGTTCAGCTTTATCCAATGAAAATGGGGGGGCATTAGCTTGAATGTATATAAAAAGTCTATTGGCTCCAATTTAATTCGATTTTCTTTTTTTTTGTTTGTCTGTTGATTTATTTTTACTTAATGAATTAAGTTTCGGTTTCAAAAAAATCCGAAGGTTTAATTTATTCAATTGAAGCTACGTAAATTATCTCCATTTAAAATTTTTTAAAACTTACGACAATGCATGACACATTATAAAAAACATGTAAAAATCGCATACATATAGTATGTAAATAATGACATGAGAATAATTTGACATTTTTAATACGTTAAATGAATATTTTAAATTTATATTTTAATAATTTTTAACACATTTTTAACGTGTTAAATGAATATTTTTAACACGTTAATTATTCCACATAAAGTCGATTTTACAAAAATTGGAAGAAAATTAATTATTTTAAAAGAAAAAAAAACTAAAGTATAAATTGGAAATGTTTGATTGCAAAAATAAATAAGCTAAAATTAAACAATAAATTACAGCAAAAATAAATAAACTAAAATTAACAAGAAACAACTCCAATCAAAGGCATAATTTCGATAAATTTAAAAACAAATTCTAAATATTTTCCAGTAAATCAATTATATTAGTTAAATAGGCTTCTAACAATTAATCATTACTTACTTTATAAGCTAATCAATAAACGCTATATAATTAGCTCTAACTACTGAATAAAACATGAATGCCACTCCATACATTAATTTTCTTACATTTTTCTCTACTTTACAAGCAACCAAACAAGAATCTAATCATATTAATTTGATATACTGACTAACATATTTAATTGAAAGTGCAGTAAATAATCTGAATTTTGATTTTTTATGATTCTACATAGATTTTATGTTTCTCCTTTTTTTAGAAAAGAAATTATGAAGGAGGTATAAGTGAATGGGTGGTTGAAAGTATACGTCTGTATTCATTCTTTGCCTAAAAATACCATTAAAGAGTAGAGCTTATTAATTGTGAGGGCTCACAGGAGTTAAAGGTGAATTTATTCAAGATTTATTATTCTCACATGCACTGTGGCTGTGAGACCAACCTCCCCTCCCCTCCTTCTTCTTAATAAAGCAAATCCAAACTTCTTCTTTTTTTAAAATACAGTAATAAATAAATAAGCTTATTGTTCAGCTGGACATGATTCTTGTGCCATATTTACGCCAACTCATCTTGTATTACTCATTATTACTAATTGAGTATTTTATAAAGACAACAACATATTCCCATAGAATCTTAAATCGGATTACAATAAAATATAGAGTGACGATCACTAAGAATAGAGCGGTGAGATTTAAGAAAACCTCATCTTTACATTTACATGCACCCTTTGCCTTTGGTAATATAATTATTAATTATGTAAGTCATAATTGTTTACGTTTGTTGTCGTTTATGTTAAGTTTTTTTTTTTTTTTTTTTTTGCTGTGATTTTAAAATTACAAAATTTAGTTATCTTTGTTGTTATCATTGTACATGGAGTAATATTAAAGGAAAATTCTGTGATTTTAAAAGTTAATTCAATACTTTTTAGATTATTTATATGAAATCAATTTAAACGAAATATACGAAATTGAAATACAAGCTCTATTAATTTCGCATGAGATTAACGTAAAATAACAATAGAACTCTTAAAAACATACAGACTTGAAAAAAAAACAAGTCATAACTTTTTGCACGTCTTAAATGATTTTTTTATTTTTTTTCTAATTTTTTATATTTTGGTAGAATTCGAGTCATTTTAAGTAGTTGACATCATATGGGATTAAAATAATGTTTCTTTCAATTCTATTAGTTTTATTGAATATGAGGTTAATAATATGAAAAGTGAAGAGATTCAATATTAAATTTTAAAAATATAAAAATAATAAAATTGAGGGACTCCGTTTATAAGAAAACTAAAACAACCATATTTGCAAAAGGATTAGTAGATGCGAAGGGTTAGAAGAAGTGTTAATTTATTAAAGATTTTAAGAGAGTTTTGGTTTAGTTAGAATATCTATTATTTATCCGTACGTCTCAATGAATATTTAATCCATGTTCTTTCACCATTGGAGAGAATTTTATTCCTCAAAAGTGATTTTTACGAATTATTTAATTTTTTATGTATGTTTATTGGTTTCTTATAACGAATAAATATTGCGATTGATTGACAACCTCATACGAAATTAGGGTTTTATTTATCTTTATAATTATTTTATTGAGTTTTAGATTGAATGTGGGTTAGATTTAGGTTTAAACAAAAGGAAACCTGGATTTAAGTGTAGTTTTTATAATTTAAGTGAGAAAATTGATATTTTAACCGCGACAATAAGTTCCCATTGAGAGAAATAAGCAAGTCTATATGTTTGTGGTGAAAATTATGAAGTTTTTTAGCCCAAAAAGAGTCAATTTAAGTAATGTGATATTTAACATTGAAATTACAAACTTGTTAACAATTGGCATAAAAAAGCTTAGTTGCTATCATCAGATTCCAATTTTGAATTAAAACGTTTTCAAAGAAAATATAAAAATGGTCACGAAACCTTTCTTTAACAAATGCTGGAAAATATATTTAATTAAATCCAAGCAGAATTATAGCGATAACAAGTTCCAATATTTGGGCATTGGGTTAAAAGACAAATTAGGTAATATTTGCACATACAACTTAAAATCCAAACACATCTTATAATAGTAACCAAGTTAATGGTGAAAATGATTATTTATGATTTCCCAGCCTCTCAATTTCACGACCTGATACCAAAATTGAGGCATTTTGTCCATTAATAAAAGTTATTGGTGGACAACCCACTAAAAAATTAATTAAAATGGGCTTTCCAGGTGGACCATACATAGGTAATTTTGGTCCTCCCCTTCATCATTCAAGCTTGTACCACTATTCTCACCCTCCTCTGTTTCCAAGGCTTACTATATACTAAAAGGACTTACATTATTAAAGGTAAACAAAACATTATATAATAATATAAAAGATCGCTCATTTATACAGGGTTGTTCATCAACCCATAAAGTATAACAATCTTAATTATTTATTAAGTGATTTTTTCTTAAATTGCAATGTTATTTGTATTTATAAGTAAAGTCAAACTGAGCTGGAATTTTATTTTTCCTTTTTCGTGATATATGGGATGTTTGGTGGATTTCGTCATTAAAACATATATATAAAAAAATCAGAATCGGTTGTAAAAATTTTAAATCCACCGAAACTGTCGTTGTAGGATATTATCTACCAACCGGAAAATAATTTGGATTCTGTTAGTACAAATAAGGATTCTTCACCTGTTACCAAACACAACCTCTAAATCATGTCCTAGAACAAGTATTTCCTTTTCTTTTTTTAATATTCTAAATAGTTGACAACAATAAAAAAAAAAAGCATGAAATTACCAAAGGAGGAGATTCGTCAAACCTTAACACTGTAGCAGTGGACCAGCACCTCGAACAAACGAAGTTTCCAACAAAAAAAAAAAATGGCAATTGATGGAAATAAATGATAATAGCAAGGGCAAATAGGTAAATGTAAAAAAATAACATCCTGAAGGTTCCCATCCTTAGCCAATTCCGTCATGTCACGATGGAACCAGAGATCCATGGTAATGCCCGACAAGGGAATTTCGATAAAAAATAGAGGGCATATTCGTCGTAATGAAATTTAGAAAATCCGAAAATAAAATAAAAAGCTGATCTGCTGTGTAATTAGGACTAATTACTTAGTAGCTGCAACGTTCCCTAGGCAAAAGCCGGCTCATTACACTCAAATACTCTCTCTCTTCTTTGTAAATTTCACCTTTTTTTTACTACTAGTTATTATCAAAATAATTAAGCTGTCAATAATTTAAAATTACAAGCTTTATTTACTTTCTGTCGCTACAGTGCTCTGCTTGTGGTGTTTGCGTTTGTAGGATTCCCACCTATTTCCCCAAACACAAAGCACTAAAGAGAGAAAGATACAAAGAAATAAAGAAAGTGAGGTTTCAGAGAGAGAGAGAGAGAAACTGAGAAAACCTAGGAGGAAAATAAATTTGTTCTACAGAGTTAAAGGAACACCCAATCCCGCCGGAAATGCCTTTTCATTCCGGCGTTTCCATTTCCGCCGCTGCTAACTTAGCCGCCCTGGAAATGCAGCTGTGAAGAGGATAAAACAGCAGACACACTCATCCGCTGAGATTTGAAGATATAAAGAAACAGATTGGAGGATATTCTATGAGCTGAAAATGCGTGAAGGACTTGTCGTTGATGAGCGAAATGACGCCGTTTCAAATGCTAAGAAGAAGAAAGGAGAGGAAGATAAGGTAGATAAGGTTTTAGTTATAGTGGCTGACAAGGAAACCTCAAAACCTGTACCATTGGTGGTTTCAGTTCCGCCGCAACCGGTAGTTGTTAACCGTCCCCGATCTCAGTCCGCTACTCGAAGAGTTACTCCGACCAACACAGCCACCACGGCGGCGGCGGGTGTCGATTCAAGTGGCGCCGCCGGAGGCTCTGCCACGGTGGAGAAGCGTATCCCTAACGGCGATCTCTATATCGGTTCGTTCTCGGGAAACGCGCCTCACGGATCGGGGAAGTATCTATGGACAGACGGGTGCATGTACGAGGGAGAGTGGCGGCGAGGAAAAGCATCTGGGAAAGGGAAGTTCTCTTGGCCTTCGGGTGCTACGTTTGAGGGCGAATTTAAGTCGGGTCGGATGGAAGGATTCGGTACATTCATCGGATCCGACGGAGACACTTATCGTGGCTCGTGGAGCGCTGATCGGAAGCACGGGTTCGGCCAAAAGAGATACGCTAACGGGGATTTTTACGAAGGGACATGGAAGAAGAATGTACAAGACGGGAAAGGAAGGTATGTCTGGAAAAACGGGAATGTGTATGATGGTGAATGGAAAAACGGCGTCATCTCAGGCAGAGGAGTTTTGATTTGGGCAAATGGGAATCGATATGATGGGCAATGGGAAAATGGAGTACCAAAAGGAAATGGTATTTTCACTTGGCCAGATGGGAGCTGTTATGTTGGTACCTGGAATAGTAATAAGGATATTATGGCTCAAGAATTGAACGGAACGTTTTATCCAGGGAATGGTAAGGAACATTTCCTTAAAGGAAACGAGAGCGATTTGCTTGTACCAGCTGCCGCTACTAGGAAAAGGTCTTCAGTGGATGGAGCTAGAGGAAGTAACATAAATTTTCCAAGGATATGCATATGGGAAAGTGATGGTGAGGCTGGGGATATTACATGTGATATTATTGATAATGTTGAGGCTTCCATGATATACAGGGACGGTTTGGATCGGGATGCTATCAGGCCGTTTAGGAAAGGACCTTGCTGTTTTAATGGCGGAGAGGCGAAGAAGCCTGGAGAGACTATTTCTAAAGGGCATAAGAATTACGATTTGATGCTTAATTTACAATTGGGCATCCGGTAATTATTATTTTATTAATTTTGATATATGGGTTCTTTGGTTAATTTCTTCAAGCGCGAGTCTGGTTTCTGTTTGATTCATTTGGTAGCATTGCGGACCTAACTTCTCATTTTTAATGTTGGTTTTGTACATCAGGTATTCTGTTGGAAAGCATGCCCAGATCGTGAGGGACGTGAAGCCAAGTGATTTTGATCCAAAGGAGAAATTCTGGACTAGGTTTCCACCGGAGGGATCAAAGATTACTCCTCCTCATCAGTCTGTGGAGTTCCGGTGGAAGGATTACTGTCCTATGGTCTTTAGGTATTATTCAAAATAATCGTTTATCTTTGCAATAATGTTGTTAATATCTATTCTAAACTTTGTAGCTTGGGTTTTTATGTTGATTTGATTGGATTTAAATGTTTTCTGATATGCTAAACATGGTCCTATTCGTCTCTTTGCTGTTAGACACTTGAGGGAGCTATTCCAAGTGGATACTGCTGATTACATGCTAGCTATTTGTGGGAATGATGCGCTTAGGGAGCTTTCTTCTCCTGGGAAGAGTGGAAGCTTCTTTTATCTTACTCAGGATGACAGATTTATGATCAAGACGGTCAAGAAATCAGAAGTAAAGGTTAGTTGCTTTCATCAACTTTTATTTTAATTTAATTTGATATATGGGAAGGTCTGAATAATTGTTTACAGGTGCATAAGTTGCAACTGTAAATGCTTTTGTGGCTTCAATTTGAAGTTTCCAACTGAAATATGATATTTGTGTTTAGATCACATAAATTGCATTGGCTCTGAAATGCCGTTGACTGGTGTTTAGGTGCTAATTAGGATGCTTCCCAGTTATTATCAACATGTGTGCCGGTATGAAAATTCGCTGGTGACAAAGTTCTTCGGCGTGCATTGTGTCAAGCCAATTGGTGGGCAGAAGGTATGTGGTGGAAAGTGCCTCGGTTTCCATTTCTTTGATAGTTAGTGCGACTTTATTGTGCAGTTCTAATTGAAGTGTTGCTTTTGAAACCCAGACACGTTTTATTGTGATGGGCAATTTGTTCTGCTCGGAGTACAGTATACATAGGAGATTTGATTTGAAAGGATCCTCACATGGCCGCACAACTGATAAACCCGAGGGGGAGATTGATGAAACCACAACCCTCAAGGACCTCGATCTCAACTATGTGTTCCGTCTTCAACGAAATTGGTACCAGGAACTCATCAAGTGAGTGAAAATGATGAATAATATTTTTGGGGCAGCATCTCTCTCAGCTAACTTATGCAGTTTTTTTGTGTCCTCCGTTTCTCATAACTGGCCATTTAACAATGTCTAGGCAAATTAATCGAGATTGTGAATTTTTGGAAGCTGAGCGAATTATGGATTATAGCCTATTGGTTGGCCTTCACTTTCGTGATGATAATACTTATGACAAAATGGGGTTGTCCCCATTTGTTTTGCGATCAGGTAATTGAACATGAAATTATGCAAGATTGCCTAGTAGAAAAAATGGATAATTATTTTTCAGCAGCAGACATACTGATTAATTGGCTGCCATGTACAGGAGACCAGGATTCCTATCAAAATGAAAAGTTTATGCGTGGCTGTCGCTTCCTGGAGGCAGAGCTACAAGACAGAGATAGGATTTTGGCTGGCCGGTATAATTCTTGTTCTTTCTTGTTTTGGCTAAGTTTCAGGCTTATTGCTGTAGCAATGACTCATCTACAAGTAGTTTGAGAGGAAAGAAGCTTAAGCCCAATTGGTTGTAGACTTTTATATATTTGCATAATTGTAAAAAACAGTGTTTTAGTCTTGATTTTGGCAGTAAATGTGGCCAATAATTTGTCATTCAATTTATCACTGTCAACAGAATAATTGAAATGGCCCGTTCTGCATTGGTATAGTTGTGGGGGTAGTTCAGTAGGCAACAGTTGTCCATGGGGCTCATATGAGACAGTGGTCCTATACCTTCTTGCTAGATAAGAGCCAAGAGTGTTCTTTTTCTTTTAATTTTTTTTCCTTGGTTGAGTATAACCAAGTTCTGATTATATTCTCCAGTTTTTACTTGCAGCTCACTTATTGTCTAAGGATAGAGAATTATGCACATGAAGTAGAAGTTATTTGGATGATTGCTAAAAAAAGAAAATATATGCTTTATCCAATTAAATTTTTGGCGATCTGTTCCATGATTTCTACGTGGTGTATTATTGTAGTTGGAGAATTTGAATTTTGAATATGAATGTGTTGAGTTGAATTTATTATGTGTTCTTTGCAGTAAACCTCTGATAAGGCTAGGAGCAAACATGCCAGCAAGAGCTGAGAGAATGGCCCGAAGAAGTGATTTTGATCAGTACACCTCTGGTGGCATTAGTCATTTGACCCCCTCTAGAAGTGGTGAAATATATGAAGTGGTCCTTTATTTTGGGATCATTGATATCTTGCAAGATTATGATATTAGTAAGAAGTTAGAGCATGCCTACAAATCCTTGCAAGCTGACCCTACCTCAATTTCAGCAGTAGATCCAAAGCTCTATTCAAAGAGATTCAGGGATTTCATTGGAAGAATATTTATAGAAGACAGGTAGCAATGGGAATGAAGTTGGCAAGTGACGGAGTGATCTTGTTGCAAGAAATTGATTTTACTTGAATTCAAACCATGCTCTTTAGGGCGGGAGTCACTTTACTCCCAGTGGTTAGATTGAGCAAATAATTACAGAGAGATGAAGTCACTACAGAGGTGGTAGAGAGCTAGGCGGCAAGTTTTGGAGGTGTTCTGGGCTGAATTTTGAATATCAGCCATACGGAAGGGCAGAAATTCTTGTACATTCTGGAGGGTGGGGTGAAGAGGGAAACTTGGATTCTGATTTCCTTCTTTTTTTTTTTCTATTTATTATATTTTTGGGAATATTTTTTTAATGTGGGAACCCTAGGATTGTGAATTGTGAAGATTTGAAAGATAGGTATAGGGAATAGGGAAAATGTTTCCCAGAGAGAAGATTCAAAATGGGGGGGAAGACTTGGAATAAGAAAGTGTACAGCTTAATAGAAAAGGAGATAGAGGTTATGGAATTTCGTGAATATTTTTTTTGTGACTTAAAAAAGAAAAGGAAATGTTTGAATCAGGTTACAGTGGAGAGGACCCCATGGGATCTCTCTATTGTGTCCTTTATTACCTGTTGTATATAAATGGGGTATTCTCTGTGTATAGAAATGGGGTCATATGGGGTTTGCTTTTTGCAGTGAAAGGGAGGCATTGGGCAGAAGCAAGCAAGTATTTTAAACCCATCAAAAGCAGAGAAAGTATGAGAAAGACGCGCTTGCTGTTTCTTCTTCTCCCTTTACTTTGTTTACCATCCGACTTTATTGTTCCTCTTGTTATTTCACTTCGTTCTTTCGTTTTAACAGAAACATTCAATTTAACTAATTACTACCACCTTTGACTGTGAAACCGACCGACTTATGTAACTGTGAGGTCAACATGGTCATTATGTGAATCCAGTCTTTGGGACTCGAGCTATTTATTTTTGACAGCAGAGGTCAAAGTTGTGCGTCTCTTTCATGTTCTTAGTGAAATGGTTGTAATTTGTGGTGTGGTGGGTGGGTGGGTGGCTTTTGGGGCCTTCTATTAGTGTCTGGTTACAAAGACTCGAAGCACGGGTCTGTATCAGTTTCACTGCGATTTTTGGGGGCCGTTGCCTGGGATCTCTCGTTGATTTTGACCCCTTTTGTCTTTTTTTAACACGCGCCAGTTGCTGTTCTCTTTATATTTTGTTTTATTAACATTTCTTCAATTAATATACCTAGCGACTCTTCTATAATTTCGTAATTGAACTATCTTAGCATTTTCATGTGTGGGTACCGAATCTTGTTAATCTTTCTATGTGGTTTGTATTGTTTATACTTTAGTAACATGTAAACAAATGCATCCCACATACTACAAAATGGGGAATAATATAAAGCTAGTTGAGCAATTAAAATTAGAGGGAAGCAAAAAAAAAAAGAACAAAAATCAAGATTCAGATCTTAATGTGAAAACGTTATTTAATTTAGAATGTGGATTTTATAATTATTACTTAAGTTGTAGTATACAACCTTCCTCTTGACTGGATCCTAATAAGTTGCGGTTTTCAATAACATAGGTTGTTTGTTGTCTGAAATTTGCATTTCCATCTAACTTTTGGTAGGCAGTTAGCTTATAAATATTGTCTGTTTGTGTCAAATATATTCCTACTTTACACTTGCCATTATTTTACACCGAGACAGTCTTTCACGTTTTTCTCGTCAATTTCTCAAATTTTATCCATCTCGAATTACCAAAGTCTAGCCTTAGCTTGTTCAGTCTAAAGTTTTTAAACAAACACAATTACGTGTTCTAACCATAGTCCACACATTAGGTGACTTTCTCTATTACCCAACCAAATAATGGATATGTCTATCAGCAGCCGCACATACCGAACCCTTTTTCTCAAACGGTTAAGATGATGGTGTGACCCAACTATAGAGAAAACCCCTCTGCTAAACCATGGCCTCGCATCTAGCCTCACAAATATGCACTCAAATAGCATCCGTCTTCTCCAACCCCACTAGCCTCCACCCACCACCCCTGGACGTCATGGTCACCGCCATCTCCGCCGCCGCTTATCAAAGTGGCCGCATCTTTCTCTACGGAGTAGGGCGGGAGGGGTTGATGCTAAAGGCCTTATGCATGCGCCTTGCCCACCTGGGACTCTCTTCTCACTTTGTCTTCGACATGACCACTCCTCCAATTTCCTCCAATGATCTCCTTATCGCCTCTGCGGGCCCTGGTGGATTCTCCACCGTTGATGCCTTATGCTCGCTGGCAAGATCGTACGGTGCTAAAGTGCTACTGCTGACTGCTCAGCCTGAAACGGGATCCTGTGTGAAGCATGCAACCGTGGTTTGCTATGTGCCGGCGCAGACCATGGCGAATGATGAGGATGAAGGAACGATAAAATCGAGGCCGTTGCTGCCGATGGGAAGTGTTTATGAAGGAGCTCTATTTGTGCTTTTTGAGATGTTGATTTATAAGTTGGGTGAAGCTTTGGAGCAGAGCCCTGAGGCCATCCGCTCTCGACATACCAATCTCGAATGATCCTTTTCTTTTGCTGTTTGTATTGATGTGAAGTGAGTTTGTGTTTTGCCTGTGTATCATGAAACCTTGTTTTGCGCAAATTGCTTCTCTCTTCCGATTACATTTACTATTATTACAGTTGGTTGGGAGTAATTAACGACCAAATCCTTTTGTTTCTTTTTGTTTTATAAGAAATTAAGGTGGGGGCTGATGTTTTTTGACGCTGCCGAAATATAGGAATTTCAAGTTTCAACGCTGGTAAAAGTGAAGGATGTGCAATTGAAAAATACTCTTCTTTTTCTTATTAATTTCATCAACTTGATCAAATTTATACCAAAATAATAAATTAAATTGGTAAGAATAAATGCAAAATTATTTTAATTTTAAGAAATTATGGTCAAAACTAATTCTATTAGAAATTCAATTATGAAAACCATTATAATCATTATCACGTCAGTTTACCGTACGAGTTTAATTAATTTGTTATTTTGGTATAAGTTCGGTTACAGTGAATTGAATTAATCTTTCATTTTTTTCGCAGAATTTTGATTTTGTTCATCCAAAACGACCAAAGATTGAAGCAATTTCGGCAACAATTTTCCAAGAAACCAAACAAGAGGGACGAATTTGGAAGATGGGTGGAGGATTCTGAAAACTGACGTGTTAATGAAGATTACGGCAGTGGAACATGGCAATGCCAATTGCCAAATATCTGTGATAGCTTACAATTACGTATTTTGTTTTTTCGAACAAGATATTGACATCCAGTTGAGGCCATAAGCTTTGCAAACTTTACTCAAATTGAATAATTCCACAAGGAAAATTCAAATTACAAAAAACCAAAATAAAAGCCTTATTTGCTCAATACAATTAACATTTAACAATACAATTAATGTATAAATATTATTTACCTTTCAATATTTTTTTATTCTTTTACTTCGGCTGAGGGATTAAACTCTTCATGTAATGCAACAATTAAAGAGAGATAATAACTGTAGAAGGATAGATCATCAGATTTCCCCTGCAAATTCTCCTTCTGATAAATTTGAAATTGAGGCGGATTAGATTTTATTTTTTTATTTTTAAATTTTTTTTTATAAGTTTAAGTTTTTGTAAGGGATTTTTTTTTTATTAAGGAAAAATATTATAATTTCATGAACATGCACGTGTGTTCATTTATTTTTATTTTCAGCTTTTTAAATATATATTTTTTGAAAGAAGTAGGTCAAATAGAAGTATAGGGGTGAGCAACAGTCGGTTCGATTCAATAACCGAAAATCGATTTATTAGAATTTAGACAAACCGAACCGAAATTATATAATAACCAAATTCAAACTAAACCAATATTTTTGGTCGATTTGGTTCGGTTAACCGATAAAACTGAAATTTTAAAATTATAATTAAAAAAATTATCTAAAAATTATATAAAATTACAAATTATAAAACTAAAATAAAAACATTCAAATTAAAAAAATGTACATATTTTTAATTTGAATTCAAGCCCCTTAAATTGAATTTAAAATACAAACATAAAGTTAATTTTTGTAAAAAAATGAAAAAAAAAACATATATTAATCACTATTCGGTCGGTTCGGTTATTTTTCGGTTTTTACCTTTCAAAACTGAATCGAAATAACTGAAATTAATATATTTTTAAAATCGAAACCGAAAAATCAAAAAACCTAACCAAATTAAAAAAAATGGATCGGTTTGAACCGAAATTTGCTCACCCTTATAAAAGTATCAACTTTAAGAATCCATTCATGGCATTAATTACAAAAGACGTTCGTGAGGAAAAAACTATTTTAACTAATTAATATTATTTTATTGCCAAAGTGTTCTCTCCATTTTATTTTATATGTCATTTTTATTATTTTCATTATAATTAAAAAGTATTAATTAGTGATAAAGCCTAAAAAGTTTTTATCTGAAGAGGAGAGGACGAGCCGATCGGATGAGAAAATCCTGCAGTAAGAAGTGCCCAGTCGGAACAGGCGTAAACACTCTGAAACTTAAGCTAGTAGTTTAGAGAGAGAAAGTACTTTTAGAGATAGAATGCTAGAGATTCAATATCTGGAACTATCGTTGGTTGAGCTATTTATATGAGATGATTGAGGGGGCACTTGAGTGCCTGGAGAGTGATTACTGGCTGTCAGAGCAGGTATTCGGCGGCATAACAGGGAGCAAGTGGTAGGCATGGGCGATGCCTTGTGTCAGGTGGCTGATGGAACTGGCGGTCACATCAGCCGATCGGGCGTGTGCGTTGCCTTGGAGCTCGTGCCTGCTGCTTTTGGTTGTTGGGTTTTAGGCCTTGCCAGTTAAGTGGGCCGACTGGATGGGCCTTACAGCAAATCACATTTGCTGTGTTATCAATTAGGTTTAAATTTATGATAAAATTGAGTAATTCAATTTATAAACTTAAATTTAATTCGTCAAATAAATAAATTTTATTTAAAATTTAAAAATATCATATAAATAAAATTTGAATTTTACTTAGAAGTGATATACAAAATTGAATAAAGGGGGTAATTAATATTATCTCATTGTCAACATGAAAGAAATATAAAAATTTGCCACAAATTCCTTTTACTGTGCTTTATAATATTTTAAATGAAAAATATTTGAACGAAATTTATTTTCTGGGAACTATCGATATGGGCAACTTTTTTTTTTTAAATAAATATTAGTATAACCTAAAAATCCATTTTGGTTATTAATGGTATGTTATTGTTATCTAATTATGTTTGTTTGTTTATCTTTCATGTTAATTAAAAAAATCTCTGTGCAATTGTGTGTGTCCAATGCATTTTCCAAAAAAAAAAGCGAAAAAGCATGGAAAATGAAATTACTCCAATAATATAACGATTCATTCAATTATTTTTATTTCATGCATGTGATTGAGTTATTTATAAATGTTCAATTATTTTTTCTTTGATATATTATTGTTGAATAAAATTGATTTGAATCTAACAATCTATATATATATATATATATAATGAAGTAGAAGTTTTTAAAGTGATTTTAGGAAATTATAAAGAAAAAAGATAAAAAAGAAAAGTGTCCCCATTAAAGAGGGGAAGGTGGTGAAGTTGCAAAGTTTGGAAGTAAGTAGATAAGGCATAATGCAAACTGATAAGGCTGCAATGGAACAAAACAATTTTTGTTCGTTTCTGCTAAAATCAGATAATTAACATTTTCCTTTTCTTCCACTTCTATTATTTATTATTATATATGCTTTCTTCTGTACGTACCATTATTTAATTTCTTTTAATCACTTATTATTAATATCTTTCTATCTGTATTTCCAGTTTTTTTTTTTTTTTAATTGTACTTCCAGATAAGTAATCACTATTTGCCCGCACTTTATTTAATTGTCAACTTTTCTAAGCTAATTAATATGTGAAATCATTTTCATAAAAAAGAAATTAATTATATCAGAACAATAGTTTTCGGTCTTGTGTTTCCTAATGTGCCATCCAAGATTTTATATAAACACTGACACTCTTGTTTTATCTATACTAAATATGTATTACAGGGATAAGTGTCAAATTTGCCAATAAAATATTAAAAATGATTTAAATTTACTTTTAATTTTTTTTAAAAAAAATATTCTTAAATTATTAAAAATTATCCATATTTGTCCCTCAAAATATTAAACAAAAATCAAATTTATGCGATTTTTAATAATTTAAATTTTTTAAAAATTAATTTTAAGGACAATTTTTAATTTATTAAAGGAAAATTTAACCCTAATTCCTATATTAATTACCACTACGAAGATAATAGCCAAAATCATTAATGTTTCCTTACTTTATTAGAAAAATAAAACGAGAAAATACTTCTTGTAATTGATTTTTTGGAAAAATATATATTTTTTATTAGATTGAGAAGGTAGATTATTTTTTAAAAAAAATAATAATAAGAAGAAGAAATAAAATTAAATATCAAAATGAGGTGCCCTAAATTGCTTTGCCTTTTATCTCTGTATTCCTATTTTCTAAATTCGAGGAATATATATATATACACATATATTCCTAATATATTCTCTGTCTCCAGATGATATTGATAAGGATTTAAAAAATAAATTAGATGGAAAATGATGTATATGTGAAATGTGTGTGCATGGACGTGTGGATAGCTATAGTTGTCTGAGTTTAAATGTAAAAGAAGAAGCTTATTTTTTAGGTGGTTAGACAAACGAGTGTCCTATTTTCTACCATGAAAAAGAGAGGATTAATTAGCGTATATATATATATATATATAAATCTTTTAGTTCTTTGATGTTCTATCTCTATCGATATCAGAATGTAAATTTGCATAAGCAAATGGATGCCAAATTATAAATATAAGAATATGATAGAGACTATTCACGTGCATGTCATGGAATCTACAACTAAGTCCTTCAATTTTGAAAGGATTGAACACAACCTACCATAACCACCCAAACCTATTTCTATTTCTATTTCATCAATATGATTTTGCACCCCATTTGTACATTTTATTTTTTCTCTTTCAATATATACATGTATCAACTCCAACTCATTTTACTGTAAAAAGTATTTTAATAATTTTTATTAAAAAAATATTTTTTTTCAGCTTATATATAGTAAAAAAGTATTATTTAAAAAATTAATAATAAGTTCTATACAATTAAATATTGTGTACATCCGTGTCCAAATATTTTAGTGGACAAAATTTATATAGAAACCGCGTGATATCTCAAAAACTTGATACAGTCTAATATTTCGGATATATTTTTGACATTATATTTACTGACATATAAATACATTTGATGTATCGAATATATATTCGTTTTGACCTGAAAAAATATATATTTATGGTGTACTATAATTCAATAGGCATCACAAAATTGTATTTTCAAAAAATGTTATAGCAAAAGTATTTTTGATATTATTGAAAGCTAATTAAGTTTTAATGTGAAATGCGGTTCCATGCCATGCCAAGAAACTTAGAAATGAGGTTTAAACCTCACTCGAAACCAGGGGACAGCCCGCAAAAGCTGAGTTTTATTGAAAGAAATTACATTCAATATGAACCAATCGAAAATTTATCATATTTTTTCAATTAATTAAAATCCGAATTAATAATTAACCTTTCAATTAAATCATTACTACATTAGTATTTATTATTAGCATTCAAAACTAACAATGACATGACGTTGCGAAGAAAATTTGAATTTAAACGTACATGATAAGTCAGAATTCGATTTATTTTAATTTTTAAATTACGGATTTAATTGAAATTTAAATAGAAGTTCAGGCAGATTTTAATAATTAACGATGCATATAAGCTGACAACGTGGCAGTGATAAGGACTTATGAGGATAGTTTGGCAGCAACGGTTAATGGGTTGCGGCCACATGTCGGCCTAAAGCCACAATCGTACCCAACATAAGGCTTGCTACGAAGGGGACAAACCCATTCCCCATATTAATTTGATTAGATATTTTTCTAAAAATGTCCCTTTGAAATTTTCCTCCATCTATTTAGAAGATTGAGATTTATATCCCATGAAATGAAAACGAAAAATGTAGATTATATATATATATTATTTTCACGAAAAGGTAGCTTATAATTAATTCCTAATTATGTTGTCTTATTTATAAGTTTAAGGTTTCGAAAAAAACATATATATTTGAAGTATCTTTTATTATTTCATCAGTTGCATTATATGTAATATTTTTATTATTTTTATTATGATTATGGAGCTATTAAGTAGGTTTAAATTCATTATAAAATTGAGTGATTAATACTAAAATTTAAAATAAATTTAAATTTAATTAATTCTAAATAAATTAATTTATATTAAAAAAATAAAATTTATTAAAAATTTAAAAATATTAAATAAATAAAATTATAATTTTGCTAAAAAAACGACACATGCAGTAGAGTAAAGTGAATAATAGGTGAGGCCACCGCAATGAATAGTGAACTTCCACTTAACCATTAAGCTCTTTTGTTTTTTTTTTTTTTTGCGCGTTCGTCGTGAGACTATGATGATGAATTCTTTAATCATCCTTATAATTACATTTCATTGGAAATTGAAAATCCAACAAGTCAATCTTTTTAAATCTTTTTTTTTTCAATTTGTATAGTCGTGTGTATCCGATTATTTTTTTGGACTAATTTATATTTGTAGTTTAATTATTCGGCTAATTTGTATTTGCATCAAAATATTTATAAATGAGGTAAAATAATTTCTCTTAATTATTTAAAAATGACACATATTTAAAATTCAAATTTCAATAATTCTAGTCACAAGAGAAAGGACCCTATCGAAAATTGTTCTTTTTGTCATTTTTAATTGCACAAATTAGTTAAAAATAGAGGGATAAAGTTAATATTTTTTTTATAGCTGATTAATTTCGAATTTGCGTTTTGGTTGCACCCTTTAAAATTAATAAATAAATAAGTCAATTATTTTTCTTTGTTTATATGGGAAGAAGAAGAATTCTTGTTAGTGAAGTTTGGAATCTTAGATATCCTGATATAGATGGAACTATGAAACATTATGCCTCTGTTCACTATGTTGGAAAAAATGACCCTTCTAATTAATGCGGAATAAATCAGGAGAAACTCACAACACAAGAAATTATAGTGGAAACTCCAAAACCGGAGAAAAATCACTGCCGTTGTCAAAAGACAACCAAGAAAAATATTCACTATGTGGAAAATTGTTACAACCACATAATAACAAATACAATATTTTTCTTATACTCTCAGCACAAGAAAACTACCCAGAGAGTATCCCGATAATTGTTGAACAAACCCTTAAACTCTCACTAATTTTCTTATGCTCACAAACAAACTCACCTTACATGTTTGCTTGAATTTCGAGTATTACAATTGCAAAATAACAATGCGTATTTATAGGCAAAATATACGCGTTTATTACGCGTAAACCCACCTACCATTTGTTGAAAGCAGCCGCCGCAATTCTTATAAGCAAAATCACAATTGATTTTGCTTTCACCCTCCACTTTTGACTTTTCAACTTCATCCCTTTTTTTTTTTAATTATTTTCTTACAATCTCCACCATAATTAAAAATAAAAAAAAAATATCCGCTACTAAAACATTGTCTAACACCGACAATTACAATTCTTAAACAAGAATTATCATACTCCACCATAAAAAGTATACCCACTTGAAATTAACACTAACTTCAAGAATTTCACCTCGACCCATGTCGAAAAACTTGCTAATAAATTATGGTGCAACTTCCATGCTGATTTTCCAGGAAGTTCATTAGCCATCGACATTCTTTTGTTGTACCACACACCTTGCATAATTATCAGCCAATTCCCGTGTGCAAATTCGTACACATGCTACCAATCATATGTCCTCTTTCATGGCATTTTTAATGGTAGCAATCATACCATGAGAACATATATATATATATATATATATATTTAATAAAATTCACCATCTCCCTCTTGCAGGGAGACTACATTGGTAACATCAGCTTGTTCTTTGGAGCTGTTGGCCGAACTAGCTCCACGTTTATCATCCAACGCCTTGTGTAATCCGGATTGAATCAATAAATCCTTGACTTGAATTTGCCACAAGCCAAAATTAATTCTTCCGTCAAATTTCTCCACCTCAAACTTTAATCCCGACATCTTAGAGCACGTGAACTGTCACACCCCAAAGTGGCCCTAGAAGAATTACGGAGTTTTATTCGTAAAAAGTAAGTGTTGTGTGCGAGAGTTCTGTCGCGACCGCGACAAGTGTCGCGAGCGCGACAGAACCCTCTCGCGAGATGGTTGCACAAGTGGGATTTAAGAGACCGTGAGATGTGTCTTGGACACATGGCACCGTAGGAGAGTGACACGTGGCGGCGTAGGAGCATGACAAGTGTCATCATAGAAGAGTGACAAGTGGCGGTATATGAGAGTGACAAGTGTCATCATAGAAGAGTGACAAGTGGCGGCATATGAGAGTGACAAGTGACATTGTAGGAGTGTGCCAAGTGTCATTGTAGGGAAGTGACACATGGCTACAAGAGAAAGTGACATGTGGCATGGGATATTTTGATGGAGATGTATTAATGAGAGAGGTTGGCTTTTAATGTGGTTAGTGGGCAATTAATTTGGTAATTTCTTTGGGTTTGACCGGCCAACATTTGGCATTTCTTAGCTTTTGGCCCTTTTTCTTTTGGCTTTCCTCTTTGTTTTCTTTTCCTTAGTTTTGCCGTGCTCCACCTTCCTCTCTTTTCTTCACTTTTTCATTTGCTCCTAAAGAGAAAGTTGAGAAAGCTAGAGTTGATCATCGAAAAGGGTAAGTTTAGTTAGTTTCCGATCTGACTTCCTTTTTCTTTTTGTTTTTAATTTAAAGTGAGAAAAAGGTCTAACTCAAAATGTTTTCTATGTGATTTGTGGAAGCTATGAACAAGATATGGGATTAAGTAAAGGAAAGGGGTTGGAGCTGAGTAGAGAGCACAAGATTAAGCTATTCAGAGGTAGGGATCGAGTGTAACTGTGTTAATTTTTGCATGTGTTTATATGAGAGATGCTTGATGAGCTTTAATTAGCTCAAGATGTTCATTTTGATTGCTTACAGTGCTCATGACATGTGTATATATGTTTATAAGTATGTAACCTGATTATTTGAGTGTTTGTGTTGATAAAAGAAGTTGATGTTGCGAAATTCTGCTTATTTGTCATTAGACCCCTGTGTATTGTATTTGTCATAATTAGAGTTATAGGACTCCAATTGTGTTGCTTCCAATTGCATATGAAAGATAAGATTCGTGTCTAAAAATGTCTAAGAGGGTGCTTGATCTAATTCTGGCCCTAAGTATCCCAAAAAGTTATTAAAATGTAGGTGACCCTGTTCTGGCGGGTTCACTGGAACAGTATAGCTTGTATAGACCATATTTTTCGTTATAGATGTCCAAACGACCTGAGACTTGTCCCATTTAAAAGCTAACATCCTAGAGAACAATTGTTAAGAAGAACGTTTTGCCTAAAAATGATGTTTAGAGGTTCATTCAGACGATACAAGTTTAGGGTAAAAAGCAGTCTTGTGAGGCACCAAAGCGGAGCCTCTGTCGCGAGCGCGACACATGTCGCGACCTCGCGACAGAACAACCTATATTAAGCTCTTTTTTCTTCATTTTGAGCCCATGGTTGGCTTGGGTAAACCCCTTGCCTTTCCCCTTAACGTTTTATACATGATTAGGGCTCCTAAATGATTACAAACTAGTTGTTAATGGAAAAATGCATTTGAGTATGATTAAAGTTAGTAATTTAACTAATAAAGTAACAATGTATAGTTGTAGGAAGTATAGTAAATGACATGATAAAGGTGTATGAACTTAGAAATGGTTATATAATGCATTTGGTATAGAGTATAGAGCCTTTTTGTAATCTATCTTCTGTCGCGAGCGCGACCTCTTGTCGCGATCGCGACAATGAACTTGACTTCCGGCGCGAGCGCGACCTCTTGTCGCGACAATGAACTTAGCTTATGTCGCGAGCGCGACTTCTGTCGCGATCGCGACAGTGAACCTTTTCGCATCCTGTTTTAGTTGTTTTGAAGAGAGTGTTTTCTTCTGTCTTGCTTTGCATGATGTTTATGTAATGAGTTGAATACATGTATATGATGATGTTATATAAGAGTGAATGCATAGAGTTTAAATGTTACATGCTTTTAGATGATGAGTTGATATTTGTGTATTGTAATTGAGTGGTCTCTGAGCCTGATTACCGTTATAGTGGATAGATAAGCATGCTTATAAAGGGATTAGAGAGTGCAGCTGCCTATGTTCCGCCCCGTTTGGGCGAAGCGGGTCGACCTCTGAGAACGGTCATTAATAGAGACAGATGAAAATGTTTTGTGACTTCGGTCCATCGAAAATGTTTTTTTTATAGAGCGTCCCGTATCCACCATGAGAGGAACTCAGGCTTGTTTTGTTAAATGTTGTGCAGTGAACTTGAGATGATTATAGTGTTGCTTCGAATGAAGCCATAGTACATGAAAGTAATGTTTAAGTACATTACAATTCTGTATACAAGTACATGATTACATGAGTGTAGTGACATGAATTTGGTTACATGATAGCGTATATTTGAATAAACGAAATGTACAAGTTGTAGTGTATATGAATAAGTAAAAGAGTAGATGTTATATGCATGTGAACTCATAGTATTTGATATTTGAACATGAAACCTATACAAGCATCAGAGCTATATACATGAACTACTTTATTTTGTTATATGACATATGTGTGAGCTATTTGTGACTTCGTAAAGAAGTCCTTTGCATTATTTTATCCCCACTAAGCGTTATCGCTTAGCACGGATGTTTATTTCCGTGTAGGTTACAGGTTCGGACAAGTGAGCGGACATCTGCAGGTCAAGGCCACTAGGAGTTTTGTTATACCTTTTTGTATAAGTTAGAGATAGAGTTTTTACATTTTGAGTAACATCATTATGTAATATAAGTAGAACAATCACATGTAAATGTATATGTAAAGCTAAATGGAAACTGATGTAATATGAACATGTAAATGTATATGTAGTTAATATGAAATGCAAGTGGGCCCTAGTGTAGTATTTTATTATTCTTATACGAATGTGTATAGTGCTATCGCTTCCGCTAATGCATGTATAGATACACGTATATGTCCGCGTGACGCCCCGATATTCCCTACCGGGGGTATGGGGGTGTTACATTTAGTGGTATCAGAGCCCAGGCTTGAGGTTCTGGTCTATAAGATGTCGAGTATAGATTAAATGTCAGAGTTTGTCTAGAGTTGTGGCCTAATGCAGATGTCGTTTGTGTAAAGTTTAGATGGAGTCCGACTCACGTGAGAACGTAGAAGAGACAGTGCCAGATGTGAATTGTTAAGAGTTCGAGGTGACACTCTGTATTCCTGTCAGCTATCTTTTTGAAATCATTTGACATGAGCATAGTGAAACATGGGGATGGGAAAAATGCATTACAGTAGCTACATTGCATTTTTGCATCATCTTGCATACATAAATCATTACATAACCATTCCATTCGCATCCCTCATATGTATGTGAAAAAGCATCATTGTTTGTGTTTCATTGAGAAAAGCTGACAGGATATACATTCAGTGCTAGATGCTTAGAAGAAGTATATGGAATAGAGTGTAGTGCATTGAGGGAAGTGTGAAGTGTATACGATTTGATAACTGTATGGTATAAGTGATAGCGATTCAGAGATCTGTTTAAGGATTTACAGGTGTAAGTGATTAGCCGGGAAATTTCGAGGACGAAATTTCTTAAGGGGGAGAGATTTGTCATACCCCAAAGTGGCCCTAGAAGAATTACGGAGTTTTATTCGTAAAAAGTAAGTGTTGTGTGCGAGAGTTCTGTCGCGACCGCGACAAGTGTCGCGAGCGCGACAGAACCCTCTCGCGAGATGGTTGCACAAGTGGGATTTAAGAGACCGTGAGATGTGTCTTGGACACATGGCACCGTAGGAGAGTGACACGTGGCGGCGTAGGAGCATGACAAGTGTCATCATAGAAGAGTGACAAGTGGCGGTATATGAGAGTGACAAGTGTCATCATAGAAGAGTGACAAGTGGCGGCATATGAGAGTGACAAGTGGCATTGTAGGAGTGTGCCAAGTGTCATTGTAGGGAAGTGACACATGGCTACAAGAGAAAGTGACATGTGGCATGGGATATTTTGATGGAGATGTATTAATGAGAGAGGTTGGCTTTTAATGTGGTTAGTGGGCAATTAATTTGGTAATTTCTTTGGGTTTGACCGGCCAACATTTGGCATTTCTTAGCTTTTGGCCCTTTTTCTTTTGGCTTTCCTCTTTGTTTTCTTTTCCTTAGTTTTGCCGTGCTCCACCTTCCTCTCTTTTCTTCACTTTTTCATTTGCTCCTAAAGAGAAAGTTGAGAAAGCTAGAGTTGATCATCGAAAAGGGTAAGTTTAGTTAGTTTCCGATCTGACTTCCTTTTTCTTTTTGTTTTTAATTTAAAGTGAGAAAAAGGTCTAACTCAAAATGTTTTCTATGTGATTTGTGGAAGCTATGAACAAGATATGGGATTAAGTAAAGGAAAGGGGTTGGAGCTGAGTAGAGAGCACAAGATTAAGCTATTCAGAGGTAGGGATCGAGTGTAACTGTGTTAATTTTTGCATGTGTTTATATGAGAGATGCTTGATGAGCTTTAATTAGCTCAAGATGTTCATTTTGATTGCTTACAGTGCTCATGACATGTGTATATATGTTTATAAGTATGTAACCTGATTATTTGAGTGTTTGTGTTGATAAAAGAAGTTGATGTTGCGAAATTCTGCTTATTTGTCATTAGACCCCTGTGTATTGTATTTGTCATAATTAGCGTTATAGGACTCCAATTGTGTTGCTTCCAATTGCATATGAAAGATAAGATTCGTGTCTAAAAATGTCTAAGAGGGTGCTTGATCTAATTCTGGCCCTAAGTATCCCAAAAAGTTATTAAAATGTAGGTGACCCTGTTCTGGCGGGTTCACTGGAACAGTATAGCTTGTATAGACCATATTTTTCGTTATAGATGTCCAAACGACCTGAGACTTGTCCCATTTAAAAGCTAACATCCTAGAGAACAATTGTTAAGAAGAACGTTTTGCCTAAAAATGATGTTTAGAGGTTCATTCAGACGATACAAGTTTAGGGTAAAAAGCAGTCTTGTGAGGCACCAAAGCGGAGCCTCTGTCGCGAGCGCGACACATGTCGCGACCTCGCGACAGAACAACCTATATTAAGCTCTTTTTTCTTCATTTTGAGCCCATGGTTGGCTTGGGTAAACCCCTTGCCTTTCCCCTTAACGTTTTATACATGATTAGGGCTCCTAAATGATTACAAACTAGTTGTTAATGGAAAAATGCATTTGAGTATGATTAAAGTTAGTAATTTAACTAATAAAGTAACAATGTATAGTTGTAGGAAGTATAGTAAATGACATGATAAAGGTGTATGAACTTAGAAATGGTTATATAATGCATTTGGTATAGAGTATAGAGCCTTTTTGTAATCTATCTTCTGTCGCGAGCGCGACCTCTTGTCGCGATCGCGACAATGAACTTGACTTCCGGCGCGAGCGCGACCTCTTGTCGCGACAATGAACTTAGCTTATGTCGCGAGCGCGACTTCTGTCGCGATCGCGACAGTGAACCTTTTCGCATCCTGTTTTAGTTGTTTTGAAGAGAGTGTTTTCTTCTGTCTTGCTTTGCATGATGTTTATGTAATGAGTTGAATACATGTATATGATGATGTTATATAAGAGTGAATGCATAGAGTTTAAATGTTACATGCTTTTAGATGATGAGTTGATATTTGTGTATTGTAATTGAGTGGTCTCTGAGCCTGATTACCGTTATAGTGGATAGATAAGCATGCTTATAAAGGGATTAGAGAGTGCAGCTGCCTATGTTCCGCCCCGTTTGGGCGAAGCGGGTCGACCTCTGAGAACGGTCATTAATAGAGACAGATGAAAATGTTTTGTGACTTCGGTCCATCGAAAATGTTTTTTTTATAGAGCGTCCCGTATCCACCATGAGAGGAACTCAGGCTTGTTTTGTTAAATGTTGTGCAGTGAACTTGAGATGATTATAGTGTTGCTTCGAATGAAGCCATAGTACATGAAAGTAATGTTTAAGTACATTACAATTCTGTATACAAGTACATGATTACATGAGTGTAGTGACATGAATTTGGTTACATGATAGCGTATATTTGAATAAACGAAATGTACAAGTTGTAGTGTATATGAATAAGTAAAAGAGTAGATGTTATATGCATGTGAACTCATAGTATTTGATATTTGAACATGAAACCTATACAAGCATCAGAGCTATATACATGAACTACTTTATTTTGTTATATGACATATGTGTGAGCTATTTGTGACTTCGTAAAGAAGTCCTTTGCATTATTTTATCCCCACTAAGCGTTATCGCTTAGCACGGATGTTTATTTCCGTGTAGGTTACAGGTTCGGACAAGTGAGCGGACATCTGCAGGTCAAGGCCACTAGGAGTTTTGTTATACCTTTTTGTATAAGTTAGAGATAGAGTTTTTACATTTTGAGTAACATCATTATGTAATATAAGTAGAACAATCACATGTAAATGTATATGTAAAGCTAAATGGAAACTGATGTAATATGAACATGTAAATGTATATGTAGTTAATATGAAATGCAAGTGGGCCCTAGTGTAGTATTTTATTATTCTTATACGAATGTGTATAGTGCTATCGCTTCCGCTAATGCATGTATAGATACACGTATATGTCCGCGTGACGCCCCGATATTCCCTACCGGGGGTATGGGGGTGTTACATGAACAATACCGTATAAACAGTAGCGAGCTACAGTACCTTATGAACAGTACCCAACTACAGTGCCGTATGAATAGTGCCACTGCTACAGTGCCATGCGAACAGTACTCCTGCTACAGTACTTTGAACAGTATTTTAAACAGTACTTGTGGGCCACGTACAGTACTCTAAATAGTATTTTGAGAAAAAAAACCATGCAAATTTTGAATGCAAAAATTTGCACTTTGAATAGTACCACTATTCATCAAATTTCACGTTTTACACTCATTTTCGAAACGGATCGTACCGAAAAATTCCTTATATTTTTCTCTTTCTGCCAATATAATTATTTTTCCAAAATGCGCTACTTTCTCGGACAACAGTCTTGATGCAGTGTCGAAAAATAGCAGAACCAAAGCTCTGATACCACTTGTTGGGGAAAAATGACCCTTCTAATTAATGCGGAATAAATCAGGAGAAACTCACAACACAAGAAATTATAGTGGAAACTCCAAAACCGGAGAAAAACCACTGCCGTTGTCAAAAGACAACCAAGAAAAATATTCACTATGTGGAAAATTGTTACAACCACATAATAACAAATACAATATTTTTCTTATACTCTCAGCACAAGAAAACTACCCAGAGAGTATCCCGATAATTGTTGAACAAACCCTTAAACTCTCACTAATTTTCTTATGCTCACAAACAAACTCACCTTACATGTTTGCTTGAATTTCGAGTATTACAATTGCAAAATAACAATGCGTATTTATAGGCAAAATATACGCGTTTATTACGCGTAAACCCACCTACCATTTGTTGAAAGCAGCCGCCGCAATTCTTATAAGCAAAATCACAATTGATTTTGCTTATTTGACTTTTCCATTCACCCTCCACTTTTGACTTTTCAACTTCATCCCTTTTTTTTTTTAATTATTTTCTTACACACTATACTCCTGACAGTTTATTTTGAATTATATCGATCAAAGTATATTAGTGCAACAACAACAACGTGAATAGCACTAATTAACCCAATAACAAGAAAGTAGTATATAATACATAAACGTGTTTGCCACAATAAATCATGTTTAAGTCAATCATAATTATTATATCCACACATTTTCATGCCTTTTATAAGGGACCGTCTCAAGTTTATATATGTTCAACCATAATTAATTATTTGTGTGCGTATGTATATATATATATATGTAAGTATTTAATTGTACTTATATATAATATAATATATATATTTGGCATATTATTTTCTTGTATATTATTACGAGAGATGTGGATTTATTTTTAAAAAATTAATTTTCCTATTATCAAATTCAAAAGATTTATTTTTCTTTACATTAAAAAATAATTTTTCCTTTAAACTTTGAGAAATACCCGAAGGGTTTGTGACTAATAATGAATCAAAACTTACAAACCTAACACTTTGAAAACTAGAAGGTGGCCACCATGGCCCAACAGAAAGTGGAAAGAGAGAAAAATGAAAGCTTGCTTACAAAATTCTTGATGTCACGGTTTCGTGGGTCTTAGCTTAAAAATGAAAAATAATATTTATCTAAATTCATATAATTATAAAACAAAAAGCATTTTCAGTTGTTTTTACCCTCTTTATTAATCCTTTTAACTCTCATTTTATTATTTTATTAAATTTTTATTTAGACTCGACGTATATTAAAATGAAAATTTTAAGAATTTAATGCAATAATAATAATAATTTAAAAATTTAATAGAAAAATTGAATGCATTTTTTGTAATTATAATTTCTTAACAACTGAAGAAGAAGGAAATAAAAGAGTGACCTCTGGTTTGAAATTGGTATTTAAAAATAGTAAATGTGGCCATTGGTCTACAAGTGGTCTATATCATAGCCAACATAAGGTTCCACATAAGGGGACACTTGCCAAACTATTTATTTATTTTATTTTTATTTTTATTTTATGGTACGTACTTGGTCATTAATATTACAATTTAACAACTACATATGACTATGGTAATGGATATCCATTTACATTTATATGCATCTCTATTATTTTTCAACCACCCAACCAAGACTAGACATTGCAATGCAAACCCTAATTATGATGTCCCATTTTCCATAAAGCTCTATTTTTCTAAACAACTTATACATCTACTTTATTATTTTTATTATATATCCATTACTCATAATTATATTGGTAACCTTCAATTATTATGCACACATATCCATTATCTAACTTTAATCAGTGAAATTTATAAGATTAATCTCTATCTTATTGTAATTTCATTTTTACACTAATTAAATCTATATATAACTTAATTAATAGAAGGTTTCTAATAATCAACTCATATATGTATATAAAATAACAATATATATATATGTATATGTATGTATATATATATATATATATATATATATATATATATATATATATATATATATGTATATATATATACATATATATATATATATATATATATATATGTATATATATATTTCGTGGGGGAAGAAGAAAAAATCAAGTGGCATGTACTGTGGACAAACAGTATAAGACAATTAAGAGAAAAGGGAGAGTAGGTTTATATGGTTTATAATGGATGAAAGAAACATATATTGTTGCATGGCCAAGTGGGATGTTGACTCAATTCTTGGAAGTGATTTTCTATGGATTTTCCCACCTAATCCAATCAAAAATTATGGACCTACCTTTGGTATTGGTCTCAATTTATATCCAGGCAATTATATTTTTGAAATATCATTCACACATTATTATTGTGTTGGGTTGATTTCAATATTTCAATTTTGAAAATTAATATCAATAAATATTCTGGTTAAATAATTAAATGGTATAGTTGGTGTTGAAAAAACAAATAATAATAATATTATTAATCTTCCTATATCTGGGCTTTGATTTCTAAGTATTACAAATTAATTTGTAGGCTTCCTACCCCTTCATTCATGGATCATTTTTCTAAAAATAATGAAGCCCAACTATTGTTCATAGTTTTCTACCTTTAGACTATCATGAATTTTCTACTAATTTCTACCCTAAAATAAATTTTTGAGTCCCTGAATTATAATGTTTTTTAATCGAATCCTCAATATTGTATTTCATTGCATTTTTTATTTTTTATTTTTTATTTTCATATATATTAAGGCTATGTTTGTTATTATGTAATGTAATGGATTAAGAAATGTAATGTAATTATAATTACATTAATATGTTTGGTTGTATTAGTACATTTATATGTTTTGTTAGATTATATACGTGTATTAAAATATAATTATATTTATAATTATCAACTAATTTTTTATGTAATTATTTTATTTTTTATTATGATTTTATATAATTATATATTTATTATATTGTGATCTCATATAAAAATACAATCATAATTTTTATTTTCAATATTTAATTAAAAATTCGAGAATTTTAAAATTTTAAAATTTAACATTCAATTATTAGGGAGTGAAAGTTTAGAATTTAGAGAGAAATAAAGAAACGTAATGAAAAATACATATTAGTCAATGCATTAATAAATGTATTAAAAAATACATTTATATATACTATAACATTACACTCTATAAAAATTAGATTAACAAACAAAGTATTGATTACATATTCAATTACATTACAATACAATACCTTTTACCAAATATACCGTAAGTCTGCAGAGTAACTCTTTGCATTCTATTAGCTACATATTTGAATTCAATATTTATTAAAATAAAAGTCACAACTTAATTTGATATAATATAGAAATATTGTAGTTTGTGAACATAACAATGTTTATTTTGGAAAGAAATGAGGTATTTATTAAAATTTAAACACAAACCGCTGCGTATATAAAAGTAATTATAATTTTAAAAGATATGCCTACTCTAATGTATTGTAAGGTCTCGAATTTGAATTCACGCTAAATTTTTTTCTCTATTAAAAAAAATGTAAAACATATATACCAACTATAATAATAATAATAATAAAATTAGTATCATACTATATAGTTTAAATTCTTAAAATTAAAACAAGTAATAGAATTTGTGGTAGATTAAAATTTAAAATATTGATAAATATCCAAAAGCAGGGGAATATAAAAAATGAATTGTTTGAAGAGTAGACATGAGCAAAGAAAATCATGCAACGAAGGACCCAAATTACTTTATTTTATTATTATTATTAGACAATATATATATATAGATATAGATATATATTATTTCAAAATAATAGGTAGTTGCTCCAAATTTTGTGGGGTTTAATGGAATCAACCAACACAAAATGTGTGATAAGGGACTTAGTTGAATCACGTGGTGGGAGATGATGTTGTCTATTTCTTAACTGCGACAAAATTTATTATATTTCTTCATCATCTTTGGTTTTCTCTATAAACATCAAGCATACCCATATGGCTTCCACATTCTTGTGTTGCCCCATACAATACTTTCTTCAATTTTATTCATTAAATGTCCCATTTTATTTGAAATATGATAGCCACTCAAAATTCAAAATAATACTATTAATTCTTTTTTCTTTCAGTTTCCTTTATTCTCTATGCTTCTTCAAATGGCTAATATTAAAACAGGGAGAAGCCCATTAATGCCCATTTTTATTTGGGCTGAAGTTCCCTAAGCCGAAGCCTATTTTAACGTCCAATGATGGACTTCTATCTCAAAATTATGGGCTGCGCTTAGGGCATTCCTAACAAAAGTAAATAAGTAATATAGGCTCTTACTAGGGCGTGCACAAATGTTTTTTTTTTTTTTTTAAGATCCATTAGTTTTGATTTAGTAAGAATTTCAATCTGATTTTTTAAATATTAAATTGATTTAACGACGTCGTTGATAATAATCAACAAACTATCATTTCTTAATTTTTAGTTATTAACAAAATTATTATAATTTTATAAATTATAACTTAAAAATTAAATTTCTATATAATTTTTTATTGAAATATAAATGACAAATTATGCATTATAAACATATAATTATAAACAAATATAATTTTTCCTAATATGTCTATACATTAATTAAGAATATGGTGGTAAATTAAGAAATAATATTTCATAGTAATTTATAACGACCAACATAATACATGATATAAAGACAAATTAAAATAGACAAGTTAATTATAATATAAGAAAAATTGAGAGCGCCTCATGCACATGGCCCATCTAACAAGGCCCAAGAAGCTCAAGTCATCAATTGGGCATACACCATCAGATTCAGAACCATCATGGCGATGACCACTTGCTTTCTGGTTGAGACTATCACTGAACATCACTATCTGTCACTCACCATAATGGCTAAGCTGCATACTCCCTAATAAACCATAGCGACTACCCTCACTCAGTTAGACAGTTATATTGACTTGAGATCTTATATAAGGGTCTAAATCCTCAAAAAGTAATACTTTAATCACTTTTAGACCTTATTTTGATCAGATTAATCATAAAATGGTATAGTATAATATTTCTATTTATGATTAAATAGTATATAGATTATCTGTTTAAAAAGAATTTATACTTTTAAAAAATTTAGAACTTAAAGCGATTTTTAGTAGAATTTAAAATATTTTCTATCTAAAATGACTTTTCATATAAATTTCACATAATTTAGTTATTTTCATGTTAAAAAAACTTTTCATTATTTTCCAGTAATAAAATACAAATTCAGTAATATTCAAATGCAATTAATCCCATGTAGGGTCTTAACCTGCTGGCCTGCTAGTTACTGTTTGTGAGGAATAAATCAGATAATAAAAAATAACCAAGGAAAGAAGGAGAAGCCGGCTGTTTCAATTAGTAAAGAATGAATGTTGATCCTTCCAATGCAATAATCTGCATATAAATTAGACTACTACTCATCACAGTGCACCACAACATAAAATACAATAATTGAGGACTTATTATTGTAGCTCATCCTAAAATGGCCAAGTTCATTGTCAATGCACTTATGCTTGTTCTTATACTCTCACTTATCCTGATCTCTGCGGTTGAGAGTAAAAGTCTCGGCAGTAAGTTTCAGAATAAAACTCTTACTTAAACTCGATTTATATTTTCATGGATTTAGTTTAAAAAAATTAAATTTAAATTTGTATATCCTTATATTTATTTGTTAATACATGTCTAATATTGTTACTATATTCACATTATACAGTTGGATTTGAAGAAGTAAAATCAGCTCCGGAATGCGATTCGGTATATGGTGCAGAAGATGGGGACATATGTACAAGTGTTGCTCAGAAGTTTGGGCTGACTTTAGATTTTTTTCTCTCTATCAATCCCAATATCAATTGTGACAATTTTTTTGTTGGCCAGTGGCTTTGCGTTGATGGATCTGCTTAACATATTTTCAGTTATTTATGCTAAAATTATCAATTTAATAAGCAGACAACAAATAATGTTGTTCTATATCATGCAAAAGCCAATGTATCGCTTTCTTTTTTCTAAATAAGATAAATTCTACAGCTTTAACAATGTTGACTAATAGTTTTTCTATTCCTTTCTTTCCATCCAAATACTGTATACTTTGTAAGTTAAAAGGGAACTGGAAAAACATAACTATACAGGTAGTATAATTGTACAATACATAAACTTCTAAGCATAAGATAATCACACACATATAGAATTTAAAGACTGACTTGATTTACAAAACTTACATTGTAACTATAGTAATTACTTAAATTATATAATTAATCAAGTACTTTTTATTCATATTCTTACCCTTAATTAGCTAATAAGGAGGATCCTCCACACGCTTATCCCATCTGGCCAACATAACCATAAGCTCCAGTGTCAACTCCATAAGAGTCACCGGAGCTTCCCCAACCAAAGCCATATCCACCACCATCACGGCCCATCGCGGTGCCCGACCGAACCCGAAACTGTTGCCATCAGGCCCTGTCCCTGTGCTCTATTTGTAATTCGAACTTCCATCAGGGGCTGAATCACACCCACAACGGTATTCCCAACCGTCGTTTGGGTGGTTGCTGCCACCGTTTTGGTGCTTACTGACAATTTGCTTGCCTGCGGCTTTATCATGGCTTTTTAATTTGTTAGGCTTGTGTTTTGGTGAGGATGACGAATCGTAGACATGATGAGGTGCAAGTAAAGTTATTAGAATTATAAGTTAGAGACATATCTTTGGGTTTATTGCCATTTTGTTGTAATTTGTAAATGAAATGATTGCAAATACAATTGAATATAATAGTAATAAAATGTTAAAATATTTATACAAAAATGTTTTTTTATAAGAGAAAAAAAGTAAAAATAATATAGAAAATATAAGATTAGGAATATATTTATAACATAAAATGGAGTTTTCAAAATATTTATATATATATATATATAAGACGACCAAGTGTTTCCTCTCCAATATATAGAAAGATTTCTTTAAGGATCAATACCAAGCATAGCAGTACTTTTACTTTCTCGTTATCTTCAATTGAAAACAGCTGCCTGCATCTAGTGGTGAGTATGTTCGGTGCATTAGCCTCAGTCCATTAATCAGTCCATTAATATCGATTTTTTGAAATTACAGTCCATTAACCAGTCCATTACCATCGGTTAATCAGTCTATCGATTTCGAATTTTCGGATCGGTTACCCAATATTTTTCGGTTAACCACTATAATTATAAATATATTCATAAATAAAATTAAAATGTTCAAGATACTTAAAAATTAAATTTTTTTCACTATAATATAACATTATTGTTGTTAAAATAAAAATATTTGGTGGATATAAGTAAATTTGTTTTTAAAAATTAATATTTAATAAGTAAATTTATTAACCGGTTCATAATCACTTTTAATTGTATAAATTATTATACTTACTAATAGACAATTAAAAAAACTTAAAAATTTTAAAATAATTAGTATAATAAAAAAAATACATGATCACTTTTAATTAGGATAAATTGTTATAAATTATTAAAAAATTAATAAATTAACTAAAAGTTCGGTTTCGGTTCGGTTAACCAGTTACATGAGTCAAAAACCATTAACCAGTCCATTAATATCGATTTTTTCAAAACACTAACCATTAATCAATCCATTACAATCGGTTAACCAGTCTATCGGTTCGATTTCGAATTTTTTTTTTCGGTTAACCGAATCTATCGGTTTTTTTGCTCACCCCTACCTGCATCAATCAACAAAAATATAAATATTATGGACAAAATTAGAAGATAGCATACTACTAAAAAGGAAACATTGGGTTCAGCTTTGGTAGATATTTTTTAACCTAATTAAGATTAACCATTGATTTATGCATCTTTAAAAAATGATTGGTCAAACCAAAATTTTTAATTAATACAGAAATTAAAAAAAAAAAAGAGTAAAAAATAGAAAAACAAATGTTTTGATGATGAAATGACAGGCTTTGAATTTTAGCTGACCTATTCTTTCCATGAGATCTCAGGATCTCCTTCATACTCATCACCATTCTCTGATTCACCGACCTTTTTTTTGTGCCCTATTTCCCCTACTATGCTTTCATTATTATCTATACCTTCTAATCACTTTCAATTGTAATAACAATATTTAAATAGCATTACAGACAAATTGCTACCTGTTATGATTTAAAAATTAGACACATCATGAATTTATCAATCAAATTTTATAGTTATTTTCTTTTTTGTGGAAAACAAATGTTTTGAAATTTGCACAACCCTGTAAATCGAAAGGTCTCATAAGATCAAAGTAGAATACATGTAAGAAGAATAAACAAGAAAAGAATATTATATATATTTGAACTTCAAAAGTATGATTGTTTCTAAACTTAGTCATTTCAAATGATAAAAAGTTCTTGAAAATTTTAATAGCTCTTGAATTTTTTTTAACAACAACACGAAAGTTCAAATTTCAATAATTTTTTTAAAATATTATTACGAATATGAAAAGTTAAACGAGGTTAGAGTTTTAGTAAAAGTATTACAAAATTATTTTATATATTTTAAATGTACTTTTAAAAAAATAAATTATGAAAAAATTCGGTTTGAAGTAAAAATATAATTTTAAAAATTAAGTAAATATGGAATGACATTTTGTAGTAAAAACTAAAACATTAAAGATAAATTAGATTAAAATATATATATATATATATATATATATATATATATATATATATATATATATATATATATTAGAAGAAAATTAACTATATCGAAACTTTATCTAGTTAATAATTTTTGACTAATATAATTATTAACCAAACAAGAGCTACCCACTTGATACTTGTACTTCTAAACGAAGGTTTTGCCTGAAAACATGGATTTCTTTTTTTTTTTTTTTTTTTGAGATAGGAGGGTTTAAAATATATAACACTTAAACTTATAAAAATTTTGCCAACTTGCCTCTCAATTTAACACTTTAATAAACACATTACCTTTAGTAAAATTTGCGATTAATGCACCGTGCATGCCTCATAATTTATAAAAAACCATTATTCGCAAAAATAAATAAATAAAATAAAACAAAAGCAATCATAACATTCCTAACCCCAAGGATATATATAGATATATTTCTTAAAACCTAAGGCTAAGGATATGTTGCTTGTTTAGATAGTTTAAGGATTTGATTAAGGAAGAGTAGGAGCATGGGAAGAAGTGACTAAGCACTGTGTGTTACTCAAAATACAATAATATGAACTAATTCCAAATATTTGAATTATTTTTTATAACTATAGTGACATATTTTTATTTTATAATTGCATGAATTGCTCTGCTGACACACAGAGAAAGAGGGGGAGAGAATAGCATTGGCATTGGCATGGCTGAAGAAAATTAAGAAAAATAAATCGAGGTACATAAACTTATTCAAGAACTCACAAAAATTTTGTCTTTTAGCTTCTGCATGTTTAGAATTACATGCCAACCTCCATTCACGTCCATGCCCTCATTTAATGCTTCCAACTTTTCATCTGCCATGGCTTATCATCTCAGCTTTCAGGACCTGTCCGGTTAACACTCCCTTTTTCTTGTTAATCCGGTTTTCTATTATCAATAAAATTTAATATATAAATTCTATTTTGATGATTGTATTGTATGTTTTTAGAATGATAAAATAAGGAAAAAAATGCAAATAATATTGTAGTATTATGTTTTTTTAAATTATTAAATAGAAAATTATCTACACTTTAAATAGTTAAAAATTGTATCTATCCTAAATATATATTATAAAAAAAATTCATCAAACTAGTTGTTTTCTATTATTATTTATTTTTTAAACAAAAAAAATATAGCACGACTCTTAATGAGAAACCCTAGCCTTCCTTACTTTACTTGTCTTACTTCTCTGACCAAAACAAAGAAACCCTTCCTTCTGGCTGATTCAATTTTGTATTAGCTAATTGATTTACGTTTTAATTCAAAAACAGTCCAATGCAATTATATTGTGCTTCTTGTATTGAAAAGTTAATCATATATTATTTGAAATTATTAATATTTCTACATCAATTTAGGAATTTAGGATTGTGTTGAAAAGTTTTTTTTTTTTTTTTTATTGAGGGAGTGTTGAAAAGTTAATCATACAATGAATAAAGAAAATAGATCATATTGTGGAAATAAATGAATAAATAAATAAATTTTATTTTTATAAAAACATTTTAAATGTCGAATTACTAGAAATTTTTTATTTTAATTAGTTTTCAATTAATCAGAAAAAAAGACCCTCTTCTCCCGAAAAATGTATTATTAAGAAAAAAATCAGAAAAAAACAACTATATATAAAGATTATAAAAGACAAATGAAATCGCAGACTGAACAAAATAAAAGAACTCCAAGAAGTCCCAATTGCAGTGGCAGAGGTGCAGAAGAAAACAAAGAGCAGGCAAAATTGATTTAAAGAACACTGTGGCACAGTGTAGAAAAGGTGGTTTCTTCTGTAATTGTCTCCCAAATTACGCCGCCATAACAAAGCCTCTGCGTATTAAGAAAGCCAAGCATTAAATGAGAAGGCACAATGAGTAATTTCCAGTTCCAAGTTCCATCATTACCCAGATTTTTGTATCCCAATAAGTGAAAGACACACTGTCTCTCTCTGCTAGACTTTCTATTTTCCCTTTATTAATCTATCCTACTTTTTGCCCAAACACTCCTCTGTTCGCTTCTCTCTTCCCCATGCTTCACTTTCATTTGAGCTAGTTTCATACTTTGCTTCTTCTTCTTCTTCTCCATCAATGTCTGAAACTTTCTAAAATCACTTGAACCACATTTGTAGCTTCTATTTTTTTTCTCCTGCTTCTTTCTTTTCATGTTGTATAAAATGGGTAAGAATCCTGCTTCAAAACTATTGAACCCAAATGCGGAGCCATTCATCACACCAAAGACGAGAGATTTAGTATTGCACTCCAAACCCTTCTTCCCTATTAGTGTTTTCAAAACCAACTCGATGCAAAACATCTCATTTTCATCCACTGCTCCACGGGTCTCGATGCCGGGTCGCCTTGTATACTGGTATCACCAGCCCACACCAAATTGGGCGGAATCAGTTTATTACGATGCCCATAAGCAGCCCTCGGTGGCCATGGGGGTCTCTTTGTATCATCAGCATGTGGGTGAAGAGCCTTATAGCAAGAAAATACAGGCTGCTGGCTCCGAGTATGAGAATGTTAAAGGGAGAGATGTGGGTTCCAAAAAGGTTTTGGATGTGTGTGGAAGGGAGAAGACCAAGAGGCATTTTTCGAAGCGTCAAGCACCTAGATTTAGGTGCCTGAAAAAATGGAAATTTGCTGCTCTTGGTGAGCAAACATGGAAGCCAAAGAATTTCATGTTGGATAAGAAAATTTTGGGTTCTGGTAGTGGAAGCAAGTTGGAGAAGAAAGGTGGTGATGATAAGCTTGTTGCGTCGCCTGTTTGTAATGGTGATGAGATTAATTTTGGAGGACATACGAGTCTTATGATAAGAAATATCCCAAATCAGTTTGAGTAGGTTCTCTTATTTTCTCTTTGTTTATTCATTTGTTCAAGTCTTAAAATTATTGACTAGGGCATAGTCTTTTCATACTCACTCTGCTCTCTCTTTTATCTGATGGTTGATTCTTATGATCTTTGATCACCTAACATGAAAAAAAAGTGGAATTTGAATGGCCATATATAGCTTTTATGTGTACTGAATACTGATCAATCAGGCATTTATTAATGCTTGATGGTTCTTAAATATTGAAGAAGACCTGGCCAATCAATGAGTCTATTCTCTATTTGTTAATGAAAAAGCCTTGTTTTTTTTTATGGTAAATGGAGCAGAAGGCGGACTCTTATTGACATTCTTGACCAGCACTGTTTGGAGGAAAACAGAAAGGCTCATCAGAATTCTGATCCATCCAAGTCTGAGTACGATTTTCTGTATCTGCCCATGGATTTCAAGTAAATTATACTTGTACCCCTCTCGTCTTTTCCCTTTTTTCTTCTTATCTTCATGAAGAATTGTAAGGGAATTATAATTTTGGTGCAATCAGGAACCGGGCAAATTACGGATATGCATTTGTGAACTTCACCAACGCAGCTGGAGCATTAAGGTTTCGGAAGGCCTTCAACAAATTTGAATGGGATGTTCCAGTGAACAAAAAAACATGTGAAATATGTATTGCTAAGATTCAGGTTAATCTTTATTTGAATTCACCAAAAAAGCTGCCTTTCTTTCGTATGATTGACCATAGCCTTTCTTCTTTTGTTAAAAGTTAACATTTTTAATCAGGGGAAAGATGCTTTCAAGAACCACTTCAAGAACTCGGTGTTTACTTGCCACACCAGTTGCTATCTACCAGTAGTTCTCTCACCTCCTCGTGATGGGGAAGTTCACTCAAAGCCCATAGAAATTGGGAGATGGTTGGAGCCTAGGCATAATAGCAGAAGAAACCCTGTCAATCACACTATGTCTTGAAGAACTAAATGCTTTCTTTTCTTTCACTTTGGGATTTGGTTCCTGTGGGTGATAAAGTTTGGTACTTTTGAGGCTTAATGATTAGCCTGTGTTTGCAGTCTCTCCCTGAATTGATTAGTGGGTGGAGTTAGGGTTTGGTGGGAGTTTCTAGGGTGAAATTGGGGAGATTGGTTGTGTTTGTTTGTATATGGCTATGCGGTTTAGGGTAGAATCCTTTGTTTTCATTCTTCCCCCTAGGTGGGATTGTTGTTCAAAATCTGGGGTGAATTGGAAACATGGGTTAGGTTCTTGTGTAGTGGTGTTGTGTTGTTAGTATGTATATGTAATGACCAAGGAATTCTATGCTTTTAACTTGTACTACTTTTTAAGTGTTGTTATGTATGTATGTTGGTGTAGTTTTATGTTAAAATCAAGTCTCTCTCTCTCTCTCTCCCATTTAAATTTGTATGGATGAAAAGATGCACCATTTACTGTGAGATGTGTGCATCAATTTAAAAGCACCTTTTATATTATTACTAGAGAAGAACAGAAAAATAATTAATATTTTTGCAAAATAGGTATATTAGTATAAATCAAATGCAAGTAAATTCTTAGATTTTGTTCCATTTAATAGCCTTTCATTTATCAATAGAAAACACAAATAGGTAAAATATGGGGTTAATTTATGTGGTGGTTACTGATCAACTTTGTGCTTGTAACGATTTAATCATTAAATTTTAATTTATAATAAAAAAAATATCTCATTTATTATTTTGTAACTTGAAAATTATAATTACCGAAAATTGTGTTCACCGGTAATCGTCGCGTGTTCTGCACGGCAAAATTTATTATCACGTCAAATTAAAATTTAATTTATGTAGTTATCACTCAACTTTTTGTACTGTATCGATATGGTTACTAAATTTTAATTTGTAACGAAAAAAATAATTCATATATTATTTTATAACGAAAATATCATAAAAATCAGAAATTGTGTTCGCTGACAACTGGTTCGTGACCGAAAATTGTATTCGCTACCGGATTTCTATACAATAGTAAGCAGATCAACATTTTATTCATAATCCCTATCTAATCAATGCGTTCGTATTGATAAAAATAATAATAAATTGTAATATTTGGCCTTACTGAACAGATAATGATGATTATGTTTCTGTTGATGTATTTATGAAGAAGGCGAATATATTAAAGAATCATAAAACTTATTTGGCATTGCTGAATAGATAATGAGAGAGAGAGAGAGAGAGGCAAGAGAGATGGAGAGAAATAGGGAACAGTATTTTTTTTTTTTACTATAATGTCACGTAGGACTAGTCAAATCTGACGTGTCATTGGATTTTACCGCGCAGATTACGCGTCGGTTGCCGGAGAACATAATTTTCGGTTATTATAATTTTTTCGTTATAAAATAATAGATAATTTATTTTTTCGTTGTAAATTACTAATGTTTAGTAATCAAATCGTTATAAATTACAAAATTGAGTGAACACACCAAAAATTAATCCTAAAATATGAGGTCTTTTAAGTTTTAACTTCAAAAACAAATGGGGCCTCTAAATGACAAAAACGTGGTCAATGTCTAATTTTCTACCATACGTTAAAGTTGAAACAGTGAGTTTGAAAATTAAGAATATAATTGGAAGTAGGAATGAACAGTATAAAACAAAAGTAATGCAAGTTCTATTCTTATTAAACATAAAATGAGGAGAAAATGAAGCAAATGACACAAGGGGAATCGTGTTATCTTCTCAATTGCAATATAAATTCGCCATTTTCTCTTTTAAATTGATATGTTTAATGCTTTTTTTTTAAAGAAATATTCCCTAAATTGTTTAATTTCATCAGTTAGCTTTATTACACTTTAAGTCTCACATGTTTCTTATATCTATTATACACCACTGCATTTAATAAAGTTATAAAATTAAAAATTTGAAATTTAAAAAGGACATTTTAGTAAATTATTAATATATTTTTAAAAAACTAAGATTTTTCAATTATTTTATTAATTCTCATATTATTAAGGTGAGATTGGCCACTTGAAAAGGAGTGATATTTATAAATGGCAGAAATCAATTTTTTTTTTATGGGGAGGATAAATCAAAAATTAAGCGAGCTCTTCAAGTTAGTTCTAATTAAAATATAAAATAAGGAATTAAAAAAAATTATTAGCATTCCTCATTAGCACATCTTAAAGAGGAATGCTTCTTTTGGGTAGCCAAATTTCGATTTTATGCGAATGAGTAGAATAATTATTAGCATTCCTATTTAAGATGCGCTATCTTACTACTAAGTGGTCCTCATGATGCATGCAAAATATGAAGGCTTAATCATAGTATGATTTATTCATAAATGTAAATTTTAAATCTTTTTACTTCTTTACCGACTAAACTAACTAGACATAAATTAAGGTATCAGTTACTTTGTTTTTTCTTGTTCTGAATCTCTGATTTCTCTAATAAGCTCCTTATCAAATTATTGTCCAAAAAATTACTTAATAAATAACCCTTACTATACGTTTATCCTCGGTTTATACTTAAATTTAATGAGTAACAGCACATCTGTCAAATAAACATAAATGATAAACCTTGCATAAACAAAATCATTTCTGTAGCTACAGTCACATAAAACAGTTCCTTGTAAACACAGATTTGAATGATTTCTAACTATACAATTAGAAATTATTTTCTCTAGCTTAAGCTGAGAGTTTGAGTTCATAGTGAATAAAAACCAGTAACTGTGATGTGAAGCACAGCCACAATACAATGTGCAAATTTCTAATAGAGTAATTTCCTGAATAGTTGCAATACAATGTTGATAAAAGGGAATCTTTTAGATGTTTCCATATATTGACAACAGATAAACGAACAACTAAGATTAGAAAGATCCAAATGAGAATTTAACAACAGACATGTCAAAGAACAAGCACAGAATACAACTAAAAATTAACAGGTAAGGGACCCCAGAAATTTTCAGTAGACAAGAGATTCAATGAAGTTACTCATGTTATCATTCACACAAACATTCTAATTCATTCTTTTATGGGCAATCTGGCAAGCAAATAGAACCAGCTCCAAAGCAGAATCCTTTCAAGATTTCAACTCGTGTTCACATCTTGAGGAATCAAATTAATTTACAGACAGCAAGCACGAAAGAGTGCGCATTTAGCAGACCATTGAGAAAACAAAGTAACGAGCAAAAATTAAGTGAAGGCCAGAACTATTTCCACAAATCAGAAACTCTAATTTTGAACTCAAGTAAATGTATTAGGACTACAAAGTGATTTGCATTGAAGTGAAGAACACAAGATTAAATTACCAGCTATATAAAAGAAGCATAAGCCCCATAATTAACGGGCAGCTTTCTTCTTCCCTGCAACAGTGACTCTCTTACCCTTCAAGGTTCTGCAATTGTTCTTTGTTCGCTGTCCCCTGCACGGTAACCCCTGAATATGTCTTATTCCTCTATAGCATTGAATCTCCTTCAACCTCCTTATATTGAGAGCATTGAAACGTCTCTGAAAAGATCAGAATTGCATAAATCATACGTAAAATGGCCAATTGGAAATTGACAATTGAGAAAAAAGAGGTCAAAACAGAATACCAAATCGCCTTCAATAATGTACTTAGAGACTTCATCACGAAGAGTAATGAGCTCATCCTCCGATAAGTCTTTGGTGATTTTGTTCTGCATGTTGAGATCAGCAAGGATTTGTCGAGCCCTTGAGCGGCCAACTCCATGGATGTATTGAAGAGAGTATTCAACTCTCTTGTTGTTAGGAATCTCCACACCTCCAACACGGACACATTGGATGCTTAAACCATTAACCTAAAGAATAACATGAGAAACAAAAATACAAATACATTGCCAGGATACATCAGAATCCATTTAGTTCCTATAAAAACACACCGAGTACAAGTAAATTATAATTCAGATTTTGTAATTTTCATCATACAGTACAGGACCTCAAAAAGCAAAACCCTTTTAACTTAATTGAGCTATGAATTAACTGATAATACACACGAGATTATGCAGAAACCAACTCGTAACCACAAATCCTTCATTAGATCGCCCAGTAAATGTAAAATAAGAAAGAAATTAAAGAAAAAACTCATATTTCCTAACCAAACTTGTTCGGCCGATGATAGCAATCACTTAGCTCACCCAATTTCAGATTAAAATAACCGAGAGGTATATGAAACAATTATGCAAAGGAAAAAATAAGGAAAATAAATTGGTAATGTAAAGAACGCTTAAAGTCGTCAATGAAATGGGAAATTTACCTTGGGAGGGCTGGAAATAGGGAAGGAGACGAAGTTAGAATGAGAATTAGTTCTGAGACCGTTGCATATTAGTGAGAGTGAGGGAGCCACAGGCATTGCCAATGCTTGTACCATTTTCTTTTCCGTTGCGCTACACTTTCTGAGGAGCCAAACAGACGGCTTAGTGCTCACAGGCTACCAAACGCTTATCCTTTTAGCGGAGAAGTTTAGGCGTTGTCGCTGAGACGGAAAGGATTGGTACTCGACGATTCTCGTTAGTGAAATGTTTGTAATTTGAAAACGGCAAGTTTTGGGCCCCAAGCCTACAGTGACATGACTATTTATTGACACAGATGCCCAAGTGTTTTGTTATCTAAATATTAACTTTGATCCATTCTAAAAAAAAAAAAACAAAAAAATACAACCTTTGATTCGTTTATTCGAAGAAGGGATTTAGGGTCAGTTTGGCAAAACTTATGAAAACAACTTTTTCTATTGAAAAAAGTGGTATTTCAAAAAGCGGTATATCGAAAAGTAAATAATTGTTTGGTAAATAAAATTTAAAATGAATTATAAAATCAAAAACAGTGGTCAACTGTTTGGTAAACGATATAATTAAAAATAGCTTTTTAAAATAAAAAATAAAAAAAATAATATATATATATATATATATATATATATTTTAATATATTATATTCAAAATCTCACTAAATAATAATAATAATTTCCACTTATTTGTCATTATAAAATAAAATAAAAGATATTTTTGTCTAAAAAAAGATTAAATCTGCTGTCCTTAAAAGCTGAAAATCAGCTTTTTTTAAAAACTTCAATTTGCAGCTTCTCTGAAAAGCTGATTTTTTCACTTTTCAGAAAATTAATTTTTCTAAAATCAGCATTTACCAAATACTTATTTTTGTCCCATAATCAGCTTTTTATCAAAAAAGCAGCTTTTTAGCATTCCAAAAGCAATACCAAACACCCCCTTAATAATAAAGAAAAAAATAATTTTTGGTTTCAAAAGAATAAAATATAAGACCAATATAGAAATTCAATAGATACAAAAGTAATATTCTTGTTTTATTTGATCAGTCAAATTGTTTTACAAATGTGCTAAAATAATTATTTAAAAATCAAAAAAATTATCATAAAAGAAAATATAATAAAAGCTAGAGTACAAAGTAATAATAAAAAAATAGGACAATTAATTACATAAATATTAGTTGGCCTTTGCAACAAACTTACAAAGAGCTAGACCTGTCAAATATAGACCAAGCCCAAAAATTCTGTCCAATCCGCCCAACAAAATAGATTTAAAACCTCGTCCAATTCAAAAGATGCCCATTTAATCCCGCTCAAATCCCACCCCTTTAAAACTGAACCCGTTTGAGGCATTTGGCAAATATTCAACGGGTCTCAACTGCAGTATTTGACAAAAATAAATTTTCCATTCAATAGTTCATATATCCTGTGTGTACAGTGTAACTATTCACTCCTTATAATGCAAAATGCAAATTATATATTTAAAAATATAGGGATAATTCTTGCACTGAATAGTTTTGTTTTGTTATATATATATATATATATATATATATATATATATATATATATATATATATATATAATTATTGATGTTTGATAACAAAATAATTCTAAAAAAGAATATTGCTTAATTTGGGGTACTACCTAAATAGGAACATAAACTCCTATTCAGAATCGACTACATAACTCTATAAATATCCAGAAAATCAGGTATTACAGGGACTCGAATTCTTTTTGAATTTTCATTCATTATTCGTCAATTACTGACTTGACCGTCGGAGTGCTCATAAATCTCCACAGGTCCCTTATTCTTTTTTACAGGTAACAGATCACAGAAATTTTCTCGACAATGTTATCATTGGTGCGGTGAGCGTGGATCGAACAAAGCCCTGAATCTTTAATCAACAATTGATCAACAGTCAATCTGACAGATTTTTTATAGAGAGATGGAGATTGAGATTTTTAAATCCAGATAGCAATTCAATTTTGACGATAATTCATTTTATTCAATTTGACGGATTTATTCAAATAAGTACCAATTGGCTAATACTCTCCAAGATTTTGATTTACTTGGCAGAAAAACAAAATATTAAAAAAGAAAACAAAAGATGGAGGGAGAGATGAAGACAGGGGAACACGGAAGAGATCGGTAGAAAGAGAGAAGGGGAACGGCGGAGGGCGACCGGAGACGATCGACGACAGGCTGACCGGTAATCCCCCAGCGCCGTTCAGCTCGCTGGTGCTCCGTTTCCTTTCCCCCGTTCACGAAGGCAAGCCCGATTTGAGGGAGGTGGCCGAACTTCCTCTCGCTTGTTCCGGTCATCTCCGGCCACGAGAAGAAGCACGCGCGACAGCAGCTAAATCCTAGCGGCCCGGCGAATCACTTGGCGTGCATGGATTGCCTTCAATCGCCGACGAAGGAGAGATCGGAGGGGAGGTGGGCCGAATCTTCTGATGAGGATTCCGGTCAAACGGCTCAGCGTACCGGCGCGTGACCACCGGGAATGGAGTCCTGGCACCGTGGGCTTCAAGCCAGCAGTGGTATCATCTCCGCTGGACCTCCGGCGAAGCTTCGACGAGTCTCCAGTGATCGGCAACGGGGACCAAAATGGCAGAAAAATTACATTTTATGTCGAATCGGTAAATCGTTGCACCTTCCAGGTACCAAAATCTGAATTTTCAGTTCTCCAATCATATGTAATAATCAGCTCTTTGATCATATGGTAGCCTCATTGAAATTTCTGAATTTAGGCTTGATTTATCTCGATGCCTGTGAAATTTTTGATTGCGTTTGGATTCTCATTAATACAATTTCATAGCAAAAGATAGTGGTCCATATTAGCTTTGAGTAAACTAAATGAAAGGAATCATCATTTCCCAATCGCTGGTGATCATACTGCCAAGTAACATAAGTGAGGCCAGTCCACACATATTTATTAATATAAATCAAATGCTTAATTTTAATCATTTGTCTTCTTGTTTGTGTGAGAATTGGGCAAGTCTGGTCTACCTTATGAGGATTAGTATCAGAGTATAAGGATTACAACTTTAAGCTCTGCTTATGAGGTAAGTATGCTGATTTTTATGTTTGAATTTTCAGCTAAGTTCTTCTTTGAACTATATGATTATTTTTAAGCATTTCTAAGCTATATTGCTAGCCTGAGCACTGTCACTTTTTAGCTTCTACTATAGCATAAATTTGTCTAATGTCAAATTATTTTCTTTACAACAAATAAGGCTAAATGCTTCGCAAGCTAACATGCCTACTTCTTTATCAATTTCATAATGACACTCTGCATTTTGTATTGGCATAAATCATCAATTATAAGATGGTGCTGGTTCATTTAATTGATATTTTAGTTTTTTGTGTTTTCTATAACAAGTTTAAATGGAGATCCAGAGGCAACATCGAATTACTGCACTTACATATCGAATTTCTTATTTGCGGGGATCATGTGAGCTAAAAAGATTTATATCATACACATCTAAAACTTGAACAAGAACTCGCCTTCCAAATATCGAACAGTCGACATGAGATGTTCTGGAATCTACAAATTGTTATAGGCTCCCTATTCTTCCACTTGCTAGTTTCCTGCAGTAATATACGACTATGAAATCCCTTGATCAAATTTCAAATCCAGCAATGAATTTTTCAATAGTTGTCTAGCTTCTGCATGTTTGAACATTCAAATTCAAACTGAGGTTGTTTATCTTTGCTTGTTCTATGCAAATTTGTTGTTTCTTATTAAATAATAGGATTAAATTTGGTTTCTTATTAAATGTTTGAGCATTCAAATTCAAACTGAGTTTGCAGCAATCTTGTTGAAAGCTTTTTCTCTTGCACATCATTTGGTTCATATTACTGGTCACATTTGTTATATCCTTCTATGGCTCACGTGGAAGAACGCTAAGAGATATCAAAGCAATTTGTTGAATTTGCGGGTTATCGTGACCAATGGCTATATTTTTATTAGATGGTCCCGTTGAGTGCTTCCGGGTAGCAATCCCAATTTTGGAATTCTTATATATTTAAGAATAATCTGCTGCAATATATTCCACTCCATTAATTCACACTGCAAAGATCCACTTCGTGATATAAGCATAATGTCCATACCATGGTTAACAGTTAGGCTGATGAGGTGTGTGTGCACTTGAAGCAAATATATTTATGCCGTGTGCTTTGTATTTTCGTTTTTTAATGTTCTTATTATGCTCTTATTTATTTGAAAGCTTATTTTGGTTCTACAAAATGTTAAAGCTTTCTTATATGTGCATTTTCTCATGCCAATATAATGTTAATTATGTCTTTTATACTAAGTTCTTATCTTACTTTAAATCTTCATGAAATTGAGTACTGCTTGACCAAATTTATTTTAACAAGTTTTCTATTGCAAGTCACCTTTCAGTAGATATGCAAAGGCTGCAATTTAAATATTATCAATTTGCAATACTCCGTCAAACTATGATATTTGAGCCAAAATCTGTCATGTAAGTATGTTTATACGCGACTTGGTTATATTTTTCAGATATTTACTGCATCTATTACCTTCATCGCCTTGATTTTTATTATTCTTCAACTTGCTTTCGTTTAACTAACAATCCACCAAAAAAGACAAGTGGGTTTTTAATTTCTATCAACTGAATTCTTTAAAAGCTTGAAATAATACAAACAAGAACAGTAATACACCAAGGCAGCTATCAGATTCGAAGGGACAAGTATGCTTCTTACATGCTTTTTTGCAAGGACATTTCTCTCTCAAGTATATTTTTATTGCACTTTTATATGCATCTCTCAATTGAACTACATGTGATTTTATTGTTTATTCAATATATTTCTGTTAGCTAAATTCTAATACATACAATACAAACCTATTCCCAAGATAGGGAGTAAAAGCTTGTGCAGCTAATCAATTGCCTTGTGCAAGTATTTTTACTGAATTTGCTTTTATGCTATACATATGCTAACTTGTTCGCCCACGAGGCAAAAGTCAAAATGAAACTTTTTACAGGTTTGAAAATTAACTGTCATCTCCTGGCATAAGCCGAGTTTTCACTCAGTTCGATTTTGGGGGGAAGAGCAAGCTCATGCAACTAAAGTTTTACAACAGGCAATGTTTATTCGCTCATTTTACCTACAGTGCAGTTTATTTTGAAACTATATTACCAGTATACTATTGCAAACCCGGCAGGTTCGCCACGAGCACTTGGTTTCATTATTAGCTCACTCAGGCAGTTACGCCTTAAGAGCATCTATCTCATTGTTAGCTCGCTCAATTAGGCAAGTTCGCCATTCGAGCATGAAATTTCGGCATTTTCGCCATTGAACAACCGATTCAATACTACCGCCAACAGGGCGCACATCCAATACTACCGCTGACAGGGCGTACATTCAATACTACCGCCGACAGGGCGCACATCCAAGACTACCGCCGACAGGGCGTACATTCAATACTACCGCCGACAGGGCGTGCATCCTCATACTCAGCATTGAGCACATTTTTAACACTTACTCAGCTATAATGCCATCAAGCAAAATACAAGTTGGCCTATTCATCTGGATACACATCGTCCAGCCAAGACCAGTCCATATCCGAACATCGCTGTTTAACAGCATCAGACAACTTCTGACTAAAAGCAAGGCACTTCTCAGCAGCTAAACCTGCTGCTCTCTTCTAGCTCGGAACACCATATTCCAAGCTCAAATTTTTCTTTACCTAGTTCGGTCTCAGCGGCCTGGTGTTTTTTCTTTTCCTACCCGAATACTGACATAAATGTCATATACTGGAGGGGGGACTTATGATAACAAAATAATTCTAAAAAGGAATATTGCTTAATTTGGGGTACTACCTAAATAGGAACATAAACTCCTATTCAGAATCGACTACATAACTCTATAAATATCCAGAAAATCAGGTATTACAGGGACTCGAATTCTTTTTGAATTTTCATTCATTATTCGTCAATTACTGACTTGACCGTCGGAGTGCTCATAAATCTCCACAGGTCCCTTATTCTTTTTTGCAGGTAACAGATCACAGAAATTTTCTCGACAATGTTATCAATGTTGTTATCACTATTATTATTATTATTTTGAGAAATACACTGATTTGAGGGCATTGGTTTTGCAGGAAAGCAGGTGAAGTCCAGTAAGTTTAGTTCAATTGAAAAACAATAAGGCCGTACTAAATATTGGCAGTGCAATATTAATTGGTATTTATTAATAAGGGTAAAAAGTCCTACGCCTTATGTGTACGTGGGCTCAACAGTTAATAGGTTAAATCTCTTTCCATATCTGTTTCAAGATGTAATTATATATATATTAAAAATATATATATGACATGTGTTTTTTTAAAAAATAATAAATAATGGCCTGTTTGGATTTCCATATGACCCATTTAGGACACCAAATCTATTTGGTTTAATATTTTTTATAATAGTTATTTTAGTATTCCGTTATTATATCAAGAATTATTTTTCGTTAAAAATGGGTTGTCCCATATCTCGCTCCGTTTGGGTTTCCATCCGGCCTGTTTAAGCCACCTGACCCATTTGAATCAAAAATTTTTATAATAGTCATTTTAATATTCCGTTATTATATCGAAAATTATTTTTCGTTAAAAAATGAGTAAAATGGAATGAGCGTAGAGAGTTATTTTTATTAAAAAAAAAGGATTAATTCATATCTTGGCCCATTTGAACTTTTATCCGACCTATTTTGGCCATTTGACTAATTATTTCGTTATTATATTGAGAATTATTTTCATTAAAAAATTGATTAAATTTTAGTCTATGGGTCGATCCAATCCGTCCAACCCATTTAGACATTTGATCCATAATTTTTGACCCATTTATGATCCGCCCATTGCGACCCAATCCAAACCCGCCCAATTTGCCACCTCTACAAAGAGCTCATAAAATCCTGACCTTTTCATAAACAAGAGCAAAAGTAGCACATTAATATTGATGGCAAAGGAAGAAGTTGGGGTGTACACAGTTCAGTTCAGTTCGGTCATTTACAAATTTTCGTATTGTATTGAAATTTCGATTCTTATAAATTTCGGTACAGTTTGGTTCTTATTAGTTTCGGTACGGTTCTTATAATTTTCGATATAATTCAGTTCGGTTCTTCGGTTCTTTCGGTACAAAATAAAACAAGATAATACAATACGGTACTTCGGATAATTCAATATTTTTAAAAATTTACAGTATAAATATACACAATAATAAATACAAATATAATTAAAATATCTCAACAAGTACATATAATTTTGCATTCAATTTTAAGAAAATCTTTCAATTTATCCATTTCTTTCATGAAAAGAGAATAACATTTTCTATCAATAGTCATTTTAGATGTAATTTTAAATTCAGGACAAATTGCTTAAATAAATTTTCTAAAACTCTCATATTCAATAAAACTAAATGGTAATTCATCCCTAATGATGAACGGCAGCTATAGTTGGAGGGGCGGAGATGACAGTGGCGGCAACGGGAAGGAAGAAACATAAGTATAGGCTATAACCAACAAGAAAGATAGAAAAAATTGTGTGGGACTTGACACAATTTCGAGACAGAAAAGGAAGAGACAGACACGATTTAGATTTTATTTTATTTTATTTTCTTATATATATATATAAAACCGGTCGGATTCTCTCCAAATATTTTAATTCCCTAAAAAACTTAAAATAAAAAATATTTCTACTAAAATTTTTTAAATTTTATTCTTAATTCACTTTAAAAAAATTTAATTAATAAGATAATTATATACTCATATAATTATATTATTAAAATACATCTTCAATTACTCACATAAATATTGTGTTAAATACAGATGAGTATTAGTTGAGTAATGCTAAAAATAAAAAAAATTAAAATTTTATTATAAATAATTATATATAATTTTATTTTTAATTTACATATATTCATATAGGTATTGTGATAAAAATAGATGAATTTTAGTTGAGTGACACTAAAAGCAAATGAAATTAATTGATAAAATAATTATATAATAAATTATTCAGCTGTATATAATTACACTATTAAAATAAATCATCAAATATTCAAATAAATATTGTGTCAAAATTAGATAAGTATTAATTGAGTGACACTAAATATAAATGAAATTAATTGATAAGATAATTATATATACAGTTTCGGCTGATTATATGGTTATAATCCATTCACGTATATTATTTTGACTCAGTTATTATACTGAATTTTACTGAATTTGGCTTAATAGTTAAGAGATTATTAATTAATATTATAGTCAATAGCTATAAGGGTGAATATAAAAGTAGCAATAAAAGTAAATAAAATTAATTGGTAAAGTGATTGTGTATAAAAATATTTGTACAAAAATAAAAATTAAGTAGTAGTTGAGTGACATTAAAGTTAAATTAAATTAAATATGAATTAGTAAAATTTAATTACATATAATTAAATTATTAATTTACAACTCAATTACTCATATAAGTATTGTGTCAAAATAAATAAGTACTAATTGAGTGATACTAAAAACAAATGAAATTAATTAGTAAGTTAATTATATATTTATATAATTATATAAATTGAATTGATAAATTTTATTATATATAATCATATTATAAATTTATATGCTCAATTACTTATATAAGTATTATGCAAAAAATATATGAGTACTAGTTGACTGATACTAAGAATAAATGAAGGTAATTAGTAAGTTGATTATATACTTATATAATTATATTAATTAGCAAAATTTAATTATATATAATTAAATTATTAACTTGCAACTCAATTACTTATATAGTTATTATATCAAAATAGATAAATAGTAATTGAGTGATATTAAAAGTAAATGAAATTAATTGGTAAAGTGATTATATACTCATATAATTCTATTAATTACTAAAATTTCATTGATATAATAATTATATTTGTGTGTGTATATAAATATTTGTACAAAATGAAAAATTATGTAGCAGTTGAGTGATACTAAACGTAAATTAAATTAAATACAAATTATTTTAGTTGCACATTCATATAAATATGATAATTAAATTTATCTTATTAATAATAAAAATATTTATTTTAGTTTATTAACTATTTATTATATTAATTTTGTGCATTAAAATATTTAATACAAATAATTATGAAGTTAAATTTATATAATAACTATATAATAGAAATTATAAATAATATTTATATATAAATTACTAGTATTATATATAATAATTAATAAATATCGATTCTTTCGGTTCAATTTAGTTCAGAACAGTTCGAGACGGTTCTTGATTCGATTTCAGTACAATTCAATTTAATTCTAGTAAAAAAATCAACAGTACAATTCTGTTCAGTTCTAGTAAAAAAAAGTTAACGGTACAATTTGATTTTGAATCTTTTTTTTCGGTATTTCGATTCGGTACAGAAAAATCAAGAATCGTGTATACCCCTGGAAAGAGGATTTTAAGACGTATTTTCCATAAGCAATTAGAATAATCATCAAACATTAGATTTAAGGATGAGAACTGCTTAAAGTTACAAATGAGAAGAAATCCAATTCCATTCTCAATTCTTACTGCTTGAACTTAGTATCAGGTAGCATCATATTCTAAAGTTCAAAGCAAACAGCAATTTCCAGTCCACTTCATGCAACAATTTTGCAAAACTACATGGAATAACCTGTAAGCAAATTACTCCACATATCAATAACATGAACCTTTTATGAAAAATCCTGTCCTCAAGTCGTGGTTGCATTCATGATCATAGAGCATGAGTTATAAATTAATCATGCCATCCCGAAATGCTGAGCTGCCAAAACAAAAATTGTTCTCAACTAAAATCACCATTCAAAAACTTCAAATCGTTATTAGTTGGCGACTACGCCAAAACTAGCAGATTGAATACAAGTAAATTAGCCATTTCTAAAGCTATTCATTACTTTGAGTTTATCAGATTCAAGTCATTGCATACTCATGTTGTTCACTTCTCCTAACTTCTTCCTTGACATCTCTGAATCCCTTCAGCCAGATACTGATATCTGTTCCAACTGCTTTTATCATGCTTTCTTTGTCCTGAGAAATGATGCGAAAAGAACCAAAATTGGTCAACTCAGAATTATAGTCTTGGTAATGGAACCTACTTCCATGAACTAAAACCCACATTCCAATTCAGTAATTGAGAAATGCCTGTTAATTGTACATTACGAAGATAAGGTTTCTAATTTTCTAGACTCAGCAAGAATAACATTGTTATTTCTTACCCTTCCTGGTCTGAGCATTTGTGTTAGTGCGTTGTCCTCTGCATGGTAACAGGCAAAGATGATTATATCCTCTGTAGGACTGAATGTCTATCAATCTCTTTATGTCTCCTTTAACACATCGCTTCTACAGTAACCAAATCCAGATCAATTAGAGGAACACGAACTCGTAGGAAGAAAGTTTAAACGAGATTAATGAGAGTGTGTATGAGTGAGAGACAGAAAGCAAGGACAAGAGAGAAATGAAGAATATAAATTTTACTAAATCTTCGCCAGCGATGTACTTAGAGACTTCCTCTCTAAGAGAGTGGAGTTCCAGTCCTGTCAAGTCCTTAGCGAGTTTGTTGGCTAAACTTAGGTCAACAAGGATTTGATGAGCTCTTTGGCGGCCTATTCCGCGGATATGCCGAAGAGCAAACTCCAATCTCTTGTTGTCCGGGATCTCTGCATTACCAACATGAAGGCATTGCACCCTTTGACTGCGAAACTGCAAAAAGGAGTCATCATATCTTGCAAGAGACAATTGTAGAAAACATCATAAAATTTGAACTATAAGATTAATCTTAGAGAAACAAGACACTAGAAACTAGAACCTACATCTAATTGAACATGTTTCAACTATTTATTCATAAGTACATATGTTATAACTCTGTGTTTCATTGCCTAGAAGTAATCACTTGATCCAAAGTTGAGATAATGGTTCAAGATGGTTAATTGTAAACAACATAGTAGAAATTTGGGTAAGAACACGGTTCCAAATGGTTAATTTACAGTGACCTTAATTCTTTAATATCACACATCTTGTTTTCTGGGCAACCAAACGCGAGACAAAGAAAATACTGATGAATTAAACACACCAAGAAAATCCAATTGATGAATCTAAAATGCACGAGATCAGATGAAAAATAATGGGAAATCAGAGATCAATGACCAAAGTTAAACCCTAATTTCAAGACCTTAAACCCTGAAACAGAAATAAAAATACGAGCCTGTGAAGAAAACTCACCCACAAATTTTTAAGAAGACATTGACCGAAATCAGAAACTAATCCAACCGATACGCGAGAACCAGACATGGATAATCCTCTGCTAATCAGCCTCACAGCGAGAGATTGGGAAATGTAACGAATTTAGCAGTTGTTAGTATTTATTTATTTGTTCATATAGCAGTTAATTGAAAATGGCTATACAGCGCAACAGCAGGTCAAGAATGTCCAGATGTTTTTTCTCTTTCTTTTGTTATTGAGGCCCAAATCGAACTGGACCAGTAGCCCAATTGCTATTCCAACTCTCATTTGTCCATAAGTCAATGATAAAAAAATTATATATATGCATTAAAAGTTAAAAGTTATCAAATTTATTATGTAATTCTATCAAAAAGAAAATTATTATGTAATTTGATATTATATTATTTATTTAATTTTTTTAACAGTCAACATTGTACATAACTATTCCATGGATCTACCCAGGGCTAGGGTAGGAAAAAAGGGAAATGAGCAAAACTCGAATTCAAGACTTGTTATAAACACACAAGGCACCTTTAACACTAGATTGTGTTAAAGGAGACATATTATTTATTTGATTCAAAAAAAAAAAAAGTTATAAATTCATCTTTTTTTTCTTTGTTAATTTTAACTTTACTCTCTTAGTTTTGATTATTTGCCCTTCTTGAAACACAATAACATCATTAAAGGTTCACCATTGGGCTCAAGCTTAAAGCTCCCATTAGCAAAGTCCACAAACCAAGTTTAAGCTCCCATTAACAAAGTCCACAAACCAAGTTTACACCCCAACATGATTGCTACAAATCCTAATGAGAATAAAAAACATTAACCAAGGTAGAAATTCACTTGTTCTTACCATGGTTAAGGGCATGATGACCTAAGAACTAAAGCTCTCTAATCTCTCTCTCTATTTCAGTCTTTACTCATTTTCCTATTCATATTTTTACTTATTAATGAACCGTCTAAATGCTCACCTTGGGTGAACTTCAAGGCTTTCTTTTTAATTTTTAGGAGTTAAAGAGTCGGTCCAACCACCCAAACCGTTCGGCTTATTTTAATCCTACCGTTCTTAACACTTAGAAATATTTGGACTTATCACTTCTTAATATTGATTTCAACTAAATTTATCTTTTTTTTTTTAAATATTAATTTCAACTAAATTTGCCTTTTTTAGTATAAAATTTTAATTTTGTCTCTAATCAAATGGGTCAACAGTGGAATAGGTAGAATTTAAATAATTTTTATGGACGAATTAGGTGAAAGCAAAATTTGTCACCTCTACTATCATCCTGATAATTCTCCATTATTCAACATTTATTTATATATACATTTGGTTCAAATAATTTAAATTGGTTTGGTAAACACATTAAGATCGATACAATATCGAGTTATATATTTGAAAATTTCTTGGTTATGATTACTTTATGAAAAAACAAAATTATCAATTAAATCAATGATAAAGTTCTGCATTTACTCTCTTATTATTTTTTAACTACTTTATTCGATATGACCTTTTATATATATATATATATATATATATAATCCTTCAATAATTTTATACAGAAACTCCAATATCAATATAACAATGAGGCCTTAGCCAGCTGGCCTGCTAGTTACTGTTTGTGAGGAATAAATCAGATAATAAAAAATAACCAAGGAATTAAAGAAGGAGAAGCCGGCTGTTTCAATTAGTAAAAAATGAATGTTGATCCTTCCAATGCAATAATCTGCATATAAATAAGATTACTACTCATCACAATGCACCACAACATAAAATACAATAATTGAGGACTTATTATTGTAGCTCAACCTCAAATGGCCAAGTTCATTGTCAATGCACTCATGCTTGTTCTTATGCTCTCACTTATCCTAATCTCTGCGGTTGAGAGTAAAAGGCTCGACAGTAAGTTTCAGAATAAAATTCTTACTTAAACTCGATTTATATGTTTTTTTATTAATTAAATTAATAGTAAATTGTAACGTATAATTAGTAATGTAACATGTTGTTATTGATTTCATCTATCTATAAATTTTCTCACGGATTTAGTTTAGAAAAATCTAAATTTAAATTTGTGTATCCTTATATTTATTTGTTAGTACATGTCTAATATTGTTACTATATTCACATTATACAGTTGGATTTGAAGAAGTAAAATCAGCGCCGGAATGCGATTCGGTATATGGTGCAGAAGATGGGGACATATGTACAAGTGTTGCTCAGAAGTTTGGGCTGACTTTAGAGTTTTTCCTCTCTATCAATCCCAATATCAATTGTGACAATTTTTTTGTTGGCCAGTGGCTTTGTGTTGATGGATCTGCTTAACATATTTTCAGTTATTTTATGCTAAAATTATCAATTTAATAAGCAGACAACAAATAATGTTGTTCTATATCATGCAAAAGCCAATGTATCGGTTTCTTTTTTCTAAATAAGATAAATTCTACAGCTTTATCAATGTTGACTAATAGTTTTTCTATTCCTTTCTTTCCATCCAAACACTGTATACTTTGTAAGTTGAAAGGGAACTGGAAAAACATAACTATACAGGTAGTTTAATTGTACAATACATAAACTAATTCTGAGCATAAGATAATCACACACATATAGAATTTAAAGACTGACTTGATTTACAAAATTTACATTGTAACTATAATAATTACTTAAATTATATAATTAATCAAGTACTTTTTATTTATTTTGTTACCCTTAATTAGCTAATAAGGAGGATCCTCCACAAGCTTATCCCATCTGGCCAACATAACCATAAGCTCCAGTGTCAACTGCATAAGCGTCACCGGAGCCATCACCGGAGCTTCCCCAAACGAAGCCATATCCACCACGGCCCATCCCGGTGCCCGACCCGAACCCGAAACTGCTGCCATCAGGCCCTGTCCCTGTGCCCCATTGGTAATTCCAACTTCCATCAGGGCCTGAGTCACACTCACAATGGTATTCCCAACAGTCGTTTTGGAGCTGATTGCCAATTTGCTTGCATGTGGCTTTATCATGGCTTTCATTGTTAGGCATGTGTTTTGGTGAGGACGACGAAGCATAAACATGAGGTGCAAGTAAAGTTATTAGAATCATAAGTTCGAGACATTTCTTTGGGTTTATTGCCATTTTGTTGTAGGTGAAATTTATGCAAATACAATTGAATATATCAGAAATAAAATGTTCAAAAAAAAAAAAAAATTATATTTAAAACTAACACAGATTATTACATCCTATAAAATTCAAAACGTGAGTACTTAGTTGAAGTCCCTTTAAATCCGGGAGAATTGTAGTTATGTAAGTCTATAATATGTATATGCGTGCTCGAAGTGTAACGCATTCATCACGTCACACCCTTTGTATGTACTTTGATATGATAACGTACTATGAATTTCTTTATAATGGCCTCTGTTAAACAAGTATATATTATTTAAAAATCTCATTATGTGATGGTTTTTTTTTTTTTTGGGTGTACCCGGGAGGTAATCCCCACCAGTGGTGGAGCCAGGACCCAAGGTCAGCGGGGTCCTTACTCATTAAAAATTTATTATAAAAAATTTAAAATTTAAAATACATATAAATTATACCCTAGAAACATATTACATTTAAAATTAAAAAAGATAATGATTAAAATAAAATAAAATAAAAATACAACTTTTACAATTGTATTCGACGCGATTTCATATTTTGAAACCGCTAAATAATTAACACATTGTTAATACTATCAAATATATCTTTTTTTATATAAGTGATTAGATAATCATTCATCCAAGCATCTTCCATTCGGTTACGCAATCGATTTTTGACAATTTTCATGGCAGAAAATACTCTCTACGGTCGCTGTGGCAAGGTATAACTAAAGCCAATTTCATGAGCAAATAAATCAATGCATAAACAATGTACTTTCTACTTTCAACTAACTTCTAGGAAAGGCTACCAATTCCTTTTAAATTAGAAAAGTACTCACTGCTCCGCATATCAATGATATATGTTTCTAACTGATTATCAAGGACCATCAAATCAGCGGCTGAAAAATCATGTGGATAAAACTTAACAAACCGAATCAACCTTTGCTTGTCAAATGCAGAAAATGAATTATCAGGAGCTAAGCATGCTAAACAAAGAAGCAATTCCGTATTTGTCTCATTAAAATGATCATTGAGCTCCTGAAGTTGCATGTCCACAACAGTATAAAGTAAATCAACTCGATAATGACGCAAATTGGTAATCTCTTGAACTATACGTCATGATCGCCTATTGCAAACAAACATCCCATCCATGTTTGGCACATCAATATCATAAGTTTTGCAAAACAAAGATATTTCAGACAATAGAGTTTTCTATCCATTATCTCTTAAATGTTGTAGCCGTTGCTTTGAAATACTAACTGATTTCATGACATTAATGATATCTTGATCTTTCCTTTGTAATGCCCGTGACAGTTCATTAGAGATTGCCAATACATTTTTCATTAAATGCAAAGTGAACACAAAGTCAGATGTAAGCACTGTGTCTAACAAACCATTAGCTTCCGCTCTTTGATCTGGACTTAATCCATCTTCTCTAATAATCTCAAGAACATCAATTATTGGTGAAAATTGAAGGATTAAATTTATCAAAGTGCCATAATGTGACCCCCAACGAGTATCGGCACTTTTTTTGAGACCAATTTCTTGATTCAAGCCACGACCACTAGGAATTTCTCCATTTTCAAGTACTTCTCTAACTTACATTTTTTAAACCTTCATTGTGATCAGCAAGAAATTTGAGAGGTTCAAGAAAGTTACCTTGATTAGATGAACTTTCTGACTCATGACCACGAAAAGCTATTCCTTCCTTCAAGAGAAACCGAGTGCAATCAATTGATACAGTTAATCGTCTACAGTACATATCACGAACTTGATCAGATTGCTTAGAAAGAACAACTTCAATGTGCCGATTCTGTTTCATTAAACTCTCACAATTCATTCTAGCTTTGTTATGAGCACTATTTGGACCTCCAATGTGAATGTTCAATTTATCTTTTTTGTTCCATTTGGTAAACCCCTCCGTTACGAATACCTCACTTCTTGATTGATTTCCAATATCAGGCTTAAAAAGATAACAACACAAGCAATATGCAACATCCTTTACTATGCTATATTCTAACTAATTGCTAAATTCATTAAACCAAGAGAGACAAAATCGATGAAACTTATCCCCAAATTTTTTCTTAGGAAAATCATGTTGACAAGGTTGATATGGCCCTTTTTGTCAGTAATATCTTCTAATCTTCTCTCGATCATTAGGATGATAATGTGATATTTTAGGGTGTAAACTAGGATCTAATGGAAGCTTTCCAAGTTAATTTCAACTCGAGGTTGTATCGAAAAATTTGATTCAAAATTATCCTCAACAGACTTTGAAGTAACTTCATTAGAAATTGATTGTTTTATTGAGAAATTTATCTATATACCCTATATATCAATGAAAAATAAATTGAAAAAAAAAAACACATTTTACAATCTTATAGGATTCTAAGTTTATGTCAGCCAACAAATTTTTCTTGCAAGAAATAAAAAATTGATTAATCTCCACTACCCAAAAGCGGTGAAGGACTGACGGTGGCGACAGGAAAGAGAGAGAGAGAGATATGCAAATGAGGGTATTGGAATAGGGAAACATCGGAAAAAATTGAGAGAAGAAAAGAAAGATTAAAGGAGTGGAATGGCCAAAACTACGTCGTTTTGGCTATTGGGCATATTAAAATTATATTATAGTCTCTCCTTATTTAACCCTTAATTTTAATTTTTTTACATCATATTTTTATTTCATAAAAATTTTAAAGATAATTTATATGTTCAAAAATACTGGGACACTCAAAATTTAACAGAGAGCACTTAAAATAAATTAGGGAGTTCCCATTATAATTTATATATATATATTCAAAAAAAATTTAAAATTGAGGGTGTGCCTGTGCACACCCTCAGCATTGAGTAGCTCCGCCACTGCTATTTGTGGTGACTGTTTCACCAAAATCATTGGAGGTATTGGATCAGCCACTCCGGAGGAATCTTGGTTGGTTGCATATATAATTGACACAGTAACTTGTTGCATATTGCATCGCATGACTCATCATGGAGCACATGGTCCTGTCCATGCAGTAAGTTTCTTTTTCTTCTCCTCCTCCTTTTTAATAAGTTGGAACATATTGCCTCATGGACCTTGACTTTCTGCAGGTTTTTAGTGAAAACTGGGTTGCCTACCATTACTTTAATCTTAGAGCACACAGATATGAGATGTCGGTCATTGAAATTTATGATCATTCTTGAGCAGTAAGCATTTGATCTTTTAGACCTTTTGCAATATTAATTTATGTTATGGTTCTGAAACTTCTGGAAATTAACTGCAGGACAACAAAGATGTTTGGAAGCTTGTTCTGGGAAAACATAATCTCACTTCTCGCATTTCTTCGTATTCTCGGCCAGAGATCATAACGAAGGCGCAGTCGCACGTTTTTACTCATTCTGTCAAAGCAATAGCTATTACATCTACTGCCAAGGGTATAACTTCAAAGCCGTTGCTTATTGGTACCATCTAAACAAGGAGTTACTCATTGGCAAATCACCATCTAAACAAGGAGTTTGGGATGCCATTTCTACATAATCAATAAATGCCTTTGCCTTTTATTTCCTAACCTTTTCATAAAGGCGCAATATACAGAATTTGACATATGTAAGCTAGGCTCTATTTACAAAATTAAACACTTAAAATTTGGTTAAATCACTATTTATAAACATAAATTACATTCCAAAGAGATTGAAGTTAGCACGTCTATTTGCACTCGTGTTGAATTTATTTCTGTCATATAAATTTAACAATATTGAAAATTTTCCATGTAAATGGTAATTTCTTTTTTTAAATTTTTCATCAGGGTCCAGCTACTATTAAAAATAATTAAATAAATATTATATAATATTATATATAAATTTTTTTGTCAAATGTCAATTAAATGATGTAACTCTCTTATTTGAGAGACTTGTCTCTCAATGTCTCTCAAACAACTGACTTTTACACCAAAAAGAATTAAAAATAATATTATTTTATTAATATTACTTTTGTATTATTTTAATTGATTTACTTATTTTGTGTGTCTGAATCTAAAGAAAACTTTTTCAAACAATAATAACTCTAAATAAAAATAATCAGATTTTATAAGAATTTCATCCCATTTAATAATGATGTATATGATCTGGTACTATAAAATCTCAATTTAATAAAAAAAAAATATTCTATCATCATATAAAAAAATATTTTAAAATCCACATATAAAATATATGTTTCATAATAAAATATTTTTTTAAAAAAATTGTAAAGCAAATAAATACAATAGAAAAATTTTAATAAGTACAAATTAAAATTAAAATTTAATATTTTACTGTCTTTTTCTGATATTATATTTGTCTTAATTTGAGAATTTTGAACAGTATTTAATACTATATAAATATAAGTTGAATTTTTAATTCCCCCAAATCAACAACTAATACTATATAAATTAATATTATATCACATGTATTAATATTGTCAAAAGTATAAATATAGGTGATAAATTGCTTATTTACGTACTTGTATAAGCATTAATACAAAAAATACAATACGGAATACTATTACCCCAGCCTCCTCTACACCTCCGGCCTGACCAGCCCGTGCCTGGACCCGAGCTCCTGGCCCATTTGGTGCTCAATAAAAGGGAAATGAATAGCGTACACATGAACTCATCTTCGTTTCTCAATGGATTCACCGCTTTGCTTCTTGCAGAAAACACCTCTCTCTCTCTCTCATTCGCTCTGTTTCTATAACTCCTCCCCCGCTCTCTCTCCCTATTTCTCTCTCTCAACTCATCTATATGCCAATTCATGGCGGTTGATAACTTGCCTCTTGATTACGAAAAGTGGTTACCTAAACCTGATCCCGCCTCTCGGAGGAGAGCAAGCATTTTGCTCCATCCGACGTCGTTTTCCAGGCCTTGGGCATTGGCGATCTCGGAGACGAGGCTTTTCGGTTCATCGATTGGCTTCATGAAGCTGATTGCTCTGTTTGTCAGGTTTGTTTATTTATTTATTTTTTTTAATGGTAAATACATATTTACACTTTATTTTCCTTTAAAAAAAAAATTGTAACGGTCACTTAGAAAAAAAGTTGTAACGGTCACTTTTTTTTAAAAAAAGAACATTGTAACGGTCAGATTTTCCCTTGTTTGGCTGTCATTTAGGAGTAACAGTCACATTTTAAATTTTAAATTTCTTTCTTTTCCTCCTATCACTGTTCGATTTTCTTATTTATTCCTTGTAGTAATTAAGGTTATTTTATTTTCAATGGCAGCAATTACCCCTTTTAAAAACCAAAGCAATCCACCTTCCAAATCCTGAGATACTGGTGGCAATTCGATGCTCATTTCCTGCCTTCTTTCAAGTTGCTCCAGGAGGGATGAACTAGTTTCTGGTTGCTGATGTGTTGGGCATCTCTCTTCTGAGATGATGTCCTCGTGTTTAAAGAAATGATGAAAGCAAGCATCTCCTGCAGAAAGTTTAATCTCCAATCCCCTGATTAGTTTTTCTTACTATACTTGTTTTCTGCGGTACTTTTGTCATTGCTTAGGCTTGGAGTGATAAATGTTTTGTTGGAACTTAAAATTGTCATCTGATTTTCTTCTGTAATTTTTGCAGTGAGTCGTAATTCAGGTGAGGTAAACATGCAGTGGAGATTTTAGGCTGCCAAGCAGTAGAAATCAATCGTGTTAATATGATTGGCTGCTGTTATATAAATTTGTCACCATCTGGTTTGATATATCCAACCGGAAGATTTCTCTGCTTTCAGTTCCTTTTAGCATATTTGGTTTCTTCTCTCTTTCTTGCAAAACCTGTTCATGTTTCCAAGAAACAGTTGTTGCAGTTAACAGGTGAGAGTTTTAAAATGGAATGTTTCATGTATCTATGCCTCTTTGTATTTGTGTTTGCTTAGATCAATGTTGTAAAAAAGTTTTTGATCTCTCTTTTATTTATTTTTCTTCCACTTTGTTTGGGATTTCAATTTCAATTTGCTCCAGGAGGGATGACAATTTGCTAGACCATCATATCAACTTTTTAAATTTTTAAATAATGATTTTTTTTTTATGAATGGAATACTGAGTTTTAGATAGTTTACACTATTGATGTTTTTACTGAAATTCTTTCTTCACCTTGATAAAAATTCCATTTTCTAGGAAGTTAAGATTTGATATTTAAAAGGTAAATATTTCCGTTCATGGCTAAAGCACATTAGTTTTGACTTTTGGTTTAGGATTTAGGAATTTTTGGGGTTTGGATTTAGAATTTAAGTTTAGGTTTTAGGATTTAGAATTTAGGTAGTCTAGGTAGGTTTTTAGTTTTAGCTTTAGGGTAGGACTCAGGCCAGGCTAGAGCAGGGCCTGGCCAGGGGGCCTGATCTGCTAGGGGGCTAGGGGGCTAGGGGCGAGGGCGAGGGCGATCTGCGCCGCGGGCCGGATGGGCACGGTAGGGTAGTAGGGTAGGGTAGGGTAGGGGTAGTAGGGTGGGCACGGGGCGGGCCGGACCAGGGGGGCCTGGTTTGCGCGGGGCAGGTGGCAAGGCAGGGCCGGGCCAGGGTCAAGCCGATCTGCGCCGCGGACCGGATGCGTAGGGTAGGGCGGGTCGGGTAGGGCGGGGCGGGTAGGGCGGGTGGGTAGGGCCAGGGCCCAGGGGTAGGGCCTGATCCCCGGCCAATGGGTAGGACCAATGGGGCCTTATCCCCGCGGGGCGGGTAGGGCCAATGGGCGGGTAGGGCCAATGGGGCCTGATCCCCGCCCCCGGGTAGGGCCAATGGGTAGGGCCCAGGGGTAGGCCGGACCAGGGGTCAGGCCGATCCCTCGTGGGGCGGGGGGTAGGGCCAATAGGGCCTGATCCGCGCGGGGCGGGCTTAACCAGGGGGCCTAGGGTAGGGTAGGGCCAGGGGGCCTGGTCGCGCGGGCCGGACCAGGGGGCCTAGGGTAGGGTAGGGGGCCTAGGGGGCCTAGGGTAGGGTAGGCTAGGGCCAGGGGGGCTTGGTCTGCTCGGGGCAGGGCAGGGCCGGGCCAGGGGTCAGGCCGATCCGCGCGGGGCGGGCCGGATGTGTAGGGTAGGGCCAGTGGGGCCTGGTTTGCGCGGGGTAGGGTAGGGTAAGGCCAGGGGGGCCTGGTCTGCGCGGGGTAGGGCAGGGGGCCTGATCTGCGCGGGGCGAGGCGGGGTAGGGTAGGGCCAGGGGGGCCTGGTCTGCGTGGGGCTTAGTAGGGTAGGGCCAGGGGGCCTTGTCTGGGTGGGGTGGGTCCAGGGGGGCCTGGTCTGGGTTGGGTGGGTCCAGGGGGGCCTGGTCGAGTTCGGGCCTGGTCCAGGGTGGGGTTCGGGCCTGGTCTGAGTAGGGCGGGGTAGGGCTCGGGTCGGGCCAGAGGGTGGGGTCGGGTCGGGCTGAGCCAGGGGGCCTGGTCCGCGCGGGGTAGGCCTGGTCTGGTTGGGTAGGTAAATGTCAGGTCGGGCTAAAGGACTTTCGGGTGGTGCGAAGGGTAGGGGTTGGGTAGGTGGGCTAGGGTTTAGCGAGGGCTCGAGCTAGGCCCCTGGAGTTTTTGGGCCAAAAAATTAAAAAAAAAAAAAAACTAAAAGGGGTACCCTTGGAATTTTGGGCCAAAAAATTTAAAAAAAAAAAATTAAAAGGTTACCCATTAGAGTTTTTAGATAAAAATTTAGAAAAAACAAAAGGTGTAATCCCCTTGGAGTTTTGGGCTAAAATTTAGAAAAAAATCAAAAGGGTGCCACCAAAAAATTTAGAAAAGAATCAAATGGATGCTCATTGGAGTTTGGAGATAAAAAAAAAAACTTGGAAAAAAACAAAAATGGTAACTCTTGGAGTAGGGCTCAGGCCGGGCCGGGGGACATAATCCGCAGGGTAGGGCACGGGCCAAGGGGCTTGGTCGAAGGTGGGCTGGGGTAGGGCTCAGGTCAAGCTAGGGGGCTTGGTTGGGTGGGAAAATGTCGGGTCGGTCGGGCTAAAGGGTTTGGTCCGGGTGGGGCGGAGGGGTTGGGTAGGGCTCGGGAGGGCTTGAGCCACAGGCGTGGCTCTAGTGGGGCGAGTAAGGGGTTGGGTAGGGCTCAGGCCAGGCGAAGCCACTCGGACGGGGTAGGGCTCGCGCCTGTCTAGCATTGTGTTCCGTGTTTTCATAGGACAAATTTCAACATAATCAATGTTTTGGTCTTGGAAATTGAACTATTTTGGGACTTTGTTTGCTTGAAAGGTGCTATTGTTTCTTGCTTACTGAAGTCGCCTAGTAGTTGTTGTCTTTTGCTTTCTATAGACATGGACTGCTAAAGATTATTTAAGATCATCGTCATAGCTTCGCAGGCATAGTGGAAGTACTAAAGAACAAAAGTTCACACGACATTGTTCGAATTATCTTTTGTTTTATCTTTGTCAGTACAAGTATCCTGCATTTGAAGCCTTTTTTTTTTCCCCTTATATCAAATTCCTGGCTCAGATTGCTGATGTTAAAAAGAATATAGAAACTACTCAAGGGTCACCTATTTATCCTGCTGGACACCAGGGGAAAGTCCTTGAAGATAACACAACAATTGGTGCAAACAATGTCGCTGAAAATAGTTTTGTTGTGATTCTGTTAACAAAGGTGCGCAGGCTCATAAGCTTTGTAGATAATTGATATTTCTTGTTTGTTATGTAGTATTTATTTTGGGTCTAAGCAATACTATTGAGCTTCATATAATGGCATTTGATGGCAATGGGGCATCTTACTTTCCAGCAAAGTCTTCTTTTATGTCTATTGTTTGATTTTATTTTAGCTAATTAGACCAAATTAGTATTGCTCTTGTGACACGCCCATTTAATTGTATGAAATTTTGTGATTATATATTATAATCTGCTAAAATGTAATGGGTTTGGTAATTTGAAGTTATAAAAAGTTCTTGCTTGTAGACAGTCTAATGTGAACTAATGCTTATTATTTAAGTCTCTGTTTGGCTTTATATTTTTTTCTTTTCTAAATTAAGACCGTGATTTTATTTTATTTTATTTTTCTTTATCAATCATTATGTTAATAAATATAATATTACCTATATATATATATGACATCGGTTATTGTAATTGAGATAGTTGTTTTGGTTTTAATTGTTTTCTTTGCATGCTTTGACAATGCTAGAATAAGAGCTTATCTGGGGAGGGTTCAACTACGACGGCTGCTCCTACAGCTAAGGTAACAACAAGATAGAAGGTGTATTGATGCTATAACTTGCCTTAAAAAAGAAGTTTCCTCGTATTGGCTTTTATGATACAATAATTTCTAGAGAATAGTTCTTGTCATTTGTTTATATAAATTTCTTGGCTGTATAAGATTTATATAAATATGTTTTTTTTTTTTTTGAATGCATAAATATGTTTTAAAAACATCTGCTGGTAAAACTTAATCTCCCTTCTGATCTCTCCATGTGTAACTATCACAATGTTATGAATTTTTACTTAAATTTGTTATTCAGGCACTGCGGACAAGTTCCACAGTATCAACACCACCTCAAGCTCCTGTACCAACACCAGCACCGTAAGTCCTTAGTTCTGTGATTATTGTGTGCAGATTATTCATATTATTTTGTAAGTGTCTAATTTGCTTGGATCGTCCATTTTTTACTGGTTTAGGATTTGATTCTACAACCCATGATTACAAAGTCTTAAGAATTATGGTTGATAATGAGATTCACACTGAGGTTTACTCTCTTAATTCAAATTCTTGGAGAAATATAAGCCATATAGCTCCAAATGATTACAATCTATGGAGCCATATTGTTCCAGTAGGCCCCCTGGTCCGGCCCGCCCCACGCCGACCAGGCCCCCTAGCCCTGGCCCTGGCCCTGGCCCTACCCTACCCTACCCTACCCTACCCTACCCTACCCTACCCTACCCTAGTCCGGCCCGGGATCAGGCCCGCCCCGCGCAGATCGGCTCCCTGGCCCGGCCCTGCCCCGCGCAAACCTGGCCCCCTGGTCCGGCCCGCCGGGCCGGCCCTGGCCCACCCTACTACCCTACCCTACCCTGATCAGGATGGCCCCGGCCCTGGCCCACCCTACCCCGTGCAGACCAAGCCCCCCTAGCCCTAGCTATCCCTAGCCCTAGCCCTAGCCCTAGCCCTAGCAGATCAGGCCCCCTGGCCAGGCCCTGGCCTGAGTCCTACCCTAAAGCTAAAACTAAAAACCTACCTAGACTACCTAAATTCTAAATCCTAAAACCTAAACTTAAATTCTAAATCCTAAAACTAAAACTAAAACTAAAACCTAAATCCAAACCCCAAAAATTCCTAAATCCTAAACCAAAAGTCAAAACTAATGTGCTTTAGCCATGAACGGATAAAAAAAAAAATCAATAGAAATTTGCTAGACCATCAATTCAATTTAGCGTAAAAAAACTGAAAAACCCATCAATATTTACCTTTTAAATATCAAATCTTAACTTCCTAGAAAATGGAATTTTTATCAAGGTGAAGAAAGAATTTCAGTAAAAACATCAATAGTGTAAACTATCTAAAACTCAGTATTCCATTCATAAAAAAAAAATCATTATTTAAAAATTTAAAAAGTTGATATGATGGTCTAGCAAATTGTCATCCCTCCTGGAGCAAATTGAAATTGAAATCCCAGACAAAGTGGAAGAAAAATAAATAAAAGAGAGATCAAAAACTTTTTTACAACATTGATCTAAGCAAACACAAATACAAAGAGGCATAGATACATGAAACATTCCATTTTAAAACTCTCACCTGTTAACTGCAACAACTGTTTCTTGGAAACATGAACAGGTTTTGCAAGAAAGAGAGAAGAAACCAAATATGCTAAAAGGAACTGAAAGCAGAGAAATCTTCCGGTTGGATATATCAAACCAGATGGTGACAAATTTATATAACAGCAGCCAATCATATTAACACGATTGATTTCTACTGCTTGGCAGCCTAAAATCTCCACTGCATGTTTACCTCACCTGAATTACGACTCACTACAAAAATTACAGAAGAAAATCAGATGACAATTTTAAGTTCCAACAAAACATTTATCACTCCAAGCCTAAGCAATGACAAAAGTACCGCAGAAAACAAGTATAGTAAGAAAAACTAATCAGGGGATTGGAGATTAAACTTTCTGCAGGAGATGCTTGCTTTCATCCTTTCTTTAAACACGAGGACATCATCTCAGAAGAGAGATGCCCAACACATCAGCAACCAGAAACTAGTTCATCCCTCCTGGAGCAACTTGAAAGAAGGTAGGAAATGAGCATCGAACTGCCACCAGTATCTCAGGATTTGGAAGGTGGATTGGTTTGGTTTTTAAAAGGTGTAATTGCTGCCATTGAAAATAAAATAACCTTAATTACTACAAGGAATAAATAAGAAAATCGAACAGTGATCGGAGGAAAAGAAAGAAATTTAAAATTTAAAATGTGACTGTTACTCCTAAATGACAGCCAAACAGGGGAAAATCTGACCGTTACAATGTTCTTTTTTTTTTTTAAAAAAAAAAGTGACCGTTACAACTTTTTTTTAAGTGACCGTTACAATATTTTTTTTAAGGAAAAATAAAGTGTAAATATGTATTTACCATTAAAAAAATAAATAAATAAACAAACATGCCAAACAGAGCAATCAGCTTCATGAAGCCAATCGATGAAAAAGCCTCGTCTCCGAGATCGCCAATGCCCCAAGGCCTGGAAAACGACGTCGGATGGAGCAAAATGCTTGCTCTCCTCCGAGAGGCCGGATCAGGTTTAGGTAACCACTTTTCGTAATCAGGAGGCAAGTTATCAACCGCCATGAATTGGCATATAGATGAGATGAGAGAGAGAAATAGGGAGAGAGAGAGGAGGAGGAGTTATAGAAACAGAGCGAATGAAAGAGAGAGAGAGAGGTGTTTTCTGCAAGAAGCAAAGCAGTGGATCCATTGAGAAACGGAGATGAGTTCATGCGTACGCAATTCATTTCCCTTTTATTGAGAATATTTTGTTAGGTGTGTATGTTTTGAACGGCATTTGAAGTTTTAAAATAAAAAAAAAATAAAATTAAAAATATTTGCTATTTTAAAGAAAAGAGAAGCTTAAAGGTAGGTTGATGACTTCTTCACATTTTGTGAACGCCGTTAAAATTAAGAATTCCATAAAAACACAATGCATCAAATGGGCCAGGTGCTCGGGTCCAGGGAAGGGCTGGTCAGGCCGGAGGTTACCATTGACATGGAAAATTTCCATGAATAGTAGCTGGACCCTGATGAAAAATTTAAAAAAGAAATTACCATTTACATGGAAAATTTCCAATATTGTTAAATTTACATGACAGAAATAAATTCAACACCGGTGCAAATAGACGTCAAGTAATTTATGTATCGGTTATCAGTTCGGTTAAACGGTATATTAATAAAAAAAATAAATCAGTGCATTAATATTTATTTTTAAAAATACTTATCATTAATCATTAAAATCGGTTCAGTTAACCTATTTTTGGCTCAGCACGAATAAAAATATTTTAATAAAATGAAAATAACTTTAAAGATATTTGAGTACCTTTCTCGTTTATCAAATAGGCCTTGATAGCCAACCCAAAAACCGGCTCTAGCCAAAAACTTACAGAAACGGAATCGGGGACTTTAGAAACACTGTGTTGATCCGAATGAAAAAGAAGAAAGAGACGACTAAGAAGAGGAAAGCAAAGTCGGATTCAAAGCGCAATTGAGTAGAAGCAAAGAAAAAGTGAGAAAGAGAAGAGAAGGGTTTAGAGTGAGAGAGTAATAAACTTGCCACTTTTCCGTTGTGGATGAGGATTTGAATGTCAGAGAGACTGAGAAAAAGCTTTTTTTTTTTAAGGAAGAGGAGAGCTTGGAGGAGGAAAGAAGAAGAGGAAACAATTGAGTATATATAAAACTGCTACCAGAATCTTTGTGTGTATTTAAGATTTGATTTAGTGATAATAGTGTCATTGTAGGTTGTTGGATCTAATTAATGATTTGTTTTTCTTTCTATTCTGATTGGATTCATTGATGATACGCCCTCGCCCTCGCCCCTCGCCCCTAGCCCCCTAGCTATTCATTTCCCTTTTATTGAGCACCAAATGGGCCAGGAGCTCGGGTCCAGGCACGGGCTGGTCAGGCCGGAGGTGTAGAGGAGGCTGGGGTAATAGTATTCCGTATTGTATTTTTTGTATTAATGCTTATACAAGTACGTAAATAAGCAATTTATCACCTATATTTATACTTTTGACAATATTAATACATGTGATATAATATTAATTTATATAGTATTAGTTGTTGATTTGGGGGAATTAAAAATTCAACTTATATTTATATAGTATTAAATACTGTTCAAAATTCTCAAATTAAGACAAATATAATATCAGAAAAAGACAGTAAAATATTAAATTTTAATTTTAATTTGTACTTATTAAAATTTTTCTATTGTATTTATTTGCTTTACAATTTTTTTAAAAAAATATTTTATTATGAAACATATATTTTATATGTGGATTTTAAAATATTTTTTTATATGATGATAGAATATTTTTTTTTTATTAAATTGAGATTTTATAGTACCAGATCATATACATCATTATTAAATGGGATGAAATTCTTATAAAATCTGATTATTTTTATTTAGAGTTATTATTGTTTGAAAAAGTTTTCTTTAGATTCAGACACACAAAATAAGTAAATCAATTAAAATAATACAAAAGTAATATTAATAAAATAATATTATTTTTAATTCTTTTTGGTGTAAAAGTCAGTTGTTTGAGAGACATTGAGAGACAAGTCTCTCAAATAAGAGAGTTACATCATTTAATTGACATTTGACAAAAAAATTTATATATAATATTATATAATATTTATTTAATTATTTTTAATAGTAGCTGGACCCTGATGAAAAATTTAAAAAAAGAAATTACCATTTACATGGAAAATTTTCAATATTGTTAAATTTATATGACAGAAATAAATTCAACACGAGTGCAAATAGACGTGCTAACTTCAATCTCTTTGGAATGTAATTTATGTTTATAAATAGTGATTTAACCAAATTTTAAGTGTTTAATTTTGTAAATAGAGCCTAGCTTACATATGTCAAATTCTGTATATTGCGCCTTTATGAAAAGGTTAGGAAATAAAAGGCAAAGGCATTTATTGATTATGTAGAAATGGCATCCCAAACTCCTTGTTTAGATGGTGATTTGCCAATGAGTAACTCCTTGTTTAGATGGTACCAATAAGCAACGGCTTTGAAGTTATACCCTTGGCAGTAGATGTAATAGCTATTGCTTTGACAGAATGAGTAAAAACGTGCGACTGCGCCTTCGTTATGATCTCTGGCCGAGAATACGAAGAAATGCGAGAAGTGAGATTATGTTTTCCCAGAACAAGCTTCCAAACATCTTTGTTGTCCTGCAGTTAATTTCCAGAAGTTTCAGAACCATAACATAAATTAATATTGCAAAAGGTCTAAAAGATCAAATGCTTACTGCTCAAGAATGATCATAAATTTCAATGACCGACATCTCATATCTGTGTGCTCTAAGATTAAAGTAATGGTAGGCAACCCAGTTTTCACTAAAAACCTGCAGAAAGTCAAGGTCCATGAGGCAATATGTTCCAACTTATTAAAAAGGAGGAGGAGAAGAAAAAGAAACTTACTGCATGGACAGGACCATGTGCTCCATGATGAGTCATGCGATGCAATATGCAACAAGTTACTGTGTCAATTATATATGCAACCAACCAAGATTCCTCCGGAGTGGCTGATCCAATACCTCCAATGATTTTGGTGAAACAGTCACCACAAATAGCAGTGGCGGAGCTACTCAATGCTGAGGGTGTGCACAGGCACACCCTCAATTTTAAATTTTTTTTGAATATATATATATAAATTATAATGGGAATTCCCTATAGGTGGCAAATGGGTGGGTCGGGCGGGTTTGGGTTGGGTCATAAATGGGTTGGGTCGTAAATGAGTGGGTCATAAATGGGTCAAAAATATATGGGTCATAAATGGGTCAATACCCAAATGGGTTGGGTGGGTTTGGGTCGACCCATTTGATATTTTTTTAATGAAAAATAATTATCGATATAATAACGGGATACTAAAAAAATTATTATAAAAATGTTGGTTCAAATGGGTCGGTGGAGATCCAAACAGATCGGTATATCGGTTGAATTATAACTGTCCAATTTACTATTCATTTGGTAAAAATTTTGGCAGTATAATGGCTATATATATATAACATACCCTTCCTGTAATTCAAACAATTTACAGTCACACATAGGGGCACAAAAATACAATAATTTATAAACCAAGTGATTATTTTTTCATTTTTAAGCCAATTATGTAATTCTAAATTATTTCACTTACTTTCTAAACTCAATTTCTCCAAAAATTAATTTTATAATTCTTAAAATATATAAATTAGTCTCCCTGCAAAATTTCAGCTCAAACAGAGTCCGTTTCTCGATCTGGTATATTTAAATCAGTCCGTTTTCGATAATTTTCAGTGTTACCAAAAAATTAATTTTTTGCCGTCAAAAAATTCTAAATATTAATCTAAGTTTATATATACCATTAAAATAATTTTTAGAGGTTATTTGCTATTTTTAGAGGTATAGTCAAATTTTGGTTAAACCGGTTACCCTTTAAAACGAGCCAGGCTTTTTTTTTTATTTTTGACTTTTGGAAATCTATTTGACCTCATTTTTTTTTCCAAATTTTACCTTCGCACTCCTTATGACTAGTATTTTCCGATAGTCAAATAAAATATTTTTTACTCTCGGGTGTAATTTTTGTTCCCAGTGCACTATTTACCATCAAAAAATACTATTCACGACTAACCCGATAATTCGGCTATTACAAATCTAACAAACAAAATATGCATACACATTACACAATAATAATACAGCGGGACAGTATAATAAAAAAATCTTTTTCATTAAGACAAAAATTTTTAATATTCAAGAAATAATGAAAAAAAAAAACAAACACCCATTGGGTCAAGGGAGAATGACCCAATGGGTTGTATTTTATGTGGGTAGATTTTGGGTGGGTTTAAATGGGTAATTTTTTTAGTTGGGTTGGGTTTGGGTCAATTTTTATTGGGTGGATTTAGGTGAGTTGTTGGGTTTGGGTTAATTTTGACATGTATAGAATTCCCTAATTTATTTTAAGTACCCCCTCTTAAATTTTGATTGTCCCAATATTTTTGAATATGTAAATTATCTTTAAAATTTTTATGAAATAAAAATATGATGTAAAAAAATTAAAATTAAGGATTTAAGAGTAAATAAGAGGAGGAACTATAATATAATTTTAATTAATATGCCCAATGGCCAAAACAACCTAGTTTTGGCCATTCCACTCCTTTAATCTTTCTTTTCTTCTCTCAATTTTTCCCGATGTTTCCCTATTCCAATACCCTCATCTGCATATCTCTCTCTCTCTTTCCTGTTGCCACTCGCCGCCGTCAGTCCTTCACCGTTTTTGGGTAGTGGAGGTTAATCAATTTTGTTATTTCTAGCAAGAAAAATTGGTTGGCTTACATAAACTTAGAATCCAATAAGGTTGTAAAATGTGTTTTTTTTTTCATTGATATATAGGGTCTGGATAAATTTCTCAAAAAACAATCAATTTCTAATGAAGCTTCTTCAAGGTCTGTTGAGGATAATTTTGAATCAAATTTTTCAAAACAACCTCAAGTTGAAATTAACTTGGAAGAGCTTCCATTAGATCCTGGTTTATGCCCTAAAATGTCACATTATCATCCTAATGATCGAGATAAGATTAGAAGATATTACTGGCAAAAAGGGCCATATCAACCTTGTCAACATGATTTACCTAAAAAAAAATTTAGGGATAAGTTTCGTCCATTTTGTCCCTCTTGGTTTAATGAATTCAACAATTGGTTAGAATATAGCATAGCAAAGGATGCTGCATATTGCTTGTGTTGTTATCTTTTTGAGCCTAATATTGAAAATCAATCAGGAGGAGAGGTATTCGTAACGGAGGGGGTTTACCAAATGGAACAAAAAAGATAAATTGAACCTTCCCATTGGAGGTCCAAATAGTACTCATAACAAAGTTAGAATGAATTGTGAGAGTTTAATGAAACAAAATCAGCACATTGAAGTTGTTCTTTCTAAGCAATCTGATCAAGTTCGTGATATGTACTGAAGACGATTAACTACATCAATTGATTGCACTCGGTCTCTCTTGAAGCATGGAATAGCTTTTCGTGGTCATGATGAGTCAGAAAGTTCATCTAATCAAGCTAACTTTCTTGAACTTTCTTACTGATCACAATGAAAGTTTAAAAAATGTAAGTTAGAGAAGTACTTGCAAATGGAGAAATTCCTAGTGGTCGTGGCTTGAATCAAGAAATTGGTCTCAAAAGAAGTGTCGTACTCGTTGGGGGTCACATTATGGCACTTTGATAAATTTAATCCTTCAATTTTCACCAATTATTGATGTTCTTGAGATTATTAGAGAAGATGGATTAAGTCCAGATCAAAGAGCGGAAGCTAATGGTTTGTTAGACACAGTGCTTACATTTGACTTTGTGTTCACTTTGCATTTAATGAAAAATGTATTAGCAATCTCTAATGAACTGTCACAGGCATTATAAAGGAAAGATCAAGATATCATTAATGTTATGAAATTAGTTAGTATTTCAAAGCAACGGCTACAACATTTAAGAGATAATGGATGGAAAACTTTATTGTCTGAAGTATCTTTGTTTTGCAAAGCTTATGATATTTATGTGCCAAACATGTATGGGATGTTTATTTGCAATAGGCGATCAAGACATAAAGTTCAAGAGATTACCAATTTGCAACATTATCGAGTTGATTTACTTTATAATGTTATGGACATGCAATTTCAGGAGCTCAATTATCATTTTAATGAGACAAATACGGAATTGCTTCTTTGTTTAGCATGCTTTGCTCTTGATAATTCATTTTTTGCATTTGACAAGCAAAGGTTGATTCAGTTTGCTAAGTTTTATCCACATGATTTTTCAGCCGCTGATTTGATGGTCCTTGATAATCAGTTAAAAATATATATCATTGATATACAGAGCAGTGAGGACTTTTTTAATTTAAAAGGAATTGGTAGCCTTTCTCAAAAGTTAGTTGAAACTAGAAAGCACATTGTTTATGCATTGGTTTATATGCTTATCAAATGGGCTTTAGTTTTACCTGTTGCCACACAAGATTAAAACTTAGTGAACTGCAAGGCTTTTTCTTTCCAATTTTCAGGAGTTAAAGAGTCGACCTAGCTAACTGAACCTTTCGACTCATTTCAATCTGACCGTTCTTACTATTTAGAAACATTCGGACTTATCACCTCTTAATATTGATTTCAACTAAATTTATCTTTTTTTTTAATATTGATTTCAACTAAATTTGCCTTTTTTAATATAAAATTCTAATTTGGTCTCTAATCAAATGGGTCAATAGTGGAATAGGTAGAATTTAAATATTTTTTTATGGACGAATTAAATAAAATTCATTGGTGAAAGCATAATTTGTCACTTCTACTAATCATCCTAATAATTCTCCATTATTCAACATTTATTTATATATACCTTTGGTTCAAATAATTTAAATTGGTTTAGGTAAACAAATTAAGATCGATACAATATCGAGTTATATATTTGAAAATTTCTTGGTTATGCTTACTTTATGAAAAAACAAAATTATCAATTAAATCAATGATAAAGTTCTGCATTTACTCTCTCATTATTTTTTAACTACTTTATTCGAAATGACCTTTTATATATATATATAAAAAATCCTTCAATAATTTTATACAGAAACTCCAATAACAATATAATAATGAGGCCTTAGCCAGCTGGCCTGCTGTTTGTGAGGAATAAATCAGATAATAAAAAATAACCAAGGAAAGAAGGAGAAGCCGGCTGTTTCAATTAGTAAAAAATGAATGTTGATCCTTCCAATGCAATAATCTGCATATAAATAAGACTACTACTCATCACAATGCACCACAACATAAAATACAATAATTGAGGACTTATTATTGTAGCTCAACCTCAAATGGCCAAGTTCATTGTCAAAGCACTCATGCTTGTTCTTATGCTCTCACTTATCCTAATCTCTGCGGTTGAGAGTAAAAGGCTCGGCAGTAAGTTTCAGAATAAAATTCTTACTTAAACTCGATTTATATGTTTTTTTATTAATTAAATTAATAGTAAATTGTAACGTATAATTAGTAATGTAACATGTTGTTATTGATTTCATCTATCTATAAATTTTCTCACGGATTTAGTTTAGAAAAATCTAAATTTAAATTTGTGTATCCTTATATTTATTTGTTAGTACATGTCTAATATTGTTACTATATTCACATTATACAGTTGGATTTGGAGAAGTAAAATCAGCGCCGGAATGCGATTCGGTATATGGTGCAGAAGATGGGGACATATGTACAAGTGTTGCTCAGAAGTTTGGGCTGACTTTAGATTTTTTTCTCTCTATCAATCCCAATATCAATTGTGACAATTTTTTTGTTGGCCAGTGGCTTTGCGTTGATGGATCTGCTTAACATATTTTCAGTTATTTTATGCTAAAATTATCAATTTAATAAGCAGACAACAAATAATGTTGTTCTATATCATGCAAAAGCCAATGTATCGTTTTCTTTTTTCTAAATAAGATAAATTCTACAGCTTTATCAATGTTGACTAATAGTTTTTCTATTCCTTTCTTTCCATCCAAACACTGTATACTTTGTAAGTTAAAAGGGAACTGGAAAAACATAACTATACAGGTTAGTATAATTGTACAATACATAAACTTCTAAGCATAAGATAATCACACACATATAGAATTTAAAGACTGACTTGATTTACAAAATTTACATTGTAACTATAATAATTACTTAAATTATATAATTAATCAAGTACTTTTTATTTATTTTGTTACCTTTAATTAGCGGGTTGATTTCACACACGGTCACTCAACTTATCACTTATCGCACAAAAGTAACCGACTTTTTTTTTCTGACTTAAATGTCATTGAACTTTTAATATTTTTGCAAAAAAGTCATGTTGACCGGAATACGGCGAGGACCCTTGCCAGATCAGAAACTACATGTCGTTTAACAATATTTCCAACAAATGTTACATCTAAATCAATTTCACTAACGGTCACTAAATTTATCATTTATCGCGCAAAATTAACCAATTTTTTTTTTCAACTTAAATATTACTGAATTTCTAACATTTTTACAAAAAAATTATGTATTTACTATTCGTTGCCACGTGTCATATGCCATGTCATCAATCCGGTAAGGGTTCTCGCCAGATTTCGGTTTATATGACTTTTTTGAAAAAATATTAGAAGTTCAGTGACATTTAAGTTAGAAAAAAAAAAGTCGGTTATTTTTGTGCGATAAGTGATAAGTTGAGTGACTATTAGTGAAATTGACCAGTTAATTAGCTAATAAGGAGGATCCTCCACACGCTTATCCCATCTGGCCAACATAACCATAAGCTCCAGTGTCAACTGCATAAGCGTCACGGGAGCCATCACCGGAGCTTCCCCAACCAAAGCCATATCCACCACCATCACGGCCCATCCCGGTGCCCAACCCGAACCCGAAACTGCTGCCATCAGGCCCTGTCCCTGTGCCCCATTGGTAATTCCAACTTCCATCAGGGACTGAGTCACACCCCCAATGGTATTCCCAACCGTCGTTTTGGTGCTGATTGCCAATTTGCTTGCATGTGGCTTTATCATGGCTTTCATTGTTAGGCATGTGTTTTGGTGAGGACGACGAAGCATAAACATGAGGTGCAAGTAAAGTTATTAGAATCATAAGTTCGAGACATTTCTTTGGGTTTATTGCCATTTTGTTGTAGGTGAAATTTATGCAAATACAATTGAATATATCAGAAATAAAATGTTCAAAAAAAAAATTATATTTAAAACTAGCACAGATTATTACATCCTATAAAATTCAAAACGTGAGTACTTAGTTGAAGTCCCTTTAAATCCGGGAGAATTGTAGTTATGTAAGTCTATAATATGTATATGCGTGCACGAAGTGTAACACATTCATCACGTCACACCCTTTGTATGTACTTTGATATGATAACGTACTATGAATTTCTTTATAATGGCCTCTGTTAAACAAGTATATATTATTTAAAAATCTCATTATGTGATCGTTTTTTTTTTGGTATAACGACCAGGAGGTAATCCCCACCCTTAGGGCGAGGCTAATCCCCCTTGGAAGCTTCATCACACTTAAGGCTCCTCGCTTCTCCTGATTGATTTGACATTTGCAAAGAAGGTGATAACTTTCCTCCGCTTGTTTTGTACATGATTTAGGAACCTGAAGTGGCAGGAAATCCTTCGCCATAGAGAAATTTACATGACATGTAAATTATAATTTTTGAAATGCATTATGAAAGCGAGAATTGGATTCAATATCTTCAATTGGCTACACCCGAAGTTTTTATTATTGGTGCCGATGACACATAAGAGCAGAGTGAATTGGATATCACTAAATTTTCGCCTAAGTTCTGTTTGAGCAAAAGTGAAATGTTCTCATGATTTTTTTTGATTAGACAGAACAAAATGATATGCAATGTATGAATATAAAATATAATAAAAAATAGAACATATGGGTAAGAGTCAAAACCAATATACAAGCCTAATATATTCTACCCATAATATTATTTTCATATAAAGATGCAAAAAACTTACTAAAAATTCTTAAGCTTCTAGCCAATCTTTCTCACAATCTTTTGCAAAAATTCCTCACAAAATAATTACAACAAAATGCTATAATCTAATTAAAGAGAATGATAATGTACGAAGTGTAAAATGTGAAAAATTGTTTTAACAAATTGCAAGCTTTTATCTCAAGATAATATTGTTTTCCAACTTCTCTAAATCTTGAATCAAAAACAACTTGTATTTATAGCCAAAAATTCATTATAACTGTTACAGAACAAAAATTAGCCGTTACAGAGAAGACAGACTAGTTAAAAGCAAAACTAGCCATTGTTTTATCTTTTAGTAAAAACTAAAACGAACAGTTTTAAAAACTCTTATGGTGCCATTTTTGCTTACTAAAAGCAAAAACTTTTTTGAAACCTTTTCTAAGTTTGATTTGATTAAATTCCTTATTTCTTATTGAAAGAGATGCTTAAATTGCAGTGATTCTTAACAAAAAGAGCTGTATTATTAATTAGTACATGCATATTGATTCAGAAATTTTACAAGCCCATAGTAATAAAGTTTTATTATTTAGAGTTTAGAGAAGGGAATTAACAATAAGCTTGAAGTCTTGAAAGCTAACCACACCATCTCCATCCCCATCCATGGAAGCAACAATATCTTGGCAATCTTCCAAAGACAAATTGAATCCAGAATTTCCTATTACTTGATACAATTCCTCTGCAGTCACAGCCTGGTCACCTACTATATTAAAAGCTTCAAAGGCAGTCTTGAGAAGGTTGGTTAGGATACCAAGTTCCATGTTCTTGGTGTTCATGTCCAAGAATTCTTGAATGCTCAGAAAACCATCTTTGTTAGTGTCTCCTTGCTGCATCATTGCTATCACATCTTGTTCGCTTGCGTTGTAACCAAGCGAACACAATATGCCACCCAGCTCAGCAGTTGTAATGCACCCATCGTTGTCTGAATCGAAGGCTCTAAATGCCTCTAACAGACTCATCACTTGGCTCAACGTCTCAATTTCTTCGCACAGTGATTCTGGTTGAGCCATTTATGGATGTTTTCAGTTTATAATTGAAACTTGTTTTTGCATGTTTTGTTCAATGTCTTACCTATAAATAATACAACCAAGTGATGTTGCTTATTCATTTGCAGTGCCTGAGTCTGAACTATCGTAGATTCTTATTCTCTAAAAGTTCTTATTATTATTTCTTTATCCTCCAATTGTTGGGGATCAGATTATGCTGATGTTGAAAAAAGAGTCCATCTTATTTCCTTCTATGTTAAGCTTAGTTTTTTTTTTAACCATTTTGCGGATTAATCTGAACACGCGGCAAGCATATCGATAAAAAAATAAACCGTTTACTTATAAATATTTAAATATACTTTATAATTGAAATTCAAACCTAAAAAGTTTTAAGAAAAAATAATCCCTACTATTCCATTTTATTTTTTAAAAATTTGGTAAAAAAAATCACAAATTGAAAATATTCTCTTATAAATATTTTTTTTTTAATCACAAGAAAGAAATATATAGCACAGCAACAATTATCTTTAATTTGACAAATTGACGAAAGATATTCTTTTACTAACATTTTACTATCATGTAATTATGCATTTCCAACATATTCCCACAAGTTGTTTCTAGCATATGATTCTTTAAAATATTCTTTTATAAAATATGCTTATGTGTTTATGTGTGTACATATATGTTTCATGTATCTTAATTTTTTTTTTATCACGGGATATCTCGGATACTATCAATTTTAATAATAACAATTTTATTATTTTGAAGTTTGAAATACAGATAATGCACTTTCGAAAGTTTAAAAAAACCCATTTTTGAACTCTGCCAATTTATTTTCTTATAATAAATATCTGTAATATCTTCTAAACAAATAGCAATACTGAATTGGTCTAGACCCTAGGGCATTATAATTGGCAAATTTTGGCAGTTCCTTTGACAATATCAACATCAACACACATCCTATTTATAGTTCATAACTCCTAAATTATTTGAAGCAAATTTAAAATAAATTTAATGAATTTGATTTCTTCAATCACCAAAAAGATCCAAAATTTATGGATCAATTTTCTTTGATACAATCAAAGTATATGCAGTCAAATAATTAAAAAAATAATTTATCCATGATTCAGCAGCAGAAGTCCACAGCCAACAAACATGTATCCCTAGCTACCCTTTGCCACACTGCAGCCCACATGATAAATTCTTAAGCACGCTCTTCAATTTCCTCTGCAAACACGCAATTAATAAGGTTAGAAATTAAAAGTAGTGAATGTAATATTAAGACGACTAAAAATCCGAAATTAAATGGGAAATGTCATATACGTAGAAATTATGAGCCTTTTTCTTTCTGCTTTTGCCGAATTGTCTCTCTTCACTATCCTTGTATGTTCCGATTCGCTCATACCTATATTCTTCTTCTCCATTTCGTCCAAAAACTTTCTGGAAAGAACCTCGTATCCTCACTGATGCACTTCCCGATTTGCCCTTCTGTTCACCAAACCAATTTCCAATTTAACTATTGAGTTCTAAACCCATGCATTTACATGCATAACCTTTTTTAGCAAAATTAAAATTTTATTTATACGATTTTATTTTAATTTTTTAAATGGAAATAGACTTATTTATAATCAATTATATTTATATTTATCCTAAATTTTATTTTAATTACTCATTTTTATTTTAAATTTAAATTTAATTAATAGTTTCTTTTTAAAAAAACATTTTGTATTTCTTTTTTTTTATTAATTTTTGCTCGCTCAATTATTTAAAATTTAAAATTGAGAGATTTCGCTTTTATATATTTTCAAAATAGACAACAATACGCGACATCATGTGATTGTGATTGAATTTCATATTTTGAATAGTTTAAAAGCAAATAGATAAAAAAGAAATCCTAAAATTCAACTTACCTTAAACGTGGGCCTTGATTTCTGTCTGGGCTGCCACTCTTGTCGTTTATAATCACAACCTTCTCTAAGCTGGCGAGCATAGGCGAGGAGCTCAGCCCGGCGACCATAACCCTGAGTTCTTGTATTTTTAGGCCGTTTTGGTTTTGATTTGTCGGTCGGATCAATTTTTTGAGAGGGGTAGTTTCTGGGTATTTCTATGTATACTGTGATAATGACTTTATTGGCATTGGGCCTTGCTCTAGAAATTGTGTTCTTTAGATCTTCCATGCCTCTAAGTGCTTGCTCATAGATCTCTGATTTCTTCAATAAGAAAATGCTTACTGTATTTTGTTTTCTTTCTGCAAAAATAAAAATGATGTTTTGTGTTTTTTGGCTGTTTCCAGAGCTAATAAATGTTAATATGAAATGGTTGCTCTGGAAACAAACAAACAACTAATTCTTCCTAATTCTGCTATATATATATAATACAGTCTGGGAAATGTTGGAGCTAAATTCAAGCTTGTCAACTAAATCCAGCTTGGTGACCCAAACGTAAGATGAATTCACAAGCCCAATGGGCCTTCTATCTTGTGATTATAATAAAAAATTTTACATAAATAACATTGAAAAGTGATGGTATTTAAAAAATTACAAAAATACCATTTTTCAAAATTTTCATTTTAAAATTTACCATTTTTTTAAAAAAAAAAAATCTACTACTTAAAATTAACTTTTCATCTTTTCAATTTTTTTATAAAACAGACATCTATTTTCCAAATATAATATTTTTCATAAATCATTTTATAATTTCCTTTTTTCATTTTTTTTTCTTTTTCACTTTATACTTTTGTTTATAGAGCTATGCCAAATTGTAATCCAATAATTTTGATACTTAAATTATATATACTGATAACCGGACTCTTCGAGCGATAGTCCGGTGTGTACATCTGACCGGACACGAGTCACATGTTGAGCAGATGGTCGGCTGCCGGGCACCCAAACAAGTTATATAACAGACGTTCGGTAGACGGGCAATAGTCCGGTAATGGATTATGGTAAACAATCATTAACGAATATTTGCCAAATATTGAGGAGATCCTAATCTTACAATAATGGAAAGTACCGAGAATCACTCAACAAATCTTCACAAATTAGGAATCAAGCATCAATTAGGAGATGGAGGTGATTCTCTCATATTCAAGAGATTATTTCCTATTTGGCACAGCTCTATATAAAGGAAACCATCAGGTACATTGTTCTCTCTCTGATTTCTCATACAAGAAAACTTTTACTTTGTCAATTAACTGACTTGATCGTCGGAGTCTCCCCTGTCGGAACACCCGACGGTTTTGTGGTTATTTTCAGGTGACTCAAGCGAAGGACAACCGGAAGATTTTCACTTTGTTATCATTTGGTGCGGTGAGCGTGGAGCACTCCACAGATTTCAGTCAACAATGGACCTCTTTCCCGACTTACCTGTTTCTTCTACCCCAGCCAACACTACAACCCAACCTCCGGCCAACCTTCTTGGCCAGCTCCTCCAAAGCTTACAAACAGCTCAATCAGAGCAAGCCTCCCCACTCCCAGCGCGACAATTGTTTCCCACACAGATTCATACACCAGTTACACCTCAGGCACCCGCGGCTATCCCGACAATTCCGGGCTTAACCCCCCAAGCAGCACAGACACTGCTGACCGCCCTGTCAGCTATGGCGGCTCAGGCACCACCGATCCCCACAACAGCACCCCCTACCATCACACAAACGGTAGCACAACATCCTATACAAACTACACAATTCCCAGCCCAAACACCACCACCACCTTTGCCAAATACATTAGCCCCAGGAATAACGATCACCATGACAACCGAACAACTTGAGAGACTATTCGAAGAAAGAATGCAGAAGTACCAGAACCGAAGTACCTTACAGTACCGTAGCAGTTTTCGATCTCCTCTGTCGAGAGACATTTTGGCTGCCCCGTTCCCCCAGATACGTTTGCCGAGCTTGCCAAAATACAGCGGTAGCACAGATCCCCGAGCTCATTTAGATGAATTCCATCACACCATGTTGGTACACATAACAGACGATGCTGCCTTATGCAAAATTTTCCCCCAGACACTCACTGACTCTGCTCAGATTTGGTTTCGTAACCTCCCGGAGAACTCAGTATACAGCTTTGAGCAATTCAGTAACATGTTCATAGCTAAGTTCGTCGCTGCTATAAGACCGGCAAAAGTTTCGGCCGACCTCACAAGGGTAAGCCAGGGGAAGGGGGAGGCACTGCGAGCTTACGTGGAGAAATTTAATGCTGTAGCAATGGACATCCAGAACTTAAACTTGGAGGTCGCTATTAATGCTCTCATCCGCAATACGAGGTGTCAAGATTTCAGTGATTCCTTGAGTAAGAAACCTCCCGGTGATTTCACCGAGCTTATGTACCGTGCTCATAAGTATATCCGGATGGATGAAGCACGTCGCCTCAGATATAGCGAGCAACATAGGGATTCGGATAAGGGTTTCCACACGGGTCGGGATCGGCACCACTCATCGATATATCTGGGCGACCAGTCAAAGTAGAAGGCTCGGGCATGTTGGACTTGCAGCTTGGAGATGAAGATCGAGTGTGCAGCTGCAGGAGCTGTCTCATGAGGGTTGGTATACCACTCGCTTACAATGTGATTATGGGACGACCTCTCCTAGTTGGGGTAGACGCCTATATTTCAGCGCGTGAGCTGCTGGTGAAGATACCTGTCCGAAGAGGGGTGGCCGTGCTGAGGGGTAGTCAGAAGGCCGCTCGGGAAACTTATGTAAGCATGCGGAAGGGAGCAGATTAGGCGTTACCACCAGATGCACTGGAAGTTCCAGCAGCATGGAATAAGGAACCCATGGATTCACTTCGGGAAGTAGAATTCTCATCAGAAAAAATACGAAAATCATTCGGGGAACATTTCAAATTCCTGACCTACTATCAATAGCTCGGCTCTATGACCTTATAGCTCATGGTAACAAGCATTTTCGTTTTACATTTTGATTTTGATTTATTGTATTTTACTAAGCTCGGCTTTCTCCCCTTAATAGCAATTGTACTTGATAAAACTTCAATAAACAAGGTATATTCAGGAATAAACTGCCTTCTATTGAATGTACCCGCACAAGAGTCATTACGACTCGGCATTTTCGCCATGTAGCAAGCGATCCAATACTACCGCCGACAGGGCGTACATCCAATGCTATCGCCGACAGGGCGTACATCCAATACTACCGCCGACAGGGCGTACATCCAATGCTATCGCCGACAGGGCGTACATCCAATACTACCGCCGACAGGGCGTACATCCAATGCTATCGCCGACAGGGCGTACATCCAATGCTACCGCCGACAGGGCGTACATCCAATACTACCGCCGACAGGGCGCACATTCTCATGCCGTACATCCAATACTACCGCCGACAGGGCGCACATTCTCATGCCGTACATCCAATACTACCGCCGACAGGGCGCACATTCTCATGCTGTACATCCAATACTACCGCCGACAGGGCGCACATTCTCATGCTCAGCATGGAACACATTTTTAACACTCACTCGGCTATAACGCCATCAAGCATTTCATGACCAACACGTCGGCTCTCATTAAGCTCGGTTATAGCTCCCGAGAACATTTTGCTAACGGTATTTACTGAAGAGCTCGGTTATGTCCATTAAGATATATGAGTACAAGCATAGCCAAAAGAGCTCGTTCAGCAGCAACGCCATAAGAACATTCGTTCGTTCAAATACAACTCATCAAGAGGCTTATCAGATTTGCCATTATCATTCAAAATGTCATTCAAATTATGCGAAAAGAAAATTTAAAGAGTTCGGAAACTACAAACAAAAATAAATCCGGAACCTCGGTCGCAGGCTCGGCATCGACGGACCCCACCGGTTTTTTCTGCCTCTTGGCCCTCATCATCTCGACCATGCTCGGTCTCTCGGCATGTGTCGTCATGACATGAATGTCATCTCTCAGGGGGGGGACTTATGATAACCGGACTCTTCGAGCGATAGTCCGGTGTGTACATCTGACCGGACACGAGTCACATGTTGAGCAGATGGTCGGCTGCCGGGCACCCAAACAAGTTATATAACAGACGTTCGGTAGACGGGCAATAGTCCGGTAATGGATTATGGTAAACAATCATTAACGAATATTTGCCAAATATTGAGGAGATCCTAATCTTACAATAATGGAAAGTACCGAGAATCACTCAACAAATCTTCACAAATTAGGAATCAAGCATCAATTAGGAGATGGAGGTGATTCTCTCATATTCAAGAGATTATTTCCTATTTGGCACAGCTCTATATAAAGGAAACCATCAGGTACATTGTTCTCTCTCTGATTTCTCATACAAGAAAACTTTTACTTTGTCAATTAACTGACTTGATCGTCGGAGTCTCCCCTGTCGGAACACCCGACGGTTTTGTGGTTATTTTCAGGTGACTCAAGCGAAGGACAACCGGAAGATTTTCACTTTGTTATCATATACCATATAAGATACCTTAGCATGCCGAAATTCATAAACAAATTTAAATTTTTCATTTCGATGTACTTTCGTATTAGTAGATATATCAAACTGCAATCCAATAATTCTAATACTAAAATTATGTATACCATATAGTATACTTTCGTATACCAAATTTTAGTTGTTAATTTTAATTGCATCAATTCAGTTCGATATATCATTAAATATATACATATATATACTAAACCGGTAAAATTTGATAAATTTGCATCAATAAAAGTAGTTAGTTTATTAAGGTAAAAAGGGTTAATTACGTCTATGGTCATCGAATTTTGGTGCTTATAACCAAATTGTCATAATAAAATAATTTGTAACACAAAAATCATCAAACTTTTATTTTTTTTCAATTAAGGTAAAAATGACCGAAAAATTAATTTTTCGTCACCGAAAAGTTACACAAAAATGCCAATATGGCCCACCTACATGGAGGAATTGACGCGTCAGTAAGTAAGACTTTTTTTTTGTCTTTTTCTACAAGTTGACATAACACGTGTAATTATTGACGTGTCAATTCCTCCATATAAATGGGTCATATCGCATGCTGACTGGACGCATTATAGAAGATTACTGATGACGTGACATATTTGCGTGGCCCTCCGGTGACGAAAAATTAATTTTTCTGTCATTTTTACCTTAATTGAAATAAAATAAAAGTTTAATAATTTTTATTTTACAAATTATTTTATTATAACAATTTGATTATAAACTCCAAAATTCAATAACAACAAACGTAATTAACCCAGGTAAAAATTGGAATTTCTAAAGAGAAACGAAATAAGAGAGAAATTGGGATGTTTAGAAAAAAACAAGAGTGGATCCAAGAGACATGTAAATCCCATCTTTTTTACATAAACACAAAAACAAACAAATTGAAAATTTCCTCTTTTTTAGGGGAATTAGATTTTCAATTACAGATTTAGTTTAAATGATGGGTCAAGTAATGGGTAATATATATATTTAACTAAAAAAATGATATTTTTTTCAAAACAAAAAGTTTTTACAAGATGTATGTTTGAAATCGGAAAAAAGAAAAATATATATTTAAAAATGGAGTGAAAAAACAGTTATTTCATGCAATTTCTTCGGTAAAATATAAAGCAATAAGGTTGACGTGCATTTTTTCCACTATCGTTTGTCAAAATGAGCAAATTTATCTCTAACATTTATTTTGAGATAAATTTGCCCTTAACGTTTGTAAAATAGGAGATTTTTACCCATACCGTCAATTGCTGCTAAATTTAACCGTTAATACGTTAGTTGACTGCTAGTCGGACGCGTGTTATACATCCATTAGACACATGAATCAAACGTTTGGGTGCCAAAAGTATATTTTTATCCCTAATATTTTTTCAAACTTACAAATTTGCCCCTAACGTTTGTAAAATAGGAGATTTTTGCTCATACCATCAATTACTGATAATTTTGACCGTTAAAACGTTAGTTGACCGCTGACGGCGGAACAAAAATCTTTAATTTTATAAATTTTAGGGGCAAATTTGTCCCGAAATAAACGTTAGAAGTAAATTTGTCCATTTTAATAAACTATAGCGGTAAAAATAAACCTTTGGCCAAACAACAAATATATATTTTATAATCAAATCTAGAAAATATCTCGACTCTTTGAAACACAAAGGGACCAATAACATCCTGCATTGTTTTCAGCAATCTTAGAGTATTTGATGGTTCTGTTTCTTCGGAACAAAATAAATAAATAAATTATTAGCTTCTTTTTTGTGAAAAAAAAAATAAATTATTAGCTTAGAAGCATAGACAATCCCTCCAATATTCTACTATAGCTCCTATTATATATATTTATATATTCAGAAATAAATAAATAAATTATTAGCTTAGAAGCTTAAACAATCCCTCGAATATTGTACCTATTTCTCATATTATATATATATATATATATATATATATATATATATATATATATAGTTATCAACATGTAGTAGCTAGTTGATATCAACTAGTACATCAACTACCATCATCATCATTTGTTTTAGTACGATATCATGATCATCATCATTCATATGGTTACTATATGATTTGCCATTTTCCCTGTTCAAATAAGAAGAATCAAAATTTATTTGTCATCTTATTGCCCTAATAAATATACAATTTAGTGCCAACTTTTTCCAAATTGCTCACTAAACTATATTGTATTAATTCCCAGTAATAATTTTCTCTCAGACCTCCTTGGTTTATACATCTGGCTACCACAAACCTCTGCTGGAGCCATTAGCTCAAAATAAATAAATAAAGAAAAATATTTAAAAATAGATTTCTGCTTGACCAATTATCAGCTTCGTAGCGAGTTTTTTTTTGTTCTTTTTGGGAGAGTATATTGAGTTATAAATTATAATAGTGTAGATGTGGGGAGTCAATCGGAGTTATAATTAATATATGTTTCATATACTTTTATATCATTAAAATGCTAAAAGAAAATCATAAAAAAATGGTTATTGAAATCGCTTTTACTTTACAAATAGACATTATATTATTGGGCTTTGTCATCTGTGATGATTCCTATCTTTTTGACCCAAAAAAATATCTTTTGTTGGATTTGAATTAATTTTTTTTAGTGCTTTGGGTGGGTGGGTGTGTCTGTCTATATGTATACCAATGGAAAAAGTATGTGTATACATATACCTAGGCAAAAACTATGCTTTTATGTGACTAATTCATAGAATCTTTAATCATACTCTTAAGTGGGGAAAATTTAATATAAATTATCAGAACATAGATTTTATTTAACTGGAATTAATTGTTGGTTTTCTTCAATTCAATAAATTAGAACATGCATGCATGGTAATTGGAGAAGGAAATAGTCCACTTGAAGAAGGAAGCTGCCTAGAAAGCTGGCGAGGCGGTAGACTTTGGTGCAACTTGGCTTGTATTCCATTGAAAGAGAATATATATATATACAGGTTTACAGTTATGGAAACAAGAATAATCCTAGGAATAGACAACGTAATTACAGCCAATGATACACATAATTACGAAGACAAATATGGTAAGACTATAATTGCTATCAGAGGCGTGCCAGTGAACATGGAAACCACAGATTTTTCATTTCTAATAAGAAAATAAAATAAAATTTGAGGACATGAAAGATGTGTATCTCTAGCTCTAATATCTACAATGAATGAGACCAAAAATCTTGTGATAAAGAGAATGAAAAGAAATTGTGGGATTTTTATTAATGGTAGTAGAAGCCAAATGGAATCAAACAAAACAAAATTTCAAACATTATCCTTTTAATAATTCTAGATTTTAAATTAATGATTCTTTTCTGTTACAATCACACACAACATTGTGAGGACCAGAGTTTATTTTCCATCAATATATACTCCTATTATTTTAATAACTCTAATTAATTATAGGACATCAATTTTCCTTGCTTTTCATTTTTAAATTCTTCATGTAAATATATCAAAAAAGATTTAATAGAGTGTTACTACGTTACGTCACACTGCTATTTCAATTGATCAGAGTTCGAATTTCATTTTTTTCACCTTAACGATATAATTATAAAAAAAAAATAATGTCTGACTGCTCTTTTAATTATTGAGAGTTTGAATTTTATCTTTTTCACCTCTAATGATATAATTATAAGAAAATAATGTGTCTTTCTGCGCATATATATATATATATATATATATTGTGGATGATATAATTCCGTACTTTAATAAAAAAATTATAAATAAACAAACTAAAGTAATAAAACCCTAATTATGTATATGTGAAGTTGGCCCTCTTTCAATCTATGGTCCTTATTTAAGTTTGAAAAAAAAAGAAAAAGGCAAAAAAAAAAGAAGAAGAGTTGGCTCATAGGTTCACCAAAAGGCCAAATAGGGGGATTACCCCTGAGGGTCGAATTAGCCGCCCCCAGTTGCCACTTATCTGACAACTTGTGAGTTGGTGACCCTTTTTTCTTTATTATTACCATTTAATTGAGCACCTCTTTCTCTGTTTTTCTGCCAATTTTGATCGCCCCATGTTTTTGTTCTTTGGCCATTGGGTTTCCCATGCGCCACTTCCTGTTTTACTTACCCCTCTTATTTCTCTTATTATTACTATTATTATTATTATTATTTCATTCTTTTCTTCTAACTTTTATTTCTATTAAGCTGTCCATCATCATCAATATTATTGTTATTATTATACACTCTAAACATCTTTCAGCTTCTTTCTAATTTCCTCCTTACACTTGTCATCTAATTTATATTCCATTGAAATACGTAATTATTATTTTTCCGAGATTTTATTATTGATTATGTTTATAATTCAAATTCATAAATTTAGGTTTAGTTCATGTGTATGAATTAGTGAATTACTCTCCTTTTTATATCCCTTTTTTAAACCTTAATGCAGTTAATCAATTTGAACTCAATTGCATAATCATTGATCTACCCACTGAAATATTAATTGGAACGTGATTATATGCATATATGTATTTGTAATTTTCAGATAAATGTATAATATTATGTGAGGAATTTTTTTTTATTTTTTCAAATTGAAGACAATTGTCTTTTGAATTGCGCCATTTGAATTATTATTGACTATAAATAGTATTTTTCTATTAGGGATGGCAGCTTGTATAACCTTTTTTTTTTTTTTGGATATCCGACTCTATTCAATTATACTAGAACGGATTAGGGTAATTAATTTATAAATTTGGATTGTTATTTTACTTTCTATGATGGATACGAGTAGAGTTCGAATTTAGCCATTTGATACCTGTTATTCGAACCAAAATATAAAACATGTAATTTTTTAAATTATTTTTTAATAGATATTAATTTTTATCATAATTATATATATTTAATTTTATTTATTTTTATATTTAAATTTAATTTAATTTAATTTATCTCAATATTTATGGATATTGATTGATTATAAATTTATTATTTATATTTCTTTTGATTTTATATTTATTTTTTTTTAAATAACAGATAGATATTTAAACGAGTATCAAGTAGTACATAGAATATGAATATTAATAATTGAATTCGGGATGGATGTGAATAGTGTAGTATTAATTTTAAATGGATATAGGTATAATTCGATTATTTTAATTAATAAACAAATTCAGATATGAATATAGCAATTTTTACACGTGTTTTTATCCGTTTTAATGGGAAAATATAATTATGTAAAGACATTAACTTACTTTTTGCTGCTTCTAAATTTCTTATATGGACATATTTTATTTTTATTTTTTTGTCATTTTATGTTTTTAAATTTTTTTAAAAATAGTAGAAAATGTTTTTTTTTTTAATTTCAACAAATTTAAAGGTAAATTGCTCTATATGTCGATAAGTTCATAATTTCATTAACAAAATTACTATATTTTGAATAGTATATAACAAAATCGCTATACATTATGGACTAAATTGGTAAAAACTGACCAAAAAATTAGAAACAAAAGCCATCCATTTCAAAAAAAAGAAATAAGAGTAAGAAATGAGCTTATAACGTCTATATATATATATATATATAGTTCTAAATATGGCTGAAATCAATTATGAAAAAGAGTCTCATTGCGATACATTATTTCTTGAACAACATCAATATAATAGGAAACTTAATTAACACTGATATTTACCTTCTATTATTGTGAATTACACCAAAAAAATAAGATTGTTAATTGCTCTACGACCGTGCAATGCTCGATGTACGGCAACTCTAACTAGATTATTTATAATTGACTTAATTAGCATTATGGGTTACGGATGTTTAATTAAAAATCGAAACGAATATAAAATTAAACAGAATATATATATATATATATATATATATATATATATATATATATATATATATATATATATATATATATATATATATTCTTAAAAAATAACCTACAAATATTTATAGCATGAAAATGAATCTCCTTATACATTCCGCAATAAAATAAGGTTAAAACGAGCCGACTCAAATCCCCCGCCAAAAAAAAGAAAAGAGCATTTTTTTAATGTTGTCTAGTCCATGAAAATTAAGCAACATAAAATATTATACGTTTACATAGCCGATTTGTCACCAAAATGCACCAAATCTCCAATTGTGACATTTGCCTATTTTAAAAATTCCGAAAAAGGAAACGAATTTATTTTCTACAAAAGGGAAATCAAATTTTGATTTCATCATACTAGAATTAGACAATCTAATAATTTAATATTATAAGCAGACATAAAAATTTATAATAAATAAAGAATATGTATACTATTTGACAGTAATAATAAATATTAAATTGATCATAAATAAATTGATTTATAAATTATCATATTGAATCATATTATTTTGAGGGTTAAATAGATTTAGCCATTTACAAATAGAGGAATACATAGAGCCGGGTCAGACTCTAATTAACTAAGATTGTACATATGATACGTTATGATTGAAATACTAATATAAATATAGCACTTAAAAGGAGTAGCCAAATCGAAGTGGGCATAGAAAACACTAGAAAGAGGCCACGTCCTTCCAAGATACAACCGGCTGTGGTTTATACTGGGGGAGTTCTCTTTTGCCTGCCTTCATCAAATGCAAATAAATCTCAAAATCTAGTGCGCTTTCTGCATTTTCCCACCAACTATATCCAAATTTCCATGCATGCACATTCAATCCTATCTAATTCAAATATTACCGCCTTTTTTTTTATATTATCTAAGTTTAGCTCTATAATTTATTTGAATACATAAACTTTAAAAATAACTTATTAAGTACTTATATTTGTAAATTTTATAAGTAATTAATACATATTTACAATATTTTTAATTGAGCACGTAACACTCAATTACACTAATGTTACATTTGAACTATTATAATAAAATATATGTCCCACATGCACACTAAAATCGGCAAAATTTGAAAATAGAATGGATTGAGTTTTTTATTGATTTTTATGTTATTTGATGCCGATCAGCATATTTGAATGTCACACACTTTAATTTTGCAAATTTAGTATGAATTTATATTTATTATTTATAAAATTTACAAATACAGATATTTAATAAATTATTATTAAAATTTAGTTTGTTAAACCTTTTTTATTTTTTTTTTCACATAACTTTACTAATATTATCTTTCTTTAGAGGGTTCACTATATTTCTCATTTCAAGTATCAACTTTATGTGAATATTTGAATCGCTGCACCAACAATTAAAAGACTAATTAGAATAACAATAAGTTTTATGTTACCTGCAAGTGAAAAACATTGACAATGACAAACACAAGAGGGTATATATATATATATATATATATATATGCATGATTGGTAAAAGGAAAAATTAAATTTTCTGATCTTTTGACTCCAAATTGTGCATAATATGATTATGGGATCGAGTGAAAAATTTAAAATCTATGTCGATTCTTACATTTTTTTTCTTTTATTTTCTTTTCAAAAGGGAGTTGAAGGAGATGGATCTTAAAGTTAAACCTGCTGTCTTCTTGGGACTCTGTAGTACTTTTCCTTATCTCATTTAAATAATTTATTTTATTTTATATAATGGAATTTTAATACAAATTTATAGTATATATTAAATTAATATTTTTTAGGGAGATATTAATAACATTTTCTTAAGGGATGAAGACATAAATAATTAATATTAAAAAATTAATGATTTTTTATTTTGAAAGAACATAGTTAATGAATTAAATATTCGTTTAAAATGCGAATTTGTGTACTACTAGGATCGATTGAAACAGCATGGTATATGATCCATCACTACAACTAATAGTAGTAATAGATATATAATTGATGATTGCAACTAATTTTACTTTTAGTCCTCAAATTTATTAAGATAACGGTAATTTTTTTAACAAATATCGCTTAATATTTAGTTAGATAATTTTTACTTACCCACAGAAATTACAACTGTAATTTTTTTTTTTTTTTTAACTGCGACCATAGAGCGAACCAGTAGCCACAGATCTAGCTTCTTTTTTCATCCCCCTCTTTGAAAAATGAAAATAATCATTTTCAGAAATTCTATAAAAATGACGTCAATAATAAATACAACCAATCAAATGGGTCCCATGATTCTTCTTCACACGTTTAGACCGCAAGCTCCCGTGGCCATTGGTCCTATATATATTCTTACCAAGTGCAACTTCTATTTCGCCTTCAATCCAACAAAACCGTTCTCATTCTCACCCTTTTTCTCAAACAAATCTCTTCTTTCCCTTTTCTTCAACCAAGAGAATTCAACCTTCACAACAAAATAGTAAAAACTAAACCTTTTTTCTTTCTTTTTCTTCTATAATGGCGGCCTCTGTCGACAACCGCCAGTTCCACCTTGAGCCCACGTTAAACGGCGTCATTCGCTCCTTCAAATCCAGTCCAAACCACCTCTCCGGTTCTCCGGTTCGAAAATTTACCTTCACCCAAGATTTCTCCCGCTCCAGTATGAAGCCTACTCCTACAATGGAGGAAGATTTCTCCAGCGACGATGAAGCTGACTATAGTGATCTGATTCGTAAAAGTAACAGCGAATTAGAGCCGTCGATTTTGGACCCAAAAGATGAAGGAACGTCTGATCAGTGGATTGAACGTAACCCATCCATGATCCGTCTCACAGGGAAACACCCTTTCAACAGTGAAGCCCCGCTAACCCGACTCATGCACCACGGGTTTATCACTCCCGTCCCTCTCCACTATGTTCGTAACCACGGCTCTGTCCCTAAGGTCAAGTGGGAGGATTGGAGCATTGAGATATCCGGTTTGGTTAAAAAACCAACCCGGTTTACCATGGACCAGCTGGTTAACGACTTCCCGAGCCGAGAATTCCCGGTGACCTTGGTTTGCGCGGGTAACAGGCGGAAAGAGCAAAATATGGTTAAGCAAACGATTGGGTTTAACTGGGGAGCAGCAGGAATTTCTACTACAGTGTGGCGCGGGGTTCCATTGCATTTGGTGCTGGAGCGATGTGGGATTTACAGCCGTAAGAAGGGGGCCATGAATGTGTGCTTTGAAGGGGCTGAGGATTTGCCAGGTGGCGGTGGGTCCAAGTATGGGACCAGCATCAAGAGGGAGTATGCGATGGATCCAGCAAGGGATATCATACTGGCTTACATGCAAAACGGCGAGGTTTTGACCCCTGACCATGGGTTCCCTGTGAGGATTATTATCCCGGGGTGTATCGGTGGGCGTATGGTTAAATGGTTGAAGAGAATTATTGTTACCCCTAAAGAATCTGATAGTCATTATCATTATAAGGACAATAGAGTTCTTCCCTCTCATGTTGATGCTGAGCTTGCTAATGCTGAAGGTAAATTCTTTTTTTTTTTTAATTCCTTATATTATTTATATTTATAAATAAAATAATTCATTTAATTTAATTTAATGTTTGTGTAGCATGGTGGTACAAGCCGGAGCACATTATCAACGAGTTAAATATAAACTCAGTGATCACTACACCCTCTCATGAAGAAATCTTGCCAATTAACTCATGGACAACGCAGAGACCATACATCTTGAAGGGCTATGCATATTCCGGTGAGTTTTATTTATTTTAACTAGGAGACGTGAAGACAGAATAAAGTAAATTATAAAAATAAATAAAAAATTTCAACTTTTATTTGTTTTACTTTAAAAAATGAAAGAATCATGACCAGTCATACTTTTATTAAATGGATTTTTCTTGATTCGTTTTATTTTAGTTTGTCTCGCTACAAAGAAAGGAAAAATACATCTGTGTACTCGAAGGAACTAAAAGAGAAATATATAGAGAGAGAGAGAGATTTAGTTGCTCAATTTGTCGCTTTCTTGAATTTTCTGAAAATAAACTATATATTTATTCATCTGGGAATATATTTACTTGAGATAATCTCGCTCCGCAATATAAAAGAAGTCCATTAATTATTCTTGTAATTTCACTTGCAAGTTCCAATCTGCATTGACATTTATCATAACGATTTTAATAAGAACTTATCCATTTATTAATATTCATCCAATTACAAACAATAACTTAGAAGTTGAAACACAGTACTTAAATGAGACTGAAACTTATGTATTGTAACGGCAACGTAACTCGCGGTTGAAACTTGAAACTGAAATTAATCTTCTTGTTTCTTGTGCTATTTTTTTTAGGAGGTGGAAACAAAGTAACGCGAGTCGAAGTAACTTTAGACGGTGGAGACACGTGGCAAGTCTGCAAGTTGGATCATCAAGAAAAGCCTAACAAGTATGGCAGATACTGGTGCTGGTGCTTTTGGTCAGTTGAGGTTGAGGTCTTAGATGTGCTTGGAGCCAAGGAAATTGCTGTCCGAGCCTGGGATCAGGCCCTCAACACCCAACCCGAAAAGCTCATTTGGAATGTCATGGTATTTTCTTTTTAATTCTTATTATAGTTTTAAAAAAAAAAAAGAGAAAAATTCACATCCACTTGGTTTTTTATACGTGATGTTTTAGACCCTTGTTAATGTGGTCAATACCAAACTAGTGTTTAGCCAACAGGAATACTTTTGGAATCCTATTGGTACATTCTAACTATATATTAAGTCTAAAATAAATTTTCAACTGTAACCCCACAGAGTTTGGAATCCTGTGTCCTTAAACCCACTGGTTCCTTTCAATCTACGTACGCCTAGCCTATTTCATCATTAGTGGTTGAGGCCTTTAATTTTGTAAATTACATTCAAAAAAACAGACATTACTTTTTTTTAAAAAAAAAATCATGAATGTTAATATTAATATTAATTAGCTATGTTTATTAATTGTTGCTATTGATGTCAACTGTAGACCAATTATTTAAATCATTTGTTAATGTAAAGATGATCTAGTCAAATTTTATACTAAAAATTATGAAATTTTCTTCTATATATATAATTAACACAAAGTCTTCTAGTAGACTACTATTTTGTATTTTCTCTTTAACTTCGGAATTGTCAAATTGAGACCCTAACTAGATATTTAATTTTTTTTTAATAATTTTAATTACATAATTTTTTTTTTAATAATGTACAATACTTTAATGTACGTACAGGGAATGATGAACAACTGCTGGTTCCGGATAAAAACAAATGTATGCAAACGGCACAAGGGCGAAATCGGAATTGTGTTCGAGCACCCCACCGTCCCCGGGAACCAATCCGGCGGATGGATGGCCAAGGAAAGACACCTGGAAATATCATCGGAAAGCAACCAAACCCTTAAGAAGAGTGTGTCAACGCCATTCATGAACACTTCCGCAAAAACCTTCTCCATGGCGGAGGTCAATAAACACAACTCCGCCGAGTCATGTTGGATTATCGTCCACGGTCATGTCTACGACTGCACTTGCTTCCTCAAAGACCACCCCGGTGGCACCGACAGCATTCTCATCAACGCCGGCACTGACTGCACCGAAGAATTCGATGCCATTCACTCCGATAAGGCGAAGAAAATGCTGGAAGATTATCGAATCGGAGAATTAGTCGACTCAACAAGTTACACATCGGATTCTAGCGCCTCCTCTCCTAACAACTCCGTGCACGGTGCTTCCGCCGTGCAAATACATCTAGCTCCGATTAAAGAAATCGCACCTACAAAAGAAAGAAACGTGGCGCTTGTTCCTCGGGAAAAAATCCCTTGCAAGCTAGTGAAGAAGGAGTCACTTTCACACGATGTAAGGCTGTTTCGATTTGCCTTGCCAAGCGAAGATCAAGTTCTAGGTTTGCCAGTGGGGAAACACATTTTCCTATGCGCCACCATTGATGATAAGCTGTGCATGAGAGCTTACACGCCAACAAGCGGAATCGAAGCCGTTGGATATTTTGATCTGGTGATCAAGGTTTACTTCAAGGGGGTCCACCCAAAGTTCCCAAATGGAGGGCTAATGTCACAATACCTTGACACACTGCAACTCGGGTCTGTGATAGACGTGAAGGGTCCATTAGGTCACATTGAATATATGGGGAAAGGTAATTTCATGGTCCATGGGAAGTCGAAGTTCGCCAAGAAGCTAGCCATGTTGGCTGGTGGGACCGGAATAACTCCGATATATCAGGTGATTCAAGCCATATTGAAAGATCCAGAGGATGATACAGAGATGTATGTGGTGTATGCGAATCGTACTGAAGATGATATTTTGTTAAGAGATGAGCTTGATGGTTGGGCTAAGGAGCACCCTCAGAGATTGAAAGTATGGTATGTGGTTCAAGAATCTATTAAGGAAAGGTGGGAATACAGTGTGGGGTTCATCACGGAAAGTATCCTGAGGGAGCATGTGCCTCTAGGATCAGACGATGTTCTGGCTTTGGCTTGTGGTCCCCCACCCATGATTCAGTTTGCTGTCCAGCCTAATTTGGAGAAGATGAATTATAATATCAAGGGCTCGTTGTTAGTGTTCTAGATATATATATATTATTACAATAGGATTAAAGTTTTGTATATAAAATGTGTTGGTATTTCTTCTTCTTTTTAAATAAATTGTGACCAAATGTTATTTCTCTTTTTCTTTTCTTGCATTGAACAGATATAGAGCATTAAGTTCTCTAGTATGAGGAAAACTTTGTAGACAAATACATATGCATGTACAAGGACAAATGCTCTTTGTACTTAAACGTAAACTACTACGTACTCTCTTCTTGTCATTTGCCTTTTCCTTGAAAGCAAAGAGAGATAAGGTTAGAATGTGATGGGCAGGCCATTATTATTATTATTATTATTATTATTATTATTATTATTATTATTATTATTATGTCACAAGTTTATATACAATAGTAACAAAAATGTTGAAATTGGAGCTAAAGGTTATAATAGTGCATGTGGCTTTTTTTTTCATGGACACGAAGTGGCAATGTACCTACTGTAATCACTAATAAGTGTAAGTGAATAATTTTCTAAGGTAGAGCAATAATACAAGATTTTTCCATGACAATAATGCAATTATGTTGAAATTTCAAAAGATATATTATCGGCCTACCTTTCTTTTTTTCCTAGCAGAGATATATTGACCAATTTTATCCTATACTGAAACTGATAAACTAATAATTATTCAAACTGCACCAATTTTCCTAGATATAATGCTATTTGGAGAATTTTAAATTGATAAATGGAAAACTTGTGATTCAGTCATAATGCAGTTCAGGATGGTGTCACTCTAGATAGAACAGGTACTTTTAAATTTAACTGTTAATGGGATAATTTCCTGGATGTATGTAATCATTTTACTTTTACATCTATATATAATTACGTACTGTTTTGTTTTATTTTTATTGACATAGTCAAAATTAAGTAACCGAGCAATAAAATAATAATGGAGCGCGTGTGACATTAATGAGGATGATGATAATAATATGATGATGATGATGAGTTTCTTCCTAGTAAAACAAAGAGAGATCGATGTGATGGTTCAACACTAAGAATATATATGTATTTTATTAAATCATATATAAGCAACTTAATGCTGGTTCAACACTTATTTTTTCAGTAAAGTCTCCAATTCAAGTATATATTATGAATGAAAAAAAAAATTAACACTAAGGATTTGACCTTTAGATTAAGCCGATTAAGCTCAATAGAATTTAAGAAGATAGACATGCAAAACTCTAGCAAAATGACAGTTGACATGTAACTAGGTAACATACTAAGAAAAAAAAAATTATATATATATATATATATAGAAAACCTAGCAAGTGGCAGTTGACATCTCCCAAGACTAAAGTTTTATTAATATATGTATATAACAAAGGTAGAAAATAAAATAAAAACAATAGTGCGTCGTAAAAATAACAAGAAACAGGGAAGATGATTCCGAAAAACCAGCTGTACCGCCATTTATCAGTAGAGGACAAAAAACACAATTAAGGAGAATAGGAAATAAAAAAATAAGAAAAGTAATAATAAAAGTGGGACCCAAAAGAGAGTAAAAGCTGATATATAGCCACCGCCGCGTCCGGAGAGCCGGGTGGCCACAGCACTTGCGGTGAGCCAAGGCAACAGCTAGCTTGACCCCAAAAACTATTTTCAAAAACTTTGCTACTTTCCAATTTCTATTGACGTTTGGGTGCATGGAGAGGCCATCTATTCCTAGTTTTCTTTCTTCATTTATTATTGGCCACTTGTCTCTTTCTTTTTTCTGTCTTTTATCTCCATTTTTATTCATTATTTTCCCATTAATCACTTCCATATCTATCCGTATCATTTTTATTTATATAGTTCTTATTGTACTTCAGATCAATTTTGGGTCGTCATTGCTTCAACTTGGAAAGCTTAAACTTTTGCTTGGATGGGGCAAATTACAATAGAAAATAGATTTATTTTGACGGAGCAACACAGCCATGCAGAGCAACAAGGCTTTTTCATGTACATATATATAAATTCAAATCCAATGCTGTTTATACTATTCCACTTCAACATGTGCTTACCATTATAAACAAAGTTGGTTTTTTTTTTTCTTTTCTGAAAAAATAAAATTCTTTTTCTTTATTGTTTGTTGGTGAGGAAATTAATTTAATATTTCCTCCGTTTTTAAATAATAGTCACTTTTGCTATTTTCATATGCATTAAAAAGTATTAATTATGGTTCAATTTTATTTTAAATTGAATATTTTAATTTACTTAAATTCAATCGGTCAATTTGTATTAAAAAAATAAATTAAAAAAAGATTAAATTGTATTAAAAATTTAAAAATTACAGATAAATAAAATTTAAATTTTATTAAAAAATAACTTATCAAGATGAAAAATAAAAGTATAAGTTTTGGTAAACGGAAGATTTCATTTTAATACTACTAGGTGGTTAACATTTAATTCATAGAAATATATTTTAGTCCACAGAATTTGGAAATGGCTCCAAAGTCGTAGGGTGGAAAAAGACTTTCTTAATTGTATACTATAAGAGTGGATCCAGTTACTGCTAGCTAGCTGTCTTCAGACCAGGGACAAAGGCTGCTCTGTTTTTTTTTTTTTTTTGTGCTGTCACTTTCTCATGGTTCTGAATCACAAATTAAAATATATCTTTTGTTCTTTAATTAATAATCTTAATTAATTAAATATATACTCTTTTCCCTCCCACAGATTCATTTTACTTGATCTCTTTGTTTTATTTATAGTGGGATACAACTTGGCCCTAACTTTATTTTAATCAATTATTTAAATAGTTGAACTCACTTATTATGTTTTTTGTAAGGTATAAATTCAATGTCTCGTTCGCAGTTTAATCATTTTATTTATAGTAAAGAAAATATTATTAAAAAGCCAAAATTAACATCATAATCCTACTATTCAACTTAAAATGATTATTAGATTATTAACTATAAGTCGTAAATCTTAAGCAAGCAATATAAAAATATCATAACAAAATGACCTAAAAACTACATTTAATAACTCGCTTCCACATTAGCTTCTGAATATATTTAATTAAAAAAATAATAATACATTAGAGTGATTTAATCATTTTAATATATATCATATAAGCATATACTAACTTTTATTGTGGGGCTGATAATTTTCCGATTTTGAGAATGATAAATGATATGCAATATAATCGTTATAAATATCTTCTGCACCCTAAACTCATTGCCATTTTTGGCTAAAAAGAAAGTGAAAAAGAGTCATTCTTGGCTGCTGTCTTAAGAGAATTTTAGTTCATTCAATAATTAATGAGACAAAACGAGCTTATGTTAATTAGTACTTGTTTTGATTTTGAAGGCTATAAATGTAAATAGCTCTCACTACTTTTTTGATGAAGAGGACTTGTCAAAGTTCTATAGCCATCCAATTATAATTCGAAGACAATTAGAATTTAATTAAAAAACTATTTCATGCGTGGATTTTTAATTGATAATTTCTCTATGAAATTGGGTTTCTATTAGAGCAAAAATATAAAATAATTGGCAGCCAAATTAAAATAATAATGCCAACATTAATTATAGTTGTTATTTTCTTTGATTATTTTAATTGAGGTTTTTTTTAAAATATTTATTTTAAACACCATATTATTTAATTATATTTATTGCACTGTCCCCGGAAATGTATATATGTTTCGTAAGTAACAAGCAATTAAGCTGGACTAAGAAATATTTAGGTTTACGTATTCAGTATGCCTAAGAATCTTGATACAATGTAAGGAAATAAATAAAAATTCGAACCTCATTGTCAAGAAGGAGATGAAGATATTTCTATCTTCCTATAAAATATTTGCTTCTATGAATAAGTATATAGCATTTGAGAGAAACGTTTTTGTCCGACTAAGGCCACTTGATAATCTAATTAATGTTAGTTATAGTTGTTATTCAATGCCATGCCTCTCATTTTCCAAGTATTCTATTTATTTATTAAATAAAAAACCTCATCAATGGCTTGCAATTTTCAAGTTACAAATTCATGCATAGAAAATAATAAAATTCAGATTTCTATATCAAGTTAACAACTAATAAAAATTAAGAAATTATATATATATATATATTTATCATAAAATTTTCATATATAAATCTGATTGAATGATAAAAAAAATTTACAGTAAATCCAATAAATTTATTTAGATAACAAACTAATGATAAATGATTATAAAAGAAAAGTAATTTTTACTCAAAGTTGCAAGTTTTCAAGTAGATATAATAATTTATTATTATTTTGAAAGAGGACCAAGTCCAAGTTTGATTGATAGCTTATACATTTTCTAGAGTCCCATTGCGAAATTAAAACACACATATCTTTCAAAACAAGAATTAAAACACAAATAAATACCAAAACATAGGCTATTGGACTTCAACGGTTGGAATTGAAATAAACTTGTTTGAACTCCAATAACAAAATAGAGGAAGAGGATATTGAATTGTTATGTATTGAAAAACTTTCAAGAGTCTCTCTATCATTTAGGCCATGAATGACCCCTATAACGTTGAATTTGCTACATATGACATGTGGCATGACATCTTTTTCTTTTTTAATTATTTACTAGTAAGTAAATTGGACTAATTAAATTCCCAAATGTAAATTCCAAGTTCCAGAGAGACGTAGCTATTACCAGGGACCAGTCAAGAGTCCAATTAACTTTTTTCTAATTCCCAAAACACAATTTAAGTTTTGTTATAAAATACGAAAAACTATATAGAATATTATATAAATAGATTATAAGAATAAAAGCAATAAAATGAGTTTAGAGAAATTTGAAAGAAAGTAAGTATTCAATCCCTTCTCTACTCCCTTTTATTCTATGGAAGAATCCTCTATTTATAGGGTTTAGAAACATAAATTACATAAGAAGACATAAATATATAAGTTACAAACTAAATGTATGAGTTACATGAGTTATAGAGTTGGAGAGTTAGAAAGTTAGAGAGTTTGAAGGGCATTCATAATATTATTTATTTACAATACTCCCCCTTAAATGTCCAAAAAAAATTAAAGATTGAAAAATTGTGACTCGTTAAAAGCTTACTAGGAAAAACTAAATGGAATGAAAACCTAGAGAAGGAAAAAGAATACACAATATTTACAATATATATAGTAAACTGCCTCATTAAAAACCTTGCTAAGAAAAGCCAGTGGGATAAAATTTTGGCTAAAGAAAAAGAGTACAGCACACTGTATATAACTCCTCCTCATAAAAACATATCTTTAAGTCTGCACATTCCAATACCGTATTTCAACAAATGTTATAGTGGGTGATGTTTTGGTGAATAAATCTGCCAGATTTTTACTTGAACGAATTTGCTGAATATCTATTTCACCTTTCTTTTGAAGATCATGAGTGAAGAAAAATTTTGGTGAAATGTGTTTTGTTCTATCTCCTTTGATGAACCTCATTTTAATTGAGATATGCATGCTGCATTATCTTCATACAGTATTGTTGGAATATTTTCTCCAAAATGCAAGCCGCGCATCTTTTGAATATGATGAATCAATGACCTTATCCAAACACACTCTCGACTTGGTTCATGCATTGCAATTATTTCTGCATGATTTGAAGAAGTAGCAACTAAAGTTTGCTTTGTAGATCGCCATGATATGGCTGTGCTTCCATAAGTAAATAGATAGCCCGTTTGTGATCGAGTTTTATGTGGATCGAATAAATATCCTGCATCTGCATATCCAATTAAATGTGATTTGGATTTATTAGAATAAAATAAATCCATATCAATTGTTCCCTGGAGGTATCAAAAAACATGCTTAATGCCATTCCAATGTCTTCTTGTCGGAGAAGAGCTAAATCTCGCCAATAGATTTACAACAAATGCTATATCTGGCCTTATATTATTAGCAAGATACATCAATGCACCTATAACACTTAAATATGGTACTTCAGGACCAATAAGTTTTTCTTCATTCTCTCGAGAATGAAATGGGTCTTTATTTACATCTAATGATCTTACAACCATTGGAGTACTCAATGGATGTGCTTTGTCCATATAAAATCGCTTTAGAATCTTTTTCGTATAAGTTGATTGGTGAATAAAAATTTCATCTTTTAAATGCTCGATCTGCAGGCCAAGATAATATTTTATCTTTCCAAAATCTTTCATTTCGAATTCTTTCTTTAAATAATCTACTGCTTTTCTAAGCTCTTTAGGAGTTCCAATGATATTTAAATCATCAACATATACAACAATTATGATAAATTCTGATCCTAATCTTTTTATAAATACACATGGACAAATTGGATCATTATTGTATCCTTCTTTTAACAGATATTCACTAAAACGATTATACCACATTCGTCCAGATTACTTTAATCATTATAATAATTTTTGAAATTTTATTGAACAAATTTCTAGAGAATCTTTATATGCTTCAGGCATTTTAAATCCTTCAGGAATTTTCATATAAATTTCACTGTCAAGTGCCATATAAATAGGCTGTAACAACATCCATTAGACGCATGTCGAGTTTTTCACAAACTGCCAGATTAATTAGATATCTAAAAGTAATTGCATCCATTACTGGAGAATATGTTTCTTCATAATCAATGCCAGGTCTTTGAGAAAATCCTTGTGCAACCAATCGCGCCTTATATCTTACAATTTCATTTTTCTCATTTCGTTTTCGCACAAATACCCATTTGTACCCCACTGGCATTACACCTTTAGGTGTTCGGACTACAGGTCCAAATACTTCACGTTTTGAAAGTGAATTCAATTTTACTTGAATTGCATCTTTCCATTTTGGCCAATCATTTTTATTTCTACATTCTTCAACAGATGTAGGTTCAAGATCCTCATTTTCTTTTAAAATATCACTAGCAATATTATATGCAAAAATATTATCGACAACTATATATTTTCGGTTCCATTTTTTTTCTATATTGACATAACTTATGGAGATCTCTTCATTATTATTATTTTCAGGTACCTGGACCTCTTCTGAGGTTTTATGATTAGTTATGTTTTGAGTCTCTTCAGGATTGTCCGCCTCTATAATATGACCATCTTGGTTATTTTCTCTTTTCCTTTTTCGAAATTTTTTATCTTTGAAACCAACTGGTCTACCACGCTTCAGGCGTGGGTTGCTAGTGTTTGTAGTATTAGATTGTCCTATAGGGACATCAATTCGAATAGGAGCATTTTTCAGCTGGTATATGAGATTTAATAACTCTTCTTAAATTAGTGAATGCATCTGGCAGTTGATTTGCAATATTTTGCAAATGTACTATCTTTTAAACTTTCAGTTCACATAGTTTTGTTCGATAATCTAAATGAGATTAGTGATAATGAATTTCAAGTAACTTCTTTTTTCAGCTGTTTATTCTCTCCCCCTAATGTCGGGAAAACCGTTTTGTCAAAATGGCAATCGGCAAATCTTGCCGTAAATAAATCTCCAGTTAGTGGTTCAAGATATTTAATTATTGAAGGAGATTCATACCCAACATATATTCCTAACCTCCTTTGAGGAACCATCTTTGTGCGTTATGGTTGAGTAATTGGCACATATACTGCATAACCAAAAATTCTAAGATGAGCAATATTAGGTTCTTGACCAAAAGCTAATTGTAATGAGGAGAATTTATGATAACTTGTTGGCCTAATACGCACAAGTGCTGCTACATATAAAACAACATGCCCCCAAGCAGAAATGGAGAGATTTGTTCTCATAAGTAATGGTCTAGCTATTAACTGAAAGCGTTTAATAAATGATTCTGCTAAACCATTTTGTGTATGAACATGTGCAACAGGCCTTTTTCAATTTTTATTCCAATTGACATGCAATAATTATTAAAAACCTGAGACATAAATTCACCAGCATTATCAAGACGAATTAACTTGATTGTGTAATCTGAAAACTGTGCTCTCAATCAAATTATTTGAGCAAGCAATCTTGCAAAGGCTAGGTTGCGAGTTGATAATAAACACACATGTGACCATCTTGTAGATGCATCAATTAATACCATAAAATACTTAAATGGTCCACATAGTGGATGAATGGGCCCACAAATATCACCCTGAATACATTCTAAGAATGCAGGGGATTCAGTTCCAATTTTAGCTGGTGATGGTCTAATAATCAATTTTTCTTGAGAACAAGCAGCACATGAAAATTCTTTGAATTGAAGAATCTTCTGGTTCTTCAATGAATTTTCATGTGAATTCTCAATAATTTTACGCATCATTATTGAACCAGGATAGCCTAACCAATCATGCCAAATTATAAATATTTTTGCATATGTCTCAATTGTATTAATTTTTGTATAATACAAGCCAGAAGATAATGTTGGCAATCTTTCTAAAATACGTTTGTTACCTGATTCATTATTTGTAATATATAAATATTCAATATCATTCTCATTTTCAGTCTCAACATGATATCCATTGGAACGAATATCTTTAAAACTTAACAAATTTTTTCAAGATTTGGAAGAAAATAATGCATTATTTATGGTAAGTTTTGTTCTTTCAGGTAATAATATAGTAGCTCTTCTAGAGCCTTCAATTAACTTTGTATTACCCAATATAGTATTAGGATTAGCATCTTTTAATATCAAATGATAGAAATATTTTTTACTTTTGAGTATGGTATGTATTGCAGTACTATCAACAAAGCAAATATTTTCATTATTGAGTATGGACCCAAATAAAAAATTTGAAACATTCATTCTTTCATTGAAAAGATAAAAAAAAAAACATAACATATAATAATTAGAATATGGCAAATATTTAAATATATATATAACCACTCAAATAAGAAAAATAAATTTAAATAAAACACTTAAATAAACACAACATTGAAATATAAAAATAAGATTCTTTCAAAAAAAGAAAATATAGAAATAAGATAATAATTTTAAACTTTCTTGTCTTTTATTTTCTTCATTATTCTTCATGACTCTTGAAAAAAAATCTGAAGCATCCAAATGAGTAATATCCGTAAAGCCTCCAAAACCGTCATCATCATTATAAGCCAAATTTGCCTCAACATCATCATTTTGGTCAACTGAATTTGTTTCCATATTTTTTTCTTTTTTTTAATGAAGGCTTAATAAAATTTAAAAAGATAGTCAGCCGTACGATAGGTACTGGACCAATGCCCTTTCATTTCATATCGATAAAATGATTTTTTTTTTAGTTTTTAAAGAGCTATTATGGTCGACCTTATTTTTTCCTTTTTCTCCATTATTGTTCCACTTCAGGTGGTAGGAAAAATTATTGTCATTATTGCCACTATGATAACGGTAATTGTTTCGTTTTCGTCCTCTTCCTCTACCACAACTACGACCGCGACCGCGACCGCGGCTATGGCTATAATTGGGTTTTGCTACATTCACTTCAGGGACCAGAGCATATCCTGTAGGACGAGTCTCATGATTTTTCATTAATAGCTCATTATTTTGTTCAGCTACCAGTAAACATGAGATTAATTCAAAATACTTTTTAAAATCCTTTTCTCTATATTGCTGCTGCAGTATCACATTTGAAGCATAAAACGTTGAAAAAATTCTCTAATAAGTCATCATCAATAATTTTTTCTCCACAACTTTAACTGAGAACCAATTCTAAAAATAGTAGAATTATATTCACTTACAGTTTTAAAATCTTGAAATCGCAAGTGCATCCATTCATAATGAGTTTTAGGTAATATTACCATTCGTTGGTGATCATATCGCTATTTTAAATTATTCCACAATTCAAGCGGATCTTTCACTGTTAGATGTTCAGTTTTTAATCCTTCATGTAGATGATGACTAAGAAATATCACTGCCCTTACTTTGTCTTGGTTGGATGCTTCATTTCTAGTTAGAATTGTATTTCCAAACCCTTTAGCATCAAGATGAATTTCAGTATCGAAAACCCATGGCAATTAATTTTTGTCAGTTATGTCAAGAGCCTCAAACTCAAATTTAGTAATGTTTGACATAATGTAAATTAGAAAAAAAATAAAGGAAAAATATTTTATTGTGAACCGTAAAGCAAATTCGTGCTGATAGCGTATTATAAAATACGAAAAATTATATAAATATTATATAAGTAGATTATAAGAAAAAAAGCAATAGAATGAGTTCAGAAAAAATTGAGAGAAAATAAGTATTTTATTCCCCCTCTACTCCCTTTTATTCTATGGAATAAACCTCTATTTATAGGGTTTAGAGACATAAATTATATAAGAAAATATAAATATATAAGTTACAAACTAAATGTATGAGTTACATAAGTTATAAAGTTTGAAAGTTTGAAAGTTGGAACAACATTCATAATATTATTTATTTACAATAAGTTTTAATTTTTATACCTTTTATTTAAAAAAAAATTGTAACATAAAAAAGTTTATTCAATAAAATATGCTCACAGGTCATTCTACATATAATCAACCAGCACTAGAACCCTTTTACCAAATTCATAACACTCTTGGAAACTAAAAATTAATCTTCAAAGGCATAGAAGATAAATAAACAAATGATCTCCAAAAGCATGCATCAACAGTACACAGCAGTCCGTAGCAACCTTAAGTAACACATGCAAAATCAACAATTCATGATGCTCCAATTAAAGCAATAGATACCATATTTAAAATTTCTTTCTGCATTATCATCCAAATAATCAATCATCTGCAAGGACAAAGCCTTGACAAGAAAATACTTTCAAGTGCCAAGAGAAAGGATCAAATTAGACAGAGCTGATCAGATCATTTCTTTGCATATCTTTTTCATCAAGCTGTACATGATATCCCGGACCCAAAAAAAAAAAAAAAAAGAGGCCACAGATAAAATAAAAACAATGTCATGAAGAAGAATGTTTAGTTCAAATGAATATGCAAGATCAACCACAGCCCAAGCGTACAGCTTTCAAGAAACAAACCATACTAATCATCACCTTTGCCCTTGTCAGAGGTAATCACCTAAAAAAGCCTCTAAACTGCTATTTCTACTAGTTGGAGAGATCATTTGCTACTCATCAATCTCATTATACCACATCAGGGCAAATACCGCAACGGTAACCATCATACGTGGCTAGTGAGGGCAGTAGTAAAATGAATCTAAAGCAAATTTATCAGTAATTTCGACTTCTAACGGCTCCTCTATACCTCCAAGGCCTCCTTCCCATTAGCAACCTGTGGAGACCACGTCCAGAGAGTGCTGTGGGACCAGTAACCACAGGACGACGCAGCCCAAAATCATCATCATTTACCGAGTCGAAGTCAATGTGAAATGCATTGCGATAACGGCCACTACTCTGACCGCGATTGAAGGACTCCAAAGGGAAAAAACCACCATCCAGAGATTCATCTGATTCATAATCATAGTTGTCATACAGATTACGGCCGGGCTCAATGACATAATCACCCAGCACCACTGCCCCAGGTGATGATGACATAATTGTGCTGATTACATCATTCCGCTCTCTCTCGCATTCAAGCTTCTTCCACTTTTCTTCAAGTACAGGGTCCACGGCTCGAGGCCTTGCCAATGGGTGCTTTGCTTTAACATGCTTCCTCAGCTGCTTATAAGTACCCGTAAAAGTGCATTTATCCTGCATGCAAGATCTTTTACGGGCATTGAGATACTTTCGAGCTGGTTCCACTACTGTCCAACCTTTTACCTGCCCTCGGCAGAGTGGGCATAAAAGCTCTGCAACTTCAATTTTCTCACTAGCATCTGCACCCAAATGGAAACTTAAATTTTCCCCTGACCTGTTCAATTGTTGTGACTCTTCGGTTGAAGCTACTTTTGTATAGGCTTTCTTATATTGATCAAGGCAGTTGGAAAAACGACGGCTAGTGGCACACATATATGGGCGGCACCCTTTGTTATATGAGGAACAGAGAAGGAGCACTGCATTGTGAGGAAATTCCAGACATACTGCACACTTTGAATCTTCCCAATCATTCTTCTCCACAGTTTTTGCATGTTTCTTCTTTGAGCAGCAATCTTTAGCACACTTCCTCGGGCAGGATGGCAAAGGATAAGGTGTCACTCTGTGCCGCTGAGAATCAGCCTTGCACTTCACCTTGTTAATTTTTGCCATTCACAAAGTCAATCTGAGAGACAAAGAGAGAGTACTGAAATTAGTAAAACTCACTTTATTATCAACAATCTATTAGCAACTCTCAAGAACTTCTGATACAAGTAGGCATTCCAGTTCCAATAAACCATGAATTATGCTGCAATGGACACCTTAATGCTCTCAGATCATGTAATCTACATGCCAGTTTTAGCACCAACAACTATCAGCTAGCTTAATGCACCAACATCAGATAATGTTCTTGCTGACTAGCATTATCTTGCATGCATATATCAGAAAAGGTGAAATATATCATTTTGCAAGGAGTAAACCACCTCTACTTTTTAAGCAACCGGACACACCCAGCAATTTCTTCCAGGAATACATCAGAATTCAGTGAATATTTCGTGATGAATTGTACACTGATGTAAAATCCATTGAGCAGTGTGTATTTCCAACTATCTTGTGGACAACTGACATAAGGACAGTTTGCATTTCCTATTACCTAAAACAGGGGACATAAATGCAACCGTTGGTAAATGCCAAAGTAGTAGCACGGCTGCCATTTAGCCACTTCGGACCAATAAGATAATTTCCACTCTCTATTCGTAATCTAAAAATAAAAAAATAAAATAGAATAAAAAAGAAGAAGAAGAAAAAAAAAAGATAACTATTTTTAGCCATGTACCTAAGAAAGTTTGGTTATATAATAGCCCAAAGGTGTCGGCTCAAACCATTAAACACTTCCAATGCAGGAGATATTTACATGCATTTGATCTCCTCCAAACCGTACATTGTAAAATCCTCATTCATTGGGGCACCCTTCATATACGAGGAAATGCACAAAGCAACACTCTCAAGAATAATAAATGAATTGATTCAAAAAATAATAATGAAACAATAGAAGTACATGCAAAAGTATATATAGTAAAGATCCACACTTCCTCAAATCTACAGGTAATGTTGAATGAGATAGATGGTCTGCTTTCATGCGGACAATAATGGTGATATATATATTTTAAACCACAATTAATCCTTCCCTTTTATATTCCCTATCCCGTCGCACAGTTTTAGGTGCCCTTAACTTAACCCTCCCAATTGCATATACAGGTGGCAGCAACCAGACCAGAAGTCTACACACAAGAAACCCCAAAATCCACCAATGTTGCTGATGACAAATATGGCTTTTGGTTCTAAATGCATGATTTACCTGCAAAAGTATTTCACCGTACTTCTGGTGAACATATTTTAATAAACAAAATCTAATTCCAATTTCCTTATGCAAATGTCGTATGATACACCACTGATTAAGGTGAAATTATTTCAAAAAATAAAAGGAAAAAAAAAATTCTCAAAACATTAGATACTATGGTTTTCCAATATGATTTTACAAGAGCTGAACACATGAAAGAAGATAGCACGTGAAACAATGGAAGTCGCATCCAATATGATTTTACAAGAGCTGAATACATGAAAGAAGATAGCATGCAAAACAATGGAAGTCGTATAAGAACCCAGCACCTCAGAGAACATAAGTCAACTGCAGGCAAATGCATACACCCTTTGAGGTACTTTCAATATGTTAATCAAACATAAGCTATATACTAACAGAATATGAAGTCCTAGCATCAATCTTAATATATTGAACAAGTCCCATTCTCTAACTTAGGCATCTTGATGTAAAAGAAATAACTTTTTCGTGAATCTGCAGCGTTGAAAGATATTTTTCTTCTCAATCCAGTAATCAGAAAAATGAATCACAAAAGACAACTCAGTGTGATGTTGTAAGCAACAACGAATTGTTTCACTTGTAAATCCCTTTTTCTCCAGTAAATGCACTCAAATAAGTCTTTAATGCACCAAGTCACAATTTTTGCACAACCTATCTCCAATTTCAACGAAGTTTGAAGTGAATTACACAGAAGAAACAAAATGCAACAACAGTTATCAATCGCTTGCGATTTGTAGCAACCAATTCACACTTAGGTTTCTCAATAAGTGAAAGAAACGGAATTTCTTAGAAAACATTAGTCAGAGAGTAAGTAAAAAATAAATAAACAACACGAAAACAGATATCACAAGGATATTCAAGGAATTTAAACACATAAACCCTAGAACATATGGATCATAAAAAGAAAAATCCCAAATTTAATAAGTTATTAGAACCAAAACGGGAAAATGATTAAAACCCTAAAAAAAAAAGGAATCAAGAAATGCGCAGAAAAGGGAAGATCGGGAGTTGATAAAAAGGAGTTAGGCTTTACCAGGAAGCGAGACAGTACAAATAAAATGATGAAAGAGAAAATGGAGAAAGAAGACAAGGGTTTGGCTTCTCTTTAATATAAGGATGAGGGTTGAGTCGAAGGAGGCGGAGAATTACGGGTGCAGAGAAGGAGAAGGAGCAGCGCCCGATCTTCGCGGTGGGGTTGGGCGTGGATTGCCTAGTGTGAGTTCATTTATTCACCCTCTCCGTTCTGTTGATTGGTGGCGGTGAGGTGACTCTCATTCTAGCGCCACCATGACCAAATTAGGACATTTATTTATCATCTCTAAGGCGATGTTCATATTTTCTTTATAATACCTAATTTGCCCAATATTAAGTTTTAATTACATTGGCACCCATTTATTATTTTTACTAATATAATAAAATTATTTTTACCTTTTAAATAAAAGCAACTCCACTAGCAAATTTTAAAGTTCGACATATTAAAAAAAAATACAATTTAGGGGAAACTTCCATATCAACAATTAGCATAATGTATGAGTAACTTGTTATTAAGATTTTATGTGTAATTTATGGAAACTTCCACAATTATTAAGAATTAGCTAATTTATGAGTAATATAATTGGCTTATCTTCAAATTCAGGCCAAATCTTTTTTTTTTTTTTTGATATTGTATAAAGTATGTCAATCCATTTTTCTTTTTGTATTAAGCAAGTATAAGTTAGAAGTTTAGTGGGTAGAGTGAGAAAAATCCTGTTAATGTTGATTGTTGAATTTTGATAAAATCAAACCAAATGGTAGTTTTCCAGAAAATCAACTTACATTCCCCGGTGCGAGTGTGTGTGTGCACAGATGCAGTAGGGTGCACTGGAAGTTTCAGTTGGGCTGGGCTGGGCTGGAGAGTCGAATTCCAGAGTTTAAATACATTACAATATTGTTCAAGGTTTATTAATTTTAAGTACATTTTAATTTTGATTCGACTCCTTTGTCCCGAGTGAAATTGAAATTTACTAGTTTATTCTGTTTTTGTTCCTTAAACAATTCAAAGAAATTTCTCGAACATCACTTTTAATGTAATTGCTAGCACTGTTTCGTCTTCAAAGATTCCAAACAAAAAAAGTTGCAATCCGATTCCCTTCTCCAATTATAAAATTCGGAAATTTCTTCGGCGAAAATTCAGAGAAAGAACAGAAAAATAATAAATTAATGACGAAGGAACTTTCTCCTGACAACGATTAATAATGAAAGAATAAAAAACAGAAAGCCATTCCGAAAGAAACCATGGATTGAAAACTTAAGAGATGGTTCAACTATGTCTTAGTTGGCATCAATCAGCAATAACTGCATTATTTACATCGAAGACAAGCAGTTCTCAGCAAACAAATAAGTTAGAATTATACTAATGTATGATACATACACTTTAGCAAAAGCAATACACAAAAATTTCTATTAATTCTGACATTTGCTACAATCATGGGTTATATACAAATGGTGTTGTTCCACCCACTCGTATAAGTTACAACCATTGCTCGGACCTTGCTCCCACCATCTCCCACATCAAAAAAGAGTATGAAATTTAAGGCAACACTAGCAATGGTGAACTCAACCAGCAGAAGATCGTCATTTTTCCACAAAAGACAAACAAATAACTTGCTAGAGTTGGATCTCTTAATTGGAAATTCTCAGAGCAGCACCCATGAGTGAAAGAATTGCTCATTTGGTAAGATCCTGCACATCATTTCAATTTCCAGATCCTGTACATCACTTTGATTAAGCAATAGCAAAACACGCAGTCTTGGAGCTGATCCAGCCAAAAAATTAATGGCTGCTAAGTATCGTCCGATAAAATGTCACCCCACTCGAGACTCGAGGCTATGCAAAATGATAAAGAGGTGCTCCAAGCATTGTGATGGACAGCTGTTTCCAAGAACAAATTCATTGAGTGGAAATGACAAAAGCCAAAGACAACTAAAGAAAAACAAGGTTGACCTAGAATACAGCATAGAGATAAGAGATGGAGCAAAGATTGCAAATTCATTACCATGTTAACACAGCCATATCAAAATATTTATAGGCAAGGATTTCAAGCATGGTAAACATACAAATTTTACCACGAATTCCAGCATAATATACAATTTTGGTCTCCAAAATGTAATGCTTCTTTTCACTAAGCTGCAAAAATCAAGTGTTTTTCTCCCGGATCTAAAGATATCAGTTTACCTGATTATCTGTCAGTTTTGTAGCTGATTCTAAGACCGCCGGCTGATGTAAGGTGATGCAGAACCAGAGGATGCTGAAAGCGGCCGCCTAACAAATGGATGCTCTAAAAGCTGAGCAGCAGTAGGACGATCATTAGGATTAACTTGTAAGCATTGTAGAATGAAGTCTCGTGCTTCTTGTGAAAGGGAATCAGGAACAGGAGGTGGCACACCTCTGCCAATCCTAAATAATGCCTGCATCTGTTGAGTAACAGCAAGAAGGACAGGTTAAAAACCAAATTAACTGTTTGTTGTGCCATGAATGCATTACAAAATTTCACATGAAAAGGAACTTTTTAACTGTTTCACATTCAATGTCCAAATAATCAGAATTTACTCATTAACTAAATCAATACAAGCATATCTAAAAGCAAAGTTGAAGTCCCATATCATTAAAATATGCAATGCTGCTATCAATATAATAATGATGATATCTAGAACCAATGAAGTGCAAAAGAATGGCACTTACACATTCCAATTGGAAATATGGAATTTGACCGGTTAACATTTCCAAAACGGTGCATCCAAGGCTCCACATATCAGCTGGAAGCCCATAACCCTGATTTTTCCTATTGACAACCTGTAATACAGCGCTTGGCAATCAGAAATAATGGAAAACATTAAACATCATGTCAGCCAGACAGTTTTGAGGACCGAAAGATACCGCCATGTCTTGTAGCTATAAATCTTGGTTATTATAAAAAGAATAGCAATGCCAACTATAAAAATCATACTGCCAGGGAAAGTATAGTCCAAAAGAACAAACAAAGAAGCATTATTACAAACCTCAGGGGCCATCCAAAATGCAGTTCCCTTACAAGATTTAACATCATTCAATTTGGCTGCCTGGAAAAGAAAACAGCAGATGTTTTAGTAAGAAGTTCACCAACTTTTTGGAACTTTTTTTTTAAAGAAAAGAAAATTGGATTTGAATCAGAGAGATTAAAAACCTTTGCCAATCCAAAATCTGCAAGTTTAACTGATCCATTTGCATCTACCAATATATTTGCACATTTGATATCCCTGACAAATAATAAATAATTCAATGAGATGCCATTTTAAAGACGAATCACCAAACAGAGCTGACAAGCATAGTTCAGTGAGTTTCATATGACTGAAATCCTAAGCAAACAAAATAATAAAAAAATGACCAGATTATATCTTATATACTAGACAAACAGTGAGGGGTAAACAGAAAACTATCTTCATAAAAGAAAAAGATTCTAGCATATTGAAGTCAAAAAGAGGGAGAAATATGGAAATTTGTAGCATAATGAGGTATAAAGTATTAAAAGAAAAATTAGTAGCACTGAAACTTTTGAAAGATGTACGCCTAAACATAGTGAAATTGAAGGAAAAGAATCTGTACAGCCAAACCCAACTAAACTGGGCTGAAAACTTAGTTGTTTTTAGGTGAGATCATTATTATCGAGGTAACAAAGTAAATACAGGTAAAATGTATTAGAAGCACCACAATACAATGAGATTTGGTGCAATCACTACAAGCATCAAAACCATGGGTAAAATACATGAAAAAAGGCTTAATTCAGACATATCACCTGTGAACAACACCTCGATCATGGAGATACTTCAACCCATTCAAAATCTGTCTTGTGTATGCAGAAACTTGAGAGTCTCGAAGATGATATCTTTGATAGAGGCTCATAAGAGATCCTTTAGTTACAAGCTCGAGGAAGATATATAGTTTCGATTCGTCCTGCAAAATCAATAAGGGAATTAAACTAGGGACCAAATGTAGACAACAAAAAATTAAATTAAGATTACTCCTCATAAGCAATTAGAAACATGGAATCAAAACGTGCAAGGTGCATAACTGCATATAAGCAAGTAATTTGGCAAGTTCCTAAGTCATTACATCAAAGGGAGCATAATGTCAATCTAGTTCCCACCTAGATGAGTTCCAACTCTTTGGATTTGGTAATGCTTATGCCTTTTCAACAAGTTCCATATGTTTGGAGCAGGAAGAAAAATTTCTTCAAGCAAATTTTTATCCAACGTGGATAAATTTCCAAAGCAAGTACGTATATGTGTAGAGATTATTTAAAAAAGGAGATTATGCTTTCACTTTAATCATTTATGTTAGGAACCATGTAGATCTAAGAAGAAAATCCAGAACCCAAGTGCAAAGCAAGAAGATGATACCTTATCAGTGCCATAGTACTGAACTATGTTTTCATGTTCAAACTGACTTAAAAGAGCAATCTCCTGAAAGGGGAAAAAAAGCCAGTTAGTGTTACGAAGAAAAACAAGTTCTGGTTGAAATTTCATTTAATCCTAACAAAAACCCATGCGAGAAAATCAAAACACGACACCATGGCAATTGATAATCCCATCTCACCTGCTCAAGTTGGTAAAGACTTTGCTTGCCTTGACTTCCTTGATCAAGTAAGGAAACCTCTTTGAGAGCAAAAAAGAAGCCATCACTGCAGAAAAGAAAATAGACAAAGCATGAATAGCAGAAAAAGTGGATTTCAACATACGTGCAGAAGGCAAAGCCTCGGCAAATCAATTATGAACACTTCAGTTACTGCTGTATTGCAAAGCCTTTCACTTAGCAAGAAACTTAATTTCCTTTACAGGACATCGATTTACAGGTCAGAGTTAATATAGGTTCATGCTTATAATAGTGACTATATTGTTAGGATTTAACATGAAATGTCTTCCGAAACATGCAACTAGCACATCCTACATGGGCAACCATATATCACTCTGGGACACTTCTGATTGAAAAGAAATATTTAGAGAGCATCCTTGATGTCTCTACCAATTTGGAATAAATAAATTGATTGAAGGGATAAAATAAGGAATAGAAAAACAAGCAAATGAGCTGAGGTCTAAGTTTGAGCACTTACTCTGAGATTCCTTCATACACGGATCCAAACGACCCCCGTCCCAGAAGTTCCCCTTTCTCCCAATAAGTAATAATCCGTCTAAATCTCCCATTTGGAGAGATGTTAGACATAGGCTCCGTGGTAGTGCTCGACGAATCATCGTCATTGGACGTTGTAAAGGAACAAGACTCCGATAACACAGCAGACGCTATTCTCAATAAATTATCCTCTTCTTCTCTTTTAATAGCAGCAGCCACTTCAAGTCCGTGTTTAGGTGGTCCATCTTCCTCATCATCAGAACTGAAGTCCCTATTAGCCATTGTTAAGGACCCTCTGTTGTTTTCCGGCGCAAAATCTCTCAATAAATCCCAAGTTGAACAAGTGTCGTCGATCACTGGTAATGTCATTGAAGGAGGCGGCTTCAGAGACGGCGGCCTAGCCCCTTTAATTCCTCCTCCGGCAGCAGAAGTAACTAACTTAGGTGGCTCACCTGGATCGTCTAGAGTCAACTTAGATTCGCTAATTCTAACACTATCCAAAACCTTCGCACGAAATTCTCTCTCCTGCTGCTCTTGATCCTGATGTTGCACTTTCTTTTCCTCTATCCTCGGACTATCCGCTTCGTACAATTTAGATCGAGGCAAAAGATCCGAAGCTGATCGTATCTTCATGGCCTCCCAAGCCGCCGCCGGAATAGCGAAATCTTCGGGGCCAGAAAGACCAAGGCTTCGACAAATGCGGTCAAACTCTCCATCGGTCCCCTCAATCCGAAAACTAGTCCGATCCGTCAAATCAAGAGATCTAGTAACCAGAGGCGAAGAAGAAGAGTCGTCTATAGAAGAGCAAAACGACGACGCATCATACTCGATGTGCTTCAAAGCATTTCGGCGCTCCAACCTTGGCCTCCTACGGTTCTTGGGGTCCATAGGGCCGCCTTTCTTGCTATGAATGAAAAATCGAGGCAAGTGATGCATAGAGACCTACATCCATCTAAACTCTGCAACCAGAAAAATTAACGTACAAATCCCAGTAGCTTGTTAGTTTCAATTTTGTGTCACTTTACCGGGAAAATCTGGGGAAGAAGATGCGGTGAATTTGGTAGGGGTTTTCAGGGCTGACCATAGAGAGTTGGAATGGTTGACAGAAGGGAAAAGTGAGCAAGTTTGGAGCAGAAGATAGAGAGAGACTGGTAAACGCCGTCGAGATAGAGAGCGGAAAGCGCGTTGACACGTGGCAGGAACAGATAGCTGGAGTGAATTTGGAATTATGTGCTCTGTTGTGCAATAGTTGCAGCATATCAGTGTTGTACGCCTTTCGTACACGTTGGTTTACGTTTATCGCCTCTTTGTTTATTTATTTATATTTTCCTTTAACTAGAAGGAAATTGAATATTAAATTCAAGTAATTTTTTTTTCTAGGGCAAGAGAGTTTGTGTGTGTGCGTGTGAGTGTGTGTATATATATATATATATATATATGTGAAACGAGTGTAATAAACCCTAGAATTCATATACGCAATATTAATCATGTTAAATCATTAAAAAAAATAAAATTTATAGGGGAAGCGTACTTTAATTCATTGTTTCAATTAAAACGACAAAAATTTTGTGGCTAATGATCTTCCAAATTGATAGGTAAGGTGGAAAACTGTCTTTTGTCGATGGGAATAGAAAGACAATTTCCTTAATCTATAATCATAAGGCTGAAAAGGATATCCTTGTCATCCAGGCCCAGAATCTTCTTATATACCCCTCTGCCACGTGTCGCCAGGTAACGTATCCACGTTGGTGCCGCATTTAGGTACTTTTCCCCCTCTTTTTTGGGTTTTGCTTCCCTCGCGGCTCGAACCCTGGCAACTCCACAGCTTTGGGGATACAAGGTAGGCTCTGATACCATAGACACCGAGGGCCGTGAAACAAAGCAGATTGAACTTCTTGAGTACCAGGTATGACTGTCCAAATAAACAGCTCTCCTGGCCTGACTGGTGGACTGTCCTCTTAGGTAAAACAATAAGAACACTAAGATCTATCTCACGGACCAAGATGTTTTAATAACAGGATCTCAGACTAAAGAATAAGAGTATTCTAATGAAGAAGGGAAGAGAAAATTAGAAACTCATGATTAAGTAAAGAGGATTTTTATTACTTCGAAACAACTTGATCCTCAAAGGACTCGAGGATACATATTTATAGAGCCAAAATGCTTATATCTTACATCACTGCTTACATAAGCAAACACTAATTATAGCTAAGGAGGAATCTCCTTTTACAAAATCTACTTTACAAAAGATAATTTTAATAAAGTTACTTTATTTAAAGCTGGAATCTTGAAAAGCTACTTTAGTCTTTGTTGCTAGGCTGGATGGGTTCATGTGAGGGAGACATATTCATATTGTCAGGATCCTGATCATATTGTGCTATCCAGTCAAAATCATCAAGCTCATCTTTAACTTTTTCTTTTGTGCCAAAACCAGAGAGAAAGTCATGAGTGGTATTGAAACTGGAACTAGCATGATCACCTTGATTACCTTTTAAGTCTTCAAAGGGATCCTGGGAATCTTGGAAAAGTGCATCCAGATAATTAGGACGAAGGGATGATTCTGCAGTATCTAGTACTGGAGGATGTAATGCATAGAACTCAATATTATTGAGCTCACAAAGCATAGCATGAAGGGCCTTTGCTATGTCAGGAATTTTCAAGTCTTTGCTAGAATCAAAGGTTTCCCAGTAAATTGCTTGAGGTTGATCCCATATGGTATCCTGTGTAGGGTTCCAGAAATAAGGCCTGTGAAAGAAATAGATAATGACATGGTCCCTTGCAAAGGATTCAGTCATATTTCATACTTTGAGATCTTGGATCCTTTTGAGTAATTGTTTTCTCTACCATGAAAGAGGTGCATACCACTGCAGAAATTGCCATTGGAAAGAATCTTACTTTTCAGGAGTGGTAAGAATTTCATAAAGACCAATGAGTGGGAACTGAACAGCATGAGTGTATAAAGTTGACAAACACCATAAGAACCAGAGTTCTTTTTCAAAATGAGGAGAATCATGGAGAACCTTAAAAAGGATTGACCAAGGTTGGTCAGCCATGAAGTAATTTTCTTGTGAGGGTATATTTCTCTTCTAGGAAAAAAGGTGAAGGTAATGAAACATATGGCGGGTGGCAAAGGTTTTGATAGTGGCAAGAGAGGTGCGAGGACAGTTTGGTGGTATGGAGTCTGTTTTGGTTGCAGGGAGATTCAAGTAAGGAGGTTCATTTTTTCTGCTGGAAGGATGAGGTTTGAAATGTTCAAAGGCCATTGGGTGAACAGAGAAAGAAAAAAGATTGGGTGGTTTTGGTTTGGAGAGTCTTGAAAGATAATCTGGGATTAGGTTCTTGTCTCCTTTTATATGCACAACTTCAAAGTTATACTTGCTGAACCATTCTGCCCATCGAAGAAGTTGATGATGTGGCGCAGACTTCCCTTTGAATAAAAGAATCTTTGAAAAAGAAGAGCAATCCATTATGACGGTAAACTGGTGGCCAATCAGATGGAATTCAAATCTCTTTATGCCATACTTTACAACTAATATTTATTTAAAAGTTGAGTGGTAATGGCATTCAGATTGTTTGAACTGACCACTGGCATATCCACATATCTGTCGATCATTGTCTTTTTCTTCCAAGAGCACTGCACCCCAGCACTCATCACTTGCATCAGTTTGTAGAAATCTTTTTCCAGTGGATGGAATATGGAGAGGTGGCAAAGTCTGAGTGACTGCTTTAAGATTTTGGACTGATTTGGAATGGATATCTGACCAAGGCGGTGGATTCTTTTTTAAAAGTTGTGTGAGAGTTTTGGACAGGTGGCTGAAATGTGTGACAAATTGTCTGATGTAATTAGCAATTCCAAGAAACTGCTGGACTTACTTTTGGGAAAGGTGGTGATCTGGAAAGTTAAGTAATTCTTTAGCAAGGTGTGGCTATGGTTGATAGGCTTTATTAGCAAAGTGCATCCCCAGGAAATCAATCTCCTATTGTGCTAATATCATATTTGATGGGGAGAGCATTATCCCGTGTTCCTTTGTGAGTTCAAAGAACTGAGACAGGTGTTGTTGATGAGTAGGAACATCTAGTGAAAATGTCAATACGTCATCAATATAGATAAGAGCAAAGGAGAGGATTGATTTGTAAACCCGTATCATAGACTGTTGGAATATGGATGGTGCTGTCTTTAGACCAAAAGGCATCACAGTCCACTGGTAGTGAAAATTGGGAATACAAAACGTTGTTTTGGATCTGTCTTCAGGAGTGATTCTAAGTTGCCAAAAACCTACCTTGAGATCAAACTTTGAAAAGATCTGGGCATTGTGAAGGAATGGAAAAAGGGAAGAAATGTTTGGTAAAGGGTATTTGTTGTCTTTAAGGAATGGGTTAAGGGGTGTATAGTCAATGACAAGGCGCTTTTTGCCACGAACCTGCTCAGAGTGTTTGTTGACATAAAAGGCTTGGCAAGCCCAATCAGATAGAGTAGGTTCAATTAAGTTTCTGGGCTAATAACTGAGAGCACTCTTCTTGGGCCAGAGCAAAATTTTCAGGAGACATTCCTGGATGGAAGGCTTTAGTGGGATTGATGTCTTCTGACTTTTTGAATGGGAGAGTGATAAAAAATTCAGGCCGGGTCCATAACGGGTTTGGGTGTTTGGCTAGGAATTCAGTGTGAGAGGTTGCACAGCAATGGGCTTCAAGTTGGGCTTTAATATGTTGAAATGGATCTAGGTTAGAGACAGAAAACAGGGAATGAGTTATGGTTTAAGGCTGAAAAAGTTTTTTGTGTTTCAGACCATTGGGTTTAATTCGAAGATGAGGCAACTGGTAGAGAGCATCAAAACCAAATACAAGATCATTTCCTGGAAGTTCTGAACAAAAAACATGGATCCAAATAAAACAATCAGGGAAAATTGAATCTTAATAGGCTGTTTGGTTTTTAGCTTAATTGTGAGGACTCCTTGGTTTGCAGCTTGAAAATGTTGGGTATAGGGTTTCCAATATGATGAAGGGAGAATTTTTGGATTAAGGATGGTATTGTGTGCTCTAGTGTTAATGAAGGCTATAATGTTAATAGGGTTAGCAAATTTATCAGGGAAGATTTTTACTGGAACAAGAGGAATGGGATGAGAGGATGATATGGAGGTTGGAAAAAGGGTAAATGGTTCAATGGTTGAGATTTCAGATACAGTTTCTTCAGAATCTTGGTCAGATTATTCAGAATCAGAATCAGAATACTTAATGGCAAAGAGAGTATATGGGTCTGGTTCTTCATCTTCTGAGAAAAGTGATTTGATATCATCATTTTGGATATTTATGGGAGAAGTCTGCTGAATCTGTTGTAGCAGATGCTGAGATCTTTTCTTCTTAGGACAATTTTTAGCAAAATGACCTTTTTGTCCACATACAAAACAGCGATCTCCTTTGGGTTTAAACCGCTTTCGTCTGAAGAAGCGAATCTTCTTACAACGGTATGGAAGACGGTTCTGACTCCATTTCTGCTTGAACTTCTTTTTCTCGTACTTCTTGTAGGGATGACAAGAGCAATCCTTTTTGGATGAGCATTTAATTTCCAAATCTGGGAGGCGGCATGCTTCCTTGAGATGAGGATCTTTTCCTCTTTGAAGGATGTCTTTAATCATTTGTTGGGATGCACAGAGTCTATCAAGGGCCATCAAAACTCTTTGATAACTTTGCCCAAGTGAAAGAGAATTGATCTGTATGCCTTGTTCTCTGAGATAAAACATTGTTCCAGTGGAAAGTTATTCTGGTAATGATGACAAAAATCCTTGCTTCATGTTAGGATCATTTGCACCATTAAGCATGTAAAATAGCTTTGACATTTTTTATAATGCTTGTCCAAATCTTTCCGCAATAGAGAACAACATCGCATCTTGAAATAATCATCACGATTTGCATCCTCAAATTTTTGAACATCACCAACAAACTCAGCATGAATTATCTGAAGAACATAAGCAATAGATTCAGAGTTGATGAATTGAAGTTTGGAGTATTCATCTTTGTTGGTGAACCAATCACGAAGTCTGCCTACAAATCAGCACTGGAATTCATGAAAGATATTTCTATAAGTTGTAACTCCAGTAGGTCATGACCTTGCTTTTAAATCAAGCCAAGCAAATAACTCTTGAATTCGATCATGCCATTTATGTCTGGGAATATCTTCAGAAACAAACCATGGTCCAGTTGATGGCTTGAAATCTGCAGGAAGAGGAATATTCTTAGGAATACTTTCAGCAGCCATTTCTTCAACTTCGTCATCATCTTCAGGTACTTCAGCAAACTGAGCAGTTGTACTTTCTGCTGCAGGAGGATCAGCCATAAAGAGAGGGAAATTCTGGAGATCAAGTTCATCATCTGTACTTTCATCTGAACTAGTAAAACTACTAGTATCATCATTTGCAACAGAGGTGATAGCTGGAAGAGTTTGAGAAGCCTTCTGTTTAAGAGTTTGAACAAGTAAATTTGGATTCGAAGGGTTTTGGATCATATGGGATGGAGGTGGTTCAGAGATGATTACACCCTTTTGTTTCAGATCTGGAGAGGGATTCATTGGTGAGATTGGTGAAATGGTAATTTTTGGTGGTGAAGTTGGTTTAGTGGGTTTAGGTTGGGAGGGTAGTTGTTCATGAGGTCGTTTGGATGGTTTAGAAAATTGTTCTCTCATGAACATCTCATGAGCATAATCAAGTGCATTTAATTCATCCAAAGAAGGTTCAAAGTAAGGTGGGATTTGTATAGAGGGTTGATGAGTGTAAGAGGTGAGGGTAGAGTCATAGAAGGGAAATGATGGATATGAAGGTGTTTGATGAGATGATTGTTGTTTAGCCAGATCCTTTTTGATGGTTGCAATCTCTGTTTTCAATCGAGCTACCTCAGAAGCTTTTTGCTGGAAATGAGAATCATAAATCCATTGGTTTATTGATGTCATAAGTTGATTTTCTAGATCAACAACTTTACTTTGTAACTTGGATAAAAGTTGATAAGTAGCAGCATTCTGATCTGTGATGTGAGAATGAAGGGTCTCAACCCTAGTAGAGACATGATCAACTTTGGTTTCCAGGCAGTGTAGAAGTTTATTCTGAGCAAGAGAATTCTCAGACTGCTAATTAAGTACGGCTTCTGCAGGAGAAACTGATCGAGGAGTTCCTTCAGTTGAGACACCGGGAGATTTGATGAAGGGTGTTATTCTAACTTTGGTAGTTGGATGTACAGTCTCAGAAAGAGTAGGAAACTCATCTGTGTAAGTACCAGTTGGTTGGTACATACAGACTGCTGGAATGACAAAAGTTTGAATTTGTTTAGGTCTCCATTGTAGGGAAGGCGGAGAGCAAGAGTTTTTCAGTGAATGTTTTGGTGGTGGTTTACATTTATCTGGAGTGGGGGTTGATTTTTTGGGTGGCTCATACCATGAAGGAGGAGTACAAGTAACTGCATAATCATGCTTACCAGAGGGTTGGCCAAGAGTGCCAACTGTAGGATCATCATCTTCATCTAGATGATCCTGAAAACAGGCTTCCGAAGAAGTTTTCTTTTTAGCTTTCCGTCTCCGTCGCCGGAGATCTTCATCATCAAGTTCTGCTTCTAGCATTGCTTGGTAGCAATCATCACAATTGCAATCATCCCAATAATAGTGGCCATCTTGCTTAAAAGCATATATGGGACGTCCATCAGCATCAAAGGCTTCAACAGGTATGCCGTCTTTTTGAGGAAAAGAGGGACAAGGTTGTAGCATAAATTGTGTAGAAAAAACAGATGCTGTGGTGGAATCAGCAGGATCAACTTCATCTTTGGGAGAGACAAACTGAGTCTCTATCATACCATCTGGTCTTTTGAGGAAAACAGGAGTTGTTGATTGAACAGGCTTCTTCTGTTCGTGAAGGATCTCATAGCTAGTGAGCCATGACTTGGGAAAGTAGCCAAGCAACTGCTCCTTTGTCAACTGCTTAGGGATCTGCACACAGGTAGGAACCTGATTGGAATCAGCACTGATGATTAAGGCGTTATTTGAACATGGAAGTAAGATGTCTATAGCGTGATTCTGAACTCTATAGATCATCTAGTAGTGAAGGGTTGCCACATCAGTTGTCTTGACCTGATCTGCTCCTGTGATTTGGATCTGGACTTTCAGATTGTCAAGAATATGCTGATCATCTAGCCGCATATTGAAGTTGGGGTAGAAGGTAAACATGACAGTACCAGCGTTGAGAGAAGTCTGGACTGTTCCAATAACAGCTTGGGAATAATTGAGATATCTAATATCGAGTAGTGCAATTCTTACAAAGATAGGAAGGCCTTTGCATCTGTAGACACCGGGTCCCGAGTAGCCAAGATCAGGATTACCCAATGATGAAATTAAGTGTGCCGATCTATAGGCAAAAAGAATGAAGTTGGAGATGACGATTTCCTTGTCGATTTGTTATTTTAAAATTAAATAAAAATGTATTCTAAAAATGTTTTTAAAGTATTTTAAAATTTATTTTGTGAGGGAAAAAAGTGAGTTTTTAAATTATTATATTTTATAGGAATTTAAAAAAAAAAAAAAAAAAAAAAAAAAAATTCCGCGCGAGGGACGGGCAGGCCGTCGGTCACTCATTCAGACGGGCAGGCCGTCGGTCACTCATTCAGACGGGCAGGCCGTCGGTGGCCCCTCTGCACCCCTGTTCGTCCGTTTTGCCTATTTTGGCCATTTTGGCCATAACTTCTTCATTTTAAATGCTTTTTAACTCATTTTTTTTGCAAAATCCTTCTATCTTCCAACCCAATAAATTCAGTGGTTTTTTGTAATTATGAGAATTAAATTAATTTAATTTCTTAATTAAAAAAATCTGAATTTTAAGGGGGAATAAAAAGAATTTTGGAGAGAGAATTAGGGAGGATTTTTCTTTAGAAAACATTTTTTTTCTTCTCTCTTCTCTCAACCAAATTCTCTCAATTTCTAAAGGAATTTCCAGCAATTCTTGAGACAAAAAATAACAATTTTTGTTCTTGAGAATTTTTCTTATTTTCAATTGACAACTTTTTTACTTTAAGACAAATAAACTAATTGTTTGATCTTGAGTAAAATTTATCTTTCAAAATTTTATCTTTCTAATCATATTTTTTTCAAATCAACACAAGGAATTGGATCATCTACCTTCATTTCTTCAAGATCAATTTTGAGGGTAAACATTCTTGGCTCAATTTCTTAGTTTAATTTTTAATTTCATTTCTTTCTTATTTAATTAATTAACATGTAAATTCTTTTAGTTCTATCATTTTGTTCTTCTTTTTATTCTTTTGCTTTTATTCAATTGATTATCATGTAAATTCTTTTAGATCTATGATTTAATTGTTCATATTTCTTATTCCTTCTTTAATTATTCATGCTATTATTTTTTTGTTCATATTATTTAATTGAATTGTTCATGTTGTTCATATTGTTCATCTTCTTTTATTATTATTATTATTATTGTTAGGTTTGATTGTTCATATTCTTTGTTATTATTGTGTTATTATTATTGTAGTTATTACCATCATTAGTAGTATTATTATTATTATCCTTATTCTTGTTTAATTTTATTATTACTATTATTGTTTATTTCTTATGCATGTTGATTTTATTATTACCTTTGCTTTTTATGCATGTTGGATATTATTGCTATTATTAATATGTTTTATGCATGCTTTATTTTTTATGCATATTGAATTTTATTATTATTATGTTATATTTTAGATGCATGTTAACTTGTTAATTTGTTAAATTGCATATTTTTATTATGACATTTTAAGTGGCTTGTCATACATGATGCTTTTTTATTTACTTTATTTTATAGTATGTTTAACTCATTTTTATTACTAACATGGCTTTTATTTGTTTCTTTTATTTCAATACTTATTTTTTATGTGTGAGTCTTTTCCATACCAAATGGGAGCCCATGAAGATTTGAAGATCCATTTGGGAGTTGTTTATTATTTTTGTTGCTTTTTGTTATTTTGGTTTAATTGATTATTATGTAATTTGTAATAATAAATTTATTTCCATGCACGTTAATTAAGAAAATCACCAAAAAGATTTCTACTAAACTAAATTGAATTTTATTTAATAAAAATGGGACCAATGTCCTAGATTTTTTTATCCAAAATAAATTGTCACTTTAAAATTGTTTTCTTTAATTATGCATGAGGGGACCAACGTTCTCATTTTTAATAAATAACCCGATTTATGCATGAGTTGTATTTTATTTACAAATGGGGGTTGTATTCCGCCCCTAGTTTTATTGTAATTTATTTTGCTTTCATTTATTTTATTTACCGCTTTATTTATATGTTTGATATGCGTTTAATTAAATTGCATTAAAAATTGAATGAGAAATGGGATGAAATACTAAATTTAAAACTTGATTATAAACTTAGCCAAGGTATGAATAAATGGGGAGTCCCGAACTTGCTCTGGTCTTTGGGGCTCAAGAGGCTAGAGGTTATCCTCCAAGACACCTCTTGTGTCACGAGACTTAGACGTTAATCCTAGGCCTCATGGCCCAATATGGATAAAATGCGTAAGTCTTAGGCTCTCCGAGGCGAGAGAAACTTTCCCAATGTTCTATTGGGTGGCGACTCCATGAAACCTCTTTGTTGCCCAACATAGACGCACTTGCGATTTATCGCAAGCTGTTGACGGACCCACAATTGCCCCGATCGCCCACGTGCGGGCGGTCCGAACGGGCGGCCGCGGGGACCCGGCGCGCGTCACAGTGGCGACTCCACTGGGGACTTTTGAGACTTCCCTTCGAAAGTACCTTGGTTAAAATTTACAATTGAGTTTTAATTTAAAAATTTCATCTCTTTTCGAAATTGCATTTGCATATCATTAGAGCCTTAGATTTATGCTAGTTTGGTCCCTTTTCTAGCCCCGGTGCGTTCCCAAAGCACGACCCTATTTTCACTCAATTTAGGGAAGTGTTAAGGATAATCACCAGCCCAAGCCTCGTACCGTCATGGTATATTAAATGGTGACCCAATCGGTCGTTATGCTCGTGATGAGCTAGACCCGTCGGCAGGGACCATGCTTGGGTAACCCTAAAGTAACACCACCCTTTGACCAAAGCTCATGTAATGGCAATAGATACTTCCCCTATGTGGTATGAACCGTAATACCTTGCTTGCTATATGGATCGTTTTGTATTGGACAAACCCAAATAATCTGATTGGTCACCTAATCAAAGGTTTTCATGCCCAGATAGGTCCATGTCAGCTTATTCGGACTGCCTAAATACATGATGGTCAAAACAACCATACGTATGTACATGAGATAAGAGCTGTTATGCTGTCGGTTTTCCACCGTGCACCATACGCGTCCATTGGGTCCCCTGTTGAGCCATGGGCCAATCCCACCTAGGAAAGAGACTATGACCTCGTGTGCGGGAGTGATAAGGTTGTAGAGATCTATCTGTTTGCATGTGGTTGTGGATGCTGCACAGCATGCTCATGTATCACGTGTCATTCATATGTAATAAAAAAAAACAAAAATAAAAAAATAAAAAAATATGCATTTCATTTTTGTGTGTGTATATCCTTTTGTCTGCATATTGTCCCTCACAATTTTTTCCATGCATCGCATCGTATTATTGTAAATTATTGATCTTTCACTCATCGAGGACCATCTGCACTAGCACGATCATACATTACATGCCATTCATGCATCATTCTAACCCCTTGGTTTTTTCAGCCACTATAGACCATTTACTTGGGAGGTTTTGGGGTCCCTGGAGTTGCTCGAGGGGCAAATAAAGTTCAAGTTGGTTGGCAGCGATTTAATATCTTTATCAGAATATACACAGGCATTAGAAATGGCTGATCCATCACAACAGATTGAAGAGGTTCGTGCCCTAATGACCCAAGAGATAGATGAGAGATTTAAAGAGCTAGAGGAAAAGTTGTTGGCCGTGATTAAGGAGAGGATGGACGCTATGGCACTTATTCTTCAAGCTCAATTCATGATGACTTCTATTAGCCAGGTTAACTCGACCCCGACTCAGAAGGCTCATGCAACGATGGCCGTAATGTTCCCGTCCACTTCCGAGCCTAGGCACAAGGCCCCATTCGACTCACCAATCAAGCTACTGGGAAGAGCAAAGGGACTGGAGCCTTTACAGTCAATGGGCCTCCTCAGTCCCTCGAACACGGAAAGGAAGCTAACTGATCTTGAAGAAGAGATTGTGAAGTCCAAGCTTGCAACTACCCGGGCACCTCTCAATAAGACTATTGCTGGCCCCGCAAGTCCAGGAGTTGGTTACTATAATAATAGCAGCGATACCCAAAGAGCAAGAAAAGTGTCAGCAATTAAAGCGGGTCAGAGGCACTACTCTAATTTGGGCAGATCCTTATCTTGGGTACTCAACAGATTGATGAAGGAAGGTAAGCTACAGCCACTACCTGCTATGCCTGCCAGAAACCAAGGACAACCCAATCACAAAGCCGATCAGTATTGTGCCTTCCACCAGCACACTGGGCATATGACGGACAATTGTGTAAGGCTAAGGCATGAGATTCAAGATCTGATTGATAATAAACAGATTACTAATCCAGAGCGCCGCAAGAAATAGGGGAGGAAACCTTCTAGTAGATATGCTTTTCATATTTGTACTTTTTCTCAGTCTTGATGTATGCGGTGCTATTTACATTATATTAATGGCTTTTTATTTATGTTCTCATGATTTCATTATGCATGATCACAATCACAAGTCATTTACATTTGATATTAACTTAATGAATACTCCTTCATGTAATCTCGAGATCTCGTAGCGTCTGATATAACTCCTGAAGAGAGAAAATCCTGAGAGCTGAAAATAAAAATAGAATATAGTGGAAAGGAAAAGCTAGATGCAATTAGGGGATTGGATGAAAACTCACTAAGAGCACTAGAACCTTTCTGATTACCCGTCAAAGCGACTCCTGGATAAGGCTGGATCTAGAAAATGATTTAGGCACTATTTCTTTGTATAGCTCTCTAAATGACCATTTCCTACCCTCATTTCAAAATCACTTGCTAGCCCGTTGAGCCTTTATTTTGGTATGCTAAATGCGTACCGATTTTATTGTTACACATATTAAAACTACCTTTCGCCTAAAATAATTTTGGCTTCCCCTTAGAAGAATGGCCGCTCTAGTAAGGATGGATGTACATTACGATATTCGTTTGAGCTATCCAAAAATTGCCCTAGAGAAAGTGGGTTTACACTTCTAAAAGAGATTGTTAATCATTGATGATCTTTGAGGCTTGACCATTGGCAATCCTTTGGGCCATTAGAAAATTTGCCCTGATGAAAATGGGTCTACATTCGGAGAAGGGAATTTCAACAATTGATAATTTTGGGTTACAAAAAAAATCACCCTGATAAGGATGGGTCTACCCTTTGGAAAATGAATTTGCGATCATCGATAATTTTTGGGCTACACTTCAGGAAATGGGTTGTAAATCACCAATAAATCTTTTGGGTAATTAGAGACATAAATTTGTGAAAAAAAAAGAAAAAAAGAGGAAAAGGAAAAAAGAAAAAAGAAGGAAAATAGTAGGGCCTAAGATAATACCCCTTGATGAGTTCAGTAGCTATCTTTTTTAGCTTAATTGTTACGTTGAGTTTGATAAGTCAGAGTATTACCGAGTCCAAATTCAAGAATTTCTGGACAGCATGGAATTAGTTTAAAAATGATTCCATCATCCAAATGAACGTTGCGGCCATTTTTCTTTAGAAACCTGATCCTCCTTTGATAGCCATTTACCTAAACCTAACGTTACAACCAAAGTAAGACCTTTTAATTCTTAGTTCAATCTTATCCAATTAGCGGAGATGACCTTTTAATAAGGTTTGGTACGTAGGAAGAGGCATATGGTGTTTCTTGAGCTTCAAGCGGGGAGCCACGAATGCATTTATGCATTTAAGTTGAGTCTCATCCCAACGTTGCATTTAGAATTTACTTAAAAAGAAAAAGAGTATTCGGGCAAAAAAAAAAAAATTAAGAGCAGAGAGAAAATTTTCGACCATGAAAATCCGAGAGAGCTGGTTGATAACAGGAGTTTGATGATTTCAAGATCCATTTCGAGATTAGATAGGGTCTTGTATTTTTTAGATTAATGCCAAATGATGATCATGTGTGATGAAATCAGACTGGAACATATGCATATATACAATAATATTTTAATGGAAGCAAAGCACTTTATCTTGCATACTCAAAATGGTTTAAGTTCCAGTATAAAAAGCAGCGCATTGTTTTCTTTTCGCATATGTGCATTTTACTATAAGTGGTCCTCATTGCCATTTTCATCTTGATCCTTCAGCAGACTTGCCCCGACATTGGTTTCGAGCTATTTGTCAGCCAAAATCCATACAACCATTATTCAAAAGCTAAAAGAATTTTGGACAAAAAAAAAATTATTAAAAAATAAAAAAAAAAGAGGCCGTTAGAGATGAAAACCGCAATTGGCTCTCTAAGCAAAAGTTAGGCTAAAGGGCGGGGTGAAAACCTTGAGACAGGCAGTCTGTCCTTCAAAAAAAAAATATATATATATAAATAAAAAAACATAAATAAATAAAAGCCGCTGGATTGGGTTGGGTCCATTCCAGGCAAAAATTAGGCATAGGGTTATGTGAAAATCCCTAAAGGGACGCATTTCCCATAAAGAAAAGCTAGTGTGAAAATCCACAAGGGACGCACTACCTTTAAAACAATGACTTCCGATGCCTGGAGCAATAAGGCAGCATATTTCGGATGATCTTCCTTTCAGCGAGATAAGACATAATTCAGGACATGAGTCAGAATCTCGGGCATATGCTCATTGACCGGGGGGGCAAAGATGCACACCTGACGGTTCTCTTTGAAGAGTTTACGGGTCAGGGTCCCTAAGCAAAGATGCCATTTCTAGTTCCTCAGGGGGCATGGTGGAGCGGCCAAGCCATATCCTCAACGGACCCTTAACCACTCAGGACATGGTCTATTCATTTTTGCATGCATTTCATACCATTCTTTAGCAAACATCTGCATATGGTAATTTACACTTGCATGCACAATCTGTTGTATATATTCCTGTGCACACAGCTTTGCAGGAAAGTCCAAATGATGACCACACACATAAAGCTGGTCAAGGACAGCTCGCACTTGCCCTTGCTGGGCAATCAGGTCAAGATAGAATCTACGCTGGCAAATCTTTTAGACTTCTTAAGAGGTAATTCTCCGAGGTCTCTTAGGAGACTAATCTCTTTATACTTTGCACTTTTAGCAGTCTGTAGCAGACTCGGTGCAGTCCTCTAAGAGGGCATCTCTTGCGCTTTTCGTAGTCTGTAGCAGACTCGGTGCAGTCCTCTAAGAGGGCATCTCTTGCGCTTTTCGTAGTCTGTAGCAGACTCGGTGCAGTCCTCTAAGAGGGCATCTCTTGCACTTTTCGTAGTCTGTAGCAGACTCGGTGCAGTCCTCTAAGAGGGCATCTCTTGCATTTTAGTAGTCTGTAGCAGACTCGGTGCAGTCCTCTAAGAGGACATCTCTTGCACTTTTCGTAGTCTGTAGCAGACTCGGTGCAGTCCTCTAAGAGGGCATCTCTTGCGCTTTTCGTAGTCTGTAGCAGACTCGGTGCAGTCCTCTAAGAGGGCATCTCTTGCGCTTTTCGTAGTCTGTAGCAGACTCGGTGCAGTCCTCTAAGAGGGCATCTCTTGCACTTTTCGTAGTCTGTAGCAGACTCGGTGCAGTCCTCTAAGAGGGCATCTCTTGCGCTTTTCGTAGTCTGTAGCAGACTCGGTGCAGTCCTCTAAGAGGGCATCTCTTGCCCTTTTCGTAGTCTGTAGCAGACTCGGTGCAGTCCTCTAAGAGGGCATCTTTTGCGCTTTTCGTAGTCTGTAGCAGACTCGGTGCAGTCCTCTAAGAGGGCATCTTTTGCGCTTTTCGTAGTCTGTAGCAGACTCGGTGCAGTCCTCTAAGAGGGCATCTTTTGCGCTTTTCATAGTCTGTAGCAGACTCGGTGCAGTCCTCTAAGAGGGCATCTTTTGCGCTTTTCGTAGTCTGTAGCAGACTCGGTGCAGTCCTCTAAGAGGGCATCTCTTGCATTTTTGGTAGTCTGTAGCAGACTCGGTGCAGTCCTCTAAGAGGGCATCTCTTGCATTTTTGGTAGTCTGTAGCAGACTCGGTGCAGTCCTCTAAGAGGGCATCTCTTGCATTTTAGTAGTCTGTAGCAGACTCGGTACAGTTCTCTTTTTGCACTTTTTGTAGTCTGTAGCAGACTCGGTGCAATCTTCCTTTTGCGTTTTTTGTAGCCTGTAGCAGGCTCGGCGCATCGTCATCTATGGATGGTGGCTACACTTTTGGTAGCCTTGGTAGTGGCTCGGTGTAGTTTCTTTCGTTTTGCGCTTTTAGTAGTCTTGGTGGTGGCTCGGCGCATCGCTATCTGAAGATAGCACCTGTACGTTTAGTAGTCTTGTCAGCGACTCCGTGCAGCGCACTTTTTGTAGCCTCGTCAGCGGCTCGGTGCGATTTATCTTTCGCGTTTTGTAGTCTTGGTAGCGACTCGGCGCATCACCGTCTTAGGATGGTTCCTTGGCACTCTGTAGTCTTGTCAGCGACTCAGTGCAACTCAAGAGGATGAATCACAGCACTGTTCTCGAGGGAGCAGCTGGAAGGTGGCAGCCTCAGGTACGCGCTTCTTTCCTTTTTCTGAATTTTGGCTCACCTAGGCACCCACACACTAGCCTCCCCAAAATTGGGGGCAACTGTAGACACCGGGTCCCGAGTAGCCAAGATCAGGATTACCCAATGATGAAATTAAGTGTGCCGATCTATAGGCAAAAAGAATGAAGTTGGAGATGACGATTTCCTTGTCGATTTGTTATTTTAAAATTAAATAAAAATGTATTCTAAAAATGTTTTTAAAGTATTTTAAAATTTATTTTGTGAGGGAAAAAAGTGAGTTTTTAAATTATTATATTTTATAGGAATTTAAAAAAAAAAAAAAAAAAAAAAAAAAATTCCGCGCGAGGGACGGGCAGGCCGTCGGTCACTCATTCAGACGGGCAGGCCGTCGGTCACTCATTCAGACGGGCAGGCCGTCGGTGGCCCCTCTGCACCCCTGTTCGTCCGTTTTGCCTATTTTGGCCATTTTGGCCATAACTTCTTCATTTTAAATGCTTTTTAACTCATTTTTTTTGCAAAATCCTTCTATCTTCCAACCCAATAAATTCAGTGGTTTTTTGTAATTATGAGAATTAAATTAATTTAATTTCTTAATTAAAAAAATCTGAATTTTAAGGGGGAATAAAAAGAATTTTGGAGAGAGAATTAGGGAGGATTTTTCTTTAGAAAACATTTTTTTTCTTCTCTCTTCTCTCAACCAAATTCTCTCAATTTCTAAAGGAATTTCCAGCAATTCTTGAGACAAAAAATAACAATTTTTGTTCTTGAGAATTTTTCTTATTTTCAATTGACAACTTTTTTACTTTAAGACAAATAAACTAATTGTTTGATCTTGAGTAAAATTTATCTTTCAAAATTTTATCTTTCTAATCATATTTTTTTCAAATCAACACAAGGAATTGGATCATCTACCTTCATTTCTTCAAGATCAATTTTGAGGGTAAACATTCTTGGCTCAATTTCTTAGTTTAATTTTTAATTTCATTTCTTTCTTATTTAATTAATTAACATGTAAATTCTTTTAGTTCTATCATTTTGTTCTTCTTTTTATTCTTTTGCTTTTATTCAATTGATTATCATGTAAATTCTTTTAGATCTATGATTTAATTGTTCATATTTCTTATTCCTTCTTTAATTATTCATGCTATTATTTTTTTGTTCATATTATTTAATTGAATTGTTCATGTTGTTCATATTGTTCATCTTCTTTTATTATTATTATTATTATTGTTAGGTTTGATTGTTCATATTCTTTGTTATTATTGTGTTATTATTATTGTAGTTATTACCATCATTAGTAGTATTATTATTATTATCCTTATTCTTGTTTAATTTTATTATTACTATTATTGTTTATTTCTTATGCATGTTGATTTTATTATTACCTTTGCTTTTTATGCATGTTGGATATTATTGCTATTATTAATATGTTTTATGCATGCTTTATTTTTTATGCATATTGAATTTTATTATTATTATGTTATATTTTAGATGCATGTTAACTTGTTAATTTGTTAAATTGCATATTTTTATTATGACATTTTAAGTGGCTTGTCATACATGATGCTTTTTTATTTACTTTATTTTATAGTATGTTTAACTCATTTTTATTACTAACATGGCTTTTATTTGTTTCTTTTATTTCAATACTTATTTTTTATGTGTGAGTCTTTTCCATACCAAATGGGAGCCCATGAAGATTTGAAGATCCATTTGGGAGTTGTTTATTATTTTTGTTGCTTTTTGTTATTTTGGTTTAATTGATTATTATGTAATTTGTAATAATAAATTTATTTCCATGCACGTTAATTAAGAAAATCACCAAAAAGATTTCTACTAAACTAAATTGAATTTTATTTAATAAAAATGGGACCAATGTCCTAGATTTTTTTATCCAAAATAAATTGTCACTTTAAAATTGTTTTCTTTAATTATGCATGAGGGGACCAACGTTCTCATTTTTAATAAATAACCCGATTTATGCATGAGTTGTATTTTATTTACAAATGGAGGTTGTATTCCGCCCCTAGTTTTATTGTAATTTATTTTGCTTTCATTTATTTTATTTACCGCTTTATTTATATGTTTGATATGCGTTTAATTAAATTGCATTAAAAATTGAATGAGAAATGGGATGAAATACTAAATTTAAAACTTGATTATAAACTTAGCCAAGGTATGAATAAATGGGGAGTCCCGAACTTGCTCTGGTCTTTGGGGCTCAAGAGGCTAGAGGTTATCCTCCAAGACACCTCTTGTGTCACGAGACTTAGACGTTAATCCTAGGCCTCATGGCCCAATATGGATAAAATGCGTAAGTCTTAGGCTCTCCGAGGCGAGAGAAACTTTCCCAATGTTCTATTGGGTGGCGACTCCATGAAACCTCTTTGTTGCCCAACATAGACGCACTTGCGATTTATCGCAAGCTGTTGACGGACCCACAATTGCCCCGATCGCCCACGTGCGGGCGGTCCGAACGGGCGGCCGCGGGGACCCGGCGCGCGTCACAGCATCCATGGTAGGTAACTGCAACTCTAACAGCTCCAAAGTGAAGGTGAGTTAAACCATGGGTAGTCCAATATGGGATGGACTCAGAGGGAACATCAAGAGAGATAAACTGTTCTTGTCCTGTGGCTTTGATTGGGTGTTGTTTAAAAGAAGAGGACTGAACATATTCCTTAACTTGGGATTTTGGTTGGCGGATCAGTGTTTTAATGTTAGAAAGAACATTGGATCGAGGTGTTTTAGTGAAGGCATCATAAGGGTTAAGAAAAGGTAAATGGGAGTCTTGGATTTTTTGGGTTTCATCAAGAAAGTTTAACTCATAAAGATAGTCTAGCTTTTTTACTGTAGTAGGGGAGAGAGAGAAAGAAGATCTGGAAGATGAAGATCTGGCAAGAGAAAAATTAGGAGATGTACTAGGTGAAGACATAGTGATGAAAGTTCCCCTTCATTAGAATACATTAAACTTTAATCCGATGGCTCTGATACCATTAGGCTGAAAAGGATATCCTTGTCATCCAGGCCCAGAAAAGAGTATCTATACATTTAACCCATACTTATAATATTATTATTATGACCTTTTTTAATTTCAATTAAATTATATCACTTTAATATTTAGGCCAGTCTTTTTAAATAATAGTTATGACATATAATTATTATAATCTTAATATATATATATATATATATATATATATATATATATATATATATATATATATATATATAATGTATTTGTCCATAGTCCATAAATCCTAACAATCTCCCACTTGGACAGACTGTACACACATATATATATATTTTGCTTTATAATTATATGTCAACTTTATGAGCTCAAAACTTTACTATCATAATCAAAGACATTTTTGAACAATCTCGTCTATCAATCATGCTTATATAGAACCAATATGACTTTTGTTACATATATATCGTAACTAAATCAATCCCTGATCACATATATAAACATAACCAAATGACACAGATCAAGTATGGATGCATAGCATGAAAAATTACATGTAATGTGATCTAAACATATCTATTTTCAACTGGTCCATTTTATAAACTTAGTGAGATCAATCAATACCAAAATCAAAGTGTGAATAACTCAACTTCATTTATGCAGAAAATATCGATAAACCGAAAAACTGAAAAAAAAAAACATGTATAAAATAAGAAAGCAAGATTACAAACTCCCACTAAAATTAAATATCCTCAAAAGACATTGCACCCATGTGAGCAGTATACTCATTAAAGACCTTGGGTGGTAATCCTTTAGTAAACAGATCCGCAACCATGGAGTTTGTGCCAATATGCTCAATAGACACATGTCCACTTTGAACTCTTTCTTTAACAACCAAGAATTTAATGTCTATATGCTTTGACTTACTCAAACTCTTGTTGTTATTGGAATACAAGACTGCTGATTTATTGTCACAAAATATCTTAAGTGGTCTTTCAATTCCATTAACAATTCACAGCCCAGTGATAAAATTTCGTAGCCTTATTGCTTGATTTGATGCCTCATAGCATGATATGAACTCTGTTGCCATGGTAGAAGAGGCTATAAGAGATTGCTTAGCACTCTTCCAAGAGATAGCTCCTCCAGCAAGTAAAAAAATATAGCCTGATGTAGATTTCATGCTATCTTGGCACTCAGCAAAATCAGAATCTGAATACCCAATGATCTCTAACTTATCCGATCTCCTGTAAGTGAGTGTGAAATATTTTGTTCTTTGAAGATATCACATGACTCATTTGGCTACTTTCCAATGATCCATTCCTGGATTGCTTAAATATCTTCCCAACACCCAAACTATGTATGCAATATCCGAACGCGTACAAACTTGAGCATACATTAGACTTCCTATTGCTGATGTATAAGGAATCTTTTGCATTTTTGTCTCCTCAAAAGCATTTTTGGGGCATTGTTAAAGACTAAACTTGTCTCCTTTAGCCACAAGGGTATCTCCAGGTTTACAATCTTGCATGTCATATCTCTTAAGAACCTTTTCGATATAAGCCTTTTGTAATAATCCAAGGGTACCTCGAGAGCGATCTCGATGTATTTGGATCCCTAAAAAAAATTGGCATCTCTAAGATCCTTCATCTCAAAATTCATAGCTAGAAATCTCTTGGTTTCATGCAACAAGCCTATATCGTTGTTGGCAAGCAATATGTCATCAACATACAAAACCTAAAAAAATATGCTTACTCACACTAAATTTGTGATATATACAATCATCAACCAAATTCATTTCAAAATCATAAGAGATAATAATATGGTGAAATTTGTAATACAACTGACGAGACGCTTGCTTTAGCCTATAGATGGATTTCTTCAATTTGCAAACCATTGACTTTGCATCTTCTAATACATAGTTTTCTAGTTGCACCATATAAATTGTTTCATCAATGTCGCCATTGAGAAATGTTGTCTTGACATCCATCTGATGTAGCTCAAGATCAAAATGTGCTACTAATGCCGTTATAATCCTAAAAGAGTCTTTCGATGAAACTGGAGAGAAAGTCTCTTTATAATCAATGTCTTCTTTCTGTGTAAAGCCTTTAGCGACAATACGTGTTTTTTACCTCTCCACATTGCCCTTTGAATCCATTTTGGTTTTAAAATCCATTTACAACCAATGGGCTTTGCACCTTCAGGTAATGGGACAAGATCCCATACGTCATTGTCTTTCATGGACTTAATCCCCTCATTCATGGCATCTATCCACTTTTGAGAGTTAGAACTTTCCATTGCTTGATGAAAATTGACTGGATCATTTTCCATCTCTCCAATGTTAACATCATGTTCTTGGAAAAACACAACATAATCATCCGAAATTGCATTTCTTCTTTCTCTAGTGGATCTCCTTAATGGAAATGGTTCTTGAGGCTGTAGAGTTTGTTCTTCAGGAACATCTCCTTGAGACTGAACGGGAGGATCAATGACATTGTCTTGTTCTAGAATTACATCATGGACAATGTCTGGTATAATAACCTGTTCTTGATTATTGTCCATAGCAATTAAAGGAATATCAACATATTCCTCTTCAAAGACAAAATCCTTAACTCTTTCTCCTCCCGCAAACTCAACATCCTCAAAGAACTGAGCATTACCTATCTCAAAAATAGGCTTACTTATGGGAAAATAAAATTTGTAATCCCTAGAGTGTTCAGAGTATCCTATAAAATAACAACTAATAGTCCTAGAGTCCAGTTTCTTTTCATTTGGCCTATAAGGCCTTGCCTCAGCTGGACATCTCCAAATATGAAGATGCTTTAGACTAGGCCTTTTACCTGTCCAAAATTCATAAAGGGTTTTACCAATTGCTTTTGTTGGTACCCTATTGAGTATATAAGCTACAATCTTTAATGACTCTCCCTAAAGTGACTCAGGTAAGGTAGAGTAATTGATTATACTTCTTACCATGTCTAAAAGCATTCTATTTCGTCTTTCAGCAACACCATTCATATTGGGTGAACCCGGCATAGTGTACTGTGGTACGATACCGCTTTCCTCTAGGAAACTAGCAAATGGACCTGGACGTTGTTCACCTGAACCGTTATATTTGCCATAGTATTCACCACCATGGTCAGATCTAACGTTTTTAATGCCTTTATTGAGTTGATTTTCAACTTCAGCTTTAAAACTTTTGAACATGTCCTGTGATTGAGATTTCTCATTAATGAGATAAAAATAGCCATATCGGCTGAAATCGTCTATGAACGTTATGAAGTATGTTTGGCCATTCCAAGAGGCCATAGGGAATAGCCCACAAATATCTGTATGTATTAGTTTTAAGACATTTATTTTCTTATTGGCATCAAATCCCCTAACATTTGTTTATTTCCCCTTAATACAATTCACACACATGTCAAAATCTGAAAAATTAAGGATCGAGAATACCGTCAGACATAAGTCTCTCAATTCTCTTTTTAGAGATATGACCTAATCTCTTGTGCCATAACGAAACTGATTTCTCAATAGTTAATTTGCTTACATATTGAATGAACATGCAAGGATTCATTAAATGAAGCAATTATATCAATTAAATATAGATTATCATAACCTGATAAAGAACCAGATCCAACTAAACTTGTATTTTGAAAAAGACTAAATTTTCTATTTCTAAATGAATAACAATATCCAAATTTGTCCAATTCTGAAATAGAAATCAAATTCCCCCTAAAATACGGTACAACAAAAGTCTCAAACAAATTCAAATAAAAACCAGTTCTTAATAATAATCTAAAAGTTTCAATTGCTTCGACTGCTACTGATTTATCATCACTAACATAGATATATCTCTCACCATCATTAGGCTTTCGGCAATTCAGGCAATCCTGCATGGACACATTAATGTGAGTTGTTGCACCTGAATCAATCCACCAAGTGTGTCTAGGTACTGAAGCCAAATTAACCTCAGAACAAACAAAGTTAAGAAGCATACCTTTCTTAGCACGCTAAGCGTGATAGTTGGTACATTGCTTCTTCTGGTGTCCTGTAGCTCCACAAAAGAAATAACCATCTTTAGTTTGTTCCTTAGGTTGTTTCTTTTTTGGTGCTGTTACCGCAGCTTCCTTATTCTTCTTTTTCTTATTCTCTTTCTTCTTATCCTTTGAGGTGGAGACCAAATGAACACTTGGTATCTTTTCTTACTTTAACCTATCCTCTTCCTGAACACGGTGAGAGATGAGCTCATTAAGGGTTCATGAGTCCTTTTGACAGTTATAGCTCACCTTAATTTGACCAAATTGTGTAGGAAGAGAGATCAAAACCAAATGCACTAACAAGTTTTGGATAAATCCAACTTGAGTGTCCTTAAACTTGAAGCAAGATTAGACATTTTCATAATGTATTACCTTATATTTCCTTTACCTGTATACCTCATAGAGATGAGTTTTGCTAAGATTGTACTTGTTTCAGCCTTTTCATTCTTAGTAAATCTCTTCTCAAGGTCCTTAAGGAAAACTTTAGTTGTTTCCACCTGATCGGACGTTGTGCCCCTAAAAGCTTCAGGAATAGCACGCTTAATGACCATGAAACTTATGCGATTAGACCTTTCCCACTTTTCCATCTCCCTCTTTTGTTTAGAGATACTCTCATCAATGAGATCAGCAGGTCTAGGTTCCCTTAGTGCAAAGTTTAGGTCCATGACTCCCAGAGTGATCAATACACTCTTTTGCCATGCCTTAAAATTCGTGCTAGTGAGCATAGGAATGGAGTTGATACTAGTAATAAGATTAGCAGCAAGAGCAGAAAACTGAATTTAGAACAAAACATATAAAACAAACTCACATAAGTATCAAAATAATACCAAAATTGAATAATAAATTTAAATACAGTTAACCTCATCTCAAGATATCTGACACTCCATTAATATTTTATTTTTGGACAAAACATTAACTAATAAGTGATATTTTGGTGTAGCAATTAAACACAAATAATAAAATAACATGTCAAATAATAATTCTTCCTTTGGGCTGATTTATTATTCACATGTAAGACCCAAAAATTATCACGTGCTAATTACCACAAATATATATGTAATCATATTAAACATCAACTTTCCTTTTGGCCAATAAATATTTATATAATTACATATACACAACCAATTATATATATTGAAATAAACCAATTTATTTCCATAGAGGTCACTTTGGCAACATATTGGTTCAATTAACTAATCTCAACATATATATAACCATACTGTAATTTAATTTAAATTCCACAAAATTTTAAAAAATAAAATTAAGAATAAACTGTCTTAATACCAAATTATTTATATACTGAGCCAAACACAAACAAAATAATAATTATTATTATTATAATTGTTAATATAATATTATTATCATTATTTATAGTGAGAACAGAACCCAAGTAGCCATGTTAATATAAGGCTCCGATTAAAACAAATGAATTCAATTTGTAGAATTCATTTACAAATGAATTCCATATGAAATTTATGTTTGGAATAAAATTATTAAAATATAGAATTGAAAACGAATTATTTATTTTTATATTTGGAATAAATGAATAAATGAATTCATTTCTATTTTATTTACTAAAATATCCTTAATGCCAATTTTGATGTCTTTTTTTAATTATTCACAATTAAAAAAAATTAAAAACCATTAATCATCATTTTAAAATTAATAAATACTGAATCAATAATAATATAATTTAAAAAAAAGTAATATCCATATTAACATTCAGTGTAAACAACCAATATAATATTATGTCTATGAAAATTGTACTAAATAAAGCACTAATTAACTATTCTAATTCATAAAGAAATATGATTTGAACAATAATATTATTAAAAAAATCATACATACCGAATGATGCTAGTCAGTAAAAATTCAACGGATACGAGTCAAAATTCAATGATGGTGGTTTTGGGTGACAGAAGAATAGTGATAGGAGATGAAAAAGAACAGTAATGGAGAAAAAAGAATAATAAATTACGTTAATTGCACAAAAGTAATTTATTTATAACAAATGATAAAAAGGGTATTATAGTTTTTTCAATTTTGGCTCTTAAAAATATGGAATTTATTTGCAAATTTTACCTATTTTGATGGAAAATTTTTATTTTTTTTTGCATTTCAAATATGAAAAATGAGAATTACAAATGAATTTCATAAAATTTTATGAAATTCATTTATTTTAAGCACTACCTTAATATCAATTATAAACAATAAAATCGAAATCGAAATTCATGGCCACCGCACAAAAAGACAAAATCATGAAACCCAAAAGTAAGCAAACTGGCCAAAACTCAAATAACAGAGAAAATAAAATTAGCAAATGCCGACAACAGTAAATCATGCCCAAACCATGAATGTACACAGCATCGCATAAAACAAAAATTATTGCAGTTCAACTGTGTCGCAAAATTAAACAAACTGAAGAACAATTCAATTGCACCCAAGAACAATTCAATTGAACATCAAAAACAAAGCAAAAATAAAGATTTGTGCCGATAAACCATCAAAAGCATATATGCAACCGAAATTAAAAAAAAAATATTGAATAAAATCCTTAACCAATTTAAAAGAATTAAAACCCTAAAAATCAATTTTCAATTATTCAACATGAACCAGGCTCTGATACCAAATATAATAAATCCTAGAATTCATTTAGGCAATATTGATCATGTTAAAAACAAAATCTATAGCGGAAATGTACTTGAATTCATAGTTTTAATTGAAACGACAAAAATCTTGCAGCTAATGATCTTCCAAATTGATAGGTAAGGTGGAAAAATGTCTTTTGTGGATGAGAATAGAAGGACAACTTCCTTAACTTATAATTTGAGGACAATAACTCATTTATATGAAAATAAAGTTTTTCTTTATTTTTAATTTAGCCCATCATAAAATTAGAAATTACATAAAAGTATCTATACATTTAACCCATACTTCTAATATTATTATTATGGTCCACTTTAATTTCAATTAAATTAGACCACTTTAATATTTAGGCCAAGTCTTTTTAAATGATAGTTATGACATATAATTATTATAATCTTAATATATATATATATATAATGTATTTGTCCATAAATCCTAACAAGGGGTTGCTAAAATGTTCTATCAAGAGCAAATATATATTTTTTACTCTTTATTAATTTCACTGGCTTTATTATTAGATGAAGTATTCTCAAAAATAAATTAGGTAAAATTAAATAGATGAAATAAATATCTAGAATTAAAATATTATAGGAATTAATTTTTTGAAGAAAATAAAATGAAACTGTTGAGTAAACAAAACATAACCTTTTATCAAGGAAAAGAAAAGAAAAAAAAAAAACAGACCAAAAAGTACATAGAGCATTTGAGATTTAAATAAACTTGCAATCTCATATATATAAACAACAGCCATTTTAATAAATGTGGAACCGGTGAACTAAGCTACAGTTTGAATTTCAAGTATCTCTTACATAGCTTAGAAATTCACCCAAGAAAGAATGCAGAGGGACAGGGTGATTTGCAAGGCATGTTACCAATCCCTTCACTTCAAATGCATAATACATGCATTTATGCATTTTTATACTCGTATATAAATATCAACTTTGTTAAAAGGAGAAAAATCAACTAAACTCTCTCCTAAAATGACTAGTACATTAATGAATCCCAAAAGCATCTCTCTCAATCTTCTTGTTGCCATATTAGCAATATTATCATCAACACTTATAATTGATCCATATCCTTCATTTCTCAAAACCCAACTAATTAGATTTGGTTATACTTTTTCCAAGTCACCTATCATTTCCACTATAATCCCATACAATATTATTGAATATGGTGACTATTATCACCACCATACTAAACATGGCTCTACCAAAGGCAAAGGCAAAGGTAAAAGCAAGCTTATTAATATTTGTGATGATTTTCCACCTTATATTCCTCCTCCAGACTCCAATACAACCTCTACTATTTGCGTCGATCTTAATGGATGTTGCAACTTCACCACAATCCAATCTGCTGTTAATTCTGTTGCTAACTTTAGCCAGAAAAGAACTATAATATGGATTAACTCTGGCATTTACTAGTAAGTCATTATTATTTGAATAAAATAAATCTCTTTATTTAAGTTTATATAAATCAAATATAGTAACAACAACTAAGTACGTAATCAAATCTAGTATAGTGAATAAAAAATAGAAGTTAAAGTTTTATGCATGATTTGCTTTTTCCTGGTTGAATAATGATAATTAATATTGATGACTGGTAAATGTTTTTGTTAGCGAGAAAGTGATAGTGCCAATAACCAAAGAGAACATAACATTTCAAGGACAAGGGTATACATCTACAGCCATAGTGTGGAATGATACTGCTAATTCTTCTAATGGAACATTTCTTAGCGGTTCAGTACAAGTCTTCTCTAACAACTTCATTGCTAAGAATATAAGTTTCATGGTAAGATCAAATAAAATTATAGAGAGGAGAGGGTAGGTCATGATTAATTTGTTAATTAAAACTTGATCGATGATGATATTTTTGTATTGGAAGCAGAATGTAGCACCAATTCCAGGGCCAGGTGAATTCGGAGCCCAAGCTGTTGCAATGAGAATAGGAGGAGACCAAGCTGCATTTTGGGGCTGTGGATTCTTTGGAGCACAAGATACCCTTCATGATGACAAGGGCCGCCATTACTTTAAGGACTGCTATATTCAAGGTTCCATTGATTTCATCTTCGGCGATGCAAGATCACTCTATGAGGTTACCACTTCAAAAATCTCAACTACTTTAATTTTGACCCATTAAGCAAAAAAATATGATATTTATATAACAAAAGGTATCAGTATCATCATATGCAGGTATAAATAATATTAAAAATTTTCTTAATAGGAATTTATCATAAAAACTCCTAAATTTGTCCTATATTTTTTACTCATCTAAACTTTGCAAGCAATTTCTTACCTCCTGAAACTTTGTTAAAGAAACCCTTTGTCCCTTTAGATGCCACCTGACATAATTAGATATTATTGAACTTTTCAGTTGAATTTTAAATTGATTTTATCTTATTATGGCACCTAGCATTTTATGGCATATCTGGTTCATAATATTTTAGTGTGTCGCGTGACATGCTAGAAAGATAGGCACAAGACTATATATTCAGTTTGATTATAAAAATATGAAGATTTATGTTTTGCGTTTATTCAGTTTCATATGGTTTTAGCCAAACAAATCGTCTGCACTCCCCTACGTTTGAGCTTCACTTCAACAAAGTTTAGAAGGGCAAGAGGTCATTCACAAAATTTAGTTATGAAAAGCATTTTTTTAGGACAAGTTAATGGTGCAATGCTTTTATTTTTATTATTGGCATGGAAACATGCGAGTACTCAAGTTTGAGTGTTAGTCATACACTTGCAATGAAAAATATAAGGATATTGCAGAGCTGCCAGTTGATTTCGATGGCAAACCCAGTAGGAGCAGGACAAAAATCAATAAATGGAGCAGTAACAGCTCATGGTAGAACTTCAAATGATGAGAATACAGGATTTGCATTTGTAAACTGTACATTGGGAGGCAATGGAAGAATATGGTTAGGCAGAGCATGGAGACCATTTTCTCGTGTTGTTTTTGCCTACACATTTATGTCGGATATTATTGCACCTGAAGGTTGGAACGACATCAATGATCCCAAAAGAGACCAGTATGTCAGTCTATAATACTCCTATATTTTATATTGTCTCTAAAACATTACTTATTTCATTTCATTTTAATTACAATTTCCTATATGTGTGTGCATATATATAAATGCAGGACTGTTTTCTATGGAGAATACAATTGCACAGGACCTGGAGCCAATCTGAGTTTAAGAGCACCTTACGTCCAAAAACTCAATGGCACACAAGCTTCTGCGTTCCTTAATGTCTCTTTTATTGATGGGGATCAATGGTTGCAACCCTACAGTGCTTAGCCCCTCATCCCTAAATTATTATTATTATTATTACTACTACTACTACTACTAGTATTAAACCCGCATAGCAAAGTGAAAGTTGAGTGTTATTGTTTTAATGAAATTATATTTAAATTAATTTTTAGTCCTCAAAATACAAAGGTCGTAAATTATTTATACTTTTAACTTTCAAATATAATTGCAACGGACGACCGCATAAATATATAGTTGTTTTTTTTAGCCTAGCCTAAATAAACATGTACCTTTCTAATATACGTGTTTGTTTGTTATGCTATTCTTCTCTCTTATTGCATTTACCAATGCACTCAAAACTCGAGACTTCAACAATAAGGTATTATTGCCTTAAAATCTTAGCTAAATTGACTTCAACAATAAGAGCATGAAGTCAAAATCTTCCCACTGTTTGCCCTATTGTCAAATTCAATTATTTGTTTGTCAAATTTATTTTTAATAAAAAAAAAATCACATGACCTAATTCGCTAATCACCTACTTAGCAATAATTAATTTGAATCATGTTTCTTTCTGACCCATTTATATATTCATAAAAATATCCCAGCCTAATCCGTTTGATGATTATGTGAATATGATTACAAAAATTGTGAAACTAAAGTAAACTGCAGAATTATTTTGTTTAACAAAACTTAGATGATTTTGAGTTAAAGTTGATTAATGAATTAAAATGATCTATTAATCAAAATGATCTAAACTAAAGTTATATATGGTTAAATGTGCAAAATTATCCCCAAGTATACCACAATTGTCAATTGCCAATTTCTTAAAATTAGATCAATATTATGTTAGATGTACGGCGGGATAATAAGTCTATTTGGTTCATATTTTTATTTACATTAAATTTATATTAAGTTAGAATTAGTATTTTCCTTTTATTTAATAGTATATTAAATGTTAACCGTTAAATTAATATTTGATGAAGGTATTAGATCTAAAGTTAAAAAAATATATAAATTAGTTTTATTTCCACTCTAATTAAGATTTGCAAACAAAACAAAATACATAATAATCGTATTTTGGCTTTCCATTAAGTATCTGCTGCATAAAAATAGTTAAGGAAAAAAAATTATAGTTTACAACGTTCGTGATTGTTGAAATCTTTTCTTTTCATCATGTCGTATTCCGCTAAAAATAAGTGATCTATTTACTTTTTTTTGTGTGATTATTATCATATTCAAAATCTAAATGGGTATTAATGTTTATGATGATATTTGTATAAACTAATATCGAAATCTTACATGTGATATCGGAGCTTGTAATTTTGAATAAATAATAATTTTTAGATTTATGATTTGATAATTGTTTTAATTATGATGTCTATGAAAAATTATGATGTTGATATGAATATTATGATGTTCAATTGTTCGTAAGATTTAGAATTTTGCATCTAGATTAATTTTTAAATTAAAAAAAATAAAATAAAGAGGAAGTAGGTTGCCGCTGTAGTGTTTGGTTGCCGCCATAATGCAAGATACAAAGAAATTGTATTTGGGGTTGTACGTAGGGCAATCTAAATAAACAAATTAAATAAAAGGAATTTGATGATGTTGTCGCAGTGAAACAACAAAATAAAGGTTGCCGCCTAATGCATTTGGACAGTAGGGTTTAGTTATGATGTTTTTAGGGTAACAATTAAAAAAATAATAATATTAATTAATTAATTAACTAAATTGTTGTTGCAGTAATGAATCATTTACTATTGTAGCAATTTGTATCAAATTAGCATTGTTTTATTTGGATTTGTTTGAAATTATTATTTATGGTAAATTTCCATTTTGATCCATGAAGTTTTAATAATGTATAAATTGATTTTTAAAGTTTTAATTTTCTTCATTTTAGTCATATTAATGATATCTTAACTAAAATAAATAAATAAATTTAATCTAAATTCATCTTTTAGGATATTATGATGTGTTACTATATATATATAAATATATTAGTATTATAATTGTTTAGTTATATGACATTATGATTAAAATTAACTTGTTAGTCACCAAAGTGACTAAATTAATTTGAATGTGTAGTCATATAATTTATGTATTTTTTCAAATGCTATTATAAAAAAATTATTGGTTGATAGAAATTAAGAAATTTACCCAAAGTTAAATCAATGTTCTATAACTAATAAATGTTAAGGAGAAAATTAATATACTATTGTCATATATATATATATATATATATAGTTATCCAAAGATGCTATATGTATTTGGTAAAGTTTATTTAATTTTCTTATAAAGTTTAAATAGCATTCTAATGATAATAATGATATGTATTGTTGTGTTTACCCAAAAAAAACCTGCAATATATATATTTAATGTATGTATTTCCTGTATGAATATGTTAATAAGTGAGCGTTTATATATTTGTAGCTATTAACTTTCACTCTCAAGTTGCTTCTCTTACCTTGTTCACTGGTGTGAATTTTTTTAAATGGAGCAAGCAAGTCACTTTCCATTTAGGTGCATTAGATCTTGACTTGGCGCTATTAGAGGATAAGTCTGCTGACATTAATAATACTAGTACAGAGACTGAAAAGACACACCATAAAGCATGGATAAGGTCTAATAGATTATACTTGAACTTTATGCGAATGACAATTGCCAACAACATTAAGTCTACTCTTCCTAGCACTAAAAATCAAAATGCCAAATATTTTCTTAAGCTAGTGGAAGATAAGTTTCAATCTGCTGATAAGGCACTTGCAGGAACACTTATGGCTGAACTCACGACCATAAAGTTTAATGGGTCAAAGAGTATGCAGTAACATGTCCTTGAAATGATCAATATTGCGGCAAAACTTAAGACACTAGGTATGACTATGGAAGACTCCTTCTGAGTGCAATTTATCATGAACTCACTTCCTGCTGAATATGGACCGTTTCACATCAATTATAATGTATTAAAGGATAAGTGAAACATTGATGAACTGTCTAGTAAGCTTATTCAAGAGGAAGCGAGATTAAAGAAGCAATGAGTTCATTCTATTAACCTAGTGGGTCAAAGAGCTGGAAAGAAACTCAAATCAAAGGCTAAGAATATCAAGAAAAATGAACATACTAAAGTTTCACAGGTTGCTAATGATGAAAAGAATGGACAAAAATTCGATAAATGTCACTTTTGCAAGAAGCAAGGACATTATCAGAAAGATTGCTTAAAACTTAAAGCTTGGTTCAAAAAGAAATGTATACATTATGTTTATGTATGCTTTGAATCAAATTTATCCGAAATTCCTTTTAATATTTGGTAGTTTGATTCTGGTGCCACTACTCATGTTTCTAATATTATACAGTGATTCATTTCAATCCAAACCATAAGCCCAACTAGCAATTTTCTATTTATGGGGAACCGAATGAAAGCCCCAATTGAAGGTGTGGGGACTTATCGGTTGACATTAGATACTGGACATCACTTGGATCTAATGAACACTCTCTATGTACCTTCGATTTCTAAAAATTTAATTCTGTTTCTAGACTTGATGCTAGCGGATATACCTTTAAGGGTGGACATGGTTGTTTCAATTTGTATAAGAATAATTCCTTTATCGGCTATGGAATTCTTATGGATGCTTTATATAAATTGAAACTTGATGATATTTTTTCTGAATCCCTATTTAATGTTAATCATAATATTGGAATAAAACGTAGTTTGGCGAATGAACATTCTGCTTACTTGTGGCATAAACGTTTGGGTCATATATCTAAAGAAATATTAGAAAGATTAGTAAAGAATGAGATTCTACCAAATATAGATTTTACTGATCTTGGCTTATGTGTAGAATGCATTAAAGGCAAGCAAACCAAACATAGTAAGAAACGAGTCACAAGAAGCAGTCAGCTTGAAATAATACACACCGATATTTGTGGATCTTTTGACACTCTGTCCTTTAATGAAGAAAAATTTTTCATCACCTTTATAGATGATTTTTCACAGTATAGATATATCTATTTACTGCATGAAAAATCTCAAGGTGTAAATGCCCTTAAGGTGTTTGTAAAGGAGGTTGAGAGATATTAGATAAAAACGTGAAAATTGTAAGATCAGATAGAGGTGGTGAGTATCATGGAAAGTATGATGAATCTGGACAGTGTCCTCAAACCACAGTTCTAGAATTGTTGAAACAGGCAACGCCAAATTTTTAGAGAATGGCGAGGTTAGTGGGACTGTTAAAAATCGAGTTGTGAATATTAATAAAATAAGGGTTGATATTCCATTACCCATAAATGTTCTTAAATCCACAACTACAACAAATGATGTTCATGTTTTGAAAGAGCAAAATAATCAAGAACAATATTTGGATAATGAAGAAGCATCTCATGAAGAACCTAACTTACTACCAACTCATACAAATGAACCAGTTGGTATAGCCTTAAATAAACCTGTAAGGGTTAGAAGGTCGGCTATTCCTAATAATTATGTGATTTATTTGCAAGAGTCATATTTTGATTGTGGCATTGATAATGATCCTGTTTCATTTTCACAAGCCATAGGTAGCTATAAGTCTGAAATATGGATTGATGCTATGAAACAATAGTTAGAATCAATGGCTTAAAATAATGTCTGGAATTTTGTAAACTTTCTAGAAGGTTCTAAAAGGGTTGGCTGTAAATGGGTCTTTAAGACCAAATGCGACTCAAATGGCAATGTTAAAAGATATAAAGCTAAACTTGTTGCCAAAAGTTACACTCAGAAAGATTGCATTGATTATAAGGAGACCTTTTCACCTGTCTCAAAGAAAGATTCTTTGACAATAATTTTGGCATTAGTAGCTCATTTTGATTTAGAGTTACATCAAATGGATGTGAAAACAACCTTTCTGAATGGGGATCCTGAGGAGGAAGTTTATGTGGATCAACATGAAGGTTTTTCCGTTAAAGGTAAAGAAAGTGAGGTGTGTAAATTGAAGAAGTCAATATATGGACTTAAACAAACTTCCAGGCAATGGTATATTAAGTTCAATAATACCATTACTTTTTTCGGTTTTGAGAAAATCACTATTGATCGGTATATTTACTGGAAGATCAGTGGGAGTAAGTTTATATTTCTAGTTCTATATGTTGATGACATTTTGCTTGCTGCTAATTACTTGAGTATATTGCATAAGACTAAATAATTTCTTTCTAAGAGTTTTGAAATGAAAGATATGGGAGAGGCATCCTATGTGATTGGAATTTCAATATTCTACAAGAGATCAGAAGGTTTATTAGGACTGTCTCAAAAAGCCTATATTGAGAAACTTCTTGAAAAATTTAACATGGGCAAGTGCTCAGCAGGTGTTGTCCCTATTCAAAAGGGAGATAAATTTAGTTTTATGCAATATCCAAAAAATGATGTAGAACGTAAAAAAATGAAAATAATTCCATATGCTTCTGTTATGGGCAGTTTGATGTACCTACAAACCTGTACTAAACTCGACATCAGTTTTGCAGTAGGGATGCTGGGTAGATATCAAAGTAATCCTAGTATTGATCATTGGAAAGCTGCAAAAAAAGTATTGAGATACCTTCAATGAACAAAGGATTACATGCTCACTTATAAGAGGTCTAATCATTTAGATGTGATTGGATATTCAGATTCAGATTTTGCTGGATCTATTGATAGTAGAAAGTCAACGTTTGGCTATTTATTCCTATTAGCTGAAGGAGCTATTTCATGGAAAAGTGCCAAACAGTCTATAATTGTTTCATTCATTATGGAAGCAGAATTTATAGCTTATTATGAGGCTACAATTCATGCATTATGGCTGCAAAATTTTATTTCAGGGCTTGAGATTACCGACACCATAAGCAAGCCGCTGAAAATTTATTGTGATAATTCTATAGCAGTTTTCTTCTCTAAAAATGGCAAATATTTCAGAGGCGCAAAACACATGGAATTAAACTATTTTGTTGTCAAATAGGAGATTCAGAAACAAAGAGTGTATATAGAACATATTAGGAAGGATCTCATGATTGCAGATCCTCTAACTAAAGGTTTATAACCAAAGACATTTAAAGAAAATGTACTTAGGATGGGTTTTTATCGTATTGATGATTGATAATATAATATTTAACACTTTTGAGTTCAATAATAACATGTTTCTGAATTTTATATTTCTTATTCATTATGCTTATGTATTAGGGGTGGGCAATTGTCGGGTTCGGGTCAACCCGATCTGAACCCGAATAACCCGAAAACCGAAATATGGCAAATCTTATGACCCGAACCGACCCTAAATTATAATAGGGTCTCGAACCGAATAACCCGAAAAATTTTGGGCCCCGAATCGAATAACCCGTATTTCAATTTTTTTTTTGAATTTAAAACTAATTAAACCTTATTACCAAGTTTGAGTTGTTATTTTCATCAGGGCCACAATAACTTGAATACTAAGACAAATCAACCTTTTTCATGTTCTTTATATTATATACTTGCACAACATATATTACTTATATTACCTGTAACACATTTCATTATTTTCTCAATAAATTTCAATACTAACTATATGCTCCATACTTTGCTGCCTTTACAGAGAAAACGTTTATATGTGCATTGACAAGAATGAAAGTCTTTCAATTTCTTTTTCATATTTTTGGCTACAGTAATAACTGCACATATCCTTTTTGTGAAATTTACATACACAAATAAAAGAAAATGATGGTTTTATTTATCACTTGTTTATGCAGGGGAAGCTTCCTGGATTTGCGAGGGGAAGCTTGACTTCGGTTCTCCTTGCACACAAAGAAACATGGGACTATTATGTTTTGGCAAATCATAACATGCATTACTTCCAGATGAATGAAACTATCTAGGAATTCAACATCACAAGAATCTGCATATCCGTTTGATACAGACATGGAACTAGACTTTGGTACATGAATGAATTCCAGTCTAAGAATGTCAAGGTTAGAAAAATATGAATTTGAATTTCAAAATCATGTTACAAAAGTTACAAAATTATATAAATCTATTTTAAGTTGTGTTTAATGAATATATTATACTATAAATTAAACTCAGTTCATCAAATAAATTGAGTATATTTAACAAAACATAACCCGAAAACAGAATAAGAAGAAGAAGAAGAGGAACTTACCTTCGTTGATGCTACCGGCGGCAAAGACGAGCGGCGACGGCGACAGCGACGAAGGAGCTGAGCGGCGGCGACGGCGGTGGAGGAGAAGAGCGGCAGGGCAAAAAGAGATTTAGAGATTCTAGGGATTTAGCGTGAGGGAAAACTGAAAACAGGGAAGGGATAAAAGGGCAAACCGGGTTTGTTAAGTGTGGGTGGTTCGGTTTTTCCCATTTTCACCCGAACCGACTCGAACCCGAAATTTCACAAATTCTCCAACCCGAACCGAAATATCTGAATAACCTTACCCGAATTAATATTTCGGGTCGGGTTATTCGGGTTATTCGGATCGGTTCGTTTTTGCCCACCCCTATTATGTATACATGATTGTTTAAATAAGAAATTTGTATGTATTTTCTTAACAAGTATGTGGATTGTATATTGTTTATATACAACATAATAAGTTCTTAATGTAGTGGTATATGGAAGAAAGTATGCGACTATACTGTGTATGACCGCCATAACCCCGCATTATCTAATTTGTTGTATCGAGGTGTTTATGATGTTAACACTTTATAAGATTTAATCTTTACTAGCCTTATATTATACTATTAAATATAATAATGAAACATCCGTCCAAGTGAGAGAATGTTAGATGTATGACCGGATAAGAAATCTATTTGGTTCATATTTTTATTTAAATTAAATCCATATTAACTTAAGATTAGGATTTTTTTTTATTTACTAGTATATTAAATCTTAACTGTTAAATTAGTAATTGATAGATGTGCTAGATCTAAAATTAAAAGGGTATATAAACTAGTTTTCTCTCCAACTTAATTAAGAACAAAACAAAATACATAAGGATCGTATTTTGGCTTTTCATCAGGCATCTGCTGCATAAAAAGGCTTAAGAAAGAGAAATTAGTTTACAACGTTCGTAATTGTTGAAACATTTTCTCTTCATCATGTCGTATTCCGCCCAATGTAAGTGATTTATTTACTTTTTCTATATGATTATTATTATATTCAATATCTGAATGAGTATTAATATTTATGATGATGATGTTTGTATGAATTAATGTTGAAATCTTACATATTACCCTTTTCATCAAAATCTAACTTTCCAATTTGATCGATATTGAATATAACTTTGTGAAAATCAAATGTTATTTATATATATATAATACATATTTACGGAGTCATTGTTGAGCTTATGGCTGAGGTCACCTAATTTGTCAATGTTTTTTTTTAAGGAAAAAAGAATTTTACAAAAGACCTAATTTTATAGAAACTATCTCAATTAATTATTCGTATAAAAAATATTATTTTTTTTCTTGAATTAAATCTCAACGGTTTGAGCTCATTCAATCATCTATGGAGTTTTAAGGTGTATTTGTTTGATGGTATGGTTGATTCATTAATATATTGTTCTCTAAAAAACAGTGTTTGAGATAATGATTCTGTGTATGGTAGTACAGTATATGATTTTTGTCCGTGATTCTTAAATAATGAAAATACGTTATTTTGAAAATAACCAATTTAGTGATTTTTCATAATTTTCTGAAACTACTTTTACTTTTATAATCTTATAACTTTTACTTTTTACCATATTATTTAATTTTTTAACAACTAAAATTTGGTGATTTTTCATGATTCTCTGAAACTACTTTTACTCTTCTAACCTTATAATTTTTACTTTTTTATCATATTATTTAATTTTTTAACAACTAAAATTAATGAATCACCTACCAAAATTAATGAGCAAGCTACTTTAACCAAAATTAATGAATTTCTACTAAATAAATATTTATTTAATTATTTTAAAAATATTAATACCATCTTAAAATATTAAAAATTATAAAAACAATTAATATTTTTATAAACTGAAAAGCAGTTAAGTCATTTTTATAATAAAAACTATACAATATCATATAGTTAAATCAAAAAAAAATATTATAAAATCACATAATACTATACAGTTTTTTCAAATATATTATTATTATAATGATACTGCATCATACCATACAGTACATTAATGAATAGAAGCTTACCACCAAACAAATACACCCCTCATGGTCAATTTGGGATTGGATTGTAACCATTCATTAGTTAAAAATCACGATGGGCTGATTCTGACTTATGGCCTCGTATTAAAAACAAAAAGATGTGCCTTATTTACGATTTGCCGAAAGCCCAAAAGCCGGAGCTATGGCCCTATATTTAATAAATAATGTATTTAATACCGTATCAACCAAGTTTTAATTTAACAGTGCATTAAAAAAAATCAATTTAGTAGTAGTATTAATTTAATAATCAAATTGTACTGCATGAATTGAATATTCTAAGTTTCTAACAGTAGATCAGGGTACTAAAATCATCAGCAATGGAATTCTGACATAAATGGGACTGAAATTGAGTTTTCAATTAGGATGGGTCCAAGTTAGAGCGACAGTCCAATTTAAAATTTATTAATAAAATACTAATTATAATTTTATATTATTTACTTTTCTATTTTTATTTTCTTCCTCTTTCTATTTATCTTACCACAGTAATTTTTTTCTCTTTTCAAAATTTCAATTCACAAGTTTTATTTTTACTAAAATATTATATTGTTATCTAATTTATAATGTAAACCAAAATTTTCACTAATCCTTTGTGTTAAAATTACAATTTCAACCACCAATTTTATTTTTTTTAATATTAACCATGTTTAAAATTATAATTTTATTTATTAGATGAAAAATATTTTTTTCAAAAATTAATTAGACAAATTTAAATATTATACATTTAATTCAAACCAAAAATTATCATAAAAATTAATTAATAAATGTATCAATTTTTTTAAAAAAATTGTGTAGGGCCACAATTGGATTTCAAAAATAGATGATGTGACACTAATTTTACACGTATTACAAAATTTTAAAACTATTATGCAGTACATGAAGACACATTATTAGAGTAATACATTATTAAAATCACTCTTTTATACCATATGATATTACAATATTGTACGAAAATGTCACTTTAATCCAAAAACGAAATAAGGCCACAAAAAATTCATATGGCAAGCTGATGCTTCACTTTAAAAATAACTTATCGATAATATAATCGACCACATGTAATATTCGAAAAAATATAATTTATATAATAAGATTACATGTTTCAATGATGTGATTAGTTGCCTATAAGATTATTAAAAAATAATAATTACATGGAGTGTAGCATTTATTCTATTTTTTTTTTGGCCAAATGGACATTTTTTATAACATTATTTGAATTTAGGTTTTTTTAATATAATTTAATTATAATTAATCATGCCTCCAAAATGTAATTATAAAAAAAATATATGTATCCCGTTTAGAAAAAATACTTCCTCGTTTACAGGAACAGGAGAGAAGAGAGACAACCGTACTAGACTGATATTTTTGCAATTGTACCATTACTTTGCTACAACCCAACAAACCTCCGTGGCCACATCATACTCACATGACCTAACACGTGCAACTTGAAGAACAAATATAAATGGCAAAAACAGATTCATTTCCATGCATTATCTCTTTTACTTAACCAAACACGTCCTTACAATTTTATTTTACTTGTTAAAGTTTATCCAAGTATTTTATTATTATTATTATTATTATTATTATTTTTTAATTTATCAATTTTAGATTTCCAATCAATATTTTCAAACAAGATTTTTATTCCATTTTTAAAACAGAGAAAATATTATTTATTATAATATATATAATATAATATTCTATCAAGAGTAGACCGTATCTTTAACCAAACACAAAATTTTTGAAGAAAGTCCAAATGAATTGTTGAGCATACAGAAATTTTGGAGGCCAATAAATATTATAAATTAAAGAAAATAAAATAAATAAAAAAGAAAAATTTTCTAAGAAGAAAGGAGGAGGCTGTTCTTCATACGTTTCATTCTCTTCTCAGTATCCAAAACTAACAGAAATTACGCCTCTCTTGTTTTCTCTCTCTCTCTCCCCATTCCCACAAACAAAACCCTAATTTTTGTTTTCCGTCTCTTTCTCCAGAAAAGCTCTAACCTTCAAACATTGACATTATAATCTTTTCGCTTAACACATATTTTCTTATATTTTCTCTCTTTTGTTGGCTTCTCTGCGTTCCTATTTTTCTATCTATCCTAAGACTGAAACTCTGTTTTATCTGCTTTGCAACGCATTGTTTGGGATTGGGAATAATTACATTTCGACAGCGGTTATCGAAACGGTTACGTTTTTGGGCTGTTACAGCCCTTTAATCATAGCGCGCTAGGGTTAGTTTCTCTTCTCCCTCGCTTTGGCTGTCTCTCTTTCATATTCTATCTCTAGTTTCCCTTTTTCTACTTTTCTATTAAATTTAATCATATTTTTGTTTTTGCTCAAACCCTAGAACGTTGTAGTTGCACAGATAGAGGTTTGTGTGTATAACTAGGGTTTCTATTGGTGCACATTATTCTTGGTTGGGTTGTTTACACTCTGATTTCATCGGTCCTTTAGGGTTTCCCATTAATTGCGCTGTTTGATGGTGTGAACTCGTGTTATAGAATCGTGGGTATTGTTGCCGTAAGATTTTGGGACATCTGTATTTCGGCTTTTTTGTCTCTTTTATTGGGGATGAGGGTCTGCTGAGCGTATTTTTGTTTGTTATCTGCAATTCCATCTTTGATTGAAGATGGAGGCGTAGAGAGATAAAAGTGACAGGAGCTGGAGGGGCTTTTGATTTATTAATTGCGTACTTGTGTATGGTCTCACATATTGTTCTTGCCATTGTCGAGCTATTTGTGCTGTGGGCTTGCACTAACTTCAGAGCTGCGTATTTCAAAAGAATTTGCTTTGTTTGATCTCTATCTTGTCACACAGAGAAAAACCAATTCCAAAAGACCAATTTAGAATACAATGATTTTCAATTTCTGACTTGGATAATTGGAGTTCACTGGAGCGAGGTTAGGTTATAGGACTAGTAATAGAAGGTAGTGATTTTTTGTAGGAGGATTATAATTTTGTTAGAAGGGGGTGAAGAAGGCGAGAGAAGAATTTTTCTTTTCCTCATTGAATCTGATGATGTTCAGCACTGCTCCTTATGGAAAGAAGTGAACCTACATTAGTTCCAGAATGGTTGAGAAATTCTGGAAGTGTTTCAGGTGGTGGCAGTTCAGCCAACCACTTTGCATCATCTTCTTCTTTCTCAGGTAATTTTTCCCTTTTCAAATTTTCCGCTCCTTTTGGCGCTTCAAATTCTTATGTTAATTTTGAGCATGTATAGTCATTTAAGTTCTATTTTCTTGCATACTTCAAGATTGATAACTGTGTTATTATTGTCAAATAGATATCTCATCGTCGGCACAGCATATTAGAAGCAGGAATTCAAAGAGCATAAGTGATTTTGATTCACCTCGCTCTCCTTTTATCGACCGAACCTCTTCATCTAATTCCCGAAGGAGTTCTAATAATGGGTCTGCAAAGCATGCATACAGTAGCTTCAGTAGAAGTCATCGTGATAAGGATAGGGAAAGAGACAAAGAGAGGTTGAACTTTGGGGATCATTGGGATCGTGATGTTTCTGACCCTTTTGGAAGCATATTGTCAAGGACTGAGAAGGACACTCTGCGGCGTTCCCATTCTATGGTGTCAAGGAAACAGGTTGAGGTGTTACCTCGGAGATCTGCTGTGGACTTAAAAAACGGGAGTAGCAGCAATTATGCAAATGGCAATGGCTTGATATCTGGGACTAATGCTGGTACTGGCATTCAGAAGGTAGTGTTTGAAAAGGATTTTCCATCCCTCGGCAGTGAAGACAGGCAAGGAGTGCCTGATAATGGAAGGGTGTCTTCTCCTGGCCTGACCACGGCTGTCCAAAGCTTGCCCATTGGTAGCTCTGCTATTGGTGGGGAGGGGTGGACCTCAGCTCTGGCAGAGGTGCCCCCTATAATAGGAAACAGTAGCAGTGTTTCTTCATGTGCTTTGCAAACATCAGCTTCCTCTGCATCTGGGGCTTCAAGTGCATTGTATGGTCTAAATATGGCTGAAGCATTGACTCAGGCTCCATTGAAAGTTCGTGCTGCCCCACAGGTAGAGCAGGTAACCTTTGCATTCATACAGTTATTATATTTATAGCTTTTTTAGGTCTAATGAGGAGTTCTTATATTCTTGTAGATATCTGTCCAAACTCAAAGGCTTGAGGAATTAGCAATTAAGCAATCAAGGCAATTAATTCCAGTGACCCCTTCAATGCCTAAGAGTTCGGTAAGAGCACTGCCTTTGTGATATCGCAGGCTTTGTGTTATTTTTCTAACTGGTTAGGCAACCGCTGTAGTATCTGATTCATGGCGTATCTTCATGATGTATGATATGGTGTTTGTCTTTCAACATCTGATAGAATAAAGTTCCAATCGGGAGTACAGGATGTAGGAAAGTGCCTGGTTGGAACCCCTTTTTTTTCTTATCTTGAAATACATATTTTACATTTTAATCCTTCTGGAATCTAGTTGCTCAATACCAGATCAGGAGCATTTTAGATGAGGGTTGAATGATTCTTCATTTCTATCATTGCTTCCTTTGCCGTCATTTTGTTATGTTAATGAAGATGCATTTATGTCCATTGGAGCTTCTCATTGTTGCCCCTGGTTCTTCTTCTCCATCTCATTGTTCACGTCACGTGTCCAGGTAGGTGGATGGCCATACGTGGTACCATTCTATTTTCTCGATCCGGATTTGGGTGGATGCTTATTGCAAAGTCTGTTGACCTAGGTTTTCTTCAGTTACATGAATTCTGAGGAAAAATGCACATTGAGCAAGATGGTAGACCTTGACACTGCATAGCAGTCCTACCATACTATTCCAGGAATCCTTAGATTAGGCCCACCATTTTTTACATTAAAAGCTTTCTTTTCTATCTTAGGTTGGGGTTGGTTTTTACCTTTCTTCATATCTTTCCTTTCCTTGTAGAATGAATGGACTTGTTGCATTTTTCTTTGAGTTGTTTTTTCTTTCAAGTTTCTTTAGTTTATTTTACTGAATTCACTATGTTGTAATATTCATTCACAAGTTAATTCTTGTACCTTAAAATTAGCATGGTTGTGGCTCTGCAAGTTGGTTTCTTTAGTTTGTGTTACTGACTTCACTATGTTGTAATATTCACTCACATGTTAATTCTTATACCATAAAAATAGATGGGTTGTGTCTTCGCAAGTGGGTTGGTTATGTCAAGACAAACATATTCTGGTTAGTTGGAATTGGGGAATGAAAAATAAGCTTACAAATGTGAAAACTGTTACTGCTGATATCTGGTATGTTTGGCTAGAGAATGCGGTTCTGGATGTTTGACGGGGATATGGCACGCTTCTAAGGGCTCTAGATTCTATTGATTATTAGATTCCTTTCCTGGATTTAGATATAGGGTGTTTCTTTTTCACATAGTTGCGGTCCTACAGATCCTTGAAGATTTTAGACCTGTTCATTTCAATCTCTCTCTCTCTCACACACATGTGTGCGCTCACGCATACATAGTCGCACTCTTGTAATTTTAAAGTAATCTTGTGAATATGTTGGACCACAACTTGAATGCCATATATGATGTAGGATGGGCATGCTGGTAGTTGAATTATTTTCTGAGAAGCTAACTGTTTCCCTAAAGATGGTCGATGAATGAGCTCACTTATCCTTGAGAAAAGTCTAATTTCTTTTTATCTGAAAATTGTGTTATTGAACTAGGAAAGCTCTGGTGGTGTTGTGGAATTATTTTTTGTATCTTGATTATTTTGTCTAGTCTTATCTTGAAATTTATGGGTTAATCTTGTCCCAGATTTCAATGATTGAATTTGTTTGAGATGCATAATTTGATAAAAATGTTGTATTGAAGGAGGAGAAATGGCACGATCGATTATTTCCTTGCGTGACTACATTTTCTCTGACTTATTTACTTGCATGTTTTCCTTTATCAGGTTCTGAATTCATCAGACAAATCAAAGCCCAAAACAGTAGTCAGATCTGGCGAGATGAATGTGGCTGCCAAGACTATGCAGCAGCAGCAGCCCTCTTCATTGCACCCTCCTAATCAATCTCTCCATGGGGGGCACATTAAACCAGATGCATCCAAGGCCTCTCATGGGAAGCTCATGGTTCTCAAACCAGCAAGAGAAAATGGTGCATCCTCCTCTCCAAAGGATGTTGCAAGTCCAAATAATGCCGGCAGAGCTGCAAGCACCCAACTTGCTGCTCCTCCAGTTCCATCTGCACCTTTGAGGAGTCCAAACAACCCTAAGCTTTCTTCTGGGGATCGTAAATCAACCAGCTCAAGTTTGATTTCAGGGTTCACTGTGGAAAAGAAGCCATCTCTTTCACAAACCCAGAGCCGAATTGATTTTTTTAATCTACTGAAGAAGAAGACATCAACAAGCAGTTCTGCAGCTCTACCGGATTCATCATCTGCTGTTTCATCTCCTACCAGTGAGAAATCTTGTGAAGTAAGCAAGGAAACAGAAGGTGATCCTTCAAGTCCTCAGGTTACTAAGAATGGTTCTGAGCTGACTAGCAATGGTGGCACATGTGAAGAGGTTCAGAGGTTTTCTGAGGAAGAGGCTGCTTTCCTTCGTTCTCTTGGATGGGAAGAAAATTATGGGGAGGATGAGGGGCTTACAGAGGAGGAGATCAATACTTTCATTCAGGAGGTAAGCTGTTCTCTTTCTTCTTTTTTGTTTTATATATATATATATTGGCAGCACAGTTAGTCATTGATTTGATTCTGGATGTGTAGTTTGTTTAGTTTCCAATTTTTGGTCTGGTTTGAGAATTTCTTTCTGATGTTGTTTAGGAAATCAAAATTGTCGAATCAATCATTTTTTTGTTTTTTATACTTCCTGTAATACACTAGGTGTATATTGCTGATATAGCAGCACAGGATCTCTGTATTTAATTGCTGTGGTTATGAAGGTTGAGGTTGTTTACAATTGACAGATGCTTTTTCCTTATATGTGCTTCATTTTCTTTGGCAGTGCATCAAATTGAAGCCATCACTGAAACTCTGCCGAGGCATGCAGCAAAAGCTGCTTGAGTCTCATGCAACTGGTTTGGTTGGAGCTTCCTCTGAACTGAGCTCCTCTGACTCTGGATCAGAGATGTGATGCTGTTTCCTTGAGTGAGTGGTAGTTGCAAGAATTCCAATTTTTGATGGCAGATGGTTAGTTTACTGTTTTTCTCTTTTCTTTTGAAGAAAGCTGACGAGTTTCGAATGGAAGGAGAGGTGGATTTTTGGTGGGAACTCTACATTTTGCAAATAGTGCAATAAGTCACAGGTGCCCCGATCCTGCCTTCCCAGTAGAGGGAAATTTTAGGTGTCAAGGTTGTTTTGGGGAGAGGGTAGGATAGGAGCTATTTTGTCTGTAATTGAAGATGCTGGGGGGAATTGCATCTTGGCTTTTTCTTTTATTTTTCTTTCAAGAGGGTTTGATTCTACAAGGAAAAAAGGCTTATGGTGTTGCTGTCAATTTTACGGGAAAAAAAAAAAGGAAATCAAAAAGTTTGATTTTTAGTTTATTTCATGCTAAATTTTTTTTCTGGAGTTGTTTCTCTGTTCAATTAGAGCAATTTTCTGCAGATTCTAGGCCCAAAACATGCACAAATAAATAGTAATAAGCAGTAGGAGCAGCACAATTTTTGACTTTTGTCTTCGTTGATCAATCAAGCAAAGTAACCACTAAGTCATGTCGCTGAATAAGAGATATGTCCGGATGGTTTGAGGTTGTGGTCTTGCATGACTCAAGTTGGGTTTGTAAAGACTTACAGTTAGGAAATGTTGGGCCAAGGCTCATATTTTCGCATCGATGCTCTATTATCACCTGCCCTTGAGGTGGGAGAATATTGCAAAATTAATTAAAATCCTAATTTCTATCTTGATTAGGTCTCTTACTGGTCACCCCTCCTACCGTTTTTCTAATTAATTAAAAAATAGCCCCTCGTATCGTTATTTACTGCTCGCCTCTTTATATTTTCTATTATTCAAAGGGGCTCCGATCTACACCTCTCTAGCCATGCTCCTTTATAGCAACGCAGTTCCAGCATTTAGAGATCATGCTTGTTATTTTGATGATTTCCGTGACCATTCAGAACAAGAATCTACTATGAAATTCTTTCTATCCATTAAAACTGAAATCAGGTTTTGTTCTAGAAGAAGAAAATAATTTGTAATCCATTCTTCTGTGGAACTAATTTATTTGATTGCAGATATTTCCGAAGCACCTCTAACAGAGAGTCGAATAGCTATTTGGATAAGTCAATCTCTTTCAATTAGGTCAGTCAACATTTATGGGTGTCAAATTTTCAATACAAGATGTTATTCGTTACAATTCATCTCTGTTAAATTTTTAGGAATTTAGGCCTGCAGACGTTTTAACAAAGTAAATTGTATTCCTTGATCTTTGTTGTAATAAATAAAACTAAAGAATTTCTTTTGTAGAATTCGGAATACATGGATATATTTAACATGGATATAACTGGAATATGTTCGAAGCTCCAAAAAAAAACTTCGCATGTTTCATGTTTTAAATGAAAACGTAAGAAGGATGAACAATGCTACACCTAATAATTGACATTGATTATTTTGTTATTTACCGCTCTCATAGGTACTTATGCCTTGAAAACAATAGTCATTTTAATTTTCCCCTTAGGTTGAGGAGAAGATTCTGTCGCCAAAACATAAAAATAAAAAGTTCCTTCGGCTCCATTAATGTAAATCAATAACAGTGATCTGTACGAAAAAGTAGCAAGCGAGGTGCTGCACAATTTGTGAACTAGCAATGAAAGGTTGGTGAGCTACCAGCGTTGCTGCTACGCCTCAATTTTTCCCCATCTTCCCTTTTCCTTTATCGTTGCTAACTTCCTAAATCGACCCACCTTGTAGGTTATCAAGTTCAATCAATCAATAATGGATGACTGTTTGATATATACAATTATGATACACTGAAATCATGCAATTACTTTGTGTTTAACAAAGTAAAGGTTATGTAAAGGTGGGAAAAATAGAAAAGGAAAAAAAAATATGGGGGTTACTTTATAGGTAACCACCATTGGGTAATTGAAAATAAAACCTAACCAATGATAGAAGCAAAGTACAAAAAAAAATCAAAATATAAGCACATATTGCGATACATAAAAGCCAACAATATTCCAAATGCATGACCAAAGGGTAGAATATAATGAGTTAATGATACATAAAAGCCACCAACAGAGCTGCATAAATTAGAACTCAAAGTTAGAAACACTGAGATAACTACAAAACTTATGCAGGTTGGGGTTACTGGCGATGCTCAAGATTGTGATACAGCATAAACATGTACAGGCGGTGACTATATTTCATCCCATTGAATAACTAAGTGAATCGTAAATGCAATCTCTACCTTTCAAAGGGATATGTACTGATCTCCCACAATTCATTCTGAATGTGATGTCCAATAGATGAGCCCACTGTAAGAAACAAGTTTTAGTCAAACAGAAGTATGCATGAGTTAGAGAAAAGAAATAGTTAATATGAAACAACATTTTAGCACTCGAGCGTAAAATGTCTGGTGTGAAATTCTAAAATAATGAATAAAAAGGTCTCTGCATTTGTGCCAATGCATGAATTGACAACCCAACAATCCACATCAAACGTTATGCAACAGATAGGAATATACAAATCAAAGAAATGCTTTACCTGATCAACACAAACACACACTGCAAAACACCTGCAGTTCCTGTCCAGACTGAAGACCCACTTTTGACAATTGAATCTTCTATTAATAAGCCCACGGATGCCGCTAGGGAGACGAAGGATACAACATAAGCAAAGAAAAGCCAAAGCTTCAATCTGTTGCAAGTTTGCAAAGGATAAGTGAACATCACCTTGAGCAGGAAAACAGAAAGTAAAGCATCTATTCTCATATATCAGTTTCAACTGGAAATTACACAATCAAAAAGGTGCTGGAGAGCAAAGGTCAAATTTACATCTATTTGAAACATGCACTCCTTGACACTTGCAAGACAGTCGCAAACTACAACTAGCACTTGTCCAATTTCTTGAATACAAGCATAAACAAAAATATTTTATCAAGCAATATAGTCCAAATTTCATATCTGTGATAAGTTTTGGCCAATGCAACTACAGTAAGAATTGTAACAATCAATACTGTGAAAAAGCTGAAGTTAAAGTCATGCTTAGAGAAACTTGCATAAAGTCTCAACTAAATCCACATCACCTTGTTTTTGACCTTTTCCACTCAATAATCTTCATATATTTGCTTTTCTTCAGCACAATGTAATATTACAGGTAACCAAAATGAAAAATTAAAATATCATTACAAACAAGAACAAAAGATGATTAACGTGAACACCAAATATGGCCACAACTGTTAAAGCCTGCCTAATTCTCACTAGAATTAAATGCCAATTACCAGGATATTTGCAGGGAACATCTGTAAGTGAGAAGAATTAGAATCACTAAACACAGCAAACAATTTGATATAATGCAAATGCATGGATATTTTAGAAAACTAATATTAATTGGATTGCACCTATACATAACAGTAAATATAGTTGAAGTTGTAGATTACGCCCATACAGGTATGCTTGTTGTAAGAATAACCTAGCTTGCTGCTCAAACCCAAATCTTGAGCTTCTATAAATAGGTTTTCATCAACATGTGCCAAGTTAACTCAATATAAATTTGACAGCAAAGGCAAAAACTCATGTCTGCATGTAGAATAATCATTCTCCTTGTCCATATCATTTCAAATAACTTGAAGGCTATCATGTCACACCCAAAATCCTGGATGATAAGTAGTAGGGAAGGAGCTATTAATCAGATAAGAGAACAATAATTAACCCCAGCCCCAAACATGAAGCATATAACCATACTGCAACAGAAAATTAACAAACATTGGGAATCAAATGAAAAATGTATAAAAGAACTTTAGGAGATACCAGAGAAGGACTATCCCATGAAACCTACTTTTGTGCCTTACAATATGCTTTATACGTGTAGAATTCTCATCAGATGGTGTGAGTTAGAGAATGAAAGGGGATGCTTAATACCATGATGAGTTCAAAATTTGAACTAAACCAAATTAACTGGATGCACTCACAAGAGTTGCTTCTCTCAACAACTCGGACCAAAAGTGCAAATCCTTATGCAATTCAATGTTGAAATATAAATCTTCAGCTTGAGAAGGATAAGATAAATGCCATGTGGCAAAAGCATGTTACCAAAATAAATAGAAGTCATATTGTCATTAGAAACTCTGAAAAATTATTGACAAGCACACACAGAGTATGACCAGCAATGGCACTTCAAGAATATGAAAATTGTATTGACATACAATAGGACAGTCTAATAAAATCGATGGCTGGTTCCCATTGCCTTCAAAAATGACATGTACTTCTTCATTTATTACATGCTATCAGATATTGGCTAGATCCACCAGAAACCCAATGCTACACTTGCCACACGCTTCATATATGGGTCGGGAAGATTCTTAAAGTAGTGTCTGACTTTCCATGGCTTCAATGGATTAACAAGGCTAAAACTAATCCATTGTGTGACAAAACTGGAAGTCCTTTGTATGAGCTGAAGGAAGTACGCATGCAACATATTCTGTATACCCCCATAATCACAACAATTTTTATCATATCTCATCTAACATGTGAGCATGAAAAATTTGTTATTTTATAATGAAATTGACTACCAATTGCTCCATAAAAATGGCTGAAGGAATTATGAGTTGGGTAAGTTATGTTTTTTCTTTTTATGATATATTGGCAGATGCGTGCAAATTGTTAAAGCAGTCCAGCTGATTCAGGCATTAAATTTTACCCCACACTTGCTCTACTCTGCATTGTCAACTTAGAGAATTGTAGAGGATCCCTAAGTCTGAGCTTTCTCAAAGTTAGGAAAGGAATATCTTCTGACTACCAACTGCACTTCATTAATGATGCAAATCCATGGTTGCAGTAGAACTAAATGCAAGATAGTTCATTCAAGCGACCTTTTTTAGGATCGTTTATGAATCTACTGAAGTGGTTTGCATCATATAATTACTCTCCAATTTAGGTGAGTAAAACCCCAAGTATCCACAGAAAGTAGACATTCTTTCAAGCCTAATGGAAAAGACCATCTTCTAATTGTACCAAAAGAGTTGCCCCTCGTCCAAAGCCAAGAGAAATTGGGTGCCAAGAATTAAATTAGATGCCTCCCTTGATTGCACAATGTATTACAAACATATAGCTAACAATTTATTCCTATGCATTCCCCCACACCATACATTGACAAATATCATCATTTATTAATAACTACGGACTTGAAAGATACGTAGATGATTTTGCAGAATATGTTAGTATAAATGCCTTAACGTGTCCATCCCATTCATAGCACATAATACCTTTGAATAGCACAATTCCACTTCATTGTGCAGGAATCAATTCTCCAGTTGTTCACTTTAAGTGGAACCATATTTTAGAAATCCTGCAAAGCATTTCAAATCATTTTTTATACTGGATTTGAAATCTTGTTATTATTACCCTCCAGACTTTTCAGATGAAGACCATTTTATTCAAAGCAAAACAAATAGATTCTCCACATTGAACGTCAAACCCTCCCGAAATTAGCGATTTTTAAACATTGAGTTTAGCAACAACAACCTGCTACGGATTCCCCAATTCTAAAATATTGCATGCCACCCTTTCTTTTCCTATGTATGTGTCAGCACAAATCCGGGCTTTTCCTATATTCTGCTATTCAGTGGCAACAAATGTCACAAATATTGCTTAATAGATTTAGCAGTACAGGTGTGCTGCTCATAGATGCATGCATCATATATAACCTTGCAATTCTCATTGGCTGTTGAGCCTTCTGTCAGGCAAAATTCAATTGATTGCTCACTCTTCAACCATGCCTCATACACACTGCAACATTCATTTACGGATAACTCTACATGTCAACTCAAAAGGAGAAAGAGGAAGTGCTGAGACTGCATTTGTACAACTTTAACAAACCTCTCTGTGTACAGTAAACTTTCATAAGGTGGAATACATAAATAGTGAAAATATTCATCCATCAAATAAGTTACCCAAGACCTTCATGTTGCATCTGATCAGACCAACAATTATGGACCGTGGGTCTACCAAACAGAGCAAGAATTCTTAAAATTTAATGTTAAATTCATCGTGGTCCACCATGGATTAATTTGATTTCAAGCCACATGCTACATCTATATCTTATTGACACAAAATGAATAAGTTGTTTAAACTATTGTCAGAATGTCCATTTGGCTTTTTATCTTGCTCCATAATTTCAAGGTCAGAACATTGCAGCAGCAAAATCAAAGAAAAAAATGGCAATCTCCATCATAATTTGCAAATACAATAATTGGACAATTATTGAAGGCTCTCTGTATCTAGACACCGCTACGAACTTGTAACACTATTCAAATCACGCATCTCGTTCTCTCCATCAATGGTAATTTCCTCAATCCATACCAATAAATGCGTCCTATTCTAACAAAATGAAGGCTTTATTTTTCAAATTTACTGCTATAATGACTTCAGCTTCAGCTAAGCACAAATAGCTCATGAAAACGCAAACTCGAAATCAGAACGATCCAATCAAAATGGATTAGTACCAAAGAAAAAGCAAACTGAATAAGGAATTGATACAGAATTGCTAACCTCCACTCGCCTTCTTCATAAGGAGAGTAGTCGATATCCTCCTTTCTGACGCAATTAAACATCAAAGCTGCAACAGAAGCAAAGATGCCTGCGAGAAAACGAACAATCAAAACCCTAAAATTTAAAAAAAAAAAAGGAAAATTTTCCGAGAGGAATAAGATTATACCAGGAAGGTAGTGAACAAAGGAGACTTTGGCAGAACTGCAAACAACGGCGTCAATCCAGAACCACCAGCCGGCACCGAAAACTGCGCCTGCAACGCCGGGGCCGAAGATCGCCCATAACTCCGGCAAATCCATATCCCAACCGGTTATTTACTTTAAATTACTATTAATAACTGATAATTAGAGATTGGAGTCTAGGCGAAAGTTCCAGCTAACTTTCAACTGTAATGGACCCTGACTACGAAGCACCTTCTTACCTTGGATGGCACTCTTTCTTTTGTCCTTTTGGTTTTTCCGGTAACTTATGTCCTGAACCTTGTTCGGATCCTAATACAATACTCCCGGTCTCACAAATATTTGGTTCTTTTCTTAAAATAAAATAAAAATGTAATTTTGGAAAAATATATATATATTTAGAAGTTTAGAGTTATGTGCTGTGCTGGGGGTGGCACCACCAGTGAGGTATGGAACTCATTCTTATGGAGACATCAGTACTAAAATTGGCATTTGATGTGTCGATTTTACTGAAACTATTACTGCAGTGTCAATTTGAGACAACATAAATTCCAATCTCTGATTTTCAGCGAACAACTCTGTTTGAAAACAGCTATAAGGCCTCTTCATTTTCAGCAAACAATTCTCACAAAATATATATATATATATATATCAGTTGGGTCTGATCAAAATCCAATCCAAATAACATGTGATTTGAATATTACAAAAAAAAACATTTAACCCTACTCGATTCGAAATTAATATAGAGGCTCGATCCATGTAATTTGAGATTTTTGCAAACCGAATTATTTGGATCCCAAACAATTGATATTATATGTTAGAATTTATAAAACACTAAATTTTATAAAAATTAATTCCCAAGATTCCTAAATTATTAACATCAATTAAGAAAATAATTATTTCTATTAATGAATAATTGTTTGAATCGAATCATAGTATATGTGTACCTTAATTTTGCACAGTGTTCCTTTTTCCTTTTATTATTTTTCAAGTCCCACACAGTAATATTGATTTTCCTTTATTTTACATGGAGAAAAAATATGTTAAAGTATTGCGTCTTTACATAATTTTTCCCTTTTATATGTAATAAAAATAAGTTACAAATTACTACTCTTTTATTTTCAACCAATAGGAACCAAATAAAAATAATTATTATAATTATTTTAACATTAATATATATCCATCATGGGTGGATATATCTTAAATTATATTTTTAAATTTTTTTATAAATATCAATTAATAAATAATATAAATATTTTATAAATATCAATCAAGTTACAAGTTAATTGAAATATATTTTAGATTTCCATTTCAAACATTAAAAGTAATTAATAAAAAAACATTATCTACTTAATTTTATCCAAAATAATTTAATAATTTGTTTTTCTTAAATATTTAACCAAAATAATCACAAATAATATGATAATTAAATTAATAGGATTATTTCTTTTTAAAATTTTCATCTGAACAATCAAAAACTAAGCAACAATCAAATGAATTGAAAAATCGTAAATTGATAAAGAATTATATTATTAAAAGAACATAAATAAATAAAAATATCGAATTAAATACATTTCTTTTCGTCGTCGAACAGTTGTAAGATATTTTAGCAGAGGCCCTAGACGTCTCAAAATCAACATTACATAAAAGGCACATATTTAACCACACTCAATCCCGTTAGACCGTATTTGTCAAGTATCAATAAAACATTGGAGTTTTGCTGGTCAATAATATACAAAGATATGCTTACAACCAAACCTTTTTTTTATTGATATATACAATTATATCCATTGGTGAACAATGGTTCTATACGTCTAAGACTATGCAAAAATATTTGTTCTATCCGAATCAAATCGGAGCCTTATTGCACAAGCAAAAGTACAAATTTTATCACAAAAATTATATATATATTTTTTATTGTCGTTGCTTATCCAAGATTTGATGCCACTACTAATAAAAAATTCAATGCCACAACTAAATCTTTTGTATTTAATAATATGAAATGATTCATATGGAGTGCAACAACTGTGGAAACCAAGCCAATCTTTATTAAATACAAAAAATAAAAAATAAAAAAATCGTATTATTAAATACCAATCTTTCTATTAAATTCAATAATATACAAATTAAGATACACTTGCAACAAAAATCGTACAGAAAAAACTATGAAAACCAGAGCAATCCTATTGGTTATTAATAATATCCAGATTATCGAAATGAGAGGTTTCACGTGATTTGATAGGATTGTCCACGGATAGCTCGGAATGGGTAATGCTTGTGACCTGCAAGAAAAATTATGCCGATCAGATTAGATGTCTACACTCCGAAATTTAAGTCAGTAAAAGACTTTAGAGAAAATAGGTGTGGAGAGAGAAAGTAGTACAGAGAACCTCTTATCGCCTGGATCCCTGGGTCTTTACTTCGAAAGTATTTATAGAGACTTAGGAGAGTCACTTGAGTGGTCTGCTCCAACGTCAGAATAGGTTAATGACAGGACTAAAGATAATTAGTGAGGGATGGTGATAGAGTGTATCAGCGAGTTATCAGGTGACAGTCAGGCATGTCTGATCGGACACGTTTCTTCGTTAGCTCATCAAAATTTCTACCCATACCTTTGATTTTATGGCTTTTGCGCCTTATATTGAGCTTTTAATAGATAAAGTATTATCAGTTATGAAATATCTATTTGGAGTGCAACTCTCAAGTTTTGGATGAAGTAAAGGCACATTTTGTGAATTGCAACAAAGATATTAAGATGAAGATCAAATGGAACAATGAAGTTGGTTTAATTGAAGTTGATTTTCCTATTAGCGGTTTATATTTTCCATTTGATGTCATTAACTCAGCCAGTTTTTCAATTAGTAGTAATCAATATTGTTTGTTGGTGCTTTTTTACTTCATGTTGTGTGTTCCTCATTTGTACCTTTTTTTCCCTCTATCTTTGAGGAGTAATACACTTTGTTTTTTTTTGTTTTTGCGTAATTTGGGTGGAATGTCACGTAAGTTGGTGCTTAACTGGAACATTATATAAAGTTATTGTTACGTCAAGAACTAGCATTTATTAAATACTGTAATAGCTGGGCAGCAGACATAGTGGAGTTTGCCTGTACTTGCTTAAAAGTAGAATATCCAATATTTGACTAGGTAAGAGATGAAATATAATACATTCCACAATTCTACATTTTGATTTGATATTGATACTCTGCCAGTTGAGCTCAAAATATATCTATCTTCTTTCGGATGAGAATTCAAATAAAAAACACTGGCTTCACTAATTTGTTTAAGACTTCATCTTATATGCTAATTATTTAGGGAGTTATTGTTCTTGAGCCTTCATCATCTATGTTAATTTCTTGAGTCTTCGTCTTTCGGTGGATATTCCTCGTGTCTTGCTTATAGCCGGAAAACTAAAGTGATTTAATGTTAAGTTTCAGTGTAAAAAAAACGAGTGCATAATCGGTACATCTGCATAATGGGTACATTATAGTACGCACCGTTAGATGTGCTTCCAAAAAGATCAGAGCCATTGAACATCAAATTATTTTAACTAGACACTGGCTGTACCGGCATCTCTGAGTGGGACACACGGAAATTTCGATAATGACAGTAAGTGACACGTTGACACGTTCATCTTAAGGTGTACATGGAAATTTTGCTTTTTACTTTGTTTTTAACAGTGGGTCACCACCATTTTCATTTTTTATGGAATTTTTTTTATTTAACTTTAAAGCTATATCAACGGCAAACTTAGTCGCGAGGAAAAAGAAAAAAAAATAATTCATTTCCAAATTAATTTGAAATCAAATCGATTTTAAATTATCTAAATTAATAGATTTTTTAATACAAATTAAAATTTCATTAATATAATAAAAAAATATATCTAAAAAGTATAAATAAACTTATCAAAATTAAAAGTACATGATATGTGTGAAATAAATGAAGTTACTGCATTATATTTCTGAACTTTTTCGACAAAAACAGTTGATAATGGTAATATGGGGTACGCAATCTGGCTTACAGCGGGAAACTCCATCCATCTGTTGTTCAAAGGAAAACTTCGATAAACGAAAACAACCAAATTTTCATAACGGAAGACAACGAAATTTCCATTAATAAATACACCAACCTCCAAATTTGGAAAACAAACTTTCATTATAAAAATTTAAATTGAATTCAATTTTAATAAAAAAAATTAGACCTAGACAAAATTTCATATTTGATAACAATTCAAACTCAAAAACAAAAACACAGAAAATTTCAGATCTAAGATTATAAAAACAAAAAAATACGAAAAATTCAAAAACAAATAAAAACTAATCAGATTTATACAGATATACGTTTATTGAAACCAAAATCACAAATGCCTAACAGCCGAGTTCACCCGTATGACTGATATACCAGTGGCTCGGTTATGTAAACAGTTCGGTATTAGGATATGGAAAGTCATCTCCTCTTGATATTTCCCAGATATTGCGCAGATCATGGCCCAACAGTGATGGAAAGTACCCAGAATCACTCAACAAATTCTCACAAATAAGGAATCAAGCACCAATCAAGGGGTCAGAGGGATCCTCTCATATTCAAAGTTTAATTTCCTATTTATCTTAGGGCAACAGCTCTATATTAGGGGGACCATGAGGTACATTATCTCTCTAATTTCCTTTACTTGATCAATCGACTGACTTGATCGTCGGAGCCTCTCTTGTCGGAAATCCGACGGTTTTGTTATATTGTCAGGTGACTCAAGCAAAAAAGTACTTCAAGTAATCCAACAATTATCATATATATATATATATATATATATATTTACACTTAAATTTTGTAATATTTTTGTAATTTATAAACATTATGATATATGATTTTATAAAATATTATTTTAATACAATATTTTTAGTAAAAAAATATTAAAATTATTTTTTATTATAATTATTTATTCATTACATGTACATAATTAACATTCCATTGTTAATTTCTTATAATTAATTTAAAATTTTATTTTTCTTTTGATTGTTTTAATGGATATTATATTTGATTTGTATTTTTTTATTTTTGAAATATTTTTAACTATTAAAAATAACATTAAAAATTGTATAATTTATTAAATTTATATTTTAAAATTATTTAATAGTTAACCAGCAAACAGATCAGAAAAAAATGATTAAAAATCGAAACTGATATAACGGTTAATTGGAATTAATACACTGATTGATTAATCGATTTATGCTCAACTCTAGGCGAACTAATAAAATGATGAGTTTTTGTTTTCACTTAATTACTTGACTGTAATTTTTGATAATGAAATCATTGAAATGTTTATAGACAATATTATTTTTGCAAAGGTTTAGAAAGAAATTGACATAAAAAAATGTTTAGAAACAAAGCGAAAAATGTTACAAAAAATGGTTAAAGTATTTTCATTTCTCCTCTATTTTTTCTTTCGAATTTAACAATTTGGGATTAGATTTGAGTGTTTAGGGCTACACTATCATTTCAATTATTTGATCTTTCTCTTTTATGCCTTTAACAATTGCAAATTTAACATTTAAAAAATAAAATAGTATTTAAATAAAAAAAAAGTGAGAAATTACATATATCTTCATAGTGGTGGATTTGTAGATAAATTTCACATTTAAATAAGACATTTTATGATTAAATAGGCAAACTATATCTTTAATAACTCCATTTAGATGAAATGCCCACTTGTCTAGCCTCCATATGAATTCCAATTCTTTGTTATTCATTAGGACTATCCTTGATTATTCCAAGTTCATGAATTTCTTCATCTCTTCAACACTCTCTCTTCAATTACTGAAATTTCAACTGTTTCAATAACTATTAGACCTATATACCACTGCCTTTTTTCTGATTCACTTAAACATTTAAACATCAATTTAAGGAAATTAGTTAATTTAACACGAGCCATCTCAATACCAAATATCCATACGTGTAAATTGGCAAGTTGGTTGTATAACGCTTTCACAACTACATTCAAAACCATTATTTTAAACATATTTGCAATCAAAACTCCCAATTTAATCCATTACGAAAAATTATTCATTGATTAATTAATATATAAAAAAATGACAATAAATATATTTATAATCTTAAAATAAAGATAAAATAGAAAAAATATATTATTTTTTTTTTTGAAATTTTAAAATAAAGAAATTGTCTTCTATTGCGGTTACCCACACTAAGGTTGCTACGACTCAGCATTTTGGCCATTAAGCAACCGATTCAATACTACCGCCGATAGGGCGCACACTCAATACTACCACCGACAGGGCGCACACTCAATATTACCGCCGACAGGGCGCACACTTAATACTACAGCCGACAGGGCGTACATTATCATATTCAACAATAACGTGCATTTTTAACACTCACTCGGTTATGACGCCATCGATTATTTTATGACCTGAGTGTTGAGATTCATTAAGCTCGGCTATGACTCCTGAGAACTTTTTAAGAGCTCGTTCAGTTGAACTACGGATAACTGCCATAGGAACATCGGTTCCTACAACTCATCAAAAACTTTTACGTTTGGTGTTGCGTTCAAAATGTCATTCAATTTGCGCGAAAGGAAAATTTAAGGAGTTCGGCAAACACGAGCAAAATACACCGAATTTCATTAAAGACTAAAAGAGGAGTACAAAGTTTACTTATCCGGATACACTTCGTCCAACCAGGACCAATCCATATCCGGATGGCGCTGTTTGACAGCATCTGACAATTTTTCGCTAAAGGCAAGATACTTGTCGACCGCCAACTCCAGTGATCGGTACTCAAGGTCTGCATATTTTTCCTCTATGTCAGCTCGGCTTTTCTTGGACTCTTCCAGTTCATCTCGGAGACTGGTCAGCTCGGCATCTCTTTCAGCATCTCTCTCTTCGACTTCGGCCATCTTCTTCCGCATTTCAGAAACCTCATTCAAGGCTTCGGTAACCTTGACCTCGGCTTCTAGGGTCCTCTTTTCAGCATCCTTCATCTTACCTTCGGCAACATTAGCCCTGAGACGTTGCCCGGCAACCGACCGTGCCTCTCTGTTGCACATCATGATCAAGTTGTTCATCTTCGCGATCACTGTGCCGCTCAGTATTGAAGCCTGTGTGCGAAACAAAGACAAGTTAGGGTTTATGGCACTCTCCGCACAATAAGCAAGGCATAATGCATAAAAACTTACTTGTACTTGGTGCCTCTTAAGGGCTTCGCCCAGATCATCGGCTTTCCAGCGAAACAGTGGATTAATACTTTTTGGGATGCAGGAAAGGTGGTGTATGAAATCGCAGAAGAAGGGGTTGTCCTCGGAATAGTTTTTTCCTTCCTCCTTCCAGATCTCACATATCTCCTCGGCGAAAGCCCTCATGTCTCTCTTCATCGAACGAGGATTTAAAGGCCCGGCCGCATCACTAGACTCTGGAGATCGTGGCCCTGGAGGGGTCGGAAGATCAGATGGGGGAATTACAGTTGTGGGAGTTCGAGGCAAAGGGTTTTTTTGTCCTATAGTGAGGTCTGGGCTGTCGTGTTGGTCGCGCCTCGTTCGGGGACCTCGGCGGGAATCTCGGTAATAGGCTCGGCATCTGCGGACCCCACCGATTTTTTCTGCCTCTTGGCCTTCATCATCTCGACCATGCTTGGTCTCTCGGTACGCTTCATCTCTGCAAAAAATCGAGCAATGAGAAAGTATTAGAACAGAGGAATTGATGTCAGAATATACCTTTTCGCCGAGGCCGAGATGGTGTAATCCGGTCCAATCCAAACATAAGCTGCTCTCTAATATCGATTTTGTCTTGAGCCAGAGCTTTCCATCGGATCAGAGTTTGTTCCTCCTCATCAGTAAGTATTATTGGGTCGTCATTCTTATTGATGTACCGACCCCAAGTGGTTAGGAACTGGAATTTCTCGTTGCTCTTCACTATGAAAAAACGGTTTTTCCAATTCTTTAAGGACTCCGGGTTGCCCTTGAAAATCCCATAACCAGCTCAGGCCTGCACATAGTTATGATCCTCGGTCGATGCGCGAAGTCCAATCACATGTGTAACCTGGAAGAGCCTAACTGTCAGATTAATCTCATTATCTGCAACCCACATTTGTAGGGCAGATATTGTGCGCCATGCGTTTGGATGAATCTGGCCCATAGTTAGCCCATAATAATTCATCAGCTCGACCTCAAAGGTAGTTGGAGGGAGGCTCATTCCGGCTTTGAAATCAGCCTCGTACACCACTATCGTTTTTTGGCCGTTGAAATTAGCATTTGCTCTAAGGTGGGTTCCAGGTGCTCGGATTGTATAGCTCTCGGGAATCCTTAATTTCTCTTGGAGTTCGGTCATCTCGTTGCTCCTTATAACCGAACTTATGCTCCCAACGCGGGGATTCCTCCTAGGCTCCTTTCTCCTTGATGGTTCTGGCTGACTGGGACCAGGAGATTCAGGTATATCTTCATGGTCAAGGCCCTCTTCCACTCTCAATCTCTCTGATGAACCCTCAGAATCAGTCATTCTTAAAATGAAAAGGGAGAGAAGGCGAGGTACAAACCTGTAGTGAGGAAGATCTGGGCGAAGCTTTGAGCAATATAAAGGGACTCAAGACAACGAGGGGAAGAATACACGCAAGGCAGAAAAGGAATTGATGTGAGTAGGAGGCTGCAAACTGAGGAGAAGAAGAAGAGAAACGCAAGAAGTAGACCAAAGAAAACGAAAGTGAGACTGAGGAGAATGAATGGGTATTTATAAGAAGAGGGAACCACTTAAGAGAGAACAGGTGTCAAGCTTTGATTGGATTGGTTGGTAGCCATAATTGCTTGCACGGCAACCGAAGAGGCGTCATCATTATAACACCTGATATAGCCGTTGAAGCATAGCCAGCGAAGAGACTATCCACGCTTTCTGAGGGGTCATGCGCACAGCTGTCATCAATGGGATAGGTTGAAATGCACGTTCTGCTTTTAATGGTCAAGCACGCGTCTCCATGACATGAATGTCATCTCTTGGAGGGGGACTTATGATAACCGGACTCTTCGAGCGATAGTACGGTGTGTGCACTTAACTGGCCACGAGTCATGTGTCGAACTTATATGACAAGTGTTCGGTAGCCGGGCACCCAGACAATGGGTATAACTGGTGTTCGGTTTTGTGGATAGTTCGATAATGAATTATGGAAAGCCATCATCAGCGAATATTTCCCAGATACTGTACAGATTCTGATCTTATAATAATGGAAAGTGACAAGAATCACTCAACAAATATTCACAAATTAGGAATCAAGCATCAATCAAGAGATTAAGGTGATTTTCTCCTATTCGAGAGGTTATTTCCTATTTGGCATAGTTCTATATAAAGGAAACTATCATGTACATTGAGCCCTCTTTGATTTTCAATATACAAGATCTTTATTTTGTCAATTCACTGACTTGACCGTCGGAGTCTCCCTTTTCGGAATACTCGACGATTTTGTTATATTTTCAGGTGATTCAGGCGAGAAATTACTTCAAAAAATCAAACTGTTATCAGTATATTAAATTTTTATTGAATTATAAAATGCGAAGTCTGAAGTAAATCATTTTTTTTTTCAATAAATTAAGGGAGTAATAAAATTCTTAGGAGAGAAATAAGGATAGCTAAAAAGGAAGAAAAAAGAAAAGAGGAAGAATAGTTTGTGGACGAATAAGGAGAAGCCACATGCAACATGGCAGCAGCCACACGAATACAATCGATTGCGTCATAACATGCAATCAAAACCCATCTCTTTCCAAAACGAACCGTCCTCTCCTGCCTGCAGAAAACGCGAATCTCTCTCTCTGCTTCGAAAGCGAAATCAAAACTTCACGGAAAAAAAAAAAATAAAAAAACAAAACTAATTCGAAAAATTAAACCACTCGTGAAAACGTATCCCCAACAACACGAACCTGAGTTACTGAAACCCTAACCCTAGCCCGAGGAATTTTTTTTTAACCTTGTTTCTTCTCTGCTCTATCTACTGCGTTCACGTGAAGACTGAGACGCCACTGGATATTACCTAATTAGGGTTTGGGCTGGTGCAAGTTCTGAAAATTAGGGTTTTATTCTAGAGGGGTATTTTGAACCGTTTGTTAGATTGGAATTAAGATTAGGATTAGGCTAGAGTTGACCGTTATGGGATGCTTAGGTGGTGGTGGTGGTGGAGGAGGTTCTTGTGGCTGGCCTCTGAGATGACCGGAGGCCGATGCCCCCGGCGGAAGAAGATGATGGGTAGGGGTCCTGACGGAGGTTGCGGCACCGACGAGAGGCCTTGCCGCCCAATTTCTAGGGTTCCGGCGAGCCAACCTGAAATCATTCCAACAATAAATAAGCAGCAGACTTCATTTGGCATTGATTTTTTCTCTCAAGCGCGTAAAGCACTGGTTGAGCGCTCGCCATTTGATGTCCCCGAGGACGGGGCTGGGTCCACCGGTGCAGGTGGCGGTTTGAGTGTGTCTACTCTGCCTAGTGGGTTGGCTGGTTTGCTGAAGCAATCTGATAGTAGAAAGAGGCATAAGAAGTCACATTCTGGTGCTGATAAAAAGGCTTCGCGGGCTAGTGAGCGGTCTAAGGGAGGTAACATATGGGGTGAGACTGAGGAGTACTTTAGGGACTTGGCAGTGCCCGATATTGATGCTTTGTTCCATATGTCCTCTTCACTTAGGTCTGTAGCTGCTAGTGAGTGTTTTTTGATGCCGCATATCGGAAATGAGAACAATGAGACAGGGGTTAATGCATTGGGCTTGAATGAGAATTTGTTTTTGGATTGTGGAGACATAAAAGAGCAGAGAAATGAGGTTGTTGATACCAATGTGTCTGCAAATTGTGGGAATGTAAATGCACTTGTAAATCAGGCTGCGGCTGCGCTTACAGATGCCACACAGAATTGTGAGAGAGGAAATGAGCAGGCAAGTCAGAGTGGGAACGAGGGTGACCATGGGAATCAGGATGGAGATGGAAATGAGCATGGGAATAAAGGTTTGTTAAATGATGGAGCAAAGCTAGATGATGAGCAGCTTATGGAAATTGACAGTGTGGGAGCTCAAAGCCAAACAGTCGAGAGTTTGGTTCATGATGGAGCTGACTGTTTGCCTGAGGAAAGAAAGGTAGGCCCCGTTCCAGAGTTTTCTAGCGGTTTAGAATGGCTTTTAGGTTCTAGGAGTAGGGTTATGTTGACTTCAGAGCGGCCATCCAAGAAGCGTAAGCTTTTAGGTACAGATGCAGGTCTGGAAAAGGTTTTGATTGGTTCACCTTGTGAAGGAGATTCATCAGTATGCGATTTTTGTTGCAAGGGCCAGATGGGCAATAAAGCAGACCGACTGGTTGTTTGTTCTTCTTGTAAGGTCAGTGTTCATCTCCACTGTTATGGTGTGAAAGGAGATCTAGAGGGGTCTTGGTTGTGTTCTTGGTGCAATCGCAAGACTGATGGTAATGGTTCAGGGAAGCAGCCTTGTGTCCTGTGCCCAAAGCAGGGTGGTGCTTTGAAACCTGTTGGCGTGGAGAATAATGGGTCTGCTGTTGAATTTGCGCACTTGTTTTGTTCTCTCTGGATGCCTGAAGTCTATGTGGTGGATTTAAAAAGTATGGAACCGATTATGGGCGTGTGTGAAATAAAGGAAACTCGAAGGAAATTAGTGTGCAATGTATGCAAGGTCAAGTGTGGTGCTTGTGTTCGTTGCAGTCATGGTATGTTCTGTTGTATCTTATTGTGTTCCATTGGCTATTTTTATTTTTATTTTTTTTCCCTGTTTCTGTTGGCGGGTGGTACTCCTCCAGGTTAGAAATGCTGCTGATCATCCATCTGTTACACAACAATACTAATTGAGATAAAGTGATATGGTTTTGTATGGTGCAGCTGTTGTTTCGTTTCCTAAATCTACTTCATTTTATCTTAGTTTATTAAGTGTTAGATGAAGATAGATTGCTCTATTGTCTTCTGATGGAGTTAGTGGTCATTGGCAAATATGTACTAATTATTGGATCAAAGTAAGAGGCGATGCTTTCTTATTGCTGTTTCAAAGATGAGATTGAATATTAATTCTTAAGTCTAACTATCTAAAGATCCTATTCTGCATAGGTTTATAAAGTAAAGGGTGACTGTTGCTATCTAGCAGTTTCTGTTGCTAGATCTAGTACAAGTTGTTATTGCGGTTGGGTTTCATTCGTTTGCTTGCTGAAGCGATTGTTTAGATGGATGTTCTTTGCATAAGGCTAGGAGTTATGGGGCTTTCATGGTATTTACGTTTTACGGATTTATGGTTGGTCCAATTACATTTTAGGACTTCCTGTCATATGTATAATTGCAGAAAAGCATCAATTTTTGCTGCCTAATACATGTTCTTGGAAAAGATGATGCACTTATTGAACCTTTAGCAATGATATCAAACATCACATTGAATTTTATTCCCCACGATATCATTGCTGAATGGTCACTGCTTGGCTGTTGTTACGGTCTTAGGAATATTTGTAGAACGGGTTGTGCATATTTGGGATGATCCTAAGTTTGAAATTCTAGGCCTTATATACACCATCTTTCTTTTGGTTAAATGCCAATGTCAGCCTAATTGGTGCTCTCCATTTTCCTCATCTTCCTTAATATCTGCTTCATCTCGTTTTCCTTTTTCATGTCTTCGTTCCTTCCCCTGTAAGTATGTAAGCAGATATGTGTTTTCTGTATTATCCTTTTTCATATATAAAGTTTCTATAAGCATTAGAGTGGGTCAATTTCAATGAGTAAGAGTTGCTTCTTTTTATTTGTTTGCTGTGATTAATAGTTGATTTGGTTTTGAAATATCAGTTGTGCTTTGATGGGAGCAAGAGCCTTGATATTACAAGTATCTTGATTCTTTGAGAATTTGGAGTCTTTATTAGGATTTTTAGGAATTGGATGGGAGTGAGGTCATTGAACATATTGTGTTATTTCAAATCTCCAGACAGTGCACTTGAGCAGGCTTTGCATTAATTTTCACCATTTTTAAGTTCTTTGCATGAGTGGCTGTTCGAACCTTTTCTTCGGCATATTGGATTTACCTACTCAACATATAACTTGTTTTGTTGACTGCTGCTGGTTTCCATGTTTTGTCCTTTTCTTTTGTCTTTCTACAACTGATAGTTGCTGCTTAAATTTGCTGGACTGTCTTGGTGTGAATGCGGTGGATGATTAGTAGTGTTGGGTGGTTGGCTGTTAGTATAGCTTTGGTCTTCTACCATTTGGTTTAAGCATGCAAATTTGCTTCTAATTGTTGGGTTCATTTCCTCAGGAACTTGTAGAGCTGCGATTCATCCTATATGTGCGAGGGAGGCAAGTCACAGGATGGAGATTTGGGGGAAATATGGGTCTGATAACGTAAGCTTCTTCTATTTGTTCTCTATGGTCAGAACTGCCACTTCTTTACTTGTGTTTACTGTTGATGGTGGAGTACATTAAGAACTTCATGCTTTGACCTCTATGGGAATTTTTAATCAGTCTTTTTTATTTTTATTTATATATTTTTAATGAATTCACAGGTTGAATTACGGGCCTTTTGTTCTAAGCATTCAGAATTGCCCAATGGTAAGATTAACCCTAAATTAGTAGATATTACTGTTAGCTGTGACTAGACTGTTGCCAACTGTAATCCTTTGGCTGTTTTGATAGACAAACAACAAAATGTAAGCCAAAATGGAGAGAGAATTGCACTGCACATAGAAGCTCCAGACACTATATCTGATAAATCTGGTGATAGTGAATCACGGGAACTCGCATATTCTGATTCCAGATTAAGTGATGTTCTTACATCAGAATGTGCTGATAGGGACCAGGTCAGTAACATTGGGACATGTGAGAGAAGTGGAAATGAGGATGCCAACGTCTGTAATTCAATAAATTTTCCCCTGATTTTGAGAAAGGTACTGGTAAAGTGTCTTATGGGTGTTTAGTACTTTGATGCATGCATGTATCTAAATCTTCTGTTTATGCATCTATCAGTTGTCTCGCTGAGTTATTTATATGTACTATCTGATGCCTATCATTTCTGATGCAGTTAATTGATCGAGGGAAGGTCAACCTGAAAGACGTAGCATTGGACATTGGGATCTCACCTGATTCGTTGCTTTCAAGCCTTGCTGTAATATTAAAATGATTTTCTTTTCTCTATGATAACTTTTAAAAAAAAAAAAAAATTTAGATATTGTTGAGGATGAAAAAATTGTTATTTCTTTCTGCAGGAAGATAATTTGCTGCCTGACTTGCAATGCAAAATATTCAAATGGCTTAGAAATCATGCTTACATGGGTACTTTACATAAAACTTTGAAAGTTAAACTAAAATCCTCTATTTTATCAAAGGCTGAGAGGGGAGCAGATGATCATTCTGAGGGTGTAACAGTATCGGAGTCTGATATTACAGAACCTGTTGCTGTTAAGTCTGTTCCCCCACGGAGGAGAACAAAAAATAATGTTAGATTTTTGAGGGATAACAAAGTAATTTGCTCTTCTGAGGAGATTTTAAGTGACAGTGGGATTTCGGTGGATGAAGTTAAAGTAGATCAATTAGGTGGTGATGACGCAGAAGATTTGAGTGAAGTAACTATTCCTGGTGAAAAGGTAACAGATCAATTTGGTTTTTCATTTTCATGAGATTTGAGTGAAGTAACTATCTTCATGTTTGACTCACTTCATCTTGCTTCTTGTTTATATCCCAATAATTTGTGAGTATTTTATCTGAGGAGCATGTAGATAAGTTATAAAGTTCATGTTTTTCTTTTGTGTCCTTATTGATGTTGCAAAAATTTGTGTTCTTGTTTACTATTGCTAGATCATCAATACTTTAGATGATATCCAACCACACATTTGTGGATTGTCAGGCTAGTGTTTGTATATTTATGAACCTTTCCTCCTTTATATTTGGAAAAGCTTTTCCTTTCAGTACATCATTATTCTCTGGTTCTTTTTTCTGAACTCTCCCTTTCTTTTAGCCCTTTTCTTTTTCCTTTGCAGCAGTTTTGTTTTGTAAAATTGTTCAAGTGTTTGTCTGTTTTTCTGAGATCTTAGTGTAGCATTTTATGGTTGGAGAAGACCATGACTTGACTGTGTTTAGGTGAATTAGTGAGGGCACTGGATTATGGGCACCAACTTTTGGCATTCATGTTGGACCCTGCAGCAGAGACTTTGTTTATGGTTTTTTCTATATGAATCTGAGGGAAGGATTAACCGCTTTATTTGGATGGACTCCTGCAGTTTCTTGCTTTTCTGTTGATTATTCTTGGCCCACAGAAAGTTATTTTTGTCAATTACAAGCTCTCTTGAGTTGCTTTGATCTGGCACAATGTTAACCTATGCTTTTTTTGTTTAAATAAGACTTATATCCAAAATCCAGAACACAGTTGTGGCATTTTATCCTTTCCATTAGGTTTTTTACTAGTCTTTTTTGATATAAAATGTAGGCTTGAGAATTCAATATATTGTTCATCTCCTATTTGTCTTTTCTTGCTGTGCCTTATTGCTCATCTCTTGCTTATTAATCTGAGATGGCAACATCTTGATATTGTTAATTAAAGTGGTTCTCATTTGCTGGTCATGTTATTGGTTACTTAGAGTGTTGCAGATTGATTTGTGTTTTCATCATTTAACTGTAGACGACACTTGTGAAAAGTTAATGGTTATGGAATTCTTTATCGCAGTTGTATCCACAAATCAAGGTTGTGTTACCAGGTTTTCTTGCGGAAACCTTTATAGAAACCTGCAAAAATTACTATATAATAATAAATTATGTCAGAGTTGATTTGAAAAAATCTCTACTATGATGTTTAATGGAAAGAGTCGTGGGTAAATCAAGTGTAGGAATAACTGTCTGCTTTTATTGGAAATTAACATTAGAGAAGCAAGAATTCAAATATGTTTTCATGTAGCTAGTGTGCAAACTTGAGAAAACTTTGGGTTGTAGGGTTCTTGCAATGAAGGATGGCTTGATGTATGAAATATTCCTGATTATGGTGTCTTGACAATCTGCTCCATTTATTCTTGATGTTATGTGCATCTACACTTAATTTCTAGAACTTCTTTGTACTAATTCTTACCGTGTGCAAGAGGGTTTACTTGTGATTCTTCATTGTTTGGTTGGTTTAAAGGCTATATTCCCCTTGTTTGTTTACATTTCTGATTTTGTATTTTCTGCTGCTATTTGTGTAGACATCAGTAAACTGTGACGGGTTCCAAAGCTCCTCAGCAACGTGTTTGCCTATATCTGAAGGTATACTTTTCTTTTATCATCTTCTTGACCTCATATTGGATTTTGGACAAAAGCTGTTATATTTTTGGTTATATTCTTGCTTGGTGTATTTTTATGATGATCCCTCGTGAATTCTGATGACCTAAGGACAAATTGAAATTTTTCAAGATTTTATACCTGTTTCAATAGGTAATAGTGCTGAGAATGAAAGCGAAACATAAAGTTGAGGTGAAACATTATATTTTTTATGGCCATCTAGGAATCAGATCTTTAGGAGTGACTAGCCATGCTTAGGTGACAGCGTAGAACATTATCTGTAACATCTTTGTTCTAGCCATGGTCTAGAAACATCAAATTCAACTGACCAGGGTAACTGATTTGAATTCTTTCTAGGTGTTAATCTCATGACATTTGTGATTTGAATTCTTCTTATAGCCAGTAATTTTCTGTTGGCATTTTGATCATTGTCTGAATTTTTTAATGTTCTTCTGACCTTGTGTTTTTCAGCATCCAGAATTTGTGCATATATCTAGTATATTCCCAGTATTTCTGTGTATTGCATTGGCAGTTGTACATGCAGGTACAGATGAGGGAGAGTATCTGTAATGAATGGTTTTAATTCAAAAAGAAGGGAGGATAGGGATATGAGGGATTATCTTTCCATATATTGTTCTGTTACATAGAATTAGCCTTCTTTTCATAGTTTGTGACTAATAAACTTCTGTCTAGATAGTGCTAAGAGAATTTTTATGTGGTGGAGAGTGTTGATGGATAGATGTAGAATCTTTGTGCACAGGAGCTGCACTTTCTTGCACTTAAACAACGGATTGAGAGAGGAACTTAAAATTCTTTTGAAGAATAGAGAATCACATGCTAATTGTTTTTAGCTGCCCATAAGTTTTTAACTTGCTTGAAGCTTTTATGGTTGAACTAATGGTTTTCCCTACCATATACTAATAGTATAAATCCGTGCCCAGCATATCTGCTCTTTTCCTTTTGGCATGTTATCAATTTTATGCTAATAGAAAGTTGGAGATGAAAGATTATGTTTATGCTCATGGGTGTTAAAATAGTTGAACCAGCATAATTAAGAGCTAATATTGCTTGCTTACCTTTATTCAATGCTCATGCTATTTTTTTTTACTTCATATTCTTCTTGTTCTTTTCTGTTGCTCAGAACTTTTTGCTGATCATGAACAGCCACTAGGTGTCATTTGTTATCTCAGCTTTCTATTTCTAGGAGATTGCTTACTGTTCTTTTGTGGAATGGTGTACTTGTTTTCCATTTTGCAATGATATTGCATCTTTTGGTTTATTTGATGCATGTTTGCTTTGCAGGAAGTTTAGATATTCTATCAGAAGCCCCTTTTGAAAAAGTTGAGTTGGGGAGCACCATTGTTACTGAGCAGGGCGCTTCAGTTAATGCACATCAAGAGAACCCTGTTCATTCAGATGTGAACTCAGTCCTTTCTGATCTAATGTAAGCTTGACAATATGATCTTTTGACAAAGTCAAGACTTCGTGCTTGACAATATGAACTTACTGAATTGTTATCTGCAGAAAGATCAAAGAACCTTCTAGTTCTTATGTGCACCCGTATATCCACAAAAAACTGTTGCAGGTGCAAACTGGGAATTCCCTAGAAGATTATGTTGATGGGTTGGAAGGTAGAAATAGCACATCCTACAACTGTTGCAGTAAATTTTTCCTTTTATTTGCACCCAGTAATTGTATGTTTTATACCCGCAATCCTTTCCCTTGGCAGATCTGAGGTTGGGAGAAACCTCCTGTCTGGAAGCTTGTTCCAATGACAGTGTGTGCTGTGATCACCAGAATAAACATTCAAAGTGCTATGACATTCACAAGCCAGTTGATGTGAACGGGGAGCAGCTGATCAAAGCGAAGAAACTGGGAGTTCTTGATTTTTCTCCTGAAGATGAAGTGGAAGGACAGATTATTTATTTTCAGCACAGGCTACTTGGCAATGCAGTAGCAAGAAAGCGCTTTACTGGTCTCTTCATTCTGTCTCCTTTTTACTTTTGTAACTCTCTCTTCCTTCCCTGTCTTCTCTCACTTTCCCTTCTGAAATATGTTTTGTGACTTTTTTGGCAGATAATTTAATTAGCAAGGTTGCTAAGAGTCTACCGCAGGAGATCAATGCAACCAGGGCACAAACATGGGATGCGGTGCTTGTTAACGGGTATCTTAATGAGATTAGAGAAGCGAAGAAACAAGGCAGGAAGGAAAGAAAGCATAAAGAAGCCCAGGCTGTGCTAGCTGCTGCAACTGCAGCTGCTGCTGCATCTTCTAGGACTTCATCTTTTAGGAAAGACAATTATGATGATTCAACTCATCAGGAGGTTATTACTGGTTCTTTTTCTTTGTCAATTGTTTTCTGGACTTTTTCGACCCAACTGGTGTTTTTCTCTTGTTTATCTATCTCTTTTGTTTGGCTGGAATCCATTATTTGATAATTCCTTTCCTCTTTGCAGAAATTTAATATTTCTAATGGGAGGGCTGGCATTTCTTCTCAGCTGATGCTGCGTCCAAAGGAGACAATTTCAAGGATAGCTGTTCCACGGAACTCATCAGAAAAATACTCTGACTTTGTCCAGTCAGTTTCAGAATTTTCTAAAGAGCATCCTAGATCGTGTGATATTTGCAGACGATCCGAGACAATACTGAACCCAATCTTAGTCTGTTCTAGTTGCAAGGTGACTTTACACTTAGCCATGGCTGTCTTTTCTTTTTCTTTTTGGTGTTTTCTAATTTTTTTTATCGATGCAATATTTGTGTGCTTGGACTTTAACAAAGTCTTCCTACCACCAGGTTGCAGTTCACTTGGATTGCTACCGTAGCGTCAAAGAATCTACTGGTCCCTGGTGTTGTGAACTGTGTGAGGAATTATTGTCATCTAAATACTCTGCAACTGCTTCTGTCAATTTCTGGGAGAAGCCTTTTTTTGTTGCAGAGTGTGGTTTATGTGGTGGAACCACTGGTGCTTTTAGGAAATCTAGTGATGGTCACTGGGTCCATGCTTTCTGTGCAGAGGTAGGATTTAAGCTTGATTCGCTGACTGATTGGTTTTTCTATTAGTTCTCTCAACTTTTGATGAAATAAAACCATATCTTATTGTTTTGAAAATGCAGTGGGTATTTGAACCAACATTCAGAAGGGGACAAGTTAATCCTGTTGAAGGAATGGTATGTGCATATCATAGGTGGTAACATTGTTCAAGTTATCTTTAAGCTGACTTGAATTTGCTCAAGTATGTGGAAATCTTAGAATATTTGTGCTATTCCATTGTATTGTTTGCATTCACTTTATGTGATGGATGCCAGGAGACAGTTGCTAAGGGAATTGATGTTTGCTGTATTTGCCACCATAAATATGGTGTCTGCTTAAAGGTGAGTTTATCTTAATTCATTCTTAAAGTTTCATTTTTGCCAGCCTAAAGTCTTTTGTAATAAAAAGGTCTTATGCCAGCCTTAATTAATCCATTGGAAATTTATTCTGCAGTGTAGTTATGGTCACTGTCAGACAGCATTTCATCCCACCTGTGCTAGAAGCGCTGGTCTTTACATGAATGTAAAGACAATCAATGGCAAGTTGCAGCACAAGGCTTACTGTGAAAAGCATGGTTCTGAACAGAAAGCAAAGGTCTGAGCCTCTTGATTGAAACAAAGTATTTATTCTCCAACAGCTAACTTTCTCTATCTGATGATTTTATTTGCATGATTCAAACAGGCTGAAAGTCAAAAACATGGAATTGAGGAGTTAAAAAGCATGAAGCAAATCAGGGTATGAGCATGCTTTTCATGAACTTCTGCATCTTCATTTACAAGTTTACGTTGCTTATCAAATGCTTTCTTCTGCTTCTCATATTCCATTGCAACATTCATTTACTGTTAATTGTTCAAGGTTATTTCTTTGTTCTGGATTAGTTAAGCTGAAATATCTAAGGCAGTTTTTGTTCTCCAGAATACTTTAAAACTTTTAAGGCTTTTAAATATTGGCAATCAAATGAAAAATTGGTTTGCATGAGGATGCATGTGAATAGAATTTGCAGTAGATTTTGGTATATTATTGCTCTTAGTCCTATTGCAGCATAGTCATAATTTCACTTATCATTTCTTTCATACCTTGGTGTAATATTTGAGTGCCCTTATTTTATTCTTTCTTTTTACAGGTTGAACTGGAAAGGTTACGTCTTCTCTGCGAGAGAATCATTAAGCGTGAAAAAATAAAGGTATTATATTTTAGAATCAGTTAGTTTTAAGGTTTTGGTGTTTATTTTTTAAACATGCCATTAGAGTTGTACAGAAAAATCAGTCATGAATGGTCATAAATTGCTGAATAATATAAGTAATGAAAGTGATTTATTCTTGATAACCCTGGGGAGAGATAGGATTGTGGGCTTCCTAAAGTAGCAATCAGAACTGCTGGGCCACCTCGCTTTTATGAGCTGTAATTGCACATGCCTTTTGCTAATAGGATCATGTGGTTGCATTGACCAGACTACTTGTGATATGAATGTTGAGGATCCTCTATTGCTGTGATGTACTTCTTGCATTGTTGTATCAATATTGCTCAAGGTGATCAAATTGCTGATGGCACCTTGATAACTTATTTGCCGATGATAGAATTTTCTCTTAATGTAATATTTTCAAGATAAGATTCGGGTCCAATATCCAATTAATGGTATTTGTTTTCTTGTGGATTTTTGCAGCGGGATTTGGTTCTTTGTTCTCATAGCATACTTGCTTGCAAAAGAGATCATGTTGCACGTTCTGTGCTTGTTCATAGTCCTTTTTTCCCTCCAGATGTTAGTTCAGAATCTGCTACGACATCCCTTAGGGGCAATACAGATGGATATAAATCATGCAGTGATGTGGTGCAAAGATCAGATGAAGTAACAGTGGACAGTACTGTGTCTGTTAAGCACCGAGTTAAAGTTACTATGGACACAGACCAAAAGACAGATGATAGCTCAACATCCCAGAACCATTTTACCCGTAAACCTGTGGAAAGGTTGTCATTTGCTGGAAAGCAAATTCCTCTCAGAGCTCCCCTTGCTTCTCGTTTGGATGATGGAGAATGGAGCTCAGGATCAAGAAAGGTATGGATTGCAGAATGGCTATTTCTTTTTCATTGAACCCATGGTTATTGAGGCCATGCCTCAGCCTCAAGACTGGTCAGGCTCTCCTCTATAAGGAGTATCTTTTTGGTGTGCTCTTAAGTCAGGCACAAGGCATAGAAAACCCAGGCCTTGTTGATATTAATTTTATTTTATCAATCGACCTGTACTATCTATATGAAAAAGAAAAATAGCTTAGGTTATTCCATCCTTAACATTATCAAAACTAACCTAAAAAGGTATTCATTATCAAAAGAAGAAATGGGTTTGCTACAGTTACTGTAATCGGGGAGGTGACTTTTCATACTCATAGTATATCAATCAAAGGCAAATGTGTTATGTTCACTAGGGGTGTTCAAAAATGGGTTAGATGGGTTACAATTAGATTTTTTTTAGAAGAAAAATGAAGTTGAATTATACATAATCTCACAAAATATATTATATAAATTTGATTCAAATTTTATTATAACCCACCCAACCCATTTTTGAACACCCCTAATGTTCACCTTCACTCCGTAGTATTTAGGAAACTGGAAAACATGTTCTCATTTGAGGGGCAATATCATTAGAGATCAGTTCGATTTTCAAATGGTGTAATGGTGAGATCAAGGAAAAAGGAGAAATTGGAAGTCATCAATTTGAACGTGTCAGGATAGTTATGAAGAGGAAGGTTATTTGTGTTTGAGGATGAGCAAGTCCTATGGTTGGATAGAGATTATTGCCATTTGTAGTGGAATTAGTGTTTCAAGTCTGTTTTGCATTTTCATTTCAATCTTCTTTTGGATTTGGATTTTTTTTTTATAATAAGTTAATCCATATTTTATGTTATGATTATTAGTGCTCTATTGTCTTCTGCATAGGCCCTAGTTGTATCTTAATTGCATTTTGTGCCTATGCTAAAGTTTGTAGAATCTGAGACTCATTGTTGCTTGGTATATCAAATCACAGCATTTTGAGACTTTCGAGAAAGAGTTGGTAATGACATCAGATCAAGCATCTATGAAGAATCAGCAGTTACCTAAAGGATATTTATATATCCCTGTCGACTGCCTTCCCAAGGAGAAGCAGATCAACCAGGATGCCTGTTCTGGCAAACCATTGGAACATCACAGGTAGGTGGATGCGAATACTGGGTTTCTGTAATATGCATTGAAGATCGACAGACATCTGTTGTGTCAATAGATGCCTTCATCCTGGGAGCTGTGCTATTTATCTGACTTGTTTACAAGTGTCACCAGAGTGATGTTGAGATGGGTAAGGCATTGCAACCTCCCTCTTGAGAATAGGATTAACGTTCTGAACAGGGCAGGGGGTTGTCAGATCATTGTTGTATATTCATTGTGAGAGTAATTGTACAGTGGGTGAGGGTTTATTCCAATACATGTATTTCAAGGAAGCTCAAATTCCAGTTGAATCATGTCTCTCGTGGCTGGGAAGCTCTGCTTCTTGTATTTTTACGCTAAAATTAGAAGGCATCGCCTACTGTGCTTGTGCTGTAAAGTTAATGTAAATATTTCTACAATATCAATCTCAGAAATTGAGCTCAAGTTCAGATTGATGGAGCGTGTGAATCATGCTTGGCCTGGGACTTTATTATTTAATTCTTTTGGTTTCTCAAATTTGCTGCAGTTACAGGCATAAAGATGACTTATTGGAACTTGCAGTCTGGCGTGCATTTTGACATTTATGACATCTGAGGGTGCCATGTTTCTGTTCGATGCAACTCTGTATTACATGGGTACGAAGGAGATTGTTCTAATTCATTTGTCTCTTGACAGAATTTCCTCCCTATTTATAATGTTTCTGTTTAGATGTATTGTGAACTAGACAGTTCCTCCTATGACAAATAGGGATGTTAAACAGGTACAGGAATACGAGAATGAGTGAAAAAAAAAGGCATGAGAAAATAGGAGGGGGATGAAACAAAAAAAAGAGAGAGAGAATGATGGACAGGGTCAATGTTTGTTTGGCTCAATGGCTCGTCTTGTGGGCTGTGTGCCTGTGTTAATATGAAAGGATATTCTGTTTATTTATTTTGTGTATAAGAAACCTAGTAATTGTTGGCAAAGAATCATTTTCATGGGAGTTCTGATGTATTGCATTATTGAATTATCAGAGTTTAAGTACCTCATGTATTGCTCTGGATTTATCATTGAGCTCTTTATGCCATTGGATTAATATTAGACTTTATGAACTGTAAAATGGATCACATTTATGACTCATGAGATTGGGTTTGGTCCTGGTGGTGAGTTTCTTTCTTGAGATTTCTACTTTTGTGACCTTGAGAGTAAGAAAAGGAAAAATGGGGGGACGGGTTATTTTACAAAAACAATTATATAAACACCCTTTTTAGTAAGCTATGAATAAAGTTTGAATACTAGACATATAGAATAAAGTTTGAATACTAGACATATAGATGGCAAATGAGTGAGTTAGACGGGTTTGTGTTGGATTGTGAATTGATAGATTATAAATGGGCTACTGTTTATGTATTATAAATGGATCAATGGTCAAATGAATTGAACGGATTTGAATCTAGTCAGGGGTTTACTATATGTTGGTTCGGATGGATTGTATGGTGGTCTAAATGAATTGTATGGTAGTTAAAATGGGCACATGATAATTCAAATGGGTTGCATAATAGCCCTACTAGGTGAAGCTATAGATTCCATTTAACTTGTTTTTTAATGAAAATTAACTCTCGATAGAATAACGACATATTAAATGGAATGGATCGAATTTGGATCAAACCAAAATGGGTCGAGTTTGGGCCTAAACTGAATTTGAATTTTTTTTTTTCTAAACAAACTTGCATAAATAAGATTTAAGTCTATTTCGGGCTGGGTTGGTCTCGATCGAGTTCGGATTGAGCTGGACCTAACCTAAATTTAAAATTTTTTCTACATAAGCCCGCATGAATAAAATGCAAGCCTATTTCGGGTTGCATCGGGTCGGGTTTGGTTCGGATTGAGCTAGGATGTGTTTAATTTGGGGTCAGATCGGAATGAGTTGGGTCTAACCAAAATTTGAAAATTTTTTCTGCATAAATAAAATGTTTAATTACATAATCAGGTATAAATTATATGGTAGTTTATAATTTTTTGCAATGTAAGTTCCAAACTTAAAATGCCCTCTCAATTTATGAACTCCATTAGTTTTTTTATTAAAACTAACGGAAATTAGGCTTGTCAAACTTGGCTCGGATCCAAAAAAAATTCATCCACCCAAAAAGACTGATCCAAACCCAACCCCAGTTAAAATTTACCCATTTAGATCTGTCCAAAATCAACCCACCAAAAACTTGACCTGTTTGTGTTTGCTCCCCAATGGCTAGCGGGCCTCAGGATTTGCCCAGACTTCCTCATTTCTCTCTCTCTCCATCCAGTTCTCCCAATCTGCCCCTTTCCACCCTCGCCGCCTCTCTCCCTCTCTGTCGTCCACTCGTCGCCGGCCTCCAGCTCGTTAGTTTTCCTGGGCCGACCGCCGTTCAACCCTCTATCGCCAACAAGCTGCCATTTGTTCTTCAAAAGTAAGGTATAGTTCTGCGCTGCTCTGTTATTACTTCATTTTTTTTCAATTTTTTGGCGGCCTTCCAGTTGCATATCTGAAGTAAGCATAGGAATCTTATAAGGTAGGCAGGTGATTCTTTTGTTTTCTTCTTTTAAAAGGAGATGGAAGGGGTTCTTGGTCGTTAGTATTGTTATTAGGTTAGAGTTAAATGATCATCTTTATGCGATGAAAGTCATTAAGCCTGATTATTTCTAAATTCAATGTGAATTTTCTAGTTTGACTTACTCTTTGCCATCATGATCGAATAAAAATATAAGAGATGGAGATGGAATTGAAGCATGGCTGACTTTTGGAAAAATTATGGGGCATGTTGGGAAAATTCAATGAGTTTGCGTTTCAATTTCCTTTGTGTTTTATGTTGTATAGTTAGCTAGTGACTTTGAGGTGGACTTGAAATTTACTGAATCATACCTTATGATTTCACTTTACCTGCTACTTGCTTGCAAACTCTCTTTTTTAAAAAAAAAAAAAAAAAACTTGTTGAACTTTCAAAATGGAGCTACTGATAGAGATAGAGTTATTAGAAGAATCGTGTATAGTTTGCAAGTATTGAATATCTGTACGTTAATAATTCGTCTCATTTGAGTTTCACTTGTTAAACTTACTTTACAAAGAAATTTGTGATGGGTACTCTTTAATTTTTTATTATTCTGAAGTAAGTAAATGTTGTTGTATGCTTGTAATTTGAAATGAAAAATATGGGAATTGCAGGTTGGCAAGGCAAAGGATCATAAGTACAAGCTAGCAACTGAACAAATGTGGAAAATTAATTGTAAGAATAGGAGTTTAATCTTGGTGTTTGGTGTGAGTGATGAGGTCTTCTTGAGATCCCATTGCCTCAATGTTTAGAAGATACTTCTAGTTTAACAGTTATGGCATATGGGGAATCATCGGTTGCGGATATTCATAAGTGTCTAGATTATGAGTCTGATATATGGTTGATGAAAGAATCTGGTGTAGTTAGTTTTGTGCTGGTCCATTTAGGAGCACCAGCATAGTCATTACTGACATTGTGCTATCACCACCTTTGATGCAATTGCAAAATATTAGGTGGCATACGGAGGCACATAGCTAATATATTGACTCCAAGAAATCAACATTAGTTTCTAGTTAATTACCAATTGATTTGCTTTTGCGGATTAACAGACTGTAATGAGTGTTTGAACTATTTATATTAGGGGTGTGCAAATGATCGGTTCGGTTCGATTTTGGACCGAACCGAACAAACCGAAAATCGAATTGGAGAAATTTTTAGAATCGAATCGCGGACCGAAATTTTTAGGACCTAAACCGAATAAACCAAAATAATTTGGTCGGCTCGGTTCGGTCCAATCGGTTCTTCCCAAATATAGATTTTTTTTTTAAAATTTTTAAATTTATATGTATCCAAAAATTAAATTAATTTATATTCAACAAAATAAAACCATTTAAAATAACTAAAAGAAAAAAACATACATAAATTTTTTATATTATTTTTCTAATAAATACTAAGTAAAATTACATTAAAAAATATATATACAATATAAGTTCTTATTAATAATATATTCATTGTATTTCAATTAAAAAAAAAACATACATGTAAATAAATATAACTATAGTGTATATTTAGGTTTAGATTATATATATATATATATATATATATATATATATATATATATATATATATATATATATAAGCAAAACGGAGAGCTTAACAAACTTCGGTCGGTTCAGTTCCTTCGGTTTTACCATCATAAGAATCGAACCGAACTGAAATACCCGAAATTTAACTTCGGTTTAGAACCGAAAATTGAAAAAATCAAACTAAATGGACCAAATTTTATTCGATTCGGTTCGATTTTCGGTTTGGTTTTGCACAGCCCTAATTTATATCATTACATTGTTTTCACCTTTTTGTTTAGAACAACATTTAGAACTATTTATTAGTACAATTTAGTGCACAGCGCGGCACGCAGCGAGCGCGGGGGAGTCGCAGTGAGCGGGGTCGCGTGCGGCCGACACCCGTCGGTCACTCCTGATCTGCCGGAAATACCTTTTTTGGCCCAAATTTCGGATTTTCTTGATTTTTTTTTGACTTTTCATCATTTTTTTCAGAATTTTAAACGATAATTCCCATTTTTTGAACTCAAATTAAGGGAAATTTGATAAAACTTCAATTTTTTCCTTAATTAATTAGGTTTTCCATTTTTATTAATATAAATTGAAAATTATAGGAAGGAAAAAAAAAAGGAATTCTTTTGGGGCATTTTTTCTTTTATTTTCTTGAGTTTGGCATTTTTTTATTCTTCTTTTTTCAATTCTGTTCTTCTTTTACTTAAATAAAATTTATTCTAAATATTTTAGATTGAATTTTAGTGAAAAATAATTGATTTTGAGACAAAAAAATAATTTTTTGTTCTTAAAAATATAATTTTCTCACTTGATTTTTTTTATCTTTTTCTCTTCAATTAAATTTATTCTAAAAACTTACATTGATTTTTGGATGAATAATTGATTTTGAGACAAAAAAAAAATAATTATTTGTTCTTGAAATCCAAATTTTTATTTGATTTTGTAAAAATAAGATTTTACAATTATTTTTTAGAGAAAAGTTTTTAGTTTATTTTTTTAATATTTTGTGAATGAAAATAAGGAAATCGATCATCTTTCCTCATTCTATTAAATCCGAAATCTGAGAGTAAATATATTAGTATCGATCTCATATTTATTTTTATTTATTTATTTATTTATTTTTTGTATTACTTTTATTTCTTGTTTATAATCATTTAATCAAAATGTAAATCTTTAGATTTATTGTGTTTTTTATTTATTTTATGTGATATTTATCATAGACTTAACCTTTTTATTTCATTTTCTTATTCTTTTTTTATTCACTTTTTTTACCTCCTCTTCATCATCATCATCATCATCATTTTTATCATTGTTATTATTATTATTATTATTATTATTTATGTTTTTATTTGTGATAATTTATTAATATGTTAATCTATTTGTTTTAATATGTCATTTAATTTATTTGTCATCCATAATGCATTTTTATCTATTTTAATTTGTCATTTATTGTTTTATGTATTTAATTGATTTTCTTGATTTAATTATTAATATTAATTTTTTGTGTTTATTTTTGTTTCAATATTTATTTTTGTCATGATTGAGTACATTTGCACGCGAAATAGGAGATCCGAGAATTTATTTTGGTTGATTCATCATTTTTTCTTTATTTTTGCTTTTTATTTATTTTGTCATGTAATTAATAATAAAATTATTTATTTTATGCACACTTAATTAAAAATCACAAAAATATTTATATTAATAAATTATAATTTTTTCTAATAAAATGGAACCGATATCCTAATTTCAACCAATAAAGTGTCACTTTCAAAAGTAGAATTAATTTTCATAAAATGGGATCGCTCATCCCGATTTTCTCAATAAAAGCCTAAAATAATTCTCCATTTTTAAGTATACATGAAGAAATCAATGTTCTTACTATAAATAAATATTCCGATTTATGTATGCTTGTTTACTTAATTGATTTTATTTATTTAATTTTATATTTTGGGAGATTGTATTTTTGTCCCAATTTCATTTTGTAATTTATTTGGTATTTTAATTCTTTTATTTATCACTTTTTACCGCTTTTCTCGTTGCTTTAATGTGCGTTTAAATTAATTGCATGACGTGTGAGAAAAGGAATGAAAAATTAAATGTTAAAAGCTCACTTATAATTTAACCAAGGCATTTGTAAGAGTGAAGTTCCGAAAACCACTCTCTGGTTTAAGACCTCCGAGATTAGATGAACTTTCTCAATAGTTGTAAATTGGGTGGCGACTCCAAAATACCTCAAAAGTGCCTAAACGTTTCATGAGATTAGATGAAATTTTCCAATATTCTATTGGGAAGAGATTCCAAAATATCTTAGGTCACCCAAGATCTAGATGCGAATCCTTCTCGGACCCTAAAAGCGGGCCTTCCGGGAAACAACATAAGAGGGTTCCGGCGCGTCACAGTGGCGACTCCGCTGGACACTTTGAGACTTTGTTTCGAAAGTGTCTTGGTTAATAAATATAATTGAGCTTTTAAAATTAAAATTCTATCTTTTTCAAAATTGCATTGGATCCATGCTAGAACGTTAGATCTACGCTAATTTGGTCCCTTTTTTTTTATCGCGGTGTGTTTCCGAAGCACGATTCTACGTTCACTCAATGTAGGAAAGTGTTAAGGATAATCACCAGCTCAAGCCTAGTACCTTTTGGTATATCAAATGGAGAGCCGATCGGTCATTATGCTCGTGATGAGCTAGACCCATTGGCAGGGACCATGCTTGAGTGACCCTAAAGTATTATCACCTTTGACTAAAGTTCATGTAATGGCAATAGATACTTCCACTAGGTGGCATGTACCGTAATACCGTGCTTAATATGTGGGCCAATATATATTGAATAAAAGCAACCAAATTGAATGGTCTTTTATCAAAGGCTTTTATGCCCTGATGGGCCCATCTTAATTTGGTTGAAATGTTTAAATATATAATGGCCAAAACTCATACAAATGCACATTAGATACAAGATGTTATGCTACCGATTTTTCGCCGTGCACAATACGTATCCATTGGGTTCCCCGTTAACACATGGATCAAGCCCACCCAGTAAAGAGGCCGTATTACCTCATGTGTGGGAGTGACAAGGTTGGAAAGATCTACTTGCTTGTATGTGGTTGTGAATGTTGCATAACACATGATCATACATTGTATATGTCATTCAAGCATCATCCTAACCATCATAGATTCATTTAAGTGGACTAGAGGTTTTGACAGTCGGCTGGTGAGGACAAATCTGCTCTTTAAGCTGCCGAAATTAGTATCTAATTGGGATTCTGAGTCACTCTCAACGACTAGTGATCATTCATAGAATCATCAATGGCAGAAGAGGCCGGAGCTTTGACCACTCAGGACCTTGCCAGCAGAGTAAAGGATTTTGAGCGGAGGATGTTAGATATAATGGGTGCCATGGCCGAAAGGGTTGCTCATCCTCCTACTGCACAACAACCTGTCACTCCACAACCACCAGTCGTCCCTCCTCGGGGGCAAATTGAACCGCCTGCTAGCGGGGAGGCTCCCCTCGTTGGTAATGCTGCCCGCCAACCGGTCAATGAGCATAGAGCTGCTGCACCCATTGAGCCAAGAAGGGCAAGGTTCCCTAATCCCGATGAGGATTTCGTGATGGAGGATGGAGATGAGGAGCCAATAGTCCATCAATCTGTAAGAGCCAGAGCACCCAGGGTAGAAGATGAAGCAATGAGAGGGATAAGACAGCAGATTGAGGCGATCACCCGCATGTTGTCAGCTGGAAAGGGGATCAATCCCGAAGATAGAGATCTGGGGGATGAAGAGCTGCTGCCCCAAAGGTTCAAGATGCCTGAACTGTAGAAGTTCGATGGTATTTCGGACCCATGTGCACACATTAAGCAGTATACCCTGGTGATGAAAGGCACAGGGTTGACCAAGATACAGAAAGTGGAATATTTATACCTTAGTCTGATGGGTCCAGCAGTAGACTGGTATCATAGGTTAGATAGGAGGTCTAAAGAGGAATGAAACCTTTTGACTGAAGAGTTCATGAAACAGTACGACTGCAGCACCAAAATGGAGGTCACTTTAAAAGACCTCGAACTCTTACAGCAAATGAGTGATGAGTAATTTCATGAATACCTCACCAGATGAAAGAATAGGGTTATGGAGATGAAGCGGAAGCCTGACACTAAAGACCAGATTAGGCTATTTATCAAGAACTCCCGCCCTTACTTGAGGGACTTGCTTAGCTTTAAGGGGCTCAGAGATTGGGAGTCACTTAAGGACAATGCTGTAGAGGCTGAGGGGGCTTTACTTAGCAAAGAAAGCAAGCCAAAATAATTTTGCTGGGAAAATTTTTGGGAACCAGTCAGGATATAAATCAGGCGGTGCTGAAAACAGTAATAATAAAAATGGTAAGACAACAGAGGTTTCAGCTACCGAGATTGGACAGGGCTATAAGCACTTTTCTAATTTGGTCCACTCTCTATCCTGGGTATTAGAGAGATTGATGAAGGAGGGCAAGTTACAACCATTGCCACCTAGGCCAGCTATGAATTAGGGACAACCAGGGCATAGAGGTGATCAGTACTGCGCCTACCATTAGCACACTGGGCATCTGACAGATTATTGCTGAACTTTGAGGAACAAGATCTAAGATCTTATTGACTCCAAAATGATTATGGATCTTGAGAAGAGAGATAAGAAAAAGAAGGCAGGCTACAGTCCCACCACCATGTATATGATCGAGTCTGGTCCACTTAAGTGGCATGTTTTGCAAGAGTTATATGAAAATGAGTACATCGCTATCATTTGTTGGGAGACGAGTGAAGAAAGGATTCCCGTGGCGGCGGTTGATTATTAATCCACTAGCGAGAGTGGAGAAAAAGATAACTTTTTTAGATGATTTGTTCTTTTTATTCCAAGAACTTCTTATGACAATGTTTGCAATTTCAATAAAGTGTACATTTTGCTTATTTGTATAGTGTTTCTAATGATTTCATTTCTCATGATCACGATACATTTATTTTTTGACATTAATTCAACTAATAAAACTGTATTTAATCTCGAAATTTTAAAAAATCCAAAGAAAATCTTGATAGCATTTGATATAACTCTTGAAGAGAGAGATTATGAGATATTCAAAAAAAATAATAAGAAAAAAAAAATTTAAAGAAAAGAGAAATAAAAAAGTCTTTGCCTGGACTTGGAATGACAAGGGCATTGTTGGTACAACACTGCTTCAATATGCCAACATGGAGACGAGCAAAATTTCAAAAGTCATTCCTTTGCCTCCTCAACATCTAAGATGCATACAGTGTAGCCAAGCAAAATCAAACTCAGTTCATTAAAGGGCTACATCAGAGGTTAGATAAATGAAACTTTGGGCTTTCATAAGAAATATATAGTTCATTAGAACCAAACCTTAGAATTTATTTCCTCCCAACCATTTGAGAGATTTACTATAAAGCCAATCAAAATTGATCTTTAACCATATGAGACCAAGTAAAGCATGGACCCTTATCGCCAAACAAAAAAAAAAAAAAACTACAGTTTTGCCTTAAACCACCTGAGGCCAACTTGTAATCCAATCTCAACCATTAAAGGGTATTTCAGAAATTGAACCACTAAAGCCGACAAAAAGAAGATACAAACTTTCGCGGTCAAGATTTAAGCGAAGAAACTCACTACTCCGGCCAGTTGTATAAGAGTCAAGATGAAACCTTGGGTGCTAAAAAAAAAAGAGGCATTGTCAAAAGGAGCAGCCGTCTCGGATAATAGTGATGAAAGTAAATTCAAAGGAACCACGTATACGTCGACAAAACTGAAGGAGGTCCCATGGCAAAGGCTAAAACAAAGAGAATAAAGTAGAAAATGAATGCCTCGCGGGTAGAAAACCGAAAAAATGCGACCTTCTAAAATTGGACGTCCTGCCAGGATAAAAAAAAAAAGAAGAAAAAAAAGAGGCATCCTGGGCAAAAATTAAGGGCTGAGAGAAAGTGTTCAATCATTAAAATCCTACAGGGCTGATTGATAATAAGAGTTTGATACTTTCAGGATTTATTCCGAGATTAGATAAGATTTTGTATTTTTGAGATTAATGCCAAATAATGATCGTGTGTGATGAAATCAAATTGACATAATCAGAGCAGTTCACTTTGCGTGATCAAAGTCATCTATTATCTACCCTCTGCTACTCTCACCACTCGGGTCCTTCAGTCGACTCATCCTGCTATCAAACGTGAAGTCAACTCTACAGCACCATCATGAGAAGAATCAAGCTCATACGGCTATGGTTTAGAGCGTAAGTACATGCTGATCACTCTTGAAAGATCTTTGGCAACAGTTTCAACCTCTCTTACAATCAGTAAAAAAAAAAAGAAAAAAGCCGTTAGAGATGAAAAACGTAACTGGCTTTCTAAGCAAAAGTTAGGTAAAAGAATAGAGTGAAAACCTGGAAACAGGCAGTCTGTCTTTCAAAAAAAAAGCCGTTGGATTGGGGTGGGTCCATTTCAGGCAAAAATAAGGCATATTGTTATGTGAAAATCCGTAAAAGACGCATTTTTCGCTAAAAAAAGCTAGTGTGAAAATCCACAAGGGACGCACTATCTTGAAAAAATGACTACAGGTATCAGTTGAGAACCTCGCAACCCAAGAGACACGAAATCCAAAAGCAATTCCAAAGGGCATCTGTCCAACCGTAAATTGCGACTAGCCGGCTATCGCCTCCAAAACTCACTTAGATGAATTCTTGCCCTGCATTTTTTGCATGACCTATGCATTTTACGTGCATGCTCACTATTTTTCCTGCATATTTGGTTTTTCAATTTTACAGTAAGAGAGATTCGATGTGGACACTGAAAAAAGCCAAGTGACGACATCGGTCAACACACTAATCCAAATAATCAACCAATGACCTCTCAGGGGGCAATCAACCAATGACCTCTCAAGGGGCACTACTTCAAATCTCAGAAGGGTTAGCATGATGGCGGCACTACCATTATACGGAAAGTTAGCACAACCACGGCACTACCACTCTTGAAGGGTTAGCAAGATGACAGCACTAACGATCCATGGAAGGTTAGCACGACCACGACACGAAAGGTTGGCACGATAATGTCACTACCATTCTACGGAAGGTTAGCACGACCGTGACACTACCACTTCAAAAGGGTTAGCACGATCACGGCACTACCGCTTCAAATCTCAAGAGGGTTAGTATAATGGCGGCACTATCATTCTATGAAAAGTTAGCACGACCATGGCACTACCACTTCAGAAGGGTTAGCACGATGACGATATTACCACTCCACGGAAGGTTATCACGATCACAGCACTATCGCTTCACATCTCATAAGGGTTAGCACGATGGCGGCACTACCACTCCACGGAGGTTAGCACGATCACGGCACTACCACTTCACATCTCAGAAGGGTTAGCACGATGGCGAAACTACCATTCTACGGAAGATTAGCACGACCACGACACTACCACTTTAGAAGGGTTAGCACGATGACGACACTACCACTCCACGGAGGGTTAGCACGATCATGGCACTACCACTTCACATCTCAGAAGGGGCTAGCACGATGGCGGCACTACCATTCTATGGAAGGTTAGCACGATGGCGGCACTACCATTCTATGGAAGGTTAGCACGACCACAACACTACCACTTTATAAGGATTAGCACGATGATGGTGCTACCACTCCACGAAGGGTTAGCACAATCACGACACTATCACTTCAAATCTCAGAAGGGTTAGCACGATGGCAGCACTACCATTGTACGGAAGGTTAGCACGACCACGACACTACCACTTCAGAAGGGTTAGCACGATGACGGCACTACCACTCCACGGAAAGTTAGCACGATCCCGGCATTACAGCTTCAACAAAGGCTAACACGCCGGCAACATGGTGACAGCCACCCCAACGACATCATCCAGTTCGGAAAGACAACTGCCTCAGGTACGTGTCTCTTTCCTTCTTTTCTCTGAGTTTTGGCTCACGTAGGCACCCATGCACTAGTTTTTCCAAAACTGGGGGCAACTGTAGACATCGGGTCTCGAGACAACTTAGATCAGGGTTACCAATGATGATTGGACGCCTGTTCACAGGAAAAAAGGTTGAAAGTGATGATTTTCTGGTGAAAATTTGCTTTTTAGATAAAAAATAGAAAAATTTAAAAATAAAACTGAAAAATAGAGTTTGAAAATTATTGTATTTTGATCAAAATTGTTATTTAAAAAAAAAAATTCGGGCGTTTATAGCAGTCGGCGTGCGGGAGGGGCTGGCCTCCATGCGCGCTGGGGCAAGGGCAGACGCCCCCGCACGGCACGCAGTGCGCGTGGGGGAGTCGCTCTCCCGCACGCGGCCTATGCTCGCCTCTGGTTTGCCAAAAACGCCGTTTTTGGCCCAAATTTCGAATTTTCTTGATTTTTTTTGACTTTTCACCATTTTTTCTGGGATTTTTAATGATAATTACCATTTTTGAACACAAATTAACGAAAATTTGATAAAAATTCAATTTCTTTCCTTAATTAATTAGTTTTTTCATTTTTATTGATATAAATAGAAAATTATATGAAGGAAAAAAAGGGAATTCTTTTGGGCCATTTTTTCTTTTCTTTTTTTTTTTCTTGAGTTTGGCATTTTTTTATTCTTCTTTTTTCAATTCTTTTCTTCTTTTACTTCAATAAAATTTCTTCTAAACATTTTAAATTGAATTTTATTGAAAAATAATTGATTTTGAGACAAAAAAAATAATTTTTTGTTCCTAAAAATCTAATTTTTTCACTTGTTTTTTTTTATCTTTTTCTCTTCAATTAAATTTCTTCCAAAAAATTACATTGATTTTTGGGTGAATAATTGATTTTGAGACAAAAGGAATAATCTTTGCTTTTGAAATCCAAATTTTTATTTGATTTTTAAAAATAAGATTTTTACAATTATTTTTTAGAGAAAAGTTTTAAGTTTATTTTTTTAATATTTTGTGACTTAAAGCAAGTAAATTGATCATCTTTTTTCATTCTATTAAATCCGAAATCTGAGTGTAAATATTTTAGTCTCGATCTCATATTTATTTTCATTTATTTATTTATTTATTGTATTGCTTTTATTTCTTTTTATAACCATTTAATCAAAATGTAAATCTTTAAATTTATTGTATTTTTTATTTATTTTATGTGATATTTGTTATAGACTTAAACTTTTTTATTTCATTTTTTTATTCACTTTTTTACCTTTTCTTGTTATTATTATCATTTTTATTTAATCATCATCATAATAATCATCATCATCATCATTATTATTATTATTTTATCATTTTTATCATTATTATTATTATTATTATTATCATCATCATCATCATCATCATCATCATCATCATTATTTGTGATAATTTGTTAATATGTTAATCTATTTGTTTTAATATGTCATTTAATTTATTTGTCATCAATGATGCATTTTTATCTATTTTAATTTGTTATTTATTGTTTTATGTATTTAATTGACTTTCTTGATTTAATTACTAACATTAATTTTTTGTGTTTATTTTTGTTTCAATATTTATTTTTGTTATGATTGAGCACATTTGCACGCGAAAAAGGAGATCCGGGAATTTATTTTGGTTGATTCATCATTTTTTATTGTATTTATCATTTTTTCTTTATTTTTGCTTTTTATATATTTTGTCATGTAATTAATAATAAAATTATTTATTTTATGCACGCTTAATTAAAAATCACAAAAATATTTATATTAATAAATTGGAATTTTTTCTAGTAAAATGAGACCAATATTCTAATTTCAACCAATAAAATGTAACTTTCAAAAAAAGAATTAATTTTCATAAAATGTGATCACTCATCCCAGTTTTTTCAATTAAGACCTAACATAATTCTCTATTTTTAAGTATGCATGAAGAAACCAATGTTCATACTCCAAATAAATATTCCGATTTATGTATGCTTATTTACTTAATTGATTTTGTTTATTTAATTTTATATTTTGGAGATTGTAATTTTGTCCTAATTTCATTTTGTAATTTATTTGGTATTTTAATTCTTTTATTTATCACTTTTTACCGCTTTTCTCGTTGTTTGAATGTGTGTTTAAATTAATTGCATGACGTGTGAGAAAAGTGATAAAAAATTAATTGTTAAAAACTTACTTATAATTTAACCAATGAATTAATAAGAGTGAAGTTCTGAAAATCACTATCTGGTTCAAGACTTCCAAGATTAGACGAACTTTTTCAATTTATTGTAAATTGGGTGGCGACTACAAAATAGCTCAAAAGTGTCTAAAAGTTTCATGGTGTTAGATGAACTTCCCCAATATTCTATTGGGAATGGATTCAAAAATATCTCATGTCACCCAAGATTTAAACGCGAATCCTTCTCGGACCCTAAAAGCGGGCCTTCCGAGAAACAATATAAGCGGGTTCCGGCGCGTCACAGTTGTGCTTAACTGAAATTTGAATTTTTTTTTTTGAAAAATCCTGCATAAATAAAATTCAGATCTATTATGGACTGGGTAAAGTTCGGGTTTGGATGAGCTAGGTTCGGGCCGGATCGGGGTTCGAGGTGAGTTAGAGTTAGATTCAGGTCATATCTAACTGAAATTTGATAATTTTTTTTTCTGCACAAATCTGCATAAATAAGATGCAGGCGTATTTCAAGCTGGATCAAGATAGGGGGAAGGGGGGGCAACCTAATTAGAATTTGAAGATTTTTTCATACATAAGCCCCTATAAATAAAATCCATGCACTTCGAGCTAGATCAAGTTCTAGCTGAATTGGATTCGGATCGAGTTGGTTTTGAATTTGAATGGGTTGGAATCGGACTGGGCATATTTAGTATCTAAGAAATTGTAATTGATATATATTTAGTATTTTGATCCATTAGGTATAGTTGATGCCCATTGAGCCATATGTAACATGGCCATCTGAATTAAAATTCGATGAGATCATTTTGAGTTATAGACATATTTCTAAATTGAATTGAATTTAAATCAATTTTTTTAGATGCATTTAAATGTAATTTTTGAATTGGGCAAAATTTGCTGTCTCTAACAATAGATAATTTTTATTTTTATTTTTATTTTACAAGTTCATAAAGAAAATGACATATTAAGTTATTTTTATTATATTTTCTTATATAAAGAGCACAAAAAAAGGTGACGCTGGTAGAATATGCTACTGAATTTTGGTTCTTTGATGCAATAATTTGTTGAATCTTATGTTATTACCATAATATGTCCAAAATATTTTATAATTTTTATATTTTTTAACTTAATATTTTTTAAAAAAATCATGCTCATAATATAAGTGCGGCTATTTTTTTTTTTTTTAAAAAAAAAGGAGCGGGCAGCAGAATTAAAAGTTGAACCACTGATTTTCAGAGATGGAATGAAATGTGAAATTTAACATTTTTAAATATTTAAAAGAAAATATTTTGGTTTTTATGGGAATAGTGGGCATTGGATATAATAAAAGGTCCGGCTAGCCTGTAAATTCTGAAACAACAACAATGGGCCCAAATAAAGCCCAAAACGGTTCTTAGAAAATACTAGTATTTTTTAATTTTGTAAATCCATGAGTCTACCCGGGCCTAACGCCGTAACCGACCATGGGTTCCATTGAAACGCCACCACATCAGGAGAACGGCTCTGCAGTTTCGACCGCCGACGCTGACCAGAAGCCTCAATCAGCATTTGACGGAATGCCTCCACCCGCAGCACAAATGACGCCGACGGAATCTGACTCTTTGAAGAGGAGAAGGGGTAGTATGTTGCCGCTGGAGGTGGGTACTCGCGTGATGTGCCGTTGGAGGGACGGCAAATATCACCAGGTTAAGGTAATCGAGCGCCGGAGAATGAATTGCGGTGGGCCCAACGATTACGAGTATTACGTCCATTATACAGAATGTAAGTATCAATGGTTTTGTTGTTTATTTTGATGCTTGATATTTAGTTAGGGTTAGGGTTAATGTGTTGCTCGTGAAGATATGAGAAATGCTTCTTGTTGGTGGCGGAGTGACATAAATGGACCATAGGGATTTAACATGCTGCTCTAGTTACTTTAAGGAATTGGAATGTAAATCAATGAATGAGTCGCGTTTCTTTTTCTGTAATCCATTTTAGGCTAGAATGGAAAGAATGAAGAATGAGACTTTAAGGCATTCAAGCTATGAATATTGAATATAAATCGTTAGAAGAAACTAGTTGTTGCTTGTAATGAAAAAAGGCTCAAGGTTGTATGAATATGCGGTGTGGTGACGGTTATATGTAAAACTACAAATGGTGGTTAACTTCTGTTAATCTTCTAAAAGAAAAATTGGTGAATAGATGCTTTAATGCAAGTTCTTGCTTAATCAGAACTATTTGCTCTTGCATGTTGTGAGAAGAAATTTTGGGAGTTTACTTGTTTTAGTTTAGGACATTGCTAGGTGATGGGAAATTGATCCTCCAGCATCTTTTTGATGCCTTCTGTCATTGTCATGGAATGCCTTTTTTCTATCATCAATATGATTGGAGAATACATTAGTGCTTCTGAACTTGTGTTCTTTGTTATTATTTCATGTCCTTAAAATGTTGCAGTTAACAGGAGACTTGATGAGTGGGTGAAGCTTGAACAACTGGACCTTGATTCAGTAGAGACTGTTGTTGATGAGAAGGTTGAAGACAAGGTACTGTATTCTGTTGCTTGGCATATGTGACCTTGCATATTTTTTTGATGCTTAACTCTCTTAAAATGCCTATATTTTTTAAGCATAATTGGACAGGGTATGGCAATCAGACTCTTCAAATCAGTAATATAATTTTAAAGGGAAAAAGGTTGAGTTTGACTACCAGGTGTACAGTTTACTTAATGCTTACACTAGATCGACTGTTATTAGTCCTTTCCTTTTATCAATTGGCCCCTACTGGTGGTGGAAACTTTCTGCAAATAGAGTTTTCTTATCCATTATTTCATCTGATTTGAAGAAACTTGCATTTCCAGGTAACAAGCTTGAAAATGACACGCCACCAGAAGCGCAAAATTGATGAAACACATGTAGAGGTATGTGCATGTTTCTATTTTCCCCTGAATATTGTATATGTATGCACATGTGTGCATGTGTAGCATATTGATGGCAAATAAATCTGTGTATGATAGCCGCGAAAACATTTCATTAATATAAGGAGTATAGATGAGTAATAATATCTTGAAAAGATCAGATATGAAAGCTTTCATTCACCCTTGTATATATGCAGATATACTTGCAGAAAAAATCATGTATTATAGCAGAATGATAATTATAGATCTTCCTACATGAGATTTAAAAGTGATAATTGACAGAACCAAGAATGAGATAAGATACAGACTAGAAAAAACAAAGCGGTGTAGAGGCTGTAATACAGCATATTGAACATTTTGATTTTTATGACCTGACGGTTTTATTCTTATTTGCAGGGTCATGAGGAGCTTGATGCTGCCAGCTTGCGTGAACATGAGGAATTCACAAAAGTGAAAAATATAGCCACTATTGAACTTGGAAGATATGAGATTGAGACATGGTACTTCTCCCCCTTTCCACCAGAATACAATGATTCTGTCAAGCTATACTTTTGTGAGTTTTGCCTCAATTTCATGAAGCGTAAAGAACAGCTTCAAAGGCATATGGTGAGCTGTGTTTCAATTACGTTTTTAATTCTTTATGGTTCTTAAACTTTGTTTTCTCTAAATATGAGTCTTATGGCACCGGTCTTAACCTTTGATTCGGATGGATGTGTCAATAGATGCTAATTTTCTGAGTTTCGACTCCAATTATCAGTCATGCATGTCTCAATTTGATTTTTTTTTTTAGTGCTCAAACTTTGTTGTGAATTCAGGTCTATGATGCCCGTAACAGCCTTGATTGTGGTGCATTTGCAAATAGATTTTTATTTTTTGAATTTTGACTACTCTGGCTACTCTCTTTTTTTTAAGAGCTGTCATGTTTGTTTTGCTTTTTCTTTTTTTACTTTTTGTTATTAGTACTGTCCTTTTTGCATCAATTTACTACATATTGTTGATTGGAAGTTTTGATACTGCTGCTAATTTTAAATAATAAGAATATTTTTTTGGATAATTTCCTAGAGTTGCCTGCTTCTCCTCTTCCCAATGATATCTTTATATCATTTTCCTGGAAAGATTGGCTAAACGGATTGACTTCAACCAATGCTGCCAAGTTCCTCACATTGCAATGGATCTTTTGGATCAAAAGTTTCTCTGATCTATGCATCGTTTCCATGGCTGAATTCTTGATATTATACATCATTTTTATTCATCAACTCTTAGTTATTTTAAAAATTCCTGAATAGTTAGGCCGTTAGTTACCTGTCCTGAAGTATTTTAAACATAACAATTAATACTTTCTGAATTGTTGGAAGGCTCATGGCTCATGACTGGATCAGCGAAAATTAATTTTTATTTGATTCACTGTAATAAATTATAAGTTGGTAAAAGTGGTGGAGGAAAAAAATAGAAAGGTTGCAATACCAACCTTGCGTGAGTGCCCTTTAGAAACAACTATTCAGGGAGCTGGCTCTGCTCTTTCTCTGTCAAAGGAGGATCAGAAAGCTAGACAATTGCCAGACCTAAGTCTGAGCTTTAAATTGAAGACACAAGATTGCTCGATACTGTTCAAGCTTTGATGACTCAAGAGCATCAATTCTGAGCTTGATTTTGTGATGAAAACAAGGTCTGATGTTGAGATTGAATTATTGATTTACACAATGATTCCTTTCCTCGATCTGTTTCTTTGTAATAATTGGTTCGGAGCAAATCTTCACTATGCCCTGCTTTGTGTATAAATCAAATTCACTCTTTAATATCTATAGCAGTATATCTAGGAATATCTAATGATCCTGAGTAAGTTTTTTCCCAGTTATTGTTATTATTATTATTAGATGCTGAGTGGCTGCTTGATGGTTTTAATATTCTATGTTGCCTACTAATTTCCTTACTTGATTTATGTAGAGGAAGTGCGATCTCAAACATCCCCCTGGTGATGAGATTTATCGAAGTGGTACATTGTCAATGTTTGAGGTAGTTATTGATTTTTACGGACTGTTAGAAAGCTATTCTGTTATCAGAACTGTAAATATCCTTGGTTGTGGATTGTTGGCCTAAATATTGGTTTTTTGTTACCGGAGACTTATTAATGATTTAAGAGGTCATGGTTTGTAACTAGACTGCTGCTGCTCTTCTAATTGGGTTTCCTACTCTCAGCTTAGTTAATTCTTATTCTTGTTTGTTAGAATTGATCCTGGCCCCAAGTTCATTAATTTCATCAAGCCCGAAAAGGTTAATTGTACTTTTTTGAGGATAGCGACCTGTGTTCTTGATTTTCAGGCTGTTGGTATAAATTGTCGTTATCCTTTATGTTCTCCCTCATTTTCTATTGGACAGTATCTGGTGAAAATTTGAAGTATGGTTGATCTTGCTTTGCTTTGTCTGAATGTTTTTATGCAGGTTGATGGCAAAAAGAACAAAGTTTATGGGCAGAACCTTTGTTATTTGGCAAAGCTGTTTCTTGATCACAAGACCCTTTATTATGATGTTGACCTTTTTCTATTCTACGTGTTGTGTGAATGTGATGATCGAGGATGCCACATGGTTGGATACTTCTCCAAGGTATTTGTTAGCTCATTCTCATTGCTTGTTCATTAGTGCATATTTTAACAAAGAATTGCATGATATGAAAGCTTTACTAGGATTTGCAGTAGTGGCAAAAGCCTGCGAAATATATTTGGTTACAGCATATCTTATTTTCTCCTCAACTAGATATTGTTGTTTAAAGGATGTCCATCTGCTGTTTCACTTTGATTAATTAGTATTGCAACTTCCAGATGGCATGCCTTGAGATTTATTGTGCTGTTCTCAGAATCTTTAAATTATTTAAAAAAAATCATATTAACATTATATTTTTTATATTTTGATACAGGAAAAGCATTCAGAGGAATCCTATAATTTGGCATGTATCCTCACACTTCCTCCTTACCAAAGAAAAGGCTACGGAAAATTTTTAATTGCCTTCTGTAAGCTCTCTGCCATATAATCTCTAATACTTTGTGCTCTCTCTCGATTTTGTGTCATGTAAATTGTTTGTGTGATCTTGTTCCTTTTTCTTTTAGCCTGTATTTATTTTACCGGTGGTTACTTTGGGAGAGTAAGATTTAACAAGTAGTGAGAAATTTATCTTTTACCTTTTGAATGCAAGTGGATGTTGAGTTGCATAAATGAGATGTTTATCATACTTTGTTAAGCAATGGATTGGCAAATTTAAAAATTGTCTGCAACTGTTTATAAAGATGTAATATGCAATAATTTGCTAGTGTTTTATTGGATGTGGTCGTGGATTGGCAACATTGAGTTACTTGGAGAGGCTGACAGCCTGCAAAACAGTTTTAATCTTATTGATGGAAGAATGGTAAAAGTTCAATGTTAATATTTACTAATGTTTTCTTCTTCTTCATTTCATTTGGTAAAGCATATGAACTTTCTAAGAAGGAAGGTAAAGTTGGAACACCTGAAAGACCACTCTCCGACCTGGGGTTGTTAAGCTACAGAGGATACTGGACACGAGTTCTTTTGGACATCTTGAAAAAGCACAAGGGAAATATTTCTATTAAGGTATGCTGAGTTTGCACTTTATTATAATCCAAACCAGTTCTGTTATGTTGCTTTGACTAGTATGTCCTCTCCAAAAGCATGGGCTTGGTTGAGAGAGCTGTAGGAACTTGATAAAGTTCATCTGATTGTTCTGATCTGATTGTTCATAGCATCACAGGCAAAATGCTTAGTTTAGAAGGGAAGTATTATCTAGACCAAGAGACGTGACCTTTGCCTGTTAATGAGACCAGAAAACAGTGAGATTAGCCATTTCTTCCTCCAAATGGAACTCTCTTTACAGGGGGAGTATCCACTTTGCTCTGAAAGCGGTGTTGGTTTTTCCTTCCAACATATGCAAATTTTCTTGTGCTTTCTTCTATTTTGCGAGTGACTTTTCTTCCAGTTGTCTGCTTCTCTGGTTTTGAGTCTCTGCATGAGACACATGCATATTTACAATGTTCACTGTACTAATTTACATTGGTCCTTGATGAGATAGATTGGATAGGTATTTGTTAATGTGCATATCCTCAATGCTTGAAGATGGCAAGGAAAAAAATTGTTCATTTAAAGGAGGATGGGCTTGCAGCCCTTCCATTGTGAAAAACGTCAGCATATTGTCCGTTAAACACCATGTTTTACTGAAGTTTATAATGGGAATTATATAAAAGTAATTTTCTTGTAGATATAAATATTTTGGTACACACATCTTTCTTACGAAATTTTGTTTATGTTCTGTTGTCTTATTAATAGATTGTGCCTTTTTTCTGCAATCACTTCTAACAGGAACTGAGTGACATGACAGCAATCAAGGCAGAGGATATTTTGGCCACCCTTCAGAACCTGGAGTTGATTCAGTACAGGAAGGGTCAGCATGTGATTTGTGCTGATCCAAAAGTCTTGGATCGTCATCTTAAAGCAGCCGGGCGTGGTGGTCTCGAGGTTGATGTTAGCAAATTGATCTGGACTCCTTACAAAGAACAGGGTTGATCAATTATGATTAATGATTGTGTAGTTTCGAATATGCTCTTAACTTGTAAAAAATTGTAGATTTTAGGATATTAACTCGGATACATATAGAATCACGCCACTGGACTCGCTAGGAGTATATCGTCAGTGACTTGCAGTAAGGCATGTAAATTAATTTCTTCAGTGTAAATTTCAAGAGCTGCTAAGGTTCTATTTTGTGCTGTTTATCTTGAACTTCACCGTGCAACCTATTTAGAGTATAGTCAATGCTTCTATGTTTCAGTAAAAATCACGACTCTCTCGTATCTGCCTGCCACCTTCTGTGAGAGCCGGTAAAGTCACTAAAGCCATAGAAGATTAGAGCCCAAGTAAATCAGTTAGAGGTTAGTCGGCAAAAGCTGTTAAGCCCATTGGCTTCCACGGTACAACTAACACTGACTCAATTGCTTGGACATTTTCACTGAAGGAAATGCAAGAGAATCAGAATATCATTCCACCCTAGTGCCACGGGTGTCAACTCCAACTTGTTTTATTTTAATTTCAGGTTGTCCTGAAAATAGTGAGAAAACAAATATGTCCATAAATTACAGAGCTTCAATTTCTACCTTATTGTATGTATCTACAGCGGCACTTGGTGAAATTTGTCCAAGATGACTCTCGTTATGTTACCTTTGCCATTATTCTAGCTTAGAACTAGTCCACTAGTTTCGCCTTTTGCTTTGGCCTTTTGGGCTATATGATTGTGTCTTTACTTATCTGTCTTCTTTTCCCATCTCACTTTTTCTTCGTGACATAGTATTTGATGTCAATTTCTTGACTTTCTTGATTCATTTGCACGCATTTAGTTTTGCATACACGATACATTTAACTCTCTTGAATTTTCCATAACTTTTTTTTTTCCCTTCTCTCTCTTCCCACCAATTTTATTCAAGTACATTTATGCTCTAGAAAAAGCAATATCAGTCTCTTCTTTGCCCTGATTTTTTTTGGTTTGATTTGAAAGACTTAACAAACTATGACCCTACTTAGACTGACCGACTCAAGAGAAAATACCCACTAATATTGCAAGAAATTAACATAAATGATACTGAGAACATAAAAAGAAATGAGGGATAGAATTGTTTTCTTTTTTTTGAAAGAAAAAAAAGATAGCAGCATTAGGCAAATAGATCTATCATGTAAGAGAAATTCATATGCATCCTTCCTTGACACCATCCCCATATTATGATTCCTATTATACCACAGAATTGTCAATTAACCAAAAAAAAAAAAAATTGAAATTAGAAAAGAAAAATATACATTTCCTATATATGAATTATCTCATCTCCATTAATTTGGAGTCTACTCATCAAACAGTAGTGGGTGCAAAATTATGTCTGTTAAGTTGAATCTGTTGCAGCTGCAAATTTTTCAGTGCAAGCCCACCAGATCTTCTCTTCCACAGAGTATCAACTTCTCCTGAATCTGCAGCTTTTTGCACTTTCTTGATCACAGGCAAAGGAGGATCCATTTCTTCTATGTTAATAGAATCAATAGTCCTGGGTCCTGTTCTTCTACAAGAATTAGCATTTGCACTGAGATTATTATTATTAGTAGTAGTACTGGCCTTGCTTGAAAAGATCCTCTTGAGCTTAGAGTATTTGACACTGGCAGGAGTAGAAATGGTGATCTTGTTAGAAGTGGGAAAGCCAGCTATTTTATTATTGTGTCTCTTGACCTGACCCATACAACCAATCTTTGGAGATAAAGGGTCAGTGGAGAATGAGATAGATCTATCTTTCAATCTTGGTAAAGCCACATCTTTGATTGATGGCCTTGAACATAGCATTGGCAAGAATGTGGCTTTGTGTTGAAGATGAAGGTTTTGTTGCTGATTGTAGCCATTACCCATCTTCTCTTTCTTGATCTTTCTACAAAATGAAGAAAGAAAGAAAAAAAAAGTTATCAACAAAAGAAAGAGGACTCTGCCTACTTTGATTTCTTGATGTTGTTGATGGAGAAAAATGGGAGAGAGAGAGAGAGAGAGAGGGGGGGAAGGTGTTAAAAATTAGAAGATAGAAGGGATTGAGTTTCTCAAAGCATTATATATGTGTGTAGCTTAAAAGGTAGCTTTTCAAATAAGTGTGTCTGACTATTGACTTTGCAAGAAAATAAAGAACAAAGGGTTGTATTATATATTGCACTTTAAACAGAATAAGTCTTTAATTAGCTCCTAAATAGAGAATTCAAAATAAATAAATAAAAGGGATGGAATTGACAGAAAAGGGCTCAGTTTCTTGGAAAATATTTCAAACAATAAGCATCAAATATTAATAGCAACCACAAAGAGAGACCATTATTTTGGTGGGTAGCAGAAGGTGAATGCTTAATTCAAAGAGTGGTAATCAATAATAATAATAATAATAATAAAAGGGTCCCTACCCACACAACCTTCACCTCCAATCAAAAAATGCCAAAGACTGTAAAAATAATTGTCCTAATATCATAAGCTGACCCTCCTTTTGTCTCCTCTTATTCTTTAGATGCATATGTGCTGTTGTTAAGTAATTCCCAATTTCAGACCCTTTTCTCACTTTGCGTCATATTAACTCACCCTGACCTGATTAATTAAATAATTTTTTTCTTGGAATTTTGACCGAGATTTTTTCGATAATTATATTTTCAAAAACAACTCATTGACAGGAAAACCAAAAGGATTTGGGTTTCTAAAATAACATCAAACAAACTAATAATTCGATGAATATATTAAGTTAAAATTCAAAAGCTTTTTGATTATTGAGATCAATTTGAATTTATTCCTGTATTCTATTAATTTATAATTTGTATCCTTGTGATCAATAAAAAAAACTGAAGAAATTATAAGCATTTCTACATGTTATTATTATAAGATATTAATTAATATAAAAAAAAAACTCATGGTCCCCCTGCTCAAGATATTTAATTTAAATTTGATTCTTGAAAATCATAAGTCTTTGATCGATACAAATATATAAATGTGATGTGAGACTGAGACAACATCTGTCAAACAAATCCACATTAATCAATTGTAATGCAATTCACATGATCAGTCGTTTACCAGGAAACATTTTCTTCCATTCTCTTATTAATAATTCATGTATGATCCATATGATGTAATCTACCTATACATATATATGTTGTCTGGCCATTTTAGTAAGGTTTTTATTATAAAACCTATTTTTTATTTTTTCTTAAACAAAAAATCATTTTTTTTTGGGGAAGCATTGAATGTCATTTTCATCTTCATAGTAAAATCTAATTTGGATTCAATTTAACGTTGTAAATACTTCTGATTAATGAACTATATCCATTGCCATAATTATATATATATACATATACTGCCATAATATATATATATATATATTGCAAAAATGTAAAAATGATTATTCATAACTAAATCAGTTTAGTGTGGATAAAAATTTTATAACAAAAGTCGTTCTAGTAGAATTTAGCGATGATAAAGTTGCTTACTAAATTTTAGCATGCACTTTTGTGACAAATATTGTTCTTGCTAAATTTAGCATGAGATTTGTCTTCAAAAATATTGGTATGAATTTCCCGACCACAATGCTCTAATTAAATTTTGTGAGTACAATACTTTTATCGCGATACTACTCATTTTTTCGATCCATTATTGTAACAACCTGAATTATACCCTAGTAGTAAGCTAGTCTATTTGTGGTAATTGGGTAAGTTTAATTTGAAACTTGTAAAATTCTGGACTAAAGTGTAGATGAAATGAGAACTTAATTGAATAACAAAATAACTTAAGTGACCCATATGTATTTATGCATCACTACAAGAAAAACAACATTTCCCGACGGAAATTACCGACGGAAAATGTGTAATTTCCGTCGGGAAATGTTAATGCCGACGGAAAATGATTCCGTCGGCATAAAATCCGTAGGGAAATTTGCCGACGGAAAAATTTCCGTCGGTAAAAATTACCGACGGAAATTGTGTTTCCGTCGGTAAATTACCGACGAAAATTGTTTTCCGTCGGTAAAATTTCCCGACGGAAAAACAATTTCCGTCGGAAAATTTTACCGACGGAATTACAATTTCCGTCGGTAATTTACCGACGGTAATTGTTTTTCCGTCGGGAAATTGTACCGACGGAAATTGTTTTCCGTCGGTAATTTTTACCGACGGAAAACAATTTTTCCGTCGGTAATTTTAAAGATTATTTTTTTGTATTTTATTTTTATGTAAATATAACCTGTTAAAACTAATTGCAAAATAATGAAAAAAATCATAATAATATCTAAATTTCAATATCCAATAATATTCGAATTTAATAATTGTGCTAATTATAAAGTTAGTAATTAGTTAACAACATAATATCCATGTATGTGTAATACAAAATGAGAACTAAACTGATGGCGGCGGCGGCAGCGGCAGCGGCGTACGATCAGACTGATGCGATGACGAGGCAAACATACCCTTCAAATTTGCCATCTCAGTGCGTAGGTCAGATAAATTTGCCATCTCATTGCGTAACTCAGATATGTAGTCCAGAGATTGTTGCAATCGAACCTCTGAGTCTTGCCATCGAGTCTGTGACTGTTGCAATTCCGATCTCAGCTCACTTACAGTATTCTGAAGTTCAAGTACTTCTCTGGATGACCGTCTATTAGATGCAGCAGTACTTGAACCCGAGGAATGCGAGTAACAAGATTTGGCCAAAGAACCTAAGCCAAATACCCGTCCTCGCTGGTCTCTACCACCAGCCACTTCATAATAGATCTGATTCGCATCAACATGATCAGAAGTCTGTGAGCGTTGCTGAATTGCATCTTCAACTTGTTCCTGTCATAGGACAAGTGTTTTACAATAAGTAACGATTAATAATAACTAATCTTTAAAATTTGTATAGTATAGTAATGTGGACATACATGTAAAATCCTTGACCGGGAATTGACGAACGTTTGACCATCATGCTTGTTTGTGTGGGTGTGTAAGAATACCTCAGGGAGTGTAGCCGGTCGACCCATCGATTCTCCCTGCAAAAATAAAAAGAATTAAAGGCGAACTATAATTTATTGACTATTCCTATAAGTTTTTACTAAAATTTTGGCAGAATTTCCCCTATATTTGGAGCATACCTCCTGTATACAAAGATAAAAAAACACTTCAAAATTTCGACATTCAGCTACCATCCAACATTCCACAACAATGCAAACTCCTCACACAAGTAACATTCTCATCCTCCTCTATGGTAATGAGATATATTTTAGAAATTGTAACCATTAATTACAGTAATAACAGTAATATTTTGTAAAACTTACTAGTCTATCTGCATGTTCCCGATGTGACATCGACCCTCCAGTGTGCGAGCATGAACTGAGTCCATCAGGTCCTCCCCGTCTATTACTAGAATTCCGCTCTGAAATGGAAATGGCTTCAGGGGTCGCCCAATACTGTCTCCAATGTCCCCATAAATCTTCGGTCATGTAGCGAGGTTGGACACCACCATCCTTTATCAAGCAAACTAAATCTCTGTAACGTGCCCGCGCACGAGTCTCCCACACAGAATACATGACCTCGTCAAGCGCCGGGTTCCAATAACATTTTTTCTTATAAGGCAGACAGAAAAAAAAACAAATTGTTAGCAAGAGTAAAATATAATTTGTTATGTAACACACAATATCATAAATGTTTTACCTTGAATTCTTCGAAATAAAAACTTTTTATTTCCTCTGACAAATTCTTCCAGGCAAATCCATCATATTCAATTCTGTTTTTAAAAGAAGTTGTCATTATGCGTGAGCACTTTCCTGAAGGATTCAATCTAAAATATAACAATGTGAATAATGTTTAGTACAAGTAATAACTGTCATTTAAATCATAATGAATGAAATATTATTCACTTACTCCTCAGCTGTGATATTGATGTACATTCTTCCATCAACTCCAATTGAGCCAGGCGTAGGCTCTTCCGCATCTTCTGTTCCTGACCCCTGAGGTGGCATAGATTCAGGGTGTGCTATAGGAGTGGAATCCGTGGAAGGAATGGTAGATGGCGCAACGGGTGGGATGGTCGGTGATGCGGCAGCCTGAGTGCTGGCATTGAGCCCATGCGATGAGGATCCTCCATCACCAGTACTGTCATCGCCGTCATGCACCCTCAGACGCGGAGGAATCGCCGTTCTCTTCTTTCGCTTAAACATTTTTGAACCTGTCATTACAATGAAAATGCATATTGTCAGATAATACAAATAATTGCATTGTAATAAGCATATTAAATTAATATCCAAGTCAGTGCAATATTAATTGGTCTCACATGATAAGCAAGTAGTAGTTAAACAAATTATTCGCTATCGTCACTAAGCTGTAAATCGTCATTCAAATCATCCTCATTTTCCGATGTATAAGAGGAAAATTCTGGCTCGTCATCAGATCCATCGCCAACCAAAGTTTCTTCATCATCCTCACCATCAATGTCAACAAATTCATTGTGCGCATAGTTCAATGGTTCGTTATCTTCAAAATTCAGAGAGTTGTTGATTTCATGAACTTCCGATTCTTCCTCCTGAAATGCATCATTATTTTCAGAACGTTCACTTTGTCCGGCGCCTTTCCTTTCATAAATGCCTCTTGGTTTTACTTTGCACGCATGCAACCATTCCAATCTGTCTCGCTTTACGCTTGGATAAGAGACATAATATACATGTCCCACTTGCATTGCCAACACAAATGGTTCAAAGTTCCTCAATCTTCTACGCTGGTTGACTTCAACTAAATTGTATCTGCTATGTATTTTTGTTCCCACGTTAATAGTTGGATCATACCATTCGCACTTGAATAATACACAACGTTTTATTGGCAGCGCGGGGTACTCGACTTCAATTATATCAACAATTTGCCCATAATAATCCATCAACTCTCCTTGAATGCAAACCCCACTGTTTACCGTTTCCTTGTTATGACCATGACTCTGTGTATGAAATTTATATCCATTTACGAAATAAACCGGAAATGATTTAACATATCGCAAAGGTCCTTTTGCAAGATCAATGATGTACTTGTTGTCAATTGCATTTGTCGATGCCTACATATTCCAATAAGCAAACATCATTTAATTCATATATTTCATATATATTGTATGTATGGAAATATATGGTCAAAATCACAACTTACATATGTCTTGAACCAATGATGAAAGTGCTTTTCGACTTCTTTATTCACCTCATTTTCATCTTTTTCAGGCATTAGATCCCGTATCCATTCCTCAAATAATCTAAAATGCCAAAATCAATTTATATATTACACTCTTGACATAGTAAAACAGATGAATATTTGTGGGTATATATTAAACTTACCTCACATAAGGACGAACTTCCTCGCAATTCAATAGAATATAACTATGGGCCGCTATTAATTCATTCTCTACTAGCATTTTCCTTATTGAACGGCCATGTAAACGCCCAGGATATGTAAAAATGGATAAGTTTCCGTCCTGATTACTTGATTCCCCGCCATCATCATTACGTGGTACTTTCCGCTGTCTCGTGTGTATATGAGGCTCAAAATAATGCGAACAAAAAGTACTTGCTTCTTCGACCAAATAAGCATTACATATTGAACCTTCAACTCTAGCTTTATTTTTTACGTTTTTCTTCAAGTGATACAAATACCTACATGATATATTTTAATGCCATTAATTAGCATACAAAGGTATAATATAATTGCAATTAAAGGCCATAGATAGTTACCGCTCAAATGGATACATCCAACGATATTGAACCGGACCAGCGAGTTTCGCCTCATGTGCTAAATGCACGGGGAGATGCTCCATACAGTCGAAAAAACTTGGAGGAAAAATTGCTTCGAGTTTGCACAGGATTACTGGAATTTCTATTTCCAATCTAGCCATATCTGCTGCATTTATCTCGCATGACGTCAATGTTCAGAAGAACATACTTAGCTCTGTTATAGCTTCCCAAACTTTTGTCGGCAATAACTCTCGAAATGCTATTGGGAGTAGCCTCTGCATAAAAACGTGACAATCATGACTTTTCATACCGAATAATTTGTACTTTCTCATGTCGACGCACCTTGCCAAATTGGAGACGTAACCATCTGGAAACTTTAATCCTTTTAGCCAATCACACAAGACTTCCTTATGTTTTTTGTCCAAAGTGTAGCATGCTTTGGGATATTTTCCGGTTAAGTAATCTTTGTCTAACTCAGGCCTTCTACATAACAACTTTAAATCGGATCGGGATTTAGCATTGTCCTTGGTCTTCCCTTCTATATTCATAATGGTGTTGAATACATTATCAAAAATATTCTTTTCTATGTGCATCACATCCAGATTATGCCGTAATAAATTAGTCTTCCAATACGGCAAATCCCAAAAAATGCTTCTTTTTCTCCAGCCAAAATTTTTGTTGATTCTTCCATTAACTTCATCAGCATCAAGTTCTGTTACCTTCAGTAAACCCAACTCATCAATTTCTTGTAAAATTTGCTCACTGCTTTTCACCACCGGCGGACTAGCAAGTACAACTCTATTCTTAATAAATTTGTTCTTGTTCCGTCGGAACGGGTGGTCAGATGGAAGGAATTTCCTGTGGTTATCAAACCAAGAAGTTTTGCAACCATGCTGAAGATAAAACGCATCTGAATCATCGCCACAGTAAGGACATGCTAATTTTCCAACCGTGCTCCAACCGGACAACATAGCATAGGCGGGAAAGTCACTGACCATCCACATTAAAGCTGCTTTCATCATGAAATTCTGTTTAAGTGATGCATCATATGTTTCAACACCGACATCCCAAAGCTGTTGTAACTCATAAATCAACGGCTGCAACTATACATCAATTTTGTGCTTTGGATTTTTAGGTCCTGGAATAATGACTGTCAAAAACATATATGCCTCATTCATGCACATCCACGGAGGCAAATTATAAGGAGTCATTATGACTGGCCATGAGGAATATTGTTGCCCTGATTGACCAAAAGGTTGAAACCCGTCAGTGCTCAAACACAGCCGAACATTTCTAGATTCAGCAGCAAAATCAGGATGGATGTTATTAAAATGTTTCCATGCAACTGCATCTGATGGATGGCTCATTATTCCACCTGTACTTTCGTGCTCATCATGCCATCTCATATGAGGTGCAGTAACTTCGGATGCATATATTCTTTGAAGCCTGGGAGTCAACGGAAAATAATACATACGTTTCCAAGGTACCAATTTATGCTGATTACCGCCACTTTTAGATTTGTACCTAGGTTGACCACAAAATTTGCACTCTTGTAAATTGACGTCATCCCTCCAAAACAACATACATCCCAACCGGCAACATTCGATTTTCTCAACAGGCAAACCTAAACCACTGATTAGTTTCTTCACATTGTACAGATTAGGAACCATTTTATGCTCAGGAGGCAATGATTCATTGTACCAAGCAAGAATTTGGTCAAAACCTCGATCCGAAATATGTTGCTCGGATTTTATATTCAATATCCGAGCTACAGAAGATAACTGAGTCATGTTATCGCAGCCTGGCCATAACTCCTGATCTGCTGAATTTAGCAAATCGTAAAATTTGGTTGCATTTTCGTTCGGTTCTTCCATCATTGCTGTACTTTCTCTAAAATCATGGCCCGCTGCATCGTAAACCATTTGAACGTATGGATTATCATTCACCCCTACATCATCGGCACCAAATTCCCCACCTCTTTCAAATTCACCCTCAATTGTTGACATGTTACCCACGTTTCCCATCGAGGTACTGCAAATTGATGGTTCTCCGTGTCGTGTCCACTCAAAATAATTTTGAACAAATCCCTTTTTTAACAGGTGAAAATATACTTCATCAACAGGAAGATAACTAAGGTGTTGGCACTTTTTGCATGGACATCTTATTTTAGCCCCGTCCATATGTGCAGGTTGAGAACTGGCGTATGCAATAAACGACTGAACCCCTTCCACATATTCTGGATTAATGTAACCATCCCTTGTTTTTCGTCTGTACATCCAAGATCTATCTACGCTACTCATAATTAATTCCAAAACTGTTACATGAACAGGGAGTCATTTAAACAATAATTATACGGATTATTATGCTATTAACAAAAAACAAAAAAAATTATCATATTACAGTCAATAACCTAGATAATAATACTAATTAGAAAAATAACTTTACAAGATTATTATACTCAACAACCAATATTATAATAATGATAAAAGTAATAATAATATTAATTTTTTAATTATATCAAATTATAATGAGTTTTGTTCACAGAATAAAAATGAGTATAAATCAATTTATAGATTTTAATTATATTTCCGAATCCACAATTCGACCAAAAAAGGAAAATTATTATTATTATTATTGAAAATACCATTAATCAGTTTTTATTTTTAGGGAAATGAAAATTAATCCAAAAAAAGGAGCTTAATGCATATGCATGAGGAAGGGATAGCTTTGATATGAACTCTTATCCAATTAAAGAAGGATATGATGATATATAGTTGAGCATAATTAGGGTTTGAATAAATAATTAATGTCTCATCTCTCAAAAGATACAAAACAAATCAATTCTCTCTCTCTTTTTCAAGCTTAGTGCCAATTTATGATTGATCTAAAACCCTACCTGATCCACAAATTGACCTCCATCCATAGATGGAATGGAATCACCATTCCAAATATTTACCTTATTTAGTATTTAATCCGTACTATTTATTAATAAATATGGGCTACTGAATTAAAAATATATATATTTTTTTTTATTTTTCATCTAACGATCCATATATATTAATTACATTTAGTATGTAAAAAAATTAAAAATATTTTTGGTAAACCATATGCAAATATTAATGTACTCTAAATTTATAAAATCAATAGGTATGTATAAATGATTAAAATTCCTATCCAGATGAACTAGTAGATATAGTTTGTTGTTATTTTTTATATTTTATTTTAGGAAAAGTTATACTTTGTTGTTTAACAAGACATAACTGCCAATTTCTTTAATTTGATAACATACAAATTTTTGGCATTTCAACAAACTTTCTTAATTTGCTATATAATTTCCCATTTGAACTTAAATTATGTGTTCAAACATTCAAATTAATATATGGATTAAATTTTATACTAACATTTTGTCTTTCTTTGATTAAATTAATAATTGAGATTTGATTCAAATTAATAACATTTTATACCATCTGTTTGATTTGCTTTGAGTTTTCCATTACTGATATAAAATGGAAGGGCAAGATTCCATTTTAATTGCTTTTAGATTTTAATTGATTGAGGATTGAGAGAGATTATGGCCAAGATTATTGTAGAATATACAATTCCTATACAGGAATCTTTGAACTATATATATATATATCTAATTAATTAAAGAAAATCATTAATTTCAGGATATAGTACTATATATGATTTTATCACTTAATTAAGAAGATATTTTAATTTTAATTTTTTTTACACTTTTTAACAATTAGAACATAAATTCAATTAATTGTTGGTGTAATTAAAAATAATATATATTTATTCAACAATAACATAAATAAATTAATAATAATAACAATCATATTAACAATAATAATAATATAATCAACTCAACAATAATAATAATAATATTATTAGTAATAATAATATTAATAATAATTAATATTAATAAGCAAAATAAAATTATTAATATTATTATTATTATCTGAATTTAATAGTAATAATAATAATAATAATAATAATAATAATAATAATAATTTTAACTAAAAAAAAAAAATTAAAGGGAGAGATCGGGACCTGTCGACGCTGGAGGAGAGGAGCAGGAGGAGTGGAGGAGAGGAGGAGGCGGCGGAGGAGGAGAGGCGGACCGGCAAGCAGGCTGATCGGAGTGGAGGACGCCGGCGGCACGCGGAGGGAGGGAAAGAAGGGGAAGATCGGAGCGGGAAGAGGGAAGGAGGGGAGAGAGGGAAGGAAGGGGAGAGAGGGAAGGAAGGGGAGAGCGGAGGAGGAGGGGAGCTACGGGACCGGCGATGGACGGCAGGGGCGCGGTGGCCGGCGGCGTGAGGGCAGGGGGTCAGAGAGAGGGAGCAGAGAGAGAGGGAGGTGAGAGGGAGGAGAGATAGGGGAGAGGGAGGGGATCGGGTAATTAAAATCTGAAACTTTAATTTTAGCGACGGAAGATTGTTTTCCGTCGCTAATATTACCGACGGAAGAGATAAACCGTCGGTAATTTTAGCGACGGAACTACTTCACCGTCGCTAAATAAAACTTAAACTTTTTCTTTTCTTTTTAGCGACGGTAAATGTTACCGTCGCTATTTTTAGCGACGGTATATTATAACCGTTGCTAATTTTGCGACGGTTCTCTTAAACCGTCGCTATTTTTAGCGACGTTTTAGTTTTCCGTCACTAAATAGTGTCGCAGAATTTGGAGGGAATAGTTGGCGCCATAATTAGCGACGGATTGAAATTTCCGTCGCTAATTAGCGGCGGCTTAATATAACCGTCGGCATATAGCGACGGAAATCATTTTCCGTCGCTAAATAGCAGCGGAATGTAACTTCCGCCGCTATTTAGCGACGGAAAAATCTCCGTCGCTATTTTTCCGTCGCTATTCTACTCTTTTCTTGTAGTGCATGATTAAGATTAAGTGGAAGATTAATTAATGGATATGCATGATTAAGATTAAGTGGAAATCCGGGTGTCATTGTTTGGTTATGCCAGCTCTTGCTAGCCATGCAATATATATATATAGGCGTTTGGAGAGAGAAAGTCTCATTTTCTTCTTTTGATCTTCATTCTTCGGCTGTTCTTCCTCAAGTTCTTCTTGTTTCTTTGTTTTCTTGAGTTAGAATTCACAAATTCTGTTAAGTGATCAAGTGGTTCTATAGTGCATGAAATTATTAGCATTCAAGGTAAGTGTTTAATTATTGGATTGTTTTTCATCTTCTTCTACTCTTTCTTATGATGTGTTGGTAATTGATCCATGACTCCAATTCTGGAAATTGGATTTGAATTGTAGTGATTGAGCAAAAGAAGGATAAGGAAAAAGCTAAAATTGGAGAATCAAGTGCAAAATAAGATATTGGAGCAAATGATAGAAAGGTTTGGGAAACATTGCCTTTGTATGTTAATTTGATGTGGTATGAATTTGTGATGCATGATCATTTTACGTGTTTATATTGTATACAAAATGTGTAAGTATGAGTTATTATGAACTGAATTGGAATGATGTGTTGATGATACAACTAATATTTGTGATATTATTACCTAAATGGTGAAATTGTTGTCTAACATGAAGTTGAGTATGCTAGAGTATGTGTGTGCACGTTGGGGTAGTGTGGTGTGAGTTTAAGTGTGGGAATTTACCAATTGAATTGAGTTCAAGCTTGACTAGCTTGAGTTGGAAAACTGAATTGGTAGGGTAATTGACCTTATGGCTTTGTAAGGGCTATAACTTAAATGGTATAACTCTAATTTGAATAAGATATAAGGCAATAAGTTCTTAAAGAATGTGTTTATAAAAGTGTAGTATGGTCTTCAAATATGTGTATCTAATTTGGTTAAATTTGATAGGATGGCTTTTAGACCTTGTAAGGTTCTATTGGCCACAACTCCTTGCCAATTCCTTGAATGTAAGACTATGAATAATGAGAATCATGTCAATATACTCTTAACATGTAGATAAGAAAGTGTTTAGAAGGTTTAAGGGCAGAAATTTATGTTGGAAAAGGTTTAAGAGGTCAAAAGTGTGAGAAGGGCAAAATGCATGAACATGATGAGGTATGAGTTGTGGAGACTAGATTGGAAAATTATGTTTTGTCGCGAGCACGACAGAATGTTATTTTAGGCGGAGGTTGGTCTCTATCGTGAGCGCACGCAAGTGCACGAGCACGATAGAGGCAAGAGCTGAATTCTATCGCGATCGCGACAGAAGCAAGTTGCCAAGTCTGTCGCGAGCGCGACACTGTGGAATATTGTAAAGGGTGTATAAATGACCTTCATTGATTGATCTAATATGTTTCATTAATGAATGATTATGCTTACACAATAAATTATTAATGGGTTTTATCATGTGAGCATACATGTAAGTATTTATATATATTTACAAAGATGTATAAATGGTGAAGTAAGCCATAGTGTGAATAACTGATGTGGTATTGTTTATTGAGAAATTATGAAAATGAGTATGAGCATTATGAATTGTGATGCACTATGGACAAATATGTTATGAATATATTTATATGTATATGCGAATATGCTAGCCATGATGAGGAATTGTGAAGTGAGCCATAGTGCAATGTTGATTATATTGTAATGCTATGATGATGATATTCCTTATGGAAACTACGAGTAATAACTGGATTAATAATTAACCTACGAGTCAAATAGTGGATAGATAGGCATGCCTATAGGGTCTAAATATTGCGGCCATTAGCATCAGATTTCTTTGGAAATCTTTATTCTTTTGAATCCTTATTGGGTTCATTTATGCAAAATATTATGCTGATTGTGTTGTACCTACGGATACTGATTGCGAGTGTGTATCTTCGGATACGAAATAATTGTGGTACTTTCGAGTACTGATAGCGTTACTCGTTATCCGCGTCTTTGAGTTACAGACAAAGTAATAATAACTAATTGAGCTATAATGCATAAAGTGAATATCTTGTGGTATGAATGATGAATGCGAAACATTGTAAATTGATATGCGATAATGCTGCATTTGATAATAATTTGCTAGCATGACATATTGAATGTGTATATCGCACTGATATTATGAGTGTAAAGTATGTTGGCGTGAAATATGATTTGTAGGCATGAGTTTATTATTAATTGATAAATGTATGATATATATATATGTATGCGTCGGTTGTATATTGTTTTCCCACTAAACGTTATCGCTTAGCACGGATTTTCGATCCGTATAGGTTTTGAAGTGAGTTGATTTGGAGGACGTTCCCGCATTTCAGTTGGTCAACACATTAGGACGGCTTGGCTTAGTGTATGTTTTGTCCTTTGTATTGTGAATTTGTAATCTATAACTTTTGGACATATAATTATTAAAGTATCTCTTAAGAGCATGAGATGTAATATTATATAAATGTATGTGTATGTGTATGCATATCGAAAGTCTTCCGCTGCATGTGAGAGAAATTGAGAGAAATTTATTAGTTCGGGAGTTTGCTTGATGAAGTTGAATGCGTTTTGTGCATGTGTTGTAACGCCGTTCTCATTTGCCACAGCGAAGCTGTGCGGACGGATGGGAAATGGGTGTTACAATTATGATTATTTAGTAATTGAATATTTATCACTAATTTCTTGTTAATGTGCTCTCGCAAAATTAGCAAGAGTTTATTTTATAACTACATTGCAACTAAATAGCTGCAGCTGCCTAAAAATTTTAGTTAGGGATTTTTCATGCTAGTTCCTGATTAAGTTAAAATTATTTATTTATTTTTTAAATTAATATGGAGATTTTATCATTTCAATAGTACATCACAAACGACAAATTTATATTTATAGACTACTCAACAATATATATATATATATATATATATATATATGAAAAAATAAGCTTTATAAGTACATATCATTATTAATTGCGTATTCAAAATAATACATTGAGAGCAGTAACAAATGGTATGCAGGGTTAATTTTATCCATGGTCACCGAATTATTATTCAAATTACGAAAAAATAATAAAATAATTTTTTTTTTCGTAAAAATCACTAAACTTAGCACTTATATACAGAAAAATCACTTTCACTGTTTTTCGATGAATAACTCGCCGAAAGGTACAGCTAACACGTCTAGTCAATGTAACCTGTGCATGTGACAGTACACTTGTTGCCAATTTAACATGCCACATGACACTTTGTCCACGTCATACGCCACATGGCATGATGCTGTGGCATTCAATCCCATTTTCCTTGTCTACATGTTTGCTGATGTGGCATGTCAAATGCTAACTTTGCATTACTTGGCATGCCACATGTGCAAAATATGCTGACTGGATATGTCAAGTAAATTTTCCGATGAGTCATTCACCAAAAAACGGTTAAAGTGATTTTTCTGTATAAGTACTAAGTTTAGTGATTTTTATATATAAAAAAAAACCTTTCATTATTTTTGAGTAATTTAAAAAAAAAATCAGTGATCATAGGTAAAATCAACTCTGATATGCAAGATGTTTTAATATATACAAATAACTATAATATTGTGGGTAAAATAGAATCTATGACCCGATATGTAGATTATGAGGAGAAGCACTGGAGCCATTAGTCTAGTCAGTAGAAGATGTGGAGAGACGCATATGCTCCTCAATCCGCTACTAAAAAAGTTGTTGCTACATCTCCATCTGCTGCTAGAGCTTGAACCCTCACCAAACTAATGAGGATATGTTCTCGCTAAATTTGCATCGACAAGTTTATTACAGTATCCTAACTGGATTCGCATGTCAATTTAATTATCGCTAAATTTAGTGTGAATCTATTATTGTTGTGAATCAGGACGCTGCGGAAGTAGACTCAGAACAAACAATATTTCGCACCTAAAATTTAAATAAAATAAAGACACAAGATCTATATGAAAAACTCTTAAACAAATTAAAGGAAAAACCACCGGCAAAGGAGAATTTTGCTATTTATAGAGTAAACTTTTATAGGAACCTACTCTCTACTACAAGGAGAAAATATTCAATTCTCTCCAATAATAGGAATAACACCAACTCCCACAAATATTTAGACTAACAAATGAAAGAGAAACAGCTAAGAGGAAACCTCACTTCTCTCTTTTTCCCGGTGTGGCGATTGTCTATATAAGCTGCTAGTTTTCATCTCCTTTTATAGGAGAAGCAAAGGGGACAGAGCATTAAATGGAATGCCAAAATTTCAGTCTCATGCAACAAAGTCTTTCTCGAGCCAACAAAAGCTAGCCAAAGAAAGACTTTTGCTGCCAAAAATTTCCAGCACCCAAATCTATCAAAGTTTGCTTCCACGCCATTAATACTTGCTAAAATTTCTTCCTTTTGTTGTCAAAAGTCAAAAGTTGCCAAACGTGAGTTTAATATTTACAATTGTCACTCGCTGAATATATCAATTTATTTAGATTTTGTCCTTGCTAAGTTTTGTAACAAAATTTCGGCAGACTAGAGTTAGCTACAATATATGCCAATTTTTTTGCTAAATTGTTGCAATATTTATTTCTTTGCAAGCCCCATCAATATTTGCAACAGAAGTCGTTTTTCGTTGCAATTTTGTCGCTATAGTTTCAGTTAGCAACGAATTTCCTTGCTCTCGCTAATTTTCAGCACTATTCTGCAATATTTTTTTATAGTGTTTGGAGGATATGAAAGTGAAAGATTTATTTGCTGAGAATGGTCTCTCTTGGGATGGAAACTTGCTTGAAGGTTTTTTAGCTCGTCAAGATGCTAACAGAATTCTTAAAATTCCGGTTAGCCTGCATAAACCTTCTGACCGCTTGTGTGGCGGCATTTCAACAGAAAAGGTATCGATAGTGTTAAATCAGGTTATCGGATTGCTTTGAATTCTTTCACTGATATTCTTCTTAATAGCATGGATGGGCCTCGGCATATTCTTTGATTTTGCATGGCGTTGTTCACGTATTTTTCTCCATGCAAGAATCGTATCCTTAACAAAGGCATTTCTCTTATACCTAGCTGGAGCAATTGATATTAACCGGAAACATTTTATGTGACATATTTTGAAAGATTATATGTCACCATTCTGATACCAAATTTACAATTTTTCAAATAAAATAATTTTAATTAAAATATTTTTATAAGATATAATTTATTTGTTCACCATGAATGTAATTAATACTGAAGCGCAGGCCTATGAAGTTAGTCGAAGAACTCATATCTCTGGCACAAATTTAAATATTAATTTATATATAATCACATCTATTTACATATATGATATATGATATATCATTAAGAACTTTAAATTCATTAATGGATTATTGCATCCACATAACACAGCAAATTTTCTTATTATTAAAATTACATTAAAAATGATCAAATCTAGATAAGAAAAATAACTTTTGTAATGCCAATTTTGTTTATAATAATTAAATTTTTAACAATTCTTACTTATTTATCTCTTTAAGCTATCACAGAAGTGATTTGTGATAATTAAAATGAAATTATTATATTAACAGAAATTTCACATTCAATTAAAATCATTAGTGTGATGACTGAAGACTAAAGAAGCATATGAATTTTTAAATGTTGAAACGGTAGAAGAATAACAGGATCTCTGTTTAAACTTTAAACTGGACAACAGAGCTTAAAATGGAGAACCGACCACATGCAGATCACGTGAGCAGAGAAAGTACAAAAATGATATGCGTACAGCTCAGCCGACACGCCATATATGCTGGCATGTGTGAGGCACGTGAAAGGCTCCACGGCTTCTTTATATATTTGATTTTGATGCAATTATTTTACGTATGAAGGGGCAAAATTGCCCCTATAATCTTAATTAAAAAAAAAAAGTTTATTTTGATGCAATATTACTTTAAAATTAATAAAGTTAAAACAATTTGATCAGTGCCATCAAATCCTATTAACTCTTTTAAATTTTCCATCCATTTTAATTAAATGTAGCAATCATAAACATATAAAAAATCTTCATCTCCACTTTAAATTTATAGAAATCAAATTTATTAGGTCTTAATCAACTCCCTTTATTTGTCGTTTTTCATTTTATCTATCATAATTTTAGAGATAAAACTTTCTTTTTCTTTACTAATTTTCAATCTCACTACTTGATAACCGGTCTCTCTGAACAGAAAATGGATAGCGCCACTCCGAGCACGTATTGCGAACCGGACTCTCATTCGAAGAGTTAGATAACTAGGCTCATTCAGATATCTGTCATATCAGTAGTTCGGTTACCATAACAGCTCGGTATCAGAATATGGAAAGTCATCATTTACGGGTATTTTTCATATATTGTACAGATTCTGATCTCATAATGATGAAAAGTACCAAAAATCACTCAACAAATCATCACAAATTAGGAATCAAGCACCAATCAAGAAAGAGCATTTTCTTCGAAATTTCGAGATTAGAGAAAATAAAAAACCTTTTGTTATATCTACCTCATTCTGTAATAAATCCTTAGATCTCCAGCTTGTATTCACCAGAAACTGTCCATGTACTCTTTCTACTCCATCTTTTAATATTTCAACAGATAATAATCAATCAGATATTTCAATTTAAATGTGAGTTATTTTGTTCAAAGATTTATTGATACTTTATCAGCTTTAGCTTTTTTCAAAAAATCGAGAAAGAGCTTTATTAAGACAAGAATTATTAAGTTTAAAAGAAGTTTTACGTCAAAAGCATTCTAATTTACATTTAGATGGTTTTTGTGGTTGTCAAGATTTTCTTGCCAAACAGATTTTAATTGATTCTATTTTATTGTTTTTACAAATTACTTTTTAATAATCATGAGTTGTTGGGTTGACGAATTTTTAGAAGCATTAGGACCATCAGATTTAGTTAATAGAGAATCAATAGAATATTTAAAAAGAGAATTACAAGATTTTTTAGAATTTTTAGAAGAAAAAACAGAACTTTCACATGCAGAAAAAATTTGTGATTGTGAAAGGTATAATATTAAGAAAAGATTTGTTGAAAATATAATTTTGTTTTTGAATATTTATAATTAAATAATGAATCATTTAATTGATAATTTTATAATCAATATATTACAAATTGATTTTACTTTCAACAGAACAAAGAGAGTATTTAAAATCAGAATTACAAAAATTCAGTATTTCATTAGACAATCCATGCATCTCGCATACGGTATTGCCCAACCTACCGAATCACTCCCCTATATGATAAGACAGTTATGAAGCACCTCAGCATAATATTATCTCGCCAACATAAGAGATCAATACATATAAAAGTCCTATTTTACTTGACATTTTTTAATAGATAACAATGTAATGCAGAAGAAAAGATGTCATATTTTTGCTGACATGATATTATAGATTCAATTGTTCTGTGACACTATTTTTCTAAACCCATAAGGCGGCATTTGAATTATAGTTATAAATTTTGACTGTTTGTTTCAATCATCAGCCTATTGACAATTCAGTTGATAATTGATCACGCTATGTCACCATAACCTTCATTTTCATATTTTTCGCTTTGAAATAGGGAAAGTATGCGCTACAGAATGCGATGACCTTCGTCTTCTATAAGTAGATTGCATTTATCCAAAATTCCGACTCTGACTTTCATGCCATTTCGGTAGGCATCGATGTGTAAGTTTCGTATCATTAGCCATAGATATGATATCTGGATTGCTGAAATAGTTATATAACATACTCAATTAAAAATGATAAAACAACAGCATGTCCTTGTTTTCTTTCTGCCAAAGAAAGAAATATAACTATATACCCTAAATGAATAAAATACTCATAAATATCAACACATAGATCATTATTCTTGATATTTGTCTTTTGCATAAAAATAAAATAAATAATAAACAGAAGTTTTTTTTTGTAAATTATTCGAAACCGACAGTCGATTTACTTTATAGGAATATGTTTCTGATTTCTTATGAAATTCTTTCACATGATTAAACCAATTGTATTGAATATGTTCATCCAGAAACTGGAATTAATATGCTCAAAAGATTTTCAGTGGTTATTTTTTGCATAGAATGGAAAAGATCATCCACTGTTTTATTAGTTACTGAACAAAAATAAAATGATGATTATGCTTCATTGATCAAAAGTCTTAATTTCAGAAGATATCATGACCAATCAATTACCAGATATCCACTTGTCCAAATGAACCCGTAAAAGACCTATTAACAAATTGAACTTAAAACCTTCAACAGAGGACCCTACATAAGGTCCACATTACAAGTAAAAAGCAAGACTGTAGCCTCATGTAATTAATTATGATAGTTAAAAAGAAAGATAAGCAATTCAGGGTCATAAAATTCATGAGCAAATACAAAAGGTTCGAATAGCCTCCACTTTATGCATGTTTGGTCAGTTTTGATGGGTACACTCTAAGTAGGGATATTTTCGGGTCATAAGCAACTAGAAACTAAGTACCTACATAGGCTGTCGGCCATGTTTGATAAATGATAAAGAGTTTGGAAGGATGAACTACGAAAAAATTACCACTAAGAGTATCATCATCCCTAACAACCTACAAGAAAACAAGGAACGGCATAATGAACATCAGATAGCAGTCCTGCAATAACTTGTGCACCATTTTACGCACCATCACTCATGTATATGCCACAATGAGAATACTAGAGAGAAAAATAATGGAAGAACTGCAAGGATGTACCTCTTGGAGAATTAAAACAAACAGGTGTTATCTTCAAGAATATTATAATCCATGGTCATGTGCATTCTGCTCGCGATTAACCAATCATGTCAGCATAAATATCAAAGAGGAAAAATGTAGCTGCAAACAGGTTTCATGCTTTGTCCAATATCAATTTAGGCTGCTCTAAGTTCACCTCCAAGGGAATACCACTTCATGTGTTCCAGCATCCAGTTGTAAGATCATTTGCTTTTACTGGTGTAGCCAATGTGAGATCTCATTGCAACCCAAAGCTGAATTAGTTACAATTCCATCAGGAGCAGAAACAAGTAGGTGCAGCCGCAGCTGTTGTTTAAGAGCTAATTACTCTTATGGAAGACACACCACAGACAGCTCTTATCGAGAAGTCTCCTCCTTTGCCTCCTCTTGAGGTGCCATCAACACATCGTCCTTTGCCTCCTCTTGAGGTGCCATCGACACATTTTGTGAGGACTTTGATTCAGTGTTTTCTTCACTAACAAAAGAAAGTGTACTAGAACTATTTCTCATTGTAGTATTTTTTTGTGATTCATCTCTTGGCTCTGCTGCTCCTGCATCTTGATGTTCCTTGACAGTTTCTACATCACGGTGGAAATGAGTTTGAGAATTAAAGGGATTAAGAGATGCAGTAGTACCGCCCAACCCCTTGGAAAGACATACATACTTGGAAACCAGCTGTTTGTAATTGTTTAGTAGGTCTTCTACATCACTGATTGTCAGATCACCAACTTGAGCAAACAAGTATGGATATTCTTGAAAGACTCTATTGGCCAAATCCTCCTTCAAGAGCATTGTTGCTCCTCTATTCTCAATATCTGAGAGGGAAGGAACTTTTGCCATTGATGACTCGCCTTTTGCATATTCTGCATCCTTAGAGCTGTATCTTGTTTCCGAAGATTTATATCGAACTGAAGCATCACTTTCCTTCTTAGAAGTCAAGACAAGAGGTTTGGCTTCCATAAATCCTGTTTTAAAAGTATTTCCTGCATTTTGATCACTTTGAGTAGGTAGACTATCCATATTAGATGAAAGCCCAGATAGAAGAGCTCGAGCAGATTCCATGTTCCTTTCAAATTCAGTTTCCTCCATAGAAATGGATTCTGCATCAATGTTTGAGATGAAAGACTCTGCAGAGAGCATATTTGTGAAAAAGTAGGCAGCTTCTCCAACTAACCGGGATTGACGCCTATACCTTTGTATATACAACAAATTTGAGTGCAGTTGCGGAGGATTTGCCTGCATAATTTTAGTGAATCAAAACAATTTTGTGAAATGCATATCACATCTCAAATGGGACGAAACCAGGAGAAAACCTAAAAATTTAAAACTCCAGATTTAGCTTAATAGCATTAATTTCAACCTATCACTGATCATATGTATTTTGCCACTATAGATGGAATAAAATTACTACACCAGTGGCTAGCATATCATGAGTCTTATTCATTTTAACAGACTTACCTTCATCAATCTATGGTTCTTCAATGCAAGAAAAATAAACATAAGGGTAAAAAGATAGCCAGTAATATATATATAGTTGGAGGGGAAGTAAAATATTAACAGATTATCAGAAGATCTTGACACCTGAAATATAATTAGTGGGGAAGAGTAACACATTTTATTGTCAACAACATGATCTTTCACAAGTATGAAAACGAGCTAGGGGAGACAAAATTTTGTGTTAGGTGATCTCACCTTTATGGTAACATATATTAGGACAGGAAGAAAATCATCAGCTCCGGGGGGATTCTCATTTGAAGCAACTGAAGCATTAAGCAATAAGTTATTTATGACCTTGCAACAATTGAGAATGCATACAAGTTTGTCTCTTGGTGCTTTGTACATATTGATCTTCTGCAGTTCTTTCTGGGCAAGCTGCCATGCAGGGTAAGAATATTTAAAAGATTAGTTATAACCCCTAAATTTATCGATATTTTTTTATGACTCCTATAGGTTTATTCAAATAACATTTATTTCCATCTTATTGTTTAATTTTAACTTCTTAATATTATATATGTATCAACATTAAACTTCTATTAGTATCCTCATTTATACTCTTCATAATATTTAACTTTGGCCCCCTCAAACATAGGTTTCTAATTATGTCCCTCCTTACTGTATCATAGTATATTTGAATGTCCTAAAGCATGCATGAATACTTTTAGATTCAAATTAACATATATATCTGTAGTAATTGCTTTTCTGATTAGGCATTCATAATTACTTTCAAGAACTGTGTCATCTCCACATGTTCGTTTAGACCATGCAAAGCAAATATTCTTCACATGGACAGACATGTTAATAAAAATATTGGATTCTATACCCACCAGCCACGATGTCTCATTTTGATAGGTAGGCTTAATATCTAAATTTTCAGGACGAATGAATTGTTGAATCAAGGACATCTTCTCAGAAAGTTGCTCATCAGCTTTAACATCATCTGGAAGTGAAGCAAATACACGGGTAAATAATTTTGTCATCACATACTTCTCGAGTCCCTGTATATCAAAGAAAGCCAGAAGAAACAAATTTAATCAATAAAGTTATCATTGTAATTACTATCTTTCTTTCGGGGGAGAAAATCGAGATAGGAGAAAAATAAATAACACCAAACACAAGCAACTATATAATTGAATTTATGCAAGTCAATATCAATTTTGTTAGTTCATATATCATAAAGCCCAAAGAAGATTACAAGATATTTTCAACAACAAAACTTCAGTTCCTCCTGCTTACACTGCTTCCACCTTCCCTCTATTTAACTTCTTTTATCTTGTTGCTCCCATCTGACACAAGTCACCAGAAGAAAATATGTGGAGGATGCCTGAGGCACTGGGAGAGACCTTCTATTCTCATTTTATTTTATTTTTTTTAAGGACGAGTAATTTTTATTTCAAGACACCTAATTATGCAGGTTACACTAGCAGCAGGGTACTGAAGGCTTACAAAACGAGTTGCGCACCATCTCAGGAACTCCGCCCAGACTCTGAAGGGTGAAACTTGTGCGATTTTGCCTCACCATGTCAGGAGGTTTTTGGAATTGGACAGCTATAATTTATTATCACTCTTGCTACTACCAGCAAATCCAATTTCCTGAAGGACTTGCATACACCTACTTGAATGTTGGAGTAGTGATAATAATCACCACAGTTACTCCATCCCAGTCAGTTAGAAATTCTCCTAAGGACACAATACTTGTTACAGTCATTTCTTCCACAAAATTTGCACTTGGTAGCTGTTCAGAGCTATTAGCAGCTCACTGAGAAAGGCAAAAATTTAGTAGCTAACATATTCATAACGCATACTGGTGGATCTCTCGTCAAAGACATGGAATAATGTGGCTAAAATTTCAAAAAATAATTATTTAAAACATATTCCGTATCAAAACAGAACTAAATTGCAATAACAATTAGTACAAATGAAAACACAAAATCAGGAAGCATTCCTTCACAATGAAACCAAATAAAAGGTAAAAGTCCAGCAACTCACTTCACCAGCACTCTCCAGCTCTTCCTCCGAGCAACCAGCCCAGAGCGGATGTGCCCTGAAAGCCGCTTCCATATTAGCAAGGAACTCCTGTACAAGAGCACTGTCCCTTTCTGGATCAGGAGCATTGTTGGAGAAGGAAACAATGAAGCTGCCATACAGATACCAAATTCTCTTATGAAAATTTTCAATTAAACTTCCTGAATTTAAAGTTTTCTTTCAATTAAATCCACAAAGCAAAATGACATCTGTAAACTGCAATCAACCAATTCAAAACCAGAAATGAAACAAAAATTGGAACATGGAGAAGAGAAACCAACCTCTTGATGGATTTTACGAAATCGGCGGCTGACGGTTGACGCATGCGTTCAAGGAAGTCGTGCAAGCCGAGGAAGACGTCAGCGTTCTCCATTCTACCACCGTCTGATTAATTTTCTTTTGGATAAATATTATAAGAAGAACAAAATCAAGATTAAGGCTAGTAGATTTAGAAGAGAGGGAGAATTGAAAATGGCTGAAGCTGAAGTAAAGAGTAAGGAAGTCCGCAGAGAGAGAAGATGAGTTTTTGGGCATATAAAGTGAGTTTGTCATAAAGAAACGAATCACGTTGCAGACTAACTAAAATTCAACGTCATAATTTACGAGAATGAGTTTCTTTTATTTTCTTTTCTTTTATTTCCATTGCAGAAAAAGAAAAAAGAAAAAAATTCCTTCTTTTAATGGGCTTATCGGCCTGCCATCTGTTGGTCCAGCTTCTTTATAAAATTAAGAGAAAATTAAAAGAAATTTTCAAGATATTGCTTTGCTGTTTTGTGATTTATTTTTTTTTGTTAAATTGATAATTTGATATCCTATAATTTGCTCATTTGGCATTAAAAGAGTTTCACAAAATTTTTTAAATAATAAATATTTTTTGCACAAAAAATCAATACTTAACATTAGTTATTTTGATATTACAGAATTATTACGTTGATCACGCAAAAAAATACAGAAAAAATAAAGTACAAAATTATATAATTTTATTTGAAATTTAAAAAGAGAGAAACTAATAATTTTGCATGTATTAAAGCATAAAATTGCATAATTTTATTTTGAATTTTTTGCTCTTGAAATTATATAAGCCTTTTAATTTCTCAATCGATTTCTACAGACTTCTAAATTTTTAAAAAAAAAAATGAAAAGGCCTAAAAAAGAAATGATAAGCCAATATATTTATTAATTTTATAAATAATAAATATAAATTTATATTTTTAAAAAAATTAAAATGCATTACACCCAATCACACCAATATAAATTAATAAGAAAATTGACTTATTTTGTTTTCTATTCAGATGCAAAATACATATTTTCGTTACAATAATTCAAATACCACATTATTATAATATAAATTTATATTGATTATTTATAAAATTAACTAATATAAATCCTTAATAAATTATTATTCAATTGTATGCAAAACATCTAACTAGAAAAAAGGATAGCCGCACCGCAAGCTTGCGTGGAGCATCTAAAGCATTTAAATTACATTTTTTCCGCTTTTCTCCATCCAAATTCCTATCTACAAGCACTGTGTTTTCTGTATACATATTCTTTGTATTTGTATCCTCTTACGCTTCAAAAAAGAAAAGACAGACACATAATGGGGAAAAAAAAAAAAAAAAAAAAGAAGAAGAAGAAGAAGAAGAAGAAGAAGATCTAATGAATGCACAGTGTCTATCAAACAGGTAGCCTCTTTTTTGAAAAAATAAAATAAAACTGTTTCTCCAACTCTAGCTCCTAAACATTGCAGAGCTTCCTCAGAGAGCAAGGAATATATATATTTTGAAACTTGTACAGCATCTAATTTGCAATGCGTTCTGCAGTAGCACATCCCATTGGCTGAGCATAGGTATTGTTCTTTTGTCCAAAGTATACCTTCTTAGTTTAAAAGAGAGCACTCCATACAGCTCCATCACCTTCACCGCACCTTTCATGAACAAATTTGATCTTCTCCACGGACTTGCAGATTCCACTGCAGCTCCAATCAAAAGATGCAATGCAAACATTACCAGCCTGTGCCTTCCACTCACAATCTGCAGTAGCAGTGAAAATTCAATTTCAAATCAGAGGCAACAAGAATTGGAAAAGAGGGGAGGGGCTATGAAGAAGAAGTCAACAATTGCATTGACATTGAATGGTTTTCAAGTGAATATTAAATATCTCCATGAATCACTGCTCACAAAAGTACCTGGTGGAGTACCACAGCACATGTTGCGGTCATCAATGTGCTCAACCTCAAGACCGATAAACCATGCTCCCAGTGACACATCTTCATTTGCATATCTATGCAATATGGGCCTGCATTAATGATCAACATCAAACACAACTTTAAGTTTGATTTTGTGAAAGCACAAAGTGCAAATATCATAAGTATGTGTCAACAAATTTCAATGATTTCTGAAAGAATAATTTTATGTGCAGTTAATAATGTCAAACTTATCGCATCTCATATTTTCTCAGGCATCTGCACTACACCAACTAACCATCCATAGACCAATTCGTTTCAGCCATATTGGTCAAAGTCAAATACAATCTTCGGAAGTGCCATTTGGCCAAGACCAAAATTCCAATTCATGTTCAAAATGTATTGATGTTGAAACAGGGAACACAAAATATTTTATGCTGGCATTTGGCAAATCTGTTAAGAAAGGACCCATGAACCTATGCACGGTTAACTCAGAGAAGCTATCTGACTTATGTTCTTTCAGCCAAAATATAAATAAAGCACGGGGAAAATGAGAGCAATATCCTTACTGGTTGATCGATATATAAGTAGCAAGATCCTTTGAGATTGCATATATTTGTCCAGTTGCATGCCGGAAATATTTGTTTCCCTCCTCTCCAAATTTCCAATATTCTGGTTCATGATACTTGACATTCCTAAAGAAAGAAAATTTCCAAGAAAAAATCATTAGCCATTTAGAAAGGCATTAGAACATGTATACTGTTATCAATCTTTACGTTCATCAATATAAGGAGGATTACTTTTGAGAAAGAACAGGTCCAGACTTCATACATCCAATGTACACCCTGGGTTTTGATCGATGCCGGGCAAGAGTAGCAGCCAGCACACCTAAGAGGAAAAATGTGTAAAAAAATTATCTTCCACTCTTTTGCAATAGTAATGAAAGCATTTCAATGATGTTAAGTAAGAAGACGCTAAGAGGTAGTGCCTACCCAGATTAACATGGACATCATCATCCACCTTGATATAAAATTCTGCGTCCCATTTTGCAACTGCAGTGGTAAAGAAAGTTTTTGTTTTTGCAGACAATTCATGGTATCCCTCAACATGCTCCTACAAGATGTTAAAAACTTGAGCAACTGACTAGTGCCCCAGACATTAGAAAAAAAAAATATACTGAAGTCTCAAACACACAAAAAGCACCCTTACCAGTCTAAGAAAATCCTTATGCTGACCATCCTCTGAATCAATTGCTCTATCTAAAATACTATTGGATGTTGCACTGCAAAAAATGAAGGCACAAACCATTAAGGTCGTCAATTCACAAAATCCAAAAAAAAGAAAAAGAAAAGATGTTGTATTAGCATGTCTTTGTATGAAGACTCCTTGAAAGAAATAAAAAGAGGTATTTCATGAATTAGGTAATGTAAACTATTGGTCAACAACTTGAAAGTTGAAACTTGTGAGCTATATTAAACCACCATGTGATGCCTTTAGCAGTAAAATTCCATGCCTCAGAAATCAAAGTAAAGATGAAAATGAAAAGGTAGGCATCAAAGGACAACACCCAACTTGCATTATCACCGGTCAAAATTTCAGCTCAAAACAAGCTCCATGGCAATGACCACTTTTGTCTAATCATTCCACAGAAATAAATATTAGATTGAACAGAACTGTAAAGTTAAATTTGTCATATCACATAAAGATCCACCTGGTTAGACTAAACAATGGACCCCAGTAATTAACTAAAGGAAAACCTTTAATATAATGTCCCTAATGATTAAACCTGTCAGGACAATTATATTTTCCGTTTTGTCCCTTTCAATTTGCCACAATTGAATATGTATATGCAAGGTGATGTTCTGATGACCAATGTCATAATATAATTTGCATACTAATATCCTATATGGAGATTCTGGAAGAGAATAATGATACAATCCCCAAGGACTTTATAATTCTGTATCCAAACAGCTACAAAATCAGGCTGTTTTAACTTGTAATAAGAAAAACATCAATTTCTCTGCAGTGCATAAAAACTTCAAAATTCTTCTACGACTATGACCAAAGGGACAATAAAAGTAGCATATCCTCACACAAAATGTTAATTTTAATTCTTTTGACATATACATTCAGTATGATTTTATTAATTAATGTCAGGTTGAAGAAGCACCAGCAACCCAAATGTGCAACTATTAGCACACGAAACAAACAACTAAATGAAGAAATGTTAGAAACTGTGAAGAAAGGACTATACTATATGTCGTGGGAACACCCTCTAGAAGTTAATAGTCTTGTAAATGATTTAGAGGTCACAATTATTTAATGGAGAGGTCAACATTCTTCTTCTAAAAGCAGATGCATTAATTCATTACTTATTGGCAGCATATTCAACTGTATGCAAAATGAATAAATTAACTTGTTGGTTCATTCATGCATTGTGTTCATAAGAGAACTTCATGTAGAATCTCTCCTAACGCGCTTCAAAGGGAGAAGGATGTGATATGAAAGCAAAAATGGCCAGAGAGATTTAGTAATATACTGCCAGAATGCAAGTGTTTCTTCATGTTTAGTACCCCTTTGTCTTTGCCACGTATCCATCGCCCAGAATCATATTAAAGCCATGTAACTAAGATATTATACAATGAAAGACCAACAGATTTGAGCATAGTTTAGAGAAATAAAATTGATGGACCTCCTAAGGAAACTAAAGTTTTCTTCCTGTGTCATACTAAATTTGCTTGTATCAAGAGAAAATTAAAGCACACGGGAGGAAAGAGCAAAAAAGTGCAGAAACAATTCACCTATGGCCAATCATGAACCGGATAACAATCCCCTTCTCGCGCTCCAATTGAACAAGTTTCTCCCCTAATTAAAAACAAAAAGCACTTATACACTTGGTAAAATGATCAACACAGAAGGTAAAAGGAAACAAAGGTGTCAAAGCCATAATGAGACCTTGAGGCATCCAAGTCCCTCTAACAGAATCACGCCGCTTCCTGCTGCTAAAAGCCGTATTGATCCCAATAACCATGAAAACTTTCTGCTTGTGTGGAGCCTCACGGTGCAAGGTAGGTAATGTGGTGGAGGTCTCCGAGCTCATCTCTTGAGAATTACGAGATGCAGCGATCTCCATTTGAAGCATTGCAATTGACTTATCTAACGAACTGGCAGACCAAATTCAGAAAGGTGAACAAAATTGTTAAATGAGAAAGACAATAAAATCCAAAGCTAAATTAGAAAGGAGAAGATAAACAAAGCTGGATTCGAACTAACTGGATCGCTTCGTGGGTTTTCAAAACTTCGCTCATTACATCTTTATCGTGTGTAAGCTTCTAAAACAACCCAAAAAAAGAACATCAAAATCAAAATAGACGAACGAGAAGCAAAATGAATATGAGTGAATTTGTTTGAGAAAGAAACCTTCGGAACAGGGGGATCTTCAGAGACGTCTTGCAATTCTTGTTCATCTCGACGCTGCGCTACAAGCTGAACGTTGGGTTCAGGTGGGTCCCATGCCCTGTAAATACGATCCAAACTTCCCAATTAAGAAGCTAAATTTGGATACCAAAGAGGAAAGAAAATGCACAAAATCCACATTAAACAGAAAGAAGAACCTGTTAGAGAAAATAATTCCAAGAGCAAAACAAAAAACGCAGATAAACGGAATCCATCTGATGGAGATTTTTGGAGTGCTCCGGCTCTTCATCACGAATAACAAACACAGACAATAGACAATTTCTTTGGTCAATGACAATGGAAAGAGAAGAATGAGTCCTTGAGGTAGCAAGAAATGGTTGATTTATCTATAGTTTCTGTGACAAAAAAAATTACAACTTTGATCAAATTTACCCGCGTCATGCAGTCAAACGTTAGGCAAAACTGAAGATGCCAATTTTGGGTCCTTTTGGTCCCAGAGTGGTAGTCACGTGGAAACCTCCTGTGTCTTTCTCTCTCTCTTTCTCTTTCTAATCGCCGAACCAGTCACGCCATGAGTTAAGGTGCTTTTTTAAATCCACAAAGCGAATATGACCGCCATAATCGTCTAACTCAAACCAGAAAAAAAAAATAAAAAATGGAATGTGCAAAAGAAATAGACTAAAACTAACCTTCTATCGGATTTAACGAAATCGGCGGCGCACCGTTGACGTCAACGTTTACCACCTGCTGATTAATTTTTTTGTATTATAAGAAAAATCACGATTAGAGCTGTTAGATTAAAGGCAATGAACACAGAGTCTGTGTAAAAAAACTAATTAGGCTGCAGAAGAATAATCAAAATTCAACGTCGTGATTATTTCTAATCCCTTTCAGCTCCAAGAAAGACGAAGAAAGCGAAGTATGCTTTCTGGTTGAAATTAAAGTTTGCCTGCCTTCTTCTTTAATGGTCCAGCTTTTTTGGATGATACGTGTACATCGACAAATCTGGGCGGTAAATTGAATGTAACGAATCAATTCTTGGCTTTTTTTTTTTTTGTAAAATTAAAACAGAAAATAGAAATTCATAATTAATTTATTTTGTAATTTCTGTTTGTTAAATTAATACTTTTGTATTAATTTTTTATATTTTATTTTATGATAATTTTTTTTTAAAAAAATATTAGTTATATATTTTTTATTTTATCTCCATATGTGAAAAAAATAATTCATAAAGTGAAATTATATAATTATAGGTTGTTAATAAAAATAACATTTTAATAAATTATAATAAATATTAATTAATAACTTTTTAAGCATTGAAAATTATCGTGTTAAATGAAATGGATGGAGTAATAATTTATAAATTTATAATTACTATTTGGTATTAAGAAAGTGGAAAAATGTCAAATTTGTTCTTAAAATATTAAAAATGATGCATATATACTTTTAAAGTTTATTTTAGACCAAATTTTCCCTTAAATATATTTTTAAGCCAAAATTATTCTTACTATTATGTAATTAGCTAAATTTTGCCCGTTAACAAACAAAACATATATGTTAGGTTATCGAGGTGACCTAAACTTGTTACATATGCATTATAAATTAATACATAGTTTTAACTCTCGAAAAAATGATAAAATTTCTCAGTTAGTTTATATTTATTTATATCGAGTTTGGTTATTTTGACAAGTTTAACCTTGTAAATTTTAACAATTTTTACGAGAGTTAAATAAGAGTGACACAAATTTATAGGCAAATTAGACTACTGTATGATTTTTTGTTTGTTTATATGAAATTTCATTATTTTCGGTGGCAAATTTGAGTTAGATATAATAGTATAGCAATTTTGGCCTAAAAATATATTTAAGGAGCAAATATATATCATTTTCAATATTTTAGGACATATTTGCTCTAAAATATACTTTAAAGGTAAATATACGCCATTTTTAATATTTTAGGGATAAATTTGGCTATTTTTCTTTAAAAAAAATTATATAATGATTTATTTTTAAGATTAAATAGCTAATCTAGAATTATAAATATGGTGCGGCGTGTAAACTTATATGGTGCATATGCGTCTGTACTACTTTAAATACATACACACTTTGCATCGAAGTACCGCTCTTAGAGTCTGGGGTTTATATTTTTGACACTTGGATTATTATTTACCTATTAATGAATTTTATAATTGAATAATAATAATAGTGCTGCCTTGATTTAGGAGTTCAGTAATTCAATTTCTTCTCCCTTTTTTTTAACATATATAGAAATAAAATTTGTTATACCTTTACCATTGGAATTAGGACAAAAGGAAAAGGGATCATCTAACATATATTTATTAAATTACGACTTTGCTTGGAAAATATGCTGATTTATTAAACTTGGTAAGTAGAAAAATATGAGGGTGAGGCCTGCATGGTTGGTGCATAGCGAAAGGCTTTACCAATCCTTATCAACTTACAATTCACAAGCATCAAATAAAATGTTTCTTTTAACATATCGAGAAAATTTCCGTGATCTGTTACCTGCAAGAAATAACAAATGACTCCGAATGTCAAGTCAGTAATTGATGAATAATGAATGAAAATTAAAAAAGAATTCGAAAGAAATAAATATATGATTTTCTGGATATTTATAGAGTTATGTAGTAGAGTTTGAATAGGAGTCTATGTTCCTATTTAGGTAGTATCGCAAATTAAACAATATTTCTTTTTAGAATTTTTTAGTTATCATAAGTTCCCCCTACGGTGTACGACATTTATGTCAGCAGTATTTGAGGTGACATTTTTTAGTGGCTGCTATTTGGTACGTGTAGCCATGATGAGGGATTCATTTGTAGTAACCTAGTGATATGGCCGAACTAGGTGTTAGAATATGCAGTTGAGTATTTGATAGACGAACTGAGCAATTGACAATGAATAAGTATTCAAATGGTGATAATGCCGAACTTGAACAATAAATGGTGAAAATGCCGAACTTGGTGCTCGAATGACGAACTTGCCTAATTGAGCAATAACTGGCGACATTGTCGAACTTAATGCTCGAATACCGAACTTGCCTGATTAAGCTAACAATGAAATAAATGCTCTTATGACGTAACTGCCAGAGTGAGCTAATAATGAGACTTGATTGCTCGTGGTGAACCTGCTGAGTGAGCAATTAAAATGAGACCTAGTGCTCGTAGCGAACCTACCTGGTGAGCAATTTAAATGAGACTAAGTGCTGGTGGCGAAACTGCCGAGTGAGCAAATAAAATGAGACTGAGTGCTCGTGGCGAAACTGCCGAGTGAGCGATTGAATAAAACTGTGCTCGTGGCGAAACTGCCGAGTGAGCGATTGATTGCTTGAGTGATAAGAAATTAGATCTGAGCAATTGTGAAACTTTGACTGCATGAATCATAAGTGAATGAGCTTAACTGGCTAATTTTTAAACCTGCAAAATATTTCAATTTGACTTCTTGAAGCATGCTTGTATTTGCCATGTTTCGTGTTAAAAGAACCAAAATGGTGTTGTACTAGAGCTCAAGGCAAAGCATAGCACCTAATGACAAAGAATGCTTGACAACAGGGATGAAATTTTTAAAAGCCAATATTGAGAATCCAAAAGGCCAAAATTGTAGAAATCATAGCTCATGTGATTCCAAACTTATACTTTACAGCAAGCAGCCAAGGAAGAAGCACGTGGAGAGTGAGTGAAAAAGGCAGCTAAATAAGCAATTATCAGGTTCTCCACTCATGATGAATTTCATCCCAAAATTGATCATTTACATATATTGCGGCTTCTTTCCTTTTTTATTGAAGAAATCTTCCCTAATCAAGCCCCAAAACTTATGCTGCTCCAAAGACTTCCAACTCATTGAATTCTTTATGAAGAGGAAAATGACCGTTCTCTCCAAACATCAAGAGTATTTTTTTTTTTAACCCAATCTCAAACTGTAAATTAACAATATCAGCGTCATCCAATCGACTAACAACTAATTTGATAATGTCTTTCTCGCTCGCACATACATCAGCAAAATGATGGAACATACAGCAAAATAATAACTAGGCCTTTTCACGATTCCACTGCGAGCATAAAATTAGATCACAGAAGAGGAGCTTTGACAGAGACGTGAACTCTTTCTGCAAGATACTTTTACATTACTCAAGAAAACATCGAAAATGCCATTCCAGAGTCACACGATTTAATGGAGTTGTCAGTTATTGAATCTCCTGAGCAATCTGCTGCATATGCTTCATAAGCTAGCTGTGATGCATAATATAATAAGTAAGCTCCTACAGGAAAACCATTTCTGGACCAGAATAAAAGCATTCCTTATATTCTCTCATGCTGTGAAAATATGAAAGTTTGTGTGATTAAGAATGTGGGTGATCTAATCTCAAAGCTAGGAGCACAAGCATCTGGAAAAGCAGATAATTTGCAGCTAATTAATTTAAATTGATCTGCAATTTTTGAGCATAAAGTTTCAAAAAATGAAACAAGTGTTGGTGCTTAATCATTAAGATTCACAAATAAGAAGAGTATTGTTTCCAAAATTTGCAGAGGTTGCTTCGCAATGCTGCTTTAGAGGTTATAGACACTCTCGAACATAACAGCAGTGAAGCAAATGATTAGGCCTGTATGAGAAATGAATTTTTCTCATCTGAGAATAATGAGTACAGCCATTTGCTGGTTTCAGATTTTTCTGATACAGTGCCAACTCTTCCACCTGAGAATTTATAAAATTTTATGGTTGAACGAAGGATAATTAAGGTTGATGAAAATGCCAATCCATATGGTGGTCCTCCTACGCCATGTGAGGTTGCGAAGCATAATCCATTGGCAGTTTTGATTGAGTCCATGTTACCATGGATTTATTATGGGCTTCTTTTTTCCCAAATGGTTGATAAGAGCAATCCATCATTTTCAGGAGCAGAAGGAGCTGATGGTAGAGCAGGACAATTATGATTTTTCACAGCAGGCTACTACAGATCCTGCTTTATATGAACTTTCGCTATTAGTTTTTGCTTCTGGACCCTCCCCGCTAGTTAATGCATGATAACCAGTAGAATCCTCTGCTGTGGTTAAATTAAAGATATTGTCGGGTTTGGTTGATGACCCATCTCTTCCAATAATGCTTGTGCAAATCGGTCAGAGCTCTCCCTCTGGGCTCGAACAAAGTCATGAGCAATAAAGAAATAAATGTTAGTGTCAGTGCAAGAAGTAGAATAAATGTGATTAGATGTCCCTTGGAAATAGTTTCATAGAATTGGATTAGAATTGCTCCACTCAAGCAAAGAGAACCCTTCAATACGCCAACAACACTGCTAACTACACTTGACGTGTTAAAGAACGTCTGCGCATGAGCCGCCATAGACATGAACAAACACATAAGTGAATCATAGAAGCCCACATCATGAAATACCCATAAAAGCATTAAATTGTCCCTACCGCATGGACCACCCATGGTCGCCTGAGGTATTCTGGCAAGCGATGGTTATATAAAAGAATGAGTTATTGAAGGAGCGGTAGATGCTATTGTTGTTGACAAAGTCAAAGTAGAGATGATGATAGCAGGTATGTAGAGCTCCTCTTTGAGTACCCTAATTAGGTGCTTCTCCTTGTTTGCATAAATTGTCACTGAATTTCGCAGAGCATAAATGTCAAAAAACACCAGTCATGGAGTGGATCGATGAATGTTCAAAGCATCAGTCCCTTAAGGTAGTAGAAATAATTCAGTTTACTTGCTGCGAATATCAAATAGAAGTTGTTAAATGCATAGCTTGGTATGCTCAAATGCGTAGCTCGGTGTGCTTTGTTACTTGAAAAGATCATAATCCATAGCTGTATTGAGTGTAATGATCCGCACAAATAGCATAGGATCTTGTTTTTCCCATCTGTCATCTTCGTTCATTCTATTCCTGCTATGATTATATCAGTTGAATCATCAATAATAGCAGCTTCATTCATTATGTTTGCACCAATGAGTCCTCATAGCTATAACACTTAAAAAGAAACACCCAGCATCTTCAGCTTCCCGTTGCTGCCCATATTCTTCGGAAGCTCGAACGTGAAATTGTTTCCCCAGACAAGAAGCACCTAAAGATTTGGAAAATCACCGATAAATTCCGGAATTTGACCATACATATTGTTTTTAAACAAATGGATAAGCATGAGGTTCTTCATCTCCGCCAAGTTTTCTGGTATCTCACCTGTGAGGTCTCTGATAGACAGATCAAGCGATTTCAAGCTAATTAAAGCGGAACATTCAAGAGGGATGTGACCTGAGAGGTGATCTATTTGAAGAAACCCTCTCCCCGAAAAGAATGAGACCCAGATTCTTGGTAACAATGTCTGCAAAGTCCTCACTGATGCGAGTCCCCGCAAAATCAGAATTCCAATAGCATATTGAGAACACATATCTTTTAAGAAATGAGTAGACAAATGGATAACAAAAGCTAAAAATGTAGACAAAGTAGAGGATTGAAACGCGGATCAAGAGCTCCTGTTAGTTTTGAGCTTTAAGTGATTCAAGAGAGGATGTGTTAAACAAATCTGACTTCATACTTTTGAGATTGACAGTCTGAATAGATCTAGATTTTGCAGTGCCGTTCATGTGTTCTGTTCTTCCCCCATTTTCAATGGGTGAAATAATAATAAAATTTAAACTTAAGGATAGAATACCAACCTCTTTAGCAACAGCATGAGCTGTCCTCCCATTGTTTCCTGAAGGCCCTCTCTTACTACAGCAGCTTCTGAAGGCCCTCTCTTACTACAGCAGCTTCTTTCTTTTATTAGACCACCGTCTTCAAATTGTAACAACTGGGTTTTCTTAGAGAAGCACGAGTGGGCCGATCTCTTTGATATCATTCAACAACCCCATTTAGTTCGTGGGAACGGGAATCAATTGCTGATGATTAGAGGGTTGAAATCAACTTTCCCTCCTGAATCCATCGCGTTTTGGGAATTGAATAATAATAATAAAAAATATCATAATTGTACGTCCACGCTCACCGCACCAATGATAACATATCGAGAAAATTTCCGTGATCTGTTACCTGCAAGAAATAACATAGGACCTGTGGAGATTTATTAATACTCCAACGGTCAAGTCAGTAATTGATAAATAATGAATGAAAATTCAAAGAGAATTCGAGAGAAAGGAATACCTGATTTTCTGGATATGTATATAGTTATGTAGTATAGTTTGAATAGGAGTCTATATTCCTATTTAGGTAGTATCCAAAATTAAATAATATTCATTTTTAGAATTTTTTAGTTATCACTAACGAATACCTTAATATTGGTCTATTCTAAATAGGGATTGGAAAATTTTATCTGATATACCAACTCCCAACTCATAATATTCATAAAATTTTGATTTATATTTTATTGACACGGTCAATCATCCATTTATGATTTCATTCGTTAATTTGAATCATAAAATGATATAATTTAATTCAGTTTGTTATGCAATTCACAAGATTTGACACATTTACGATTTATTTATATTATTTGTGATTTTATAATTTTTTTATATAATATAAATATAAAAAATTATTATTATAAATTATATATGCATAATTTTATATTTTCGATTGATTTTTCTTTACAATATAAAAAAATAATGTTATAAAATTTGGCTATTTATAATCAAATATGTTTGTGTCAATATGGTTCAATTCAATCCATTTATCACAGCATAATTTCGATTTATTTACAATGTAATCCATTACAATCAATAACTCACTGGATCTAATTTATTTGTTGACTTTAATTCCAAATACCCGAGATCTTAACAGTAACTTTGATTTTTTTTCGCTATAAACTTTTAAATAGTTGATTTAATTAATAACATTTTTTTCACAAATTTAAATAACTGAATTAATAACTCCCAGCTGTAGTGTTATAATACGGTACTACAAACTTTTATTAAGGGGGGAAAGTTAATCTGTAAATTCGAATTAATAACTCATACTTTTGTTATTGATATTTTTATAAAGATGGCAAATTTTGACCTATTAAATAGATATAATCCAATCCATCTATAAAAATATGATCTAAATCCAATTTAATTTTATTATAATTTGATCAATTTGGTAAGCAAAATGATTCAACTTATTATATGATATGTATGATACAGTCCGCTTTATGATACACTTGTATAATTCGTTTATATTATTTATGTCCATAAATTTTTTATATAATATGAATAGAAAAACCAATATTTATAAGGTTACGCATGCATAATTTTTTTAAATGAAAAAGATTTTAAAAAATTAAAGGATAAAGTAAAGTTATTTAAACAAACTTAATTTATATAAAAGATCTTATAACGAGTGTATGATATTTCAATACAATAAAGACATAAATATCATCTTCTAGAGACACCAATGAAATTGTTACATATATATAATTGTGAGATAATTAATTAATTTGTCCCTTTTGTGGCTTACATGGGGCTTTTGTTGTCTATAATTATGTCCACGAGGCACAAATTATTTGGAAGTGAAATGTTTTGGGTTTTATTGTATTTGTAAATGGAGTAAATTATATCTCAAGCAAGTTCATATGTGCAGTGACAAAATCTAAGTATGAGTGTGCAAATGACTTCCTTTTATTATTGACAAAAATTGAGTAGTGTTTTTACGTATTAAGCCTTAATACAACATGAATTTCATATTATATTTTCAATGTTATTTAATTATTTAGATTTGAGTTATAATTTTATAAATAATAAAAATAAGGATAATTTAATTACTGTTCACTACATTTAATCATAAATTTAAGTTTAATTCATACTCATTAATTTTAGTAAAAACAATAAGAATGACACATAAAATAAAATGGAGGGAGTAAAATATATATTCAATTAAATTCAAATAGTAAAAAAAGAAAAAAGAAATTCCAATTAATATTATAAGACACATTCTTTTATTTGTAAGGCAATGGTTTTAAGTTGTACTAATATTTTCAATGATTTTAATTTCCTTAAAAAAAATTTAAACTAACTTTATAATATATACTCAAAAGTTTGTTAAACTATCAATAAAATTTAAGCTCTATGTGAATTCGGTTGCTACTTGAGCCACTTGACATTTACAGCCCTCTGGCAAACTGGAAATCAAAATGTAAAATTTATTTGCAAATAAATTATCATATTTATAATGTCAATGTATAGAATTTGTATTTGAATTGAACTACATATTTTTTTATTTATAAAAAATTAAATATTAAAATTCAATTGCTATTATTTTCTAAATGTCCTAAGCATTACAATTTTATGGAAATAATAAAATTTTATTATTGATGATCTCTAAATATTGAGTTTATCAAATAAAAAAGAAATTTGTCAACAACTATTTGTTACACTTGTTAGCAATATTGGCAATTAGCTATTATTAACTATAAAGTAAAATGTTTCTAGATGATCCATTATTATTTATTAGTTTTTCTTTTATAAGTTTGAGAAGATTTTTTTTTTTAGGAAAAATATTTCGATATTTTGAAGGTTTGAGTTGGAAGTTTAAATTTTAAAACACTAAAAACATTAGAATTTATAAAAATATTTTAAATTTTACGATTGACATCTCAATTAACACAACCCTAAGATTTGACAACTAATTGCAATATAAAATTGGATTATCGATGGCCATAAATAATTTTAAAATATTATTTTATATATACAAACAATATTTGTGGACTATTGCGAAAGAAAAAAAAAAAAAAAAAAGGAAAGAAAGAAAAATCTGGAAGGAAGGGTAAAACCGTAAACATGTAAAATTTGGAAACTGAAAAAAATTCTATTTACTAGGTCGGTTTGAATTGGAAAAGAAAATCCGAAAAAGAAAAGGAATTATCAAAATTAGGAGGCTGTGTTTGCCCTAAAAATCCTAATCTCTCTACCTTGTTGCTCTATATATAAAGGCGAAGCCCTCGCCCTAAATATTTCACAATCTTTTGCGCGCACCGCAAGCAGAGCATTCAACTATTCTTCTCCGTCTGCGACCTATCTCTTTCCCTTTTTATACCTTCTTAGGTAAGGGTTTTTTTCTTATTATTTGTCTATCAAATTAGAGTCTGATTTCATCATCGGTTCTCTTTTCTTTTCTGCGGTATTTAGCAAGTTTATTGTAATTTTTTCCTGTTGCGTTTCTCCTTTTGTCAGATGCAAACTGTTTTGGCTCGATCAGAGCTCGGATTTTGTGTTTTTGTTGCGAGATGGTCGTAGATCTATGACTGGGGTTTTTCTTTTTGTTTGTTTGAGATTTATTGTGTGTTTATTAGCTGCGATGTTGTTGCTTTTGATTTTTGATATAGCAATTAATTGTTTGGGTTGATCGATGCAAAATCAGGTTTTGGATTTTGAAAAAGTCCGATCTTGATTCTCCGTTGCAGATGAAGCCGACGCTATTTTTGGCTTGTGTTAGATTTGTTGAAATTTGATTCTTTACTTTCTTGTAGATTTTTTTCCACTCAGGCCATTGGGATTTTTGCTGTTTCTATTCCTAAACCCTAGATGGTGTATTTTGTTGTTCAACTTGGGCAATAGATTGGGATTTTTGTTGTATTCCTAAACCATAGATGGTGGTTTTTTATGCTTAGACTGTATCTATTCATCCTCTATATGAGAGGTTTGATCTGAAAACTGGGCAATTAATTCCATATTTTCTTTTGCCTTTTACCCTTATGGTCTTTATAAGCTGATAATTTATTGTATGTAATGCTTAAATTGAAGAAACTTACGGGGATTTGTTTTTGTCAGTTTTGCAATTCTTATGTTCTTTATTTTAAAACTACTTCCTTTGCAAATAGTAAAGTATTATTGCCTTACTATTCTACTAATTCAAAACAATGTATAGAGAGAAATGCACTCTTTATGGAGAAAGAACATCAGGAACTTTTTTTCTTACAAATGCAATTTCCCTTAATATGTTGGAAGTATGATTCATATTTGAACAGCTTACTACTTTTTACTGTGTTTGTTTTTAAGCAAAATAAAATTTTGTTGGAGGTGCATTTGGTACTAAAAAGCCAAAAAAAATAGAATTTATTAGTTCCCAGTTTGTACTCTGCCGTATTAAATTTCATAACATTGAAAATCTTTATGGAGCTCCCACTACATTGAGATTTTAATTTAATTGCATAGGCAGGATTATCCTACTTTTGCTATTAGTTTGTGTGATATATCATTATTATGTTCTGTCTGGAGGATTTCTTTCATACTTGCCATCTATAATTTTGCTGAAAATTGTACTTGTATTTCTGTGGATGTTCTAGTTTTCTTAATGACCCTGTTTTATTTTCAGGCTGTTGGCAGTTTTGTCTGCTTTATCTGTGTTCAGCAAAAGTGGAGCTTGTTAAGTTTGAAGCGTTTTTTATGTCTGAACGGGCCTCTCTCTTTTTGTCATCAATTGGATTACTTGGTGAGTACTGTCCTACGTCTAGAAAAAAGAACAGACGATCCTCAGCTAAAGTTGGCTGCATGCATATTGGGTTATATGACAGACATAGCACAGAATATATAGGGTGCCAGTTTATGCGGCCTTTTCCTTCTGCAAGGGACCTGTCTGCTAAAGGAGGATTTCCAAATACCAGAGAACACAGTGCTACTGTTTTTTGTCCCTTTTGATTAACTTGATACTGGTCTTTTCATCTTTAACAACAAGATGGCGTTGCAAAATATTGGTGCTTCCAATAGTGATGATGCCTTCTATAGGTATAAGATGCCAAAAATGATAACCAAGATTGAAGGTAGGGGAAATGGCATCAAAACTAACGTGGTTAACATGGTTGAGATTGCTAAGGCCTTGGCTAGGCCTGCTTCATACACAACAAAGTACTTTGGAAATGAGCTTGGAGCCCAGTCCAAGTTTGATGAGAAGACTGGAACTTCACTTGTGAATGGAGCTCATGAAACTGCAAAGCTTGCTGGGTTGCTTGAGAACTTCATCAAGAAATATGTCCAGTGTTATGGCTGCGGGAACCCTGAAACTGAGATTGTTATTACTAAGACGCAGATGGTTACTCTGAAGTGTGCTGCTTGTGGGTTTGTTTCTGATGTTGATATGAGGGACAAACTTACGACATTTATTCTCAAGAACCCACCTGAGGCCAAGAAGGGGTCCAAAGACAAGAAAGCAATGAGGAGGGCTGAGAAGGAACGGCTCAAGGAGGGTGAGGTTGCTGATGAAGAGCAGAAGAAGCTCAAAAAGGATGGGGGAAAGAAGAAAAGTTCTACTGCTGGTTCAAAAGAAGTTTCAAAGAGCACATCTTCCAAGAAGAAAGGCAATGGCTCAGATGAGGATCATTCCCCAGCACGAAGCCAGGCTGATGAAAATGACCTAGTGACAGCTGATAATGATGAGGATGATGATGATATCCAGTGGCAAACAGATACTTCACTGGAGGCAGCTAAACAACGTATTCAGGAGCAGTTGAGTGCTGTTACTGCAGATATGGTAATGCTATCCACAACTGAAGAGAAGGTGAAGTCAGGAAAGAAGTCTCCAGAACGTGAGATCAAGGCTCATCCGAAAGAGAATGGCTCCAAGAGCAATGGCCATGAGGATGGGCTTGTTAATGAGATAAAGGGATTTCTTAAAAAGGGTTCACCTCCAAGCCAGCTGAAACCCTTCTTGAATTCACTCTCTGGGACATCTCAGGCAGTAATGACTGCTCTGTTTGCTGCCCTCTTTGGTGGCATAGAGAAAGGTTTTAGTAAAGAGGTAACCAAAAAGAAGAACTATCTTGCTGCAGCAACTCAAGAGGAGGAATCACAGATGTGTCTTCTGCATGCTATAGAGTCTTTCTTTGGTAAGTTAAGCCCTGATGCAATGAAAGAGGTGGCGTTGGTTCTGAAAGTGTTGTATGACAATGATGTGCTGGAAGAGGAATATATCCTAGGTTGGTACCAGAAGGGCCTGAATGGTGGCAACAAAAATTCTGCTGTTTGGAAGAGTGTGAAGCCTTTTGTGGAGTGGCTTGAGAATGCTGAATCTGAATCAGAAGAGGAGTGATAACTGGAAGTTGTGTCTGCAGATGAGTACCTAGTTCTATAATATTAGAAGTACTTAATAAAGTTTGTTGTGACAGCAATTGATGGTCTTAATCGTCTTTTGCCTGCAATAAGGAAGGAGAATGTTAAGCGAGCATCGTTGTGCTTTTATGGCACTCAATCCTTGTTCGACTTCTCCTAGTTCTACTTCTGGTTAGGTTTGTCTTGACGTAGTATCTGGATTTTCACTTGTTTGCTGATTATCAGTTTGGAGTTTGATATTAAATATATATTATTATTGCTTGTGATATTATATTATCGTTTGGATTCCATGACATTTTTGGATTAACTAAGGTAATGCTTATCTTATTTTAGTTGGGGCCGATTACAGTATCTAATTGCCCTTAGGTTATCTGTAGGACCCGGTAAATTTCAGTTTGCCCTGCGGAGAGATCTCATCTGTATTGCAAGTTTTGAAGAATCTTGATCGTATTTTGTCAAGGCAGACCTGCATTCTATTTCTTATCCAGAATTTTGCATCTCAAGCTAATTTTGAAAAACCTATGTGCTATATTTAATTAATAAATAAATAAATAGCAACGTACTGGGAATCATGATTATTAATGGAAGCAACTCTTTGCTTAAAACTAATAATGAAGAAACAATAAGGATGCAAAATGTAAAACAGCAAAACAAATTCTCATCCGACGGAGACTTGGCGAAAAATGTAAAAGCTTTCTAAAATCCATCAATATAACTTTCAATTCTTTTTTATATTTTTTGGAATTTAAGCTTAATCATTGTGGTGTAGTATTTTCTTCTTCCTACCTGCAACATCAAATTGGAATTGCTTGCTTGCCACGATCACATAGCCATACATTAGATATATACATATCAACACATGACAAAAAAAGAAATAATGTTTTGACATTTTTAAATGCTCCTTGAGGAGATTAGAAATACAAAATTAAATTGCGATTAGTATTTTCACTCTAATAGAAACTTCAAAGTCTCCCACTTAAAATATAGTTTTTTTTCTTCGTAAATAGTAGCTAACAGAATTAATTTATAATTTTTTTTTTAATGCATAAGTTTTATCACCTTGGAATTTACCTTTGGTTGTAAAATCACTAATTATATATATATATATATATATATATTTTCTTTTATTGCATGCAATAATGGTAAAAGGACATAATGCTCCAGCACATAATTGCCATTGGATTTACCACAATCATGGTAATGACTCCCTGTGAGATTCTGACAAGTGTATATTACTGCTATTCCCACATGAATTTAAATGTAAACCATGAGATTTAACAGTAAACTTTCTGCGTTAATGTTCGCAACGTATCTATAAAAAGAGAATCTCAATTCCAGGTATTAATTAGTTAAAGGCCTAAAGGGACATTCATGATCTGTCCTTAATCAGATTTCTTTTAAGGCCACTTCGTCTACTACTGACCATTAATACCCACTGCTTTTAATTACTCTCGTCCTGTCTTCTCTTCACTGCATGCTTTAATCAATAATTTGAACCTCTACTGTTACTTTAACACTCACAAATTTTTATTTTATCTACATTTTCAGTTTTTACTTTCACTAATCTTTCTAATATAAATAAAATAAACGATATAATAGGAAAATAGTAAAACAAAATGTCATTTAATCCTAATACTCCAATTTTGTGATATTAATACCTGTAGGTATATGTAAATTCATCTTGGTTTTTAAAAATAGTCTAATATTTATTATTTACATATTGGAAATTTATCTATTACGAGTTTTCAGAAAAGAGAAAGTTTATGCATTAAGAAAAATGATCAGAGATGTAAGAAAAAATAATTCCTTTTTTAAATAAAATAACAAAAAAAGTAATTTCTGATTGTAGGAAGAATGGCAATTGCAATGTCTGTAAATCAGTAACAGATTCTGCAGTTAAGAGAGCGTGAAATACACGCGGGGGTAAAAAGAGTGAAAAAAGAAGAAGTGGAATAGGGGCTTGACATTCCTAAAGTTAGTTAGCGTTATAGGCAGAGAGACAGAGAGAGAGAGAGAGAGTGTGGGGTAAAACCGTAAATAAGTCTAACCAATTAAAAAACTTCCCTCTGGTGTTTGCTTTCGTGCCGGTTGTCCGACCCCTACACGCCTCTCTTCTCTTTCCCATCTTACCTCAGACACTCATTTCTCTCTCACACTCACTCTCTCACTCTCTTATTTAGATCGCTACTCTGAAAGAGAGAGAGAGAGAGGATTTTCCTGATATCTCTATGTTCCAGTAACCGTCTCCATTTTCTTCCAATTCAAAAACCCTACCTTCTCTCCAATGCCGCCACCACTTCAGCCTTCCGGCGACCATCTCCGCCCTGTCGACCCCCGGATTTGGCGTGCTTGCGCCGGCTCCTCTGTCCAAATCCCTACTCTTAATTCTAGGGTTTACTACTTCCCTCAAGGTCATCTCGAACAATCCTCCTCTTCTCCATCTCCGCCTTCTCTTCTCTCCTCTCTTGCTCTTTCCAAGCCTTTTGTCACTTGTCATATCTCTGCTGTTCAGTTCCTTGCTGATCCTGTTACCGATGAGGTTTATACGAAACTGCTGCTGTTTCCTGTTGATTTTTCTCTCAACTCTTCTCTGCCTCTTATGGAATCTTCTGGCCGTTTCGAGCGGGATGGCGGAGACGAGGATGATGACGATAAGATTGTGGCGTTTGCCAAGATTTTGACGCCGTCAGATGCTAATAATGGGGGTGGTTTCTCTGTTCCCAGGTTCTGTGCGGACTCGATATTTCCGCCGTTGAACTACCAAGCCGAGCCGCCCGTCCAAACCCTAACGGTAACCGACATTCATGGAGTTACGTGGGATTTTAGGCACATTTATCGAGGGACGCCACGTCGTCACTTGTTGACCACCGGGTGGAGTAAGTTTGTCAACCACAAGAAGTTGATCGCTGGTGATTCGGTGGTTTTTATGAGAAATATGGCGGGAGAGATGTTTATAGGAGTGCGGCGGGCTGTCAGGCTTAACAATGGCGGGGATTCTGCCAGGTGGCGGGAGCAGATTGGTTACGGGGCCGGAGATGTGAAAATGAAAGTGAAGGACGATGGATTCTCGAGGACCGGGAGAGGGAAAGTGTCACCAGAGTCTGTTCTGGAGGCAGTTGAGAGGGCAGCGCAGGGGCTGCCGTTTGAGGTCGTGTATTATCCGAAGGCAGGGTTGTATTCTGATTTCGTTGTGAGGGCTGAGGTGGTGGAGGGAGCGTTCAGTGTATATTGGGCGCCGGGAATGAGAGTGAAGATGGCGATGGAGACAGAGGACTCTTCCAGGATGACTTGGTTTCAGGGGACAGTAGCATCTGCGGCTGTCCCTGACTGTGGACCATGGCGATGCTCTCCTTGGCGTATGCTTCAGGTCTGCATTTGATTCGTCATTTGTTTGGATATTATCATTCCAATTATTTCTTCCTCTGATAAATGAAATAGATAATCATATTGATAATTGATAATGACGATTAGGAGATAGGGAATTCTACAACGACTGTCAACTTCATGGCTGACTGTTTCTGCTCAATGTGTTCTCACGAGTTTTACACAAGGAACATAATGATTTTTCAATCAAATTGACAGCTGTGTAGTGGAGTTTAATTTTTGGCAATGAGAGACAACTTATCGTAGATAAAGATTTGCATTGATAGTATCTTTCAATTATTGATGCTTGGGATGGTTGATTATTGTCATGCTGAAATAATTGCCTTCTTTATGATTTTAAATAGAAAAATGTTTAATGCACGTCGTTTTATGTGATGGAGATCCTACAATTGATAAAATAAGATGAAATCGAGGAGAATTCACTTTCGACATAGCAATGTATTCTAAAATTGCATTCATTTGATTTATTATGATAAATTGCATGTCTTATTTAGAATTATTCTTATCTGAGTATAGCACCTTTGACATGCCAATGCCCTGTGGTAACAACTTGATCAATTGGGAATTTTTTATGGCACTAGAGGATAGGGTAAAAGAACATGCAATTTGCTAAGTATGGTAGATTGTTTGTATATGTCTTTGTGATGAAGAAGCAATGTTTTAAATTTAAGAAGCCTGTTGATCAGAATTTTGGGCTGTGGCACTTGGCCAGAGACTTGTAATTTATTCCTAGATGCGTTGCTGTTGCCTATGGTTAGTTTATTTTGTTTCAGTTTTATTATTGTAGCACCATAGTGGATAAGACTTGATGGTTATGAGATTTGATATTGTTATCTGTGGTTATAAAATTTCTGATTAATTTATTCACTGCTCTTTCTCTCCATAATGCAGATTACGTGGGATGAACCTGAAGTTCTGCAGAATGCAAAGCGAGTGAGCCCTTGGCAAGTTGAATATATGGCACCCACACCATCACTTCATGCTGCTTTCCCTCCCTCAAAAAAGTTCAGATTCCTTGAGAATTCTGGATTTCTGACAGATGGAGACGGAGATCTCTTCTTTCCTATGTCAGGAACAACCAATTCAACAATGGGGAACATGAACCAGTCATTGTTGAATTATCACTCTTTTCCTGTTGGCATGCAGGGAGCCAGGCAAAATCCTTTTTCTGTATATAGTTTACCCAGTTTTTTAAGTGAGAATCCTTCTCAGATGTGTAATGATAATGTCTTGGGCAACAAGACGGTGCCAAAATTGAAAACGGTGTCTACCGAACTGAACATTGGCAGTTCACAATCAGAAAACCTATCACCAGACAGTCAGAGCAGTGCTCATTCTTTTGGTACAGAACTTGTTGGCAACCAGGGCTGCAACTCAACAAAAGTTGGCGTTAGCTCATTTCAGTTGTTTGGTAAGATCATTCACATGAACCAGCCTGTTGGAAGTGGCTTTGATGATGTTGGCTTCATGGAAGATTGTGGCAGTAAAGGATACAATGAAAACAATCCACTGGACCTTGCATTAACATCATCTTACACAGAATTGCTCAACAGGATTGATGTCCAGTGCCAAGGAGCGTCAGCTGTTGAAGCATGCTCTTTATGAACTAGTAGTTGTGCAGATAAGTAGTTGTACAGGTGTGCTTGTCTCTGACTAGATTTAACCTACTCTGTCATTTTGTGCTTGCATGAAGTGAGTTAACATATGAATTTTGTTTATTAGTTTTAAGAGATGATCAGCTGTCTACGGTATATATTCTGCCTCAGAATCTCAAATTAAACGCAATCTTTGTCTATAATGTTCTTTTTTGCTCTAATAGTGTTACATTCCCCCCTCTCTCTCTTTTCATTACACAATGTGCTCCCTGTAGTTCGTTCATCTTGTGTTAACATATGTGGAATATAGTGACAGTTCCACAATATGTTGATGTATTTGAAATAGAAGAATATTTATTTTGTTTTCTTCTTGTCATTTTGAACTGGATTTGGGTGGCAGGCTCACTACTGTTAAAATTTATGCTGATAGTGCACTTTTATTTTCTTAAATCTAATTTGAAAATATAGATTAATTTCTTATGGCTGAAGAAACCTTATGTTGTTAGTTGAGGTTATATATTTCATTTGTTAATGTGGTGTTTTTCTAGAGTTCTTGCAGCCATATATATGGGTTGCAATTATATTCAATGCAATTCACTGTTCAGAATGGTGCCTTTCAATCCTACTATCAAAGTACCAGATAACATATCTATGATTAGGTGTTTGTATAGTGCTCTATGCTGCAGATGTGCAACATGTCCTAATCTTCGTTCATGAGCATATTGATGACTGCATACAGAACTTGTTGAACAGCAAGTTGAGTTTGTTAAATCTGAAAAACGTTGGGTCTTTCTGTTTCTGACATTAAGGATTTTGCTAATGGAAGATGAATTGCTATGTTGTCATCATTCCATGCTGTATGTTCATTACCACTTGCAAGCAGACAATTTAAACCTTTTTAGTTTGGCAACTTTAAAGAGAGCTTAAGGTTTTTTCTTTGGTTTCACAGCAAATTACATAAAAAAGGAAAAAGGAAAATAAAAATTTCTATTCAATTTTTGGCATGCAGTGTCACGTAGGCTTGCCTGTTTGATGATCGTATGAAGCATTAAATTGTATGATTTAGTTTTTGGAGCTGCTTACTACCATACTACAAGTAGTGTGCTTTCTATGCTTTATTAACGTAAAAAGTGTTTTGCAATCCAGGGATTTGATTGGTTCTAGATAGAGACTATGCTTTATTAACTTAAAGAGTGTTTTGCCATCAATGGATTTGATTGGTTCTAGATAGAGATTGCTGAATCTAAAAAGGTCATTGTGGCCTGCGTGTCACCACTAAGCTCCTGATATATTATGTATTTATTCATGTTTGCAGGTACTGTAAGCAGGCAGTAAGCTGACTTCTTTTCAGACCCTGGCAGTACTGACAGTGGCGTTTTTGGTTTAGTCTATGATGTTGGAACTTGGATAATTGTAAGCTTAGTATGTTCAAATCGGTGTTAAACGCTTGTGTGGATATGATAATGTTTCAGATTGCATTATATTTCTTTGTTGCCTCACGTAATGGTTTTATAAGGATTGGGTTTCCCTGATTCCTTGACCTTAAGAAGAAGGAAATACTTGTTTCTTTCTTTTTAATTACAGGGGAGAGTAATTTTTGTACTGGAAATTAAGAGCACTTTAGTTGAGTGTAGGAACTAGACTGGTGGTGACCTGTGAATGTGATCATAATATTTTGGTTGCCCTGTTCAGCTTCTCTTTTGAGGGTTCTTAATTGTTTAATGGACTTTGTAAGGCAAGAGTTACTGGTTGGTTCGAGCCTTTTGATAGTTAATTGGCACTAAATTCCAATAATTTTCCAGTTTTAATGGTGGGCACCTCCCTTGACAAATGGGTTCCTGTAAGGCCTGCCCTGTGAATGGCTGCTGATTATGATATGTGCTTTGAGATTGCACTCTACCCGTTTGGCATTGCTTTTGGAAGGGCAAAAAGCTGCTTATTTGATAAAAAGCTGATTATGGGACAAAAATAAGTGTTTGGTAAATGCTGATTTTAGAAAAATCAATTTTCTGAAAAGTGAAAAAACCTCCTATTAGAAAAAGCTAGAAATTGAAGCTTTTCAGAAAAGCTGATTTTCAGCTTTCAAGGGCAGCAGATTTAATATTTTTTTTAGACAAAAATATCCTTCATTTTATTTCATAATGACAATTATATCTAATATAATTTTTTTTTTTGTTTTTTCTCTTATCCTATCACTCAAAATTATCCTTTTTTATTTTTTTATTCTAAAAAGTCATTTTTAATCATATCATTTACCAAACAGTTAATAACTATTTTTAATTTTATAAGTCATTTTAAATTTTATTTACCAAACAGTAATCTACTTTTCGACATACAGCTTTTTGGAATATAACTTTTTTCAATTGAAAAAACTATTTTCATAAGTTTTGCCAAACTGGCCCTACATCTGAGAAAATAGTCAATTTTCGCACAAATATGATGGGCTTTGGGGTTTCGGTAGTCGAGTCAACATTTAACGCTATAACTAGAAGCCTAAAACAATAAAACATCATAACATTCCGGCATAAAAGTCTTTTCTATTGACCAATTGGGTGTTTGGCATTACTTTTGAAAGGTAAAAAAGCTAAGGGTTGTTTGGAATTACTTTTGAAAGGTAAAAAAGCTAAGGTGAGAAAAAAATCGATGGATTCGGTTAATCGAAAAAAAAAATTGAAATCGAACCGATGAACTGGTTAACCGATTGTAATGAACTGGTTAATGGTTAATATTTTGAAAAAATCGATATTAATGGACTGATTAATGGTTTTTGACTCATGTGGCTGGTTAATCGAACCGAAATCGAATTTTTAGTTAATTTATTAATTTTTTTATAATTTATAATAATTTACCCTAATTAAAAGTGATCATTTATTTTTTTTTTGTTATACTAATTATTTTAAAGTTTTTAAGTTTTTTTAATTGGCTATTAGTAAGTATAATAATTTATCTAATTGAAAGTGATTATGAATCGGTTAATATATTTACTTATTAAATATTAATTTTTAAAAACAAATTTGCTTATATCCACCAAATATTTTTATTTTAACAACAATAATGTTATATTATAGCGAAAAAATTTTAATTTTTAAGTATTTTGAATATTTTAATTTTATTTATGAATATATTTATAATTATAGTGGTTAACCGAAAAATATTGAGTAACCGATCCGAAAATTCGAAACCGATGGACTGGTTAATGGACTGTAATTTCAAAAAATCGATATTGATTGACTGGTTAATGGATTGAGGCTAATGGACCGGTTAACCGACCATGCTCACCCCTACAAAAAGCTGTTTTTTTTTATAAAAAACTGATTATTAGACAAAAATAAGTGTTTGGTAAATACTGATTTTAGAAAAATCAATTTTCTGAAAAATAAAAAATTTGATTTTCAGAGAAGCTGTAAATTTAAGTTTTTTAGAAAAGTTGGTTTTTAGCTTTTGAAGGACAGCAGATTTAATCTTTCTTTTAGACAAAAATATTTTTTTTAGGCAATAGTGACAAATAAGTGGAAATCATATCATAATGTATATTACCAAAGGTAAATAATACTAATATTTTAGTTTTTAAGAAAATTTTAAAGAAAAAATAAAATTAACCTCATCACCAGACAATTCCTCGGGCACGATTTTAGCTGCCAAAGGGCTACAACCTTGGGTTTAAATGCCAAACTGCTTCAGAATGTTTGACTTGTGAAATTAGGAGCTTATCATCATCAATTCAATGGCTGTTTGTTTCTCTAACAGCTCTTTCTTGGCACCTCCTCGCCCCTCTCCTCCATTCTATGCAAAACCCTCCAAAACCCTAGACTCCAAAATTTCATTACCTTTCCTATCCCTCCGCCTTTACAATCCTGTCATTGGCTTTTCTCATTCTAATTCTTCTCCAATCATCAACAAGCACTTCCCAAGGCGTTCCTCCAACGCTTATTTCTCCGCCGAAGACTCCGCATCTACTGTATGTATTTTGTTTTACGCTTTCTCAATATGCAATTGAAATGTTTAATCCTACGGTTCTGTTCTTCTGCAACATTTACTGTTTATGGGTTTTACAAAATGTCTGATGTATGAAATGATAGATATTGAGAGAGCTTAGATAGATATCGTAGTATATATGCCATGAAAAGAGAGAAAAAAAAATGGTGGCAGCTACTCCATTACAGAATTGGTGTATGTTACTGGCCCCGGTTCATTTTAAGAGTCCGAACTTTTGTTAGCAATCGGATAGGGATTTAGATGCATATTGTATAACTATTTGGGGATCTAAAATGAAGATTAAACTAGCGGTCATCAGGTAAAGGTCTCAGAAGAATTTGAGATAGTTTCCTACAGAAACTGAGTCTTTTCTAAGCAATTTATGGCACAGCAAGAAAACTCTTTTGACATATTCTGGTTGACTTTTTGATCTATCTTCTTCGTTTCAAGATGTCTATTTTCCAAGTACAATATTAATACTAGATTTTTGCCGGTTAAAGTCCTTGAACATTTTCGTGGATATATCAACCTGAACTTTGTAGTTTTCTACTGTTGTTTTTGACTTCATGCTTGCGTAGTTACATGGGATGTCTATAGACTTGAAAGGGCATTGTTATGGGATGTCATAGGCCTATGAATCTCTTTCTGTGCTCCTCAGCTATTGAATTTAGTTTTTGCTGTTTTAGAACGGAGTATTTAGAATACAGTGTCCATTGGTTTCTAGAATGGGCATGGAACATTATGCACCGACAGTAATGGTGATGGTATCAGGCTTAGTTGGATTGTTATTTGAATGTGCATGCTTTATGGTTGTCTATTTTGAATCATACATATCTAACCAAGAGTTAACAACTAGAGTGAGATGTCAACATTCATATAAATGCTTACGAAAAGAGTTTGGCTTTACCACTTAGGAACAGTGAAGAATTCAGAATTTGTTTGCATAAGGGATATTCTTAACTTTGAAGTTCGATTAAATAAATCATGCTGTAGTTGGCTTTAACTTCTCATCCTTTATTCTTTTTCAAGTATAGTTACCATTTTAGTGTTATTGTTTATGTTTATCACATTTTCTTTTTCCTGAAAGTGAGTCGTTAGTTCAAAAGTAATAATTTTTTCTTTCATAATTTTCAGACAAATTACAAAGAGGAGATTCAAGATGCAGATAGAAAACATGTACCTGGTTTGAAGAACCTGATTAAGGTTTATAAAGAGGCTATTCTTCTCGGAGATGAGAGGACTATTTCAGATATCGAGGCTAGATTAGAGATTATAGAAAATGAGAAGTATGAATTAGCCCAGAAGGTTTCAGATTTATCAGCTGAAATAAACTCTGGCAAGGAGAAATATATTCGCTTGCAAGCAGATTTTGATAATTTTAGAAAAAGGGCAGAGAAGGAAAGGGCTACTGTTAGGAGCAATGCCCAGGGAGAGGTGATTGAGAGCCTGTTGCCCATGGTGGACAGCTTTGAAAGAGCCAAACAACAATTAAAACCTGATACAGAAAAGGAAAAGAAAATTGATACAAGTTACCAGGGCATATACAAGCAGTTTGTGGAGATCATGAGGAGCTTGCAGGTGGCTGCTGTAGCAACAGTGGGAAACCCTTTTGATCCCTTGGTATGTAATTCTTGTGGAGATTGCTTTTCATGTTAAATGTTGCTGAATTATTCCTTTGTCTTAATTCGTTCATGCTGAGGAAACTGCATGGATTGTGCAGGAAAGATTCATATTCTTCAATGTTCTTTTTTCTAGCTCCTTTAAGAACATGATATAATAATTGCCAAAATTCTTGTTTTATGCTTTGATTGGCAGAGAAAGAATTAAAAAAAAAAAAAAAGGAATCCATTTGCGTCATGCTACATCTTCCAGTAGACGATGTAATGTGTAATTCCAAGTATTGTAATAACTAATCACGAAGTAAGCGGTCATTTAGTTCAATGTCTTACCATAACACTATTATATTTGAGTTGCACTTTTGTTTTATGGTCACAGCTGCATGAGGCCATTGCACGTGAAGAGTCACAAGAGTACAAGGAAGGCATTATAATTCAAGAGTTCAGGCGTGGATTTCGTTTCCGTGACCGGCTTCTGAGACCAGCAATGGTTAAAGTTTCCTCTGGACCTGGTAGGAAGAAATCCCCTGTCAGCACTGAGCAACCTGCAACTGTAGCTGTGGTCGAAGATCGATAATACTGATGCAAATCTCGTTTTCTCAATTGAGGCATCATGTTTTGATCAGCTGTTGGGTGATTTCCTGCATGAGAAGCATTTGCCATTGAATCAACTTTTTTCCTTTTACTTTCCATGGGGAAAAAAGGCAGAGCATTATATCCAGGCTCTAGAGGCCAGGATTCATGTCCTACGAACAGATAACTTATAGACATTTTGTTTTGGAAAATAATTTACAAAAGGAAAGGAGCATAGCTGGATACAAGTGGATCACAACGTGTCAACCAATCGGTTTATCTGGTCTCGTCTATTTTGTATATGTTGCATTACTTATCGCAATCTGCATGGCTCATAAGAAACGTTTTAGACTATTTCTTTTTATTTTTTCATTACAATATGTTGTTGGCTTTCCCGTTATCATATTGAGGCATAAATCTAGGCATGCATATGGAATTAGAGTTTCTGAATAGAGGTAGATCAGATGGCACTAAGATCATATGCAAGAAGTGGCTATTTGTTGCATCAATTATCTGTTGGGGTTATTTCTGCTTTCTGCATTCCAAAAATCAGATGCAGTGCGTGGGACAACCACAGCAACTATGGAGTTCAAAATAATCTCTGATACAAGAGGTAAATCAATTCAATGGAACATCTCTTTCTAGCACTAACCATAATCATAAAAATACATCCTGTGTGTATAAAACTACAATAAAATTAATTTAGTATTCAGCATTTCATGGAACTGGATTCCCAATTATCGGTGAATAACACAATATCAGAATGATAAACCAATCCTATATACAATAAGCATAATCTTAAATTATCTACATAATAATTTGAAGCTTCAAAGTCGATTTCTTTTAAGGCGTATCCAACAATAAATAAACTTTTCGTTGCTTCACCAGTCCTTTCCCTCCTCAAAGAGCCTGCAAGATTTCATGAACTTTGGTCTCCTGTGCTTGCCCTGTGCATTGCCACCATCAAATTTGCTTATCTATATAGTAATTGTACACTAATTGCAATTGGAAGAATTAAAATCTAACGATTTCTACAAGGAAATAACCAAAAAAAAAATATATTAAAAAAGAAAAAAACAAGAATTGAACAGATTACCCAGAAGCAGAAGTAGAACTTCGGGCATTAATGGAGTTGTAATATCTAGAAAATCGACGGGTCATGGGTTTGGGTTTAGCTGGATTTTTACGCAACCCAAATATCTCTTGCACTAGAGGTACATGTACCAGCACCAATTTCCATGCCAAAAACCATCCTGCAATTTTCATTACCAAAACGAAACATTCAATCACCGCAAAATTAACCAATACCACCCCGCTAATCGAGCACAATTAACCAATTAATTACAAAAACTAGAAACGTACCCAGAGATATTAACAACACCACGAAAAACATAGCAAGTAATGGACGCAAAATTAACAATACCAAATAATCCCACTGAGAGAGCGTAGCAGGCAAAGACTCCATTGACAAAAAGTTTCTTCTTTCCTCATTTCCTCCTTCCTTTATTTGAATTTAATGGGCTGGGCCTACTTGAGCTCCTATTGGGCCATCATCTCGCTATGAACAATCTGCCATGCCCCAAGGCCCCCAACCAACCAATCATATTATACTCTATTAAATATCCAACAACAACACGGTAAAAAAAAAAAAAAACCACGCATTTCTTCACTGAACCTAACCACCATTCCGTCCATGTAAAGGCAGCTATCTACCTCAAATTACGGCACGTGTACATTCTGCTATATGCTACCGGCTATTCCCGGTCACCTTCCTTTCCACATCTGTAATCCATAAATTACCAAAATTCCATCCAGGTTCATCCCCTCTGTAACCATTTATATTATACGCCTGTCTCATTCTCCTCATTCTTTCCCAAAATATTTGAAGGGTTGCCATTTATCTTTCTCTGTGCATTAGGGTTTGGGGAGAAATTTCATGGAAGTTGGTGGTTCTGCTTCTTCAAGAGAGAATAGTAATAGGCCTCGAATTCGATACTTGCGTTGTAGTTTCTTTAAGCGCTGTTGTTGCTGTTTTTGCTGTTTTTACAGTTATCCTTGATTGTTAAATCCCTAATCTTTGGTTTTGTTGTTGAGATGGATTTGACGCAAGCTCAATCGGGTTTATCTCTAGGGTTTCACTCGCACTCGTCGTCGAGTCCGATTCCGATTCCGATTCCGTTGCAATTACTTGATCAGAAAGAAGAGGAGAATTTAGTTGAGAAGGATGATGAGAATCAGTCGGAAGAAGAGGAGAATTTTAGCATTTTAGGGCATCCAATGTGTTTGAAGAGGCAAAGAGAAGGTCAATCGTCGTCGTCATCACCGAATCCCCCTAAGCGGGCCGCGGTTGAGCCGGGCTTCGATTGCCGTCGAGCCATGGTTCGAAGCTGGGGGAATCAGCCTCTTCCCCTTGCGGACCCAGAAATTCATGAAATTATGGAAAAAGAGAAGCACAGGCAAGCGAGGGGGATCGAACTTATTGCATCTGAGAACTTTGTTTGCCGGGCGGTGATGGAAGCCCTTGGTAGCCATCTGACCAACAAATACTCTGAGGGATTGCCTGGAGCGAGGTACTACACGGGTAATCATTATATAGACCATATTGAATTGCTATGTTGTGCTCGGGCATTAGCGGCTTTTGGGCTTGACTCTGAGAAATGGGGTGTCAATGTTCAGCCATACTCATGTACTTCCGCTAATTTTGCGGTTTATACTGGCCTTTTGTTGCCTGGAGATCGTATAATGGGTTTGGATTCACCTTCTGGAGGGCATTTGAGTCATGGGTATTATACTCCAGGAGGGAAGAAGGTGTCAGCGTCATCCATTTTTTTTGAGACTTTACCTTACAAAGTGAATCCAGTGACTGGGTACATTGATTATGATAAGATGGAGGAGAAAGCGATGGATTTTAGACCCAAGATACTTATTTGTGGCGGAAGCTCGTATCCAAGGGAATGGGATTATTCAAGGTTTAGGCAAGTTGCAGATAAGATCGGAGCAGTGTTGATGTGTGATATGGCTCACATTAGCGGCCTTGTGGCAGCTAAGGTTTGGAATTTTAATTCTTTGCTTTTATTTCTTGTGGATTTGTTCTGTTATCTAAACTTCACTGTTTGATTCTACATCATAATACCCTACACAGATGTTTCTGTGTGCTTTAATACACTTCAAATTTCTTTGAATTGGTGGCTTTTTCTAGCCAATATGTGGTCATTAGTTACTTTCTTACAGGAACATGATTTATTATAATTCTCGGTGCTTTTTGTTTTTAAGGGTAGAATTTGGACTTGAAAACTTAAGTCGTTTGCAGCATTATGCTCATTAATATCACTGAAGTCTTGTATGATATTCTCCATGTTTATCCAGAGATGCACATGTTTCCTTGATTGTTGGCACCATAAATTCTGATGCATCTTTAGTACTCTCACTTTCGAATTGGTTATGTTGCGTATTTCTTCTTTTTAGGGAGTTGCGTTAGAAAGATTTAAAATCTAATTGAAGTAGTTGCTCATTATTAATACAGTAAGATGCTTTAGATATCTATATGCATTTTTTTTCCTTTTCCTTTTTTCCTCTTTACAATATTGAGATGGAATAATATTATGCTTAGAGAAACTACTTAAAAGAAAAATCTTTTGCACTTGGAAATCTCAAGGATGTAATGTGAATAGTATAGGGTTTTAAAATGTTACAATAATTTTCTCTGCTGCTTTTTCAGGAATGTGCAAGTCCATTTGATTATTGTGATATTGTTACCTCTACAACTCATAAAAGTCTTCGAGGTCCTAGGGGAGGAATTATTTTTTACCGGAAAGGCCCAAAATCAAGGAAGCCAAGCTTGCATTTAAGTCATGGTGATGGCAGTGGCCAGTATGATTTTGAAGACAGGATAAATTTTGCAGTTCATCCATCATTACAAGGTGGTCCACACAATAATCACATAGCTGCTCTTGCTATCGCCTTAAAACAAGTAGCAAGTCCAGAGTACAAAGAATACATGCAGCAGGTGAAGAAAAATGCCCGGGCATTAGCTTGTGCTTTGGTAAGAAGAAAATGCAGATTGGTGACCGGGGGTACTGACAACCATTTGTTGCTATGGGATCTAACTACTCTTGGGTTGGCAGGTAATTTATATAACATGAAGATATCATTTGTTTACATGTGATATTCTTGAAAAATGTGGTAACAATATCTTGACTGCAGACTAAACTGTTACTTATATGTGATTTTAATTAATGGTTGAACAAATGTTGAAACAATCAAGAGGTTGAAACAATCAGGAGGTGGAAACTGATGCGCCCTTCCATAGTTTTTGATGCGTAAATTCAGGAGGCTTTTGCAAAATCACTTCCATTACCATTAGAGTCCAGTTTATGTAAGAAACTAGGCATGTTTTAATGCAATGGTTGGATTGGCATGACTCCTTTTTTTTTTAAGTAGATAGAATTTTGTTAGGAAGAAGAGAAATGTGATTTAGGACATATTTTCTTTAAGAGATTTAAAAAATAAGAATAAAACATTAATCTCCAATTCCTATCAGCTTATCTAGAAGGTGGGGAGTGGTGGAAAGACACTTTATTATAGTAGTTAAAGAGATGGGAATAAAATAAGCCAGATATTTAATTTAAATATGGGATTGGCTTTTTTTTTTTATGCGATTTCCTTTCGGTTCAATTTTTGACTTTTGGATATAAAAATTCATACAATTATATGAAGATATCAATTTGTATCAGCAGATCTAATCAACAATCATGATTAGTTATTTTTGTTTAGATTAACAACATTTCACTAGCTTGCTTGTGTGGAGAACTTAGTTTCTTTAGCTTTTTATTGTGGCTGCATGTGGAACTTCAGGTTACCTTCAATGTCTGTATCCAGTCCCTCTTCACTCCTCTTTCCCCTTTATAAGCTTATATGGATCAGCTTCGATTGGTTGCTGATAAGTTGGTGGTGCTCTTAGTCTTCTGGACATTATATTGATGATAAATTTGTGATATGCTGGTCAAATTCTTCTTAATATAATCATATGATTTTTATTTATTTATTTATTTTTAAATCTGTTCACTTCTGTAATAATCTTTCGTCTACCTCTTTCGTTTGCTGTTAGAGAAGATTCATTTGTTAGTCCAAATGGAAAAGTAAATATTTGGCATGGCAAACAAAACATTTATTTGGTATTTTCAGTTTTGATCAACCATTGGTATTCAAAATTATATTGCTGTTATTTGTTACTTGTTGAAAATGCAGAATGCATTCGAGTTGTAGAGTCTTTTGGTTCTGCTTAAGTTGATTAGTTGAGATTCAGTCTGATATTTTTTGGCAGTTTTGCTTCAGATTCAATCTGAGCTGTCTTCATGATGTGTTAGCTTCAGTGTGGTTCTGAAGACACGTGCGATTGTGTGGAATTTACTCATAAGAAGTTCTAACCTCCAAATTTGGAAATGCATTATAATTGTCAATCCATGATGTGGACAAAACTTGGAAATTTTGGAACAGAAAGAAATTGTTCTCGTGTACCTCCCATGTAGTATTCCTTCTGAATACAAAATCTTTCTATCTTGAGCTTGTTCCTACTTGTAAATAGTTGACTTGAGGGTAAAAATTCTGTGTACCTTTTTGAAGATGAGCCTGATGAGGGTGATTCTAGTTGGGGTCCAGAAGGTGATGTTGAGCTTTGCATTCGCTATTATGATCAGAAGGAGGGAATCATAAGAGGAAAAGATGTTTAGGGTCCAGGAACAAAATTTCCAGCACTGTTCTAAATTGTTGTCTGTTTGGTTACTGATTACATTTCTTGTCACTTTTTAAGTTGCTGTGGGGACACCTATAATGCCTTTTGCTTTAGCAGTACCAATTTTATTGTTGACATGGTAGCTTTTAAAGTAGCAAAAGTTACTATAGACGTTTCAGGGATCTTGTGAACGTGGACTCTATGTATTTTTATGTGCATCACCCCTTTTGTTTTGTGATGAGAATCTTTTTCTCTTCAAGTATACCTGTGGAGCTGTGTTTATTCATGCCCCCTGTCGGTGTTTCAATGAAGTTATTAGCGCAATCGTGTCTTCGGTCCTGCATGCTTGTACAGATTCTATTGCTATATAATGACTGCTTTCTTGTTTTTTGATTTCTTGTTCAGGGAAAAACTATGAGAGAGTATGTGAAATGTGCCACATCACATTAAATAAAAGTGCTATATATGGTGACAACGGTGCTATTTGTCTTGGTGGAGTGAGAATCGGTGAGTTGTGGCTCTGATCTGATAATTTTAATACACTTAAAGGTTTCAAAACAGAATAAAAAAAATTCACAGATTTCTAATACAACTTTTAGGCACTGTAAAGCAGATCATAAAATAAATACTCTCAAATAATCTTGAGTTAATCCAGTCTCTCAAGTTTTGAATTATTCATTTATTCTTGTTTCACTAATACAGCGAATGACTTGTCCACGAAGTACACAGTAGTTTAATGTATGAATCATCTGTTTGTTGCCCTTCAGGCACCCCTGCAATGACATCAAGAGGCTGCTTAGAAGGTGATTTTGAGACCATAGCTGACTTTCTTCTGAGAGCTGCTCAAATTACATGTGCAATACAGAGAGAACATGGAAAGATCCAGAAAGATTTTCTCAAGGGTCTCCAAAACAATAGAGATATTATCGAGCTGCGAAACAGGGTTGAGACCTTCGCCTCCCAGTTTGCAATGCCTGGATATGACTTTTGAATATAAAAGGGGCGTTTTGCATGCATTCCTGAATTAATATCTTTGCTTCTGCGGCTGCTAGACCTTTCTCCACAGTAACCTGTCCATTTTACTCTATACTATATGTTCATTCATATATTGTAAATTAAAATATTGATGTCTTGAGAGTATAGCAATATTAAATTTGGAACTTTCCGATTTTGTAAAGATTACACGAATCATTCAAAACTTTGGAATGCTCAGCTAAATTTTTGCTTTGAGCTCTTTGTGAGCGTTCTGGATCCATTAGTTGGCGGTTTAATTTTCTTTTAATATTAATTGAAGTTTAAGCTAGTAAAACACTCTTTCATATGTCAAACGTGCTAGAAGTGTGAATGTTTACTTGGGAGCAGAATTCTGTGGGCGCGGCTTCCCCTGGTTATAGACACGATGCAGATTTTAAGGTAACTTGCTGCGCCATGAGATTGTTGTGACTTCTGAGTTTTTGTTCTTGCATGGCTTGATAATCTTCTTCATGTTCTTGTTGTTAATTGAACTTGCTTTTTCTCAGGAAAAATGCTGTTGTTGTTACCTTAATGCTGTTGATCATAAATTTAATTTACCACATTAAAAGGGGGGAAAAAGTACCTAGGGCTGTGGAAGGTGGCATTTGGTGTATGGACTTTAGTTGGTGTTAATTTTCCCTGTCTGATTTGATATATTTTGAATTAATTTTGAATGTTGGTTGGAGCAAGGAAGAAAATGATTGCAGGTGATAATTAAAGGCTTGGGTGCTGTGGTATAAAGGGCAATGATAGTTTACAGTAAGCTGCTACCAACAGCTTTCTTGGAACACAACTTTGCTGCCAAAGTTTTTCCTGCTTCTGGTGCAGCTGAGCTATTAGCTAGCAACTTTTATTTATTCAACTATGTTATTTTTGTCGTTATGTTCACTTATTATTATTATTATTATTATTATTATTATTATTATTATTATATAGTTTTGTTTAATCCCCCAACACTGATATGGAACCCTTGAAGGGAGGCAAGCCATGAATTTCCGGCAAGTGACAAAAAGCATGAGATACGGTTTTTCTCAAGTGACCCCCCCCCCCCCCCCCCCCCCATTCTCTTCCCCTAATTCCTGCATTTTATATTTTCCCCTATACCCCCAAAAAAGGGAGTGGAAATTGGCTCTCTAGATTATTTATAATTTATGTAAAATATAACACAATTAAAAAAAAAATAAGGGAAAGGAATTAAGAGAGAGAAGGGAGCATACAACTTAGAGGAAGAAACATGTCAGATAGAGAAATGAAGAGAGGAGACTTTCATCATGAACTCCACTGGTTTGATAGCGAAGTAAATCAGACTTTTTTTTTTCCTCCAAAATTCATGGCTGCTTTTGAAAATAAAGTGTAAATCAGGAATCTAACAGTACTTCTCTACACTTATAAGCCACCCTTGTTCATCATTCATATACTGCTGCTGCTAGAATTATTACTGATTCACTACGACAACCAGGCAAGCACCACTCTCTCTTTTTCTTTCTTCCTATATTTATATATGTGCAACCGAGAACAGGAGGGAAAACCACTTTGAATTATAAAAATATATTAAGATAATATTAAGTAAAAAAAAATATAGCAAAAAAAGAGAAAAGAACAAGAAGCTTCCATTCCTTTTGTCCATTTTAATTTAATTAATGGTACCAAGAAGTTGGTGTTTCATGTTCATGTCCGAGGAGAACAGCTTAGTCCCTGCATACTAACAAATATTTAATAACCCTTCTCCAACCCAGAATTTTCTGTTTCCTCTTCTTTCCATTTTTTTCTTCTTTGGGTTTTCACAGAAATATACCAAGTGTAATGAACAGGACATGGGGCGAGAAAACAAAATTAAAAAATAAGAAAAAAAAAAAAAAGGAAGAGAAAAGAATTAAAGGTACAACAACCCCAACAACTGCTTCCTCTACCTTGTATTTTCTTTGAGAAATTTTTTTACCATTTTTATCTCTCTCTCTCTCTCTCTCTCTACCTATGACTGCAAAAGTCCAAAAGCTTCTTTCTGCCCTCAACAATCTCATCAAAGAAATCATCAAGCTGGCCAACAATATTGTCAGCCCCAGATCTTAATACCCCAAAACAAGCTCTCAAATTCTCCACTCTTTCTCTAATCTCCACCTCTGTTTCCCAATCCACTGCTATTCCTTGTCCACACCTTCTCTCAAGCTCTCCTCTCAGCTCTTCCATCGCCATCTTTGATCTTCTATATTCATCCACCAAAATCCCTGCTCTCCCATTTATCCCATTTATCTCTTCGGCTACTCTCTGTTGCAATCTTGCTGTTGAGATCATAAAAGCTGATCCAAAAAACAAGCACCCTTCATATCCACCTCTCACAAAACTTGTCTCTCCCCAGCAATATACTAGCCCATATAATAGTATCATCAGAAGTAATGAACTCACATTTCTCATTGCATACAGTACCCCTCTAAATCCATTGAACCCATTTAATTTCGATTCTATTGATACTTTCTCATCGAACCTTAAGGCTAATGGCTGGATTCTTGTTTCCATTAATGCTCTGTTTTCCTCTTCTAATCCCAGTGCTTCTCTTCTACACACTGAGATTGCCCTTATTACCTGTTTCAACAATTCAATTTTCCAACTCATTTAGTTTAATCATTTAAAAAAAAAAACAAAAGAAAGAATCAAGAATTTGATTAACGAACCTGGCGAGAAAGCTGAGAAGTGAGGCGGCGATGGCTATCAAGAGAAGAAGTGATGTTGAGACCAGCAGAGCAGTAATTTTCCATGGCGGCCATGCCTGATTTGAGAACAAGACACGCTTCCCAAAGCTTGGAACTTTCATCCATGTATTCATCAAGCCACTTGTCCCCAACAGGTAAATGGAGTTTCTGGACAAGTAAAGTCAACTGGGTATGAAAGGATCTTAATAAAGATAAAACCTTTTGCAGGAATTGGATTGACATGAAATTGTTTGAGAGATAAACTCGTTCAAGATCATCAATTCCTCTTGTGAGAAATGAGTAAAACCCATTGACTGAATTTGTAGAGGAAGGATCCATTATTATCAGAAACAGAGTCTAAAGAGAAGGAGAAAGAGAAGAGGGAGAGAAAAGATCATAAAGATGGAGGATATTTAAATTGAGAGAAGAGAGGCATAATAATAAGGAGAGGAAAGAAAAGAGGAAAAAAAAAAAGGATGAAATGGAAGAGAGGAATATCTTAGAAGCTCAGGTTTCTAAGGTTGAAAAGGATTGTTGGGAGCAATGATGGGTGTTTCCTATAGAGGGGAAAGGATGATTGGTAATATACCATTTTCATTGTTTAATGGGCAGAAAGGAAGGAAAAGGAAAAAAATAATTAAATTATTTCTAAAGAAAAAAAGATTATTAATGACTTACAAATTAAATAAAGAAGAAGAAGAAGAAGATTTACCAAAAAGGAAAAGTAACAAATTAAAAAAAAAAATTAAGATGAAATTTTCATGAGCTCCCTTCCATTTTTTTTTTTCTACCCATTAAAATATTCCAAAGAGAGAGAAAGATATGATAATAAGAACATTGGTTGGCAATGTTATGTGATGGCTTGATAATAGAGAGAGAGAGGGGGTATTGGGTTGTAAGAAAGTTTGACTGAATTGTTGACACTTGACTGAGATTCTGCTTATACAAGCTGTAAAATTGTTTGAGAGTTTTTGATGAAATTAAGAGTGAAGAAATTGGTCTTTAGATTTGAGTGCTTCTTCCCTGTTTTTCTTCCTCGAGCAACTGACTTTGCTCCTTTACTTCCAATCCGGTCTATTGAAATTTGTGGGTTTTATTTCTCCTAGATTTTTCTTGTTTTGTTGAATTTTTCAAATCAAAGTTCCAATTTGGAATCATCATTAGGTTCTTTGCATTTTTGGGTTTTTATTTTATGATCTTCAATTCTATTTCTTCACACCCATGCATTCTCCGTTCAACTCTAATCACTTAATCCATCCAAACCATTCATTTGGACCCATCAAACGGCGGATAAAAAAAAGAAAAGACCTTTTTTTTTTTTTGCATTTGACCATTTGGGTTACTAATCATTAATTGGCATAAGCCATCGAATTTCTAAAGCTAAGGGGATCTAGTTTTTTTGTTTTCCTTTATTCTCTTGTCAAACATTAAGCATTTTAGTTTTATAAACTAATTGGTTCAATTTAATTTTTATAAGCTTAAAATCGATCAAATTTTAAAAAACGACATTATTTAAAGCTTAATATATAAGAATTATATAAACCAAAGTAATTAAATATAATTTAAAATGATATGAATGGAATTTTTGATTATATGGATTCGATTCTAAAGCTAACCCATGGTAATGCAAATCTTGAATACGTTGAGCTCCTACTTACCATTTCGCACCTTCTTGTTTAATTTTTATATGGGTGTATATAAATGTGTTTTTCTGAGTTGGGGAGGTGGGGGACCATCAAATCTTTATTTATATTGAGTTAATATATATTTCATAGAAATTTGTTTATGAAAGAGTGCTCGTGGGTTTTTGGAGAATGGGACATCTTAAGAATACGAGCATGTTGGTCTTCTAAGATTTCATTCCAAACCCAAGAACTATTCAACACCATTATTATTTTTATTTCAAGTTAAGGGTATAGATAAGGCCACCCATTCTCTTATTAGAGCACTCCACCTAATTACATACTCCCTTTTACCCATGTCAATTTTTTTATAAATTAAATAATTTTAATATTCTATCTTATATTTTAAGAAAATTGAAAAAATTAATCAAAATAGTAGTATAGTGTTGATAACAATAAAAATATATTTGTAATAAATAATGTTTTAGATGGAATAAATTTTTCTGAAAAAATATATATTAATTCATCTCCCAATTAATATGGGTATAATTGTAAAAAATAAAATATGGGGATAATTGCAATTGTATTATTATTTCTCTTGACAGAAAAACTAAGGGCCCTTTCCATTCATTGTTGTAAGGGTAGCAAAGTCTCCCTAATTTAATAGTTAGCTTAGTTTTTGTCCATGGAAATATATATACACATACATAATAGGGTATAGTTTCGATTTAATATGTGGTTCATAAGATAGAGTAAATTCCATTTTGACTTGTCGGCATCAATTTGATACCAATAATTAAAATATTGAATTTGAGTATTGACATAGCATATATATGTTTAAAAATAAAAATCTATTTTGATTTGATAATTAATTTCTTCTCTTTCCTTTCTAATATATACTCGGAACAAAGTTGTATGCTTCCTTTTTCTATATGATAGATCTTACGACTCTATAATTCTAAACACACATCTCCAACTCCAGTATTATTCATTCATTTTATTTACGATATTATTCTCCAAATTTTATCTGGTTTCAGCAGTAAAATCTCAAGTTCGAATCTTCATTCTCTTTTTTCTTAAAAAAAAAAAAAAAAATTAATCAGAATTCCAAAGGGAAAGAAAATGCCAAAGCAGAAGGAGCTTTCAATTTTTGCCAATTAATCAAAGTTAAGTACACTTCTAAAAGTCGAATATCCTGCCAATTATAGATTAAGGATCTTACAGGTGGGGATAGAATTGCTTAGTTGTCTATGCAGATGATACATTTATTACGAAATTTCTTATTAATTCATATATGTAAAAGGAAACCTTTCACTCTTAACTTCAAACAATTTTCTATAAATTAAGGTCAGACTTTTTTTTTTTTTTAAAAAAAAAAGAAAAAATTTGATGTGGGTTCTCAAGTGGAAAAAAAAATAGGCTCTTTTTTTTTTTAAAATGTATGATTTTCGGTATTCAATTCGACTTTTTTAAATTTACGAAATCGGTTAATGTAGAGTTGAATATTATACAGAACGAAACAATACTTTTAAAGATATATATTGCATGTATAAGGAAATAATTAAACTTAAAACATCGCTTAAGGAAATTGGAATTTTTGACTGGTCAAATAAAAACAGTTGGTAGATGAGTAGGCTTATTAATTGGCAAATATCACTTTCATACCATCATCCTATTTATTTACCCAAGAAAACCCAATTTGGGGAATGTTTCATTTTCTTCTTAATGGCATTAGAAGGATACAACTGGATGGTCCTCTATGGCTATTAACATATGAAAATGATACAAAGGAATAATTGTTCAAAATAGAACTTCAATTTTCATTATGAATATAAAAAAATTAACAAAAATAGTAATGCAGAGAAAATAGAATATGCCATCAGTTCAAGAAGTGAAGGTTGATATGCCTAGTCTTGCCAACTTGTTTATCATATTAATTCCCAAACTAATTGGGGGTTACTGTAAGGGGACCACTCACTTTAATTTTTCATCTTTGAGGTCTAATAAAAAATATAAATGAATAGTAATATATAAAAATATGAAATATTTTATCCGTTCAATAAATTTTTAATTTATAAGTGGGTCGAATAATCAAAATAACACATAATCTTACTATTATAATATGGGAGTGTTTGAAAATTATCTACAGTTTAAACGGTCAAAAGATGTATTCTTAAAAAAAAAATGGAGTGTTTCAGCCCAAAACTATTGTTGGACTGAAAAATCTAATATATTTATTAAAAATAAGATTATCAGAAAAATGAAGTAAATTAACCAGACGAAATTGGTGGAGAAGTTAAAGCCAAATTCAACTACTTTAGAGCATCGGGAGGAAGCAAGTTGGAGAGATTCTTGATTTTCCAATTCATCCCCAGAATATGAATCCAAGTAGAAAGCAATTTCCAGTTTCCGAAACAAAAGACTACTACGATGTCCTCATAATTATCCTAATTTCTCAATAATTTTCTTTCTTATTTATCACATCTTAAGGTGTATGAATTGGCTTTGAAGTTTAATAATTTTTTCAATTGATTGGAGTATGATTCAGAATCGAATTGAAAGGCTGCAACATGTTGTTTAAAAACATAGTTTCAACTTGTCCATTAATTAAGTTTTGCGAGCGTTAAATGGTACTGGAAATAATGATGGTGCAGAAGAAGGATAGAAAATATTTTAAAAATATAAATAGTTTAATAAACTGATGGGTTGGAACTTTTAAACTTTATGCACACAATAATTGAATACTTGAACCTCAAAATCAAATTCAGGCTTTTTTCCAATCCAAGGGAAGGCCTATATGGCTATGACTTTGAGCTGCCTCCTCGCCTACCCATTTATCACTCACAACACACCCTATATCAACTTTATATATATATATATATATATATATTCCTTTGTGTGCTATTTATTATTTACTTTGTTGCTCCAATTCAGTAATTATTATCTTCAAACTTTACTTAATTTATTACTTCTGATTAGGTTTCAATTCGCAGTCTTTTTCTTTAACTCATTTCCCACTATCATATTAACTTCAAACCTCCAAAATAATATTACCAATTTACAGTCTTTGTTAAATTAAATTTATCTACAAAAATATATATATAGACATATTTTCGGTATTAATTTTAAATTTTTAATAAGCATATAAATCGTCTTTTTTCTTAGTAGACAATTTTTTATCGAGATTAAATTGGAAAATAAAAGAAGAATATAATTTAACTAATGTGATTATTTTGGTATAGTTTTAGAAGAAAATCAAATACCAAAAAATTAAAATAGAAAATAATATTATTGAATAAAAAAAATTGAAGTAGGGGCAAAGGGCATCACTGTCATCCTCCAAAAAAAAGACCAATTAAAAAAATAAAAATAAATAAAAGTGAAGTATAAAAGCTAAGGGTAAAAGTGTAAGCTAGAAATTTTATAGGACAGATGGCAAACAAAAAACTACGCAACTGGATGATAATAATCATATGCTTAACCTTCCAAAGTTGCCACTATTCTTATGGCCCACCTATTGATCTTTTTGTAATAATACAAAAACCTCTATTACCTCTAAATTACTTTTTATATTTTATTTTATTGAAATTAAAATATATTAATTAAATTTAAATTTAAAATAAAATTAAATAATTAAATATATAAAATTAAATTTAATCGATCAATTTTTATTAAAAAAATTAAATTTTATTAAAAATCTAAAATAATTAGATAAATGAAATTTATACCTTTTATAAAAATGACACACAAAATGCAAACGAAAGAATAAATAAATTAAATAAAAAAAAAAAGCAAAAGCAAAAGCAAAATATTTTGCATCCAATCATGTGGTTTATAACGGATCATAATCTACATCTTGTTCTATTTCTGAAAACAATTGTTGGCCTGACATTTTCTTCTTTACCTACCAGAAAATGATTTGATAAAATATGTCCCTCATATTTAATACCTTATCAATCATCTCACTTAATATTAATAAATTTTATTTTAAAATTATAAGATTTCGAATTCAACTAAATAAGAATAATAATTCCGAATTTATTGTAAATACTATGCATATGTATTACCACTAACTTGACAATATTATTGCATGGTAATCATATTGTTTTAATAACAAGTATGTAAATTTTATGAATAAGATGGGAAATAATTATTATGTTTTGATGGGAGTTTCTTTTTCTCGATTAACCTTTTATTTAAGCAAATGGGATCAATTTTTTTTTTTTTTTTCATATAAGAAGACTCTTGATATAATAAAAAGATTCAAAAAATTATAAAGGGAAATTAAGACGTGGGAATTGAATAAATGAACTAGGTAGCTACATTGTCAAGTCTAGTTAATAATAAGGAGCACAAAATCTCCCTAATAAATGGCTGAAATGGGTTGGATTGAGAATATATCCTTAATTAATTGAGATTTACGTGTGGACAACTTTGTTAGAAAAGGATTATGACCCACAACACACATTATATTGACATGACCCATGACCTTGCCATTGAATGCTTCCCAGACGTGCCATCCATGGGGACGAGGCACCAAAGTTACATCTAATTACGTACATCCACTCCGACGATCAAGTGAAATGCATTAAAATCAAAAGAAATAAGATTTCATAGAATCGAGTTAAAAAGAATTTAGGGGAAAAATATGTTTCGCCTATTTGATGTCCTTTTTTGATGATTTTCTTGGGCTTGATTATAATGTTTTATCTGCTAATACTGTTGGAATGAAGGGAGGAAAGAAGATGAAAAGACTGCATAAATCAACATCGGTTGCTCCCGAATAAAAATAAGAAAAAACATCCACTCACGTAAATAAAGCTTAATCACAAGATTAGAGCATAATTATTACTTTTTAACATAATTCATCTAACAAAATTTAATTTATTATTTTTTTAAGAAACAGTGAAAGTGTTCTTTGAATTTGAATATATACCAAAGATTTAAATAATATTCTACAATCATCATTATTAAAAAAAAAAAAAATCTGAATTACAAATAGGTAGTGTGGTGTGGGGGATTGATTGATTTGATTCTACACACAATACTGTGAGATTTGAGAAGTAAGAAGAGTAAGGGTCAACCAATGAGCATATATATCTTTATTTCAATTAGATACATTGAGTGTGTATTGTATACAATCTGTGTGGACTCTTAGTTCAATATATATATATATATATATATATAGAGAGAGAGAGAGAGAGAGAGAGAGAACTAAGAGTCCACACATATGATAGCAATATATATATATATATATATTATTTTTGATTTAACTATCGGTTATGATATGATAGCAATTGTTAAGATTCAAGTCACAACGAATGTTGTTGTGCCTGTGTGAGTATAATATAAAATAATAGCAGCGTATTTTCCTACATCTATTGACTTTAGGAAAAATGGTTGAGCTTTTAAAATTTACAAGACTAACAATTCATGCATGTTGTATATAGGGCTGCAAATATCAAACCAAATCATGAGCAATTTGATATGTTTTGTTTGATTTAATCAGTTTGTTTTTTAAAAAAAAATTCGATTTTTTACATCAAAAAATTATTAAAACTGTACCGACCAAATTATTACTAAACTACTTCATTTTGGTCCTTTATAATTTTATATATTTATTTAAAAATATAATATATAAAGTAAAAAGTCTTAATTTTTTTTGTTCGGTTCGATTTTGAACCTTATTCGATTCTATTATAATTTAAATGAATATTTTAGTTTTCAGTTTAACCAGTTTGATTTTTAATTCTTATTAAAAGTCATGTTATATTTTAAATGGTTTTTTCGGTTTTCTATATAGACACCGATACTCAGTTCTAATTATATACTATACATCTGGTATATTGAATCATCTAGTGTATGTATATGTCTATGTGTGTGTGTGTGTGTGAAGAAAGTAGAAATGAAATGATGAAATGGGAAGAAAGGACCCAATGATGATAGTGAAGAGAACATAAACTTTGAGGGTATAGACCCTATAGCCCATTAGTTGTGTTTGACCAATATTGATGGTGAGAGAGTGGAGATGGATTCAAATACAATAATCTCATTCTTTAGTCTTTACCTTTTACTTCTTCATCAACTAGCCCAAAACCCACTTAATGATTCCTTCCCACTATAACCTACCCTTTATCCCTTAAAGAGGGAAGCCCTTCTTTTTCCTCTTTTCTTTTTTTGTTTTTAAAAAAAAAATAATAACAATTTTGTAACAACTTCAAATCCGTCGACTAATATAAGGAGTTTTAGTAGTATATAGTTAAGTAGAAGGATTTCTTTTAGGGTTTGTAATGGGGTATCTATCCTATGAGAACCTTTCACTTTTTCCATGATTATCATTTTGATCTAGAATTTGCATGCCAATGTGGCTAAGGACCATGTGCTAATGGCAACATGCCACATGTCATTAATTTACTGGTCGTTACCTCAATGGAAATTTCCTAATAAAGTCAGAATTTTCTTACAAGTGACATGTTTCTTGACTTTAATCATGGATGACTACTCAATTAATAGTAAGATGAAGAGGATTAACAACGCGAAAGCCTCAATAGAAACATGTAGAATATATATAAAGCCTACACATTGAAAGAAGGAACAACTCGTAATGCGATCTTTAAAAATAGAATTGGACATTACATGCCACTGTCAATTGAAACATGGTTGGATTGATTCGATTGAGTTCAATTGGAATTTTTTTGGTCTTTTTTGTGTAATTATTTATTTAAAAAAATGAAAATATAGTACGTAAAACACCATATAAGAAAATAAAAATACATTAAAAAACATAAATACCAACATAAAAAATATTAATTTGAATCTATTCATCATCCATGACAAAGTTTGAACATAACATAATAAACTAAGTGAATCGCATTTAATCTTTCACTCTTCTTCTTTTTCCACATCTCAAATATTGTAAATATTAATATATATGCAAAACTTTTGTTTTTCTTCTTCTTTTTTTTTTTTTAAAAAACCAAAAGCTATTTAACAACAACTATATGCCATATTAAACCAACTCAACTTAATTAACAAAAGCCTTTCATCTTAATATACACACACGCGCGCGCGTAAATAATCATCAAAATAAATCATTAAACATATCAACAAAACACATAAAATTGGTTTTGTATTAAGTCAAATAACTAAAAAAACAAATATTTAACACCAAAATTAGATCGACGATTTCATAGATCCTGCATCAAACTCTACATATCGTTCAATTAGCATACATATATTTATCGGACAGTGTGCAGTGCTTAACCATTAATAAAGCAAATATATATATATTAAAAAAAATTATAAAAAAAAAGTCTAATTCTTTAACTTTTTTTAACCATTTCGTGGATTCCTAACTTTTGTAGATGTTTTAGAAACATGGGCGGTCCAAGACATGAACGAAATTTAGACATATTGTTAAGTTCACCATGCAATAGTAGCTTAGTAGACACCAAGTCTATTACTTGGTCCATGGTCACTTTCCAATCCACTGTATTTGACAAATACACACTTAAGAAAAGAAGATTGAGTTAGTTAAAAAATCTTACACGCAGTATCCTAGTTGTCATTGACAAGAAGCCAGCTGTGAAATCACTAAAAGGAAAGGGAAACTAGTTGATTATGAAATTTGTGGGCTATCAGCAGGTTTAGTTATAGTAATTAGGGATTATGATCCAAAATTATACAAACAAAATTGAAAGTGTATGCAAAAGAGAAGGTGTAATTCCCTTGGGTAGGGATGGGATTGGAGGGGGGAAAAGGGTTTAGTTTAGTACCCAATGAATGGTAAGGTGTAGGGTGATAGGGCCACATTATTAGATGCTTTTTATGTAAGTTGCAAAAGACTTCTAAATGTAATCAAAACTCCTATATTTATTATTTATAAAAGCATTTGCGGCTGCTTGGCCCTATGGGCTATCACCAGGACATGGGGGCCACTGTGTAATTATTTGTATTTGGACTTCCAAACAAACTAAAAAGAAAGTAAAAGAGTGGCACTTCAAGAAAAACTTTACAGCACGCCCAGTGGGACTCGAACCCACAATCGCCTGATTAGAAGTCAGGCGCCTTATCCATTAGGCCATGGGCGCTTGTTATCATCTGGCCATGAGTTTCTTTTATATAGAAACATCTTCCAATAGTATGCACAGGGACTAGAAGCCACTAAGGTAAGTTCTTAGTTTTGGAGACGGCAATCACATATTAATGAAGAGCAGCCATGAACTACCAACGTACACAAAACAAATAATGAAGAGCAGCCATGAACTACCAACGTACACAAAACAAATCTCTTTTTGAACTGAATTCAAGTGAGTAGGAGCATAATAATCCGAAGATAACCAACAAAAATGGAAAGTTGCAACCTATTATGTCATACCTGATTCCCACTTGATGAACTAGTTTTTTCTGATCAACGTTATTAGCTAAATTCACAAGCTCTTGCAGTGTTACAAATGTGACCTCTTGCCTTCTACAAATTTATAGTAACATTTCAACTTTTACAGTCAAAGGTCATTTACAGGATTGCCGAAGAGTAGTAGCTCAGAAAAAGAAATACACTGTAAAAGGGAAAATCAACCAAAATTGTGCAAGTTTTCACGAGCATAGTAGAGTACACAAATCCTTTGCTCTCTCTTGTGAAATGTCAGTAAATGGGAAAACCCTGAAGTTTCCATTACCCATGCAGGTCAAAGTTGTCTCTGTATCACTTATCATGGTCTGTATTTAACATTGCATAGCATAAATTAGCAAAAGGCAACGAGTGTATCATCTAACTAACAAACAATTAAGTCCAATTAAATAAGGGAAAGATGCTAAAGTATCAAGGAGCCAAAAACTCCTACAAAGAAAAATAAGATTTTTGTGAAATTGTCACAGAAAGTTAAGTCTTTTTAAGCCCCACCATTGGTGTGACATCATTTCTTTTTGTGCAAAATGAAACCCATCACTAGCACATAGATATATGAATATGATGCAAATAAATGTCCCTGGCCTAAAGCTAACACTAGACACTAAAATCAGAACTGTACCTCACAAGAAGTTGTCAAATCATTGCAGCTCCAGCTTTTGGAAGGAATGCACTCAAAATAGCCACACCACCTGCAAGACTGGCTTATATTGATGCCCTGAAGTGCTACTAGAAGAAATCCGACGAACCTGCAGACAAATAGATGATCCTTTTTTACTATCAGAAAGACCAGAGTGACCAAAAGAAGTCATTTTTTGGTACAAATGAAAAAACTCACAGGAAAGCAAAAAGAAGAAGAGAAACAATCATCAGGATAGGCCTGTCCAGTTTCTGCTTCAAGTTAAAATAACTTCTGAAACTCCTGCTGAGTCTCTGCTTCAAGTTAATAAAACTTTTGGCACCATAGTCATGAAGGCCTGATTTATTTTGAACCAATGGCCTAAGCTGAACTGGGGACAAGAGCACAAATCCTAGTAGAAATCCTGATACAAGACCCCCTATGTTTGAATAGTTCGCTGTGTAAGGTAGCAAACCAAGCATGAAATCACATGCAAATACAATGAAAAGTATCAGCACAGCTGCAGCCTGCTATCAAGCAAAGGAAGAAAATAAACTAGTCAACTAAATGAACAAAACAACAGATGAGTGGGGCACAAGAAAAGAAAGTGCAGGACCTTATTAGTGTAAAATCTCCAGTTCCTTAGAAGTGCAGAGACAGTAGCCCCAAGCAATCCAAGTTGAGCACCAGAGGCACAAGCTACTGGGCTATCTCGAACAAAAGACGCAGTCACCAAGGTGCCAAAAACGGCAGAAACTATGTAGATTATCCCAATCCTTACTGTGCAAAACAAACAACAGGAAAGAAAGGTCATTTTTCAGAAAAAGTATGACATAAGCGGTATGCTTAATAATAGTGGCTGCAATCCTATCCTTACACGGTCCAAACTCTTGCTCAAGGTAAATTCCTAGAAATAAGACACATGTGAGGTTGACAATGAGGTGGATGAGCCCAGCATGCAGAAATGGACATGCAAAAAGATGCCAAGTTTGTCGTTCCACCACCATTTGCTTGCGCAGAGCCCCCATTTTATCTAGCCTGCAACAGAAGCAAAATTTAAGCAATGTATATATACAAGGCCATGTACGTTGTTGCATCTTCAGGAAACTTAGTGACCTAGGCTAAACAATGTCTGATACAGCTTCACTTTGATTGTGGCACTGAACAAACAAAACTTATCGGGGTATATCCTTTCAATTACATCGTAACAATTAAATGTAATGAGATATTGTCATTGTAATATGGCAATCATTTTCATTTATTTTCCTCCTCAATCACATTTTTCTTCTAACAAACAGGCAGTAGAAATCAACAAACATAGAAAAACTAGGACTAGAATCTACTTATAGTAAATGAATCTTTCGGCATTGGAACTTTTCCCTTGTTATATACATTTAACAGCAATGCTGCTTGTATATACAACACAAGCACGCTTAGAACTTCATATGCAATACAAGTATGGTTAGAGCTTATACCAGTTCACAAAGAAAGAAAGCAAAAACGCAATAACTAATTGAGATAATTTTATTAGTCACGGTGCTTATTGAGAAAATGGGGATAAACAAAGAAAAAGTACTTTCAACCGATCTAAAGCAAAATAATTAGATAACAATCTCCATTTCCATTGATGAAATGAAAAGTGAGCAACATGGATGGTAAAATAGAATGCACCAAAAACCCTAATAGGCATGTCAAAAGACCACTCTTCTTTTTCATACCAAATTTCTCAGCGAAAAACTATAAATACCAATTCATGTACCCTCCTTAGCTTAATCAAAACGGCACAAAACGCAAAACAATTTCCTTGACCTTCCTTCTCCTCAAATAAACCCATAAATCTAGCAGAAACATCAAAAGGAAAGAAAAACGTAAACACATAAAACAAAATCAATTGAAGCTGATAAGACAATTGCACAGACAATGAAGAAGTTCCAATTGCACAGACCTTCAAGAAAGTCAAATTAAAGAAGAAAACAAAAGCACGGAGAAAAACTGAGAAGACTAACGTGGAAGCAGAGGGGCCGAGAAGGGGGTTCTCAGTGAGCGGCTGAAACGAGAACCAGCGGAGGGCTTTGACAGCACAATCACCGCGAGATATAGTCAAACAGTCGTTGACATACATTGTAGCCACAAAGGCTACAAGGTGGAAGATAAGAAAGATAGAAATGACCCACGTATCGCTCCTTCTTCGGCGAGAGCGGGATTTGAAGAACGGCGTCTTATTTTCTTGAATAGATTCGCTGAAATCAAAGAAGACTGCGGAATCTGCCGCCATGATTTCGAGTTTTGTAATCACTTCGGGTGTTTCTTCCATGGGGAAATTCTTTTTCTCCGCCATGGAGTCACAAGTGATTTTTTGCAGCGGTGCAGTTTTCATGGAGAGAGAGAAGAGATTAACAACTGTATACAGTTAGATTGGGCGGGAAACTATTCTATAAATTTAATTTAATAAGTCTTATAAAAATGTGATTATAACTGAACGCTAAGTGGATCCGTGGCGCAATGGTAGCGCGTCTGACTCCAGATCAGAAGGTTGCGTGTTCGATTCACGTCGGGTTCAATTCCCCTTTTGTCAAAAATACAATATCTTTTTTTTTTTAATAATTAAAAATATAATGAAGATTGTTGGGCTTTTAAAAATTTTGTTTTTCTCCTTCTGATGTTCACAGGTCTTGCAATTTTAAACTCGAAGATTGTTGTCTTTCGAAGCAGCAATCTTAATTGGCAATATAAGTTACCTTTTCTGTCATAGTCTAACTTATATAATCAATTCGTACCTAATACATAGTGATATGTTGTTTTGACATTGGAAAACTTGGAATAATTATGGTTCCCAAGTTCTATGCTTATTTAGACTCAAAGTTTATTATGAGAGTACGGAAAATTGTATAATTATTTTCAACCATATTTTTATTTTAAAATTTTTAGATGTTATGGAGTGCGATTTAAATGAATTTGGATCTCAAGGGCTAGATAGAAATGTCGATGGAGATGATAATTGTTCGTCACCATGTTAAATGATTTTTTTTGAATGTTTGCCATTAATGTTATATGAATCTATTTAGATATTTACTATTTATGTTTGGTTATATAACTTATATTTGAATAATTTATTATATTTTTATATTTGTAAGTTTTATTGGGCTTAATTATAATATTTATGCATTGAGTTTTATAAATAATTGTATTTTTTAAAAAATAAAAAATTAAAATTAATTCGATCCAATTTTACGAAAAAATTGACAAAATATGACACAGAATTTCACATGCATTAGTTTAACAAGGTGACCGGTCCAAACGAATTGGTTTGAATTTTGCTATTTCGGATTGCCAAGCAGTTGTAGTTTGTATAAATTTAAGGGATAAGACGGTTTTGGGCCTTTTGAACATTTTAAAATGGTATAATTTATAATTTTATTTTTATTTTATATGAAAAATCAATTTTATAATGCTATTTTTATTTATTTTAGAAATAAAATATTTTTATTTTGATAAATTTAAAAAAAGGAAAATTTTTATTCAATTTGACAAAAGAGGATTTATAATTAAAACTTTTATTTTATTTTATAATTATTGATATTTTTTGATTCAAGTTGGATTGACTCGTTATAAAATAAAAATATTTTAATATTAAATTTCGAGATTTATAAAATTTAAATTTTAAAAAATAAATCTTAAATAATTTAAACTAATCAATATTAATATTTTATTTTCCATTCCCGCACTTGAAAAAGATTTGAAGCCAAAAATTGTGAATCACAACATCATTTTTTTTTCTTCTTTTTAGGATTTGACAATTCAAATCTGCATGTACAATATATGTGCGCGCACTTAATAAACGCCATAAATCCCTAATATTTTTTTTAATCAGAGGAAATAAGACGAGACTAGCTCCACCTTCTATACGCACCGCTGAACTACATTCATTGTTATACAGGAAATTGGAATCTTTCTGTTCTGAAATAAATTCAAAATTCTCTCTTTCAAATCCCACCTTTGAACTCCTGTATTGAGTCAGTCTCAGTAGTCAGTCCCATCTCATATCTCTTGAGGTAAAACATGTCTGATTATTATATTCCTTTCCTATCAATTTTCATTTTCTACGTGGTTTGTTCTCAATTAGGGTTCTTCGATATTATCAATTAATTGGATGTTTAATTTTTGTATTCGACAATGTTTAGGTAATTGAATGGATTCTACTAATGGGTCAGCAAGTCAAGTTCCTCAAAGTTCACTGGATTCAGAAATCACTTCGTTTTTTGATTCAGCTCCGCCTCTAGGAGGTGGTGACGATATCCGCAAGAAATTGATGGAATTCGTTGAACTCAATTCTTCCGGACCAGGTAAGAAGCATACAGGAACTATCTGGTGTATGAGTTTGTGTACATGTCTTCGATTTTCTTTTTTTTTTTTAGCATTTACGTCTTATTAATTATTTTGACAAGTAAATGCAGGAAATGGAAATACTAGGAGAGTTGTGTGCGTGACGTCTGGTGGTACTACAGTTCCCCTGGAACAGCGTTGTGTTCGTTATATTGATAATTTCAGCTCAGGCCACAGAGGAGCGGCATCCACTGAGTATTGAAACTTATTCATCATTTTTCGATCTGCTTTTCAATTGGAGATGGAAAGTTATTGAATTACCGTATTGTAGGTACTTTATCAAGGCTGGATATGCAGTAATTTTTTTATATAGGAGGTGGGTTGATTGTTGATTGCGCTGACATTTTGGAAAATTTAAGATGCATTGCAGAAATCAAGAACAACTTTTTGCTGAAAATAATTTATTTGCCTTCTGCAGGGGAACTTGCCAGCCATATTGTCAAGCTCTTCCTGAGGATCCATTGCTTCAGTGTTTTGAGAGCACCAATGACTACAATGTCCAAGGTCAGTAGTTTCTGTTTGCTACAATTAACTTCAAACATCTTCATGCATGGCCTACTAAGAGGTGAATTTGATGTGGTGAGTCATGCTTATCATTACTTGCTCTATGGGAACACAACTCAAAAGACTGAGCACTAATTACTCAACTTGATCATAAATTAAGTGGCATGGAGATTGATTGTTTTTATTATGTCATCAAGTTTCCTTAAATATTTCAGTGCTGGAATCATGTTCTGCAGCAGTGAAGAGAGCCATACATGATCATCATGCTGTATGACCTCCTGAGAACTTATCTTGAGCTTTGTGTAATTTTTGTACATTTAACTTCTTTTTTCAATCTGAATTATGCTATTCCAGTTCAACTCAATAATTGAAGTACTTGCTTTCGTTTTTGTGTAGGCTTTAGCAGGAGGGCACCTGTTAAAACTTCCCTTTACAACCATTTTTGAATATCTTCAGGTGAGCTTCAATGAGTTTTAAATTTCTTCATGATCCTATGTCTAAAAATTGCACTTGTTTATTTTTTAGTAAATCTTCCATGGCTTCATACACTTTCTCATGCATTTTTCAATTTAAGATGTATGGATTACCTTTTGAAGTAGTCATAAATTTGTAATTTTAACTTTTTATTGTAAAGCAATTGTGTTGATAATTTTGGTCGTCTCTTCGGTAAACGTTTATATTTTTTTTATGTACAGAGCTTAAGGAAAGTTTTGTTTTTGGGTGAAAGTTTATGATTACAGAGCTTAAGGAAAGCGCTTTTTTTTTTCTTAGGGCTGTGTTGGGGGGCACAGTTGGGGTGTGTGAAAGGTGACTTCTAATATTTTGTATGCGATGGTTTCAAACTGGCCCCTTGGATGAGCTTGTTAGAGATGCTTCCTAGTTTTCATTTTATTTTTTCAACATTAAATTTGGTAGAAATCAATGTGGATCCTTTTAGGTGAACTTTGCATTTTGAGAACAATGACATTTTTTAACTCAAGAAACTGGTTTTTATTTTTCTTTTGCAATTGTTTTGGTGTTTAATTGATTTGTGAAAGTTCCTGAGCAAGTCTTTTGATGCATTGATTTCATTCGAAGCTTTGACTCCCAAATGCCTCATTGTAGTCTGAAGATTGGCAACCACAAGAATATTTGATTGAATTTGGTAAAAATTAGATTGCGTATGAATTTGGAGCCTCTTGATTTTCATGTTGTTAGGGATTAATCATTTGAACCATAATTTGCTTCAGCTATTTATTTGTGATATTTCAGTTATATATTAAGTTGTATTAACCCCCTACACACACACCCCCCTTCCCCCCTCTTTTTTTCCTCTTCAGTGCACAAACTATTTTTTCTCACACATCTGCGATGGGTACTACTCTACATGTAAGAATAAAGTTATTTTATTACTGGCAGATGTTATGGATGATTGCAATAACAATGAAGGATCTTGGGCGATATGCTATGTTCTTTCTTGCTGCTGCAGTGTCCGACTTTTATGTCCCATGGAAAGTAATGGTATACTCTTTTGATCTGCCAAAACTGTGTTTGATCCACCAAATAGACACATAAGGATTCTCAATGACAGGAAATATCATATTTTTCATATTCTAGTTTTGTGGAAGTTAAAAGCAATAGGAAAAATGACTGCTCATTCAGGAAGTTATTTCCAAAAAATTAGGTCAGTTATATATATTACATCAAGCTCATGCACACTGAGTATAACATACCAAAACCAAAACCAGAACTCTTGAACTCTTCTCTGATTTTATTTTATCCCAAGACAAATGATACAGGGCCCTGAACAACTAATAGAGATGTGGACAGTTGAATTTTCCTAAAATTTGATGTTTATAAGACGTCACTTGATAGATTGTGGTGGTCACTTTTGTGTGCAGAATAGGTGCCCCCACCAGGCATGGTGACTATATTGGTCCCCATTCTTGTGCTAGCATTACTTATTCAAGAAGGAAAGATAAACTGAATTTGGCTGCAGATTACTTTTGGACATCTAATTACTACTATTATTCTAGTTCTAATGTCTGAAGAGTGCTCTATATTTGCATATTATTGCTGTTGGAAGGAGAATATTTTTGCAGGAGTTACATGAAACTTGACTAGCATGTTATTTGTGTTCCAGAATTTGGGAACCTTTTCCTCTGTTACAGCTGGGATTTAAAACATTGGCAAAATACTGTTTTCCAGATCCTGATGATTTAAGACATTTGGAAGACGAAATTGCTATTGTCTGCTTCTGTATTGGTTTTAAATAGCATAAAAATACATGCAGGTGGAGCACAAGATTCAATCAAGATCGGGCCCCCTGGACATGCAACTTGTGCAAGTGCCAAAAATGCTCTCAGTATTGAGGATAGAATGGGCTCCTATGGCCTTCTGTGTATCTTTCAAGGTTAGATGATGTGCCATACTGTCCTTAATGTCTCTTTGGACATTGAGAAAGATTTGACTTGATCATTCACTTGAAAAAAGTCATATAATATAAATGATTTAGGATCTATTCAAAGGGACAGCTGTCTCATTTGCCGGCGATATATGTGGGTCATTTGGTAGATGCTTCCTAAACATAGGTCTACATTCTGATATCTTGATCCATGTTTATTCCCAGTTTAATGAATAAATTGGAAAGCAAATGTAGAGAAACTTTATCTTACTGTTTCATTGTAAGGACTTCATTATTCGATAGAAGTGTAAGGACTTCATTATGATCCTGGTTTCTAATGGAAAAGAAGATTCATGTCAGCTAGCTCTCTGTACCAAACCTTAGCAGGAAGAGATTGTTATTATCAACTTGGACTTCAAGAATAGATTCTTTTACCATTACTTACAATTTTGTTACTTACCTGACCCTACAGCTGGAGACAGATACAAAGATTCTTCTGGAGCAGGCAGACATGGCTCTTAAAAAGTACAAGATGCATGTTGTTGTTGCAAATGAGCTTTTGACCCGCAAAGAAGAGGTTACACTTGTCACATCTGACCAAAAGATTCATGTCCACCGTGACAAGACTCAATCTAATTCTGATGTGGAAGAACCCCTGACTGAACTTCTTGTGGAGAGGCATTCAGCTTATATTAAGGATTCTGAGATGTGATTTTTCCACCTACAGCACCATATTAGTGATTATACAACATAATTTTCAGCCATTATATTAAAGAAATTGTATGAGATATTGTGGCATTTAAAAACTTTTTTAACTTGTAACGAATTAAATGCAGGGGACATTAATTGTAATTTCTCAGTCCTATTTCTGTTATGAAAAAATAATGAAACGAATACAGATGTAATGAATGAGCTTTCTTTTTTCAATTGAGAAAACATTATTCTTTTTCCTCATTTTATCTTATTTTTGTTTTTGTGACATTTATCTTCCTCATAGACTTTAATCTTGAGAAAATAGCTATTTTCTCTGCTTCTCCAAGGTTCAGGTAGTTAGGAATCAAAAGTTTTTAGGTGGCTGAGGCAGTCCGCAAGACCTAAATGGAATTTTTCATTCATTTCTTGGTATTTTTAATCAATATATACATTTTCCTTTTGTACAAAATAAAATATACAATATGCATTGTTGTGGTCCTGAAAGACATTCTGAATCGTATACTGTTGTAATTCAGAGTAGCAAGCCAAGAGATTCATTCTCTAGAGAGACTCGTCCTCATCTGTTTCCATCTCTAAGCCTTCTGCAGCCAAAAGCTGACTGATAGCCTTTTTCCTCTCTTCCTCTGCCTTCTTTCGCATCAAGTCCCTTTTCTTTAAGACAAGTGTATGCCGCCTCAGGGTACTGTTAAAATACTCCCTTGATGCTTTTTTCTCTCTCGCCAAGATTTTTCTCTCTTCTTCAGGGTCAATCTAGAATTTTGATTAAATGAAAAAATTAGGACATGCACAAGCAAATTAGCTATATATATACATATAGGCTATGTTTCAAATGCTTAATGGACTGGTTGGAAATGAAGCATATTTGTTGATAGCAACTTTGTCACCAATAAGTCAATAACAGTGCTAGTGATGCTTCACAGCATCAGAAGATACATCAACGAATCTTGCCACTAGCAAAAAAACAAGCCTCCTATAAACGATTTTGGAACAACTATACTATTACCAGTTTCATGTTCGATTCAACTGATATTGCGATCAGATTCATCCGACAGAATTAAACTATTAAACAGGTCAACCACTCTCCACAATAATGATAATATGATGCAGTATCCCTATTCACTAAAAAACAAAAAAATTGCCACACTAGGCTAGCAAACTATGTAGATGACGATAAAGGAACTATGGAGAATTAAAGCCGTCAGAGAAATAAAGAAAAGCTTTACAGACCTTTGAACGAGCAAGACGACGTGCACGGAGATTCATCTCAAGCTGCTGCTGTTCAGCCCAAGCTGCAATAGCCATATCGCCCCGCTGGTCAAAAGCTTTTCGCTTTTTCATGAGCCAGTCCATCCATGCTTGTGATGCCTACATGAAAATGCAGTTTCTTAGTGGGATGGAATTATTTTGTGGAGGAGGATTACAGAAAAGAAAGAAAGCATTTTACTTCAATCTCACACACAAAGCGAAAATTATATTAACACACTCATTGGAAAAAACAGAGGATATGATGATCAGGTGAAAACGGTTTTGGTTTTATAATGAAATTTAAAATGCAAAATTTTTAATAGATTGTTACTCTTCCTTGTCATCTCATTGATGTCTATGAAATTTCTTTTTACAAGTATTAGAAGTAATTTATGCATATAAGTTTGTTACCAAAGGGGGATGGGTAGGTGGTAGATATGAGCGGGTAATGAAGTCCACTGAGAAGGCTTTCTAATTTTTCCCATTAAACTTCAAATGCACATGCTGTGTTGTTTTGTAAGTCTTACCTTCATCGGATTGACCCTGTGATCCATATCATATTTTCTCCGTTGTTCCTCATCCATAAGCAACTCATATGCCGCTTGAATCTTGATGAATCTAGCTTCAGCTGTCTCCCCTTCCTCAAGAGTCCCTCTACCATCATAAACTTTAGAATGGAAAAGAAAATGGATGAGTTCAAAGTTCTCAAGTAGACGATTGCAGAAAAAAAAAAGGTATTGACAGCAGAAACGTCCCTACACTCACTATAAGAATAATATAAAAATACTTAGAACCATGTGAGAACTAAAAAATAATGTGACACAGCATAGGACATTACTGCATCTATATGAAGAGCAGCATTACTTCTGAGCTTCAGTTTCTTCTTCTTTATTTTTAAAATTGTTTTTAGTAGTTTATTACATGAATTTACATCAAATAATCTGTCTCCACTCTCCAGAAATTTTACAAGTGGTTCATCTATGCATTATAAATGGACTAGTTGGACATACACAGCAGCCTACCATAAACTGGGGTGGACAATAAAACTAAATAGTATGATGTAAGGAAGTAAGAATCCTACTATCCTAAAACTATTTCTAGATTTTGTAAATCTGATCTGACTGTCGAGGTATGCAAGTATAAATTACTAAACAACTTGTAGTCATTCTCTAACAATAAACACCCATAGTAGCATAGATGATAGTTTATCAATCTCTAGACCGACCACCTTGCTCCAAAGATCACATATGAGTAATAACAATTGTTATTTATGCTAAGGAATGAGTAGAGAGGGAGACATACAAGAAGATTTAGCAAAGCCTATAAATCTAAAACCTCTATCTATAATTGCAAAGCAATTGTCAGTATAATCTTCTATTTGATCATAATCATGAAGCTGAAAGTGAAATGATCGCAAGGTGTCACTAGAAATTAGGATGTGACAGCTCTCCAAGTTGGCACGAAATTAAAATTCCTAGTCAAATAGTCAATCTTTGTAATAATATACCCTGAACACAATATTCACATAACAACCTCAAATAATTTGAGAAAAAGGGGTAACTAACCATCTGGATGATAAAATTTGGCCAAGCGCCTATAAGCAACCTTAATCTCCTCTTCATCTGCACCCCTTTCTAACTCTGCATTTAAAAGGAAAATTTCACAGGAAATTGTTAGTCAGCCCCCTAACTACAATTTCCAGGACGCAACCAATTGAAACTATAAAAGAATAAAACCCACACGTAAACAATTTATTTACTATAACATTATGATACAGTTCACTATTACATCGAAAGAATTTTATACTCTATCAGCAAACAAAAATTAAAAACAGTATATGACGAAAGGAAAATCCACATAAATAAACAGAAAACATATTAAATTACCCAGAGTATCATATGGAGACTTCTGATCTGTCCAATTGGAAGCCCTAGCTACGGTTCTTCTCTGATTAACACGAAACCAAGGGTCATTTCCACGAAGCCAAGAAGAGAAAAGAGAAGGCGAAGATAAAGGAGGCTTATAGTCAGGATTCCGAAATGAAACCCTAACTCTAGATCGAGCTTGGTGCCTACAACAAATGAAGGAAGTGAAGACAGTGTGAGGCCTGCAAAATGTTCTCAAATTGCTCATTTCTTCCCTTCAATTGTTTTCCTTTTTCAAATTTTCTTCAACTTTGAGAAGCTAAAAGCGAAAGAGACGGAAAATTAGGGTTTTCAGAGATTGAATGTTGAAGTCTTGAAGACGTGAGGGAAATGACAATCGTTAGCGCTGAAAGTATTTGATAACGAACCACTTGAATGGAATCCAACTGAATCTATTTTTTTTTTGGCCTTTATTTATTTATTTACCGGTAATTTTGTGGACTGTTGGTGGCCGTCGTTGCCGTAAATTAATATAGCTTTATTTCACCCGCCATTTTCCTCTTTATACTATATTTTTTTAAATGAAAAAAAAACATAATTAAATTAGAATTAAATTTATCATCCCCTTTGTTATGAGTAATTTCATAACAAAATAAAATAAAATAAACCTGGTATAAGCATATATATCCTATTCTAAGATATGTTAGATTTTTATTATTAATTTTTGGTTTCCACTCAAAATAGTTATAAATTAAAATGAACACAATATTCTTTTCTTTAGTTCATGAGCTCCAATCATACATCTAAAAAATTCCAGACTGAATTTAGATAAGTGTTTCCACACACACATATATAATGTAAGTTTGATGAGAACTATCTCAACATGATCTTCTTCATATCAAATTAATCCTTGTAACACTATGCTGTACAATATTCATTGGACTTCAACTTGATTACATAATTTCTCAACAAGACACATTGTTTCCATTTATATACACATTTTCTTTCTTCTAGACAGAAGCTGCTACATAACAACCTATATGTGGCTTTTTAAAAAGTAGTACATATATGTAGCAAAATCCACCGAGTGTCCATTCTTTTGTAGCCCAGGCATGAATGCTTGTGGTAAATCAACCTAACATATGGCAGTTTTTTCTGGCTCCTATTATTCTGTAGTTTAGGCAGGCTCGTGGGGACGAGCAGCCCATAGCGAACTTAGTGCACGTAGCCGGTGGAAGTATTCTCCCAGGGCAAGTAAACCTTGAGCAGCTTGGCGTGTTGTGAGGATCCGAGACAAGTGCTGCAAAGTTTGTTGCCGAAGATGATCTGCCTGTTTCAGGAATGAGCCACATATATTCTGGTTAGAAATGGGGCAATTTAAGGAAATCCAAGTTAAAAGCTAAGAACTTGAGGGGAATAAGTGAATGGTACCTGATTCACAAAACCCTCTACTGCTACTAACTTCTCGATTGCAAGCCCGTAACTTGTAGCACTTGTTAGATCTGCTGCTATGCCCTGCTGGAGTTTATCAATCCCTTGTGAGAGAGCGTCTTCAGCTTGCTGAGAAGATTGCCGTAGGTTACAAACAACCACAAGTTGCTGATCAGTCAAAGGCTCAAGTTGTGACATCAGAACCTGCAGGTGAAAAAATACAATTTCCAGACCATCATGTAAGCACTTGCATATGTTTGAATCATAGGTTAAAAAGTCAAGAAGAAACAGAAGCAAGACCTACATTTAGAAGCTCTGATGGGCGAAATCCCCCAATCCATTGGAAAAAGCGTTCCACTGATGTCCTCCACTTGCCCGATATCAAGTAGAAGACATCAGCCTTTGCAGCATCTGCTTTCATGCGGAAGAGGTTGTTGTAATGATTCAAGCCATTCTCTACTAGTATCTGGAGCTCTATGTTGGTAACATGAGCTTGCAATGCATTCCTAAGTTCAGAAATATGTTTATGTTGCTCTTCAAGCCAGTGACAATATTCCATTTCAAATGTAGCAATTCCTGCAAATAAGAATCAGAACTGCTTTAAAGATCCTGGGAATTGATGAAGTTCATCCAGTTTACCATCGCATGTAAAGCATTCCTAATATTAACAGCAGTCGAATTTTCCCCACCACTCTCAAAATCAACGATGTTCCGTTAGATGTTATGTGAAGAAAAGAAAAAGGGTATCTAAAGGTTAAATTAAATAAGGATACCAGTCGAAAGCGAGAAATCTGAAACAAGGGATAGTGCTATAAAATATTGCCAAGCCCATCAGCTACTTTGCAATAAGAGTAGTAAATAGGATGTTATGGCAACTATGTTACCCTCAAATATGCAATCCATCACGAAGTTTACTAGTGAATAAGCATGTTGTCCATTAGTACTGTTCATTATAGTAGGGAAGGGGGCGTGTAGCACCCTTGTTTTCAGGTAAATTGCTAAACCTTCAAACGGAGATCATATTTAAAGAGAAAATCCTAACTTTCACCATTCAATTAAATTTTAAATCCCTTTCTAATGATTTTTGCTTGTCCAAGCAGAATACAGTAGCTATAATGGCAGACCAATAACTCAAAAATGCCTCCTCTAACCATGTATTTGTACAACTGCAGAACCATTATTTCAAAGCTAATGCATTTGTTTGAATTAAGAAACATTAATCTAATTATTTGTTAGCATTGGAAAACAATTTACTGCAGGTAGCTCCTACAATAATTGCAATTAGGAGTCTTATTAAACAGATCACTCAAGTATAGATATTCTAGGCAAAACTATATTTACATTATAATTTCTAGATTCTGGTTATCTTTCGATTAAAATCAAATGCATTGAGTGAATAATTAAAGGTGAGGATTAAAAAAAATACAGAACAATGATTTCCAGCACAAGAGATGGCAGACCTGAATTTACAGATCCTGGCAATCCAAAACGACCAGAATCTAAAGCACTGCTTATATATATACCCTGCAGCAAGACATTAACATATCAATTAGATAGCTAGCATGCTTCAGCAAGAAAACGGAAATGCATCGTGCTAAGAGATGCAATGTAGTGAAAAAAATATAATAATAATAGAGCAAGAGTTCTAAATTCCCCCCCCCCCCAAAAAGAAAAATCTCACCTGTTGCCTAGCTCTCTCAAGTTCCTGCTCCAATTGCACCAACTTCAAGCGGCTAGATTCTAGTTGTTGAACATAGGCCTAAGAGACAATAAAAATATTAGCTCTCTTCATTGCAACGTAAAAATGCATTCTATTGCAATTTCTTCCTCTCTTCACTTTATTTCTTAACTTTATGTCAGCAATTTTGCATAAGAAGGCATAAATATACACCTTTTTCCGCATACGACTTTTCCGAGCGGCTTCACGATTTTGAGCCAGACGTCTCTGTATCTGAGGACAGATAATGTGTATTCAGATAACAAGCATTGAAGCTATTTTTGACCTTTTTGCAGTGGGAAAAAAATTCTACAATATTCCATTGAAGCAATTATTATACTTTAAGGACAATACTTGCCTATACCTGATCCATCATTTGTTCCATAGACCAGGCCAATCATAAAAGGCATAAGAAAAGTAGTTCTCAAAAGGCAGACGTGACATTGTTTCTTGGCAGGTTGTGAAGCATGAAAACAAAATTAATGATGAAAAAAAAGATATGCATCAAGCATGCCTGACATAGCACCCAGATTCTCTGCGACAAAAAAAATATGCATCAAGCACACCCAACACAGCTCCCAGATTGGCTTCCTCATTCATGCTTGAAGAGCAATGCCATTCTATGAAATTTCTTAAGGTATATTTGAGCTAACCAAATGACCACATTCAAGAATACAACCTTCATGAAGCAAGATTCTTCAGAATCTTGTGTGTTTGAGAGAGAATCTTTTGCCAATGAAACTTACAGAAGAAGTTCCATCTCAAGTTAAATTAGAAGCAGCCTTTTAATTCAACTTTCAGGTGAAAAATTCAAGATTCACATACCAGGTATTTATGAAACTAAATTCAAATCCATTAAAAATAATAATAATAATACTCTGGTTCTTTTATTAAGAGAAAAAGTGAGAGAGATAGAGAGGTGGTTTCTCATAACCTTATCAGATGGTTTGTTTGCTTCTTGATCGCTCTTGGAAGGTTCCATCGAGTCCTGAGAAACAAACTCAGTCTAGAGAGAAGCAAACCAGAAAGTATCAATTACTTTAGCAGTCAGATAAAAACAACTATTATATTCCTTAGTAAAGAAAGAAAACATCAGGCACCCTTACCTTGTCGCTTAGCCCAGCATCCACTGGCACAATTGTGGATGAACCAATATTTAGGCTTCCATCTCCTCTAAAGGTGTCTCCCCATGAGTTAATCTGGTGAAATGGCTCATAAATGCCCATTCCTCTAAAGGCAGAAAGCTGGGTAGATGAAGTGCCCATTTGTGAAAATCCACTGGAAAAATGAAAATACAGAAAAGAGTGAGCGATTGGACATACTGAATCAACTCTCTTGATCATGAAATGCATGATGAAATTAAATAATACTGGCTTTCTAAATTAAAACAAAAAAAGCTATGCATAGTAGAGTATTATTAATGAGGAGAGGGAAAAATGACGAGAAGCAAAAATTATATTCCATCTGTAGGATAGAAATCACTAGCTTTTCCCACATAAAAGCTAAACATCAGGAAATCATACAACTAAATTGACTTCTGTGCTATCAAGAGGGCAAAGACAAATTGGGAAAATTACAATAGCAGCTATAGTAACATTAACATGAAAGAGAGAATGAGAGAGGCATAGCAAGAGCGAGGGAAAAGAAAACAAGCAGGGGTAGGGTAAGCAAATCTGCCTTTAAGGGAAAGTGCATCATGCCATTATTTATTTACTTTGCTACAGAAAGTAGGAACAAAGAAGTATGTAAAAAGATAACTTTTCCAGGGCACTAGAGTTCTCCCTTCCTATCAATCCCCATTTTAGATTAGATCAGCTAATACAAGTGGTTATCATTTTCGTGTCCCAAACCTCTCATGTTTCACACTACTGTGAGGCCTACAACCGATAAGCCTACAACTGATAATCTAAAGCTATCTTTTAGAAACTAGACTGACAACTACAACATCTCGGGACATAAGTAACACAACTTTAGTACATACAGAAACCTCCACTCATGTTCAGAGCTATAATTAGCTCCCATATCTAATAGGAAAAAAAAAATACCTTTTAGATGCATAGAATAGCAAAATCTGCATTTTTCATGGGTTTGATTGATTAGCTTAACCTTAGATGCTATCAGTATGTATTACCCTATAGCAAAGCAATAGGCTTCAATATTATTTCCCAACATCATTCCAATAGACTAGTTAAAGAATTTTGACAACTATAAATAAATTCCTAGTATAATAGTATGCATCTTCACCAAGGAAACAAGCTTTTCAGATAAGAAGTAATAACTCACTCTACTCTCACTAGAATAGTATATTGCATCAACTCCTTTACTAATTGACTAAAATGGAAGATAAGATAAGTGGAAGAAATTTGGAACCTTCAATTCAATATCCCTTGGCCTATAAAACAAAACCAGAAACCCTTTAACATAGCAAGACCAAAACTTCCAATCAAACTAGTCCAAACAAAAGTCCAGAATTAAGCTAAATCTAGTGAGACAAAAGTGAGTGACCAGAGTCTGTACTTACCTCTTACAACATCTTTTGATGGATACTTGGCCAAAAATGGAGCCAAAAACGAAAAATCACATGTTTTCACTTTCTAATTGGGCCAGGATAGCCAAACAACAAGTGTTTTACCACAAGGGAACTGACACTGAAACAAAGTTTGCTTCTTGATTAACCTACCAAGAAACTAAAAATCTTTGTAAGTAGCTCTAGTTCAAGAAACCCCAATTTAACACAACGGTTCAGCCTTTAATACTAGTTGCTTTCGAGAATCAACATCACCACCATCCACCTATTCGTCTTCCGAAAGCAAACAAGACCCAAAAGTGACACACGAAAGTCGCTAAAGAAAACAGAATAAAAATAATCAAACAATTAATGGAAAAGATTGCTGCTTTTTTTTTTTTTGGTTGGAAATGCTACAGTCAACCCGTAAACGTCGTTATTAGTAAAATAAAAGCATAAAATGCGCACCTTTGTTCACTTTAACCTGCGCACTCCTTACCTAATACCACCATTGTGTCATCCTGAAGACGCTGGGAATTTAGATGACGTCGCATACCGGCAAAGTGGTTCACCGCCGGGAACTAACGCAATTGCCACGTGGAGAGTGGCGCTGGGCGAGGGAGTTGCGTGGCGGGTGAATAAATATAGCGTTCATTTTGATTGCTTTTTTTAATTTTTTAAAAGGAGGTGATTAGGATGGAGAGAGAGTGTAGTGTGTTTTGCCACGTAACGATTTGTGTCAGAAAAGGGCCCAGAAGTCCAACATTAGTGTCTTCTTCAATTATATAAACAGTCTCTCTCACGTCAATTTTTAATTCTTTATTTATAAAATTATGAAAAATGTAAAGAAAATATTCATAATCTTGAGTTGCTTTCATGCTTATTGGCCAAACCTTAATGCATGGTTGATTAATTATTGGTATACATATTATTCGAAGTCCCACTAATTTATGCTTTTTTTTTTTTATCGAAACTAGATTGATAAATATATTTATGGATTAAATTAATAAAAATAGTTCTTATTGTTTTTAATGTCAGTTTGTTTGTAAATAACATTAATAACAAGTTACACTATCCGTTCTATAAATGTGTGCTTTATTTCTATTTTTAAATAACAAGCTAATTTTGAATTAAATTAAATTTAAATTTATTTTTTTCACAAAATTAGTGGATAATTTTATTTTATGTCTTAAAATATTAAAATCAATTGTTTTCAATTTGTACCATAAAATCATTTCATTTCAATTACCGTAACTAACCAAATTCTATTAATAATTTTTTAGTTAACTAATGACATAAATGATTTTATTTAATTTCTTTGAGTAATCAAAGTCCATTCAATATTTCGCTTCTTCCATCTCCCATAACTATAAGTTGTCAAACTGCCATTCAATATTTCTCAACGGTTTGAATGAAGATGAGAGAAATTAAACGTTGACTAGGTTCAAATTTTGCAGAAATTAAATGCACCATCTTTATCACAATTAGTTATCGGAAAGGAACCGATATAAACTAATAAATTGGACTTTTTATTATAGCAATTAAAATTAAGTGATTTTATAGTATTATAAATTAAAATCTAATAATTTTAGTGTTATAAACTATAAAGTTGAAGGACCTAGTGTTGAGTAAAAAAAATCGAAATTTTGACTAACCGAAAAATCGATCCGAAACATAATCGAATTTAAGTTAATCAAATCGAAATTTTAGGGTTATAGTGTTTACTTTTAAAACTAGCGGTTAACCGTTAGCTAACGGTTTATCGATATACATATATTTTATGTATTATATTTTAATTTTACACTTAAATTTTTTAATAATTTTTGTAATTTATAAATTAATATTATGATATATGAATTTTTAAAATATTATTATAATATATATTTTTAGGTAAATAAATATTGAAATTATCTTTTTAGCACAATATATTTATTCATTATATGTGCATAATTATAATTCTATTATTAGTTTCATATTGAATATATTCCATTCTTATAATTAATTATGAAAATTTTATTTTTCTTTTGATTCTTTTAATGGATATTATATTTGATTTGTATTTTTCATTTTTAAACATTTTTAACTATTAAAAACAACATTGCATGTATAATTTATTAAATTTATATGTTAAAATTTTTTAATAGTTAATCAGTAAACCGATCCAAAAATTTTGATTAAAAATCGAAACTGATATAGCGGTTAACCGAAGTTAATGAATTAGTTAATAAATTATTAATGTACTGGTTGCTCACCCTTAGAAGACATATTGTGCAATGAAATCTTGAAAAACATACTATTAACAATGAAAAAATTATCTATATATTATGTTATAAATGATTAATAACAAATTATTTTATTTCAACAATATTTTATTATTTTACGTGTTATTTTATACATATATATGAAAATTGAAAAGTATTAGTATATATTAAATAGCGTGTATTATGATAAAAAGGAAAATTAAGATATGTTTAATTAACATATAAAAATCTTAAAAATATTCTTATTAATTAGTCATGTTATTGTTTAACTGCATTGGTTTGACCACTAACTTACCAATACTTGTTACTTATGATTGACATATGATATGAGCGACGTCTATTGTCGCAGAAATAAGGCCTTATTATTGGAGTTAGAACTCTAATTTTCATCCAACTCAATTATAATAATGTTTAAATACGTATTTAGGAAATTCACTTGTCTAAAAATGATTTAAGATTTTATATAACAAATTAATCATTGAATATTAATATTGAAAATCCAAATATGAATGCATAGACACCACAAACAACAAAAGCAGAATTGGATAGCAACAAGAGCAAACCAATGATTGAAGAAAACTTATTTTTATTTTATTTTTTTAATTGTTTGTCCAATTATTTTTTTATCTCCAATATATATTTTCAATTTCATTGCCTCATCCTGGTATTAGAGGGACAGAAATTTCCATCCAAAAAGCATACACTTTCCTTCCATAACCAAAAAGAAGCAATTCAATGCTTTCTTGCATAATTGCATTATTTCACACACAAAAAGTGAATTATATAAATTTGTCTTAATTACGTCACTATTAATTATTTTCAACCATGCATTATAATTAAGTCCTGCATGCATGTGGGTTTCAGAGTAATTTAGTGATTAATTATAGTTAAGCAGCTTAATTAATTAAGCAAGAGAAGTGCTGAATCAGCTAAGCAATAAGGTCACATAAAGAAAAAGCAAGAAAACATAAATGGACATATATATATAAAAGAAGAAAAAATGAATTGCCAAGTGGGTGGCTTAATGGATTGGCATTTTGTCATACTGGCTAGCTATACCTCTTTTCTGCTACATGATTGCTACTAAAATGGCCTCCAATTATAGGTTGAAAGACACAAAAGAATTATGAATTGAGTGTATGCAAAAAATTTCAAAACACTTTAGCCGTCCTTTTTTTAAACTTTTACTTTTAAATTCAATTCTAAAAATGTTTGTAATATTTGTTATGAATATTTTAAAAAATGTTTTAACACAATTTTCAGAATAGTTAAAACAGAATTATATATATAGAGAAGGAAACAAAAAAATAAACACACAAAATTTATAATGATTTGATTTATTTGCCTACATATACTCCAGTCTTTTTACAAAGTAAAAGATACTAAATATTTACTAAAACTTTTTCTAATGTTCTAGCCAATCCAACTCAAAATTTTTACAAAATAATTACAATAAAAGTTATAATCAAATTGAAAATAATATGAAATGAATATGAAGCGCAAAAGATGTGAAAAATGAGAATTAAAGATGTAAAGCTTGGTCTCTCAAAAGATAATTTTTTTTTTTCAACTTCTCTCTAATCTTTTGTAGAGTTAAAAATATGTATTTATATCCAAAAAAATAATTTCTAGCCGTAGGAAACCAAAAGTAGCCATTTATGAATGTTGAAGGGAAAATATGGAAATTCAGGAGAAATTAACTGTTATTTTGTTCTATAATAGAATTCAAAATTGTGTCCAGAAAATGATACTTTCAGAATTCATTTTTGGAAAACCAGTTTTGATCAAAAGTTTATTTTCTATCTTTAAAATATTTTTAAGTAATTTTCAAAACGTAATATGCATGATCAATGAGAAGAAGTGCCTCAATTTGATTTTACAAATTAATATTCTATTTTCTTCTATACGAAGCCATTCTTCAGAATTGCCTTCTTGTATCCATGGTTGAAGAATTTAAATATTGATTTTTTTTTATCTTTGCATTAGAAAAATATGGAATTTTTCTGTAGAAAATTACTTAGACAAAAATTTACAATTAAGTTTATTTAAGATTTGATTATAATCAAAATTAAACTATGACTTTAAGCCAATATTTCCCTAAAAAAAAACTTATTAATTTAATTACCCCAATTGACAATTTTTCTTTTTATTTAATTATAAAAATTGACATATAAATTATCTATCAATGTCAAAAAAGAAAAAGAAAAAGAAAAATTTCACGCACTTTTTTAAAACAATAATAATAGTATATTTTCATTTAATTAGAATAATTATAGCTAATTCTTTAAGGACATTATCATGATAATGTTTTAAATATTCGGATTAGGCAAGCCAATAGATTTGGGATACCGAGTGGATTATAAAAAGAAAACTATATATGAAAAATTAATTATATTCTCTCTTTCTTTTCCAAAAAAGAAAGATATGTGATTCAAGCTAGCATTTAAAGTCACGTAATACAATATATAAGCCTTTCATAGTTGTCCATGCGATTAACATCAATCTGTTATATTATATTAATAGTTTTAAAATAAAAGTTATTATCTCATGAATAAGAATTGATATATATAGTTAAGTAATTAAAGCTTTAAATATATTAGTTTAATGGTAATAATTAATTAATTAATCCGATATTAAACAATGTGATCCATAAAGTCGAGTTGTTTTTAAGCAAAGAAGATATTTTTAAGATTACAAAACCCAAAATGAGGTGCTAATGTAGTCGAGATATTTAGTACAAAATGGGTGGGTCAATTATAATGTACTTATCAACTAAGATTTTGGAAAAAGTTATAATTGAAAAGCTTAATTTTCTCTCTAATTGCATGATCAGTATCAGAATCTATGTCAATGGGTGTAAAGACCTAAAGCCACCCACTACCCAAATTAGGTCATACATAAGAGGCTGCACTTTAGCTTTATATTTTAATAATGCATCCATCCAAGTTGGGATATTTGGATTCTTTTTGCTTTAATGTTTTCCTTAATTGATTTTTTTAATTAATCTATTTATGAGGTTCGTTGCTAATGGCATATTTGCTTTTCTTTATATATAAATATAATTCCATATTTGAATTTTATTTACCTAACTAATTTAGATTTGCATCGGGTAAATCTACACAGAAACAAGTGAAAATTTTGATTCTATGAGGTCAAAAGTTACGGTAATTAATAAAAAAATTCATCTATATATATAAAAAAGAACTTTGTAAATATATTTTAGTGGGGTTAAAAAAAATAAAATTATAAGAGTATTTTTTATGTTTGTGCTTAATAAATATTTTAATGGGAACTAATTTAAAAAAATAAATAAATTTATTTTTATTTAGTTAAGTAGGATCTCAAACGCGAGCAATATAGTTAATGAGAAAGAATGAAACAAAGAATGGTGGTTTTATATAATGGAATTTCTCCTTTACGATAACTCCCATCACCTACGGAACTTAAATAATATTTAATTTAATTTGCTTACCATGATAACTTAATATATGCTAACATGAATCTTCTTTCAATACGATTTTGCTAAAGGTGTTTTGTTTGGACAATCCTCTTCTTGTTTTTCTTTTCTAGCAAGTATTTCTTTATTGTTTTTAAAAGCTTTACACATATATGGTAAGCAAAGTGCTTTGGATAATGACATGCTTGGATCATATATTAAATATATATATCCTTGTTTTTTGCTTTTTAAACCTACTTGCTATAAAGCAATGAACGTGTTACCTTTAATTCCTATAAAGTTAGTTTAGTTGATTAGCAAGTAAATTTGAGATTAATCTTATTATTATTTTTTTATTAATTAAATTAATTTAATAGCTTTGGACAGGCTTACTACCTTTACCTATTAAAAGATGATCTAAATGTCACGTAGAGATCGGATTAAGAGAAATAAAAAGTGAATCGGGTCTTGCCACCATGTTTGGAAACTCAAATCGATCTCAAAATTTAAGTATTGAGATTATTAAAAATATTTCTTTTTGATAAAGAAATTATTAGAAAGGTTAATAAGTAATGTTAATGCTGAATATTTCACATTGGTTAGTTGGAAAAATATAATAGTTTTTATACAAATTTAGTTTAATTTCATTTTTTTTTATATTGAGCCACTACTAGCTCTTGATGTTTGACTGACCGCAATTTTTCACATATATTCGAAATTAATTGGATATAAGAAATTGCATTAAATAACCCACATTAATTAGTTGCAAGAATATAATACTTTTTATAAAAGTTTGTGCAATAATTTTCTTCCCAAGTAATGATAAATCCTATAGAGATGACATTTTAATGCCGGTCAATGAAATTTGACTCCACAATATTGAAAATTTATTCAAAATTTTGTGATTATAATAAGATTGTGATTTTTCTTTTGTTTTAATACATCAAGTTTATAAACAGATTTACGGTCCAATTCAACCACACGCTGTCATTTAAATTTTGAATACATGACGTTTATGATTAAATTAATTCACAAATTTTTTTAAAATTTTTTATAAGAAATTATATTATTAATTTGATGCTTGAACAAAATCATAAACTAAATTTAAATAAGAATTGCCTATTTGATTGCTGGAACGTAATATTGATTTCATTGAAATTTGTTTCCCTTAATCTAAAATACTAGCTCCGCACGTATTCATAACCATAACTATTTACTGTAATCTAAACCCGCTATTATAGTAAAAAATGGAGTAGGAATCTATGGATGCCATTTGAAAAGGCGAGGGATAGTGCAATCGATGGGTGTACATAATTAGCAAAGAAAGTGATGAACAAAGTTCATGTCTCTTGGGTATATATACAACTAATATGGTAGCATCATAATCTATGCTAAATTTGGTGGCCTAAGTGAACCGAATATTATGAGCCATTGGAATTGCTTTTGTCCTACAAACCAAGGAACATTCTCACGTGCCACATGCGTGATGACTTCTTGGATTCCTCCTCCTAAACAAAATTTGGTGTTCATTTGTCTACACAGAGAGCTCAAGCTGATAAATGGTAGTTCGAGTTGAATTTAAATTGAATTCTAATTTAGAACGTTCAATTAAATTTTTGATTTCGTACTATCTGAATCAACAGTCAGCCATTGAAATAATTACGAAAAGAGCATTAAGAAATCAGGCTCCCAGGATAAGGGGGCATCTATGTGACACGAAGCTAACAAGAAATGTCACACTAACTTTCATCTTTTCAGTCCTTTCAAAAAAATGAGAAAAAGAAAAAGATGTGATAACGTTATTATCTTGTCCTAAAGGGAAACAGAGCAACCCACCCATTCCCCAGGTATGATGACGAACGATCTGCCCTGTTCTATAAATCTATATAGACACAAGATGACACCTAACTGCCTCCACCCCTTGTTTTAATTAATTAATCCTCCCCACCCAACTTTGTGTATATAAGTTTTATGTAAGTGTTTTATTTTGTTTTTCCGTGTCAATACAGTGCATTACATTCATGGCAGGAAATTCAAATTCCACGTAGTATTTTCTCCGTTTTATAATATATATCACTTTTAAGTAAAATTTAAATTATATTTATATGTTATTTTTAAATTTTTAATAAAATTTATTTTTTTTTTCAAATAAAAGTTAACTAATTAGATTTAAATTTGTGCATTGAATTATTCAATTTTATCTTAAATTTAAATCTAATTAATAATGCCTAATTCTAGTAAAAACAACAAAAATAACAGATATTATGGAACAAATGGAGTTTTTAGCTAGATATAGGAATTGTAATTTAGTCAACATTTTAATTGTTTGAGCATAAATAAGTTGGACTTTGATTGTTCCAAATAGCTTAGATCGATTGATGCTTTATCATACAAATATATATATAGTGGAGGACTTTGAGATTGAGCTTGAATTTCCGCATGAATACTCGCATGATTAATATACACCAAACCTATGTTGAAAATGAATATTTCATGTTGTACTTGCCGAAGTACTCGACCAAACACCCAATACTTTTTACAACACTTTTTCTTTCGTTCGTTATTTATTATCTGTCACTTTTATTATTTTTACTAAAATTAAAAAATATTAATTAAACTTAAATTTGAAATAAAATTGAGCGTTTTAATGTACAAATTTAAATTTAATTGGTCAATTTACATCGAAAAAAAAAATTAAATTGAAAAAAAATAAATTGCATTGAAAATATAAAAATGGCAGATAAATAAAATTTGAATTTTTATCAAAAGTGACAGATAAAAATAAACGGATTTAAGTATTATTTAATTTACTTCTCTCTCTACATAGAAAATTTTCCTCTGCTCTCTCAAGAGCTAACCCCTTTATCGGTCGACCCGGCTCATTGTTGATTGTCATTCCATACAAGAAAAGAATAATTGTTTCAGTTTAAAAATATGTTAGGTTTATTCATAAGACACATATTTACAAATTTAAAAAGTTAATTTTATAATGTAAAATTAATTCGACCATCAAGAATTTATAAGAAAATTCTTCCTTCACATAACTCACCAAAATCATAAAACGCAGCGTAGCTAATTCCACCGTATGCATATGGTATCGAACTAAAACCAAAAAAATGAAATAGAATTCTTGGACAGGTTACTCTCGTTGTATTCAGAGGGCTATATTATAACGTTTAATTTTTCTTTTTTCTTGCATGAATGCACGTAAGATGCTTCACATCGAACAAATCGAACATGTAAAAAGAAACCGAATCAATAACAATACCTTAATTCGTTTAGTAAATTATTTTGGTTTGAATATAAATTTAATCAAATAAGTTGAAATGTTGCTGTTTTACATAAATAAAGTTTTAACCATGTGATGGACCAATATATAGAATTACAATTGATCGAATGTGAATTTCTATACAATAAGGTGAATTTCCAAAGAAAAAATATGATGGAGATTAATTTCTATTAATGTTCTATCCTAATGAAGATTAATTTTGTAATTCTCGAGTAGTCCCACAAAAAATATTTATTAAACTAAAGAGAATGAAAATTAGTATTGTTATGGTATGACTATTGAAAGCCAAAGAAAGATCTGCAAGAACTGAGGGTTTGGCCATTTCTGATTGGGGAGGTACGTAATAAGATATAAAAATTGGCTGTGTGTGTATCCCACCTATCAAGCACAAAATCAGGTGTCTGTTGAGATGATTTTCTCTCACAAAATCTAAATTTAGAACCCACCCATTTCTGCTAATATTGTTTCTAACGGGTTCTTCTATATTTCTGCCGGTCTTTTTCCATTTTCTCTCTCACTCTTCTTCAGTCTTCACCACCTAAATCAGACACTCTAATTCACTTTTTGCTGTTTCTTAATCACACTCTAATTACTTAATTAATCACACTTCATTTTGATTAATTTCTTAATTACTGTATATATTACATATTATGGTTTCACCAAATAGATCAGCTAGTCTTACCTTTGATCAGCTGGGAAGTGTAGGGAAGCCATTGAATACAATGAAATTCGATGAGTTCTTCAAAAATGTGATTTCTGTTGATGAACCTCAATTTAATCCATCCTCTTCCTCTTCCTCCTCTTCCTCTTCTTCTTCTTCCTCCTCAGCTTCTCCTTTATTCCTTGGAAATTTCGATTCTAATAAGAAATCGGTGGATGATGCTTGGAAAGAGATTAACAATATCAATCCCGTGGATAACCAATCGATTCACCAACAAATTGGAGAAACTACGCTCGAGGATTTTCTAGTTCGAGCCGGAGTTATCAACGGAGCTAATAATCAAAACGGTATGATTAATCATCATCATCATCATCCGCAGCAGCAAATTATGGCGATTGATCCAATGGTTATGGTCTCACAGCAATCGGATTGGCTGCAGCTTCAGATGGCGGAGGCGGAGGCGGAGGCGAAGCGACAGCGCCAAATGACAGTACTGGATTCGAACTTTCATGTGTCAGAATCGGTGTATGAGAATACTTGTGTTGATGTCGGATACGGAGATAATCAAGTGAGCATGTCAATGCCGGCGATTTCAGCTACATCTAACTCAGAGTTTCAGGCGGAAAAGAAGCTGCGACACTCTGACGAAATGATGGTGAAAACCATTGAGAGAAGACAGAAGAGGATGATCAAGAATCGCGAGTCTGCTGCGAGATCAAGAGCAAGAAAACAGGTGAATTTTTATCAAAAATTAAAATCCTGAATTTTGCCATTCCAAGTTCGTCAACTATGATTGGTATTTTGGACAACATATATTTAAGAACACACTTCGTAATATAAAAAACTTTATCCATGAATTTTCATACAAATTAAATTAGAAAAAAAAATGTTGTCAAATATGCACATGTCATCTCGAATATAAATGTCTATTCCTTTCATAAAATAATATGTATCACTTTTAAATAAAATTTAAATTTTATTTACGTAATACTTTTAAATTTTCAATTAAATTTATTTTTTTAATGGAAATTGAATCACTCAATTTTATTATAAATTTAAATTTAATTAATACTTTTTGTAAAAACAAAAAAAAAATGACACATAAAATAAAATAGATGGAGTATTAATTACTTTTTCAAATAACTTTGGTAAGCTAATTTTTTTTATTAAATTACTGGATGATATTTTCAAATTTAATAAAAAATTCATAAATTAAAAAAACTTAGAGAGCAATAATTACACGTGGACAATAAATTATCTTTATTAATTTTAAATGTAAAAAACATATAAAGTTGAAATGTGTAACTAATTACTTTTTCAACTTTAAAATTGTTTTTATATATTTTCCCTTACTGTTTTCTTGGGGTGATTTATAGGCTTACACTACTCACTTGGAGCATGAAGTGTTTCAATTGAAGAAAACTAATGCTTGGCTCAAGAAGCTCAAGGTACCATTGCCTTTACAATATCAACTTTCATTTCAAGTACTTGTAAATTTGTGATAAAATATTATACATAAGAAAAATAACTTTTACTTTTTAGATTAAAATACTAATGATCCATGGTTTGATTAATTAATAAATTTTGTAAACCTGGTTTAGATAAGTACTGTCTTTTATCTTAATTGATTTATCAGTATATGTTTTATAATGAGAAATTATTACATAAAAGAAAATGAAGTGTTTTTCTTGTGAATAAGATTTTTTTGTCACCTTAATAAAAAAGAATGACAAGAGGATAATAATTGAGTGCACGTATGCTAATTATGCACATCAATATGGACCATTCGGTAAAAATAAGAAAAATATTATTTTTTGACAAGCTGATTAATTTTTGTCCATTTGATTACTGGGTAATAACACTGATTGTGAAATTCATAATGACCCAAGAAGTCTACTTGGAATTGTAACCTACAGATTCTATAAAAGTTCCAAACTTTCACATTCCTCCCAACCAAACTGCACTATGCCTTTGCATTTCTTGGGTAATTAATCAGTAAAATGTAAATATATTATTACGATAGGGGAAAGAAACTACTATTATTTGGAGTCACAAATCGTGCACCGTGTGTACATACCATCCAATCAAACACAAACAGTAACACGTACATTGATTGGATGGTGTGCATGCACGTGCAATGCACATAAACGTACCGAATAACGGCCCTATTATTTAATAGCAAAAGGATCGAGGACGAAAAAAGTTTTTATGTTTGTTTTTTTTTTTTTTGCCCTTTCCTTTTTCATCTAACCTCGTTGTGCTAGCAGGAAAAGGAAATGCTCCTATTCTCTGATCCAATCTCTATGCCAAGATACCAACTTCGACGAACCAGTTCAGCTTCATTCTAGCCCCTGAATATATTTCACAGTGATAATTTTCTCTTTAATTTGATTCATTTTTTTTTTCAATTTATAGTTAAGTCGTAAAATTTTTGGCCTGCATTCTGAGGCCGTTATTACTTTATTAATTAGGGCTAGACAATCTGATCAATTGGCGCGAGGATTTTGTTAGTAGAACAAACCCATGCCAATGCTATCGTTTATAATTTCCTGAATGAAATAGGAACGAAAACAAATTAGTTGGGATTGTGGGTTCCGATATTGAACGGTTATCCAAAAAAAAAGTATGTATATATAATTTTCCTTTTGATTTTTTTGGTCAATATATATATATATATATATATATAAAATTTTCGAACTTCGTAAGTTCATGGTTTAATACTGTAGGGTTTTTCTAAAACAAACATAGTTTTTAAAGATTGAATACGAGCTATCTGTCAAAAAAAGAATACGAGCACATTAGCATGCACTTAATCAGGCAAGCAAATTCAGTAACTTCCTTCCAAGAGAAGAAGACTTGGATTGGGAATTCCTAACGTGAAAATCGATGGAAAAGAAAAAAACGAACATGATTACAGACACACCACATGAAAGAACACGTACCACAATTTTGACGCCCTCACTTTCTAGACAATATTATTAACAATACGATGCCTTCTAAATCATTGCACGTTGCCTTTCATTTTCCAAAAAAAAAATCTATGGACATGAAGCAAATAAAATAACAATAACTTCGTTGATGTGGTGATAGAGAGAGAAAAAGCAGCTACAAGACCACAAATCAAAGAACATTCTTGGGGCTTGGGGCTTGGGACTTGGAGCTTTTATGCATGTCATTTTGAGTACTTCAAAAGAGAAAAAAATTATGCAGGCACAGGTGAACGAACTATGGATGAATATAGAATTTGTCTAAAGATTTATGAATTCACAATGGATTTGTGGTGGTGTAAATAAGTACATTCGTACAAACCTTGTCTACAACTAGTAAAAGAGCCCTGTACATTAGACTACAAGATCCCAAAATGTTCAGTGTTTTATCCAAGCCCAAAGAGTGTGCAGTATCAATTCCCAGATTTAAGATAAAAGAAAAGAAAAATGAAAACTGATTCAAACTGACATTTCATATTGTAATTATGTTTCGAAAATCATAGCTACATGGGCTTAGAGAATACTAACTTGTTGTGTAGAACCTTTTTGAATTTCACTTTTCGTGTAATCAATTAAGTAAATTGCGACTTCCCATACTAGTATGTGTATAGAATCTTCCGATAAGTATGATCCTAACTCTTTATCACATGAACTTATCTTCAACTAACTTCTTCAGTTCCTCCAGCTTCTTAATGATCTTTGGATTCATCAGATCCCTAGCCTCTCTAATAAGAGTGCCTTCCCTACTGAAATGGTAGGCATCCACCACTGCCTTTATCCATGTGTGTAGCTTTTCCGGGGTTCTATAGCAATATCAACGCAACAACATATCAGTTAATTTAAAAGTAAAAAATTGTTCTAGTAGATTCAGAAAGCTAGTAAAATTATTTTCAAACTCATGTTAAAAGTCTTAGCCAAAATTTTAAAGATATAAACTGTAAAGGGAATGCTTGAAAAATCAACAATGGATTGTTGGAGATTTGTTTCACCATATGGTGGCTAAATGCATGAAATTCTCAAACAATCAAGTTATAGATTTTCTTCCACTTACGTGTACAAGGAGTCCACATCCTTTCCTTCAACTTCCTCTCCTGGGGTAAATGCATCATTCAGTGCACACAATTGCTCCTCAGGATCCTCAATCTTAAGAAGATACTTGAGTATTCTAATGTCCTTTGGCATTTGCCTTTGGAGATTACCTACTGCTGTCTTGTAGAGATGATAAAGTATGTCCTTTACCTGCAATGCAGGAAAATAAATGATTTGTGCTAAACCAAATTCTACCAACATGTGGACAAATAACAACTTTCTTTCTTTCATTTTATTCTTTATATATTTTTTTATCTTTTGCTTATCTATGAATTAATTTTCAGGTTGGGAGATGAGGGTGGAATAAATAAATTCTAGGTAGCAGTCAAAATATATAAATTTATTTCTATTATCTAGGATTGATGGAGGACTTCCAAGCTTTACCAACTCCCAGTAACACCATGATTATTATAGAAAGATTCATTATTTGCTCATTATCAGCAAACAAGATACAGAATCAAATATAGCATCAATCTACCCCTATCCCCTTCAATACTTGACAAGAGAGAAAAACATTGTAACAGTAAGACGTCATGCTTGCTCTGTCTCTTAAAAACACTGTAATAGTAAGACATCATCCATTTTTATAAAGGAGAAACATACAATTTTGATTTATAAGCATATGTTTTGACAAGTCCCAGAAACACATTAACATTGATCAAATTTTCTGGTAAAACAGAAATACATACACATCAAAAAACCAGAGGCATTTTTGGGCAAGCAATCACTTACCTCATCTTTTGTCATGTTGGACTCTTTAGCAGATGACCATGCTTTTGTGATCATTAAAACTAATGAGGAATCAAGTTGATTTCTCTCTGCCAAATCATCTATCTTCCTGCAAGCAGCATCCAGAGAAGGAGCATTGATAATATCTTGTAACTTAAGCTCTGCTGCTTGCAGTGCTTCAATGCTTTCTGTAGCATTATCATAGGCTTGTACAGCAGCCAAGCAATCATTTCCAAGCTTTGCCAAGTCTTGTTGCATAAAGAAGGAAAAAAATATCAGTCACACACAGCATCATTATAAGACCAGAAGTTCCATCCATGTTGAAGCTTAGCAATAATATTCCGACTAAATAAGGACTTATCCAATCCTTCATCTGGTGTTGACGCAATATATTTACATGATAAAGTATCAAACCAGACGTGTGTAGTCAATGAAAAAACTACAGGCTTCCACCAATAAGTACAATGAGAAATTGTCAACTTCCACATGGCATTTATTGCTAAATGGTGACAAAATTTTTTACTACTAGGAACGTTCAGATTTAATTCCAACTATCCTCTTCTTTTCACTCTTAAGTGAAGCTTACTTAATCAGTTTTGAAACAGGAAAGGTTGATATTTATAACTGATTGGATCTCAATTTCTAGACCAATACTTCAGTAATTGACACGACAAACACGTATAGTTTGGGCTCAGATAAAGAATTTCAGTTCAAGCCCTTGGTATATTCTAAGTCATTCCTGTCATATAGCATTTAGACCAAGGAAAAATCAAATAAACCATCTTCAAAAAGATCCAAATTAAGCCTCACCATTTTGCTCGGTTGGGTTGTCATGATATGATTGCGCTACAGTGAAAAGATGCACAAAGAACTCTTTTGTAAAATCTTTTCGCCGCCTAGCAATAACTTCATTCATTTCTGATGGCGCCTTTCTGATAGCATCAATAAGTTCATTATGTCTTTGTACATCAGCATCAATCTGGCAATCCAGGGAAAATGGGATATGTTAACCACTAGAAACAAAATAAAATAGGCTAACAGAATTAAATTTCTAGAAGAAAATTTGAATCTAAAAAGTCTACCTCTTTCAGCTTCCTTGAGAGCCTGAGTAATTGATGCTTCATTCCTGGATCCTGCTCACTTTCTGCTTGTTCTTGGCAACGCTTATAGAAGTGAGGCCGAATATTGTCCCATTCTTTACTAAAAGCAAGTAACCTTCTCCAGTCAGTGGGTGAGGGCTTGTCAACCATGAATACTCCAATTAGCTTGTCACAAACTCGCACCATTTTATCCTCATCTACACTATCTTTTACGTCATCGTTTCCAGAAGTATTATCCCCGACCGTTGAAGGCTCAGGAGAATCAGATAATTTCAACTGTTCCTCTTTTAAATCACTGGAAACTTCAGTAGCGCCGCCAGCAGCAGCAGCCACCGGAGATTTCCGCCGCCTGGCGACAATAACAGGCTGCGAACAACCTGGAAAACTCACAAATATTACCAATTCCTAAATCAAAATCCAGTAATAAAAACGGAAAATTAAAGAAAAAAAAGCTTTTAAAACTACGAATTTATATTCCAGCATAATTTTGGCGGATTTACTTACACTTTACACCAAATCGAATTCAGGAAACGAGACAAGAAATGAAAAGAGTAATGTACCTTTGAATTTAGAAAAGAGATTAAGATGTGGAGTTGAAAATCTAAACCAGAAGAGAGAAGGAGGTTGAACTCGAAATGAAATTGAGGAGGAAGAAGCTGAAACAGATAGAGAACAACATGTCTGAATAGACGCAGAAGCTAACTCCATAGAAATTTCTTGAATTTAGGTTCATAAACAGAGAGGGTTTAGAGTTTCAGGAGCTTGCCTGATCTTTCAGGGAAGAGGTTTTAGCTAAACGCATAAAACGGTACCGTTTATCAACATGCAGACAAAAGGCAAGCAGAAAGGGCAAATCAGTCTTTGCGTAAACATCTTTGAGCGCTAATGAGCGGTGGCCAGCGATTTAACGGCCTTCAAATTTTTTGCAGGCCCGTTTAAAACAGAGAGCTTCTAATCTTTCTCAGAAAATTTTCAAGCAACAAGGCCAATGCCGTGCCTGAGCTTCTCATTGAATACCAATCTCTTTCAAAAGCATTCCTTTTTCTCCATTCAATCGCTGCAATCCTCGAAACCCAAACTCACCTCAAAGGTAGTAAGACATAACCATGCAAATTTCCATTGCTTCTCTTGCGAGGTCGACAGTAATTCATCCTCTGCTGATTATAGCTATCCAACCAGCAATTCTTCGGTTTTGAATATCGGCGGAATCCCAGATGCCGACTTGTCTAATACTCAATCATCAATTCGTTTCGTCGATTATCGTCTGCTTGCACTCTGGCTTCAGTCAAGTCAAAGAGGAAAGGCTGTTAAGATTATACACGCGGTTGTTTTGAAGTGTTTAAGGAATCCGGTCACTTACGTAAATAATAATTTGATTGGTGTGTACTTGAAAGTAGGGGATTTGGCTCAGGCACGAAAGGTGTTCGATGGAATGCTGAAACGGAATGTTGTTAGTTGGACGGCTATGATTAATGGGTACTCTAGTTTTGGTTTAGATGATGAAGCATTGAGGTTGCTCAGTGAGTTTTTACAGAATGGAGGTGTTGGTAATAGCAGGACCTTTGTGTGTGTATTGAATTTGTGTAGTAGAAGATTGGATTTTCAGTTAGGTAGGCAACTACATGCTTGTGTTATAAAGGGTAATTGGAGAAACTTGATTGTTGATAGTGCGGTTGTTTCTTTTTATGCTCAATGTGGTGATTTGACAAGCGCATTTTTTGCATTTGATCGGATGGTGGAAAGGGATGTAGTTTGCTGGACGATTATGATTACTGCCTGTTCACAACAAGGACATGGAGAGGAAGCTTTTAAGATGTTTTCAGAAATGCTAGGTGAGGGATTTTTGCCTAATGAGTTTACAGCATGTGGTATTCTAAAGGCTTGTGGAGAGAAGAAAGCACTGAAGTTTGGTAGACAGCTGCATGGTGCCATAGTTAAGAAGATGTACAATGATGATGTTTTTATAGGAACCTCTTTGGTGGACATGTATGCAAAATGTGGAGAGATTTTGGATTCGAGGAAAGTGTTTAATAGAATGAAGGATAGAAATACAGTTACATGGACTTCCATTATAGCTGGTTATGCTAGGAAGGGGCTTGGTGAGGTGGCCATAAGTCTCTTTCGAGTGATGAAGAGGCGAAAGGTAATTTCTAACAATATGACTCTAGTGAGCATTCTGAGGGCTTGTGGCTCAATTAGGGCTTTGCAAACAGGGAGAGAAGTTCATGCACAAATTATCAAGGGTGGCATCAAATTAAATGAGTACTTGGGAAGCACTCTTGTGTGGTTCTACTGCAAATGTGGGGAATTTCATATTGCCTCAAAAGTGTTCCAGCAGATGCCCCTTAGGAATGTTGTCTCATGGACTGCCATCATTTCTGGTTTTGCAGGTCTTGGGCACGAGTCTGAAGCTCTTCAATTCTTGACAAAAATGAAGGAAGAAGGAGTAGAACCAAATGCATTTACTTATTCTTCAGCTCTGAAAGCTTGTGCTAATCTTGAAGCTGTTGTGCAAGGAAAATTAATTCACTCTTTTGCCAAGAAGTCTCCTGCCTCGTCCAATGTGTTTGTGGACAGTGCATTAATATATATGTACTCCAAATGTGGATGTTTATCTGATGCAATTCAAGTTTTTGACAGCATGCCAGAGCGGAACTTGATTTCTTGGAAAACAATGATTTTGAGTTATGCAAGGAATGGGCTTTGCCCAGAGGCTTTGAAGCTCATGTATCGGATGCAAGCAGAGGGCATTGAGGTGGATGCTTACGTCTATACTTGTGTCATGAGTGCATGTGGAGATGTAGAGCAGAACACAGAGTCTTCATCGAATTACAGTTTACAATCTAAATAATTTGTGCTGAGTCATCCGGTCTAAGCTTCAACAATGCTTGAACAACTGCATAGTTGGCCATATAAGTAACACGACTGTAGCAATTGCGGTGATAAGAAAATGTGAAAATGATTTGAGGAGACTTAATCGCCTTCAATTCAGTCTTGGCATCCTTCTGCTCCATTGGGATAAGGAGCGTTGTAAGGTGGAAATTAAAGAAGCACAAGGTCCTCTTGAAAGTGCAATATAATGTTGGTGGCCTCTACTTGACGCCATATATTACATAACGAATACATGCTGATATTCAAAAATCATCTTTAGAAGCCATCATAAACAGATACTATATAAGTACAGAAACTCTTCCATAAACTTGCCTTGGTCATGATCTGTCTTCAGTTCTTAAAACTATTTATTGTTTCACTTTTTGCAGGAGGGGGAAGAATGCCACTTGAGACAACAGCAAATTATGATCATTCGGGTTGTCACCATTTTCTTTCTTCTATACAAAAACTACAGCCTTTGAAGGAAATGCTTCATCTTGTGGGAATGAGGAAGATGTTACTAGCAGCTGGAATATTATTTCTAAGGACAACTTTAAATTTATGGTTATGGAGTTACAGGAAAAGCCAAATCTTTCTCACTGTAATTGTATCAAACTCAGTAGTTCTATTAGTATTTACCAAATGGAAGTAATTTATCTTCACTATATCCTTTTTATTTCAGTCAAATGAACCTTTGAGCAGCAAGGGTCCTGGTTAGCTAACTATGAAAATGACCCTTTTTTGTTTAGTCGAGTAAATAAGAAACAGAAGATTAAAACCAGTTTTCAACATTTTACAAAGCTCAATTGTTATCCATCCATATAAAATCATACGATCTTACAATTTTGGAACTATCTTAAAACAGTATTTGAAAATTTAATTCTTATATGAGTATATCAAACTTAATTGATTATTCGACATAATTTTGTATCCTTGAATCAAAGTCAATTCTAACACTGGGGGTAATAATAAAATAAAAAAAGGTGGGTCCAAAATATCTAGAAGTAATAATAAAATATTTTATTATTTTTCCATTTTCAGCTCACGGACTTCCCGCTTCTTTCGCGTATCTCTTCTCTTCCTTCCCTCTCTGCCTCACCTCTGAAAATGATCCCCATAACCATAATCCTTCCCTTTCACTTCTCTCAATTTTATTCTGAAGAATTTGAAACAAATTTCTAATTTCTAATTTATTTATTTTTTATTTTCACTTCTCATTTTCTCCAGAATTGCTCTCGTTAATGCTTCATTTTTCTCTTCATCTCTTCGGATCTGTAAGTTCTCTTCTCTCCTCTTTCTTTGGTTTCTTTCTGTTTGTCGTCTCTGATTGCATCTCAAAGCCCTAATGTTATATATTTTGTATTAAACTTATGTTTTTGTACACATGAAATTGTATATGTTGTTATTTTTCTCTATGGTTGGTTGCTGAGAAAACTGGGGAGGGAAGCTTTAAACTGGGCACTTCATTCTTCGCTTCTTTTGGTTGAATTTGTACATAAAAAGAAGAATTTATCCGCATTATATTATCTGTAGTTGAAATGATTTTATCTACATAAAATGCAGCTTTAAACTAGGCACATTCATTTTATTATCTACATAAAATTAAATTTATATGCATTATATTTTCTGTAGTTGAAATAGTGTTTTTTTATTTAAGAAAAAAAAAAATCCTCTTTAAAATACAGTGCGTAAATTTTAATGATTCCCTATTTTATATCCATTTAGCCAATCCTCCCTGTTTTTCTTGCTGTGCGGGTCTCCCTATTCACGTGCTGCTCAGAATCGTTTTGTACTAGTTTTTAAGGGTCGACTCTGTATGACTGATTTAGATGTGGTATATATTTGTTTATGAAAAATTATGTAGGATAAAATTGCTAATTGAATGCATATAGTGTGGCATGGTTTGGCATAGTTGCACAATTTTTTGCTTTTCCTTTTCAGCTCCTTGATTTTAATCTCCTTTTGGTCCCCTGAGATATGCCTTGGACAATAATGTATCGGTATTACTTAAGGAACTGGGTTCATAACCGTCTAGACATTTATAAAATAAGAGAAAAAGGTTTCAGAACCTATAATCCGTTCAGCTGTACTGCTGTTTGGATTCATATTTTATTCCTGCATAGTATATTATAGGTACTGCCTTATCGAGCAATATTTCTATAGTTGTCTTATGACACAAATGTGCTTACTATTTATGTGAGTCATTGTCAGTTTTTTTTCCTGAAGACTTATTATATTGTCTTCTATCAGCCTGTACCTTTGTTTTTCATGTTTATGCTTACATGTGCCTCTTCTAGGTTTCTATTATTCTATTGATCTTTCCAAGCAAGTGGAGTTGAAGTTTAAGCATGCTCTGTGGAGTTACTGAATATACAATATCATAATTAGAAAGGAGGCCTTAATGGAGAAAAACCTAACTGATGCTCCAACCTCTGAAAGACCAGGGCAAGACAATGCTGATGTTTTGATAATCTTGCCAGGGCAAGACACTGCTGATGTTCTGCAAGATGATCAGACAGAACTGTCGGACAAGATAAAATCTATAGAAATCAGCCAAGGCAATTCTGAACTTGACAAGGATAATAGTGATGGAAACATTAATGAGAGTGGTCTCTCAGAACCTAGAGGTCAAATGGAGAAGCTTAGTGATAATATTAAACATGACAATTTGGGCCAGATGGATGCAAGTATGGATCATGAGTCCAAATCCCAAGAAAGCACCTTAAGCAATGATATTAAACAAGTTGACCAGAGTGTGAACAGGGATGAGGGAAATAATTTTGAGCCTAAACCTGAAGAACAAATAAAGCAGACTACCAGCGAAAATTATGGTGATAGTACTGAACATGATGATTTGGGACAGATGGATGCAAGTACGGATCTTGATTCGAAATCCCAAAGGGGTACTTTAAGCAATGATATTGAACAAGTTGACCAGAATGAGAAGAGGGATCGGGGAAAGGTTTTCAAGTATGAACCTGAAGAAGGAAAGCAGACTACTGGTGAAAATTGTGGTGATGGTATTGAACATGATGATTTGGTTGAGCTGCATTCTAAATCCCATGGAATTTTGAGCAATGATATTGAACAAGTTGACCAGGCTGAGAAGATGGAGGAGGGAAAGCATTGCAAGTCTAAACCAGAAGCAGAAATTATGCAAACTACTAGGGGAAATTGTGGTGAGTCAGATCCTGTTTCTGATGGAGTAGAGGTGCCTGAAATGGAAGCAAACAGGAGCTCATCCTTAAATTCTTTGGGGGCTGATGAAATAATGGAGAAAAACATAATGGAGGTATCAAAAAGGGAGGCATTAATGGAGAAAGACGTAGCTGATACTCTAAATTCTGAAATACTAAGACAAGACAATGTTGATGTTCTAAAATATGATCAAATGAAACAATTTGAAGAGGTCAAATCTGCAGAAATCAGCTATGGTGATTCTGAATTGGTAAAGGATGATCAAAAATTTGGCAGCAGTGTTGACGAGATTAGTCCCTCAGAATCAAACTGTCAAACAGAGAAGTTTGGTGACAGTATTAAACATGATAATTTTGGCAAGATGGATGCAAGTATGGATAATGAGTCTAAATGCCAAGAAGAAACTTCAAGCAATGATATTGAAGAAGTTGACGAGGGTGAGAAGAGGGATGATGAAAAGAATTTTGAGCCTAAACCTGAAGAAGAAAGAAAGCATTCTACTAGAGAAAATCGTGGTGATGGTATTGAACATGATGATTTTGGTCAGAAGGTTGCATGTATGGATCTTGATTCTAAATCCCAACAAGGAATTTTAAGCAATGATGTTGAACAAGTTGACAACAGTGAGAAGATGGATGAGGGAAAGAATTTTGAGTCTAAACCTGAAGAAAAAACGAATCAAACTACTAGGGAAAGTTGTGGGGATGAGGAAACGGATTCTGTTTTTGAAGAAGCAGACATGCCTGAACTGGGAGGAAAGTCGACCTCATCTTTTCATTCTTCAGGTGCTGATACATTAATGGAGAGAAACATATTGGAGATAGCCAGCAAGGTAATGGAGAAGAGTGAGAAGATGGATGACGGAAAGACTTTTGAGTCTAAACCTGAAGAAAAGACAAATCAAACTATTGGGGAAAGTTGTTGGGATGAGGAGACAGATTCTGTTTTTGAAGTAGACATGCCTGAACTGGGAGCAAACTCGACCTCATCTTTGCATTCTTCAGGTTCTGATACATCAATGGAGAGAAACATATTGGAGATAACCAGCGAGGGATTAAAGGAGAAGAGTGAGAAGATGGGAAAGAATTTTGAGTCTAAACCTGAAGAAAAGACAAATCAAACTACTGGGGAAAGTTGTGGGGATGAGGAGACAGATTCTGTTTTTGAAGAAAGAGACATGCCTGAACTGGGAGCAAACTCATCCTCATCTTTGCATTCTTCAATTGCTGATACATTAATTGAGAGAAACATATTGGAGATAACCGACAAGGAGGAATTAATGGAGAAGGGTGAGAAGATGGATGAGGGAAATAATTTTGAGTCTAAACATGAAGAAAAAATGGATCAAACCACTGGGGAAAGTTGTGGGGATGAGGAGACAGATTCTGATTTTGATGAAGCAGAAATGCCTGAACAGGGAGCAAACTGGACCTCATCTGTGCATTCTTCAGGTGCTAATACATTAATGGAGAGAAACATATTGGAGATAACCAGCAAGGAGGAATTAATGGAGAAAAACAAAACCGACGCTCCAACTTCTGAAAGACCAGGCCAAGCAACTGGTGGAAATATTGAATATGATAATTTGGGCGAGATGGTAGCAAGTATAGATATTGAATCTAAATCCCGAGAAGTAACTCTGAGCAATGATATTAACCAAGTTGACCAGGGTGAGAAGAGGGATGAGGGAAAAAATTTTGAGCTGAAACATGAAGAAGAAATAGATCAGGCTACCAGAGAAAATTGTGGTGCTATTGACCAAGATTTGGGGGAGGTGGATGCCATTATGCATCTTGATTCTAAATCCCTACAAGGAACTTTAAGCAAGGGTATTGAACAAGTTGTCCGAAGTGAGAAGATGGATGAGGAGTCAGATTCTGTTTTTGACAGATCAGACATGCCTGAACTGGTAGCAAACAGGAGCATGTCTTTGCATTCTTCAAGAGGCAGTGCATTAGTGGATAAAAGCATAACTGATTCCCCAACTTCTGAAACACCCGGGCAAGACACTGGATATGTTCTCAAAGATGACCAAGTGGAACTATTTCAAGAGATCAAATCTGTAGAAATCAGCAATGGCAATTCTGAACACGACAGTGATAATGGGAAATTTGATATTGGTAGGAATATTGACGATAGTGGTCCCTCAAAATCCAAATGTCAAATAGAGAAGCTTGGTGATAGTATTAAACATGATGATTTTGGCAAGATGGACGCAAGTATGGATCATGATTCTAAATCCCAAGAAGGAACTTTAATCAATAATATTGAGCAAGTTGGTCAGCTTGAGAAGAAGGATGAGGGAAAGAATTCTGAGCTTAAAACTGAAGAGGGAAGAAAGCAGACTTCCGGAGAAAAATATGGCAATGGTATTAAACATGATAATATGGGTGAGATGGATGCGGGCATGGATCAGGAGTTTAAATCCCGAGAAGTAACTTTAAGCAATGATATTGGACAAGTTGACCAGGGTGTAAAGATGGATGAGGGAAAGGATTTCCAGTCCAAACCTGTGAAAGAAATAAAGCAAACTACTGGGACAAATTGCAGTGAGGAGTCAGACCCTGTTGTTAATGCAGCAGTGGAGCCTAAAATGGAAGCCCACAGGAGCAGGTGTTTGCATTCTTCAGGGGCTGATGATGAAACTGAGGGATCTGTTCAGCCTGAGAAGGCTACAACTTTTAGGAACCTTGTCAAGGGGAAAGGTATAATTGCTGTCTCAACTTTTCTCCGTGCCTTCTCCGGGAAGTTTAGTGCTGATGAGAAAAGGGATGCTTCAGATTTAGCTAATGATAGAGAAGTCGCAAGAGCTTCTCCAAAAACAGGAGATAGATCTGTATGGAATCCTCTAAATTATATTATTCCTCGCAATGTAGAAAACAAGATTGATGGGGCAGAAGCACCTGAACCACTAGTCATGAAAGGAAGAATTATACTGTATACTAGATTAGGGTGTCAAAGTTGTAAAGAGGTTAGGTCATTTTTGTATAATAAAAGGCTTAGATACGTTGAGATTAACATTGATGTGTACCCTACTAGAAAGCGGGAGCTAGAGAAGTTTGCTGGTTCTTGTGGTGTTCCTAAAGTGTTTTTCAATGAAATTGTGATTGGAGGGTTGAGTGAGCTCAGGAGCTTGGATGAATCAGGTAAACTTGAAGAGAAGATTGATTTTTTGATTAATGAAGAACCAGCATATGAGGCTCCTCTACCGCCACTTTCTGGTGAAGATGATATGTCCAGCAGTGGGACTGTTGATGAATTAGTTCTTGTTGTCCGGAAAATGAAAGAATCCATAGTCGTTAAGGATCGTTTCTATAAGATGAGGAGGTTCTCAAAGTGCTTTCTAGGTTCGGAAGCTGTCAATTTCTTATCAGAAGATCAGTATTTGGAGAGGGAAGAGGTCTGCTTGTTTTTCTTCTTTTCCTTTTTGGATACTTAGTGAGTCAGAACTGTTATTCCTCTTTTTCTTTTTCTTTTTTTAATCATCTTTTAGAATATGAAGTTCATCTCAGATTTAAAATAAAGGTGCTTTAGACATTCCTGATATATGAGTATGATATCAATTTTTAAGATTTCCTCTCATGTTCCTGATCTTTGAAACAGGCTATTGAATTTGGGCGAAAGCTGGCAAGCAAACTGTTCTTTCAACATGTTCTTGAGTGAGTCCTTGATATAGTTTCTAATTACATTACACTTTGTTTCTATGATACCTTTTAACTGACATTTTCTTTTTATTTTGCCATTTGCTCTATATAATGCCTATGACTATAGTGAGAATCTATTTGAGGATGGCAACCACTTGTACTGGTTCTTGGATGATAATCCAAATCTGTCATCTCAATGTCACAACATTCCTAGAGGTATAATCGAGGCAAAGCCTAAGCCCATTAGAGAAATTGCATCAAGGCTAAGGTTTTTGTCAAATGCAATTTATGAAGCCTACACATCAGAAGATGGAAAGCATGTTGACTACAGAACTATTCATGGAAGTGAGGAATTTGCAAGGTTTGGTGCATTTTAGTTATCAAAATTTTGTCGATTTGACATCCTGTGAACGCATATTCGTTGTTTTTTGTCAACCATGTTGTTTTAATTGATACGAAATATTTGCAGGTATTTGAGGATAATTCAAGAGCTCCAAAGGGTAGAATTTCAAGATATACCAAGGGAAGAGAAGCTTGCATTTTTTATAAATCTATTCAACATGATGATTATTCATGCAATATTGGTTTTGGGTCATCCGGATGGAACAACTGAACGAAGAAAGTTCCTGGGAGACTTCAAGTATGTGATAGGTGGATACCCTTATTCACTTTCAGCCATTCAAAATGGCGTTTTAAGGTGCAACCAGCGACCACCCTTCGCTGTCATGAAACCTTTTGGGAATGATAGATTTTTCAAGGTAAGTGAATTGAAGTATTTTTCTGATTATTGGCTTTAATCTGTTCAGTATTTTCCTTCATTTTATTGCTGTTAAAATGACATTTCACGGGAAGCTGTTGGTATTTCAACTGCCACCAAAGTATTAGTCGCTTATGGCTACCGCCCATTGTGTTTGCTTTCTCTGTTCTGTTTTGTGCTGTTTTTATTATTATTTTCTTTTCTTTAGGGTGGGCTTTTGATGTTCTGATTTTACTGGCAAGTTTTTATTTTTACCTGTTTCTTTAAACGAAAGAGGAAATTCGGCATACTTTTTCCTGCTTCATTTAGTAGTTTCTCGTGTTGTTGGCCAAAGCAGTTCAGACTTTCAATTGTTTTTGTGTAAATATTCAATCAAAGACCTTCGATATGTGTTCTCCAAACTGCCAATCAGTTCAAGAACATTGAAGATTTGACCTATTTTTGTGATTTAATAAGTTCTTATTGTTGGTGTCAGAGTGATCCACAAAGGATTGGTAATGGCTCAGACTTAAAAACAACTTGTAGATGAACTTTATTCGGGATTAATATTTTTATCTTTCTCTGGGCTTAATTCACGTTTTCCACTTTGGGGGATAAATGCTACTTAATATATATATCTGCCCTTCTTTTCGTCTTATTTCAATTTTAACCTCCATTTGCTTTGTTTTTCATGGGAAGGGGAAGTCATCTTCCCTCTTGTATTTATGACATGAGAAAAAAAGGAAATCCTGTCTTGTAAAAGAAAAAAGCAGGGGTAGGTTCAATCTCAATTTTGAACTTTTAGTGGGTATCTAATGGGCTGATTTTTACTTGGGTTTCTTCTTAAATTGGGTCTGCTTGGCCAGGTGAAAAATTTAAATGGACACAAATTTCATTGAAAGAGTGCACTATCCGGAATAGTTATCTAATACTCAATTCATGTTTTTATCAGGCAGTGCTTCCCTATCCAGAGCCTCTAATTCATTTTGCACTGTGTTTGGGGACCCGATCTGGACCTGCGCTTCAATGTTACTCACCTGGGAACATTGATAAAGAGTTGATGGATTCAGCCCGTAATTTCTTGAGAGGTGGAGGACTTACCATTGATTTGGATGCTAAGGTTGCATATCTCAGTAAAATCCTCAAATGGTAAGTTTTTCCGCTGTAACACCCTCGATGCATCATTTTATTTGGTTTTGCAAAGTTGCTTTGTCCAAAGAGGGACATCGTATCTAATCTCCTTTCCTAAATACACAACAAGTATACAAGCAAAGGTGCATGCTTTCTGGCACAATATCAAAACGGAACCATGTCATACTTTGTATATTACAATCTGCAGGCTGTTCTTTTGAACATATATACAATTACATAAACTTTGAAATTGTAAAGCTTGGATGTAAACAAATGTGTTCTTTGAATCTGAAGCTGATATTTGAAGAAATTTCCTGCCTGCATATCTTCACGGCTGGCTTGACTATTAGCATGCATGCAAACTTTACATCATGTATCTTGCTAAAAGTTAAATGAAACAAATTATATGATTTTGGGATTAAGGCATATTCCCCGTCTTTTGTAACATGGAAGTCATAATATTTATGTTTTCGCTTACCTAGATTTCACAAATATTTGAAGTCATTAGTATATAACATATAGTAGGTTGTAGTTAGGCCATTTTTTCGCCTATTTAATTTATTATTATTATTATTATTTTCTTTTTTACCTTGCCCGAATTGAAGATATATACCAAGTACGCTTTATTGCTTTCTTATTTGGTACTAAATCGATGCACAGGTTTAGAGCAGATTTTGGTGAGAATGAGGTAGAGGTACTCAAGCATGCATCAAACTATATGGAGCCCACCACTTCTGAAGCTTTGCTGGAGTTGCTTCAAGATGGCCAATTAAAGGTGACATACCAGCCTTATGATTGGGGTTTGAATTTGTAGCCTTAGCTTTTCCTTGTACAAATTTATGTACCTCCTTTTACAGAAATATGCACAAAGGAAGTACGAAGTATGTTTATAGCTAAAAAGTTGAAATAGATTTGGTTAGTGTCTGCCAGAAAGCAATTTACCTGCTTTCTTGAATTTTGCCAGGGTCCTCTATGATTATTGCCTTGTGTATTCAAATATACAACTTTCTTGTAAATTTTCAAGCAGTTACGACATAATACAAGCTAAAAACCAATGAGGCCGAGGATCATATTGTAGACCTCGTGCCCTCGATGCCTTGTTTTGTTACTCTATGATTTGGACATTCACTGCTCGTATTTTTAACTAGACTCATGTTGTGTCCTAAACAATTCCCTCATTACCTGCCAAGATAATGTATTTGTCTTTCCTTGTAAGATTGGTGCACTCAAAGCCTAGAGTTTTGGCAATCGTAGCCTGTATTTTATTAGCAACAGCGATATGTGATACTCCGCCTAGGATATGAGTCTGGGAACCTGGTAACTGCTCAAGAATTTTGATGAAGTACACCGGACGTGGATTCGGGAATTGAAATATGGGGTCTAAGCATTTCAGTCCTGCAGCTGTTGATCCATAGAACATGGTGATATGCACATCTATAGCAACAGGAACTATCTCATCGGTGATCTCCGCGAACAACGGACTAAACCTGAGTAGGTAAGGTTCCCTGCAAGTTGTTCCTTCAGGGCAAACCACAACATCGCCCTGGCTAAGCATCTTGCTCATCTGTTTTCTATCTGTTTCACGGTCTCTTGATAAACGTACTGTTTTGATCGGAGAAATCGCTTCATTGAATCTGCTCATACTGTATGTGACAGCAGCGACAGGCTTCCCGAGAGCTAATCTGATATAGATAGGGTCTAGTAGTGTTCTATGGTTACAAGCATAGAGGACTCCTGCTGGTTTTTGAATGTTGTTGGCTGAGGTAAATGGTTGTTTGGGTTTAGATATAATGATTGATGACCCAGTCACTGCATGAATAAAGCCAGCTATTTGCATAGGCAACGACGTGCCGACAATGATTCTGATGAGGGAAATGAAAAGCCCAAATGGAAGCCACATAAACATAGCTATTGTAGAAAATGCAGTCGGCCTGAAACCCAATCTACTGTCGTGGAAGATCAGTGGCTTTGGATGTCTTCCTCTTTCAAGGATTTTCCAATTCCTTTTATCCGATTCTGCCACCGAGTATACTTCCTGTTGTCACTCCAAATAACAATAATAGTAATTAATTTTATGGTAACAAAATTAAAACAACTTGTGATAGCATTTCTTTGACAAAAACAAGTTATATTAGCAACTGCCTCGGTCTCATGAGTATCAAAAAGTTACAACATTGTGATCAAATCACAAGTTTGAATAAAAATTAATGCTTTATGATTTCATTGTACGTAGTTGGAAACGTTAAAACAATTAGATAATTAAGAAAAGAAAAATATATCATATTATTTTACACTTTTATACTCGAGGAATATTCCGATCTTTTTTTTTTTTTACACTTATAAATTACATAATTAGCACTAGATCTAGTGACATTGAAAATTTTGGTTGATACACGGCATATAATAATTAAAAAAAATGATATATATGTGTATATATATATATATAAACAAAGTTAAATGAAAATTATTTTATAATAATAAAAAAATGATATGTGTGTGTGTGTATATATATATATATATATAAACAAAGTTAAATGAAAATTATTTTTCAAAATGAGTTGGAAGACTAAACTATGTTGATCTTAATTGAAACTCTTTAAAATTATCACGAAAAACAGTTCTATCATAATTTTGTTTCTCCAAACCAAGGATTTGTCAATGATGTGCCTAGTTTATTTTTGTTAACATATATAATTTTTTTTCTAAGCCATCCCAATTTAACAAATTCCTCCCCAAATTAATCGACAAGTTATTTTTGAACCTATTAAAAAAGTATAAATAATATTTTTTATACTATTAAAAATTATATGAATTGTCCATGAACTTTTTCAAAATGTCATGTTACTCCCCTCACACTATTCATGCGCCACATACATGCGATTTTTATGATGTGTCGTATGTTTAGGATAATCTAATATTCGATTAATTTAAAAGATAATTTATTAAACGTGATAGTTTAGAAAATAATATATATATATATACATATATTATCCTGTAAGCAAATATTACGAAGAAACGAAAAGAAAAGAAAAGACAGAGAAAAAGGAATTGATGTAATCAACCTTACAATTTTGAAGAAGTTGCCAAAGAATAGTCATGTTGGAGGAGCATCCAATACCAATAGCATAATTAGATCCAATTTTCTTCTCATCAAGAATCAAACTTTCTTTTTTCTCCATTAAACCCACAAAAAACCCATTTATTACCATCAATTCTCTACCCAAAACACCCTCCACCCCAATATAATCTTTCAAGAACCCTTCAAACATGATTCTTGGCAACCTGCTCACTCCAATCTTATTCTCAAACCTCATAACAAGATCAAACCCCTCACTCCCAACATCTTCAAAAAAAAACTTAGGCAAAACAGCACTTCCAACTCTGAATTTATCTTTTCTTAACCCAAAAAAAGATATAAAAACCATAATCTTGAGCTCTATTTCTTTTCCTAGTAGAAAAAGAAAAGGGTATGAAAGAAGCAAAATGAGTGATCTTATAAGGCCACCAGCTTCAAAGGCTACAAGCATGAAGTACGGAAACAAAGATGATGACTTTAACAATGCACCTTCCATGTCAAAAACTATTGTGTGTTCTGATAAATCTTTTGATGATTTTTGGGCAAGAGAATTGGTGTTCATGATCTTCGATTCTGATGGTGAAAATCCTAGTTTTCTAAGGAGGAGTTTGGACAAGGAAACCAGAGTTAAAGAGGTTTGCATTCCAACTCTTGCCATCTTTTTTGGTATTTCTTTCTGTAAATTTGGTGAGGCTTTAAATAGGTTTAAAGAATTTTTTTTTTTTTCTTCAAGGAATAAAATTCTGCCAATAATTTCCCAAAGGTGCAGTAGAGCGGCGACTGATAGAGTACGTGTAACGTGTCTTTGGGGTAATGGTGCGACATGCAGCGATGGGCTCTGCCCCTACTGATATTTCATTCACTGATACTAATAAAATTATTTTATGAATAATTGAAGTCCCATGAACAAGAAAATACTTTATTTGGATAATTTCTTTTTCTTATAATTGGTGTTTCATATATATATAAGGACTAACATAGTAAGGTTAAGCGAATTAATTAAGTGCATTGATAGAAAACTTTGAACATATTTAATAATATTTTCCAATAATGAATAGTATAGGATGATTATGCTATTGATTGTAATTTAGTGACAACAACTTTACATGAATGAGTTTTGTTGTTCGTATAAATCGCAATAGCTTCTATCAATTTCAACAGGGCAATTCTATTTATTACGACTAATAATCTAAACTAACCATTACTGCTACTAATCAATCGTAAAAATTAAAAAAAAAAATTACCTAAAATGTTTCAAAAATAGAAACTAATTTGCGTTTTTTTGTAACCCCATTAGAAAGAAATAATGGTACTGACATGGCATGCACATGGATGAAATCTCTATCCATGTCAGCATCTAAATCATCAATGGGATTCACTTTCTGTTAATTCTAATAGTTAATATTTTTTAAAAATAGCTATTTTACTTTTAATGTTTTTTTACAATACTTAATATTTAATTCACACTTTATTTTCCCTTTAATTTTTTTCATATCTACACAAATTTTGCAATAAAATACCTATATTTAATTCACATTTTATTTTCTGTTAGCATTTTAAAAGCAATTTATAAATTAATCTAAAATAATTAGAATATTTTGGAAGTATTATATTTATAATATTATTGTGTTAATTTTATTAAATAGATTACAAGTTAATTAATATTCCAGCACTAACTATCAATAATAAAATTAATAATATTTTTTTTTTTTCAAAAACTTCTTAATATTTTAGACTGATGTTTTGTCCCTTTCGGATTTAGTTATTTTAATTGAACACTGGATCGTGGACCCAATTCTTAGACTGGAGTCCAAATGCCAGTGCAATTTGCCGAGACAGCAAACAAATTTTATGCTCCTCCCTTCCTTAAGTGTTGCTTTTGGAATTTTTTTTTTTAAATTAAAGTGTTTTTTCTAAAAAAATAATATTTATTTTTTATTTTCATTTTAGTTTTATATTTATATTAAATGATTTTTTTGATAATATATTAAATAATTAATAGAGTGATGAAATATAATTTTTAAAAAATAATTAATAATATTTTCAAATTTTCGTGATCATTTTATGAAAAATGATGATAAATTAATAATTAATGATAACATTATCGAGAAAATTTTCATGATCTGTTACCTGCAAGAAATAATAAAGGACCTGTGGAGATTTATGAATACTCCGACGGTCAAGTCAGTAATTGACGAATAATAAATGAAAATTCAAAGAGAATTCGAGCGCTAAGAATACCTGATTTTCTGCGTATTTATAGAGTTGTATAGTAGCGTTTAAATAGGAGTCTATGTTCCTATTTAAGTAGTACCCTAAATTAAACAATATTCCTTTTTAGAATTATTTAGTTATCAATTAATAATTTTTCTAATTTGTGTGAGATAGACTCAAAGTGCGGCTTTAAAAAAGTCAAATGGAAAGTTATGAGCTTGTTCACTTACAGAAAATTGTTCTAATTTTTCAGAAAAATTTTCTACAGAAAACGGAAAACAGAGATTATATTTATTTTAGTCAATTTTCTAAAATAGAAAATAGAAAATAGATTTTTCAATTTTCTAAAATAAAAAAAAATTAGAGAACTAATAAAATATATTTTCTAATTTTCTAAATCATTTTAACTTTACACACACATACATATACATATATATACATGTACGTGCATATGTACATATGTATATGTATATGTATGCATATGTATGTATGTACATACATAAATACATATACATATATGTATACATGTACTTATATACATATGTATATACATACATACATATACATATGTATGTATGTACGTAGACATACACACACACGCTTATATATATATATATATATGTATGTACATGCACATACACATATTTATATATACAATATGTGTGTGTGTGTGTGTGTGTGTATATACATATATATGTATGTACACACACACACACACACACACACACACACACACACACGTACATATGCATATGTATATGGATCTACATATGCATGCACATGCGCATATGCATATGCATATACATATACACATAAATGCATATAACATGCATATGCATGTATATATGCATATGCACATACATATATATATATACACACACACACATATATGTATGTATGTATGTATGTATGTATGTATGTATGTATATGCATAGCACACACATGCGCGCGCACACACACACATATATATGTATATGTAAATACATACATATATATAAAATATAAATATTCTAATTTACCATTTATTGATATGTATGTGTATATGCATATGTATTTATGTGTATGTAGGTACATACATACACACACATATATATATAAAATAATTACTCTAATTTTTCATTTATTTATATGCATATGCATATGTATATGTGCATACATACAAATATATATAGAAAATAAATACTCTAATTTTTTATTTTTTGATAAATAAACGCATTTTCTAAATTTTTTACAGAAAATAAATACTCAAATTTTCTAAAAAAATAGAAAACATAAAACTGTTTTCTGTAAGTAAACATACATTGTCTCTACGTTTTTTGGAAATCATAAAATAAAAAAAGAAAAACAATTAATGAAGATTTTTCAGGGCAAGAAAATAGACATTCTCTTAACAAATTAAGATATGGTGTTGCAAAAGTAATACTCCAAGTTGGTTTTTTTTTTTCCTTCTTTTAGAGATTTTAAATTTTAAATTTCCTTTTTCAATCTATAATTTAGAACTTTAATTTATTTCTCCAGGATGCCATTTCAATTTAGAATTAAGGAAAATTTAGATTAATCAAATGGGTTAGGTCGAGTGGAGTTGGATTAGATCAGTTTTAGATCATATTAATTTTCGGTCTAATCAGTTTTGGATCCAAATTGTTATCGAATTAAATTTAAAATTATTTTCTACAACATAAAAAAAATTAAATTATTGATTTAAATTTTAATTTCATATAATTTTTCAAAATTTTTTTCTTAAATACCATTATATTTCAATTACTTTTAATAACTTATGCAATTCTAAGAAAATATATTTATCAAAAAATAGAAAATATTTTTATGAGAGAATGAACCACTATTCTGTTTCGCATTTTATGAAATGGGGCATAGCACAACCACTTTGAAGAAAAATGGTCACCTTAAACCATGTATGCAGTGCCACGCGGCCACCGTTTCATTCCTTATTTATTATGGATTTGCATTTATTACCTTATTTATTATAGAAGCATAATTAATTAATTTGCACATGATATGACATGTGCATGAAAGTTTTCAGGCGAGTTTTGTTTTCTGGTGATGATAAGAACGTCCAACTGAATAATAAATTACATCCGTTAACATCCAAATCAGAAGACAGTACTTATGAAGTTGGCCGATCATCTACAACGTGAACATTTTGTCTAATATATAATTACTACTACGCTAATTAATTACTCCCTCCGTTCCTAAATAGGTGTTACTTTTGTTGTTTTCACTAGAATTAATAAATATTAATTAGACTTGAATTTAGAAAAAAAATTGAGTGATTCAATGTATATTGAGTTTTTCAATGTACAAATTTAAATCTAATTGGTTAATTTGTATTAGAAAAGAAAATTAAATTGAAAAAAAAAATAAATTGCATTGAAAATTTAAAAGTGACAGATAAATGGAATTTAGATTTTTGACAAAAGTGACAGATATTAAGGAACGGATGGAGTATATGTATAGGTTAAAATCACCTTATAATTTCTCAAAACATAATTAATTAATGCTGTTTATTTTCTTCCTTACCATCTAACAACAATATTTTCTTCAACTTTTTGTTAATTTTTTGGTTTTTGATTGAAATTTCAATGATGAAAAAAAATAAAAATTAGGTGACAAATTGTTGATGTGACTCTATGTAAGTATCAAATATACCAAATAAGTTTAAAGAAAAAAATATGTAAAAAGATGAATTTAAACTTAATTTAATTTCAAAAAGTCATAAGAATTATGCGATCTTTTACGAGGTGTATTATATTCTTATAACTAATTCATGTAGGATACTTAACAAACTCCATGCCTAAAGCTGAACACATGATAAAAATTTGGAGGATGAAATTTTCATGACTAGCCAATATCAAAAACTAGTGTATATAATATTGCGCGAATAAAATAGATTTTAGCCTAATTCAACCCCAAAAGTCAGTTTATGAAGCAATAATTACCTAAACATTCATGAAAAATATTATACTCTAATAAGTAGCTGATATGAAATATTTAACACAATATACCAAATATTAAAATAGGAACTTTTAATTGTTTTGGCCTAAAATCAACATTTTAACTTAACTTTTAATTGTTTTTATTTAAAATCATGATGAATGAGAAAACGAGAATGATCAAGTGGGGAATTGCTTATGAGACATTACATTAGAACTTTAAGAGCATATTTTCTTTAATTTTTTAAGCGGACATATATATATATATATTTCAAATAACATCTAGTGTCATATCAACAATCCATTAATTACCTTATATTCTTATTTTTCCTACCATTATGATTTTAAGTGACAAAATTTAAAAGTTATAGTATTATTTTTATAGTACAAAAATATATGCGGTAATTGACCTTTATTAGTAGTAAAAGTCAATCACCATAAGAATAATTAAGTCTTTAGAAGAGCACCCAGTACGGCACATTTGATAAATTATTATTTTCTATTACCATCAACATAATTTGCGTTCCATGAATTATCAATATGTGAATTAACTTATTTGATTATTCAAATAAGGTATATCCTAAATAATCTTTTGAGATATTTCCAATTTGCCTAATTAACTTAAATTCCTATAAGTTCAGAATGATTTTGTATCAAACTATAGCTTAAAATATTCAAATTACATTCATCTAATTTTCACCATATAAGATTAACTATTCTATATTAAAATATAATTGCTATAGCCTACAGTTCTCTTTTCAAGCCGGTAAAGAGTTTAAATTCCTTTAAATGAGATCCCAAATTCAATATTTATCTTGTGTATGAAATATATGTCATTAAAAATGTCACCTCTAATTATGGATCCGACAGTATCCGACTATAGATTAGTTAATTTTATAAATTTAAAAAAGTTAGACCAAAAATCGAAGAGTCATATAAAAAATTGCCATACAAATTATATAAGGTTAACTATTCTAAATATTTTAAAACAAAAATTATATATCCTATATCTTAATTTAGGGTTTCGAAAATGTGGGCTAACAATAAGATAATGGTTGGGCAGTTTAAGCTCAAAAAATCCGGTAGTCGAGCATATTATAGGTAGACGTTACAATTACAAAGTGATAATTAAATTAATGCTACCAGTAACCTACAAGCATTGTAACTATCGATTGGTGTCACGACGGTAATCTCTCAGCTAATCAAGGACTTACTATATATATATAAACTGCCAACATATTCAGATAAGGAGGGACTGACTGGCCTATCGACTTTTCTTCCTTATTCATTTTCAACATCACAAATACTAAAGACTGATCGCTGAAAACTCTCCTGCCAAAAATGTGTACATCCTTTTGCTCTTTCAGGTGACTTGCTGGTTGTAGCTATAGATATATAGCAAAAGGCTTGAACCAATATAAAAGCAAAAATTATATATATATTTGGAACACTTCTTATGCGAGCAAATGAATGGATTGAGATACTATGTGCATATGTATTTGGATGCATGTAGAGGCAAATTCGGAAAATATTTTTATAGCGGTAAAATTAGAGTTGACAACGAGTATGATAAATGCGGAAAAAAAAAAAGTGTCATACGCATTTGTAAATCCGTATATTAGTTAAGATATCCAAATATTACACGTACTCATTTAAATCATCCTAAATTTCATTAGTATTACTCGATCCCTATTTAAGCACTCATTTATCAATATTTTTAAAAAAATAAAAAAAATTAATACAAATCAATACAAAATTAAAATAAATAGAAATAATAAATTTATAATCAAACTACATGTATAAATATTAAGATAAATCAAATTAAATCAAATTGTCAAAATAAATCAAATTAGATCCGTATATCATAACAAAAATTAATATTCATTAAAAATAACTAACAAAAGTATCCAACTTTGGATAATGGATATCTAAAAATCTGAACTTGAATCCTATTCAAATCCATCATAAGTAGTGAAATTACTGCCTAAATCCATTTATTCACCATCATTATTCATCTTATTCGGGTTGGATAAGCAACCCATCTTGAAATGTCCCCTTCAGATTTAACCCTGGCCTAAGAAGAATGTATCCAACTTCGTCAACAAGGGATCATTGAGACAACAAAATTTGAGTGGGCATGTCAAGCATTCTATGTTAATAAGAGATCTAAACAAATCAAAGGAAAAAAGAGATTAGTAATTGATTACCGGTCTCTTAATAATATCCTTCGAGATAATAAATTTTCACTTCCAAAAATATCTTCTATGTTCCCTTATCTATCCAATGCTAAGATCTTTTCGAAGTTTGATCTAAAGGCAGGATTTTGATAGCTTGGAATAAAACCAGAAGAACGGAACAAGACAACTTTTTGCATTCCAAATCATCACTACCAATGGACTGTCATGTCATTCGGTTTGAAAGTAGCACCATCTTGTCCCATCTTGGGACAAAGATAATTTTGGTGTTTTTGGCAAATTTATTTCTGATTTTGGTGTGAGTTTTAAAATAATTTCGGATTTGGGTTTGTCAGAGACCTGCGGTTTCTGACGTCAGAAACCGCAGGTCCCACTTGGGGTTTCTGACATTTTATTTTTTTTTAAATGGGAGCTGCCGGAGAGCAGCTCCTCAAAAGGCTTTGCCTTTTGCCTTTGCCTTTCATTAATTTAATTTTTTTTTTATTTAGGGTAGTATAGCTGCAGCTCTGCAGCCTTAAGTTTTTTAATAAAATATTATTTTATTTTTTTAAAAATAGTAAATAATAATTAATAAATAATAAATAATAATTATTTTTATAAATGTTAAATTTAATAATTAATACAATTATGAAAATTTTATTTTTTGAAAATTCAAATTAATAAAAAATTATTATATATATAATTTAATTTGCAGGTGTTATATTTTTAACGTGTTATTATAATTAATTTATAAATATATTTATTAATTTGTAAATAAATACTAGTGCAGCTAGATCTCCGGTTACTTGTAGTGTCAATATTATTCAATATCGACGAAGATAAAAAAATTTCGGGCACAGTGATTGTTCGTCTTGAAAATTATAGCACCCATTAATTCAATCACATTATCTATTTTTTCTATTTTTACTATTCAAACGTGAAAACTAATAAAGTGAAAAAAAAGAATATTTTATATATATAAATTAATTTACAAATTAATAAATATATTTATTATATAATAAATAAATATATTTGCAAATTAATTATAATAACACATTAAAAATGTAATACCTGTAAATTAATTTATACATATAATAATTTTTTATTAATTTGATTTGTCATAAAATAAAATTTTCATAATTTATACGTATAATACTTTTTTCGCTTCCTTAGTCTTCACCAATGTTGTGAAAATCGGATCGGACGGTCGAACCGGTTTAATCGGAAACCGGCAGCTGGTCCGATTTTCACAGCATTAAAAAACGGAAGGTGATTAAAATGGGTTTGAGCCAGATTGAACCAGCAAACCGGGAACAACCCGATTTTTCCCTAAAGTCACCAAACGCTGTCGTTTTGGTGAAAAAAAAAATTACAAGGGATTAGGGCAAAGTAGCAGACGGGACTTTCATTTCTCCTTCTTCATTTTTTCTTCACTCCATTTGCATTTTCTTCACTCCATATTTGCATTTTCGGACCACCACACCCTGGTGTTCCTCATTTCTTAAGAAATTCTGGTAATTTTTTTTCTTCAATTGATGGGATTTACGATTCTGTTAGTTGCTGTTTTTTGCTGTTTTTAATAGGTGATCTAAAGTTTGTTTATTAACTAGCTCAAATTTTGCATTAATGATCCTTGCATTAATCTGTTATAGAAGTGCCATATCTGTTATAGAAGTGTTATAGAAGTGCTCTGTTATTTAGTCACTCGTTTCTTCATCCGAATTTAAGTAACCTTAACAATATTCAATTCTCATCAAGAAAACTAAACACTCAAACCCAAAGTGATAGAACCAAACTTAACCCGTTGAAACCCGATAGCAAATACAATGGGGGCATAAATTACTCTGTTCAAATTGGATTTTATATTGTTAACCAGATAATCACACATTCCTAGCTTATCATCCATGTATGATAAACTTTTGGTTGATTGTTTTTAACAACTTGCAATGATTTAATTTAACTTTAGGATTTTCTGTTCTTATCTGAATGTTTTAATGTATTATCTGCTGCAATTTTTTTCACTTAACTTGTTCTTTCTCCTTTCTTTCTTTGATGGGATTTTGATTATTCTGTTGCTTTACAATTTATTTGATTCATTTTTGTTTAACAAAACTGCTTCCTCATGGTAAAACAATCGTTGGCATTAATAAAATTAAAAAAATTTCTAACTGAATATAACAATCTTACCAACCTATCATCAATTAAAAAAATTAATAAAATTTTCTATATTATCATCAAAACTAAATATAACAAACTTCTAAAAACATGAAAGTCGATGTTTTACATTAATTTAACTACTTACCAACCTATCAAAAAATTAAAAAATATAATTGATTTTGTAACTTTTTGGATGCTTCCATTGAGTTTAGCCCAAATAAAAGTGTTTGAAATATTAATATATATGATTTTATTTTAGAATTTTAAAAATTGTGTATAGTTATATTTAATTATGTATTTTTTAAATAAATTTTAGATGATATGGAGCATAGTTTAGTTGAAAGCCAAGGAGGAGATGGAGATGGAGACGGAAATGGAGATGAAGATGAAGATGAAGAGGACTAGAGTCAAATGAATTTATTTAAATACTTGTTATTGATATTATGTGAACTTATTTAGATATTTGTTATTTATGTTTGAACAATTTATTTAATTTTCATATTTGCAAACTTGTTGAATTTGAAATTACTATTTATATGTTGATATTGATAATTAATAGGTTGTTTAAATGTATTTTTTATATATCATATTTTTAAATTTTTTATACATAATTATATTAATATTTAAAAAAATAAAAATAAAAACTCCGAATCAATCCGGTTCAACCAGTTGACCTGTGACCTAGTTGGTAAACCGAGTCAATGTCCGGTTCAGTTCTGAAAACATTGGTCTTCATGTTTCAAAGCAGGAGTCTGTCCCTCTCCCTACTCTCTGATCTATGTTCTTCTTCTTTCTATTTTTACTATTCCGGCGATTGATATTTTTTAGTACAATAGAGCCCTAACTTTTTCCGAGAAACAAATACTCGCATCCTATACTTGCTTTTTAGGAGAAAAAAGCAAAATTTCGGTGAAAAACAGTATAAGGTCAGAATTTTCGTAAGGTCAGAATTTTCATTCCTTACTTGATTATTATTTTTAATAACTGATGAATATATTTAAATTTTATTAACAATCATTTTGACTTGAAATCAATATAATGGGTGCTATAATTTTCAAGACGAACAATCACTGTACCCGAAAAATCTTTATCTCTGTGGACATTGAGTAGTATTGACACTGCAAGTAATCGGAGATCTAGCTGCACTAATATTTATTTACAAATTAATAAATATATTTGTTGTATAATAAATAAATATATTTACAAATTAATTATAATAACACGTTAAAAATATAACACCTGTAAATTAAATTATATATATAATAATTTTTTATTAATTTGATTTGTCAAAAAATAAAATTTTCATAATTGTATTCATTATTAAATTTAACATTTATAAAAATAATTATTATTTATTAATTATTATTTACTATTTTTTAAAAAATAAAATAATATTTTATTAAAAAACTTACGGCTGCAGACCTGCAGCTTTTTAGCTATAGGTCTGCAGCTATACTACCCTAAAAAATAAAATAAAATAAAATAAAATAATTAATAAAAGGCAAAAGCAAAAAAGCCTTTTGAGGAGCTGCCAGAGAGGCAGCCCCAGCAGCTCCCATTTATAAAAAAAAAATAATAATAATAAAATGTCAGAAACCGCAGCTGCGGTTTCTGAAAAACTCCAAATCCGGAATTATTTTAAAAATCACACCAAAATCAGAAATAAATTTGCCAAAAACACCAAAATTATCTTTGTCCCATCTTTATTCCAGAAGGCGATGACAAGGATTTATGAGTCTATTCTCCATTCCACGTTGGTGTATATTGATGATATCCTTCTTTACTGTTCCATTGAGGAAGAACATCACCAACTTCTCCAACAGTTCAAAGAGATTACTGTCCGATCTAAAGTTATGCTCTCCTCGTAAAAAATGCATGTGGCCAAGGCAGAAATTGAATCTCTAGATATGAATTTCAAAGAAGGGGCCTATCACTCAGGGGCACACATTGGTTCAGAACTTTTAAAGTTTACATATGAAAATCTCACCCACAAACAGTTTCAACAATTTCTTGGGATGGCCAATTATATCATAAACTTCATTCCTCATTTTACTAAGAAGACTAGTCCACTCAGGCAAATGTTGAAAAAGAGTCCACTTTCATGGTCATAAGAGCAAACAGCCGCAGTTAAGAAGCTTAAGCAAGAAACTCAAAACTTGTCTTCCTTGCAGATGCCCTCAGGCGGGCCCTGACACTCCAAACAGATGCCATCGACAAATTTTGGGGAGTAATTCTTCTTGGATAAGTTGAGGGAAAGGAAGCAGTGCCTTCAAAGAAGCAAAGTTACATTACCACTTCACTTTCAAGGAGATTTTGGCAATAAAATATGGAATCAGAAAATTTGAATTCCATTTGATTGACCAAAGATTCACTGTTTTTATGGATTGTTCATCTTTCCTAAAGATGTTGGAGTTTAAAGGAAAAACTCTTTTTAATCTCCAACTTCTTCGATTGAAAGAATAGTTCAGCAAATATAATTTTCATGTTGAGCACCTCGAGGGAGACAAAAACTTGATTCCAGACTTCCTCAGTAGACCACTCGATCAGTACTCTGTTATTCCTTTTATTTTCATGTTCCAAGAAAACTCCATGTAACACTCCAATACCCCTTTGGATTATTCATAGGTGTTAAACTAATGCACAACAATTTCAAAACAATATAAGTCTTTAACTGCAATAATTTTTTTTTCATTACATTACATTTATTAGTAAGTTTGTATAATATATACAACTTTCAATACATAACTACACAACCAAATCTTCTAAGAATTCTTTTTGATATTTTTCGATCTCCTCCTTATGCATGACTTCCATTTGGAATCTACTCAGTCATACCAAATAATGAACTATTAAGTACAGCTAAAAATTCACTTAAGTTACTCGGTTATCTTAGGCTTTAAATGCATTACCCGACCACTAACATTATCCTTCATTAATTACCTTTTTGCATGTTAACATATCAACTACTCGCTCGTGTTCATGTTTCTCACTAAAGATTTATTTCACTCTATCTAGGTAAGATCATTTGAAAATGCAATTAAGACCATTTGAAAATAAGTGGCTTTTAAAGACGATCCAAATATGCCATCCTCTCATAAACCCGTCAAAAGATAATTATATTCGACATAGCTTTGTAAATTATTGTACTCCTTTCCTTTTAGCATGTGTATCAATTGATTACTTTTTATCCTTTCGTTTGTCTATTGCGTGACTCAGTTCAGCTGAAATTATTATCTGAATATCCAATTTAATATTCTCTCCTCCATACTCCTACCATTCCTAGGTAAAATAACACATAATAAAAGAGGCAAAAAAAAGTATTGAAGAGTTAGGGGGTAAAGTAAAAAATTCTCATGTGAACTTTTTGGTAAAGCAGTAAGAGCATTTTAGCCTATTATGCACTTTAAATGAGATGATTGAGTATTGAAAAATCAATTAGGAAATAAAAAAAATAAAAATACATCCAATCATAAAATAAACTAAAAATTTGTCATGTAAAAGACATTTTAATGGGACAATTTTGTCCCTAAATGCATGTGATTTTAAACCATTGAATAAAAATAAATAATATTCAATTTTGATTTAATATTAGTAGTAAAAGACCGGTGAGCAACGGGCAATGGTGCATTGACACATGAATTATTTCAACAATACAAAAGTTAATTAGAGACTAGACCAGACCAGACCAAACCTTATGGTCCTATCCTATAGGCTACAGTTGTTCATAAATACCCTTGCCTTTTGGAGCACCGAAACAGTTTGGACAACAGAAAATGTATCCAATAATGGCTACCAGTTCACTACTGCTAGTCAGCTACAGATGAAACGAAAATGACTGAAACAAATAAAAGTTAAAGAAGTATTTATGTGAAAATAACTGCAATAGAGACCTTCAACGTAAGGTAATGAAGAATAAGATAACAAATGTGTTTTGTGTATTAGCCACACAATTTTGCGAGTTAACCTTATCAATTTATCTTATAAAAGAAAGAAAAGGGTTAAAAGAAGGTTTTGCTTCATTTAAGTGATCTTAAGGCAGTGGCGGAGCCAAGTATGGCAAGGCCACCTCAAATTTTAAATTTTTTTCAATAGGTTATTATATCAAAAATCGCAAAAGGGACTTATAAATCTCTGAAATTTTTGATTTTTTATTATTAAATTTTGGAATATTTATTTCCTAATATTGAGCCATTAAAGTTTTATTTTTTTATACATTAAACTCTCAATGAATGAAAAATATAAAATTAAATAGTAAATCACATTTCATGCGTTTTTGATATATACAACTTAGTCTCAATTTGATATGCCGTTATTATACCCTTGTCAATTTAAGGTTGAAATACTAATATATAATCGTGATTAACTTAAAACTAACAAGAAATACAATAGAGTGCATCAAATTAAGATGCAAATACTAAAGGCATGCCAAACAAAATGCATAATTTAATTTTATATTTTTCAATTATTGAGGACTTAACATGTAATGCGCAAAATAAATGTTTAGAGATTTAATAGCAAAAATTAAAATTCAAGAGTTTGTAAATGAGTTTTGCTTTAAAAATAATTTAAAATTAAAATGAACTTTTCCCCCCGTAAAAAACTATTATTGGTTTTGTAAAAAATTAAAATTATATTTTTAATTCTACTAAAAAATTCAAAATGCACATTTGTTATTTAATTAATGTACAAAGTTAATAAATAATTGAATAAATAAATTATTATATTTACACAATAAAATTTAATGATTGATTACTATCTAAAGACAAATATATCATTCAATTATTAAAATAAAAAATTTTAATCAATTTTCCTTCTTTCCAAATTTGTGTGCTACAATTTAATTTCTCAAATAAACAAAAAAAATCAATTTTGCCCTTAAGCTTTTTCTTACTTTCAATTTATTCAAAAATTGATTTTTGTACTAAAATATTGAAACAATTGATAACTACTTCACGAGTTATCAAAATAAAAAATTTCAATCAATATCACTTAGTTCCTAATTTCAATATTATTATTTATCTAATAAAATTAGCAAAAAATCAATTTATCTTTTAATTTTTTTTTTATGACAACTAATCTGTTTAAAAATCATAATTTGAACTAACTTGGTATGTTATTCGCAATTTGTTGTCAATATATGCCTTTTTTTGTCCAAAATAATGTGAAATTTACACCCTAATTAAATAGAAAAATAGTCAAATTCTTAATTATTTGAATTATAAATAATTTTCCAGGTAGTTGTAGATTGGTAGATCATGAAAATATAAAATTTTAATTCGATAGTATGTATATATTGCATACTAATGTTGTAATGCAGAGGCATGATTAAAGCCCAAATTCAACAATAATTGTCTTGGTAATGAAAGATAATAAAATTAAATATCCTCCATCGCAATTGTCTAGAACAACAGATTAATGATTAAAATAATGTTTTGACAAGAAAATAATTAACTAAAATAATGTGAATTTAAATTAAAGCCATAAAACCATAACAAGTACAAACTTTTTAATCATCTTAATATCCGAATAAATTTGATTTTTTTGTGCTCCAAATAGCAGGAATATTGGCAGGTCCGATGGCTTGAGTTCTAATTGTTGGCAAAGGCCGAATCAAGGTTGGATAAAGGTTAATGTGGATGCTACATTGTTTGAAAATTCCTCTTCTGCAGGTTTCGGTTTTGTTCTTAGAGGGGCAGATGGTTTTTTCAAGGCTGCAGGCCATGGACCTCTTCTGGGTGTCTCTTCTCCGATTATTGTAGAATGTTTAGCTATAAGAGAAGTCCTCAGCTGGTTACATGGGAGAAGTTTGGACAAGATTATTATTGAGTCGGACTGTGAAATGGTCATAAAAGCACTTAATTCACATTCTAAGGTGGAGTCTCCATTGGGTCTATGTCTGGATGATTGTGTTTTTCTTGCTTCTTATTTCACAAATATTAGATTTATTTTTAGTAAAAGGTCAGCGAATATTGTAATTCATAAATTAGCTAGAGCTGCAAATTTTATGTCTGGACTTCACATTTGGTTGGATTTACCTCCAACATTTTTATTATCTTCTTTATTAGCTGATTCGTTCTAATATAAGACCCAATTTTATTTAAAAAAAAAAATACAGTTAGTTATCCATTGAAAAATTAAACATTTATTAATTAATTGCATAGACCAATTTGAACTCAATTTTAACTAACAATTGTTCGAAATTTTTTTTTCCAGCCATAATTTCAATTAAATAACAAGAGTTAAAAATAAATAAGGGAAGCTTCTTACAAGCCGCAAGTAATTTTACAAAAGTTCAAAAGACCGGTTACAATTTCCTTAGTTGGCATCTGCAACATCTGTTGAATTTGAATCCCTTCATAGATGTAGAAACTCTGATTGAAAAGTTAAAAACACTGAAAACGACCCCGAATGAGTTTCAGTCAGTTACAAAATCAGAAACAAAGGCGCGTTGAGACCAATCAGGAGATGGATAAATGATACAGAGAAGTGTAATTAAGCACTGATATAGGCAATTTATATCAACTTCTGTAAATATATTTGCTCCTTTCTAAGCCAATTTGATACGATATTTTGTCCTGCCCACGGAGCTCAACGATATGCCAATCACCTCGACCACAATCACACAGTGGCGTGAGGCTGAGACTAACCGCAAATGAATGAATCATTCTCTTTACAAGAGAAGATTAGCCAGAGTTTCACGAAGTTTTTTCAAGTATGATACACCAATTTGATTTGTCGAAAAACCGATCAACTACTACTGCATTATTCATGCCAGTTACTAACCTGCGAAAAACATATACAAAACAAGTGAGCTAGAAGGGAAGATAGATGGGGAGGAGTCATGAAGAAAACGTTCAGGCACTTGCCTTACCAAGTTAGAGTAATGGCTCAGAACATTAATTTCAATACGTAATAGCAATGGCAATAACAAGCTACCACTTTTCAAAGCATTTAGTTATGTGTAGCTATATATGATGAAAAATGTATTACCTTTCAAGTTCACCTTCACTGAAAACATGGTAGTATCTATTGTACACTACAGCACCCTTTTTATCATCTTTTTTTGCTAGACCACTTTCAAGAGCGCAAGCAGATGCACCACTGACTTCAACACGATGATATGGTAAATGCCAAGGGACAAAATATTCCTGTTGATTTTCCTCATTTCTCTCATATTCAGAAACCCTGGATTCATTTTCATTTTGTGATTTTAAATGCATTGTTTTTCTCAATCCCTCATCTGCATTCTCCTTGGAATCTTTCAATTGTCCTCTAAAAACACTCTCCTCTGTTTCTGGGATGCTCTGCAAGCTAATGGATGATGGGCTACGGACACGAGGACTACCCGGTCCTATCCACTCATCTAGATACTTTTGGGTGAGAGGAGTCCATTTGGCAAGGAGAGATCCATCTTCCTGTTCAACAGCCCAAACAGTTATTAGCACCAGACCACCCTTTTTGACAACTCGAACCAATTCATCGATTGCTTTCTTTCTCCTATTTTCCGTACTTAGGTGATGCAAAACGGCTATTGAAATTGCAGCATCACCAAAGCCAGTTCGGTAAGGAAGATTTACTGCATCCCCAACCAGAACTTCATGTCCTCTATCTGCACAAATTTTGATAAGTGGTGCACTTATATCACATCCTATGAAAAAGCAATCCGGATTCAGACCCAAGTACTTCCCATTCCCACATCCTGCGTCCAATATGAGAGACCCTTTGGCCAAGGAATCCAAAAATGTCGCAACCTTTGGCCACTTAGCAAACCTGGTGGAACTAAAATGTGGTGCTATAGCATCATAAACACGATGCACATACTTCTTTTCAATTTCAGGGGTGGATATCCCATGCGAGGATGAACAAGTCTGTTCTTCACCAACTGTTTCAGATTGTTCAAAGTAAGCTTCCACATCAGATGAAAGAGTGCACAAGCTGGAAGAACCTTTTACTTTGATTTTTCTCATGTTTTTTAAGATTGCAGAATCGCTAACACTACTAAACTCAATACTGTTGGGAGCGAAGGCCTTCCAAGATGTTTCACTGAATCTTCTCAGTCTTTGAGCAATAAGGACCATCAGCTTGAAGCATACACCCTAAAGGGAAACGATCCTGCATGAGAGCAAAACTTGGTCAGGTGATTCAACATGGACAAATTTTAATAAGTAGTTATTGTGCAAGCAGGAGAATGAAACTAATCAGAACTCAAAAGCGGTTTTTCCTTACCGAAAAGTCTCAACTCATCCAATACTAGCCTAATTAGAAGAAAAATAGTAGAACATTTCACATAAACATAGAAGGATTGCCCATAAACCGATAAGTTAACTGTCCCAACCCATCAAATTCCCAAGCAAGCTTTCACATGTTGTTCAGCGCAGCAAAATTACAATACATGCAGAGGAGGCATTATCTTATATAACATATTTATTATCAATATAACATCCTCCAAATCAATCACCAACCTATTCTTTATGCAAAAAGCTGCTGAGTCTTAACTGAGGGAGATCAAGAATTCTAAAGCCTAAACTAATGATGCTTAGATCAATAAACCACTAGGCAGCATTCCTATAGTGGACAATTGTGATACACCAGAAATTACAAGGAAAACAATGCAAGGATGCCACAAATTTGTAAATGTTATCCAATTTATTAACTTCAGTCGAAAATCATATATCCCTCTTTCAAATTCTGTCAAGAACTAGAAAAGCCAGGCAATAGACACACTGAAGTAGAGAAAATCATCACTGCCCACAACACATTGCTGTGAAGAGGGAAAAAAAATGTAATGAAGATTGGAACTGGACTAAGATGATTTCTAAAAGCAACATAAAGCAAAATAAGGAATTACTGCCCAGTCAAATGATACCATATAACCTGTAAACGCTTCGACGCACAAATTTTTTTTTTTTTTGGTCGAAGCTTCGCCTTACAATTGAAAGATATATACTCGTAAAATGCAATTTATATAATCGAAATTTGACATTGAGAAAAAGGGGTCTAACCTGATTGAACAAAAATAGCGTCTTCGGGCGATTATGATACGGCGCCAAAACTAGGGTTTTAGAGGGGAGAGAGGGGATTTTGGTTACACGAAAAAAAAAAAAAAAAAAAAAAAAAAAAGAAAAGAAGTGATAAGTTATATCATAAAGAAAATGAGCTCAATTTTCATTGGCTATTGTAGTTTAGAATGCAATCCATGGTTAGCCCATAGACCTGAAATGAAAAATTTCGGGTTAAGCCTGATCCAATTGTGGCCGCTGCTAAAGTTTCAAAATTACACAACTATACAAACAGAAAAAATAAAAAATAAAACAAAAATACATAACACAAATATTTCAAAAATATAACATTTTAAACTTTTAATTTCATTTATACAAAAAAAATTTTACAAAAATATCACTTTCTCTGTTTGCTCCCTCACTTCAAATTTTCACTCTCCCGGTTATCCTATTTCATTTCTCTCCTTCGACGCTCGCTGCCCTACCCATTTTCTCTTTCTCGATCATCGGCGATCTATTTTTCGACCTGCGGCACTCTCCTTCAGTTTCGATTTGCAGACCACGGATATTCTCCTGCTCCACCAGCGCATACTCTCCATCTCTCCATATCTGCGCAACGTTTTGTTTTCTTCACTCTTTTTTTTCTCTCTTTATTGCTTAAGATTGAAGTCAGAATCAATATGTGAAATATTCTATTTGATTGTTGACAAAAATAATTTTGATTGATTTTCGTTTTCCTGGATTTTTACTGACAGCATTGTGTATTACTCATATGTGACTTTCGTGTTCTAGGCCTTAGGTTTATTAATTTACTTTTATTGTCACACAGTTTTCCATTTGCATTTTTTGTTTTTGTTGATGGAAATGATCTCGATTGATAAATTTTTTTTCTAAAGGATCGTTGTTTGTTTCATTTATGCTTTTAATTAAGAGTGGTGTTAATATTATTGCCTTCAGATAGTTGTTTTATATGAGTATTGTGTCTCTAAATGGAAAATGCCACTGAGATTTAATTAATTTCTTATTTCTAGTCGTAACACGAAATGGTTGAGTGAGTTGTGTTTGACAGTGTAGGAGAATGGGAAGGGAAGTTATATTTCTAGAGTTTTTGTTCTTTTGCTAATCTTGTGGAGTTAATTAGTTTTTTTCTTCCTTCCCTCCTCTTATTGTAAATTTGCTATTTGGAATATATACGGGAAGAGTCAATGAATTTTATTTTTACAGTTATGTAGTGCCCATGAATGCTTCAATACTTTAGCCCTCGTATATTGGTGAAGTAGAGAAAGAATGTATGCTATTTTCTGTTAATTGTTAACTCGTATGTAGATAAAGAATCCAGTCATTATTAATGTTTTTGTCATGTTTTACTGGCTTTTTCTTTACTAAAAAAAAGCAAATTAATAGATATTAACACACACTTTGAGGTCTTTTATTTGATTCATGTTTGAAGAGATTGTTGAGCACTTAGTTTAGATAATACACAAATAAAATGAATTAAAAATTACCTTTAAGAAATAGTTTAGACAGAATATTTTTTTTTTATGAATTAAGTTACTGTTAAATTTTGCATGTTTAAATGTGCTTTCATTAAATTTGAAGTGTTCTTCATTTGCTAATCATATCTCAGCTAAAATGGTTCAAACTCGAACAAGTTCTTCTCCTGCACCAAGGAGCACATCACAAATTATTAACAAAATGAAGAAAACAGATGCTGACGCAGATTTAATGATCATAAAAGAGACAAAAAGGAGAAGAACTAAAATTCAAACTCCAGATTATGATTCTCATAATAAAAAAAAAAAAAACAAAGGTATAATATTATATAATGCAAATATAAATGAATAAAGGTATGATTTGAGAATGCATTGATAATTATTTTTTTATGTGTATTTATTATGTATGTGAATATGTTGTATACAGTGTAAACTAGCTCTGCGTATACTAGATGTGTACTTGTTGTGTATATAGAACCATTGCTTTATTAAGATTTTGAATGGGTTGAGTTGCCTAGTGTATAATTCGGCTACACCACATTAGCATGTTAGTATACCTTATACTGTATAATTTCCTTATAGTTTCATTTTCTACTTTTTCTATTTTATATTTTTCTATAGGAACAATTAGTGTCATGAGTCGTCACCTCCGTGCCGACTCGTGACAGAAGCGTATCATTACGAGTCGTCACCATAGTGCCGACTCGTAACGGAGATACAATTAGTGTCACGAGTCGTCAACTTCGTGCTGACTCGTGACAGAAGCTTAGCGTTACGAGTCGTCACCATGGTGCAAACTCGTAACAGGGATATAATTTGTTTCACGATTCGTTACCTCTGTGCCGACTCATGACAGAGACTAAAGAGTACGAGTCATTACCTTCGTGCCGACTCATGCTATGGAAAATATTAAGCGTCACGAGTCGTCACCTTCGTGCCGACTTGTGACAGAGAGGATTGGTGCGTATACTAGATGTGTACTTGATGTATATTGTGCATATACTAGATGTGTACTAGGTATATATTGTGCGTATACTATATGTATATTGTGCGTATAATAGATGTGTATTTGATGTGTATTAAATGTATATTGTGCATATACTAGATTTGTACTTGATGTGTACTAGATGTATATTGTTCATATACTATATGTATATTATGTGTATACTAGATGTGTACTTAATGTATATTGTGAGTAAACTAGATATATATTGTGCGTATACTATATGTGTACTAGATGTATATTATTCATATACTAGATGTATATTGTGCGTATCCTAGATGTGTACTTTATATATATTGTGAGTATACTAGATGTATATTGTGCGTATACTAGATGTGTACTTAATGTATATTGTTAGTAAACTAGTTATATACTGTGCCTATACCAGATGGAACTTGTTGTATACTATGAGTAAATTAGATGTATATTGTGCATATATTAGATATGTACTTGATGTATACTATGTGTAACTTCAATTTAAAAAAGCTTGGATGATATTTATGGGCTTCAATTTGTCTATATATGTGTCTATACTTGATGTGTACTTGCTAAATACTATATGTAAACTTGTTGTATATTGTATTTATATTTGACTACTAGTTGATGTATATTGTGTGTATTTGATCTCTTGTCCCATATGTTTGTCTAAATTTACTAAAAAATCACTCCCAAGAAGCATCATTCTCTGAATCAACAATGCAAAAAGCTAAAAAAAATATTTTTTAATCAGTATCTTGAGTTGAAACTGTTATTAAAGTCCCTCCATATGCTGCCTTTAAAAATGTACCATCTACAACTATTATTGGCAAGTAATATTTCGAACCTTTAACAGATACATTTAAAGCAATGAAAAGGTATAAAAATGACAAGTTATCTTGTGTCTCTAGTTGAATTGTAGAGCCACCATTTGTCTTTTGAAGCATATACAAATATCTTGGTAATAATGAATATGAATCACATGGGTTACCTCTAATGATATCCATAGCTCTTTCTATTGACCTCCAAGCTTTTATATAATTGATATTCACTCCATGTTCATTTCTCATATCTCGCATTATGTCAGCTGGTGTGTATACAGTCTTTACATCCACATATTTTAATTTGATCAAACCAGCAATAATAGCTGATGTTGCTTGCCTTTTACTGCTTAATCTTAGCTTCAAACTGTAGAAGTTAGTAACTTTGAACACTCTAATTTTGAATATCCTAGTATTTCCTTGTTTTGAAGCTTTTAATTGCCATGGACATGGCTCATCCAAGCAACAAATCTCATATCTTCTTTCACGTGATCTATATACCTTGAATTGGAAATCATTATTTATTGCAAAAAGGCTTAATGTTGTTTTCAGCGTATCCTTATCTTTAAAAATTTGTCCAACTTCAATTCTTGAAACCCTTGGATTTGTTAAAAATTCTTCTTCATCTCGTTCTACTTCTTTGCCATTGTTATTCAAAATGTCAACAATTTGTTTGCTCACCAAACTAACATAGTTCATCATGTCTACAATTGCTTCATCCTGGTTGATAGATGGTATATCTTTATTCAATATTAAACTTGTTGCTTCAGGTTCAACTTCTATCATTCCAAGATCACTTGAGACTGTTTTGAAGCTTTCTCCTATAATAAAAATATTTAAATAATTAATTAAAACAAAAAAATTTATTGAATATTAAAAGTGAGTAAAAAAATAAAAAAACGGAGAGAGAGCGGAGAGGAGCAGCAAATGCAGGAAGCATGCAGAGCCAATTACTGGCCTAATTAGCACTTTGAATCCTTGTCACAGTACTTCACTAAAATATGAAACTCGTGACCTAAGCCAATGAAAATATAAGCTACAAATATCCAAAGCAATGATTAACAGCCATCAACGAGCACATTGAACAAAGATATATCAGTCCATAAATGTCACCAAAACAATCAAAATAATGACATTATTCTCATCGCCATACCAATTATTTTTTTACTAGCTCCACAAATTCATACAATAGCAACATCACAATAATATTTAAAATTATCAAAAATAATTTCAGTAAATTATCTGTTTCACAGTTCTCCATTTTTGTAATGCATAATGGATATGATTTGAAACATGGTTTTTTGATTTTTAACTCCAGATAGAAGAGCAGTGTCATATCGTCTTTTTATTTTAAATGGTGGATATCCATCTCCATGCCAATAACATATTTGATATTCAATATGCTATTTTCAATACCTATATTCAGCTGTTTACTTATTAAATCTACAAAATTATCAAAGCTGCAACCTGATGGAATTAGTATTCCATCAACTTGAAAATCCTGGTAATCATTTTGTTCACTCCATTTTCCATCATATTGCCTCAAAACTAGAATTCCTCCATTTTCCATCATTGTAATATCCTATAAAAATACACATATAAATCATAATTAATTTCTAAAAATATTAAACCATAATCTCGCAGCAGAAAGAAATAAATTAAATCAAAAATTTTGAAAGTTAAAAGAAGTTGCAAATGCATTCAATCAACATAAAAATTAGTGCCACGAGTTGTCACCTCGGTGCCGACTCGTGCCAGAGACCAAAGAGTACGGGTTGCCACCTTCGTGCCGACTCGTGCTAGGCAAAATATTCAATGTCACGATTCGTCACCTTCGTGCCGACTCATGATAGAGAGATTTGGTGCTAAATGAAAATAAAACAAAATTACATTAAAATACCAAAGAGTACGAATCTTCACCTCCATCAAAAACTTCAGTAAATACCAAATGAAAATAAAACAAAAATTCTACATATAAAATGCAATTAAGAAACATAAAATCAGAATTACATTAATAAATAACTTATTGGTGAATGTTGATTTCGAACGGTGAAGGATTAGTTTGAGGAAAAAAACACAAACGATGAAAGACATAAACTAAATAGAAATAGAGAGTGTGAGATGAGCGAAATAAACTACAAACAGGGAGATTTTTCAACCTAGTATCTAAGATGATATATAGGTAATCGATCGAACCAGAGATTATAAAAAAAATAAAAATGTAATAAATTGAAAATGAGAAAGAAAAAGGAAAACAGATAACAGAAAACAGATGAGCAAAAACGAGAGGAAAAAACTGAAAGAGAAAACAGAAAATGCAGTAAATAAAATGGGTATTTATGTAATATAATTAACAAGGAAAGTATAAATATGAAAAGCAATTAAAAAAAGTTGTATTTATGAAAGAAAAACTAAAAATGTGGTATTCAATGTAATTTCCTCAAGTTTCAACTCATTCTTTTGGGTCGATAGGCCCATATAATTTTATGAATATATTTCCATAATGATAACACATTATTTATTTTGCTCTAAACAAAATATATTTACATATTTTAATACCTGATTTCGTAGTTGTCCTTGTCATTTTTTTTTAATAGAGGTGCACATTATTCCATTCAATTTGGGAATCGAAAAATCTCCAATTTTATTTTAAAAACTAAAAATTGTTAAATTGAAGTTTTGTAATTGTATTAAAAAAAGTTTTATATTTTTCAAAATTCAAAATAATTCAGCATGGTTATTCAACTCTTTTCGATTTTTATAATACAATGCAAGACTACTATTTAAGATAATACAATTTTTTTACAAAAAAGAATAATCTGATAAATTTGGTGATATTATCACCAAAAACTAAATAAAACTTCTATTAAAAATTCATTAAATAAAAATATTCAAATAAATAAGAATTACAATTCTCCATCTCAATAAATAGTATGAAAGTATATTCGGAACAGGAGTCAAACTAAAATTAACTTCATACGTTTCTTCGATTTAGTTTCAAAAACTTCATAATCTAAAACGCCCTACGGTTTGATATGTATTTATTCCTTATAACTAATTCAAACATTTAATTGTTAACATAGGAAAATATTTTTATTTTTACTCATTTTATTAATTAAATCAATTGCTTTATTAATTTAATTAATTGCTAATTCATTTTTATTGCAAACTAAATTTGGGTGTGTTTGGGCTAGATTTTATTTAAGAATTTTTTTTTTCTTAAAAATAAAATAAAAATACGTTCGTATAAATTTTAACTTTTTGTTTTTGTTAAAAATATAGAATGTGTTTTATTAACATTAAAAAAATAAAAACCCTTAAACTCAAAAGTGGTTTTTAGGGTTTTGTCTACAATTTATTATTTTATCCTTTCAACAATACTGCGGAGACCACCCACTTTCTTCTGCCTCCGTCAACTTCCTTCATCAATCTCCGTCGAAAGCAATTAGTTCCTTTTTTTTCTCTCTCTCTCTCTCCTTTTTGGATTATGTTTTCTTGTGCGTCTTCTCTCTGAATTTTGGTTTGAGAATACCCTAAACGCATTAGTGATTAATCACCAGACAAACACCATGTCGGATTATTCTGCTAAAAGTTATCTTTTAAAGGCAAAATAAAACTAGTTTATAAAGATGAAATTCTGTTTATGTTAGATAATTATTCATATAAACTGTTACTATATTAAAATTGATAGGTATTTAGTCTCAACTAGGCAGTAATATGGTGGACAGTATGTCGTTCTCAAGGTTCCATAGTTGGTTGCATAGCTTAAAATTTTTTTTTTTTTTTGTGTTCTTGAATTAATAGCAGATGTATTTAGGAAAAAAAAAGAATCAAACCAATTATATGCTTTCCTAAATATTCAAGTCTCTCGAGGATTACGAGAAGAGATTTCTAAGAAATTGGGGTTGTTAGAAATAAAATATTGACTTAGAACTTTTATAAAAAAGGTGATAGGCAGAAAAAGTAGACCAAAAAATTGTGTGCATGTCTAACACCCATATTACAAAATTCACAAAAAAGGAGAGATGAAAGGAGGAACGGTACCATAAGGCGCCATAGTTGATGACAACCTGCAAACATAATTTTATATATATAAATGATAAAATGATGAAGAAATCAATTAATAAAAGAAAAGAAATAGTGTGAATTTTGGGTGGAAACTTCTGAATAGGAAGGAGAAAAATGGGATTATACACGATACTTTAACAAAATAGCGAAACTAGTATTTCAGAGTCATATGAAACTGTTATAAGTCGATTTCATCAAATGAACAGTATTCAAAATGTAATAGTACAGAGATTGTGGTTAAATTATAATAATTGACATTTATATTTTTATTTTTTAAAATAATCATTGATTTTTTTTGTTATTATGAATTTTTTTAATGAATTTAAAATTTCATTAAATATTTATTATTCAATATTAATAATTAGATAATATATATTTAGTAATGGATATTAGAAATATTATAATTAAAAATTGTGATGTCGTTTTTAAATTTAGAAAATAAATAACAAAAATTAAAAACAGTTTCTAAATTTTAAAATATTAAAAATAAAAAACATACAGTCTTATCAAACACACACAACTGAAACTAAATTGGCAAACCAAATGTTGCAAAATTTTTGATGCATAATATTATTATTTTCCAGCTATGAATTATTAGCATAAGATTATCAAAAAGAAAAAGAAAAAGAAAAAAAAATTCTAGTGAAAAACACAAGTGATACCAAATTTATTTTGATAAATATTGTGGTTTGATACGTAATAAGAGCAATTAACGGTTATGATTTAAAAGAAATGTATAAATGAGTAGAAATTTTATTTAGTAGTGTAGAAATTAAGGTTATTGTGGAAATACATAGCTTTTTGTTTGTGTAATGGATTGAATTGATGGTGCCGTTTTGGATTATTTGTGGAAAATGGATTTTTGGTCAGCACTTTTCAAGAATGAATTGGAATTTTGTGAACAATGCCCCTCCCCTTTTATTGTCAATCAATCTTCATGGGCAGTGACCCTCCAGCGTCCCCTATTCCAAAATTTCATGGAGACAATCACTTAGCCACGTAATTTGGACCCGTCTCCGCGAGTTAAAATATATACTTATTTAAAGTCATTTTTTTTAATAAATTAAAGTTTATAAATTTATTATTTTTTTCAAAAATAATTTAAATTATTCTACGACCAACTTATATATATGTAATTACAATTTATAAATTTTGTTTAAAATTTTTGAAATGAAATTTTGTCGTGTATAATCGATTTTAAATTCAATTCAATTCTCCGTTAATTCACGAATAACTATAATTTACTCAAACTTTGTAGGTGGCGGGATTCTCTTTGAGTATATTTAAAATTGCAGCCATTGTTATGTTTCTATGCGAGATGGACGTTTCAAAATTGAACCTAATTTGTCCAATTTGTATGAATACAGAGAATTGTCTAGCTATAAAAATTGTCAAGTAACACTACATACGTACGAGGTGGGTTTCCAAGAAATTAATGGTGCTTCAATTCCTTGCAGCAGCCTGTTAATTTCCACATGATTTAGGAACCTTTTTTTATTTTAAAAATGAAAACCCTCCATGTTTTTTTTTACGTGACTATCTGGTAATCGGAAGGCACATGCTTTATGACAGTATAGTTAAAGAAAAATAATAGTTCAATCAACCACTTAAATGAAATAAACTTGGTTTTTTTAACCCTTTTTTCATGGATTAATTAATTCAGTAATCATAAAAATATTTATAGGCATTATAATATTGTGGTCACAGAACAAAATTTTGCAACCATAAAATCATTAAAAAATTTTGTCAATAATTTTAGCCGCATTATACAATTTTTAAATTTGATCCATACAATTTAATGTCACATAAATTGATATGGCTTTTTGAAATTGATTGATCGGCATCAAAATTTGTACGGTCTAACTTTATCGACTTTGTCTCTAATTGGAACAAATGAATTTAAATTGTAAAATTCAATTACAAATGAATTTTATATTGAAATTATTTGTAAATGAATTACTATGTTTGGAATAAAATTACTAAAATATAAAATTAAAAATGCATTCCTTATTTTTATAATTGGAATAAATGAATAAAGAAATTCATTTATATTTTATTTCCTAAAATATTCTCAATGCCAATTTTGATGACTTTTTCCAATTATTTACAATAAAAAAATTTAACAACCATTAATCATCATTTTAAATTTTTCGACATATTAAATTAATGATAACATAATTTAAAAAAAAAATTCATATATATATTAACCTTCAGTGCAGAATAGTGTTAGGAGAGAGGGAGAAGAATAGTCGTGCGAGAGTAAGAAGAACAGATTACGTTAACTGTATAAAGATAATTTATTTTTAACAAATGATCAAGAGTATATTATAGTTTTTTTAAATTTAATTCTTAAAAATATGAAATTTATTTGCAAATTTCACATATTTTGATGGTATTTGGTGAAAATTTCATAAATTCTTATATTTTTTGTATACCAAGTATAAAAAATAGGAATTACAAATGAATTTTATAAAATTTTATGAAATTTATTTGTTTTAAACAGAGTTTTTATGTTCGTGAAATTTTTATTTTTTATTGTTACTATTATGTTATAATTTCTATACTTTTTATGACCAAACAATTAACCCTTCATTAGGAGGAAGTGCAGTAGCTGGTGTTAACGTGGCATCAGCTTATTTGGCATACATAATTTCCATGTGGTTCGTAAATGACTAAGAAATAGTGGAACGTTTCAAGGAAAATCCTAGATGAGATTTTGTGTTCTGGAAAATAATAATATTATTTTACAAATAATTATTATATGTAAGAATTAGGAATAATAATTGACGAGAATGTTACCGCAACACATAAAAAGCGTACACCATTTGAAAATTTATCCCGAATTTATAAATTTGAAAATGGCCGACTTTGAATTAATCGATCTAATAAATTTATAAAAGTTCAATCGATATAGTCATATAAAATAAAAAAAAAAAAAAAAAAAAAAAAGAAAAACGTCATGTTTTGAAATTCATGTAACTTTATTTCTAGGAAGTGGGCTGGAAAATTCTGATTTGTCCCGTGCTCACACTCTACTCTATGTGTATATATAAAGCAGTCCTATGTGCTATTTCTCCATTGCCAAGATATTAATTAGTCATTGTTATATATTGAGAAAAAAGAAAACAAAAATAACAAAAGAGATCATGTGTTCTCAAATAATGTCATCATCTTCTTTTTGCAGCCCTAATTCGGTTTTGCTGCGTCCAGAGGCAGACAGAACATTGAGGTCAATACTGATGAGTACATTTTATGTTATCTGTTTATTTTAGTTTTACTAACATTAATTCTGTCCATTTATTTTGCTCTAATTATTTCACGTTTTATGGTTCCAGGGCCAACAATAATAAGATAGCACCTGGTGAGTCAATCTTTCAACTGTTGTGAATTTTTATTGATTAATCAGTAATATTAAATAACTGGATGGTGCTACTGCTAGGTCATTGCACACAAGTCCCTCGCAATGCGAATTTGGAGAATCTTCGAAGTGGGTATTTATTTCCAGAGGTATAATATTATTTTCATTGGTTTGTTATATATGAATAGAACATGATAATTTAATTAATCGGTAAGTTGTTGTTTCAATAAACAGATATCAAAGAGGGAGTATGAACACATGGAAAAGAAACCAAATGCAAGGTTGATAAGACTTGGGATCGGTGACACCACACACCCCATACCAGACATTATAACATCCGCCATGGCTCAGGTCACAACCTTCCATTATTTTCTGAATATATATACCATAGTTTTAAGGAAATTTATTTATTTTGTATTTTCTGCCAATATTTTTCATTACTATAAATATAATATCGGGTTGGTATGTGTTTTTCGGGACAAAGATATAAATGGGGTGTTTGAAGGAAATAATTCCGGAATTGGTGTGGGTGTAAAAGTATTTCTGGGGTTGGGGTGTTGTCAGAAACCGCAGGGCCCACCTGCGGTTTCTGAGTCAGAAACCGCAGGTGGGCCCTGCGGTTTCTAACAACAATTTATTTAATTTTTTTTTTTTTTTTTAAAAAAAAAAGAAGCTGCCGTGGAGGGCAGCATTTGCTGCCCTGCCCGGCAGCTTGTTAAAGCAAGCAAAAGCAATGCTTTTGCTTGCTTTATTCAAGCTGCAAACTGCAGCTTTTTAGCTGCAGTTTGCAGCTTTTTATTTTTTTAAAAAATATTATTTTATTTTTTAATAAATAATAATAAATTTAAAAATTTAAATATATACAATTATAAAAATTAAATTTAAATAATAATAAATTTTTTATTTTTTAAATTTAAATATTAAATTTAAAAATTAATACAATTATAAAAATTTTAATTTAAATATAAATTGATTTAATTTTTTTAAAAATATATTGACAAATCAAATTAATAAAAAATTATTATATATACAAATTATTTTAGCAATTAAATCGATTTAATAAATTTTAATTTGATATAAAATTTTATAAAATAATAATAAAAATTCGATTTAAACTCAAATAAAGTTCGTAAAATTTATCCAAAAGTATATAAAATACAACCGAACTCGTAATCTGATTTTTCAATTATTTTAACAAAATTATTAATTGATGAGCTCAATTAATAAATATATTTATTGTATAATTAATAAATATATTTACAAATTAATTTTAATAACACTTAAAATTAATAAAAAAATTAAATTATAGAGCCCTAATTTTTTTCGAAAAACAAACACTCATATCTTATACTTACTTTTTAGGACAAAAAATAGCAAAAATTCGGTAAAAAACAGCATAAGGTAGAAATTTATGTTTCATACTTGATTATTATTTTTAAAAGGTTACAATTTTAGGACAATATTAAAAATAATAATCAAGTATGGAACATAAATTTCTACCTTATGCTGTTTTTTACCGAATTTTTGCTATTTTTTGTCCTAAAAAGTAAGTATAAGATACGAGTGTTTGTTTTTCGAAAAAAATTAGGGCTCTATAATTTAATTTTTTTATTAATTTTACGTGTTATTAAAATTAATTTGTAAATATATTTATTAATTATACAATAAATATATTTATTAATTGAGCTCATCAATTAATAATTTTGTTAAAATAATTGAAAAATCAGATTACGAGTTCGGTTGTATTTTATATACTTTTGGATAAATTTTACGAACTTTATTTGAGTTTAAATCGAATTTTTATTATTATTTTATAAAATTTTATATCAAATTAAAATTTATTAAATCGATTTAATTGCTAAAATAATTTGTATATATAATAATTTTTTATTAATTTGATTTGTCAATATATTTTTAAAAAAATTAAATCAAATCAATTTATATTTAAATTAAAATTTTTATAATTGTATTAATTTTTAAATTTAATATTTAAATTTAAAAAATAAAAAATTTATTATTATTTAAATTTAATTTTTATAATTGTATATATTTAAATTTTTAAATTTATTATTATTTATTAAAAAATAAAATAATATTTTTTAAAAAAATAAAAAGCTGCAAACTGCAGCTAACAAGCTGCAGTTTGCAGCTTGAATAAAGCAAGCAAAAGCATTGCTTTTGCTTGCTTTAACAAGCTGCCGGGCAGGGCAGCAAATGCTGCCCTCCACGGCAGCTTCTTTTTTTTTTAAAAAAAAAAAAAAAAAAATTAAATAAATTGTTGTTAGAAACCGCAGGGCCCACCTGCGGTTTCTGAGTCAGAAACCGCAGGTGGGCCCTGCGGTTTCTGACAACACCCCAGCCCCATAAATACCTTTACACCCACACCAATTCCGGAATTATTTCCTTCAAACACCCCATTTATATCTTTGTCCCGTGTTTTTTCTGCAGAGTTGGACTTTTACAACTTACAAATAATAATATAATATTATCATTTGAATCACATGTAGCTCTGATTTTTCTGCGTAAAGAAACGATGTCCATAGTTATCTTTTAAATGTTGACTTATTGAAAAGAATATTTCCTTCTTTTATTTTTTTTTTTTTTTTGAACAATTATATACGTTATAATGAAATTAATTTATGTGATGCAGCATGCGCATGCTTTATCAACTATTGAAGGTTACAAGGGTTATGGAGCTGAGCAAGGCAACATGGTTAAGCACTGAAAATTAATTACTACCTATTATTTTATTCTTAATTATTAGAATTCTGAAAATTGAAGTTTCTTAAAACACAGGAATTAAGGAACGCAATTGCAGACAGATTTTACAAAGATACAGGAATCAAAGGCCATGAGATTTTTATATCTGATGGAGCTCAGAGCGACATTGCTCGCCTCCAGGTAAAAATTACTCTATAGTTTTCGAATTTTAAAAAAAAGCCACTAATTAATTAATGATTAATAAATCATCTCTCCATGGCAGATGCTTTTTGGTTCCAATGTGACAGTGGCTGTGCAAGATCCATCTTTTCCGGTAATATTATATCTGAGAACTTCTTTATTATTTATATCTTGAAAAGATTTTCAAGATTAAGTTATATATATAAACATGGTGGAAACAGGGTTATATAGATTCGAGTGTAATTGTTGGTCAAGCTGGAAATTTAGAAGAGAAAAATGGAAAGTATGAGAAAATTGTGTACATGGACTGCGGATCGGATAATGGGTTTTTTCCTGACTTGTCAACTACTTCAAGAACTGATATTATTTTCTTTTGCTCTCCGAACAATCCAACTGGTAATTCTGCGTCCCGGCGGCAATTAGAGAAACTGGTTAATTTTGCCAAGCTTAATGGCTCCATTATTGTTTACGATTCTGCTTATTCTGCTTATATCTCTGATGATAGCCCAACAACAATCTTTGAAATTCCAGGTGCCAACGAGGTAAGTAATTTAGTTAGTCTAAGCTGTTTTGGTTCTATAAGATTTGAACCTGAAACCTCTCTGATTTTGAATTTTCCTGAGACAGGTGGCTATTGAAATTTCGTCGTTTTCGAAATTTGCTGGGTTCACAGGAGTTAGGCTTGGATGGACTGTTGTTCCTGAAGAGCTGTCGTATTTCAATGGATTTCCTGTCATAAAAGATTTTAACAGGATTGTCTGCACTTGCTTTAATGGTGCATCGAATCTTGTTCAGGCTGGAGGACTAGCCTGCCTTTCTAACGATGGTTATCAGGTACATAACATTTCAAATATCAAATGTGTAACGCATTCTACCGGTTCGGTACGAAAACAGATCGTATTGTATAAATTAAATTGGCAGCAAAGAAAACTGAACCGAATGAACACGTAAGGAAAATCAAATCAAACCAACTTAATTAATAGTACATTGGTTGATTCAGTCAGTTATTTCAATTTGGGTTTATATATATTCACTTCGTTTTATTAAAAGTTTGATCGATTTGGTTATATAACTAAAATTTATATATATATATATAATATGTATGGTGAGACGCAGTAATTAAATTAAAGAATTTTTGTTTCAGGCGGTAACAAAAGTGGTGGAGTACTACAAGGAGAACGCGAAAATACTAGTAGAAGCATTTACATCAATTGGATTGGAAGTTTATGGAGGGAAAAATGCACCATATATATGGGTTCATGTTCCAGGAATGAGTTCTTGGGATTTATTCAATGAAATTCTTGAAAAAACTGATATTGTTACTGTTCCAGGCAGGGGATTTGGACCTGGAGGTGAAGGTTTTATCAGAGTTAGTGCTTTTGGACATAGAGATACTATACTACAAGCTTCACTTAGGCTCCAAAATTTCTTCACGTCTAATTAGCTTTCTTCGCCTTGCCTAATTATTACCTAATTAATTAAAGTTTGTGCTAATAATCTATTCTGTTGCTTACTTCTTTTTCTCCCATAATTAACAATAATCTATCATGTGAACAATAATGTCAATTTTTATTATATTTATCTTTTGTCGTGCCTTTTCTTTCTATTTAAATATGAATAAAACGACTTGTGGTGAGTGATGTCTCAATTCATTTCTCTATTCTATTAAGTTTTTTTTTTTATAATATTTTGTATTCGGAATTTGTTATCTGATTAATTAAGTTTACGTTGGAAAAATTTATAAATAGAGCAAATTATTAATTTTTAAATATTTAAAAATATTATATACTTAAAATTCGAATTCAAAATCTCTTGTAAAATGAGATTTTATTAATATATTCCAAAAAATAGTTAATTTGACAAAGATTCGAACTTCGCATTTTTTTAAATCTATTTGTATTGTTATTTCTACTATTTTATTTTAAATGATATATATTTCTCTATCAGTTATTTGACGGAACATTTAAACAATTAAAAAAAAAAAAAGTGGGCGATAATCTTTTCTTTGGATGCAAACTACTATCGACACAATGGAGACCAAATACGGCCACGAAGAGCGACAAAAATGTAGATAATACGACATAATTATTGCTAATCTATTTCGTCACTTATTCAATAGAATATTAAAAAATCCATACATCAAATTCCACCAGGGAATTTTATAGTGTAATATAACCTCTAATCCAATATTACTGCTACACGTTTGCAGAAATAAAGACATGCCGTCCTAAAGATATGGAGGAAATCCTTTTTTATGATAGAATGGGATCTGTTACCCCTAGAGCAGTTAACTTATAATTATAACACTGTTTAGTCTTTTTCTTCTCATCTTCATATAAAAAACAAAAAAGACATGCCCCTTCATTTCCTGATCAGTTCCAAGCCTCATGACTCATGGGCCACACTCCAACTCAAAATATATAAAATTAATTTAATTATTCACCTTGCTATAATTATTTTCCTTGCTTTCCAAGGCAATTCTAGGCCCTATAAATATGACCCATTCATTCTCTTCAAGTCCAATTGTATTTTCCAACATATTATTTAGGCTATGTCGACTTCTGGGTATTGTCTAGCTGAAGCATACGTGCAGAGAAAATTGCACAGAGAAAAATTGAAGAAAATGGAAGTAGAAAAAGATAGAGAAAAGGGGTTTAGTCATGAATTAAAAAAGCAGAGTTCTTGTTTTTCATCAATATTTAAGAAAATTCATCCAGCCGGATCGACATCGGTAGATCGTGATCAAGATCAACATGAGTAATTAAGAGTTGAAAGTTATTGAAATTAAGGGATGATTTGGGGTTAAATTAATGGCAGCTTTTGTGTGATTTCATCTTTTCCTATGTAGCTGTTTTTTATTTCAGTGAATCTGGTTATTAATTGTAATTACAATAAGCTTGATGAAATAATTAATTACGCATAGCGATTAACTGATTATAGAGTGACTGTTTAATATATATATATATATAGGCGCTTTTTTTTTTTGTGCAAGATTCTTAACTAAATATTTACCCAATCTGAAAAAATTTGTGAAAAAGAAATAACGGAGTCCTCGAACAACCAATCGGATAAATAAAAGGGCAAAATGTTCTTTCCAAAAATCTTTCAGGTTAAGGTATTAAATTATGCTTTTACCCTTTAAAATAATTGCGGACATAGAAAATTAAGAGATGATTTTGATGGAATTTTTTTTTCTAATAATTTCATCTTACTCCTTAAAATTAATAATTTGATCTTTAATTGAATACGACGGCTAAAGCCTGCAAACAACATTGATGATTAATCTGTCTCTAAAAATCTACTATTAAAATTTAAATAAAGTAATTAACTGCATTTTATAAAAATTGATGTCTATTTTTTCAGTCATAATTTAAAAAAATAGAAAATAAAACGAAAAAAAATCATACATATCGACAGCAAATAAAACTGGTTGGAAAAAGTCCAATGGAGACGAGTCAAAATTCGGTGATGGTGGATTTTGATTGGAAAAGAACAGTGGTAAAAGAGGAAAAAACAGTGGCGAGAGAAGTAATTTATTTTTAACAAATAATTGAAAGAATATTATAATTTTTTTAAATTTAATTTTTAAAAATATAGAATTTATTTATAAATCTTATCGAAATTTGATGATAAAATTGAATTTGTTAGATTGATATTTTTTGTATATGTCAAACATAAAAAATAAGATCCATTTGACAGTGTAAGATTGCAACTATAAAATCTGGATATTGGCTTGCTCCATTAATTTAAACTTGTTCACTTTCTGATGATGCTTCTTTGGTCAATTCAGCTTGCCCGTCCTGACCAGACCGCACCAGAGCAGACCAATGACGCAAACACATACCTCATCTCATTCTTGGCGTTCAAGAAAATTCGTCTTTTCTTTCCTTTTTTGCCTTTTTCTTAAAAGAAAAAGAAATTTCAATTTTCATAGAAAGTTACCTTTTTAGAAGTCAATTATAAATTAGCACACCTCGTGGGATACCACACTATCCTTACCGCCCCAAAATGCCACATCTTTGCTTACGCATTTCACCCTATCAAAAAGTTACTTGTATTTCACCTAATCACTATAGTCTATACAGAATAAGATATTAATGCAACATATATATTTGCAAAAAAAAAATAAAAATTTTAAACTTAGTGTAATATTCACTAATATCTAGCGAATTACCTATAAAATTAAATAAGTTCCGTATAACCATCAAATTAATACCCTCTACTATACTCCCCGCGTTCATATATTGACACACTTTCAGCGTATATTAAAAAGTACAGTTAATTTTTTTAAATTATACAATTTATTTGGATTTTTATTAATTTATTTCTATATTTATTAAAAATACATAAATATAAAATAATATTTAACATTTATTGATAACAATAAATGTTAAATAAAAATAAATTAAAAATTAAGCTACTGATTATTATATACAAAAGGAATTAATTTAAAATAAATAAAAAAGAAAAGTGTGCCTATAGAGAGAAATGAAATAATATGTTATTATCCAAAGCCAATATTAATGAGTGGAAGTTTATCGGTAAAAAATTGGCTAAGACGGTGCGCCTAGAAAAAGACAGTAAATTTTTTTTTTTGACAGAAATAATCAAAGTATCAAACAGTAATTACTTGGAGGTAAAGTCAAATTTGACCACCTAAATAATTTCTTGGAAATTACGCAAACCCAAAAGCCGAATCTAAGTCTAAGTTCACATAGAATGGAAGCCTATAAATTCATTGTCCCTCTGTTCTATTTTATCAAAACTCTCATACTCATCTCGTCCTCTTCGTCGGCATCATCTTCCATCTTTTGTAATTAGATATTAAAGGCACATGGCAACTTTTAATTATGGAGGGGTTACTCTTGCAGAGGTTTACACCATGAGAAAGCTGCACAAGGAAAAGATGAACAAACTTACGCAGAAAGAAGCAGCCGATCATGGAAAAGAAAACAAGAGCTCATCAAGTAGTTCATTCTTCGGGGTTTTCAAGAAACGCCATTCTGCTAAAATTTCATCCCTTGATGCACCACATAACCAAGTTCAAGCTAATAACAAAGAAATGGAATTATCAAGTTAATTAGATTCTATTTCGCTTTCTGCTCAAACTAAAGACCTTTGATTTTAGGCTTCTGCTTGTAGATTGCCTTTTTTTTTTTTTTTAATTTATTTATTATTTTATTTTAAATTTTTTTGGTTCTTTTATTCCTTAAAATTTAACAAGATTTATATATAGGGCAAGAAAAAAATGTTGTTTTTTCTTTCTTGATTTGTGTATTCAATTTGTTGTTGAAAGCTGTATAATTATATAATTAATATTGTTTGGAATTTATATATAATTGTATATTCTCAATACTTGTCGATATTTATTTTTGTTTTCAATATTATATAATAAATGTGTCAAATTATCTCACAAATTATTACAATTATAAATTAGCATTCGATTATTTAAAAAAAAAAATTGCAACACATAATCATATAAAATAAAAGATATTCAAAGGGACAGGCATAAGAGCCTTTATTAAAAAGAAATTTACAATAAATTATTGGAATAATGGTTGGTGACATTGGGTGCGTAACATGAGAATCAGTCAGTCACTCACTCCCATTATTCCACTCTTTTATTTATCTTTCTTCTTTATAATTTAATATAATTTTAATTTTATCACCCACAACTTTTTTTTTTCTTTATTATTATTATTATTATTATCTTGAATCTTCCAGGGAACATGTATCCCATGTCTAATCACCTTTACGGGCACTTTCCATTGGTACTAAGCTTTTATGTTGGGCTTCTTATTGGCAAATGAATTAAAAAGATGAATGGCCCATTAACCATTGGCCCATATTTATATTTTTATGCAAAAAGAAAGCACACATTTGACAGAAATATTAAATTTACAAACAATAGTTAAAAAAATGAAAATCAAATTAAATCAATTTATTGTTTTATTAGATAAAATTGATTTTTTTTTTTAAAAATGTATAATATTTAATTACAACTATAAATTTTACTAAAAAAATTAAATTCAAGTGAGTGTCGACCGCATGAAAAAAAATTGATAATAATATCTAAAAAATAAAAGAAAAATGAAAACTATATATATCTAAAAACTATACACTAATGTTGATTATTTTCTTTCCATTTGATGATGCCCTAACAGTTAACTTTTCCTGGTTTTGAATTAATTTATTTAATTGCGATAAGGTGAAGAAAAACAATTATGAGTAATAAAAAAATTTAGAAAATAGTTAAAGTGGAGTTGTTGAATGATTCTCTCGCCAAATAAACTTTCTTAATTGATTAGGATTGCACTTAAAAAATTAAGTAGGACCCATAAGATCACCATATCAAATATCATACCGTTAATGTGTATTACACTTACATATGCTTAAGCTTTTAAGAGACAATTCCCATGATGTTTTTTGAAAAGGTCATTTTTCAGTTCCGGTACCTTTATTGCAATGGGTATCACGTGATAAGAAATGGGTATCACGTGATAAAAGGGGTAGTGGCTTAGCTGGGATTGAGAAGGATATAATAATATGATATGATAGTTGGAAAAACTTAAGAGCATAGCAAAGCAAAGGCATGTGCAAATGGAAAATTGGTGCGAGAGAAGCCAATTTTTGAAGGAGCAAGTAGACCCCATATCATCTCTCGTATGGATATTTTCCATACGTGCCCTAATTCTGTAATTCTTGAATTATTCTAGCAGCTATTTGATCTAGTGGTAAATTGCCTTTAACAGTATTTGGGGACTCCATTTTAAATCCTTCTATCCTGATTCCGAGAGCTTAAATTTTAAAACTAGTGTAATAATTACTCAATAATAATTTATTTCTCGACTCTAATTTAAAGCTAGATCTACCTAACTGGTAGAAGTGAGCAAGGAGATTGAAAATATTGGATCAGACTCAAATATTGTGCAAAAAACTTTAAAATTAAACTCTACTATTTGATTTATTGACTACGATCGATTTAAATTAAACTATTGACTTTTATTTGATATTGTATTTTTAGCTATAACTAGATAAAAACTAAACCGAATTTTACTGAACTGAAACATTTAAAAATAAAAATATATTTTATTTCGAATTATATGAGTAGATTAATACATATATAATTTTTATAACATATGTTTTATAATTATATCATAAATTAATTTTCTAATTGTATTTCATTCATAGATAGTTATATTTAGCTATTTTATGAATAAATTAATTAGACTATTAATTAATTTCATTATTTTTCTAATCATTATTAACGTAGTTTTTTTTTTGGACTTGCACATTAATATTGCATAGTTTATTTTGTTAGTGTTTAAATATGAATTAATGAATTTATTTGGCACTTTCTCACGTTATATTTTACAAGTTTAAAAGTGAAGTCAATTAAAACATATATAAATAATGAAGTACAAACTGAATTTGAATTATTTCACTAACAAGGAAAAACGTTACGTTTTGTTAATACACAGGCCTTTAAATAAAAATTTGTTATTAATTTTAGGAATTATAGTATTTACATACCATTTGAATTTTTATACTAATTGAATTTAGTACATTTTAATTTTTTTTTTGTATGTCTTAAAATTATTCATTTTTATTATATGCATGTGGGAATTTAAAATTTAACTGTATTAAATTACATCAAACTAAATTTGATGGATTTTTCAATACAATTAAATACATAAATTTTTCCTTTTTAATATAAATGATTGTGCTCATCTCTACTAGTTGATGAGTTCACTTTCTTTTTCTTTTTTTTTTAAAAAAAAAAAACTTAATATCAACTAAACAATATTTGAAATTAACATATATGAAAACTTAAAAATGTTTTGTATAAAATCTTATTCTCCTATTTAGACAAAAAAGAAAAAAAATCTTATTCGCTTACAATTTTTTTCTACCAAAAATAATAATAATACAAATCTACTAATTCTCTTATATAAATTTTTCTTGCATGATGTATTTGTGATCTGTCGAATAGGAAAATACTATAGAAAGAAATTCAAATATTTTGCGACAAAAAATATCGTCTAGCCCCAATTGGACCTTTCTTTTTTTCTCATTTTGCCACTATTGATAATTTGTTGTTGTTGTAAATGCTAAAAAAGAAAAGAGAGAGCAGATTTATTTGAAATAAATTTACAAATTTATTATAGGTATAGTTAAATACAATAAAATATTAATTCAATTTTAAAAATACAATTAAAAAAGTAATTATTTCTTTTTAAAAATGGACAAATTACTACTAAAAACATAGTCTCTACTAAAATTGCCAAAAATCCAAATGAGATATAGAAAATGTCAAAAATTTCTAAAGTGGAAACCTTTGATTTGTCACTCTACTGCGTCATACAAATACCCCCACTGGTGGTCCTGCACCCAATAATAGCCCCCACCTAAAAAAGAAGAATTTTTGATTTTTTAAAAATAACCCAAAAGGTTATTTTGATAATTTCGGCAGCACAGTATAATAATGACATAATTAATCAACAATGACAAGCTGACAATAACAGGCTTCCATGCTTTGGCGGGATGTCTCTTTTCCTTGACGCCATTATTATTATTATTATCTTTCCTTCTTCTTCTTTGAATATATAATTAAAAATCCCCATTCTGATAGCAGATATTTCACCTTCTATCTAACATCCATCTCAACTTATTAATTACTTTTCAATCTCATTTTCTGATTAATTCAAATTTTTCCTTTAATTTACTCCTTAATTACGTTATCAGACGTCACTCTCTCCCACAAATCCCAACTACTTCCAAAACCCCAAAGCACACACATAACACTTCCTCTAATGTCTCTTTCTCTGTGAAGTTAGACAAAGTGAACCTTCTCTGTAAAGATTCCCTGCCATCGCTTCCAACTTAAGCACCTGCAGATCCGTCAATTGGTACCTAACTTCATTTTCTTATTTGTATTTTACAGTAATGTAATGTTCTTTTTTCTCTTAATATGAACAAACCATGATCTAAATCTCGATTCTTTTCACGGATTTCCCGGTTTTACTTCCTTGCATTTTCTGGGATCCCCATTTTGTTTTGGCGTTTTCTCTGTATTTTTGAACTCCCAACTTTCAATCTGGTGAATGCCTACTGTCTTTTTGCCTTTACTGATTGATTTGTTCGTTGAAATTTTATTTTTTTAAGAGCTTTCGTGTAATAGACTTTATAGGATGCATTTTTTTTCCCTACATTTAGCTCGACATTTGGTTTTTTGGATTATTTTTTATTCTTTGCTCTTTTGTGTCAGTTAGTCCATTTTTTTTTACCTCTTTACTGTGAAGTGGGTGCTTTTTTTTTGTCGTTTTATAAAGTTGAAAATTTGAAAATCACTGTGTTCTTGTAGGGTTTGGATCGAGGTGTTTTCATTAGTGGCATTTTGATTTCGTTTCTGGGTTTGGCGTTTTAGGAAGATTCTTGCTTTATTGGAGCTGGTATGAAATTAATTAGTTTATTTTATTTTGGTTCTTTTGTCTCTTTTAGCATAAATTTTGACCTGCATTCTGAATATTCTGTTTGGTTTATGAGAAAAATGGATTAAACCAATGGAATATTAGGGATTGGATCTTATATGATGCTGTCTGGTTAGAGAGATCCGTATAATAGCCCTCAAAGATTACGTGTTTGCATTTTTGGTTTAACTCTTTTTCTGTATTTACTGGTCGGTGATAGCTCAGTCGTAATTGGGTTAGATACTATAGCTGGCACTTCCATAAGTGAAAGTTTTGTTTAAAGTTCTCCTCCATTTACCCTTTGCTGCCAAATTAGCTTAGACTGGTTACTATATGCGTGGTAGCAATTACATGTTTATTTATGTGTGGTTTACTGGTGCTTATGCTCCTCCATCGTGGTGATTGGCTATTGATGGCTAATACTACTGTTAGATTTTCCAAATGAAATGGCTTTACTTTATCAGTAATTATATCTGATATTCATATTTTAAGTCCACTCCAATTTCTTTCTTCCTTTTATTCTCAATTTTGAAATTAGTGAATATAAATTTTCTCAACTGAAGTTCTTGCTGGAGTCTTAGGAGATCATTACAAACCAACAAATAGCAATGCACTTTTTTCACTGTTGCTTCCAGATGGATTTCATGGCATCTCAAGCATCATTACTTCTTTAACTAGTGATTGTGGAAGATCTTATGGTTTTCCTAATTGTTGTGCAGCTGATGAACAATTGATTTTCAGTAATGTCGAGGATCAATAAATGGAAGTTTGAGAAAACAAAAGTAAAAGTGGTCTTCCGGCTGCAATTCCATGCAACGCATGTAAGTGTGGTCTTAAATATGCTGAAACATTTATATGGCGGAGCATTACATTGACAATGGACTGGGAGTATATGATTATTTAACTTGCTTAAACAACTCCATCAGATCCTTTATTGACGTCATTTCATTCCTAAACTTATCTTATTGGCTTGTTATCACAAAAGGATTTCTCTGTATGTATTTACCCAAATTGTAAGACAAATTGATAATAAACTAGGATTTCAACAAGGAGCGTTGCAACTTTTGCTTTGCAATAATAAGCTAGGATTTAATGTTCAACAAATTGTTGTGGCAAGGAGTAGCTGAATGCAAATTATTGTAGGTGCTGTATGACATCAGTTCTATTTTCTTACTGGGAGACTTCTGAGTATGAAAAATTGCTGAACTTCCCCTTCTTCTCCATTTCTATTTTTAATCATTTTTGTTTAAATCTTATTCCTGCGTATGCTTCCCCCATGTTTTTCCTTTTCCTTTTTCCCTTTTCTAATAGAAGGTCATATGAAGGGAAGTGGAAAAGCTCTCTGCATCGGTTTCATGTATTAAATGTATTTGTCTTCTCATCAAATCTTAAATGCAATGGAGGATGTAGTTTTGATGTTTTACAAAATGCTGAAGCATGAATATTATAGCATTAATGATTTTGAAATGGCTTAACTATATACTCTCACTTGATTATGAATATAGTTGGGAAACATGGCTATTATGATACTGCGATCTCTGCAATGACCGAATTTCATATTTATATGTGATACAGATTCCACAATCAGGGTGGGATAAACTTTTTATATCTTCCTTTGCTTCTGATTCTGGAAAAGCAACAGCAAAGACAACCAAAGCCAATGTGAGAAATGGGACCTGTAAGTGGGCAGATCCCATCTATGAGACTACCAGACTTCTCCAAGATCTTAAAACGAAACAGTATGATGAAAAGCTCTATAAGCTAGTTGTGGCAATGGTAATATCTCAACTCCTGGTTCTGTAAATACCTTTTTACATTGTCCCTTTACCTTTGCAGCAGATTGTTCTTTTATGTAATCTAATATTCAGCAAGGTAACTGTCTCTGACTGGAACTCCATTAATGGGCGCCAGGGAACATCACGTTCAAGCATACTTGGTGAGGCTACCATCAACCTTGCTGATTATGCTGATGCACTAAAACCTTCTGTAATTGCTCTGCCTCTGCATGGTTGCGATTCTGGCACTATTTTGCATGTGAGAATTTCAGCATCTCCTGTTTCCCTCGCATAATTCTTTTGAAAGTTAGTTTATCAATGCCACTAGATGTGTTAGTTTATCAATGCCACTAGATATGTAGATAACTAATAAAATTTAATACTCCCTTTATTCCATTATATGTGACGTTTTTGAGTAAAATCAAAATTATATTTATATGATGTTTTTAAACTTCCAATGAATTTAATTTTCTTTTTCTAATTTAATTTTCTTTAACTTGTTTAGAACCAATTAGATTTAAGTTTATCTTAAATTTTAGTCTTAATTATTCAATTTTATCTTAAATTTAAGCCTAATTAATTGTTTCTTAATCTTAATGAAAACAATAAAAAGGTCACATATAATGGAATGGAGATTTTGGTTTTGCTTCTTTTAAATAATAATCCGAAATTATTGTAATTTATATATTGTTACTTCCATATATATATCAACATTTGTCATCTGTGCCCAGGTAACTGTGCAGCTGCTTACTTCAAAAACTGGTTTCAGGTACTACTTTATACTTGTGAACATCTTGTATTATCCATGTCGATACCCTTAACTTATGTCTATAATTGCTTTCAGAGAGTTTGAGCAGCAGAGAGAACTTAGAGAAAGGGGACTGCAAACTGACCATAATAGTCCTGATGAATCTTCTGGTCGAAAAGTATCTTCTTCAGAAGAGACTATAAGTGATCAGATAAATAAGGTTTGAACATTTTTTTTTTGTTTGGACATGCCTTCCTAGTTACACAATAGCTAATCTTTTCTCCACTTATGCTGAGTCTATGTCAACTTTGCTATAGATATTAGCTTTTGATAAATATAGTTTTAATAACATGTGTGCTTGCATGAATTCATGCTTCTCATATTCATATATTTAACTGTAATGTGTGAAATTTTGCTTTCCAATTTTTCTTCCCTTCAAATTACAAGTTTAAATTTCTACTCCATTTACTGACTTGGTTACCAAGAGCCATTTTAACAGTATTTATGAATTTTAGATCTGGGAGACTCATGATTATGATAAAAGTTCTACACTGACATGCTGAAATTTCTCTGCCCTCTGTTATGTTGTTTTGGCAAAGACAACGGATGGTGTTGTGTGCCATAAAGCTGTAATTGAAGCCTTTGCTTTTCCCAATGAAGGATTAATGCCTTTTTTTGCTGTTCTTTGGAACTGGTTATCTTTTCAAAGTTGTTAAACAGACATATTCTGCTAGTGTAGGATTTATATAGTTTTAATTTTTCTCATGCGAAACTGAATAACAATTTGCTAAAGGCTGTGGAAGCATGCCAAAACTGGGGGGCTGGAGTGGGGGGGCATAAACGGACCAGTATTCTCTCCCGTGAACAATTAAGAAAAAGCTGAGATATTGCAGTGATGCCTACTTTATCACTGTAGCCAAAATACTCGATTTCTTGCTTCCATATATAGTGATAGAAAGAGTGCAAGTATTGTAGGATATTTTAATTAAATGACAGGATGTGATATAAATAGGTTTTCTCTGCAATCAAGAGGTGCTGTTTCTAATATAGATATACATATATTCAATTCTCTCACTCTTTCATGATTTCATCTATTTTTTGGCCTCATTACAGGTAAACTCCAGGGTTAGATCTGTAGAAAAATCCAGGGATCTTGCTTCACTTGAGGAAGAGGTGGGCCAAAATGAGGAATATACAGGTTCAGCTATTGGATTTGATGGCTCTTCCAATACTTCAGAAAGTTTATATGCTGAGAAGCAAGAAATCTCCAGCACCTATGAAATTGATAGCCTAAGGAGTACTGTCTCTGGTGATCTAGCTGGAATTTCCCTCAGTCAAAGCCCTCAGCTTGAGAAAGCAGATCCATCTGATCTGCGGTTTTCAGCACAGGGGACGAACGATTGGGTTCATGGCTGGAGTTCAGACTGTTCCATGGATAATGACTTGGCAGCTGCCTACGAGGAGAATAGTCGGCTTAGAGGAAGCTTAGGAGCAGCAGAGTCATCTATGCATGAGCTGAAATTGGAGGTATGCTCATTGGAGAGTCATGCCAACGAAATAGGTCATCAAGCACAACAGTTTGCTAAGCAACTTGCTGCTGAGATTTTTTCTGGAAAGGAGCTGGTAAAAGAGGTCTGTGCACTGAGATCAGAGTGTTCAGAGTTAAAAGATGATCTTGAACAGCTAAAGGTGTCTAAAGTGTACCCTCCAATTAGTAGCAGAGCAGCAGCGGTTGGGGGAGACCAGGATCAAATGCTTCAAGCTACACTGCTCAGATGGCTAAAGGGTCTTTTAGCCATGGAGGATAAGATAAGAGAGCTTCAAAATAAGACTTGCTTTGGCTACAATGAGAGGGACTACAGATTTCTCCACTCAGACATAGAAACATTGCTTGTCATCTTGCAGAATCTTAAACAAGGGAGTAAACTGGCAGTTTCCAGTCTGAACTTGATACCTGCTGAAGGAGCAAGTGTGAAGGAGATTCAAGACATAAATTCACATAAAAATGGCCAGTTTGCAATGGGGATGGGATTCGGTGTGGATATATATCAACCAGAGCTTGGCATGCTTCATTGCCTTAACATACCTGACCTGATTTCTCATGAATCTGATCCTTTAGATACCACAAATGCTATGAAGGGCAAAATGTTTGAACTTCTCAGGGAGTTGGATGAGTCAAAAGCAGAACGGGAGAGCCTGGCAAAGAAAATGGACCAGATGGAATGCTACTATGAAGCCCTTGTCCAGGAACTTGAGGAAAACCAACGGCAGGTACTGCTCGAGTTGCAAAATTTAAGAAATGAGCACTCAACTTGCTTGTATACAGTGTCATCCACCAAGGCTGAACTGGAGTCCATGCATCAAGACCTGAATGACCAGATACTAAGACTTACCAAAGAGAAGCATGATATGGATCACCTCAATAAGGAGCTTGAACAGAGGGCTGTAACTGCAGAAGTGGCACTGAGAAGGGCTCGTTTGAACTATTCTATCGCTGTGGACCAGTTACAGAAGGACCTTGAACTGCTTTCCTTTCAGATTTTGTCTATGCATGAGACAAATGAGAACCTTATCAGGCAAGCCTTTGTAGATCCTTCACAACCTAGCAATTATAGATTTGATTCGGGGGAATATGCAGACAAACTTTTGCAGTTTCAAAATCAATCTGTTGGGATGAGGAAACAGCAGTTGGTCGGAGATATTCATTTGGATGACTTGAAAAGATCGCTCCACTTACAGGAAGGTCTGTACCGGAAGGTTGAGGAAGAAGTTTGTGAGACAAATTTTGTGAATATCTACTTGGATGTGCTTGCAAAGGTGCTCCAGGAAACTTTGCTTGGTGCAAACGAAGATGTTAAAGTAATGAAAGAGAAAGTAAGTGAGCTTGAGCAACAGCTAGAGCTTTCAGCTGAATCTAAGGAGTTACTGATGGAAAAGCTGCAGATTGCAACATATGAAAATCACTCTTTGAATGACCAAAACGCTAGTTGCATAGCCAAGTGTAATAATATGGCTCTACAAAACCAAGATTTTGAAGTCAAGTTACAAAATATGGCCCATGAAAATCATCTTCTTGCACAGAAGATCGCAGAATGGGAGTCTCTTGTGATGCAATACAGGGGTTATGAGGACAAATATGAGGCCTGTAGAGCAGAAAACACAGAATTGACATGCTTATTGGAGAAAAAAACCCTAGAAATTGGGATTCTTCAAAACGATACCTTCTCTTTTCAGGATGAGTTGCGAGCTATCAAAACCAAGTTTGATGAGCTGGCTTTGGGGAAACAAAAAGTGCAGAATTTTGTCAACTTCCTGCAATATAAATTACTGAATGCATTGTCACCAAATGACAAAAATAATGGTGTATTGCCTTATATTAGTGAGCCTGACCGTCAGGATTTGCAATCCAGGGACTTAACAGTTCTGTTGCAATTGGAAGAGCTTCAGCATATTGCGTGTGAAAAGATTCTCCAACTTGTTGAAGAGAAGAAATCTTTGATGCATGAAAGAGATGCTGCAAAAGTATCTGTTGCTGCAGCTGAATCAGAGATAGCATTGATGAAAGAGAAGCTGGAAGACGAAATGCGAAATACGGTGGATAAATTAGATGTGTCTAACATGTTGCTGCAGAAGCTTCAGTTAGACCTTGAGGCCTTAGCTGACAAAGTCAAGCCTAGTTCTGAATTCGAAGAAAAATATACTCAGCAGCAAAGTGAGCTTTTCTCGGATCTTGATCATTTTGAGGTTCACCTACAAGAACTTGCTTCTCAGAACAAGGACCTTGCTCATGGTATCTCGGTGTTAGAGAATGTGACAGCAGCAGAATTTACAAAAGAAAACCACACTTTAATGGTGTCCTTACAGGCTAAAAATGAGCAATCTAGCAAACTTGCATCAGAACTGAAGAGCTTGAAAGAAACTTTGCAATCTCTGCAGGATGAAAACGGGGCATTGATGGTATGTTCACAGGATAAAGCGGAGGAGTCTGCTCAGCTTGCTGAAGAGATAAACAGCTTAAAAGAAAGCTTGCAGTCTCTGCACAATGAAAACCAAGCTTTGTTAGTTTCTTCACAGGATAAAGCAGCAGAAGCGGCTGAGCTTGCATTGGAATTGAACAGTTTGAAAGGAAATTTGCAGTCTCTGGATCATGAAAACCAAACTTTGAAAGTAGCATCACAGGGAAAAGCTGAAGAATCTGCCAAACTTGCATTAGAGATTAAGGGTTTGAAAGAAAGTTTGCAGTCAGTGCAAAATGAAAACAAAGCTTTGATTGCATCATCTCAAGATAAAATGGAGGAATCTTCCAAACTTGTGTCAGAGCTAAACCTTTTGAAAGAAAGTTTGCAAGCTTTGCAAGATGAAAAACAAGCTTTGATGGCATCATTACAGGAAAAAGTTGAGAAATCTGACAAACTTGTACTGGAGCTTAACAGTTTGAAAGAAAGTTGTATTGTCCTGCATGAGGAAAAACAAGCTCTAGCTGCATCTTCACAGGAGAAAATGGATGAATTTTCATATCTTCAATTGGAGCTAAACCAACTGAAGGCAAGTTTGCAATCTCTGCAGGATGAAAAAAAAGCTTTGATAGCATCTGCACAGGGTAAAACTGAGGAAGCTTCCAAGCTTGCGTCAGAACTACAGAGTTTGAGAGAGAGTTTGCAGACTGTGCATGAGGAAAAGCAGGTTTTGATGGCTTGTTCACAGGAAAATTCTGATGAAACTGAAAAGCTTCAGTCCGAGCTAAACATTTTGCAAGATACTTTAAAATCTTTGCACAATGAAAATGAGACTTTGATGGTGTCTTCACGTGAGAAAACAGATGAGTCTGCCCAACTCTCTTTAGAGCTGAACAGTGTGAGAGAAAGTTTGCAATCTCTGCATAATCAGTTGTATGGTGAGAGAAGCATGAAGGAGAGTTTAGAGAGTAAAATGACAGATTATGTTTCCCAATTAAATGAGAAGGAGTGTCAGTTGCTCCATCTTAGGAAATCAGTGTCAGATCTAGAGTCTGAGAAATTGAGAGTTTGCAATCTTTTGTCTGACTATAAGCAGAGTCTAAAAGTTGCAAGCAGAAAGTGTTCTTCTGTTTCTGGTCTTGAAGCTGAGATATGTGAATTACTTGAATATTTAATGGCCACAGATGTTAGGTTGCTTTTCACAAAAACTCAGTATGAGAGCATGGCTGAACAGCTACTTCTGAACCTTTTAGAACTTCAGAAGAAGCAGACTGATATAGAAACAAATCTAAACCGCTGTCTTGCTAGTGAAGCGCATTATATTGAAGAGAATGGAAAGTTGTTGACAAGTTTCAATTCTGTTAGATCTGAATTAGAGGTGTCTATTGCTGATAACAAGTTACTTCTTGAGGCAAACAGAGTTGCAACAGCTGAGCTGGAGGTATACAGGGATCAGGTTCATCATTGTGATAAAAGTCAGCAATCTGTGGAGGTTGAAAGGCTGAAGCTCATGTTGGTAAATTCTGAAGAGGAGATTGATAGTCTGGTTCTCTCCAAGGAAGAATTGGAAGTCAGAGTTTTAGTACTCAAAGCCCAGTTGGATGAACAGCAAGCTCAGATAAAAGCTACAGAAGGATATCATGATGAACTAAAGAAACAGTATAACGAGGTTACCCAAAGACTTGCTGAACAGACTTTGAAGACAGAAGAGTTCAGAAACTTGTCTATCCATTTGAAGGAGCTTAAAGACAAGGCTGATGCTCAGTGGATGCAGGCTCGTGAAAAAAAGGAAACTGAGGCATTGCCAGTTGCAATGCAAGAGTCCTTGAGAATAGCATTTATCAAAGAGCAGTATGAAACAAAGCTTCAAGAACTAAAACACCAGCTGTCCATCTCCAGAAGTCACAGTGAAGAAATGTTGTGGAAACTGCAAGATGCCATTAATGAGATTGAGAATAGGAAGAAATCTGAAGCATGTCATCTGAAGAAAAATGAAGAGCTGGGCATGAAAATTTTGGAGTTGGAGGCTGAGCTGCAGTCAGCGCTGTCTGACAAGCGTGAGAGAACAAAGTCTTATGATTTAATGAAGGCTGAAATGGAATGCTCATTAATAAGTCTGGAGTGCTGTAAGGAAGAAAAACAAAAACTTGAAGCTTCTTTGCAAGGCTGCAACGAGGAAAAGTCTAAAATTGCAGCTGAACTTATTCAGATGAAAGAATTGCTAGAGAATTCCAAGTCAGCAATCAATATTGATGAAGGAAATGATGTTTCCAGCACAAGTGCAAGCTATGGACGAAAAAGGGTAGATGTGGTTTCTTCAAGTTGTCTGACTATGAATGCTAGTCTTGAGAGCTTGGAGAAAGATAGTTCAAGGGATTGTGAAGAAGCTGGACATACATGCTCAGTTCCCATTAATGAGGTCGATCATACAAGCATTGTCATGAATGTGCAACCTGAGCAGGTACATAAAATTTTTCTACATCATAAGGTCCAAATTAATTTTTTCTTTCATCAAGTATTTTTTGTTTTTGCTATTTGGTTTTAGATGTTAATCACATTAGTGTGATATATGAGATCTACTATACAATTAATTCAATTTATGTCATCTTAAAATTTGATTATGTAGTGGTAAGAGCATATGATTATGCAGCTAATCAATTACTGTATATTGTATTTAGTTTCTAATTTCTTAGGTTGGAATCATACTCCCTTATATCTACACCTAAAATCAAAGAGAATATGTTCAATCTTGTACCTGTGCATATGCATCCATTTTTATGTTCAATCTTGAACCTGTGCATGTTCATCCTTTTTCACTTAAAACATTCTTGGTCTCTTAAGCATTTATCTATATAATTATTTTCAGGATGTTCTTCTATCTATCAGTGAGAATGGAATTCAGAGTCCCCTACCTCCGAATCGAATGACGTTGCTGCACAGTGACATGAAGCAGTTAGCTCTTACAAATGATCACTTCAGAGCTGAAAGTTTAAAGACTAGTTTGGACAACTTAAGTTATGAGGTACGCACATTTGTAACCTTAAGGCAAGTGGCAAATGGATTATTGTCTGTTTAGTTTGGAACGGTATGGAAAAGTGCAATGCATTTGAAATTTGCAAGTATGGTATCTAATGCCAAGCCATTATTTGTTTTCGTTCTCTATGTAGTTGGAGAGAATGAAAAATGAGAATTCACTTCTACAGGATGATGGTTTTGACCAAAAATTTCCTACGTTACACAGAGAATTTTTGCAGTTACAAAAGGTAAATAAATTCTCATCAGTTTACTCAAATTACATATTAGTTCCTCTAATCTGGAATCTTAATGTTGTTTTTGTAGGCCAATGAAGAACTAGGAAGCATGTTCCCCTTGTTTAATGAATTCTCAGGGAGTGGCAATGCATTAGAAAGGGTGCTTGCCCTAGAACTTGAGCTCGCTGAAGCACTGCAGGTAAAGAAGAGATCAAGCATCCATTTTCAGAGGTAGGCTATCAACTATGGCTGTAACAAACCCTTGCAAACTTGCATGCCATTTCCATTAATGGCAGCACAGAAAATTCTGTCCCTTCAGTATGTGTGCGCATCTGTGTCTTGCTTGCATTATGTTTATCCATAGAGGAGAATATATCTTGTATCAGTTGCAAATGCTTGTATGAATCATGGACCGAAATTTAATACTTCTGCTTCTTGAATTCTGGATCACTTATCCATAATCACACAGTTAAGACATGGTTGATTACACTCATGCTTTGTGCCTTGAGTTTCCGTGTGTCTGCTTGCACATTCATGTTTCATTTCTCTTCTCACTGTGCCACTTCGGACAAATAATTTCTTTCTGTCTTTCCTCCATTCCTAGGAATGTTTTCAATAAATCTTACATCTGTTGCACGTCTCATGTATCATCATCTAAGAGTATGGAAGCCTCTATTTGGAATACTCTAGTCAAGGAATGGCCAAGATTATAGACACCTTAATTATTGTCATTTTCATGCAAAGTTTAACACTTGTTAGGCATTATTATTATTGTTTTTGTTTTTGTTGTTGTTGTTGTTATTTTTTGAAATCAGTATACTGCTGTTAATGTGTTGCCTTTTCATTCTCTTTTTTCCCCTAGCTTTGCCATTTCTTTTGTACATTTTCACGTCCTCATAAATGGAGATCTCACTAACCTGGCATTTACTTCTTTCATGTCCATAGATTTAGTAGCTCCTTTCAGGTTATGCCGTCTGATTTGCTGTGAGCTTACTTCAGTAGCAATAAGGAGCTATTGCATGTGTAACTTTTGATGGCCATTTCACATCCCATAGTAATGTGTCGGTTTGCCTTAACTTTTCTGATGGCCATTTCACATCCTGTGGCAATGTGTCGATTTGCCTTGAACTCATTTCATTGTGATGTTTGAATTTGGTAACAATCATATGTATGAAATCATTGAACATGTTACAGATAGAACTGCTCAAACACGTGAAGCCTTCCATTATATAGTATTTGCACAACCGTCTCAAACTTTTGGGACATAGTATAACTTGGAATCTTAACTAAGCAGATGAAACAGCTAACAAGTATGAAATACTCTTCTGGTCCAGTTCTTTCTTGAAACAACACAGTGATGAGGAAGCAATATTCAAAAGCTTTAGAGACATCAATGAGCTGATTAAAGACATGTTGGAACTGAAGGGAAGATATGCAACTGTCGATACTGAATTGAAAGAGATGCATGACCGCTACTCTCAGCTAAGTCTTCAATTTGCAGAGGTTGAAGGAGAGAGACAGAAACTCATGATGACGCTCAAGAATGTTCGAGCATCCAAGAAGGCTTTACACTTGAATCGGTCCTCATCGGCCTCACTTGGGGACCACTCTTTGTAGCCCCTGTGCAAGCTTCTGATTGTTCTTGTTTCTTAAGTATCAGAAATCCCTTTTACTAGGTAATAAACTACATCTCGCATTGGCTCTTCAAGTAATTATGTAGACCTGTGGCAGATATTCATGGGTAGCTAGTTATGGCAAGCGCAATTTTTAAAATATATCAAGGCTTGTAAGGATGGCTCAAACTTAGGAGCAGGTGTACTTACTGTAAATAAAACTGTATTTTCTGGGTGTTTATCCCAGTTAGTATCATAAAGTGTAGATCCCTGTAACATTATGACATTTTTGTCTCAGTGTTGTAATTCATTATACTGTATAGCAAATCAAATTTTTGAAAGTACTATTTTGTTTAATCAAAGCAACAAGCGAGAAAAGTAGATTTCCTTGATCAATTTTTCTTTTTCTGCTTTCTTTTCCATTTTTTTTTCCTTAGGGGGTGATGTTAATTATGAGGAAAGGTTGCATAATTAATTAATCTCAAACTGAAATCAATAGTCTGTCAGAAGCAGGAAGAGTGATGAATCAGATTGAAAAAGAAGACAAGATACAAACTCTACTGAAAACATGACAAAATTATTTGCTATACCAATATGTAGATATTCTAATTACAATAGATGTAAACAAAACAATCATTTTTCTGTAATTCCCATTAGTTTTTCTTTTTCTATTTTCCACTTTTTATTCTATTTCTTTTACACTCTGCTGATAGAACAGACCATCTCGATCAAACCTCCCTGTAATCCATTGACATTAATTCGTTGTGGCCTTCACAACTAATGGACTAATTTAAGGAGGAAATTAAAGTCAAATGCAACGGGGCAATCTCAGTCACATTCATGATTCTGTTTGAAGCAACTAGGAACTAGCTATTTTTGAAACACAGGCAAAGCTTTTCTTAACCCACCTAACAGAGTTATGGTACCAGGAATGATTTTTGAACTGCACCTCAACTATCATCAAATTAACTGTCTTAACTAGGAAACAACACCAGCTTGAGAAGCCTTGGCAACATTTCTTACTTGCAACTACAAGATTGAGCATGAACACCCAGTAGTCTTTGTAGAACCTTTCCGCACTTTGTCTGAAAAAAAGAAATCAAGTGTTAGTTCTTTGGGCTTTGACCTCCACTTTTCATTTGTTTCATTTTTGTTTTAGGCGCACACAAAATGTACACCATGAAAAACTGTATAACGGATTTTAAATCCAGATGCTATCATCATGCCGCTAGATCAATATTCTAGTAATAATCCCCCTTCCTTAAAAGATGCTATCAAAGAAAAGGAAAAACAAGAGAAAGAGATGATGAAAAGAATTCAGCTGTGCTGTGTATTTGAACATCCACCAGAAACATAATAATCTTGAAGTCATATTTAATAAGCATTGTGATTTGCAAGATAAAAACTGCAGAACAAGGATATGAGAAGGAAAAACACAAGACCGTAAAAACATATGAAAAAACCTAAGGAGGCCCATAAATATTGTCAATTAACAGTTCTCGAAAATTAACATAATCTGATGATAGATATGCCTTGAACCTAAACCTGTTTCCCTCCTTGATCAATTAGTTCACCCAAATGTAATGACTTAGACATTATGAACATAAAGAACTAACACAATGCACTAGTTATTAGGTAGTTAAACTATTACCGGTTAAGAATATTGTATAATTATCAAGGATTTTAATTTACCACCACAATCTGAGCGGATTTATTTTGAGCACATGTATCCAACAAAAGGTTATAACTTATAAACGTCACACCATATTATTTCAAAATGCTATGTTGATTACCACTAGTTTTTTCTGGCAAAGGAGGCCGCACAACAACATGCATAGTGATTACACCTCCCGGAAGCTCTCCGACTGAAAGTCTGGAATCAGCGAGCGTCTTATTGTTTTCCAGTATCTTGCCGCCATGAATGAGTTTCAAGTCATTTACAGTCTTTGCGCCATTTTCTTTGTCTGCCCATAAAAGGCAACTTATTAGAAAATGAAAATAAGTTAAGTTCCAACAATTTTTTAATCATTAAATCAAACAGTATTTAAGGATTCGGGGCAAGGCAGCTTTTTTTCTTTTTCTTTTCTTTTAATCACTGGTTTTTCTGCAAGTCAATTGCAATATATCATCTAAAAGGAACTTCACATTTAACCGGAACAAAATGCAACCACATCATGATAAAATAAAATATACACCTTAGTACTAGTGAAAGCCAAAATCCAAATATCAAAACTCAGTATTGTCCCATTCTCATTCTGAATATATAAGCAAGTATACTAGAGTTGGGATATTATGCTTGTCAGCTACAAATAGCTTGAAAAGGCTCAAGTAACAACAATGAAAGCCAATTCAGTTGTTAAAAAATCAATATTTCTGCTAGAATTAAGACAATATTTGAAGGCAATATTTAATGGCAATATTTAATGCATCTTCAGAATCCAAAAAATTTAGCACTTTAGTTATCTAATTTAGGCAGGCTCAGCTTTCATCCCACAAAATGCAAATAGAATAGGGTAAATGATTTGCTAAAAAATCAGAAAAAGCAAGACTAAGGCCATCAAACTAATGAAATTGCTTAGGAAAAAAAAATCAAGGTAATTATTAGAATTAAAGATCCTAACCTAATGAAGTTGCTGATAATCAATCATCGATAACAGAGATGAAACCTTTAGATAAATATCCAAATTTTGGAAATAATGAATCAAAAACAAAGAACAGTAATCTGAATAAGTCAAAACCCATATCAATTGAAGAAGCATAAAAAATCAATAAAGAACTTTTAAACCTTTTGGCCACTGTGCGATTATCTTTTCTTTGAGAGTTGTCACTGTGGTTGCTGGACTATATTTGGTCGGGCCAATATCTGTACCATCTGCCAGCCTGAATTTAAGCTCAATTAAATCTTCTCCTGCCATTGATAATTCGATTTACCAAAAACCCGTCTCAATTTTGCACACAAATCTCCAAGAAACTGCATCAACTCCCAGAAAGATCCAACTTTCTTCTCTATCAGTCCTTTTTTTAACATTTCCCAACGGAAAACCCAGATGAAAAAGTAATGATCTTCACCATAGAATCAGAAAAAAGAAACAAATTTAAACAGATAGAGATTGCAAAGAAAAAGATTTATGAATCCATTTGAGGGTAAGAGTAAAGAGATGGTGTGTGAGTAATCGATGAGAAATAAAAGAAACCCAAGAAAGAAGAAAGGCAGGTATTGAATTTGCTTGATGTAGAAAGAAAGAAAAGAAAAATTGAGAGAGGGAGAGAGAAAGTGAAAGAGGGAAAGTAGCCAAATGAAGAAGTTTTCAAAGTAATGGTTTTACCTGAATCTAACAGAAAGGGGAAAAAATCCAATGATAATTGAAAACGACACTTCCCCTTTTCTTTGTTAACTTACAGTTTTATTTACGACACAGCCACCAATATTGGAACCTTTATTATTTTATCAAATCATTTTCCTTTTTATTATTCAAAGGATAAAATTATTAAAAAAAAAAAAAAAACTATGAATATGATGTTCTAATTAATTATTTCGGGTGAATGAGTTGATTCTCCGCAACTTTAGTTTTTCATCTTTTAATATATATTTTTTATAATCATACTTTTGAAATCATTAAGTTCTTATCGATTAAAAAAATTATCAAATTTTTATAATTTTTGTACCGTTAAAATGTTATTTTAAAGGCAAAAATATATGGCTTAATTGACAACTCATCATGATAATTTATTTCCAAAAATGACTTAGATATAAAGCATTTATATACATGTTGTCTATATTTTTAAGGAAAATTTTTATTTAAATTAAATTCACGCAAAAAAAAAAAGATTTATGAAATAAATTAATCACATCATGCATCTTATTATATATAAAAAAATAATTACTACATATTTGTGATATAGTGCAATTAATTTAATTTATTACTTATGAATTCGATTCAAATAAGTATTTTTCTATTCAAATAAGTATTTTTCTATCTTCATACGTATGCCTATTAATAATTTACTGTTGCCTTTTCCTAAAAAAAACAAAAACAAAAACAAAAATTACTGCTGCCATAATTATTTGTTAATGAGAAAGTGTATATGTTTTTAAAGTGTAATTCAGTCTGAATGAATCAAGAGAGTTGAATTTAATAATTATGTATTTAATATTTATTATTATTTTAAAATGACTTAAATTGAAAAAAATAAATTTGATAATTATGTATTTGTTGTTACTCCAAAACCAAAATGACTTAAAAGTCTTTAAAATGTAAGTAGAATCGTCCGGTATTGCTCATCCCTTTTCAAGTATGCAGGTAGACTTGAAAAATTGAACTTGACAATTGTAGGACGAAATTAATTCTATTACAGCCATAAATTCTTTCTTATTCATTTTAATATTTGACATGATATCTCCTCCAACAGATCTAATTTGCAATCGAAAAATTGAAAATGATTAGAATTTCAACACCACAATAAAAGATTGAACAAAACGATAAGTAATAAATTGATTGGATAGGAAGTACAGATTCAATTTTTGGTTGTAATCAAATTCAACCAAAAAAAAGAACTCAAGACGAACTTTGCTAAAATTAAAAACCGAAACTGAATTTCCATTATATCACCAACCAAAACCAAATCTATTAACAATTTGAAAAGTTTTATTATATAAAACGTTTTAAAGAATTTTTATATATATTTTTTTGAGTTTTTGATTGTTAATTGAACCAAATCGATAAATGAAATTTTATCAACTAAAATTGAATCAATTAACTGAATTAATTAAGTTCAGTTCGATTTTCGGTTAAAATTCAACCGTGCTCACCCTAGGACCACAAATCCGTGAAGAGAAGCAAAAATCTGATTCTCAATAAATAAATTAATTAGGCATTCATTCTCAAAGCATAATACTTCTGTGTTCTCCAACATCCCCACACTATATGCGGTAAACAACCACACACAATTACTGAAAGCTAAATGCCTATATTCTAATCCGTAAGGGGATTAGCATAACCATTATGTTCTATTCCAACCAGAATTAGGAACATATAATAATTAGGAAAATGAAAGCATCAACTTTCAGTATCAATATTCTCATAACCGTTTCATAGTAAGAAAAGATTGAAGAAAAACAAATAAGTCAATAAATAAATAAAGCTAAAGCAAGTTTTAAGCTTTATTCAAATTTTGCTGAGTGCTTTACCCGACTGAAATCGAAACAATTAGTGATAAAGCCGTTCAAAGAAGTTACCTGTCAAATTCATATCCTGAGAATGTGCATGATTTGTTGAGCAATCAGTCACTTTCATGAAAGTTGCTCAAGATTCACAATTTTGTAATTGTTGAAAAAGCTCCATTATTTGGAATCTGACAATTCCAAAATGGCTGCTTCCAGTTTTCAACATCAATTCCCCCATTATCGCCTTTACACAACCCCCCACCATTACCCCTTGACTCTTCATTGCATTACAACTGAACTGCAATGACAAAGACAAGAAATAAGATGCAATTAACTCAATATAACTAAAAACAACCAGTTATAAACCTGCATATGGATCTTTTTTTTATCTGTCGTCCATTTCCCGGGCCAAATCTATTTTGTGAAATATTTTGATCTATCAGCAATATCCTCCTTCATATCTTCTACTTTTAAATGGTGGAATCTGAATTGAAAAATGAGCACCCCGTATACCATTAACATTGCACCAATGATCGACTTACTAATCCTATCTTTCTTGCTGAGCCCACCATGAAGGAAAAGGTGACCTTATTGTCATGAAGAGAATCGGAATAATTATAATATGATAGTGTTTAAAGACCATAGGTAAGATAATCTAAACAAGATATTTTTCATGTCCTCTAACCATTGAAAATAATCTAAGTGATAGCAAGTACCTTGATTGGAAGCAGCCCAATGGGTCCTTTTTTCATGCTTACCTTTTCAAAAAGTAAAAAATACACCAAATCCTTTGTAAGTGCACCAACAACAGATAAGCAAATATTTTCAGGTCTTAAAGAAAATTATGTATAATTACTAAAACAACATGTATGATTCTGATTGAAGAAAGACAAACCTCAGTAATAAATCAGTGATGCTATTATATATGAAAAACTAAATTGCTTAGTTACCTGATGCTTTGTTCACACATTATTTTTGAACCTTTCGCTGTCCATTAACTTATGCCTTGCCCTTCTTCATCAACACAGAGGATTCCATTCTCAAAAAGGAATCTCACTGTGATCCAGTTCTGTTCATTAATAGATTTCCGTATGTAACATACTATATGCACATAATTTCATGAGCAGCAGGAAATAAATTATGTAATATTCACCACTCCATTACTCTAACCAAGAAAATTAATCAACAAAAAAGAAACCTAAGTTGATGAATCTATCTAATGTTTTGAAATAATTGAACAACAATAGAATTGTCAGCCAATGGATGCATATTCAGAAACCACGTGAACAGACACTATCAACAGTAAACATCTCAAAACAGATATGGAAAAGGTAATGTGATACAACTGGCAAATAATATCTGATTAAAGAGGGATTACTAATAGCCTTTCAATAGGCTGATTGTAGATTGAAAAGACAAGTACAGATTTGAGAATATTGTGAGTTCATTTTTTTCACATTGATACTTTCATCTCTTCAGTATGAATGATTGTTTCATTCCTGTTAACAATAAAAGCAAACAAGAAGCAAAAAGGTTACCTGGATAGACCAACTAGAGTTCACTTTCAGCAGTTAGATAGACACCCAGATGATTAATTCATCGCTGAAGAGTCTTAATTAATTCTGTAGATTAGTCAAATTTTTTCATCATGGGCACCTAGGCAAACTGCAAAGTAAAGATACTTCGAATATAACACTGTTCATACATGTGACTTAACATCTTGCATGCTATGATGGGCAACTCTTCTCTTGGAAGAGTGATCAACAACAATTTTAGCCAAAAATAAAAAATAAAAATAAAAAAACTTCTATTGAAACATGTTTGCTGCACATAGCAAAGATATGCAGGGACATTTGGTGTAAATAGCATGCTATTTATAAGCAGTAAATATGCCAAATACTTGACGTTCAATAATTGACATATAATAGTAAAAATGTTTCCTGTCAATTCACACAAGAACAATAAAATAAATCCCTGCTTTTACCTAGCTATTATGATATGCACAAAAGATGTAGACTGGGAAAGGTGCAGCCATGCAGAAGCGAGAGAAGTAATAGACAGAGAAGATTCTTACATTGTCAACCAAATGAATTAAATTATAATAATTTGAATCTGATATATTATTGCCTCCATAATATTTCTTTCACAGAATAGAACAAAATTAAAAAAAAAAAATCTATGTACATATTCACACACACACACACACATACATATTACTACATCATAACGACTTAATATAGTGTCCACTATGTTCTCTTTAAACTGTATAAATTCCAACTCACCCAGATCCAAAATCAATGAAAAATTCCCACTAATGAAGCTCAGAAGCGATGCGAGGAATGAGGAATAACCAACAAAGTTGCTGCTGAATTCTTGATCTTTTACCTTTAATGTATGAAATCAAGGTGGCTGCATCACAAGATAGTCTGTCTAGTGAGCCTTTCCAAACGTATTCAGTTTTACAGGCTCCATAATATAATATCTTAAATTAAAAGTAACCTAGACCAGTCAACAGGCTACTATATATCAAGAACTTGACAACCGACAAGTTCAGTCAGTCCAATATCTCTACGGGCAATAACCTTCCAGATAACTGTTTCAGATTCAGCCGGTGAGGTGGAAGGTTCATGTGAGTGGTCAACAAAACGAGAACTTGAGCTCCACGGTGAGGAGTCCAAAGTATTGCGCACGCCCGCCTGCATAACCACAACCTTATGATTGCTATCCTTTGTAATTACATGAATCTTTCCATGAAAACCAGCAAGCAGATTTGGAGATTCTGAATCTCCAGAATCACAAACAGGAACTTTTCCTATAGCAACTTTCCAAGCATCTTCTTTCTGATCATACACCTTGATCTTACCACAGTCTCGAGTATTAGAAGGATCAAATGCATATAATTCACCATCTACCACAATACTCAATTTTGTGCCTGCCTGCCGTGCAGGCCATCCTTCTCCCATGCCATTTGGCATCTCAGCCCACGAATTGGTTTCAGGATCATAAATTTCTCCCCCAGCATCAACAAAGAAGGGCCAAGAATACAAACTTTGAGGCACAAATAATCTTCCCATGTATGACGTCATCCCTGTGGCTATAGGCTTGAGCATGTCTGACCAAAATGCATTTGGGAGCTGTTGAGATTTTGAGAATGGCATACTTGGAACTTCAGACCATGTACTTGTGCAAGGATCAAAAACTTCAGCAGACTGAAGAGGCAACAGTCCCCCATGGAACTGATTAACCCCTCCAACAACATATAGCTTGTTGTTCAAAATGCTTGTCTTGCAATAAGCCCTTGCTGTAGACATAGGAGTAATCTCATTCCATCTATTTAGGACCGGGTTGTATCGCCAGACACAACTTATGGTTGAAGATCTAAAAAATCCACCAAGCACATATAGGCATCTGTCAACAGCACTGACGGCACAACCGCAAAATGGCATTTGATCAAATGGCTGCTTTTGCCCAAACCAACCCCTTATAATTTCAGTAATTTTTAAGTGTGTTCCCACCATGTTCCACAACCAAAACCCAGAAGAAGTGTTTGATTCTTGAACATTTACAGTGGGCATTGGAGGCAACCTCTGCCATTTTCTGGACAAAGGGTCCAAAGCATGCCATGAAAGATCCTCTCCAGCTTTAGTCAACACATAAAGCCACTCCTCAGTCAATCCAAGTTCTTTTCTCAATTTAAACAGCTCAAGGCTCATAATTGTTTGCTTCCACTTTTGTGACACCAATCTGAGACTAAAGTAGTAAATTCTCGGTATTCTAGCAAGAATCTGTATCGACAACTCATCAGGGAGACTTGGAATTAATCTCGGGCTTTCCTCATAAATGCTCAAGGATGTCTTTTGCCTCTTGAAGCTGGCATTATTACACAAGACCTCATCCAATTGGTTTGTCCTAGCCAAACTCAAAACAGCTCCCATTTAAAAGAAGAAACGTAATAACCGCCCCTGGCTAGAATTCCAATATGGGCTTGGAGAAAGCTGAAGAAAACCATAAAAACAGGGGCAACACATCAAAGAAAAATCTAAATAGACAACTAAGACACAATAATGAGCAAGAAGCAAAAATTAGCACAGCTATTCAAGTTATTAAGTAGTTCCAAAACTCAATGCACCAAAAATTTAAAAAGAAATCAACAATAACACTTTGTCTAGTTTCACATAATTAGCAATCTCACCCGTACCAATTATTTCTGTTTCCTAATAAATTATTCCTCGACTTCGTGTATGAGCTCAGATTTCATAGCATTTCTATGTCTATCATTACATTTCTATGTTTATCATTAGAACTGGAACAAATTCACCGAGTCAAAATTTAATTTAATTTCTTTAATAATTGATGGAACTAGAACAATATCTTACCCACCAGCAGCATAAGATTAACGGTATTCTAATCGAGAAGTCCTAGATCCTCCACAATCAAGAAAGAAGGCCGCCGGTTTCTTTCATTATACTCAAAAGAAAGCGAAGACCAAGCATTCGTGAATTTCATTTCCCATTACATAAAAGAGAATAAAAAATCATCATCTGATCAATAAAGAGCAAACAAAAGCTCAATTTAGCTAACGAAATTCCTAATAACAAAACAATCCTTCAACTGTTGACTCAAAATAAAACAAAAATCAAGTCAAAAGACTTACCAAAAGAATCACCCAGATCCAAATAGTAAAAATTAGGATTTTTGATGGATCTTCGAACAGAAAGAAAGACTGAGTTGAAGATATTTTACCTGGTTGAAGCTGAGTGAAGAATAGGAAAGCATCAAGTAAAGAAAAAGTTAAACTAGAGCATCTCTGAATGTAGAAGATACAGAATTTTCTTTCCTCTATCAATTCAAATCCATGTAGACATAGATATTAGATAGAGATAGAGGGATATAATTTGCATATATTAATTTATATATGGCGTGCTTGGCGTTTTTTGCATTGTTTGTTTTATAAATTAGTGATGCCAATAAATTATAAAAAATATTACTAATTTATTTTTAAAGGTTTATTTTTTTTTAATTTAATGTGCCTTTTTGTGTATAATTTTTATCAATTTTAAATTAATCATAATTTTTTTTATTAATATTTCAACTTCAATTTGATAAAAGTATTAACGACCAGACATCAAATTAAAATTAAAAGTGCATATATCAAAAGTGTGTGAAATATAATATATTATTCAATTTCATATTTTCCGTAAACTGAAAGTTTAATGTGTAAAAAAATTCAAAAAGTTCATAGTTTGCAAATTTGTTTGCCTTTCCTTTAAATAAAATGGTTTTAAAATACTAAAAATGATACATATTTACTATTGTTTAATAGTTTAAGAGATAAATATGAAATATTTTTAATATTTTAAAAATAAATATAGATTATTTTTTAGTCCATATTTACCTCGAAAAATTAAAAATGTTCATATTTACCATTACAATGGCAAAATCTATAGCATTTTTAGCAGTTTAAGTTCATTTTAAAAAATAAAATTTAAAAATAAAGTTGTATCAATTTAAATATTTTATGTTAAATTCCTAGAATTTATATTCACATTTATACTTGTCAATTTTTCACATAAAAATAAAAATAAAATTAACATATGAAACTTAAAATGTGATCTCAAATTTAATTCGATAGTTAAATAAATTGTTTATGTTTTAATTGGATTAATTTTACTTTAAAATAATTAAAATTGTATTAAATTCAATTTGGCAACTATTAATTAGAAAAAAAAATGAAAAATAAATATATTAATGTGTAAGTAAAACATAATGCATTTTATTTTAATTAAAATTTAAAATCTATGTGATTAATTTAATTATTTGAGCATCTATTTGACCTAAATTTTTAGCGATTAAATTTGCTCTATCAAAACATTAAAAACCAAAAATGAATAAATAGAGGGATGTTGACGTTTGACCTTCATATGTATACACGTCTTATGTTGTGTCTCTGAATATTAAAACGTATCAGTACAAAATGTTGACTGGCGTGACACGTGGGGTAGTATCAGAGCAATTTACTGTTTACAGGTCCCCGCGTGGCGTGACTATGTAGACTGGTGCCAACGTACGCGACATTTTAATTATTTTTCTATTCAGCTTTGGAGCTTCCGCGTCAATTTTTGATGGCGAAGATTTGCGTTTTCTTTTTGTTGGGCCCATCAGTGTCCAAAACCACGCTTCCATTGAGTTTTTGGATTTATTTTTATGTCTATTTATTTCTTTATTTCATGATCAAGTTGACTTAAATTTTAGACTTTCAATACATGGCAAGTAAAATATTATTTCATAAATATGCTGTTTGTTAGTGTTATATTGTGAATAGTAACAGGTCTAATAAGTCATTTTTGCATTAAATTAGTATGCCTACTACACCTTGGTTGTTTCATGCTTCTACATCATTCATATTCGTGTTGCACATTGCAGAAATATCTTTATTTGTATTATTAAAATTATGGTATCATACTACATGATTTTATTCATTGCTTTTAAAATCATGAAAAATGACCAATTCTTGAATCTTCGAATTGGTATAGATTTCCATTGTAAAACACTTTAGCGCAAAATTTATTATATATTATTAAAATAATTAATTATTTTTATAATTACTATCTCAAAATAATTGAAGACATTCTTGTCATTCCAACGTAAAACAATATAATATGATATGATGAAATCAAACAAATATTATAAAATGATATGAAATCATGAAATCTTTCCAAATATCATATCTCATAAAATCATATAACACAATATAATACAATATGATAAAGTACATTATTTTTTTTTTTTTTTTTTATATTAGAGGGAAACGAAACAAACCAAACAAGAGAAAACACTAAGAACTGAAACTGAAAGTGGAAGGAACCAAAACATCAACAGTGTCTAGGTTCAAAAGCTCCTTGATGGCGGCCGGAGGAACATCAAACCAGTTGAGACGGGAGTCGTTCTTTGTGTCCGCTTTGGCCAGAGTGTCAGCTGCAAAATTGGCTGTACGCTTGATGTGTAGGATTCTGATTTGCCAATCTCTGTTAATGAGATTTTTGATCTCAGTGACTACATCTGAGAGGTGAGGGTCGGTATCAACATTTTGATGAATTCTTTTGAAAGCTTCTAGGCAGTCCGTCTGTACTACAACCTTTTTCCACTGTTTTGACCAAGCTAAGCTGAGGCCTTGCTTGATTGCCCAGAGTTCAGAGAAGAGAGCACCTATGTTGTTGAGTCTGAGGACAAAACCGCCAAGCCAGGAGCCAATATTATCCCGAAAAATGCCACTGGCTGAACTGGAATTGGAATTCAATCTGGCAGACCCGTCCGTGTTTAAGGCTACCCATCCGATGTCAGGAGGAGTCCATCTTAGCGACTCTCTATCTACTCTGTTTCTTGAGGAAGCTATGGAGTGGAGGGAGGAACTAGCAAGAATATCAGCTTTAGTTTCAGCCAAAATGGACTTTAGTTTGGACGAGATAGGTGTATGTTTGTTATTAAAGATGGCTTCGTTTCTCCACCTCCAAATATTCCATAGAGCAAAACCAAAGAGGATGCCCCAGTCTATCATAAATCTGCCATTGAATTTACCTTGTAAGTTGTCTGAGAGCCAGTCCTTTTTAGTCTTAGTGAAGAAGGCATGGGTGTCTTGCGGGTTTAATAGCTCCATCCAGACTTCTTTGGCTTTGTCGCAATCTCTTAAGGTATGCATCATATTTTCCTCCCAGTGACCACAAAGATGGCAGCTGCTGGAAGTAGCTAAGTGACGTTTTGCTCTTATAACATTGGTCAGAAGTTTGTTCTGCATACACAACCAAAGGAAGCTACGAATTCTTTGTGGACCATCCCATCTCCAAGCTTGCTTCCACTTGTTGTTTTCGGTGTCATCCTCTAAGTTTAGTAACTGGATGTAAGCTGATTTAACTGAGAAATTGCCCGTTGAAGAAGAGTTCCATGTGATCACATCAGGTCCCATTTCATCTGAAGGTGGGCTGATTGCTATGATTTGGCGCATCATGCTGGTGGAGATAAAGGGTCTAATTTTTTCAGTGTCCCAACTTCCATCAGTTGTCACAACATCCCTCACTTTCCAGTAAAGGATATCATTGGGAATGATTGTGACTGCTTGGTCTATTACTCTGTTGCTCCCACACCATTTGTCACTCCAGAAATTTATGAGATGTCCATTTCTGACCCCACAGTTGATTTTTTCTAGCATAACAGGCCAAAGGCGAGTTATAGCTCTCCAAATGAAGCTGCACCTTTTGTTCTGGCTGGTAGAAATGATGTTCCCGTTGAAAGGGCCATATTTTCCCCCTAGGACTCGCACCCAAAGGCTGTTTGGATTTTTAATCATTCTCCAGCTGAGTTTTAGTAGAAAAGCTTGATTTAATTCAAAAAGTTTTCTCAACCCCAAACCTCCTTGGTCCTTTGGTTTACAGATATTATGCCACTTCACCAGGTGAATCTTCTTTTGGTCCGGAGCTGAACCCCAAAGAAAATTACGACATAGAGCTTCAATTTTGTGACATACTTCTTTTGGGAAGACCATAGTTTGAAGAGCATAGATCGGGATAGACATGAGGACAGATTGAACAAGAGTGGTTCTTCCTGCAAAGGACAAGGATTTAGCTTTCCAATTACTAAGCCGGCCCTTGACTTTGTCCATCAGTTTGTCAAAATATTTTGTGCTATTCCTGCCTTGTATGATGGGTGTCCCAAGGTGACAACCCATATTGTTGCTGTGTGAGAAGCCCGACGCCTTCTTGAGCTTGTCGATCATGTCATGGCCTACATTATTCGAAACAAAGAAAGATGTTTTTGATTTGTTCACTCTTAGCCCCGAACAAATGCAAAAGTCATCCAAGATGTCACAAATGAGAGCAATAGAATCTTCCGAGGCTTCCGTGAAGAGTAGTAAATCATCAGCAAAAAAGAGATGGGAGAGAGCTTCTCCTTTCCGTCCTAGTTTGATAGTTTTCCAATCTCCCTTCACCACTGCATTATTGATTGCTTGTGACAACCTTTCCATACAAAGCACAAAGAGGTATGGGGAGAGAGGATCCCCTTGACGAACACCTCTAGAAGGTTTAAAAGATTCAGAGGGGCTACCATTCCATAAGACTTTGAAGCTACTCGATTCCCAGCTGTTTATCAAGCCAGTAATAAAAGGGTTTGGGAGGCCTGCATCGATCAGAGTGTCATAGATGAAGTTCCATTTGAGCATGTCGTATGCTTTTTCTAAGTCTATCCTGATAAGGACCCAACCTTTCTTTCCCTTCTTGTTATGCATTGAATGAACGACTTCTTGCGTGGTGATGATATTGTCTATGATCTGACGACCCGGAACAAAGCTGGATTGAGTCTCACTGATGAGTTGCTGAAGACAGGGTTTCAATCTGTTAGTAAGAACTTTCATGAGAGTTTTGAAAACCACTGGTAATAAGCTGATCGGGCGAAAATTGTTGATGCTTAAAGGTCTATTCTTTTTGGGGATTAGTGTGATGACTGCTTGACAAATGGATGGGGTGATATGTTGTCCTCTCATGCAATTTTTGACAAACGAGCAAAGAGATTCCTTCACTGTTTCCCAACTTTGTTGAAAGAAGCCGGCGCAAAATCCGTCATTCCCTGGAGCTTTAAAAGGGCGCATACTAAAAAGGGCCTCGCGTACCTCCAACTCAGTGACATCCTTTTCAAGAGAATCCAGCAAAGTCTCATTAAGCCTGGAGAATTTGCCTCGGATGGGGAAAGCTGGAGTGTGAGTGTCTTCGTCCTTGAAAAGGCAAACAAAAGAGTTAATTACATGTCTTTTAATCTCCTCCTGGTCGGTGCACCAGCTGCCATCTGAAAGTTGAAGATTGACCACTTTTGATTTGTTTTTTTTTATCCGAAATCTACTGTGGAAAAAGCTCGTGTTTTTGTCCCCTTCAGTGAGCCAATCTACATTCGATTTCTGCTTCCACAATAATTCTTCTTGGTGAACCACGTTTTCATATTCTAGTCGAACATCTGCTTCAACCCGTTGTAAATAGGGAGAGTTTTTGGACTCTAAAGCACCCAAACATGCTTTTATACGTGTCATGAATTTTATTTCTTAAAATGAAAACTAAATGCCGGCCAATACTTTTACCATTATGTTTTACATTTTAAATTTTATCACCTATTTACTATTTTATTCTTATTATTCACATTTTATCGCGAAATTATAATTTTGTCCTTTATTATAAAGTTTTACAACATAATTACTATTTTACTCATATTATCCATATTTTTATCGCATGTTTATCACTATTATTTATATTTTATCGCATAATTACTATTTTACCTATTTTTTTTTCAATTTTTATCTCATAATTATCATTATGCCACTAACTTAACTTTTATTATCAAATTACCATTTTTACCCCCATAATTTACCGTTTTGCCCTCTAGTTACTATTTTCTTGCATAATTATCATTTTGCCTCTTATCTTACAATATTATTTATATATTTACCTTTTTTCCACTTAAATTTTCAATTTTGACTCTAGTGATATCCAGTAGAAATTGTCGGACTGGATATGCGGGATAGAGATCCCAAAGATCCCAAATTTGTCGAAGCGATCACTTAGGAGGCCAATGCTTGGAACATATTGGAGTGACCACTTAAGGGGCCAACGCTCTGACAATCTCATGATAATTCTGTAAGACATGTAGCATGTGTAGACCGCCATTGGCCTACAAATGTGAGTTATCATGACTCACTACTGCGACACGTGTCTTTATAACTAGCCAATTATATTCTATATTGTCGATAAAATTTTTTGAGTCAAAATGATATCGTTTCCTGATCCGGCAAATTTTTACCGGTTCGATAACTTATTTTTTTGTATCATTCAAAAATTGATTTTTCACTTCAAAAAATTTTCTTACATTATTTAGAGTGAGTCTATATGTTAAGATAATTTTTTGGAGGTCTCTAGCATTTTTTTCAAGTCTGGTCAAAATTTAGTCAACTGGTGTTACTATTTAAATCGAACAACGTCTAATTTTTATTTTTGACTTTTGAGAGCCTATTTAAACTTCATTTCACCTCAAATTATACTTTCAAACTTCTCATAAATTGTACTTTGCAATAGTCAAATAAAATATTTTTCGACCTTAGGTAGTGTCATTCACCCCAGTGTCACTATTAACGGCTCAAAAAGTAATATTTAGGAAAACGGAAATTTTTGGGCATTACATGATAAGTATAAGAGTTTAAATATGCTAAATATTTTGATATAAATCTGTGTTATATTTTGATATAAATAATAACTGGAGTTAATATAATAATTAGATGGGTTAATTGGTTGGATTATATAATAACCCATATAAATATTTTTTAAATTTTAGAATGAATTATAATAATTCAATAAAATTATGAAAAAACACGTTAGACAGATTGGATTAAACGGTTTGAATGATTTATACTATTTTTGAACACCCCTACTCTACATAATACAAGGAAGAAGGAGCTTATTTCTCTTCAAACAAATAAATAACAAGAAAACACAAAAAGCTTACATTTCCCTCATTTAACATAATTAAATAGCTAAACAACAGTAGTCATTGGAGGAAGAGAGAAGGGCAAAGCATGTGTAGAGCCTCTCTGACCGTTTCTATGTGCATTCACATTGCAAGAAAAATAAGATTCTGAAATCATCCTCTTTCCTGCATATGTGAAACACATTCTTTGATCTCTAATCCTTTCAATTCCATACTCTAAACATGATTTAGGCACAGACTCTGCCATTGTTTTTTCTCTCTTATCCCCATCTTCATTTTCTTGATATTCTTCAATTTCTTCTTCTTCTTGGATGAGCTCAAGATCTTGCAGCTCTAATTCCTCCTCTTGTTCTTCTTCTTCTTCTTGGTATTGAATTACATCATGATCTAAGCGTACAAGATTCAAGATGAGACGACCATTTTCTCTGTGAGCTTCAAAGTATTCATGACGGTTCAGTCTTTCTTCTCTAAGTATCAACCTTCCATCACAGCATTGCCTAGTTAAAACCCAAGGCATGTGACCAGGCAAATTACCAGTTCTTGCTAGTAAAGGAATTGGGGGAGGATATTTCTTCCTCATTTTGCACTTTCGCTTACAAGAACTTCGAATATAAGGATCCAATTTCTCGATTCTTGTAGAAATTTCACGCTCATTGGAGTCCAAACATGCACCACTATCTGTCCCTATTAGATCATCGAACATAGAGGAGCACACTGAGGAACTAGTCAGCGGTGAGAAATTATTGGTTGGTGATGGTAGTTGTGGGAAACATGAGGATGATATGATCTTGTTAGAATGGAGAATGGAGGGGTGATGAGTTGGAGATTGTTCTTGCGAGAAAATTAGGGTTTTAAGACCAGGTGATAATGACCAATATTGTTTAGGGATTTGCATGGAAAACGGCAACGTTGTTGACCACAATATGATACCATATAGAGATGATATTGCTGATTTTGCCCTGCAAAACAATTTCTTTTCATCTATAAAATTCATCGCAAATGGTTCTTTATAGATGTAAGTTTGAATAATAAATCCCAAGTAGTTTATATTATTGTATCGACAACTTGACTAAGCTGAGCTAAAGCTAAGCTTATAAAGTTGTGGATCACCTGCAAGACAAGCAACCAGAAACAAAGATTATTGACTCTGACCAAGAATCAAGAACTTCATATTAATTTTAACAATAATTAATTTCAGTTCGGAAAAAAAAATATAAAGGAAAAGAAGAAAGCTGCAACACGTGGTGAGTTTGTAGCTAGTCTTGTATACTAGGCACAACTTTAACACGTTTTCTTGTTTTCTTAAGGGGTCCGACAGGATTCCAACAGTAAAAATTAAAATACCGATATTTTAAATTTAAATGTATTTTAATCATTAAAAATTGACATGTAATTAACACTCCATTAAAAGTAATGTATTATAAAGTTTACTTGGCTGATATGATAAAATTGAACCAACCCATTAATTGGAAAAGTCAGAAACTGTTAGCATAGCATAGAGCAGTAAATCAAAGAAAATGTAAGGCAGTAAAGAAAAGTGGTGGTTTTAGAGCTGTTATTTGGGCAGTAGCCAGTGAATGAATGCTGTGTCTCTGCCAGCAATAGCTGTATACTGCAAATAATTGAACAATGATGAAGATTCACCTGACCAAGAAAAAATAACTTTTAAAAAATTGAGTAACCTATTTCAAAGTCAAGCACCATTGTTGTTATCGAGTTGAAAAAATAATTAAAAATAAAGTAATAGAGGGAAATAGAATTTTGAGATTTAGTGTTCCCGAAGATATTCCAACAATAATGCGGATTTTAATTAATTGAAAAATTTCAAATTCTAATTTAAATTTTCATTTCCTTTGCTTCTATTAAAAAAAAAGTTTTCAGGTTTGAATGAAAGCAAGCAAATCTAGGATGCTGAAGTCATATGCAGATTTCCTTTATTACTTTTTTTTTCTTTTTTCTGTAAGAATAAATAGAGTTTTTAACTCTTCCTTTACAGGTAATTAAATATGCGTAGCTTGAACTAGCATATCTCTATGATTCGACAAACTTAATAGAATATATAGATTATAAAAGATGTCAACATGTAAGGAAAGAAGTATAAAATTATAAATCATAAAAACCATGAGTAGCATATTCAAGATTTATTAAAAGAATAATAAGACGAGCAACTAATATTAAAATTTCTTTAACTTCTATGAATTTCATGAGAAGTTTAATCAGGAACATAATATATATATATATATATTAAAATGTGAAAAAGGAGATCGAAAAGAGTAATATAACTCACCCTAACGTTGTGCCTTCATTCTCTTCGCTAGGAAATCAAATTAAAATATAGAAATTTCTCTCTTAGAGAAAATAAAAATAGAGATAAAAGCAAAAAAAATGAAAGAAAAATACTCTCAACACACACAAGCCTCCTCTTCTTAAATATCCAATACGTGGTGACATATGAAAGTATATATAGGAAAAAAAAAAAAAAAAATGTTTAGGGTTATAATTGTCAAATTTTTATATAATATGACTGACTCATATGATCTATATATTTTTTTTAACTCAAACTCAATTTGACATGCCAATGATATGTTTATGTGATCCATATGATATGATCCGTTAATTTGAAGTCATATACATGATTAATTCTGATCCGTTTATAACTCATATATATATATATATATATATATAATGTAAATAAAAAATAATTTTTTATTTAAAATTATTTTTTTTAAAAAAAGTAATTAATAATTGTCAATTTAGGTCATAATTCAATCCAACTAATTCGATTCATTTATAATTCGCAAAATTTTGGTCCGTTTATAATTTAACCTTGACGAATCCAACTTTATCCATTTTGCAACATAACAATTACACATTTGAAACATGGCCTAATCCAATTGATCCGATCTATTTATAATCTATAAAATTTTGACCCATTTATAACTCAAGCCAAATAAAAACTAATCCTTTTGAAGGGTTAATTTCACCCATAATTACTGAATTTATACTCAAATAACACTAATATAATGAAAAATATTTTTGTTTTCATAAAAATCATCGAATTTAGAATATATTTATAGAAAAATCACTTAAATCGTTTTTTCACGATTTTTTCGCCGAAAAGTACAGTTGTCGCGTATACTCAGTACCCTCATGCACACATGACTTGACACGTGGCATACCATATGGAAAAAAATAACATGTGAGCATGCCGCATGGACATTTCGACAAGTCAATTTACCGTGTAGCATACTTATATGTCATTTTTTTCACAAGACAAGACACGTGTCAAGCCACTTATGTATGCGGGTGTTGAGTGTATGCGTTAGCTGTAATTTTTAGCGATTTTTTTGCAAAAAAACGGTTGGAGTAATTTTTTTTGTAAATATATTATAAATTCAGTAATTTTTATAAGAACAAAACTTTTTTCATTATATTAGTATTATTTGATTACAAATTCAGTGAGCATGAGTAAAATTAACTTCCGTTTGAATGTTGTAATATGGACAAAAATGCAAGTAGTGAAACGGTTTATTCAATAAGGGAAATTTTGGTTTATATGCAACCAATATGACATCCAGTTGTTGCAATGGGTAGCTTCAATCAACACGAAAACATGATTCCATTGGATCTATTTGCCTGTTTGTAACAGATGGAAAATTAAATTACCTAAATCACACTGTATAAATATCAACTGATTTTGTTTGGGTTTGTGTATTTCTGGCATTCATTTGTGATGCCATGTCCGGATTTCTCGATCTTCCAAGACACGTATATATGTATAATGAATCTTTTGTTTTCTAATTTCAATTCATAATTTTATTCATGGTACAACCTAGTAACAGAATGTCATGTAAAATGAATTGAGTACATTAAATATCAAACCGTTTGATCGGATCGCCAGGGGGGAGCAATAGCTGCATTAGTCCTCTTGTGGGACTACGGATCCACGTCAGCAGTTTGAGAGTGTATAAATCAACGTGGAAAACATGGTAAACGCACACGTGGGTGATTAATCACCACATTTCAAATAGCTTATTTATTCATTTATTTTTAATATTTATTTATTTTTAAGATAAATAGGTAATTTCTAATATTGTCTCTATTCAATGATCCTTCTACACTGCCAAGGAGATTTTTTTAACTTGATTTACCCCAAATATATATGTATAAGTTACCCGTCTCAAAATGATTATCATTCTAGAGAATTTTTTTTTTTTCAAAATATATGTAACTTTAAAAATTTTAATGTAGCATTAATTATCTTTTCAATTTTATAAATTCTTTTATTCTAATTATTAATGTTCAACGTTATATTAAATAAGTGTATTTTTATCAATTTATTGCAAATTTATTTTAAAATATGGCTATCAATTAAGATTTAGTTTAGCGAAATTGATTTGATGGTTAAATTTGTAAATCTCAATATTAAGAAAATAGAAAGGAATTGCGATTTTAATAATGGGTGGAAAGTAATTGTCGCCTGAATTTTTTTTATTTGAACTAGGTCTCTCCTATTTTAATCAAATTAATTGCAAATTTAGCATATATACAATAATTTTTGTATATATGGTAAAATATAATTAATTTATTCCGTAATTTTTTTTAATAGAACGGATGCGGGTAAAAAAATCTCCATTTTATATGGGGAGGGGCAGCAAGAACTGGTAGTGGAATTAGTGTGATGAGTTGTAAGATGAAGAATATATGTGGAAATGTCCAAATGAAGCAGCCCAATCATGAGCACTGACAAAATTGGAAGCAGATATTGGGTTGTAGCTGTACTACATGAAGATTATAGAAAGGCATAATAATAATATTCATCTCAATTTATTATTATTCATTATCCCAACAATATATTAATAGGATACCTCGGAAATTGGTCCTGTACTTGATATGCACCCACTGCAATTCTTGTCTTTCTTGAAGGGCCTGCTCATGTTGCATCCTATAGTATTTCACCCCCACCAAGTCTTGAATTCAATTCAATACTCAATACTGTTATTAATTTTGTGTTCATTCTTATGTTTAATGTGAATTCATAGTATTGATAATCTTACAACGCTGGTTATCCAATTCACTACATAAATGGAAATTTAAAATAGATTAAAGAGATTAGAGAATTTTCAATAATATTGCGAACATGCTTAGCTCACAATATTAGATGTCCGTGTTACAGTAGAAGCAATTTGATAGAAAGAAAAGGATTGGCAATTCAATCTCAGATATGCTAAGATAGTCATGCAAAATCGCATCTAAATCAGAAGAACCTTGAATCCTTCTATTCAAACGTTGAATAACAATTGTGCATCAGATTCTATCAAACACTTTGGCCAGACGACTCCATTTAATCCAACTTAAAACCTCCCTGTCAAGAACATGAGCGACTGTTGGATCAAACACCCCCAAACACATTTGGCAGCCCGCAACAAAAAAATGCTCTACCATGGTCCTTAATAATACTTCAATAAAAAAATAATATTTTTATAGTTTTTATCCAGTTGTTCATATTTAAAACATTTAAGTATATCTATCTGGCATATCGTATTATTTCTTTAACAAGAACCGAACCAAAAAAAAGAAAAATTCAAAGTATTTGTCCAAGATGCATATACATGCATGTTTTAAATGTGTCAATTTTATATTAATTTGCTACGTAAGATTTTTATGTATTTAATTTAGACAAGTCATTTTTATTTTATTATTATTCCCTCCATTCCTTTTTATATGTCATTTTTAATTAAAATTCAAATTTTATTTACCTGTTATTTTTAAACTTTTAATATAATTTAATTTTTTTTAATAAAAATTAACTAATTAGATTTAAATTTATATATTAAATTATTCAATTTTATCTAAAATTTAAATTTAATTAATACATTTTAATTATAATAAAAATAATAAAAATAACAAATAATAAGAAATGCAGTATATTATAGACTTGAGCACTAATATCAAATAAATAATTGAGAAAGAGGAAGAGGAGATAATAAACAATAAAAGAAATGGAGCAAAGGAAATCAATCAATTCATCAATAAACATAAAAATGAGGAGAAATAAATTTCTATCCGCTGTGTGAAACCTAATATCTCTGAAATCTTGACATTTGACTAGCTACAGCCTCCTGTTAAGCAAGAAAGAAACATTAACACAAAATCTATCAACTGAACCTAATCAAGCTCAAATCCCTTGCTTTTTAAATCCGCCCCGGCAAAACCAATAACAAATCCTCCATTTTTATTCTCTAACTACGAATAGGTCTTACTGCAGGTACTAGCATCTCAAATATGGAAGTTGAACTTTGTCTCATGGTGCTGTAATTGAAGCAATTGAAATTACTCGCATTTCCTCCTATTGCACTACTATTCTTTTCATCTTCACATACAGTCTCTTCCTCCTCCTCCTCTTGTTCTTGTTCTTGTTCAGAAGAGCAATCGCCAGTGTCTAATTCATGGCAAGCGAAAGGAGGAGGATGAACTTCATCATCAAGAAGAATAAGTCGCAAAATGAGACGACCATTGCATCTTTGAGCACGAAAGTACTCGTGATGCTTAACTCTTTCTTCTCTAAGGATCAACCTTCCATCATCAGTGTAGTATCTCTTCAAAACCCAAGGCATATGGGAAGGTAAGTTCTCCGTTCTTGCCAGCAGTGGTATTGGTGGAGGGAACTCTTTCTTCTTCACCATCCCCCGATCTCTCTCGTTTCGCCTTTGCCTCAAACTCTCAATCTTATCTTCTTCTTGTTGTTTTTCTTGATTTAGTGATGATGATGAAGAGAAAATATCATCATTTTCTTTAAGATCGAGACAGCTCTCGATTCCAATGTAATCCCCAATTAGAGAAGAAGAAGAAGAAGGTGGAGATGAAGTTACAGAACCCATAATAGTTGAAGAAGGTTTTTGGTTTTCAAGAAGTGTTAGGCTCATAAGGCGTTGTTCAATATTTAGGTTTTGGGTTTGCATTTTAAAAAGCAAAAGAGAGAGAGATGGTCAATTAATAATAATATAGTTACAGTTTAAAAACAGAGGCAGATAGAGAAAGACAGAATATGTTATCGATAAATGGTTTTGGCAGAGACAGCTAATACCTATTACATCAAGATTTTGGTTCCATTTGTGGATTCGACATTTTCAAATTCCCTGTAAAAATATCATAATTCCACCATTTAGTTACACTCTAATCCACATCCATAATCACATTTATCCAATTCATATCAGAGAAATTCCAGCGGTAAAATAAAAATTTCATAAAAAGGTTGTACATGCACATGAAAAATTAATTACATGTGGCAACGAATTTTGGGGTACACTCCCCGTTTCACCTAACTATATAATTTTTGAAAATTTTCTTTATTTCATTTAACTTGATAATTATACATTTATATATTTTTTTTATTCTTATGTATGCAATAAAAAAATATTTAATTGAGCAAGAGTATATTATTATAGAGGATTGATAAAAAGATATTTTATAATAAAAATTTTATAAAATCGGTAATAATTAATTATTTATTTAATTTTTAGGAAAAGTTAAAAATTATTAAATTGAGTGAAATAGATGGATAATATTTTGAACCCCTAGATAAAGGATGGACTCATCTTCATCATAGACATGCGGTCCAATTTGTAAAAATGTGGATAATAGATATATAAGGGTACGTGTTAATAGTTTTAGGATTTTTAGCTACAACCAACTTAACAATAGTTGCATAAGATTTTATCTTTATGAAACTGAAATGCCACACTAATTTTAAGTTGGTCCACAGATCTTGAGTGTATAGAAAAATAGAAATGTGTTCCGGAAAGCAAAAGCTGATGGAAGCGTAATCCACACATAATAATATCCTGCCCAAAAATGCTGAATATCTAATTCGGATTTGGAAATAAATGCTATACAGATAATAACAATATTAACAATAAAAGTGTTGCTAATTATAGATTAATTAGACTTAAGGGAATGCATGGGAAACCTGTTTTTTATGACATTATTAAAGAAACCAACATTATAGCTAGAGCCAGCAGTTTTTCAAACTCCGCTTTTAATCTTCCATTGATAATTATGGATCAAATCTTTTTTTTTTTTTTTTTTTTTTCAAGAAACAAAAATAACATTCAATTCGAATCTATAACCTACGAAACACAGAAAGGAAACAATGAAATGAATTAGGAAGCTTAAGAATATTTATTAATCAAGAACGACACCATCAACCTTCACAAAACCAATATCGACATTCATATAATCAAATTAAAAATTAAAAAAAAAATGCATAGAAATAAAGATGATACGGGATAAAAAGCTTACCGGAAAAGAGAAAAAAGAATTGAAAGCGGCGGAGAAAGAGGGGGAGATGGGTGAAAGATGGCATCTCCTTCTCCCCCCGCCTACTGATTTCCACCGAAAGGAAACTACAGAATTAAAAAGATTTGGATAACAAAAGGACAACTCATAATGAGAGGGATACATACAGGCGGACATCCACACGTCTACCCTTTTAGTATTTTATTTTTAGTTTTTTTTTTTTTAATTTCAATTAGTAATTAATTAATTAATTATTAATATTCTAATCATTAAATAGAGGATAAGAGTTACTTAATTGAATAAACCCTGCCTATCTTTAGGCGGGGTCTAAGGGATTAGAGTTACAAAATCAGTTTATCTCAGCCACAAGTCTATGCTTTTGCTTAATTAACGATCTTAGTGGTTACCGGCTAATATTTGTTTTTTTAATTCCTTTTATCTTGGCATACGAAAATATATGTTATCACTAGTGATCCGAATATTTCCGTTTAACTTAAAAATTAGATTAGATGTTAATCTGCTTTAAAAGAGGACCGATTTTTGCATTCAACAATACTCGTATTCGACTCAAACCGGTTAAAATTTGAACTCGTTATTAAATCAAACCTAAATTTAAGTATACAATCCCATCAAATCTTAAAAACAAGTAAAATTTGGATTTTTTTTTTCAATTACATATTTAGACTAATTTAATCTAGGAATTGAAATCATTCAATTCAAGAACCAAAATCTAAATAGTTACTAGTGATAGTGTGATTTGGTTCAAGTTCAATATATATTTTTTTTCAAACCTAAATCAGCATATTAATCAGAAGTGGTGGTTAGGAGTGAGCAATGGTCGGTTCGATTCAATAACCGAAAAACGATTTATTAAGATTTAGACAAATCAAACCGAAATTATATAATAAACGAACTCAAACAGAACCGATATTTTCGATCGGTTTGGTTCGGTTAACCGATAAAACCGAAATTTCAAAATTATAATTAAAAAAATTATAAAAATTTACAAATTATAAAATAAAAATAAAAACATCCAAATTAAAAAAATATACATATATTTAATTTGAGTTCAAGCCCCTTAAATTGAATTAAAAATATAAAAATAAAGTTAATTTTTGTAAAAATTGAAAAAAATATATATTAATCATTATTCGGTCAGTTCGGTTATTTTTTAATTTTTGCCTTTCAGAATCGAACCGAACCAAAATAACCGAAATTGATATATTTTCAAAAACGAAGCCGAACCGAAAAACCAAATCAAATTAAAATAATTGATCGGTTTAGTTCTTTTTTTTTCGGTTTGAACCGAAATTTGCTCCCCCTAGTGGTGGTTCTTGAACTGCATCCACGTCTACTTTAAAATATTATATTTCTAAGTATGATTTTATATATATAAAAAAATTATATTCCAAGTAAGATGCTTGAAAAAAGAAACACTTTAGGGCGTAAATTGTGAGGCTAAAATAGTCGAAAAATTATAAGGCTTGGCCGCCCTTGCTTGCCAGGCTAGCTTGTGTTGTTGGTAGGAAATCTTTGCTACGTAATCGCTGGAGCTAAGATCAGAGAGGTTATCTCTTAGCTATTTTTCCTTTTAATTTTCTTTTTTTCCAGTGCTATGCTTGGTCTAAATTCTTAATTTCATTACAAATTATTTTTAAGAAAACTATTTTCTATTAGAAATTAACTGGCCTGCAAATCATTTTCTAAATACTTAAAGATGTTATGTACTCATGATTATATTCAAAACTTATGGTTAAGAGATATGGGCTCGCGTCATTCCATCTCTCTTAAGGTAATTAAATTTTAAGATTTTAATTATTAAACAATTAAAGAAATTTTCAATTACAAATTATTTGTACTCTCTTAATTTCCCACTTAACAAATCTGATGTGCACTAACAATCTACAACAAAGTATAAAATATTGTGAATTAATAAAATAATGATATTTGACTTGCAAAATTAAGACTATTAAAATATAATTTGTCTAAGATGAAGGAATTTCAAGGAAATGCCCATCTCATTTTGCTAAATGTGATTTCATTTAAATTTACATTCTTGTACTTGACCTAAAAGTATGAACATACAAGCCAAAAAAAATTAAAAAATTGTTCTCAATTTCAAATTCTGACACCAAATGTGCAAGAAGATAATATCCAATTTTTTTTTTTTTTGTCTCAGAGTATATGATAAAAACCGGAGAAGTAATTTAGTATGTTAGGGTACGCAACATAAGTGAACAGTGGATGAAAAATAATAAAACAAAATTATCCTGGAAAATAAAATCAAAGTTTATTTAATTGACAGATATATTGTACGTGGGCCGTCAGGCCCATGACCAGCTTTAATTCATGTGCCGGAGGATTGGGCTGCTTTTCATTTCATAGTTTTTTATTAAAAGTAAAAAAAAAAAAAAGTTAAAACGACTCCGCTGGGGATCGAACCCAGAATCTCTGGTTCCGTAGACCAGCGCCTTATCCATTGGGCCACGGAGTCGGACTAATGTCAACTGAGAAGGGAATAGTTTATTAAAAGTACTTTCAAACATCATCTCTCCAATTATCATGAGATTTTTTTTTTTTTTTACAATTTTTAAATCTTAAGAAATATTAATTATATATTTTCTATTTAATTCCATATATAAGAAAAAAATTTATAGAATGAAATTATATGATTATAAATAATTAATGAAATGATATTTGAGTAAATTATAATGAATATTAATTATGTCTAAAAAAGTAATAAATGTTAATTGAATTAGATGCTAAATTGCTAATTAGTGTTTTTTTTTTTTTTGTTTATCAAAGTTTTAGCAACGAGTAAAACAATAAATAATACTAATATAAATGTTTTTTCAGAAATGAATAATTAAATTTCTGGATAAACAAAAACAAAGGAAAAAAAATTAAATATAAGTTGGTGGTCGTGAAAGATGATAGGTTCTTAATACAAGTCCAGAAGCCATGACTCAATCTCCTTAACAGCTATCAAATCCATCTGTTGTTCCACACTTGCATCTGAATCCAATTCTTTATTCATCAAATCTTCTTCTTCTTTTTCTTCTTCGCTATCAAAACAATCCACAGATCTTTCACTGTAAATCACCTGACGACGATCTTGATTTTTATCAACACCTATCCTCGAAGTCTGCAATTGTTTTATTATAGAAGCTGATGATGAAGTTGATGTTTTGGTTGTAGTAGTATTACCAGTTAGGTGTTGGACCAGATTCTTGAATGTTGAGGTATCCGTGATATAAACATGAGGTCTTAACACTTTTATCAGATACTGAAATTTCTGATTCTGATCTTCCTTTGCTATTTTCTTCACCATTGTTGTTGTTTTTCTTTTCTTTTCTTAAATGTCTTCTTGACCTTAGGATTCCGAGAGAGAGCTTTATATATCGAGTCTAACCCTGGAACGATGGATGCAATTAGGGTGTGTCTAGTAATACATTAATTAATGATGCTGAAATTGATATCTTGAATATGCTCCTTAATTTGTCCTTTCATGCCTCTCTGTTTTAGGATGACCACGGTGATAATATGGTTAATTAATTTTTCTACCCATGATTAATTAATTTTTTTACCCAATAGATAAAGCTAAGTATTCCATTCTATATATATATATATATATTATTCACTTATAATACATGCATATTAAAAAAAAATAGTTAATGTGATTGAAGTATGATTTTTTTTTTTCTAATATATATCTACCATTAATTTACATTTGTTGATTACTATACACATTAGATTGAGATATATTATACATTTAACAAATTAATTATTATGTTATTAACAAAAAAGTAAATTTGAATTTTAGATAATTAAAAAATAAATATATATGTCACTTTGGAGGACTCGAAAATAATTTTGCTCCTAATATTGACAAGTTTTAGAATAATAACGTTAATTAGTTTCAAGCAACAACGTTAATTAAAAAAGCACAAGTATCATTTTAACTCATACGGTATTTCTGGGCCTTTGACCCAAAACGCGTACACAGGGGTGAGATGTCCATGGCCTTATAAGATCCACTTCAACCTCATCTTCAGCCGATGTGGGATTCATGATAGTATTTTTGCTCCTGAAGACCTCTTGGGAAGGGGAATAGTGATTCAGGAGCAAAAATGCTATCATGAATCCCACATTGGCTGGAGATGAGGTTAAAGTGGATCTTATAAGGCCATGAACATCTCACCCCTGTGTATGCGTTTTGGGTCAAAGGCCCAGAAACAAAACCGTGAGAGCTCCGGCCCACAGCGGACAATATACACAGTGCCCGGCGTACCTCCCGATAAAGTCAGAAATGGCTTTATCACTAATTAATCTATTTTGTTTTACTTTTCCATCTGAAAGATATATGCGTTGCAATAGAAATAATCATCAATGTAGAGCAAACCGAAATTTTGCATGCTTCCTTGGACTCAATAAATTTTACACACACATATATATAATTATTGCAGTCATATGATTTATATCGTATGCATTCTAAGCTTTTAAGAGAAAATAAGCATACAAAATAAAAGCTGTCAATTGCTCGTCCACATTTAATCTTATTTGTTATTTCTGATTACTGAATGAATAATATTTATTTAATATATGTATGCACTAAAAGATTGAATTATTAAAATAATAAATAAATAGACAAATGAATAATTTAGATGAAACTATTAATTTGATTGATGAGGTCACAGTTCATATAGAATCAAATTACATGAAAAATTCTCCATAAACCGTGATGTCTATCTAGTGGTGTGGACCCATTAAGTATTTTATGTATATGTGTAGTTTTGTTTTTAATAAATCGGTAGACATGTTAATATTGTGCTTTTTTTTGTAATTTTTACACAAGTAATATAAGAATTTGACATAAAAATTTATCATTTTGCCACTCGATTAAGCTAAAAGAAGAAGGTTTTTTTTTAATATAAAATCCAATGGCTCTACATAGTTCATTCTGTAAATGAATATGAAAAAATAAATAAAAGAATGGAGTTTGGTTCATTATATATATAAGCTAGTACTGATCCGGAACATTCAAATTAGGCCAGGTATTGACGTCTTGTTGATCAGTCTATGGAAAATTAGAATCAAATGAAAAGGTGTCCATGTCTAAAAGCCACGACTCCACTGTCGATAAATTCATTTGCTGGTTAGGATCAAATGCTGTAATATTTTCGTGTATCTGATTCCATGTCTGATCTATAATTATGTGATTCCAATCGCAGTTCAATGAATCCATTGACGTATCAAACGACATTTCCAGGCTGCTTTCTTGATGTTGTGTTTGGATTTGTTGTTCGATTATTTGTAGTTCAGGATCATAAAACACAGGTCGATACGTGCCGTTACCGGTTAGTTCTTGAACAAGCCTCTTGAAATTCGAAGTATCTGTAATGTAGACTTTTGGTCTTGACACTTTTATTAAACTCTTGAATTCTTGCTTCTCTTTCTTGCATATTCTTGATTTTGCCTTGCTATTTAACTTCTTCCCCATGTTCTTCTTTTTCTTGAATGGAAAGTTACTTGTTGCAGCTTATGAAATGAGGTTCTTGAGGACCTATAAATATTAGAGTGATGATGGAGTTGAATGGTCAAGATTTTTATTGTTATTAATTTATTATTAAGATTAGTTAAAATTAGTTTCAGAAATTAAGATGCTGAAAAAATTGCTGGTTCTTTGAATTTTGTAATAGGAGTCTCTTGTTATCTTTCAGAGAATTATGACCATGACTTGACTAATGGACTGTGAGGGGATATGCTAGGGCTTGTTTTTACTTGAAATGCATGAAAGTAACTAATTTGTTGATTCCGAAGATTAGGTATGCCAATAAAATATATATATATACATTTAAAGCAAAATTAATAATATGCTTTAAGTATGTTTATTTTTGAATAAAGAATAAGAAATTTAAAATTAGTAATATCTTATTTTATTCTCATATCATGCACCATTTTGTCCTAATGTTGAGCACCAAAAACAGGAGATGCGGTGGGTGGGATAAATTATGGGTTTTAAGTAGGTGAAAAAATCAGGTGGGCTTCATGCTTCACAACCCAAAGCCCATATCTGAAGTTGGGTTTGAGCTTCATGCTTCATAGCTTAAAGCCCATAATTCAAGTTGGGGTTGAGTTTCATTATTCTCAACCGAAGCCCATACACCTCAAATTATAGGGGAACATGTATTCAATTCAAAGCACAGTACGATTTATGAAAGGTTTATTAATTATAGAATTAAAAAGTGACAAAGACAAAAAAAAAGAAAAAGAAAAAGAAGAAGAAGTAGGTAAAGAAAAGAAAGGAAAACTGAATTTATATAAAAAAAGAAAGATTTTAATCCAAAGGATAGATGCGTGCACTTGTTGTTCTCCTGCTTTTGGGAATCTACTTTGAGAAAAAAGTTACAAAAAAAATATAGGCTGCGATCATAAATTCTCAAATTTCTGTATAAAAAAAGAAAAAGAATAAATTGATTTTTAGAAGAGTAGGTGTGCTTCTCTACTTCTTCAAGATTTCAAGGCTTGAATGCATTGCATAACAAGCAAAGCAATAGTTGATCTGAAAAAATACTCTTGCCGTGGGTGGCACACGGTGCTGAAAGACAATCAGGTATTATTGCTGATGGTGACCATACAACGTACTTGTATAAGATAATTAATTAAATGGTTGTGGCGGTGGTGGCTGCATGGCATGTGTCCGGAGATGCGGAAGCTGTCTGCTTCTGTCTCCACTCTACCATACCTACTTCACTCAAAAACCTTATTTTCATATACTTTCTAATTCAATCTTTTTAACACATCAATAATCCATTATTTTTAATAAAAAGAAAAAATGAATTAAGAAGAATCAAGATCAAATTCCCAATCGTGTTAATTTATTGAAGCTTGACTTTTGAATATCAAAGATCACCATCATAAATGTGAATTCCAATCAAAGGATTATCCACCTTAATGCTTCATCACCAAATGTTTATCGTACGTCAACATAATTTAATCGTTGGATAGATGCACTATTCATAATACTTCATCACCCTATATTTCAACATTATTTAATACTTAATTTCACTTTCAACGTTGCTTTTAGAATTAGAATTCTTTTTATCATTTTAAGCCTCACCCATCATAATTTAATTTAATTTAATTTTTTCTATTTTATACTTTTTATATTTTAAATGCATTTATATATTTTTTGTCAATTTTTTCTATATTAATTAATAAAAAAACAATATAGCCACTTATAAATATTTTTTAGAATTGAGATATTTTAATAATTTTTTAATATTTGTGTTAATAGCAAAAACCAATACTTAAAATAAAACAAATTGAGTATTTTAACTTTCATATAACTCGTCATTAAATCCAGCAGGAATTTGAAATTCGTCCCTAAAAAGTGTAGTGTGATCTCTCTCTACAGACATGGATAGTTTCGGTAGTTAAAACTTTTTTTTTTTTGAGTGAATATTGTGTAAAATATAGATATCGTCTAAGAGAATAAAATATAAATATACATTTATATATATGGTTGACAAATCATTTATTCAAACCCTGTTTCTCTTGCATGAATGATAGTTTTTGCCATGAAATATATCAATTTAATTTCTTCTTCTTCTTCTTCTTATATATATATAATAATAATTTCTTCTTATTAATTTAATAGTTTTTAAAAGTTCTATTCTTTTTGGTGATGAGATATCTGGTGGGATGAAAATTGCCTTAGATTAGCTATATTAACTTCTTATGAATTAAGCTAATGATAGAATACTACTCAAAATAATATAGTTTTTAAATTATTTTGATAAATAAAATTATTTTTGAATAAAGTCTATTTATTAAATTTATGTTATTTGTATAACGGCCAATTATTTTGAATTGATTTTTTTAATCTGTTTCAAACTCTACTAACATCTTTAAAATTAAAGTGAGACCAATTATTAGTTTGAATTATTGAATTTATATTAGAACAATTGAAAAATAAAAAATGAGTTATGTAATTTGTGACCCTGACCTACCTAACAATACCCCTACTATACGCAGCGGCTCCACAATTTTTTTAAAGGAGATTCTCGCCACATAATCGCTCCCACACCCAATGTTATTGAAACCGGATCGGATAAAAAACTGACAAGGCTGAGGGTTCGTGATTCGACTGGTTTGACCAGATTCAACCGAATTTTTTTATATTTTTTTAAAATATTATTAATTAGTATAATTTTTATAAATACTACTACTAAAAAAAAATCAATCAAAACATTTAACATGTACCTCAAATATACTAGTAATAATATTTTTTCACCTTTTATTTTTTTTAAATTATTACTTAATTAGGTATTTTCTGTTAAAATATTTCATTTTATGAGTTTTAATTTAAAAATTAAATAATTCAATAACTGTAGGTTAAATTAAAAAAAGGATAAAAAAATTATCTTTAAGTTCACTAATTTTAATAATTTATTCAATTTTTATTCAATTGTATTTTATTGAATTATTAAATCATTATATTATTTTCATTAAGTTCAAATGTGATTAAATAGTAAAAAAATCAATTATTTGTTAAATAAAATTTATTAGATTATTTATTTTTTATTTTTATGAAGAAATACTTATTTTATTAATTATTTTAAACTAGACCCGATTTTGGTCGGTTCAATCCGTTTCTTTCCGATTTTTTCCAATCCGATTTTCTGCAGTTGAACCAACCGGTTCACAGTTCAACCGGTTGAACCAGCCGGTCCGGCCCGATTTTAATAACCATGCCCACACCTATTATATAATTGTGCATGTATTTTAAATATACTTAACGTATTTATTAGTGTAATATATATATACTTGTTTGAAAATATATCATATTTGTTAGTCAAATGTGGTAGGCAGCCAAAAGAAAAGAAAAATAAAAACTTGTGAATCCCACGTTGAAAAAAGAAGGGATTGAAGGAATTTTCTTTAGATATAAATATAACCTTCGTTAGTTTATCTTATCATCACATTCTTGAGATCTCCTAATATAAATAGAGAGTATTTCTCATATTTTCTTGTATAAAATATAGAGAGATTGTAACTCCTATTTTTATAGTAAAAGTTTACTATTCTAACAACTCGATTTGGCCCTAGTAGAATTTCGGAATTTTGGTTCGGGAATTCCAGAGTTTGTGTGTATAAGAAAGTGTATTTGAGTAAGTGGTTTGGTGTGGGTTCTGTCGCGGGCGCGACAGAATGCTCCACGGGAAGCCTAAAGGAAGTTGGATTATTTGATATATATCGGACACGTGGCGGCATAAGAGTGTGACAAGTGGCACTGTAGGAGGGTGACATGTGACATGTGACATGAGATATTATGTGGTTTGGTCAAAATACATGTATGTATTTATTAAGAAAAAAGATATACATATGAATTAAAAAGGAAATAAGAAATTAAAGAGATGTACATGTATTAATTTTGGGAAGGTGGGAATTTAATTTTGGGATTAACATTGACCAGCTGCTCCTCATCTTTCCACGTTGGTTTGTTTTGCCTTAGATTATTTGGCCTTTGTTCCTTCTTTTCTCTTTGGCTTTCTACCGTTCTTTTTTTGCTTTGCCATCCCTTCCTACTTTTGCTCCTTTCCTTCTCCATTTGACATGCTCTTTGAGTGAGCCTCTTGGGTTAGTTGAAGAGAGAGCTGTGAAAGGTAGAGTTGGTCCTTGAGAAGGTAAGTTGGATTGGTTATTCGATTTGACCTCCTTTTTCTTTCTGTTTTTAATTTAAAGTGAAAAGAGGGTTAACCTAAGTATTTTGGTTTGGTTATGCATAAGAGCGATGAACAGGAGATTGGACAAGGAAAGGAAAGGGTTGAAGTTGACTAGAGCATAGAGTTCAAGCTTCTTAGAGGTAGGGATCGTGTGCGAATATCATTTTGATTGCTTGCGGTGCTTATGATATGTGTGTATATGCATATAAGTATGTGAATTGATCAAGAGAGTGTGTGTGTAGATGATAGAGTTTGATTTGGCAAATTCTGCTTATTTGTTATCTGACTTTTGTGTGATATTTTTATCATAAGTATAGTTATAGACCTCTTAATTGAGTGATTCTAGAACTAAGAGAACCACGACTTCTATACCTATAAAAGTCTCATAAATGACCTTGAGCAAATTCTTGCTCTAAAACCCTGAAAATTGGTTAAAACCGTAGTGTCCCTGTTCGGGTCGGGTTATTTGAATAGTATAGGTTATTTAGCTTATATCTAGAGTTATAGTTGTCCAATTAACCTGATATTTGTCCCATTTGAAATTTAACATCCTAGGGAACATTTGTTAAGAAGAAAGTGTTGCTTGAAAATGACGTTTAGAAGTCGGTTTAGATGATACAAGTTAAAGGTAAAAAGCAGTCTCCTTAAGGTTCCTGAGGGAGCCTTCTGTCGCGATCGCGACAGAGACACTTTCTTCAGCAATTGGGGTGTTGTCCTAGTCGTGTTGTGTAGTGTGACTCGGAGAGAAAAGGAAGAGAGAGCACGAGTCGTGCTAAGGAGCACGAGTCGTGCTCATAGAGAGAGGAAAGTGAGAGCACGTAACGTGCTCCAGGCAAAAGGAGGAGTGAGCACGAGTCATGCTCACCAAGAGAGAAATGTGGGAGCACGAGATGTGCTCTAGTTGTGTGAGAGAGTGAGCACGAGTCGTGCTCCTGCCTCTTCTTCTCTGTTTGTCCTATTTTGATCTTCTGCTTCTGTTTTGAGTTGTTATAGGTTTATATGAGTTTTGCATGTTACCATTTGGTCCGTGTTTGGTTTAAAATTATCTTTTAAACCTCTTACATGATTAGTGATAATTAAATGTACATGATTAATAAAGTTGTACATGAATTAAATGTCTCTGAATTTGATAAATGCACTTGAATTACAGTTGATGAGTTGGTATCTGTGCATAGTAATTGAGTGGTTTATGAGCCTGATTACCGTTATAGTGGATAGATAAGCATACTTATAAAGGGATTATCGAGTGCAGCTACCCATGTTCAGCCCAGTTTGGCCGAAGCGGGTCGACCTCCGAGAATGGTCATTAATAGAGATAGATGAAAATATTTTATGACTTCGGTCTATTGAAAATATTTTTTTATAGAGTGTCTCGTATCCACCATGAAAGGAATTCGGGCTTATTAATGTTATGTAGTGAACTTGAGATGATTCAGAGTATTGTTCTGAATAAATGCTATAATACATGAGAGTAATGTTTAAGTACATTATAGTTCTGTATACAAGTGTATGATTACATGAGTGTGTTTATATGAATATGGACACATGATAGCGTATATTTGAATAAATGATATGCACAAGTTGTAGTGTACATGAATAAGTAAAAGAGTAGATGTTATATGCACGTGAGTTCATAGTACTTGATAATTGAGCATGCTACCTATACACGTATAAGAGCTATTTGATTTTGTCATATGAACAACGTGATTTATTTGTGACTTCGAAAAGAAGTCATTTGCATTATTTTCATCCCCACTAAGCGTTATCGCTTAGCACGGATGTTTATCTCCGTGTAGGTTTACAGGTTCGGATCAGTGATCGGGCATCTGCCGGTCAAGGCCACTAGGAAGTATTGTTATCTTTTGTATAAGATAGAGACAGAGTTTGTGATGTTTTGAGTAACATAATTATGTAGATAAAAAGTACAGTGTTTATATGTAAATGTATATGTAAAGCTATATGGAAACAAATTGTAATATGAACATGTATAAAGATAAATATGTATGTATATGTGTAGCTAAAATGAATTGCATGTTGGGCCCTAGTGTAATAGTAATTTAATTATTATTCTTAAATGGATGTATATTATGCTATCGCTTCCGCTAGAGTATGTATATGTATATGTATATGTGTCCGCGTGGTGCCCCGATATCCTTTCAGGGGGTGTAGGGGTGTTACAACTATTCTTACCCGTAATTTTTATCCTGATTTGTTTGGAGATTTTTTACGTAAATCTGTGTGTTGTTTATTATTTCTATTTTAGCTGCGGTTTTACTTTAATCCGGTCCTTATTTTTTCATAACAAGTGATATCAGAGCCGAAATTATATCTTAATATGTTATGTGGTTGTAGTATAGACTGATCTTCCACATCAAAAGACTTTTTCTTGAATACTGTTCACGTATACGATACTATTTATGTATACGGTCACTGTTTATCTATACGGTTACTATTTACGTAAAATAGTGGGAGCTGATTTTTGAGCAGAGAAGTTCGTGATATAAGTAATGGCGGCAAAATATGAGATCGAGAAATTCAACGGGAGTAATTTCTCACTGTGAAAATTGAAGATGAAGGCTATCTTGAAAAAAGATAATTGCCTAGCGGCTATAAGTCAAAGGCCGGCTGATTTCACAGATGATAATAAGTGAAACGAGATTGATGGGAATGTTATGGTAAATCTTCATCTGACATTAGCAGATGGAGTGTTGTCAAGTATAGAAGAGAAAAAGACAGTAAAAGAGATCTGATATCATCTCACAAAATTGTACGATGCCAAATCACTACATAACAAAATTTTCTTGAAAAGAAAACTCTATACTTTTCGTATGGCGGAATCTATTTCAGTGACGAAGCACTTAAATACTTTGAATACTCTATTTTCTTAATTCACTTCGTTGGGTTATAAAATAGGGCCAAAAGAATGTGCTGAGATTTTACTCCAAAGTTTACCAGATTCGAATGATCAACTCATCATCAATTTAACAAATAATACGGATGCTCTAATCTTCGATGATGATGCAGTTGCTGTTCTAGAAGAAAAAAATCGGCGCAAAAATAAGGAAGACAGGCAGGCAAGTTCACAGCATGTGGAAGTCTTGATGGTGATGAGAGGAAGATCAACGGAACGTGACTCAAGTGGAAGCCACAATCATGGTAGATCAAAACCAAGGAGTAAAAATAATATTAAATGCTATAACTATAGTAAGAAGGGTCACTTGAAAAATGATTGCTAGAATCAAAGGATTTCAATTCTCAAGGAAATGTGGCAAGTTGTTCCGACGATGGAAATACTCTATGATGTATGATGGTATAATTCGTACTATTCAAAACATGTGACATGTGGAGCGCCTAAGAAGAATATGCTGTCTATAGGACAAGTGGATGATTTGAGATGCAAAATATTGAGAATGGAATCATAAAGATAAAAAAAGAAACGCTTGTACTTATGAAATGAGAAAAGATAGCTGTAAATGTGTTATGAATAAGCAGCATTGTTTGAAGTTAAAATACATAAAATTCTAGAAGTAATGATGTTCTAGAATTGGTTCACTCTGACGTATGGAAAATACCAGTTTCATCTCTAGGAGACAATTATTCCAGGAGATGTTGTGTGTATTCTATCAAGAGAAAGTTAGATGCATTTCTAGTTTTCAAAAATTACAAAACGCAAGGTAAATGGCAAGGTAAAAAAAGTGGCGTGCAAATCTGATTGATATTCAATCAAATTTTCAAGTGGGAGATTGTTAGTCAAATTTGGTAGGCAGCCAAAAAAAAAAGAAAAAAAAAAGAAAAGAAAAACAAAAACTTGTGAATCCCACATCGAAGAAGAAGGGATTGAAAGAGTTTTCTTTAGCTATAAATATAACATTCGTTAGGTTATCCTATCATCTCATTCTTAAGATCTGCTAATATAAATAGAGAGTGTTTCTCATATTTTCTTATATAAAATATAAAGAGATTGTAACTCTTATTTGAATAGTAAAAGTTTACTATTCTTACCCGTAGTTTTTATCCTGATTTATTTAAAAAATTTTCATGTAAATCTGTGTGTTGTTTATTATCTCTATTTTAGCTACGGTTTTACTATAATCTGATCCTTATTTTTTCATAATATTCCGTACTAATATTTGTCTATTTCTGCAAGTTAATAAATGTTTTCTATACAAGGAGAGTTTATTCGATTCTACAAGCATCTCTCGTCCATTTGACATCAACTATAGAATTTTTCATTTTTTTAATGACAAGAAAAACATATCACCTAATTATAATTATAAATGCTATTAAAACGATAATTACAACTACAAATATCATTTAATTTCAAAAAAATTACAAATATTATTAGAAAGAATTAAAATCCAACAGTTGTTTCAATTTTTACAGATAGTGACCTAGAAGCCAAATATTGATGGATTGTTTAGGATTATTGAATGAATAATCATATGCATCACTTTTTATTTTTCATTTTTTTTAAAGGAACTTTATATTTTCGTTAATCAAATTAAATTAGGGATATATTGACAATCAAATAAGGCAACCTTTCAGTCGATGAACAAAAGTTGGGCCACATTCTAGTGGTAACTAGCAATGATGAATTAATATCTAATCAAACACATTTTTAATTTTATTAATAAATTAATGAAGCTAAATAATTGACCTGCATTAAAGTAACTAAAATGCATGTAATTGGTTAGATATTACATATCGGGTAATTCCAAAAATATAATCCTTTTTACAAAAATTTAAACAATCTTTTTATGAATTAACTTTTGAAATTGAATTAACCTAAAACTCATTTTCTTCACATAATATAAGAGTCAATAGTATTTAATGTTGGAACATCGCATATATTCAATTATGAAAAACTCACGGTTGAATTTTTGTATGTATTTTTCTTTGGGCATGATTAGAATATATTAAATATCTTAGATTACAAAAATATACTATTCATAAAAATTTGAATAATTATCACGTTACAATCTAATTGTTTGAGTTGAGTTAAGTGGATTGTTTTCTTATATTCCATTAACTTATCCTTTATATCAATTTCACAAATTAATAAAGGACACAGAGAGCAACTATTTAGTTTTGATTATTCCAATAAAAACGTAAAAAATAAAAATAAAAACTTCATTTTCATGGAAGCAGAGTCAAGATAAAATAGAATTAAACATTTATAAAGATGGTGCTTTTAAATACTACTAGTCTCTTAGGTCTTATATGCCACTTGTCATTTGCCGCAAAAGGTGTTATTGGATTTGTTTATTTATTTATTTTTTTCTACAGTCCCACCGCCCAATAATACATAACTCCAATCATACAATCAATCCACTAGTGGACAACTCCAAAGTATTTTCTTTGTCTACAAGTGGACACTCCATTGACCGTCAGATTGCACCCTGCCACGTGTCCACCTCGATTATACTCACGTGGCCTTCGCTGATGCCATGCAATTCAACGGGACCCTATTTTTTAGCTGACCGTGAATAAAAAATTTCATTTTGAAAAAAAAGAATAATAGTAAATTGGTTTTTCAACTTTTTTGATATTAGGTCTTTTTCCACAAGCACTTTGATTTCTTAATTTTAATCGTCTTATTACGTGTGGCCGAAGTATTGAACGTTGCACCTAACAGTAAACACAAATATATGGATTGATAATGATAATAAACAGTAAATTCACTTAATGTACACACGGATATAATCGCACTCGGTTTCATTTTCCGTAATGGAAACTGAATGACAATTAATAAACTGTAAATTAATAATGCATGTATGGTATTAGTGTTGTAAGGTTTTGAATTCTAATCTATATATGGACTCCTTGCAATAATAATAATAATAATAAAATTAGATTTGATGAATTTATGCAAGTCTAGTATTTGTATTAGCTTCTAAAATTAACGAGTGAGTGGCAATCTTAATTATACCTTGAGAGTTTATTGAATGGGAGCCCACAAAAGGTGTTGATGCAGTTTCCAGCAGGACAATTTCTTATTTATTTATTGGGCAGAAGTAGGACAAATTCATTTTAATATACATTTATTTTGGGTACAGATTTAACCTACATTTTATTATTATTTAATAAATGTCCTTATCTACCAGGTTACTTGCTATAAATCCATCCAAGAAATGGAGACCAAAACTACAGCATATACCAAGCGCACTTTTCTTCTTCCTTAAATCACTCAGCATTCAGCGATCTTTCTACTCTCTACACTTCTCTCCTTCATTTCTTTAATACAAATTCATCCTTTTCCAATTATCTCTAAGAATCCAAATCCCTAAATTAGAGTAATAAAAACTTGTCCTTTTTCTTAATTTTTTCTGGTAATAACATTGAATATTTCAAGAAATTACAGAAGAATGGGAGTGGCAGGGACATTGGAGTACTTGTCGGAGTTAGTAAGCACTGTTAAAAAACCAAAGAAAAAGAAGCAAATACAAACAGTAGCACTCAAAGTAAGGATGGACTGTGAGGGCTGTGCTCGTAAGGTTAAGAATGTCCTCTCCGGAGTCAAAGGTAATTTATTATTATAATCCAATAATTACATGCTTTACTTTTAAGTACTTATGTGTTTAGTCGATTTAATTATGTTTTTTGTGTTTGAATTAGGAGCTAAATCAGTGGATGTAGACTTGAAGCAGCAGAAGGCGACAGTAACAGGATTCGTAGATGCAAAGAAAGTGTTAAAGGCAGCTAAATCTACTAAAAAGAAAGTAGAGCCATGGCCTTATGTTCCTTATAATTTAGTGTCTAATCCTTATGTTTCTCAAGCTTATGACAAGAAAGCTCCTCCTAATCACGTCAGAGCTGTTCCGGCCACAGCCACCATCACTGAAACCACCGTCGATGATCACTATACCAACATCTTCAGTGATGAGAACCCAAATGCTTGCTCCATCATGTAGCTTAATTAATGATTTTGTTTCTAATTATATACTCCTTTTCAGACAAAAAGCATAATAGATTACTGTATATACATAGTTTGTTTTTTTTTTTAAAACCATTACTGTATATAGTTGTTAAATTAATAATTATGTAATTATACTCCAAGGTTTTGTAAATGGGTTTTATTAGAAAATGATGATATATATATTGTGTCCTTTTATTTAAGATAACTTTTTTAAAATAAAAAATAAATAATGGTTGTGGATTATTTTGTGGTGGACGTGGAGGTGAAATAGTGTAGGTTGTTAGGCGACACCTAGGTTTGTCTAAAATGGTGATTTTTCTATAATTGAAATCTCTGCATGATGTTAAGAAATTCTTATAATTCAGTCAAAAAAAATTGTATCGTTTTAACTTTATTTGATGTGACTTTGAATTTCCAATAAAGCAAAGAGTGATTATATATATCAAAGAACAAGATTAGACAAATGCTATCTTATGATTATATATATCCAAGAACAAGATTAGACAAATCATATCTTTTCTAAAACCCAATTATGATATGATATGTTGTTAAAAGTGTTTAACGAAGAAGCCTTTTTTATTACTAAAACCGTCTTCAAAAGTATTACTATTATTATTATTTCTTTAAATCTAAAGTATAAGCAAGGAATATACGAAATTAAATCATCATCAATCATGCTAAATTTGTGTAAAATTAAACAAAATGGTCAAGCCGAGTATTAGAATTGGTGTTGGAATGGTGTTGTAACCATGTAGTAGCAAAAACTATATGATTAAGCTCTACAGTTGAACCTTATTAGAAGTACTGGATAGAATTAAATATAACTAATTCTCTTAGTTTTGTTAAGTCTCACATTGCCTATTATTCATAATAACGTTCAGAACTTTTCATTAGTTGCTGGCCCCTTTTCATAACACGTTAGCCTATATAGAATCAATATCTATATTTTGAGATAACAACTCCAGTATTAACTTTTTTACTTATTTATTTTTGCCAAATTATAACACATATGTTTAGGCTGCTATTTTTGCTCTGTTACATGCTTCTATTTATTTCCAACAATTATCAAAAAGGAAAATTGATTGCTGATTTTCATTTTATGTTTAATTTGGCTGTTAAGAGGAACTTGAATTACTTAACAGAAGTATTTTCTTCTTGTTTAAGTCATATATGTTTAGATGAATTATGAAATATTTCCAAATTTAAAATATAAGTGTTGATGATGAAATTAATTAAAATTGATTATAAAATATTGACAAGCTTGTTGGTTAAATAAATTATTGTTAAATCGTCTAAAGAAGATAACTTTATTAATAGTTATATTTCCTGGGTGAACTTTAACTGAAGTTTTTAATTTTTATATGTTTATTAATTTAGAAAACTAATATCGGTATTGGAACAGGTGATTCCAATATTGCATGTCAATATAACCAGGTCCATGAAATTAGTTTTTAACTTTATATTGAAAACAAAAGTTCAATTTTGAGAAATCAGAAAACAACACCCGCCATGAAAGCACACTTTACTAATTACTTTTCTAAGTCAGGTATCGTGTACTAAATTAATGATATATTGATATTTAAAAAAATTGTTTTTATAACTTTTTTGAAGCGTTAATATATCATTATATTCCTGAATCATGTATTTGGATTTATAAAAAAAATTCTGATATTGTTAATTAGTTTATTTCATCGTACTTTTTACTTTTTTAAATTGATATGATTTGTTGTCTTTTATTTTATTGGATAAAAATAAATGTGAGGCCCCCCATAACTTGGGGGATACATAGTGTTTCAAAGAAGAAATCCTGAAGATAAACTTAATTCATGGCCGACCATTTGACAAATTAGTCAGTCAGTCAGTCCAGATATTTTAAATCTTTTCAGTTATTTAGTGACCTCTAACCATTTGGATAATATCAATTTGTTTATACTCACTTTCGCGGACCTTTAATTTTTTTTTTTTTATTTGCATGGCGAAACGTACATACATGTAAGCTATTTTTTTTTTTAATATTTGCATGGCGAATCTAATTAGCTAGCTTAAATTAATAAGATTTGGTTAATTTTGTTGATTAGTTGAAAAGAATGGTCAAAGTCGGAGAGTGGGTCCGGCATTCAATGTCTTTCCATACGCGGTAACAATATTGTTGAAGACAAGTTTTAATTATACTTGAAACTATCTCGTACCAATGGTTGTTGGTTGCTGGTTCTAGTAATAAATAGTTTTAATTCATTTCAAATTCAAGTTCAGTTATTATCTTATATATCGACCGTATACCGTTCAAAGAATTGCTTCCCATTATAAATCTAATAATATTATAAATTAATTAATTTTATATATTTAAAGAAATCAGACCAAGTACTTGTAATGGGATCAACAGGAATTGAACTGATTATCCTACACGAAATGAATCTCCACCGACCATTTTGATAATGACAACCGAGCAGAACGGTGACAGCCGTTCCAACGCTTTGATCTCACAAAATTTAATTCGCCTAAGGCTAATACATAGATTATCATATTTATTTTATTTTTTTTCCTAAATATTTAGATGCCATTAAGTAACTAATTAATCTGATGTTTTGAAATATAAGTTTATATATGTACTCTTATTTATATTTAATAGATTAATAAATCTAATTTTGATTATGTAAAATTTGAATGGAGTTATTGAAATTAAAAAATAATAGTTTAGTGAATTGCAAATATATATTTTTATAAAAACAAAATTTATAATTTTTTTTAAGTTCATGGATTAAGGTGAGATTGTACGCTTGAAGTGAAACGAAATGAGTATTTCTTAAAGAGTGGTGATAGAGTCAAAATAATTTTTGATGTATTCATAAGTGCGAGATTATGTCATGTACCATTCGTAAGCCGATTATAAAAATTAAATATTTTTTATAATGAACTCAGCAATTTTTATTTTATAAGTTAATTTTTAAATTGAGTTAGATTTTTTTTTTTTATTTAACATCAAATTTTTTATAATAGTTTGAATAATTTTTTAGCTCATAAGCTGAATTTTGGAGTTTGAGTTAGGTCAATACAATTTTGATATTTGAAATATATTAAGTTATATGAAAGACTTGGAAGGACTTGGAATTAGGGGTGTGCAAAACCCGACCCGAACAATCCGACCCGAAAAAGCAATTCGGGTAGGGTTGTTCGGAAAAATACGGGTCGGGTCGAGTGTAAGAAATCCTATGACTTCAGGGTCGGGTCGGGTTAAATAGCCAAAACCCGAACCCGACCGAACATGAATATATAATTTTTTTTTCTTTTTTCATCCCAAGTCTCCACCCACCCCTCTCCTCCCCACTATCCACTCCTTCCCCTTCCCTGTCCCTCTGTCTCTCCCTTCCCCCCTCTCCCTCTTCCTCGGGGTTTTTTCTAAGTTGGTGTTAAAATGTAAAAAATTTGTAAAAATAGTGCTACAATAAAGATAATTAGGGAAATGGGGTGTTGAAAACCGGCACACTGTTGGCCGGTTTTTGTCAAGTGTGAACAGGGGCTGGAGTGCCAGAAACCGGCACATAGAGTGCCGGTTTCTGGCACTGAAATGCAGTTGGCAAAGTAAAAAAAATTAAAATATGTTTTCCTCTATTCCCGTGCATAGTTGTATTACCCATCCCCTCACATCCATGCACTTTCATTTTATACCCACACTTTCATTTCTTTTTCCTTTTCTTTTCTTTCTTTCTTTTTCCCTCTCATTCTTTCTCTTTTTCAATTCATTTAGTTTGTTAACAAAATTTGCATTCAATTTAATTTTATTGTAATAGGCATATCATTAAAGGTAATATTATTAGTATTTAATATTTATTTTTGTTAAACATAATTTATAATCTTATTAGTCTTATATTAATATTTAATCTACAGGTATTGATAATTTTAAAAGTTATATAATATTTTCAACATATTAAAAGTATGCAGTTATTAATATTTATTTTAAAGAAAATAGTTTGAGTTTAAGTATGAAAAATAAATATTAAAATAGTTAATTACAATAACATAATTTTATGTTGTAAATAATTGTTAAACATTAATACTAATGATATATTTTTATGTATAAACATTACAAATCATAAAATTTAAATATACATAAAAAAATACATCATTGTTTGTTCAATTAAATGTGATCATGTATTTGTTAGACATCATTTTTGGATTTGCAGTTCTCTTTAACGTCATTAATTATTTTTTATTATTATAAAGTTTCATTTAATATTCAAATTTAAAATCTCACTGTTATAATATAAAATAAATATCATTAAATTAAGGTTTATGGGACTCACTAAAAATAAAACAAAATTTATAAAAAATATCTACAGTTTAAACGATTGATAGCTTGACTATTTTTCTAATCAATCAAAATTTAAATCACATAATTTTTTGCATAAAAAAATTGCATTATATATAAAAAAAAAGTTTATAAGTTACTAAATATTTATATAAGCGAATCTGTCATATAACTATTTTTCCATGCCTGCTATTCGTACTTTCCTTAGAAAAAAATTAGGTAATGGAACCAATCATGCATAATAAATATTATTATAATTATTATTATTAGATCAAATCATGCATAATCATAACAATAATAATTTTTATCGATATAATAATATATTTAATCATTCTCTAAAAAAACATATAGATTTGATATTCAAAGGGTAAAGGTCGTTTCATGAATTTTTTTTTTTTTTATGGAAACAAAAAGCTAGAGTATTTAAAAAGGAGGGAATTGAAAAGAACTCAATAATAATTAGCTAGAGGCTAACAGCTAGCAGATTAATCAACCGATGAAATTATAATTTATTAAATTTTAAAAATTCAAAATCGCAAATCATTTTTGTTTGTCAACTATGGGTTGGAAAATAACTGTTGAATAGAATTTATATTTTTATTAATTTTATATTTATATATAATTTTTAGGTGGTGAAATTTTCGGAGATTATTGATTTTGAACATTAAATGTAAGATATTGCAATTTAATTTTTTTTTTATAAAATAGCTTGAATTTAAGTTGAATAACTGTAGCACAAAATATATATACAATTGAATATGATAATTAAAAAAAAATTATTATTTGCAAGAAAATAATTTCATGTTATAAATAATGATTAATATGAAAATTTAATTTAATATAATTCATTAACTTATATCTATAAGTTATGAAAAATTAAATTATTTAAATCAATTTGTTCAGATATTTGTTAATGTTTAACAATTATTTACAACATAAAATTATGTTATTGTAATTAACTATTTTAGTATTTATTTTTCATACTTAAACTCAAACTATTTTCTTTAAAATAAATATTGATAACTGCATACTTTTAATATGTTGAAAATATTATATAACTTTTAAAACTATCAATACCTGTAGATTAAATATTAATATAAGACTAATAAAATTATAAATTATGTTTAACAAAAATAAATATTAAATACTAATAATATTACCTTTAATGATATGCCTATTACAATAAAATTAAATTGAATGCAAATTTTGTTAACAAACTAAATGAATTGAAAAAGAGAAAGAATGAGAGGGAAAAAGAAAGAAAGAAAAGGAAAGGAAAAAGAAATGAAAGTGCATGGATGTGAGGGGATGGGTAATACAACTATGCACGGGAACAGAGGAAAACATATTTTAATTGTTTTTACTTTGCCAACTGCACTGCAGTTGGGTCATTTCAGTGCCAGAAATCGGCACTGTATGTGCCGGTTTCTGGCACTCCAGCCCCTGTTCACACTTGATAAAAACCGGCCAACAGTGTGCCGGTTTTCAACACCCCATTTTCCTAATTATCTTTACTGTAGCACTATTTTTACAAATTTTTTACATTTTAACACCAACTTAGAAAAAACCCCCTCTTCCTCCTCCTCCTCCTCCTCGCTACCGCCGTTCATTTTTTTTTTCTTTTCCGCTTACCTCCCTCTCTCTCTCTCTCCTCCTTCTCTTTGCCACCGGCCCACCGCCGCTCAGATCTGGATATTTTTTCCTTTTTTTTCTTTCCCGGTCACCTCTCTCTCTCTCTCTCTTTCTCTCTCTCTCTTTCTTCCTCCTCCTCAGATCTGAACTTTTTTCTTTGTTTTCTTTACTACGATGAAGCTGGAAGCAGATCTGGGTTGTCTGCGATTTGGAATTGTTTGCTTTGATCTGTTAGTTTAATTTTATTGTTTTTGATTTTATTTTGCTTTTTTGCTTTTGTTGGATTTTGATGAATTAATATATTTTGTGTTTGAATTTGTTGATTTAATGCATTTTCTTTGTTGGATTTGCATTTGATTTTGTTGGATTTTGATGAATTAATAATTTTTTTGTTGGATTTTGATACATTTTCATTCTTCTGTGTTGGTTTAATTTTTTGAGTTCTTTCGTTTCTTTTTCTTTTATTTTTTTAATTTATTTCGGTTAAATTGATTTTGTCGGGTCGGGACCCGAAAATATTCGGGTTTTTCGGTTTGGGCCCCTAGTGGTAATATGGGTCGGTTTAGGGGACCATTTAGCCAAATTTTCGGGTTTGGGGTTGATCGGGTTCGGATCGGATTGACCCGAACCCGACCGATGCACAGCCCTACTTGGAATCAACAGTTTGTTATTGGATTGAGCAATATGAAAAAAATTTCAATTGCAAGTTCCCAGATTTAGTGATGACATTTTGGGTTAAATGATGGCTAGAAAATGATGCAAGTTAGCCGAAAAGTAAATGTCCAAATGAGCCCAAAGTATTTTTTTACAAAGCCCAAAAGCCTATGAAACCTTCTACACCCGCGGCCTCCACAACTGATGGTTCCAACAGTCTATGAAACCTTCTACACCCCGCAGCAACAAAATTCTCTGTATCATCCCTCATAACCCATCCCACGCCTCATTAGCAAAAACGGGCAGCATCCGAGTTTATTTTGAACCAACCTGGTGGTTTAAGCCAAGTAGGCAAATTAGATGAAGGAGAAACCAAACTTGCAGAACATCTCGCTTCTTAGGCCATTGTCCAATCTAAAAGATAAGAAAATTGGCAATACTGATAACATGTCTGACAGAACTCTTTTGCCCTTTCCACCCTACATCATTCCTGTGCTTCCGAATGCTCCAAAGGACCATACCAACACGGGCACAGAAATCCATGCTGCCAAAATTAAAAGTAACATTCAACCAATCTCCAAAACAAACACCATCAGCCAAAGGCGCAACAATATCAGCATAAATCCAACAACAGCGAGCAAAATCACACTCATAGAAAACATGCCCAAGAGATTCATCACTGTTATCATAGAGATAGGATTCACATCCACATGTCTGCTAATCAGTTTGGTTCTAGTAGGTAGCAAATTCAAAACTAATCTCCAAATTAAATTGCAGACCTTAGCAGGAAGTGCCAGTCTCTACATACGATTCCAACTAAAATTAGAGACAGGATCAGGATTTAAAATCTGCTGCGATAGCTAAAATTGTGATCTTCTACCTGTCTTAAACTAATAGGGATTTTAGACATTAAACTCCTATAGCTTTCATTTAAAAGACCACCTATCAAATCCAAATTTCAACCGTGCTGATTAACATTTAAAAGATCAGTCACCACCAGAGACTCAAACGCTGGCAGAATAGGAGATGTAACAAAAGGATCATCAGTATCTGGAAAGCCAGGGAGACTTCCAAACATAGATCTCCTTCCCACACCCAACTCGCAATGGACACCCATCCCTTACTATGTGTTTTGCTACCATAATACCCTGCCATATAAAGCTTGGAGCCGAACCGACAGTGGCATCTAAAAAGGTTGAATTTGGAAAATACTTAGCTTTGAGCACTTTAGTAAGCAGAGAAGAGGGATTAATTAAGATCTTCCAACCTAATTTTCCAAGCAAGGCCAAATTAAACTCATGAATCTTCTTGAACCAAAGGCCATCTTCAAATTTAGTAACACAAATCTTACTCCAAGATTGCCAAGAAATACCCCTTTGCCCCTTCTTCAATCCTTAGCTATATATATGCATAATGTGTTTTTTCATATCTTCACTTGTAGAGTATATAGTCACGCAATAATTAGTTTTTTTTATGGATTTTATTGCATGTAAATTTTATAGCGGATTTGAATAGTTCACCTTGGCAGTTTTGCTTCAAAATGATATAAGCCGCCATTCCAGAGTTAATTATAGATCACTCTCACTAATTCCCTTAAAAATTTAATGTGAGACTCTCCAATAATAACAATAAGTTCTTGGAAGTATTTCTTTTGTTGTAAATTAAACATGAAAACTAGTATACCTTGGAGAGAATCACATATGAATACGTGAAGGTTTACAATTGTATTTGAACTAATTTCAAAATCGTTTAAATCAGTTTGAAATAATAGTGAACCCAAAATTAATATAAAGGTTAGGTTTTCAGATTTATTATAAACTTTGTATGGCACCAAAGCCCTAAAAAACTACCTGTCGCGCGATTGCGAACTTTGTCCATGACAAATATGAAATTTAAGAAAAACAAAGTCCAAATAAACATTGAATGGCGAGTTGCATTTGAAGAAAAATGTTGGATCTCACATAAGATAATTAAAGAAATTCATGCATGCTTAATCGTGGTTGAGCTAACTATTAAATAACTCAAGTCTTTTTGAAATAACATAGAGTGAGCTTACAATTATGAAGGTTGACAACAGATTTTACATTAATTCAAATAATGTGAATAAAAAGAAATATATAGGTTTGTTAATTATAATAACGTATAAAATTCAGATACAAGGAATGAAATAAATGAAAAAAAAAGTATATATGTGTACAAGTACCGTGGCAATAAAAGGATTTGTTTTAAAAACTGGTGCAGAGTTTATTGGTAAGCAGTGCAAAGAGGAGAGGAGTTTAAGGCTAAAAAAAGAAATCGAAAATGCAAAATAAACAAAATATAGGTAGAGGGAAAGAGAGTAAAAATCAATAGTCCTAAACCGCTAAATCTCCTCACAGTTTATGACCCCTTCTTTTATGGACCTTTCAATTTGTTTCCATTTATAACCATCTCAATTATTACCTTTCTCTCTGTCTCTCCTTCTTCTCTTACCTCACAAACATTCTTTTAAGCCTCGTACTCTATTTGCATGGTTTAAATACAAAACCTACTCTTCTTTCTTCCTTTTAAAATACATATATATACATATTTCTTTTTTTTTTTTTTTAAAAAAAAAGAACTTAATTATTTGCATACATAAAAGGTGACGGATCAAGATGGGTCGTGTAAAACTGGAGATAAAGAGAATAGAAAACCAAATAAATCGACAGGTTACTTTTTCTAAACGTAGAAATGGCCTCATTAAGAAGGCTTATGAGCTTTCTATTCTTTGTGATATTGATATTGCTCTTATTATGTTCTCTCCTTCTGGTCGTCTTAGCCATTTCTCTGGGAAAAAAAGGTATTTCTTCTTTTCTTTTGTGTTTATTATTCGTTTCTTGATTGGATCTTTGGTTTTTAATTCTGTTCTTTCTCAATTTAATGACAAATTTAACGTTAATTATATCATTTTATTTGTTTTTGTTGCCTTTTTCTTAAACTTTTTACAGTTTAGATTTGCAAATTTTTTTAACCGCGACTCTAAATATTAGGATCTTTGACTATCATTGTGAAATTTAAGGGTTGAGAAATGTTGTTTTACTGATTTAATTTTCAGCATGATTACGATTAATGTTTGCAATATAATAATTTATTTTTTATTTTTTTTATTGAAAATCAGGATTGAGGATGTGTTTGCACGTTATGTTAATCTCCCAGACCAAGAGAGAGAGCAGTACGTATGCTCTTAATATATGAATTTATGGATTCGAAATCACGTAATTTTAATTATTTTTCATTTAAATGAGGTTAATTAACCTTTTGATCTCATATTTATATATATATATATATATATAATTTTTTTTTGCAGTGCCATATACCCGGAACATAGTAGACATCCGTATGCTTTACAACTCAATTATTTCTTTTTGTATTTTGGCTTTCATTTTTATTTATATATATCGAAGTTGCTTATTTCTTTTTTTTTTTTCTCGTTTTGCAGGGATTTCCAAAACAAAGAGGTAAAGCATTTGTTTAATATTATATATTAAATTTATTTAATTTTCCACGGTGGATACAAGAAAAGAAAATGGAAGTATTAACATTTTTATTTTGATGCAGTATTTGCTAAGGACCCTTCAGCAACTTAAGAGCGAAAACGATATTGCTCTTCAACTTGCCAAGTTGGCCTTTCGATCCCTTCATGCAAAATATAATATATATATATATATTATATTATTTATATTCTCATTTCTTATTTATTTATTTCCATTTTTTTTTATTGTTAATTTTGCTTCAACTTGGATGCTGCAAAAAGTCCGGCAGCAGTCAACTCTGATGTTGAGGTAAACATTGTCTCACATTCTATTATCTTTAATTTCTCTAATTAAAAGTTAATTAAAGTTTCATCCAAATGTTGCTGTTGTCATTATTATTGCAATTATATAATTATGGGTTTGTTTGTTTGTTAATTTTGTTCATTAATTCTAATCCTAGGAACTCCAAAACGAAGTGGCAAATTTACAGCAACAACTCCAGATCGCAGAGGAACAAATAAGGTTAGCTGAATTTATGTAATTCTTTAATCTTCTACTAATTAATTATTATATATTCAATTAAAGGTTGAGAGCTTTTCTTTTTCGGTCTTGAATTTAACACAGAATATTTGAGCCCGATCCACTAAAATTACCATCTATGGGAGACCTAGAATCATGTGAGAAACATCTTGTTGACACCTTGACACGTGTTGTGCAAAGAAAGGTTTTAACAAAAATTTTCTTTTCTTGAATGTGATTATATTTTTTTTATTTTCCATGTATAATGAATTTCAATTTTATGTGCTGCAGGAATATTTATTAAGCAACCATCTATCTAATTATGATCCATCTAATATGCAGGTAATTATGATTTACTGAGGATTAAAAATTAATTTAAAATGATAAAATTGTTGGGATTAATCTTTGTTTTGAATTATTCCAGCAAGGGATACCGACAACTTCTTTTGAAAATGAGGTCATTGGTTGGCTGCCTGATAGTGGTCAAAACCATGCCCAGATTTTGCATAATACTCATCCACAAATGTTTGATGCTTCCACCTCCTTGAATAATCTAAGGTCTTTCTATTTTCTTCAATTTTTAAATAAATTTTATTTTAATGCATGATTTCATTTACCAACCCAGTTATATAAACAAGAAGAAACAAACCTCAAAATTATCTTTTGATTGAGAAATTCAAACCTGCAAGTAGCCTAAAGAACATCTAAGTGCTTCATCGTTGATCCCAAAATTATCTCTTTTACATGGAATTATATTAATTATAGATCGAGTATATTTATAGCGGATATGGAAATTAGAAAAAATTGAATTAAATAAAAATTGTAAAAAAATTATGTAAACAGAGATCTATCAACAACAATGTATGATCCATTGTTGCAAGGAAGTAGCTCAAATGGAGAGACACAAAGCATGGGAGAATGTCATGTTACAAACCATAACGACGGCACCTTCTCCCCGTGGACTCAGCCCTACACCTCCGCCGGTCTCCATTCCACACCTATGCCACCTTCTTTATACTCTCATGTTCAGGTTATTTTCTTTTTAATCCATCATTTATTTAATCACTTATTAATTAACTTTATAATTATTCTCTTTTTTATGAAGGTAGAAGAGTTCATTCGTTTGTAGATAAAATTTGGAGTCTTAAATTATACACTACCGCATGCATAATGTGAAATTTTGCTTCTTTAATAATTATTTGGAATTGAAAATTCATTGTTTCAATTAATTTAAATACGGAAGGAATATATTATTTTTAAATATTAAAATTTTTTAAAATTTAAAATACTTAAAATTTAGTTCAAATCTATATTTAATAAAATTAATGAATGAATTTTTGATATGAAATGATTATATAAAATTGCTTGTTTTGAGGTGGAGAAGAATTGAATTAAATATCATTAATTTATAAATGTGGATATGATATTAATAAATGGAAATTTATGGTGCAATCAGCAAGGAATGGTGGGGACGAACATTCAAGATATGATGGCAAGGGAGCAGCTGGATATGCAAATCGGTGGCCCACACATACAGGTGGAAAATGAGGCTGCAAATTATGATAACAAAATCCCTCAACTTAATAGCCAATGAAATTTAAGCAATTATTATTATTATTTTTTTTCCAACATCCTTCTAGATCTTCATCTGCTATGCAGAATCATGTATAAAAAATTATGATTTTTTTTTCCATTTTTTATTTTGTAAATTATGAATTGAAGAAAATTGCATGTTATATTTCATATATATAATATATATATAGGTTTAGTGTTTACATCACCCCAATATTAATATACATAAATTTGACCTCTAGCTCTGTAAATTTTGTAAGATGAGATATAAATCGTTTTTTTTAATAGTCGTGAAATGTTTTTTTAAAAGAAATGAAAATGAATGTTTATTCATAAAATCAAACGCATTGTAAATTAATAAATATAGATCATTAAATAAAAAAATAAAATATATCTTAACCAATAATTTATATTTACTAGTATATCCTATACATTTATCACATAATCTTCCGTACAAAACGACTTTATTAATGCAGGAAAGAAAAACAATTTAAAACAAATGCGCTTATTCATTATTTTATAATTCTTTATCCATATAATTAACCTCAATAATTTTCTTTCAAACCAACATTTCTTTGCATTTTTGGACCTGCATTCAAATCAAACTAGATGATTAGAGATATTTAATATCCTATTTATTTTATTCACTTTGACAACTTTTAACTTATTGTATAAATTAAAAAAATAATTAATTAGTATTTATTTATAAAATTTTCATTTTAATTTATTAAAATATTCTTTTATCAATTCTCTATAAATATATATTTTCTCTCTATTAAATACATTTTTTAGTGCATACATGAAGGCAAAACAAAATATATGTAATTAATAATTTTTAAAATCTGAAAATTATCAAGTTGAGTGAAATAAAAAATTTTAAAAATTGTCAAGTGAGATGCTTGCACGGAGTAATATTTTCACAATTTCAACCATTAACACTTGACATATTATTATTATTATTAGCCACACAGCCCATCGCACAGTTTAAAGTTAAAACACTTAAAAATTGAGTTTTAATTGAATCCATCTCAGCCATGGACTTTAAATTGAAGTTGTGTAATTAGCTTCTAATAAGAAAAAGTAAGTAAAAATGTATACGAACGGTGCGTTTCAAGGACAAGGCTAGCTAATTATATACATTAGCTAATAATAAATTAAGAGCTGTAAATATTTTGATAAAAGATTTTCATTTTTTTTTATTGGATTTAATTCTCATTTTTCCAATTTCCACATGCACCCATTAAAGGAACAGTCCACCAATGAAATTTATTAAAACGGATTCTTAGGTTCATAAAAAGACAATTTTTTTACTAATATAGCATTATGTAGGGGTGAGCATGGTCGGTTAACCGGTCCATAAGCGCCAGTCCATTAACCAGTCCATTAATATCGGTTTTTCGAAATTCCAGTCCATTAACCAGTCCATTGTCATCGGTTAACCAGTCCATCGGTTTCGGTTTTTCGGATCGGTTACCCAATATTTTTCGGTTAACCATTATAATTATAAATATATTCATAAATAAAATTAAAATGTTCAAGATACTTAAAAATTAAAACTTTTTCATTATAATATAACATTATTGTTGATAAAATAAAAATATTTGATGGATATAAGCAAATTTATTTTTAAAAATTAATATTTAATAAGTAAATATATTAACTAGTTCATAATCACTTTTAATTAGATAAATTGTTATACTTACAAATAGCCAATTAAAAAACTTAAAAACTTAAAAATAATTAGTATAATGAAAAAAAGTACATGATCACCTTTAATTAGGATAAATTGTTATATAAATTATTAAAAAATTAATAATTTAACTAAAAATTCGGTTTCGATTCGGTTAACCAGTCACATGAGTCAAAAACCATTAACCAGTCCATTAATATCGGTTTTTTCAAAACACTAACCATTAACCAGTCCATTACAATCGGTTAACCAGTCCATCGGTTCGGTTTCGGATTTTTTTTTCGGTTAACCAAGTCCATCGGTTTTTTTGCTCACCCCTAGCATTATGGACTTTTTTTACCTATATATATATATATATATATAAGAACAATTAAGCATTCCTCTCTGTCAAAAGATTTTTTTTATATATATTTTTCCTGCTTTGCATTTATGAAAAATTACACGATTATTTTTAAAAATTAATAAGTTACAGAACAGATTATGTTAATTTATTAAAAAGTTTGGCTTTTTGCACTATTTAGGAACTTATTAAATAATTATTAAAGAGAAAGGAAAATCCATTACTATCACAACTGCCAATCAGATAAATCGAAACCTATTAGCATTGAATTTTTATTTTATTTTTATTTTTGAGAAGTAGCCTTGAACTTTAATCTTAGTTCAAAAGGAAAACAACATACATTTCTGCCTATAAATTGCACTCTACTGTCTCATTCTTACCAGACCATTTAATATATATATTTTTTAAAAGAAACTATCCTTTTTCTTTTTCAATTCCTAGCTAGAATTCATCATCTCGACCACCGTTAACATATCAAAAATCAATCCAGAAAACAGAACTGATTCTATTGAGGAAAGTATTTATAATTATATGTATATAATTTATTATATTCAGCTTATTTTTACTTAATTTTGTTTTCTAATATGCAAATTTGCTTCTTACTTGCCCTTTTTTTTAAAAAAAAAAAAAATCTGATGTAATCTATATGTAAACGCATGCAGATCTTCGCTTGAATTGGTGCTAATTAACAGGTGAATTATATAAAAGTATCATTTTTATTGGTCTTTTGATTTAATGTTTTCCAGCTATCTCTTTTATCCTCCATTTTTAAGTATAGATTATTAGTTATGAATCAACATAGAACACATAATCACTACTAATACTGTTAGATTGGGATTAAAATGTGTTCTAAAAGGAAAAGTGCACATTATCATCTACTTCATTTTATCCAAATAGATAGGGATTAAATAAATAAAGTATAGATTCTTTTATTTATTTTTTGTGTAATTCATTTTATAAAAATAAAATTTCAGTATAAAAAGAAAAAGCGTTATTTTTATAATCTAGCTCATTCTATTAAAATTTAAAAGTTTCTTCTTTATATATAAAAAAAAGCATTATTTTATTAATTGCAGATATAAAAAAAAAAAATGGTATTTGTTGTACACCCACGGCCACATCTCGTACTTTTATATTTTCTTTTTAGGTTAGGAAATTGATATTTGATTTGATAGTGCGATTATATATCTAATTGTGTAATTATATGTTTATAATTATGATTAGAATCGGATATGGAGGCTAACTCAACTGGGGAACAAGAAGCCTCTTTCGAATTTGATGCCAGTCTATTCCTTGGAAATCCAACTACCCAAATTACTGCAAATTTCCCAAATGTTCGTTCTCAACTTTTGTATACATATATTAGCAGAAAATTAAAAAATTGTTATTGCTAATTTTATTTTTATTACATTTACAATGTACTATAATTGTTTTATTGGCATGTTAAGACTACTACTGATAACAGGAGCTTGGGGAAGTAGGATCATCATGTGGAAGCGATCGGCCTTTAAATGACAACCCCAACCCACCTCAGATTAATGCTTCAAATTTCGCATCATTACCACAAATTACCTACAATCAACCATTAGTATTATACCTTAACTCAACCCTTAGTATATATATATTCGTCATATTTATGGTTAATTATAAAATAAATTCCAAAATTTTAATCTTTTTTTTTTTTAATTTGGAAATTAAATAGTGAATGAAAGTTCATATGTAAATACGTAACTCTAACTCTAGCATAAATTTAACATTTATATTATGAACAGCAGGAGTACCCAGCATCTGGAGCAGGAAATGACAATGATCCAAACTTATCAAGATATGCAATTAGTGGAATATCAAATAATCCAACGGTTGGTGATGACCCAAAATTGGCTCTATTAACATCATCTTCGTTTAATCCGCCAGTGGAATCAAACCCATCAATGATATAAATTAATATTGGTTAATTAAGTTGACTAATCCCATATAATTTTAGTTAATTTTGGATTTGAGTGTCAGGCTCAAATGGGGATGCAAAATGGAATTATGGTTCAGCCATTTCCACAGCAACAAAATGTCAACTGGAACAATCAATTCAATGCTCAACTACAAAGTGGCTTCCGACCTCAACTTTTCCAGTAAGTATTTCCTCTAACTAATATTAATTTTCAAATCAGATGTTAATTAATTAATTAATCTCTAATTTTCTATTTGTAGACATCGGCCAATGACTCCTGTCAATCAGAACTCCACATTTTGTAGTGACTGTCCTCCTTTTCCCCAACCACAAGTTAGTACTATTTCAATTTTTTTGAATTTAGGTCATTAGAAAATTAATTAATGTGAACAAATTCTTTTCGAAATATATGTTGTATATTTTTCCTGATTAACGATTCAATTTATTCTAAAATTGACATACATGTTAATTTATGATTAAATTGTGTAAGTATGGAGCATATGTTAAAGTTTGTTATGGTGGACAGATCTCGATAAACCAGCAACAACCACAATCAGCCTGGCTTTCTCTTAGTGACAGTGTTGTTTATAGGCCTTTCAATCCATCAGGGTACGTAACGAGATTAATTAAATTATAGTCCTGACTCCTCACTAATATTTATCCTTGAATTCGTGTATACGCTACTAAAACCATAGTATCACTCAAAAAAAAAGGACGTTTATCACAGGACAGAGAGATTACTGGGAGTACAAATTTCCATTTTATTAACGGATATTAAGAAGGTAAATGTCTGAACTAATTAATTGTAGGCCTCAGCATATCCATTACCAAATGAATCAAGTAGCAGCTGCATCTCCTAATGTGTATGATCCACAAGGCTGTGGACTAATGCTGACTGACCCTTCCAGAAGTTTCAGGTACACTAATTAAATTTATTATTTAATTTTAGAAATAAGGCTAAATCTATTTCTAAATTATGCAAAATAGTGCAATATTATGTTTTGATTTAAAAATATCTATATTATTATCAAATTTGTTCACATTTGTCCTTCTAATTACCAAACTAGCTCACATTTGCACTTATACAAACAAGGAGTGCAAATAGAAACTTCCATTGCTGGCAAGTGAATTCAGATAAATAATTTAAGTAAATGGTAAGTGTACAAAATTGAGATAGAAATGTTTTTATAATAGGCGAGTGAATCAAAATGGTGGAAAAAGTGCCTTCAACTCTAATCTGGACACTTCTTCAGATCAATTTCAATTCCTGAGCTCACAAAGTCATAATCAGAATCAGGTATAAAATCTATCAATTTTTATTTTATTTTATTTCTTTTGCAAATTATATCCTCTTCAAATTTCATTACTTGTTAATCTAACACACAGTTGTTAACAGAAAACCAGAGGTAATAGGAACCCAGATGTTGCAGAAAGTTATACAACTTGATGCACCTGAATAAATCTCAAACTAATGGTCTCTAAATTTATTTCCTTCTTTTTTCTTTAATATATTTTTTCAGAAAGAAATATTGGGACGAAGAAATTTTGAAATTGGAGAATCACCATCCTCATCGTCTAAACGCCCTAGGGTAAACTTTTCTATTCATTATATTTGAATTTGATTTTTTCTATATATTTGTGAAAAAGAGAATTCATGTCTGCATTATTTTATTTTCATTATTATGAAGGTGGAAAGAAGAGCTGAAGAAAACAATCCATCTGAGAGAGCAGATTGGAGCATTGAGTCCAGAGATAAAGATGGAAACTCTGAAGTTACAGATCTTTCTCATTTAAGGTACTCGTAAGGATATTAAAAACATTTTTTTTTCCTGATAAATTAATTAGGTTTGTTTTGTCTGAAATTCATATGGATTTTAATGAATTAAAATGTATAAATTTATGGTTTATATTTGCAGGGCAACTAAAAATTCAGTGTATGATCCATTGTATGAGGGAATTGGTCTGCCTATTGATCCTCATCTAAGGATGTTTTGTTTGCTCTAATTTGTATTTGGTAATTTGTTGAGAGGCAATTACCATATGCAAAGGGCTGTAGAGATTTTGGATATTGTTATTGCATTAGTTATGACTGTTTGAATGTAAGTTGACAAGGAAGCAACACTTAACATTGCTTGATGACAGAATCCCTTGTCTTATAACAAAAAGAGTTTGTTTATGATTGAAAATTTCTAAAATAATGATGAAATGTAGTAAGTGCATAAAGACTTTCAAATGGCAGTCCCAACCCAAATAATTTCTCACATTCCTAAAAATGCAACATTCGCCACCTCTACTCTCCATAATTCAACTCATAAGAAGAATCTGGCTGCCACAGTTGGGTTGTTATTTTAAGTAATGGGTAGAAACATGGTCCCTGTGAAAGAAGAGAGGGGCATGGCAGCTACTGCACATCAAACACAGCAGAGTCCAAGAATTCCCATTTCCTATTTTCTTCTTCTTGTCCTTGCGCACCCAGCTCAACTCAGGTTCGCTCCTCAATTCCATCTAACTCTCTCTCTCTCTGTGTGTATATATAAGTAAAGCCACGTTTTTGTGTTTATGATGGGTAAAAGGAATTAAAAATAACCATCCACAATCTACGTCCTCAGAATTCACAACTTTAATTTTTAATTACCCTTACTAGTCTGAAATTTTTTTCCATATGTGCAGCACCGACCAAGACAATGAACAAGAACAGACGGTGAGGTTTCGCAAAAGCTCTCTTATTATTATTATTATTTTTTTAAGTAAAAAGTAAATGACATATTTTCCTAGTTTATTAACCACTTTGAGTTATCAAAACATGTTTTCAGAATATCTGTGGGAATGGAAAATCAGTCCAAAGTAATGAGTTATTTCAATGTTTGAAGGCTGAAGCAGTTGGAAGGCCGATAAAAGTTCATACTGAGGGATCCTGTAACTAATGAACTCAAGTGGGGAATCCTATCAGCTCAAACTATGTATGTGATAATAGTATTTGTGCCTTTTCCTCTCTCAATCTTGGCAGGGTCTGTATCATGGTACTTCCACAATGTATAAACTTAAACTAGATTATGATCAACAAATTGTTGCATAATTAATTCTCTCTCTATATATATCTCCATACACCAAGAATGTTAAGCACAGAAACTGTAATAAAACTCTGAAGAAGATGGAATTTAATATATGTAAAGGCAACATTTTAGTGTTATCCCTGTTAAGAATTCTTTTTCATAAGAATCACAGCTACAGCTTCATAATATTACTAAAAAATCATATCAAAATCATGTCATGAAGCATGAAACAGCATTGAGAAATTCAAGTGTAAATTGTACAACTAACAGAAGATAAACAACCAGGATTAGGCTACTTCTATAGAATGCATGCAGAATGTTCTCACTGCAATTACAGAACAAGAGTCTGAGTCTTCATCTGATAAACGGTAGCAACAAACACCTATCCGTTCATGCAATGTATAGAACCCTTCTCTGTTAGTGCCACAATCCCCATACTTTGAACTCCAATAACTCCTCGAACTACATAATATAAGAAACTTATCAAGTAAATGCAACCAAAATGAATGTTAACTTTGGAGGTCACATGGTTATACTAAAATGTAATAAGCCTATACATGGTGTAAGTAAGCTGTTCTGATGAGTTCTTGAACCAAAACCAACCTCAGTAACGAGAGTTATCAAATACTGAGGGGTCATGCAAGAAAAGCTCCCTCCCATTCATTTGCACTGTTCCAGTAGCAATATCTTCTGCACGTTTCCTTGCAGTTTCGGCTTTTCTAGCTGAAGCATCCGCATCCTACAAAATATATCAACATATTGGTCCAATTATGAACGAAAAATTCTTACTTAGAACTGATCCAAAGTCATTTTATGTAATCAAGCCAACGAATAGAATGCCACATGTGAATGACAATTACCATCCCACTATTTTTTGCCCCATGATCTGTCTAGGTAACAGCTTTTTTCCAACCCTAATCAATGACCTGGTTGCATGCCTCTGCAAGAAAATGCTACCTCCACTAGCAAAAAGGCTAATTGTTTAGCTTGCAATTTGGTGTCCAGCTTATACCATTTGTAGGTTATTGGCACTCCCCTCAATTGATAATAAGTGTGATGCTGGCCATCCCTTATCTACAAAAGTATTTCGTTTTCGCCAGAAACTGGCAATAGTCTTCTCCTATTCCTAATCTTATAAAGCTTTCCTCCATCAATAGAGACAAAAATCAACCCCCAAACTCAAGAGTACAAAGGAAATTATAGAAGGCGTCGGTTGAATTTTTAAAATTTTCATTATGAAATCATCTTAAAATCCAAACATCGCCCAACTAGTGATTCAACCATGTAAGGCGTTATTTGGGGGAAGTAAATTAATTGGCTACTTTTTCCTAAATTACTTCAAGTACTTTCTTCAGACAATAAATTTCACCATAAAATCCAACTTTAAGCAATCGAAAGAATTCAACTTGAGATAATTTGAAATAAGAATAGCAAAGAAACAGCCAAAATAAACATATCGAAGAAAGGAACCCTAAAGAGAAAAGGAAAAGACCTTTCGTTGTTTCCACGAGAGGAACTGTGCCTCCGTGATGGAATTAGGCCTTGCCTGCTCGTTTGCTTGCTTTCCTTGCTTCTCTTCTTCTGCTGCACCCATGATTTTCCTTTTGCTCTTCTTTTTCCCAAATGGGAAATTGGGCCGATAAACGGGCGTGGTTTCTTATGCGAGGGAAATCGAAATGAAACGACATCGTTTGACATAACCACGTCATATTAGACTTTTTTTAGATATATATATATATATATATATTTTCCCGGTTTAAATTTGTAAACAAATATATGGATATGCGTAAATCCACAAACTCTTTCGGCATCAAACAATTTTTACAAACAGGGCACGCGAGGCGCACGTATTTTGAACTTCATTATTTGTGAGATTATACAAATTACAGCTCAACAAACTAACCTCTATATATTTAAATGAACTAATTTACTAGTAATGCTTGCGTCCACAGCTTCACCAACTGTAATAAAAACTCTCCCTCTTCCTATTCTATCTACGAATTTTGACAACTTTAGCTTGTGCATCACTTGCCATCTTGGGTTGGCTACAAATAACTGCAACAAAATCGTATAAATAAACTTCCATGTATCCCATTAATTATTAATTAACTAAATATATGGATTAATCTCATTTTCTTACTTCTATTTCATGTGACTGCAATTTCTTGTACACCTCTTCCAGTGCAAGAATTCCTGCTGTATCAACGTTTGTTACACCTGCAACTCCAAAATTTAATTAATCGCATGCTAAGATTCAAATTCAATAATTAGTATTAAATTAATAGGTAATTAACAGAACTTACTGGACATGTCAATAATTACAACTTGAATCCTTTCTTTTGTATTCTCTTGAATTTGATCGTCTCCGTCTTCACTCACCCATCTCATTATTCTATAAAAGAAGAACAAGTTTACATATTTTTACCTTACTATAAGTGTAAAGTAAATAACCAACTAGAGATAATATGATTTTTTATTTTTTTTTACCTTTCTCGAATAAAATTAGCATTAGCAAAACAAAGCAAGGGAGAGCTGATGCGGAGTGTTAAAATGCCTGGAGTAGTAATAGCCATTGGATATTGGTGGATGTCAGCAAAAGTATCTGCCGTTGTTGGTAACTTTCCAAGTTCTTCGATTCCGGGTCGTATCGAATTCAGTAATATCTTTGCAAAAGAGATGGTTACCTGCAAAATCAATCAACAAACCCATCATAGTGACATCCACTATATATTAAGTACAAATGCAATTCTCTATGGAAGTCAAACACATCCAAGCAATATGCGACCACCCACTTGTTCAGTCCTCTTTACCTGTATTATCAACTTCAACTTTGGAACAGTGACTCCCATTATTTTTTTTATGCCAATTTAAACACGTTACCAATCATTTGGAATATATCTAAAATCATAAACTATCTATTTCGAGTCTTCTTCACTTAGACTATATGACAACTTTCTTTTTATTAAAATTTTATTTGTGGATTAATGTTAATTAAAGGTAAAAAAATTAGTCTGATCAGTCAACTAAATCCAATTCATATTCATAGTAATTGATTCAAATTCAATCTCATAAAAAAAATATGTTAATGGCTTAAAATGACACATATTATTCCGATTTAGGGTTAATTTCACACGTAGTTTATAGCCAATTTAACAATTGAGAATCAATATAATAATATAATTATTATTTTATATCAATAAAGTCATAATTAATAAAACTTATATGGACTTCGGTTACCGAAATTGCATTGCAGATTGCAAAGTGATGGAAGTTGTGATTTTTGAAAAAATATTTACAGTCCAATTTTCTATTTCTCATTTCCTAACTCAATAGAGTTTCTATGACAAATCAAAATTCAATTTGAGATTTATAATGAAATTCTAGTGATGATTTACGATGCAATTCTAGTGGCAGGAGCATACAAAATTCAATCATTATAATTTTTTTAATACAAAATAATAATTGTGTTATTTTATTGTATAAATCGTTTTATAGTGACTATATTATTAAATTGATTATAATTATATCAGCACCGATGAAAATGGCCAACCAACCTGTTGACGACCTGTCTATCAATTATGCATTTAGTTAGAAATCAATTTTTTTGACCCCCAAATTAATGATCCGACTGAAACACACGCCAGCCTTTTGTCCCAGTACAATTAATGTGATGTAATTAAGTAGATAAGCAGTGTAGAAATTTACCGCAGCTAGAAGACCAATTTCCACAGAAGCAAACAAGACTCCGAGGAAAGCACCGATACAGGCAAGGAAGTCCAGTTTATCGACTTTCCATATGTGGTAAGCTTGATGTAAATCAATGAGTCCAGGCAGAGCAGATAATATAATTGAAGCCAGAATTGCCATTGGAGTATAGTACAATAGCCTTGTGAACAATTCTAGTGATAGTATCACTGTAATCGCCATTACTATATTCGATATCACAGTTTCGCATCCTGCACTGAAATTCACAGCCGTTCTTGAGAATGAACCTGTTGCCACATAACATGAAGTGAATGATCCTGCAATGTTCATGAACCCCATTGCCACCATTTCTTTGTTCCCATCAAGATGATACCCTTTCATCGACGCAAATGACCGACCCACAGCTATGGCTTCCTGATGAACCAAAATTTTTAAGACTAACAAAAATTACCCTTGAGATAGATAAGTTGTGCGTACTCACAGTTAGAGCAATAATGGCTGCAACAAGACCAATTTTGGCTACTTCTCCAACATTTGGACCCTTTAATTGCAACTCATGGATTGAAATCGGATTTAATCCTCCTTTTATGTGTCGTACAATCTTCACTCCATGCTTATCAGCTTTTGATAAGAAAACTATTAAAGTAGATAATACTACAGATATCAGTGGAGCAATGGCGGGAAACCAGAAGAGCTTCTTGTTTCTTCTGCCCTGCAAACGGTGGGAAAATTTTATCATCAAACACCTAGTTTATGAAACAAGGGAAACAGATATTACTTGGCCATTTTTTGAGTTACTTACGATAAACCTGGCAAATAGGAGGAAGATAAGGAATGAACAGCCCAAAACGAAATTCAGTGGACTCCACTGTGAAGAAAGATTAATCTATCAGAATGGGAATCACTGAAATGGAAACAACAATTTTGTGAAACAGAACTTACAGGATGATCAATGGATGTGAAAACAGAATGCAGGACAGAGACTATATCTGTTTTAGTAGTGAAATGAGTGATTCCAAGAAGGCCTTTTAGTTGTTGAAGACCAATAACAATGGCTGCACCTCCCATAAATCCAACTATGGCAGCATGTGATAGAAAGTCTACTAGAAATCCCAACCTGATTTAGCACATTCTCAATTATTAACTTAACAACATGACCCATTAAAATTTTATAGAAAATATATATTTTACCGTAGTAATCCAAATAAAGCTTGGAATGCTCCAGCAAATAAGGTAACAGTAAAAACCAAATTTCTGTAGGCAACAGGATTAGTTTCAGGATCTTGTAAGTTCTGAACCATGGAAGAAAGAAGCATAGAGACCACAGCTACAGGTCCAATAGCAATTTCTCTTGAGCTCCCCATTACAGCATAAATCAGAGGAGGAACAACACTGGTGTCTGAACCCAAGAAATTTAAATTATATTCAAGCAAATGTTGTAAAATATCCATAATATAAAATATAAGAGCAACTTACATAGGCCGTATTGAGGATCAAGCTTTGCTAAATTAGCATACCCAATGCTCTGCGCAAAATTGTCATAAATCCATTACTATAATCACTAAATTAATAAGCAACATTAATTACATAAAAAGACAAATGTGTAGTGTACCTGAGGAAGGCAGAGGCTGGCAAGTGTTAAGCCTGCCATCAAGTCATGCTTAAACTTGGAAAATGTGTACTTTCTGCCCCAATTAAGGATTGGGAATAGGGCTTGAAGAAATGAAATGACACGTCTTCTGGGTGTAGTCCGTTTAGAAGTAGTGTTTTTATGGGGGAAAACAGCTTCCTTAACTGAACAGAAAAGCTCCTGCAAAATGCCTGGTGGATCAGGAGAATTTACTACCCACTTTGCCCTTTCAATCCGGCCAGTCTCCTCCATATCAAGCTGCCGCAGCTCCTCTACTCTGGAGGTTTCTGGTGGCTGCGAAGCCATGCGTTATTGTTTCAGCTTGTTGATGCAAGTTGCTGAATTAATTATGTGATGTGTGACTTTATTTATAGATCATTGTTTTTCTTTTTCGGTAGGGTGTTTAATATAATAGATCATTTTTACTCGGTGTCCTACGTGGATCTTCTGGTATTGGATTTTGTGTAGCTAAAATATAGATACTTCTGCTAGAATGCTGATCGGTTGGTGCAGGCAAGTTTTTCACATAAATTTACGCCACAAATGTTATTAATTCATGAAAAATTTAAAGCGTACTATTTCAGGGACCCAGTGTAATTAAATTTTCGGAACCTAAATATCAAATAATTGAAGAACTGCTATAACCATAGCAATACTCACCGTTTTATATTTATTTAGTTAGTTAGATTAGTTTTGTCTTTATTAGCTGGATAACTCTGTATATATATTGACTTACTCTAATACTCTGTTTTTTTTAGATGATGAAATACAAGAGGTATTTTTCATTTACTTTTTAGCTCTTCCTTCTCCTCGTTTCTTAAGCTTTGATGGAAACTTAGGGTTTGAACATGGTATCAGAGCATTTCGGTTCTTTAATTCATAGAAGATAGTTTTCTTCTGATTTCATTCTTTGGAGTTTAGTGTTATTCCGATTTGTGTTACTAGATCGTGATTTTCTTTTTCCGAAGATTTGGATTCTTGATTGCTAGATTTGAGATCTGGAATTTCTTGAATGGCGCCTACTGGAGATGATGTTGAAACTGAGAGGACAGGTGAAGAAAGTCGACGGTTTGTTCCACAAGCTCCAAGAACTCATGTAGAGGATGATCCGTTGCAACTACATAGTTCAGATCACCCTGGAATGGTTTTGGTGACTACTCTTCTTACTGTACACAATTACATGAGTTGGAGTGTTTCTGTGATAAACTCGTTGGAAGCAAAGGATAAGCTGGGTTTTATTGATGGCTCGGTTAAACCGCCACTTGACAATGCACGAGAATACAAGCGCTGGAGGAAGGTGGATTGTATGATCAAACAATGGATTCTAAATTCCATTAGTAAAGAAATAGCAGAAACCTTCATTTACAGTTCTACTTCCAAGATTCTATGGGATTTATTGGAAGAAAGATTTGGAGATAATAATAATACGCCTCAAATATACCAGATCCAGAGAGAAATAACCTCTATTGAACAAGGAAGCAGTTCTGTTACAATTTACTATAGTAAACTTCATAAATGTTGGGATGAGATCTCCAGGTTGCAGCCTATTCCAATGTGTTCTTGTAATGGTTGTAGCTGTCAATTAAGTAAGAACCTTGAAGAGATTGATACCAGAAATAAAGTTGTTCAGTTTTTGATGGGGCTGAATCAAAGTTTTGATAATATTAGGAGTCAGATTTTAGCATCTGATCCTTTACCAAATGTTAACAAGGTGTATGCTATGGTGCTTCGCATAGAGAGACAACGGGAGATCAACATGATGCGTGATAATGTTGATGGTAGTGCTATGCTTGTTAAAAACTTTGGATCAGATAAGCATAATGGAGGGAAAGGAGGTTTTAAGAAGAAAGACTTTAAGAAGAAAGAAGATAAATTTTGTGATTTTTGTAGAACAGAGGGTCATGAGAAGGATAGTTGTTTCAAGTTACATGGTTATCCAGAATGGTACAAAGAATTAAAACAGAAGAAGGGCAATGGAAAAGGGATAGGCAAAGATAAACAAGCTTATATGGTTGAAACTCCATTTGAATATGATGAAGAAGGATCGAAGAATAATAATATACAGAATTTGCAAGAGCTTATTCAGCAAGAAATTACAAAGGCTCTCAAAGGGAAGCAAATGGTGGATTCACAGAAGTTGAATTTTGCTCAAGTAGAGTATGCAGGTATGTCATTGGAAAATGTTCCTTCTACAAAATCGAGATGCTGGATTATTGACACTGGTGCATCTACACATATTTGTTCAAATAAAACTTTGTTTCAAACATTAATTCCTGTTGAAGGACCTACCAAAGTTCACTTTCCCAATGGTATTGTCACTCACGTGGCATATAAAGGCACTGTTCATTTCTTTTCTTTAACCCTGCTAAATGTTCTTTACATTCCCACTTTCAACCATAACCTGTTATCTGTCAATAAACTATCCAATTCTTCTTCTCTTTTCTTCCAATTTTACCCACATTCTTGTTTGTTACAGGAATTGAAGAGTGAGAAGATTCTCGCCAAGGGCCATGTTGTAGACAACCTATATGTTCTAGATCAAAACTCCTTTTCTGATATTTCATTGTGTAAACATAACCATTCCAATTTTTCCTTTCCTTCTAAATCTTTTGAACGTGCCTGTACTATAAATAATGCTTCTGTAACTAGTAGACAGATTTGGCACCAGAGATTGGGTCATCCATCTCCATTTGTAATGAAACATTTATCCATGTTTAATGGAAATACATATGATTTTGATAAGATTGCAGATATTTGTGATGTATGTCCCATGGCAAAGCAGACAAGGTTGCGGTTTCCAGTAAGCCATTCTAGAGCAGTTGCAAAATTTGAAATTGTACATGCTGATGTGTGGGGTCCATATGCTCATGCTTCTGTATCAGGCGCACGTTACTTTTTAACTCTTGTTGATGATTTTAGTAGATGCACTTGGACATATCTAATGGCACAGAAGTCTCAGACATCATCACTTTTATCATTGTTCATTAAAATGATAAAGAACCAGTTTGCAGCCAGTCTTAAGATACTTCGGTCAGATAATGGAGGGGAGTTTATTAGTTATCATTGTCAAGCTTTATTACAGGAGAATGGAATCATTCATCAGAAAAGTTGTCCCTATACTCCTCAGCAAAATGGAGTGGTTGAACGCAAACATAGACATTTGCTGCAAGTGGGGAGAGCTTTGCTTCATCAGGCTTCTTTACCAAAAATTTTTTGGGGTCATGCTATTCTCCATGCTACTACTCTAATCAATTTGTTGCCTTCCTCTGTTCTTAATTGGCAGAGTCCTTATCAATTGCTATTTCAAAAGGAACCCTCTTATGCACACCTCAAGACTTTTGGGTGTTTATGTTATTGTACAAACAATAGACCCCACAAAGACAAATTTGATTCTCGGGCTATTAAAGGTGTCTATGTTGGAGTTGCTTCTGGGCAAAAGGCTTGCAAGGTTTATGATTTGGAGAATAAAAGCTGCATTGTTACTCGAGACCTGATTTTTTATGAGGAAGTTTTTCCTTTTAAACAGGACTCCACAAATATTACCTCTTTACAACCAGTTTCGATTGTTCCTATTGATTTGGATGATTTTTCTATTCCCAATATTCATGAACCAGAGATTTCTGTTTCACCTACGGGTTCTTCCTCTGAATCTATTGATGCTCAAGCAGTTCCTTCGGCTTCATCTGGTCCGATTGTTGTTCCTAGGAGAAGCATGCGGCAGTCAAAACCTCCAGCTTGGCTTAATGATTTTCATACTAATTCAGTTCATGATCCAGTTGTTGCTATTGCTGAAGTTCTTAAGCCTACATCATATACTCCATCCACTTTTCCTTTTATTCACTCTAGCAATTTTTCGACTGACTATAGATGTTTTTTAACCAATTTATCTAAACTCACAGAACCCAAATCTTATGCAGAGGCAAAAGGGAATATACATTGGGAACGTGCTATGGCTGATGAGATAGCAGCTCTAGAAGGGAATCAAACTTGGGTTCTTACTGCCTTGCCGATTGGAAAAAGGGCAATTGGATCAAAATGGGTGTACAAAATCAAGCTTAAACCTGATGGTTCTATTGACAGGTATAAAGCAAGATTGGTAGCCAAAGGGTATAATCAAATTGAGGGGCTTGATTTTACCGATAGTTTCTCTCCTGTTGCTAAAGTGGTTACTGTCAGAGTTTTCCTCGCTATGACAGCAGCTAAAAATTGGGAACTGCATCAGCTAGACATTAATAATGCGTTTTTACACGGTCATATTGATGAAGAGGTATACATGTATCCACCTGATGGTTATTGCAAGGCTTTACCTGAGCAAGTTTGCCGTTTACAGAAGTCTCTTTACGGCTTGAAACAAGCCTCAAGACAGTGGAATGTTGAATTGACACATCAACTTCAGTCTTATGGTTTTAAGCAATCTTTTCATGATCATTGCTTGTTCACTTTACAATTTGATGATGTTTTTGTGGCTGTTTTAATCTATGTTGATGATATGCTTCTTACTAGTAATTCCCCAACTGAGATTTTGAAGGTTAAACGGTTCCTTGATGCAAAGTTTACCATCAAAGATCTTGGTTTTGCTCGGTACTTTCTAGGATTGGAGATTGCACGATCTGTGGAGGGGTTGTATGTGAATCAACGAAAGTATGTTTTGGATTTAATCCAAGCGGCTGGACTTCTAGGAGCAAAACCTGCTACCACTCCTCTTCAGAAAGGTATTAAATTGACTTCTACTTCTGATTCTGGGGATTTATTGATAGATGCTCAGCCATATAGAAGATTAGTTGGGAAATTACTATATCTTGGCTTTACTAGGCCAGATATTACGTTTGCGGTACATCAATTAAGCCAATTTGTTCAAGCACCACGAACTTTGCATTGGCAGTGTGCTATACACTTGCTCAAGTATTTGAAGAATGGTCCCTCCTTGGGTTTATTCTTTCCTGTTAACAATTCTTTTACTTTATCTGCTTATTGTGATGCTGATTGGGGTGCTTGTTCTGATTCTAGAAGATCGGTTACTGGTTTTTGTGTATATCTTGGTTCTTCATTGATTTCTTGGAAGAGCAAGAAGCAACCTACTATTTCACGCTCTTCTGCTGAGGCTGAATACCGTAGTATGGCGATGACAGTTTGCGAACTCCAGTGGCTTAGTTACCTCTTACATGACCTTGCTCTTATCTTGCCTCTTCCGATTTCTTTGAAGTGTGATAACAAAGCAGCTCTACACATAGCTGCCAATCCGGTTTTCCATGAACGGACAAAACACATCGATATCGATTGTCATGTTGTTCGTGAGAAGTTAAAACAAGGATTTATTGATACGACATACTTGGCTTCCTCTTTGCAAATTGCTGACATCTTCACAAAAGCTTTGAGTGCTCCTTTGTTCTTTAAGTTTTGTCGCAAGTTGGGACTGGTTGATTTCCACCATTCTCCAACTTGAGGGGGGGCTGAAGAACTGCTATAACCATAGCAATACTCACCGTTTTATATTTATTTAGTTAGTTAGATTAGTTTTGTCTTTATTAGCTGGATAACTCTGTATATATATTGACTTACTCTAATACTCTGTTTTTTTTAGATGATGAAATACAAGAGGTATTTTTCATTTACTTTTTAGCTCTTCCTTCTCCTCGTTTCTTAAGCTTTGATGGAAACTTAGGGTTTGAACAATAATTTCTTATATTAAGATTAGATTGTAAAGTTAACAGCAATATTCTCTTAAAAAATAAAGTATTTTTATACATTGCCTGATTGAACGATTATATTGTTAAAATTGCAAAACAAAGTAATGTTGCTATCGTTAATGTCAATTTTTTCTCCAACACTTTGTTTGGATAAGAGTAAATTAGGATGAAAATTGAATTTACTTTAATAAAATAAATAAAAGTACTGAAAATCTTATTTACTTTATACTGTTTGGATAACCTAAATAATTACTCCATTCGTTTATTTTTATCGGTTACTTTTGATGAAAATGCAAATTCTATTTATCTATAATTTTTAAATTTTCAATATAATTTAATTTATTTTTTTAATTTAATTTTCTTTTTCAATAATTAGATTTAAGTTTTCATACTGAAACACCTAATTTTATCTTAAATTTAAATTTAATTAATAATACTTAATTTTAATAAAAACAACAAAAATGACATATAATTAGCGACAGAAGGAGTACATAATAAATTAGATTTTTTTCTTATAATTAGATGTTATTTTGACATTTTTACCTTTATTGTCAAATACTCTTAACTTTTCCTTCCTTCTCACTTTTTTTTTTATATAGGAAGCATTTCTCGGTGCCAAATTGGCAAAGGCATTTCCCGGGTTTAACCCGTGAAATTCATTGCCAAATTGTTTAACTTCCCTCTTTTAAATATATATATATAATAAACATCAGAAAAATATGAATACTGCAGCATTTATGAGCCCAAAAAGATTGAGCAACGAAGATATATCACAATATCAGAATTTCTAGCTCAACACACCCCTTAAATTCAAGAGAAATAAACATTCTGATTTCAACTTTCAAAGAGAAAGAAATAAGTATAGAATCCAATACAAGAAGAAGACTCGCCTAATCAGAATATACACGAAGCATAACAAATCCAGAGCAGATTTGATTCAAAGCAGCATAAAAGACTGGAAATAAACTTACCTATTGTAGGAAATATGCAGTAGAAGGATTTTCATTCAGTTTGCTCATTTCAATTTGATTCATTGATCTGCGATTCTGTAAAAAACGTTGAAAAAAATGAATAAGAACGTGAAGAAAAGGAAAGAGAGGTATTTATTGATGGAGGGGTAATTCTATCGTTTCATATAAATATACGTAATTTTCCTTCCAGTTACCCTGATTTCCCCCCAAATTAGAGGTAAATAAAATGTTGAACACATTGTAATTGGGAAATCTCATTTCCCTTATATTAAGGATAAAGCTATTTTTGACTTTATCGGGAGGTATGCCGGGCACTGTGCATATTTTTCGCTTTGGGCCGGAGCCCTCACGGATTTGTTTCTGGGCTTTTGACCCAAAACGCATGCACAAGAGAAGGGAGTCCATGACCTTATAAGGATCACTTCAAACTTTTCACCAGCCGATGTGGGATTCATGATACCATTGTTATCACTATTCCCCCTCCCGAGATGCTGTTTTCGGGCGCTGGCCGCTTGTCGGGACTGACCTCTTTGAGCGCTGACCCTTGATTCTCAACGAAAACACCAAATGGTAAAGTCATTTTCGACTTTATCGGGAGGTACGTCGGGCATTGTGCATATTGACCGCTTTGAACCGGAGCTCTCACGGATTTGTTTCTGGACTTTTGACCCAAAACGCGTGCACAGGGGAAGAAAGTTCATGACCTTATAAGGACCACTTCAATCTATTCGCCCGCAGATGTGGAATTCATGATAGCATTGCTATCAGGAATGGTCGATTACTATATCCCTTATAAGATATATATATATATATATATATATATATATATATATATATATATATATATATATATATAATTTTATTTTTTTAATATGGGTGCTTGATATAAAGTATGAGAGTAGCCAAAATAATTAATAAAGAAGTCAGAAGTTTATGTTGAGGTAGACAGAGAGACAACCTCCCTATTTTCCATTTTTTTTTTTAATTCTAAATCAATCAAATAGGATTAAATTCAGAAATGTTCTTATATTCCAATATAAATTTTAGACATTAATTGGTCATTGTCTAAATTTCTTGTGTATAATCACATGTTTGTTTGTTTAGGCAAGAAAACGTTCAACACATTTATTTGTTGGTTTTGTTTGTTTTATTTTATCGATTCAGTAAGAATTAATGTGAATGCTTTGCATATCATACTTTGTCGTCTTGCATTCCCAGTTCCTAATAAAATTCAAATTTTGTCGTAAAAAACATCAAACTTCTTAACAACAACAACCATGTTTTGCATATCATATTTGATTAAAATTTGGTCAATATTCAAATTTTGCCATAAAAAACATCAAACTCCTTAAAAAAAACAACAATGCATGATTTAATTTGTTCGTCAATATTTGAGTAAAATTTTAAAATATAGAAGCCCTCGACTTCAATTTCTCATAATTACATTTATAATTGTAATTAATTAAGCTATATAAGTGTCCTTTAGTATAACCGAAAAAAAAAATAATAAAGCTGCTGAAGCACTAGGTTTAAAAAAAATAAGCCTGGTTTGGATCAAAATAAATAGAAGTAAGTGAGGGAAAAGTAAGTTTAACTCACCTTACTTTTTCTTGTTGTTTGGATTATAAAATGGCAAAGTTTTTGAAAGTAATTGATAAAGCAATTCCTGACTTTATCAAGAGGTACGCCGATCACTGTGCATATTGTCCGTTTTGAGCCGGAGCTCTCACGGATTTGTTTTGGGCCTTTGACCCAAAACGCGTGCACAGGGAAAGGGAGTCCATGACCTTATAAGGACCACTTCAACCTCTTCGTCAGCCGATGTGGGATTCATGATAGCATTGCTATCACTATTTCCCCTCCTGAGAGGCCGTTTTCGGGCGCTGGCCGCTTGTCAGGACTGGCCTCTTTGGGCGCTGCGGATCGGGCGCTGACCCTCGACTATCAACGAAAACACTAAATGATAAAATCATTTCTGACTTTATTGGGAGGTACGCCGGTCACTGTGCATATTGTCCGCTTTGAGCCGGAGCCCTCACGGATTTATTTCTGGACCTTTGATCCAAAACGCGTGCACAGGGAAAGAGAGTCCATGACCTTATAAGAACCACTTCAACCTCTTCGCCAGCTGATGTGGGATTCATGATAGCATTGCTATCACTATTCCCAGAGCACCAAATGATAAAGCCTGGAATATCTTTATCTGGAGAGAATGGAACGGACCGATCATATGAGAATGACCCTGCAAGAAAGAGTGTCCGGTCGGACCAGGCACAAGCACTCCGAATCTTAAGTTAGTGGCTTAGAGAGAGAAAGTGCTTAGAGAGAGAATGCTTAGTATTCAATACCTAGAGCCATCGTTGGCTGCGCTATTTATATGAGATAATTGAGGGACACTTGAGTGTCTGGGGAGTGATTACTGGCAGTCAGAGTAGGTATTCGACGACATGATTGGAAGCAGGTGGTAGGCATGGGCGCTGCGTTGTGTCAGGCGGCTGATGGGACTGGCGATCACATCAGCCGATCGGGCGTGTGCGCTGCCTAGGAGCTCGCGCCTACTACTCTTGGTTGTTGGGCCTTGGGTCTTGCCAGCTGAGTGGGCCGACTGGATGGGCCTATAGTGCAAATGTTATTTGCTGGGTTATCATTAGGGCTCCGGCTCAAAGCGAACAATATGCACAGTACCCGGCGTACCTCCCGATCAAGTCAGAAATGGCTTTATCATTTGGTGTTCTAGTTGAGAGTCGAGGGTCAGCGCCCGATCCGCAGCGCCCAAAGAAACCAGTCCCGACAAGCGGCCAACGCCCGAAAACGGCCTCTCGGGAGGGGGAATAGTGATAGCAATGCTATCATGAATCCCACATCGGCTGGCGAAGAGGTTGAAGTGGTCCTTATAAGGTCATGGACTTCCTTCCCCTGTGCACGCGTTTTGGGTCAAAGGCTCAGAAACAAATCCGTGAGGGCTCCGGTCCAAAGCGGACAATATGCACAGTGCCCGGCATACCTCCCGATAAAGTCAAAAATGGCTTTATCATTTGGTACTTTCGTTGAGAGTCGAGGGTCAGCGCCCGATCGGCAACGCCCAAAGAGGCCAGTCCCGACAAGCGGCCAGCGCCCCTAAAACGGCCTCTCGGGAGGAAAAACAGTGATAGCAATGCTATCATAAATCCCACATCGGCTGGCGAATAGGTTGAAGTGGTCCTTATAAGGTCATGGACTACCTTCCCCTGTGCACGCGTTTTGGGTCAAAGGTCCAGAACAAATCCGTGAGGGCTCCGGCCCAAAACGGACAATATGCACAGTACCCGACGTACCTCCTGATAAAAATCAGAAATGGCTTTATCACTTCCATATTCAAATTTAACTCAAAACTTTTTCTTTTTCTTCCCAAGACAAGTCAGAAAATAAATTAAAGTGTTTAATACATATATTTAAATCATGCTCTACTACTACTATATGTGACAAACTCAAAAGGATAAGTGTCAAATTTGAGTCGAATCATGATGGGATAGATCAATGCATTATGGTGTAACCTATAAAAATAATAATTTTTGATATTCACATTTTATAAAAAAAATTACGATGAAATCACAAATAATATAAACGGGTCATAAGCAAATTATAAACAAATAGAATCATATACGAATTATATAACGAATCAAATTAGATTGAATTATTTTGCAGGTCAAACAAATCGAATATAATTTAAATCAATTTTTTATGGGCAAACTATATTGAATTCGTGAATCGAATCATAATTTACTATCTCTAAAATTACTACTATTAAAAAGTATGAGAAATAAAGAAGAAATCCTAATTGATCCACAGTACTAGTGGAGGGACTTATCGCTTTTTACTGTAAACTTATGAGAAAAAAGAAATATATTTAATTTGTCATGAAATATTTAATTTAAAATATAATTACAATACAAAATCACTAGATTAGAAGGTTTAAAATTAATAAGATTTAATTAACAAGAAACCTGAAATAGAAAGGTCATGAATTATTATTATTATTATTATTATTATGAAAAGAAAATAATTCATTCGCATCTCAACTTCAAAAGAGAAATATATCGATCTAATAATAATGATTTGATATATACAAATACTTGAATTTGAACAATAACTTATTGATGAGTATTTGTACTTTTTTAATTTTATAAATAATAAATATAAATTTATATTACATTAAAAAAAATTAAAATATGTAATATTTAATTATAGTGATATTATATTTTTTTTATAATTTTAAATAGAAGAAAAAAGAATATTAGTTGCCATATATATTTTTCTAGTAAGACCGCATAATTTACGATATGATACTACATCTAATTTTGGCAAAAGGAAATGCATACAGTGAACTTAATTTGCACTACGGAAAAAAAAAAAGTAAAAGACCATTGTTCGTCAAAATCACAAAAAAAGAAAAAAGAAAAAAAAAAGCTTTAAAAGGTACTTATTAATTATTATCATCAATATTAGGAGCAACATATGGAATTTTATAGCTTTTTTTCTTTTTGAAGATTTATTGAATAGTTAAATGCACATAATTTATACTATCTTCACTGCACAAAAATGTATATTGTAGCTTTATCCGATTCCTTAATATATATAATCTTATAATATTATTTCACGGTCTTGCTATTGTCTAATTTTTTTAAAATTAATTTATGAGTTGTCACATAAGTCATACAACTATACAGTAAGTTGGCAAATTCGTCTGTACTAAAAACAAGAAACTTGTTAACTCCACCGCATCCTAAAAATTTTATAGACTAAATCAATAAAATCATATAGAGGTGCACATATTCAACAATTAATAAATTAATTAAAATAACTTTAAAAAAATTAAAATGAAATTGAAATATTTTAAAATAAATGAAAATTAAAAGGATATAAATAATTAAATATGAAAATAATAAAATAAAAATAAAAAAGAGTGAAATATAATTAATAAAATATAGGGGTGTTCATTTATCGGTTTCGGTTCGATTAACCAATTTATAAGCTAAAAAATAAAAATCAGTCCATTAATATCGATTTTTTATAAAACACTAATAGTTAACCATAAAAATCGGTTCGGTTAACTTATTTTTTCGGATCGATTTCGGTTCAGTTTCTCGGTTAACCAAATCCAACGGTTTTTTTGCTCAACCCTACTCCTAAGGTTGTTACCACCTATCACTTCCTTGGTAGTCTAATGGTCTTCCCTGTGCTATTGGGTTTTTTCTTCTTTTTTTTTTTTTGTGCTTGAGATCTCATTTGTTCCTTTGTGGTCTACTGGTCTTCCCTCTGCTATTGGGTTTTTTCTTTTCTTTTTCTTTTTTTTTTTCTTAATATCTGTATTTTTTTGGTATGCTATTGGATTTTTTTTGTGCCTAATATATGTGTGTTCTACTATTTTTTCTATCGTTGGAAGATATGTATTATTTGATTATTTCTTCTTTCGTTTTCTTCTATCTAATTTTTTTGCTTTGTTTTTTGGATTGGTCGGCTTAATCAGGTCAAGCTTCAAAATATTCAGATTGTTCGGATCGAATCCCGTAAAATAGTTAGAATCGGTTCAAATTAGAGATATAGAAAAATTTCGAGTTTCGAATTGTTTTGACTCGAATCTGACCGATACACACCTCTAAAACTATACGTAGGAGAAGAGTTCTATCCAAACTTCTATGTGTGTCTATATCCGCTATATATGGGATGCATTATTGAAAACTTTATTTAAAAAAAGAATGACTTTCCATTTCAATAGTTGTTTTTTTTTAGTCTCGCATAGGCCTACATATTATTATAAATAATTAAATGAATATTATTCCCTCCATACAGCTATATGTGATATTTTTAAGCAAAATTTAAATTTTATTTATTTGATATTTTTAGACTTTTAATGAATTTAATTTTTTTTAATGAAAGTTGACTTGTTTAAAATTAATTAGATTTAAATTTATGGATTATAAATAATCTAAATTAATAATAATTAACATTAATTAAATAAATAAAAACATAATTAAGAAAATAAATTCTAAAATATGAAAAAAAACCATTAAAATACTAGTTGGCCAAACGGCTATAGTTCAAATTGCAAAAATTCTGCCAATTATGCATTTTAAAAAAAAAAAACATTTTTGTCAAATATCAAATAAATAATGGGTCTCTCAGACTCTCAAATGAAATGCTCTCCACCAAAATGTGGAGAGAGGCCATGTCATCAAGGAGAGACGTACCATTTAGTTCGCTGCAGATGGTCTAATGAAGTGCCACTTATGCATAAAAGCCACTTCCTTTTCCAATTATTTTATTTCACGTGATTTTTTTTTAATTTGATTTATGCAATTTTTATAAATCTGGTCTAAATAATTTTTTTTTTTTTTTTTTAGAAAAATGAAAGCCAAATAATTTTCTATGATTTGATCATAATTTGTCCACGGTAACTAGACAAGTTCTTCTGCTCGGTAAAAAAACAAGCCATCTCTGGCAGCATGGGTGGAGCCACCTTATAGAGAAAGGGAACAATTGTCTCTCTTATTTTATTTTATTTTTTTAAAATAAAAAAATTAAAATATGTCCTCTTTATGTAGAACATATATATAAATTAAGCCTCCTTTTAAAATATGTATTAAAATATTGCCTTTAATATGCCTCCATCCCTACTTGACAAAGTGGGAAAAAAAGAAAAAAGTTGAACATGGAAATCCATCCTCGACAGGCTTTTGTATGGCCTGAGATATTACACACAAAAAGTCGATCGGTTTTCCTCATATAATTAGTACAGTTGGTAAGTATCTCTATCAGAGCTTCTAATTAACAACATCAGTTTAACAAATAATTTAGGATAGTGGCATGCAAGTAGTTATCACTAATTATTAATATTTAAGATCAAATTGGGGATTTTTTTTAATAAAGAATTTAGTAGAAGATAAGAGGATGAGAAGACTTGAATTCAAGATATTCGTTTAAATTTAAATCATTATACTAATGGAATTTCTCTTTCAAAAAACAAATAGACTTCGATTGTAAAAAATAAATTTAAATTATAAAATTCATTATAAATGAATTTAATATGAAATTGATTTGTAAATTAATTTCTATATTTTGAATAAAATTACTAAAATATAGAATTAAAAATTAATTCCTTATTTTTATAATTGGAATAAATGAATAAAGAATTTTATTTCTATTTTATTTCCTAAAATGTCCTAAATGCCAATTTTAATACTTTCTTCCAATTATTTACAATAAAAAAAAAAATTTAACAACTATTAATCATTATTTTAAAATTTTTGACAAATATTGAATCAATAATAATATAATTTAACAAAAAAAAAATCATATATATAATAACATTCACTGCAGAATAGTGGTATGAGAGAAAAAAAACAGTCGTATGGGAAAAGAAGAACAGATTAAATTAGCTGCATAAAAATAATTTATTTTTAACAAATGATTAAGAGGGTATTATAATTTTTTAAATTTAACTCTTAAAAATATAAAATTTATTTGCAAATTTCACCTATTTTGTTAAAATTTGGTAAAAATATAAAAAATAAAAATTACAAATGAATTTTATAAAATTTTATGCGGAATTATAGAGATTTAATAATTCCAACATACTTTTTTGTAATTTTTTTTTTACAGAGAGAATAAGGGAATACAGACCGGAAAAGGAAATGGAAAAGCACAATCAACATTCACCAATATGAAGGACGTGTTTGGTAATTGGAAGAAACAGAAGTAGTGTTCCGTCTCAGCTAACTGATGGGAATATATTAAACGTATGGAGGAGGTTTGGTCCGTCAGCTTCGTGGGTTGCTGGTCCCCTTTCATTTCGTCAAAGTAAAAACATTTATCTTCATCCTAATTGCTATATATCATTAATTTCCATCCCTTTCAGAATTTTCTGCTTTAGATGGAGTGAAATCTACTAAGCCAATATCGTATTGAGAAAGAAAGAAAAAAAAAAAAAAAAAAAAAAAAAGCTACTTTTTTATAATTATTTTTTTTACGTATTAATACACCATAATTTAGTATATCATGCATCTGGTGCAAAGAAAGAATTTTTCATCTCTTTATATCCAAAAAAATTAATCACCGTCCCATTTAGATATGCACCACTCACCATTCTTCCTACTTCACTTTCAGGCGTACCCACTAATTTTGATTTTTATTCCAACTATATTGCATTTCTATTTTCTTTCAAATCACTTCTCCATTTCGTTTTCTATGCTTAAATTTCCTTTTGCCTTTAAGGAGTTCTGCGCCTGTTTTTTGTAGCTCTCAGAAGATGCTTCAATCCACTTCACATTTCTTTCTTTTCTGTTCTTTTTTTCCAGTTTTCAGAAAGTTTCTCGCAACTGTCATTTTATATATGCCAATACAAATCAAGAAATTGCTCATTTGTATCCCAAAGACGATCTAAACCTGATTTATTTATTTAGGAAAAGCGTGATAAAAAGAGAATTTATACATATAATAAAGGATGATGATATATATATATATATATATATAGTCAATCTTAATTGAATTTTCAAATCAATGGGAGAATCATGCTGATTTAATTTCAATTTCAATTAATTAAATTTTCAAGTCAATAGTATCATAGCTAATCCGAACCAATCACCACTCATGTACTATACCATATGCCGGGTAACAGCAAGCACGACAGAAACACTGCATGCAGCCATTGCCTGCACTGCTGGACGTGCAAATATTTCAAGAGGGACAAGGGATCTAAGCCAATTGAAAAACCATGCACAAAGCAAGCAGAAGCCTCGCCCCATGCACCAGGCAGCAGCGAGTTGCAAGCATGTGACGCAAACTAAATTGAACTTCCAAATCAAAAGAGTAAACTCCAGTAGCAATAAAATATTAAAAGAGCATGCATATGACATATATTATGTTACAAAAATATTCAGCTTTGTTAATGCTCCTAAAATACGACAAGGCCAACCAAAACGGGTAGAATGGAAAATTAGGAGAAAAGAACACTCGGTGTGAGTATGACATACTTACAAATTAATACAATAGAATAGAGAATTGGGATAAATTAGGAGTAGAAAAGATATGCACTTTGTTGGGCAATTATTAACACCTAAAAGTTGTTTTAACTTTAAATTACAACACTACATTAATTAGTGATATTAAATTTCTCACACACACATTATCTTTTTCCTCAAAGTTCCACACAGAATATGACAATCTTAAAACATGAACATACATATATGCATGCATGGTTGCGATCGAGAGCCATATATAACTTAGGACACAGTATACACACATTAATGCATACATGGATAAATGGAAAATAAGAGAATAGATTAACAGTTGAAAGAAAACCAAATTATAAGGTCTAGGTTTACTTAATTGTGCAGCTCCAATATTACATATATAGTTACAGCCTGGGACAAGACAAATTAAAATAGAAGGCTATAAAATGTATAATCTAATTTAATATTTATTAAGAAAAATAATTGAAGTATATATATACACAAGAACAAATAAAGTTTTCTTTGAATTTTAGAATCTCAATTGATGATTCTCAGATGTCAAAAAGGGAATCGGATCACATTACGTTGAAGTCCAAAAAAGTCTATGGATGATTCTTCAACATAAGAAAGTAAATGTCTGATTTAAAATGTTTTCGAGTTGAACACTATAAAGCTTAAGTTAGAACATTGAACGTGCGGACAGAGAATGCTCTTGAAATAGCAGCAGTAGAAGATGTTAAATAAAAGTATTACATTTGGACGGCATGACCCCTTATATGGGTCTCCATACTTACTTTATTATTTCTGAAATCACTATACAGATGAGTAATGGCGGCGACTAATTAAAGATAAATATTCTAACCATATAATAATTGTTATGAAAAATAAGGATCAGATTAGAACAAAAATTGCAGCTAAAATAAAAATAGTAAGAAACAAAAAATTTTAACAAGATTCAGTCAATATTACTTACGTTTTCGGAGATTAAGAATATTATTTCACTAAAACTGAAAAATAAAATAATACCAAAGAGAAGACATATTCTTAACTAATTAACAAACTAAGCAACAAGTGATGATTAAACGTAAAACTAAGGAGTTATATTTATAGCTATCAAAAATAATTGCTCTTTCTAAATTTCTCGATTTGCGATTCTTTTTTCTTTTTTCTTTTTTTTTTTTTCTGCCTACCTCCACTTGAAAATTTGATTGAGTATCAATTACATTTTTCACATTATTGTTTCTCTCTTGCCAATCCCGTTGCTTGTATATCTGTCAGGCCACTGGAAGATCGACACCAAACAAACTTGTCAGTATTAATGCGTTCATCATAAAATTTGCTATGTTTTCTTTGGTATGATTTTTCTACATATCTACTATTCTTTCTTCCACTTTCTCACGAACGAAGTGGTACTGCACCCTTATTTGTTTGGTCTTCGAATGAAATGCTGTATTCCTTGCAAGATGCAAGGCATCCTGACTGTCACAAAATAAAGAAATGTTCTTTTACTTGTGCCCGAGTTCCTCCAATAACATTTTCAACCATACTGTTTCTTTACTGGCTTGTGTAGCTGCTACATATTCTGCTTCTGTTGTTGATGTGGCCACAACTGATTGCAGTTTTGAAACCCAGCTTACAGTTTTACCAGCAAGTTTAAACACATAACCTATAGTAAATTTGCTTTTATCAAGATCACCTGCATAATCTGAATCAATATATCCGCTGACAATAAAGTCTGATCCTCCATAACATAATGCAACATCTGAGGTTTCTTTAATGTATTTTAGGATCCTCTTAACATAATTTCAATGCTCTCTACCAGGATTCGCCATATATTGACTAAATATTCCCACTGCATGTGCAATATCTGGTTTTGTACATATCATAGCGAATATTAAACTTTCCACTGCTGATGCATACGGTACTCGAGACATCTCCATCTTCTCTTTTTCATTGCTAGGACTCATCTTTGAGGATAACTTGAAATTAACAGGAAGTGGGGTAGAAACTGGCTTACAATCTTGCATGTTGAAATGTCGCAAGATTTTATTCAAATAATTCTTTTGAGAAAGCCAAATCTTCCTATTATTTCTATCTCGGTGAATTTGCATCCCTAGAATCTTGTTTGCTGATCCCAAGTCCTTCATATCAAATTCCCTAGCCCACTGAGCCTTTAACTCCTTGATGCGATTTTTGTTAGGGCCTACTACCAACATGTCGTCTACATACAACAGCAAGATAATGACATCATTTTCACCAAACCTCTTGAAATATGCACAAGGGTCTGCATTTAGCCTGCTGTATCCAAGGCTCATAATGAAAGAATCAAATCTCTTGTACCAACAACTTGGCGCCTGTTTTAGACCGTACAGAGATTTGTTCAACCTGCAAACCAAGTTCTCCTTTCCTTTTTCTTCAAAACCTTTTAGTTGGAGCATGTAAATTTCTTCTTCAAGATCTCCATGAATAAATGCAGTTTTCACATCTAACTGCTCAAGATGCAAGTTAAAATTTGCACAAATTGCCAGGACTACTCGGATTGTAGTGAGACGAACCACAGGTGAGAAGATTTCATTAAAGTCCACCCATTCTTTCTGAGCATATCTTTTTACCACCAATCTACCACGATATCTCTCAATTTGATTATCACCATTCCACTTGATTTTGTAGACCCATTTATTGCCTATGGGTTTTCTCCCCTGCAGTAGTGATACCAGTTCCCATGTCTTATTTTTATGAAGAGCTTCAATTTTCTCTTGCCTTGCTGCAATCCACTGAGATGCATCTGAACTATTTATTGCTTCTTGGAGAGTTGATGGCTCCCTATCCTCAGTTAAAAGACAATATGTAACATTACCCTCCATAATGTAATCTGAGTGCCAATTAGGCGGCCTTTTGTGCGAGTTGATTGCCTATTATTTGAAACTTCAGTTTCGACTGGCTCTTGTTCCTCGTGCTCTGATGCAGTTTCAGAAGAATTATCGATTTTTTATTCTCTTTCTACACATACTGTTGTAGTCTCCGACTTTTTTTCACTTTCTGCTTGCTCTTGATTTTTATCTTCTACAAAGATAACTTCCCTGCTGACAACAGCCTTGTGGGTAGTGGGATCCCACAGGCGATACCCCTTTACTCCTTCAACATACCCCAAGAATATACATTTTCTGGATTTTGGATCCAGTTTTGTAGTTTTTTGGGCATTGTACATCACATAAGCAGGACTTCCAAATACATGGAGGTTTGAATAATCCATCGGTTTTTCAGCCCACATCCCTATTGGTGTCTTACACTCTATTGTAGTTGATGGAGCTCGATTCACCACATAACAGGCAGTGTTGACTGCTTCCACCTAGAATTTCTTATCTAAACTTGCAGTTCTCATCATTACTCTTATTCTTTCCAACAGAGTTCTATTCATCCGCTCTGCCACTCCATTTTATTGAGGAGTATATGCTATAATGAAATGTATTTTGATGCCTTCTTATTTACAGAATTCATCAAATTATTTACTGGTGTATTCTCCTCTATTATTTGTCCTCAAACACTTGATCTTTTAGTCAGATTTAAGTTCCACTCGCGCTTTGTAAGTTTTGAAGACTGAAAACACATCTATTTTTTTCTTAATAGGAAACACCCAACATCTCCTGGAGTAATCATCGATAAACGACACAAAATAGTTTGCTCCTCCTAGGGATGACATTGGTGCTTGCCATACATCAAAATGAACTAATTCCAGAATGGCTTTGCTTCTGAAATTTGATGTATTGAACTTCAACCGATGCTGCTTGCTTACAATGCAATGCTTACAAAAGGGTAGTGAGACCTGGAAGTAGATTTCTCTCTGCAAGAATCTTCATTCTTTGTTCAGACATATGCCCAAATTTCTTATGCCAGGTCATTGCATGTTTTCACTTGGACTGCTCGTGACAACAGATGTCTCTCCTTTTATCATATATAAATTTGCAGCTATCTTTTCTCCCTTCATAAGTACAAGTGCTCCTTTTGCTATTTTCATAATTCCCTTCTCACCACTGAACTTGCACCCGAAATCATCCAATTGTCCTAAAGATAACAGATTCTTCTTTAGGCCCTCCACATGTCGTACGTCTTAAATAGTACAAATTATACCATCATATATTTCCGGCTTAATAGTTTCAATGCCAACGATCTTTAAGGTATGATCATTGCAACTGTACACAGATCCTCCAGAGATAGGTTCATAATGATGGAACCATTCTCTTCGAGAGGTCATGTGAAATGTAGCTCTTGAATCAAAAAACCATATTTTAGCAAATTTTTTTCTGCCTTTATTATTCGTTGCTGCTTCACAACATAGAGCATTTTTGTCATTGGAACAACTTACCACATTTTCTTGAGAAGCATAACTTTTCTTTAAACTCCAACAATCCTTCTTCAAGTGACCCTTCTTGTCACAGTTGTAGTATTTAACATTCTTCTTTCTGGGTTTTGATCTACCGTGATTGTGGCTCCCACTTGAGCCGCGTTCTGTTGATCTGTCTCTCATAGCTGTCACAATTTTTCTTCTCTAGAATAGCGGCTGCAACATCATCGAAGACTAGAATATCCGTAAGGATATTATTTGTTAAGTTAATGATGAGTTGATCATACGAATCTGGTAAACTTTGAAGTAGAAGCTCAGCATGTTCTACTGTCTCTTTTTTATAATCCAAAGAAGTGAGTTGAGAAAATAGAGTATTCAAAGTATTGATGTGCTCCGTTACTGAAGTAAATTCCTTCATACGAAGAGTATAGACTATTCTTTTAAGGAAAATTTTGTTCTGGAGTGATTTGGCCTCGTACAACTTAATGAGGTGATCCCGAACCTCTTTTGCTGTCTTCTTCTCTTCTATGCTTGACAACACCCCATCTGCTAATGCCAGATGAAGATTTGCCATAGCATTTCCATCCATCTCGTTCCACTTATTGTCATCTGTGAAATCAGCTCGCCTTTGACTTATAGCCGCTAGGCAATTATCTTTTCTCAAGATATATAGCCTTCATCTTCGATTTTCACAGTCAGAAATTACTCCCGTTGAATTTCTCTATCTCATATTTTACCGCCATTGCTTCTATCACAAACTTTTCTGCTCAAAAATCAGCTCCCACTATTTCACGTGAATAGTAACCGTACACGTGAATAGTAACCGTATAGATGAATAATGACTGTATAAGTAAACAGTATCATATATGTGAACAATATCCAATGAAAAGTCTTTTCTGATGTGGAAGATCAGTCTATACTGCAACCACAGAGTATATTAAGACAGAATATCGGCTCTGATACCACTTGCTAGGACTATCAAATGTCACTTAACTCCACATTAGTATGATATTGTCCGATTTAGGCCAAGTCCGCACGAATTTATTTTTGGGCTCCTCCCAAAAAGTCTCATACTAATGGAGTTAGGTAAACACCTTATATTTAAGGTATTTCTCTCTTAATTTTTCAATGTGGGACTTTGGGTTGTAATTCCAACAATCCTCCCCTCAAACCAAGGACCACACAGCTTATGTCCTCCCCTCGAGCGATAATCCATTTGCTTCGTCAAATTATCTTGTACCGCCGTTATCAACCAACGGGACACGCCGCCTGACTACCATAATATCAGGAAGACTTTCGACACAAGGCACCAAACACGAATCTCCAATCGCGAGATCATACCGGAGGCCTCCCACACAACGCAATCCACTATTCCGGATCGTCTCCAAACCTGACTCTGATACCACTTGTTAGGAAAAATAAAGACCGGATTAGAGTAAAAACCGTAGTTAAAATAAAGATAGTAAGGAATAAAAGATTTTAACGAGATTCGGCCAATATTGACTATATTCTCGGAGACTAAGAATATTATTTTAGTAAAACTAAAAAGTAAAATAATATAAAAGAAAAGACATATGTTTAACTAATTGACAAACTAATCAATAAAGGATGATTAAACCTAAAGTTAAAGAGCTATATTTATAGCTATCAAAAATCATTTATCTTTCTAAGTTTCCCGACGTGAGATTTTTTTTTTTTTTTCTGCCTAACATATTTTACTAACAATAATGGCCCTGGCCGAGCTCATGTTTACTCTAATTTATAGAGCTAGAGGTTGACTTAGAATTTTGTACCTTGTTTTATAGGTCTAAAATATGGGCAGTGTGTAATGAGTATTCTAATAAGAAATGGGTACAGTTAGAAATATTCTTTCAATTCATCAGCAATGATAATTACATCTCCTTCTTCTTTCTTTGTTTTTAATTAATGAGTTCAAAATTTTTATTTCTATGATATTAATGTCTCTCACCTGAGAAGTCCTCAATGCCATCGAAGCAAAAACATCATTTCTTAGTATTCATTTTTCTATTTGAAAATTGTTGAGTGTAGAAATTTTCTTCATTCATTGGTCGTTGGTTGCATCATCATTCGATGAAAACATGAATTATCCATCTCATGAATAAGAAAAATAACGACATTAACAACACAATATTGATTGGTTAAAAATTGCATTTATGTAATAAAACAATTACTAAAGGAACTTTCACAACCGACTACTTGCCTTAGATATACTGTTGCTTACAAGTTACAACAAAATGTGTTGATAGTATCGCTGCTATTGCACATCGATCACGCATGACCCAAACACTAAATACAATAATCATTTTATTTTCTATATATTCTCTTTTATAGAAGAAAACACATAAATATATTCGTTTTATTTTCAGCACATCATTCGTTAGAAGTTAGGATCGATCGAAACATTTAGCCGACTTCTGCAATATTATAGTATAAACTTAGCAATTGATGTCCTCTGTCCGTTTACTTTTCCTCATAGTAATGGAAAAGTCAAACTTAATTTAAAAAAAAAAAAGTTCCATTATTAATTTGTATTAAATGTGTGTGTGTATAATGTATTGGGTCAATTTATACGTGCAATATATAGGAGAATGGTGTGGATAGTAGGGGTTATATTCCATATACAAAAACCTTACAAACATTTCATGTCATTTTCGGGTTATAAGTCAATTATCTTGGAAATGTAATTATCAAGATAAGATTCCTTTCTTAGGCATATATATCTAATTAAGATAATTACCTTCAGTTTTTTATTTTTTTTGTTTAATAGAGATTAATAATATCCAGTTGATGGGTTGATGTTATAAATTAATCTTCAAATTGTTTTTATCTTTTCTCTTTTAGTATTTGATTTGTGCAAATAAAAACAGTCAGGATGAGGTTTAGAATTTTGATCTGCCCACTCCAGTGTTAAGTTAATTAATTAAATTTGGAGGCCTTGTTATTATAATGATATATTTAGACCTATTTAAAGTTAGAAACATGCTAAAAATTCTCAAATTTAACAACCTATAGGTTTATATCGCTTAATAAAGCTTAATCCGGGGCATGCTCATAAATTAAAAGAGCCAATGCATTCGATCCTTTTTGGATATTTAAAAAAGGGATATATATGCTCATAAAATGTGCACTTTATATATATATATATATATTGAAATAGATTTTGAAAGGATAATTCATTTTCTCAAATAGTCCAGGAGTTTTAGATATTAGTAAAAACTATATTCTTCACCTTAGAAGTCCATGAGATTGCTTATGCAATAAACCAATGACATATTGTTACCTAAGAAAAAATTTATGCAAATTTGATCCTTTTTTATGTGAAAACATGCTATTGTTTTAGTCCATTTATCAATCTCATGGACCATATTTAAATTAATGTAGTTTTTATTTATTTATACTCCATTTATATTTTTTATGAATTTAACTAATAATAAATAACATGTAAAGTTTATAAAATACGCATCTCTTTCATAGCATCCATCCTTTTATTATTTATTAGCTTGGTCTACAACTAAAGTAGTGTTAATGTAAATTCAACTTTTTCTTTTTTTCTTTTTCTTTCTTTTTTTTTTTTTTTTCTAATATTGCTTCATATTTCATCTTAATTAATGCATTTTTATGTGATCTAGTTGTTGGCGTTTAGATAGGTTCTGACTTCTGAATTTGGATAAACTCTCTCTCACCGGCAATAAAAAAAAATTACAAATACTCACGTCCTTGTCAATTACTGCATCTTAAATTTGAAACCACACATAAAATTTAGCTAGGTAATTTTAAGAAATTCGAAAAATAATTATGTAAAAAATAAATAAACATTTATCTGGTTCACTTTAAAATATTGGGTCTCCCATAAAAACTTAGTTGAGGGTCTATAAATTGATTGATTTATAAAAATAATGTATGGAGATGGAATATGATACATTATACAGAGAGTTTATTTCATTATCCGCCACGATATAATTGTTAGAATATATACATAATAGAGTTACTTTAGCCATAAATTAGATCAAATTTCAATTATTAATATAAATTATTAAAATTCCAAATTTGGTTGGTCCATCCCTTGATTGGCTATGATTAAACAATGCATGTGGAAAAAATAAAATATGTTTTTTGGTCAATAATAAAAAAGACTTTATAAGCCACCCATATCTGAAAAATATTCAACGAAAGAGAACGTAGCCTTAAAAACGTCTAGGTTCAAATTTGACATCAAATTTAAATGTAGTGTAACGAAGTCTCCCACGTGGGGTCCACTAAGTTTGACAATAATAATAAAAAAAATATTTTGTAAAAAACAAGTGGAAAGTTTTTCAGTTAACAATAACTCTTCTGATGACCAAAAAAGACATTTCAGCAGAGAGAGCGGCACGTGTTCTGACTGATGGCAGTTTCGTAATTATGACCTACTAATTCTCCAGCTCCCAAGCCACTCGCTCCGTAGAATGAAACCAAACACAAAACAATTTGTATGCAACGCCAAAAAAATTACATCTTTTAATCTCTCTTTTTCAGAAAACATCAAAGTTTGGATTTTTATTTCTGTGGTGGAATCATTAAAGTTTGGATTTTTTAAAAAAATTTTAAGTCATACGAAAAGAGCTTCTTTGTTTGCCTTTGCCCTAGAGAGAAAGAGGCGAATGCTCTTTTTTCTCGACGACCAAACAAACCCAGACACAACTCTTTCCTTTTCTGTAATTTAGGCTATATAGGGGGAAAATTCATTGAACCAAGACTGTATTTGGGTTCCTCTTAAAATAGGTTCATTTGTTTATTTATCATTAATAATGATGATTATGAGTATCAGGAATATTTAAAACCATCAAGTGTGGCGTACATAATGGGAAGGTAACATCAGTGTTTTTTATTTTCTTTTCTTTATAATTTTTTTTAATCCCTAGCTACTCTCTTTTGGCCTCTTAATATTATTCATGAGTTAACCTTTGGTTTTTTATTTTTTTTTTCCCTTACCAACCCTTTGTTCTATAGAGATTGAATGCTAAGGTGGTTCTTTGTTTGGTGTGAGATAGTAATTTTGGTTTTCCACTATCAACGGTTTCTGTGAGAAGTACATGAATATGAAGGTGAGTTGTTTAGACTTTATCTAAGGCCCTTTATTCTCCAATGAAAAAGACATGCACTATAGAAGATACTCATTTTATGTGCTTTGAACAAAATAGAGATTAGATTTGGAACTCTGTGTTTTGTGTTTTTATATTGTTTTATTGCCTGTAAATGGAAAGCAGTGAAAGTGGTTGTAAATTGGAAGTATGTATAGAGCTCTGATTTAGGCATATATTAGGTAGGAGCATGTTTAGTTATCTATTCAGATCCCCATTAATTTATATTTTACTCTTTACTTGAGTTTATTGTTTTAGTCAAGTCGGCTCTTTAGGTTTCTCATAAGACATCTTGAATCATCAAAATTTTTTATTAGTAGAAATCTGAGAAGGGATTCAATTTGTAAGTACAGAGTTAGAGATGACCACAGTACTGATTTATTTTATATCTTATTAGTCAGTTTCCTGTGTGGGATAGCATATTTTTATTGTGGCTTGACTCGTCGCATTACAAGCCTTTGTATGCTTCTTTTGATGTCTCATCCTTCCTTGACCAGAATAATGAATTCGTGTCACTACTGCAAAAATATTTGTGATGATCTGATTACTAGTAACTCTGTTCTTTCAAGAATCGAATGATTCTTAAAACACTTTGTATGTTTTAGCTAGATTCTTATTTGATTTGAACCTCTAATCCACATGAACCACAGGAATTTAAGTGAAAGTAAATCAGTGCTAGTGGGTGCAACAACAATCAACTCATCATACTTCTAAAAAGATATTATATACCAAAGACCAACCAAACTGGAAAAAAAAAAAAAAAGGTGCTCTTTTAATGGATGGTTAGCGATAGACCAGGTTTATTTTTTTAACTATATCACTTTCCTGACACGGCATTTATAAGCAACAAGCCATCAATTCAGACCAGTATTCTAATCTACATTCTTAACTTTGATTATTTGACGGTATGAAAAAAAAATTGAAAACAAGCCTGGTAGATGTATGATATAAGTTGTACTGCGGCTGCCACCTGTGCGCCCCAGGTCAACACCTTCCCAAGCGGAACCCTTTTAACTTCCTAAGCGCCATAATTAAGGTGGAGTCATCATCTGCTTGGGGTTGGCTTGACTTTATTTTTTATTACGCCTATTGACATTTATCTGCGAGCGCAATAATCCGTTATATTTGACCCAGTAGTGCTCTTACAACTTATATAAGCAGGGGAAACTATATTTCAATTCATGTTCAAGTAGGCATCGCACCTTCCTTCCTGCATTTTCTCTCAGTCATCTTGGTTAGCTTTATTTTGTATACTCATTTTTAATTACCTTAGTTGTCTTTTGCTTTCCAGTTTCCTTTTCAAATAAGCTTTCTTGGAGTAGACTTTTGGTCAAATAAACTGCATGAAGAGATGCATTCTTCTGTTCTCCAGTTTTTGAATTTCCATTTAATGTGCAATTTTCGAATAAATGGAAAGCAAAACAAGGACTAACTAGAAAAGCAATTGTATGAGGCTTTTGATTTGTATTTGTATTGATGCATATGCATTAACTTCGTGATAATGATTGTCTTGTTAACAAATCTGCATTTCAGGTATACTATATGTGAGATGTCTCCAATGGTGCATTCAACAAACGAAGAGCCTGAAGCGAAAGGGATGGATATAAGAAGTTTGTCGTCCTCTCGCCGTCAGCCTCACCAAGAACAGCATGTGCATAAGGTTGGAGTGCCCCCTAAGCAGAACATCTTGAAAGAATTCAAAGCCACTGTGAAAGAGACATTCTTTGCAGATGATCCTCTTCGTCCCTTTAAGGACCAAACGGGGTCTAGAAAGTTTGTCCTAGGCATCCAAGCCCTCTTTCCCATTCTTGAGTGGGGAAGGAGTTACAATTTCTCCAAACTACGAGGGGACATCATTGCTGGACTGACCATTGCTAGTCTCTGCATTCCTCAGGTTGGTGAACTTTAGCCATTTAAAAGCTGTACAGTCAAAGCAACAGAAATACCATCTATTTGCTATTTTTTTTCTCAATCTATCTAAAGATTTGCTGTATTATCAAAACAGGATATTGGGTATGCTAAACTTGCAAATTTGGATCCGCAGTATGGACTGTGTAAGTTTCTCAATCATGGTTACAACTTGCATTGCCTTAGCTTATCCAATGATTGACATTTACACAACGGTGTTTTATTTGACATGTTCTCCAGACTCGAGCTTTGTTCCACCCTTGATATATGCTTTAATGGGTAGTTCTAGAGATATAGCAATAGGACCAGTAGCTGTGGTCTCTCTCTTGTTGGGGACTCTGCTTCAAAATGAACTTGATCCCAAAGCTCAAGCAGAAGAGTACCGGAGGCTAGCATTTACTGCTACATTTTTTGCAGGAATCGCACAAGTAACCCTTGGATTTTTCAGGTAATTAGGTGCCTAAACCTGGCAAGGTTAACGAGACAATTTACAGTCCACTGCATCTTTTATGTATCTTGTCAATAAAAAGGTTCTTTGGCTTTAGTTTTCAATAAAAACATTCACTTTACACTGTTAAATATGGTTTGGGTGGTGTGATCAGGTTGGGCTTCTTGATTGACTTCCTATCACATGCTGCCATTGTTGGTTTCATGGCAGGAGCTGCCATCACAATTGCGCTCCAGCAACTTAAGGGTCTTCTTGGAATAAAAAATTTTACGAAGAATAGTGATATAGTTTCTGTTATGAAATCAGTGTTTCGCTCAGCCCATCATGGAGTAAGTTCTTTCTCCAATATTCTACTCGAATAAGGGCTCATATAAATGGCGATTGAATTCTTTACAAACAATATTTTTTGCAGTGGAACTGGCAGACTATAGTTATTGGTGTGAGCTTCTTAACTTTCCTTCTTTTAGCCAAGTACATAGTAAGTCTCTAAACATAGACTCACTTACCTTAATTGGATTCTCATAAGCTATTTCCTAACTCTCATGTTTATTGTGATTCAGGGAAAGAAGAATAAGAAATTCTTTTGGGTTCCCGCAATTGCACCATTAATATCTGTTATTCTGTCAACCTTTTTCGTGTTTATAACTCGCGCTGACAAGGAAGGGGTTCAAATTGTAAGAACTTCTTTTCTTTCATACTCCATTGTCGATGTAACTATTATATTGAACTTATCGATTTTGGAACTTCAGACAGCAATGGTAGCAACTAAAAGTATTAACATTGGCTTTTTTCTTGATATATGAAGGTAAAACACATTGAGAAAGGAATAAATCCATCCTCAGTGAAGGAAATATATTTCAGTGGTGAATATCTTGGTAAAGGTTTAAGAATTGGTGTTGTCGCAGGAATGGTAGCATTAACGGTGAGACATCTGCACAATCCATCTAATATCAAAGAGCAATTTGATCCTCAGATATGCAACTAAAATATCGCTGTTTTCATTTTTGTTCTTGTATTGGGCTTTTTAGGAAGCGACAGCAATTGGAAGAACATTTGCTGCCATGAAGGATTATCAACTGGATGGAAACAAAGAAATGGTTGCCCTAGGAACAATGAATGTTGTTGGTTCAATGACTTCTTGCTATGTGGCAACAGGTGACAAGGATGCACATCTAAGTCAAACTAACTACTACTAACTGTAAAGCTGATGATAGTTAGGATTCATTTGCTTATGATTTGTTATTCTGTTCTATCTTATAGTCAGAAAAGCAAGTTAACCAAACAAACCTACTTGATGCATAAACAAGAGTAACATAATGGTTCTTGTGATTCTTCCTAACTTCTATATGGGTTGAGTTTATTTAGTAAATAGAACCTATACCCATTATGAGATATCAGTAACATGTAGAAATGTGGAAATACTCTTTCACTGACTTGATTTTATTGTCCCTTATATGCAGGGTCATTTTCACGATCTGCTGTGAATTTCATGTCTGGCTGCCAAACTAGTGTCTCTAACATTGTTATGTCAATAGTTGTATTCCTTACCTTGGAATTTATCACACCACTTTTCAAGTATACCCCAAATGCAATCCTTGCTGCTATTATTATATCAGCTGTGGCTGGCCTAATCGACTTCGAAGCAGCAATTTTGATATGGAAGATAGATAAATTTGATTTTATTGCTTGCATGGGAGCCTTCTTCGGTGTAGTTTTTAAATCTGTGGAGATAGGCCTCTTGATTGCGGTAATTATTAGGATATCTACTGTCAAAATCCCCTATATGTCAAAGCAGTTGTGATCTTGAATAAAGATTAAGCTACAATTTTCTCATATTTACAGGTCTCAATATCCTTTGCCAAAATTCTCCTACAAGTTACCAGGCCAAGAACTGCACTTCTTGGAAAGCTACCTGGGACAACTGTGTACAGAAACATTCAACAATATCCAGGAGCAACCAAGATTCCCGGAGTTCTGATTGTAAGAGTTGATTCAGCGATTTACTTTTCCAACTCCAATTACATTAGAGAGAGGTAAATTTCTTCCTTTTGAATTTGTTAAACAATTGAATGTGGATTTCTCTTTGTTGTTCATGCTATCCTATGACTCAAAACCAAAATATTATGGCATTTTGAGACCTATAGAAACTCTATTACATGTAAATATAGACTGGTTTTCACTGGAGATTTAGTACTGATATACCACTTAGCAACTACAAATAAGTCTCCAATTAGATAATTTAGTCGAGAGCCATTTCCTAAGCCTTTTGGCTTCTACTATAAAGTTTGCTATGCGAGCCCTTTACTTAATTGAATATATGATTTGCGAGCACGGCTAAAAGTTATTATATATTTACAACAATTCTGGCAACGGCTAAAAGGGTTAGGTTTGTTGCAGAATAATGAGATGGTTGATAGACGAGGAAGAACAACTAAAAGAATCAAACCAACCAGAAATCGAGTTTCTGATAGTGGAGATGTCACGTAAGTAGCAGTTGATACTTTTTCTTTCCTTAATTGGCATGTTCGTTTCAAGCTCAGTTCTAATGGTGTTTTAAAACTTGTGTTGCAGCTGTTACTGACATTGACACAAGTGGTATTCATGATTTGGAAGATTTATACAAGAGCCTCAGGAAGAAAAATGTTCAGGTTATAAAAAATGAACAGTGTCACCGTTTTATAAAACCAATCTATACAGTACGACTGCATATAGTATAAAGAAGCAAATGATAGCATTGCTAACCTGGAGAATGGTTGTTTTGCAGCTGATTCTGGCAAATCCAGGGCCAGTGGTGATTGACAAACTGCATGCCTCTAGTTTGGCAACAACAATCGGTGAGGAAAATATCTTCCTTACAGTAGCAGATGCAGTGTCCAGATGCTATCCTAAATTGCCACCTGAAGTTTGAGCGATTTTAAGCTTAGGATTCTACTTAATTATCTGCAGTCTCTGGCTTAGTAAGGTGAATCTTGTATAATGTATGGTGAGGGACATCTATGTACATACACATATTAATAAATACAGTAGAAAAGGGTAAGGCTTAGTGGAGAAAAATGAGCTTTTTTTTTTCAACCAGCTTTGGAAAGAAGTTTTCCGTTTCCTTTGATTTCAAGTGCTTCCTTATCAATAAAATTAAAAAGCAGTTTTATCTATTTGCTTGCATTATTAGCTGACTATAAAATTAAAGAGTCTCAAGGCTTCATCATATAATAAGGTTTATTGTTGAAATATATATAATATAATAAGGTTAAAATGGGCCCTACAGAGGGCAGGCTTGTGCATGATGTAAGGGGACAAGATGATAATTTGCTGGATTGAACCTAGTAGGGAAACAAGGGTAGATTCATGAGGCATTTGATTTCTTAGTTGAATAAACAAAAAGGGTTTTGATTATATAATGGAAACAATTGATAATGGACCATGGCTACATCATCATCATCATCATTATTATTATTATTTTAATTTCTTTCGGTGATAACTGATAAGATTCTTATTCTTTAGGTGGGTGCATGCTACTGCTGTTTTTAATTACTTCATTTTTTAGTTTTAAATCATTTAAAGGTTTAATTAGCTACACATATCACATTATTTCAAAAAGAAAAATAAAATAGCACTATCTATATACAAGTATGTTTATAACTTTTTATTTAATTTTATCTATGTGTTAAAATTCAGGGGATTAGTGGTTAATCTATTGTCAATGGAGATCTCTCCCTTTGGATTAGGCCGCCAATCAGACAATTCTCTACCTTATTTTAAAATTTGTACTTACCATTAATAATTAATTAAATTCAATATCAAATTAAATTATTTGGATCAATTGCTTTCTACTTCTACAGTCTCAAACACTTAGAGGCGAGCCATTAAAAATATAATAAAACCTGACTTCATTTAATTTAAGGTGAGGGTGCCCCTACCCATGCAATCCCTTTATTTTAATCTTAATATCTACTTTGATTAAACGTATAATGTAGCTCCATTGGAGTAATATTAAAAATTGTCTTTTAAAATAGATCAATTTTTTTATTTATTGACCTTAACACCTAATATTTAATTCATTATTTAAATAAAAAAATGTGACTTAACTCCAATTTTACATTATCACTCAAAAATTAAAATAAAAAGAATAAATTAAAATTTCTCTATCAGCTCTGCTTTGAAAATTACAAATTTACAAATGCAATCTAACATAAAATTTTACACACAAAAGGTATAACTTTTCACTAAAAATCCTCATACAGACTCTTGAATTTAGAATTAAGATATTACTCATTGCAAAATCGTTATATTTTCCATAACAAGATTGGAGCTTCTTTTTTTTTTTTGCCATGATCGGCCCGTTCAAATCCAATTGTGGGCTTTTTCTTGGAGACACTGTGTTGTTTGATGGAGCAACTTAACCATTCTCGTTAAGAAAATAAATAAATAATAATATAGCACATAACTGTTCGGAGAAATGGCCTTCATTACCCAACACTAAGAAGTACAAGCCCATTAATGTCCTTAAACCCCCACTTGCTATCTTCAAATTCTTCGTCCTTCTGTCTCAGAAAGCTCCATCACTGGACTAACAATGGCTCAGGCTCTTCTCCCAGCAATTCGCATCATCATCACCTATTTCTTCAGACCCAAAATACAACCCCAACTCACTAACTCCACCCCCACCGCCAAAACACTTTCTTTCCTATTCCCTCTGAGAACCCATAAACCCAAAACCTCTGTAAAACCCCACTCTACTCTCAATTACAATCCCACTCTCATACTTAACAGCAAAGACCAGCGCTTTCTGGCCCCAAATCAGAATGAGAACTCAGGCACCACAATTGCTGCCATCGTAACATCCATCGGTGGACCTCCTGCTGCTGTGGGGATTGTGAGATTGTCTGGACCATCGGCTGTGGATATTGCTTCAAGGGTGTTTAAACCAAGGAGAAAAAAGAAAACTAATAGGAAAGGTAAAGGATTGTGCTCTTGGCGCCCTGCCAGCCATGTTGTGGATTATGGCGTGGCTTTGGATCATGAAGGCAATGTAATTGATGAGGTATAGTAGTCATTTTCATCAGCTGTATATGCAAAAATCTTTAGTATTTCGTGAAATTTTTTATTCTAGTTCTAGTAGAGGAACGCAAGTTAGAGAATTTCCTGTTATTATTTAGAGGGCTGGAACTTTTCATAAGTGGGATTGTTGAAAATTTTGCATTTTTCAGGTTCTAGCTTTACCCATGTTGGCTCCAAGATCTTACACTTGTGAAGACGTAGTTGAGCTTCAGTGTCATGGAAACGAAGTATGCCTTACTCGGGTGCTCAGAGCTTGTGTTGCTGCTGGAGCTCGGCTTGCGGAGCCAGGTTGGTTTCTCATTCAATCTTCTCCTTGCATGCTTGAGTCTATGTAACAGAACTATGCTTGTTGTTCACTATTGAGTGTGATGTATGCAGAGTAAAAGTAGTTATTAGGAAAGAAAAATTGAACTACAAGCTGATGCGCATTTCTAAGGGCAATTTGTCATTGGAAGGAGTAGTGTCAGAATTCTGAATTCCAATAATTAATTTGCATGAATTTTTGTTTAGAATATAACTTGTATTATATTGAGCCGAAGCCGTGTGCTAGATTTGTTATGTCTAAAAATATATTCTCCCGTTTAATTAAATCCTCTGAATTGAGCTTTATGCATAGAATACCATTATAGAAGAAGTGCATCACACTGGAAATCTTTTTTTACGTGAACTTCCTTCCTTTTGATCCTGAAATGCATCTAAGTTTGTATTGCCTTGGTTATGCAATACAGCAAATAGTAAATGACACAAGTAGCATTGCAACTTTGAATACTACAATTTGTATAAATTTTCAAAGCAGACAAGCTTTATAAAAATGAAAAACCAAAAATTGCAGTGACTAGTTTCATCATGGGTCCATTTGTGTGTGCAAAGTTGAGTTCCCTTCGCGTGTTCCTCTATCAACTTTGCTGGAGTAATGCTGCATTATAAGTCATAGCAATCTTATTCTTTTCAGAACCAGAAGTCTGGGCCTGCGGTTGTCCATGCTTACTCCATTTTCGTGCCACAACATCAGTTCATGTGCCCAATATAAGACAAATTATCAACTGTTAAGTGTATTTTCTTCTTGCAGGTGAATTCACCCTCCGTGCATTTCTGAATGGCCGCTTGGACCTTTCCCAAGCTGAAAATGTTGGAAAATTAATTTCAGCCAAGTCTGTTGCAGCTGCAGATGCAGCATTGACTGGACTGCAGGCATGTCTTGTTTTAGGCACTTAATTTTGTTGATCATCTATGTATTTCCACAGGAATCGTGCTTTTGATATTCGAGTTACTAGTGTCTAATAACCAACAGAGATAATTTTTTATTATGTAAGACTGTGTTCATGAATAGCAAGCTCTGGGTAACACATTTTTTCAACAGGGAGGCTTTGCTTCACTGGTGAAATCGTTAAGAACACAGTGCATTGAGTTGCTTACTGAGATTGAAGCTCGATTGGACTTTGACGATGAGATGCCACCTCTAGATATGAATCAAATCATGGATAAAATACATGTCATGTCACAAAATGTGGAGAATGCACTGGAGACAGCCAATTACGATAAGCTACTGCAATCTGGAGTACAGGTACAATCAACAGGGTAGCTTTTTAACTTTTTCATCTTCTTACTTGGTACATCTCCATGTCAGCCCCCTAACCTTTTTTTGGCCTTCCAGAATGAGTTCAAGGGATTATAAACCTGTTCTGTCGTATTCTTTAAATTACTAATTCATAGATTCATATTCATTTCATTTATGTTATAGCTTCTCTTTAAGCTATTGAAGCTGCAGTTTCACCATAAAGTCCAATCTGTGAAAACTGGATAGTCCTCTCCTATTCAGGAAGTGGAAGCAGGGATTCCCTTTAGATATCTAGATGGACTGGATACTAATTTATTGCATTTTTGTGGATTTTTTGTTGTTACTCTGATCTGTTCACGTTTTACAATTTTTTCATTTGTCAATGTTATTCTCTTGGAATCTTGCAGATAGCTATCATTGGCCGTCCAAATGTTGGGAAGTCAAGCCTTCTTAATGCATGGAGCAAAGTATGTTGGTCGTCCATCTAAGTTTATCTACCATTCATCTTCCAGTCAAGAAATATCAGAAAAGTATCAATAGAGTTTCTGTAGTTACCTTAGCAGGCTGACAGCTAGCTTGAAACTAGTCATTATAAGCAAATTAAATGGAAGTTCAAATTCAAACTTTTAGTTGACTTCTTATTCAGAGTCTTTTCTTGATTGTTCACTTCTTGAAAACCAACTGGATCAACATTGAGTGTCATGTTTTTTGTTTAGTATGCAGAGTGAGAGGGCAATAGTTACGGATGTTGCTGGAACTACGCGAGATGTTGTTGAAGCTAGTATTACAGTTTGTGGTATCCCTGTGATCCTTCTTGATACTGCAGGCATCAGGGTGACCAATGACATTGTTGAGAAGATTGGTAAATTTCCAAACTTACTTATGATTAGTTATGCTGATGTTGAGATGATATTAAACTTTGGCGCGAGTGCTCCCAAAAGCATAATAGTTTTGATCTAATTATTTGAGAAATTCAGACAAAGATTAAATCTTTGGCTCAATTTGTTTTTAAGTTTTCTTCTAAATATTTTTTATGAAATAACAATAATATTTTGTAAACAATCTGGAAATGAAATTTTCCCATGATTATATAAACTAATCAATACATGGATTTTTGTTGCTATTTTATTTACAGGTGTAGAGAGATCAGAAGCAGTTGCTATGAGTGCTGATGTCATTCTAATGACAATAAGTGCTTCTGATGGGTGGACTTCAGAAGATGCCGAACTTATGAATAGGATTGAATCTAATAAGGTACATGCAGCTTTTTAGCTGATGACTAACTTAGCCATCTGTTATTGCACAGCTGATCAATTGAACTTTGTCATTTACGAGTATGTTCCTTTACTTTTGTTATAACAGAAATCAACTGGATCTTTAACACCAATGGTTCTGGTAGTTAACAAGATAGACACAGCGTCTTCTTTAAGCATGGAATGGGTGGATCGATACAGCAATTATTTTAGTAAGCATGTTTTTACTTGTGCCCTTACTGGTGAAGGAATCCAAGATTTGGAGAAGGTGATTTCGGAGATTGTGGGTCTGAACAGGATACCTACAGGAGGAAGGAAATGGACAGTGAATCAGGTTTGCTACTTGTCAAAATAGAGGATTTTACTTTTGGACTGCCTATTCTTTTTTGGTTGTTTATCATCCTTATTATGATCCTCAAACAATTATGGCGCAAACATCATTTATAGCCATCACTGTTACAGGTCATAAGGTTCAATATATAACTAGTTCACGAAATTTTATCTTAGTAATGTGCATGATTGTTGATTCCTAAATATTTTAATGGTGACTTGCAGAGACAATGTGAGCAGCTAATGCATACCAAGGAGGCACTTGCAAGATTAAAATCATCGATAGAGGATGAAATGCCTCTAGACTTTTGGACAATTGATTTGAGGGATGCTGCATTAGCTCTAGGGCAGATAAGTGGGGAAGACATCTCAGAAGAGGTGCTATCCAACATTTTTGGCAAATTTTGTATCGGTAAATAGATGGTATTACTGCAAATCACAGGTTACATAGTTTCTGGCCAGGGCTGTACATGGGTCGGCTTGGGTTAGATTTGATCAAACTTGATGCAACCCAACCTGACAAATGAAAAACTGGAAATTACCTGTACAACTCAATCAGATTATAAGTACCTAATTAATAGAACATGTTATAATTTTTGTCACATGATATCTAGTTTGAATATAAGTAATGGATAATGTCACCTTTATATTTTTCAATTTTCAAGTAGTCTGATTAAATCAAATTACATTGATCACTTTATCAATTCGTTTGAGTATGACCATGCATTTTTCGATGTTACGGCCCATTAGATAACAATCCATTAGGTATTTCTTTCATAAGATAGGAACAAATTTTATCTTAATTATTTACTTTTCTCTACATAATTTTTATCATATTCAATCATATCTTTTATTATTATCTGATTAAAGATAACATTTGATTATATCAAACATGATATTTCTTATGTAGAAAACTATGATAATATTAGGTGTAAGGATTCAATGGCATAACTATTATAATTACTTATTTATGATATTAATTCATGCAGTTATCTCATAGCAATCCTATCTAGTATTTTATTTTCCAATAAATCTCTACAAGTTTGATTTGTATTACTATACACATGATCATCTCATGATTATCAATCAAATTTATATTAGTTTTAATTTATTAGTACTCATTTAATAATAAATGACTAAAAATATTAAGAATAACGTTCAATAGTTGTTCATAAATATTATTATAACGAAACATGCAATTCCTATAATAATAATAATAATAATAATAATAATAATAATGATAATGATGGTAAAACATCTTTACAAATGAAAATATGACATAAAATAAATGTTTAAATATTTGGCTAAGGACATAAATAGTAACAGGAGAATCACTTTGGCCTGACGTAGGGCCTGTTTGGCATTGCTTTTGGAAGGCCAAAAAGCTGCTTATTTGATAAAAAGCTGATTATGGGACAAAAATAAGTGTTTGGTAAATGCTGATTTTAGAAAAATCAATTTTCTGAAAAGTGAAAAAACCTCATATTAGAAAAAGCTAGAAATTGAAGCTTTTCAGAAAAGCTGATTTTCAGCTTTTAAGGGCAGCAGATTTAATATTTTTTTTAGACAAAAATATCCTTCATTTTATTTCATAATGACAATTATATCTAATATAATCTTTTTTTTTTGTTTTTTCTCTTATCCTATCACTCAAAATTATCCTTTTTTATTTTTTTACTCTAAAAAGCCATTTTTAATCATATCATTTACCAAACAGTTAATAACTATTTTTAATTTTATAAGTCATTTTAAATTTTATTTACCAAACAGTAATCTACTTTTCGACATACAGCTTTTTGGAATATAACTTTTTTCAATTGAAAAAGTTATTTTCATAAGTTTTGCCAAACTGGCCCGTAGTGGATTTGAAGTAAAGCTTAAAGTTTTGGAGCATGAGAAACTACTCAGCAACTCATGGAAGAAACTCTCACTGAAGCCTCAGTTGCTGGAGATTAGATCCCCAGAGTAGTTCTCACTTTGAAGACTGAGCTGAGAAATTTGAACTTCTTAGAATCTAAATCTAAAATATTTGCAGTGTTGAAGATAGAGAAAAATTTATGCATTTGGAGATCCATCTTTTTTTCCACGACAATAATTGAAACAAAGAAACACCTTTGCAGCCAGAAATCTAAGCAGAGTATATCAAAGGATAAGCAAAATTCTTGGTATACTTAACGAATTTAAAAATGTGAATACTTCTAGATCTGAAATTTAAGACAAAATTCTTGATTTTGGATTTTTATTCTGTTGTGCCGGCTATGACTAATAAGGACGAGTGAGCGGATAACGAAAATGAGCAAAGAAGACGGCCAGCTTTTAGTTGGAAATTATAAAGAGGTTCATGTTTGTGGAAAATGGGAAGGCTTTAACCCAAAAATGTGTTTCACTGTGAAAAGGGAATTGAGCAGAGAAGAACTGAAGGAAAAACACAGGAGAGAGAAAGCTCAGCATAAGGAAAAAGAGAGAAAGGCTAAAGAGAAGGAAAAAATAAAAAAACAAGAAATTGAGAGAAAGCAGAGACGAGAGTGGATCAAGAAACAAGAAAAGGAAGAAAACAAAAAGAGAGAGTTGCAGGAATTGAAAAGAAGAGAAAAAGAGGAAAAACAAAAATTGAAGCGCAAGATGAAGAGAAAGAAATAATCATTTGATGATTGTTTCCATTCAGATTTCCACTTCTTCATTACACTAATTGCATTCTTAATTCAGAAATTATGTCCTGCTTTTTCGAATCCAATATATATACATAGGAAACTGTTTTTCTTTAATCGCACAGTCTTCATCTGTTCATGATTCTTTAAATATATTAAAGGCTTAAAACTAGGAAAATACTTACATAGCAAGAAATTTGATGTTCAAAAACAATAGCCAAGGTTGAACTAGTCACAGCCAACAAGAGATGCATAGTTTCAGTACAGATTAATATAACGACTTGAATCTTGATATTCAGTTAGAATTTGTCTCAAGAAGTTACGGCGTCAGATTAGTTCAATGAAAATAAGTAAGAAAGCATCTATGGCAACTTTACTGAACTACCATTTACAACAACATTCAGATTACTAATGAAATGCAACAATTAGCAAATTTCTGGAGGCCTAATGAATGTTTATTCATGTATGTAAAAATTAATATACCTCAGATTATTGCAAAAATAATCAACTGCACAAGGAACAACCATGGAGGGCATGGGCTGCCATAATCCAATTCATTTCCCTTCTAGCTATGGAAATCTACTCCCCTAGTTCACTCATAAATTGTAGTTACCTTTACACTTCCAAAGCCATAAAACTGACCTTCAGTATTCTCCAATTTACAGTAAGCTTTTCTCTTGCTTGATAAACTACAGCTGCGTATAGGTTGGAATAATAACTAAGCCAAAGAGCCTTGCATAGCGAAAAATCATATTTGCCAGTAAAGCATTTGGCATGAATCAACTAAGCACTTTACGGAGCTCAACGACCAATTGCCCTCGGCTTGATGGCTCCACCTGCATGAAATGTGAGGCATCACCTCTGGGTCCCAGATATAAAAGAGGTAGCAGAGAAGAGATATAATATAATGATTACCTTTCTTAGAAGTGCAGCAAGACCTTGAGGTAGAGCTCTTAAATCTGACATAGATTCACCAATGTTCATTAGTTGAAGCAACACCTTTTGGACCCGTAATTCCTGTAGCTTTTCTTCATAATTCCCAGGGTCATTCTTCCATGCAAAGAAAGCTTCATCATCCTCCCAAGCATTTTCTCTTCCTTTCACAATATCGGAATCCAAAAACCATTTTTTTATCAAAACTATTGCAGATTTATGTGATAGCTGATCTCCCGCTGCATCTCTCATAGTTTTGGCTAGTGAACCCTCAGCAATTCTCCTACGTAACCTTTTGTAGAAGTAAGCACGAGATATACCCCAGTCCACAACTTCTTTGATCACCCCCTTTGCAGCCATCCGCAGGGAAGAATCATGAAGCTCTGCAAATCTTGTGGCTATCTGAGTGTAAAGCGGCAAAAGTTGCTTTTCACGAGATTTTATCTGCTGTTGTACGGAATCAACCATCCCATAAGATCCACTACTCTTGGCTTCCTGAAGTTTTGCCTTCAAAGTGATCAGCGGTGGATCAAGCCTCCCCATGCACTCAAGCAGCTCCTTTGTCCTAAATTTGATCTCAATTATTCCTTCTGGCTCAAGGACATTACCTTTAGCTGTTCTATCAGCATACATTTCAATGTGGTCTGAATTTATCTGACTGTCTACAACAACCCAAGCCCCACCACGAAGCTCACCCATCATGGGAATGTATACAAAAACAGGTTGGCTGTATGTCCTCAGGTTCTCAACTATAGTTGAACCTGCCTGAAGGATACCTTCAAAAAGGTCCCTCTGCCCACCTGAAAAGCCTCTCCAGTTAGCAAGAATGAAAAGTGGAAGCTCCTCTCTGTTGAAATCCAATATTGCTTGAGCTGTTTTGGTTGCAGAATCTGGGAACCATACTTGTCCAGCTTGGGGGACAACCCTCTCATGGGAATCAAGCTGTCCTGGGTCAGCAGGAATCACTTGCATTACAGTCTGTGTCTCAACGGCTATTATTCCAACAGGTATTCCTCCAAGCTTTGCCCTTCCTGTGACAACTGTCCTTGCCCACCCTTCCAGTGTTTCAACAAAGCTATCCTTGTCGAAAATACCCCCAAGCCACTTCCCGCTACCATCCAACACACCACAGATAGCAGCTCGTGGGTCACATGAGTTTTCTGGGAAGTATTCCACAGGCCTTTCGGTCGGATCTAAAGGATGTGAAATTGGAAGTGTACCGCCAACATAAGGAGGAGTACAGTTTAGCCATTTCAAAATAGCAGACACGCCTTCAAGATCATCTGAGACATTAAGATGCACTACCCCATTTGTGGCCATAATTTTAGGCCCGCCAAGTTGCATGTGAGAGCTGTACACCTCACGGCCAAGGAGTTTGTTCAATGCAGAGAAACCAGTCAGAATGATGGGTTGATCAAGTCTCTGTATGCAACGCATCCCAAGACGTGCAAGGTAAGCACCAATTCCCACCGTTCTTCCAGTCACATATGTCAATGTAAAGGTTTCCTTGTACGCCCTTGAATATGCACTAGCAATGGCCCCACTTCCAGATAAATTCTCTACCCCCAAGCCATCCTCCTTTCCAACAATTGCATCTATCACCCATCTTGTTTCTCCACTAGGCAGCTTCAACTCATGTGCTATCACAGATGATCCAATGTTTGAGTAGTCCTCTGGACTCAAATATACATACTGAAAACCTCGCTCAGGACATGATTCATCTGACCAACCAACTTTAAAGCAAGATTTGACTTCCTCTGCAACCCCAATACGGGCACCAGAGTTTGCTGCCAAATAAATTAAAGGTAACTTTTTAGTGCAAGCAAGCTCAGTTATCGCAGAGAAGAATGCATCCTCTCTTGGGCCAAAAGACCCTGCTTTGAATGTCACATCATTTGCTACTATCAAAACTTTCCTCCCAGAAGGGAACTCGGGGGTAGAAATTTCCATGCACCATGCTACCATGCCAACATCATTAAGTCCAGCTGGGCGTTCCACAGGAACAAGAGGAGTACCCCAGCTACCTTTCTGATCAGCAAATACAAGCTCTGTAACTTTGAGAAGAACATTATTTTTAGGTCTTTCAGTTCCCGAAGGCTGGTGTGCCCATAGCTGTCCTAAGGCTGTCTCAAATGCCTAAAAGCAGGACTAATGCTCAGCAAAATGATTGTTGTGCCAAAAAACATAGCAATGGAAAATATTGAATTTACAAAACAGGAAGACAAGTAAATACTACAAAACTAACCAATGGAAAATCATAGCAATAAGTCGTGTTGTTTTTCCTAGCTGACAAACGTTTCCGATCAAGAATTCCCAATGGCTGATAAACCGCATTCACCAGTAAACCGTGCAGCAGACCCTGTGCAGAAATTGAATGGTATACCGCTCCATGTTTGCTGGTATCGTCAACTTCCCGGTATATCTGATTATCATATTAAGCACCAATATAATTACAGTATGATCCTCTCAAAGAAAGGGAAGAAAATGCTACTGTTAGGAAAAAAAATTATATGTAGGACTTCACAATGGAGATAATTCATAACTCATCTCTAGTGGTATTCACATGCAAATGCTAGCTTGCACAGCGAGAAGAGTTTTCTGTACCAAACAATACAAACTAATATGACAGCTATTATCTCCTCCCCCCAATTCTCCATTTCCTACACCAGATATATCTCTAGATGGGACACTGAAATAAGTAATCAGAAAAACTTATTATCAGTGTCCATCTGAGTTTAACCAGTGATGTTGCTAATTGATTTATTAAACGTTCAGTACTTTGCCTTTGCATGAAATTACTCATTTACTTTGTCCAGGAAATGCATGGATTTATGGACTTTTTCCTAGAAAAATGAAATCAGAATGCATGGAGGAGGAGAAGACCTTTTCTTTAACATGTATGAGATGCATACACACTTACATGCACTTCACAGGTGTGACCTGTCACATTTGTGGTGACTACTCTCCAAGCACCATTTGCCTGTCCAGAGGACGAAATCCAGAGCTTCACTTCCCACTCACAAACGTTTAACTTATGCATTCTGACACCAACCGATGCATGTATTTCCCTGGCCAGTTCTTCCAAGATGCTCTTTACTTCAGCTTCTTCCTTATCAGTGATCACATCAATTCTCCTGTTCACATCTCATTACAAGTAACCATATAAGGATGACACAAACTCATAACACAATATATCAAAAGCTAACAAGAGCACAGATGAAATTACTTGGGGTATGGTACAAGATCATCAATCCATTGTTCCCTTAGGATACAGAGGTACATATGAGCGTGGTCAGATTTGACAGTAGCATTGTGCACATGAAGCTCCAATTCCTCCATTGCAGCTACTAAAGACCTCAAAATACTCCTTGATGTAAAGGACATTGCCAATTGCATATTCGGTGCTTCAGTGCCCAGCCCTTGATAAGAAGTGAACCCTTCGTTTGTTGTAGGCTGCCTTACAAGAGTTCTAAGAAACATCCTCTGGATTGGCACTGGTTTATCTACAACAGTGTACAAGTGCCATTGTCTATCCCTTGATGGAGTATATTGTATATTTCCATAGCCTTTAAGTTTGTCCTGGAGCAAAACAAATTATATTGAGCTTTAGATCAAATGATGCAAAGTTATCCAAATTTTGTTCCTTTAATTTTCTCAAACAATCTACTATGCCATAGCCATAGGTAACTAACCAATTCAAGGTAGATGGATAGTGGAGGTTCTAGATGTCGCAATAGGGGCTCTTCCTCATAATAGAGCTTTTCAGCTGACCAGTGAAAGGAGTGCCTCATAGGGGCTCTCCCTTCATCCCTCTGGATGATACAGCTAATAACCCCAACACCTGCAGTGCGCAAACTAGTGCCTACTTCTTGCTCTTTGAGAATTTTGGCCAACTTGTTTATTCTCTCTTGGGCTTGATCCTCATCACCACTGCAAGGAATCAAAGAACAGCCTCATTATGAAGGAGCATGATCAAACTGATATTTGAATATCCATTTTGACAGTTTGAGAAATGTTATTTCTGGCTTGTGAGTGTATGTGAATTTTCTAAGGGCTAGAGCACTTAGTAACTCTTTTATACCACCACAGGTTATCATTCATTTTATAGAAAAAATCTTATCAGGTTTCAAATTAATTATAAAGTGACAAGTCTTAAATGTGAAAATAAATAATACACTTTTCCAGGATCTATAAACTGCTGGTAATTTTTTTTTTTATTTTTTATTTTTTTTCCAATACAAGTATTTAAATGCAATACCAATGGGAAGTACCTATCCTGAAGTAGACTCATCGGGTTGTTGATGCCCACCAGTGCTATATGCATCATATTACCGAAGTTAGCTGATTCCACTGATCCATTTGGAGTGGCTTCCTGAAGATTGTGGGCTGTTTCCCTTAATGCCGCGCTAATAATTGCAGGCAAAAATTGTAGAGATTTTATGATAACCATGGCTCCCCAGTTCCTATCAGACAATTTCTTAACCTCTGGTTCATCTGACATTTGATTTTCAGATCCGTTCTTTCTTCCAATATGCTCTTCCAAGAACTCCCATGAAGCAATAAGACCAGATCTATGCCACTGCATTCTGACACTACCCTTTACAAGATAGGGCTGATAACAAATACCAACAGTTAATTCAAGAATGATCGTCTAGAATTGAAACATTAACTAAAATTTTTATTTTGATATATGGTACCTTATATAGCCTACGGACATAGGTTTCCACCACCCGCCTTTGAAGGGTGTGATCACTATGATCAAAAAGACCCACAAGGGCATCCTCAACAGCCAAAGGAGCGCTCACAAGATCTTCCATTCGTTCATCAATGGCACTTTTCCTCTTGGGAGTATCCATATTTTCACCATCCTCAGTAAACATTTCTAATTCAGAAAGGCTTCTAGCAATGGTGGAACGGAGTTCACTCAGTTTGGTTTGTTCTAGAAGTTGACTTGCTTTCAGTGCCAACTGTGTATACAATTCAATATCAGGATTTTGAAAAGAGAAACTAATCAGTAAAGATACTGACTTCAGAATGACATCAACCAATGATGATTAAGAATTGAGAATGGAAAAAAAAAGCCATTTTAAAACATTGTTGCCACCTTGTGATAAACTCTCAAAAATAAACTGAATGAACAATAAAGTAACAAGGATTAAAAATTAGGTACAGATAACTAGACCGAGTGCAATGACCTACCTCAGAATAATTTGTATGGTTAAGCTGAGAGAACCGGATAAGTTTATCCCTATATGCAGCAGGGTTGGGGTAAACAAGTTGTTCCATGAGCCGTAGTATCAGCTTATTTTTACTCCTGACACCCTAAGAGTTAACAAATACAATATTAGTTCAAATCATCTCAAACTTGCAAATGAAAATCAATCAAGCACATTAGAAAGTTGATACCTGATGAGAAAGGACAATATCCACAACCTTCAAAAGGTCCTTTTTATATTGAAGCCTAAGGCGTTCAATAACATCAGCCTAAAAAGAAAAAGAATACAAAATATCATATTAGAAAGTAATGACCCTGCAATAAGGACAATCAATATAGATGTAATTATTATTAGTTTAATTAGCATGCTCTGAAGAAGGAAACATCATAGGCAGAAAAGAAAGAGATTCTTGCTGGAAAACTAATTAAATAAATTCTTGAACATTGACGTAAATAGGAAAGCAGTGACTGAAAATATGTGGTGTTATGCCTGATTGAATTTATTGTATTTCCACCAGATGCCAAAAAGAAATATTTTAGGAATCCTAGATGATTATAACAATCTATTTATAACTCCTAGACTAAGCTTACTTGTATGTTGTCACTAAACAATTCTTCAACAGATAAATACTCTTCAAAAAGCGATTGAACAATAACACGGGCATGACTCTCCCGTCCACCCTCATAAGACTTTACAAGAGTCATCAAAGGTTCAACAAGCCTTTCCTGTGCTCCTTTTTCTCTTTCAGGACAGGAAGATAGATGTGCCTGGGGAGAAATGCACATCCAAGCTTATTAGATTAAATCAGAAAGGACAATAAGGAGTTCAAAATAAGGACCATGCAATAAGGGACTCACCTCAAGAACACCCCTTAACAGTTTGGCAGGAAAGTCAATATTCTGGGAGCTTGACATTCCCTCAAATTGTCTATATTTTGATTCAAACTAGAACAATTGGTCCATGGAAAAAGTAGATCAGCTTGTGAGGAAAAAGGCACTACATGGGCATGAAAGCAGAAGCCAAAATCATGACATGAATGTTACCTCATTTCTAAGATCTTTAGGCAAGCGAGTTGCTAGAACAGACAAGCACTCTTGCCATTGAAGGAAAGGGAGCTCAGGACTGTCAAGGCAATTAAGCAAGTTTTGCACTACCTATCAAAGTTATTGAGATAGCACATAAGATTTCAACAAATATTTCTTAATATGACAAAAAAGCAAGGGCATTATATTTTTCTAAAGTGTGTGAAATACTCATTTAAACACAATAAAAACAAAGACAAGACTGAATTATTGATTTACTTTTAGGATTTAAACTGCGAATTGAAAATTTCCATTAGGCAATGAAATACTTACTTCATCTATATTATGATCATATCCAGCAAGAATCATACGGGCTGCATTTAGACTTGCAGCACATCTCTGATGAACTTTACCGGAAATAGCAGTTGGAGGGCCAAGTACAGGGAAGCTACCATGAAAGGGTTCTGCCTTTCTTACAGCAGAAGGATCATCAAGATCAAGCCTTGCTATAAGCTCCCCAGCCTACAAGAAACCTGACTTCTTAAATTCATGCCAAAACTAACTACCCACATTTCCCAATGGCACTTATTGAGCGAGCACACAATTTTGTGAAATACAATATACCTGCATTGGTTGACCCTCACTCATTTTAAAATGAACTACTCCAGAAGCAGGAGAAAGAAGTGGCATGCACATCTTCATAACTTCAACCTCTGCATATGGAGTATCAGCTTCAATATGACTCCCATCTGAAACCAAATACCTCAGCAGCTTGCACGGCGTCTCAGCCACTAACTTTGATGGGTCATGATCATTCTGTAGCAAGCACGTCCTTCCATCAATGAGAAGGCGAGTTCCAGCTGCTTCTTCCTCAGCATATATTACATGACTGTTCCCATCCAACTGTGCAAAATATAACAGAAACAAGAGGAGAATGATGAGGACCAGAAAGAAGTATAATGACAAAAAATGAAAGGTCGCATAACACAAAGGCAGAACAGACAAAGAAAAATAGTTTTTATGGAGAAGTGCAAGCTTCTCCACAAGCCAATCATGTAGGAGAAAGAGGATGATGGCAAAGAAGAAGAAGAGAATGATGAGGAACAGAAGAAAAATAACAACAACAAGAAAAGGACAATTCATATAACAGAAATGCAGAGCAGCCATAGAGAAACAATAGTGTTCATGGGAAAGTGCATGCTTGCCTGCATTAATAAACCTCCATCACGTAATGTATGTATTTCTGCTTCTATCTCTGATTCATTCATCCTCAATCTATAGCTCCCTGCCCCCCCTCTAACCATGTCAATCTAGAAATAATTAGCCAAATGTCAATAACGCATATTACCAAAGTATATGAAACAAAATTCTACACAAAAAACTAAAAAACATAAACAGAAATCTTTGCATTGAGCGTTAATAATATGTAAGGTACACAAACCATGTATTTGCTTCCTTCAATGTTCAATGAAACTTGAGAGTTCATTAGTGATATGTGCTGAAAACACAGTAAATTGTCATCAATATCACAAGAAGCCAACTGAATAAGCAATAGATACATGAATAAGCATACTTCATATGGTACCTTAGGAGGGATTTGCCCCTTTTCAAGATAACCAACATAATCGGAAACCATAGCTGCACTTCTAACAGATGCTTTCTGATGCAAACAAAAGTAGGACGTAGAAGTGAAGAATTTGGCAAGATAGAATAAAGCATGCCAAAAGACTATGGCACCTTTTATGTCAAGTGACTACTTACATAAAGAGACCCTCCAACAACAGAGAGATACCAAGGGGGTCTTTCTGCTCTAACCCGCATGGCAATTCTACTGTCCAACCAACCTGTGTGAATTTTATTGTCTCTGTAATCTGAAGCCTGCAAAGCATTTTTGCTCATGTTAATTTTACTCATGGAAATTCATGTGTAAAAATGGATTACTATGGTGAGAAGTTTACATGCAAAAGGTCAATTGAGTAGTCAACATTGGTACGAATTTCTCCTCTAATTTGAATTTCTTTCAGCCCAAGGACCATATTTGCTATGGCCAAAGCTCTGGACTCCCCAAATGCAAAAACATGCCCTGATGAAAAATATCTTTAGTGAAATAGATTGTTATGAAAAATTAACTATGCAGAGCGAGACAACTAAAAAGCGAACTTGATGAGAAATAGTCAATGTCAAACTAACATGATTCACCATCACTAGAAGATTTACAAATGAAGAAATAGTATTTTTTTTTTGCAAAATAAAACACCTTTCATTCAAAGAGAACAACCAGAAATACAATCGACAATGAAATTTGGAGGGGAGCTAACCCACTCCATACTGTCAGGTATAGAAAGAGCAGCTCTAGCTAATCGATGAGCTGCTTCATTCACTGACCGTCTAACAAAATGAATTTCTATATTTAAGAAATTACTGACTAGTTCTTTGCAATCATCAATAAGTAAACCAAAAGCAGAATTAAAGGAAGTCTGTTTTAAACCCGAAACAACCATAGCAGCATCAGATTCAACAATCACCCGGTCTCGCCTTTCCGCTTTCAACCAGCTCAGAACCTCACAACAGTATTCATTGTCATTTATGAAGCATAGATTACGTTAGGAGCTACTACTTACCAAATTGAGAATCTGAGAATTCATGAATACCTCCACCAGACTACACATCAGAATTGAAGTTACTGAGGTTAGAAATTGAAGATTATTTCAACAAAAATATAGTTTAGGGAAAAACAAGAAAAACACCTTGACAGAGAAGTATGCCCACACATTTGGCTTGCTTTTAAAACTTAGTTCCTGTACAAAGCCATACAGTTAGAGGCTTATTATAAGGGAAAGAAAACTTCAAATACAAATAGTTAACCTGAGAGTCTTACCTGTACTTTTCCACTGGTAGGCTTAAAACCGTCATCTGGATCCTCACTTGTCACTCGCACAGCTACACAGTGACCTTTAGGCCTTGTAGACTCTGCCTTGTCAAAATCAAAAGGTGTGGCAACCACTGAAGTTTTCCTCCAAGCATCATATCCTCCACCATGTTCCATTCCATAAAATCGCCTAATCTCTAATTAAATAAAGCAACAAAATGTCAAAGAAATATGTCTACTTACTATAACAAAGTTGTGAATATCAGACTCTTGCTAATGTCATACCAGGAATTTGCCAAAGAGGAATTCCCATCCCAACCGCTACCTGGGCTGCAGGCAAATTTATTTCAGCAATCCACTCAGTAACAGGATGCTCCACCTACATCAAAAATACCAAAGAAAATGCTATGACAGCACATGTCGAACATTTTAATCATAAAGTACTAGCATTATAACACCAAGAAAAGAGGTAAGAAACTGCATTCAGTTCGGTTTTCCCACATATTAGAACATTTTTACACTACTATGATTAATTTATCAACATAATGCCCAGGACTTGAAAAGAATCATTTAATCCAGGTTTGCAAATAGAAGAATTTAGTAGTTTCTAACTATGAAATAGCATACAACTTCCACAAATACTTTAGCTGTAGCATCTACAAAAACATTATCCAACTGCAACAAATGTGCAAGCTAAATTGAAAGAGAATGGCAAGCATCTGAGAGAAATTTAAATACCTGTAACCGAGGGTTGAGCTCTAGAAAGTAATAGTCTCCAGTATCCATACTGTACAAATACTCCACAGTAGCTGCGCCAACATAATTTACACATTTCGCTAACCTTCGAGCAGCCTGCTCTAGTTTTTTAACAGTTTCCAATGGTGCAACAGTAATTGGACCCTCCTCAATGATCTGTTCAACATATATGAGCAAGTCATCTCTGGTGAAGGAATGCTCTCAGAGATAAATATACATATAATATTGGGGAAGAAAAAAGTATCTTTATTTTTTATGCTAACACTATAATAGAGTAAATAAATGACTAAGTGAACAAAACTTATGATTAGTAACAATGAAAAAGCTTGCCTTTTGGTGCCGCCTTTGAACACTGCAATCACGGCTATGCAGAGCTGCTACATTTCCACACTGATCACAAAGTAATTGGACTTCTAAATGTCGACTCTAAGTGAGGAAAAGCAGATTGGTCATCAGAATTTGATCTATTGCCTGGAAAACATTGTAAATCTCTTAAATCAAATTAAAGGGCAGAAGATAATCTAACCTGGGAAGCAACCTTCATTATAAATATGGGTGATCCTGGAACTTCACCCTGAACTTGCTTGAACAATGCCCTAACTTCATCATCATTATGAACCTAGATAATTCAAAACAATGCATTTAGAGTTATGTCAAAGTATTCCATCAAAACCTTCAAGTTAGAGATTCAAAACTTTTTCATGTAGAATAAAACCTTTCTTATGCCTTTACCACCACCACCCCATGATGCCTTGATCATTGCAGGGTAACCAACAATTTGACAACTTGAAATTGCTTCCTCTGTTGTGTATACACATGCTTCTCTGTATACCTCGTCTGGTATGGTAATCAAACAACTCTCCGGAGGAATTTTCACCTGCCAGACAGATCATAGTACCTTAGATTGTGGAATGAGTAAAGAAAATTAGATGACAGTTGGAGTACGATAGTACATGAGAGCCACTCCAAGGAAGAGTGGGGACATCTGCTGCCTGAGCAATCAAAGATGAGCCAATTTTATCACCAAGTGCTCCCATGGACGCAGCTGGGGGCCCAAGAAATACAATCCCCTTTGCACTCAGTGCATCTGGCAGCTCAGGGTTCTCAGATGCATGTCCCCAACCAGGCCAAACCGCATCAACACGGGTTATCTCCGCCATCTGGCGACAACAAAGTACCATTTTGTTACAAAAACTAGTGAGGGTAATAAAGATATCATTTCTGGTACTTATCATGTTATCAACATTAGAATTAGGACGAATGCTCTTAAGTTAACAAATAAGAACAGATAAAAGAATCAACAGAAACCTCATATCTGCTAATTCATCTCTTCATGGTTTTCTAAGATGTCTAAAGATACAAGTTCAAAGCTTCTAGAATACATGACACAATAATTTCTACCATACATCTCCATTGACCATTTCACACTCGTCTTTTTTCTGTGCCAATTACATCAGAATCATATTGATTTCTGCAAAACCAATTGACAAAAAGATGCGACAAATTGCACACTGGTCTGCAGTCCTTCACTGTATTAAATATTATTTTATGCTTTGTTTACATAGTTTGAACTCAAACCCGAAAAAGGAAAAGAAAGAAATCCAATGAGCACAAAAATTTCAATGTACCCACCTCGACAATGAGCTGTACATTGGCATAATTATTATTGTTTGTCCCCCCAGGAACCTCAACAAACTGATCAGCAATTCTGATATGCTCTGCATTGATTCTCATGTCTTCTGGAGTTGCCATGGCCACCAACAAGATTGCCTTCTCCATGCCAAATGTTTCATATGCCCACGTCCTAACACTGCGTATAAACTTGACCGCTGCCATTCCATTGTTTGCAATTAATATACTATGGATTGGCTTCTTCCCACCAAGAGCATAACAAAACTCATCGACTTCAGATATTGTGGCAGAGCTCCTTATTGGAACTACCCCATTCCAGTAACCATTACCATGAGAAACACCCACCGGTAGGGGCTGTGTCCTCTGTGCTTCCAACATGCTGCATAGAAAGGAATTTATATTACAGAAAATTGTGGTCGAAGTTTAAACTTTAAGTCATTTTATTTCACTTAATATCATCTTTGAATATAGTTTTACTTGTAAGCCAGGCCTTCTCTACTAATCTTAATTGTTCAGACTGCACTAGCAAAAGTTCATAGATCAAAAGAAATAATTCAACTTAAAAATAACAGTAAGACTCTGTTTGGATGCCAGAACAGCTCTTCATGTAGACTTCTTTATTAGTCGGCAACTATGAGCTCTAACCTTCTATCTTAGAAGTATTTTATCATAAACGGTAAAAGAACTAAAACCAAACCCATAATTCCATCAGTATATTCCAATTGAGTTGTGAGCAACCAAACGCAGCCTATGCTTTAAGTATCTCAGATGCAGGATCCTACAGATATATTGATAACAACGAAAAAGGTACTAAAAGAAGGATTAAAAATAATCATTAGCCCCACAAAGACTTCAGAACTATATTCCCAAATACAAGCTAACCTAAACGCAAATCAACAAGAATTGCAAAACCACTTATTCTTCCCATAAATTTAAAAGAAAAAATGAATTGCACTGTGCCGAAGTTTCAAACACGGCAAACGGAAGCAAAATTTGAGCAAAAACCAGCTGAAAACATAATTCAAAAACAACAAAAACCTGAAGAAAAGGCGGAATCTTGGAAGCTGGGATCAAAAATGAACTGAATTGGGATTAAGGGTAATAAAGCATTAGTTTGAATCTAGACGGAACGGGAAAGAATTAAGCAGAACCCAGAAGATTGTTGAAAATTGAAGATGGAGGGATTTGTTTATAGTGTACATTCACAATCTTGAAATGGTGGATTATGTGTAAAATATGTACATGTACAAGTAAAGAGGTAGTTTTTAAGGGAATAGCAGAGTGGTAGGTTAGAGTTAGAGAGAGAGGTGGGTCTTCAAGTTTTAACGGCTTTTAATGAGATGCTGCACGTGGTATCTGCCCCCGCCACACCACTCTTTTCTACCATTGCAGCACTATGAGTTCTCAATTCTCATCTACCTCTCCCTCCCTATGATCCATGTGCAATTAATAAAAACTTTTCAAAGTGTAACGGCAAAATGCTTTATTGTTCTTTTTTCTTAGTCTCTTTTAATCCCAATTTTATGATCGATCAAAAAAATTAAGACAAGCGTTAAAAGGTTCATTTTGGTTAAAAAAAATATTTAATATTAAAATATATATTTGATTGGAGACTTTAATTTTCTTCTCTTTTATAAAAAAAAATAATAAATTAAAATATATAAAATTTGCTATTTTTTCTAAATTTGACACGAGACAAAAGTCGTTATTGTTTTTTATAATAAAAAAAAACACTAAATTAATACTTATTGATAGCTAAAAAAATTAAATTCAAGTTCATATACTAATATCTTACTTTATTCTAATAAAAAAAAAATTCTAATTTATTATAAACAATCGCCAATAATCTCATTATTTGTTTTGAATGGCAATATTCTTCTCGGTTCACGAACCCACTTTATTTTGTAACTCACGTCTTGCTTTTGATGACTCAAATATTAAATTGATTTTGTTAAAACACAAAGATTAGTGATTGTCTGTGGAATAGCATTGTTATAGTTAAATGCCAACTTAATTTCCTATGTTTAATTTTGATAGCACGACTTTAAGTGATGGAATAATAAAAAATTTCCAAGTTTGGTATCCTGGTTATGTGTTGGGTGGCGCTGTCGACCAACCTTGAGATGTCAAATATACATTACATACATTTTTCTTATATATAAGTTTGAAAATATAATTATTTTCTCTTTCCATTTTAGTAACTCTAATAATGGATGGAAAGGATAGTCAATGAATAAATTGGATAAGAAAAAGAAGTGTAGGTGACGAGTTTTGATTGGTGACACAATAAGTTAGGGGATATTAATTTTTGCATGGGCACGGTTTTGGTTTATGGTTGGGGGTTAGGTACATCCATGCTATCCTTACTTCTTTCTCTTATTAGCTATTACAGTACTACTATTATTATTTATTATTTCTTTTTGCCCAAAACCTTGCCCCTCGATTCTTTGTTTTTTTTTTGCTATTGCTCCTTTGCCGTTTTTTTTTTCAATCGAGCCCCGACTTTTTATTTTTACTCTTATTTTACCTCATTTTAACACATTTCATCAAAAATTGTGGACATGAGCTGTCAAGATATGTGTGAAATCTTAATTATAGGATATCTTTGATTGTAGCAATCGGGTAGTTTTAGAAGTTTTCTTAATATAGAATTCTTGCTTAATATAGGACTCTTGTTTAGGATGTAAAATGTTGTATATATCTTCTTCCTATTCTTTGGAAAATATATTGAATATAGTTTGACATGGTATCAGAGCCATACCAGTTCAAGAAAATTCTTTGTTGAAGGCTAGAATGGCCAACCCGAACCCTATTGTCCCAACCACTGAAAATAATCAACCCATAATCATCCATCAAGATACTTCTCTTTTTCCAACTAGTATCATCCTAGATGAAACAAACTATCCATTATGGTCTCAACTTATGGAGATGCGTATTGGAGCTCGCAACAAATTCGGATTTCTTACTGGAGAATCGAAAAAACCTTCACCTGAAGATCCCACTTATGCAACATGGATTACTGAAAATCAAAGAGTGAAAAGCTGGCTTATTGATTCAATGAGTCCAGTATTGATGCAACGTTTTATACGATTGTCAACAGCTAAAGAGATATGGGATGCTGTATCCAAAACTTTTTATGATGGCTCGGATGAAACTCGCCTATTTGAATTGAATCAAAGATCTTTTTCTACCAAACAAGATGGTAGACCTTTATCAATATATTACAATGAACTTGTTGCTATATTTCAGGAAATTGATCACAGGTCTGTCTCTCAAGAAGGAACGGTTGAAGGAGTGGTCCACTTACATTCAGCAATGGCCAGGCTTCGAGTACATATCTTCCTGAGTGGACTGGATTCTGAGTTTGATCAAGTCCGTGGTGAGATTCTACGAAGGGACTCGAAACTAGATCTGGAAAGCACATATGCATATGTACGTAGAGAGCATCAACAACGACAGACCATGGGAGGTCTTCAAAAACAGCTGTCTGAACATTCAGCTATGATGACTACGCAGATCCGGAAGCCAAGTGGAAAGACTAACAATTTTACATGTAGTCACTGCGGTGAGAAAGGTCATTCCAAACAAAAATGTTTTGAGATTATTGGCTATCCTGAATGGTGGGATTTCTCAAAGAAGCCGAGGAAGAAGGTTGCTGGAAAAGCCTTGGCAACGACTTCTGATGAATCTCTCTCCAATACTGAAATTCCAAAACAACCTATAGCAAATATTGCTCACTCAGGTATTGCTGGTAATGCTCATGTTTTTTCTGCAAAATCTAGGAATAATACTTGGATTATTGATAGTGGTGCATCTGATCACATGATTCGAAATTCTGACCAGGTTAATATCTTTCCTTCATCCCAATCTGTTGTGTCTACAGCTAATGGCAATACTTGTCCTATTCTAGGGGAAGGGTCTGTTGCTTTGTCTAAGAAACTCACGTTAAAATCTGTCTTAGTTGTCCCTTCTCTTGAACATAATCTCTTATCTGTCGGCCAAATCACTTCCAATCTTAATTGTACTGTAACTTTTTGGCCTGATTCTTGTGTTTTCCAGGATATTCTGACAAAGAAGATTCTTGGTTATGGTGTTAAAAGAGGCAAACTCTATTACTTGGAATTAGTAAAGCCAGCAGAGAAAGAGTTAACTCACATCTGTCACGTTAGCAGTGGAGAAAACAATCAAGCATCAGTATGGTTATGGCATCGCCGATTGGGTCATCTCTCCTTTGGTTATCTTAAAAAACTGAAACCACATCTATTTGCTAAATTGAATGATTCCGATTTTCATTGTAGTATTTGTGAACTAGCAAAGAGTCATCGTGTTTCGTATTTGCCAAGTTTGAATAAAAGCTTAGAACCTTTTGCTGTTATACATTCGGATTTATGGGGACCTGCAAAACTTAGTTCATTCTCTAATGCTCGTTTTTTTGTTACCTTTATTGATGAATGCACGCGAATGACATGGGTATCTTTACTTCGAAAAAAGGGTGATATTGATTTTGTTTTTCAGGAGTTTTATTATATGGTTAGAACTCAGTATCAAAAGTCTATTCAGGTTTGGCAAACTGATAATGCAGCAGAGTTTATGGGTACATCTCTTAGCACATTCTTAAACCAACAGGGAATTCGTCACCAAACCTCCTGCACTTACACCCCACAACAGAATGGCTTAGCAGAACGAAAGAATAGACAAATTATGGAAGTAGTTCGTGCCTCTCTATTTGATATGAACATGCCTAGACAATATTGGGCAGAAGCAGTCAAATCCGCCGTCTACCTTATCAACCGAACACCATCTCGTGTGATTGATTTCCAAACTCCTCAACAGAAATTGCAGTCCTTATTATCTGTTCCTCATATTCCTAACCTTGAACCCCGGATCTTTGGTTGTACCACTTATGTTCATATTCCAAAAGTTTTGAGAAGTAAGTTAGATCCATGTGCTAAGAAATGTGTCTTCATTGGATATTCTGATTATCAAAAAGGATACAGGTGTTATGATCCTCAAGCTCGTAAAACTCATGTAACATTGGATGTCTCTTTTCAGGAGACTGAGCCATATTATTCAGGGGGAGCTTCTACTTCTCCTCTTCAGGGGGAGACTTTGGGTGAAGCGGATAAAGAAGCAAAAAGTTTACCGGTTTTTAATGATGATGTTTCAGCAGAATTGGATTACATCAGTGGAAGACTTCGAACTGATAAAGGTCATGGCACCAGTGAACATGAAGAAGACGTTGAAGACAGAACAGAACTTGAAGATGATTTCGAGAATATAACAGAGTTGCCAATTTTAACGCCAATAACTAAAGAATCTGGTCAGAATACATCAGCCCCTCGTTCCGATACTAACTCTCAGGTAATCTCGCCTCCTAGTCTTCTTATTCCTGAACATTCCGATGAGGTAAATATTCGGTCCAATGAACTCACTGTTCCTTCTGAAAACTTAACTTCTAGATATCCAAAAAGAGTCAATAGAGGAGTCAAAATGAAACAGTATGAACCCGATCCTAAGGCAAACGTGAAATATCCAATAAATAATTTTGTCTCCACTCATAGATTGTCAAAGTCATATGCACTTGCTATTAATCAATTATCAAGTATTTCTATTCCTAGTAGTGTGCAGGAAGCATTAGCAGATCACAGGTGGAAGACAGCGATGAATGAAGAAATGGAGGCTTTGCAAAAAAACTCTACATGGGAGGTTGTTTCTTTACCCGAAGGAAAGAAAACCATTGGATGTAGATGGGTATTTACAACGAAACTCAGAGCAGATGGAAGCATTGAGAGATTCAAAGCCAGACTTGTAGCTAGAGGCTATACACAACGATATGGGGTGGATTATCAGGAAACTTTTGCCCCAGTCGCAAAAATTGATACAATTCGCATTCTCATATCCTTAGCAGTTAACCGTGACTGGCCACTTCATCAATTTGATGTGAAGAATGCGTTTCTTCATGGGGAATTAGAAGAGGAAGTATATATGGAGTTGCCTCCAGGTGTGAAATGTAGTCCAATAAATAGAGGTAAAGTGTGCAGCTTAAAAAAGGCATTATATGGGCTGAAGCAATCACCTAGAGCTTGGTTTGGGAGATTTTCTACTGCAATGAAAGCATTCGATTATAAACAAAGTAATGCTGACCATACTTTGTTTGTAAAACACAAAGAAGGGAAGGTAACAATTTTAATTGTGTATGTTGATGATATGATCTTAACAGGAGATGATCATGAAGAGATGAAGTTAGTACAAGAGTATTTGGCGGCTAAGTTTGAAATGAAGAATCTCGGACAACTGAAATACTTCTTAGGCATCGAAATAGCTCGTTCAAATCAAGGGATCATTCTATCACAGCGAAAATATGTGTTGGATCTGCTAAATGAAACTGGGTTGCTTGCTTCCAAACCATTAGAAACACCTATGGAGGTAAATCACAAGCTTGGAATTTTTCCTAATCAAGTCCCAACAGATAAACGACGCTATCAACGGTTGGTTGGAAGACTAATTTATTTGTCTCATACCCGACCAGACATAGCATATGCTGTAAGTGTGGTTAGTCAGTTTATGCATGAGCCAAGTGAAGAACACATGGAAGCAGTATACCGCATTCTAAAATATCTAAAAGGAGCTCCTGGAAGAGGGTTGTTATTTTCAAAACAGGATGCCTCTAATATTGAAGGATATACAGATGCAGACTGGGCAGGCGATCAAACAACCAGAAGATCTACATCTGGTTACTTTACTTTTGTGGAGGGCAATCTTGTTACCTGGAAAAGTAAGAAACAGAAGGTTGTTGCTAGATCAAGTGCCGAAGCAGAATTTCGAGGGATGGCAAATGGGGTATGTGAATTGTTGTGGATTAAACGTCTGTTATCAGACTTGGGAATTGAACATTCAAAACCTATGAATCTTTATTGTGATAATAAGGCAGCAATTGAGATTGCTCACAATCCAGTTCAACATGATCGCACAAAACATGTAGAAGTGGATAGACATTTCCTCAAGGATAATGTGGATCAAAAGATTATACAGTTTCCGTTTGTCAAGTCTGAACAACAGCTTGCTGATATTCTTACAAAGGCAGTTCCAGGAAAGAAGTTTCATGATATAATTGGCAAGTTGGGTATATTGGATATTTTTGCTCCAACTTGAGGGGGAGTGTGGACATGAGCTGTCAAGATATGTGTGAAATCTTAATTATAGGATATCTTTGATTGTAGCAATCGGGTAGTTTTAGAAGTTTTCTTAATATAGAATTCTTGCTTAATATAGGACTCTTGTTTAGGATGTAAAATGTTGTATATATCTTCTTCCTATTCTTTGGAAAATATATTGAATATAGTTTGACAAAAATAAAAAAATAAAAACGAATGTCTTGAATTGTAGCTGAAAACGAATTGTTTTCACATTTTCCATTTTTTGAATTCTCATACATATATTATATTATATTAGTTTGTTGAGGTGCCATTTATTTTGAGAACATCTGTACCCACTACGTTGTTTCAACTTCATACACGACAACATGTAGTTTTCATTGCATTGGCCTTTGCAATAATGCTTTTCAGGTAGTCCAATTTCGCAATGTGAGAAATTCATTCAATTAAAAGAGAAATATATATAGATTTTCACATCTGTTGAATGGCACTATTATCTGACCAGACCTCAACCTTAAATTCTGACAATTTAATTTTACCCTTCTTAATTGTCACGAATACTGCCGTTTTTAATAATAGTAATAAATTTGGCCCCTCCTACACTTGCCTAGTTCCACTCTGATTAAGTTGCTTTTAGACAGTACGTATGAGAATGATTGGAGTTTACATTGTATTTATATTATTAAATAAGAAAAAAAAAAAAGACTGAATTATTAATTAGGCCTCTGTAAAAAAAAAAAATCATTTATAAAGAATTTGAATGAACAGGATAGATGAAGAGATTTTTCCTTAAAATTAAATCAGCATATATTATTGAAATGTCTATTTAAATACGGGATAATGATAAATTAATTAACTCGAAACAGGCATCATATTCATACATGGGGTGCGATGGAAAATAAAAATATGGCCTGAATAATAGATGAAGGATGAGAATTTATTTATTATACGTTCAACTCTATCCAAAAACCCTAAAATTTTGGCCACCATTAGATGTACCTAACACGTAAATATAATAGGTAGCTACTTGGAATGGTAGCTCAAGCTCTTATTATGATGAAAATAAAACCGAATGTTAGAGAAATTATTAGTCGTTAATCTTTCCCTTTCAGCTTCTTCTTCTTTTTTTTTTTTTGGACGATGGGTCGTCTATATAATTCTCTATAAATGTATAGATTTGCTCTTGAACAAGTTATCGACATAAAAATAAATAAATAAATAAATAAAACAATGACAGGTTAAAAACATTAATTAGTCAATTCAAGTTAAGTATTTAATTGCATATATTTGGATAATTTAATCAATTCAACTTTGCAGGGAAAGGAATAAGGATATATAGAAATTAGAGCGGTCAAAATAAACTTCTTTTCCGAAAGAGAGAACGTATAAAATAATAAAAAAAACTACATTAAAAATAAAAAATTAAAATATATATATATTGTTGGTCCTTCAGCTATATATTTTACGCTACTGACGTATAGTTGGTAAATGGGCATGTTGTACGGATTTGGATTGAATCATAAATGGATTTGAATCATAAATGAATCAAAAATATATGGGTTATAAATGCATCAATATCCAAATGAGTTTGTGGGTAGACCCAATTAACAATTTTTTTAATAAAAAATAATTGTCGATATAATAACATAATACTACAAATATTACTATAAAAATATTGACGCAAATGGGTCAGATGACTCAAATAGGTCATCGGATACCAAAACGGATTGAGACGTCGGTTGACTTATAACTGTCAAATTTACTATTAATTTGGTAAAAATTTCGGCAGTATAACGGCTATATATATAACCTACCCTTCCTGCAACTCAAACAATCCACAGCCCATACAGGGGCACAACAACACAATAATTTATAAATCAAGTTGCCTTTTTTTTCTTTTTTAAGCCCATTATATAATACTAAATTATTTCACTCACTTTCTAAACTCAATTTCTCCCAAAATCAATTTTATAATTCTTAAAATATATAAATTAGCCTTCCTACAAAATTTCGGGCTTTTTTTCCTTTTGGTGTAAAAACCAAAAAAATTTAGAAAAATAGTGTCACAGTAAAAGTAATTAGGTAAATGGCGTGTTAGAAAACGGCAACCTAGGTTGCCGTTTTTTGTCAGTGTGGGTCCCACCTTAATTTGACAGATTTAGAGGTAAGTGTGGGACCCGTTTGTCAGAAAACGGCAACCTAAATTGCCGTTTTCTGACTAGGACTGTGCAGAATCGAACCGAAACCGAAAATCGAATCGAAGTGATTTTGGTCTATTTGGTTCAGTTTCTTCGGTTCTCGATTTTTTCAGTTCTGAACCGAAATTTTTCTTCAGTTTTATCGGTTCGGTTCTTAAAATTGTAAAACCGAAAGAATCGACCCAACCGAACTACTCAAAACTCATTGTTTTGCTATATATATATATATATATATATATATATATATATATAAACCGAACCGACAGTGTTTTCCAACTGTGTTTTCCGTGATTTATTGAATCCCTTATATAGATTTATATAGTTGAAAAACACAGTAAAAGATTTTATATATATATATAAACAACACAGGAAAACACAGTAAAAGGATTCCAAAAAAAATAAATCAACAATAAAATATATACACAACCAACACAGGAAAATACCAACAATAAAATATATACACAATCCAACACGGTAGAATGAAAAAAAAATTAATAACCAACAGACCCTATTGGGTCGAGGGAGGGCACGCGCGAGGGAGGGAGGCAGCAAGGGGGTCGATCGCCTGTGGGAGGTGCGACGGGGACTAGATCTGTCGAAAATGAGAGAGGAGGGAGGGAGAGGGAGGGGGGACCAAATCTGCCGAAATAGATGGAGAGAGAGAAAGAGAGAGAGAAGAAGAGGGGCTGACGGCGGTGGAAGGGCGATGCCATTGAGGGCGAGCGGTAGAAGCTCCGATCGTCGTAGGTTAGGGAAGAAAGAATCGAGAAGCAGGGGAGGGAACGAGGAAGAGGAAGAGGGAGAGAGAGAGTGTGTGAAAGTGAAAGGGAATGGGAAAGGGAAAGATATTAAAATGTGAAGCCAAATTACCCTTTTAACCCATACCCACATATAGAACAGTAAGATGAGAAAGCAAAAACCGAATGACCGAACCGAACCGACCGAAATTATTTCGATTTATTCATAAAAATTTTGGTTTGCGGTTCGGTTCTAAAAATTTCTAAAATTCAATTTTCGGTCTATTCCGTTCGGTCCAAAATCGAATCGAACCGACCATTTGTACACCCCTATTTCTGACGTATATATATTTTTTTTTAAGTTTACAAGACCGAAGTCAGAGTTCGGGTGAAACTCGGACTGATAGAAAACGGCAACTTAGATTGCCGTTTTCTGTCATTTACTTTTTTTTTAATCGGATCATGTGTAATTATTTGCAATATCACATCACCAGTGCCTGCAACTTGCATTTTGTTTCTTTCTCATTTGATTTTATTTTGATAATATATATGCATATTACAGCACTTAACAAAAGAAAAGAAAAGAAATTCTCATTTGATTTTGGTTGTCGTTTTTTGACAATCGGGTCCCACACTTACCTCTAAATCTGTCAAATTATGGTGGGACCCATACTGACGAAAAACGGCAATCTAGATTGTCATTTTCTGACACACCATTTTTCTAATTATTTTTACTGTGGCACCATTTTTCTAAATTCTTTTGGTTTTTACACCAAAAAGAGAAAAAAAAAAGCCCAAAATTTCAGCTCAAATAGAGTCAATTTCTTGATCCGGTACATTTAAATCAATTTATTTCAACAATTTTCAGTGTTACCAAAAAAATAATTTTTCATTGTCAAAAATTTTTAAATATTAATCTAAGTCTATATATACCATTAAGATAATTTTTAGACGTCATATGCTATTTTTAAAGGCCCGATCAAATTTTGGTCAAACCATATACCCTTTAAAACAGGCCAGGCTTTTTTTTTCATTTTTGATTTTTGGGAACCTATTTGATCTCATTTTTTTCTCCAAATTTTACCCTCGGACTCTTCGTGACTAGTATTTTCGATGGTCAAATAAAATATTTTTTTACCTCCGAGGTGTAATTTTTGTCCCGAGTGCACTATTTGCTGTCGGAAAATACTATTCATGACTAATCCGATAACTCGGCCATTACAAATCTAACCAACAAAATACGCATATACATTACATAATAATAATACAGTTATATATTTGAATATATGCTCATCATATAAATAATTATAAATATTATTAAAAAATTTACTTATTTTTAATTTGTGCAATCAACTAATAAGTCACTTGAAATATCTAAAATAATAGATAATTTTCATAAATATTACTTTTTAATACAGCGAGACAGTTCAAGCAAAAGATTTTGTGTATTAAGACAAAAGTTTTTAATATTCAAGAAATAATGAAAAGAAAAGAAAAGAACAAACAAACAATAACCCATTGGGTATAGGAAAAATGACGCATTGGGTATAAGAAAAATGATCTAAATGAATTGTATTTTATGTAGGTAGATTTTGGGTGGGTTTAAATAGGCCAATTTTTTAGTTGGGTTGAGTTTGAATCAATTTTTCTTGAATGAATTTGGATGAATTATTGGATTTGAGTAAATTTTGACATACCTACTATTGAATATTGGGCCCTCGTAGTTATGTCCAATGCATTTACTATTTTTTTTCGTCTTTCTATTAAAAGGATTTTAATATTGTGGTTTATACATATTTCCCACAAAAAATAAATCAAGTAGATATCAAAAATAGTCAATAACATTGTTTTAGGACTTTTTTCTTAGTAAATCTTTGGTAAAAGTATACATTGAGATATACATGTATACTCCCATATGTATCTTATGAATTTCCCTTGGAAAAAAAATGGCATTTAATGTAATTTCCCTCTTAATATTAGAGCATGGAGTTGCTCATAGGGGTGTGTAACGGTCGGTTCGGTTCAATAATCGAACCGAACCGAAATAACCAAAAACCGAAATTACAATATTTTACGAAACCGAACCGAACCGAATTTGTATAATAACCGAATTCAAATCGAACCGAATTTGTCGGTCGGTTTGGTTCGGTTAACCGAAAAACCAAAAATCCAAAATTATAATTAAAAAAATTATACAAAATTATAAATCATAAAATTAAAATTAAAAAAAATCAAATTAAAAAAATGTACATATATAATTTAATTTCAAACCCCTTAAATTGATAAAAAAAAATACAAAAATAATTTTTTTTAATGTAAAAATTGAATAAAATAATATATAAATTTAAAAGTTCGGTCGGTTCGGTTTTTCTTCGGTTTTTGCCTTTCAAAACCGAACCGAACCGAAATAACCGATGTACCTATAAATTTAAAACCGAAACCGAACCGAATTTAAAAAATTGGTCGGTTTGGTTCGGTTTTTCGGTTTTAACCGAATTTTGCTCACCCCTAGTTGCTCATCCATAGGTCTCTCTTCAAAGTATATATTATCTGAGGAGCCTTGGGTAAAGTCTGCATTAGTAGTTGAGCTTAATATTTTATTGAGGCCCAATTTAACATATGAGATGGATTCATCTAAATATATGGATACGGCGTGGACACTTGGGCTTTCTGAAACGAATCTGCCTCCAAAGATTTGGGCTTTCCGAAGATTTTTTATGCGTAATTTTAAGAATATAATGTGAAACATGCACACTATATGGATTTTGGAGTGCTTTTAAATACTTGAGAATGAGAACTTTAACTCGTTTACATACTTATCCAGTAAAATTCAAATCAATCGAATTAATAAATTTTTGATACGAATAATAAAAATAAAAAAAAAATGTTTATTTGGATAGGTTCTTCAATAAAAGTTTTCATCGTTGTTTTATTAAAATCCTAGATGTAATTTTTTTGAGACATGAAAAAGTTATATTTGGATCTTATAACTTAGAACTGATTTTGAGTGTTAAGAAAAGGAGGCAGCTGCTATTGTGAATGATGCAATTTCTTTTTGTAGTTATTTTCAGGAGGTTAATTTTGTATATCAGCTTAGTAAACCAAATAGAGAAACAGATTTGGGCCTCGGCTAATGTCCTCCTCGAGGACCTTATTCAAAAACAATTCTGAACGTTCATTTTAGGGGTGAACAAAAAAACCGATGGAATCGGTTAACCGAAAAAAAAATTCGAAGCCGAACTGATGGACTGGTTAACCGATTGTAATGAACTGGTTAATGGTTAGTGTTTTGAAAAAACCGATATTAATGGACCGGTTAATGATTTTTGACTCATATGACTGGTTAACCAAACCGAAACCGAATTTTTAGTTAATTTATTAATTTTTTAATAATTTATAACAATTTATATAACAATTTATTCTAATTAAAGGTGATCATGTACTTTTGTTCATTATACTAGTTATTTTAAATTTTTAAGTTTTTTTAATTGGCTATTAATAAATATAACAATTTATCTAATTAAAAGTGATTATGGACCGGTTAATATATTTACTTATTAAATATTAATTTTTAAAAACAAATTTCCTTATATCCACCAAATATTTTTATTTTAATAACAATAATGTTATATTATAGTGAAAAAATTTTAATTTTTAAGTATCTTGAACATTTTAATTTTATTTATGAATATATTTATAATTATAGTGGTTAACCGAAAAATATTGGGTAACCGATCCGAAAATCCGAAACCGATGGACTGAAATTTCAAAAAACCAATATTAATGGACTGGTTAATGGACTAGATCTCATGAACCGGTTAACCGACCATACTCACCCCTAGTTCATTTGATATATTTTTTGTGGGAGTTATATGGACCGTTAATTTTGTACTCCATAGGCTACTTGATGACTTTGGGCAAATTCTATTAATTCCATTAACTTTTAATATTTTACATAAAAATTTAGATTTTCTACAAATTAACCTCATTTTGTCTCTAAATTTGTAGCTTTTCATCCAAATTATTTTCCTTCAAAATATCAACACAAGTAAGTCATTCAAAATAATGTAAGTGAATAATAATCTCTTTAAGAAATTAATTACATTTTCACTTAAATGCAAAAATTCTGATATGGGATATAATACAATTACAGGAAAAAAAAATGAAGTGAAATTGATTTGAAGTATTAACAATTATTGAGTAATATTATGGGCCAATAATTAAAAAAAAGATTCCGGTTAAAGTGTTTACGAGATGACCTCCTTGAGTAAGGCCCTCCTCCTTGCTTGTCTCCAGACTTGGTAGTTAAATTGTACGTGGACCCATTGCTGCAGTTCACCTGTGCCTCCTCTCAATCCCAAGATCTCCATATATAATATATATTTAATATAAATCAATCAACTTTTATTTTTAAAATATTTTCTCAAGCTTTTTTTTTTTTAATTAAAGTAACCCATTATTGGAATTAAGTATTAAAATAAAATTTATTAATTAACAAGTCTTAAACAAATAAAAAGTCATTGGATTTTAAGTGATGGGAAGTCAATGAGAATAAGTTCAACTTACCACAGTCAATAGTTGAACTTTATGAGATGGAAGTCTTTAACATTAGGGAGTTGTTATTTACTCATTTTATATTTGAGAGTTTTAAGAATATCTCATTAAATATTTAATGCAATCATACGTGTGGGTTCCCAATACTTTTGTTTTAAGAAATCTGTACAAAAGAAAAGATTCAATGACTTTGTCACGTACATGCACACTTTAGCTTCCTGTGCTTCATTAGTTAACCACTTAACCTTTATAGATATCATAAGGCTGAGCATAGATTAGTTCTATATATATATACATGGAAACGGAAAGTGGGTGCTCGAATTCTATATTTTTCAGTACACTAAAATTAATATCTACCATTAGTATGAGTAAAAAAACTTGAAATTTTAAAAAATCGATCCAAAATTGAATTGAACTTTTTAGTTAATGAGCCTAATGGACTTGGTTTCAATTATTATTTTTAACATTTTCTATTATTGGTGTTGATTTCAATTTTTGAGTCAACAATTAATCAGCTCATATTTTATTATATATTTTTTTTTATTTTTATATCATTATTTTTTTAATTTCTTTCTAAAACTTATATAAAGTAATAATTTAAAATATATCTAAATTATATGTCATTCTCTTTAATTATATACAGTAATACTTATATAAGCCAGGCGGTTAACCCTTATGTTGTTTCTTATATTTAGCATGCTAATTACTAAACAATATAGAATCCACTTTATAATATTAGATATTGATTTGTTGAAATAATTAACCATAAGAAATAGATAATAGTGAAATTCAGACATAATTTTAACTAGTATTATGTTTGTGTTGTAGTAATTTTTAGTTTAAATTATTTTGAACATTTGAAAAAAAAAATGAATTTTGTCTAATTTTTTAATGATTGTACGTTAAAAATTGCACATCCCTTTAAATCCATTTATTTGAAAAATAATTTAAAATTATAGGTTGAATGAAAATTTAAACCATTGAAGAATTAAAAGTTCAGAGTTGAAATTTATTAAATTTTAATTATGCAATTTTTTTTTTCAATTTGAAAATTTTACTTTGATTTTATATGACAATTATTTACAATTTTTCATTTATAAAATTTTTGTGAAATTTTTTTATTTAGATATTAATTTAAAATTTTTAATTAAGATTTTTAATTGTTTTATAACTTGCAATTATATTAAAAAATATATTTTTTAATATTAATTGATGTATTGGTTAAATGGATAATTAAATGAGTATATATATCCGTGAATATTAAGAAAAGGATTTGGAACGAATATAAATAGAAATAGCAAAAAGATAAATATAAATGAATTTGCAATGAGCATGAGTGCGTTAAAATTAAACGGATCTTATAGCGAGTCAATCAATTTTTAAGAGTATTAGCTTGCTTGCATCCCAGTTATTAAGCTAACAGTACTACAATAAACCGTCATTAATCATATTTTTTCAGCGAACAAAAAAAAAAAAAAAAAAACACTAAAACCGAGATCCATATATTTGGTTAACCAAATTTAGAGTTTAGTATGGACTTTCATTTTTCTTTTCCCAATCCGAATACACTTATAATATAATACTATGTACATAAATTATCAGCTAATATATATATATATATATATAAATACACACAGTGTTGACAATAATTGATGGGGAAACCTAACTAGTCTAAAATGGTTGGTTCACACTTCACAGAAAACAACGTCGTCCTCAACTACCTGATTGTGTCAGGACAAACTTCTTATAGCTGCCTCTGCCTCATCATTGCTACAATAAAAGATTTGCCCTTTTTTTCTTTTTTCAACTCTTTATTGTTTCTTTTATTAAATTTTAATTTCATCAAATACAAATTATTTGTTGTTCCAGAAATCGATTTGATTTTCTTTTTTCTCTGTAGGATAGTAAAATGTCGGAATTAAATAATGTTCCCTTACAAAGACATTAAAAGAGATTTGAATGTGAAATTTATTATTAAATACAAATCAGGGAAATGCAAAATAAGAACTATGGGATTAAAATTGAATAGTGATATTTTGAAGCAATGTTAAGGGTGCTGGTTGGGATGCGGTCATCAGAGGAAGAGCTCCTTAAAATTGCAAAGGCCAATGAAAGTAATTAATCTAAAAAGCCAAATAAGTAGGAATCAGAAAACAACATTTCTAATTAGTTAACAAAGAAAAAGAAACTGTAGGCTGCAATTCACGACAAACCTTCCAATTTTGGGTCGCACAATGTTTAGGTGTAAGGTTATTAGTGGTGGGGAGTGGACCCAATAAGGAACTGTCTTCTTCGCCAAATTTCGCATTTGTTTGGCTAAAACATCCAGAGAATGATCCCAATGGCGATGAAAATGAATGCTCCTTCTATTTGTTGTCTTTCTTCTCTTGTGAGATTTTCTTGATCGCTGCTCTACATAATTTATAATAATATATATGTGGCCATCAATTCTTTGGACTCATAATTGATTCCTCTGTTGTTGTTTTTTTTAACATAAAAAAATAGTTTATATATATATATATAGTACGAAATTATAATTTAAAATACTGATTCATATGGCTAAACACATTAACTTCAACAATACACATTGTATTGATATTTTTTTTAATGCAAATTAAATTTTTATTGATAATATAAAAATTAAATCTGTAAAATATAAATAAAATTTTAAAATATACAAAATGCATGAAACTAATAAAATTACTAAAATATATATCCAAACATTTTCGATTAAAATAACATATAACCGCAGGTAATATAACTTTTAAAGAAAAATTCAATCCATTTATTATCTATATAAATACTATTAAATCACTTTACACAAAAATGACATTTTCTATCCAAAAATATCAAAAACTTCAATTCATAAAAATAACAAAACTTGTATAATAAAAATATATTTACATTCAATTTTAGCTAATATGAATAAATTAAATTTATAAAAACACAAATAAAATCTCGATAAATATGAAATTCAAATCGGATCTAAATTTATTGAAAAAAAAATAAAAAAAAATATTATAGATGTTAAAAAATGGACGTCAGCTGTGTAGTTTAGATGTAGATGGAGATGGTGGGACCCATGGCTGGACCATGAGGCCATAAAGAACAGAAACATTAACAAGTGTGCAACTTGTTAAGCTAGCAAGTTTGCCTCTTAAATTCATATATTATTCAAGCTTTTGTTGTTTGATATATTAAAGAAACAAACAAACTATTGAATCACTTACTTTAAGTTTTGCACCTCTTTTTTCACATAATCTCTGGCTCTTAATCCATCTAATATTGATGTTCCCTCTTCTCATAAGAATCTCCTTGCAATGATCGATCTATAACAATTAATTTATGTTAGCATTTCAACATAAAATATAAATTAAATTATATATATATAAGAAATATAGGCAATTTCATAATATTCATCTTCGGGCATAAACGCAGATAAAAAGGGAATAAATCCTTTTTAATAACCCAGCAAATATCATTTGCTCCAAAAACCTATCTAGCCGGTCCAGTGAGCTGGCAAGGCCCAAAGGCTAAGAGTGAACAGGCACGAGCTCCTAGGCAGCGCACCCAGCCGATCGGACGACGCGACAGCCAGTCCCATTAGTCGTCTGACACAAGGCAGCGCCTCCATCAGCCACCTGCTCCCTGTCACTTCGCCGGAAATCTGCTCTGGTTGCCAGTAATCACTTCTCTAGGCACTCAAGTACCTCTCAACCATCTCTTATAAATAATCCAGTCAACGATGGCACCAGGTATTAAATTCTCAGCATTCTCTCTCTAAGCATTTCCTCTCTCTAAACTACTAACTTAAGTTTCGGAGTGCTTACATCTGATCCGACCGGGCATTTTTTCTTGCAGGGTCATTTTCATCCGATCGGTCGGTTCCTCTCTCTCCAGATAAAGACGATCTAGGCTTTATCACTTTTCTTCATGTAATTGATTAACTAATAGATTTCAAACTCAACTACAAGATTTATTTGTTAATGAAATCTTCACTTGCATATTATACGTATGTAAAAAAGAGAATTATAATATGGTGAAATCAATGAAAAGATTGAGATGACAGAGTCATAGAAGTTGCTTAAAACAAGTAAGTTTAATGAAATTTTGCATTTGGAAGGGATCTAAATATGGATTTAGCATTGCATAAGATAGATAGGGTGGGAATTATGAAATTCGCGTTGGTTGGAGAGGTGAGTCGTGGAACGAATTAAGAATCCACTCAGAGTCAGCAACACGGCACCCACTCCAATATATAATATTTTTATGCTTTCTTTTTTTTATTTGAATCAAACCATAAATTAATTGCAATTGATGATTCCAGTTCTACTTGAATTCAAAATTGATGCAGACACATGCCCACTTGCCCAAGTGGATCTTTTCTTTATTTTTTTTTATTAATTGTTTCCCAATACTCGGCTGATTACAAGCTGTAATTTTTTTTTCCCAGAAGAAAAGCTGTAAGTTTTTCAATATTACTCTGGCCCTTTATAAATAGTAACTAAGAAAATGTCATTTAAAATAAAAAGAGAAAATAAGAGAAAGCATAAATAACGTTTACTGTTGAATTCATCTAAAAATTTATGTATTCATTCAGTTTATGTAAGAAAAAAACTATTAATAGAATGATATAGAATTATTAAAAAGTAAAAAAAAGAAGTATAAAAGCGTAGAAGTATGAGTACAATAAAAAAGGATTCTTTTCAACGTGTATATAAGAGATATTATTCCATCCCAGTTGCTCAAGTTGAGATACCATACATGGGTCCCTTCAAACAAATCCACACACAACATATAAATACATACCTTTTATGTGTGTATATATATATATATATATTTTTTGTGTGTGCACATGCTCATATTATTATTTATTTGTGTAATAGTAAATAATTATTAACTTTTTAACAAACAAAAAAATAGTGAAAAATGTTTTATATTTACATATAAAGAAAAAAAAAATATGAAAAATGGATGCATTTTTATATTTTTTTTACATGTATCCTGCTCCTGATAATATCTTTCATAAAATCACATCTAAATTTAAATCAAAATATTATTACTTTAAAGTTCAATTAATCAATCCATACCCAAATCTGATTTGAGCTGTCAATTATCCGTTTTACTTGCAAAATTGTCCATTATTTGTGATTTCATAATTCACTACAAGAAAAATATGGATTAGCGACAGAAATTACCGACAGAATTCCGTCGCTAATCTAGATTACTGACAAAATTTAGCGACGGAAAAATATTTTTTTATACAATATGTAAATATAAAATAATTATTTTATATGTTATACTTGCATACTTTTTAAATATACAAATTTTAAAAAATAAAAAAATTGTATAAAATTTGACATGTTTAAGATTGATTAAATCCATTTATGATCCATATATATTTATTTTGTCACATACTTTGAATGTTAGGCTCCGCTTGGAATAAATGAATTCCATAAAATTTTATAAAATTTATTTGTAATTCTTATTTTTCGTGTTTGGAATGCAAAAAAAAATAAAAATTGAATTCATATAATTGAATTCCATGGAATTCATTATACTTTCACCAAATTCCATCAAAATAGGTGAAATTTGCAAATGAATTTCACATTTTTAAGAGCTAAAATTGAAAAGACTATAATACCCTTTTAATTATTTATTATAAATAAATTTTTTTTTATATAGTTAACGTAATCTGTTATTATTTTTATTACATCACTGTTCTTCTTCTTCTCTTATTACTATTTTTTTGTCATCCAAAACCACCATCACCAGATTTTTACTTATCTCCATTGAATTTTTACTTATTAGTTTCATTCGGTATGTATGATTTTTTTTTATTATGAGTAATTGAAATTGAAAGAAAATATCAAAATTGAAAATTGAAAATAATTGAGATTGAAATAATACATCAAAATTGAGAGTAATTAAATTAATAATAAATTTTAAAATGATAATTAATGGTTGTTAATTTTTTTTATTGGAAGTAATTAAAAGAAGATATCAAAATTGGCATTAAGGATATTTTAGTAAATAATATGGAAATGAATTCATTTATTTCAAATATAAAAATAAGTAATTCATTTTCAATTATATATTTTAATAATTTTATTCCAAACATAGAAATTCATTTACAAATAAATTTCATATGAAATTCATTTGTAAATAAATTCTACAAATTGAATTCATTTGTTCCAATCAGAGCCTTAGTATTTCATATAAAAATTAACATTTATGTAAATATCAACAACAACAATAATATATATATATATATATATATATATATATATATATATATATATATATATATATATATATATATATATATATATATATATATATATATATCATTTATATTTTTTTCAAGTTGAAAATTATAATCAACTTAATTTTTTTTTTCAAATATTATACTAATGAATAATAATAAATTATAAAAATAAATAACTCCTTAATTCTCAAAAAAAAAGTTACGTGAAAATATAGAAATTATTTTAATGACTCTAAGCTCAATTCAATACACAATCCATGCCAAGTTACCATGCAATCTAATGGAAAAAATCATATTAAATTCTTTTTATCTTTTACAACTTTTGATAAGAATATTATTATTTAGTAGTTTAGCATTATCAAACTTCTATTAAAATATAATAATGTTATTTTTGTTAATTATTTAAACATTAAAATTATTTAAGTATAAAAAAAATTTGACCCTACTTTGTACATTTATATATAGTATAATATAAATAAACTTAAAAAAAATAAAATTTGATGTTATCCTTTTACTTCATAATTTAATTTAATGGGCATATAAAGCACGCGCTGTTAAAAGTGTGTGATGTGAGGAAAAAAAAAAGGTGATTTTGAAAAAAAATAATACATCTTCCAGTCCATAGATTTTCACATTTTTTATTATTAAATAGAATTAATTTCTTAAACTTTTATTTTGATACATCTTGAAGTCCAATTTTAATTTTTAGTTTTGTTGGAGACAAATCTCTAATTTCAAATTTTAAATAATTACGTATATAAAATATCGGATTCGCAATTTTATTTAAGTTAAAAGACTTTCGTGCAACGTAGAAATTAAGAAGAAGAGCACATTACCCCACCTTGAAAAAAATAGTAAGACATAGACTTGTAATTAATAATCCAAGTAAAAACACGTATAATGGGATTAGAGAGTCCTTAATTACTCCCACATATTCAATAATTACAATTAAAATTAAGATCACAATTATAACATTATTGTGGGTTTTGCCTATTGACGAGAAAAGGTGTGGGGACATTTGTATTCATTTTTGTGGTCCCACTTTACCACCCCACCCCCCACAGAATCGATAAATGACTCCTCTGTCCTTTCCATATCTATAAATATGAACCTTCTTTTTAATTTCTCTCCCATTTATTGTGCAATGTGGGACCCACTACATGCAAAGCTGACTAAGCCACAGATTCCCTCCCATTTATATATAGTAATAAGTACTATTAAGCTTTCATTTTAGCACTAATCCCGCTCTTAAATCCGCATTAACAAAAGAATCTTCTAAATTATTGCCATTTTCCCCCCCTGTTTACTCCATACCCACCACTTTATTTATTTCTAAGAATGTTATTTTCGAAATAGAAAATTTGGTAATGGGATTTTTTATTTCGAAAATATGAATTTCCTCTTTAAAATTACAACTGTCAATCAAACATTATTTTCGTAACTAAGACTAGTTGTATTTCACTATTTTGTACCACACGATTCTTTCTTTTTTTTTTTAAATAATTCCATTCTCACATGTTTTTATAGCTTTCTTGAGGAATGCCGAATGCATGGTGGATTTGGTACGTGGTTAAAGCTTAAAGTATATAAATATAATACTACTGAATTTCCTTTCATTTGTGAAATATACATGTAATTCATCTGAAATAAATGCAAATATATAGCAAGTTATTATATTCCAATTATGTTTTAATTATTTCATTGGAAACAAAAAATAATCAAGGGTAAAGTAATGAGCCTTTTTCTTCTTTATTTCTTTTTTCCTTGCGAGTTTTCGACTGATAAATCTTATTGCATTCTTTGTCCGGCTTACCGCAATTGATAATAAGCCAGAAAACAAACAGGTGAAAGGACTGAAGAAGATGATAAAATAGTCATTGTGATTACTTGCAAGAAAATTTAAAAATTAAAAAATAAAACCCAGAAATTTTTGGAGTTTAGGGAATTATTGATAGATTGAGAGCTCTTATTCTTTTTTAGTGGTTCATTAATTTCTAGCAATAAAAATACCGAAAGAGGTACTAGCTGGCAAAGTTGTGCTACCCACAGAAAACGATGGGAATCTTCCTCAAAATCATTACCATCCCACTAAAATTCAATTTTCACTTATTACTATGATGAATTTGCTGTTCAAATAACAATACCAATACCAAATATTAATTCAGATCAGAAATCTGGCCAATCTGCAATTTTCCTTCTTTACTGAAACAAAATCAAACTGGTGGATTTTTAATTTAAATAATAAAATAGAAAAAAAAAACAATAGGAAGAAATTAACTACAACAGATTCGAGCTGCTGCTGATGTTGCTGCTGATGATGTTTTCTAAAATTTTTTGATACACATAAAATAACAGCTTCAAAACTTTTCTCCATTTGTTTTCTTTCTTTCTTAAGCATAGAAAAGATAGATGCTTCAATTTATACCCACTTCCATATAATTCTACAGTTCAGACATATATTTATAATAAGGGCTGGGGGTCTGTTGGCCCTAAACGGCGGCGACAGTCTCCCCTTTGGTGGAGACTTCCGGTGAGGCTGCAGTGGTTGCAGCTTCTTTCTTAGTTGCTAAGAATGGGCACTTCTCTTTCCTCTCATCTTGGTTCATTTGTTGTTGCCTGCACTCTAAACTGCAAAAAGCACTATCCCCCCTGCGCAATAAAAATCAAATCTTTGCATATAAATTAAAAGATAAAGAAATCGAAATTCTTAATAATAATTTAAAAAAATAAAAATATGTATGCACCTGTACATGTAGATGTCACGGCCGGGGATGAGGCGGCGTTTACAGAGAGAGCAAGCTCTTAAAAAGTGAGCTGTTTCCGAGAAATCGGCAGAAACTCTTCTGTGAGGTCTTGGTGACACAGTGGCCGCAGCTAGGAACCGTTGATCTAAATGTTTGTAGGGCATATGAAAATCGGAGGGCTGAGCTGCGGCTTCACAGCTATTAGTTTCAAGATCAAAGGTGATCTCTGACATGCTTGTTGTTCTTTTAATTGGATGGCGTGGCCTCTTCCCCAGCAACATCTTCTTCTTCTTCTTCTTCTTCTTCGTCTTCAACACGAATCAGATAAAATTAAATCTTTAGAGAGAGAGAGACAGAGAGAGAGAGAGAGAGGGAGAGAGGGGGGAGAGAAGTGAAGAAGAAGTGGAGATTGGGAAAATAAAAGAAGAGCCAGAAACCGAGGAGTGAATCTGAGCCGTTTGATTTTATTTTTGTTGCTTTTTTTTTCTTATTTTTTCGTTATCGTAAAATCCACGTCATCCAATATTCTATTTTCCTGTTGTTTATTTTATTTTGTTTAGTTAATTATTGGGCTTGTATTCAAGCTTTGGATACTCTTTACAGACAAGTGTTGTTTGTGGAGGGAGTGACAACAGTTAAAAAATCTATTCGGGGTTTATTAGCCACTCAAATATTACCACGTGGACAAAATAAAGATTTTATTTTTGCCCCTTTCACGGGTATGATTTCAGCAATTTTCTACCCCTTTAGCCTATTTTGCATCTAGCTCCTCGTCTCCAACATGTGTGTCGCCCAAATTTATCCTCGCATGATCTATGTGAAAAAAATTGAATATAAATTTGTTTTTTCTTTAGCAAAATATTTTAAAGGGTTGAAGAAAAATGTTGCTTATTAGAATAATATTATTTGGTTTATCTATTAAAAATTATATTAAATATCTTGTATTAGCAAATTATATAAATATTTTTTATAAAAATTAGAAAATTTTTTATTTTAAAAGCTAACTTTTAGAATTGAATTAAATTTAAATTCTTTTTTTTTCATATGTTATTAACGTCACAAGTACTAAGATATTAGGCTAGCCACAAATGTTTAGCATTTCCTGCATGTTTTGGCAAAATTGTGTGTTAAGTATAATATGTTAATTGATTATAAGAATTTAGTAATATAGTTACCGGAGTCAAATTAGGCACATATTCATTTTCTTCACAAGTTGTTAAATGATACCTCAAGAGATGAAATTAAATGGCACAATCTTTTCTTTATCAATTAGTAAGATAGTTCAGTTTTTTTTTTATTTTTTTTCTATGATATTTAATTTTGGCCTCCTGGATCCGCCCCTAACTTTAAAAAAAAAAAAAAAAATAGAGGATCTCAACTATTAATTGTTATAATTAAGGAGAAATCAAACCCAAAACATTCCACACCATTAATAACATTCAAAAATTTGATAACTCAATGGCTCAAATCGAATAGCAAGTTTTTTTTTTTCTTTAATTATAGTTTTTGGGCTCTAGTTTTAATTACGAAACACTTTAAATATTTAGAAATAAACATTAATTAGCAAGTATTTTTATTTTTTTAATTAGATGAATTTTGAATACGAGATACTTTTAAATATTTATAAGGGAACATTTTATCTATTTTGCGCAAATTTAATTTTAGATATGTAACTGTTCATGCAAAAATAAGTCAATGAATTGATTGTTGGACAAATAAATATATTGACCAATTTTAATAAAGGCGCAAAGAAATTAATCTCTAGAATTGTAGAACTCTACTAAGAGACTTGTAGTTAAAAAAATGTGTAAGGGTAATGGAAATGAGAAAGAGAAGACATATTCCAACACCAACAGTATTCTACATATGGACCAAAATTCCAATTGAAATATTGCCAAGCAATTAATAACTAATTAGTGATAACAAGAAATTAAGGATGATGAAAATAACAAGAATCGAGTAGAGTAAGACAGGGCCTATAAACTTCACTTCAAGATCAGTGATGTTACTCCCTTGGCAGCTTCCGATTGAAAGAATAGCAGACTGCCCTAAACTGCACTTTTCCATGCTGGTTATAGCTGTACTTTAATACTATATTTTGATTTTTCTATGCAAATTTTGATTTCAATACTCACCTGTAAATATGATTCAAATTTAATTTATTGGATTAGTATAATTCAATACATTTATGTTATACTAGTTATCCTTTTATTATTTTCCCAAAAATGGCCGCTTGCCCTTACAACCACCTGTGTGTTCCCAGATGAGCAGTTAGGTTAATATAATGGATTTGGCATATAAATAATATAATTAAGGTGTAAAACACTTAAATTAATATATGCAGCCAAGGATTATAAAATCCAGTGGCTGAATGTTGGCTGTAACAAAGTCATTTCTTAAAGCTACCACGCTCTGCTTGCTTCTGTACAGTAGTTTTGGAGGCTGGCCTGACCTCCTGGTCTGCCCACTTGTTCTCTAATATAGAACCATATATATATATATATAAAACAACTAGCCAATATAATTATTATTTTTCACACTTGTTGTCTGATTTATGACCAAAAAAAGAAAAAGAAAGCAACTAGTCATATAATTATTGTTTTCATGCACATGGATATGCATGCTTACTGTTGAAAAAAAAAATTGCATGCTTATTCCCTTGAAAACCAAGTATTTTTTATGACATAACAATCTCTTATGATAAAAAGCACAACGCACTACTCTCAAGTACTATAGACCACAGTTTGATTAATAAATTAAACCAATAATATAATATTATTATTAAAAGAATTATACTAACAAGTATATATAAGTGAATAGTGATTGTAAAAATAACTTTTCTTATATGTTGCTTAAAGAGTTATTCTACGAATTAATTATATGCAACTTGTTTTAAGATAATTCACATCACTAAGTTGATTAAAGAAAAGAACAAAAAATGCAACTATCCCTTAAACTAACTAAAGAAAGAAAAACAAAAAGCAGTTATACACATCCAATATTCTTACACAGTAAACAAGCATATATGGGTAGACACTAGACAGACAGTGAAGTGGAAAGGTGAAGATCTGCCAATAACTCGATGCATTAGAAGATAAAAGAATTAAAGATACATAATATCTCAACTTAAAATTTCACAACTGTTTGCTTCTTTTTAAGCTGTCGAATATATAATTAATATACCGCAAAATAGAGTAAAATATATGCATATTATAACTTTATTACAAATTTTGCTTCTATAAATTATTGAAGAATGGAATAAATCAATGGAGCATTTGAAAGATCAAGGAGATTCCACATTTGATTTTGATAGATAGATATTTGAGATTTAACTTTTCTTTTGCTTCCAATATCCAATATTTAATTAAATTATCAAAATACATTCACTGCATCAACCAATCCTCCTTTGATGACCTAAGCAAGAGAACCAGAAAAATGGAAGATGAGGTGAAAAAGATAATTAAAGATTTATTAATTGATTAAATTTAGTTACAGGAGTTGCGAATAAAATTAAAAAATCGTTGAGAGCATGTGAAGTGCTTATATTATCGCCATTTGGACCAATACAAGAAGAGTTTAGATGCTTACAACTCACTCCTGAGACTTGATTGGGCAGCTCACCACTAAAGATTTTGAAAATCACGTAATTATTGCTAATTACGTTTTATTTTTATATATTTTTTGCCTCTTTTGTTTTGAGCTTTTCCAAAATAAACTGTGAGTTAGGGTTCAATCGTACGTCAAGATCCTTTAAAAGGTGTTGGAAATGGTACATGACATCAAAACGTGCCATAATGGAAGTTTCTATTCTACCACAATGACTTCATCGCTCTGTATTTAAGTGATGAATATCATTTCCTTGCTTGAAATTACACAGGTTCTAGGCTGGATTTGAACATATAAAAAAATCCAATCCAACCCTAAAAAAGGTTCGGTTAATTTTTTTTATTATTATTTTCATGCTGGCCACATTATCTAAAAATTTACAAATTTTGATTAATTCAATTTGAACCGAATAAATTGTGTCATATATAAATAAATTTTTTCTACCACATATTTTTACTATTTTTATGACTCAAATTCAAAATCTTATTTGACACAAATATCAAATCACACAATCAATTAGCTAACGTTGATAGTTAAACTTAATTTTATTAAAAAAGTTAAAGGGTAACTATAATTTGATCGCAATCAATAAATTTGAAGTTGGTAATATTAATTTTACCTCAAGATAAATTTAGGCAGGTCTCTTCTAGAAAAATTGACTTCATGAAATTTTTCTATAATTGTTTATGTGAAACAAAGAAAGATTTCCATTTCATTAATTTTGTGTAGTTTACATGTCATTATAAAAGGTGAAACATTTTTAACGTTAACAACTTACCTCGTCCGAAAATTTTTGACCATGAAAGAAAAAGAAATAGCTTCTGATATATTATTATTTTGACTATTTCTTCCCATAGATATAATATAATTGAATTTAAAAGGTGGGTTGGGCTGCACAAGCAATAAGTAATGAAAACGATAGTCTTATAAATTTATATTAGTTGTTTCCAGCTTGGAAATAATAAATTTATATTTTTTTTCCTAAAATTATTCTGCTGTCATAGTTTATTTGATGTAGATAATTAAGGAGCAAGACATAAAAAGATAATGATTGCAGTTAGTGTGACATCAGGCCTATCGATCAATACGGACCACTTTTGGCCCATTCCAAACCTTTGTAACCCAACAACAGCTCATTCAATCAATTTATATAATATACATATAAATATTGAGATATTTTATATTTGTTAATTGTTACACGTAGATTCTCCGTGATTGGTCTATGTTTTTTTTTTATTACAAGGAATGTGTATATAGTTGAATTATAAATGTCGAAAAATAAATTTAAACTCGAATTTCTCGTACTTTTAATTAATTATTGGTTATTAATTTTAATAGTTAATTAATCCGTACGTAAGTTTTCAAGCAAAATAATTTGCTTGGAGAGTAAGCATGTCCATAAGGGGTCATATAGTTGCTTCCCCAACAGTGACTACTACAAAAACAATCTCCATACTAAAACCTTAAATAGACTTCAATGTTAAGTTAGAGAAATTAGAGTTGAAATAGTGTGAGTAAATTGTGAAAAATCTTCTCTTCTATAATTTGATGTTTTGAGTTTATTGGAGAGTGGAGTCCACATGCAGCTGTCAAACGGTAAAAGACTCGGTCCAAGCTATTATCAATCAAAACTATATATAATTAAATAACATGGAAGTTTTATGCTTAGTTAACGCTTGACATAATAATTAAATTTGATTAGTATTACTTAAGAAGGATGATTCTAAATATCAAAATAAGTAGATATAGAATTTATTGTTGTTTATTGTTTTGTAACAGATGCAGATGTAAATGTGGGGATGATGCAAAATTATTGAGTAGAAGTAATGATAAAATTGTAGGCACTAACATGGGCATGATGCCAACAAAAAGGCTCTAATGTCAATTCCTTCATCCGTGGATTCCACTATACTAGATAATATATTATCTCTCTTTTTCTTAACTTCTCTTTATTTCTACGTCATCACCCTCTCCATTTATATTATTTGCTATTTGTATGTTTTAATGATCCACATTTTAAACCTAAGTGTAAATCCATTTCCAGAATTTCTCTACTGCCAGATATTGATAGCATGATATGACAATTAGACCGTTTCTTTTTAAAGATCCTAGCTAGTGTGCATATATATAGTTTGGTGAAAATGAAATGCACCCAAAGAACATCAAAACAGGACTATTCTACTGGAGCTATTACCAAAATTGAGAAAATTATTTGATTTATAAAATTTTTTCAATAATATCACTAATTAAATAGATTATTAAACTATCAATTAAATAAACAGTCTGCACACTTCAACTAATTGAATTTTAGATTTTTAGTATAACAGATAATAAAACACTCGATTAGTTGAGAATACAATCTGATAGTTTGGAGATGTTATTAGATTATTCTCTACCAAAGCTAAAAAAAAAAAAAAAAAGTTTCTTGAATTAGTGGTGGACAATTGTTGTTCCCAAAATCTAGAGCTTGATGTAGCCATTTTTTATCATCCACTCCAGGCTCCAATGGTTATTCACATTCTTAGAAGTCCAATAAGCCCACCCAAAACTTGCATGCCCATAAACCTTTAACTGGGCCTTTGCAAATCTCTTGTAATCATGCTTTGTTGCATTTGAAATCCTCCACTCTGCCACCCATTCTCCTGCCACGCCACAATTTTACATTTAATCATTCTTACTATTTACTTCACGGTTTATTATGTGAAAACAAAAATGTAAAAAATTCACAGCTACCAATAAAAATGGGAGGATTGTTTGATGTGGTGAGATGATTCAATTGAGCCGTCCGATTGTTGTAGATGAAATCAATATTTTGCTGAATAGTCATATTGTTAGGAAAGAAATTGTAACAGTGTACATCAATTACTGTCCTATTTAAGGCATTAGCAAGAGGGAAGAGCTCTGTTGGTTCAGGTGTTTCGAAACTAGGCTTCTCTAGCCTATTTGCCATAACCACATAAGCTTTGGAAGTGTGTTTCCTCACTGCTTCATAGCCAGCCTTGTAATATTTCTTCACACTCTCTAGACTTACTCCCGGCGATAGGGGCTCGTTTATTAATTCAACTCCATACAGGCTCGAACTCTTTGCGTACCTATGAATGCATACACAATTATTGTGAATAATGTATTGTCTGTTTCGTAATGAAAAAGGTTAAGAGTTCAATTTATACCTCGCGGTTAGAAAGTCTATAACATTAACGGTTTGCTGTATATTAGCATCAGTTAGGCCCCATTCCTGAGATCCATCTCTAGATGAGCTGTGTTCAAAACCATTTTGAGATCCGGGGGCTGCGTGTAAATCTATAACAACCTTCAATTTATATTTCCTGCATGTAAATTGATATGAATTTTCTTTCTTCAGATCAAATCTATTTTTCTCAAATAAACAGTTTACACACTCAGCCCATTTGAAGGCATTGTCAAGAGCTTTAAGGGATCCAGCTACATAGGGCCTCGGAGGATTTGGATCGCTTGCAATCCACCATCCAACTGGAATTCTTATAGCATTTAGTCCACTTTCTGATATGAACTTGAAGTCTTCTTTCACTATGAATGTGCTCCAGTGTTTCTAAAATTTGCATCAAACATTCAAATTTGCGGAACTTAATTAACAAAGCTAATTAAGGAGAATATATTGTTCTTACATTCATAACTTTTGAGGCTAATTTTGGACCGTAACCATTGGTTACTTGAAATTCTCCATGCATACCTCCAACATTAGTCATTAAAAACACTGTTGGATCATTGTCTCCCCAGTTAGTGTCTTGGGCTGAATCTGCTGTCACCAGCTTCTCTGTTTTTACCTGTAATATAATGCTTAATATTTGTTCAGAAAGGTAGAAGTGAGCGATTTTAACCGAAAATCGATCTAAATTAGTTTAGGTTCTGTTGACGAATTGAGAATTAAACACCTTAAAGTTGAAATGGGTGGCATTTTTTTCTAATGAAAAGGGCAAAACACCTGTAAGAAGAATCCATTGGAAGCTCTGATTCTAACACGGCTAGAGTTGTCAGATTTTTGGACAATCTCAAATATTTCTGATGTTCCTGGTTGTTTGGCAACAGCTACTATCTTACTCCCATTCGCATTGGTGTCATCCAATCCTACAAATTGAGAATTAAACACCCTGAAGTTGAAATGGGTGGCATTGATCCTCCACAACTTCATTATAAGAATTACAAAACTTAGTAAGTTCTTCAACTCTAATCCAATAAATAAAATCAAATTAATTAACTTACTCTGAATGTTTCCCAGTCTGATGCATTGTTTGTCCGGTGAGCAATTATTTTAGCTCCGCCGCCATATTCAGCTGAAAGATACTTCCCCACAGTCACCGATTTGAACTGAAGTCCAGTTCCATCCTAGAAAAACAAATTAACATTTGATTGAATATTATAAAGTCATAAATCCAAATTAATAATAAGGCACAAGAAATAAAAATACAAACCAAGAAATCCTTATTAGGAATGGCATCGAAAAGTGAAGGTTTAATCCATCCTTCAGTCACAAGCCAACCTCCAAGATTAACTGCTTTAATTTTGAAGCTTGGATCTTTGTTTCCATGAGATAAACATACCATTAAACCCAATAAAAACAGTGCTAATAACTGTTTCACTGAACACACCGCCATTTTTTATAGTTCCTTCTTAAAGGAAGATAAGAAGTGGATGGCTTTGATTTAGCCAAATTTAGAGGATAATTAGCTATATAGAGAACATAATAAACACAAGTCAATCTCCAACGTGTTATATATATATTTTTTTAACATTTTTCATTATATTATTATTATTAATCCCCAAATCTAATCTAGTGTATTAATATTGTTTACTGCAATACATGCGAGGATATGAAAAGCAAGTTGACAATTGGTCATTCATTTGATTTGTTTTTTCTGTTCTTTCTTCTTCGTCAGAGTGCAATTTGGAGGGTGTAACAAAACATGACAGAAAAAGATTTTCTAATTTCTATCTTTTCTTTTCTCCAAATATTACAGTGAGAGAGATATATAAATATAATGTTAATAATTATGAAAATTAAATTAATTATTCTAATTAGAAATATACTATATAAAGTAAGCTAATCAACTAATTAGGAATATACTACAAATTTTCTATACTATACATTTTATAACATAGAGGTTATTTTTTTACTGTAAAAGATTTAATGTCTAATTATTAGACAAGACAAACTAGTTGGATTGGCAAATTTAAGTTTGGATCACTTCAAATCTAGTTTTTTTGGGGTTTGGGTTCTTTGGATTATATATATATATATTAATCACTTTTGGTCGGTTTACTTATTTTTCAAGTGAATTTTTTGGGTTCGGATTAAATTCGATCTAAATTTTTCAAATCATTTGGATTTGTTTGGTTTCAATTTTAAGTTTGGGTCATATTTTTTGAAAGAATTTTCGTTGAATTTTAGATAGAGTAATTATATATAACAATAAAGTTGAAGAAATTAAATTCAAAATATTTGACATTAAAAATTGAGTGCTGAATGTTAGGTTGGAGAGATTTCTTTTCTACATACATATAGCAATACAGCATGTGGCCTAAATTATGGAGTACTCCAAGTCTTTTTATAAGCAGAGATCCAGAATGGTCAAGTAAAAGGACAAAACTTATGAATCAACAATTTAAAATTTTTTATTTGATCAATTATATACAGTAGACAATAGATATACAAAGGTGTGGAAGAACAGACACATGAATATTTTGAAAAAAAAAATAAATTGTTAGTTTTCGCTTATCGATGAACAACTCATTTGTGTGTATATATATATATATTTTTTTTTTCTCTTTAACTATCATAATTTAATATACTTTTATTTTGGCTTAATACATAAAATACCTCCTAATTTTAAAAAAAATTCATATATAACACCTCAATTATTTTTAATTTACCATCTAAATTTAAATTATCTATACTAATTAACCACTTAGCGTTTTTATTTTGCTGATGTAGATTGAAATGTGAATTGCACGTATCGAGAGAGTGAGACGGCCCTATTGTACTCCTTGGCCAATATCGGTTTCTCAGCTTGTAAAGCTCTGTGCTTTCTTATCAAAACCCTACTGTACTCCTTAGCCAATCTCCTCTCATCTTCCTCAGTGAGCTCATACTTGGGGATTTTATCAGCATCCACTAATCCAAGCGCAATTTGGTCCAATCCAGGAGTACCCCTTAACATAGGCTCATCAGGAACACCAGTCGGTTTTTTTTTTTTGATGAATTAGAATATTATTAGTTTATTACCAAAATAGAAACAAGGCTCCTTAAACAAAACAACAGAGGCGAGGAGTAGTCCAAAAACAACAGGCCAGCATGGACAACAAACATAAAAACCCAAAAATAAAACCAGCAAAGACAATAGCCTGACAACCTATAAAACAAAAGACAACAAAAGCATTAATCAAGGAGATCAAAAACTCGATCAGTTACGCGATAAAATCAGAGCCCTGTGTGCATCCTTTTGTTTGGTTTAGGTGTCATCCTTTCAGAATCTCTTTTTCTCGCTTTCTTTCTTTGCTTTCAAGCCCCCCCAATTTTTGGCGCTCAGCTTCACGAGCGCGGGCTTGAGGAAACGAATTGGGGCTGGGGTGTTGAGGCATAGCTCGTATGAGTTGTTCTTGCCGAAATCGGGACGGAAGGATGATTGAGATGAAAGATCTTGACCTTTCGATCCTTCCTTTGTGGTGATTTTTGATCTTTTCTTGGGCTGCCCATCTTTCATTTTGGCTTTAATTTCCTTTTGCTGTTCCGCTTACTAAACATTGCTGGAGAAATTGGTGGGTTAGTGATTGGAGATTGCTCGTTGTTTTGATTCAGAACATTTGCTTTTAGTTTTGTAAATTAATTTTCTTCTGTCTAGTCTGTTTGGTGGGAAAGAAAGTGAAAGTGAAAGTTTGCAGGCTGTGGATTTGAGTGAAGGTGAGATGTAGAGTTTTAGCCATACCAGGTCGCATACTGCAATTTTTTTTTTTTTTGAATCATTTTGATTTTTCCTGTTATTGTGTCACCCGTGCAACATGTATGGCTGTTTTTCACATAACAGCAAGTATATATCATGCAATGAGAAATTTCTGAAATTTCTATTTCACATGTTATTTATCATTCTTAATTTAAGTTTAGGTGTTAAACTAAAAATATTGAGAATTGAGATATGAAATGTGAAATATGAAATTTTTTAAAAATTCATAGGTATTTTAAGTATTAAGCCTTTTATGTAAAATAAACAAAAATATGAAATTAAATGAAATGTATCAAAATCACACTCAGTCTTGCAATTCAAACTAAATTGATCCAAGGAATTTTGATTCATTTCCTACATTACAATTAAAATCCAAATTTAGATTTCCATTAAGAGAATGTGGACAATATTTAAGAGTAATTAAGAAAACTAAAGCTTGATATAGCCGTTATTGATCATCCACTCTAAGCTCCAGTGATTATTGACATTTTTAAGAGTCCAATAAGCCCACCCAAAGCTTGCACGCCCATACACCTCCAACTGGGCCTTTGCAAATCTCTGGTAATCCTCTTTTGTTGCACCTGAAACTTGCCACTCTGCTACCCATTCTCCTACAAATACCATAAATCATTCACAATCAACATATCAATCATAATAATCAAACACCTCTTGCCAACAATAATAATAATCAGAGTAAATTTTGATAATTAAATAGGTGCCTACCAACAAAAGTGAGAGGGCCATTTGATGTTGTTACGTAATTCAATTGAGAGGAGCGATTTGTGTTGATAAAATCAATGTTTTGCTGGACAGTCATGTCGTCAAAGACATCAGAGAAAAGATTGTAATAATGTACATCAATCACTGTGTTAGTTAAGCCATTAGTAAGAGAGAGGAGCTCTCTTGGCTCAGCTGGTCCTAGCCTATTTGACATCACCACATATGCTGTTGATGAATATTTCCTCACTGCATCATACCCCGCCTTGTAATACTTTGTCACCATGTCTAGAGTTGCTCTTGGCGATAGAGGCTCGTTTATTAGCTCAACTGCATAGAGGCTGGGGCTCCTTGCGTACCTTTAAATGCATACACGATTACTGTGAATAACGTACAACGGTAATTTAGAGGTTAAGAGTTCAATTTATACCTTGCGGTTAAAAAGTCTATAACTTGAACAGTTTCCAATATATTAGAATCAGTTAGGCCCCATTCTTGAGATCCATCTCTAGATGAGCTGTGTTCAAAACCATTTTGCGAGCCGGGAGCTGCATGTAAGTCTATAACAACTTTCACTCCATATTTCCTGCATATGAATTTTCTTGCTCATATTAAATTAAATTTTCATATATAAAGTAGTAAAAGAATTTGAATATTTACATACACTGCCCATGAGAAGGCATTGTCTAAAGCCTGAAGGGAACCGCCTACATAAGGCTTTGGAGGAAAAGGATCACTTGCTATCCACCAACCAACTGGTATTCGAACTGCATTTATTCCATTTTCTGATATGAATTTGAAGTCATTTTCTACTATGAATGTGCTCCAGTGTTCCTGAAAATATACTCCAATTAAATTCATGGAAATTAATAACTATATTAACTAACAAAAGCTAATATTTTATGTTCTTACCTTCATAATTTGAGGGGCTAATATTGGACCGTAACCATTAGTGACTTGAAATTCTCCTTGCATTCTTCCAGAAATAGTAATTACAAATACTGATGGGTCATTGTCTCCCCAGTTAGTGTCACCTGCATAATCTGCTGTCACCAGCTCCTCTGTTTTTACCTGTAAATAATATGCTAATGCTGATTTAACGGAATTAAAGTGATCTGATTGAGAGAGAACTAGCCAATTTACCTGCAAGAAGAATCCATTTGAAGCTCTGATTCTAACACGGCTAGAATCGTTAGAGTTTCTTACAATCTCAAATGTTTCTGGTGTTCCTGTTGTGTTGGAAACAGTAACTAGGTTATTGGCATTGGCATCCAATCCCACAAATTGTTTGTTAAACACCCTGAAGTTGAAATTGGTCTCACTGATCCTCCACAACTTCAAAAATATTATAAAAAGTTTAGTTATTTCCTCAACCCTAACCCAATAAAATAAAACAAATGTAGACATGATTAACTTAATTAATTACACTAAATGTCTCCCAGCCTGAAGCCGATGTCCTATTAGCAACTATTATACTTCCTCCACCCAATTCAGCACAAAGATACTTCCCTACTGTCACCGATTTAAACTGAAGTCCAGTTCCATCCTACAACAAATTTGATTAAAAAATCATGAACTGATAAAATCCAAGTTAGTTAAGGCACAAGAATTAGAAATACAAACCAAGAAATCTTTGTTAGGAATGCCATCAAAAAGTGAGGGTTTGATCCATCCTTCAGTTACGAGCCAACCTCCAAGATTGACTGCTTTAATTTTGAAGCTTGGATTTACTCTTCCATGCGATACAGATACCGTTAATCCCAGCAAAATTAGAATTAACAGCTGTTTCATTTTTATTTTATTTTATAGTATATATTTTGTGCCTTTAGCTCTGGCGTCGATATTGGAGTTGCAGGCGTACATATATATACATATAATGAACTGGAGGAAGATGCAGTGAATAGTCTAGAAGCTTTGACCAATTGATTGCCGGAAAGTTAGTTTGTCGTATTTCTGCGAAAAGATTGTAGATGAAAATAATAATATTCTCCACTTGGCTAATTAGGGTGGAGTGGATTCGATAAACGTGGTACTGATCCACTTTAATGGCAATATGGAGGAAAATTGGCTAGCTGATTTGACTTGAGAATTCATTCATTTTGGTGGTGGAGTTATATGCATGAATCTGAAAAATAATATAATGTAGTTGACTTTTGATTTTTGAAAGCTAAGACAAGGTTGAATTGGGCTCTGTTTTTCGATTATTCTCTTCTCTAGCATTCATATTCAAATGGCAATATAGAGGAAAAAGGAGTCGAAAAAACTCATGCAGTTCCAATCTCTGACTTTAGATTGGGTCAAAGAAGAAAATGTATATGCATTTGTACCTGTCAAAGAGTACGTGTACTAAAGAAATATGGAGCGTCAATCCAAACAATATATAAGAAAAGGGTTGGTAGAACTATCACCAAAAAAATAAAAAATTGCGTTCTGTTTTTCTGATACAGATTAAATGATTTGTTACTGCCAGAGACTAGTGCCCATAAAACTTGAATAAGCCTAGAAGGCTGTGAATGGTGGGATTAGGAGTTGGGAAAAAGTTTCAAAGTGTTTTGAGTAGTTATATTTAGTCCATAAAGAGAAAAGTAGATAAAAACTTAATTTATGTACGGCGTCATCCTCCACTTAAATCGTGTTACTTTTCGTTTTTTAGGATCCAGATATTGCTCTCGACTTCAAATATAATATTATATGTATTTGATCGTATTAATAATATAATGTAAATACTAAATATTTTTATGTTCGTTTGGATTATATACATGTATTGTGATGTACTTATATTTGGAATTATCAATTAATTTTTATATGATTAGTTTATTTTTTTTATGTTTAATTATTTTATATACTTATATATTTATTATATTATAAAAATACAAAAATCTAAACTTGATAAAGCATAATGTTTTTTTAAGCATTATATTAAAAAATATAATTTTATAAAAAATAACAATTTTACTAAATTTGAGAGAATATAGTTTAGTTTAAAAGAAATGAATTTAATGGAAAATACCACAAAATATTATAAACTAAGGAATACATCTATTGATGTATTTATGATTGCAATACATTATAAAAAATTTGAGTTAATAAATAAAATAATCAATACATTATTCATTAAATTACATTAGAATAAGAAATTTATAGATAATTGTTCTTTATGCTTGTGTTGTTGGCATCATGAAATTTAACAAGACAATTTGTACTGGCCCATTAACCCTTCCAATCTCCAGCCCACGTTTCCAATGTTTATCTGAGTATAGCCGATTAGCTAATCATTATAAGTTGACATATTTAATGGGCTTAATCCTCTAGCTTAAACCCTCAAGGCTCTACCCTTAAGCTAAGCCCAATTGAAGGCTGTCACTAGCCTACAAATAACCAATTGGAACAGGCCTATTCTACTACCCAGTGAACCAAAAACATTTCTATTATTGAGATTATAAAGCCGGTCTAATCATGACACATAATGCAAGATTTGTTAAGATTCTTTAGCCTACCTCCTTTGGTGTATATGTTTTCTTATCTGATGGTTTAATTTAAATACATGTCTAGATCCAAATAAACACTTAAAAGACCAAAAGGATTATGCCAAAATCATGGGTCAAATAACAGAGTTGTTTGTCAAACTCGATACGTGATTGATGGCAGCATGTAGAAACATCTTCAACACAATAGGCTGGACTACACCTGATTCTCCCACTTTTACGTAGCCTATTCTTATGACACCATGTGAGCACCGACATTTCCAGCTGCCATCAATCACTACCAATGTTCTTTCGTCTACACCACATTCATTGATTTTATCAGTCCCGTCTCCAATAAAAATACGCCACGCAAGCAACACACCGCCACGATATTCCTATCAATCAACTTTTATTACAAAACACCAATCGAGTGCAGCGGTAACAACTATGAGTTCCCGCACCTGAATATTTCTCGGACGCGCTATCACCGCAAAAAGCCTTAATTTCTCCCAATCAAGTTTGCCTTCACTTTACTCCTTTTTTACTCCCTTCCTCTTTATCATAACATCGCATTTCAATTTCATTTCATCTCTCTTTCTTCAAGCACAATGGCTCGATTCGTGTTGCTGTTCGCTCTCTGCGTTCTCCCGTCCATTATAGCCGCCGCTCGCCCCGCCAGAAATCCTTTTGAAGTAGAAGGTTCCGTCTATTGTGATACTTGCCGCGCTGGTTTCGAGACCCCCAAAACTACTTACATCGCTGGTATGCCTCCGTCTCTCTTTCTTTTTATTTTCTCTGTGCATTTTCTTGCCTGTAGATTGCTAGATCTGTGAGTGAGTTCCTACTCTTTACACTTGAAGAATAAACAATAGGACAAAATATATGGCCTATTGACCAAGTGTAGTCTCGTTTTTAATTAGTATTTTCCTAGATCTGGTCAAGGAAACACAACCCTGTTTCAAATAATTAATTATTAAGACAACTATATAATGTAACTCTTTATTATTTCTCGATTAGCCATCTAACATGTCGTTTGCCCTGAATGCCGTGAAATTGAGGTCATTTTGCCGTCAGTACCGCTGAATGTGCAAGAAACCGCTGTGATCTGTTTCTTGAAAGCATAATTGAGTCTAATTGCTTTATTAATTGCTTGTAGGAAATGCTAACAGAAGTTTTCTTGATTTTCTCGTGTTAATATATTTTTTTCCATTTCCTTGATTTTATTCTGCTTAAATTTAGATGGTATAATTCTACGAGTGCGCAGTAAAGAAAATGGCGCCTGATTTCTAGGCTGTTCTTTAAATTATAAATTTTATGTTAATTGCATCCGAATTTGTCGTAGCAATCTGAAAATGTGAGCTCTTGTACTGTTCATAAAATCAAGGCAAATACATATTGGGATCCCTGAATTTCTAACTCCGTCTCTGTTTGTTCCATCAACTTGTATTCTGTTCCATGAAGTCCTTAACTTTTACTTTATTCCACGTCGGATCCATTTTTGACAAAATAAATTAGATAATTATGTTACTTTAGCACAAATTAGATCCCTAAATTATCAATTTTTGTTCTGTTGAGCCGCAATTTGGACTCAAATATATACTAGAACAAGCTTAAGAACTCAATAGAACACAATAGAAGTTGAGGTTCTAAATGGAAAAATTTAAACCAAAAATTAGAGGACCTAAAGATGGTTTTTGCGTAAAATGAAGCTGCGTGTGTTAAAATACCAGAAGATGATCATTGAGATTGTTGGTTTTGAAATAGGTGCCAAGGTGAGAGTGGAATGCAGGGACAGGAAGTCAATGGAACTTGTATACAGCAAGGAAGCAACAACTGACTCAGCAGGAAAATATAAGATCTTTGTCGATGAGGATCATCAGGACCAGCTATGTGATGCTATGGTAGTTAGCAGCCCCATGAGGAACTGCAGATCCCCAGCCCCTGGCCGTGAGCGTGCCCGTGTTATCTTGACTGGTTTCAATGGCATTGCATCCAACAAACGTTACACCAATGCTATGGGTTTCATGGTGGAAGAAGCCATGTCCGGTTGTGCCGAGGTTCTCAGGCAATACCAAGAGTCTGAAGATTAGATTTTCGTTTACATTTCTCTTTCCCTTTCCCGTGGTTGCCTATTGTATGATCTATTTATCTATATAATTATCTGCATTCTTATGTTGTTTATGCACTTGAGGACTATTAATGTGTCTTGTTACTGGACTCGTGCTTGGCTTATAGTATATTTTTAGTCATCATATTTTGATTGGATTTGTTTATTCTTGTATCTTGTTCGGTTAGCCAATGAATCTTACTCTGCAAATCTTGGGCCTGGTGAATTGTTTATTTTATATTCTTGTAGCATGTATGTCTTGCAATGTGTAAAATTTTCATGTTGAATCTCACCATTTGCAAATCCAAACGGCTGAAATGTTTTTTAGCAATCTAGAGAGTAATAAACCTAATTGATTATCCTTCAATGTATGTTGTGGATGTTGAGTACATGCAATTATTAATGGGCGAAATTTGGGTAGCCCTTTCAAAGCTTCTTTTACAAGAAAATGGAATTGAATAAAGAGATATGTTGGATCGAGCCCATTGTGGCGCTCGTTTCTCCTTTTGCACAATGCTCTGATGTTGTTCGACGATAAATTGGGCCAGTTTCATATTTTGTTGTCCAATCTCTTTTAATTTAAAACATATATATATATATATATATATATATATATATATATTGGCACATGCTTCCTGAAAGAAGCCTACCTTCTTTGAAAAACAGAATTGGAAAGGCATCTACAAAAATTTGAAGAGTAAAATAGGAAAACAAAATAAAGTAAAGCATAATTTAATTTTACATAATTCTGTTTGGATTGTCCAAGCTTAAGCTTAATCGATTTTTCTGATACGGATTCTCAAGGACACACAACGATTCAGTTAAAAGAAATATGTATATTAATATTTGATTTTATCGTATATTGATGTTGTTATGTTCCTGATATTTGTTTAGGGATACTAATTTCAGTTTTTGATGTTGGAAAAAAATCAACATGACCAATTCAAAGCAATAACCAAGTTTAAGAGCAGAACTCATTTGCTCCATCATTTTTATTCTGTTAAAGCAAATGCATCATAGTTGTACGGTTTGAATTCTGAGTAATTTTATTTTTCCAAACCTTCTTTGTGAATTAAAATTTAATTATTGAAATTATAGACACGTAAATTAACTCAAACCCAACAACTCACCCAAATCCACCCAAAAAAAATTGACCCAAATCCAACTCAACTAAAAAATTGATCCATTTAAACACATCCAAAATCTACCCACATAAAATACAACCCATTTGGGTCATTCTTCCTAGACCCAATGGGTGTTTGTTCTTTTTTTTTTTTCATTATTTCTTGAATATTAAAAATTTTTGTCTTAATGAACAAGATCTTTTACTTATATTGTCCCGCTGTATTATTATTGTGTAATGTGTATGCGTATTTTGTTGGTTAGATTTGTAATAGCCGAGTTATCGGGTTAGTCGTGAATAGTATTTTTCGACGGTAAATAGTGCATTGTAGACAAAAATTACACCCGGAGATAAAAAAATATTTTATTTGACTATAAAAAAATACTAATCATAAGGAGTCTGAGGGTAAAATTTGGAAAAAAAATAAGCTCAAATAGATCTCTAAAAGTCAAAAAAAAAAAAAAAAAGGCCAGCCCGTTTTAAATGGTACCCAGTTGGACCAAGGTTTGATTAGATCTCTAAAAATAGCAAATGACTTTTAAAAATTATTTTAATGGTATATATAGACTTAAATTAATATTTAGAAATTTTTGACAGCAAAAAATTAATTTTTTGGTAACACTAAAAATTATCGAAACGGACTGATTTAAATGTACCAAATCGAGAAACGGACTCTGTTTGAGCTGAAAATTTGCAGGGAAACTAATTTATATATTTTAAGAATTATAAAATTAATTTTGGGAGAAATTGAGATTAGAAAATGAGTGAAATAATTTAGGATTACATAATTGGCTTAAAAATGAAAAAAGTGTCACTTGGTTTATGAATTATTGTGTTGTTGTGCACCTGTGTGTGACTTTAGATTGTTTGAATTGCAAGAAAGGTATGTTACATATATAGCCATTATACTGCCAAAATTTTTACCAAATGAATAGTAAATTGGACAGTTATAACTCAACCGATATTCCGATCCATTTGGATATTTATCGACCCATTTGAGCCAATATTTTTATAATAATTTTTTTAGTATCCCGTTATTATATCGATAACGACCCAAACTCATCCAACCTATTTGAGTATTGATCCATTTATCGCCTATATATTTTTGACCCAACTCAAATCTGCCCAACCCACCCATTTTTCACCTATAATTGAAAAGCTTTTCTTTTTACAACTTGTCCCGTCGAATTTTTTGACTCTTTCATATCTGCAAACGGAACAAACATGACATACATAGCATAAAATAATCATATGCTAACAAGCCATATTATTGAAAATATTCAATGTTTCATTTCTAAAAAACTGTTGGACACTGTACACATAATAGTACTGGATCAAATATCTTTGAGTCTCATTAAAATTATATATGCACTACTTAGTTTGTTTATGATGATTATTATTATCGTCATTTTATGTTTTAAAATAGACTCACTTATGCATATATATATGATTAAAGTGGGACATATTAAGAAATGGGAAGATGAGTTTACATGACAAAAGCACGTGTTTCCGTCAAACCCCACCACCATTCTCAGTCGACCGAGTTAGGTGTCGTTAATGGACTTTCAAAGGCTGCTTTTGTTTGGTAATAACAATAACAATAATATCAAACTTAATAATACTAATTTTTATTTCTCTAAGGGTCATGCTATGAGTGTTTGGTCCCTCTTGCTTCTTGAAGGGCTGTTGAACTTCATCTTACCTTCTCTTTTCTTCATAGGATAAGTAATGCAAAGACTTAATTAATTTTTTAATTTTAACATTTCTATATAACTATTATCAATTTTTCATATCATCCATATTTATTTTAATTTGGAGATAATCTTTCATCATATTATTATATCAAACTAATTTATATAATTCGCATATTCTACTAATTAAATGCTGGTTACTTATTAATTAGTTGATTTATTTAAATCTTAAGAGAGTTATTTGCACACAATACAATTACTCAAATCGTGACAGTTACTTTGTCTAGTTAATGGTTACGCTATGTTTTTACATTTTGTAAGTATTTGCGAATTTGCCTACCCTAAATGCTATCGATTTTGGGTAACTTGTTGCCTGAGCTATGGAAATCTTAGTAACAAGTTTGGTCATCACCATCATCACATGAACATTCGGTGATAAAATTGATTCTAATGTACTTATACATATATACTAGATTCAAACTTTCATTATCCATTAAACATTCATAATAAATAATTAAATTACCTGACATAGATTAAATTCGACTTGCAATCTTAAATCTTATATAAAGAAAATGAAAAAAATCATAATTAGGTCTTAATATTATTTTAATAATCTATTTATTTCAAATTTAATATTTGAACAAAATTCACCTGAAATTTTCAATTTACTGTTATTTGATCGTATTTCATTCTAAAGAATATTCGCTTTCACATTTTCTTTATTCGGCATAAATCAATAAAATTCTCGTGGATAAACAAAGTCAAAGGAGCTTTATTAAAAATAAGTCAAAAAAAGAAGGCTGTAACCTCTCCATGCCAGTTGATGTTTACTTTACAAACGCGACAGAGTTAAAATTGGAAATTCATTTCTCCAAACATTAAATAAAAATTAAAATCCATCAGATCAATTTTTTTTTTTAAGTCTCGAATACAAAACGAAAGATCCCCGATAAAAACAAAAAGGGTGTAAATCCAATACTCCCTCATAAATTAAATACGCAACCAAATTTCCGTCTGTTCGCCAACTTGAGAAACATAGAAAACTTGTCATCTCATTGTTTTTTTACATCAACACATCTGAAAGACAGAAACTTTCGATGTCCTCTATATTCATGATTCCATTTCAATACACACCCAACTAACCCATTTCCCTTCTTCTTCTCCTTTTGTGTCCTTTTAATTGAAATGGATGTTTAAAAGCTTAGACCTTTCCGGTTTCGTCTTCTTCTCCGCCACCTTTTTCTCGTAATAAACTCTCCCATTTCTTGCATTTCCCTTTCTCTCCCTCGATTGCTCCGCTGAGGGCCTATTTAACCAGGTCTGATTCTTCTCCCCATTTCTTTATAATCTGAAGTTTACATCTTTGTTGCATTTCCTTATTTTCTTGCTATTTTTAATTTCTGGGTTTCGTTTTTTAAGGTTAGTTTGAGGCCTTTTAATCCTTTTTTTTTTTTTCTGATACATTAGATGCTGGCTTTATACGTTTGTCAAATTTGAGATTTTGATAAGACTTGGATTTTCGATTCGCCAGTTTTGACCACTCTCTGTTTCTAATAAGTAATAATGGCAGCACTCTTCAAATAGATCTATATTTGAGATTGAATCGATTATCATTAATTAAAAGCTTTTAGCTTGAACATGATTATGGAATTGTTGAATGGTCTTACTTTAAGTGGGTTCTAAATGCCTTTTTTTTTGTGCTGTGAGAGAAGAATATGCTATATGCTGTATTATAATGCTCTCTGAGACTGTACATGATGCCTTTTGCTTTATTTATAAATTTGAAGTAATCGAAGTAGGTGATGTGTTAATGTATATTTACTTTTGCAATTAATCATAACCATTGCTTACTGTTTGTTGAATTTTAGAATGGCCAGTGCTGTGTTTCACCAAGCATTAGGGACTGTTCAATCCCATCAACAGCTCCATAACTCTGGACTTCATCAGGAGTTTGGGAGTGTTTCCATTTCAAAATGTTTTAAGGTCGATATTAGATTGTCAACGTCAAGACAGGGGAATTTTAGCTCTGCAAAGAGGAATCTCAGTATTGTCCAGGCCTCGACTTCTCAAACTTCAGTGGTTGATCCTGTTTCAACCCCTTCAAAAGACAGCTCTAATGAAGTCAAAAAGAAAAAAAGTAACACTTTCATTTTGATTTATGATAATTATGTCAAATGATTGAATGACTTCATTATTCTCGTTGATGTATATTTGGCATCTCCTGAGTTGAAAACTGGAGTTGTGTACCTTTGTTGTTAAATCTTCTGATTTTTGTAACCTAATCAATTCAGGTGAGGCAGCTTTGATACTGATTAGGCACGGCGAGTCATTATGGAATGAAAAGAACCTGTTCACGGGTTGTGTTGATGTGCCGCTAACAAAGAAGGGTGTGGAAGAGGCAATTGAAGCTGGTAAGAGAATCAGCAATATACCTGTAGACCTGATATATACTTCAGCCCTGATTCGTGCACAGATGACTGCCATGCTTGCCATGACCCAGCACCGTCGAAGAAAGGTAATAAAAAGAAATGCCTGATTTAGGTGTTGGGAAATATTTTGTTTAGCATATAGGGTTCAAATCTTGGAAGCTATTACTTTCTGTATATTTTTATCTAATGGAATTAATAGTATAGTAAAACAAATCTTTAGGAGGTCCACAAACTCAGTTATGCATCTGTACAACAATGCGCATTAACGTCCTGAAATTTATCCAACAATTCAGTTTTTAACGCCTTTAAAAAAATTGTTCAAATTCTTGTTTATTTACTAACCTGCTTATGAACTGGCAACAGGTGCCGATCATTATGCACGGTGAGAATGAACAGGCTAGGAGATGGAGTCAAATTTTCAGCGAAGACACGCAAAAGCAATCAATTCCAGTTATAACAGCTTGGCAATTAAATGAAAGAATGTAATGTTATTGTTCCCTGGTTTTTCCTTTTCCCTGTAGCCCTCAATTCAACTTTTTATTTTATATTTGGCAACCTATAAATTATCTTTTATAGGTATGGGGAACTGCAAGGTCTTAATAAACAAGAAACAGCAGATAGATTTGGGAAAGAAAAAGTTCATGAGTGGCGGCGAAGTTATGACATACCTCCACCCAATGGTGAGAGCTTGGAAATGTGTGCTGAAAGAGCAGTGGCTTATTTTAAAGATCAGGCATGTATTTTGCCTAGTTTTTTCTTCCCTCTATATTTAAGATTCAAGTGATCGCATATCACTCAACAGTGTCTAACAGCAAAAAAAATCCATTGCAGATTGAACCCCAGCTTCTATCTGGGAAGAATGTAATGATTGCGGCCCATGGAAATTCGTTAAGATCCATTATTATGTATCTTGACAAATTAACTTCCCAGGAGGTGATTGGCTATAATGATATTGCAATGTCATAAACTTTGTGGTTTTTGTTTCTCTTGCTTTATCACATATGAAGTTAAATTTTGTTTCTTTTATATAACAGGTTATAAGTTTGGAACTATCAACTGGAATTCCTATGCTTTACATATTTAAAGAGGGGAAGTTCATAAGGAGGGGAAGCCCCATAGGACCAACTGAGGCAGGGGTCTATGCATATACTAGGGTATGCAAGTTCTTGTCATTGCCATTCATTATCTCCTCTGTAATTGATGATTACCAATTTTTCCATAAGTTTCACAGTTGTCAGCATCTTATGGTTGATTGTGTTAATTAGAATTTACCACTGTCCTCATGGTTCATTTAGTAGTTGAGAGCAAATTTTTAAGTCGTTCTTCTCCTTACTGATTGTGACATGAATCTCTCTCTCCCTCTCTCTGCTTTGTGGAAAATACATAGCACCACTGTCCTTTTGTCAATAAAATAGAGTTTTTTGCTTCGCATTCATAATGAAATTTCTCTGTTATTCATTAAAAGGTCTCCAGATGATTATGAGCATGAACTGTTCTTGTGTTAGAGTGGTAAAGTTGGGACGGGGTTGTCACTCTGCTTTTTCATGGATAGTTTTAGAGAACCTATATAATTTTTCAAATTCTGAGTGATGACTTTTACCATGTACAAAATGCTACAGACTTGAGATCCAGATTAGATTCGGGGAATGATATTGCAAAGTGCTCTGTAGCTTTTTATAAGCACGCACAGTGAATATATGATTGTAATATGTAGTTACTTAAAAGAAGTGGTATAAAGGCAATAAAATCAGAAATATTAGGTTAATGAAGTAATCAACTTATTGCTTCAGCATTTGATACTTATGGATATACTTGGCATTCAAGTACACTCTGCTGGCTTATAAGAAAAAAGCAAACTAATGTGTTCTGGAGGAAAAACATTTTGCATGACTGGCACCAACCTGGTGACTGGAATTTAGTAAGACAATGTTTGGTAGGAACACAAAGAATATACACGGATGCGCATAAATTATACCATGCAGATACACATTGCAACATCTACTAAGAAAACTTTGGTATGATTTGAGTGCATCAATTATTTATATGTTTTGGCATCATACAACTTTTTCTCGTGTATTCTTGGAATTGTCATTCAGAATAACTTGATCATAGACAAACTCATGAGCTGTACAATGTTACCTACAAAGCATAGTTGTACTTGATTTTAACATTATTTATTTATTTACAGAGTACAAGTGCATACTAATGGGACTTCTGAGAATTATTAGATATGTTGTTTGAGTTGATTACTTTAGAAGGTTAGATTGATCTTATACATATCATATACAAATGAGAATCTGAGTGATAACAGCTCGGTTTCCGAACGGTTAGATAGGATCAACTTTAAGTCAATGGTCAAGTTAGAGATTATATGGGGAAAACTGGATGTAAATACTAAGAGTAGGGAAAAAAATCAACCTGACATGTGAATTATTGAACTATTTATTGGACTCATAGCTTGGATGCTCATTGAGGTCAAGCTAATTAATCATCATTGATTGTCTGAACTGTTATGGAAGAATAAAGTTTGCTATCATTATGGGAGTGTAAATGTCTAAACCGTTATGAAAGTGCAAAGGTTGTAACGCTCTAATTTTGATTCGGACTCTGTCACTTAATTTGAGCTGACTATAATTCATGATCAATCCGAGCTGACTGATTGTATACCTTGTGGTTTCGGGCTGTCATCCAGAGTCTGATTATCACTAAGTATTAGCATGACATGAATGAACCACATGACAAAAGTATATGTTGCTACATTGGCCATGCCCTTGAGGTTGTGGATATCTCAGCCGTAAGAAAAAAATATATACCAAAGACTCGGTTCACTGTTGTGATTATCTCTATTTCTTTTCCTTTACCTGATTTGATCTCCTTAAAGCATTTAATAAACACGGTATTTTTGCTTCGTTGCTGCAGAGATTAGCTCAATACAGGCAGAAGTTAGATGAGATGTTGCACTAGTGTGCTCAAAAAATTGGTAAGCTTGACTGCCTTCTAAAATTTTATAGCTTCAACACAAGTTACCAATTTTTATTTGCTTTGCTTTAAACTGCTCCAATAACTTTGGATATGTGCTTCTTCAGTTCAGGGGCTACCTACTGTTGCATCACAATCTTCATAGCTGTTAATGACAAATCTGAACAAGAGAATGGAGGAAAGCAACTATTTCTCTCAATCACTAGGAGTAAAGCTACCTATTGCATTTGTGTAACTTTTTTGTTGGTCAATTGAGTCTAGTTGTTTTGAGTCTTTGCTCTTGCTCATGTTCCTTTCAGGGTATATATATGTGCCTGAAATTGGTTAAATTAAATTCTTGTAATAGATGGAGCAAAATAAGAGCTTCTCTGGTACACGATGTAGACCAGTTTAGCAATTGGAAAGTTGATAAAGTAATATCAAGTGTTGAATTTTTGCAATTTGCTCTTTGTTTTTCTATTTCCAGCAAAGCCATTAATAAATTCATTAGTTAGTATCTCTACATTTAGAAACAAGTGAAGTTCTCTCGTAAAAACACTCATCAATAAGAAACTATTATCCTGAGAGACAATTTGCCTTTCTAAATGTGAGGTTAGGCTAGTGTGGGTTTAGTGGACACTTCAATTTTGAATAATTTTTCTAATTTATTTTTTGAATTTTGATGAGCACTGATGTTCCACATGCGAAGGCACCAACAAATGTTGCATTCTAGGCAAAATATACATATTATATTTCAATAATGTTTACAAAAACGTACCAATTTGAAATTTGAATTAATTAGCAGGATTAATAAGACAAAAAAATATAACTTGTTAATATGTCCACATCCAACCACTGGATCTAAAATGGTGGGGTAGGAGTTGGAACCCCTTGCTGGTTAACGAAGCAACTAAATATGAAAAAAAGCTTCCACCAGAGTATACATATCTTATCCAAATCAAGTAACCCAAAAGCAAGTGTTGGTATACTATATATTTGGTGATGTATATATGTTTTAATCTTACATTTCATGTTGTTAATTTCAATATTATTGAAAAATATATCTTTGTTTAGATGTCAACAGTAAAGTTAAAATGCAAGTTTCTTTGTTCAATAATTACTATGAAGATAGTAGACAGTTTATTACTGTAACTGTGAATAAATTTAAAGATTAGATCTAATAAATGTTTTTAAATTTAATATTGACACATGACTTATTCGTTAATTTATTTTTATTTTTTTGAAGAAAAAATAAATAATTTGGAGTAGCTGACCATTGCCTAACTTCAAATCTACTTGCTTCATATGCTCACTTTGTTTCTTGAAGTGTTCACTTGTAAACAAAGCCAGAAAAATGAAGCTCCATAGCCTCTCTCTCTTGATCTTCCTTCTTCTCTTAATCTCGGCAGAGTCAGGTCAGCCTCCATTCTCCTGTGACACATCAAACCCATCAACAAAATCATATCCATTTTGCAAAACTTCACTGCCTATAAGCCAAAGAGTGAAAGACCTTGTCTCTAGGCTCACATTAGATGAGAAAATCTCCCAACTTGTTGACACTGCCCCTCCAATTCCCCGGCTTGGCATCCCCACTTACCGGTGGTGGTCGGAGGCCTTACATGGCGTCGCTTTCCTCCCGGATGTCACCGAAAGACAAGGCATCCATTTCAATGGAACCATTAAGTCTGCCACAAGCTTTCCTCAAGTTATCCTCACTGCTGCTTCTTTTGATGCCTATCTATGGTATCGCATTGGTCAAGTAAGTTATAACATAAATGACCTTAGGATTGTATAAATCTTTGCAGTTTATGATTGGTTTTTATGGATGTGAAGGTGATTGGAACGGAAGCAAGAGCTATATATAATGGTGGACAAGCAATAGGCATGACATTTTGGTCACCAAATATAAATATATTTAGAGATCCAAGATGGGGGAGAGGGCAAGAAACACCAGGAGAAGATCCAATGGTTACTGGGAAGTATGCAGTTTCATTTGTTAGAGGAGTTCAAGGTGATTCTTTTGAAGGAGGAAAGCTTGGGGATCAGCTTCAAGCTTCTGCTTGCTGCAAGCATTTTACTGCTTATGATTTGGAGAAATGGAATGGCACTAATAGGTTCATCTTTAATGCTAGAGTGAGTTCTACACACTTCATTATCTTAAAATTATGCTATTAGATACAAATGAAAGATTCCTTATTGGTCAAGGTTTATTTCTTTAATTAGTGGTTGTTTAGTTAGAGAAGACTAGCATTGGTTGGAACCTGTGTTGGATCTTGGTTTCGAGTTTAATATATTTTTATCATGGTTACACAGATCCAGGTTGGTGAGAACCTTTCTTGGACATGTAGTTTTTAAATTTTAATATATTTTGTCTTTTTTTCTTTTTTTATTTCTTAATAGGTTTATATGTATTGAGGGTCTGTTCCCTCATTTATGTTCCTTGTTTTCTGTTTTCAAAATTAAAATTAGAAAAACCAGTTGTAGAAACAACCTTTTTCATATTCTAAGTATATATTATATTCAAATAAATTTCCAAATTAGAATGTGCTTAACTTCCGGTTGTCTGGGTTTAGGTCACACTGCAGGACTTAGCTGATACATATCAACCACCATTTCATAGTTGCATAGAAGAAGGGAAAGCTAGTGGGATAATGTGTGCTTATAATCAAGTTAATGGAGTTCCAAACTGTGCAGATTACAATCTATTATCTAAGACGGCCAGAGGACAATGGCACTTCAATGGGTAACGTACAAAATAAAGCATTGATTGGTTAATGAATCAAGGGAACTTTTCTTTGGATTAACAACAGATGCTCAATTTTTTTTTTCTTAATTTAAATATAATCAGGTATATCACATCTGATTGTGACGCAGTCTCCATTATTCATGATGATCAAGGATATGCTAAAACACCAGAAGATGCAGTTGCAGATGTGCTTAAAGCAGGTATGCTAAACCAAAGTCTGAGTATGATACATAAAGAGAACCGATAGCGTTATGATATGAGATGAATAAAGGAAACTTGTTTCGCGGACAAAATGTAGGGATGGATGTGAACTGCGGTGATTATTTGAAGAACTACACAAAATCAGCAGTTCAGAAGAAGAAAGTGTCGGTTGCTGATATAGACAGAGCCCTTCACAATCTCTTCTCCATTAGGATGAGGCTGGGATTATTCAACGGCGATCCAGCTAAACTACCTTATGGTAAAATTGGATCAGATCAAGTTTGTTCTGGAGAGCATCAGGCACTAGCCCTTGAAGCAGCTAGAGATGGCATTGTTCTGCTAAAGAACTATAATCAGCTTCTCCCTCTTTCAAAATCAGTATCATCTCTGGCAGTGATCGGTCCCAATGCTGATAATGCAACAATACTTGTGGGAAACTATGCAGGTCCCCCATGCAAAACTGTTACACCATTGCAGGGACTGCAGAGTTATGTTAAGAACACTAGGTACCACCCTGGCTGCAGCACGGTTGCATGTCCATTGGCTACAGTTGACCAAGCAGTTCAAATAGCAAAAGGTGCAGATCAAGTGGTGTTAGTCATGGGACTTGATCAAACACAAGAAAGAGAAGAACTAGATCGTGTTGATTTGGTGCTTCCAGGGAAGCAGCAAGAGCTGATAACAACTATTGCACGAGCTGCAAAGAGACCTGTTGTTCTGGTGCTTCTTACTGGAGGACCATTAGATATATCTTTTGCCAAATATGATCAGAAAATCGGAAGCATTTTATGGGCAGGTTATCCAGGTGAAGCTGGAGGAACTGCACTTGCAGAAATCATCTTTGGTGATCATAACCCAGGTGAACTATACGTGCTAATACAGAATAATTTTATTCATTTACATGAACGCCAAGACAAAAACAATATTGCATTGCTTTAGTATTGTCGACTCACTGACACTTGCTATGCTAAAATGCAGGAGGAAGATTGCCAGTGACTTGGTATCCACAAGATTTCACCAAGGTACCGATGACAGACATGAGGATGCGGCCTCAGAAATCTTCTGGCTATCCTGGCCGTACTTACAGATTCTATAAAGGAGAAAAAGTTTTTGAATTTGGTTATGGTCTAAGTTACTCAAACTACTCTTACGAGTTCGTCTCTGTTAAACAAAGTATGGTCTACTTAAGATCGTTAAATGATAGAAAGGTTAAAAACTCAAAACCAGTCAATTATAGACTAGTATCAGAATTAGGGTCAGAATTCTGTGAAAAAAGCAAGTTTTCAGTCACTGTAAGAGTTGAAAATCAGGGCAACATGATGGGCAAGCATCCTGTGTTGCTTTTCGTGAGGCAGTATAGGCTTGAAAGTGGGAAGCCTATGAAGAAGTTGATTGGATTCCAAACTGTAAAACTAAATGCAAAGGAGAAAGCTGAAATTGAATATAAGCTAAGCCCTTGTGAGCATCTTAGCAGTGCAAATGAAGATGGTTTGATCGTGATGGATGCAGGATCTCAATACTTGCTTGTTGGAGACAAAGAATACAAAATTAATGTAATTGTTTGAAGCTAAGAAACGACTCTTCAAACATGGTGGATGTATCAGCTCACAAAAAAAAAAAAAAAAATCCTTCTCTAGCATGAATTTGGCTTCCATGAATGGATAGCCAATTTTAAATGCCTAAGCATAATAATGTCATATTTGAGCTCATCTTCTTCCTTTATTTTTTATTTTTATTTTCATTCGGACAAAAGAAAAGGTTAATGACCAACACTGCTTACAAAGATAATTACTGTTTGAAAAATTCTAGTATAGGTTAAGTTATTCTCGACATCTAACTCCAGCTAACAAAAAATAGTTATACTTGACCAAATGGAAAAAGATAGGAAAGGAATGAAAAATATCAAAACGTGATCATTGACATAAACTAGAATCAGACCAGAATGATGATGCTTTGGGCGGTCAGATATTAAAACTACTTGTTGGCGGCGCATGCCCTTTACTTCACTTGTATTACCACTGATAATAAGCTGCATTAATATCTAAAGTTTCTGTCAAAAGCAAAATGAGGCATATGTAATTGAGCATGGATTCCCTAGCATAGAAAAGACATTGTAAAGCTCGTCTAATTTAAGTCTTTCAGTGTTGCTCACTCAAAATGGTTCTACTGTTTTACAACCATTTCCTGTCGTTTCTTTGAATCCAGTAAGTAGGGCCACCATATATAACTTGTCTGCTGCATCAGTCAACAGATGCAATGCCACTGAATGCACAAATCTTGTGATATTAGCTTGTCGTCAAGACCTATAAAGTAAGGGTATTGAAATACATCATCCTGGACTCTGTCAAGCAATCAAAGTACCTTAAAGTCCCACTTCCACTTATTTGTTAATAAGTATTTAGGTGGTACAAGTCATTCCATTGGAATTAAAGCTTTGAACTTTGACTCGAGATTACAATTTCACTCCTTGAAGAAACATGAAAAGGATGGCTATTCCTCAGTAAGATCTTTAATGGATGATAACATCGTATTTTTTATTAACAAAACAAAAAGGATGCTTTTTATGCAGTGGGCAATGATAAAAGAGGTACAAAAAAACTAATACAATTACAAAGAATGATTATGGGGATCATAATCCCTTTTTATCTTGCACAATAACTACAAGACTGTCAGACAAATTTGTATAAGCTATTTCATTAATTATAAAAAAGGAATGCTGTCATTCTAACAGAACTTTATAACTAGAATAATGTACAACAAGTGATGTAGGACAGATATTTGTCCACTCATCATCCTAAACACCTCGGACGAAGTTTATTTGCCAAAAACCATACTGTCAATAACAGAACCAGAAAAGAAGTATACACTATTAATACGTGAGATTCTCTAGCGAGAGCACAGTAGCTGACACTTACTGCTTTCCCATCGCTGGGAAAGGTGGCAATAATAAAACCAGGGTCATCCTTCACTTTCCAGGTCATTGCAGGAACAGTTATCTCACGTGTCCCATCTGAGTGAGTGTGATCACAAAATTCATGAGTGTGTGCACTGAAAATGATTCTGCAAGTAATCATCATATATATTGGGTTAGATAGAAAGATCGGAATGAATGGGATTGAGAGAAAATGAGAAAACACCAAAACAGCAATATGGGTATTTTCATTTCGTAGGTCTTTTACACTAATTAAAAGTGAAACATAGCATCGACAATTTATTCACTTCCAAAATAAATCATGGCATTTAATTGTCCTCAACATGAAGATCCAGAACAGATATGCAAAACACAAAATTTTCTAAAGTATTGCAGACAATTAATTATTTATATAAAAAGATTACACGCAAAAAAATGACCGGATGATGCAATGTTGAATTACCTTGGTTTGAGAGCTTGAAATATATATTCGGTGGCATTCAGCGGGACAGTATGCGATAAACTATAAGGTCCACTACTGGTAGAACCCCTGGAGGAAAGAATAAAAAAAAGATCAAGAAATAGAAAAATATATTCATCAAATCTAAAACCAAAAATGATAGAAAATAATAGAAAAATATATTCATCAATTCTAAACCCAAGAATGACAGAAAATAGTAGAAAAATATATACATCAAATCTAACACCAAAAATGACAGAAAATAAAAAGGCTCATGAAAACACAATAAATTCAGATGGCAATACATAGCAACACTTGTATTGATTACAATTCCATAATACAAGCTTAGTTCCATTTAAATCCTCCATCCAAGGTTATCTTCATATTTGATATTAGCTTGCTCGTAAAAATGAACACAAATATCAGAAAAAATTCTAACAGACTGGACATGCCACATCAACTGAAACATAGAGCAGTTCGCAGTGAACAACAGACAGACAGACAGACAAACCATCATCAACTTGAAAAAGGTCAAAGAAACTCGTTTAAACTGCAATTCCTATAGATATTGCTGTAAAATCTCATAGAATAGAGATGCAACACAGACATAGACCTGCTTTCTGGTGCACTTGACCAATGTTGGAAGTAACTGGAAGCTTCCTCAAATTCCCTACAACTGTCATTCTCTGTCCTGTGCAAGGGAAAATGAAGTAAAAGGACAGGACCAGATCCAGATGATATCACATTTTCCCTCCACCTAATGCTATCAGGCAATTCTCCAAAATATCCAGAATCAGCCATCACTTCTGATGCAGCTTCTGTTTCCAAATGAAGATCTACGCTTTCTGTTTCTATTGCCCTTTCGACACTAAACCGTAACTTATTACGGCCACAAAGCAATGCAACAGCATTAAGAGAGACAAAACTAACATTACCAATTTCAAAGGCACCGCAACCAGATGAGTCCAAACCGGGAAAACCCCTAGCTATCCAACGAACAGATCTTGCATCAAGCTTACTGCATTCCCCAACATCCCTATCACCAAGAACAACATGAAATGGGAGCTCGAGAAAGGGTCCCAACATTCCATGAAACTGATGTAGCACTGAAGCCCATCTATTTTTTGTCAATCCAAATCCTTTAGCCGAAACGTCTCCCAGCACTACCAGCATATCAGGCCTCAAATTATAGAAAGATTTCTGCTTTACGCAATAGCAACACATACATTGTTAGTTCATATAAAAGAAGAAAAAGATGAGCAATTAATCAAACACAAAGCAGAGAGAGTCGATTTGTATGCCCTGAAAAACTTGACAACTTTGTGGAATATTTTATTTTATGCCCCCATCAATTGAGAAATTAATCAAACACAAACCAGAGAAAAAAAGGAAGAATTTGTATACCCTGAAAAACTTGGACATATAATAGTCTCTAAAATATTGATTAAACAAGCCAGCTTCAGAACCAAAGAGAAGCAAATTGGCGACCATCATGACTTTCAAATCTTTCTGGGAGTTCTCGACTGCAACGACGTCGTCTTGGTGATTGGGTACGAGGATACAAGTAGGAAAAGAGACCCATTCTTCGTAGAGGAAGAGAGAGACGAAGAGGAGCAGAGGCAGAAGTGGCTTCCAATTACAAGTGGAAAGGTCCATTGCTGTAGAGTGGGACACGGGAGATGGAATTTAGGGTTTCTGTTAGCAGCCATTGTTGTGGATTAATGACTCTATCAATGTCATTTCGTTGGGAAGGAGATTGAGATCGAACTGAATCAGATCTCGCCCATCTCCTTCTGTTTATTTTGTTAAAGTTGGTTAAAGTTCAGTTTTTCCACGTCGATTTTTCTTTTCCTACGCTTTTTTTTCTCACTTTTGAAACTTTAATTAATGCACCGGTTAAAATTAAGCGTGGGTATGTACCGGTTAATCGGTACATTAATTTTAAAAAAAATCAGTTTATTAATATTAATTTTTTGAAATTTCAGTTCATTAATCAGTTTATTACCATTGTTTAATCAGTCCATCGATTTCAGATTTTCGAACCGCTTAACCAATATTTTTCGGTTATCTATTATAATTATAAAATATATTTATAAAAAAATTAAATTGTCGAAAATGCGTAAAATTTAAAATTAGAAAATAAACACAATCCAATATAATAATTAAATATGATATTCAAACAACAAATATAAAATAAAAATATTCAAAAATATTATTTTTACATATATTAAAAAATTTATTTTATTTTAAATTTTTAGTTAATATACTAAATTTATATAACTTTTCGAATATATTTTAATTTTAATTAATGAAAAACTGATATATCAGAAAATGATAAGAAATACTAAATATGTACATATTTAACAATTAATAAATTAACTAAAATAACTTTAAAAAACCTAAAATGAAATTGAAATATTTTAAAATAAATGAAAATTAAAAGGATATAAATAATTAAATATGAAAATAATGAAATAAAAAATTATAAAAAAATAAAAAAGAGTGAAATATAATTAATAAAATATAGAGGTGTTCATTTATTGGTTTCGGTTTGGTTAACCAATTTATAAGCTAAAAAATAAAAATCAGTCCATTAATATCAGTTTTTGTAAAATACTAAAATGTATATATTGAACAATTAATAAATTAACTAAAATAACTTTAAAAAAACTATAATGAAATTAAAATATTTTAAAGTAAATAAAAATTAAAAAAAATATAAATAATTAAATATGAAAATAATGAAATAAAAAATTATAATAAAAATAAAAAAGAGTGAAATATAATTAATAAAATATAGAGGTGTTCATTTATCGATTTCAGTTCGGTTAACCAATTTATAAGCTAAAAATTAAAAATCAGTCCATTAATATCGATTTTTATAAAATACTAAAATGTACATATTGAACAATTAATAAATTAATTAAAATAACTTTAAAAAAACTAAAATGAAACTGAAATATTTTAAAGTAAATGAAAATTAAAAGGATATAAATAATTAAATATCAAAATAATGAAATAAAAAATTATAATAAAAATAAAAAAAGATTGAAATATAATTAATAAAATATAGAGGTGTTCATTTATCGGTTTCGGTTCGGTTAACCAATTTATTAGCTAAAAAATAAAAATCAGTCCATTAATATCGATTTTTGTAAAATACTAACCGTTAATCATAAATATCAGTTCGGTTAACCTATTTTTCGGTTCGATTTATCGGTTAACCAAGTCCAACGGTCGCTAGTCAAAATCAGTAAATATGGATAGGTTAAATTTGAAATATTATGAACAGTTTAGGGGCTGTTTAGTTATGGAAAATAAAGCCAGTTTTTCAGAAAATTATTCAAAGAAAATTAGAAAATGGAAAATATTGTTTAGTTGTAATATTTTCTTATTTAAAAAATTAGAAAACTATTTTCTGAATTTTTCAAAATTAAACTATCGTATGGAAAAGACAAATATGTTTTCATTTTTTTGGTTTATTAAAAGAGAATTCAAATTCAACTACACTAATTTCTTTTCTAATTTATAAAATTGTAAAAAAAATGGAAAATGAAAATACAGATAAAAGAAGAGAAGTAAACATAATTTTCATTTTTTAATTTTTTATTTTAAAAAATAAAAAAATGTAAAACTAAAAAATGAAAATGGAAACTGGAAAAGGAAAATGGAAAACATTTTTTTAAACTAAACAGCCCCTTATTAATTTAAATTTTTTAATATTATAAAAATTTTTGAATTAATGTCGATTTATAATTTAAAAAAATGATATGATTTTTTTATTTCATTTATTTTAATACTTACTAATTAAAAAATTGATAATGATTTTTTAAGTACCATTTACCATTTTTAAAATTTTATCTATTTTTAATATTTTAGTATTGCTTGTATAAAATACTGTTTATGTTAAATATTTAATTGGCCTTAATAAATAAATATCATAAAAATTGCGAGACTAAAGTGTTGAAAAAAAAATTATTAATTTGACCATCATTTTAATTATAATTTATCACTTAACATATTTAAATTATTTTAAAAACATTATTATTATGTTAATATAAACATTATTTATTAATATTAGTTTCTTGAAAATTTTATTATAAATTTTATAATATGAATTATATTAAAATTTATATTTTAGTGAATTTTATCTTTTGACCCTTCAATTTCAATAATACCACGATTAAATTTATAATTCGTAAATCTTTACTTATATATATATATTTTTTATCTAGTACATCTTGAAAAACTATGGTACTTACCAGGAGTAACCAAAAAAATTGATTAATCGCAAAATTGGTCCGAAATTAAATTGAATTTTTCGGTTAATCCGTTCGATGGACTAGAGTTTGAGTTTTATTTTTAATATTTTTGGTTTCGATTTTTAGGTAATTGTTAACCGTTAGTCCATGATTAACAGGTTCATATTTATATTATATTTTTATTTTTATACCTTAATTTTTATTTTTTCATAAAATTTATATAATACTTTAAAATAAATTTAAATTATGTCATTCTTATATAATAACTCATTAACATTTGTATATATTATGTTTTATTATATATATTAGTGTTTATATTTTACTTGATAGTATTTAATTACATTGTCTTAATTATGTTTGAAGTCTATATTTTTATTTTTCAAAAAAAAAAAGTCTATATTTTTATATTTAATTTTGTCCAAAATTTTTCTTTAACTTATAATTAAGCAAGCTAATGTCCAATAATATCAAATTCACTTTATAATATTAGCCATTAATTTGTTAAATATTAATTTTAGCTACTATATTATGTTTGTTTTGTGAACTTTATTTTGAATTATGTTGCGTATTTGAAATTGAATTGAATTTTGTCTATTTTTTTATAATTATATATTATAAATTTAAGTGGTTAATCAAACCGAAAAATTGAAATCGATTGACTGATTAACCGAATATAATTGAATGATTAATAGTTAATAATTTTTAAAAACTGATATTAATGAATTTGTTAATTTTTTTGCTAATATATCGGTTCATGCTTGCCCTAGTACTTACTATTAGAAATGGCAGTGATCAGATCCTTTGAGCCACCAAATCGATTCTTACTCTAGTAGGACGGGTTTGCATATAATTAAATGGATTTAAGATGAATTTGAAGATTAATATTATTTCTATTGTCGAAGTTGGGCATAGATTACTAAGTTTTTGTTATTCAAATCCATTTATAAGATTTAACTGTCAATTTATTAAAATTGTTATATATTATCACATGTAAAATTTATATTATGTAATTTATATTTTTATATATAAAATATAATATGCATGTTGAATTAAAATTTATTACTTATATCATATGAATTAAAATGTTTTAGTTGAATTTTATATATTAATTGGATATTTAAATGGGTTGTAAAACTTATAATTATATATAATCGGTTTTGAGCTGTTGATATTTGGCATCCTCGACCCAAGCTTCTGTCGTTTTCATGAAGTATACAGAAGAGAAAAAGAAAAGAAGCTTCCCATAAATCCTAGTTTACGTAGTATTTTAATTATTTCCTGAATTATTCTTGATAACACGGCAAATGTCATCTGATCTCAGACTCATGGAGTCGGCCCAAACACGGGCAAGGCCAAGGTCCCATAGGGCGAAGCCAACAGACGCGAACCCTAATGAGGATCGATCGGACGATATGACGTTTCGTCTCATCAGTCGCCTGACACAAGGCAGTGATCACCTCAACCTTCTGCTCTCTGTCGTTTCGCCGGATGCCTACTCTGACAGCCAGAGATCACTCCCGTAGGCACTCAAGTGCCCCTCAACATCTCTTATAAATAGTCCAACCAGCGATGGCCTCGGGTATTTAACTCTAAGCACTCTTTCTCTAAACTTTCTCTCTCTAAAGTCACTGACTTAAGTTTCGGATTGTTTACACCCTGTCCGACCGGGCACTTTTATTTTCAGGTCGCTCTCACCCGATCGACCGTTTTCTCCCTTTCTAGATAAGGACAGTTCAAGGTTTTATCAATTCTAATAGAACTATCGAAGATTTCTCTCTTTTTTTTTTTTTTCCTTTAAAACCAATTTGGAGTAAATCGTAGTTAGGTACCTAACTAAATAATTCATCAACCATACTATATAGTACATAATATTACTTCGAGGTGAAGTTATTTGACATTTTGATCATTGTAATTGCATTTACATGGAACTAATCTCATGTCTATAGTAACCTATTGTTAAATTTTACATATTTTATAAGAAATTTGATCCAGGTTGTACAAAATGTCGATATTTATTTTAAATTTGAATAAATAGAGGGATAAATGTTTAATTACAATTATATGTAAATATTATCTACATATTTTGAATTTGAAACTGTCCACATTCATTAAATTTTTTTTTTTAAAGTAACACTCAACAGTTAAACTTTCTCTTTATTAATCATAAATGTAAATTAGTATTAATGCGTTTCTATAACCAAAGCGATGGCCAACTTTATAATCATATCTATTTTGTTACAGATTTATAGACTAATTAATAATAAAAAAAAAAAACTAATTTTGATTCTAAAAAAAAACTAATTTTACTTTCTAAATATGAATTAGCATTTTTTTTTTGTGTGGCATGAGTTATTGGAACTATAGATTAAAAAAAAAATATATATATATATATATATATATATATATATATATATATATATTGAAATGAAATCCGGTAAGATTTTTTTCTTCATCAACAGGCACATTCTTTTGCCATGCCAAAGAAGTAGGGGTGAGTAACAGTAGGTTTGGTTAAACAACCGAACCGAAAAACTGAATATCGAAATTTTATGATTTGAGCAAACCGAACCAAAGTTATATAATAACAAAACTCAAATTGAACATAAATTTTCGGTTGGTTCAGTTAATTATATAATCGAAATTTTAAAATTATAATTAAAAAAAATTGTGTATAAAAATTATACAAAATTATAAATCGTAAAATTATACAAAATTATAAATCGTAAAACTAAAATAAAAATATTCAAATTGAAAATAAATTAGTTAGCCATTCAAATTTCAAAACTTATAAAAATAAAGATACAATTTCAATTTTTAAATATAAAATAAATAAACTAATAATTATAGCTTTAATTAATAATTATACATTAAATAAATCGGTTCGGTTTTTTATGAGTTTTTGCCTTTCAAAACTAAAGTAACTGAATATGTTAGAATTTTGAAATTAAAACAGAGCCAAATTAAAAAAATTGATCGATTTGATTCGATTTTAACCAAAATTTGCTCATCCTGGGAATTTGTAATACATTATACTATTTCTATTTTGGCATTTCTCTTTGGATATATTAGATCCGACACAACAAAAGTAGCAAAAACGAGTTTCTCCAAAAAATCAATAAAAATTCTGAAATTATTTTTAAAACTCAAAATTACAAGGCTAATCTATTTATAGGTTGAGACAAACCATAAAATTATTAAAATCAGAAAAACTCAAAGAATTAAAATAAAATCTCTATATAAAACTTTAAAAAGGCCCCAAAACTGTTCGAAACAGCCTGATTTGGGCCCGCCACGAACGGTTACGTGTAAATCCCTCGCCAAAATCACATCATTTTAATATATTATGACCCTTTTAACTTCACTTGAGTCAAAAGTTATGACCCGTCAAACTTTTCGACCTTATCGTCGGTCGGCTCGGTCCAAAAAATCTACGGTTATCTACTCCGTGTCAAATTCTTCCTTTATTTTGGCACGCGAAGAAAATGCAGATTAGCTCTTTATGAGTTGGGGTAGTTTGATCCGTGCCATTGATGAGTTGTTGAAGAATAGTTGGAAGGTTAAAATCTGCCATGTGATGGAATTTCTGTACTGACTGGATGGCTAAACTTACCAATTTGTATCCATTGGGGTTACAGATTTTCAATGATCCGCCTATGGATTTGGGTGAAGTTCTTTATAATGATTATGTTGGTGTTCTGTTTTATAGAGTTCGTCCTGTCTAGTTGTTAGGCCTGCTCTCTTTTGTTACCAAAACAAAATGCATATTAGCTCTTTACAGGCTTTTTTGTCTTTTTGATAAGGGCTCTTTGCAGGCTTAATGTGGTCTAATTTAAGCAAAACATTACATAGTAATTGATTCAAAACTTCGTGTTAAATTACATTCAACTGAAATTTATTTAAGAGAAAAAAAAAACTGAAATTCCAAAAAAAATAAAAGAAAGAAAAGATATACCTGAAAAACCAAACCATATATGTACTGTATCAAACCCATTATTGCCTTTAAAATCGCCAATAATTTGTAGAGCCCCGCACGCTTTTTTTCGCACAGTATATCGTATTATATTGTTTATTGAAGCTCTATATTTTGGTTTTTTGATTGGATTATCTATATGCTATGAACGGCCACGAGACGAAATCCCTTTTTCCTATTGCCATCGGCCCAAATGAGATGCAAATGCAATTATATAACACAATAATGAAAATCTCCTTCTCAGCTTCTCGTACAAGTGATGACAAATATAATTTAAAACTATCGTTAATAAGGTGAGGAAGCCCGCAAAGGCCAAATTGTTATTTTCATCTCTAACTAGCTTGTAATATAATAGCAATTTTTTTTTTTTAAATTTACTTTCTTAAGCATAGGAGAGAATAATTGTTATTAGTTTAGAAAAATTCCACCATTATGAAAAAAATATTATAATGCATACCAATAATTATTTTGAGCTAATACATTTAAATCCAAATATAATATAAAGTAGGATTAGTTCCTATAAAATAAATAAGGATTAGCTAACCGGCTTTTCAATAGTATTCTTAACAAAACAAAACAAAAAAGTTTAGGGTTGCATATTATATTAAGTTTTCTCCTTGCTCTGATAACAAGTTTTTTCTCCTTGCCTCTGTTGCAAGATTTTTGTGCCAGTTTTCTTTTCCTTTATGGTTTCTACGACTGATACTGCTGAAATCACTCAAAGGTGTGAAAAGGTCAGTTTAACTGAAAAGGATGAAGAGGGTGTTGTTTTTTATGATGAGGATTTCATTGATGAGAAGACAGATTTAGGATTATGTCTCATAGGGAGGGTCATTTCTAATAGATCTATTAACGCAGCTGCCTTGAAGGCTACTATACCTACAAAAAAAATGCATTTTACCGACGGAATTTAGCATTTTACCGACGAAAAATGACCTTACCGACGGATTTTTTTATTTTACCGACGGAATAAATCCGTCCCTAAAACGTGCGTAGGTACCAATTTACCGGCGAAAAATTCCGTCGGTAATGTTACCGACGGAATTGTTAATAATATTCCGTCGGTAATTTCATATAAAAAACTGTCGCCTTTTTTTGTCGCGTTGACCGTTTACCGACGGATTATTCTATCGGTAAACCGTCGGTAAATTTAATAAATATGCTTTTTTATTCTTCTCTTTTAAACCATAACAAGTGTCTTATTATTGTTGTAAATATGCTTGTCTAAAATTAATCACATACACAGAGTTTGGGTTTATGAATCTTAAATGCAACATATACCCATATTCATATCAAACAAAATGATTATTACATAGTAAAATACTTAATTGTACTACAGGTTAAATTGAGAAAAGAAACGACATTCAGCTATACATAGTTACATACACGCATTCAATTGAGACTGACAGGTTGCGCCATTATTGTAATTGCAGATATAGCATATCTGCTAATATCACGGTTTGTTAATTCAGCTGCAGGTAACGTAAGTTATCTCAGTGCTTGATCTTAGGCCTCTTCACAATCATCACGCTACAATGAGCATGATGAGAACAGTAATCGCTCACGCTGCCTAGAACCGCCCTGTAAAAGCAAAAACAGCATCTTAGCATACCATCTAAGTTTAATAGCCAAGCCAAATGTGTAAATTCAGCAACCAGATATGCATTAGCAAGACAAGTTTGGAATTTGAGGAGCCTTTCTGCAGTGTTTACTAGATTATTGATGGGAGAAATTATAAAACCCCAAATCTAACAGAATTGCCAACAGGGGGAAAAATAAGAGGACTTCATGTTCTCTAGCTTTTTAATTAAGATGTATTTTTTGGCAATTTCAACAAGCAATACCTTTTAATAGCTCCATAGCCATGACTACCCACAACCAATACTGAAGCACGGTGTTTCTCAACAGCTTCACAGAGAACGTTCCTAACATCACCTTCAACCACTTCACATATCACATTATCCACCTGCATAGAAATTCAAATAAGGAAAAGAAATGGCAGGAATTCTGATTCAGATGAGACATGCATGAATTCAAAATTTATATTTGGATATTCCAAATGAATATTTGCAGATAATATTATCATGAATGAACTTAAACAGATACGCAGATATAAGCTAATAACAGATTCAGCAGCAGAAAAATAACACCATCACTTGAATGGACAAGGTATGTGCTTTGAATCCTCAAAGCAATATAGGAATTGAAAATTTTCTGAAAGGATTAAACAGATAGGCGACTTTGAATTGGTTCATTTGATTCATCAATGGCAGTGATATACAGTAACAGACAATACGCTGTTTACGAAACATCTTGACGAATGAAAATCTAAAGAGCCGGCGAATGAGATTTAGATGACAGATATAGACATCAGAACTGAAAAATTTAAGCTCCACAAAAAAAAAGGTATTCCGACAGGAAAAGAGAGGGATTTCACCAGTCACCAGCATCATGTAATATAAAATTACAGTATAATTATTGAACATGTAAAGAAACAACGAATAATTAGTTAATTACCGAATTAGCAGCGCAGAGTTCCTTAGCCTTCTCAACAACTGTAGCCGCAATTCTCTTCAAATCGGCATCCACATAGGGCAAAACCTCAGCAGCCCCTAAATCAAACAACGAACCCATTCTCAAAATTAAATTCGATGAAACAAGAAATAAACACCAGACTTATAAAGAACAATACCAGGGCCAGCGAGACCAACGGCGGTGGCGGCAGAAGGTTTGGCATGGACAACGACGAGCTTGAAAGGAAAATTAGAAGCGAAAGGAAGGAAGATTGACAATCCAAATAGACAATCGATGGAGTCTAATCATGAAATAAATAAAGCTAAACTTTATAATTCCAATCACAACTCAAAGCAAGAAAAACAGAGCCACTCAAAACGTGCTCAAACATTTCTACCCAACCTAGGTAAAGGAAATAAGCATCACTTAAACACTTACCTTTATTCTACCAAATCAACTCAATGAATAAATAAACATAACAGCAGTTCAGTTCAAAAAGGTTCTAGCAAGCGTTGGGATAGCCAAAATAAATAACGATGAAATCCATTCTGAGTTGGAGTTTCTTTTAGAGGGAGGGTCTTTTCCAAGGTCCCAACCCACTCAAAAACCTCTTACCCAATCGCAATCACAAAATCCAGTGCAAGCATCCCAAAAGAAGACAAAGAGAGAATCGATACAATATCCCTAATTATAGGAAAATTCCTACATAAAATGTAATCCTAAATTCCATACAAATAGAATAGGAACTCCAAAATAAAAAATACGTACCGCACGTCTCACAGTGGAAGAAGTTGTCTTCACCCCCAATCTGTAGGTCACAGGTCACAATCAAACTTAAAGAATGTAGGAGCTTTGAAAAACAATGTTAGCGAGTGATGAAGGGAGATTATGAGTGCGAGGATGGGTGTTAGAGTAGCGGTGTGCGGTGGTGAACGGCCGGTGGTGTTGGAGCAGCTCAAGAGAAAGCTTGAAGACAAGGGTTGTTTACGAACTCAGACACAAGGAGATTTCTTTGCCCCAAATTGTTTAGTTATATATTTTATTAATATTAAATATAAATTATTTTATTAATACTTACCGACGGATTACCGATGCAATATATCCGTAGGTAAAACAAAACCACTTAGACCTTAGAATTTTTCGCACTTAATTACCGACGGCCACAAATCCATCGCTACATAAAAAATGCTTGCGTTACCGTCGAAAATTCCGTCACTACATGAATTAATTGAAAAAAATATTTACCGACCGAAAAAACCGTCAGCAAATCGGTCGCTATAAATTGGCGCCAACATTTCCCGCCAATATTACCGACGACTTAATATTTCCGTCGGTATAAAATTCGTCATTTACCAAATTGATTTTTTTATCGACACATTTTATGTTTGGTCGGTAATCCGTCGGTAAAATATTGATTTTACCAACGGAATATATGTCCGTCGGTAAAATGCATTTTTTTTGTAGTGTATGGCTGAAGCTTGGCAACCTGGGAAAGGTATTGAGATACGTGAGATGGCGCCCAAACTCTTTAGTTTCCAGTTTTTTCATCAGGTAGATATGAATATGGTACTGAATGATGGTCCCTGGTCATATGAACAAAAATTGCTGGTTCTGAAGCGTATGGATGTGGGATTGGATCCTGATAATGTTGATCTTTTTGAAGTAGATTTCTGGGTACAATGCCATAATCTCCCTGTTGGTTGCTGGACGAAACGTATTGGTAAAATCATAGGTAATCACATAGGGACTTTTGTCAAAATTGATCCAAAGAGTATTGATGGATTTTGGAAATCTTTTATCCGGATTCGTGTTACTCTAGATATTAAAAAACCACTCAGAATTTCTATGAAAGTGAAGAAAGCAGGAGGGGATTGGGTGGTGATCAATTTCAAGTACGAAAGTCTGCCTAGTTTTTATTTTTTATGTGGCATTATCGGTCATCAGGAGAAATTTCGTGAGAAAAGGTTTGACGTTGATTTGAACACTCATCGGTTTGAGTATGGAGTTTTCCTTAGGGCTCCGATGAAGAAGGCCGTGAGGTCTTTTGGTGAGCAGTGGTTTCGGTCAAACATGACGAAGGAGAATGTAGATAAGGGAAGTAACGAAAATGTAGATTGTTTCTCACCAAGGTCAGTAAGAGTCCGAGTTGGGAAAGAAGTCTAGAATCCCATAAACTGAGGGATCTAATCTTAATAGGAACAAGCCCCTGATTTTAGCTAATTAAAAGGAAGGAAATCAGATTGCTAAAATAGATATTTCCTACGTGCATAGAAGTAGTGGATCTTTAACCAATAAAGTTGTGCCAGGTGGACATGGGGGATTGGTAGACAATAACTCAAAGCTGGAGTGTGTTTTAGAGATGGACAACAAACGTCGTCGTTCTTCTAAGGATTATTTGGATATAACACCAAATTCTTTTCCTTTAATTACTCTGTCAGGGAAAGGATGCTGGAGACGTCCCAATGCTTGAGGCAGGACCTGTTAAACAGGCCTACCAGGAACAATGATTGCCTTATCTTGGAACTGCAGCGATTTTGCCTGAACCCATGCAATTCTAGAACTTATTGATGCGGTCCATTCTCTTCATCCCTCTCTTATTTTCTTATAGAAGTTAGAGTTTCTCAAGCTCATGTTGATCGTTTGTGTAGTCGCATTAATTTTGCTGGAAAATTTACTGTCCGTAGTAATAATTCTGGAGGAGGTTTGGCTATCCTCTGGAGAAATGATGTTTCTGTTTCTCTCCGTTCTTACTCTCTCTCTTCACATTGATGTTCTTCTCTCTTCTTCTACTCAGAAAGTGATTCGTTTTACTGGTTTTTATGGGAATCTTGTTCGGCATCTTCGGTACTGTTCATGGCTTCTTCTTTGTCAATTGGCAGACAATAATTCTTGGCCTTGGTGTATTTTGGGGGACTTTAATGATCTCCTTGCTGCTTTAGAAAAAAGAGGAGGTAACCCTCATCCTTCCTCTCTTATTAATGATTTTAGATACACTATTCAAGCTTGCGGGATGCATGATATGGGGTATATCGGTTATCAATACACTTGGGAGAGATCTAGGGGCTCTATTGGATGGATTCGGGAAAGGCTTGATAGGGGCCTTGCTAATGAAGCTTGGTTTTCTGAGTTCCATGATAGCAGCATTCAGCACGTTGGAATGGTCAATTCAGATCATATGGCGTTGCTGTTGAACACTTCTGTGAGGTAGCATTCTCACAATAAACATTTTATGTTTGAAAATGTGTGGCTGCAGGATAGAGCTTTTAAGGATGTTATCTCCAAATGCTGGGCTGAATCAGGTAAGCTTCCTCTTATTCAGCATTTAGCATTCTGCTCGGTTTCATTAGGCACGTGGGGGAGCTCTTTTCGTAGAAAATTTCTTGATGAAATTTCAGCTTGCAAGGAGGAGCTAAATATTCTGCGTCCTAAAACTGATGCCATGTCGCTTGCTCGTTTTAAGCAAGCAAAAGAAAAATTAGCTGGACTTATGTATCAAAAACATGTTTACTGGCAACACAGGGCCAAAGTACATTGGCTAAAGGAAGGTGATATGAACTCCAAGTTTTTTTATGCTCATGCAACCAGTAGGAGGAAGAAGAATATGATAGCTTAGCTGTTTGCACCGGATGGTACTCAATTACTTTGGAATTCTGGGCTTGAGGAGCATATTTTTTAGTATTTTGAGAACATTTTTAAGTCAACGGCTGATGTCAATTCGGAGCAACTCAATTGGGTAAAATCTTGTATAAGTGCTGCTCAAAATGAAGATTTTATTCGGCCTTTTGAAGAGAAGGAAGTTAAAGAAGCTCTTTTTTCTATGCATCCAGATAAAGCTCCTGGAACTAATGGATTTAATCCAGGTTTTTTTCAATCTCAATGGGATTTAATTGGCCATGATGTTTCTGAGTTTATTTTGAGTATTCTTCATTCAGGCGTTATGCCTGTTGCTCTCAATGAAACCATTATTGTTCTAATCCCAAAGAGTAAATTGCCTAAACTTATCTTTGATTATAGACCATTGGTCTTTGCAATGTTGTTTATAAGATTATAGTAAAAATGATAGCTAATTGTATGAAGTTTCTCTTGAATGATGTGATCTCGAAAAATCAGAGTGCGTTTATCCCAAGTAGATTGATTACATATAATGTTCTTCTTGCTTATGAGGTTGGGCACTATCTTTATTGTCAAACAAAGGGGGTTAGTGGCACCATTGCTTTAAAGCTTGATATGGCTAAAGCGTATGATAAAATGGAGTGGTCGTATTTGAGAGCTATTATGGGTAAAATGGGTTTTCATGATCAATGGATTAAAATTATCATGATGTGCATCTCTACTGTTTCTTACCAGATTGGCACTAGTGGGTATTCTATTGGACCTATTGTTCCTGGTAGAGGACTTAGGCAAGGGGATCCTCTTTCCCCTTACCTATTTATTCTTTGCTCTCAAGGTCTCTCTGCTGCTCTCTCTAGTTTGGAGCAAAAAGGGATCATTCATTGTTGCAAGATTGCCAGAGGTGCTCCGGTTATTAGCCACCTTCTATTTGCTGATGACTCCTATTTTTTTTTCAGAGCTAATCTTTGTGAAGCTTTAGCTATTAAAGATTGTCTGCATATGTATGAGGCAGCTTCTGGCCAAACGTTGAATTTTCATAAGTCGTCTTTGGGCTTCATCAAGAATAATGGTCCTTACATGCGGCGGCTCTTTTGTAATCTTTTGGGTATCTCAGCCTCTCTTCAGGTTACCTCTTATCTTGTTATGCCAATGTTGGTTGGCCAAAATAAATTTCAGGCTTTTAGCTTTATAAAAGATAGAATTTGGAAGAGGCTGAATAGTTGGAGAAATTAAATGCTTTCTTGGGGTGGTAAGAAAATTTTTATCAAGTCTGTTTTGCAAGCTATCCCAAATTATCTTTTTGAGTTTGTTTCTTCTTCCCTAAGGCTTTTGTGATTCGATTCACATAATGTTTAATAGATTTTAGTGGCATTCTAATGGCACTAATTCTGAGGGTATAAACTGGATTAAATGGGAGTTGTTGTGTGTTCCAAAGAAGATGGGGGGTCTTGGTTTTCGGAATATACATCACTTTAACTTAACTTTATTGGGAAAGCAAATCTGGAGGCTTCTTTCTCTCAGTGAATCTTTGGTTGCTAGATTTTTAAAGGCTAAGTATTTTCCAAGGTGTAACATTACTCAAGCTCAGCTAGGAAGGCATCCTAGTTATACTTGGTGTAGCTTATTAGCTGCAAGGGATTTGGTCACTTAGAATTTGAGGTGGTGCGTTGGAGATGGGTCAGTCATTGATATTTATCATGATGCATGGCTACTGGATAAGACTAATCCTAAGATTTCTTCTGCTCCAACGAATGGGCTTATGAATGCAAAGGTCTCTTCGCTCTTGTCTAGTAACGGAGTTGGCTGGGATTTGCCCGTTCTCCATGCAAATTTTAATAGCAAGGATGTTAACCAAATCCTGTTGATTCCTCTCAATAGAGTTATGGAAACTTATTCTTTTTATTGGCCTTTTGAAAATAATGGTCAATACTCAGTTAAGAGTACCAATCGTATTAGCATGGGTATGTGTCCGACTTTTGTTAATTTTGAGTTTCCTTGGCAAGCTTTGTGGAATCTTCCTATTCCTCTTAAAGTTCGGGTTTTCCTATGGAGATGTATTTTGGATGTTCTTCGTTCTAGATTGAATTTGGTACGTAGACATGCTGTTGATCAAGTTTCTTGTCCCTTTTGTTCTCCTTTAGCTGCTGAATTTGTTCATCATGGAATATTTGGTTGTTACTAGTCTAGAGCAATTTGGGCGGATAGTTCTTTAGGAATTTGCTTTGATGTTGGAGGGTCGGTAGCTAATATTATAAAAGGCTGGTGTGATGCGCATCGAACCCCAGGAGGGCCCGAAAACCCTCCTTTAGGTCTTTCGGGATGAGATTCATAAAAATTTGCAAGTGAAATTGTAAGTGCGTCTATTTCGGGCAACAAGAAGGTTTCATAGAGTCGCCACCCAATAAAACATTAGAAAAGTTCCTCTAACCTCAGTGAGCCTAAGATAACACAGCTATGTCTATCATATGCAAGCCGGAGGTGTCTTGGAAGCCCCACCCTAACATTAAGATGGCCCTCTCGGTCTTGCGCTTCGACAAACCAGAGGTGTCTTGGAGGTCCCACCTTAATAGAACATTAAAATGACCCTCTCGCCTCGTGGCGCCCAGGACTGTGCAAATTGAGCCTTTTTACGGGACACAAGAGGTGTCTTGGAGGCCCTATCCCAATAGAATATTAAGATGTCGCTCTCGTCTCGTTGAACCCAAAGACCAGAGATGGTTCAGAACTTCTCATTTATTCATACCTTGGTTAAATTACAGTTGAGTTTTGAATTTTAAGATTTCATCATTTTTCTCATACATTTTAAATGTAGTTTAATAGAGCGCATATCAATCACATATATAAAAGCGATAAAAAGCAATATTAAAATAAAGTAAAAAGGAAATAAAATAAGCTACAACAAACTATGGGTGGAATACAACACCCAATATAAAATAAATGTAAATCATGCATAAAACGGAGCATTTATTAAGAGTGATGACATTCGTCATCACATGCATAATTAAAGAAAATAATTTTGAAAAGACAATTTATTTAGATGAAAAAATTAGGACATTGGTCCTGTTTTATTAGGAAAAAAATTTCAAGTTTAATTAATAGAAATATTTTTGTGTGATTTTTAATTAAACGTGCATAAAATAAACTATTTTATTAATAATTATATGACAAATAAATAAAAATACAAATAAAGGAAAAATACTAAAAACAATAAAAATAATAAATCTCCAGATCTCCTCTTTTGCTTGCAAATGTGCTCAAACAAGGAAGAATAAAGATTAAAACAAAAAAGACACAAAATAAATTAATGTTAGTATCAAATCAAGAAAATTAATTAAACACATAAAACAATAAATGATAAATTAGAATAAATAAAATATGCATTATGGATGACAAATAAATTAAATGACATATTAAAATAAATAGTATTAACATATTAATAAATTAACACAAATAATAATAATAATAATAATAATAATAATAATAATAATAATAATAATAATAATAATAATAATAATAGAAATGAAGAACAAACAATTAAATAAAACAAAGCAAAAAAGAATATTAGAGATGTTAAATCTACATATAAAATCACATAAAATGAATAAAAACACAATAAATATAAAGATCTACATTATTACTAATTAAATATGAACAAAAATAAATAAAAGAAAAATAAAATTAAGAGATCGAGTGTAGAATGTTTACCCTCAGATTTTGGATTCAATGGAATAGAGAAAATGATTGATTTTATTGTTTCGATTCACAAAGTAAAAATAAAAATAATAAAAATTGAAATTGAAATTGAAATTTTATTCTAAAAAAAAATTGCTTAAGAAAAATAATAAAAGAAAATAAATTAATTCTCAAAAACAAAAAATTGATTTCTTTGTCTCAAGTATAATTATTGATTAAAATTGTAAAAAAAATGGAAGAAAATAAATTTAATTTTCAAGAACAAATAATTATTTTCTTTGTTTCAATAAATTATAAATGATAAAAAAAGTCCAAATCTTAAGAACAAAAATGATTTTCTATTTTATTTGGAGAAGAAAAACTAAGAAAATAGTAGAGAGAATTCTTGGAGAAGAAGAAAAGAAAATAAAGATTTTTTTGATGCAAAATGAATTCTCCCCCATTTCTTTCCCAAATTTTCTATTTAAATCAACAAAATGGAAAAAATAATTAATTAGCGAATAAAATAGGATTTTTAATGAAATTCTCTTAATTAGGGTGTAAAAAAGGAAGAAAACTTTAAAAATCCCGGAAAAATAGTGAAAAAGTCAAAAAAATGACGAAAAAATGGAATTCGGGCGAAAAAATACGTTTGCGGCGGGACTGGGCCGACCGACGCCCGACGGGCGTCAGTCGCGCAGCGCGTCGTTAGCTTGCGGGCGATGCGTTCTTTTTTTTTTTTTAATATGACTAAAAAATACTAAAATTTTTAAACTTCATTTTTAAAAACTAATTTTAAAAATATTTTTATTATTTTTTATTTTTTATTCTAAAATGCAATTTTGACAAGAAAATCATCACTTTCAACGTTTCGCCCGTAAATAGGCAGTTTATTATTATTGGGTAACTCCGATCTACACTAATTCAGGACCCGGTGTCTACAGCTGGTTAGCTAATCTCCAGAGAGATGAATTGTATATAGCAGCGTACTTGATGTGGGCTATTTGGTATAGAAAAAACAAATATATTTGGCAGCAAATTATCATGAGTAACGGGGCAGTTTTGAGGTTGGCTAGTAGGTGTTTGAACCAGTGGTTGGTTGTTAATCATAAAGAGTTTGAGTTTTCTTCTACTTCTGATTGCTTGGTGTTGGATACCTAGTCTCCCCCTCCTCTTAATTTTATTAAGTGCAATTGTGATGCTGCGATTTACAAAGAACAAAACGGGGTGGGTTATGGTCGGATAAGCAAGGACTCTATAAGGAACTTTGTTGCGGCTAGTCATGGGACTGTTTGTTGTCCCCTAGATCCTCTTTTAGCTGAGGCCATGCCATGTCAATGAAGGAGGCACTGGGATGGCTAAAAAATGCTGATTTTCATAATGTTTACGTTGAGACGGACTGCCTAAATTTGTTTCATGCTCTTACTTAACCTTTCAGTTATGTTTCTCCCCTTGGTGGCATTGTTAAAGATTGTATTGAAGCAATTTTTAGTTTTGATAATTGCTTCTTTTTTTTTTGTTAGAAGATCTGGTAATGATCTTACTCATATTTTAGGTAGGACCTCTGTTGTTTTTTCAGGAGTTAGCTATACTTCTCCTCCCCCTTGTGTTCAACAGGTGTTTTAATGAAAATGTCAATTTTTCTAAAAAAAAAAAAAGTTTTAGTAACATTTTGTGAATTATAAATTAAAGTGGTCATATTATAACATGACCCGAATAAATATAGCCTGTAAAAATATATCTTTTTTATTATTATTTTTAAAATAAAAAACATATATTTTATATATATATTTAATTTATTGTCATTAAATATTAAGAATATATAACGTATAATCTATTAAAATAATTATTTTTCATATTCATATAAATATTTTAAAATTACAAACAACATAAATGAATAGATCATTAGTTAGTAAAATTAGCTTTTGATAATTTGTTTGCAAACGGAGTGTATAGAATAAAACTTTGCCACCTCTAACTTATACAATTATGTTGTTTTAATTTCAAAATTGAGATTTTATGAAATATAAGTCATATAACACAAGCACTAAACTCTACTATCTTTTTATTTTTTGACAAACTCTAAACTCAATTAATATATTTATGAAAGGTAACAAATCGATCTTTGTCACGGGTCATAATTCATAAATGGGCTTTTTTATTCATCTACTGCCTTTATCACAATCTTACAAATCATGATTAGGGCACAACCCATGCTTGGATAATGTGATTTACCAAAGAAATTCAAAACCAGCATGGATAGGCAGTACACAAACCTACATGGACAATGCTGTTCCTTCCCATATGTGAATCCCCCAACCCCAAAATCCTTCCCACCCCCATTTATTCCACGTGTAACTCACGCTCCAATCTCCAATTTCCACACCTATCGTAGGATTAGGATCGTGGGCTCTTTTCCTTTTTACACGCACCTGTACTATACTCTCTCATTTTTATTTGGAGTCCCTAAATTACCCCTACAACTTCTTCCCATTTTTAAAAATGCCATTCTCGGCAACTAATACGTGTCCTCTTAGAAATCTAAACACTAGGCCAATCAAACCCTTTAATACGATCATATCTACGTGGCGTCCATAGGGCCCGCCTTGTGACCATATCAGCGTCCTACAATGCCTCCAGCGTAAGATTCTTTGGTACAAGGGATACACGCAAGTGTAAATAACACAAATTATTTTATTTCCATTTCTCAAATGCCGCAATTACCCTCAAATAGAACTCTACTTAAGCCCGTTAGTTTTGGTCAGACTGGAACACGGACGGGACAGGAATTGTAATTAAATAAAAAAGGAGGGTGAGATTGGTAACTTCAGTCGCGTTGGGAGGATAAATAAAAATAATAAAAAAAGAAATACGGCTGGGAAAATTTAACGGTGACCGGAGGAGAAAATCAGCCGGTGAGGGTGGATCGTTATTTCCTATATAAACCCATGACCATACCTTCTCTCCCTTCATATTTGCATTTTCCCTCAAGAGCCACCACTCTCTCTCTCTCTCTCTCTCTCTCTCTACTAAATTTCTTTCTAGAGATTCAAGTAGCAACCAAACAGGTAACAACTCCCTCTCTCCAATCGATTATTATAATTTTTATTTTCGCTTTTTTATAAATAATATTTTAATATTATTTATGAAGGTTGTGATTCATGTAGTTTTTGAAATTGAGGAAGAACCAGGTTAGGGGGAATGAATTTTAAAACGACAAAAAATAAAAAGAAACGAAAAGAAGATAAGAGATTTGAAATAGTGAATCGAGTGCTTGACTGTGAGATTAATGCGAGGGATGGCAATGATTGATCTACGAAGGCCTAGTGTGCAAATGAAAACAATGATTGATTGCGTTTCTGATTTGCTCTCTTATGTGAAGACATAAGTGAGATTGCTTTTATGGACGAGTTGTTTGGTTATTCAAACCCTAGAAACTACTTTTGGATTAGCTCAGGGATCATGTGATTGGGGATTTGTTTTATTTGGGATTGAAATTACCGGAACTCGATCTGTTTCCATTTTTTCAAATAATTGTTTAGTCAAAGCAGTAAGTGCTATTTTGCTGCTTCTTTAGGGCTGTAAAAGCTTTTGATTGATTACATCTATTGTGTGATAAAAGGTTTTTTGTAATTATTTCTTAAAAAATTCTTGATTTATATATTGAGGTTGGTTTTTTTTTTCCCCTCTCTCTCTCCTGATGTAGCTTCTGTCATTGGTTTTATTTGTGAAGCGCCATTGTGAGGTCTTGTTGTGCAATGTGGATATTTTATGTGATGTTGGATTATGTTAACGTGAAGGGAAATTGTTGTTACCGTATCTGAGTGTTTTCTTTTGAAGTCACTTATGAGTGCTTCTAAAAACTGGATTCTGCTAATGTTTAAACCATAAGATCAGATTTAAAAGAAAGAAACGGAACTTGGTTAGTCACTTTCTGTTGTGCACTGTAAGCCCCCCGTAAAATTCCATTTGAAGGAATAAACCTTTAGAAATTTTATTCCCTGGATTCACTAACAAAGATTCATACTAAGTTCTTGTTTAATTCAGCTTATCTTGCAAATTTTCTGTTTTTCTGTTTTCTTTGCTTTTTCCGTAGGTCTGAATTGAATTTTGTTTTTTTTTTGTGCTTTTTATTTGCAGATCTAGAAATGTTTCTAGAATTTTGTTGACTGACTTGAAGGGCTCTTTTATGTCTTTAAGGCTGATTTTGTTCGCTACAAAGAAAACACCAATACTGACAGTTGTATACTTTTGGGTTGATAATTTAGTTTGTATGCATTCACATATGAAATGGGTTCTCGAGGAAGGCTAATATTTGATCTTAACGAACCACCTGCTGAAGATGATGAGGAGGCCGATCGTGTCATCTGCTTGCAGCCGCAGAAGGCCCTTCCCTCTGTAAATCCAAACACTTCTAACTTGTTTCCAGCATCAGTAGGTCCTCAAGGTATAAAAAATAACAATGCTTTCTCACATGCATCTTCTGTGTCGGGTTTTCAGCCTTTTGTTCGGCCCAAAGTCGCCATTGCCCCTGAGGTAGGTTCTGAGCAGAAGATAGCAGGGGATCAGAATCCCAAGTTTGAATCACCAGTGAAATCAAGCAATGGTGATAATGCAAAAACAGCAGCGTTGTTGGTTTCAGGCTCTGCAGATCCTGGAGCTGTAGAAAGGGAAGAAGGAGAGTGGTCTGATGCTGAAGGCTGTGCTTATGCACCTGCAGGCAGCAGTCTCCACGAGCTGGGAAAAGCTTCCCAAGAGCAAGGGAGGTTGCAGTCCATGGAATGCAGTACATCTGGCATGACTCCAGAGAACATCTGTGGCAGCACCAAGATTACTGACAATAACAGGGTTGAAAGCAGTGGCCGGTTAGATGAGGGACTGAATGATCACAGAAGTAATAATAGCAGACATTCAGGTGGCAATGCTAATGGTGATGCATCCGTGGATGGTCAGGAGGAAATTGCATTAGTACCAAAAACAAGAGAAGTCAAAGGTGTGGAAGCGAATCATGCACTTAAGATTGCTAATAATTTGGGGAAGAGAAAGGTAGACCAACATAAAGAAGCAATGCTAGGGAAGAAGCGAAATAGACAGACTATGTTAATTAATATAGATGAAGTCAAGCAAGCTGGTCCAATCAAATCTTCAACACCTAGAAGGCAGCCAACTACAATCCGCACTGTGAAGGAAGTCCGCATACTTCCTTCGCCTGCTGAACATGGTGAAAAGCACATTCATCCGATGATTAAGGATCAGAAACAAGTTGACATGACATGTAATGAAGGGGGCACTTCGTCCGAGCCCTGCCAAGTCAAAAATGAATGTAATGGTGATATGAATTCTGGACAACTGTCAAGGCCTAGGAGGCTGAACAGTGAAACTGATTTTTCTGCGGAAGGACACCTACCACCCATTCCAAGGCAGAGTTCATGGAAGCAGCCTACTGATCTGAGGATGGCTAAAAACTCACAATTCTCTGGTAGAAAACCAGCTCTGACAAGCCAAAGCTCCATAGATTCAAAGTTGGGAAACAAAAAACATCCTCCTGCCAAGAAGCCTACTGCTACAAGTACCCCATATCAAGACACATCAGTTGAACGTCTCATACGGGAGGTGACTAACGAGAAATTTTGGCATCATCCAGGTATTGATATAATTTATGCCTGTCTCTATGCTTGTGTCTGTTATTAATGACTTGTCTACATCCTTATAAATAAAACAAAAGATTTTTGATTGTTCATATGGGACTAATTTTTATTAGCAAAGGATATGTGTTGTAAAAAGAGGAGTGAAGAATGTAGTGACTTATTTGCATCCTTTGCAGAATCCATAAGAGACAGGTCTTGGACACAAAATAGTAAAGAACAGATTAGGGATAGAGGTATTTCTGGCAGATGTTGTTCAATTGCTTGAAACCTGGCACAATTAAGTTTCATCACGGAGAATCGGTACTTTAGCAGTTGAATTCTTGGTCAAACTCATTAATCCCTATTAAATTATTTTTTTTTCATCCCCATTAAGATAGGAAAATGTGGATCACTTAGGATTTTTTTGTGGTTAACCTTCAATAAGTAAAAGCTGGTGTTTACATTGCTCAGGCGCGCATGCGTAGCAGAGGAGATTCCATCTACATGTGGTGTGCAGCATTCAACCATCCGGGGAGCCTCTTGGATGGAAGATTAATTGAACCACAAAATAAGCTTGTCGTTTTCAAATTTGTTGCTGTTCAAATTTTCCATTATTATGTTTACTTTCCTCTGTTTTCAATAGATTACCCTAATTTTAGTGTTCCTGTTTGCTGCATACATTTGGCCTCTTTTTAATTTTCATTTAGTTGGATAAAACACAAAAAAGTTCCTAAGCGTTTTCCTTGCCAGTGCATATGTACTCAGGAGGTGATTATGATGTGCACTTTTTGCTTTTGCTGGTATTGCACTGGATGCTCCTGGTTTAATCACCACATAAATCTGCGCCAGATGTTTTCTTTGGCCGAGTTACATGTGTGTTGTCTTAATGACCATTATGATGTTTTGTTCGTTTGTCAGATGCCTTTGCTGTCTTAATGACCATTTTTCCTTCATTCTCTCTGCTTGAGAGCACTTTTCCCTTACTGTTTGATGGCATTATCTGACCTAATGTTATTATATTTCAGAGGATTCAGAGCTTCAATGTGTCCCTCGGCGGTTTGAATCCGTTGAAGAGTATGTGAGGGTATTTGAACCTTTACTTTTTGAAGAATGTCGAGCACAACTTTACAGCACATGGGAAGAGTTGGCTGAAACAAATTCCCATGTAATGGTTCGTATAAAGAACATTGACAGACGAGAAAGAGGTATGAAGATAAAGTGCACCTGCAGTATGTTGGTTTATATGTGAATCTTTGTTTTATTTTCCTACATATTTTGACTGCTCAAAATTTCTCTTCTGAGCTTTAGGCTGGTACGATGTGATAGTTCTTCCAGTAAATGACTGCAAGTGGACATTCAAGGAGGGTGACGTTGCAGTTCTTTCAACGCCTAGGCCTGGAGCAGGTTTGTTTTAGGAGTTGCACTTATGCCATTCCATTCTTTTTTTGAATATATCGTTTTACCTCAATGTTTTACAAATATTAATTTCATTATATCAAGCAGTAAGGTCCAAGAGGTCCTCAAATGAAGATGATGATGAAGCTGAGATCAGTGGACATGTGGCAGGCACTGTTAGACGACATACTCCTTTGGATGCCCGTGATCCTCCTGGTGCAATCCTCCATTTTTTTGTTGGGGACTCATATGATGCTTACAGGTCACTCCATGAGTTATAATTTCATTTCCAGCATTGAGTTGTTACTTTTAATAATTTTTGTTTTTTGCATTGAGATTGATTTTCATGCTTATTGTTCAATCATTTTTGTTGTACTTTTTTTTTATTTCCAACAGCAAGGTTGATGAAGATCATATTCTAAGGAAACTCCAACCAAGAGGCACGTGGTATCTAACTGTGCTTGGTTCTCTTGCAACTACTCAGCGGGAATATGTTGCCTTGCATGCATTTTGTCGTCTCAATTTGCAGGTAGGAGCTAAATTTCCTTTTAATGCCATAATTTGGTGTTATAGTTCTTAAGGTTTGGATTATGGGAAACTTAAAAGCTCTATTCTATTCTTCTAGATGCAAACTGCAATCCTAAAGCCCAGTCCTGAGCACTTCCCAAAATATGAGCAGCAGACCCCTTCAATGCCTGAGTGCTTCACTCAGAATTTTGTTGATCATTTGCATAGGTCCTTCAATGGACCCCAGTTGACAGCAATTCAATGGGCTGCAATGCACACAGCTGCGGGTACTAGCAGTGGTGTGACAAAGAGGCAAGATCCATGGCCATTCACTCTTGTTCAAGGGCCTCCAGGAACAGGTAAGACACACACGGTCTGGGGAATGCTAAATGTCATCCATTTAGTTCAGTATCAACATTACTATACTTCCTTGCTTAAGAAACTTGCACCCCAGAGCTATAAGCAAGCCAGTGAGAACAATTCTGACAACATTGCAATGGGTTCAATTGATGAAGTTCTTCACAACATGGACCAGAATCTCTTCAGATCTCTTTCAAAACTCTGTCCGAAGCCCAGAATGTTAGTTTGTGCTCCTTCTAATGCTGCAACTGATGAGCTTCTTGCTCGTGTCCTTGATCGTGGATTCATAGATGGTGAGATGAAAGTTTATCGGCCTGATGTAGCCAGGGTGGGGGTTGATTCACAATCCCGTGCTGCCCAGGCAGTTTCTGTTGAGAGGAGGACTGAACAGCTTTTAATCAAGAACCGTGAGGAAGTATCAAAATGGATGCAAGATTTAAGAGGTCAGGAAGCTTATTTCTCAACACAAATAGCTGATCTTCAACACAAACTTACTACAGCAGCTGCTGATGGTCGTTCGCAAGGGTCTGTTGGTGTTGATCCTGATGTTCTTATTGCCCGGGACCAAAATCGAGATACATTGTTGCAAAATCTTGCAGCAGCTGTTGAAAGCAGGGATAAAGTTCTAGTTGAGATCTCTCGCCTCCTCATTTTAGAAGCCAGGTTTCGTGCTGGTAGCAATTTCAATATGGAGGAAGCCCGTGCCAGTCTGGAGGCGAGTTTTGCCAATGAGGCTGAGATTGTTTTCACCACCGTGTCAAGTAGTGGTCGGAAGTTGTTCTCTCGGCTTACACATGGTTTCGATATGGTAGTTATTGATGAGGCTGCTCAAGCCAGTGAAGTAGCTGTTCTTCCACCTTTAGCTCTTGGTGCTCCACGTTGTGTCCTGGTGGGGGATCCCCAGCAGCTTCCTGCAACTGTTATCAGCAAGGCAGCTGGTACCTTAATGTATAGCAGAAGCCTTTTTGAAAGGTTTCAACTAGCAGGATGCCCAACTATGTTGTTGTCTGTGCAGTATAGGATGCATCCTCAAATTCGGGATTTCCCTTCACGGTACTTTTACCAAGGCCGTCTTACCGACAGTGAAAGTGTTGTGAACTTACCTGATGAGTTATACTACAAGGACCCTTTGCTTAGACCATATGTATTCTATGATGTTACTTATGGGCGGGAATCTCACAGGGGTGGATCTGTATCTTATCAGAACATGCATGAAGCACAGTTTTGTCTTCAGTTGTACGAGCATCTTCAGAAAACTCTGAAATCATTGGGCCTAGGTAGAATCTCTGTCGGCATAATCACACCATATAAGCTGCAATTGAAATGCCTGCAACATGAATTTGCAGCAATTTTAAAGTCAGAAGAAGGGAAAGACATCTATATCAATACCGTGGATGCTTTTCAGGGACAAGAGCGTGATGTCATTATTATGTCTTGTGTACGTGCCTCAAATCATGGTGTTGGCTTCGTTGCTGATATCCGCAGAATGAATGTTGCTCTCACACGTGCAAGAAGGGCGCTGTGGGTATGTTTCTCTGTTTTTTCTTTATATAATTTTCTTAGTTGTGAATTTCTTATTTCATCATCACCTCAAAGTTACCCACCTGAAACACAGATACCCTAGGACAGAACAATGGACTTAAGTTTCTAGAAATTGGATTTTTCAACAGGTCATGGGGAATGCAAGTTCTCTGGTGCAATCTGATGACTGGGCTGCATTGATTGCTGATGCTAAGGCAAGGAACTGCTATATGGACACGGACTCTCTCCCAAAAGACTTTGCGGGCTCAAAGGGAATGCAGGGCAAAGGTTCCTCGACTGCAAGGGGATCAAGGTTAGGTGGACCAAGACATCGATCCATGGATATGCCCATGGAGTCCAGATCAGGAACACCGTCAGAAGACGATGATAGTGCAGGTGCACCTATTATTTCTAGGAATGGGAGTTATAGGCCTTTTAAACCAACAATGGATAGTTCACTAGATGATTTTGATCAATCAGGTGACAAATCAAGGGATGCCTGGCAATATGGCATACAGAAGAAGCAGAGTCCGTTCAGCATTGTGGGAAAGAGAGACTCCTAGCTCTTTTGGTAGTTATCTCATTCTTTTGGCACTTGGGGTTCCTTTGTTGGTTATTGTCTTCCATGCAGTTGTGATGCCGTCCCTCAATACAACGAAGGGATCATTGGAACCAAGACTTCTTACACTGACTGCATATGCTAAACACGATCTAAAAACTGGCGGTCAACTATAATTCCTTGTGCATCACATCTTCTGGAAACTTGAAACTGAAACTGAAATTGAAACAATCTAACAGTGACATGTTTGTCTGTGCTTCGGCTAGCAATTTTAACTGTGGAGCGATTGAGGTTTCTAGCTGGGAGGTGCACTTTGAGCAAGTTGTGGGAGGTCGTACCTCCATAATTCACAGCACGTTCTTGAACGTAAGAAATGATTCTGTCTCATGGAATGACGTGGTCTGACTTCAACTTTTTGTCTGCTGGTCCCTAAGTTTATTGGCATAAATGCGGATGAATGAGAATACCAGGTATCATTCGACGGCATTGAGAATACCAGGTGTGGTGCCACAATATTGCGAGGCAATGCACTCCACATTTTGCATCTTAGTTGAGTGTTGGGTGTCAGTAGGGCATCGGGGTCCTACACTTCCAAAATTTTTGAGAGTTGTGGATACCTTCAAATTTTGAGAGTACTCAAATTCGGGGTCTCCAAATGGCTGGCATCTGAATGGGATATGGTACTGGACGGTGAACAAAATAATTCTTTCTTCCAGTTGTTTTTTTTGAAGGGGAAGTTAAGAGACTTGAAACAATAGATTCCTGCAACTGATGAGAACTCCAACTTCTGTATAGAAAAAAGGGAGAGTACAGGATTTGTAAAACAATATTCAGATACTAGAGGCATGTGTCACTTTTACTGACTTGTACATACATCTTCAGCTATGGAATCAATATCATTTATTTATTTATTTTTGGTAGAATGAAAGAAATTAATATTATTTCCTAACCACCGTTCTTATTATATTGTTTGTAGTAGTAACCTCCCCAAATCTGAGAGGTAGATAAGCGGGGAATGCTATATTTTGTCCAGTTTAACAGGACAGGAAATAAAACGTGCTTTCATGGGGGCAGGGGCAGTGATTATGAACAGAGTACGTGAGTCTGTTTTTTCCACTAGGAAACAATGTTTGCGAGATTATTCTGTGAAAATTTTGTTTATTTTGTTTATTCTCTTTTCTGGAATTGGGTTTTCAGTACCAGCTTCTTGAACGAAAACGTTTGCAATTTGGCAATTTATATGGGCTTGCTCCTTCGACGTGAATATGTATCCTTAAAATTTTTGGGTATAATGTCAATGAAGTTATTAAATAATTTACGAGTTTAATTATTTAAGAATCCGAATACAAACTACTTTTTTTTTTCTTAATAAATATATAAATTTGTATCAATTTATGTTGGAATAATTGATGGATAGCGAGTGAGGGGTGCATTCGTCCATCAGTTGGGGAGTTGCGGCATTGCCCTTTACAAGAATGGGCCAGCAAAGTAAGGATATGCAATTTTGGTTTAGGAGTGTGTGTGTGAGATGGCCTCATCATATGCCCCCCTTTCGTTTGTTATCTTTAATTTTTTTTTCTTTTTAAATTCGGTTATAAACCAAATCAATATTAAATTTACAGTGTGATTAGTAATAGCTTATTCACAATCTTATAAATTTTTTTATTGACCATAAATCCAGATTTTTTGTAAAATTTTTATTTTTAGTTTTCAAGAAAGTTGGTTGGTCAATGATAGGGTGTTAGGTGGAGTAGCTTAAGCATATGACCCACAAGACCTTGGATGTTATTATTATTGGATATGTAGATCTGTGTTTCATCTGTTGTCAGGTTACTATTGGAAGTGTAAACTTGTGTTCTTTCCCTTGTCCTACAAAATATAGTATTATTTTGAAAATGCATCAAATTTTTCAAAAAGCAATTAACAGCCTCTGAATTTTAATTTTACTCATACCACTTTTTATTATTTTCCTCGAGTTTAATAGTTTGTACGGCAGCACCACATTGGTCCAGCGAAGCTTGGAAAAGGAGAACCCATCCAAAATTTCGTATTAATTTTATATTCAAATATTCACTCTTTTGAATAATAATCCATAAATTGAAACTAGAATGATAATATTTCGGAATCCTCCATTCGGTTTGACATATTCATGGTTAAATGTCGAAATTGCCCTTAATATCACACCCACAAATTCCATATGCACCTTTCAATTGTAAGGCCCATTTCTGACTTCCTCGCCCACTGCCTCAAAAAAAAATAAATAATATTGGGTGAGAGAAGGTCCAGGACTTTATTATTATTATTATTATTTGAACAAAGAAGGCAGGACCAGCGCATCGTCCAATCCAAAGGAAAAATCAACAAAATTAATTAACCAAATATTTTAACTTTTTGCCTACAGTCCAAGCTCTACCAACTCATTTTCCCGGTTTTCTTTAGTCGATTTTCCATGTTTAGATCCAAAGCTGATTAGCTCTCCATCAAATTAATCAGGTCCCATCACTCAACTCAATCTCTACTTCTAAGCTAACCCTTTTCATGGTTGACCTGGTTTTCTCCAATTGAAGCCTAAACATTCGTCCTTTATTGTTTTCCTTTCATCTTCCAATTGTTGGATCACTCAGGTTAGTTCATCTTCTTACCGCTCTTCCCGTGGATCCTGTTTCTCTTTGATTTATCTTTCATATTCCGTTGCTATCATAATCGTGTCCGTAAAGTTTTAGATTAGATTAGAATTTGATTGTGATGGTTTGTAGTTGTGGGTCAATTACGTTTTTGCTCAATGTCTTTGCCGACGTGCTATGAATATTATTTGCTGTAATTGCACCAAAGGCATCTAAAAAGAGACATTAAAGGAAAAATGCCACTGTTAATCTCAGTCATACCACTTTTGTAAATTTTTATATACCTACAGTTCACTTGAATTGACGTGGAGTTTGTATATGGAGAATTCTTCAGCTCTGCTCTGTATTGTTCCCCCCCAGAATGTGCTACACGCATGAACTTAATGGGTTTTTGCTGTTATTAATCTTAATGAACACTAAAATTTAAAATAGAGTTGGATTCAGTAGTAGTGAAATTCAGAGGTTTGAAAAGGACTCTTTTGAGTTCAGAGTTCTCAATAAATTCCACTAAATATATAGACTTTTTTTTTTCCTGAGGATACTAAATATATAGACGTCATTTGCTCTGAATAGGTGATTAATGGTTTTTCAATGATAAGCATATGGCTTAGGTTCAATTCTTTTCCAAGGAAATTTTAGAGCAGGGAATCGTTTTGCCAACTAATGAAAGAGTTATGAGTTATGAGCTATATATATATAAAACCATCTTAGAAGTTATGAGTTATGAGCTATAGATATATGAAACCGACATTGTCTGAATCATCTTAGAAGTTTTTTAGATACTATACTAGCATCAAATAATAATAATGATGATGAAAAAGTGGGCCAGATTGATGTCCAAAGTTTGCCCCTTCCTACACTCTCACAAGAACCTATTAAAAGTTATGTAAATTAATCTTTATATTAATTCTAATTTGATGCTTTTTCTATTCAATGGGGGTGTAGAACTAACTATTCTGTGGGCCCGGCTGGATAGGAAGTAAACTTAGGTTCACGCCTCTCTTATGATCATCTTGTGGACAATCAATTTTTTTTTTTTTTAGTAGCATAATTTTGGTTTTTGATTGTGAATGTTGTGTTTACTATTTACTGTCCAAAAAAGTAAAAACACTCATGTCAGAAGATAATGAGATAGAACCATAGGTTAGATTGATTTACTGATGTCTTCAACTATTGATATTTAGGGAAACTTGCAATGAGTGAGGGACTAAAGAAGTCTCCTTCAAATGGCTTTGAGAAGGCTTTGACAACTCAAGAGCAGCAGGCAAAGGTAGACCTAACTATGATTGTCTGGTTTTCATAGTTACATTGTGTGATTTCTATATGATGTACAATAAGGCATGTGAATGTCAGTTATTGTAGAAGAGAAAAATTTTAAGCTTAAGGAACTTTTGGTGTTTGTCATGTGTAGATTAATGAAGTGAAGAAACTGGTGGGGGCATTGCCAGAAAAATTGTCCATTTATTGTTCCGACGCATCAATCGCAAGACATCTGAGGGCACGGAACTGGAATGTGAAGAAGGCGACAAAAATGCTTAAAGGAACTCTAAAGTGGAGAGCAGAATATAAACCAGAAGAGATTTGCTGGGTATGTTATGTTGATTCTGCATATATAATTATAACTGGTCTTTATGCCTGACTTCCTGGATGGAGGATCTATTTTTGACTTCAGTGGTCTATGTAGAACAGAAATTCACCTTTTCTTAATCTTCTTGTAGCAACATACGGCTTTCTTTTACATATCATTTTATTGTGTAAGTTTATTATGCACTTAGAACTGACCTTTGTTGAGGCTTAAAAGAATACTGATCCAAAGGCTTATATGGACATTATTGGTTCTAATAGTTTCGCATAAGCCTGACCTATTACCACTGAATGAAGTGAAACCAAATTTATGTAAATGCAAAAGTGAGGGTGGAAGTGGCTACAACTTTGCGAGTTATTTTTGACCTTTGTAGTGCGTTCTACTGGTTGGTAGTTTAATTGAATCCTATTAGCCTGTGTGGGTTTTTGGTCCTGATCAAAACCTTTTCACAGTTTTATAATACTTCTTTTCTTGCAATGTTTATGAAACACATGGATTCTTGATTGTGGTGCAGGAAGAAATTGCTCGTGAAGCAGAGACAGGGAAAATCTACAGAACTAATTATGTTGACAAGCATGGGAGAACAGTTCTTGTCATGAGACCCAGCTGCCAGGTTTCATCTGACTATCTACATTCCTTCCTGCATGTTTTTGTTTCATGTAAACTTGTTACCACTTGAGGTAATTTAGTAAATGTTGATGATCTTATGGTCAACTTTTTGTTCACAGCATGAAAAAGAGAGGCTTTAAGCTGTTCAGTATGTACTTCTGACATAGAGTTGATATTTATATCATTTTGACTCTTTTTTCAAAAATTTAATTTCTTTAAATCACGGTAGACATTGTTTTTCTTTCCATGTCCTTTGTGGGATCGGAGTTCGATCGTGAATTTCTCAGTTTGGTTATTTGTTGTTATGGCATCAAAATTAGGTTTATCCAATTGAGACTGCATAGGGTCATTAGTGAGAATATTTACATATGCAAAAACTAATATGTCTTTATTATGAAACCAATGAAATGACCTTTAAGATGCCAAAGTTGAAATAAATCTAGTTACCTTGTGTTGCTTAGTTTATGAACTGTCAAATTTTATTGCAGAACACAAAGTCAACAAAAGGACAAATTAAATACTTGGTGTATTGCATGGAGAATGCCATTTTGAATTTATCACCAGACCAGGAGCAGATGGTATGGCTGATTGATTTCCATGGTTTCAATCTGTCAAATATTTCGCTGAAGGTGACAAAGGAAACAGCCCATGTTTTACAAGACCATTATCCAGAACGACTGGGTTTGGCAATACTTTACAACCCACCTAAATTCTTTGAACCATTTTGGACGGTATACTTGCATGAACTTGTTTATATCATTCTTCTTTATGATGCATTAAATTTCTATTAGATAATCAGATTTTGAAAATTTGTGATGCCACTTGCAATAAGCACAAATCTTGCAAATGTAAAGACTTTGTTCCTGGTAAATGTTGGAATGTATGAGGTGGTCGTTCAGCTACGAAACAGAGCTTGACCTTTATGCTGCAATGCTAGGTTATGGCCCAAGATTCAATAGAACATTAGATTAGAAGCAAGATTTCTGTCTAACAAGGTCCCATTCTTTTGCATCCTTTTTTGATACATCAGCCACTTGTCATTCTACAGTCAACTCAGGACATCTATTTTCTATCTTTTTCACCAAACACTTATTAATGCAATATATATTATTGCAAGATCGTTTAGTTTGTGTGAATGTGTATTATGCAACCAAACATCTAATTTCAAATAATTATGTTGCATCAGAATATCTTCTGAGAAGACATAATCCAGTGTGTTCTGTATAGCGCAAATTCTGTGTGGCCAATAATGTTTCTGTTGTTAGTCATTATTGGTCTGCCTATTTATCGCTTTGATGCTGCTTTACTCTGCTTGTAATGCTAGGCAATCTTTATTGCAGGTGGCCAAAGCTTTTCTCGAGTCTAAGACTCACAATAAAGTCAAGTTTGTTTACTCTGATGAACTACGCACCATGAAAATAATGGAGGATCTATTTGATATGGAACAACTTGAGTCTGCATTCGGTGGAAAAGATACTACAGGGTTTGATATCAATAAATATGCTGAGAGGATGAAGGAGGACGATAAAAGAATGCCTTCTTTTTGGACAAGAGATGGTCCTCTCTCAATAGCAGCAGAAACAACACTAACTTCTGCTTCATTGAATCTCAGTGTAGACTTAAATTCTGATGATTCAGAAACTGATGAAACGGAAACTTCTCAGCTTCATGAGAGAGATTCAGAAGTTGTTGCATCAAATGGAAATATTGCAGCCACTGATAGTAGCAAGGAAGAGTTGGAAAACATACATGCTGATGAAGTTGTGTCTTGAGTCAAGAAACACGGGCCTGACTATTAGTATTAAGGTATGATAACCTCATAGCTTTAACGATAGCTCAGGAAACTTGTCATTTTGGTAATTTAAGATCTCAAGAGTTTCTATTGCTATTTGGCAAGGCATGGAACTCAACACGTGATTTTTTCTTTTCTTCTTCTTCTTCTTTTTCCTTCCTCTCGTTGAGCTAATGCAATGGCGTTCTTACATACATTATATGTAGTGCTCCTTGTTCAATGTATGCACTTTGACTCATTGTGCTGTCTAGAATACGTTTGACCTGGAGTCATATGACCACATTGAAGTTCTGAGAAGGAAGGACATGATGAGAAATTATAGGTTTTTCTTAATTTCTGGTTTTGTGATCTGGATGGTGGTTAATCACATAAGGTTTTGGTGGTTATCCCTTTTCCTGTTATCAGATGATTCGATTTCAGCAATGCAAGGTTTATTAAGCGTAAAAATGATTTTCCAAAAAAAATAAAAGAAAGAGAAAAAGAACGTTTAAGGTTTAAAATGATGGACCTCTGGTTGGCTAAAAAGTTCATTAGGATTCCTATCCTTTTCAAAATCAGAACATCAGAAAGACTCAAACGTGGAAACAGAAGAAGAGTTTGACTCTATGCAAACAATTGGCAAGTGATTTCTTAGTATCAGATTATAATATTGATTGGGTACTCTCTATCTCCAACTAGCAAGTAATGATAACCATCATCTATTATCACTGAACCATCTTCATTAGCTCTGTTAAGGTGAACTCAGCTTGTATTTTATTTCAGCTATTTCCCCTGCATTGAGCTTCATAGGTTGGAACCCAACCAACTTCTTCATTGGTCGCCCAGTTTCAAGCTTTGATTACCTTCTGAAAAGCAATAGTGGATGCTTTCCTTTCATCTTCCCATTGTTTTTAACTCTTACACTAACTGAAAACTCTCTTTTCACATACCTCTTTTCCTAACTCTGAAACTGGCCTGTAACTGCTTGGATTTGAGCTTTTACCCTTTCCATTAATTGATGATCTCAAGTAGACCTCACTTGGTGTAACAGAGACAATCTCATAAGTATACTTTTAGTGACTTAAACCGTAACCAAATTCAAAAACCTTTTTTCCTTGATAGAATCTGTATGTGCGACCAGGATAGCCTGAAGACGGTTGAGGCCACATCCTCGTGTCTGTCATAGGTATTTTTGTGAAATCTTGTGGATACCAAGTCATTGGCAATCTCCCTCCTGAATAGTGAGAATAATAGTATTAATAATACTATAGCAGCAAATATTCCAATTCTTATGCAAAGAAATGGATTAAATTTTACTATTATAGCAATATAGAAGTTCACCTGGGTTGTGGTCACCAAAGATTATTTCTGCAAGTGCGGTTCCTCCAGCTTCACCTGGATAACCAGCCCATAGAATGCCTCCAATTCTTTTATCAGACTTTGCAAAAGATAAGTCCAGAGGTCCTTCACAAAGAAGGACCAGAATCACAGGTTTCTTTGCAGCTTGTGCAACTTTAGTTATCAACTTCTGCTGCTTCCCTGGAAGCAACAAGTAAAAACGATCAATTCGTTCTGTTTCTTGAGTTTGATAGAGTCCCATGACTAATACAACTCTGTCTGCATTTCTAGCTATTTTCAATGCTTCAGTAACTGTAGCTGAGGGACATGAAATTCTTTTACAACCTTGGTGATAAATAGTGTTGTTTATGTAATTCTGCAATCCTTGTAATGGTGTAACAGTCTTGCGAGGAGGACCTGCATAATTTCCAGCAAGTGTGGTTGAATTGTTGGCATTGGGGCCTATAACTGCTAGGGATTTTGTTTTTGATTTTGAAAGAGGGAGAAGTCTCTGAGCATTCTTTAACAGAACAATGCCATCTCGAGCTGCTTCAAGGGCTAGAGCCTGATGCTCTTTACTACAAACTTGGTCTGCACCAATGTTACCATACGGCAATTTGGCGGGACTGCCATTGAATAATCCCAACCTCATCCTGACAAAGAATAGGTTATTGAGGACTCTATCTATTTCTGGTTCTAGCACTTTCTTCTGTTTTACTGCTAATTTAGAGTAATTCTTCAAATAGCTACCTGACATGGATGTGGCACATTCTACATCCATCCCTACAGTTAGATAACCTCGAAAAAGTTAGAAAACACTTGAAAAATATTTAAAACGGAATAAATGGTAGCACCGTACCGGGATACCTGCTTTAAGCACATCTGCAGCTGCATCTTCAGGTAATTTAGCATATCTTTGATCATCATGGATGACTTTCACCGCATCGCAGTCAAAAGTGATGTATCTGATCATTATTCAACATGAAAAGCATGCAGTATCCTTGTTAATCCAAAGAAAAGTCCCTTTATTGTTTGTCACAGATTAACAGTTTATATTATATGTTACCCCTGGAAGTGCCATTGTCCTCTGGCTGTCTTAGTTAAAAAATTATAATTTGCACAATTTGGAACTCCATTGACTTGATTATAAGCACACATTATCCCACTGGCTTTTCCTTCTTTTATGCAACTCTGAAATGGCGGTTGATATGTATCGGCCAAATCCTGTGGTGAGACCTAAACCCAGAAAACAAAAAGTTTAAACAAATAAATGCTCAAACCAGAAAGCCTACTTCCCACCAACCAATATAGTGTTGTAGATGATGTCTCCGTCACTTACTGTAGCATTAAAAATGAACCTATTCACACCTTTCCAATTATCCAAGTCATGAGCAGTAAAATGTTTACAACAAGCTGAGGCTTGAAGATGCTCACCAAGGGCACCTCCTTCGTAAGTCACCTTGAACTCCTCTAACAAATGACACTGCATACTTCCCTGTAAATTATTGGATCCTCGCCTGGTGTCTCTTGCCCTCTTACCATCTTGGATCCCTAAATACATGCCTGTTGCTTGTACGGCATTATAAATAGCTCTGGCTTCTTTCCCAATCACCTTCATGCACATCACATATCCACAAATAATTACACTTTTTTCAAAAACTATGCATAGCCGAACAAATAAGGATACTTAGCTTACTTGACCAATATGATACCAGATGTGGGTATCAAATGAGGCAGCAGTGAGCATGACTTGAGGGAAACTAGCGGCATTTGTAATGGTTCCATTGAAATGGATGCCTTGCATTTCACTGACATGGGGAAGGAAGGCAACACCATGTAAGGCTTCTGACCACCATATATTGATAGGCAGGGATTCCAAGCCGGGGAATTGCATCTGCAGTGTTAACTAGTTGGGAGACTTTCTCATCTAATGTCAGTCTTGATACGAGGTCTTTTACCCTCTCCTTAATAGGTAATGAGGTTTGGCAAAAAGGGTATGTTTCTATTGATAGGTTAGACCGGTCACAGGCAAATGGAGGCTTAACTGACTGGGCAAAGGTGAAAAGCAGGGAAGTAAGGTAGAGTGAGATGGATATAGCTCTGTAGCTTCATGTTGTTTTATGAGTGCTATTTGAGATATACAAATATTTAGGATATTGTGTACACTCAAGAGCAACTATACACAGATCAATTAAGCTTATTGATTAGATGGGTAAGCTTAGTTGCCAGATTTCTAATATTTTAGATGCCCACAAAAAAGGTGGAAGAATACTGATCTGCGGACTATAAGACAATTCCTGTGAGCTGTGAGAGTGGCTAACAGTTTCTAGGAGGTGACAAAAAATGCCGCTGCTTTATTTGTTGCTCCAATAATTGTTTTGGGAGCTATATGTGTCATTTACTTATACGCCTATGTGTCATTTACTTGTACGCCTATGTGATATTCATGTTCTGAGCGTCTCCATTAGCTTTCATTTAACGGGCATATTCAATTTCAGCTCTGCGAAGTATATGAAATATAAGTACGTTTTGCTTTATAAAGTAGAAGTACAATGTCTTTACATACTTAAATCCATAATTTTCTTATTAATTAACCTCTGATTTTAATGATATCAACACAATTTAACTTGTTGACATTAACTTTTTTATTTTTGAAGAACCAAATCTTTAATCAGATTACGATGGAAATTGGGTGCTGGTCACCTCCCACAACCAAGAAATGTGTTCCTTCTTCTATCACCATCTGACCATGTTCATTGAATATACTAAAATGTTCACAAGGGCTCAGTTCAAATTCAATTTCAGCCTTTTCTCCTGCACTTAGTATAACACTTTTGAACCCAATCAACTGTTTTCTTGGCCTGCCGTCACCATGCCTTGCTTGCCTTGCAAATAGCAATACTGGATGTTTACCCGCCAACTCCCCTTTGTTCTCCACTCCTACTCTAACAGAGAACTTGCTTTGCTCACATAAATTTATGCCCAGCTCAGAAACCAGTGCATAACGTTTTGAATCTGAGTTGTCAATTATCGAGGATTGATTCAAATAGACTTCCTTCCGGGAGACAAACTTAACCTCATAAGAGTACTTCGAGTAACTCAAGCCATAACCAAACTCAAAAACATTATGGCCTTTGTAGAACCTGTATGTTCGGCCAGGATAGCCAGAAGCATGATCAGGCCGCAACCTCATATCTGTCATTGGTACATTGACAAAATCTTGTGGATACCAAGTCATCGGTAATCTCCCTCCTGCATACCAAGATTAGTTAACATCACAACCATAAATTTTCAACAGAATAAACCATTCATTTCTTGTACACTACTGCTTTGGGTATTGCTAATGAATTCACCTGGATTGTGATCACCAAAGATGGTTTCTGCAAGTGCAATCCCACCAGCTTCACCTGGATAACCAGCCCACAAAATGCTTCCAATGTTCTTATCATACTTGGCAAAAGATATATCAACTGGTCCTCCACAAAGAAGCACCAGAACAATTGGATTCTTTGCAGATTTTGCAACATTAGTTATGAGTTCTTGTTGCTTCCCAGGTAGCACCAAGTCTGTGCGATCATGTTCCTCTCTCTCTTGAGTTTGATCCAATCCCATTATCAATACCACATGATCCACCCCTTTTGAAATATCAACTGCCTTGTCAATGGAAGCTGAAAAGCATTGGACTGTGTCACAACCTGGGTGATAAATAGTGTTTTTAATGTAATATTGTAGAGCTTGTAACGGCGTCACGGATTTGCATGGAGGGCCTGCATAGTTTCCGAGAAGTGTTTGTGCAGAATTAGCATTAGGGCCAATTACAGCAAGGGAAGTTGTCTTGGATTGTGAAAGTGGAAGAAGTCTCTCAGAATTCTTCAGGAGGACAATGCCATTACGGGCAGCTTCAAGGGCCAGTATCTGGTGCTCCTGGGAGCAAACTTGATCAGGACCAATGTTACTGAAAGGCTGTCCCGCTGGATTTCCATTGAAAAGCCCTAACCTCATTCTTACAGAGAAGAGATTGTGAAGGGCCCTGTCTATCGCAGCTTCTGGCAATTTTTTCTGTTCCACAGCTGCTTTGGTGTAATTTTGCAAGTAGGATCCACAATTGACATCCATGCCTGGAGTTTTTTGTTAAACAATGTTCAGACACTTTGATGAGATAAAAGTTGCTTTGTTTGAAGAGTTTTTTAAATAAAAGGGTGTTATCAACTTTGCAAGCATCTCTCCGTCCATCTAGTTCAAAATGCAAGTAAGAAGTAAGATTCTTTAGAATGCCAGACCAGTAAATCATCAGAAACCATTCTTCTCACTCGGCAATATTTATCTTCCGGAGCATCATACGCCTTGCCCACTTCTATGTGGAATTCTCCAACTCTAAAGCCCCCAAGCATAAATGCAGTTGGCAAGTATAGTGCTTTTAGATTGTCAGATAATTTCTCTAACAACATGTTTGCTTCAAATCCATCTCAGTTCATTTCACTAGCAAAAGAAGAATGACATTCTGCTAGAAATTGACAAGTGGCACTCTATCTTTGCTTCTTTACTAAAAAATGTGTCTTTTCTGTATCCTCTTTGTTGCTAAACATTCTACTTATTACTCCTTAAATTGGCCTTCATTTTTAAGGTTTATTCTTAATTACATAGTTTTCAAATTTGTAACCCATGTAATTAGTATTCATTCTTTCTTAATTACATCAGTTACAAATTTTGTAAAATGAATCATGATCTTCAATTTAATATTCATTCCAAATTACAATGGTAATAATGTGTAAAATGATGCTCAAGTGTGGAACCCTTTTTGTTGATTTTTAGTTCTTACATGGGTCTAATTTGGGTGAAAGACAATGACAGATGAAGCTCTACCGTAATCAGTCCGCTTGTAGATAAAATGTTTCCTCTCCTGTACCATATAATTAGAAAAATATATGAATTCTGATGATCAAGACTCGCTTTTGCATCTTCATTTATCCTTTCTTTATCACTCTCCTTTCTTTTCTAATAACTCCAACAAAAATTTCTTCTTTTATATTGGATTAGTGATATAATATGTTAGTTAATAATCTTGAAAAATCAATTCAGATAGAAGAAGATTGCATGATAATTCCTTTTATAATTCTATTTTCTAGAGATTAACTTTTTTTGTATTTCATGATATATAGTCTTTTTGGATGGGAATATTGTGGAGTTGAGGTTGATTAAATCTTGTGGGCTATTATTTTGCACATGCATTTTGTCTCACTTGGTTTACATGTACAGGATAGGGAGAGAAAATGCTGCATCCGTGTATGGATGATAGGTGCAACAGTCAAGAAAAAAATGGGGGTAGAAAAGAAACTTGAGGTTAAATTTATGAGATATCTTAATTATCTTTTACACACTTATCAGCGTTAAGGGATTGCAATCTTGAAATTAGCTTTTCAAGTAGGTATCCAATTAATAATTTGATGAAATAAAAATATCATGTATTTTTTGGTGATGTTAGAGAAAAGGCACATTTCCCTCAGCAATGATAGCATGTCCTCTAGAACTAAATTGCAGAAGAGATATAATTCCTTGGAAATATCTATCTACCACAATAATCACTGCATTTCCTGTTGCTTCTACCTAGAATGCTAAGATCTCAGAATATACATGTGTGTGTTGAAGTTACCATTTCATTTTGGTTTTCCAAAAATTTATATTTTAGAGATACTTAGATTACAAAGAATAAATGAAATATAAAAGAGAAATGTTCTTATAGTAATGAAAAAATCCTTCATCACAATACTCTTCCCAGCACCAACGAAAAAGAGGACTGAACTTCTATCAGAATATGCAACAGCAGCACCCATAACCTATCTTAACTGTTGAAATCTGTTTAGCAGTTCATATATCCTGATCTTCATGATTTTTAATTTTTTTATATAAAAATGATGCTGTTTTGGAAGAGATGATGAAGGAAAATACAAGGTTCAATAAGAGTGAAAGGATTTTATGAGGTCCTAAACTTCTCTCAAATAGATGATTAACTTACTATGAGACATTTTTTGTACAGTTTTACCGATAGTTTAACCATTTGAATGATGTATTTGCAATGAAACTGTTATGGCGTCAGTTTTTGCTCTAAAACTCAATGTAGCTTTCGGTGATCTCTAATGAATGTAGAACATATTTCAAAATTTTTGTATAAAATTTGTAATTTTTTGTGTTATCTTATTACTTTCCTATGTATAAACATTATATAATATATGCATGGATACAATTTTTGTTTAGGTATTATATACTATATATTTTATGATATATTAAAACAATAAATACTATATAAGCTAGTGCAACGCACAAACATGTAGCTAGTGATATCATATAATAGAATTCATTTGCAAATAAATACTTTCTTTTTCTGTCTGGAGTAAGTATAGAATTCAATGCATAAATCATCACATATTGATCCCGTCATAGACCAATTATTTTTCATTGTTTCCACGCATTTTATGGGGATGTTACAACACAAGGTTATGTCATTTCAACATATATTATTAGTGTTTATATGCAGAAACTGAACATTTTAATCAAGAAAACAAAAAAAATGAACTTTATTGCCACTTTTACAGGTTAAAAGTGTTCCAACTAACTCGAGAATTAATTGATCCTTCTTCTAGCACAGTTAGGAAATAATTATCTAATTCAGATTTAATCCAATATGCACCAAAACAATCTGCTAACTGTAGAAATGGAACTAATTTGATGATAGCAGTCCTAATCATAAATCAAATCAAGCCACTTGCATACTCATGGGAACCTTATCAGATTTAAAATACCCAATAAAAGGACAAACCTAATGAAGACAACCATAATGGCAACAAATACTAGCTTAAATCAGATCCATATTTTCATCCATCCAAATTTTTAATTTCTTGATTAAAACACAGGCACATGTACCTTTATGACAGACGAAAAAGTAGGCCCCATACCTGCTGTAAGCACATCAACCACCGCATCTTCTGGCGACTTGGCATATCCTTGATCATGGATATGTAAGACCGCATCGCAATCAGAGGTGATGTACCTGATTATAAATCAAATGTTAATGAGGATCAATTAACCAATTATTGCAGCAACTTTCACACTTGATGTTGACTAAATTACAGTGCAAATGAAGAACTTTTTATAATACCCATGAAAATCCCATTTCCCTCTAGCTGTTGTAGAGAGGAGATTGGAATCTGCACAGCTTGGGACTCCATTAACTTTGTTGTAAGCACACATTATACCACTGGCTTTCCCTTGTTCAACACAAGACTGGAATGGTGGCTGATATGTGTCTGCTAAATCTTGGGTAGTCACCTGATGTAAAACATTGTAATAGTAATTATAAAGTAAATAACACAATAGGGAAATTCTATCACAACTTTGATTTTAATAAGCAATATTCAGAAACAAAAAACAATGGCATCTAATTGACATCCAATAAGGCTTAGATAAAAAAAAAATAAAAAAAAAAAATCAAGAACCACCACCAAGAAGTAGAATTAATGAGTGTGAACCAGATAAATCTTAAAAGTGACTTGACTATAGAATGTGAAGAAAAAAACAAGCCAGAAAAGTTACCTTTTAATTATTGATCACAAGATTTAGATTACGTTTAAAGCCAAACAAACGTAAATCCAGACACAGAAAAGGACATCAACCATTCCAATTTTTCATAAATAAACTAATGTAGAAATTTGATAAATCACGTAAAAGACACAGAAGCATCTTTGAATTTGGTTACAAAAAGTCACAAAAATGCAAATGATCCGGAAAAAAAGGGCTATAACGTATAAGACTTACACGGGCATCAAATGCAAAGCGGTTCACACCTTTCCAATTGTCTAAATCATACGCAGTAAAGTGCTTGCAACAAGCTGAAGCTTGAAGATGCCCTTTAAGCTTCCCTCCCTGAAATGAATCCCCTTGAACTCCTCTCACATATGAAACTGCATATTTCCCAGTCAGCAATGGATCTTCCCCAGGCGTCTCTTGCCCTCTCCCCCATCTTGGGTCCCTAAATATGTTTATGTTTGGTGCCCAAAATGTCATTCCTGTAGCTTGCCCTGCATTGTACATTGCTCTTGCTTCTCTTCCAATCGCCTCCACACATCAAAAAGATTGAAACTTTAGAACAAAACATCATTAATCATACACAAAGTTAATTACTTTTCAAGTTGTGAGACTTGTGCTAATACCTGACCGATGCGATACCATTGGTAATCATCAAAAGAAGCAGCAGTAAGAATGACTTGCGGGAAGCTGGTGGCGGCTCTGATGTTGCCTTCAAAATGAAGGCCACGACCCACATTAGTAACCCCATGTAATGCCTCAGACCACCACTCATAAGCTGGAATACCGAGTCGCGGAATCGCTGGGGCTGAGTTACCGAGTTGGGAGATTTTTTCATCTAATGTGAGCCTAGAAACAAGGTCTCTCACTCTTTGGCTGATGGGTAGTGTGGTTTTGCAGAAAAGGTAGGAACTCGTTGATGGGTTGGACGAGTCACAGGAGTACGGAGGCTGAGCTGAGACAACTCGTAGAATTAGCAGAATGAAGATAGTTAAAGTGAAGTAAGAGTGGGTTTGGGATCCCATTGTGGAAGCTTGTTTAATTAAACTGTATAGAGTGAGCAGAACATGGTCTTTTTTATAGTTTCTCTCGATTACGACAATCATTCGGTATTTTTTTATGTACGTACAGCTGAATTTGTACTTTAAACGACTAAAATATTGTAAAATCAACTAAGAGTGTCTGTAAAGCAAACATTTTGGTTAGTTAAGCACAAAGCTACGCCTAAATCATCCCTAACACCTTATTTATAGCAAAAGAATAGCTGCATGAAAATTAATGCTGCCAGATCCTAAATCTAAGTCTAAGTCTGATAAGTTATATAAAATAAAGGAAAAGGAAGGGTGGGGTTCAGTTGGTATAGTGAGATAAATTTAGGTTCTATTTGGATTGGGCTTTTGATCAATGCAGTAGATCTAAGTCGTTGTCCTGAGCTGTACTAAGTCTCAAGATGGGTATTGGTTGTTTTTTCTTTTCTTACTTGAAATTATGCTAAGTTTGAAGTCATTAGTGAATAATTCTTTCTCAAAAAAAGAGTTGGAAAGGTACATAGCATTTCATCATAACTACTTTTTATCAGGGGATAATTTAAAATTTACTTGGTGCGCAATAATCGGAAATCAACATTTCATTTACATGTGTATAAATGAAGTAATAGCTTACAGTAATTGTGCTACAGCCCAATTCATTATAAATTCTCTACCCTATCTATCATAAGCGTTCTAATTCTATTTAATTTGAATTTTAAGGATTCACATTATGTAAAAAACACAGCAGATTATAGGCTATCAACCTATCAAAGTAGTTTCTACATAGAAACACAATTTTTGCTACCTCAGCCCATTCGAATATTCAAACCAGCCCAATTGAAAAGCCCATGCCTTCATGAATTACATCTGTCTATAATAATCTCCTCAATGAAATGCCTCCCAATTCTCTCCAGTAAATTAATTTTAATTAAATCTAAACCTCTAACTACCCCAGCTTGGTTTATAAAATTATTATTTTTTTTATCTCTTCTTACACATTAATATTTTCTGTAGCAACATGTTTAGCATTTAGTCATCAAATCATTAGATTATAATAAATTACCTTATCCATTTGCTACCAAAAATAAAAAAAAAAATTAAAAAAAAATGTCGGTGATTAGTGTGAGCAAGTAAGATCTTGGCTGGTGCTAGATTATTATGGAAACCGACTATTTCTACTTTTATTATTTTAATAATTGGAAGAAGTTAATGTGACAGGTCCGGTAGTTGGTCAAAAAACTAAAGCTTGTAGGTCTGAATAATACATCTACCCAAAATATGTTGATGTTTGAGCTTGACATATGGTTTATTTCTGGGGCAAAGCCATTCCCCAACAACCAAGAGTTAGCTAGTTGGAAGGTAATTCCGTTATTTCAGTAGAGTTACATGCTCTGAAAAAAGAAATATATATTATGGGGACAAAGATTTGATTAGGGTTATTTAACAAAATATTTACGCAAATAGGGCCGTTTAGAAAATAATTCCAGAAAAGGGGTTGCGTCAGAAGCCGCAACTGATACCTGCGGCTTCTGACATGGGACCCACACTGAAAAAACAGCTTTTTTTGTTGATGCCGCAGGTACCACCTGCGGCATCAACATATATATATATATATATATATATATATATATAAAGAGGGGCAGCAGGCGGCAGCTTTGCCTGCTGCCCCTTATATATATATATATATATATATATGAAAGGGGGCAGCAGGTGCTACCTGCTGCCCCCATTATTTTTTTTAAATAATAATTTATTAATATATAATATTAATATTATTTATTATAATAAAATAAAATTATAATAAAAATAAAATAAAGTAGGAAATATATTTATTAAATATAATAATATAATTATGATAGAATAATATTTAAATAATATACGAAACGAAACTCTATTTTTTAATTGTCCAATTATAAATTTTGTAAAAATATTAAAATTTTCATAAGATTTTAATATTTTTCAATTTAGTTCAGATAAAACGACTATACAAAAATAATAATAATTAAATTCAATTGCTAAAATAAAAGTACTTCACATTCAAACTCAACATAATAATAATAATAATAATAACAACAACAAAAATTCAAAAAAGGATAACATTCTCATAAATAATTATTATGGGCTTTGGATATATTCAAATTACCAATAATATATAACTGAAACAAGACATTTTAAATTTTTGTTTAGAAAAATAATATATCATGATATTTTAGAAAATTGCATATCATAATATTTATTCGCATTTAAACAAAAAAAATAATTATAATTGATTAAATTTCTGAGAGTGAAATATGATCTTGTATTTTTGTATTTTTCATATGGTTTTAATATTTTTTAATTGTCCTTGTGCACTTTAATTTTTACACCCAAGGGTTTTCTTCTAATTTATTTTTATTAAAAAAAACTTGTATATATTAATCCCTTGAAATATATTCAAGTCGTATTTTACTCTCAGAAATTTAATAAATTATAATTATTTTTTTCTTTAAATGCGAATAAATATTATGATATCTAATTCTCTAAAATATCATGATATATTATTTTTCTAAATAAAAATTTAAAATGTCTTGTTTCATTATATATTATTGGTAATTTGAACATATCCAAAGCCCACAATTATTTATGAGAATATTATCCTTCTTTGGATTTTTATTATTATTATTATTATTATTATTATTATTATTATTATTATTATTATGTTGAGTTTGAATGTGAAGTACTTTTATTTTAGCAATTGAATTTAATTATTATTATTTTTGTATAGTCGTTTTATCTGAACTAAATCGAAAAATATTAAAATCTTATAAAAATTTTAATATTTTTATAAAATTTATAATTGAACAATTAAAAAATAGAGTTTTGTTTCGTATATTATTTAAATATTATTCTATCATAATTATATTATTATATTTAATAAATATATTTCCTACTTTATTTTATTTTTATTATAATTTTATTTTATTATAATAAATAATATTAATATTATATATTAATAAATTATTATTTAAAAAAAATAATGGGGGCAGCAGGTAGCACCTGCTGCCCCTTTTATATATATATATATATATATATATATATATATATATATATATATATATATATATATATATATGTTGCACCTGCGGCATCAACAGAAAAGACTGTTTTTTCCGTGTGGGTCCCACATCAGAAGCCGCAGGTGTCAGTTGCGGCTTCTGACGCAACCCCTTCCCCGGAATTATTTTCTAAACGGTCCTATTTGTGTAAATATTTTGTTAAATAACCCTAATTAAATCTTTGTCCCTATATTATGTAAATAGAGTTACACACTATAAATGATGATTCATTAAATATCTCATCGCAAAAAGAAATTTGAATATCAACCCAGCCAATAATTTTTCTAAATATTGGAGGTCAGGATTATATGAGTTTTTATTTAATTTATTTGATCATTGTCTAAAAAATCGAAAATAGATTTTAACAGTTAAATTAATTAATATTTAAATAAAAAAAACAAACGATTGTATTTTAGAGTTTACTGCCGTTATATCTAGAAAATGTGAGGGATTATATAATGTTGTGAATGTGTTATGATAACACAGCAAATATCATTTGCCTTAAGGCCCATTCAGCCGGCCCACTTAACTGGCAGGGCCCAAGGCCCATCAGCAAAAGGTATCAGACACAAGCTCCTAGGCAATGCACATGCCCGATCGGCTGATGTGACCGCCAGTCCTATCAGCCGCCTGACACAAGGCAGCACCCATGCCTATCACCTGCTCCATGTCATGTCGCCGAATACCTACTCTGACAGCCAGTAATCACTCCCCAGGCACTCGAGTGTCCCTCAACTATCTCATATAAATAGCCCAGCCAACGATGGCTCCAGGTATTGAATCCACATCATGATCTCTCTAAAGCACATTCTCTCTCTAAGCTACTAACTTAAGCTTCGGAGTGCTCACGCCTGGTCCGACCGGGCTCTTCTTACTGCAAGGTTATCTCATCCGATCGGAGCGACCTCTCTCCTACAGATAAAGACATTCTTGGATTTATCATTTGGTTCTTTCGTTGAGAGATGGCAAGCTCAAGATCCAATGAGAATACGACCCCCATGGACCTCGACCATGACGACAACACCCGTGCCATATCAGGCACCTCAAGAAGGAGGGAAGTGCCCGCCAGGCCCCCCATAAGGGCCAACCTCCTTCCCGAATTCGATGATGCCGCAATAAGGCAACCAGAGGACACCCCTATCACTGTGAGAGACATGCGCGCTATTCTCAGTGACTTTACGAAAAGCATTGTCCAAACCCTCAAGAAGGGTAAGATGCCAATCGCTTCTGAAAGAGCCCAAGAGGATTACCTCATGGGCGAAGACTTCAGAAGAAACAGGAACAAGGGAGTCATTAAGTCTTCGAGACTACATCGACGGGTTTCAGGCTACCATGTCTGAAGTAAGAAACGTCAGTGTGGAGATGGCGACTACCGCCTTACAAGGGGGCACCACTGACCGACCACTTTTCGAGTCGCTTACGACAAGACCCCCATCCAGCTTCGCTGAGCTGATGGAGAGGGCTAGGCAACACATCCAGTTGGATGATGCCCTCAGGTCCAAAAGCAGAGGAAGGACCAGCGTCCTGGACCGCCTACAATATCCGGACAATCGCTCTACTCAAAGAGCCTCCGCTTCCGATCGGACAGCTAAAGGCCAAGATGGAGCTCAAAGTTCCAGAAATTCAGGCCAAGCCAGGGGATCGGGAAGAGACCGGAATCCGCGTCCAGACGACCAGGCAGAGAGGACATACACCCCTCTCAATACTACTCCGACTGCGGTGTTAATGTGGATCAAAGAGAAGCACCGCAGAGTCAACTGGCCCAGAGACCTCTCCGGAAGAAGTCGGGATGCGAGAGACCCGAGCAAATATTGCGAATTCCACAGAGACGTCGGTCATTTAACCGACGAGTGCACTTCGCTAAAAAAAGAAATTGAAAGGCTGATACGCCGTGGGGCCCTCAGGAGATTCATAGGCCCGGCCAGAGGGGATGAACCCTGCAGACAGCCGAAGCCTAGAAGGGACGATCCTGACTCAGACGACGATGAGTGCCGGAACCCCAGAAACGCCGATCCGGGCAGGCCCTATGCAGGGGTGATAAACGTGATCACCGGAGGGTCGTCCTATGGAGAAGATCTCCCCAAAAGGGGGAAAGGGAAAGGTGTCTATCTCTCCCGCCAGGCAGAGCAGCCGGCCTCAGTCACCATTTCCAGCGAAGACGCGCGAGACGTTCTGTTCCCCCATGAGGACGCTCTCGTCGTAAGAGCTCGGATAAATAACTTCAATGTGAAGAGAATTCTGGTGGACAATGGCAGTGCTGTCAACGTCCTAACTCTCCAAGCATACCGAGCCATGGGACTCCCGATCGGAGAGCTCAAGCCGAACGCCACTCCTCTGATCGGCCTGGGCAACGCCACTATCCCCGTGGCGGGATCTGTAGAGCTTTTTGTCGAGCTCGGCCAAGAAGCAATAGCTCATGCTTGTAAGGTAATTTTCATGGTTGTTGACATGACATTTGCCTACAACGCCATTTTTGGCAGACCACTGCTTTTCCAGACCGGAGCTGTGACCTCCATCCGATACATGGTGATGAAGATTCCGACCACAGGAGGCGTCGCCATCTTGAGAGGTGACCAGAAAGCATCCAGGGAGGCTTATATCACCATGATAAAGCAGCAGCGAGAAGCAATGGTCGTAGAGCCAGGCCTCGAACAGCAAGAGCAGGCGGAAAGGCCCAGGATGGACCCAGCAGAGGCCACAAAGGCCAGGTCGCTAGATAAAGGTAAAAATGTTCAGGTGGGGACAAGCATGGATAGAACAACTGAAGAAGCTATCATGCACGTCTTGACCATCAATCAAGCGACTTTTGCCTGGAAGCCAGAAGATATCCCTGGCGTGGACCCCAAAATAATCACCCACAAGTTAAATGTGGACCCAAGCTTCCCTCCGATCCGCCAAAAGTTGAGAAGGCACGCGCCCGATCGTAGGAAGTTCATTTCAGAAGAGATTGATAACAGCATGCCATGTCATTTACTCTCTTCTGGACGCATATGCCGGCTACCACCAAATTCTGATGTGGCTCCTTGATCAGGAGAAAATCAGCTTCATCACAGACGACGGAACGTTCTGCTACAGGATGATGCCGTTCGGACTGAAAAATGCTGGGGCCACATATCAGCGCCTGATGAACAAGATTTTTAAAGACCAGATCGGGCAGAATGTCGAAGTATATGTTGACGACATGATCGTCAAGAGCCGAAGCGCCGAGGAACATCCAGCCGATCTGGCAAAAGTTTTTGACACTCTAAATAAGTTCCAGATGAAGCTCAACCCCGAGAAGTGCGTCTTCGGGGTACCATCAGGAAAATTCTTAGGATTCCTAGTCTCTCAACGAGGGATTGAGGCAAATCCGGAAAAAATAAAGGCCATCCTCGAGATGCAACCCCCCAGGAGCATAAAAGACGTCCAGAAGCTGAATGGAAGAATAACAGCCTTGGGACGATTCATTTCCTCTTCAGCCAAGCGCTGTACGCCTTTTTTCAAGAAGCTAAGGAAGAGCGAAACTTTTGTCTGGGGGGAAGACTGCCAGCAAGCCTTCGAAGAGCTGAAGGCATTCCTCACCAACCCGCCGCTGCTCAGCCGACCGGTACCAGGTGAAAATTTATACCTCTATTTAGCCACCTCTAAGGAAGCTGTTGCAGGTGCTTTGGTCCGAGAAGAAGATACCCAACAGCTACCCGTGTACTACGTAAGCGAAGTACTCAGAGGTGCAGATCTGAGGAAGGGACCGGTTGAGCAGCTCATTATTGCCCTCATGATGTGTGCAAGGAAGTTGAGACCTTACTTCGAGGCGCACACAATCGTCGTCCGATCGGGTCATCCTCTAAGAAAGATACTCCAAACGCCCGATCTGGAAGGCAAAATGGTGGGATGGGCGATTAAGCTACAGTCCTGGGATGTCAGATATGAGCCCAGAAAAGCTATAAAGGCCCAAGCTTTGGCAGACTTCATAGCCGAATTTGCGGGTGAGGAACCACCAAGTCAACCCAAGCCACAAAGCTGGGAAATGACAGTGGACGGCGCAGCTAACGACACTCGAGGAGGCGTCGGAATAGTAATAAAAGGCCCTTTGGGCATCACAATAAGGTATGCCATAAAGCTTAATTTCAAAGCTTCTAATAATATGGCAGAGTATGAGGCGCTCCTTCAAGGGCTGAGACTGCTCCATGCGCTCCGACCGGAGACAGTGGCCATTAGGAGCGACTCCCAGCTGGTCACCAGTCAGGTTTTGGGGACTTTCGAAGCACGTGAGGCCACAATGATCCAGTACCTGGCCAAAGTCAAAACTGCCTTCGCAAAACTGGAAGAGGCTGGATCGGAATGGGTGCTACAGAAAGTCCCGAGGGACCAAACTACAGAGGCCGATCGGCTAGCTAAGATGTCCGCTTCCGCACAAAGTGTTATAGAATAAAACATTGCCGTTGTAGACCAGACTTCCTCCTCCCTAGACGAGCCGGAAATGATGGAGATCGACCAAGAGAATGAAACCTGGATGAGCCCAATTATGCAGTTCCTCCAGACAGGACGACTGCCCGAGGACAAGGACGAAGCTCGAAAGGTATCTCGAAAATCTCTCAATTACTCTATCATTAACGGTGATTTGTACAAAAAAGCTTTCAGTCACCCTTGGCTAAAGTGCGTGTCGCAGGAAGAGGGGGACTACATCCTCAGAGAGCTCCACGAAGGCATATGCGGTGCGCACGAGGCAGGCAGAGCCATGGCGAGAAAGGCCCTTCAGACGGGATATTACTGGCCTAGCATGCTCAAGGATGCCCAGGAGAAAGTAAGGATATGCCCGCAATGCCAAATTCATAGCAGGATTATAAGACAGCACGGAGCAGACCAACAGCCGATCGGAGTTGCATGGCCGTTCGACCAGTGGGGGATGGACATCCTAGGACCTTTTCCCCAAGGCAAAAAGCAGATGAAGTTCCTCATAGTAGCTGTAGACCACTTCTCCAAGTGGATTGAGGCTGAATCAGTAGCCACCATCATAGCCGAGAGGGTCAAAAGCTTTACATGGAAGAACATCATCTGCAGGTATGGTTTACCCAATGTTTTTATTGCAGACAATGGCAAGCAGTTCGACAGCTCCGTTTTCAGAAACTTTTGCCAAGGCTTGAACATCAAACTAAAGTTCACATCTGTCGCTCATCTCCAAAGCAACGGAATGACTGAGGTCTCCAATCGGACCATCTTGGAGGGATTAAAGAAGCGACTGGGTCAAGCCAAAGGCAATTGGACTGAAGAACTGCAGAGTGTCCTGTGGACATACAGAACATCGCCGAGAGCAGGCACTCATCAAACGCCATTCTCCCTCGTCTACGGCTCCGAAGCAATGATTCCTGTAGAGGTCGGCCTCCCTTCTTATCGATCGGCTCTCTACTCCGAACGGATGAACACTCAAGAGAGATGCCAAGACTTAGATCTCATCGAAGAAAAGAGGGAGGACGCCTACGCCAGGATCGCTGCCTATAAACAAAGAGTGGCCAGATACCACAATGCTAAAGTAAGGTCTAGAACCTTCAACGTAGGCGATCTGGTACTCAGAAAGGCAGAATTAGGCTCAGGAAACGCCGGAGTGGGAAAGCTAATGCCAAATTGGGAAGGGCCCTATGAGGTCTCTAAAGTCCTAGGCCCGAGCACTTATAGGCTCCGAACTGTTGAAGGGCAAGATGTCCCCAGAAGCTGGAATATTGAAGTACTCAAGAAGTACCATGTCTCATAATGTATCAGAACCTGGCAATTGCCCGATTAATAAAAAGGTTCCTTCTTTCATTATTATTCAATTAATACACAATATAGTGTTCTACGCTAGGCTTGATGCCCATTCCAAGCTACAGAGTGTACATGTCGTGATGAAGGATCTTACCTTCCCAAGTATTATACATGTAATAGAGGATCTAACCTCTCTTGCTCGATTATGCAATTCCTATGCAGTTCTACGAGTATCGTTTAGCTCGGTCATGCAGCTTTTATGCAACTTTACGAGTACCATCCAACTCGATTATGAAATTACTATGCAATTCTACGAGTATCATTTAGCCCAGCTATGCATTTCTCATGCAGCTTTATGAGCACTACTTAGTCTAATTGCGCAAATTTTATGCGACCTGAAAAGCCAGATTGACCCGATCGGTCATCAAGCTCAGGAGTTATCCGAATTCAGGAAGTACTTGCAAATTTAATGCGAATATTATGCTATTTCACGAGTAAATACTTAGCTCGATTATATCGCAAATCTTAATACAAATTTATGTATATATTAACTTGCAAAAAAATGCAATTTTATTAAGAATATCTCCACCATACAATTTGTAAAGAATTGTTACAAAGATAGGAAACAAAGGAAAAAGTAAAGCCGATCTAAATTCCTAAGCTAACTATCTATATTTACAACCTCCACTTCGCCAGGAGGGTCAACAACCTCTTCAGCAATCGGATTGGCGGTGGCTTGAGAAGGGTCGACAACTGGCGGCACAGATACTGCCCCCCTTCAGAGACAGGCCCAACAGAAGCAGGCGCCACTGGCTCGACTTCGGGCGCAGGAGGAACTTCCTCTCCAGCTCCAGAATCTGAAGGCGCTGCAGGCTCCACTTCAGAGGGAACCTCTGGAATAGTCTCCGGAAATAAAGGGCCTTCTACAGAAGCTCTCTCAGTGGCTTCCCCCTCGGGAGCGCCTTCATCATCGTCATCATTTGGAGGAGCAGGCAGTGATGCCGGATCGTACATCCACGACAGATCAACCCCGGGGAAGCGCCGCCCAGCCTCATGGACTAGCCGAGACAGCAGCTCCACCTGAGTGTCTGCTAACTCATCGATTAGGCGCTCCTTCTGGTTGGCAAGTTCCATTTCAAGAATCTTCGTGTAGGAAGCCTCACTCTCTCCTACCGACTTCTTCAAGGACTCCACTTCCTATCGAAGCTGCCCGCCCTCTGCCTTCAGTTTGGCATTCTCGGCAGCCAACTCTCTGCACTCGGCATCTAGTCGGGTTGCATCCGCCTCGAACCGCCGCAACTGCGCACCCTCCGCATATAGACGGGCAACTTCGCCCTTCAGCCTGTCGGCCTCGCTCTGCCGAGCCTTCAGATCCTGAGCACTCTGGTGAGCCTCCTTCCTCAAGGCTACTGTCTCCGACTGAGAAGCAGCATACCGCTCCTCCAGCTTGGCCACCTCAGCTCGAAGGTCGGAGGCTTCTTTCTTAGCTGCTTCACAGCGTGTGTTCGCCTCCGCCTTGGCCACGGCGCCTGACTCGGCCCTCCCCTTCCACAGACAGGCCATCATGTGAAGCCGCTGTGTCCTCCTGGCAGCCTACACAGAATCAAGAGTAAATGGCTCAGACACAAAGGTGTAAACCAACACCAGAAACAGACAACAAAATACTTACGTCTATCAATTGTTGCCCGATAGCATGGGTTTCCCTGCTGAGCTGACTGGCATCGCCGGCATCCCGATGATCGTCATCCCGGAGAAGACCCCGGCAAATGAAACTAGCCGCTTGACCCACCGACCAGTCATCGCCAAAGTTCTCTCTCAGAATGTCTTTCATAGGAACATGCCTCCGATCGGAAGAGCGTCGCGGAGACTCGCCATGCTGAACGGCTTTGCCTCTGGCTACGACCCGAGCGTCCGAATCGGCGATCAGCTCAGCAGCCCTCTTCTTGGCCGCTTCCTCGGCCTTCTTCTGGGTGGCCTCTTCAGCCCTCCTCTTGGCCACCTCTTCTACCTCTCGGAAAGTATCACCGATCGGCCTATCATCTTCATCCGATTCATCCGGCAGCAATGGAGGTGGGTCCAGCAATCGCAGTCGTAGCAGCAGGGGGCGTTGACGAGATGGGAATGGCCGCAATGGCCGGAGTCGTTCTAGAGGCGCCGACCGCCCCCCTAGAAGCACCAGCAGCTGCCCGAGAAGATTGCAGCTCCGACGCGGGCACTAGCTTCCTCCTCTTCCTCTGCTCTTGAGCCCTCCGCTCGGCCTCACGCTTTTGCTTGATTTTTTTGCCGAGCTGCTTGGATGCATCACCCCCACCAGCCATATCAGCTGCAACCAGACAATAAGCAAGATAAGTTCTTCATACAAAAATTACCTTCACAAAGCATAAATAAAATGCAATGCATTATGATGCATAATGGCAATGTTTTCTTCACGGCCCTAATGCTCACGTTCTGCATCCTCAGCGCCTTCAGAACTGGAAGACCCGAACAGGGTAGTCAAGAGCAAGCTGGACTCGAAGGGTTTCCCATTCCTGGCGACGGCGGTCATTAATGTTTTAATGTCCTGTTCGTACGTAGGCTGACCGACGGCTAGGTCATTCAGAGCCTTGACCCTGACCGATCGGGTGAGGCGCACCCCAAATCCACCTTTCCTCCCCATCAGGAAATACAGTTCTTTGTACCCTTTCATAGAGGTGGGGACGACCATCAATTTCCTCTTTGGGCGGCTTGTAAAGAAATACTCTGTTCCGTCACTCCGACACGAGATATAGAAGAAGTGAGTGAACAGCTCAAGAGTTGGCGCTACCGATTCGGCTATGCAAAGAATCCTGAAGCACGCCACCGATCTCCAACCGTTCGGATGTAGTTGGTTAGGGGCGAGATCATACCCCCTCAACACCGCCATCTCGAAGGCGCCCAAGGGGATCCTCAGGCCCGCATCCAGGCTCCGAAGATGACAAATGAACCATTCCCCATTGTCTTGCCCAAAGGGCCCCTCCGTCACCGCCATTGATTCTGGGCAGGCCAATACCGCTATGTCTCCAGAAAGGCCATACTTGAAAGGAATTTCAGCTACCTCCCCGGCAGTTAGTCGAGAATGCAAATCGACGGATGGTTTATTCTCATACCACTCCAAAAAACTTGTGTCTAACGCTTCAGCACTACTGGAGGCCATCTTCAACAAAAAATATGAAAGGAAAAGTGCAACTCTCTTTTTTCTAAATGAGATGGGTACGGAAAGAAAGCAAAGGACGAAAATCACGAAGAAAGCAAAAAGGGGAAAAAAGTTACTTACTTGATGCAAAGGACTTAAAAAGTTTGAAGAGGAATCAAAGAGTAGTTGCAGAGATCTGGGAATTAAACGAAGATTTCTGCAGAGCTTCGCTAGGGATTTCGAAAGTAAAGAAAAAGCGCTTTACAAAGTCCCCTATTTATAGGCTCAAACCTCTCAAAAAACGCCAAACGACGCACCATTCAACGGGCGCCACGTGTCAAAAGACATTACGTCTCTGCAAAGAGCGAAGCGTCGCCCTCGGTACCTGCGCAGCATTAAATGAAAACAGCTGTCCAGGCATGCGCGTCTCTTCAGAAAGAGCGCCTTCTAAATTCAAAATCGCGCGTCAGTACGCGTCCTCGGATCGGGAATTTTCAGAACCGACCCCATCCGAACGGACCATGCAAAGGCAAATCCATGCCCGATCGGACCTGTTGAGGGGGGATAAGTGATAACACAGCAAATATCATTTGCCTTAAGGCCCATTCAGCCGGCCCACTTAACTGGCAGGGCCCAAGGCCCATCAGCAAAAGGTATCAGACACAAGCTCCTAGGCAATGCACATGCCCGATCGGCTGATGTGACCGCCAGTCCTATCAGCCGCCTGACACAAGGCAGCACCCATGCCTATCACCTGCTCCATGTCATGTCGCCGAATACCTACTCTGACAGCCAGTAATCACTCCCCAGGCACTCGAGTGTCCCTCAACTATCTCATATAAATAGCCCAGCCAACGATGGCTCCAGGTATTGAATCCACATCATGATCTCTCTAAAGCACATTCTCTCTCTAAGCTACTAACTTAAGCTTCGGAGTGCTCACGCCTGGTCCGACCGGGCTCTTCTTACTGCAGGGTTATCTCATCCGATCGGAGCGACCTCTCTCCTACAGATAAAGACATTCTTGGATTTATCATGTTGTATGGAATGAGTCAGGTACTTAATACAGTTATAACGATTTATAATTGACCACATTAATTAATACTCCCTCCGTTCCTTAATATCTGTCACTTTTGGCAAAAATCCAAATTCCATTTATCTGTCACTTTTAGATTTTCAATGCAATTTAATTTTTTTTTCAATTTAATTTTCTTTTCCAATACAAATTAACCAATTAGGTTTAAATTTGTACATTGAAACATTCAATATATATTGAATCACTCAATTTTTTTTCTAAATTCAAGTTTAATTAATATTTCTTAATTCTAGTGAAAACAACAAAAATGACATCTATTTAGGAACGGAGCAAGTAACGTTTATTAGGGGCCACTTTTTAATGGTCATAACATCTAGCCAAAAGCTTAGTAAACCGAGGTTCTAAAAGCTTAATAAGAAAAAGTTCCCGTTTGGCGTAGCTTTTTTAAGAAAAAAAAAAGTAAATATGGGGTAAAATTTTGATTATAGGACAAAAATAAGTATTTAGTAAATATTAATTTTAAAAAAATTAATTTTCTGAAAAATAAAAAAACCTTCTATTAGAAAAAGGTAGAAATTGAATTTTTTTAGAAAAGCTGATTTTCAGCTTTTAATGGCAGCAGATTTAATATTTTTTTAGACAAAAATATCATTTATTTTATTTTATAATGATAATTATATCTAATATAATTTTTTTTTGTTTTTTCTCTTATCCTATCACCCAAAATCATCTGACGTTAAAAATAATTACGTTATTTTTCTCTTCTCTTTTTTTATCATCCAAAATAATATATATGATTAATTAAGAAAATAATATATATATTTTTAATTTTTTTATTTAATATTTATTTTTATTAAATTATATATAAAAATATATGGCCTTAATAGTCTAGTGAAATAAAAAAAATTCAAATAAGTGGGAATTATTATTATTTTTTAGTGAGATTTTGAATATAATATATTAAAATTTATATATATTATTTTTTATTTTTTATTCTAAAAAGTCATTTTTAATCATATTATTTACCAAACAGTTAATAACTGTTTTTTATTTTATAAGTTATTTTGAATTTTATTTACCAAACAATTACCTACTTTTCGACATACAAATTTTTGAAATACAACGTTTTTTAATTGAAAAAAATGTTTTCATAAATTTTGACAAACTAACTGAATTATCATTATTTATTGCAACCACGGTGGGAAGATTATATGGTTACTTCAGAAGCAAGATGTGCTAGAAAATATTATTTTATCTATTTTCCTAAAGTTAGAATAATCAAAAGCAAAAGATGTAATAATCGATGTTTATGATTAGAAGATCCTATGGAAGTCCATTATTAAAATAAAAAATCTCAAATCACTTATGGATTATTAGTTTTATCGTTGAAGCATCCATGTTATTATGAAATAAGAATATCTATCTTTTAACTGTAGTCTTGAATTGGTCCAAGTGTTCCAGTAAATGATACTCCATTTGATTGTGACTGTCAACAGTATTCTTCTTATCGTTTATATAAATATCTGTTTCTTTTATCAGAAGATAATTCAATGGGGTAATGAAAATGAAATCCGGTCCAATAGCTCAAAAATATATATTTTATCCGACGGTACTTTCAAATTCCAGGAGCAGCGTAGCACTGTCTGAGAGTGAGGTGGACAGAGATATTTGGGATTCCATGTTTTGCATTTTCCTTCTAAAAGTTATCAGAATGGTTGAATTGTCCAAATGTGGGTTAATTACGTTTGTGTTAATTAAATTTTGGTAATTATAATCAAATAATCATAATAAAATAATTTATAACACAAAAATTATCAAATTTTTATTTTTTTTAATTAAGGTAAAAATGACAGAAAAATTAATTTTTCGTCACCGAAAAGTTACACAAATATGCCAATATGGTCCGCCTATATGGAAAAATTGATACGTTAGTAAGTACACGTCAGTGAAATTTTTTTTTTGTCTTCTTGTACAGATTGACATAACACGTGCACTTGCCGACGTGTCAATTCCTCCATATAAACGGGCCATATCGCATGCTGACTGGACGCGTTCTAAAAGATTACTGATTACGTGGCATATTTGCGTAGCATTTCGGTGACGAAAAATTAATTTTTCTGTCATTTTTAGCTTAACTGAAAAAAAATAAAAGTTTGATAATTTTTGTGTTACAAATTATTTTATTATGACCATTTGGTTATAAGCACCAAAATTCGATGACCACAGACGTAATTAACTCCCAAATGTGCCGGATACTTGAAATTTATTTATTTATTTGGGAATTTTTGTTATTTATTTTGGACGATTTTTCTGCAATATTTCTTTGAATATTGTAAATTGCAGTTGAATCGACGATAAAGTTAACTGTTATAGATTAATTCTTTTTTTCAAATAATTACTCTTTCTTTTTAATGCAAATTAAATTTTTATTAATATAATAAAAAAATACATCTGCAGAGTACAACTAAACTTATAAAAGTTAAAAATATATAAGATGTATGAAATACATGAAATTACTGAATTATATCTCTGAATTTATTCGACGAAAACAGTGGATAATGGTAATAAAAGACAACCAAACTTTTATAACGGAAAACAACCAAATTTTCATAAAAGAATACAACAATATCCAAATTTGGAAAACAAATTTTCATTATAAAAACTTAAAATGCATTCAATATTAATTAAAAAGAACTAGATATAAATAAAAATTTCAGATTTGATAAAAAAATTCAAATTCTAAAACAAAAATACAGAAAATTTCAGATCTGAGCTTATAGAAACAAAAAATACAAAAAATTCAAACACAAATAAAATTGACTCAGATCTATATAGATTTGTATTTATTGAAACCAAAAACATAAAAACAAAACACAAACGGTTTCAAATCTGACACGACAATCAAATAATGAAAGAAAAACACAAAAAATTCAAATCTGAGTTTATTGAACCAAATAACACAACCAAAAGACACAAAAAATCCAAAAATAAATAAAAAACAACGAATAAAATTAGAAATTTATATCTGTACTGATCTGAAAATTATTATAGAAAAAAGTAAGATAAAATAAGAGAGGTGAAGGGCTGCCGTCTGAAAATGAAGTAACGGCAGCTCTAAAATTAGGTCAAGAAATTGGTGGCTATGAAATTCAGAAAGACAGAAAGAGAGAGATTTGATGGCTATGCATATCTATTTTACCTTAATCTTTGTTATAAATGTTGAATGATTAATAATTACTCTATTAGTTTCAGTTTAGGATCGTTTTTGAAATTTTTTCCGCTTTTTGAAATCAATAAAAAAATTTAATTCATTCACTACCACAAATATAAACATGAAAAACTATTAGCAAAATATAGTGAAAATTAGGGGTGAGCAAATTTCGGTTCAAACCGAAAAATCGAATCAAACCGATCGAATTTTTTAATTTTGTTTGGTTTTTCGATTTGGTTTCGATTTCAAAAATAAATTTATTTCGGTTCGGTTTTGAAAAGTAAAGACCGAACCGACCGAACTTGTATTAATATATGTTATTTTTTTCATTTTTTACAAAAATAAACTTTATTTTTGTATTTTTTAATTCAATATAAATGGGTTTAACTCAAATTAAATATATGTACATTTTTAATTTGAATTTTTTTTTAATTTTATAATTTGTAATTTTATATAATTTTTAGAATATTTTTTAATTATAATTTTAAAATTTTAGTTTTATCGGTTAATCGAACTAAACCGATTGAAAATATCGGTTCGGTTTGAGTTCGGTTATCACATAATTTCGATTCGGTTTCGTAAAATCTTATAATTTCGATTTTTGGTTATTTCGGTTCGGCTCGATTATTGAACCGAACCAACCGTTGCACACCTCTAGTGAACATATTGCAATTGTTCTATGTCAATAATTTATAGGGGTGAGTATGGTCGGTTAACCGGTGCATGAGATTCAGTCCATTAATATCGATTTTTTGAAATTTCAGTCCATTACTATCGGTTAACCAGTCCATCGGTTTCGGATTTTCGGATCGGTTACCCAATATTTTTCGGTTAACTACTATAATTATAAATATATTAATAAATAAAATTAAAATATTCAAGATACTTAAAAATTAAAATTTTTTCACTATAATATAACATTATTGTTGTTAAAATAAAAATATTCGGTGGATATAAGCAAATTTGTTTTTAAAAATTAATATTTAATAAGTAAATATATTAACCAGTTTATAATCATTTTTAATTAGATAAATTGTTATACTTACTAATAATCAATTAAAAAAAACTTAAAAACTTTAAAATGATTAGTATAATGAAAAAAATATATATGATCACCTTTAATTATGATAAATTGTTATAAATTATTGATAAATTAATAAATTAACTAAAAATTCGGTTTCGGTTCGGTTAACCAGTTACATGAGTCAAAAATAATTAACCAGTCCATTAATATCGATTTTTTCAAAACACTAACCATTAACCAGTTTATTACAATCGGTTAATTAGTCCATCGGTTCGGTTTCGAATTTTTTTTTTCGGTTAACTGAATCCATCGATTTTTTTGCTCATCCCTAATAATTTCACATATACTATTTCGATTTTTACTGTCTTAAATTATTGCAACAATTCTGATACAATTTATTTTTATTGTCTTATATATAAAAAGTAACAATTTTATATCCACCACTACGTAGGGGTGAGCAAAAAAACCGATGGATTCGGTTAACCGAAAAAAAATTTGAAAATCGAACCGATAGACTGGTTAACCGATTGTAATGGACTGGTTAATGGTTAGTGTTTTGAAAAAAACGATATTAATGGACTGGTTAATAGTTTTTGACTCATGTGACTGGTTAACCGAACCGAAACCGAATTTTTAGTTAATTTATTAATTTTTTAATAATTTATAATAATTTATCCTAATTAAAAGTGATCATGTACTTTTTTTTATTATACTAATTATTTTAAATTTTTTAAGTTTTTTTAATTGGCATTAGTAAGTATAACAATTTATCTAATTAAAAATAATTATAGACCGGTTAATATATTTACTTATTAAATATTAATTTTTAAAAACAAATTTGCTTATATCTACCAAATATTTTTATGTTAACAACAATAATGTTATATTATAGTGAAAAAAAAATTAATTTTTAAGTATCTTGAACATTTTAATTTTATTTATGAATATATTTATAATTATAGTGGTTAACCGAAAAATATTGGATAACCGATCCGAAAATCCGAAACCGATGGACTAGTTAACCGATGGTAATGGACTGATTAATGCACTGAAATTTCAAAAAATCGATATTAATGGATTGGAGCTCGTAGACTAGTTAACCGACTATGCTCACCCCTACCGCTACGAATATGTTGCAATAAATGCATTACTAACTTTGTTTTGATATTTCAAGTGCATTTATATATTTTTGTTATTTTTTATTAATTAATAAACAAAAATAATTTAATTATTTTTTTAATATGTATATCAATCGGGAAAAGCAATACTGAAAATGAAATAGATGGCGTAATTAATGTTTTATTATAAAATCAGTATTTCCTAATGAAAATTCACATTTAAAATGTATTTTCTAAATCAACCCAATCAATCAGTGATTAATAGTTTGGTTTCCGGATGTATTGAGTTTTCATATATATATTTAATTTATGACTTTTTATTTTATAAAATTTCAAATCTGACACTGTAAAGATAATATGGATATAGGGCCAATTTAATGTATCTACGAAAAAGCTAGAATATTTATTTGAAATCATTCCTAGATAAAGGTTAGTAGATTTTCTCCGTGTAAAGCCGGATGGCTATTCCAACAACTCCCTCACTATATATACACTTGTGATATAGTGTTTCTCACATAAATTCAAATTCAAGCATTAAAAAAAAATTAATACCAATCAATAAAAATTATTTAATAGTCAACGCTCAATTAATAAGAATATAGAATATATTGAGTTCGATTTTTTTAGAGTGACATTTAGAATTGTGTAATTAAAAAAAGAAAAAAAAAAGGGTTAATATCTCTTAGCGTAGCGGAAATATCAGACTAAAAAAATAAAATAAAGTAAAATCCAACCAATCTTGGTTTATGGTTTGTGGTTTGTTGCATCTGATCTGAATACAGTGTTGACATTTAGCAATTAGACATTCCACATACCGCTGAATATAAGATTAGATCAGTTGTCTCATCATTTCTTTTGGAAAAGTGGAGAGCGCATATATATATTATATGACAAAATATAAAAATAAATGAATGAAGATAAAATTTGAGCATTATCCAAGAAAAGTATTGTTCCAATAAAATAATCATAATTACAAAAGGTCCATTATCATCAACGTAATCCATAATTTTAAAATAATCCATGTTTTGGATTTATTAACTGGGGATTCCTTCTATCTTTTCTTTTTTAATTTAGTTATTTAATTTCAAGAGATTGATGTGTTCAGCTTTTTTCAATTATTCTTTTTGGGATCATTAAATAATAAGCGAAATCTCCAGAAGCCAAATTTTATGAATATATTATATAAGCAGGGTTGTGACTTGTGAGAACTAATGGACCCACATTTGTCTTATTAAAAACAGACGTATTAATTAATAATTAGTGCTCTGGTGCCTGTCAAAAAAAAAATAATAATAATTGTTAACACAAAAATAAAGGGAGAAAAATTGTGTGTCTACAGCAATTGCTCTTAAAAAAATATATAAAAAAAAGTCTACATGTAGGTTTAATTTAAATCATGTGAAATTATACTGAAATATTTTTGTTTTATCATTTAAATTAAAACTATAATAGTCATTATAAAAAAAAAAAACTTAATTCTACTAATGATTTAAACAACTTTCATATCTCAAATTAGTTTTTGAATTGAATTAGTTCCGAAACGGCGATTTACATTTTCTTTTAACACACAAGAAATTATAATCTTATAAAAGATTTAAAAAATATTTTATTAAATATTTGCAAAATTTAAGTGTGTAAAAAATGTTTTCAAAAATATGTATTAAGCCTTTTTATAACTATATAAAACACATCTTCTTATTATTTTTGTAATTTTGTTCATTATGTCATAATTTTTTACTTTCTTCAAACATAACATTGAAGAATTTTCTTTTTATTATTTTTTCTAATGTTATATTCAAATATAATATTAGGCTCAATAATAACAAGTCTGTCAAATAATAACTACAAAAATACGTAGCAATGCTAAATTAAAAATTTTGTACTATAGATACTGAGATTGCTGATTTATTCTATTTCACTATGTATAATTTTTTAGAATCGTTCTTATTTATTCTTTTAATTTTTAAATAGATAGAATTTTAATGTTTAATTGTTTTTTTTTTTATTATTGAAGTTTCATTGCATATGTTGCTTCTTTTTATATTATTATCTACGATTTATTAGTTTTTTGTATTCTTTATTTTCTTTTTCTTTGATTTATTATGTACTCGTGGTTTTCCTTTATATATTTAATTAAGTTCAAGAATTGATAGTTTTTAGTTTTTGTCCATTACATTGTACTCATAGTTTTCTTTATGTTTCTATTATTTTCTTGTTGTCGCTATTATAATTTCGGGAGAAAAATAGGCAGTTTAATTTTAATAATTAAATTCTTATATATAACAGAATATTTTTTTTTAAATAGACGTATAAATATACACGTGTTAATTTTTATATTAAAAAAATAAAAAAATATGTTAAAAATTTACAAATTCTCTGACAGTCAAGTCAGTATATTAATATGAAAAATATAATATAATTAAAATAAAGATTCAGTCTCCTGAAAATACCTAATTTTCTGTTATTTATAGGATATAAAATTAGTGTTGAAATAGAAGTGTATGTCCCTGTCTAAGTAGTATTTCAAATTAAGTAATATTACTGATTTACATAATATTTGAAATTTTCACTTTTTAATTTATAAGATCAGATAAAATAAATTCAGGTAATTTTTGTTATAGTAGAATTGAAAACTTTTTAGTACTCTTCAGTTATAAGGGAAAAATAATATTATCATCCAAAATTATATAATACCCATATAAAATGTCAGAAAATATCGTAAATTCTAAATAAAATAATTTTAATTTGTATATCATAGTATAAACTATGCTAGTTTAATTCCATAAAATAATTAATATAATTGTAATTAAAGCAACAAAAATCTGTTAAATTTAGCGTAGGGGCCTTCGTCCAGCACGTAGGACCTAAATTACCGACCAAAAATATTGTTAGGAAGAGAGAAGGCGGTAGACGATAGCGTTTCACCAGCTAAACTGCTAACCAGATTCAGCTAACCATGGTTAAACTAACGTGGACTCTAAAAGTAAGATGACGGGGGAAACCAAAGCATGAAGAAAAGCAGTCCCTCATGTCCCACGCCAAGTGGTGGAATGAGGAGCTGCCATTTATTTTCGCGATCCAACCACGTGGACTCTCCAAATCATAGATAGTGGACTCGATAACAGCTTGTGGCCCCACCTCTAATGCACTGACGATACGGCAATTCCCAGATGTCAAGATCTGTTTCTTACACTTGTACCATGCTGTGGAGGTCAACGATACTTAGTCAGCGATAGCGTTTAGTGTTTGCTGTTACCGTTACTTAAAAATAAGTGTTATCTGATTTTTTAGATTGAATTTTGTATTTATGCGAAAGACAAGAAAAAGGAAAAGAATTGACTGTATTTAGAAAGAATTAATGTTAGCTGTTTGAATTGACCCGATTCCTATCTTCTAATTAAACTTAACACACTCATTTCCTCTAAATGATAATCCGTTTTAGCTTTTTCTGATTTCCTTTTAAAATGGTCAAATGCCTGATGCTTGGCTGTTTCCATTAAAAATGTTAATTATCATAACTGGATTTAACTGATGGTTAGACCGATTTAACCATGAATTAGTAGCATCTGGTTTATTTAATAAAAAAACATTAAGTGATAATAATTGTGGATCATATCAGAAAAAAAATGTGGAACCGGCAGACTAGTTAAGAACAAAATGTTTGCTATTTTTTATTTTATTTTTTAATTACTAAGATGAGTTTGAGATTATGATTCAAGAAAAAATTTAAATTACATTAGAGAGTTAAGAGTGCAAATTTTATTTTTTTTTTAAATGTAATTTGGTAAAGACGTAAATTTATGTTAATTATATTAGATTATGTATTTATAAATTTAGTTTAAAAGACTTCAATTATATTTTTATTTTATACATTTTAAATTTTGAGGAACATAATTTAAAATTTAAAATCCAATAAATATGATGATGATAATATTTAAGATGAAAATGAATCAAATCTCCATCATTTTGAATAAATTTATTTGGATACTCACAACTTATATTTTATTTTTATAACTTACCTTTTTATATTTTGAAATTTTGATCTGATTAACTTTTTATTATATTATATTAAAACTTTGTTATGGATTATATGTGATTGGCTTGAAATAAATGTTTCTATGCTGATATTTGATGAATATATTTTTAAAATGCATATTCGTACTATATTTTTTATAAATAATTGTATTAAAAAATCCGGTTTAACTATTACTCAGTTGGCAGTACAATTTAATATTCAGTTCTTTTTTAAACCATTAGTTACCACCAATGTTTTTTTATTAATGATTAAGTTTGTTTTGAATAAAACTGATGAACGAATTGATTATATTTAGAAATTATATGGTCGTTAGAAATTAATTTTAGAGTAGATTAATCAAAAAAAAAAAAAAAAACATAGAGAGGTAAAACTGCATGCACCAATAGAAAGAACAATTTGCCTATGCTAATTATTGTAGATTAATCACCAAAAAAATAAACTGTTTTTTTTTTAATGCATATTATCTAAAAAAAGTTCATACCAACAGCTTATCTTTTATTATTATAGATAACACAGCAAATATCATTTGTACCAAAACTCATCTAATCGGTCCAATACACTGGCAAGACCCCAGGCGCAAAGGCAAAAAGTAGTAGGCACGAGCTCATAGGCAACGCACACGCTCGATCGGATGATGTGACCGTCAGTCCCATCATCCGTCTGACACAAGACAGCTCCTATACCTTTCACCTGCTCCCTGTCAATTCACCGAATACCTATTCTGACTGCCAGTAATTACTTCTTAGACATTCAAATGCCCCTCAACCATCTCATATAAATAGCGCAGTCAACGATGGCTCCAGTTATTGAATCTCCAACATTTTATCTCTAAAAACACTTTCTCTTTCTAAACTATTCGCTTAAGTTTCGGAGTGCTTACGTCTGATCCGACCGGACACTTTTTCTTGCAGGATTTTTCTCATCCGATCGGTTCTACCTCTCCTCTTCAGATAAAAACATTTTTAACTTTATCATTTGGTGCTTTCGTTGAGAGACGAGACCAGCGCCCAAAGCGGCTAGTCCCGACAAGCGGCTAGTGCTGAAAACCTCTCATCGGAATGGAGAATAGTGATAGCAATGCTATCCTATCCTACATCCGCTGGCGCAAAATTGAAAGTGGACTTTATAAGACCATTGACATCTTTCCCTGTAGACGCGTTTTAGAGCCGTGAGAGTTCCGGCTCAAAACGGACAATATTTACAGTGCCCGACGCTCCCGATAAAATCAGAAATGGCTTTATCAATTATTATTATTATTATTATTATTATTATTATTATTATTATTATTATCCATCCATCCATCCATTCATTCATCTGGAAAACAGACTTAATCCTAGGTACTGAAAGAGCAATTTACAATGAACCGTTTCCAAATGCGACAAGGAAAAAGGTTTCGATAATGTATAGTATAATATTATTCTTTTTCCTATTAAATTCGCATATGTATAGTATATTATTATTAGATATACTTAATCCCCTCTTAGCTCAAAAACAAGGAATAGATAATTTAGAAAGGATTTGATAATGAATATGTTTGAATATAAAGAAAGGATTTGAATTATTCACTAATTTTTCATTATAAAAAGGAAAAAAAGTTATTCGTATTTATTTACACCAAATTGAATAAAATTTCTGACCTAATTTCTTGATGACTGATTTCACTTTCCTTTATTACTTGTAAAACTGTTACGGTAATATTTTTATTTTTGAGAAATTATTTTTTAATTCAGTAGACACATATAACTAATAATTATCTGTCTATATTTTTTCAATTTTTTATTTTACTTGTCTTTTTTTATTGACTTTATTTTTGTAAATACCATCTAATTAATTGGTTTCCTTTATTTTTACTTCTTCACCCCAGCATCAAGCGGGAGAACGCTGGTAAAAATTGACGAGTCCGTTACATACGGCCGTTATATGGAGCCCACAAATTCCACAGTTTTAATCGAATAGCCCACCGAAACCGCCAAGAAATCCATGGTTAATTGTGGGCTCCACTAGGAAGCAGGTCGCATAGTCACACGTTCGACGCATTCCGTCTGCCCCCGTTGCTCCGCTCGCCATTATAAGTACGGAACCCGCATTACTTCTTAATTTGCTCTCTTTTTGCAAATCAAGTTCTAGATTCTACTCTGCAATATAGATTCTCTTTTTCTAATTATAAATAACTATACTTAGCAACCTGTTTTTCTGCTTGTTTCTCGGCATTTTGCCTACTTATTTTTGTTCAAATACCTTTTCTCATTCAGATCCATCTATATTTTGAAGGTATGCTTGAATTATAACGGTTTTGAATTTTTGTCTGGAATCTTTTTGTTGCAGTTAATTTACAGTTTTGTTGTAGCTGATCAGTTCATTTGTTTGTCTTTTCTATAACAATTCGTAGTGTAATGGCTCACTTTCACACCGGTGATCTCGAGTACGTCGGCGGTGATTATTACGACGTCGTGGATTTCGATTATGATCATTTCAGTGAAGCTGAAACTGAAAGAGATTCTGATTTGGATTCCACAGACTCAGATTTTGAAGATGATTTGGAGTCGGTATGCTAAAATACTGCGTGGAAATGATTATGTATTGCAATTGCAACTAAATATTAGTATGATTAAATAAATGATTTTGATTTCAGAGTAAGGCTAAAACTGATACCTCTGCCTTGGAGGCTAGAAATGGAAAGGATATTCAAGGGATTCCATGGGATAGGCTTAATTTTACTAGAGATAAGTACCGTGAGACTAGATTAAAGCAGTACAAAAACTACGAGAATCTTTCTCGTTCTCGTGAGGAGCTCGAAAAGGTTCTGCATCCTTGTCAAAGTTTAATATGCTTAGCTACCTTATCCTTGATAATATAATCCCTTCAATTAATTTAATCAAAAAACATATTTACATTTTTGACAGGAGTGCTTGGAAGTGGAAAAGGGGAAGCTCTTTTATGAATTCCAGTTCAACACAAGGATTGTCAAGTCCACAATTGTGCATTTTCAGGTACAGGCTTTGGCCCTTTTGCCAGTTCTTTTAAAGTTTCATTAATAATCCGGGAACTATTTCTAATCCACAGGCATAGGGTGGTTTTCAATTCCTTTTTTTTTTTAAAAAAAAATTAGGAGTTTCCTCTTCCTTTTCTCTCTTTTTCTCCCCCACCCACAACCCCCCCTTCTCCGGTGTGCTTTTGTTGCTTTTGTGGATTCATAAGACACTTCATAATTACTTTGCATCAGTCCTGCACATCATAGTTTCAGAGGCTTATTAATTGCCTCTCACAAAGCCTTTTGTCGGTACATCTATTGCCCTGTCATGAGATCCATGCTGAAAGGTTTTATAATAATAACTAAAAATCAGTGCTAAGAATTTCCAAAGCGAAGTACTAGTGTTGCATATTGGCATCTCATGTGAACTTTGGTCTTGCACATATCATTATCCGTTTGTTATTATCCATTTGTGGATATTTAGATGTCATTGCAGTAGCTGTATGCATAATTTATTAGAGGTAAGTTGATTTCCTCTATGCATGTGTTATTTATTTGCATAAATATTTCATTTTCTAGTGATTGTTGAATATTTTATATTTGCTTTAACCCATTTGTTGCATTTGGGATTGCAATTGCTCTATATTTCAGCTTTTTAAGCAGGGTGGATGTTATATCTGAGCAGCTGGCGCAGTTATGGATACGTTGGTTATATGGTATGATAGGAAAAAATCTGAGCATTTAAGAGGCTCCTGTCCCAATTCCTAATGTAGTGTCAGTGGCTTATTTTCAAAGGAGCCTTGTTAGCACATAATATGCATTTCTCTATGCTGCACTGTTGGATCAATCAGATGCATCTAGATCTTTTCTGCACCTTGTGGCATCTCTCTCGTTCAATTTCTTGGATTTTATATTCTTGTCACGTGATTTAATTGACTCATATTATTTTTGTAGTGATCTATTATGCTTGTTACTTCATTGGGTTTTTTTTATTGTTATTATCATCATCATCATCAATGAGTACACCTATAAAGTTCGGAGTCAGTAAATAAACTAGAACTTGAAAATTAAAAAGATGATAGTTGGATAACTAGTCTTGATGCTCAAAAAAGAAAAACTCTATGAATCATAGCTGGTTGGTCTGTTTATCATTCTGTTTCTACTGATATTATCAGTCTGAAATAATTTGACATTTGGAGTCGTATTATTCTTTGCTGCAAGTCTTGGTCATAATTATACCACTTAATCTCTATGAAAATTGTTTATCATCTTCTGGTGTGGAGATGAGTTCTTAGTCAGATGGAAGTTTTCGATATTTCAATTTTTTGGAAAGATGAGTTTGGTTATTAATGCTCTTGTCCATTTTGTTTTTCTTGCAATTTGTAGCTAAGAAATCTGCTATGGGCAACATCAAAGCATGATGTCTACCTTATGCAAAATTACTCTGTCATGCACTGGTCAGCATTGCAGCGCAGAGGCAAGGAAGTACTCAATGTAGCTAAACCAATTGTTCCTACTATGGTGTGCTTTCTAGATCCAAGGCTGAGCATAATATTCGTTGTTAATGCACTTGTCTCTTCTCTGAAATTTTTCCTCCCCACAGAAACGCCCAGGGTGGTTGTCTCAGTCACTCAACAGAGTGCAAATAAGCACTATGGCTGTTAAAGAGAACTTAATCGTTGCTGGTGGTTTTCAGGGAGAGCTTGTTTGCAAGGTATTGAAGTGGATAAATATAAGTCTACTTTGATGAATTTGAACAAAAGTTATTTCGCTATTTTCCTAATCTTTGTTTCATTTGGCAGCACATAAATCAACCTGGAGTTGCATTCGGCACAAAACTAACGACAGATGAAAACGCCATTACCAATGCAGTGGATGTATACCATAACCCCAGGTAAGGAATTTGTCCATATCGTTAATTGTGAAATAGTTTCCCTTTCCACCAAGGCAGACAACTAAACCTTTTTATCGCAGTGGCTCGATGATGATTACAACTGCAAATAATGATGCTCATATTAGAGTTTTTGATACTGAAAGTTTTGCTTGCGTAAATTGTTTCTCCTTTGATTGGTCTGTAAATGTGAGTACCCCTAATTAGAAACAATACATGAGTTGCTTCTGAACTGTTTTCGTGTTTCTATTTGCATTCTTATGTTGGTCAAATTATCCATTGCAGAACGCCTCTGTCAGCCCAGATGGTAGATTGTTTGCAGTCCTCGGGGACAGTACAGAGTGCTTGATTGCTGAAGCAAATTCCGGGAAGGTAGCTGCAAGTCTCAAGGGGCATCTAGACTATTCGTTTGCATCAGCGTGGCACCCAGATGGACGAATTTTGGCTACTGGGAATCAAGATACTACATGTAGGCTGTGGGATATAAGGAATCTATCCAAGTCCATTGCTGTGTTGAAAGGGAATATGGGTGCAATAAGAGCACTAAGGTTCACTTCAGATGGACGCTTCTTAGCTATGGCTGAGCCAGCAGACTTTGTGCATGTGTTTGACACAGAGTCTGGGTACGAGAAATGCCAGGAGATTGACCTATTCGGTGAAATTGCTGGCGTATCCTTCAGCCCTGATACAGAAGCTTTGTTTATAGGGGTGGCTGACCGCACTTACGGTAGCCTGTTGGAGTTTAACAGGAAGCATTACTACCGGTATTTGGACTCGGTGTTCTAGGGTAGAAAGCTTTACTATAAACTGATCTCGTAGATGTGTATATTAAGTTTTGTTTGAGGCTTAGCCTTAGCCCTTTTTGTTGTGGTAATTCTCTATTTATCGCTCTAGAGAGCGGTATGCTTAGCTAACCGCGGGTGGCCTCTGGCTTTAACCTATTCCTTTAAAGGTGAATTTTTTGAAGCTGGCAGAAAAGGAGATGATTATTTGCTTTGCAAAGAACCTGAGATATTGTCGTGTATATGTTTAACATAGTTCATCGCTAAATGTTTGGTAATTTACTTTTGTAATTAAAATTTCAAAAGAATCAGTATTTTCTTTAAAACAAGAAAAAACTATGTCGTTCTCTTGATCAAAAGAGCTCAACTTGACTCATGTTACGAATACAAGCATTCATCGATAAGTGTTGTCTTTTGCTTAAAGTAAAGGTTAACGTATTCCGAGTGCTTCTTAGTTCTCTTATAAACTATCTGTCTAGTGTCATCCCCTGTCTGATCAACTGAAATTTGGACCCCATGCAAGCGGAAATAAAAAAAATTACTTCTAATATTATAGAAGTAATGTCCACTATGAATTTAAGCGATTCTTTCCTGTTCAAAGATCGAAACTATACCTCCATAAAACGGGGTAGTAGGCCAAATGGCCAGTTCTTTCCTTTTCAAAGGTTCCACCGAAGCGGGAAACATGGTAGAATGAAGTAAGAACAAAGCGGTTATTCAGTAGTACTAAGTTTCTCAAATTGACACGACTCTGAAATCCTTGAAGAAAGGTGAACCAACAACGCGTTTACACCACAATCAAGTTGTTGGCCCAATCAGGTTTCCTTGAACCATTGTAAAGGTAGTTGGAAGTTGTTTTCTTATTCATGCAGTTGGAATTGTTAGTTGGAACGGAACATCCAGAGTCCCAAATTTATGTTGAACCAAAAAAGAAGTCTACGTTGTCATTTATTTAGTGTGAGAGTCTAAATCAATTACACGTACTGAGATAAACGACGCCCAAGCGAATATTTTCCAATTTTTCGTACAAAAAGAAATAAGCATGTCGGCAGGCATTGGGCACTTCCTAATTGGCAGCAAAAACTGGGCTCATATAAATTATCCAACTTCAAATTTATATAGAAAAAGGGTTCAATATGAAAAAATAAATAAATGTTATTGCAGAATAAAAGTATAAAGATTAAAAAGCAGAGAGAGATTTAAAGGTGCATCTTCACTATTCTCTTTTGTATAGTCAAATTATTCTATCAACTAAATTTGGATAACAAAGCAAGAAAGCCAATAAAAATATTCTATATTCATTTGCGGTCGAAAGTTTAAATAAAATATAATTAATTTTAATTTTGAAAAACTTACTTATTTGAGTAAAAGCAATATTATTACTAATAAAATTTTATAAGCAATTAATGCATTTGAAAAAAGAGTCTAATCTTTTTTTAGGTTATTTAATATTTTCAATTATTATATTGATTTGGTTCAAAATTTTTAGTTCGGTAAATAAATTTAAACCATCAATATTAGAAAACATATCATGTTTTAAAAAACTTTCAAAACTAAAACAAAAAATATTTTCATATTAATAATAAGCTTCACATTGATTAAAGTTGTGTCGAATTGGGACCTTAATTTCGCGAGAGCCTTAGGCCATTGCTTTGGTGGCCTATCCCAAAAACTGGACCTAATTACTTGTAACGCACGTACAGACAAATTAATGGAACTTCTGTTAGGCTAAACATGGCCTATTGATACGTAGGTAAGGTAAGATTCATACTCCCAACGAATAATTTAAAAATTCACCCACTTGCTACATTATAATTTATATACAAACATGAGTACACTCCTGAAATATTGTATTCGTTAAGCCCACTAAACAAACTTGTTGGGCTAAAACTGGAATAATTAAATGTGGGCCTAAATGGTGGCCCATTCTGACCAATAACTTTTTTTGTCTTAAGAAAAGGTTGGACTTGCCAACTTGGCAGCCCGAGGCTTTGCCTGAAAAAATAAAATGAACTCTCCGCTAAAAGACTAATATGCATCTACCAACTTTTAATAGATCAAATTAGAGCTATTGTGCCTCAAATAGAAATTTTGACCCAATTATCTGTAAAAAAATAAAATAAAATAAATTGCAATAAGAAAATCCCAAAATTTAAATTATCAAATAGATAAATGGAATGATTTGATACGCGCGCATTTAAGCCGTTCATTTGACTGGATATGCGCGCGATTTGACGATTTGAAAACGTGCATACATTATTGTTACCCTGTATAAATAATTAATATTTTTACAAAAATTTTAATAATAAATTATACAAAATGAAAATCCTGATCATTTTAGTATGAAACATCCATTTCTTGAATAAAAAAAAAAATTTATTCAAGAAATGGATGTTTCATACTAAAATGATCAGGATTTTCTTACAACTCGTTCATTTAATTAATAGAAAACAGAAAATATAGATAATATTTATTTTAGTCAATTTTTTAAAATAGAAAATAGAAAATAGATTTTTCAGTTTTCTAAAATAAAAAAGATATTGGAGAACTAATAAAAGATATTTTCTAAATTTTTTAAATCATTTTAATACATAAATACATGTGTGTGTATATATTCATACACACACACATATACATGTATGTGCATACATATATATGTGTATGTATATGTATGCATAGACATGTATGTATGTATATACGTATGTACTTATATACATACATATATATACATATATGCATACATATACATATATGTATGTATGTACTTATACATATGTATATACATACATACATATATATATATATATATATATATATATATATATATATATATATATATATATATATATATATACACATATGTACGTAGACACACACATGCACATATGTATACATACATATATATATATATACACACACACATATGTATGTATGTATGTGTGTGTATGCGTATATACACACACACATGTATATATATATATATATATATATACATGCATGCACATGCATATGCATGTGCGCATATGCATGTACATATGCACATACATGCAAATGCACATGCATATGCATATATATATCTATACATATGCACATGCATATGCGTATATATATACATACACACACACACATATATATATATATATACACATACATACACATATATATAAAATATAAATACTCTAATTTACCATTTATTGATATGTATGTGCATATGCATATATATTTATGTGTATGCATATACATACATACATACACATATATATAGAAAATAATTACTCTAATTTTTCATTTATTGATATGCATATATATATCTATATATACATACATACACATATATATAGAAAATAAATACTCTAATTTTTATTTTCTTGATAAATAAACGCGTTTTCTAAATTTTTTACAGAAAATAAATACTTCAATTTTCTAATAAAATAGAATACAGAAAACTGTTTTCTGTAAGTAAATGCACACTTAATGTTTTGTCAAGACTTTCCATTGTAGTTATTGTTTTTGGATGATCAGTTGTTTGGATTAGATAATTATTTAGTGCATGGTCCAATTAAAAATAAAAATATATTATTTTTTGAGTAAATGGTTTGAATTAATGTGGATAATTAGCAATGCGTACGTACATTAACAGTTGTTATATTGTAATACTACAACATAATTCACAATTTCACGTGTAAGGGTTTGTAATTTAATTTACAAAACCATTTAAAACGTAATGAATAAACTTAATTGAAATTAGGTAATGAGAATTGTGTTTAGAATCAATTAGTAATTTTGCAAGCCTTGATGTTCAAATTAAAGTTCAAAGGAGGTTGAGATATTGCATGTGTGTATATTGGTAAAGATAAAAGATTTGCTTTCTTTTCTCCAACATTCCAACAAAACCACAATTACTTTTAATTTATTTAGGTAGCTTCGTTCATTTTCAAACTATAACTTTATGTCAAATTTGATTTTGACATTAACATTTTACTTTCATCTCTGTTTCACTGTCATCCACGATCCCACCACACAATATCTTTTTCTTTTTTTCTTAAATCATAAAATTGATGGATGGATTTTCCCCTTCCTCATTGGACCTTATTCTCAATCACATTTTATTTCCTCAACTAAAATTAATTCAATTTTACAGCTCATACTTTTTAGTTTTACTCTCCCACTAGACAGTTACCTCTCCTACTTCTTCTCCCACTTACTTTTCCAGATTTCCAGATAGAAATTCCTCCTGCTAGCCTTTGTTGGAATTGCCATAGATACCTGCACTATCAGACCTCCAAATGCATTGAAAATTATTTTTTTCTTCTGCTCTAAACAACTGTGATACACGCCTTAAGTTTTTGTTTTGCATTAATATTTCCAACACAACTGTGGATGAAGTAAGATGACTGTCTCAACCACAAAATCTACTCTTTAATATTGGTGGAACATTTCTTTGAAGAAGCCTTTAAAGTTTCTAACCTTATTAAATTTATGTTAGATTATAGAATTTGGGATTTTTCTGAATTCTGAATAAATAACCCTCTTTTCTTAGCATTCTACAATTTTTTTTTCTGTCAAACAAAATACGAGCCACACGATTATTTTATTCATGGACCTAACTCAAGGTGCATTTTTCCGTAACGTTTAAAAAATTGAAAAAATTTGCTCCGGCTGTTTATTGCCGTTAAAATTGACCGTGGAGACATAAACTAATGTTAGGATCAGCGTTAGCAGTTAACTAATGTTTTTAAGGTAAATTTTGTAAATATTATGAGTAAATTTATCTCAAAATAAATGTTAGGAGAAATTTGTGTATTTAAAAAAAAATAGTAAAACAAATGCATCTTACTTTCAAAGTAAAAAGTGGGCTTCGACGACCAACTAATATCTTCTTCTTTTATAATGGCTAATTGGCATACTCAGAATCTAAAATTAGCCAATGCTAACATGCAATTGCCTTATTCTACCCTATGCTTCAGTTTAGTTCTCATAATTGGTGTTTTCAAATTCTTTCTTTTTCCATTTCAGTGTTGTTTAGTATTACGGCCAGTGCCCAGTGGCTCAGTGGCTTGGTCCCCAGATAATTTTTTGAATATATATATATATATATATGAAAAAAAAAAAGAATCTAGCATGTATATATATAATATAATAATATATTTGGCTCCCAAAAAAAACTCATATAACATGTATATATATTTAATTTCAATTAAAAAAAAAAACCTTTAGTCGGTCGGTCCACCTAAATATTTTAGTCAATTATGCCATATCCCTCATATCACTTGCTGTTTTTAGTTTTTTCTATAGCCTAAATAATAATAATAACGATGCTTGTAGTTGCTGTGCAGTGAATGAGAAATTATTTTCTTTAACTTCGTCTTGTTTCTTGGTATATTTATATTTACCCCGTTATAGCTATCTATATCTTAATGAATAATTGTTGATAAGGAATAATTTATTCAATTATAAACATTCTTATAAAATTTATATTATCCATTAATATTTGTGTAATTTTTTTAAAAAAACCACTTGAAACAGAATTACAAATAGATTGATTGAGCATTTTTTAATATTTGCTATACATAAATTGGTTTCATCAGTAATCATTGAAATTTATCCTTATAATAAGCTACTTATATATATATATATATATATTTTGGATAATTTCTCTTTAATTGATTGTAATGCCAATGCCATCATTCTAACTTGAAAACTGAATCTTTGAAATCTAAGTGATGAGAATTGCAATTAAATAAAAGTTGAGTTATTTTCTGTGATAACATATAAATTTTAGATGTTATGGGTAAAAATAATTAATGTTTTGGTGTGGAAAAAAAAAGTTGCCTCTTGGTAGACAACATGAACATCGATATGAATGGAGTAAAGTGCAAAACTATTATGAAAAGGACAGACTTCTGCAAAATTCAAAATTAGCAACTAGGATAATGAAACTCATTTATGAGCCAGCATGGCATGGGATGCCATGGCGTTAACGCAAAGGTGAATGTCCATGTCACGTGGAATTCACCTGCCTCTCTATTCTATGTATGGCCAAAAAACAGAAGAACAGGTCTAGTGGCTTCTTTCTTTCTTTCTTTGCAGCAGCCCCGTTAATTAATTGCTTAGTAAAGAGAAAAGAGACTGACTGTGGGTTGGGTTGGGTTGGTTTGAAGCAAAGGATATGTGACACGTGGCAAGAGGATAGAGGTTGCTGAGTTGAAAAGATAACGGCCGCGTGATAGAAAAACTGCTGAGCTGACTCTGACTCAAACCGCGTGAAAAAGTTTCCATTTCCAAAAAGAAAATGGGCTATGGGCCCCATCCCCCCCAAACATTCTAGACCCATTTCCCTTCCTTCTTACGTTTCTGACTTTCTGTCTTTTGCTCCACCATTACCCAATCCAGTTTCTCCTCTTCTTTTAACAGCATTAACCATTGTTATAGAATTACAAGCTTATAATTGAGAATTATTAAAAATTTTACATGATTATTATGTTTTCTATTGATTAAAGTTCAAATTCTACCATCTTCTACCCCTAAAGATATAATTATATATATAAAAAAATAATTATTAAAGTATCTATATCGATAATAAATAGAAACCTTAAATGCTATAATTTTGGCTCCTTAATGAATTTATCTAGAATTAATTAAGACTGTAAATTTTTAAATGCGAGCTATTGACTTTTTATATAACCAGGGAGAAGCAAAACGCTTTAGGCAGAAGTTACAACTCTAGGAACAACATTTCCCATAACATCAGCCAAAAGAACCTGATAAAGGCCAAAATGGACTGTCTCAAAGCGATGCAGCACAAGGGAACAACAAAATCAATAATTGGCTAACCCATCTGTTGCCCTATTCCCCTCACGATGAATGCGCTAAATAGATACCGACCAGTTCATTTCAAGCAACTCCTTGATGGCAATAAAGACAGAGGAATAACCAATTCGGACCTCGTTATTAGCTGGCAATAAAGAAACAGCTTTGCTATCCATATCAAGAGTTAATCACTTTTGTATAGCCTAAGTTCCAGGCCAACTGCGTCCAAAACCTCACACGGGCCACCTATTGACTTTAATACATCTTAATTTTTTTGTTAATAAATTAAGGAAGCGAGAATAATCATCTTGGATGGTGGTGTACCTTTCCCCGCATAAGTAACCGCTGCATACAGTATGTATATGAACTAATTGATGAATTGAATATTCAAGCAATTTGACATTGAATTATTTATTAAATTAAATTGGTTATTAAAGAGATGGGGATTAAAATTTTTAAATTGTGATTGCAAGCTATTATTGGTGTAGACCACAGTTGTTGTTTATTTTTGGAGCGATTCTTCCTCAATAATTGCTTTGAAAGTTCATATTTGAAGTAATCATGCACAAAGCTTGCTATATTTTTATATTTAAGTCAACTTTTGCATGCTTATTTGCAATTTATCTTTTCCTTTTCAAGAAATAAAATTCAAACGGTAGCGTATATATAAATTTCATTAACAGTTCATAGTCTCATAGTTAAGCATTAGGAGTATTGAAATTCTAAAGTTTGATTCCTTATGATGGAATTCTAACAAAAAGAGGTAAATGAGGGGACCAATATTGATCAGTTTTATCAACTTGCTTTGAGTCCAAAATTTCAGAATAAGTAATAATAACAATTAAAATTTAACCACCACCGTAATGATAACGAATGATTAATGATAATGATAATAAGGCTTAATACAGCTTTTCATGTTTGTCATTTTTTTAACTTAACTGTTTTTTTTCAAGAGTGTTATTTCGTCACTTATTTTTTTTAAAATATTTCTTTTATATGGATATGTCAATTAAATACTCTGTTCTGATTAAGTGTAGCTTTTATTTATTTATTTATTTTCCTTTTCAGGTGCCACTAGAGCTGAGGAAAAAGAAAAAAAAAATAATGAAAAAATAGATTTGAAATCGAATCGGGTTTGACTATTATTTTTAATTTCAGTTTTGTTTTTTATTTCGTTACTTTACTTGGATGTCAGTTAACTGATAATCCATGGTTAACGAGTTTTTATATATATATTATTTATTTCTAAAACTTACATAGATCAATATTTTAAAATACATTTACATTATATTTTTATTTTTATAACTTAATTTTTTCTATTTTTCTATAAAATTTATATAATATTTTAAACTAAATTTAAATTATATCGTTCTCTTTAATTATATAGAATAATATTTATATGGAGTAACTTATTAACTTTTATATACGTTATTTTTTATCATATATATTGGTATTCAAATTTTACTTAATAGCATTTAATTATATATATTTTTTTATGTTTTAGAAACTATATTTAACATTTAATATTGTTCAAATTTTTTTGATTTAGACTTAAGCATGCTAATTTTCAATAAATATCAAATTTATGTTGTAATATTAGCTATTAATTTATTGATCATGAATTTTAGCTAGTATATTATATTTGTTTAGTGATTTTTACTTTGAATTACTTTGTACATTTGAAATTAAATTAATTTTTTTTTTATTTTTTTATAATTGTACATTATAAATTTTAATGATTAATCGAAAAATATTGGTTAACCAAACTGAAAAAATCGAAACTGATAGATTGATTAACCAAATATAACAGATTAGTAAACGGTTAATGATTTTGAAAATCTGAAATTAATGGATTGATTAATTTTTTTACTAATAGATCGATTAACCAGTTCATACTCACCTCTCGGTATCCCTTTTCAGAATTCAAATATTTTACCTTTATTTTAGTAGTTTGCATGCATTTTATAGATTTATTGTCAATTTTTTCTGTATTAATTAATAAAATGACAATTTAATCAATTGCCAATTTTTTAAAAATATTGAACTGTTTTCATTTTTTAATTTATGTGCCAAAAATAAAAAATAATACTTAAAGAAAAACGAACTGACTATCTTAAATTATCACTTCATTTTATATTCACATCAATTATAAAAAAGCGAATTGAATTAGAATTTTATTTTTTGAGAATGGAAAAAATGATAAGTAAAAAATTATTAGAGGAAAAAATTGAATATAAAAAGTAGCTGAAAATATTTGTAAGTATTTGAATCATGAAATATTAAACTTCAAACCTAAATGATAATATCAATAATAAATTAATAATGCAAGGGAAAATGTGGTATTCTTTCATTATGCGCAAATTGATAACCAAGAATCCGGAGCACGTGTGGTCGGGTCTGGGTCCCCGCCGACACAACCCGAGATTCATTCAGCGATTCCCTCAATTATACTCATTTGGGTCAACTAACTTAACCAACGTCATTAATTGTTAAGTCTGATTACCCCAGCAAAAAAAATCACGCGACTTTTAGATCGTGTAATAGACACCAATTAAGATTAAGACACGTGTAAAATCGAACGTTCTTCATTGAACTAATAGGAAAGCGAGAATGGGTCAAACAATTGCTATCATTTGCGCAAAGTCCAAGACGCTCTCTTCAGCTACTGGCGCCGTAAATGAAGTGGGGATCCTACTCGCACCCACATGCACGTGACATGCTTGTTTGTTTGCGAACTTTTCACTTCTTTCTTATTCTGCGCCGAATTCTTCGCGGTAACTGAACCCCAGTCAACTCTAAAATTAACCACGGTCAAGTTAATTTAAAGCATCTTGCTTTGATACAGCGACGTCGTTCGATGATGTCATCAGTCTATTTATTACGTCACTTTTGACATATGAACAAACTCATCCGTTGGATCCAAAACGATGACATACAAAATGACGGCTGCTGGGCTGTAACTTCCTTGCACAGCTGTTTGGCATTTGCTGACTTTTATGTAGCAATTAGGTAATCATAATTTAATTATTTTTGTGTACGTAGATAATACGAATGATTAGTAGCAGGGCTGAAAAAAACCAAACAAAACAAAAGCCTTAAATCGATTGTTAAAACTAGTTCAAATAGGTAAATATAGTTAATTAATCCGTTTAAATGTTTAATTTTAAAAATTATAATTAAGAAATATTAATTTGGATATAATGTCTAATTAATAGGTAAATAACTAAATTTTATATATAATTTTGCAGCATATATAAATATCAAATCATTATTAATGTAGCTATTTTGAGAGAGATAATTTTAGATTAAGTATGCGGTGCTGTTGGCGAAGATCGTATTTTAGATTAAGTGAAAAAACATAACAGGAAATAATGAAATATTTGAGATTTGTTATACTTATGTGGTTATAAATTTTAACACGAATGAAATATTCTTCTCCACACCCTATGCATTCCATAATTCATGGACAGCATGACTTCCTTACCAAGTTAATTATGCATTTAGTTCCATGGCTTCCTTACCTAGTTAATTATGCATTGACTAAATCTCCAATACATGTATTTTTTTTTTGAGCCAATCGAGTAAATAAATTGAAAAAAAAATTTAACTATTAAAAAATAAAAATAGAAAAACGTCATTATCCAAGCTATGATAGTATGGTCCCAAATATCACAAACCATTCATTTGGAATAAAATCTTCTTTTAGGTTAATGATTTTTTTGAATTTCCTAATAAGAATTATATGTTTGTTTTTATAGTTAAATCAAAATTAATATTAATATGAATTTATTATCCGTAATGATTTCTTGAGGAAATTTTTCAATTTGGAAAGAATTATCAAATCTGTTTTCTTGTAGGCATTTCAATTTTTTTTTTAATTGGCGTTGATTGTGAAATATGTTTACATACAAAATATTTACTTAGCTTTTTTAATCTATTTAATAATTATGGTACACTTCAGTGGATAGATCTTTCTTCTTATATAAGTAAGTTGGAGAGAAAAATACGTTACATCCTTCAAAAAAGAAAAAAAAAATCATCTCTCCTTTTCCATTCTATCCAAATTGCATTACAATTAGGGGTGAGAAAAAAAACCTATTGATATAGCTAATCAGTAAATTTGTCCGAAATCGAATCGATAAACTGGTTAACTGATTGTAATGTACTGATTAATAGTTAGTGTTTTGAAAAAATCGATATTAATTGACCGGCTAATGATTTTAGCTCATGTAACCGATTAACCGAACCGATAACCGAATTTTTAGTTAATTTATTAATTATTTAATATATCCATATTTAGTATTTATTATTATTTATTGATTTATCAATTTTTCAATAATAAAAATCATAATATATTCGAAAAGTTAACATTAATATATTAACGAAACCTTATATCTGTGATAGACTTTTATTTCCATACACAACAAATTTTTCAACTTTCAAACTTTTTAATATATATAATTAATTTCTAATTATAATTAATTTATTAATTTTAACGCTTTAATTAAAATATTTTATATTTAAATTATTAAAATTTAATATGATAAATAATATTCAATTAAAATGTCGAATGTTAGTTTTAATATTATTATAGGTAGTATTTAACACTTACAATTCGAATTAAATATATTTCGGTTTAAGAATAAAAAATTTCGTTGCAAGTAATAATCAATATTTAATAAAATTCACAAATTACAATATTTTCATTCATTACATTTTTCTATCATATGCATGCATATTGACACAATATTTTTAGTTTATATTTATAATTTGAATATTATATTGAATTATATTTGGTTTCTAATTTTTATTTTTTAACTATTTTGGACATTTTAATTTTTTTATAAATATATCTTATAATTATAGTGGTTAACAGAAATAATATTGGTTAACCAATCCGAAAATTTGAAACCGATGGACTGGTTAATCGATAATAACGGATTGGTTAATGGTTAGTAATTTTAAAAAATCGATAGTTAATGAACTGATTTTTTTTAGAACTCATGGACCGGTACCGGTTAACCGGTCCGTGCTCACCCCTAATTACAATACATTTTGTTTTTTAATATCATAATTAATTTGTTAAATATTTAGAGTATATAATATCAGTAAATTATTATGATTTGCTTTACTAATATGCCTCTAATTATTGTAAAAACATATTTAATGCGTTACATAAATATAGTTTTAGTAGCCATTTTTAAATAAGCGTTATTAACTAAATTTGGAAGAATAATAAACTAGCACTGAAATTGAAGAAAGTCTGCTATGATGAGTTTCTTATAAAAATTTGCTTATCCAAACAGCTGAATGAACCATAATTAGACGCACGAAATTATCCAAAAATGGCCTGGCTATCCATCGTTTAAAATTATTATTATTATTATTATTATTATTATCGAGCAGAGAAGAGGAGGATGTGGGCGAACAATAACAATTTAATAACATCACAACCGTTTTATCAACTGTCATCACCCAATTTGTCGCAACCTTATCCCCTATGTTATAAGTCACTAGCTCATAGTTAAATTTAGGCCACCCATCATTGCATTACATTTAATTGGAAATATTTGTTTAAATAGAAGAAGTAGCATCAGCGTGCCATTAAATATATATAAACATTTCATAATAAGACAGATATCATAAAAAAAATAAATTGGCATTACGCTCCAAAAAGAACGTGTGAATGCATAAAACCAAGTCAACAAATGTTAGCAACCTCAACTAGAATTTCCACTGCAACCTGACGGTGGGCTTGGACACGTGTCAGTTATCAAACGGGACTTCGATATACGTGCCACTAATCTATCGGCTCGATTTCATTGATTGAAGAAGCTACACGTCATGAACAGGAAAGGGCTGGTTTGGGGAAGGAAAGAGAGTGAGAGAAAGGGAGACCTAAAAAATAATTAGAAATTAAGTGGGGTTAGAAATAGAAAATCGTAATTAACGATGGGTTCAATTAAATAATTAAGCCCTTTGGCTTATTATATAACGGGAAGGAGGCTGATGAGTTAAAACAAGAGTGGCTGTGAGATTGATACGCACAAAATTGAGAGAAAAAAAGAGAGCTTTGAGCGATTATAGATTTTGGTTTTGCTGTTTTTAATCTTCTTGTTACTTTCTCCCCTCTGATACTCCCCGCTTCTCTGAATCCCTTTCTGCTAATCATCTGTCTTTCCAAGTTCTGATTTTTTTTGGGTTTGTTTTGGACAAATTTTTAAACAAATGCGTAGAAAGCAAACTTAAAAAGGAGGATTTTTAGAAAGCCAGGTGTTTTCAGAATCGAGATCCAGGTCTTGTACTCTTTATTTTCAAGTTTTTTTCTTTAATTTTCTAGCTTTTTTTGTTTTCAATTTTCTTTTTCGGTTAGTTGAATCAGCTTGAAGGGTTATTTTTTGGTCCCTCAAGTTTGGTTTCTTAGGTCTCTCCATCAAAAGGGGTTGTCTATTTCCAGACCTCTTTGATCTTTCTTTGAGCAAAAATCTGCTCTTCAATTTGGATAAGAACCAGGTTGTTTTTTTTCCTTAATTATCTGTTTGAATTTAATAAATTTATTTTTTTTGTGAAAGAATGGCAGCAACAGATCTGTACAGTATCAGCTATATTCAATCAGACCCCTTTATAGGTGGTGAGCTAATGGAAGCACTTGAACCTTTTATGAAAAGTGCTTCTTCAACTACCCCTTCTCCTTCCCCTGCTACTCCTTTACCTCCGCTTCCTTCTACTTCTTATAATTACCTCTCTTTCTCCTCCTCTTCTTCTTTTTCAGATTTTCAACAACTGCAGCAGCAACAGTCCTGTTTGTACTCAGATGGGTGCTCTACATCGTCTCCCTTTCCATTTTCAAATGGGTTTTCGATGAACGAGACTTTAGGTCTTGAGCAACCAAGTTCAATTGGACTGAACCATCTAACCCCAACCCAGATCCACCAGATCCAGACCCAAATCAGCCTTCAGAATCAGAACACCTTTCCTTGCCAGAATTACCAGAATCAGAAACATCAAAGCCTTGGCTTTTTAGGACCCAAACCAATTCCCATGAAGCAAGTGGGTTCCCCACCGAAACCCACCAAACTCTACCGAGGTGTAAGGCAGCGACATTGGGGCAAGTGGGTTGCTGAGATCAGACTACCGAAGAACCGAACGAGACTCTGGCTTGGAACTTTCGACACAGCTGAAGAGGCAGCCTTGGCCTATGACAAGGCAGCTTATAAGCTCCGAGGTGACTTTGCTAGGCTTAACTTCCCCAACCTACGACACCAAGGTTCTCATATTGAAGGCAAATTCGGCGAGTACAAGCCTCTCCATTCCTCTGTTGATGCTAAGCTGCAAGCTATTTGTCAAAGCTTAGCTGAAAATCAGAAACAAGGAGGAAAAGTTGAGAAGCAAACTAACTCCAAGAAGAAAGCCCATTTGGGAACTGACCCTCCGGCGTCGGTAGTTAAGGAGGTTGAGCCACCGCAGCAGGTTTTGCCTTGTAAGGTTGAGACACCATCTCCTGTGCTAACAGAGAGCGATGGGTCAGGCGGATCTTCCCCTTTGTCGGATCTTACGTTTCCTGATTTTGAAGAGGCACCGTTGGATATTGATTCTGGGAATTTTATGTTGCAGAAGTATCCATCTTATGAGATTGATTGGGCTTCTATTTTATCTTAATGTTTGTTTGGTATTTAAAGTTTCCATCTTTTGTCATTTGTGTAGCATTTGAAGTTGCTAGGTTTAGGGTAGTTGGTTGCTGCAATGAAGTTTTTGACAGTTGCAGAGCCAAGGTTTTTTTTTTTTTTTTTTTGGTTGAGTAGTATCTGTAGTTGTTATGAATAGGGTAAATAATATTGGTATGATGTAAATCTCCACCATGGTTGGCTAACTGGTTTTTGTTCTTGCTAATCCATGGAGAATTTCTACCTATTGTTGTTCATATTAATCAATGTAATTTTACTTTTCTATTATTAGTAAATAGTTTGATCTTTTGTGTCTAAATTCAAACTCTAGATGTCTATTTTTGTTTCATGATTGCTTTGAGTTTAACACTTTTAAGAAGTGGAAAACTAGTTGATTTTAGCACTTCAAAGAAGTGGAAAACTTGATTATTTGGAGAGATGAGAACATAAAGACTTTTGATTAATGATGTTGTTTATAATTGCATGTGGAATGAATAATTATATGCTAAAAATCAACGAGGCGATTCTTTTGTTCGTAGTTTTGTTCAAATCTGTGGTTGATTGTATAGTAACATAATCGGGGGAAAAGGGGTTTTCATAGTCTCTGAAAATTCAAACAATACTGGATTTTCTCTGTTGCAGCAGCAGTTGTTTAGATAGACGTAGAACCCACAAAATTAAACCAGAAATGATGATTATGTATTCAACCAATTTTGAAACAGTTTTGAGATTTTCAAAAGTTAGGCTTGGATTAAGGCTTTTAAAAAGACAAAAGCTTTCATTGATTACATTTGTGTTCATCATAATAATAATAATATAGTGATGGCACGCGTGAACAGAGCTCACATCTCCATGGCCAATACATCGTCTTTCTTCTTTTCCTGTCTTATTTTTTAAGCTTTTATGGGAGCTTAATTATTGTATACAAACAAACCAACCACGCTATGCTCGCATGTGATTTGTCTGTTTTGAACCAGACAGTTTGAGAAGAGGAGAAGCGTTGTCTTGTTTTGTTTTTTTCTCAACTCCGACCCCAATCGATGTCTCGTCGAGACCTAAAAATGGCTTCAGTTTCAAAGTTTACAGAATGCATTGAATCATATACTCGATATTGCAAGTTTTGGTATTAAGAATCCAGAGAGTCCTATATAATTTCACGTGTTTTGTCCTCCATAACCATGTGAACCTCTTCAATTTTAATACATCTCCGTATCTTAATTCATATTATTTTAAGATCACTTATCAAATGTCATTTCTAACCATTAGATTTTAGCTTTATTATAATAACATAAATATATAACATGGATTTTGAGGAAATTTCACTTTGTATAATAATAAAAAAAATGCCATCGAATTAAATTTAAAACAATTTAAGTCATTTTAAAGCAATAGAAATTCAGAATTATTAAATTTAATTCTTCATACAATTGACAGTACGATTCTATAGCTCATATTAAAAAGTGGAATTCTTAAACTCGTTAGAAGAATAAAATGGTAAATTTAAGAAATAATTGGATGGAACCAATTGCACTTAATACGACATAACTCATTTGGATTTTAGTCCAAATAAAATAATGAAACCCCCACTTTAGAGATATGGTTAAAATACAATTATGAAGATGGACTTTATGAGCATAGTAAAATTTACTGTTGTCAGCTAAAAATCCCATTAGGAGTAAAATTATTTCATAATTTAAAATGGTAATATAGCAATTGCATCTGTTTCTATTCGTTACACATATCAAGAACAACCCCGAGCACGAAGAAAAGCAATCAAGAGCAATTTTGAATTGGAACATGGCTTTAATCAGATATTCACGTCTGACTATATGATTTATGATCAAGGGCTTAAAGAAAAGAAGCTACTGCTAATTTCAAGAGTTAAAACAAAGAATATGAAAAAGCATTGGACAGTATATCTTATCAGTGTGCCCACTTTCACAATCAAATAGAACAAAAATAGAACCTAGTGACGGTTTCAGTGATCAGCAGACTCTCTTTATTCTTTTTCTTTCTTCACATCAGATGCAAAGTGTAGAATAATAGAGCAACGTTCACACCTTAAAAGGGTTATAAAAAGAGTGAGATCCCTGGAAGCTACCGCAATCCTATCAAGAATCCTTATTTTACGAAAGCATAATCATCTCTATTGGATGCTATGCTTTTTCAATTATTTATATTAATCTAGAATAACTTTATAAGATGGCTATATGGAATTAATATATTTGAGAGAAGTGGATAACTATAGAACCCATTTTCCACCTCTTACCCAACCCATTCTTCTTTGGATTCTTGGATTCATAACTTTTGCTCAGGCTGCCCTTCCTGTCACGCTCAGTGAAGTCAAAAAGTCCGATATGTTAAGATATGCTATGGAGAATTAAATTTATAATTGTAATAGAATTAATTTTTTAATAATTTAAGTCATTTTGATGTGAACTTAAAATTGTCAAGTTAGACTCTTCGCGTGTAGATTTTTATTTTATTAAAAAATAAAGAAAAAATAAAATTTCGGCTGTAATAATCAAACTATATCAGCTCAAAGCCAAAGTACACCTTGAACATGCCAAGGAACAAGCATTCTCCCGAGCATTACCGAATCTAGGGTTCATCTAAACCATTACTGACTAAATTGGTAGTCCGATACTCCAAAATCATCAGACAAAATTCATTAACATTTTTCGCATTCTCACTAACAATTTTCCCGAGTTCTCAGCTACGGAAACAATGAAAACCTCCCTTTCGTACAGATGTTCTTATCAACAATTCCATTACATTAACCAAAATGCGGAGCCAGAGAGGCATTTCATTGCATATATAAGAAATAAATGTAAGTTCATTGAATATACATCATGAATCATTGACAGAACGTTAGTTGTGATCCAAAGAACCCGGCCAATTCAAAGTGGAGTCCTCCAATCCAATTCCATCCGAGAAGCCAGACATCGACCAAACACCCAGATACAGCAGCAACCCAAGGACAATCAGATACGTGCTATCAACTCAATTTACCTATTTCTATCTTCTTCTTGATTGCCTTTTGACCATGGTATATAAATGAATCCAGTATCCCCGAAACAGTGAAAACACCTAAGCACAGGGAAAATTCGACATTATTAACACATCCAATCAAGTCATACCTTGAAAGTAAGTATTAAAGCACTTAGTCCAAAAGAATATATACATATACATATATATTGAGGAGAGGGTACATGTTATCTCCATGCCAAATTGACTTGGATATAAACAAAGGTGTTGCAAAAACAAATATGATTCTTTCCCCAAATCATAGCACATATATATAATTATGAGCACAAAATAAAGAACCAATCTCATTTTGGATCTAATGATGACTGACAATAGCTACAAAGGTCAAGATAATAAATCTAGAAAGGCAGAATAAGTGACAAAATGCTACTAACTTTTACAAACCAAGTCTTCCAATAAAATGACCATAGTTGCCAATCCCGATTTAATTCATTCTTGGTGAAAAAGAAAAGACAAACAATGGTTCCTAGCGTGCTATCCAACAGGGAAGAGTGGCAAGAGAAACAGTCCCGGGAAACCAACAAAAGAAGTCAGATGGCAAGGGAATATTGTGCCGATAATATGAGGGTGCAAGAATTTAGAAAAAGTCTGTTACCTCCAACAATAGCACACATGTTTGTTAGAAAGTGCAAGAATGACACATGGCCTTCAGTGAAAGTCACCTGCAACATGCAACCAGATATATCATAATCCGGAAAAGAAGTCCACATGCAGAAAGTTCAGTGAGCATACATTAATGAAGCTCTTTATCTTGAACTTGCTTATTGTGTGACAAGGAAGCCTACCTTAATCGGAGAAAGGTCATAAAAGAAGAAAACTCCAGGGATGGATTGAAGATGACCCACTTCTGTACCCCTAAAATGTTCAGTCACAGAAAACTGGAGAACAAAAATGGCAATATGTCATGGTAGTTTAAAGGTAATATATAAAAAGAACATAGACCAAAAACTTTTCTATCTTTACCTGGTTTGACTGGATAGTGTGCCCACCAACATTGGTGTATACAGTAGGTACAACCTGCCAGAAAAAAAAGAATATACAGTTTGATGAAAATTCTTTGGGATACTTTAAAATTTCCTTAATTACTTGCAATATCGAACAGGTAACAACTGATGCCTTCATGGACAACAACTAACCTTGATAAAGTACTGGTACATTCCACTTGGCGTGTCTTGTGTCCAATGCGCGCTGAAAGTTAGAATAATTAGAATATAAGAATGCCATTAAGTTAAGGATAAAAGAGTTTCAAGCTTGAAGCACCACATATATGGAAACAGGATGCAAGGAGAGAGAATTACCCATCAAGAGGATTCACAACCCCTGGAAAATATTCCCCAAAAGCTAGCCTATTAATCTTGTGGCTTATCTGCATTGCATTTACAAATTAGTCAAAAGGCTAGTCCATCAAAACATGATGACCATATTAGAAAAGATTTGATAATTTGTTTATAATAGGTGTTTAGTCTCCACAAATGTCAAAACCACAGATAATGCCTTACATTAAAACTGTCCTTTTGAAATGCCAGCAGATCATGCACATGAACATTTGATTGCTGAAAACTCTTGCCAGGAGCAAAATGAAAATTACCAGCCACCTTATTAACTTCCAAGAATCCATATATGTTACAACCTTCACCTTCCTCATCTTTAATCCTTTGCAAAAAACCTTCCCTCTTGCACTGAACACCACATGCAAAAAAAAAACAGGCAAAACATCTATATAAGTAAACTAAAAAAGGAAAGTTACATGAAAAAATATGCAAAAATGTCATAAATTAACCTACACACGTACAATCTTAAATATTACTCCCTCTGTCCCATGTTAAATGTTACCATTTTGCTTTTTCACAAAAATTAAGATAATAATTGGTTTTTCTTAATCTCATATAAAAGTATGAAAAACTAAAATACCCTTTCTTATATTTGATGAAGATAAATATTGTAGAGAAAAATGTGTAAAAAAGAAAAAGATTGATGAAAATATTAATGTAGTGTTGATACCAATTAGAAGGGTAAAGTTGGAATAATTGTAATAAATGTTGACTTAATTTTATAAAATGACATTTTAGATGGAACAAATATTTTATAGAAAAGTGACAATTTACATGGGACGGAGGAAGTAATAATTAAAGAATACACCAAACCAATAGAGGGTTAAAATAATTATTGATTGAATGGCAATAACCTAATCTTAGAGTCAATTTATATATGCCATAATGGATTCCGTGTCAGATATGTTGTGCAGGAGTCAATTCTATCTCAACATCCAGTTCTCCTTGCCAATTTTTCTCATTATGACGAAAAACCCTCTTCTCTTCTAAAAAGTTGTGATGTATCCTAATCCTCCATGTTCCAGTAGTTACTCCTAATCTAACTGGAACATAACCTATTATCTCTTTATACAATAAACAAAATAAGAGCAAGTATTCCATTAACAAAAGAATGCTTTAACATCTAGACCTTGTTAATCAATTGACAGTATATATAAGCTCTTATAATGTTCTTGCCCACTTAAAACTTTTCTTCTTGAAAACAGAATGATCAGATCACTGTGAATATGACTAATTCCAAAATATTTAGACCCCTGGCAAGATGAAATGGACCAAACCTCCAACTTTTAACTTTCAAAAAACAGAACTGCAATTTTTGGGATCTGGTTACTTTCAATTGGTTAGTGCATTGCACCATAGTGTAGCGAAATATAGATCAATACAGCACAATGTATGTTGTTTGTGAAAGACATTGTGCATGCATCCATCATCGTTTTTTGCTCTAAGGAATTAAAGCACAATGTATATTGGTTGTGAAAGATACAATATTATCAAATTCATCAAATTTGTTTTTGCAAATATGATCTACAAGTCTTTTAAGTAAATATAATCTAAAAGTTGGTTGGCTCTAGAAAGTAACTTGTAAAGACAAGCAAATAGACCTGGTCAATTAAATCTGGATTTGACACTGCCCAACCTTTCTTTCGATATGCTTCGCGAACTTCCTCGCATGAATTACAGCAATCATCATCTGTCTGCATTGTACAAGGAAATATCAGAAAGTAAAACAACATACCATTTTTTTCTGGATTTTGTTTTCTCATTATTAGTTGACAGGATCGAAGCTATTCTATCTAATTATTTTTATATATAGTTTTTCTAAATAAAAAAAGAAATCCTATGATTTCTAAAAATTGAAAATCATCTTGGTAGGTGTGATTCGTTGGATATAGATCCAATTTTTTACTTTTTTGATTCCTTAGAATTTGTTTTTATCGTTCTTGGTGGGATCAAGATACCGCTGTGTCGGAATATCTTATCTCTCTCCCGGAAAATGAATATCTCCATAAAAGATTTTTTTTTTTTTTTAAATATCACTTGATATAATAAAAAGATGGCAATATAGGATGCAAGCAACAATTTTTCTCTAAAATGGACAATAAAAAATGTCAAGATTGCTGAATAGGTTAATTAATGTGTGCAGGTTAACAATTTCATATGGCATAAAATTATAATTTTTTCTTAGCAGTGAAGAAAGATGAGATTACCGCTTCAGCACCATAGCAGGAACCACAATATGTCTCGTTATGCTCAAGTCTGCCACCATGTCTCTGCAAAGGCTTTTCAATCTGCACAAAGTAGAAACAGTATTGAGTCACACGGAAAGAGAGAGGGAAAATATAGTCCTTAAATTGATGTCTGTTTGAAATGAAACAAGTATTAAAGTCCCAGCCGCAGCAAAAGATAGAACAGACAAGAATTGTGATCCATGGGAGAAAATGAATTAATGACGGTGCCAACATTTCTAGGACAAATATGCCCCTTCCAAAAGAAACAGACCTGCCAAACCATAAATTCTTTAATCCACTATATGCAGCTCCTAAGATCAAAATAAACAGGGAAAAATACAAAAATCCCCTATTTGATCCCATCTACAATCTAAACTATAAACAACATTTTATTGCAATGCACTCTAAGTCTATTGATATTTTAATGGTTTTACAACAGAACATTTGACATCATAATGGCTGTTGAGGGTTGCCGATAATGTTGCAATAACATTTTATTCAGGGCTTAAATTGTTGAGGAGATCATAGTTTTGGGGGATTTTTGTAGTTATCCCGAGTAAATTTGAATGAACTAGTTATAATCTGACTGATTAGTGGCATTTATGATCATTCCTCTAGATCAATGATACAATAAACCAAAACTGGTATAAGGAAATATAAGTCTCTAATTTACAGTCAACCACTTCTTAGCTTTATCTTTATCTTTATCAACCAACTTACAGCATTACCAACAGGCAATTGGCTTCTTTCTGATAATAATTTATTTTCATTCCTATATTGTCTCTGCCCCTCATTAGTCTTACTCACTCACCCTACACCTCAGTTCCAAACTTGATAGGCTTGACTATGCCAATCGTTTTACTCTGTTCTATTCTCTTCTATTTAGAAAGAAATTTCTGGAAAGATCTAAAGCTGCTAAAGTCTATTTCATGACTTCCCCACACGTCAACCTAAGCTACATTTTGATTTCTTAAATTCAGTAATATCAATATGCTCCAACTTCAATTTGCTTCATATTTCAGACTTTAGTCCAAGACCAAATAGAATACCATTAGGCTTGAGTAAGGATAACTTCAGTCTTGAGTGGGATTAAGTCTTAAATCATAAGAGAACTTAAGGTTAACCCTATTTTTGACAAAGATAACCCCACACTGTCTGGTAACAACTTGATGAGATCATGGATTTGAGGACATGAGTTCCACAATGAAATTCCCTTCACAGCTGAAGTGTTGAGAGACAAAGAGATAGAGACATTTGAAGCATAAAATGAAGGAACTCAAAAAAGTAGATGACGCATACAAATACATTTCCCCAAAGAAATTGTCTGCAATATTCTGAACTGACCTTAGGAGCTCCAATACCATCTTGGCGTGCTTCGATGACGTTGCCATGAGGATCTAGTCTTTTCTTGATTATATCATGTTTCTACAAGGGGGACAAGGCACATAAAGATATAGATCTTGCAAAGTTTATATGAACTAGGTCAAAGAATCATGCTCTTCATATTCATGAATTCAGAATTGTAGTGTCTCCTTAACAACTTAAGCAATCAAGAGATAAATTACTGAATTCCTGTGGTACATACCACATCAAGATGCTGCTCTCCACTGATATCCATGGCATCAAGGCTGAGAACAGAACATGGAAGGGCAGGAAAAGTGACGTCAAACTGCACTTTCAAGGCATCAACAGAGGCATAGTTCTATTACTTAGAGTACAATGAAGTACAATATATAGCCAATAAGTTGCAGTAAATTGTTAAAGGAAAATACAATGCACCTTAAAAATTACAAAATTATTTGATTTAAAGATCTGATGTTGACAAAAGCGGCACTTTTCTTTCCATAAAAGAGCAAATAATTCACAAAATTTATGAAACATTACAGTAATATATTTAGCAACATGTATCAGAAAATTAGAGCAAAACCTAAGCATATTAAAGGAGAATTTTGAAGGTCATGAAGTAAAGCAGTTCCAAGACCTTAGAACCTAATCAATAGTCACCATTTGCGAAATTAAGGCCTTACATTTATGCGTAATGTTTCCCCTCTTGATGTATCCACTACAAGCTTTGTTTCAGTTACAGCATGGAGATATAATCCTGCAAAAAGAAAGAAAATTAGCTATCCGATGAGAAAAGCAGAAAATTTAATGAGAAAGAAACATCAGCACTAGACTATAATGGCAAATAAGGTCTGCAACACTAGGGAGAACAATCAACTGTTCTTGTGTTCAAAGAGCTTCTGATCTCAATAAAATTTAACTGTCTTGAGTTCTATCCAAAACCATTGTAGAAACTTGAGCTCCCCAAATGACAAAAGAAATTGGAAAAAAATTTTAGTGCATGCTAATCCCACCACAATGATGATTCTAATGAGAACATATGTCCAACAAATGATTTCCCCAAGTACCGAAAACAGAGTATAATGAACTGATTGAAGTCCTCTACATGATTTCACTCATCTCTGTAACCAAGCTCAAGTCATCGGCAGCAATCACGTATCAAAAAGCTTATCTTAACTAGCTGAGCAAAGCAAATTTCAAAACGCGAAATATAGACTCCAGCAAGTCAAAGAAATAGAGCTGCGCATTACAGCTCAAACTAACCTGAATCCCAATATAACAAGATAATACAAGTACTAACCGAAGGGATATCCTTGCCTAAATTTAAAAGTGCTATCAAATGCAATGAAAACAAAGACAACCAATTTAGATCCAATTAACTGAAATGAAAACAACAATAATTCTAAAACATATAAAAACCCTGAGGCAGAGAAATTTGGTAACGTACGGAGCTCAGAGATGAAGAGGAGAAGCATGATAATAGAAGAGGCAAGAGTGATAACGCCGCCGGAGAGTGTACGGCTGTAGAAATCCTCGTTGATTTTAGGATAAGCGTCCAAATTCCTAATTTTGCTGATCAACCCGTCCATTCCGCCGCAGAAAGAAACGAATCGATCAATCAAATCGACGTTATTGTCAATAAAAATTCAAAATCAGAAATAAATTATTGTAAGATTCGATAATATCGATTTTGATTCAACGTAGAAGCGTCGTTGATGAGGTAAAGGAATTCGATCTGATTTCTTTTCTTTTCTTTTCTTTTCTTTTTTATTCTTTTGGTGTTTTTTTGGGTTTTCTTTCCGATTCAACGAGGCATTTAAAGTCCGTAAGACGACCTCTGTGTACGGTGCTTTAATCTATTTTTGTTTTTAATTTCTCTTTGTTTTATTTCCTTTTAAAAAAATTACATTTCTTTGCTCTCCGCCGCCGCCGGGTTCCGGCTCTTCCAATGGCATGTTTTCGCCGGAGGAAAATGTCCTCGCTGGCCACGGTAACTGCTTAATTACGTTGTGTATTTTTTTTTTTTCCTTATCTCAACATATGGAATCGTTTTTATATTTATTTATTTTTATATAATTACAACTTTGACATAAATGAATGAAAAATCAAATTTAATAAATTAAAAAATTATTAAATTTTCGTACGTTTAAACTAAAAATGATTCAATTTACCATTCTAAATTTCAGGTCGCTAAATGTATACTAAAAGTAAAATCATAGCGTTAGAGAGAAATCCCAAGAAGCGAACTTAGCATTTCAGACAGTTGCAGTAAACTAGTGACCGACTTAAAACAAAGGTAAGTGAGGCCTTAGGCCTCCTCAAAGATTTTATAAAGGGTCCTTTAAGATTTTTTTTTAAATTATAGTTTGGCCTCTTTTAAAATTCTTTACTCTCATGTATGTTATATTTTGGTTTTTTCACTTCTTCATCTTGCGTTCGCCTCTGACTCTAACTAAATTATGAACTATCTTACTAGCTTGTCTCGAAATCCACTTAATTGAATCTACATAGCTAATCGTTTTTTAACTGGGCGTTGCTGGTAAAAAGCAACCGGAGCCGGAGCAGCAGCTATTTGTTGGTTAAGATGCAGGGTATAATCTTGTTATTGCAAATATTTACAGAGTTAGCTAGCTTTTTACCTTCTTACCTTCTTAATCTTATATGTGCTGTATATTTTAATCATATTCTTGACTTTACAATTAATAAATTAAAACTGTTTCCTACTAACCCAAAATTATGGGCCAAAAGCTTATATCTTGACTGTTGTCATTTGAACCTTTTTGTCATTAGGTGGTTTATCTTTCGGCCTCATATGAATTGGTATATCTGCTTAAAACCCAAAACAAGTAAGCTGCAAGAAGAAATGGTACGTATTTAGGCCTAACAAATGTTGGTTTGGGTCAGGTGACGTGCAATTAAAGTAATTTAAAATCACACTATGGCCCATAACATTGGGTTATGCTTAATTGATTTCTTAGTTAAATTTATTCGGGCCCAATTGGGACTTTGTTAAGATTTTTTTTAAAAAAAGCCGGAAAAAGAAACTTTGATTAAAGACAGATCAACTGGGCATAGAATACAGTCAACTTCTGAAGGCTGGGAGAAGAATTATCCAGTAGAATTAACACCTATTTATCCAGTAGAATTATAGTGGAGGAGAGATTCAGATATAATATTTTTTACCTCGTCAAAAAAGTGCGATAACGCTTAATTTGATGCGTATAAACTTTAATTGAAATGATTCAGGTGCATTTTTTTATTAGGATGGGTGCTATTAGGGGTGTACACGGGTCTGGATCTTTCTGTACCGAACCGAAATTCCGAAAAAAAAGATTCAGAACCGAATTGTACCGTTGACTTTTTTGACTAGAACCGAACCGAATTGTACCGTTGACTTTTTTACTAGGACCGAACCGAATTGTACTGGAACCGGACCGAGAACCGTATTGAACAGTACCGAACTGTTTTGGAACCGAATTGGACCGAAAGAACCGATATTTATTACTTATTATATATAATACTAGTAATTTATATATAAATATTATTTATAATTTATATTATATATTTATTATATAAATTTTGTTTCATAATTATTTGTATTAAATATTTTAATGCACTAAATTAATATAATAAATAGTTAATAAATTAAAATGGATATTTTAATTATTAATTTGATAAATTTAATTACTATATCTATATGAATATGCAATTAATTTTATTTACTTTTAGTGTCATTCAACTAATATTTTATCTATTTTCGTCATAATTTTTATATGAGTATGTAAATTAAAAATCTATTTATAAATAAGCATGTATTAAAAATGAAATTTTACCAATTGATGTAAATGTATGAGTATATAATATTAATCACCTTATCAATAATTCAATTTATTTTTAGCATCACTCAACCAATACTCATTTATTTTTGGCATAATATTTATATGAGTAATTGATTATGTATTTTAATAGTATAATTATATACAATTATTGTATCAATGAAATTTTACCATTTAATATAAATATATAAGAATATAATAATCTTACGAATAATTTAATTAGTTTAGTAATTAGTACTATAAAAATGTTGGTTTTTCATTATCACAATATTTTATTTTTCATGAAAATTGTTCTATATATAGATAATTTGATAAAAGAAAATTAAGACATAAAGTAATTGTTCAAGTTCAATATGTATTATTAATTATATATTATATTAAACTACAAAACCTATAAAAAGATTGCTGCATTTCACATTCACCTTTATAATATAACTATTGACTATAATAGCAATTAACAATCTCTTAACTGTTAAGCCAAATTTAATGAAATTTAATATAATAATTGAGTTAAGATAATAAATGTGAATAAACCCTAAATATAATCATAGTTCATAGAGACATCTTCTATTCTCTAAATATAATTAGTTAAGGCTATATATATAACTAATTATATGTGTATGTAATTTTCTTATTAATTAATTTGATTTATATTTAATATCACTCAACTAATACCCATTTATATCTAGTACAATATCTAATTATCTATATGAGTAATTAAACACGGATAAAATATTATATTTAGTCAAAACCCCCTATATTTAATATATATATCAAAATTATAAATATAGTACACATTTTATATATAGTTTAAAGTCTCTATATATCCAAAAAAAATAACTAGAATTTTCTTCCACTACTATAATATGAATTAATATATGTCAAAACTTTTGCCATTACTATTAAAATTTTATTTCATATTTACAATGCACTTTTTGGTTGACATAATGAAATGTATAAATAATCTACCTCAAGTGTTTCTATATAAATTGCAAACAAAACCAATTTATTTTTATAAATTCATATATGATTGAAGATAATAATATGTATAATTTTTATTATCAGAAACTTAATTAATATATGATTAACACACCAATCATCATCAAGGATTATTAAAAATAATGTCGATAATATTTTAGTTGTAAAGCAATATTATTAAGAATAAAATTTGATAATTTTTATTTTGAGTTCTTGGAGTGAATTAAAATTTAAATTTAAAGAATTGATAATTTTTAAAATATTTAAAAAATAAATTATTAAAATTATCTGAAGTACCGTATTGTACTGTATTGTTTTGTTTTGTATCGAAAGAACCGAAAAACCGAACTGAACTATACCGAAAATTAAAAAAACCGTACCGAATTGTACCGAAATTTATAAGAACCGAATTGTACCGAAATTTTTAGGAACCGAAATTTCAATACAATACGGAGATTTGCAAATCCCCGAATTGTACCGAACCGTGTACACCCCTAGGTGCTATAATTCAATTGGTTAAAGGATATAAATATAAATAAAATAAACTCTTAATTGATTTAATATTTATGGGTGCTATAATTAAATTGGTTGTTTGATCGATGTTGATATTGATTTTAATTTGTTTGTTTTAGAAGATAATCCGGAATACTCAAATATGGTAGAAATTTGGGGGTTTTGCAGCTATGGCCCACTGGATTGATAAAAATTATTCCAAACCATAATATTGAAAATGCAAAGAAAAGAAAAGAAAAGAATCATAAATAAACGTGAAATTCCGTAGAAAGGAAGTTGGGTGGTTGTTTTTGCAATAAGTTCTACTCGATTTCATATGTACTAAATAGTATTAAAATTATAATTAGTAGGGAATTTCAACTTTTGATTCCCACCACAACAGAACCGAACCAATCTCATCATCAGAAATGGAGCACAAAAATCTTATCAAAATCATTAGGGAATGAGTTTCCTATCAAATCGTATTTTACTTATACAATTTTGCTTTTCTTGCTTCAATTGGACTTCACGCTTCATACCAATATATATATACATATATATATTTCTGTTTTTAGCCTTTTCAAGCCGTTATAATAATTAAATATTCCTTATAAAAATTTAATCAATTCTCATTTTAGTAATTAAATTTTTTAGTTTAATTAGACCAAAATTTTCATATGATATCAAAGTGAAAAGTATTGCAGCGTTTCACCGCCCGCAAATGCAAAAATGAATCTAGAGTTTAATTTTAGAGGGACCAAATTTATTGTATTATATTGCATTTTATGTATCACATGAATAAAATGCATAGGGTAATAGAGCAGTGGGGGCAAATATAAAAGTATTGCAAGAGTTTAATAGAAATTTATAAGAATTTAACAGCAATTTTGGAGGGCAGTACCCAATTCCTTCCATCTACATTGGTTCATGTACATATATTTAGTTCTACAAATTTTACATTTCGATTTTTTCGCATATATTTGGCCTTGAATATGATGAGTGTATATTAAATATTTCAAATCGATTAGTTATAAAAATTATTATTTCTTTTTTAGTTCTAAAATTTGTCGGGAGTGGGTTCCTCTACATGATGGGGCCCACACCTTTTGAAAGAAAAAAAAATGTTAGAAAAGTCAAAAGGAAGAAGGTATAAAAATCAACAATTGCGGCTGCAGGAATAATTGAATTATTCAATTCAATCTTTCAATAATCGGTAGGAGGACAGATTGCAACAAGTTGTCCAAACGCATAAAATGCGCATATAAGACTCTTATAAATAGTCATTCCCACATTAATTTAATTTATCTTTCAGTTTTGTAAATAGAGAGAGAGAAGTACTCTACAAAAATATTTGGGATATTTTTCTAAAAAGGAAGTGATAAAATAGTGAGTTTCGGAAATATTTGTGTACCACTATTTTAAATTTATCTCAAAATTATTGTGTTATCTTTCTCTCTTGTATCCATTAATTTTATTAGTGAAAAAAATATTTTCGGAGTTTGTCCCGTTGACATAATCCAAACGTTTTGGGTGAACCACGTAAAATTGCTGATATCAATATTTTACTCTGCTAATTTACTTTAATTTATCCGCTGTACCCAACAACTGGTATCAGAGTCAAGGTTATTTCTTAATATGCTCTGTAGTTGCAGCGTAGACTGATCTTCCACATTAGAAAAAATTTTTCCTTAGATACTGTTTACGCATACGGTACTGTTCATATATACGACACTGTTCACGTATACGGTTACTGTTCACGTCAGAAATGATTTTTTGGATCGAATAAGTCCATCGAAATTCGATCTAAATAGAGGCAAAAATTAGCAGAATGATCTACTTAAATGGCTCAAACTACCACATCTGGAGTAAAAAGATGAAAGATCTTCTAATTGTAACGAAAATGCATTTACCGGTGTTTGGCACAACTAAACCCGAAGGTAAAACCGATGAGGAGTGGAAGTTTGACCACGAGCAGGTGTGCAGTTTTATCCGACAATTTGTGAAATACAATGTGTTCAATCACATCTGTAATGAGATAGATGCCAGAATACTGTGGAGTAAGCTGAAGACGTTGTATTCTTCAAAGACGGAAAATAATAAATTATTTTACTTGACCAAGTTGGTGCAAGTAAGATATAGAGAAGGAACTTTCTTGCCAGACCACTCGAATGAGATGGAAGGGATCTAGGATCAGCTAAACAGAATGGAAGTAAAACTAGATGATGAAGTGTTTGCTTTATTGGTGTTAGCCTCTCTGCCACAGTCCTGGGAGACTTTAAAGATCTCCATCACCAACACTGAACCCAATGGTGTGGTCAATATGGAGATTATAAAAAGTAGTATCCTGAATGAAGAAATGAGAAGGAGATCACAGGCCTCATCTTCTTCATCACAATCAGATATTTTAGTTGCAGAATCTAAAGGAAGGAGACAGTCTAGGGAACAAAATCCTAGAGGTAAGAGCAGAGAAAAGTCAAACAAATATGCCAATGTTGAATGCCATCACTGTAAAAAGAATGACCACATTAAAAAGTTCTGTACAAAGTTTAAAAAGGAACAAAAGAACCGAAGCAGAGCTGTGAAGAAAGATGACAGCAATGATGATGAGCAGACTAATATCGTAGATGAATTCAATATCATTTATGATGAAGATATTGTTAATTTTATATCTCAGGAGTCTAGTTGGGTGCTTGATAGTGGTGCTACCATTCATGCTACATTCCGTAGAGAATTCTTCTCATCATACACACCTGAAGATTTTGGTGTTGTTAAGATGGGAAATGAAGGCCTGTCAAAGATTGTTGGCAGATGAGATATTTGCTTGAAAACAAAGAATGGCACCAGATTAATTCTGAGGAATGTCCGGTATATTCCAGATATGCGGCTGAATTTGATTTCTGTACACAAACTTGGAAATGAGGGATATTGCAGTTCCTTCATTTATGACAAATGGAAACTTACAAAAGGCTCCTTAGTGGTGGCTAGAGTTGAAAATCATACAACTCTATATGTGATGGAAGCAAAGCTCTCCACCGACACAGTAACTGCCATGGAGAAAGATGGCGCAATTGAACGATGGCATCGAAGACTTGGCCACATGGGTGAAAAAGCAATGAAAAGCCTAGCCAAGAAAAAAATATTGCCCGGTATGGATGAAATACATTTAGACAAATGTGTTAATTGTCTATTTGGAAAGCAAAATAGAATTGCTTTTAAAAGTTCCCCTCCTTCCAGAATGAAGAATGTGTTAGATCTGATTCACTCAGATTTGTGTGGACTAATGCCAAAGTCACTTGGTGGTGCTCAGTATTTTGTGACTTTCATTGATGATCATTCAAGGAAGACATGGGTATATCTTCTGAAGACAAAAAATCAGGTGCTAGATATCTTCAATGAATTTTATGCCTCAGTTGAAAGATAGACTGGAAAGAAGTTGAAATGCATCCGGACGGACAATGGTGGAGAATACACTGGATCATTTCATGTTTACTGCAAAGAGTATGGTATCCGGCATCAGATGACACCTCTAAAGACACCGCAGTTAAATGGCTTAGCTGAGAGGATGAACAGAACTTTGATGGAGAGAGTCAGATGTATATTCTCACATGCAAAATTGCCTAAGATTTTTTAGGGTGAAGCTATACTCACAGTCGTACGTGTGTTGAATCTTTCACCTTGCACTCCTATCAAGATGGATGTTCCAGAAAGAGTATGGTCAGGAAAAGATATTTCCTATAATCATTTGCGAGTGTTTGACTGTAAAGCATTTATTCATATTCCCAAGGATGAGAGATCCAAATTTGATGCCAAGACAAGACAGTATATTTTTATTAGCTATGGTTAAGATCAATTTGGCTATAGATTTTATAATCCTATTGAGAAGAAACTTGTCAGGAGTCGTGATGCTATATTTGTTGAAGATGAGACCATTAAAGATATTGATAAAATGAAGAAGGATGTTCCTGATTCCAATGACGACTTATCAGATTTAAAATTAATTCCTTCAATACCGGTGACAAGAGAAGTAGGAGATGAAGACCAAGTTTATCCACCTGATGATGATGATGCTCCTATAGAAGGTGGTTCTGATGATGATGATGATGATCAAGATGATTTTCCAGCACAAACACCTATGGCTTCTCTAGTTCCACTGAGAAGAGGAACACCACCTCCACAAATGAGAAGTGAAATAACAAAATGGTTATCTTCTAGATATTCTTGTGACCAGTATGTGACTATTACTGAAGGGGGAGAACCTAAGAGTTATCAAGAAGCCATAGATGATGAATCCAAGCAGAAATGGATTGAGGCCATGCAAGATGAGATAAATTCATTGCATGAGAATAAAACTTTTGAACTGGTGAAGTTGCCCAAAGGCAGAAGGGCCTTGAAAAACAAATGGGTGTTCAGGATAAAGCACGAAGAACACAGTTCCAGTCCATGTTACAAAGCTAGACTGGTTGTCAAGAGATTCAGTCAAAGAAAATGAGTTGACTTTGATTAGATTTTCTCACTAGTTGTGAAAATGACATCTATTCGAACTGTGCTGAGGTTAGCAGCAAGTTTTGACCTGGAGGTTGAACAAATGGATGTCAAAACTACTTTCCTGCATGGTGATTTGGAAGAATAGATATACATGGAGCAGCTAGAGGAGTTCAAAGAAAGAGGAAAAGAGAATTATGTCTGCAAGTTGAAAAAAAGCCTCTATGGCTTAAAATAGGCACCGAGACAATGGTATAAGAAGTTTGAGTCTGTTATGGGGGAGCAAGGCTATAAAAACACTACTTCAGACCATTATTTTTTTGTGCAAAAATTCTCTGATAATGATTTCACTATCCTTTTGCTTTATGTGGATGATATGTTGATTGTTGGGCAGAATATTTTCAGAATTAACAATTTGAAAAAGCAGTTGAGTAAGTTTTTTGCTATGAAAGACTTGGGGGTAGTAAAGCAGATTCTTGGCATGAATATTATCAGAGACAGAGGCGCCAAGAAATTGTGGCTGTCACAAGAGAGGTACATTGAGAAAGTATTTCAGAGATTTAACATGGATAAGGCTAAAGCGGTTAGTTGTCCTCTTGCTAATCACTTTAAGTTGAGTTCTAAATAAAACCCTTTTACAGACAAAGAGAAGGAAGAGATGGATAAAATTTCATATGCTTCAGCAGTTGAAAGTTTGATGTATGCTATGGTGTGCAAGCAGCTAAATATCGCTCATGCAGTTGGAGTTGTGAGTAGATTCCTTTCAAATCCTAAAAAGGTACATTGGGCTGCAGTAAAATGAATTTTCAGGTATTTTCGAGGAACTTCCAAAACATGTCTATATTTTGGAAATGACAAACCTGTGTTAGCTGGATACATAGATGCAGATATGGATGGTGATATGGATTTCAGAAAATTCACTTCTGGTTACTTGATTACTTTTGCAGGGGGGGCCGTGTCATGGCAGTCAAAGTTACACAAGTGTGTTGCACTTTCTACTACTGAAGCAGAGTTTATAGTGGCAACGGAAGCTTGTAAAGAGTTGCTATGGATGAAAAAATTCTTGAAAGAACTTGATTTGCAGCAAGACAGATATCAGTTATTCTGTAATAGTCAAAGTGTTATTCATCTTGGAAAGAATGCCTCGTTCCATTCGAGATCAAAATATATTGATGTGAGATATCATTGGATAATGGATGTGATGGAGAAGAGGCTACTACAGCTTGAGAAGATAAATACGAAAGAAAATGGGTCAGACATGTTAACGAAAACTCTATCAAGACATAATTTTGAGTATTGTCGGCTAATTACAGGACTAGCGGAGCCCCCCACCATATAGTCGGAAGGGGGAGAATTGTTGGGAGTGGGTTCCTCTACATGGTGGGGCCCACACCTTTTGAAAGAAAAAAAAAAGATGTTAGAAAAGTCAAAAGAAATAAGGTATACAAATCAACAATTGCGGCTGTAGGAAGAATTGGATTCTTCAATTTAATTTTTCAATAATCGGTAGGTAGACAGCTTGCAACAAGCTGTCCAAACGCGTAAAATACGCGTATAAGGCTCCTATAAATAGGCCTTCTCACATCAGTTTAATTCATCATTCAGTTTTGTAAATAGAGAGAGAGAAGTACTTTAGAAAAATATTTGGAATATTTTTCTAAAAGGAGAGTGACAAAATAGTGAGTTTGGAAAATATTTATGTGCCACTATTTTGCGTTTATCTCAAAATTATTGTGTTTCCTTTCTCTCTTGTACCCATTAATTTTATTAGTGGAATAAATATTTTCGGAGTTTGTTCCGTGGACGTAACCCAAACGTTTTGGGTGAACCACGTGAAATTGCTGGTATCAATATTTTACTCTGGTAATTTATTTTAATTTATCCGTTGTGCCCAACAAAATTTTATTTATATATTATACACCGATATTATTTGACTCTTTAATTCTCCTTGGATATTAAGAAATGATGGGAAGAGGCAAACACATGTAATTATAATAATAATAATAAAATTGTTTTCTAAATAAAAAAATTCACATAATTATTATGTTTTGTGTATAACATAATGCTATACGAATGTATTTGTGGCTCATAACCTTCCAAAAAAATAAAAATAAAGTCAAAAGTGAAAAAAATAAAGTTATATTGCGCACGAACAAAAAGAGAAAGTTATAGTTACTTTTAATCAAAATCATCAACTCATGCTAACTAAGGAAACAAAATCTTATTATTATTATTATTACAATGACAGAAACGAAATTTCAAAGTAGAAAGTTTTTGAATGTATAATTAATTTAAAACTCTGTATTTAAAAGGAAATGGAGAAGATTACATGTCCGTATTGCTAAAAGATGATGATATTAATTGTTTAATTATTTTAGAGAATTAAAAAACAGTAGGATAGACTTTAACGTTGGAAGGAGGTTACGTGCCAAGCTTAGTATAATCGAACAATTGATTTCCACTTTGGACCCTAGTTTCGTTGGTCGTTGGTGGTAGAGCCACTAATTAAGAAAGATTTTAAACAAACTAAATTAACCCATTTAATATATATATCTTCTTCATTAATCATAAGTGGAATCAATGATTTTTATTTTGCTTAACTGCATTTACATAATATAAACATTAATTTCACAATTATTATGTTCTATGTTAAACAACATGTTCATTATTTCTTTCTACTCTTTCCTAATTATTAAAGTGTAAAAACAAAAGCATTTTTGGATCATTCAACTGTTACCGTATCTATTTATTTCTAAGCATTTACTTTTACACACATTGAATTTCAATAACCACTCAATACAAAAATAATAATAATAAAAAACTAATATATATATATATATATATTCCATTTAAAGTGTCTTTTAAAAAATTGAAAAAGTATTAACAATAAATTTTCAAATTTGCCCTTCTTTTCTGAGCTTTACTACACTTACATCTTCATTCGACATTTCTCTTTATATAATGCCTCTTTAGTAAAATTTAAAGTAATGACAACACACCACATTTCTCTAAAAGTAAAAATGCATTTAAACAATACTTTATATATATATTGAAGGAACACTTTGGGATTGATAAAGAGAAAAGTAATAAAGTGAGAAAATTAAGGGAAAATTAATCAACTGCTATTTTTTTTTTAAATTAAAATTTTTAAATTCATCATTTTTTTTAATTCTCATGCAAAAATTATATATAACGTACACTTGGAAAGGAGAAGGGAGTATTATTTTATTTGATTCATCACAATACAATAAAACAAATGAGTCCAGACTACATAACCCATAAAATCCAATAAAAATTAAATTAGGATTGAATAGAAAAAAATTAAAGTTTAGGAACGCAAGTATGCTTTTTGCCAATCCCATTATTAGATGTGAGATTTTGTATAGAATAATAATAAGAAGATTCTTTTTTTTTTTGAGAGTAGTTATAATTAATAAGAGGGTTGTAGTAGTAGAGCTATATATCAAATTCTATATCTGAATTAATCAGAGTAATAATATTTAATATACTTTGCATCCAATCTCTAGATAATTCTACATCAAACTGGTGCTGGGTTCTTGAATTTTGTTTAATTTAGGGCTATAAATAAGATAGAGAAAATATTTGTAGAGAATATGGAATCATACAGATTTTGTGGATCATCTTATCCACTTTTTTCATCCTCAAAATAACATATAATTGTAATCTGATACTGATATTATTCCTTTCTTGTAAAAAAGAGTAATAGGATTATTTTATGAAACAAAAATGAATGGCATTAAGCTAAACCTATGAATTGTAACTATGATTATGAATGCCCAATTGACGAATAAAAAAAAGAAAGAAATTATAAATCAAGAGAGGGAGGGATATCCAGATAGCAGGAAAGTGGTGGCGATGGTGGCAGTGGTGGTGGGGGCAGAGAGATGGATGGGTGGGCTTGAGTGGGCTAACCACTTAAAGTGGATTAAGATTTGTGGGTCCCAAAGGATGAATGATTGCCAAGCCTGAATGAGTTGTCGCATCCAGAAAAAGCACAATTGAATTGGCCCCCATGTTTTGCTGCGTCTGTTTTTCCCTTCCCCTACTACTGGGGGCCCATTATTCTTAACCGAAGCCATTGGATCGACAGTTTTTTCTGTTGGCTCTCCATTTGTATTTTGATTCGGCCACACCACGCCATCGTTCTATTTATGGTCCAGATTTTATTAGTAATTCAAAACTTATACTTTCCCCTTTTCAATGCCTACACCATTATATGACTGCAACTTGTTCAGTTTTCCTTTTTTATTTATATTTGAATGAAGATCAATGATTTTTTTTCTCATAACTATATCTTCAATTTAATAATTGGGTGTTCATAGTGTGCTTAGGCCTGGACAACATTAATTTATTTTAGATTTTTGAAGCAACTAGATCAGGTAACAAAGATATGTTAGTAGGTATTGTCCAACTTAACTCATGATAAGAAATTTGGCAAATTATATATATTTATAAATAAAGTTCTCCTATTCATAAGACTATCCAAATTGTTTCGATCTAAATTGTTTTATTTTATGTGAATTATTGTTTTAAAGATTTCAAATATTTCATATGTAATTAAATACACGTGTGTGCGTGTATATATATATACATAAGAGGAGTATTAATTAACAATATTATTTCGAAGGTGTAACAAATTGATGCGAGATATTTAGCTAACAAATCTTGTAATGGGCAGGATGTAGAAGGAATAAAGAAAAGTTAAAGAGTAGAATTATTTATTCCATATCTATGCCCGAAAGCTACATTTACATGATGATAGATATGGATTAGGGATGTATAGAAGGAATAAAGAAGAGTTAAAAGAGTAGAATTCCTTAACTAATTCTCTTATGTTGGTGAAGATAGTGCATTCTTTTCTAATGTTAATATGTTGTATAAGGGAATCAATCATTGCATATATATTTGATGCCCAGTAATTCAAAATATTTGCTCTATCATTTTGCATAATCAATATAAAAATACTCATACATGGATCGAAACCAATTTCAGTTAGGAGGATATTCACGCTCTCAAACTTTTTTATATTGATTATTACTTAACATAAAGTAATCAGAATAACCATAATTAGAATATGTGGTTTTGATCTCAATTAAAACTTCATTCTTAATTATTGTAATATAGCTAAGGAAGATCATGATTCCCTGCGTAGCCAGAAAATTAGTTATTTGGAGACAATTTAAGAAAATTAAAATTATAAGAGTTTTTTTTTTTAATTTTTTTCTTAATTTAATTGGATCAATTTTATAAAAAAATTAAAATTAAAGTGTTTTTTTTTAATTTTTCTTAATTGAGTGGGGTCAATTGACCCCACACAACAAGGGGATATACCTGTATAATTTTATTTCTTTTTTGAATTTAATTCATATAGAATTTTCCTTGATTTTACAAAATGAAGTTTTAAGCTTTTATTTGATAAATGATCCAAATGTTAGAATTAGAGACAATATAGTTAGTCTTGGCACAAAACCAATACCATTAAACTAAATTGATGAATTATGTTACATTATTAGGTTAGTAGCATTAATGTTGCCTCATTATTCGAATCCTTGCAACCAAAGAAAGAAAAAGAAAAAGAAAAATCTTAATTAGTTTACTAATATTTTTTTTAATTGATTTATATATAAAACAAGGAACATATTATGACTTGAACTAAAAATGTAAATTACATGGAATTCTCCACTTCCAAGTTCCAATCATATTAAATTCGTGGGTGATAAACTATCCATTCGATTTCTTTCACTAGAAAAAAGAAATTCGGAACTTGATTCCTAATTTTCTTAAAAAAAAAAAATTAACAGTCTAGAAGATTTTGAAGCATAATTAATAGATACGTACCACAATCTTTGACCAAGGGGTCCATTTTGGCATCCGGGATTTAATATCGATTATAGATATTATTCTCGATGCCTAACAAAGTAGTTAAATTTTATAGTTTGATCGCTTTAACATATATAAACAGCCCAAAAAAATAAAAAGAATATGACTCCAAACATAAACCATGCACAGAATATTTCCAGGTTCAAATATTCTATTAGGCCTCACAAAAATATCCGATCAGTTTTTATTATTATTATTTACCTCTTTCCATTTCTTTTTCTTTTTCTTATAATTATGATAATTATTCAGTTCGAGTAAGGTTGATCCACTATAAAAAAAATAAAATTAAAATTTAGAATTTGCTTAAGAGGAACAAATTTCAAACCATTTTAACCAACTAACATTATTTACCTTTTTCCATTTCAAAAGGGAAATAACTTAAAAAGAAAAATATTCATGATTCCATAATATATACCATACATGCATTTACTATCATGCTTGTAGATTGTAGTAGTAACAATCACGTCTCTTACAACTCGAGAAAACAGAAGATACATTTTTCTTTTTCGGAAGTGCACATATCCTGACTAATTCGATTTAACTTGGATCGGCCATTAGAAGTATAAAGTTCTTCTAAGATTAAACTTTTTTAAAAATAATAATTACTCTAATTTTTGAAAAGATAATTTTTCATCATGCGCCATCTCTTATTTTAGTGGGAGAAAAATCTAAACAAGCAGCAATAAAGTTAGGTGGAGTTAGTTTTAAGATCAGATCATTTCAAATTTTAGATGATATTAAATATATATCCTACATCAATTAGTAACAAAAATAGAACACTTCTTTATAAAATTTGACAGTATATATTTACCTTGCAAACTAAATTTTAGGATTGAATTAGATTTAAGCTCATTTTTTTTTTTTTCATAGGTGACTTGTTACCGGATATCTAAGTCTCATGAAATATTGATTATCAAAAAATAAATCTCATGAAATATTAAAAGAAATAGAGAGAAAATACTAGCTATTACATATGTATATACACATACACAACTATATATATATATATATATATATAAATTTCTAAACCATATTTTCTTTATAAAAGGTCTATTTTTACAAAAAGAAACAAACAAATTAAGAAAGGAAGAGTCATGTTAATTGACAAACTGGATCATTTTTGTTTGAAAATTCAAAATGGAAAGAAACTTTGGGACCATCTAATAATTAAGACGAAAAGTATGAAGGTTTGAAGTTGAAAATTGTGAAAATAGAAGGAAATGAATGGCTGTACGTGTTTTTGTAGTTGAAAAGTAGATCATATAGACATCTTCCAAGGATCTTATATAATTGGGGTCTGTAGAAGCAATAATCAGCGGCGGTGGTTTCAGGGGGCCATGCATGCCCTACTCAAATTCTTAAAATCATATTCTTGGCCAGAATATTTTATATTTTTTTCCAAAAAAAAAAGGAAAAACTTGTTCCATTCCAAAGAGATAACACACTTTTTAGTTAAAAATTCGAATTTACCTGTATTTTTTTATTATGATACTCCTATTTTAATTGAGAGATAATAATGAAGTTGAAAAATGGAGAATAATTGATACAAATAATGAACTTACTACACCATTTATAATTTTACAACGGCTCTTGTTGTAAAAAAATGAACTTAAGTCTAATTTAACTCTAAATATTAGCTTGTGAGGCAAACATTGCCCAAACCTTTAAGAAATATTATATTCTTATAATTAGCCAATTTAAAATATTTAATACTTATATTTTCTTAAAATATTTATATCCAATTCAAACTAGATTTTTTACCATAAATTTTTATGGTTTTTAAATGGCTTGAACATTTTTTCCTTTGATGAGTGAGTTTTTGGAGTTAAATTAAATTCAAATATATTTTTTGATTTTTTTTTTATAATGGTGTCAGAGTCACCAATCTAATACGGCTATCCACCAATGTCCAATTCTATAAATTTTAAGTTCTAGATTTCTTGCATTAGACCTTAGATGTGATGGGGTAGTGTTAAATATCCCACTTTTATAAGAATTAAGTGCTCCTTATAATCCATAGCTAGAGCAAGCATTACCTCACGAATTAGCATTTGAGGTTAAGTTAAATTCAAATCTTTTATTTATTATTTATTTTTTTTACATCAACTTTACTATTTATTCACATATTTTAACCATCATCGTTTAGTTTTAATCTCTAAAATGGGTTTGTGGACTTAGATAATTTATTTATCAAATTTTTATATCATCTATAATATTTATTTGGGTTTAATTCCTAAAATCCTCATAACTCCATTTTTACTTTAGCCGACAAAACTAAGAAATCAGCATAAATTATCCAAAATTTTTTAGATCCAACCTTCTATTAAATTTTTCATCCAAAATCTAACGGAATGCAATTTAATGATTTGTCTGCTAACAATATTTAAAATAAAAAATATTAAACTCGAAACACTAAAACCCTAAAAGAAAAAAAAAAAAGAAAGAAAAAATTAAAACAAAAAATAATTAAACATAATAAAAATTAAAGTAAAGGAATAAAAATTAAGATATTATTAATAATAAATATATTCCAAATTCTAATGTATACCTTTCCTTACGCAAATTCAAGTTACATTGAAGCGTATTTAATTTTGTTTAAGAATGAATGAGAATGATATTATATGATACTCTATGTGAAAGAACTAATGTACCTTATGTTCCAACGTTTACAACACCTTGATTGTCTTTCAAATGATTTGTATATTACTGATGAATGTTCAAATTTACAAAATAATAATAATAAAAATAAATACAAACCCTTTATATATAGACAATAATGTTTACTTAATTTTTCTTTTCTTTTTTTATATAAGGAATGATAACAAAGTGAAAATCTTCCGGTTGTCCTTCGCTTGAGTCACCTGAAAATAACCACAAAACCGTCGGGTGTTCCGACAGGGGAGACTCCGACGATCAAGTCAGTTAATTGACAAAGTAAAAGTTTTCTTGTATGAGAAATCAGAGAGAGAACAATGTACCTGATGGTTTCCTTTATATAGAGCTGTGTCAAATAGGAAATAATCTCCTGAATAGGAGAGAATCACCTCCATCTCCTAATTGATGCTTGATTCCTAATTTGTGAAGATTTGTTGAGTGATTCTCGGTACTTTCCATTATTGTAAGATCAGGATCTCCTCAATATTTGGCAAATATTCGTTAATGATTGTTTGCCATAATCCATTACCGGACTATTGCCCGTCTACCGAACATCTGTTATATAACTTGTTTGGGTGCCCGGCAGCCGACCATCTGCTCAACATGTGACTCGTGTCCGGTCAGATGTACACACCGGACTATTGCTCGAAGAGTCCGGTTATCAAGGAAAAAAGTTCCCTATACCAGAATGTGTCTTTATTGTCCGAATCAGTTTATACACAAGATAAAAGTTCCCTATACCAGAATGCTTTTATTAGTAAATCTTATTTTTTTTAACAAAAAAAAATACATAATTTATTTTGGACTTTCCAATTAAAGCTTAAGGAGAAAAAAAAAATTCCAATTAAAGCTCAACTATTCTCCATAAAGAATTAAAACCTAACAAAACGTGCAAATTAATGATGCTTTTATAATTTTCTTTAATGAGAAGGGGAAGCATAGGATATTTTTATTTTTTATGACTCTAAGAGTGATTAGTTTTTGTTTGATTTCATGTTTTAATTGTAATTAACTTTAACTTATTGTAGACATAAAGTTTTTATTTATTAGTATGATTTGTTGTTTGGTTGAAATTAATTCCTTGAAATACATTTAATTATATGTGCTGACCTCTTGTAATTTTAAATTGTATTTGAATATTATTTCACATAACTTTATTTATTTATTTTTTTTTTATAGTTTACAAGTTACAAGTTAATTTGGTATTTATATAAAATTTAAGTATTGCAGTTTAATTTGGGATTTACATATAATAATATGAGATATGTATATTCTAATAAAAGTTATAAATAAAAGATAGAAAAAACTTTTTATGACTTTGCTTTTATTCTTTCGTTCTTTTAGATAATTACTGTTTTTTAGGTATAAATTTGCTTTTTTAGAGATTGAAAAGCTTTATCAAATAAAAACATTTTGATGAAGAAAAAAAGTGTTCTAATGCACGTGCAAAAGTGTTGCTCAAAGTTCAAAGAGACAAATCAGCAAGTTAAAAAATAAATAAATAAAATTGAGAAATAAATACGTCATAAAAGGTCAAATATAAGTATAGCATAAATTTCCTAAGAAAAAACTGTTTTTTTTTTTAAAAAAAAAAATCATTTTCGGAGGTTTTTCTAGCCCACATATTAGCTGTGTTATTTTTTTTTTTGGCTAAAGTTGGATTATAAATTTATCATTCGAATAATTATTTGAATTATGAATATAGAGTGCAGACAGAGGCGTAGCTAGTGTATGTTGAGTGGGGTCAATTTGATCTCACTTAACTATAAAAAAATTTCAAAATAACCCTTATAATTTCGTTTTTTTTAAAGATGACCCCATTTAATCATTAAAAAAAATTAAAAATTACTTTATAAGTTTAATTTTTTTAAATTGACCCCACTAAAATATTTAAATGAATGCATTTTTTTAGTAATAAAGTTCAAATTTACCCTTAAATTATTATAAATAGTATATATCTACTTCTAAAATTTATTTTTTTAAAAAAATATCTTTAACATATTAAATAGTATAAATTTGCTTTTATTCCATAATTTAATGAGCAAATATGGATCATTTTAATAATTTGAGATAAATACGATATACATTTTCATGTTAGCCATTAATAAAAATATCTATATTTGCTTTCGTAAAATTAAATATGTACAGTTTTTAATATTTTAATACATTTTAAAAAATAAATTTAAATAACAAATTTGTACCGATTTTAATATTTTTTTAAAAAAATTCACAATTATTCAAATTTTTATTTAAATAATTTTTTTGTAAGATGTTATAATTTTTGATCCTACTGAACTGAATTTCTGACTACACTTCTGAGTGCAGATATCGTTCAATTGTTAATTCATTTATCTAATAATGCAAGTAAAAAGATAATAATTATTAATTCATTTATCTAGAAGAATTTGAAATTGTATTTCTATATTTTTTGTATAAAATTTGAATAATTGTTTGAATTATTAATATAGAGTGCTGATATAAACCAATCGTATATTTAAAATTAAATAATTTAAAAATAAGATTTTACATATATTTAAAATTATTTTTAATATTGCAAGTAAAAAGATAGTAATTATTAATTCATTTATCTAGAAGGATTTGAAATTGTATTTCTACATTCTTCATATAAAATCAAGAATATGAATAATCCTCAATAGCGACGGAATTTGCCTTGTTGTGAATAGCCCGTGTGTTGTGAATAAGTCCTTGCCATGCAAATATTCATTGAATTTAGAAAGTCCAAATGTCGCAATCTTAAAAATAGTTCCAATATCAATAAAGTAAACGTACTATAAAATTTATGACTATTGGCTGTTAAATGTCATATATATGCATAGAACAACTTAATTATTTAATCTCCGGTCTGCTCTTTGCATGAAGAATGAGACTAGATGATTAGACAGTACGAACTAAACCTTGTGACTTCATTATGATTGATTAATTAAGTTGACCATGCAACAGTACTGTCCTCGACATCTTCATTAAAATTGAAGATATTATGTCTAATTCCATGTATATATATAATTTTGTGTAACAGCCAAATTAAAATAGAGGGTGCCAAATGGACATACAAATCCTAGCTATAATGGCCATACCATGTTCAAATTATGAAAAATGCATTTATTTATTTACATTTTGTATATTTAGAAACAAAAGGCAACATGAATATTTTATAAGTATGTTTATCAAAATCTTTCCATTTACTTTTTTTTTTTCCAATAAAATTAGTTTACGAGTGCTCTCATCCATCTTGACCCTTTCTTTTGGATAATTTTAATAAATTTACATATAAATTAGATATATGAAATTCATATTTAAAATATCTCTTGCACATTTATTTTATAACTTAGGCTTTTTTTTTTCTTTTTAAATCAACGCTAAATGCTAGAATAAACTTGCTAATTATTTTCGTTTTTCAACTATTATGCCATTTTTATTGGTAATTAATTAATTATTACTATCATCCCTAATAATTCACTCATGATAACATTTAATGCATATTTTTCAACTTTACACTCCATATAATGTTAATAAAACATTTAATAACTTAATTAACATTTTTTATATTTCTATACATTTTACTATGATAGCCTAAATTAAGAGAGGGTATTTTAATCTATTCAATATAATTTTTCATAAAAATTAACAAAATCAATAACTATTTTGATATTGGCAATTTGTGTAAAAAGTGATTTGGTAGTAACTTATTAGATGGAGCTCAATTAACTATTACTTACTCTATTCCTTATTATCAATTCATAAATTCAAGTTAACGGTCAATTCCTATGTTTCTCTCAACTTGGTAACTTTGAACTTATCACACAAATCGAGAAAATTATTAATTAGTATTGATTCTATAAATTTTTCATTATAATTTACTAAAATATCCTCATAGATAATTTGTAATTATATATTATTTTTCTAAATGAACATTTATTTAGGAATAAAAATAAAACTTAAAGTGGACATTTATAAAGGAATGGAGGGATTATTTTTTAGTGCATGTATAAGGGCAAAATAGATAAATATATTATTAATAATAATTAAAATTTAAAAATTATCAAGTTTTCAAAAAACAAAAAAAAAAACCTTTAAAGACTTAAGTTAGTTCAAAAGGTACAAGTATTTTTTTTTCTAAGTTTTCAAAACCAACTATTAGCTAGAAGTACTAAATTATTAATGTTGGTTACCTAATCCGCCCATGAAAGTCACTCAAAACTCAATTTGTCCGCAAATGGTAATTCAATTACCCGCTTGTTTATAATAACTTGTTTATATTAATTGAGTTTTTTTATTTTCATATAATGATAATATGAAAATAATTATTTTTATATATAATATATGCTTATTTCCTTCCCATGTAATTAAATTTTTTTAAAAAAAAGTTAAAAAATTAAAGTTGAAGATGCAATTAATCCATTTTCTCCCACTCATATATATGTAACCTGTTCGTCAATAATATGTTTGGACAATGACTTGATATATTTGTGACCCACCCATTTTGATCTATCACTCGGACAAATCCACCCTCCAAAGTAATAATTAGCAATTAACATCATCCCAAATCTTTAAACCAAATTAAAACATCCCTTCTAAATTTAATGAACTCTCTCATTCATTATTACTTGTTTGATTACTTTATAAACTTCTACTTATGGCAAATTAAGATGAAAATCATTGGTTGAACAGGATAGTTGTTTTGTGAAACTAAACTATGACATCATCATATGTATCGAGAAAATTTCAACGTCACAATATCAATCAAAAGTAAAAAGAGTTTTTTGGTTTACGTCACACCTCTCTATCTCTCAATGCCCTAATGATTCCTTCGAATAATTAGTGTCTTATGAGAGTAGGAAACTAAGTTGCTATGTCCACAAATATTTAATCCCTTTAGAAATTCCATGCCATGTATCACACCGAATTTTTATAAAAATGAAATATATTGTTTTTTTTTAAAATTTTCAACATTTATCGTTTCACAAACTAACTTTTAAAATTAAATTAGATTTAAATCCATTTTATTGACATACTATTAAAGCTATTAATTTTTTATTTTGAACTCTGCGGGTATCAATTCTTACAAATTTTACATTTTAATTAAGTTTTTTTATTTTTGTTCAATTTTGAACGTGAGAATAGTGTGTTGTATATTCTATATCGGACGGTTTTAAAAATGAAATAATCTGTATAAAAAGTTAGATAAATTCTAATTTTATAAATTAACTTTTGAAATTGAGTTAGTCATTAATACACTTTCTGGACAACATAATATATGGCAGATTCCTTTAGCAGAAAGTTATCCCAATTTTATTATAATTTTCTTCTCTTTTAGTCTGCTTTTTAGTTTGCCTAACTAAATACTCCTTTTGACAAACAAACCCTCTTTACTGTCACGTGGGGTTAGCTCTAAATACTTAATAAAAGTTCAAGGCATCGCCTTGCACAAATAGCTAGCCACCTGTTTTGACTATTTAGCTTCATAAAAGACAGTAGAGATTAAATGAATTAGAATCCTTCTTTATTTTATGGTACATATATGCCATTTATTCAAACATTCAAACAAGTTCAAGTTAGCATGTGATTTAGTTTTTATGACACATTGCATAACTAGTTCCAAATTAGTGAATCTTATACCCCTTTTTATGATGATTGTTTTTACTTTCTTAATTTATATTCTACAAGTCTTTAATAGAATTCGGTCTCGATCGATCGGTCTTCAATTCAATGGTTGAAACGACCAATTATTATTATTTTTTTCCTGCAAGAGTAACTCAAAAAGCTAATTTTTATAATTCTTAAACTTTGAAAAATTGACCATCAAAGTAAATGGGCAGGAAGCTTCCAATAAGTTTCTTTTGTCTCTAGAGAACATAATTTTCTAAACAAATAAAATCAATCTTAGATAGAGAGAGAGAGAAAAAGAAAAAGCCAAAATGTCCGGTTGCTCTTGTAAATGAATTTTCTAAACAATAAAATCAATCTTATTAATTTATTACTTTGCAAGTGCTTATTAATAAATTCAACATTGTCGACCCCGTGACACTTTTTTAACTATTTTTTTTTCACGAACCTTTTTATTTTTATGTTTTAGACAATCTTTGTCTAGTTATCAATTTACTATTATTAATTAATTAATAAATCATTCTCAGCCTACAAAGATTTCTTTGCCGACTTTCGTTAAAACAAAAAACATATTGCATTTACATGTGCATTATAGTATTACAATAAAAAGCCATGCAGGACAGGCTGAGTTATAAATACGCAATAATGACACATAAAGCTCAACGAAAAGATTTCAAAAGCAAAAATAAAATATAAAAACCGTTGCTGGTTTTGGCACAAACTAAAGATAGGGTTAGGTTCAGTTATAATTAGCTGTTGGTTTCACTATCTTTACAAGGGGCGATTTCTGCTACATTATATGTTAGGGTTTTGACTGTTGTATACCAAGACTTATATATACGTGCTACAGTAATTGTTCCTTTTTTTTTTCTACAGCAAGAAAATATATTTTGATATTTTATCTTTTTTAATTTAGTATTGCCATATAATAATTATTGAACCTCAAAATAAATAAATATTTTCTATAAACTTTCCAACTTGGCTGTATGGAATCTAAAATAGACTTATGGGTTTGTCTTAAATAAGCCTTTCTTTCTACTCCATATGAACGCACATGAGTTCAGTATTTTACTTTTGAGAAATACCGCCCTTTCATCGTAATAGATTTATTTGCTTTCTTATTTGCCTAAAATAATACTGTCTTTTTTTTTTTAATTTTAAAAATAATCAACTTCGTCCATAAAATATTAAAAATAGTGCAAATTTTTTTAAATTTTTTTTTTTATAAAAATGCACATATCATTATTGAACTAGCTTACATTTTTTTCTATTTATAATGGTAAGAATAAATATGAATGATTTTATTAATGATAAATGCAAGAAAAAATATTGATCCATATTTTCATGTTTTCTCTCATTGTTATAAATAAGACAAATATGAATAATTTAATAAGAAAGAAATGAGTAATTTTTTTTAAAAAAAAAAAATTTGTTATCTTTCGCATAATTTAAGTTTTACCCTTATTCCTAAAATCAAATGATCATAAATAGGTCAACAGCAATAAGTCTACAGTCTTGGTCTGATGTGAATGCATTATTCAAGGACCAGATATAATAAATCGAGTTGAAGGTATTTATTCTGAATTGACCAATGAATTAATATAATTTCAGTCTTCTTTGTCGTTGTACCGAAAATTCTACCGTCCCCACCTGCTCTGTAATGCCGGTAATTATTGTGCAACAAAGTCCACAAGATTATAGGAATCCAAATTTCCCTCATAGAAAATTAAAAGAAACAAAATAAGAAATTTCCAGTCATTTTCCCCCTCTAAAGACTTCCATGTTCGTGTGAAATAGAAACGGTCTAACCACGTAAATCATGACTACTAATTTACAATTAGAAAATGTGATTAGTGATTGTGATGAGGAATACACAACTTGCAAAAAGAATTCCTAATGGCAATAGTTTTCTGTTTTGTTTTTTTTTTATAATTTTTTACAAACTTCAAAATAATCAACTGCGTGGTCCTCTCCTCCTCCACTTTTATGTTCATATAATTAGCTACTAATTATTAATTATTATGGAGATTTAAAGAGACACGTCGTTTTCATTTCAATTGCATTGACTGAAAATTAATCTTTTAATCCCCATGACAAGTGTTTCTTTCCTTGAATTGTTAATAACTCTTCACGAACAATACCATGAAATAGATTTATAATCTACTTCTAACTCTTTGATGTGGTTTTGGTGCTTTTGGTATAATGATTTGATTCCACTTTTGCACTTGATGGAAGTTTATAAAGAGAATGTCCACAAAATGCCAATGCCACTCATTCAATTTCAGGAAAAAAAAAATGTGATCAACTAAATAACTAAAATTGTTTGATGAATTTCCTTCGCACTAAATTCACATTTTAATTAATTAATTGTTAGATAAACTGTCCAGTTTATCTTAGATTGATTAATGAATTTATTTACATTTAATTCATATATGAAAAATCTGTCCGATATTTGATAGAAAAAGAAAGGGCAAGTGGAGGCTTAAACCTGAAGCCTTATAATACAATCAACTTTACTAGTATGATCTCTCCAAAGACACGTTTGATGGGAGATATTGGTAGTTTCTCATCAGAATATTTTGACTAAAGAATAAAGCTTTTTTTTTTAAAAAAAAAATAAGTCAATAAAATAAATTAACAAATAGTATTGATTTTGATAATTTATTAAATTGAAGCCAAAAAATAAAAAAACAAATAAAGGACCACAAGAAAATTAACATTACAGCCAACTTTTTAAAAAAAAAAAATCATGGGGTTTGAAAAATTAATACATTTGATTTTGAATAATAATAATAATAAATATTATTGATGAAGTGGGATCATATATAGGTGGTCCCTGAATAGGTTTGCTCCCCTTGAAAATTAAGTGTTTGTGGCCAAAAAAGTACACCAAGAGAAGAGAAGATAAAAGGAGAAAGGGAAGTAAATATAAATATTTATGTGATTTATTTATTTTTGGTTGGTTAAACTAGAAAGTTGTATTTTATTAATAATAATTATATGGTGCGTGCGGTGATTTATTTGAAGAGTTAGTGGCCATGAAAACTAAGTTTTGTAAATTGACTACTCATACCCCTGCTTTCTTTTCAGAGCGCGCGTGCGTGTTCTATGCGCGTGTGTGGGTATCTGTCGCCTTTTTGAGGTCTTTATTAAGCTGTGTCTTCCTCCTCTCTGTTGCATCCCCACAAACACACACTCTCCTCTCTGTCTTTCTCTTCTTCAGTTTCAATATGACCAACCAAAATGTGGTTGCCTCCGATAACAAATCGGGTTTGGATTTCAGAATCCGGCTCATCTTTTCCAATTCTATGCTCTCTTCTGCTCTTCCTAAGACCAATGCCTGGGTTGATTCAATGCGTGATTCTTCTCCTACCCGTTTCAAATCTGAATCAGACCCCAAGAATTCCTGGATTGTAAGTTTTGTTTCCCTTTTTCTTTTCATTACTGATTACTCTAATTAAATGAAAGCATTACTGATATAGATGGATGGAATAAAACAGGCGAATCATCCGTCAGCTCTAAGCATGTTCGAGCAAATAGGGAATGCTTCCAAAGGAAAGCAAATTGTAATGTTTCTTGACTACGATGGTACTCTTTCCCCCATTGTAGAAGACCCTGATCGAGCATTCATGACTCGTGAAGTTAGATTCTACTCTTCTTAATTCCTTAATTTATTAGTTTTATGTTTCTTTTCCAACTAGAACTAACCAACTTGTGATTTCACATAATTAGATGAGAGAGGCTGTACGAGATATAGCAAGGTATTTTCCTACAGCTATAGTGACAGGAAGATGCAGGGACAAGGTAAACTGAGTTGATTTTTGTTTCAGGTATTAATGTTTTTTTCTAAGAAAAAAGGGAATTAAAATTTCGATTGTTTTGCAGGTATACAGCTTTGTGAAACTGGCAGGGCTTTACTATGCAGGAAGCCATGGGATGGACATAAAGGGACCATCTAAAAGTCGCAAATATAAAAAGGTATACTGCTTATATGATTCCTTTTTATGTTTATATAGTATTCAGTTTTTAACATACTGGATATTGATTTTTTACATTTATTTTTCAGGACCATCAAGCTGTACTCTTTCAACCTGCTAGTAAATATTTGCCCATGATCGATGAGGTAATTTGTTTCTTTCTTCTTGTCAATCCAAATACCAAATCAGTAAAAAAAATATTGCATGCATGAATTTGAAAGATTCTAAACTTTATTTGTTTTTCTTGAATTTCAGGTGTACAAAGTTTTGGTAGAGAAAACAAAATCAATCCCTGGAGCTAAAGTAGAAAATAACAAATTTTGCCTCTCTGTGCACTTCAGATGTGTTGAGGAAAAGGTACCAAACCAACAATTTCTCACTCTCTCTCTCTCTCTCTCTCACTTTCTCTTTTATTTATTTTTATTATTGTTATTTCTTTTCGATTTTGTGCTCCAGTAACTAATGTAAAAAGATGATTAATTTTATTTTATTTTTTCAGATGTGGGCTGAACTAGCTGAAGAAGTTAGATCAGTAGTTAACGATTACCCAATGCTTCTACTAAATCAAGGGAGGAAGGTACTCATACTTTAATTATAAAATATATTCTTTCTGAATAGAAATAAAACATTTTTGCTTTACTACGTATAAACGTACGTAATAATTATTATTATTATTAATATTTTTTTTTCCAAACAGGTTTTTGAAATCCGACCAACCATTAAATGGGATAAGGGGAAAGCTCTTGAATTTCTGTTAGAATCACTAGGTAAAGCATCTACAATCTGTTTTTCTTGGTTATTGTACTCATTCGAATTCAAGCCACTTATTATCAGGAATAATGTACCTTACGATCTTTTCTATTAACTTTCAGGATATGCTAATTCTGATGATGTTTTACCGGTTTATATCGGTGATGATCGGACCGATGAAGATGCATTCAAGGTATATTTAATATGTTCTTTATATATATTTGTAATATTAATTGAGTTTTGGTACTAATAGAAGAGTGTTAATTAAGTATTAATTACTATCTGTGTATAATAAAACAGGTATTACGCAACAGAGGACAAGGGATTGGGATTCTGGTTTCTAAAGTTCCAAAGGAAACAAATGCATCATATTCTTTGCAAGAGCCAGCTGAGGCAAGTTCTTGATGCTGTATATAAGCAACTCGTTACCTTTGCAATTATTCTTTAACTCGATCTTCATTTTGCATGTTAATCTCATTAATTAATCAGTATATATATTCTGGAATAATCGCAGGTTAAAGATTTCTTAAAGCGTTTGGTAGAATGGAAGCGATTATCTCTACAAGGAGCATGCAATGTGTAACATTAAACAATAATTAAAAAAAAAAAATGACAAATTCCACCCTATAATACTTGCTCCAGGGTGGTTTGGAATATGTAACCCTTCTTTTTTCTTTTTTCTTTTTAGAGATTAATTGTAAATGAGGAAAAAGAAAAAAAAGGAAGTAACTAATGGAATGCAAGAATTCCATAATTTTGGAAAATACTTTTTCTTCCTAGTCTTTTTGACGGGGAGATGTTTTATGATGCCAACAATTATTTATGAAATTTTAAGGAAGATGTACGTGGCTTTTTTATATATAGCATTGTAAAATGGTCTTCATCAATTCGCATCTTATATATAAATTACCGGTAAGAGTACAATGTAGACATTAATACAATGAATATGAAACTAATATTCCACATTGTTTTTTAGGTATGACAACGTAAGTTCCACAGAAAGCCAAAAAACAAAGTACGAGTAACTTAATGGTTTTTCATATTGCACGTACGTATTTCCTAACAAGGAATTCTTTTTTATTCTCTTTATTAGGTTCTTTTCCGTGAGAATCATTTAATTGGCCAATAAAAATATGATTTAAACCAGGAAAATAAAATTATATATAATCATTGCTAATCATACCATGGTTCTCACTTTAATGACCCAGCTCCAAATATAATTGCTGGATATCTATTTTTTTTCCTATTACTGCCAAAAATGAGTGTTGCTTTGGTTTGCATATGCATGCGTACACATCATTAAATTATATTATTTCATTTGGTTTGACAGTGCATGTACATGCGTACAGCTAAAAATAAACCCCTCTAAAAATTCTTATTTTTAATAGGTTATAATATGGAGGTAATACATTGAAAGTAATAAATGTAAGGTTTATCTATTAAGAGATTAATTAAACTGCACAAAATAATATTATACTTTTGAAACAAATTAATTATTTAATCTTAATCGTGTTATAATGGTGATCCACAAAATAAAATCTATGATACAAATGGATTTTTCACAATATTTTCTAGATATCTTGTCACCTTGTGCTTCGTTAGTTAAAAAAAAAAAAATCGTTGAAGTCTGTAAAGCTGTACTTTAAGAGTTCGATTTGCATTTGTAATCCTAAAAGATTAGTTGAACGGTACACGAAGTCCTAAGATTTAGCAATTGAATAATTGATTAGTTAGTACTAATATAATGGATGTTCTTCATGCTTAGCTGTCAATCATACACTACAATATAGGAATTGTCGAAACACCTTGGTTTATAGTACCAATGAGCTGCGGAAAGAGCTGTGAACTCTAAAGCCAAGAATTCAGGTGCTTAATTAATTAACTGATTATGCTATAATTATATTCCAATTGAAACAAATAAATTTAAATTATACAATTCATTTATAAATAAATTGTAAATAAATTTCTATACTTGAAATAAAATTAGTAAAATATATAATTAAAAATGAATTTCTTATTTTTATGATTGGAATAAATGAATAAAGAAATTAATTTCTATTTTATTTCCTAAAATATCTTCAATGCCAAATTTGATGCTTTCTTCCAATTATTTACAATAAAAAAAAATTTAACAATTATTAATTATCATTTTAAAATTTTCGACAAATATTGAATCAATGATAATATATATTTTTTAAAAAAAAAATTCATATATATATTAACATTCAGTGCAGAATAGTAGTAGAAAAAAAAGAAGAATAGTCGTGGGGGATGAAAAAAAAGACTACATTAGCTGCATAAAAATAATTTATTTTTAACAAATGATTAAGAGAGTATTATAATTTTTTTTAAATTTAACTATTAAAATTATGAAATTTATTTGCAAATTTCACTTATTTTGGTGAAATTTGGTGAAAATATGATTAATTTTATGGAATTGAATTGTATGAATTCAATTCCTATATTGTTTGTATACCAAGCATAAAAAATAGAAATTACAAATAAATTGCACAAAATTTTATGGAATTCATTTGTTTCAAGTAAAGTCTTAAAATAATTATTTTGTGAGTTAAAAATTCAACTATGATCAATTGGAAAAATTGATGGACTTTTAACCATTTTAATTATATGTGAGTTTTCGAGATTAAATATTTCATCAATAAATTGTTTCATCTCATGGTGAGGTAAGGGTCATTTTTTTTTAAATAAATTGTTTCAACAAATACTAATATACCAATATCATTAAACTTTACTCTTGACATTGTTATCATCAATATACTAATACAGTATCGAGTAAATGTGAAAACAAATAAATAAAGAAATGAAATTGGCTAGTATATAAAGTTAGAATCTAAATGTTAGTTAGTTGGCACATGATGTCACTCGCGCATGCAGAGGCGAAACCAGAATTTGCAATTAAAGGGGGCAAAAATATAAGTTAAACTTAAAATAATAAAATTTTAAGGGGGGGGCAAAATGATCTATTTAATACATATGTATAAAAATATATATATATAATTAATGTTTTTTCAAAAATTAAGGGGGCAATTGCCCCCCTTCTCTTTCAAGTGCCTTCGCCACTGCGCGCATGGCATGCTTCCTCGTTCTTGAATATATAATAATAGGTTTGTAGTATTATTTAGCATTCCCTCGTATGCAAGGTGTCAATTGATTCACTGTGGATAAATATGAAATCAACCGTTGTGTTCTCTCCTCTTACCATAACTTGGTCTTTTTTTTTTTTAAAAAAAAAGATATGTGGATCTGTCAGGCAGTCTTTTTCAAATCCTTTGACACCAAAAATTATGCAAATGGAATTGTGGGCAGTCAAAATAAACATATGTGTGGAATTCTTGAAATTTGTGCCCTTACCCTGATGTCCATATGCAGGACGCACGCACACACACACTCACTCACTCACTCTCTGTTTAAAACTCAATAATGGAGGGCATCTTATGCCAACAGTTGTCAGTCTTATATATTCATTTCTTATAAATAACTAAGCTTGATATCTGTGTTTTTAGTATTTAGATACAGAGAAACCCTAGCAAATTTATCACGCCAAATAATATCTTAATTTATGCATATCAATGTCCTAGTTAATATGCAAGTTGATGAGTTGATGATTAACATCAACTTGAATGTTTTTATTATGTACATATAGCTAGGACCTGGTACTCCTCTTCTGATTCATTAGCTATCAAGTGGGTACTTTTAATTTGCTGTGTCACCAATTAATTACTCCAACATCATTTGCATATCATGCCAATTTCTATTTACTTAGGACAATTTGGATGGGACCTGTTGGAACTGGAAGAAAATTATGAAGCTTGGGTAGTTAACAACTCATAAATGTACATGACCAAATGTAATTATAAAAATACACATCAGTTACACGTTTTTTTTTTTCTTTATTTTGAGTTTGATTGCATGCCAGTCAGCTAAAATTTCATTTCAATGTGATAGTTAAGTTTGATTCTCGAATCAATTATTAAATTATTGAAATTTGAGATTGACATCCAACCAAACAAGAGATTCATCTCATCTTCATGATTCATTATTGTGCAGAAATAATATCAAGGTAAGCTTCATTATTGTGCAGAAATAATATCAAGGTAAGCTGTTCAGGTACGTTAATATCTTTATGTCAATTATAGGGCAAGAAGCAACAATATATATAGAAATTTACATGGTAAACATCTTATCCTTTGCAACTACTTAACTAGCTATGTATTTGATGTTTTCAAGTCAAAATTCTCATTTCAAAGTCTTATCTCTCCTAATAATCCTGTCCTGTTATAATAATATAAGTCAAAAATATAAATATGTACTTAATTAGGGTTAAAAAAAGAGGAAGAAAGAGTTGGTATCCATATAGGGTGCAAAGAACATAAATGTAGAACACAAATTGTTTAGATCTTTTTGATACCCAAAAGCAAAGAAATTAGTTTTGTTTTTATCTTAATATAAAAAATAATTAATAATAAGAAAGAACATAAGATATTATTAGAAGTGAATGAGTGGAAATAAGGGAATTGATAAAGAGATATAATATAAACCATTGGGCAGTTGGATTTGAGAGAGCCCACATTAGTAGATCAAAGGAATCTGAATGTGGTATTTTAATGGATCAAATTCATTGTTTAATGGTATTTTTCAAGGATTAGGTGGTGAAAGGGAAACCCACTAATGGGTAAAGGGGAATCCATGGTTGAAGTAGAGTTGGAATCCACTTAAAGTGCTTGATGTGAAGAGGACATAAATTTTATATGGGGACATCCATCATGCTTCTAAGATATTAATAATATTTATGTATTTATTTGTTTTTATTTTTAAACAAAATAAAAATACAATTCTTGAAAATAAAAGGTTCCCCACTAGATCTGACCCATCATTGGTGCCTTAAAATCTATTAAACTATATTACTAGAAGCTCCAATTATTGGTGGAGAACGCCACTTCCCCTTAAACAAATTAACGCCAATAAAACCATATTTCACTTCTAAAAATAAAAGAGAACTTCAAGATCTCCTTCTATATAATTATATTAGATTTTCAAGACTTTATGCGTTTAATATTCTGTCTAAAGCCTTCACATTCCAAAGTTACAGCCTTAACCCATATGATGCACAGCCACGCATTAATCTCCATTATACTTAACATACGTATGTTAAGTATCATAATTAATTAAGTATACAGCTTATAGGTATATAGCTGTCTAATTTTTGGTATAAAGATACCATTTATACCTGATCTTAATTAATTTATTACAGGGTGTTATTCTAGGCCAAATTGGTCCCCGCTTAGAGGGTCGAGCAAACACGGGTGACTCTATTTTTTTCAAGAAAAATAATGATAATTTTGTACCGTAATCTTGTCTTTGGTAACATTAACGGATAATTGATTTCGCATGTGACCCATATGACCTTGACATAGGGAGCAAATGAATAACGTGTTCGTGTAATAGGGTTTGGTTCTTGATACCTACTCTTCATTATTGGTGCAAAAGATCCTCTCTTTATAATCTTTTTTTTTTTAAAAAAAAAATAATAAAAAAAGAGTAGATGACAAATGGGAAGCCAACTATTTCTGAACATAACTACCACATTGATGAAACAATGTGAAAGACAGCAGTTCAGCCTCTGGTTTGTCCGCACTATTATTGTTTATGTTCGACAGTTATTTCTCAAAAATTCAATAATATTAATCTACACATACTCACTTGATGTATCAGTAACTTCTATACGAAAATACATAAACTATTGTCTTAGGTTTTGAACTTGAATTCGGTGTCTTTTTTCTTTTTGGTAATAAAGCGTTAGTTTTACTATAATTGTGTCCGTAATTTTCATCCACTTAATTTTTTTTCACCTAAATCGAGTTTCAGATTTTTTCGATATTCTTTAATTTCTATAAAGTCTGTCTAAACTTTTTAAAATCATTTAAACTATATATATTTACAATTAATTTACCCATAATCATAGATCCAAATTATCTTTCATATACTATTAATGTCAGAGATCTCCAAAACTAATAATAGCCAGAGCATAGTTTAATATATTAACAGGTGGAGTATTATTTACATATTGAGTTACTTACAATTCCTGTACTATATATAAAAGAATAAAATGTTCCCTTAATTAATAGTGGATTCCCATCAGATTTTATGTGTTGTTCTTCTGTGATATTTGTGGGAGAGATATTTCAATGTACTAATTTCTTTTACTCACACATTTGAACTCATAAACTTTACTGAATCAAATGCAATTGTTATTCATTTTCTTAGAATAATATATTCTTTTAAATTAAGCATGTTTCTGCTTGGGTCTTGAAAACCATAGAAAAACAAAGAAAAATCTATGCATATCATTTTAATTACGTATGTTAGCATTATTATTGCTCTAAACAATATTATTGCATGGAAGACTTCAATATTTTTTTTTTTAGAAAAATGGACCATTTTATTAAATCAGCTACTGAATACAAGGAGTAGAAGAATTAAATTTTATTCCCGGAGAATCAATCGGAGGTCCTAGCTAAGGAAGATTCCAATCTTGATACACGCATTTGTCTAAATATGTCAATATTTGAAATCACGTGTTAATTAAAAAAATACATCCATAGTACAATATATATATATATATATTCACTTCTTTTTTCACACATATTAAGAAAATTCAGTGAATTTGATTATATTAATGCATTTAACGAGGTTAATTGCAGAGCACTTCAAATATGAATGAAAAGAAAATAACATGCCATATGCATATTTGAGGGTAATATAAACGGGTTATGTGTTACCTACCTCTTGTAGCGCGGGTATTTTGGCGGAAGCGTTAACAAGGATCCCTTTTGCCGTTACTGGTCGAGCTGATATCCACGAGCGCGATAACGACAACTAGATTACGGTTTAAAAGCCCCTTGGAGTGAAAACGAGCGAGAGAAGAATTCAGCAGAGTTTCGTTATAGGAAAAATTCTCTACCTCCTTCCATTAGAAAACTAAACCTATTTATAGAGAGCCTCAAGCTCTTAATTAGGAAGATAATCAATAGAGCAGTTACAAAAAATTCCTTTTAATTAAGGGAAAAATCCCTTTAATTAAAATACCTGATATGAAACTCTTTTCATATCTGTGTAATTCTCATATATAGATATGAATTCGGATTCATATCGGGAGTTATGAACGTATTCAGATTTTAACAATGGATATATAGATATTTGATAACAAAAAAGAAATTGATCAGGATATAATTTGAGAATAACGAAAAAAGAAAAATGAAACTATTTTTTGAGGAAATGGATATGTTGAATCAAACCATGAGTTAGAGATTTGGTATTCGATTTCATGAGAAATGTACGGGGAGAGATATGCAAATAGAGTAAGGTAGCTATTGCCAAAGAGTTCAAATAACAATAATTTTTACCCCTTAACCAAAGAAAAGCACATAGAATAAACGGGCAGGGGATAGGCTTTATTGAATTTGTATGCAAATGCTATTGTCCTGGGGGGTAGGCTCAAAGCCCAACGGGCCGGATCACAACTCCAAAGTCCTGTCGAAAATCCACCATCCATGCCGCCCCCCCCCCCCAAAAAAGAAAACGACTTGTCGATTTGCCTTTAGAATGTTAATTCATCCAGGAGAAAGAAAGAGTTTTCTAATCATAATATAGAATGAATATCCTCAGTGAAGTTAAAAAAAAAAAAAAAAAAAAAAAAACACAAGGGCACAGCATCCGGGAATTAAAGAATTGCTAATTATCTAGTGGATACAAGAAATTGGAAAAAAGTGTCCTACAAAATACCTGAATCAAATGATCAAGAAAAGTATAAAAGAAATTGTACATGAAAAAGTACAAATTTTCAGAACTAGAAATACCACTCACCTAGATAGCTTCTTCTCGTATATATGACGAAGGAGCAAAGAAGCTGCACCATCAATTAAACCATGAATACGCCCATAAAATTGAAAATCTTTTGCCACCTTTGTCCTTCGCCATTATCATCAACAGCTCAATGGCTTTTTCTTGTTCATAAAAATTCGCTATCGATTTGCACGACACTTCTGAGCAAGTATTCTTGTTCCAGCAGACATTATATTTACCATGAAATTACATGTAATAATAAGCTTTGTCTCCCCTTTTCTGAAGCTTTTTATAGAGAATGACAGCTGCAATTTCATGTTTGCATTCTTAATGCTATTTCTAATATTCTCTGGGAAAGATTTCTTTGATCCTTTAAGAACTATCATGACTTCTGTTGAATTATCATCTTGGTGGAAGATTTGACACTTCCCATCCGCCAATTTACGTTCTTTGAAGAAAAGAGAAGCAACCCCACAATTTTTATACGAAATGGCTGATTTTATGTTTGGGTTATGGATGTTTAATTTGAGGTCATAATCATGGTGGGTTTGGTTCTGACTAGATAAATTCTTGATGACAAAATGTTGGAGATGAACAGCAGAGTTTTTGGACTTTGAAAAAGCTACAGATAATCCTACAATTAAAGCAATAGAAATTAAAGAAATTACAGAGATCAAAACACAACAAGAACAGCAATTAGGCCTTCGTTTCTTTTGTTCGGGATTTTGGCGTTCAATAAATTTAGCATTTTCCGGAGGTGGAATTCGATAGATTTGATCTTTAGGGACCTGAACTATGTACGTACCGGACTCGAAAACCGGAGGAGACTGAGAAGAAGTTGGATCGTGAATATGAAGAAGGGTAGGGTTCAGATCACCAGAAGGAGGAGGTGGTGGTGGCGGGGGCGGAGGTGAAACCCGCTCCGCCATGGAAGGACGGGGAGGAGTGGTGAGGAGGGGAAAGGGGGTGTATGAGGGATGAGAAAATGGAGGAAACTTTGCATGGAAATGGTTAACGTGGCATATGTGTGAATATTGGGTTTGCTTGATTTGGTAAAATTTTAGGGAGATTTAAATACTATAATTAGAAATAGTTTACTTGGTCAATTGAACAGTTAATTAATTAAAGAATAAGTTGTGGTGTGAGTTAAAATTGGTTCTATTATCACAGCTAATAATTATAATGAATTTGTGCTTCATGGTGAGTACTGTGCTCTCATGCTTTCCGGCGGATATCATACCATTCGCATTCAACTCCACGCTTGTCTTTCTATATATTAATTTTTGGAATATCTATATATTATCTTATTTGAAGAATCAATCTTTTATGGAATTTTATTGTGTACTTCATTCATAAATAGATATGATTAAGATTAATATCGTAATTAATTAATTTTACATTTCATCATCTTCTAATCTAAGATATATCTATTAATAGTATTAGGCATGTATCGTCTTCAAAGATTTTTAGAATTCTTACTACCGTGATAAGTAATAATTAAACCTTACTGTTAATCTATATTTATATCTATATTTGTCGTATATGCCTTGAATTTAGGCTTTTTAGATTTGTCCTTTTATCCTTTGTCAAAAATTGCTGCCACCGAATTCGGTGGCACAGTAAATCACATGCCACCGAAATAATATTTCGGTGGCACAGTGTGTCAACTTAGCCTATAAAAGGGCTTCATTTCTCATTTGTTATGAGCATCGAAATATCAAGAATTTGAGAGTTAAGAGAGTGTTTATGCTCTAATTAAGAGAGCATTTTGTGAGCGGGTGTAATTGGGTTTTGGGTTGAGAGTTTTCTCCACTTGTAATATTATTTTACGATAGTGAACTTATTGCTCCTCTCCTCCCGTGGACGTAGGCATATTGCCGAACCACGTAAATTTTGTGTGTTTCTATTTTTATTACTTTGGCTATTTCTTCATTGTTGCTATAAAATCACTGTCTAAATAGCTCGACGATCCTAACAAATTGGTATCAGAGCTTTGGTTCGACTATTTTTCACACTGCATTGGAAGTGCTGTCCGGAAAAGTAGCGAATTTTGGAGAAACAATTATAGTGCCGGGACGAGAAAAATATAAGGAATTTTTCGGTACGATCCGTTTCGAAAACGGGTGTAAAACGAGAAATTCGGTGAATAGTGGTACTGTTGAAAGTGCAAATTTTGCATTTGCTCAAATACTGTTGTATTCACAGTAGCCGGATACTGTTCAGAGCACTGTAGCAGATACTGTTCAGAGCACTGTAGCTGGGGTACTGTTCATACGGTACTATTTATACTGCACTGTTCACCTGTACGGTACTGTTCACATATACGGTACTATTCAAATATACGGTTACTATTCACGTATAATAGTGAGAGCTATTTTTTTTTATCAAAAGAAGTTTGCAATTGAAGCAATGGCAACTACAAGATTTGATATTGAGAAATTTGATCGCAACATAAATTTCTCTTTGTGGAAGATTAAGATGCGCGCCATCTTAATTCAGAATGGGCTTGAAAAAGCTCTATTGGGGAAGAATAGAATGCCGGAGTCAATGACTGAAGAAAAGAAGGAGGAGATAATCAACAAGGCAGTTTCCACAATTCAGCTCTGTTTGTCTAATGAAGTTCTTTAGGAGGTCATCAATGAAGATACAACAGCTGGCTTATGGGCGAAACTGGAATCCTTGTATATGTCCAAAACCCTGACTGACAAGCTGTACCACATGACACGATTCTACACATTTCAAATGCAGGAAGGTACTTCTATTAAAAACTATCTGGAAGAATATACATCAATTTTAGTATGTTTAGAAAATGTGGGTGCTAAAGTTGATGATGAAAATGCTGCTTTGAAATTGTTGTGTTCATTACCACCGTCACATAAAAGTTTTAGGGACACAATGCTTTATGGAAAAGACAGTGTGTCTTTGGCAGAGGTTAAAACAGCTTTGCTCTCTAAAATTATAATTGACAGAGGAATTGTCGGTAGTAAAGATGATAATGTAGCAGAAGGCCTTGTTGCTAGAGGCAGGTCTAAAAATAAGAGTTATGGCAGTAGTAGGTCTAGGTCAAAATCTAGACATAAGAATTTGATATGTAACTATTGTCATAAAAAGGGGCACATTAAAGCTGATTGTTATAAGTTGAAAAATAAACAATCAACTGAAGAAAGAAGGGAAAAATCCGCCGAAGCTAGTATTGCCGAAGATGAGTCCACATCTGATATTCTTTTAGTCACTAACAGTCAAAGGTGCAGGTTCAAAGATGATTGGATTATGGATTCAGGTTGCTCTTATCACATATGTCCCAATAGGGACTGGTTCTCCACATATGAATCTTTTGCAGGTGGAGTTGTTTTGATGGGCAACGATGCAGCTTGCAAAGTTATTGGCAAGGGCACAATCCGAATCAAGATGCATGATGGCGTGGTACGAACTTTGACAGACGTTCGCCATGCTCCTGACATGAAGAAAAATCTCATCTCTTTGGGCACTCTTGATGCTGGTGGATGCAAATACACAAGCGAAGGTGGAGTCCTGAAAGTTAGTAAAGGTGCTCTGGTGGTGATGAAGGCTAAACTGTTTGGAAGGCTTTATCTCCTACAAGGAACCACAGTTACAGGAGCTGCTGCTGCAATTACTACTCAAATGTCTGAAACCGACGTCACCAAATTATGGCATATGAGGTTAGGCCATATGAGCGAGAAAGGCTTAACCCTGTTAAGCAAAAAGGGTCTTTTGTGTGGACAAAATACTAGCAAGCTTGATTTTTGCGAGCACTGTATTTTCGAAAAGCAAAAACGTGTCAGTTTCAGCACAGGTACCCACACAACCAAAGGTACTTCGGATTACATCCATTCTGATCTTTGGGGGCCATCACAAGTTCCATCAAAAGGTGGTGCCAGATACATGCTTGTCTTCATCGACGACTTCTCAAGGAAGGTTTGGGTTTACTTTCTTAAACATAAGGATCAAGTATTTTCCACATGCAAACAATGGAAAACCATGATTGAGAAGCAAATAGGAAGGCAAATACAGAGGCTGAGAACAGATAATGGCTTGGAGTTTTGTGCTGGTGAGTTCAATGACTTCTGTAAAAATGAAGGCATTGTGAGGCATCACACAGTTCGGATGACACCTCAACAAAATGGAGTTGCTGAACGGATGAACATAACTCTTATAGAGAAAGCAAGGTGTATGCTTTCAAATGCTGGATTACCGAAAAGTTTCTGGGCAGAAGCTGTTTCAACATCTTGCTATTTAGTCAATCGCTCTCCATCAGTTCCAATTGGTTTCAAGACTCCAGAGGAAGCTTGGTCTGGCAAACCTGCAGATTATTCAAATTTGAGAATCTTTGGCTGCCCAGCGTATATGCACATCAATGATGGCAAGTTAGCACCAAGGGCCAAGAAGTGCATTTTCTTAGGATATCCATCAGGGGTGAAAGAATATAAACTTTGGTGTCCCAAATCATCAAAAGTTATAATCAGCAGAGATGTCACATTTGATGAAGGTTCCATGCTTCACTCAAAAAATGAAGTAATGGTACCATGCAGTTCTGATAAGCAGGTGGAGGCCAGTCAAAGACAGGAGATAGATGTTGAAGACTATCCTGCTCAGCAAGATTCTACTTCGCAGTCAGATTCACAACCATTCAGCTCTCAGCAAGGTGATTCAGATCCTAACTCAGTTGAACAGGAGCAGCCATACTCTATTGCCAAAGATAGAGAAAGGAGAGAAATAAAGAAGCCAACAAAATATAAAGATTATGCAGATTTGGTAGCTTTTGCTTTGTCAGCAGCTGAGGAGATCAACAATGTTGGAGAACCATCCACATATTCAGAAGCCATTTCAGGAGCCAACTCAGATAGATAGTTGATAGCTATGCAAGAAGAAATGGAGTCATTGCATAAGAATGGCACTTGGGAGCTCGTTAGACCACCAAAAGGAAAGAAGATTATCGACTGCAAATGGGTTTTCAAGAAGAAGGAAGGCAACCCAGGCATTGAAGAAGCAAGATACAAAGCTCGCCTAGTTGCAAAGGGATTCAAGCAAGTTCAAGGTGTGGATTTCAATGATGTTTTCTCACCAGTTGTAAAACATTGTTCCATTCGCATGTTGCTTGCTATGGTGGCTAAGTATGACTTAGAACTGGAGCAGTTAGATGTCAAAATTGCTTTTCTACATGGTGACCTTGAAGAGCAAATCTACATGCAACAACCAGAAGGTTTCAGGGTTGAAGGCAAGGAGGACCATGTTTGTTTACTGAGAAAATCTCTATACGGCCTTAAGCAGTCACCCAGGCAGTGGTATAAGAGGTTTGACTCCTTTATGACTAGTAATAATTTTTCAAGGAGTAATTATGATAATTGTGTTTACTTCAGAAGGTTAGATGATGGATCATTCATATATTTATTATTATATGTTGATGATATGCTGATTGCTGCAAAAAATACTTCTGAAGTTGAGAAGCTGAAAGTCTTGCTAAGTAAAGAGTTTGAGATGAAAGATCTTGGAGCAGCAAAAAAGATTCTCGGAATGGAGATTCAGAGGGACAGGAAAGCAGAGAAGTTGTTGCTCACTCAAAAGAAATATGTTGAGAAAGTGCTGGAGCGTTTTGGCATGAATGATGCAAAGCCTGTAAGTACTCCATTAGCAGCTCATTTCAAGCTTTCAGCTGCACTATCACCACAAACAGATGAAGAGCAGAAATACATGGATCATGTTCCATACTCCAGTGCAGTAGGCAGTCTTATGTATGCCATGGTATGTACCCGACCTGATATTTCTCATGCAGTTAGTGTTGTAAGCAGATTCATGGCAAATCCTGGTAAAGTTCACTGGCAAGCAGTTAAATGGATTTTGAGATACTTAAAAGGCTCAGTTGACACCTGTTTGGAGTTCAGTAGTGGTGATAGTAGTTTGGTTGGTTATGTCGACTCAGACTATGCAGGAGATCTCGACAAAAGGAGATTATTGACAGGCTTCGTATTTGCTTTTGGAAATAGTGCTGTCAGTTGGAAATCTACGTTGCAATCTACAGTTGCATTGTCTACGACAGAAGCTGAATATATGGCAGTGACTGAAGCTATCAAAGAGACTATTTGGTTAAAGGGCTTATACAATGAGCTCAATTCAGATCATCAAGTGACAGTTGTCTTTTGTGATAGTCAAAGTGCTATACATCTAACCAAATACCAGATGTTTCATGGAAAAACAAAGCACATTGACATCAGGTACCATTTCGTTCGAGATATTATCGCACAAGGAGATGTTATAGTTAAAAAGATTGGTACTGCAAACAATCCAGCTGACATGTTAACAAAGCCTCTTCCTACTACCAAGTTCAAACATTACTTGGACTTGATTGGTGTATGTACGTAGCACTTAAAGTTATTTGGAGAAGGTGGAGCTAAGATTACTAAGATAAAATTCAAGTCAAGGTGGAGATTTGTCGTATATGCCTTGAATTTAGGCTTTTTAGATTTGTCCTTTTATCCTTTGTCAAAAATTGCTGCCACCGAATTCGGTGGCACAGTAAATCACATGCCACCGAAATAATATTTCGGTGGCACAGTGTGTCAACTTAGCCTATAAAAGGGCTTCATTTCTCATTTGTTATGAGCATCGAAATATCAAGAATTTGAGAGTTAAGAGAGTGTTTATGCTCTAATTAAGAGAGCATTTTGTGAGCGGGTGTAATTGGGTTTTGGGTTGAGAGTTTTCTCCACTTGTAATATTATTTTACGATAGTGAACTTATTGCTACTCTCCTCCCGTGGACGTAGGCATATTGCCGAATCACGTAAATTTTGTGTGTTTCTATTTTTATTACTTTGGCTATTTCTTCATTGTTGCCATAAAATCAATGTCTAAATAGCTCGACGATCCTAACAATATTATATATTAAACTACAAAATACGTTAATTTTCTTTTTAAAACTAATTATTCTTCATTGTTTATATTATTAACAAAATAGACCATTATATTATTTTATTATTAGTTTAACTAATAGTAGATGTCTATAGCATCTAACGATTTTATTAAGTTGAAGAATTTGAATGCAAAACAAATTGCTATTTGCATATATAAATATGATAAATTGCTTTTTTTTTTTCCTGCTTTTTGTTTTACACGTAAACTTTTTTTTTTCTTACTTTATTTATTTTTTATGTTAATTATCTATTGATATATGATAACTCTTTGTTTTTCATGTTTAGATTATTATTGTCATGTCTATAAAAAATTTGTAAATTGTTTACTTTTTTTTTTAAGTTGTTTTTTATGTGTATATTATTGTTGTCATCTCAATAAAAATTGGTAAATTGTATGCTTTTTTTTACTTGGACTTTTTTTCAAGTTGTTTTTTCTTCCCATGTTTATTTTTTTAAGGCATTTCTATGATAGTTCTTTGTTTTTTTATGGGTAGATTATTATTATTATTATCATGCATGTCAATAAAAATTCGTGAGTTGTGTATGTTTTTAATAAGTTGTCTGCTTTTTTACTTATATTTTTTTAAGTGTAGATTATTATTGTCAAGCCAATAAAAATTGGTAAGCTGTCTACATTTTTTTACTTTTAGGCATTTTTTTATTTTTTTTTAAGTTTTACTCTTCTTCCCTTATTTATTTCTGATATCATTTATCTATTTAGTGTATGATAGCACTTTATTTTTTTTATGTGCATATTATTATTTTCATATCAATAAAAATTGATAATAAGTTGTGTGTATCTTATACTTTAGTTATCTTTTTTTTTTTAATTTGACATCTAATTAATTTTTAATTTTAATATATTATTATAATTTAAGATAATTTTTTTGAAAATGTCCTTTTTAGTTTTTTGTTTCCTTTATAAATGTCTCAACACGTATTATTTGTGTAATCAAAATACATACATAAAAAAGATATGTATGTGACATATAAAAAAGGAATATTCTTAATTAGAAAGGATTAACTCAAATCAAAGTTTATATACCTGGATAATTGGAACCGAAATTCATTTATTGTAATCAGAAGATACAGAGAACATGTTAAAAAAAAAAAAGCCAAATTGATCCCAAGGATAATTATATTTATTTCCAGGTATATTTAAATTTGATTTAATCTTGTTTTCACCAGGATAATTATATAAAAATTTATTTTTGTGACTCTTTAAATATAATTCTCCAATTCCGCTCCAATTTCTATTTATTAAAAATAATTACTAAAAATTTTGTAAAATGTTTTATCACATGCAACGCACGTGTACATAAAACTAGTACTCCTTCCGTCCCACTTTAAAAGACTGTTTTCCCTTTTTTATTTGTCCCACTCCAAATGTTATTTTCGCAATTTAAGAAAGAAATTTACGTATTTATCCCTATTTATTATATAATTTATTAAATATATATCACTTACTTTTTCTTTTCCCAATCTAATAAATAAGGACATTCTTGTAATTTTATATTATTTTTTTATGAAATTGATGTATTTCAATTATTTTCTTAATTACCGTGAAAAAAGGGATAATGGCCTTTTAAAGTGGGACGGAGGGAGTATTATAAAGGTGCATATTTATAAGAGAATACTAATTTTTTAGGTTATTAATTTTAGGATGCAAATAATTGACATGTACATCATTAGTTTTTTTTTTTTTTTTTTCCCGCAACAATTAATGATAAAATAAAATGGGCTTAGGCCGAAATTGCCGTTAAATAGGCCTAACAGAGGTTTGTTTTAGGGAAATCCATATATGAAATTAAGCCCATTGTATGTAATTTGAGCTTTCAAACACGTGCGCAGTGATCGTAGAAATAGATAAGCAAGTGAACTGGATGTAATCGAATACATCAAGATTGTGTAGCCCTAAAATCACTTGTAGGAACTGAATTCTTATAGAATCCTATCATTTTTTGGACTTAATTTTTTATTAAATTTTCATACGAGCTTGAGCAACTAATCTTAGAACAATTTTCTTGTAAAACATTTTTTCTTTTTGACATGCTGCAGAACTTCGGAAGCAAGTAGTATAATTGTTGGAAGTATTTGAGACTGTTCGTGACAATCACATTAGGCTTATCCACTGAACAAATGGCTATAAACAAGCATTATTATTTATTTTGCTTCAGCAAGAAGTATTATATTTAAGAAGCCAGAAAAAGATGGGGATTGCTTGCTTTATACTAACCAAAGACGTCCATTGTTGAGGAATTTTCAAGTGGGGTTCTTGATGATGACGTGGTTTATGGATTTTTAATATTGAATTAGACAAATAACAATTAAATGGGATATCACAATCCAAAAATAGAATAATTTACGAATACAACAAGTCTAATATAATATTCTATATATATGGGCATGATATATTTGACCATATCTCGTATCTGTAATTTTTTTTTTTTTATATTTAATAAATGATACAAATATTTGTTTATTTCAGAACAAAAGAAAAGACTTCTTTTAAAAAAACAGAAAATAAAAATCAGTTTCAGACTGTTTGGTGCATCAAAAATAAAAATATCAACTTAAAGATTTTCCAAAGTTCTGAACCTTGAATGATTAAAACACGATTATTCCACTGCTAATTAAAAAAGAAAAGAAGTATATAGAGAATTCAGAGGGTAGTGTGTGATCAATATGATAATCCATACCAGCAGAAACAAGGGCTATAAAGAATTTCCACGAGAGACAAATTTGTATTTTAAAATAGTCCTATTAAAATATAAAAGTCGTGAAAAATCTAGATGGATTATAAATTCATATTGAAGAATATATCCAACGTCAAATCTAGGCTTATAATATTTATGAAAATAATTTACCTACTAACTTAGTCATAGTACACTAAGGTGATATTTCGATATATGCAGTACATTTAAATTATTAATGGAAAATATAAAAATATTATTTTTTAATCTGAGCTGCGTACAGTACATATAAAATGTAATTAAGAATTAAGAAAGCCGGCAAAGGACAAAAAATTAAAACTATGGCATAGGAAATAAGCTCCGCAATCCCACAGTTATTTAGGTCAACGGTCAAAAACGTAGCGTTTGTTTTTCTGGAAGTCCAAAGCTTTAGTTATCCATCCCTTAAATACTAAAACCCCAAACTCTGTTCAACGAAACGAAAACTAAAAATAATCACCTCATTCAAATGGACGGCTTTGATCTGCTCCCGGATTCTCTCATCCTCCTCATCTTCAACTCCGTCTCCGATATCAAGTCCCTCATCCGATGCCGCTCCGTTTCCAAACGCTTCAACTCCCTCGTTCCGCAAACTGAATCGCTCCTTCTCCGAGTCGACTACGTCATCTCGCCCGAGTCAGACAGCGAGCCGCTTCTCTTTGCCTTCTTCAAGTCGCTTCTCAAGTCCATCCACGACCTCTTCAAGTCAGACCTGAAGCCTACCCCACGGCTATCCTTAACCCAGAACTCGCCCGCCGAAATTCTCTCTCGGTTTGAACGGATCCGAGACCTTCAAATCGAGTTGCCCGCCGGTGACCTAAAATTAGACAAAGGCATAATTATCAAATGGAAAGCCGAGTTCGGTAAGACGTTGAAGAGTTGCGTGATTTTCGGATTTCGCACCTCGGACGGCAATCCGCAGAACAGTAGTGCCGATTTGGATTTGGCCGGAGGACTAAAGGCGAGAGTTGTGTGGACAATAAGTGCGCTGATCGCAGCATCGGCGAGGCATTATTTACTGAAAGATGTTGTGAAAGAGCACGATGAGATGGAGAGGTTGGTGTTGAATGACAAGGAAGGGGAAGGGAAGGTGGTGATGGAGAAGGAGGGTTTGAGGGAGTGTAGGAAGGAGATGGCGGCGCGTGGAAGGGAGGAATGGGAGTGGGAGGCGAGTAGGACGGTGGTGCCGAGTGTGAGAATGAGAATGCGGCACGAGTCGAGAGTGCTGTTGAATAACGGAAATTGGGCTGAAGGAGCGACGCTTGTGATCGTTAGGCCTTGTTTGGGTAAGGACGGGTTGGATGGGGCCCACGGTGGAGAAGCTAAGCTCGTTGACGTGGATGATTTTGAGTTGGCGATGAATGCATTTGGTGGTGGGGTCCATAGGGAGGCAGTTCAGGTACTTCTAAAAAGCAAGAGTTATTCACTGGAAATGAACTCATTCTAATTTTCAATCGTCCCAAGTGCTAAAAATCATGCTTGATGTTTTTGTATTATTATTGTTCTGTTCTGTATACAGCTATGTTGACTTCTTCAATTCACTCTCTAATTCAGTAAAACCTCCATAAATACAAATGCTTGTTAGGCAAAAAGTTAATTGTTGATCGTTGGAATTGGGTGTTTCATTATAAAAAAAGAGTATCATTTATAATCAAAATTGGAAGAAATGAATTAGGCTTATGCCCATAATGCTACCATCTGCATTCTGCAGCATATTGTCCAAAGTTTTTGTACTACATCACGACCTGGGCAAACACGCTACCTTCAGATGTGTCGTTACAAAGAGCTATAGAAGATTACTATGCAACCCCAGAAGCAGGATTACAGAGGGCGATAGGACGTTAATAATGCGAACATACACATTTAGAATAATAATTACTTCGCTAGACCACCATGGAAAAGCGATAACAAATTTAATATGTTCTGAATAAAGAGGACACATTATGAATTTTATCTAAATTTTTGGCTGAAATTTTTTCAAATAAAATTAGGAGGGTGAACTCTACAAGGTGGCTCCGCCTCTGATTTCTACGCCAACACAACACTTAACGAACATGCACACCGTTTTTTGCTAGGATAAGATAAAACTCTCGAGTATGGAGTTACTGGATGCCTTCAATTCTTGCATGCCTGCTACTACCGCTATAGACTTGGCATAAGCAAAAAGAAGATAACAATAAGATCAATGATCTACCAACAAATCACTGAAAGTTAGCTCCTTACTGTTAATAATAACTTCTAAATTACAAGAAATAGAAAAAAACAAAGAATTATACAGTAAGAATAATGCAGCTGAACACAAGCCTCCAGTTCCACTTCGTGGTTTTGTTGAAAAGGAACGTTATCAATGCATTTTATGGCAAAAAGTATAACATGAATCCACTGGAGGTATTATAAATCATGTATCAAATATGTAACAACACAATCCTTCAACACCTTCAGGAATTTCAATCAGAAATATAGAATAAATTGCTAAGAACCTTGACTAGCTGCATACAAGTCTCCTACTTCATGTAAATAAGGATTCACATAATTGTTCACAAACTGTGCATTAGTCAACCTAAAGAATGAAACTAAATTAGGTTTTTTAAGAGCCTCAAGAACATGGAGCATGGGCCGCTTGACACTGTAAAGAAGCAACATTGGGTGGTTGACAATACAAGATATGTCGAAGCTTACAATGCTTAGAATCAGCTCTATCACCTCAATCTTTCTGTCTGATACAGCAAATGCTGGAGGTGCCCTCCAAAGCATAAACAAAATATTCTCCTCTGAAAAGCTCAGCTCCCTCAATAGCTTCAACTTGAACTCCCAATTCTCTCTAGTCCTAGAACCCATCTCATCAACTCTTTTAACAAAACCCTTAATCCTCTATGTACTAACGAGAAAAAACCGCAGATAACTATCTGGGAGGAACTAACCCCACAACTTTGCGAGTATTCTATGTTAGGCATCATTACCCTTTCCAATTCCAGTTTCAGAAACCAAGCAGAAATCTTCAACAATCTACAAACAGAAGCACTAGATCACAAAACACTCTTCAAAACTGAAATAGATTTAAGCCGAGTATAAGCACTTCTCATCAAAATCCAAGGATCACCAGAATTTTCGGTGGGCTCAAATCCCAAGTCCAGCAAAATCTTGACTTTAGGCTTAATTAACAATGGTTTCTGCTGATATTAGATACTTAGGTTTTGCAAAAAACGAACTTCAACAATGCATTTAATGGCAAACATTAAAACTTTGAACTCCCCAAGTTGTTAGCATACTTCTTATCAATGAATTTCATAGCAAGCATACAAACATGAATCCTATGAAGGCATCATGGATCACATATCAAATATGTAATAATAACACATTCCTTCAAATATCAAGGGTTTTCAGACAGCAATACAGAATCTTTTGGCAGTGAACCATGTTTAGACACATAAGAGTCTCCTAGTACATCTAAATAAGGATTCACATACCTGTCCACAAACTGTGCATTAGTCAACTTAAAAAATGCAGATAAATTAGGTTTTCTCCTAAGCAAATTCTCACTTTCAAGGACCTTAAGCACTCGTAGTCGAGGCTTTAACCTTTGATCAACACTATACATAAGCAGCTCTGGATGGCCAACGATATAATCCAAGTTTTCAACACTTAAAATCAGCTGTACTGCCTCCTTTATCTTCTTTTCCGATACGCCAAATGCTTGAGGTGTCCTCCTAAATATAAACAAAAGATTATCCTCAGAAAAACCCAGTTCCCTCAAGAACTTCCACTTGAGATCCCAGTAATCGCTAGCCATACAACTAACCACCCTAATAGCAGGAAGAAACATCTTGGATTTCCTATCAACACCCATCGCATCAACTCTTTTAACAAAACCCTTAATCCTTTCTGTCCTGACGAGAAAAAACCGCGGAAAGTTAAAAACATATTTAACAATCTGGGAGGAACTAATCCCACAACTTTGCAAGTATTCTATGTTAGGCATCATTATCCTTTCCAAATCATGTGTCAGAAACCAACCAGAAATCTTTAACAATCTACAAACAGCAGTATTAGATCCCATAACAATCTTCAAAATTGAAATAGATTTAAACAGCTTATAAGCACTGCTTGTCAAAATCCAAGGATAAGCAGAAATTAATTCAGCAACATCATTGAACTCGAATCCCAAGTCCTGCAAAATCTTGACTTTAGGCTTAATTAACTCAGGATTGCCAGATAGAACTTGGGGTACTTTTTGGACAACATTTTGTATGTGGGTTTTAGTAAACCCACTTTCCCTGAGGAAATTTAAAACAGATTCAGCATTCCGGGGCTTCCTGAGGTACTTAGTAGATGATGATGGCACATTTGAAGCGGATTCAGGTGAGAATTGCTGCTGATCAACTAAGTAATCGAATATAGTGACTTTGGGTCCTGTTTTTGATCGCCTTGAAGTGGAAAAGAAAACGATAGATATAGATTCCAAGAATGAAGTCTTATGGAGACAAGTTGAACAGTTCGAAGAGGGTGATATGAGAATTCTGCGGATCCATGGAGCCATTTCTCTCAGAGATTTTATCAACATTTTGAAAATAAAAAACCACCAGAATCAACAACGCAAAAGTGTAATAGAAATCATAAAATGATATCAGCTACCGTAACTCGAAGTTGTTTATGCTGATCAAAGAGCTTTTCCCTCCTGGAAAATCGTCTTTTGAGCTCATTTCCCCCATTTGAATCTGAGTATGTGCCTCCAAACCGAACAATTAGGGTTTTAGAGATGAATTGGGCCAACAATGCCATGGAATGTTATTATCTGGCCAGCCCATTTTGGATCCCAGCCTATTTCGAAAGGCCCATATATTTTGTAGAAATTAAAATGAGTAGCAAAATAAAAAATTTTGTGCAACCCATTTGACATTTGGTTGCTTCTCTGTCTTTCTCGTCTTCCTCTCAACAACAATCCGTCTCCTGTTGTACCTCTCTTGCCTTATAATTCACGCCGTCCTATTTCTGTCAATAGGTTTGCTTTGCTTCTTTCTTTCTGTTTGCCTGTATATATATCTGAATTCTGATTGTTTTGACTCATTTATGAAACCGCATTTTTGAGAATTAAGTTAGGTTTAAATTTGTGTGCGAGATTGATGATTGTGAAATTGGGAATTTTGGATAATTTATTTTGACTTTGAAGTTGGTCTTTATTTTTCTTACTCGTAAAGGTAAAGTTGCAAATTGAAAATAGGAGGTGCATACAATTCCTTAGGTTCTACTGGGTGGTCTTGTATTGTAGGTTTCTACTGCAACTTATTCTTTCCTTTGTTTCTTTTAAGATTAGGCATCGGAGATTTTGACAAACTTTAATATTGATTATTTTGTAAATTATGTAATAGGATTTTGTATTAACATATATTTCAGTAAATAAACCTACACAATTTACAGGTCTCTACTGTAAGTTATTCTTCCCTTGATATGTGCTTGTTTCCTTTTATTTTTGCAATAATTGTTTTTTCCTCATTATTTTGTTTTTAATGCGGGACATTCACTCTCTTTTTTTGGGCGCGGGGTTTATGTCAGGTTCATGAATTTGCCATTAATTTTTTAAAGAGCACTACCTTAGGTATCTTCCTTCTCTTATTGAGAACTTTTCCTCAAATGTTGGAATTTTCATGCTAACCATTATATTACATTTTAATTTATTATTGTTGTTCTTGGTGATAACTGGTTAGCAAAATAGATCTTAAACATTTTGAAATGTTTTGCTTTGTTATATTGACTCATATTTTTTTCTGTTTCGGTAATCTTTAATTTAACAACCAGTCTAAATTTTGGTGAGTATTTCTTATTGTGTTTTCCTTTTTTTTTACATCTTACGCATTTACTTCCTGTCAACAGATACATTCTAATTGTATTCTAGGAAGGAAATTGTCTTCTGATCTTCACAACTGTTGATTGTCATGGCCACTGCTGGAAACAAGAACATCAATGCAAAATTGGTAAGCTTTTGCTTATTTTAATGGTCTCATTGTAATTTTAGCTGGTATTTCTGTAGTATGGGAAATTGTTATGGCTCCTCGTGAATTAAATTAGAATGTGACTGTTGCTTTTCTAAATTTGTAGCCTCTTAGATTGAGGACCCAGATGTTTTGCAATCTCTTTCTCCTACCATAGCAGTAGGTTTTCTGGGAAGCTTCAGTTTTACACTTTTGGGGAGTATATTTTGCCATATTATTGAGGCTCCAATGTTGTGATTTCAGTTGATTTCCTTTCACATTAAGCCCTTTTGTTTTCAAGAAGTGGGGAGAGGGAGAGGGACAACTCAAACCTGAAATCTTGCTCAGGTTGAGAGATGCATCTCTTGCTAGGCTAAGCCCATGGATACTTTAAGCTCCGATTAATTGAATGTGAAAACTTTCCTTTTCTAGCCATATTTTGTTGCTTTGACTCCAATTTGGAATTTATATTAATACTAAATGGTCTGTCTTTCTAGATTTTGCTGAGGTATTCAGATGTGATTGGCAATAAATCTCAATACTACCATTTATTCCTCATTCAACTTTTGCGTATACTGAACTGAAATGTTTTTCATTTTGTTGTGCTTCAGGTGCTTCTTGGGGATGTTGGTGCTGGAAAATCTAGTCTTGTGTTGCGTTTTGTCAAAGGACAGTTTGTTGAATTCCAGGTTGGTGGAATCAAGAACTTGCGGGGATTGCCACGTTGTTAATGGAGATTCACCTTTTTGATTTTGTAACTTGACTCTTCCTGTGTGATATGTAGGAATCAACCATAGGTGCTGCATTTTTCTCACAGACGTTGGCTGTGAATGATGCAACTGTCAAATTTGAGATTTGGGACACAGCAGGTCAGGAAAGGTATCACAGCTTGGCCCCAATGTACTACCGGGGAGCTGCTGCGGCAATTATTGTGTATGATTTAACAAATCAGGTAAGCTAAGGCTTATGTAACCATTACGATTGATATGCAGTACCAAAATTGCAGATGAAACATTATATCATTCTCAGTATGATTGGAGCCATCAAGGTCTAGGACCAGGTCTCATGTATTTGCTTTTTAAAAGAAAAGGAAGAAATGCTTTGTGTATGCATGTGCCATTCTCTGTTAGTGAAGCATTCTCAAGCTCCATTATCTTTTGTGGGCAATTTATATGAAGGCTGCTTCTTCTCATTGTGCATATATTAATTAATAGTATTAAGGTAATTTGCCATGGTTGCATCAAGTCTTTTGTTGTCAAAAGCATAGCTGTGAAGTCTAGAATTAAAGTCCTCATTCTTTTGAAGTGAGAATTAAGAATCACATCTAATCATAGGATTTATGTGCAAATTCTGAAAATATATGTATCAATATAAGAATAAATGAAGTTCATCAATGTATTTTGATAAATATGAAGTGGTAATGTTGCCAATATATGAGCTATTTAAAATAAAATAATATGAAATATTATAATGACTAAACATTTGCTGTTTTGTAACTCTTTTATCCAATTATAATAATATGTGTAGGTAGTACTTAGCTAGGAAGTTGCAGGGCTGGTATGCAATATATCAAGCCAAGGACTTACCTTTTAAGATTTGGAAGAGTTGACTAACCACACACCATAATGCCTCGACCTGTTTTGGGGTAATGGAATGTGGAAGAGTGGCTCATGTGCGAGGTACACCTTGTGTCTAAACTTAAAGTACATGCCTGTGCATTCTGTGCTATTACTCTGCCTTGGTGCATTTAGGAGTCTAGAAGAGTGTTGCCTAAAAGCTTTCCCCTCAAATTTTTGTGCTTCTAACTCCTAAACATGCAGCAAATCAAGGCTCTGCATTGATGGAAGTGGCTCCGACTAATTCATGTGCCAGTGTACATGCAGCATATCAAGGCTGTGCTTTCTGTTTTTGGATGTTTCTAGAATGTCAATGACTATAGGTTGTCTATGGTAGACAATAAATGAGAAATGAAACATGCATGGTTCAATTTGATAATACTAGCAGACTTTATTAAAATAGAAACAATTTGCTTTAGAAATATGATCATTATAACTAATCATATGGTAAAAACTTAATTCTTAGTGCTTGTGGCAATACCTCTTCAAATTCTTACTGTTTCAACTAATTTTGTGCACTTATATATCTTGAAGGATAATGAGATTGGGTTATTTTCTACTTATTTCTTTTATGATATCTTTTCACTTATATCCAATCAGATGTGTCATGGCACTCCTACGTTCATGTTCTTTAGTAGTTTTCAGATGCCTCTTGTTCCAGTAATCTCTATCATTTGTCATTCATCTTGTTCCTTGTTGAAGTTGCGGTGGTTTTCATAAATAGAGGATTGATTGTTTTGTCACAAAGCTTGGAAGATTGATCTTTATCAGCAGGTTCTATCTATAGGTGAAATTCTGTTGGATGATTTTTCATCAGTGCTTCTGATAAAAGCAACTGCAAGGGCCAGTATGGCCCTTGAAGGGTTTTACTTGTAATCTGAATATCTTTACTTCAAGTAGCTAGAAATTTTGTCCATTTATCCTGAAAAAGATATGCAAGCTGTTATTTTATAGCTCTATATAATTGCCCTTCATATATATTGTTGTTTACAGAGTAACTTTTGGTTGATCTAGTAAGTTCATGCAATATTCCTAGTGGGTAAATTTTCATTTAGCAACCAAAATTTTGCTTTTATATTGTAGGCCTCATTTGAGCGAGCAAAGAAATGGGTCCAAGAACTTCAAGCACAAGGTGAGTTTATTTTTTAGAAATGTCTATAGAGATGCTTTTACCTGAACAAATATCTACTCATCAATAACTCTGCATAGTAGTCATTGTGTAGCATCTAGGGTTCTGCTTTTTGCCTTACATTTTAGCATGGAACAAAATTTGCAATTTGCGATAGTTTGGTTTTATCAGCTTGAGGGCACTCTGTTATTTTTTATGTTCATCTCTTTATGTCTAGCCATTATATTGATATTTTATTTAGTTATACTAAATTCCTTGGTTTCTCTGATCTGCTTTTTTTACAGGCAACCCAAATATGGTCATGGCACTTGCTGGCAACAAAGCTGATCTAATAGATGCAAGGAAGGTAGCAGCAGAAGTAAGTAGATATTTTGACATTTAAGCAAATTTTGATTACTAAATAGATATATCTCTGTTAAATATCTTGTAAACCTTAAAGATATTTAAGTTTTCCAAGAAACTAGTAATTGAAAAGAAGTTGAAGAGTGGTAACTAATTATTTATGTGGACTTGGGAAGTATCTTTTTTGAGTTGTATGCGTTATTCTTTTATTTGATTGTAAATGACTAAATATTGCATTGTCCCTCCTTCAAGAAATTGTTTTCTATTATTTTCTTCGCACAAACTCTTTAAAAGTAATCTCCAAGAATAGACACTGCTATTTTGACGTTCTCATATGCTTGGATTTTTTTTTTTTTTTCTGTATTTGAACTCTTATAGGAAGTTACTGAATAAATATTATTGATACTGCTAGGGGTGGGCATCGGTCGGGTTCGGGCCAAACCGACCCGAATAACCCGAAACCCGAATTTGCAAGAAATTTAACACCCGAACTGACCCTAACTCCTTATAGGATCCCGAACCGAATAACCCGAAATATTTCGGGCCCCGAACCGAATAACCCTAATTACCCGAATTTTATTTTATTTTTTTAATTAAACCTAATTATACAATATTATGAAAACTATTAAATACATAATTAACATATTAAATATCTAATTAATAAATAGTCACCATATAACATGAAAAATACATAATTAAATACCTAATTAACATACAACTACCTAATTAACATATAATATAGTAACCATATAATATAAAAAATACCTAATTAATATGTTCACCATCTTAAAATGTCCAAATATTACAACAAATTAATAACCCAAATATTATAACAATTAATAATCCAAATATTACAATAAATTCGGTTCGGTTCGGGTTTATATTGATTTTCACCCGACCCGACCCGATCCCGAAATTTTACAAATCCTCGCACCCGAACCGAATTATCCGAATAACCCTACCCGAATTTATATTTCGGTTCGGGTTATTCGGGTCGGTTCGGTTTTTGCACACCCCTAGATACTGCAGTTCATTTTCTCAGTAGTGAAGTGATATTCTTATGTTCGATGAGTTTGTGAACCTAGAAAAAGGGTACAGGAGATATGTCATAGAATTAGTTTCATTGTTTTAAGATTATTTAGAAATATTCTAGAAAATCTTTATTCTGACAAGTTATTTTTGGGTTGGAATAAAGATTGTCGAATGGCTTGCCAATCCTTCCCCTTTTTGGTTATGAACTAGAGTGATGCTTCCATTTTGCTTTTGATTATTTATTTGTTTCATGTGTTGTTACATGATTAGAATTATAGAGAATTGCCAATGGAAGAGCAGCATAATAAGCTAGGACGACTTTAGATACTGAATATTGGAAGACTTCTATTTACTAAGTTGTTCACATGTTATTGCAGGAGGCTCAAGCTTATGCTCAGGAGAATGACCTTTTCTTTATGGAAACATCAGCAAAAACTGCTAGCAATGTCAATGACATTTTCTATGAAATAGGTAACATTAACATTCTTTGTCTAGCTAGAGAGTATGTATCCAGATGATATTTTGTAAAAAAATTAAGGTCATGTGTTTAATCGCTCTCCTTATATAGTTCACGAATAATGTTCCTGAAAGAAATGTCTGACAATTTTTGCCCTTTACTTTTGGGGGACAGCAAAAAGACTACCTCGGGTGCAGCCAGCACAGAACCCATCTGGAATGGTTCTTATGGACAGACCTGCAGAAAGGACGGCAAGTGCATCCTGTTGCGCATAATTATATTGGTAGTTAAGGGAGATCGTCTATAAGGTTCGTCTTATCCTCTCCGATAATCCTCATCGCTTGGGATGTGTATTGATTTGTAAGTAAGAAGTGTAAATGCAAGCTTCCTTTTCTATCAGAGAAATGGAATTTGGATTGGCTTCTTAACCATTAAAATATTCTGGTTTAGTTTTTATTGCATGTTGATACAATTGCGAGCATGGCCTGTTTATTGTAATATTGACCAATAAAAGCTGATTATTATTTTTCTTTGAAGGAAAATTTCATTTTCCCTTGTTTGAGAATTGATTCAAATTCAGTTGGTGTGCTTGGTCATTTCCTATATGCAGTGATATATAATTAGTTCTTGCTCAAGAATTTTTTTTTTTTTTTTTTAAAATCCCTTGTTTATTACCAAATTGGATAGCTTTATCTTCCAAAGTGGGATCAAATACCATAATCACAGTCACATCAAAATTGAAAAAATAAAAGAGAAAAAGAATGGGCATTGTATTAGTTTACGCATAGGAAGTACGTGAAATAGTTTTACTCTAAAAAGTGTTTTCACTTCATTCTCCCTGTGAGTCCATGATCTTTAAGTTATTATAGCCACTCATTTGTGGCCAAATTTAATATACCTTCTACCAGTTTCCTATCAACTTGTCCTGTTGTTATTATTATTATTATTTCATTTGACAATTTGTCTCGTGGTATTTAAGCTTACTGAATAAGCTTGTTCATGCCATAATAATTGTTCCAGTAGCAGTATTGGTAGTAATAGACGAGTTGTTGTTCGTGTTCATATATATATATATATATATATATATATATATATATATTAAGAAATCGTAATTTCAAGTTATTAAAAACAATACAATTATAAATTAGGTCATAAAAAATACATGACTAATCATCATGATCTGGAATTAACTAAGAAAAGTTGTATCTTTTTTTTTTAGATAAAAGATGCTATAGAACGATAATAAGAATCCAGATTGCATTGCAATATTATAAAGAGAAAAAAAATGATTGATGAAGTTCAGCAGATGTCCTAAAGTTGATGATGCGGCTAACAATGGATGGCATTATGAAGAATAACCTTTCCGCCTTTCCCCTCAACACAAAGATAAGACACTGCGTTTTGTAATTAGAAACTTGTTCTTGAAGATTAATTAGAGGTTCCATTTTATTAATTATGTAATTTAATGTTTATGTTCTTCATCAATCATTCCCAAATCAATCTCATAAAATGTCCTTTTTATTTATTTAACTCCTCAATGGGATTATTTACTCTTTTTTGCTTGTAAGAGAAGTATAGTGCCTCTCAGTGGGAGCAACTGTTTTTTTTTTTTAAATCAACTTTATATTAAGAACATATATCATCAAGCAATACATCAAATAATACATTAAATAAGAACGGAGGTGGAAAGAATCACTCTCCACGAATAGATACAGGACTGACTACTTTAACTAATCTATTGCCGTCAGATTTGCTGATCGCTTAACATCTAAAGCTTTTAATAAAACCCACTTTCTTTGAAACCATAATGCAATCAATCCGAATACAAACTCTTGCAAACCCCTTGTCTTTCAACCAACACTTTTAATAATAAATGCTCACTATGAGACTAATTTCTAATTTTGATTTGATTTAATATATATAATATGGTACCAAAATGGTAAATGTGGTCTCTATATTTTGAACAATTATCTTATTCTTGAGCTAGTTTTCAGAGTTGAGCAAATTACAGTGTATTTGAAAATTAGGGTATATTTGAATAGTATATATATTTGCATGCTATAGGCGTTACAGTTAAATTTTAAATTCTCATAAGAACTTGGCATTTAGAATTGTATACTTTTAGTTTTTCTGAACATTATTATTTATTTGTCTTACAGTAAGATTCTGCAATTTGAATTAATAAATGAATTGCTCAAAAAGAGTGGAAAGCACTCAAGTAAGTTTTGAAATTTTTTTTACCACTGTAAAGTGTCCCAATGATGTAAAAAATTTCAAAGGAATAATATCTGTCCCCTCTAAAAGGGATTGGTTGAAAAATCAACTTAATTAGGTCATATTTCAACCACTAATTAAGAGTATTTGGCACCTAAACCATTATTTTCCCTTTTTGACGAACTGGTCCTAACGAATTAAGCAATAAGCAGAAAATATCATAATTAACAAGCTAAGAAGATATATATGAATTATTTCTTCTTCTTTTTTTAAAAATAAAAATAAGTATAATTATGTAGGTTTTAGAATTGAGCTTCTTCTCCCCACCATCTGCTCTAAACCCTACCATGTCTCATATTTTATGAATAGGACATGTAACATCATGACCCTTTAGCATTTATTTTAATGTATTTTCTTTACATTTAGGCTTAGCTTGCTCCACCCGCATGCTTTTTATGCCTTTTTTCTTGATAAAGTTCAAAAAAAAGTTAAGGTTAACATACTGTGCATGACTTTTTATATTCTCTTATTCATTTTAAATGCTAATTAAACTCATAATCTAAAAATCTTTTCTTCTTTCTTAATTTTATATTTCGTATGCCTCCATGTTAGTTAGTAGATAAACTACGTAGTTGATGCACTAAATAATATAGTGGCTACTAATTAACAATTTGGCCTCCTTGATTAAATAATTAGTTAGTTTGATTTGTAGACATTAGATAAAGAGTTTTATGAGAACGATATAAACTCATAAAACAATAAGCATAGAATTCTTCAAATGCTAATCACCAGACTATAATAATTGAGATTTCACTGTTTGTGATATTGCAGCAGATTTTATTTATAATTGAATATTTATCTATAGATATGTGGGGGAGAAATTATTCCGGTTTTTACGGCATGGTGGCTGGTGTACCCAGCAGCCAATCTATTCTTTGCCAATGAAATTGAGAAACTTGAAGTTTCATATTTTCATGTCCCAGTTATATACTAATTATTATAATAACGTACTGTCATATATATATATATTTCTTTTTTATTTTGCAAACATAAATTTTCCCAGATTATCAATAAAGTTATTGCAGAGATTTTGTTTAATGAATTAACACTTTTATCAGCTTGATCGAACAATATAAAAAAGGATTCATGAAATAAGAGAAAGCAAGTTATCATATATATTAATTTTAATAAATCTCATATGCCTAATTATATATAACCATAATTAATCAGAGTTCTCATTAAAGAATAAAGATGCAAATATCAATCAAAGTTGAAATATACATTCCCCACCATAACCATATAGCGCTATCGATGTGTCATTTCATAATTATGATAAATAATCACAACTATAAGTCATAAAGAGAAGAAGATATAATGTTTATCTTTAGATTTAATCATAATGAAATATAAGAGAGTAGTAAGTGACCCTTTAACCGATCCTTCCTTCAAGGAAGGTCCCAAAGCATAAAAAAAGGCAAACAATGCTAATCCTAACGCAATGTGTAGTGGTTGGAGGGGGCCATTCCCATGTTCTCAAGTGCATTACACCCTTCATTATGGCCTTCTCACTTTCTATAATCCCATTTTTCACACATTTTATTAAACTTTCGGTGTACCCTTTAATATTTTTGTCTAGAAAATTAACATTCTCTGTACCTAAATTAACAATAACATCTAACCACTCTAATTAACAATCCTTCTCTACCTCCTACTTTTTACTTCTTTTAGCAGGATATATATGAGCTTGGAGCTTAGCATAAAATGGCAGTTAGTTCTGTACTAGTTCTTTTTTCTTTTCAAATAGAAGGAATTTGACTGAAACTCAAACTCGACCCCCTGCAATCCCTGATATATAGTCCTACACTAATAACTCCAAGTACCACTAAACGAAGGCTTATTGGTTAGTCTTATACTAGTAAGTAGTAATGAACTAAAAATCAAACTAGTAATTGTTTAATAGATAGTTGTTATTAGTTGAGAATTGAATGGTGATAAGAAGGAAGGGATGAGTGTTCACAAGTTGAGGGTATGATTGGATGATGAAACAAGGCTCGTGGGTATTCTCAACTTTTGCACTATTATTTATTTAATTAGAGTTTGAAGAGTTTTAAAAAAGCAAAGGTCCTCACTTGTGACCCCATTTCAAAGGGGCAAGCAAAAAGGAAGAGTTAGGAAAATTTTTAAAAAAAAAAACAGATGGTAAAGAATAAGCATGACTAATTTAAAATAAAAAAGAAAGAAAGCAAATGAAAGCTGTCAATAATCTCTTCCCTCCTTTCTTTTTAAAAAACCATCAATCTTAAATACTATACCTCTAAAGCCATTATAGTTTAGTTAGTATAGCTCTTCATCAACCTCGAGATCTAATACAAACATTGAACTGAAAAAAAAATGAAAGCAAGAGAAACTGTTAAAGGAGCTCCTTCGGCTGATCTGTTAGTTTGTTTTCCTTCTAGAGCTCATTTAAAATTATTGCCTAAGCCTATTTGTAGCCCAGCAAGAGCATTAGAGGCCACCAAGCGCCACCAGAGCCACCGTATTAACCACCACCACCCCCACCGCCTAAAGAAGTCTAGCACTAGAGGTGGTGGCGGTGGCCAAGCTAGCCCTCTCTTATGGGCCAAAAACAAGCAAATGGGGACGGAGATCGCGGAGCCAACATCACCCAAAGTGACCTGTGCTGGGCAGATCAAAGTCAGGCACAAGGAAAGTGCTTGCAAGAGCTGGCAATCAGTGATGGAAGAGATTGAGAGAATTCACAATACCCGGAAAATCAAGAAAAGATCAAGTTGGATTGATTCTTTCGGAATCAAGAAAGATGTAATGCAATTCTTGACTTGTTTAAGGAACATAAGATTCGATTTTAGATGCTTCGGGTCCATTCCTCAGTCAGATATCACTACAGATGACGATGAAGTAGATGAGGAATTAGAAGAATATCAAGAAAATCATGGCGGAGCAGAGGGAAGCCATGAAAATGAAGCTTCAAGAACCATGTTCTCTAAATGGTTCATGGTTTTACAAGAGAATCAAAACGATGAGTTCTGTAAAGAAAAGAGAAAAGAGAAAGAGAACGTGAGGTCTTCTTTTGATAATGAGTCGATTGCTGCACCTTCTGTTCCTCCACCTAATGCTCTGTTGCTTATGCGGTGTCGTTCTGCTCCCGCCAAGAGCTGGATGCAAGAAGAAGAAGAAGAAGAAGAAGAGAAGGAGAATAAAGAAAAAGAAGAGAAGAAAGGAAAGAATTTAAAGGCATTAATAGAGGAAGAGAAAATAAATGCAAAGAAAGATAAAAATAAGTTGGTGGTGATGAGATATGATTCCGATTATTACAAAATTTCATCAGATATAGCAAAAGAAACATGGGTCGTTGGTGGAATGAAAGATCCATTATCAAGAAGTCGAAGCTGGAAGAGATGATGAACTTAATTTCAAGTAATTTACAATTTTCTCCTGGATTTAATAATTTAATCTGTATCAGTATTAAGTTTTTATGAAATTTTCTTTCTGGGTTCTTGTGTGGGAGTTGGGAAATCCAATCCTGAAATTTGAAGTTTGAATTACGTTTTGTACAGCTCTTAAAGTTCCTTCCATTTTCCTGGAAAGGATTTTGGTGCATGCCATGTATATTATGTGTTGCACTTGCTTACCTGATTACATCAATTACTGAATTCAGAATCTCATTATTATTATTATTATTATTTTTCTGTTCTCTTAATTCTAGGGTTGTTTATGATAATATAATTTGCTAAAGCAATAATATTTGCACGTGTGTGAGTATGCAGAGAGACAATTAGAATATCACCTGCAATTTGACCTTAATTCCCTGACCGCCGGTCTCCCCCATGTCTCTCGATTTCGGAATTCATATTATGCAAAAGCCTCTTTTACGGTTTTACCCCCCATTTTTTTGGATTTCTTACATTAATTCTCATGTTATCAATTTTACATTTTAGTTTTGTTTCGCCTTAAATATCTCATTAAAAATCTGAAAGTAAAGTTTACATATTTACTATTTTTAATAGAGTTGTAAATTTAGTTTTTACCGTATAAAATCAAACGAAATACTTGAAATTAAAAAAAGATAATTCAGACCATTACTAATATATTTTTTAAAAAATCAAAAATTTCTAATTTTTTTTTTAATTTCTATATTAAGGCAAGATTGATTATTTAAAGTGAACACATAGTAAACTACCATCGTTTGAATTCCACTTAAGATCAAGGCTAAATAAAAAAAAAGAATAAATGAAGTAGCTAGGTAATTAGATTATTATGAGATTAGCTTTTTCCCCATTCTGCATAAGAAAGGGGCAATAAAACAAAACTCTATGCACTGCAATTCACATGTTTAGCAACTGAATTCACTTTATAGTCCTCTGATCATCAGATTTTAATATTGAGATCTTTTGTTCAAATAAAAAAAAGAATATTGAGATCTAGAATATCAGCAAAGAGAACGCTCGCTAGGTCCATGGACCATAATCATGTGTCATGGTTATCTTCAATAATTTGCCCTAATTTATGCTCTCTGTCACCTTACAATATCAAAACAGACTTAATTAAGATGCTGAAAATAGAGGATGATCAAATTAGATGGATTACATAATCTCGGATAAGATTTACAGTATATGCCATGAATATCATCAAATTATCTTCTCTTCTTGTGCTTATCCAATCCAGACTTTTATCGTTTCAGTTGCTATTTATTTTTTTATTTGGTCAAAAAAAGAAGCTTGAGATTGACTAGAGAAATAGAGGAGGAAAGGAGGGTACAAGGCCTACAACAAGAGTAGGCTCTTATAGTAAAAGTCACATAATTTGGCTTTCATTGATGGATTGGATTTGTATGGATGAGAATATGGTAGGGATGGATTGGATTGTAACCAGAAAACTGATCTTTAGCCTTCTACTTCTACCCCAACTACACACTACTCTAAGTTCCTGTCCTCCAAAAAGCTCTGCTGCCAGGCCTTCCAGTTCTTAAAAAATAAATAATAATACTAATAAAAGAGTGGTTTCAGTTTTGTTACCATACTATGGCTCCAGAACATGATGATTTAATATTATCAGTAGGGCTGTGGTTTCAGTTTTGTTACCATACTATGGCTCCAGAACATGATGATTTAATATTATCAGTAGGGTTGAGCAGAACAGAATCAAAATCGAAAATTGAACTGGATGAATTTTATTTCATTTGATTATATTTTTTTAATTTTCTATCAATTTGGTTTTGAACCAAATTAAAAATGTGATTTATTTGGTTCGATTCAGTTCAATCTGTAAAATTTAAAAATCAGATATACCGAACCGACTAAATTAATGAAAATACATTTTTAATTTATTTTATGTATTTATATTTTTGTTCTTACTACATGGAAAATATATAAATATTTTTTTTAAAAAAAAAAAGCACTTTTCTTGTTTTTGGTTTAAAAAATCTTTTGCTTCTCAGTTAAACTCCTATGAAGTCAACTTGAGATTTAAGTTAAAATTTTAATCATAATTCTTAAATTGAATCTCAAACTTGGTAGTATATATATATATATATATATATATATATATATATATATATATATATATATATATATGCGTGCTGTATTTATGTTTGATTATTTGATTTTGTATTTTATGTGTAATTTTGATTAGTATTTATTAAAAATAAAATATGATGAATTTATTTCTATTATTTCTATTTTAGTTAACTTAAATGTTTTTATTTCAATAAAAACATATTAATTTAATTTATAGACCTAAAAAGATTTAAAGCCCAATAAAAAAATTTATAAAATCTAGATCAGATAAAACTGAATCAAACTGACCAAAATTTATTAGATATATTCGGTTTGAATTCTATAAAATTTGATTTGCAGTTCGGTTTTTATTATTTATGCTATTTGGTTCTCGGTTTATTCGGTTCGGTCCAAAACCGAACTGAACCGACAAAATTAACAGCCCTAATTTATCTGTAATTTTATCTGCTACATGTCTTGAATTGATAATACTGAAGTTATAAGATAGAGTTATAGAATAAAGCATGAGGATACAGAATAGTTTGAGAATATTTGAGAACCGCATTTCTATATACAAAAACACAGTAACAAAGCATATGAATTTATGAAAAATCTTTACACACCGGAAATTTCTTTTCATTCTTTTTGGGCTTTTTTCCACACACTGAACTAAATTAAATAAATAGAGCATCAGCAAACTGATTGTTTGCCAAGACAGCAGAGGGAGGCAGAATAAAGAATGCCCATCAGCATCATATCCAAAGTACTCATTAATAATAATCATAATAATAAATCATCCCCAATTTATCTCTTCAATTTGTTTAATCTTCCATGAAGTCAATCGATTCCTTCTTTTATTTATTTTATCTCTTTTTCCGCTTTTATCAAAGTTGCAGACCAGATGCTGCTTTCCATATTAATTTTGACATGGCTCTTCATTCTTCTCGTAAAAAAATGGAATTAATTTCTTTAAATATGCATAAGCATATTTAAATAATTTGTCTTCAACTGCTGTACAATTTGACTGATTTTTCCAATAATGCAGGATTATTGCCTGGAATTTCTTTAACTCTTGATCCATTCTTGTATATCTTGAAGGATGGAAGAGATGTTACTCTCTCTGACTTTGCTAAATAAGGGTGTTCTTCTACCTCTACCTGAAATAATTAGCACAACCATTTAATTATTAGCACTTAATTGTAACTTCCTTTATTTTGTGTATACAAAAATGTCAAATTAAAAACAGTCCAAATTCAGCATTAGGAATGCTGAAATTAGGGAAGCTAAAAGCCCATAATTGAGGGTTAATTGACATATATAGGATTTACAACAGTCCATTGCTTTCTACCAGAAATTATCTTTTGAATGATTGAGATTACTGATTAATTATGATTACAGAACAGTTTGATAGTACTACTGTACAATCATATCCCAGTCTGTGATTGTACTGCCAATAATTATTAATAAACAAATGCTAACCGCAAAATTAGGGTCATTAGCGTATTTCAACAAAATAATAATAATAACAATAATTATAATTGCAGCAGTATTTTCGGACAGACAAACCTTAAGAAAGTTGACAGATGGGAAGCTCTTGCAAACTTGCTCCATCAAATTCAACACTTGCATATGATTCTCTTTGTTGCAAAAAAGCACCACTGACATCCCTGTTAAATGCCAATTGCACATACAAGATTTAAATTTAAATAAACAAATTAACTCTCTGTATCCGTAGGCAGAGTAGAAACTGCATGGACTTACCGGGGGAAGTTGCAAAGTATCTAAATTGTTCATTGCTTGATATGAATACTAAATTAGAACCAAATTTCAGATCCTTAGTGTCTTCGCCGCGTTGTTTCTTTAGCTGAATCTTGGCCTCAAACAAACCTCTGCCCACTTCCTCATCTGCTGGACTTTCCCTAATCAACATTTCATAATCTTTAATTGAATCTTCCCATCTTTCCATCTATATATGACAACAATACATAATGAAAAAGGGTGCAAAAAATAGATAAATAAAATAATATGAAAAAAGAAAGAAAGAAAGAAAGAAATCTTACCTTGGCATTGGAATGAGCCCTTCTTAGCCTGGCCTTGCTGTAGTTAGGCTGCAGCCTAAGAGTAATGGTGCAGTCCTCCCCAGCTTTTTCGAATTGATCAAGCTTAAATCGACAAGCTGCTCGGTTGCATAGTAAAATTGAGTTATAAGGATCATGTTCTAGTCCTTCACTATATGCAATACATGCCTCGTAGAATTTGGATGCCTTGTACAGCAGATTGCCACTCAATCTAGCAGATGCTACTGCTCTAGCTGTTTTCAAAACTGTGTTGACCTCTCTGTTGCTGGGGTCGAGTCGAGCTGCTTGCTCAGCTGCTGCTACAGCATCCTCAAACCTATGAACCCACAATCACTTTCTTTATCATATTCATATTAGCCTTATACCAAAAAAATAAATAAATAAAGTTTAACCAACCTGCCAGCAGCCAGGTAAACCTGTGCTCCAATCATTAAAAGATGAGATGTAGTAGCTAGGCCAAAGCATTTAGTGCAAGATTCAACACTAAAATTCGGTCCCCTTCGATAGGCTTTGTAGGCCTCTTCATGTCTTTGAAGTTTCAATAAGGCCTCAGCTTGCATTATATAAACCTGTGTATATAATAACAAACAGAATTAACCTGATTAATTCAAAAGTTTGAAGTAATTCATTAGGCATAGTTATATGCAAATCAGACCTTTGGAGATGAATCAGCACCAGAGGAAATCGTCCGGTCAGTCTCCTTTAGCAGAGTATTCCATTCGTTTAATTTTCGAGCTTCTATGCACCAGTTAAGGTGCTTCTGTAAGGCCTCAGCTTGTGCAATATCTTCAGAATCAGCATACGCCCCTGCTTGTTTATAGTGATACAATGCTTTCTCTGCTTCTCCTAGTCTGAAACAATTCATGTTTCTTCATTGATACGTACACTAATGTTTCTAACCTTATTTAAAAAGTATAAATGTATAAATTACCTGACGTATAGAGATGCTAAACGCTGATGAGGTCTTTGATAAGAAGGATCAAGCCTAATAGCTTCTTTACACTCACCAACAGCATCCATAAGGCGGCCTAATCCGATCAAAGCAGCACTTCTATTACTCCGATAAGTTGCCTTACTCGAATCCAGAGCAATTGCTCGATCATACAAGCCCAATGCCTCTTCAAATCTTCCTTGCTTGTATTTAACATTCCCCATATTTTTCAGAACCTCAGGATCCATTCTGTTGGACGGGCTTTGAGATTGTCTAATCTCCCCGCTAGACTGCCTCACAATGTTGCCCATAACAGCACCATTACCACCAAGTTTTCCCAATCTAGGAGTAATGGAGTTTGAGTTTGCCTCCTGAACATTCTTATGACTATTCCCAAGCTGTCTCAAGTTCCCCAATTTGCCTATTACCATTATATTGCTCGAAGAAGCTCGAACAAGGGCTTTATTATCTTTGCTTTGTTGATTATTTGTTGCTAAAATCATACTAAAATCTTTGAGATCACTTGTGGAGTTTCTTCTCAATTTAGCTGCATTGGTGTGTGACATTTTTAATTGGACAGAACTTGAGGATGATGTTGAGCTTCTTGAAGCTTCTAATGATTTTCTGCCTTCATTCTTCTGGTGAGAAGCCACCATGACGCTATGGCTTCGGTGTTGTTTTTGGACTGATTCCGGTGAAGTTTTATCCAGAATGGCAACATCAGATTTGCTTCTCTGCTTCTTTGAATTACGAATAGGAGGCCTTTTTGAAGTATCAGTATTGTTGGCGGTCTCCGTTGGAAGTGAATATACACATGTTTTGCGTTGCCAGAAACTCCGGCGATGGAGAATTCCTCCGATGAAGCCACAACCCATTTGGTGCTCCATCGGATAATTAGCCATTTCTGCCATACTTCACTCAAATTCTATTATCTTTTGCTCTATAAAAACAGAGGAATGGCTTATACTTCCAAACCCAGAAAAAGATTTTGTCAAATAGTTAATGTTAGCATGATCAACGTAAAAAAATGAGAAAAAAATGAATAATTTGAAATTTATTAGCAAAAAAAGAAAGATTGAAGGGATTTAGAACGAAGAGAAAATGATGAATGGCTTGAAGATGAAGGGTAGAGCATCCTTAGAAGGTGAATATAGATATGTATATATAAAGTCACAATAAGCTCATGGAGTGGCTTCCAAGAAACTAACTTTATATCTTTTTTCTTGAAGTATTGAGATTTGGGGTCTCAACTTAAAAAGAAGATCATATTGTGTACATAAGGGAACATTCTGTTCATAAAAATAAATTTTAATTAACTCTTTTTTTTTTTTTTTTAATGTTAAAAAAGCAAAATTGTGTGCTCATAATTATAATGCAAAAACAAACAAAAGGGAATTATTCTTCTATTCAAAAATTGCAACTTAATAAAATAGAGTTTAAATGCTTATAAATACAGAATACCTCTGTACACAACCTCTTTGGTCCCATGCTTGTTAAAATTGGGTAAATAAAGGATTGCTGCATGTACCATGAAATTATCATGGCTAATGCGTTACATATATACATATATATATAGCTAGAGAGATTCTTTTTATTAAATAAATATGGTGAGTGGCTTCTTTTCAAAGATTTATTGTTTTAGCTCTCCATTTCTTTAGTGTTATTATTGAACTTCTTCTTGACATTAAGCACATGCATAAACTGCTACAAAAGAGAGAAAATTTTAATCAAAAAGAAAAAATACATTTTTTAAAAAAAAAAAAAACTTTGAATAATTAATGCTTTTTATGTAACATTTATCTCTAACTTTTATTTTTATCCAAATAGTGAATTTTGGTTTGTTTTGATTAAAACAGTCTGTTTTCGAGTATCATAAAAATGCAAAAATTTAAGATTTTTTATATTTTTTATCTTTATGACTATTTGTATTGACTCTTCACGAAATTATAATTAAATTCAGTTGCAAATCAAGATTCTTAAACCAACACAATAAATTAATAATAAACAGCATGGCTGGCAACAACTGCCTCTCATGGAATTACCCTAACAGTGTTGTTCAAAAAGGGATTTACCCTAATAGAATAAAGACTCGGGGTGAAATAAAAAATTTGTGATGGCAATTGAGAATTATTGGTGTGTACGAGGTTTGACCTTAGTGAGATGGTGTTTTTTATTTATTCAATCATCTTTGTAGAATCATATTAACTCCTCTCGAAATTAAAGAATCATTAACTTCTAAATCAAATGCTAATTCAAACTAAAGACCTCTTAATTCATGGCCATAATATTACTAAACATAAAAGAGAAGGTGTGGACCACGGGAACAGCTGTTTGCGTTCTTTTTTGGACCAGAATTTCTGTTTTTTTCCCTCCAACCCAAGACTCTATTCTTTTGCTTTGCAGCCGTTTTACATTATTGTATCTAAGTTGGTGGGAATTGTTGGTTGTCGTTTTATTTCATGTAAAGAAAAAGAATACACTTTGAACGTTCAAGTATGCAAAAGAGACCATTTGTCTATGGCTCGACCGTGAACCAGGTGCCTGTCGGTTACACCAGTCGGTGCCGGCTAATAACTAGCTACTCTTTACAACTGACTCAATTGCCTATTCAACGCCCCCATTGCACGGCACTACAAATATTAGTTCTTTATGAAACAAAGAGAGAGATGAAACAGCCCATTAAATTTTTATGTTTTAAAATTATTACTTACACATAGTTTATAAGCTTTCATCAAACAAGTCAATGATTAATAACCATTTAAAAAGAAAAAAAGAACCGAGACTATAATTTTAGATGATATAATCCAAATCAGATCAGCGTGGTTCAAGTTTTCTGGAGGCTGAAATTAATTAATGCTTAATCACAAAGTAAAAGATTGAAAGTTGTATTGGAGGTGATGAATTTTGTTTCAGAATCCCCGGGCCAGTTCAACCCGCAACACATTATTATATGTGTTATCATGCCGTATTAGATAATTAGCTTTATTTAAACTCGATTTAAATTTTCAAAATAATGGTTCTGTTCATTAGAAAATAAGAAATACCATCCATAAAGATGTAGCTAATATTATGAAGAGTTTAATATTCTAGATCTTGATGAGTTGACAAATTAAGTGAGATTATAAATTAATTAGACCTGGTTGCATGCTATTAAATGTCAACTTATGTAATGATCCAATCATGTGATTTAAGGATCTTGTTAATCTTAATCACCTAATACCTTGATTAAAACCTGATAATAAGGTCAACTAATTAAATCAGGAAATCTTTAACGTGCAATGATGGGTGTTGGATATCGCTAGCTAGCTGGATATTTATTTCCCCTTCCGAATATAATTTCATACAAAAAAGGCACTAAAGTGTAATTAATAATTTTTATTTTGCAATGCGTAGGAGAACTCCAATGAATACATGAAGTTGCCGACAAAAAAGGAAATTTCCTTCGATCCCTTCATTCAGTATTGAGGGAAAGGGATGAAAATAGTACAAAATCCTTATCAGATTTTAATTAGTACTCCTGCCTGCCCCAAAGATTTAATCAAAAAGTAAGTCAGAGTTTACGACTTAAAAAGGGCAAAAAGACCACTCCTATCCTATCTACCTCCATCTGTCTCCACATAAGATTTTATAATACAACGTAGAAAAATAGCTTTACCCAAGTACAAAAGGCATATCATAACATTATATAATATGACCCAAGTTTTAATTTACACCTCTCAATAAAATTGGGATCTTCAAGTTACCCGCTATTTATCATAATCTTCCATATTAGTATTATAATTATAAATCATTGACTTCACCATTTTCTTATGATTCAAGTGATGATATTGTTGTTGCATCATCATAACCAGCTGGGGATTGGAATCATATAACGTTCATTTGATATCGGAACTTAATTAGAAAGAAATTGAGGGATTTTTGGAATGTACAAACAAATCCATAAGTCTCCTATTTCTAACTATTTATGTCACTATCTCTCTCACACACACATGACGAATAATTTAATATGGGGTTTTTTTTTAGTTTGGTGTGAAATTGAAAAAAATTAGGGAGATTGGTGCTACAGGAAAAGTAATTGGAAAAGTGGTGTGCCGAAAAACGGCATATATTATTGACGTTTTCTGAAATAGAGAGGCTCACGCAGAAAATGAGTAAAGTTGCCAGAAAACGGCACTCATTGGTGCCGTTTTCTGGCAAAAGGATTTAATTTTTTTTTTTTTATTTTTTCAGGCGCAAAACGGCACCGTTTTGCGCCTGGAGAGGTGAGCGCCAGAAAACGGCACCATAAGGTGCCGTTTTCTGACGCAAGAGGTGGGCCAGGCCAGTCAGAAAACGGCACACTTATGTGCCGTTTTCTGACAACAAAAAGGCAAAAAATAAAAATTTGATAAGCTAATTTTTGGAAATAAAATAATAATAATAAAGTATATGTTAAGAGAAAATATAAAATGAACTTCACCTTTCTAAAATCCTAATTTAATCATAACTCTTAGATATAAGTGTGGTAAAAATAGTGCCTGTGCCGTGTATCCATTTTTCCTAATAAAATAATAAATATGTTAGTTTAGACTAATATTCAAATAATAGAAAATTATTTAGCCTAAAAAAATTTATGCTGATTTACATAAATTTAAATATGTAATAATTCAACTTGGCTTTAATGTTTTCCAAAAATTAGCTTATCAAATTTTCACTTTTTGCCTTTTTGTTGTCAGAAAATGGCACACTTATGTGCCATTTTCTGACTGGCCTGGCCCGCCTCTTGCGTCAGAAAACGGCATCCTATGGTGCCATTTTCTGGCGCTCACCTCTCCAGGCGCAAAACGGTGCCGTTTTGCGCCTGGAAAAATAAAAAAAAAAATTAAATCCTTTTGCCAGAAAACGGCACCAATGGGTGGCGTTTTCCGGCAACTTTACTCCTTTTCTGCGTGGGCCCCTCTATTTCAGAAAACGTCAATAATATGTGCTGTTTTCCGGCACACCACTTTTTCAATTACTTTTCCTGTAGCACCAATCTCCCTAATTTTTTTCAATTTCACACCAAACTAAAAAAAACCCCATTTATATGCTTAAAAAGGCTAAGCACCTAACCTTAAGGAGTAATCTACATAGCAGGTGGGTATGCTTTTATAGAATTTTCATTTCTATGTCATACTAGGAAGAAATAATTAATGTGGAACATATATTAAAATCCGTAATAGCTTATATAAAAAAATATGAGACAACTAAAACAATAATGCACCAATAATTGTCTTCATTATTTCTCAAATATCATCTTCACCTCTTAATTGTTGCTCAATTTCAAATTTTCCTCTTACAAATCATTCAATTAAGGGTTACCTAATAATAATATTCTTATTACTGGATGCTTAACATTATACCAGATTTTTAGCTGACGTGGGTTTATCATCCAATCATGCATCAATAAATACACACATATATATATATATGGCAAATCGGAAGAGAGAATAAAGTGAGATAGAAAAAAAAATAGTAAAAGAAAGATATATATAAGAAAAAGGAAAAAAAAAAGATATAATCTTTTAAATTACAGCCTTTGTTAGTTGTGGATTTTACTTGGATTGAAAAGTGATCTAAGCAACCATTCTTTCCTTATCAATTCAACATTTTGAAGAATGTTGTAAATTTAGGGTTTCGCAGAGAATTTAGAAAAGTATTAAAAGCGTTTTTGAACTTTCGAACAAAAGAGAAAATCTCATTTGGATTTTGAGCATTTGATTTTTTCCAACAGTACCCAATGCTATATAGTAATTAAGTCGGAGACAGGTGGATACCATGTCGGCAATTTTTCACCTGATACTTGCCAGCAGGACATTGTTATAAAATAATCCTTATTAGTTGAGTGGCTTTAAAAATGAAAAGTGAAATTAAAGGAAGATTAAGAGGTGAAGATTATTTTTGAGGAATGGCGTATGTAATTTACCGTCAATGACCAACACGAAGGGCTGTAATTGTTTTTTGCTTGACAATCATATTTTTTAAGGAGTTATCGTTGCTCCGCTCAATCCCAAGTAAAATCAAATCACAGGGAATCGTATGAAATTGAGGTACAAAAGTGGTGGCGAATCAAAGTTCTAATTGGCTAGTAAATAAAGTAAGGTTATTAAATAATAAAAAAGGAGACTGTCTAATTTATTAGGACAAGTCATAATGGTAGCCAGTAATGACAAAGAGTGGGGCATTACCCTCCATAATGTATGGTGGAAAAGATATAATACAAATTTGAATGTGATAGAAGATAATATAAGTAAATAAAAAAGGATTAGCAAGGACGGCAACTTGGTTGGGATGCTTTCAAACTTTTGGATGGCAGGTATTTCACTTAAATTTAAGTCATCTGTACAATCACATAGAGTTCAATCAGCATTCAAATTCCACCCTTTTAAAAAATATAATTTTATATGAAAAAAAAAAAAGAGTCATATGCATATATATCAGGTACTTGTCATTGAATATTTACTCGGAATCATATATATCTAAACAATAAATATTCATTATCAAATACAGACGGAAGAATATCTTTCCAAAAAAGTGTAAAATTGTCCATTTATATATATATATATATAGTTGATGGAAGATTAGTATGTACAGTCTACGTTTGAATTAATGATTTAGGAAATAGTATTTTTTTTATTTCCCAGGAGATATTATGATTTTTTTTTAGTTCATAAGACTAATCAGTATTTAAATTTACAATTTATATAAGTGATGTTATCCAAAAGACTTATATTTTGAATTTCAAAAAAAAATGTTATTAAGTCAAAATGTTTCTTTTCTTATTATTTTTTGGCAATGAATCGAAGAGGACCTAAGCAATAAATATTAATTTAGTTATTCCAATTGTATTATAGAGTTGTAAAACCTCAAATTCAAATCTTCATGGATCATCACCCCTTAAACAAAGAGTGTAAAAGTATAAAGCAACAATAAATCAACTCAATTTTATATATATATATATATATATATATATATATATATATATATATATATATATATATTAGCATATAAAAAATAATAAAAAAGTGAGGATTGGGATGCAATAGGTGGAAAGAGTAGAAAGTAAGGGGAGTGGAAGGTGAAGCACATGAAAATGAGCGTAGAAATTGCAAAAGACTTTGGATTGAAGGCTTGAAGTTAGGAGAGGAGAAGGAAATGAAATGAAATGAAATTTTAGGATGCGTAAGGATTGCTGCCCTGGATGCACGTGCATTATACGTAAAGGAAAACATGTTGTCACGTGATCCAACGTACGCCTCCCAATTTCCCAATTCTTTAGGAATAAGCTTCTCATTGTCATTGGGATCATCCCTCTACAAGACATTCTGTCTACTGATGCATGCCTTTTTCCCTCTAATTTACAAACTTAATCTAATTAATTAACAACATTATCGTTACAGATATTTTGCTGGTATTATATATATATATTTGGACATCACATGCTCCACTTGCTGCCATTACTCAAAAATCAACCAGAAAGCCAAACATCATTCATCCTTTTGGTGACATTTCTGCATGGGATTTCCACAATTATCAACCAATTAACCCTCAGAACCTGGAAAAAAGAAAAATGGTAACTTGTAACAGAAGTTATTGCAGATTAGTAATTTATTATGTGAATTTAACAATAGTTTAATATTATTTTGAGTTGTCTAATATATGGACAGCTTTGACAGCTAGCCTTAGAATGATGCCACCAACTCGTGACTTTAATGGAAATAAGTTTCATGTTCATAGTTAAACCCAATTTCGCGGCCTTACAATTGGCTAACCTATTATTGCAATAATATTGGTCACGTGTTTGCTTTAACAATAAACAGAGAAACCAAAATCATACGGCCAGGTTAATGATTTTAGAATTTTAGTGCATTTTATGACGTTATTACCAAAACAAACATCCAACATGTTCTGTCAAATGGCTGCAACAAAATCTTCTCTCGGGGAAACTGTATTTTCAAGCTTTAAAATAATAATAAGACTTATTAATACCTATTTTTATCCTCAAATTTGGGAAAAAAAAAATTACATACCTAAATTTTATTAACAAGTTAAATTTGACAAAAATGCACAAATCTCCCTCTAAATAAAACAAAAATCACTGTCACATAATACATTTAGTGCAACACATTCTCAATAACGAGTGTAAAATTACATTGTATTAGAATGTTTAAACTGTTGCAGTAATTTAAGATAGTAAGAACAGATTAGCGCTAGTGAAACTATTGCTATGGAATATTTATAACAATTTTTTATCACTGTAATTACTCATTTTGTCGTAGTGTATGAACTTTGAAATATGTATATTACGCCTAATCAATTATTAAATTTATTGTTATTAAGAGAAATAAAATGAAATGAAAATTAAAAAAGATAGGATTAGTGAAGAAACATGCAAAAATGTCTAAAAGGAGGAAAAACGGATAGGAAAATTTGAGTTTTTGTGGCTTTTATTTTGATCACATGCTTCACACAAAACAATAGCTTTATAATTTGTCACCTTATGAGGAGGTAATGGATGTAGTTTTGTCAAATTCAGGTGAGTAACAAAGTGCTTGTAGGATTGAGTGTGTAAATGATTTTTTAATATGGAAATAATTTATTTATTTATTAGGCTTAATAATCTGAGACATAGCCCATTGGGCCATTTCCAACCTAACAGGCCTCCTTCAAAGGTCCAAAATTTCTTCTTTGGATCCGACTTGTATATATCCGTTATGGCCGAGTAAAACGCTACATGGAATTTGGACCTACATTGGGCTGAACCCAAATCTAATCGAGCCTGTCTTTGGCCCAGTCTAGTTGCAATAGCTCAGTAACTTGCCCCCTTTTTCTTTGAATAATTCATCCGATCGATTTGGGCTTGTTCTTGTAGTCCTTCTATAAAAAAATTTGGTAGGCTTCAATGTGGTCCGCATTTTTTTTTCTCCAAGTGATCCGCAATTATTGGGATTTTGCTTTTACTTGCATTTACATTTGGTTAAACCCATTTGGAGGCATTCGAACTTATCTAAAAAATTTATTTAAACACTTGAACACAACGTAAGACCGAATAAACACTTAAATCGCCTAATTACGATATTTTTAAACACTCAAACTATCTAATTTCGATATTTTTAAATACAAAATTCAGATAAAGCACAGCAAAACTAGCGTGTAAGTATCACCCTCCAGGAATAATCGACATGTGCCAATTATGGCATGCATGACCAACATCATTTTTTTCCATGGTTATTAAAATCGGGCCGGACCGACCGGTTGAACTGCGAACCGATTGCATAACCGGTTGGTTTAACTGCATAAAAACCGGATTGATAAAAAACCGGATTGAACCGGCCAAAACCGGATCTAGTTTAAAATAATTAATAAAATAAGTATTTTTTCATAAAAATAAAAAATAAATAATCTAATAAATTTTATTTAACAAATAATTGATTTTTTTACTATTTAATCACATTTGAACTTAATAAAAATAATATAATTATTTAATAATTCAATAGAATAAAAATTGAATAAATTATTAAAATTTGTGAACTTAAAGATAATTTTTTATTTTTTTTAATTTCACCTATAGTTATTAAATTATTTAATTTTTAAATTAAAACTCATAAAATAAAATATTTTAACAGAAAATAACTAATCAAATAATAATTTAAAAAAAATAAAAGGTGAAAAAATATTATTACTAGTATATTTGAGGTATGTGTTAAATATTTTGATTGATTTTTTTTTGAGTAGTAGTATTTATAAAAATTATACTAATTAATAATATTTTAAAAAATAGAAAAAAAATTCGGTTGAACCCGGTCGAACCACGAACCCTCAGTCTTGACGGTTCTTTATCCAGTCCGGTTTCAATAACATTGTTCTTTTCTCTCCTCCTTTCTCTGTCTATCAGTCTCACCCTTCCCCCCTCCTCGTCTCCGCCACCTCCACAAGTAGCCATCGAATGCGTTGCCGGCTTTCTTTTCTTCTCTCTCTAACGAGCGATAGCAGCAGCCCCACTGATCTCGTTTCTAGCTTCGGATGCAGCCCCACCGATCTCGTTTTTCCCTGCCCGCTAACCATCGATCTCATTTCTAGCTTCGGTTGCAGCCACACCGATCTCGTTTTTCCTTGCCGTTGACCACCGATCTCGTTTCTAGCTTCGGTTGCAGCCCCAACGATCTCGTTTTCCCCATGCCGCAAACCACCGATCTCTTCCACTATAAGTGGTTGCTGGGAGGTGAAGCTTTAATTGCCAACAACCTAAATCTTTATTGTCTTAGTTTTTTTTTTTTTTTTTTTGCCTTTTTCTTTAAAATTGCTCAAATTTTTGGTTGTTGGTCCTCTTATGATCAGTGCCATCATTTGAACATTCTCTGCAGATGGAATCCGTAAAGTTGTCTTCTAGTTGATGGCACGTAGAAATTCATCGCTGAACGGCAATTGGAATTGCTCTAAGTTCTTCATTACAGCAATTGGAATTGCTCCAGTTGATGGCACTTAGAAATTCTAGTCCGAGGGGTTTATGTAGTTGTGTTCGATTTTTTAGTTGTGTTGATTTTTTGATGTTGTTGTTTAAGTTTGCGTTTCAATTGGTTGTTGTTGTCATCAATAAAAATAGAGCAAGCAATATATTCCAGTTGTTTGTTCTGCCCACCAATTGTTTGTTATATTGTTTTTTACAACTTGCTTATTGTTTCTTTGTTTTATTTATTGCATTTGGTTGTGAAAGGTCTTTTGTCTAAGTTGTTTTGCTTATCCTTAGATATACTTGCCATGATTTCTGACCTTGAGAGCAACAAAATTACTTAATTCATTTGAGAGGGAAACAGGGGATGAGTGGGAGAGACAGAGAGAGATTTTTTTACTGGTAAACATACCTTCAAACGCGCTCAAAAGAATTGGTGAAATACACTTACTGCCAATTCAATATTTTGTGTTTTAAAATATCACATTTTAAATGTTGAAATGTTTATTCGGTCTTTACAAAAGTTAAGGTGTCAAAATAAATTATTTACACAAGTTGGGGTGTCTGATGGATTTACCTTTTACATTTTGTTGATTATTTGCAATAGAAAAGCTCGTCATCAAATAAAACAAAAAGTGTTAATATATATAATAAATAAATAAGTAAAATGGTTAGTTTTTTTTTTTTTAAAAAAAAAAGTAAAGCAGTTATACATAAAAACATCGGCATTAAGGAAATTAAATTTATCACATATAATTTTTAGTGATGAGAAATGTATATATTTTTAGTGATTAAAAAATATATATATATATCAAATATCCATGCTTTTTAGTTTGGGCAATAAGTGTAAGAGAAGTATTTTAATTGCAACATAGGAAATGATGAATAAGCACACAACTAGTGCAGTATTAGTATACCAACTTAACCGCCCCATTATTTTATTATATGGGCTATATGAAGCTTAACATAAAATAAAGTTATTAAGCCCAAACCAAAACATATTAAATAATGATATATTTGAATCCTCATTCAAATCTTCCATTTAATTCTTAATTTATTTTCTGAACTTTTTTTATTAATATTTTGTATTCTATGGTCACAGACATATAATACTACTTAATCAAAGAAACTTTAGTTTCAAGCAAACAAAATCAAACCTATTGAAATCGTTTTACTTTAATTCTATTATTAATTCCCACTTTTTTCTTTTGCTTATAACATAATCAAACATAATGAAAGCTGCACATTGTATACTCTCTATCCTCTTATCTGCACCTTCCATTCATCAAAATTAATTACAAATCCCATTTTTTCTCATTTTTCAATTTTATTCCTAAATTAAAATAAAAATATTTACAATTTGACATCCAACCTTTAATTATATTTCCAATTCCAAACGGTTGAAACATTTAAATGCTCACTAGCCGTTAGTGTTTAACTTAATTTCCATCCACTACTACCTTAATATCAAAAATAATTATGACATGGATAGGTATTTGGTTACGAGAATTTCGATTAGCATTGTAACAAAATATTTACAATTCTATAATAAAATTAATATCACTAATTAAAATTATTGATACATGCAAATTTAATTAAGAACTCCGATAAATAGACAACACCATGAACATAAATTGGAGATAATCAAATATAACGACCGTATTATCTTTAAAGTGTCTGGCTCCAAAAAATAAAAAATAAAAAGATATTTGAGTCAATGCACAACTACTCATTTTAATAAAATTGCTAATTATTAATTTACCTTTTTATGGATAATTTATGTTCAAAAATCTTTTTTTTTTTTTTTTTCTAAATCTGGTGTATACTGCACCAGTCCAATAATATAACGGGATTTTAAAAATATATATATATATATATATATATATATATATATATATATATATATATATTTATTTAATGTTAATCCACCAATATACATTGTATCCAATTCAAAAATCTTTACCGTTTAATTAACTGGTCGTTCTTATTGTTAGGCTGTGTTTGGCATTGCTTTTGGAAGGGTAAAAAACTAATTATTGGATAAAAAATTGATTATGAGATAAAAACAGATGTTTAGTAAATGCTAATTTTAGAAAATTAATTTTGTGAAAAATGAAAAATTTTACATTAGAAAAAATTAAAAATTGAAGTTTTTCAGCAAAACTGAATTTCATCTTTTAACGGTAACTGATTTAATATTTTTTTAAAATAAAAATACTTCTTATTTTATTTCATGATGGCAATTATATCTAATATAAAAAAACTTTTTTGCTCTATTTTCTTACCCTACCTTTCAAAATCATTCGACTTTAAAGATGACTCAACTTTTTTTTTTATCTTTTTTTATCACCCATAATAATATAACAATATATATATAAATTTTTTAAGTTATATTTATTTTTATTTAATTATATATGAAAATATATGGTTTTAATAATTTAGTTAAATTAAAAAGTGTAAATAAGTGAAAATTGTTATTATTTTGTAAGTGAGATTTTGAATATAATATATTAAAATTTATATATGTTATTTTTAATTTTTTTATTAAAAAAAATTATTTTTAATCATATTATTTAACAAACAGTTGATAACTGTTTTTTATTTTATAAATTATTTTAAATTTTATTTTACAAATAATTAACTATTTTTTTAGATATAATTTTTTGAAATATAATTTTGACAAACTCACGTTTAGAGTGATACTAGAAATCCAAGTGAAGTGGCACCCACTGCGAATGGGACTTTAAGGTGATACAAAATTCCACCACTTGAAAATAAATAATTTGATTGTATTCTCCTGTTTTTAGATAAAAAAATCGAAAGTATTATCATCTTCTACGCAAAAGTATAGGCTGCTTTTCGTTCAACCACCATATCCTTGAAAGACACTTGTTATACCTTCATTTATCCGACTGACTGTGTTTTTCATAAAGAAAGGGAAAAGCTAAAAGGTTAAATCACAAAATACGGGGCGACGAAAAAGGATTCTCCCACGAGATCATTAGGGCGTGAATTGTGATTATCTACAGACTACAGATGTTAATTACACTACGGCTATTAGGTATAGACAAAATAATTGCCCACCTCTATTTTAGACTAAATTAATTAATTTTTAAATATTTTTTTAATTCAACCACTTCAAATACATCATACTTTGAAAATTAGTCAAGCACGTCATATTTTAAAAATTATGAATAATTCAAACGGTAAAAAATTTGATTATTATTCCATTTTATTAGCATCATACTTTGAAAATTAGTCAAACACGTCATACTTTGAAAATTATGAGTAACTCAAACGGTAAAATATTTGATTATTATTCCAATTTATTACCATTCTTAATCACATACTTTTCTGCCTCCAATAATACAAGTATATATAAAGAAATAAAATATATTTAGAAAATACTTTTTCTAGACCATGAATATAATGTGCCAATCCAATTCAGAGCGTATTGATATCTAAAAAAAAGTTACAAAAACAGTTTTTTCCTAATTGTTAATACACCATTGGCTTATTGCAATAAGAACGTATTGTCCACACACTTAAATATTAAAATGCTGTTTAAAAAAGTTGACAATATTTTGTTTTTGATCATTCCCCTAATTTGTTAAAGCGTTAGCTATGGATCTCTTAATTCCCTAGAGTTCTTTGTTTTTTTTTTTTTAATTTTATTTTTAATCTCTGATAAATACGTTCCCATTAGTGTTAGGATTTAGGATTTAGGACCATATGGTCCGTATCTCTCTCAAATCACAATCCTTTTTGTTTCATTTTGAAAGGGCTAGAGATCAAGAATCGATTTGGAAATCTGTCTAATGGCTTGGAATATTAATTACAATAACAATTAGAAAATATATTTTGTTCTTTATATAGGAATTAGAACAATGCTTCTAAAAGTTAACCTTTTGAGACTTTTAAATGATGCACTTAAAAGTGAAAAGACAAATGTTTATTTTATTCTGAATAATTAACATTTAAATTTTAAATGTTCAATCACTAAATTCCAAAAAAATATGTTACCCATCAATCCTATTATTTTTTTGTTTTTTCATAAATCCAAATTGTATAGAGTCATAACATAATCCAGTCGAAAAATTGGATGCATTAGTTAATAACATTATCTTTACGCACTAACAAGAAAAGATCGAAATTACATAGCCATTTATAAATGGAATTTCCTTGCGAAATAATTAGCTTAACCACCGGGCAACACCAAATCCTTGTCTCCCAACAAACCGTATGTAAAGAAGAAAGGACGAAGAGATGTGAAAGGCATGAGTCAAATTGATACAAATTACGTGTAGGTATAAAAAGAAATGAAAAGGAATCCAATTAGGATTTTTAGGGTTGCAGAGGATTTGGTTTGGTTATGTAGGGCAGGCCAATACCCACAATAATTATCACAACAAAATATAACACGTAATTAGACAAAGGCATTTTGTCTTCTAACTCATATAATTGTATTCTTTGAAATACATATGTATGATTGTATATAATTGTATATTTACTACTTAATTACTTTTATTATAATAGATTAATAGTTATACATAACATATATATGAACAGATTTGTGTAAAGTAGCACAAAGAAACTATCAATTCCTCTTTTTTTAAAAAAATTTGGATGGTTGCAGCGAACTTGGTTGTGGTTGAACCGACCTATCTATATATATATATCCAAATTATACATGCATACCCGGAAAAAAAAAAAAAAAAAAGAATAAATCGAAGCATATATCAATCAACAACAAAATAAAAAAAATGTACTAGCTAGGGTATCAAAGATTATGTGAAGATTACATTATTAATTAGTACTTTCATCTGATTAAAGAATCAAAATATGATGAGAGAATTTTCTTTGTTTCTTTGTTTATTTTTTGTTTTTGCGTTCCTCCCTTTAAGATGCATTTTACTGCAACAAAAGAATGAAGCTATAAAACTATATGAAAATAGATACAAATGAGGAAGATGGTAAAAGATTCTCTGATGGTTGCTCAATTATAAGTTGGATTTTGTTTCCATGTTTCTGAGCTCTGACTTGGTCAAAGGCTGAGATTTCAATTTGGTTTTAGAGTTGCTGATACATCATCATCATTCCACGCCTACTACTAAATTCAACAGCAATAAAATAAAAAAAAAATAAGAGAAAATCGTAATAATTTTGGAAAAGGAGAATATTATTACATGACAAACTTCTATTCCTTCTACTGCAAAGAATCGTGAAATATCATATACGTATCATGTCTTTGTGCGTGTAAATGGTGGTTTCAAGTTATTGACTGTTAGTTCTCTAGATAGGACCCCAAAATAATAATAATAATAATAAAATACTGTTCATTAATCAATTTGTTTAATACAAAAATTGTGGAAAGAAGTGTGAAACCATAAGGAGAATTTGTAATAGTTATAGTTTATGGCGGTGGAAAATGAATTTATTCATTTCTTGTATTTTTAGTTAAAGCATACAACTTGATAACTTTATACTTTATTTTTTCTTTAATCTTTTTCCTCTGTTTACATCATTTTCTCCCTTTCACATTCATAACCTATTAGCCTAACTCTCTCTCTCTCACATTCACTTTGAGTTTGACCCGTTGCCAGCCACCTGCAATTCTCTATACTACTCCAATGGAGACCCCACTCTGCACTCTCTCTAGAGGATCTTCTTAGTGGGAAACATTTATTGAGCCTTTAATTTTATTTTTTTTAGAGCAAGGGGGAAAAAAGAAAGCTTAAATAACATACCCTCTTCTTTCATTTCTCCTTTTTCTTCTCCAAAAACCCTAATCCAAAACATATAAACTGAAACGAGAGAGAGAGTGAGAGAGAGAGAGAGGCTCACGCATCCCCTTAATTAGCCTTTACAGTTCAATCTCTTTTGTTTGATTTCCTAGCTTTTCTTTGTAGCCATCATAATCAAGATCTGAGCGCAAAATTTTCTCTTCTTTTCACAGAAACTTTTGTTGATATAGTGCAACGCAAGGAAGATATTGCCTCCATTTCAGATCAGGCTTTAAAAGATATGGGAACTTTCTTTAAAGCTGATTTTAGAAGATATTTACAATAATTCTTCATTTACTTGATGGGTTCCTTTGCTTCAGCAGCATCTCTGTGATTGTTCTCTCCATTTTGCAACTTGGCAACTATCAAAATCTCTTTTTACAGGTTCTTTTTTAGAAAAATGGATTCTGGAAATAGTGGTAGTATGCAATCTTCAAGTGGTGGTGATGAAGAGTATGATTCTAGGCCAGAGTCACTTCCAGCTTTCTTGAATTCTCATCACTTTGGCTCTTTATCATCAAACCCACAACATCAACTCTCTCTTCTTCCTCATCATCATCAACAACCCTCTTTGTTTGATCCTTCACCAAATCTCTTTCATGCTTTCTCTCACTCCCCACAAAACCCAAATCTCAATTCCTCAGTTCTAAATCTTGATGGACCGTCAGCAGCACCATCATCAAGCCAATCAATATTGGGATCAACTCAAGCTCCACTTCAATCTATGCAATTGCGATCTGTACAGGACAATGGTGCTCGAAATTCTTCTCAATCTGATCAAAATCAAGTGGCACCAAGAAATCCCAAGAAGAGAACAAGAGCTTCTAGAAGAGCACCTACTACTGTTCTCACCACAGACACTTCAAATTTTCGAGCAATGGTGCAAGAGTTCACCGGGATCCCAGCTCCTCCATTTTCAGGCTCACCTTATTCTCGCAGGCTCGATCTTTTTGGCTCTATGAGGTCTGGCGCTAATTTGGAACCAGTGGCTTCACTTTACCCTTTACGCCCTTCTGCTCAAAAGCTTCATCAACAATCTCCATTTCTATTCTCTTCATCATCATCATCATCATCTTCATTTATGAGTAATGCTTTGGTAGATGCTAATACTAATATTGCCAGTACTACTACAACCACCAACAATATCAGTACCACTACAATTCCAGCCACAACTAGTACTTTTAATCCTAGTTCTATTAACTACCAATTGCCTTCTGATTTAGGCCTTCCTAAACAACCTCAAAATCTGTTAAGTATGCAAAACCAAATGCTTTCATTTCAGTCCCTTTTGTCTCCTCCTCTCCACCCTTCACTGAATGTGGGTGGTCTGAGTGCAAAGTCTCAAGCAAATATGGGGTTTGAGGAATTGGGTATGAGCCATGGCCAAGTTAATGCAAATCTCACTGGAGTGGTGCACAGCCATGGAAATCAAGATCAGTTGAGGTCTCTTGATAGCTGTAAGTTGAATTACTCGGCTTCCTCATCGGATTTTCACCATGAGAAGGGTTTAGAGAATGTTCCGCCAAGAGGTGAAGGTACTGTGGATTCATGGATTTGTCCTTCGGAATAGGAAAATTTGAATCAAGAGTAAATTGGTAGCTTATAGCTTGTTCAGGGAATACTACAAAGAGGAAAGAGTAGACTGCAACTAATTAATCTTGATCAAAATTATCTATGCTTTTGTGGCAATTATGATCTTGATGATTAATTATGATGAGACTAATTATTTGTGCTTTAAATTTCAGTCGCACATGATCTCCTTTGGCTAGATTACAGTATCATCATCTATATCTTCACTTTTCTTTTTCTTTTCTTTTTCTTGCTAGGAAATAAACAAGAATAATGTTTTAGTATTTAATTAATCATCACAATATTTGGATTACATGTAGATATATATGTCTCCTTTCTTCTTTATCAGAATTATACATCATTACTATGTATTATTTCAGATTTCCTTTTCTCTAGTTTTCAACTCTTAGTTTTCTCCAGTTTGCCGGTGTAGTATGTCAAAGCTGAATATGCAATTAAGACAACAACAACAACAACGTCAAGATGCAAAGTTTTTCTTTCTCGTACCTTATCCGATGGAAGAAAAAGATCATACGAGAGGACGGTGCTGTGTTAATAAAACTAAAGATCTTGTCTGCTGGGAAAGATTTACTGCTAATTAATGGGTGGTCCTCCAGTTCTTTGTTTTTCTTCAAAACTATAAATCTATATCTTCCTAGACAAATTAATATTCCTTGTCTAACAACAAGCTCATCCATCATTTTCTTTACTCGATCTGAATGTTCTTTATTGCCTTCAGTTAATTTCAAGTCTTTCATATTTTCTACTTTCTCTAATTTCTTCTTTTTAAAAAAATAAAATAAAATCACATCCATGGTACACACAATACGCAAGAAAATCAACAGTCGATTATATCAAGCTTGATGTCATGTTTCTTAATCCTTCATGAAGATAACTTTCATTTTACTTTTTTTTTTAGATGATAATATAATAGGAGTGATTGGTGGCAAAGATTAAGGGAATCCTTACCTGCCGCAATCATAAACTAGGAGTTATTTTCCTTATCTTTGATAATTATGATTCTTTAATTCTAATTAAAATTTCCCTTTTCTAATAGAGAGATGCCCACTAAGAAGGCACGGTTAAATATTTTGCTTAATTAAGTTTGAGGATGCGAGTCAAATGAAATAATTATATATTAATTCTTTTAATATATATATTAAGAAAGAAATAGGAAACAACCCACTCCAAACATGTGCAGAAAGTCTTTGTTGCTCACCTAGCTTGAGACCGTCTCATTCATTATAACTCAAAGACGAAACCTCATTTTCCTAAGGTGATTCCCACGATCCAACTAAATTATGTTCCACGGCACTCTTATTTGTTCATTCTGAGATTTAATGTTCCAAAATGTGTCTTTAATTTTATTTAATATAACAGCTGCTATAAGTAGACAATCCCAATAACATAAAATATAAATATATATATATATTTCAATATGCACTAGCACTACCCACATATTATTTTAATGGAGTTGTTGAGTATGATCAGCTCTCGTGATCCACGCAAGCCATTGGTTTGTATTGAAATTAGACGAGGATAATACTGTGTGTCCAATTTTTTATTTTTTATTTATAAACCAGATTGATACTTGAATATATATTTCTAAAACATACAACAAACGTGAACTAACTAGCATATATTATTAGAGAATCGAATTTCCTGCATTTTGTTCCTTCTACAAACAAAGAATGTTATTTCTGAAAATGAAACTAGACACTTTTGAATTAGAATGGTTCATTATCTTGAAAAAGCTCTAAACAATGGTGTAAATTAAAAGAGAAGCAGTGCCCTTGATCCATTTTTTAAGAGGTTTTGATGTTTTTTTAATCAAAGTTTTGCTGAGGGAGATTGCTCATATATGTCGATGGGATTAATTATAGCACTAAATTGATGACAAAATAATAGGGTGATATTCAGTAAAAAGTCAATGATCATTATGAGATACATTAATTTGACTGGTAATCCTTGATTTCCTTCACATGGAAGAGATCATGGGGATGGAATTAATAGACAGTAACAATGAGTAAAAATATATGATCATATAATTATGAACACGATCAGAGATAGGAAGTAGGAAATAAAAATTATTATTTTTTATTTGATTATGATAATCTTGGTGAATCATTTTAGATAACTGAAAGGAATGATTAATCATGAGAAACACCATAATGATAGAAAATTTTTGGAAGCAAATAAAAATGGGGTAAAGAGAGATGATTAGGCATAGCAAATTGGAAGATAAAGACATAAATAGAGAGAATGTGTGGTGACATGTGACACTTTCTCTTTTGGAATCATGGTGGCCCATGCCAGAGAATAATCTGGTTTTTAGCAATGATCACTCTCTCTTGTCCCACAACTCTAATTTTCAGTAGTCCCTGAGAGTCATGTGAGACAGTGATAGAGAGACTGCACTCTATGTTTTTGAACTGAAAAAGATAGTGCAAGTGCACTTCCTCTCTCTCTCTTTCTATATATCTTGTATCAATGATATTTCTAACCCTAAAAGTTGCTAACCTTTTCATTCTCTACTATATACTAACTTTCCCTCAAGATTAAAAAGAAATAGTATTTATTTCATATCATCATATATGGGACAAATCAAATGTTGTGTATAAATAAAAAAGAAAATGTTACATTCAACCAATCTTTGATTGCTACATATTCTGAATTGGGAAGTTGAGAAGATTATTTAATAATCCTAACCACGTTTGAAAGCAAGCATAATAAGAGAGAGAGAGAAAAAGTGAAGGAGAGACATCTTTTGTGACAATGCCTATTTAACCTCATGGATATCAAATTCTAAAACATATGTAAAGATAATACTTTTCAATTCATGCTGTTGGTGGCAACCTTTTTCCTTTTCTTTTCTTTTATTTTTAATAAATTCCATTTGTTTTTAAAAAAAAATGTTATCATTGTATACGTAAGCAATGATGAAAGTAGATTGTAATATGACGCATTGAACACTCTAATATTAGACTTATGTTGCAGCATTAGACCATTTAACCTCAGCTTCAAAATTAACATGCTTCTCAATTGATTTCTTTGACAATCTGTTACTAAGATTACAGACATTTTCTGAAAGATTCTCACGTTATCAATTAATAAAATTAAAATCTTTCATTTTCATTATATATGTCATGTATGATCGTTTTTAAATACCATATAGAATGTATTAATTTATATGTAGAGCTAAAGAGAAAAAAATAGAAGAGGTAATTGGAAATTTGAGGAAGTGATGTCTCAATCCTAAGAACAGTTGGGTAGCCCACTGGAGAAAAAGTCCTTACTTGGAAGGGAACGTATTCAGAAACTATTAAATGTATTCCCAATTATCAGTTTTCTCAAAGTAGGTCGAGTTGAAGCTCTATTTTGCACCAATAACTGCCCTTTCCTTGTTCTCTAGAAGACTTTGATTTAGTCAGTCATCTGCTTAAATTTTGTACCATTCTTTCTTGCCAAAATCCCTTCAACTCCTTCAACTTTCAGATTTTTTGCACCTTTAGTCATATGATTGCAATAGAAGTCATTACAGATAAAATTTTTGTGAAAAATAATAATAATAATAATAAAAGAGTACTTTTGAATATGAAAAAGAGCAATTTTAATTTTTAATTTTTTTAAATCCTGATTTTTAATTTTGCTTCCATCTCTCACTATCTTTCTTAAGGGAACAAAAATTTGAATCCCTAATTGGCCACCCGATCTTCTTCTTCTCGCATGTCATACAATCTGATCATATCATGCCATGCTCTCTTAATTCTTTCTAGTTTTATAATACTGGTGCAACAATTAAGAGATCAACTAAAAATAACAAATAATTGTTAATCCAGTGAATTAATGTTTTTGTTAATTTCGGCCACAAAGGAATAAAATAAAAAAGTCTTATTATTAATTTTTAGCAAAAAAAAAGTCTCAAAATTCAGGGGTGAAATATGAGTTTTGCACTTTTTTTCTTCTAGATTCAACTTTTCCAAGTTTAGATTGTTCCCTCCACGAAGCACAAGTTGTAATAGCTTGACCCCATGTTTGCGGAAACTTTGAATTTTCTCCAATATCCAATTCCTTTTTCAGGTCTAATATAATTATAATTTTCTTGGTATTCATGGGTTATTTTTAACTTCTATATTGACATATATTCCAATATTGTTTACCGAAGTTGTAACGCAGTATTGGAAAAACTAAGGGTGTGTTCGGTAAAATTGTAAGTTTTTAGTTTTTTATTTTTAAAATCTAAAAATTATTTTTATTTTTTATTATTTATTTTTTAGAAACTGTTTTATATATTTAAAAATTTTATCATATTTTTTAATTATTCATATATATTTTTTAATTATTTATGTATATTATAATAATAATTTTGGTAGTGGCAGTGGCAGCAGAGGCAGTGTAGTGGTGGCGGTGGTGGTTGAGGTGACGGTGTTGTGGTAGCGGTCGAGATGACGGCGGTGTGATTGTGGTGGTAGTGGCAGTAGTGGTGGTGGAGACGGCAGCAGTATGGCGGTGGCTGCATGGTAGTGGTGTGGTTGTAGTGTGGTGGCGGTGGCGGTAGCAGTGTGGTTGTGATGGTGAAAGCGGTGTGGTTGTGGTGGCAGCGGCAGTGACGTGGTCGTGGCAACGGCGATGGCCGAGGCGCGGTGGCGGTGGCGGCAGCGATGGCGGAGGCGAAGGTGTGGTGGTGTCAGTAGCGGCGGCAATGATCGTAGCGGTGTGGTGGTGGGGGCGGCGGCGGCGATAATAAGAATAAATTAGCAAAATCGTAAAAACTAAATTTTGAAAATTTTTAGGTTTTATTTTAGATGAGAAAATCACTTTTTTAAATTTTTGTAAAAATCGAAACGAAAAAAGTTTGTCGAACGAGTTTTTGTTTTATTTTTGAAAAAAAAAAACAAAAAATCGGAAACAAAAATCTTGCCGAAGGCACCTTAAAATTTTAGAAAAGATGTTTCTGCATATTAACTATACCAAATATACTAAATATGAATCAATTAATAAGAAAAAAATAAAATATTATTTTTTAATCCAATAGTTTATATTGATTAACACAAGTCTTTAATTTGTCGTACCAAATAGATATTCAATTTTATGATTTATTTCACCAATAATATCTGAACTTTGAAAATGATAGGAATAAAATGACGAATTATTTATAATTGGAAAACTATTTTGTTTTGAAATTAATTAGTCCAGTACAAAGACTAAGATTAATTGGGGATTTTTTTTAAGCATATTTAAAAATATATGCCGATTTCTAATGGAGGTGGGATTCTCAATTTGGGCTGAAATTTTACTAAAACATGCCGGTTTCTGACTGTGCCAATGTACCTCTGTACCAATTATTATACCGCCGTGCCCATTATTTACCAATTAATTAATCTAAAGATATTTATATTTACAGGAAAGTTCCCAATATGTTTTATATTATTAAATTATGTCTTATGAAATTCTGATTTATACAGTTTGGAATTCATTAATCCTGAAAGTTTGGTGTATATGTAGATTGTATTTCTCAATTAATTTTTGGACCATAATAGAAAATATTTTAAATCGGGTTTCATATATAAAATCTCTCTCCCTCTCTTTGTTGCACTGAGGATCTGGAACTCCCTATAAGACTTCACAAAAATTAATGGAGGTTTCTTTCAGACATGGAGACGTTGCATTTGTCTCCCTCAGCTGGTCTCATGTAATTTTCACGATCCCCACATGTTCCCCACTACACACATTTTTCTTACTTTACTTTTAGTTAATTAATTTACATGATATTCGGACGATAAATAAAATAGCAGCCAACAATATAAATGTGATAAGAGACTTTTTATACTTCATGATTACTATTTTTTAAAAAAATAAAAAGTTATAAAAAAAAGAGATAGAAATACGTATAAAAAATTAAGTGTAGCCATTTTAGGCAGTATAAGAATAAATATATGCAAAGAATATATATGGCAGGAATATTATATTTGTAATAATTAAAGAATCCCATGCATATATCATATATCTGATATGGTGCTAGCTAGCTGTGGCTGTGGCTGTGGCTGTGGCCTGTGGGGTTCATCTCTCCTTTATTAATTTTCTACTAACTAAGATTTTTTATTTTCTCTCTTTTCCTAGGAACATATATTATTATAAGACAAGAATGGAATCAAATCCCTTTCCAAAATCACATTTCCTATCAATTATACATATTTTATATATTTGTTACAATAATATGCATCTTTCTTTTATTTATTTATTTATTTATTTTCACCTTAATATATATAATATACTGGGATAACATATAATTGGTGTCGCATCTGAAATTTTATATTCTTCATTTTTGCAACAAACTACTAGCTAGTTAATTATTTAACATGAATATCAAGAAAAAGTTGAAAATTTTATCTTAATGTCATAATAACTTCAGCTTCTTCTTTTTTACCAAATACTAGTAATAAAAAACAGTATCTAGTTTAATTAATCTTATTTAATTAAGTTTTTCATATTTATGACGCCCGTGATTACATAAATTAATGTACTGAATATTTTTTCATATTTATGATGCAATATAAGCAAGTTTAATTAATTTTATTTAATTAAATTTTTTATATTTATGATGCCCGTGATTTCATAAATTAATGTATTGACATTTTTTTTTTCTCATCATTTGAACGATAGAACAAATATTACCTTAGTCAAACACGTTTACCAAAATCCTCCTAAGAAATTCAAAATCTAGAATTTTAAGATTAGATTTAAGGATTTTAATCACAACTTTCATTGACGATAATCAGAAAATAAGACTTTTCCCCAAAAATATCAGTAATTGCTTGCTTGTTGGGCAGGGGGGAAAAAAAAAAGTCGGCCAACACGCCAAATGACGCAAAAAATGACGTCAGTGCCAATTAGGAAAAAGAAGAGACACGCGCCGCACGGACAGTTGAACCAGCAAAAGACGAGAATTAAGGAGGAAGAAGACACGTGTACGGGCAGATGTAAAAACCAACGTGGCTATATGATAACAAAGCTGTCTATGTGGTGAAGGTGGGCTCCACTTTTGCCATGTGGGACGCTGTGGGCTGTGGAAAATGGCAACGCAATGATAGGTTTTTCTCTTTAGTCCCCGGAGATATCATATATTTTGATAGTGACCTCTTTTTAGTTTTATCTCCCTTTCTACACTAAAATAATTTTGAATTTTTATGAAATCAAGGTAGTATTCCATGTCAGTTTCTCATTTCTTATCATTTAACTATTCTATGTAAAATCAAGTGATTAATGAAGAAGAATATATTCCTCATATACGAAAAAGAAAAACTGTAATTTAACAACAGGCCAGCCTTAAATGGGTTTCCGGGATTAAGGCCCACATGTTTTGTATGGGCCGTAGATTCATGGGTTCTACTCTGGATTGCAAAAACCATCTCTTTAGGCCCACAAGGCTAAATCTTTGAGAATCTTCAGTCGTTAAATTTTATCTGTTTTTAAGCGGAGACAAATCCTATGAATAATGCTTTCCTTTGCAAGAAGAATGCTTTTGAAATTTGAACAACCTTCAACAAGGGCATTTACTTAGAAATGGTCAAACCGACCATTACACCATCATCTCCATTCATCTTCAACACGCATATAACATTAATCTCCATTTCTAAAACAAGCCCACTTGTTAATTGCACTTCAATCTTCGTGCATAACCATTTATTCCTAGACTACGTATAAAGAACAAGAACAAGAAAAAGGAAAAATACACTGAGAAGGAAGAGGAATCAAAGTAGAAAAATGAAGAGAGAGACATTGACTTTGGTTCTGGTAAATCTTGCTGGGATCATGGAAAGAGCAGATGAGTCTTTGCTTCCTGGTGTTTATAAAGAAGTGGGAGCTGCTTTGCATACAGATCCTACTGGACTTGGGTCTTTGACTCTCTATAGGTCTATTGTTCAGTCTTCTTGTTATCCTTTAGCTGCTTATTTGGCTGTTAGGCATAATCGTGCCCATGTCATTGCTCTTGGTGCCCTTCTCTGGGCTGCTGCTACTTTCCTCGTTGCATTTTCCTCCACCTTTTTTCAGGTACAAATTTGCATCCCCTTTTCTTTGTTTTTGGTTATTGTGTTTATTTGCTGGGAAAATGGGGGAAAAGGAAGGAAATTGCTGGTTTGATCATTGCAAATATTGCCCTTTTTAATTGTTTGTCGGAGAGTTTGGTAGTTACATCAACCAAATTGATTGGATGATCATAAATTGGTTCGCTTGAGTATGCTAATCTTTGATTTTTTTTTTTTTCTAGATATAGTTATTTGTTGCCTTTCAATTGCATATCTTGTTTCTAATTTTACAGTAGAATGCTGAATAAAAGACTGTAAAACGTTAAACTATAATAAACGGCATACATAGAACAGAAGAATATGAGGTTTGTAAGCTTCGGTCTATTCTTTAATAAGAGAATAAATCGCTGAAGTATATAGAAATAGTAGTCATAAGGTCTTTTGCTCCCAATTTCAAGCTCTATCTAATTGATTGGACAAATCTTTTCCTTTTTTTTTTCATTTGATATACTTAAAGAACGAAATAAGAGGAGTAAGAGGAATGTGAGGAAGCTTCATATCACCAGCTAGTTCGAGTATTGCTGTGACACCTGCACTTAAAGGAAGTGTTGCATATATGAGGCATAAAATCTTTTCATATGTTGATTGAAAAACTCTGACATTTAGAAACCATAGTAGCCTGATAAGATGGGCAGGCAACACTGGCTTGGCTCCAGTGTTTGAACATATTAAAGTCACACAATTCCTAGCTGATGCCATTATCCTTAATTTGATATAGAATATCAAAATTGTTGCAGTCTCACTTCACATGCAGTTGACTGCCAAAATCTTTTCATATGAGTAATTCATCTTTTTTCAAATGCTTCATCTTTACCGGGTCATATCTAACAGAAAATGAAATACTTAAACTAAATACTTGCCAATTTGTGTATGCTGTATATAAAATTTTGGTAAGAAACCATTAAATAATTGAGGATTTACAAAAAATCCTCAGCATAGCTGCTGATTGTATTGATTTCCAAGTTATTCAGTTTTTCCAAATAGGTAGCTTTGTCCAGAGCTCTTAATGGCATTGGGCTTGCAATAGTGGCACCTGCAATCCAATCCCTCGTGGCTGATTCAACTGATAATAGCAACCGTGGTACTGCTTTTGGATGGCTACAGCTAACAGCCAACCTTGGTTCAATTATTGGAGGACTCTGTTCAGTATTGATAGCACCAATAACTTTCATGGGAATCCCAGGGTGGAGACTTGCATTCCATATTGTTGGAATAATCAGTGTCATCGTAGGCATATTGGTCTACCTTTTCGCCAACGATCCACACTTTTCAGATGCTAGTATAAAAGCTAGGAATCAAAGCAAATCCTTCTGGTCAGAAGTGAAGGATCTGGCCCTAGAAGCCAAGTCAGTGATAAAAGTTCCATCCTTCCAGATAATTGTGGCACAGGGCATTACTGGTTCATTTCCATGGTCAGCCATGACATTTTCAGCAATGTGGTTAGAGCTTATTGGTTTCTCCCATGATAAAACTGCTCTCCTCCTCGCACTCTTTATAATTGCTAGCTCCTTTGGAGGTTTATTTGGAGGCAAAATGGGTGATATACTTTCAACTCGTTTCCCAAATTCTGGAAGAATAATTCTTGCACAGATAAGCTCCGCATCAGCTATCCCTCTAGCAGCATTGCTTCTGCTGGGTTTACCTGATGATCCGTCAACAGCAATTATGTATGGATTTGTCTTGTTCATCATGGGCTTGTGCATTACTTGGAATGCTGCAGCTACAAACTAGTAATTTCTCTGGAACTCAGCTTTCTATTCTTTTTCCTTAATATATATCATGGAACCTTTCTTTCAACATTGTGAGTTCTAAACAGCAAGTATTATGGTTTTTGCAGTCCAATATTTGCGGAAATTGTTCCTGAGAAGTCCCGGACAAGTGTATATGCATTGGATAGATCTTTTGAATCCATACTGTCATCTTTTGCTCCCCCAATAGTTGGAATACTTGCTCAACATGTATATGGTTACAGACCTGTTCCTAAAGGATCAAGTGAATCTGAAGAGATTGCTACAGATAGAAGAAATGCTGCATCATTGGCCAAAGCTTTGTACACAGCAATAGGAATTCCAATGGCCCTTTGCTGTTTAATCTACTCATTCCTATATAAAACCTACCCAAGAGACAGAGAGCGGGCTAAGATGGAAGCTCTGATAGAATCAGAGATGCAACAGTTGATGTTGGATGATTCACCCAGACATAGAGAAATCTCCCAGTTTGAGTTATTTGAAGCTGAAGAAGAATCTGATAAGGACAGAACTGTTATAGAAATGGTTTATGATGTGGAGGATGCTCTTGATCTTGATGACGAAGACGAAAAAGCCATGCTTGACCGGCAGCTGACATTTGCTAAATTAGGTGATTAGCTCAGTTTGCAGTTTAATATGATAAGAATGAGTTTCCTCTTTTAGATGCCAAAAAGAAGTTCAAGCTAGCTTTGAAATGCTGCTTCACATTTAAGCATTTCGGCTTGTGATACAACTAAAAGTTTCTTTGTTGGTTGTTATTGGGAAATTTTTTAGGATACCATAGCGCTTACTACTCGTTCTCTTTGTTTCCAGCCATTAATTTTGGAAGAAGCAATCAGTTAGAATGATGAAGGTTGTAGGCTTATTGTATATATATATATAGCTTTTTTTGTTCAGACAATATACGGTATGTAAATTCTTCACGGGATTATGTTAGTGAAGAGCACACGAACTTCTTTCCATATTATCTTGGGATTGGAATGGGCAAATGGTGTCCCTGACCAAAATATATATATATATATATATATATATATATATATATATTTCTGTTTTCTATTCAGTACCTATTTTTTATTCGTAAAATGTTTTTAGAAGATTGGTCTACTGTAAAAATATTAGGCCTCGTCCCTGTTCTTATGACTAACTTCGAGTACCCACAAAGAGCTGCTCCAATGGTAAGGTTGCATTTTGTCAACAACATTGCGGAATCTGAGATTGAACTTCTGAAAAAGGATAATTGTAAGAATTTCAAAGTTGAAAATTCAAGATTGAGCTACTGAATCTGCATTTGCTATGGATGACAGAAAACAAAAATACCAAGAGGTGGACCTTTTGGCTCTTTTTCCTTTTTTATATCTTATTGCACTCTCGTATACAAATTAAATGTCATCTATTGTACAGGAGATACAATGGCTTATTGTTATTACAGAAAACATATTTAAATAGACAGACATATAAATAAAGCTCCATGTAACTTTGGAGACTACAGAGGATGTGATGAGCACCAGTGAACTGATTTTCAACTGGGTTTTCTAGCAGAAAACATGATAAATCGCCTATTCCTCTTAGCAGTGAATCCAACTAGCCCACAGGCTCTGCAGATATCTTCTAGTTCACGTTCATCCAAGAATAATTGACCACCTGATAATTGCGCCAAATTCTGCAACCGTACATGATTATTCAACATTAGCCAATATTACAACATATTCAGACGCCAGAAAATGAATTCTTTCAGCCTAAGTTTATCGGCTAAACTTGACGACCTCGTGAAAGACAATGCTGAGGTGAAGTCTTTCAAATAGAGAAGCAACTCAAGTTTGCAGTAGTTAACTTTTTATTTTTTTCCAATCAACACTATCTCTCCTTTTGGTTTTTGATATTTCAAAGCAAGAACACGGTGCTCCCCTTCCAACAAATGCAAACCCAGTTGAGCAAACACTACAACGACCTCAATTCAAGAGATGATGGGGAGGGTCAATTCTATTGACTGAACCTTTATTTACCTAGACAATAATTTCCAAGCGGTAATGCTAAATGGAGGCCGTACAACACTCAAATTAAAGAAAAAACTGTACCTGGCGAAAGAACCCCAAAAGTGGGACAAAACTGAAAGGCCCGTCCAGTATGAAAGTTGTAGCGACAAGCACACCTCCAGGTCTCAGAACTCGACTTATTTCAGCTACCTATTGAACAACAGTTTACAAATTAGAGACATTATAGTGACTTCAAAGTGACCACTGAGACCCTATAAAGCTTGATAGTGATGATTAAAGCAGATAATCTACACAAGAAGAGGATGATACAGTATCTGGAAAAGATTTGCGAGGTTTTTAAGAAATAGAGGCAACGAGGATATGTTAGAATGTTATAGGGTTTGAATAGTTGCAGCCCATTTCAGAAGAGCATTTGTTTGTTCCTTGTTGCTAGAAGAAGCTGCATTGAGTGAGGAAAATAGCTGCAAAAGCAGAACAAGGGGAATAAGATGAACTAAGAGAAGATTGAAGAGAGAAGACTTCTTATTTCTTAGAAAAACACTTGAATCAAGGATACATATTTATAGAGCCAGAAGGCTCGTAGATTACATCACTGCTTACTTAAGCAAACACTAATTACAGTATAAGAAGGAATCTCCTTTATAAAAGTTATTTTTACAAAAGCATAAGAAAATAAGGATACAAAAGATACTTTATTAAAGCTGGAATCGTAATAATTTTAGATTGGACTTTGTCTAAGATAACACAAAAATATAAATAAACTGGATTCTTATTGAAAATATAAGTGATTTTACAAGGATAAGCAAGTAGGGTTTGAAGGTTTTCTTCATATCCTTAAAGCTTTAGAAAACTAAACTATATATAGAGAATACAAGGATTCTCTAAGGACAGACAAAGACTAGTGCGCTGTCACATCGCACTTATAAAATAAAAGGATAGTGCTATACAGCTGTGTACATAATTATTACAATACAGCTGGTTCTCACTTATTACAAGTCACTATCATACTTTACTTTATACTAAGTGGGATATAGTTGGCACGTCACATCACATCACACGTCACATCACATCACACATACTTTCACTTTCCACCACGCTCCGTTGCCGCTGGTTTACTTTGTGCTGTAACCGTCATCGGAGTCGAAAGCACTGATTTTGGCATAATCAAGGACCCTTTTGGCTGGCCAGTTCTGGGTTTCTTGTGAAAGCTCCTCGGTGCCTTTGATAAGTTTGGTGATTTGTACAATGTGTTCCTCCAATTTCTCGCCTTCATAATTCCATCTGATACCAGAGGTAATTGCCCTGTAATGAGCCTTATATTTCTCTTCCAAGATATCTTGGTAGTGTTTGAGGGCTTGAAGAGCTTGTGCTGCTGCTTCTTTTTCAATTTCATCTACTGCCTCCGTTCTTGCTTGATAGTCATTCCATTCGGAGTTATCCAGGGTTTGGTTAATATGCATACGATAATCTCTGAGGGCTTGTGCGTTAGGATTTATTCCTAACATACTGAATATGCAAGCCTGGATAATGTATCAGCATGGATGTTATTCTTTCCCTCAATGTGCTCAAAATTGATTTTGACTCCCGTTCCAGTTATGAAATCTGTGAAACCGATCCAGCGAACTCTAGATGGTTTATTCTGGGCACTTTTGTTGTAGAAACTGATTATGGCTTGGCAATCAGTTCGAAGTGTGATTTCCTTCTGATCAAGATAGTAGATTTTTAAAGACGTCAAGGTCTCCATGCAGGCGTAGATTTCTGCATCTATTGTTGATCGAACGGTGGGAAATTTTCCACTTGCATAAGCACAAATCTTTTCAGATGTCCTTGAGTCCCATCTACCCTTTTTCCACTTACAGATTCCTCCCCATCCTTCCATACAACCATCTACCTTGAGTATGATATACGCGCCTTGAGGTAGTAATTCCAAATCTGGTAGATGTTGAACCTTTTCTTTGATTTCCTTGATTAACTGATAATCAGAAGGCTTCAGACGTTTATCTCCATGAGGGCTAGTTTTTTGATAGAGCGGCCCTAGCAATTTTCCCAGATTAGGAATATGCGTTCTTGCATAATTAAGGATTCCTAGCCATGATCTGAGCCCTTTCTTTTCTTTCAACTTTTCCTCATCAAATTCTGTGATTTTTTTGATGATATGAGGTTGAAGCCTTATTCTTCTGTTTCCGATGACTGCTCCCAAGAATTCAATTTCTGGGACTGCAATTTTTAGTTTTGAGGGAGACAACACCAGTCCCCATTGAACACACCTTTTTAACATTTCCTTTAAATGTTTTGCACGTTCAGCTTCTGTTTCTGAGAAGACTAGGATATCATCGATGTAGACCGCGATGAAGTCCTCTGTTCCTTTGAAATAATTATCCATTTTTCTTTGAAATACTGCTGGGGCGTTTTTAAGGCCAAATGGCATTACAAGCCATTCATATAATCCTCCTGGGACTATGAAAGTTGTCCAGGGAATGGATGCTTCTTCCATGGCGACTTGGTGAAATCCACTTTTTAAGTCAAATTTTGAATAAATTTGACTGTTTCCAACTTTCTTTATAATTGTGTTGATTCCTGGCAAAGAGTACTGATCTTTGTAGGTATTGTCATTAAGGTTTCTGTAATTGAAGACCATTCTTTCCTTTCCTTTTACTTATTTGCCTGTTGTTGGATCTATGGTGGTTCCAGAATTTACGATGAATGCCATTGTCCTGTGCCTGCTTTTACTTGGCCTGATTACTCCTATGTCTAGGAGAGCCTTGATATGTCTTTCAAATTGCTCTTTCATGGCTGGTGTCACATGCTTCAATGGCCTGTCTTCAATGGTTAAATCTGGATTAATAATCTCCAATTTGCACTGCACCTTGTTTTTCTTCCAGTGTTTCAGAGGATCTTCTCCAATATAACCTTGATTTTGCAGCTGACTTATTAGTTTACTAAATCTCGATTCAAAGCTCTTATTTTTAAAAGCTGAAGAGAAATAAACTAACTCGTTTAATTCCAGATATTCCTGCTCTTCCAAATCCAATTCAGGAATAGCTTTGGCCCCCTTTAATTCCACATCTGCTTGGGTGACTATGGAAGTTACATTTTTATAAAAGGTTACTGTGTTACCTTCTATTCGTAAACCTCCATACATGCTTCTGATGAAATTGCACCTAAGTAACATTTGAATACCATCGTCTTTTATGGTCATTGGTACTGCATAAGTGAATGGTATTCTGAATTTGTTGCATTCAATAGTCATTGTTCCTAGCTTTAATTTCTGATTGACAAACTGCTTTGAATTTATTCCACTTAGATTGATGGCAAAAGGGCTTGCTTCTGCTGCTTCCTTAGGAATTGAGTTTAAATCAATTACACAGGCAGATGCTCCAGTGTCTAGTATAGCCCTTACAGAAAAAGACTTTATTCCAGGAATATTCAACTCCACATTCATGTTGTAAAGTCTGTTGATTACGCGCCTTGAAGGAATGTAGGTTTCTTTTGATGCAACTTCAATCATCACATAGGCGTTGTCGGTCGAGCCCCATCCATCATCCTTTCTTTCTGTATTGTCCATTTCATCAACTTGGACAAGACTTGGCTCCATTATCTTCTGAATTATTAATTGGGCAATCTTATCTCCTTTCTTTATTTCAAAGGATTGCTCAGAGTGGTTGAATAATAGGACGCTGATGGGTCCTCGATAGTCTTTATCCACTACTCCTGCTCCAATATCTATCCCATTTTTGAGTGCGTGTCCTGATCGTGGGGCAATCCTCCCATAAGTGCCATCTGGGCTGGATATTCCTACTCCTGTTGGGACTAGTGCTCTTCCTTTGGCTATGATAACAATATATGCTGAGCTGTGTAGGTCCCATCCTGCTGCTCCTTTGCTACCTTTGCGTGGTAACTTTGCATCTTGAGAGAATAATTTGACAAAAAGTTCTTTTGACTGTTCACCTTCTTCTTCTTCCTCAATATCAACTTCTTTTCCCTTGCTAGTGCCTTCTTCTGGTTTTTTCAAATTCTTCCAGTCTTCTTCAAGCTGTTGGCCCAGCAATTTCTCATATCTTGAATTCTCAACCATCAGATAATTGATGTAGGATAATAGTTCCTTGATGAACTCATCCTTTGTTCTGTAAACTGGTGAGTCTGCCGATTTTGGAGTAATCCTTATATGGAAATAATAATTTGAACATAAAGGACAACATGTTAACTGGCATATTGAACAATGAATCCTCATTCTGATGTTTGTTTGTATCTGACATAGTTGACAGTTCCTTTTTGTTACATCCATGATTTCTTCATTTGTCTCCCAGTGATGCTGACAATTTTCTTGTTCCTCTGGTAATCTAATTTGTTTACGCCATCCACAGTCTGATTCCCCTAGGACGAATCCTGTCTCTTCAAAGGGTAAATCTTCAAGTAATGCTCCAGCATTATGAACTGTTGATCCAGCTTCTCCTTCAAAAATACTACATATGGCATCACTGAATTCTTCATTCATGTCAATGGAAACTACATCCCAGTCTTCTGGGAGATCCAGATTATCCATTACTGCCTCACAATATTTCCTTGACTTCTTTTGCATTCTCTGGCGAATTGCCCTTCTTCCCCACATATGTAGCATTTGCATTTTCGCATTTTATCTTTGTTCTTCCTTTTGAATACTCTGACATGGCTATCATGCGGTTTCCCTTTATACGTTTTTGATTTTCTCAATCCGTATTTTCTACTATTGTCATAGTATCCTGGAACAGGGATTTTGCTACAAAAATCCAGGTCCTTCAAACTTCTTTGTAAGGCCGCCTTTTTGCATAATTCTGCCAAATATTGATAGGCAAAATGTATCCTTGGAAGGACTCCAATAGTGTTTCCTGGATGTTTAGCCTTGAAGGCTTCTTCTATTTCCTTGCCAATTAGAGTTGGCATTTTTCTGAAGAATTTTTCTGAAAGTTCTGGGCTAGAATACATTTTTCCTGATTTGGCTGCTAGAATTTTGAATTGATTCATAAAGCCAAATATGTCTTTAACATTGTGGCATGTTAATCTTTCAAGTCGATATATGCCCTATTCTGTTCTTCAGTTTCACCTTGATAGGGGTCTTCAAGAATCAATTCTTATCTGAGAGAGTATATTCTGCGTATCTTCTGCTATTACTAGCAGCTCTTCATATTCTTGAAAGAATTGACTTCTCCACTATATCCAGATCTTTTTCTCGACTTCTCCAAGTAGGTTTTCAATATACATGGCCTTGGCCCTATTATCTGACCAAACTTTTTCATTTACTAAATTGAGGGTTATGGACTCCCATCTTGAAATGACATAATTATACAGCCCAATATCATCTGGTAACACTAGTATGGCTCCTACTGTCTGCTGTGCTGAGGGGAGTATCCATTGGCCATTAAATGTTCTTCCAAAATCTCTAGTTCGAGTTCTGATCTGGTCCACCGTTATTGGGCTTATGTTTGGCCCTGTTGTTGATGCTGGTGGGTATTGGACTGGGCCCATTACTGGTTCTTGGGGGGGCCTGTAGGCTGAAGTTACTGAGCTTGATAGCCCAATTTCTGAGGGCTTTCTTAATGGGTAGTCCATTAAGCCCTGTGCTTCTTCTTTCTTTGCAACTGCTGCAAAAGGATTTTCTCACTCGTAACTTGAGGTTGCTTCATCGGATGATTCAATATCCCATTTGGGATCATAATCTTTTTCTTTGATAACCGTTGTTGGTAGAGCTAGCTCTTTAGCTACTGGTGCTTGTTTGAATTTGATTATCCTTCCAGTCTCTTCATCATACTCCGGGTTGGAAGGATGATACTATTCAAGCGGATATTTTGTGCCATCATCTTCTTTTTCATCTTCATCCCAGCCAGAAGGCTGTATAGTTTCTATGGCAACATTTGCACTTTCTGGTTTTGAGTATTTGACATAAAAGTCATACTTTCCACTGGGTTCTCCAAGGGTGTCCTATCCTTGTTCATATCTCTAGGGATTATGTATTCTATCATTATACTCAGGTATTTCTTCTTCGACAACCAGGGCAATAATTTCCTCATCCTCATTTTTTTCATTTATGGTTTCATGACCATCAACACTATGACGTGGATCTGGTCTCTGCGTTGCTTCCCTATAATTATTGAATCGTAGGGAAATAGATCCATCTGATCTGCTTCTTGAATAAAGGGATTGACGTTGAGTTGCAGGAATCATTCTGGAGGGCCTTAATCTCCACATTTGTCCTTCCAGATCTCTTGAGTTATGTGATTCACCGGGTATTGCCCTTATCCCATTGCTGGTTAAATAATCTGCTACATGCTGAACATTATAACGGAAACTAGCAAAACTGTTGTTCGTTAGGCGTCCAACTAATGACCTTGATATTAGGAGGTTGCTTTCCCCTCCTTGCCAATCATCATATCCTCTGGTTTGAATGGAGATCTGTATATGATTGTAAAAGTCTTGTATACTCATCATCATTGCTGGTGCAATGTATACAAGTTGGGTGCCATCCGACAGATCTACTTCCATTGTTCCTAGGATAGAACGATCACCTCGCCATCTTGTATCTCGAAAGACTACTAAAGCTCTTGTGCCTGCGTTTCTTCTATGAAGAGCATGAATCCTGATCATTATCAAGCCTAAGTGTATATGCTGCATTCCAGCTTCTACTAGCCTCTGATAGCTTTCAGGCTCAATGAATTGTAAATCCTCCTGCTGTCCTTCTTCCACAACTCTAATTCTTCTTTCAAAATAATATTGGTACACCCTGTGTTGGGGTTGAGAGTATCCAGAGTCATAGAGTGTTTCTGCAGGAACTAGATTTGCTCTTCTCCTCTGAGAAATCCTAAGCTGGGCTTCAGGATTTAGCATGCTTTCCAAAGATTGACCAAAATTTCCTGGTCTTCTTTGGAGTCTTCTTTCAATGTGATGTCTCACTCTTGCCCTTCTTCTATAACTTCTAATCTGATCTTCATAAGTAGGGACTTGTGAAGACTGATTAGTCTGTTCAAGAACAGGAGGTGCTTGTTCTGTTTCAGTTCTTGTTCTACTCATTTTGTTTTTGTTTGTTTTTCTCTTTCTTCTGATGGGGGTATTTGTAGGTTTGCGCGTCATAAACAAAAAGTTTATTTCGCCAAAGGGGGTAGATACTTTGATTAGAAGGACTTGCTCCTCCTAGGTTTACTGTTTTTAGTTTTTCCTGAAGAAGATTGATGGCTTCTTCAAGTTATCCAGGAAATTCTTGCTTATCTTTTTGCTTTAAGTGGTCCAATTCTTCTTTTATGATGGAAATCTCCTGCTGCTGTCTGCACAATAGCTGAATTATTGTGTTATTCTGTTTGATTAAAGTTTTAATCAAACTGATTTGTCCCTTTGATGCCTCAAGAGTAGGCTTGACAAATCCTTGAGCAGGTTCTTCAATAGACTCTGTTGCTTGTAAAGCTTCAACGTATTCTTCAGACTCTGCTGTGAGCCTCCAGCTCATGAAGTGATAAATTTGGTTAAATCCTTTATAAGAATTTGTGCCTTCTTTATCTCTTCTTTAAGTTCAGCGATGATCTGAAAAGCTTGCTTTTCTGCTAGCTTTGGTTGTTCCGAGATCTCCTGAACTAAATTTCTCACTTGACTGGATGTCAATGGTTGATGATCCTCTGCAAGGCGTAAAAAGGATTCCAGTTTTTTATCAATCTCTCCAAAGTTTTTGAAGATCTGCTGCTGGAGTGTGGTTTGATCTTCTTGAATCTTATGAAAATGTTTTAAAGAAGCCTTTGAGAGAAGGGAAACCCTGTCAAAGATTACTGCTATATTCTGAGAATTAGCTAAACTCAGGTCTATTAATAAATTAATACAACGGTCACAGCTTATAAGTGAATGACTTTCTTGGTGAGTTTTAATAAAACAAGGAAACTTGGATTTTTGAACAGAGAAAGGGATAGGAACTTCAAGATTTAAATATTCAAGGTTAGATATACAAGTTTGGGTATACCAATCCTGAATAGCCTGTTCAAACCTTGCTGACATTAATCATAAAATTAAAACATAATATGTTGATATTTGTTTTCACCTTAGCGGGTTCCCCACACAGGACTTAATCAACACACGCCTGTGCCTTAGGGCCTGTCTAAGTCTTTTAAACAAGATATAAGCAGATTAAATTTAATTATGATGAATAATGCTTCACAATAAACTGGTACGTGGCTTTGTTTTCCAGATTAGGTTTTCCAGCTTATATACCAGAAGATATTGAAAAAGGCTATAAAAGATGGTAATACCTTTACTGTAATCCATCCTTGAAAGAAGGAGTTTAAGTTGCCATTTCAGGCTCTGATACCATAGGAGAAAATAAGGATCGTAATAATCTTAGATTGGACTTTGTCTAAGATAACACAAAGATATAAACAAACTGGATTCTTATTGAAAATATAAGTGATTTTACAAGGATAAGCAAGTAGGATTTGAAGGTTTTCTTCGATATCCTGCAAGCTTTAGAAAACTAAACTATATATAGAGAATACAAGGATTCTCTAAGGACAGACAAAGACTAGTGCGCTGTCACATCGCACTTATAAAATAAAAGGATAGTGCTATACAGCTGTGTACATAATTATTACAATACAGCTGGTTCTCACTTATTACAAGTCACTATCATACTTTACTTTATACTAAGTGGAATATAGTTGGCACGTCACATCACATCATACGTTACATCACATCATACGTACTTTCACTTTCAGATTCTGTATGATGAATTTCTTCATAAAGTTTTTTTTTTCTATGCTTTAAAGAGCCATTATTTATTAATTAAGATACATCGAGATTAGCGAGATTTCCAACTAACAGAGCCATTTAAATTTGCCACGGAAGTGCACAGACATTGTCGATAACTTTTGGAGTTGAATTAGTGGAATTAATTTCCGATGATTCTTGGACAAAACAGCTCACCGACTCTTATTTTTAATTTTAAAATTTTAAATTGCAGTTTATAGATACATATGTATTTTTATATAGCTCATCCTTCTATATAGATACATATATATTAAAGTTAATCAGACTAAGTATGGAAAATAATTCTTCAAAACTGTAACTTATAAAGCTTGTAAAACTGAGAAACCATTTCTACTGGAAGCTTCGATCAATACAGCTTGTGTTGGAGTTTACTGTTGACCAAAGATGATTTTTCTCTTTTTTTGGGGCGGATGGGGGGCAAAGATTGCTCTGCTGTAAAAATATTAGGCCTCGTCCCTGTTCTTATGACTAACTTCGAGTACCCACAAAGAGCTGCTCCAATGGTAAGGTTGCATTTTGTCAACAACATTGCGGAATCTGAGATTGAACTTCTGAAAAAGGATAATTGTAAGAATTTCAAAGTTGAAAATTCAGCATTGAGCTACTGAATCTGCATTTGCTATGGATGACAGAAAACAAAAATACCAAGAGGTGGACCTTTTGGCTCTTTTTCCTTTTTTATATCTTATTGCACTCTCGTATACAAATTAAATGTCATCTATTGTACAGGAGATACAATGGCTTATTAGTATTACAGAAAACATATTTAAATAGACAGACATATAAATAAAGCTCCATGTAACTTTGGAGACTACAGAGGATGTGATGAGCACCAGTGAACTGATTTTCAACTGGGTTTTCTAGCAGAAAACATGATAAATCGCCTATTCCTCTTAGCAGTGAATCCAACTAGCCCACAGGCTCTGCAGATATCTTCTAGTTCACGTTCATCCAAGAATAATTGACCACCTGATAATTGCGCCAAATTCTGCAACCGTACATGATTATTCAACATTAGCCAATATTACAACATATTCAGACGCCAGAAAATGAATTCTTTCAGCCTAAGCTTATCGGCTAAACTTGACGACCTCGTGAAAGACAATGCTGAGGTGAAGTCTTTCAAATAGAGAAGCAACTCAAGTTTGCAGTAGTTAACTTTTTATTTTTATTTTTTTCCAATCAACACCATCTCTCCTTTTGATTTTTGATATTTCAAAGCAAGAACACAGTGCTCCCCTTCCAAAGGTGAGCAAACACTACAACGACCTCAATTCAAGAGATAATGGAGAGGGTCAATTCTATTGACTGAACCTTTATTTACCTAGACAATAATTTCCAAGCGGTAATGCTAAATGGAGGCCGTACAACACTCAAATTAAAGAAAAAACTGTACCTGGCGAAAGAACCCCAAAAGTGGGACAAAACTGAAAGGCCCGTCCAGTATGAAAGTTGTAGCGACAAGCACACCTCCAGGTCTCAGAACTCGACTTATTTCAGCTACCTATTGAACAACAGTTTGCAAATTAAAGACATTATAGTGACTTCAAAGTGAGCATTGAGACCCTATAAAGCTTGATAGTGATGATTAAAGCAGACAATCTACACAAGAAGAGGATGATACAGAGATGAATCATCATCTCAACACCAAGAAATTGAACTCTACCAAAGTGCTCCTCTACGATATCCCTAATCTTCTAAAAACCAGTATTACATGCAATTCAGGAGAGCTAATCAATCTCATTGAACATAGTTGATAAAAAAAGAAGAATCAGATCTTATGTTCCCTGTATATTAACAAAAGAAGCTCCACATATAAGTTAGAGCAAACCTCCATTTTTTTTTCCAAGGGTGAGGAAAAACTTGTGCACATAGCACGAAGAGTATCTTGCATGTTAGGAAGATTTTGCAGACTGAAATTATCTTTTTGTTTGTCTGGAGATATTGATTCATAGAAAGGAAACCCAACAAAGTGAACTTTAAAGAAATAAAGAGAAGTTTGTATTTGGCAAGTAGTGAAGGTTTACCATTTCAATTTCTTGGAAAATAATCAACACACGGAACGGGGGATAAAAAAACAAAGGGAACAAGAAAATTCAACAGAAATTTGGTCTTCGAGGCTTTTCAATGGAGCAAAACAAAGTTGAACATCTTATCTTGCAATAAGTCCAAGATAAAACAAACATATGTGGAATTGATATTCCAACTTTGTTGATTAATGCAAAAGATCATCAAAAGTATGAAGCATGAGACTGAAAAGTGCTTAATGCTTTTGAGGTATGAGCCTTTTGCTTTCCCTAGATATCCCTGTGATGTTAACTTTACATGCCTCTCAAAGCATTTTCTTCTAGTTGTGCAAGTCATGAACTGTAATGGTGGGATACAAAACAAGCAGAACAATTAACCTAAATCACCAAATTATAAAAAAGAAAAAGCTTACAGCTGTTACTGGTGAAGGCCAACAGTGTATAGCAGCACCGGCATGGACAGCATCAACAGAACTAGAAAGAAGCGGAAGTCTGGAGATATCAGCTCTGACCAATATTAAGTTCCTGAGGAAATCAAACTCAATCAGAAACGCTAATATATTTAAAGAAACTAAAATATATTCCTGCAGAAATTGTACTTAATATCGTTTAAATGTTCGACCCCCTATTGAGATGAGCTCAATTATCAAGCTAAAATAAATAAGACTTTAATAGAAAAGCTCTCTGTTCTATTTGCTTGCAATGCTATGTATATCTATCAAAGATGGCAAATGCTTCATTAACCGTAGAGTTGTTATGTTGTTCGGATGAACTCAGTTCTCTGCCATTTTAATTGCTAGGGCAACTAGTTAAGGCAGCAACCTTCACTTCATGCAAAAGGTTCAAATAGAAGTTCTGGTTCTACCATTCTAGCAATTTAGGTTGTTGAAATAGTGATCACCCTTAAAATATTAACTTCACCTATAAGAGTATTTTATTCTTACTCTTTGGGAAAGTTTTCCTCCTGCTTGGTGAATTCATAACACTGCTTTAGCATGTTTTCTGAGTAGTCAAGTGCAAGAACAAGAGAAAATAATCCACTTTGGGCAAAAAGCCTTGAAAATAACCCACTTCCGCAACTGGCATCGATGATATTCCCACCCAAAACTGGCTTCAGGTAGTCCTTCATCATTTCAAACTGCGGGCAAAATTGCTCTGTTTAGTGGTTTTACCACGACGGGAAACAGAAACAATAAGGAAATGGATTGGAAAAAACCAAAATTAAAAAACACCCCATCTGAAATACAGTTCTATACCTCTTTTTCTGGGCCAGGGAAACCACCCCATATGAAATTTTGACGCCAACCCCTCTCATAGAGAAATGACATCAGCTGAGTCCTGATCCAAGACATTATTTAAACAATGATGATACAGGGAATGCAGAACTGATGTAGTAATAATGTACTAATAGAGTGTTTTATATTGACTGAACGCGATAGCTCTATTGGCAGTGAACTAAAGAAACCAGGAGTACGTATTCTTGCATCATCCCATCAAATGCATTAGTAGTCACTCTAAGGTCAGTCTGAATCCGTAAGATAGAAGTCCAGAGAAAACAAGAGGTCTCCAAGTCTTGTGCAGTGTCTATGCTTCAAGATCCAATAAAGAAAACTGTGTCTGACCCAAGATTTGGCCAAGACATGTTTCCTTAACCATGTTGTCACACCCATGGCTGCGCTAACCACCTTGTTCACTGTGCACATGTACTGTAATTCAGATATTACTAATTACACGCTCAAATTGGCCTCAGTACATGCCAATCACCTAAAATCACTTTTCTAATCGTAACACAGGCCTGCAATATTAAGCTAAAAGATTATTATATCAATAAATAAGAAGTTACATGTTCCAACAACTCCAATTGAGGTATTTGGTACAGGTCAAACAATTTGTAACATCAATTTGATGCAAACGGAGATGTATTCGTCATGGAAACAAAAGTAGACGCAGCATTAACAGCATGACTTTGCCAATAAAGCCAATCGAAATCATTATACATATGCCTGTATATATATCTAATCAATTTATGGACCTATTAGGCATCAAAAGTTTCAAAAACAAAGAGCATGACAGCTATCTACGCCACAAGAAAAATTTGTAAGAAGTAGAATTCCCACACCTGAAAAATTCTGTAGCCAATGGCTTAGGGTCTTCATATGTACTGGCTCCACCACCAATAGTCAATTCAAGATGCGTTTCTTGGCCGGGATAAGTCTTCTTACAACTTCCGCATTGTAAACTACACCCACCCGAATCTCTGCAACAATCCCAAACATTAAAATATAAAAATAATAAAATAATAAAATAAAATCTGGACAAAAATCATTACTCTTTAACTTCCACCGTTATTCTAGATTTGGCAAATATAACTCACACAGACAAGACGCTTCCACCGATCAAAGACAGCGGCTCGTAACATATTGGGCAAGCTAAAATGCTCTTACTGCTGCTACTGGCCTCTTTTTCAACCATAACTGATTTCTAAACAAAAACAATTATCAACAATTGACGAAAAACACAAATAATTATCAACAATGAAGAAGTAAATTATAAGAAAAGCAAACTGTTTGCTTGGTTTCCACAAAGGCAGTAGAAGAGGCGCGAATTTTTGCCGCTTTATTGCTGCTTCTGAGGATGGGTGCGCAGTAGGGTGCGTATAAATGACTTCGCCAGCCTCTGAATTGAGTCGGTGCATAAACGGACGAGAAAGTACACGCAATTGCACACGCCATAGCTTGCTTGGTCTTGATGCTGAGCAGAGCTTTCTAGTTTAACAAGTTTAAATAAGTGAGAGGAAGAATCGGTTTAAAAACGTACTGTAGCATTATCCGCCTGAAATTTTGAAAGGAAAAATGTCGTGTTTTGTTTTCTTCTTCTTTTTTTTTTTTTTTTTTTTTTTTTTTGGTGCTGATGCAAGCAAGTGACATGTTAGGCCCATGCCCAGCCCATTGCAATATCCACTTCATGTCCAGTTTCTATATAATGATAAATCTCCTATTACTTTTGGCCTTATCTTTATGGTTATTCAACATTGGAAGCATGTGAATTATGAAATTAGGTGCACCGCACGTAATTTGGTTGTAACCGAACCCATAGATAATTATTTGATTCAGTTATTTACTTATTCAGTTCAATTTTGATTATTAATTTCATAATAATTCAGTTTTTTTAATTTAGTTTGATAGTCAAATATAAAGACTGCAAAATAATCAAACCGATTCAAATTTTAAAAATCAATTTATTTTTATTATGAAATTTAAATTATCTAAATTTTATGTTAATGTTAATATTTTTGTATTTTTTTCACAAAATATGGTATTATTTGTTTAAATTTATTTTTATTATATAATTTGAATGGTATGTGATTGGATTAATTGAATCCCTTCTTTTTTTTTTCTTAATTAAATGTTATTATTTATTGTAAAATACAAATTATGTATAATTAATTTTATGGTGTTACTATTAGAATTTTAAGTCTTTAAATTATGTTAATTTGATTTATCTATAAAATTGTATTGGATTTAGATTTTATAAATATACCCAATTTAAAAAGTTCAAACCAAAAAATCAAATCAAATCAAAATATTTCAATTATATTATTCCGTTATATAATATCTTAACTTAATTTTTAAATTTAAATTTTAAATATCATAAACAATTTGATTTTAAGTTATTTTGGTTTGGTTTGGTTAGTAAAGTAAATAACTAAATATATCGGTGCTCACTCTTTGGCAATGCAGTCTCCTAGTCACCATGGTCCTAGTGCTGCCAAGTGGACAAAACCATGCATGGAAAGAGTAAAATGCAACGTAGATTCAATGTGGAGGCCATTCTCCCTGACCATCTGGGTTATGGCCGCCATTTTTGGTTCACAAGATGGCATTCTTAATCCAAAAATTGCCGAGGGTATCGGGGTTGGAGAAGTTTTAAGTTGGCTCCGTAGTATGAACAGGGACAAACGTTTTTCTCTTTGAAATTAACTAACAAGAACAAACGTTTTATAGGTTGGAAGTAGGGCTGTGCAAATTTCGGTTTAAACCGAAAAACCGAACCAAACCGACCGAAATTTTTAATTCGGTTCGGTTTTTCGGTTTTTCGGTTTCGGTTTCGGTTTCCAAAATAATGTAATTTCGGTTTTTCGGTTCGGTTTTGAAAGGTAAAAACCGATAAAAAACCGAACCGACCGAACTTTTGATTATATATATATATTTTTCATTTTTTACTAAAATAAACAATATTTTTTGTATTTTTTTAATTTAATATAAGTGGATTTAACTCAAATTAAACATATATATATTTTTTAATTTGAATTTTTTAATTTTAATTATATAATTTGTAATTTTTTATAATTTTTAGAGAATTATTTTAATTATAATTTTAAAATTTCGGTTTTTCGGTTAACCGAACCAAACCGACCGAAAATATCGGTTCGGTTTGAATTCGGTTATTGTATTATATCGGTTCGGTTAAATAATAAAATTTCGGTTTTCGGTTATTTCGGTTCGGTTCGGTTATTGAACCGAACCGACCGATGCACAGGGCTAGTTGGAAGAGGCCAAATCTAGACTTAAGGGATTAGGAATAGAATCTATACTAGCTAGTTGATTACTCAGTACTTACTGAAATTTGATGATTTCTTTATTTTGAAAATTGCATAAATTGTGGAATGTTTATTTCGAATATAAAAAATAAATATCTATATTAAATAAATATTTAATAATCTACTTAAAAACAAATATCAAACTGCTTCCATTTTTTTTTTTTTTGTGCAGCCTCTCTGCTAATTAAAAACAGCAGCGAGGGTTTCCGAATCCAGAAGGCGAGGAAGAGCTCGAGCGCTTAGTGACCATGAGAGCCAAGTGGAAGAAGAAGCGTATGAGAAGGCTGAAGAGGAAGCGCAGAAAGATGAGACAGAGATCCAATCCAAGTAGTTTATTTCGTGCTTTTAAGTATCAAAAACAAATATCAAAATAGTATAAATTTAATAATAACTATAAAAATAATCTTCTTGATAAAGACATTTCTGACTTTATCGGGAGAACCGGCCACTGTACATATTATCCGTTTTGGGCCGGAGGCCTCACGACTTTATTTCTGGAGCTTTGCCCCAAAACGCGTGTACAGAGAGAAGGTGTTCATGGCCTTATAAGCTCCACTTCCAACTTATTTCCAGCCGATATGGGATTGAAAAATAGCATTGCTATCATTATTCCCCCTCCCGAGAGAATTCTTCTGGCGCTGACCACTTGTTGGGACTGGTCGCTTTGGGCGCTGCCGATCGGGCGCTGGCACCCATCTCTCAACGAAAACACCAAATGATAAAGTCATTTCTGATTTTATCAGGAGCACCGGGCACTGTACATATTGTCTGCTTTGGGCAGGAGCCCTCACGGCTTTGTTTCTGGGGCTTTGCTCCAAAACGCGTGTACAGGGAAAATGTGTCCATGGCCTTATAAAGTTCACTTACAACTCATTTCCAGCCGATGTGGGATTGAAAGATGTTAGTGGTTATGCCCTAGGCCAAACATTTGGACCTTGATGTAATCAATACATTTTCATTTATATAATGGTTTTCTTCACATTGATATTATTGGCATGTTACATTATTGTAATGTTTATGAATAACAATGTTATTCATGTTGTCCCTAGTCATTTATCAATAAAGGGCATAAAGATAAATTAAGACTAGTATAGATTTGCATTGATAATCATGTGATGATTATATATGTTGATATAAATCAAATCTATAGGTACTTGCTAGAGAACAAAGTATTGGATAGACCCACTATAAGATCAATTCATGGGATAGTGTCATAAGTGATCTTATAATAGATATGTTATTGAATCCTTTGACCTGAGGTTATCATAGTTTCCTACATAAGGATCATTATGTTTTGACATAATCAAACGTTATCTTTAATCGGATAATTATAAAGTTTATGATCGGACATAATGAGAATTATGTGGAGCAAAGTGAATAATCAAGATGGAATTTGTCCCTCTCTAATGAGAGAGATATCTATTGGGCCCCTCGATAAGTAGGACTGTAAAATGCATGGTCGTGCTCGAATGAATTGATAGTGTCATCAATATCATTTGAATTTATCAGTCTACTTAGTGATCGGGAAATTAAATATTTGAACAATATAAGTTTGACATGTACCATGACTTATGTTCAAATAAGGTATCGTGTGATAAAAGGATAATAACATGTTCTATTGACAGGTTAAAATCGAACTAACGATATTTATATTATTTGGGTAGTCATAATGTCTTGCTAGAGACCAATTATGACTTGTGGACTTATTATGGGATAAGGCCCACTGCCAACATAATATAAACCTATTGGGTCACACACCAAGACCAAAATGAACAATATGGATTTTATTGGGCTATTGGGCTATTATCTCTTGTTATTAACTCTTATCAAAACTCAATTTCCGTTTTTCAAAAGGAATGAGAGTTTTAAGGTGGTTAAAAACATTGGATACCAACATTGGATACCAACATAGGATACCAACATTGGATACCCTAACTAGCTTAACTTCTTATTGAGAAGAAGAAAAGAAAAACTCTAGCTAATTTTCTGAAAAGAAAAAACACAGCCACCATTGTTCTTCCTTGAGAAGGAAAGAAAATTGTAAAATCCATTCGCATCTAAAGGGAACTAGCAACCCTGCGACTTCGGTTCATTTTGTTCGTGCGTGTGGATACCAGTAGAGGACGTTCGTGTTAAAGGCAGCGTCTTCAGTTCGATTTAAAGGTGTTCAATTCGAATTCCCACACTGAAAAGGTTAGTAAATCTTATCACTTTCATTTGAATCAATCGAAATACATGGATCCTGTTTTCGGGTTTCGATTTATTTCCGCTGCGTTAATGTTGAATTAATCCGACGAAACCCAACAAAAGATAGTATTGCTATCATTATTCCCCCTCCCGAGAGAGGTCTTCGGGCGCTTACCGCTTTGGGTGCTACCGATCGGGTGCTGGCCGCTCGGGCGCTGGCTCTCGTCTCTCAACGAAAGCACTAAATGATAAAGCCATTTTTTATTTTATCGGGAGCATCGGGTACTGTACATATTGTCCGTTTTGAGCCGGAGCCCTCACGGCTTTCTTTCTGGGATTTTGCCCCAAAATGCGTGTACAGGAAAAAAATGTCCATGGTCTTATAAGGTTCACTTCCAACTCATCTCCAGTCGATGTGGGATTGAAAGATAGCATTGTTATCACTTCTCAAACATCTAAATAGTATAAACATAATAGCATCTCTAAAAATATACCACTACTTAGGTCTTTTGGAAGTCATCACCCATATTTACTAGTATAAAATACTTTCAAAGTTTTGTAATATAATTGCTCCTATTTTATCAATTGTTGATTAAGAACCTATGAGAAATATTGTCAATTAGATTGATAATAATATATAAATTTAAAAATAAACATGAAATTTATACAATTTCATGAGCTAAAAAACATTCGGATTAAAAAAATAATAATAATAATTAAATAAGCAAGAAATTTATACTCTTGGATTATAAGCCAAGTGTAATAAGTTAACCAATTGAATCCAAAATTCTCAAGCTAGCAATAAGTTTTCCTTCCAAGATTATGAAAAGAAATTTAACGTTGTCAAGCATAATCAATTAATAGAAAAGATACTCTAATCGAATTACCATAATAACTTTTTGTCCAAGAACAAATACAATCAAGACTCTAAAGTAGCATTATTCTCAAAAAAAATAAAAAATAAAGTAGCATTTAAAAAAAAAAAATAAATCATAAAAAAGTTAACTCCAGATTGTTGATAATTATCTTTTAAACCAAATGGAGAAGATTATAGCCAGATTTTAAAAGAAATTAAGTTTAATTCAATTAAAATGGAAGATTTAATAAAGAAATTGTTGGAAAAAAAGAGAGGAGTAAGAGTGGATATTGCCTATTGGGAAGAGAAAGAAATGTGAAATTAACTTGGGACTACAAGTATGGAATGGAGGAAAAGAAACTCAGAGTAGAAACTAATTTTTTTGATTATTATTATTTTCTAATCACGCACTAGTTATAAGAGTCCAATACAAGAATCAAAGACTTAAACTGAGTGGGGTCAAGTCCAAATAAATTTTTTTAAACAAAGAAATTTACAATTTAAAAAATAATAAATAAATAAAGAGATGGAGCCATATTTGGAATGTAGATATTGTAGTTGATAACTAAATATGCCCTTTGCTGTTCTGATGATGTATGATTGGTCAGATTTTGACTCTTTTATTTGGGATCGCAAAATAATTAGTGGGTATATTGCAGATATAGCTTTCTCTTGGACTCGAAAACAATCTAATCAAGCCCCTCGTGCTTTAGCTAGGTTGGCTTCTTTATATGTTTGTCTTTGTTGTTGAAGCCGATATTTTATTGTTTGAAGCCCCAGCTCAAGATTCTTAGTTTGTTTGGCAAACATCAGCCTATGATTAGGTTTTTTATTTCATTTCAAAAAACTATAAAACAAACAAACAAACAACAAAATCTCTTTCATCTTTAAAACACATTTAAAGGCACAAATGTAGCCAAAGAAAACCAAGCAGAGCCTAAAATTTGTCTATTCAAAGGAAATTGAGCTAGCTACCTATTGAATCGAGATTCTGAAGTGCCTGGATTTCGGAGTTCGGGCGGCAAAACGGGTTTTTTTTAGTTCGTCTCTTTCTTTCTCTTCCTACACTAAAAGTTACCCTTTTTATTCTTCTGTCTCTTTCTTTGTTATGATTGGCCAAATTAAATTTAGTATTCAGGAAAAGCTAAGGAAATAGCATTAAAAAAACATACACGCAAGTTGTTCTCCCAAGTGAGTTGGGTTGGGACCCGTATAGCTTGTCAGGTAATCCGCTTCTGAGCTAAGCAAAGATTTGCTAATTGGGCCTAGGGCTACACTTTTGTGTCTTTATTGAAAGTAGCCCAATATGGTAGTAACGTTTTTATTTTTTTAATGATTTTTTTTTCCAGGTATCAAGAAGAGAAAGGACAAAGCAAAACATTTAAAAATAAACAATTAGGGACAAATATTCCCTTAACAGCATCAAGAAGAAGGTGCCTGAGGTTGATAGGAGACTGATCAAACCATGTTTTGCAAAAGCCATTATAACTAACTGATCTGGCAAGGAATTAGCTTCTCTAAAAATAGGGACAACATTTAACAAACCAATCTGGCATCAAGAAATTGCCTTAGAATTGATTGTTTGTTCCGCTAATTCCTTTTTTATTTTTCTTAAGGTGAAAGCTTATCGGTATATCATCAAATTTTATATAATAAGAAGTTTCAATGTTTCATATGAAAGTCAACTGGTTGGGATTGTTAGAAGAGAGAGGGAAAAATCTACGTGTTGAAATATGCAAGTAACATCGCGATCAACCAGCCCGTCTAGCTCAGTCGGTAGAGCGCAAGGCTCTTAACCTTGTGGTCGTGGGTTCGAGCCCCACGGTGGGCGTATTTTCACTGTTTGATTTGGATTCTGTTTTTCTATTACTTAATCGGGTGTAATATATGTGTATGGTTTCATGGCCTCTGTATGGATTTTATAGGCAAAATAAAATCACATTTTTCTTAGGTTTGCTTTTGATAACTTCATTTATATATTTTTTTAAATATTTATATTGTAATATAATTCTAATATTTTATCTTTTTTATTAAAATTATTTTATTTTTTTTAAGTATTCCTTCAATCAAAAATATATTAATATATATCATACAACGCCATTTTTTTTTTCAAACACACTATCAAATATTATTATCCCATCCGTCCCATCCCATGAATTATTTCATCCAAATATAGTGTTAGATTAAGATGTAGGAACACTAAAATATTTGAAAAATTCTTTACCCTTCAATTAGAAATGAAAGATTATTGTGATTATTATTTCTTTTTAGGATAAAAAACAAATTACAAAAATATATGAAAATTCCTGAATTTGGTAGACTTGAAGTAGAATGAGATGGATGCTTTGCTCAAATTTGGGAATATTAATGTTATCTAGTAACTATATTTACCTAGGTTGCTTGAATGATGATGCAGTGGTCCAATTTCATGTCCAACAACTACAAACAATAATAAATAAAAAATTTGTCTATTTTCCATTGCTATCATTTAGCTTTAAGCGGCCCTCACTTTGTTTAATTAAATCAGTACTATAATTATTTATCACTCTCTTCGCCATCTACCCATTTATTTTATGTTATTTTTAGAGCTCCGCATAAATTTATAAACTTGGCCCCTCTCTATCACTATCATATCATCCTCCTAAAACCCATATCATTTTTATTTATTATTATTTGCAAATCTCTTTTTTATTTATTAATTTCTCTAAACATCTAACAAAAAGTGACCATATATATTATAAAAGTACTGGTTATTAATTCGAACTTGGGTCTCAAAAAATATACAAGAAAGGGTCGAATTATATGAGAATATTAATTATCAATTGGCATATATGATATGTGATAAATTGAAGTAGTAGTTTATCTAATTATTTCAAGAATCCAATATCTCTTCCTATCCCAAATTTAACAAAATATAATAAATTAATGTGATGTTAGGACATATAAATAATTAAAATTGGAATCATTATGGTTATGGTGTTTGTGTCGATATTTTTTTTTTCCTGTATGAAGCTTGCTTTGCTAAGAGGAAAATTGGTTCCTTTTGTAAGTCTTAATTGGTACGAGGTAGAGCTATATATTAATTTATTGCTGTGTCATCATCAGCCTTCCTTGCCGACACAATTTTTATTGGCTAGGGTATAAGCCCGTCAAATCGGTAGTTAGTTTTTTTTTTTTGCCCTTTTTTTCCGGTAGTTAGTTGATGATATTGATGTTTAGTTATATACTAATTTCTTTGCCATTGAATTAATAATTTCTTTATTTATTATGAGTCTTAAAAATAATGTATTTTGGTTTTTTAACTATTAAATCAGTTAAAAATACTATTTAAAATATAATTTGACAGACCAAAAAAAATGACAACTCTAGCCAAAACTCAAAACAACTGTCTAATTGAAGCATATTTGTTTTTGATGACATTATTTGACCATGTTTCCATGGTCTCAACATATATTATTTTAATCTATGTTTCAAATTTTTAATCAAACATAAGATGTGAACTTATTTTTCTCAAAATCTTTAATCTTATTGATTAAGAGAAGGAGTGTTAATTTGCACAATTTCATTGGTTGGGTTTATTCAAATTTGGCCTGTAGTTTGCACATCAATTTGGGGAACAAAACTATATCCAATACATTGGTTTTGGGCCAAACTAAACTAATCATTAAATTAAATTTATGTTTTATTTCCATCTTGTAATGAAAACCATGTATGGGCTTCTCCGCCTTGATTTCACTATCTTTAGTTTATTATCACAAAATGCATATGAAAATATTACATAGCCCTATACTGGAGTTGATCCAGAAATAAATATTAAAGGAGATTTAATTTTAATATAGTTTTATAAAAGGGTAAAACTTTAAAAATGTTGGATATTAAATTTTTAAAAGAAAACAAAAAGTTAATTAAGGAGGGCAATTGCTTCATTTTTCTTTAAATGGTTTCACCCCTAGCCACTCACTAGTATATATATATATATATAAGGGACATTTGTAGCAGATATTGTTATTCAATACCAGCAAATTCATTGAATAGAATAACTGCGTCTGCCATTTTTAATTTTTTTTAGGTCTCCGCTCCAACAGATGGAATTCTTAGTAACACTAGATTGATAATAAATACAGATAAATTTATAAACCCGACATATTTATAATTTGAACATAAATTTTATTGATAAAAAACAATAAATACTTGTCAATCTATCTCGCCCACTTAACGCGGCCTGGATCCCGGCCCGCTTTAAGGGTACAAGAAAGGTTAGCATCTAAATTTTGAGTAACACGAGAAATTTTGCAATCCCCTACCTAATAAAATATTGGGAAGTTTATCTAATCGCATGCAACTTTCAGACACTTTTAAGGTATTTTGGAGTCGCCACTCAATTTACGAGAAATTGAGAAAATGTCATCTACGTCGGAGGTCTTAAATTAGAGAAAGTGTTCGGAACTTTACTCTTATTAATGCGTTAAGTTAAGTTTATAAATGAGTTTTTAAAAAATAGAAATTTCATCTCTCGTCTCATGTGATCATGCAATAAATTTAAATCGCATTCCAAACATTTCAGAAAGTAATAAAAAATGAGTAAATAAAGTAATAAATAAATTACAAGTAAAAAGTTGGGACAGACCAATCCCCAAAATAAAAAGCACAAATAAATAAATAAAATGAATAAACTCGTCTCAAAATTAATTACAAGAGCGCAAAATGAATAAATAAATAAATAAATACATAAAAAGAATAATAAAATAAAATACATCATATATAAATCGGGAGATTTATTAGTGTTTAGAAACATTGGTTCATTTTATTAACTTAAAAAATTGGAGAATTATTTTTGGGTATTGATTAAGAAAACTGAGATGAGTGATTCCATTTTATGAAAATTAAATTTTCATTTGAAAGTGAGATTTTATTGGTTGAAATAGGACATTGGTCCATTTTATGAGGAAAAAATTCAATTTATTAATAAAAATATTTTTAAATAGAACCTCAATTTTTTTTTTTTGTTAAATATAATTTTTTCTTTCTTTTCTAATATAAAAATTATTTTATAGGTTTTATACTTCTATCATGTTGCGCTTGCCAACAAGGCCTAGGCTATAGTAGTAAAATATTTGAAAACTGAGATTTTAGAGAGATTTGGTGTTTAGCAATGATGTTGAAATCGGATCAGATCAACTAAAAAAGGAAAACAGAAACCGATTGAAGAAACAATTGAAGCAGGTAAAAGATGAGCTATGATTAAAATTTTCTCTGTACATTTAATTATTTTAGAAATTAATTTAAAATTTTTTACACAGATTTTATATAGAAGAAGTGTAAAACTGAAGGTAGCTAGAATAGAACCTTGTCAGTTTAGTTTTACACACAAATTTTATATACAACACGCCAAATGAAGCTAAATTGTTAGCAATTAGTACGGCAAATATATATTTATATATTGATTTAATCTAATTCATATACAATACGAATATACGATCTCCTTCTACACTGAAAATAAGATAAGATAAGATATGATCTCAAGAATTTTTTCAAAAAAAAAAAAATATTTGGTTTTTGATATAGTAGCCTGCAGATTCCAGCTTACCCATAACTAGCTGAGTGAGAAGCATTATGCAAACAAGCATAGAACAATACTTTTACTGACTATTGCTCAAAAAGTACCCACAAAAGTTACACCTAGGCACATGCTCAACTGAACCCACCAATACCATCACTACGCACTTCCCCTTATCGGTAACGCCCATTTTGTAAATTAACTAACTAACAAAAATACCCCAACATGCTGATTTGGAATAGCAAAATTTAGCATATTGAAGTTTTATTGACATTTTTTTCTCATTTTTATAGGGATTTTAACTATTGAAAAGATGTTTAATCTAATTAAATTGTGTCATTTTATGCACTTAAAGTAAACATAAATTGATTATACTAAGAGTGGGCAAAATTGAACTAAATCATTTGCAATTCAGTTTTTCCAATTTGGATTGGATTATCGATCCAATGTCAAAAGTTGAAAATAAAGGATCCAATACACCAAATTAATTGACCTAATAAAACGTTACTAAAATAATTTAATTTGTCCGGCATAGTAAAATTTGGCTCGTTTTTTATATTTTAGATGTTTGTTTTTCAATTTATTCGGTTTTTTTTATGACCATTTGTACATTTCTAAATTTTTGGATTCATATAAAATTTTATGAATTTAAATTAATATATTAAGATACAAATTGTATTTATTAATTAGTAAAATTATAAGTTTAAATAACAAACTAAACTTCAAAAAGTTAAGAATTTGAAACGACAGAACCTAACAAATTGAGGTTTTTTAAAAAAATATATTAAGCATTTTTAAAAACGTTCAAACTCGCCGTATTGGGTGGCTGGATTCAACTTTGGATTTGTGCTATTTATTATCTTTGCTCCAACGGAAATCTTAACCGTTACGTTCAACTACCGTATAAAATACACAACGATAAAATCCAAACATAATATGACGAAATTAGCCCTCTGTACAATATTTAGTAACTACATTATTACGAAAAAGACTAGAGATAATTCCTTTTCCAATTTTTGCACTTTTCTTGCGTAGAACAAAATATTACCTGAAGAAGAAAGAGTTAGATAGTGATTTGATATAAAGAGAAGTTAATTGTGAGACTAATGTGAATGTTGACTATGTATTCACGCAATCAGAGGGTTTGTTTGAGCAGTGCCTTTGCCCATCAGTTCACCACACGTGAAACTTTGCCATTCTGCCCCCACCAAATGATGCAATTTCAAGTGCCCAATCCCACTTCTAAACTTACGATTTCTTTTATATTTTAACATTTTTTCACTTGCTTTTTATACATAAACAATATATTATGTATGCAAAATCAAGTCAACACATCATCCAATAATTCATATAAAAAAATCGCATACTCTTATAATAAGTAAAATTAGGGATGAGCAAAAAAACCGATAGATTTGGTTAACCGAAAAAAAAAATCCGAAATCGATGGACTGGTTAACCGATTGTAATGAACTGGTTAATGGTTAGTGTTTTGAAAAAACAAATATTAATGGACTGGTTAATGGTTTTTGACTCATGTGACTGGTTAATCGAACCGAAACCGAATTTTTAGTTAATTTATTAATTTTTTAATAATTTATAACAATTTATCCTAATTAAAGGTGATTATGTATTTTTTTTCATTATTCTAATTATTTTAAAGTTTTAAAGTTTTTTTAATTGGCTATTAGTAAGTATAACAATTTATCTAATTAAAAGTAATTATAGACCGTTTAATATATTTACTTATTAAATATTAATTTTTAAAAACAAATTTACTTATATCCACCAAATATTTTTATTTTAACAACAATAATGTTATATTATAGTGAAAAAAATTTAATTTTTAAATATTTTGAACATTTTAATTTTATTTATGAATATATTTATAATTATAGTGGTTAACCGAAAAATATTGGGTAACCAATCCGAAAATCCGAAACCGATGGACTGGTTAACCGATAGTAATGGACTAAAATTTCAAAAAACCGATATTAATAGACTGGGACTCATGGACCGGTTAACCGACCATGCTCACCCCTAAGTAAAATGATATATTATTTTTGAGAACATCACGCAATCAGTATAATTTGAATCGCTCTCATTAATCTTATATCATTTTGGACACTTAGAAACTAATTCTCTATTTTATTTTCTACAAAAGTAACTAATTCTTATTTAATTTCTTAATAACAAATAAAAGAACTTAAACAATCCCAAATTAAGTTTAAAGGAGATGTTCCACTTTAAAAAAAAAACAATTCAAAATTGGTTATATGTTCTTTTTGGATGTAGATTAAAACTAAATTTAAATTTAAAAATTATTAGAAATAGTTTTTTTTAATATATTTTTGATAGTAGAAGATAATGTAATTTAAATCATTTTAAATTCTTAACCATTTAAACTGTGATTTTTAATTATTAAAAAATATGCAATGTATCCACAACTTAATTAATTTAATTGTCGCATTCAAAAAAAAAATAATTTAATTGTCAAACCAAATATATATATATATATATATAAGGTTTTTTTTGTTTTTTTTGGGTTATTGGATTGTGCTGGTGAGGTTTGGGATTTGAAACTGAGGGGCAGTTTGGGGAAGTGAAGTCCAGAAAGGGTAGTATAGGAAATAAGAAAATACTTAGGAAAACCGGCTAAGCAAGTAAAAATGGTGAAAGACACCGTCAGCTGGCAGTAATTGAAACGCACATGGTGGGCATTAAAATTAAAACCCTCAAAGAATCAAAGAGAGTAGGCGGTACGAGATTCAAATTCACAAGTGAAGGTGGAGGAAAGAGAAACACACACACCCCTCCCTGGCGGGTATAAATATATCGCTCTCTTATTTTCTTTTCTTTGCTTTTAAAACAGAGCAAGAGAAGTAGCTACTACTCTTTCATTTTTCCCCCCTTTCTCGAAATCGTCCCTGCCCCGAAAAGCAAACCCAGCCTTTTAAAGACAGATACTTCCAGATCAGAATTAAGGCTATCTTCGTCATTTTATTCAGTTCGATTTTCCTCTTAGAGAAGGAAAAAAAAAAAAAAAAAGAAGTTAACTCACAGTGCTTTATAAGGCACTTTGTAGCAACTGGCAAGAGAAATACTTGATACTTATCTCGCTTTATCTATTTATCTGCTTTGGTTTTGTATTTATTGTCCAAATCAAGTGCATTTTCCTTGTTTGGTTGCTTAAATTAGGAGAACAATTGATTGGAGAATCAATGGAGAGGAGCACTCCGGTGAGGAAGCCACACACTTCTACTGCAGATCTGCTCACGTGGTCGGAGAATCCGCCGGCTGATTCCCCCGCCGTCGGCTCTGCTCCTCGCTCTGCTGCCCGTTCTCACCAGGTACTTCCATTTTGAGCTTCAAATATTTTCTGGATTTCGTCTTGGATTGAATCGTAGTAGCTGATTCTCTTTTTAATTATCAGCCGTCCGATGGGATCAGTAAGGTAGTGTTTGGAGGTCAAGTTACTGATGAGGAGTTTGAGAGCTTAAACAAGAGGTAAGATCTGCTGCTATTTTCACTGTTTATTTTAATTTTTGTGTGTGCTTTTTTGTGGTTAATAAATGTAAAAACAAATGGACAAGGTAACTGATTTTGTTTTCTTATGGCGGTTTTTTTTTTTCAAGTCTATCTTTTTTGTCTGTTTCTTTTCTTCACGATTTTCTCTGCTCGTCATTTATGGCAGTTTTGAGATTTTTTCCGCTTCACTCACCATTGACTTCTAATCAATCATTTTCCAGATGGTTTCTAGCTTCATTTTCCTTTCTATCTAATTTGATCTGCTTGTGCTCTTTAGTGGATTCCCTAATTTGATTCTTGGAAGTTGGATTTGAAAAACAATTAGTTCAATTTTTTTTTTTCAGTGGTACTTTCTAAATTTGTCTTGATTATAAAGTTTTCTTGCATTTGCAAATATATATATTTTTTTGTTTTCCTGAGTATAAGATTATTCTATGTGGCATTTCGCATTTTCTGTGATTATAAGCATTGGCGTATAGATCTCTTGAATAGAAAATGTTTTTGCCAAAAATCCTTTTTTTTTTCTCTGTGGTATATTAATAATATCAGCTGCTGAATTTAGTGATTAGAGTGGGGTCTGTAACACTTGAATTTTTCTTCTAAATGGTGACAGAATGAATAATCATGTAGAAGCTAGATATTAAATTTTATATGTCTTTCGGTGGCTTGAGGCTCTTAATCTCTTTTGGCGTGTTGTCAATTGTTCTTGGTTTACGGAAGAAATCATCTTCATCAAAGATTTGCAAGTAAAATCAAGTTATATTCTTAAGGTTTTTGCCATCATTTTAGCATTAGGTATCTTTTAGCTGTTGAAAAATTTAGGACTCACATATTGGCAGCTTTGTCTGTGTCCATTTTTTATGTTGTTTATTAATAGTTTACTTGTGCCGGTGTCCTAATTAAGGAGTTATATTTTTTAGACAGTCTTTCTTTAGGTACAACTGAATTCTAAAAGAAACTGATAAAAAAAAAATCTTAAAGCAAAATGCTAACCCAGCTATATTTGACAAGAAGCTAACTGCATTAGGAAGCAAGTCCACTTATGCAACTAGACTTTTATTGTTTATTTGAACCATGGATATGATAACCTAGTTTTTATTTTTTTTATTTTTTATTTTTTTTCCTGACTACACTAGATTAAGAACAAGATATTATGGTATTGCTAGCTCTTTTCTCTACCCACAGTGTGAGAATTCAGGTTCTTATTGCTTTCAGTCTTATGCAAACGAATGAAATATCAATTTGCAACTCTTGTGGACCCTTCCCTCCCTTATAAAGGCATTTAAAACAGGATGGAGCCATTTGATTCTGTTGGATTGTACTAATACTGCAAATATCTCAATGAAAGAATAAAAAAAAATGGTAATTAATTCTTTGTTTGGCAAATTTTTATCTTTGCATTCTTTCGGCTACAAAGTCATGTATAACCAAAAAAAGAAAGTGAAATAAGCGCAAGTTTATTCTATGCATAAACTTATAACCCTGTATGGATGAAATAGATTGATGAAATATTTAATCTACTTGTTATGAAAGGTGACATAGGAAAAGCGTAGGAAAGAAAAAGTAAAAAAATATCTATTTTCTCAAAGAAACCTATGAGATAATTCGAGAAATTCTTGTATATGGCAACTAACTTATCCAGTTTTGCATCTTGTTCATGATCAAGACTTTGATATAATGCTTTCTAGTTAAAAGGTTTATGAATATGTAACTTTGCATTTTCAGGAAACCTTGTTCAGGGTATAAAATGAAGGAGATGACTGGTAGTGGAATTTTTGCAGCTAATGAAGAAGATGATACATCCGAATCTGGTGGTGCCAATGCCACTCCAAATAACAGAACAGGTCTGCGCATGTACCAGGTAATTACATGTTTAGTTATCAAGTTTCATGGATGGATTTAGGCCAGAATAGTGATATTTGCTGTGATGAATTATTGAACATGTAATGTAACTGATTTTCTTTATGATTATATATTTTGATAGCAAACACTTGCTGGAATCAGTCATATTTCATTTGGAGAAGATGAGAGTGTTTCACCCAAAAAACCTACTACTTTGCCTGAGGTTGCGAAGCAACGAGAGCTGAGTGGAACTATAGAAAGTGAGGCAGAAAGAGAGGCCAGGTTGAAGAAGCAGCTTTCAGATGCCAAGTGCAAGGAGCTTAGTGGACATGACATATTTGCACCCCCTCCAGAAATTTTACCACGGCCAACTACTGTACGAGCTTTGGCATTGAAAGAAAGCATCGAATTGGGTGAACCTGCTCCACGTGATGTACGCACTTCTATTTTAAGTTTATAGTATAATTTTGTGTGGATGCATAAAGAAACTGTTTGCTGCCTGTCCTGCACCACGAAAAACTAGAAACTTTAATCCTTGGTATTGACTACTCCTGAAATCATTGTCAAAGACTAAAGATAATTATGTGTGAATTTATGATCCATGCTTTGGGTTTTTAAATGGTTTGCACATATTGAGACCAAAAGCATGCTACGAGTAAACAACTTATTGCTATTTTATTTTTCTGAAGATGTAATTTGGAAATAGGATGATGCTGTAATGAAATAGTGAGGATAACTAGAGAATAGTATGATCTAATAGACAATTATATTTTGTTTTATTTAGAATATTACCAATAACTTAGTTTATTGGAGGAACATATACAATGCATTGTTTTTAAATTGCACAATATAATAGTAGCTTAAGCTTTGGACTTTGTAGTTTCATTGCATAAGAACCTGCTTTAAGACTTTTTCTGTTCTAAATCATATGTTGAATATTATTCTGTGTCTATGCCAGATTTGAATTCAATGCCTAACCAATTCTTGATTTGGTTAAATTTTATAGCCTGCTGGAGGCGAGACGTCTACGGAGGAAGCTGTGCTCAAGACAGCAAAGAAAATTTACGACAAAAAATTCAATGAGCTATCTGGGAATGACATATTCAAGGGCGATGTTCCTCCATCATCTGCTGAAAAATCTCTAAGTCAGGCAAAGTTGCGCGAGATGAGTGGCAACGACATATTTGCTGATGGGAAGGCAGAGCATCGGGACTACCTAGGCGGTGTACGCAAGCCCCCTGGTGGCGAGAGCAGCATTGCCTTGGTTTAACTTGTTAGGTCTAACTCTGTTACCTTATCACCGTGTCTGGTTTCGTTTTATTTCTAGCGGGGATGTGTTATTGTATTATTCGACCTGGTATTATTGTGGGTTTTGGGAATCATGTAGGCCTTAACATGTCGTCATCCATCACTGTGGACTGTCCTAATTGGATTTTATGTCCATATTCTTGTGTTTTCAGTGCTTGTTTTAGCGAAACACATTGGCCTTTACGTTGTCGTTACATTGTTTGAATGCTTTTATCGGGCATGCTACTTGCATAACTTTGTTTCTTCAAGCTGGGGCTATATTTATTAACCGATTTTTGAAATTTAACAGCGTTTCTGTATACTATCAGTATCCATTACTTGTATTGCTTATGCACTGCTGGGAGTAGGCCTAATAAATGGACATTTGGAGATATATTCCAAAATTTCTTAAAAGGAATTAATTTGTGCTGATACATGCCACAGTGAGATTTTGCGAAAGAACGGGTTCTTCAAATATTTATTGATGCTTGAGATTTCTATTTGCGATGACTGACAATCTTTTAACCTCTATAGTGAGCATAAAGAATTTGATGAGAGGACCCGGCAAGCCAACCATTCCAATTTGGACCGAACAATGATTTGTTTTAATTACATATGTTAATCAATTGTACTCCTATGGCACATTAAATGCAGGTTCAAGACCTGTCTGAATGTGCTTATGAAAGTTCTGAGCCAATTGCGTTCCTGTGGTGCTTTGTTACTTTCTGGTTCTGTTAAAGCAAATTCTGAATTCTGAATACAAGAACCAGAAGATGAAATATTAAAATATTGATAAAGAAAACAGAAAGAAAGGCTTGAGTTGTGGAATGTGGACTCCCGCCGAGTGAGAACAATTATAGTGAAATGAAAAGCATTTAAATTTTTGCATGACTTGGCTATATTGTGACAAAATAGAGCTAAGGTGGCACCTATCTTGGAGAACAAGAAACTAATTTATATACTTCTTAAATTTATAGTTAAACAAGTTCGTGAGTTTTTATTAAAAATAAAGTTCATGAATTAGAATTATACATAGTGTGTATATAACTCGCAGCTCTACATTTTTTCTTTGAATTATTTTCATTTTATCCGAATGTATATAAATAATTAGAAATGGAATTCTTCTTTCTCCTAAAAATATTACTATTTACCAGATTATAATTATGGATCGTATATATAAAATCTTCCACTTTACCAAAAATATAAAGAAACTAATAAAAAATTAAAAAACAGAAAAGGATACAACTTCGTAAGGAAGGAAAGTTGCGAACTAGTCAAAATCAACTGAGAGAAAATCAAGCTAATCCGTTTTAATTAAAGATTCTCATAACTAACAGGGAAATTAGATTTAAGTAAATACTATTAAATAGTATTAGAAAAAAGATTCCTAGTCAGATTCTCTCTCTGTGTCGCTGTGTATATGCTTTGTATTTCATTGTGTGTGTAGTGCCGACTCAAAACTTCATCGTAATGGCGTGAAGCGTGAACTCTCAGTAACAGACAGTACGGCCTCCACCGCCTCACTCCAAAAATTAAAACGTTCCCATAAAATATCACAGTCCCTTTCATCTATTCATATTCCATTTTCTCCTCTTCCCCTTCCCCATTTTTCTCTCGAAACCCGTTTCCCAAAACAGGCTAAAAGTTGATCACCAAATACCTTTTAGCACCTCCATCATGGAAAAGATGAGATTTTTATCTCGTTTTTAGTTTCTCCAAATCGATTTCTTACGTGGGTTTCGTGGGTTTTCGAAAAGGGCTTTTCGTTGTTTTCTTTAGTATCACTCTCTCTGTCTGTACACTGATAGATAGTCATATTATATTTATATTTTTATTTGTGTGTTTTTGCGTTTATTTGATGATGGGGAAACTGGCTGACGGAGATAAGTGGATGGCTGATAAAATGATCAGAAATGGAGACTTGTTTAATGATTTTCAAAATGTGCCTTATTTTAGTCTTCCTATTCAGCAGCAGAAGATTCCTGTGGGAGGTGGTTCTCTGAATAGAGTTTCTCAGAAATCATCAGTTTACTCTTCTCCTTCTTCTTCCTCTTCCAGTTCTTTCTCAAATGGGTTTTGCTCACCTGAGGATGGTTCGCCATTTGCTGAGAGAGAAAAGAGGATCATGAAGAATGATGGGTTTTCTTCACATGAGAACGGTTCATTGTATATGGCTCTTTTATCTCAGGAGCCCAAGTATCAAAGGGGTAACCAGTTCTCAAATGATCCTTATAAGATCAATGAGAGCTTGGTTGATGAAATGAGTTTATCTCAACGTTTCTGTGGAATGAATATTGGAGAGGAACAAAATAGTGCCAGTAAAATGAAGGGATTTGATATGGACTCGGACGAATTTGGGTTTGGCTTGAATGCCAATGTACAATACAATGCTAAAAAATATGGCTCATTTGGTGGTTTGAGCAATTGGGCTTTTGATATTGAAGGTCATCGATCCTCTCTTCATGGGGTATCTTTTGGTGGTAATGACGATGTAAATCTTATATTTAATGGCTTACAAGGTGGATTGAACAAGGATGCTTATTTTTCAGTGGGGTCCTCTGTTGCTCATAATCAGTCCAATGATTTTTGTTCTGTCTCTGGTTGGTACAACAACCAAAGTGATTATCTATTGGAGAAGAGAAAGGAACATGGAGGAAGTTGGATCAATTTGGATATTCAGACACAAAATCCATCTATTACTGGGCCTTATCTTGTTGTTCCTCCTGTTTTCTCTCAGGATGATGAGATGGAGGGTTCATTGGCTGCTCCTCAGTTAATTAATCCCAGGTTGGATTTGACTGTTTATGATGCAAAATGCAGAAATTTTAGGACAAGAGGAATTCCAAACAATGGTTTTTCTCACTCAGTAAAGTCTATGGAAGTTGCTGGAAATATGGAAGCCTTAGCCTGTGAGGGTAGTTTGATTATACAAGGAAAAGCTTTGAAACATTTCAACAACAAAGGGCATGAGCCATTGTTGAGCAGTGACAAAAGGAATGATTTCAATGATATGTCACTGCAGAACTTGCGTGGGAAAAGCATTAAACTAGACAGCCCTACCCATGATGGGGGAAACTGGGTAAATGTTCGGAAGCTGAGTAGTTATTCTCAATTATCGTTGGTTCCAAGTATTAATTCCTTGAGTGAGATACAGGGTAATATATACTTGATGGCACAGGACCAGAATGGTTGCCGGTGGTTACAGAGAATTTTTGATGAGGGAACTAAAGATGACATTGAAATAATATTTAATGAAATTATAGATCATGTTGTTGAACTTATGTTGAAACCATTTGGCAATTATGTCATCCAGAAGTTCTTGGACGTGTGTGATGAAAAACAAAGGTTGCAGATTGTTTTGATGGTTACTGAAGAACCAGGGCAGCTTGTTAGGATTTGCTTGAACACTTATGGGTACTTACTTTATGCTTGAACACTTTGATATATTTCAGATTATACTCCTAATAGGTGGTGTTTGTGAATATGCAAATACATGTGTTTTTTGACTATATTTTTGGGTTTTTTTATACTAGCACACGTGCAGTGCAGAAGTTGATTGAGACACTAAAGACTAAGCATCAAATTTCATTTGTGGTATTGGCTCTGAAACCTGGTTTTCTTGATCTTGTCAAGGATCAAAATGGTAATCATGTGATACAACGTTGCTTGCAATGCCTTAGCAATGAAGACAACAAGGTAAAACTTTTTTGGTTACGCTGTTATCTCTTGGATCATGTACATTGTATTTTGCATCAATTTGGATTCTCTTATTAACTTAGTATGCTGATGGAAAATCTGTCACACTTAAAGGGTGAAACTTTCACATTTAATTTACTGGGTATTGCATTTTTTGTATTCATATCATATGTACAATATAATCTATTGTTTGTCTTCACGCTCAAGGACATGCCTTGTTGACCTTATCTTTTCTTGCAGTTGGCATTCTCTTGAACCAACTTCAATCAGCAAAAAGATGGATTGAATTATTAGTCCGTCTGGCAACTAACATTTGCTTTAACATGCAAGCATTATCTCACATCGCTGTAGAATATCCATTTCTGCCTTCAGGCATTCTCATTTTCTTACTGGTGTTAGGGCAATTGTAAACTATGTGAAGAGTGCAATTGATGCATAAAACAGTTAAACCTGCATATATATTAGTTGCTAATGAACTAAGTGGAGTTTTTCAGTGAAAGGGCAGCCCTATCACACAAATAAATGCATGAAGAGAGGGGATAACATTTAAGCCTTGTTTTGAATGCTGCTGCAACCATGAGTATACACATGTGGAGCTGTAACATCACTTCTTAAATCATCAGAGAACCACATTATGGGCATCTAGATCTAACTAGTCTTTGTGTCAAAAAGCAAAACAGGGATGACATCTTTCATCAGAAGCAATATGACATCTAGTGCTTAATTCAAATTACTTCCTGGATTTATAAAGAAGTCTTGGACTTTTTATTTGTCCGATAGCATAAGATCTGAGCCATATCTTTGCCTTGGAAGATTCTGAGCTTGGTTTATCTTTGTTTTTGGTTGTGTTTTGCAGTTTATATTTGATGCTGCTGCAAAGTTTTGTGTTGAAATTGCAACTCATCGACATGGATGCTGTGTAATGCAACGGTGTATTACCCATTCTACTGGGAAAAGTAGAGAGAAATTAGTTACTGAAATTTCCAAAAACTCACTTCTCCTTGCTCAAGATCCTTTTGGGTAAATCCTTAGAAGCCTCTTTGAACTTGTTTGTTTTACCTTCATCTGCACATGCCATGCAATTTGGTGGCATAAAATAGTGTTTTGATATGTTTGTTTTGGTCTATGACATATCAAATAGTTTGAATATGCTGTTAATTTGTTTGACGGCCAACTTTGTAAAGGCAATCATTTGCAAATAGCCATTTCATGCCTACATATATTGTCTCAGGGGAGAAGTAATTGCTTGATATTAAAGGATGGTCTACAATGACTTGGTTATTGAAGTTCATTTTGTATGTTGATGTACGTACTGATGATTAGTTTGTTATATGAAGTGGGAAAAAAGTTTGCAAGTGAATAAACTTCAATGATCAGACTTTGGGACGCTGGTTTAAATGAATTTTTGTGTTTAATTCCTCTTTATTTGCTGTTATTCTTCTTATCCGTTGAAATTTGATCATTCAGCTGAAACTTTCTCCCTGGTTGTCTATGTTACCATTAACTTGTTTCTCTATTCTGTAGAAAGACAATCTTGTGTTTGGACCTAATTACGGTACTGGTTAAAAGCTCATATGCCATATTGTTTCATTGGCTAAAATTATGGTTTTTCTACTTCTAGATATTTTGCATTTTATATCACTTGGTGAGCAACAATATAGTGTTGCAAATGGTTTACTTATCTTAACCCTGTTTCCTTTGTTGCAGAAATTATGTTGTTCAATATATTGTGGAGCTAAAGAGCCCATATGCCATAGCCAGTCTGCTTTCTCAATTTAAAAGGCACTATGTGCACCTCTCCATGCAGAAATTTAGCAGCCATGTCGTTGAAAAGTGCCTTAATCATTTGGAAGATAGCCGGGAACAGATTGTTCGTGAACTAATCTCTGTGCCGCGCTTTGAACAGCTAGTTCAAGATCCATTTGCCAACTATGTCATTCAATCTGCACTGGCAGTTACTAAGGTTTTATAATATAAGACTGCCAGGCTTTGGACAGCATTTATATGCGTAGTATAGGAGTTGTGATATAACTGCATATAATAATCTTTTCTGATTTTCTTGTTGAAAGCAGGGCCCTCTTCACTCTATGCTGGTTGATGCAGTCCGACCTCATATGATTTTACGCACCAACCCATACAGTAAGAGGATTTTTTCGAGGAATCTCTTGAAGAAGTGATGTTGTCTGTGCTTAGAAGTGTTGTTGTTCTGTCTTGTTCACTAATAATAAATAGTCTATCAGAAGCCAGCCACTGGATGTAGAATCTCATCAGAATTCGCTGCTGATATCCTGATTAGAAATTTTGCAACATATTTTCTATGAAATTTGGATGATGTTCCGAGCCCAAGAAGTGGAAATTGAAGTTTTTGCTTCCATGTTTGTGATGCAGATAGAAACCTGTATTATTCTGTTGTCCTGTTGTTGTCCTGTTTATCCTAACTTTATGTATTATATTTTCCGTGGTCAGAACCATAGGATCATCTGCTTCCAAAATTTTGTAGCATGGGATGCCAGTTTAACTTTTATGACTATGTCTACATGTTCGTGCACATGTATCTTTCTGATTTATATAGCATAACTGTGCTTTCTTTGCATTTGGATGAAAATGCTGCTTAAGTTGGTGATATTTCATCACGCAAATGGGAAATTTTGAACATTATGGATGAATTTCTTGATACTGCCGATGAATTCACCCAAGACACTTCTGGTTTGAGCTTGTCTATGTAAGAATTGGGGGTGAATGGAGCGGCATGTTCTGTGCAAGTTGCTGTAATTGGCTGAAATGCAGTTAAAACTGTTGAAAATATCCGATAAAAGATCCAATCAAAAAAGGAAGTCCCACACTCTTTCTCAGGTTTGAACTTTGAATCAATCATTGAAGTTGGAAAGGACGGATTGTACTTTGTATTTGTATCGATTATTTTTAGTTGCTTGAAGCAAGCTAATAGAAAGAACAAAACAGAAAAACGTGAATTTATAGAGCTAATTAGTTCATGCTTACCTTGATGATATCATTGTTCAGAGTTGCTCTTATCTGTGCTTTGCTTCTGGTAGCCAGGATCCTGATCAAATCCTCATCACTATAACCTCTCTTTTCGATCTTCTATCTGAGGAGCTTAGCCTCAGATTTTGCCAAGGTCATATTCATGTCATACCCTTCCCCAAGTGCCCGATTCCTTGAGCTCCATCTCTTGGTTGCTTCAGTAGCTAAACATGCATCGCCTTGAGCAGGACCAACTCTCCAAAGAACCACTGCCCTCTAGTTGAATGCCCGCATTTCAGGTGGCATGTTATATTTACGAACGTGATAGATCTTTAAAAAATACATAACAGGATTATGTTTAATATTATGATTGAATTAAAACCAACAGCGTACAATACAGTATTATGAATCTATTAATAAATAAAGAATATTAAAAATTGAATGGTAATAAGGCCGTCAACTATTTTTATCTATAAAGTTTCTCAATTATTAAAATAAATACGTCTTTTTTTTGAGACATTTCATTAGTAAAATTAATTTTAACATACTGAAAGGTCTTAAATTACTATTTTTCTATATAAAAAAATAAAAATAAAATAAATATTACTGTGCATGACTAAAATTATTCATATGTTGTTATTTCCAAAATTTATTCCTTTGGGTTTTGGGTTTCGTTATCAGGAAAAGATTAGTTGTACCTACCTCTCATTTAGTTTTGAATTCCTTTGCACTTTCACGTCCTCCTCCTTTATATTTTCACATTTTCATGATGTATCTATAAATGCATAGAATATTTCCCAAAGCAAAACACTTCAGAATTTAAGTGTCAATGACAACCATCTAAAGACATATCAACGTACTTAAGATCGGTCAACAAACAGAATTTTGAAGGCATAATATCCGAGAGCTGATTGTTATTTAAATTCACTCTAAAGAGAGAAGTCTTTGAAGAAAGATCAAGGTCATGTAATTGAGCTGCATTTCCAATTTCTGGTGTCATGCTACCGGTAATTCTATTTGCCCGAGCCAATAGAGTGGACAAATGCGGACATATTTTCCAGTTGGATGACATTTCCCCATGGAATGTGGATTGTGGCTTAGGTCTATAAAAGTAAGGTTTGGATAGACACCAAAATCTTGAGACATGTTTCCAGAGAATTTGTTTTCCCTCCAAGCGAACTATCACAAAGCTTGTGCAATCTCTAAAGCTTTTGGGAACAGGGCCTTCGAGATGGTTGTCATAAGCATTTTGCTTTCAGGCAAATTACCTGTCAACTGGTTTTCATTTAGTAAAAGCGTAGACAGCTTTGGGAGACTTGCTATCTGTTCAGGAATTGAACTAGGGAGATGGTTTCCATGGAGATATAAATGTTGTAATTTGCTCAAAATCCCCAAGGAAGCAGGGATTAAACATAAAGAGGATTATTGCTCAGCCTGAGAGCTGATTTTCATAAAGATGAAGATGGATGACACTTGTCATACCACCTAGTGATGATGGAATTGGACCAAAAAGATTGTTTCTGGAAAGGCCCTGCTCATTGTGAGACTTCAAATTTCCCGAAAAGAAAATTTCCGATTTCTCGAGGAATGGACCAGAAAATTGAGTTGGTATATGTACAAATCAGTAATCTTGGTCAAGTTACCAATAATTGAAGGGATGGGCCCTGTTAGACGGTTTGTACCATAAAAAGTTGAACTAAGTTGCTCAGTTTTCCAATTTCTTGCGGATTTGAACCAGTTAACTGATTACGAGCAAGCTGCAGGGCCTCAAGATCTGTTAGGAGGTTAATCTCTGGTGGGACTATGCCAGAGAATAGATTAAAGGACATATCAAGACATCTGGGGTTGGAAAGCCGAGTGATTTAAAGTGGGATAGTGCCAGATAATGAGTTTAAAGAGATCAATAAATCTAAGATCTGGAAAAGATGAAAATTTTTGGATTGTTTCCGATACTTTGTGGAAAGATGTGAAGAAAATTTTTGGAATAATTTTAACTACCGTCAGTCAACTCATGCATTTATAACGAAAAAATCATGAAAAAATTGCAACATAAAAATTATTCAATTTAATTTAAAAAGTCGTAAAAAATTTATTGAAATGCATAATTAGCATATACCGATAAAGTGCAAAACCAGAGAAAAATATGTTGCACTAATACAGTTCCAGTAGAAATCACGCTTTTCGATTTGTTTTTACTAAAATAGGCTTTTACCCAAAAATAGAAGCATTTTTCCGTTTACAGATGACAAAAGCATAAAAGCTTAGGAACGTACACTTCAAAGTGTATTTTTGACAACCATAATCACTAATTGTAATACTAAATATTAAATGAATCCAAATTTTTGGTTCTCTGCCTCTGAAAAAGAACCAGCTAAAGCCTAAAAAGGTTTATCAGTTAATCAGACTCTCAAAAGTACACACCATCAGTGATCATTACAAGGAACAACCCCATTGAGCCTCAAGAAGGTGGGCTAACAATGTTTCGTCTCATTTTTCTGATATTAATGTCCATTGTGAGCAACCCTTGCTGACCAGAGCGAGTTACTTGCATCACTGCTAATTCAGAGTTACAGAATGGCATATACTCCTCTCTCATTATGAACACATTATTCTGTACTTTTCTCTGCTGTACGAATAAAGTATACCAGAAATTCTGTATTACCCTCAGCACCCTTTAAGGGAGACTCAATCCACCCTTTGCAGCTGAATCCAAAGTCCTCCACACCTTTTATAATCTTCTCAAGAACCTGTACAAGGGATTACAAGTCATAGCATATTTTACAGTTTTATTTGGTCAGTTGAATGATGTTCCTTTAAATTTCATTTATTCAGTATAGGTTTGTGGGCTAATCATGGTGTTGTTCAAGATTACAATTTGATACAAGATGACACCCAAGATATTACTCAAACAAGGTAGAATTTAAACTAATATTTTTGCCACTTTTTTCTCCTGTTCAATAAACTCATCCATAATTTGCAAATCATAAGGTTTCATAACATTGCTCATATTTGTTAAAGTAAAAAAATTTAAACTTGATTATGAATTGAAAGATGATAATCATTTTAGAATTGTTCAAAGGCAAGACTTGGGCATAACTGCCTGTTGTTAATAGAAAAGAAGCAAAATGCATACCTCTTGGTGGACATGGGGATCTCTTACTATTCCACCACTTCCTACCTGCAAGAACACCAAGAATTCAAGTTTGTAACTACTCATTGTTCTCTTTTATTACTATGTGATTGTGCAGAAATGTCATCCCCTTATCTCCAAATTGTCAGATTTAACAGCATCTCCAAGAGGTAAAAAAGCTCATTTGCCAATTACATAGAGAAGATAACATATTAAGCAGAGCAACACCTAGACACTGTAGAATGTGCAACATATACCTAGCACATACATTATTGCAAAACTTCTGGCATAAAATGCCTGTACAATCAAAACGTTGCCACCATAAAAAGGTTCCTAACCACTTCAATTACCAACAGTATTATATGTCTTAATCAAAATAAAAGAGTATGGTATTTGTGGTGAAAGCCAAAAAAAAGCAAAAAAAAAAAAAAGTGATAATAGCAGGATACGGTTCTCAAGAATCTAGTAGGTCACTACACTTTCAGTTTTATCACAGTATAAAAAAGTTCAGAGATACATTTTTTGTTTTTCAATAATTAATTTGAGGAAAATATACTATGATGAAAGAATGAAAAGAATATTGCTTTCTTACTTGTGATCTACGAGCTTCAAACTGGGGATTAACCAGGGTGACTAATGTTGCATCTTCTTTCATCACCTTGACAACAGCAGGCATGACCTGCACAACATGAGATGAACAAATATCATTGAAGTGCCAAAGAGTACAGATTCTAGTTCTAGGAACAACACGAGGTTAGCATCTTTGGATAAACAGGACTCTATCCACACATGAAGACAAGTCCACAAAGGAACGCTGGACCAATCAAGAGTTGTTATTAGCCAACATAAACTTTACCAATGCTTGGAGGCATACCAGGAGAATAGAGATGAATGAGAGATCTAGAGTCACCAAGTCAACTTTTCGAGGGAGTCCAGGGAGGTATCTTAAGTTCGTCCTTTCTATCATACTAACACGCTCATCTCGGCGGATTTTGTCTGCCACCTGATGAACAAGTTAGTATTTAAACCAAAAATAAAGAAGTGAACTGCCTGGACCTTGCATTATCAATTACAAAGCAAACTACAATCATGATTAAGATTTATGACAAGCATTACTTCTCCACAACAAAGAGACAGAAAAACTAAGCAAAAAGTATCAAAAATACCTGTCCATACCCTACATCAACTCCATAGACAAATGATGCACCATACTGAAGCAAGCAATCAGTAAATCCTCCAGTTGACAACCCCGAATCAAGAGCTACTTTGCCAGCCACATCAATACCCAACTGTTCAATGGCAGCTTCTAACTTGTGTCCTGCTCTGAATTAGCAGACAGAAAGCTAAAGTCAATGTTTCTGGCTCACCAAACTCCATACAGACTAAAATTTCATGCAGCTGCAAGTACATATTTAGGAATTTCAGCTATTATCTCTACAACAGCTTTGTCAGAGATGGGCGTGCCTGCTTTGTTCACCACTTTCCCATCCACAAATACTTTGCCTACACAAATATGCATAAAACTAAAGTAAATTGTAATTATTTTGTGCTTCTGATGAAGGAAAATCGAGAGATTCACAGCAGAAATTGGTTGATGCTGATGCTATTACATACCAGCATCTATACAGTTACAGTGTCAAATAAGATGAATTCCAAGAAAAGTACCGACTTATAACTTTGAAGTGTTGTAAGGACACAACATCACGGGCATATCCAAATTAGCCACAGACAAGAACCACATTTTCAAAATATGTTATGTGGAACAAAGAGAGAGAGAGAGAGAGAGAGATTGAGAGATTTGAGGCACATCCTCCATAAAGTGAACAGCTTCTAAGAGTAACATGTTGCTATTTATCCTTGTACAGTTGCAATAGAATAACCTGACATGGAGTATTATATCTCTAAGGGAAAGAAAATGTTAAAATGTTATTTTGATGAATGCACTGGTTGTTATAAAGGTGAACTTCTAAACATGAAGCAAATAGAAAACAGAAATCATCGAACGCAGTTGAAAAATGCAGCTGACCTTGCAAAATCCATGACTGAATATATGTTCGGCTGTATTGCTGGAACCTTTCAAGGCATATTTCATCCAGCCTCCTTTTCCTAAAAAGTCCAACAGCAGAGTAAAATAAGATGGAACTGAACATATGATACCAAATTTAGATGCTAGTTGCAACAAATTGCTTTTATAAAATGTGGAATGACATTCAAATTGGAAAATTTATGCTAGTCAATGTCAAAAGAGTGGCAGCATGTGAACATATTAGAGTTATTTGTAAATCAATATATTTCGAAACAAGAATCTAGCAATTAAAATTGCTGAACTAGTAGCGACTGACTGTAACATCCAAGCTCAAAAATATCATAACAGAATCCTGATACGCATCATATGGCAATTCCAGTGCCCAACAACTCATACAAAGTCAATGTTGAATGCATAGAAACGGATAATCTAAAAAAGTTTAGCATTTGTCATTTGACTAGAGATAGAATGGCTTACTTTTTAGGTATCTGAACCTTTCCTGCTTTTGTAGCAGTTATGCTTCTTAATGAACAATAAATTTCTGGTTTTGCCCATCCAACTGTAAAAGAAAATTATCAAAACATAATCGCCAAGTATTTGTGAAAAGTCCTCAACGACAACTAACAAAAAAATGCTTAGCTATAATTATAGGATTCATAATCTAATTGAACAGAGAAAAGAAATCTATATAAATGAAGAAAGAGAGAGATGTACCAGTAAGATTAGAGGGGTAGGATTTGGATAACGAAATGAATCCGAACCTTGAAGTATTGCAATTGTTAAAAAAGCGCGAGAGAAAGGGAAGCTTAAGAAACCCCACGAACATTTTTCAGGGGTTTGGTTTTGTGGTTCCTCTTGGAACTAGAATAGCTCCAAAGCTGATTACCCAAAAAGCACAGATTGGGAACCCAAAGCTTGAAGGATTGAAGCTTCCTAGTTCCTACCGGTTCTCGTAGGACTAGATGAACTTTGAATTCGTATATATATTGAAAATGAAAAAAAAACGAGAGAGAATAATTCATTTTTCTGGAGTTTTAATGTGTTTCTCACAAATGTTAGTGTTAAAAAAGAGGGATTTTCATTTCTCTGTTTCAGGCAGTTAATTCAAAAGCTAATCCCACATCGGGAAAAGATTAGTAAAGTGAGGACTATATAAATGAGGAGGGAGAGAGGGCGCTCGTTGCGGACGACATAACAAAAAGAAGCACAGAATAAGACATGCCCAGGCCCACGTAGAGGCCCGGACCAGTTAAACAGACGGCAGCATTCGGGCGATAAACGCAGAGATGTGTAACCGGATAAGAGAGGATCCGGTTAGGCTCGAACCCGGACAGGATCCTCTTCGGTAGGGAGGGAACCAGACGGAAACTCCTGCTTTTAGAACGTAACCGGACAGGTATTCCTCCGGTTCAGGTGGAACCGTACCCAAACTCATCCGGTTGGACCGTAACCGGACGGAAACCCCTACGTTAGATCGTAACCGGACAGTAATCCCTCTGGTTAGAAAGGAACCGGACGGAAACTCCTACGGTTAGAAAGTAATCGGACAGGAACCGGACCGAATTCCCTCCGGTTGAGCCCGAACCGGATGGAACTCTCTCCGGTTAGAACGCAACCGGACAGGAATTCCGAGGGAACCGGACCGAAACACCTCCGGTTAGGCGAGAACCGGACAGGAATCCCTCCGGTTTGGGGGAACCGGACCGAAACATCTCCGGTTGTGCTGGAACCGGACGTAACTTCATCCGGTTAGAACGCAACCGGACGGGAATTCTTCTCTCCGGTTATGCCGGAACCGGACCGATATCTCTCCAGTTGTACCGAACCGGACGAAAAAACCTCCGGTTCGAGTTGAAACCGGATCTAAACCCATCCGGTTGGGAATACCTCCTGTCAGGCTGGAACCGGACCGAACCGGATAGAAAACCGATCCTGTTAGGCCGGAACTGGACAGAAACCGTAATGATGAGGGTTGAACCGTACTGGTGAGTTGGAACCTTACAAAAACCGTTCCGGTTACCAATGCGCGTGGACCCTGATGGAAGCGGACCTTGTTAACTAAAATGGATGTAGGATCTAACTTGTTGGCCAACCCTGACTAATATATTTTTTTTTATTATTTTTTTCCTGTAATTCATAAGTAAGAAATCTCGGAATACTCAGCAAGAGCTACAAAAGAAACAGTAGAAGCAACATCAAGTTGATGCTGCTATCAGAGTTGCTGAAGTCGAGCAGGGAACAAACGAGGAAGAATTTGAAATTCAGCTGAGATTAGCTCCAGAAATATAGCTAAAAGAGAAAGAAGAGAGTAGTATCAATCTGTATAAGAACGCCAGCTACAGCATTCCTCCAAGTCATCAGCTCACAAGAAACTCATGAATTGGTTATTTATTCACTAATAACAAAAGAATAGTTCATTTCGTTTTAGTTTTTTTCTGTAAATTCAATATGGTACCAGAGCAGTTTTAGTTTCTTTTTTCTATCACTGCAGAAAGCTCACATTTTCTTCCTTTCCTTTATGATTCTTCCATGGTATGAATCAGGATCAATCTGTGGAAATAGAGCAGACGAAACTGTTCTCAATCCCTTTTACTTGCATGCTATTGAAAATCCTTCATTTGCTTTCTGCCCCAAATTATCATTCGTCGTTTACAGCTACGAAATTTGCACTTCTAAGAACAATTCAGTTCGTAGATAGAAGCATTTCTCCTCCTGCTGCTATAAGTCCAGATTTCATCGCTTGGCAAATATGTAATACATGGTGTATTCATGTCTAATGCACTCTGTGTCACCTGCGATTAAGCAGAGTGTTATGTGGATAGATAATGCATCTGACTTTATCAAGGATCTGAAAGAAAGATTAATTCTCACAAGGAAACACACTTCTAATCAGTGATTTGCAGCAGGAGATCCATACTTTTTCACAGGGGGCACATTCTATCAGAGATTGTAATACTCAGATCAAGAAACTTTGGGATGAATTCTTCACTTTAAGGTCAACTCCTGCTTGCATATGCACGCCTAAATAATAGCTTCTTACTTTCTCGGTTCAAACAAGCAAAAAAAAAAAAAAATTATTTAAACAGGGCAAACAAAACCGTCAGGTTTTATTAACTGAGAGGCCATGTTTTGATAAACCGTCATAACAAAAACCAAAGGACTTTAAATAAAACACACAAGTAACTACAAAATCAACAACATAGATATATTGCCCCAGAACAGAAGGGTGAAACTGATGAACAGCTCAGTCCTCCTTGTGTCCCACAAGTGCAAGCAGCAGTTTTTCATAGTCCCCATGGGTGTCCTTGGCAATAGCACGTTCCAATGGAACACTATTCCTTGCCTGGTATTCATCTTTTATAATCTTCAAGTCAACCTCTGCCCTTGTAGTGATAACTCTGGTCAGAGCTCCTTCATCAGTGCCTGTTTTGTTGATAGCCAGACGTAGAACTTTCTCAAAATACTTTTGCGGGCGTACAAGGCACTTCACTGTGTTCCTTAGCAGTGTGAGGAATTCATCCTTGGGGTCAGTTTTCAAGTCCTTCAAACAACCGTATCGGTTAATAGACTGATAGAAAGAACAAAATACACGAATGTGAAATTATAGAGCTTATTAGTTCTTGCTTACCTTGTTGATATCATTGCCAAATTCATTTTTGTATTGATTCAGAGTTGCACTGATCTGTGCTTTGCTTCTGGTAGCCAGGATCCTGATCAAATCCTCATCATTGTAAGCTTTCTTTTCGATCTTCTCTTTGAGGAGCTTGGCCTCAGATTTTGCCAAGGTCATGTTCACCTCATCCCCCTCATATCGGTACGAGCAAACAAGAGGAAACAAAAGCTGGCAGCAAAAGTATTATCCGAAAGCTAATAATAAGGGCGCAGAGCATAAACAAGACAATGTCCAAAATACAAACACGTAAAAGCTTTACCTTACGGAAGTCTCCAGTTGTGTGATGCGCAACATCCTCTTCAAGGGATTTCTTATAACGAGCATGATAAGCCAGCCTTGCCTGAAGCAGCTCATTTGAGGTTCTAGTGCAGGCAATTTCCATAAGTACCTGATTGCTTGAAGTCCACCTTTTGGTTGCTTCATTAGCTAGAAGTGCATCGCGTTCAGCTGGACCAAGTGTCCAAAGAAGCACTGCCCTCTACATTTATATGAAAAGAACAAACATTTGAGAAGTCATGAATTCTATGAGTTTGCAATTAAAATATGAAATGAATTCAAAAGCTGACCTCAAAGTCATGTGTAAGTTCCTTGTCCAGTGCCTTGAGGAGATCTTCTCCATAGGTCTCAGCATATGTCTCTCGGATAAGCTTTCGTTGAGCCGCATTCCTGTGACCTAATATTGATATGATCAACCCTTCATTTGTCCCCCATCCTGCAATTAGTTCATATTTAAATTTTATTACTTTCTAAATCTGACTTTATTCTCTCGTTCATTTGTGCCAAATCAACAATTCCTGATCAGTGATCAATCTTTCATGTCCATTTCTCCAAATTTTAAAATCAGAACCAAAGATTAGTATAATGATCAATACAAGATAGCAGACACCAAAAGAGAAACAAAATATAAAACACAGGCTTTATTTGCTTACGATCTAATCCTCGATCCAAATTCAAAAACTCAAAATCCACAGTAAACAAGCAATCTAACTGAAGAAAAGAGAAAAACAAGCCTAAAATTCCTGAAGAAATACGGATCAAAGTGATTTAAAAACTATCCACGAAGATCAGTCTCTACATAAATGGGAGATCAGTTTCAGATATAATAATAAAAAAAAAAAAAGAACAAGATCGAAGTCAGATACAAAAACGACAAAACAAAAAGAACAAAACAAAAATCGGATCATCACAACAAAGAAATAAAAAGTGATAACAGAACACGAAAAAACAGAAAAAAATAAAAAATAAAAAGAAACCTTCGAAAGCCTTCCTAAGTTGCTCACAGTCATCGGCGACAGGCGGAGTTGGTTGAGGAACGATAACGGTAGACATTGCTAACTATTTTTGATCTCTCTGTGTCTGTAAGGAAAGGAGCCTCACTCTCTCTTGTGTGGACGCGGAGACGAGAATGGTATACTCTGTCTCACTCCGTCTTTATAGTAAAGTGGGGCCCTCCTTTCTTATTATTTTGATTTGCTTGGCTGGGCCTTTTCGTATTTCGCCACCTGTTAATCTACGTTACGTATACCATTAATCTTTACTATTAGTGGAGAGTTATGTCATTATGTGGGCCAGACCCGCTTTCGGATATTACACCCACATTTTAATGAGATTTCTACTTAAGAAATATATGACGTGGCGTTGTTCTATTGGATTGCAGTTGATTTAGTTTAGTACATTCTACAATCGGACGACCACGATGGGTGAAAAGAAAAATAACTCTACATGCATTTTACTTGGAAAGTCATAAGAATATAGCTAGTATAATAATTTATTAATTTATTTTTCTGAACAAAATTTAGCAAATCAGTGAAGTTTATAAAGTAATCAAATTAATCATTAAAGGGATGAATATTGAACTGTGTGGTTGGATTTTATTAGATTTTTTGATTGACAGCTAAATTGATAATGGCCATCTCATTTAATTAGTTCTATGAGACAGACCTTGAGGATTAATTTATAAAATACTATACAAGTTAGAAAAATTTCATATATCTTGGAGTTTAATAAACTATGCATATAATATGTATGTCCAGCGAATTAAAGCATTAGGAGCATGATAAATTGATTGCCTCTGCAAAGCTGCAAAACCAAATCCAAAACTGAAACCCATTCCAGCTTGTAAAGCTTAGTTTCTTTACACGATAAGCTAATTTATTATTCTCATAATGGCAAATATCTGATGGCACATGTATGTCAGAACAGAAATGGCCCAGAAATAATGCTGCTCCTGCAAGAAGACAAAAGAGAATGTTACGGCCAAAGCGTTAGTTTGATTGTTGTTAAAAGGCTTAAAGTTGTATTTTTGCTTTTTTTTTTTTTTTTTTTCAAAATGAATAAATTTATTTTTAACATTTATTTTGGTACAAATTTAGCTTTAACGTTTGTAAGATGAGAGATTTTTATTACTATCGTCAATTACCGTTAATTTTGACCGTTAATACATTAGTTAACCGCTAATATGACACGTGTCATGCATCTATTGGATACGTGAATCAAATATTCTGATGTCAAAAATATATTTTTGCTCGTTACGTTTTTCAAAACGTACAAATTTGCTTTTAACGTTTGTAAAATGAGAGATTTTTATTCTTGCCGTCAATTATCGGTAACTTTAACCGTTAATACGTTGGGGGAAAAAATTTTCCATTTTACAAACGTTAAAGATAAATTTATCCCAAAATAAATATTGTGAGTAAATTTATCTATTTTAACAAACGATAAGGACAAAAATACACTTTTAACCTTGTTTAAACCATGAGATGTAAAAAACATGCTTGGGAAAAAGTAAATACCGACTTTATTTAAAAATCCAAATCTCATCTCATAAGGAATGAGAAATTGATATACTTCCATCTTCCACGTGGAGTTCTTGATTTGGTATTAAAATATACGTCCTAAAATGTATGACAACCGTCAAAAATTATTATTATTATTTTGTCTTGTAGAGTTTTTACGTAATTCTTTTTATTATATTAACATTAAATTTTAATAACTTATGTTTTTATTTGTATTTTTATATTTAAAACTTTTAGAATTTATATTTTAAATTTATGCATGAATTTTTTTTTATGAAGCATAAAATAATTGTATATGTTTAATTTTTTAAAAATTAACAAAATCGATGGTTAATGGTTAATCGACCGCATTTAGTGGTTAACTAGTTTTTAATAGATTAAACTTGAATTTTAATTTTGAAAAGCCGATATTAATAAATTAAACTTAAAAAATAGGCTGTGAATTGGTTAACCAATCCATACTCATTTCTAGTGAAAATGATCAATTTAGAATAGTTAAAGATTTTTTGGATAGAATGTGTGCAAAAAAATTATTTATTTTATCCGTAAATTTTAATTTAGTGGTATTAGACTAACTACTGGAAGTATGAGATTTCGAATTTAAGTTTATCACTTGTAATAAAATAAAAGTCTTAATTTTTGTGTTAGTGCAATTTACAGGACGACCATTATATAATGAAATGTTCAATTGTTTTGGTAATTAAATCAATCAAATAGATTATTCAATGAAGATATTGAGAAATCCAAGGATGATAGTCTCACTAGTTTAGCTTTAACTATTAGATTGCCCGCATTTCAGGCGGCATATTATATTAACCAACTTCAATGATCTTAAATAAATACATAACAATAATATATTCAATAATAGGAAAATTTGATATTGTGATTGGATTGAAACCAACAGTGTAAGACTCAATGGACTTTTTGATAAAAATTGAATGGTAAAATGGTCGTTAACAATAAAAGCTAAGTAGTAATTCAAATAAATATTGGCGATACTTATTTGCTGATTGCATTGTTTTGGGCTTAAATTCGTGATGGTCAAGCTCCACATAGCCAACAGAGAGAAGAATGGACCAGGAAATACTCCATTATTCATGGCAATATTGTCCGGGCTGAAAAACAGCCCAAAGTTTTATCCTAAAGTATAAAGCAAGTTTCTTGACCAGTCTCTTAGCTTTCGCAACACACCTAACTAATTCACATTGCAGTCCTTTATTTCTGCTTTAAAAAAAAAACTTCTCCTGAACACTTCTGATCATCTTGAAGAAAGCATTAAAAAGGGTTGAACATGAAGCTTCCCCTCATCCAAAAATTAATAATTCTAGCTAGTTGACTTTTCAATCATGTTTGCTTCCACATTAGAAATGATAAGTCACTCTGCTTCCAGCTCCTTCTACGTATTCGGGTTTTGCAATCTGATAATACTCATCCTTTTCATTGCCTCAAAATCTTCCACCAATTATGACCAAGGAGTTCAATTTCCAGTATCTGGAGTTAACATTGCACATACAAATGCATTAGTGGCTCCCCATATGCTCGAGGTAAATAACTTGTTAATAGACATCAACGAAGAGTCTAAAACAGCAGAAGCAATTACTTTGTGCGAGAAAGAAAAGGGTAGCGATAGAGATGACAATAATGAGAATGAAGACGACGAATTTAGAAGGAGGGTTGAAGAATTCATTGATAAAGTTACTAAAGGATGGAAGGCGGAGCTTCAGAGGACATCACACTTGCTCTGAACTTAACTTGGAGCAACCTAAGAATTCTCTCTTGTACCGGTTTTGTGTTTCAAATTTAGTTATAGTGATAATATATATATACATAATTGACATTCGTGAATTTACATCTATAATTTGAGGAGTTCATTTTCAAAACCCAGTAACCGGAATTATTAATTTCTGATGGGCAGAGTTACGTGACTGCCAAGAACCACAGGAAAACTATTGGCTTGGGCGGTGTCCTAGTATTTAATGTTTGGGTCTGATCCATCTCCTTTTCAAATTTGTTGGAGAATGCTGGTCCCAAATTACTTGGACGCAACTACGCCTTATCAGTTGAACTTGTCTAAAATGGGCTTTTAATGGCCCGACTTCATTTTACTGGAATCATTCGATCCCTGATCAATTTGCCAAATCCTAAACCATTTGAACATTACAACAGCGATTTTCTTACTGAAAGTACTGCATGTACTGATGTAGTTTGACATTGGGTTATAATTAAGTTAAAAACTTTAATTCCATAAGAGCATAAGCAGAGGTCATATGATATGATCCTTTTCGATAAGGAAGCAAGTTGCAGAAAACTACAAGAGCACATATCAAAAAGAAATACTTGCCACCACGCACACCTTTTCTTCTGCCATATGTCAATCTGCATGCTGCCTATTACCAACAACACTACTCCATGCCCATCCTATTTTGTCCATTTCGTTCTTGTTTAAATTACGCGGCACATCGCTGGTGCGTCCTACCATGTACCATATCTATCACCTCCTTAATTTGCGTGTCCAAACACTCCCTATCTCTTTACCTATATACATATACACTCCTCACTCTACACACCCACAAAACATTATAAACTATTTCAAGAATTTAAGTATTAGATTCCCATGGCGAAATTTGAAGCTACGCTTCTTCTTCTTCTTCTTGTTTCTTTGATATTAATAATGTCACCTGCCAGTGGTTTTAAGGGAATGGTTGGGGCAAGAATGGCGGTGAGTGATGTGAAAACTAATAAGGAGATTCAGGAGCTTGGGAGGTTCTCCGTCGAGGAATTCAACAAGCAGCTCCGGCACCACGGCAACGGCGGAGAAGAATTGATATTCTCTGAGGTTGTGGAAGCAGAGAAACAAGTGGTTGCAGGATTCAAATACTATATGAAAATTGAGGCAACTAATCAGAATGGCGAAAGCAAGGTTTTTTATTGTGTGGTTGTGGTTAAGCCTTGGATTTATTCTAGGGAGGTGGTTAGGTTTGAGCCTGCTTCTGCAATTGAATTAAGGAGGTTTAAGAAATGATTCAGTTTTGTGGGTTTTGATGGATGAATTTACATATGTTGTAAATTCTAGGCGGGGTTGTAGATTAATATTCTGAGTTTTTAAATTTTAATTTTGTTTTTGTGTTTATTTCTGTTAACAATATGACTTGTGAACTTCGTAATTTTGTACCTTTCTCTTTTCCTTGAAATAACATTTTGGCAGACAGATAACATAATTTTAACTTACATCCAATTTATTCATCATTAAATTACTAATTAAATAACATAATACATTATATTTTTATGAAATAAACTACGTTTGGAAACCGTCGGTTTGAACTATTTCCGGAAGTTAATGCGACTTAGAGCTTATAACATGGAATTTATTCATCATTTGCCGTGTAATCAATCTAGAAAAATGTTGATGGGGACTTGAAGCATAACAGAGTTAATTTCATCTATAATTATTAAATTTATACTCGAATAATACAAAAATAATAATAAAAATTATTCTTTTAATAATCACTAAATTTAATATTTGTATACGGAAAAATTATTTTAACAGTTTTTCGTTAGAAAAACTTCTGGAAAATCTAATTGGCACGCACACTTAGCATACCTGTACACGTGGCGGGCCACGTGGCATGCCAAATGGTATACATGTACAAGTATGCTGATTCTGCATGCCAGCTAGACTTTCCGATGATTTTTCCATCAAAAAACGGTCAAACTTACTTTTCTGTATACAAGTATTAAGTTTTTTTTTTTTAAAAACTCAAAAAAACTAAGATAGATTAAAGCAAATGAGATACAGAAGGGGGAATACAATCCCAATGCTGGAGACTAGCATATAAATTCGATGCTCTAGCAAGAGAATGAGCAACAGAATTAGCTTGTCTCCTAACCCAAACAAGAGAAAAATCTGATCTCTGACTAAGAAAAACTTTGCAATCAGAAACAATAGAACCTAACAACGACCTATCTTCTTGGCTAGACAGAACGCTGAAGTAGATACTTTGAGAATCAATCTCAACGATACCTGGACCATTAAAATGCTGACCTAGCCACTCAAAAGAAGAGCGAAGGACAAGAGCTTCCGCCATATATGCCTCAAAGCTGCCAAAACAGAAACCCGAGCAAGCTGCAACAAACAGCCCTTCATGGTCACGCACGACAGCTCCAAAACCTGCAGCGGAGAAGAACTAAAAACAGCTCCATCAACATTGCACTTCCATTTACCAACCAGTGGATTAGCCCAAACAACATTGCTAGACCCCAAACCAACAGAGCTGCTGGCATGCGACACTACACCATTGATAGATACTTGAGTTGATCTCCACGAAGCAAAGAAAGCCAAAACTGAGTCAACTAGCTTTTCAGCATTAACCCAAGCACCCTTCTACACAAAATTGTTCCTTTCCACCCAGATTTTTGGAACAATCACGCAAAAGTCCAACAACATTTCTGTCTGCATTCTCTCAATCACCAGAGTAAGCCAATCAACCATACACCCTGCCATAGGATGGACCTCCAAGCGCCAGAAATCCTAGACCTGAGCAGCAAAAGAACAAGAATAAAAGATGTGCAATAAACCTTCATTCAACCCACATCTAGAGCATCTGGGATCAATAATCACCCTTTTATCCTTCAATCTTAGTTTAGAAGGAATAAAGTCATTCAAAATCCTCCACCAGAAATGCTTGATCTTAGGAGGTAAAGGTTGTTTCCATAAGAATTTTCATAGAACTTCATGTTAAAAATAGAATAAGAATTACAAGCTCAATAAGAGAATAATTTGACAGTGAACTGATTTTACAGAGAAAAATTGGTGAATATTTATTTAATTCATTTAACAACCTTATATAGGCTTACAAAGACACTCACGTTTTCTTAACCAACAATCCCAATAACCTTAACCAATAATTCCACTAACACTAAAAATTAGGAAAGATATCTGCAACTGAAAAATAATAAAATAACAACCTAAAACAATAAAATAGCTATTCAGCAGACTTGGTCAAAGACCAATAGAGCTGATGTTGTACAACTTTAACATCCCCTCTCGACATCAGCTCCCATTCTTTTAGCAATGCCTAGCTGTTGGCAAAAACTTTCAAACTTGTTGACATTTAAACCTTTCGCAAAAAGGTCTGCTATTTGATCATCTATTTTAATATGCTCCAATTTGATTTCTCCTTGCAAAACTCTCCCTGATAAAATGGTAATGAACCTCCACATGCTTAGTTATTGCATGGAATATTGGATTTTCAGCTAGACGAATTGCTGACTGACTGTCACAGAACAATGGGACTGCATAATCAACAATCTGATGTAAATCTTTCATCAACTGTATAAGCCATGTACTTTCTTTTGCTGCAACTGTTGCTGCTCGGTATTCTGCTTCCGTTGTTGACAAAGACACTGTTGGTTGCCTTTTGCTGCACCAAGAAATTGCTCCTTCTCCTAACTTAAACACATAGCCAGTGGTTGAACGACGAGTGTCATGATCTCCTGCGTAATCAGCATCACAATAACCATATAACTTGCAATCTTCATCTTTCTTGTATAGAAGACCATAATCAATTGTACTTTTCACATATCTCAACATTCTTCGAACAACTTCCATATGAGACTTCTTAGGATTTTGCATGTAACGACTCATAACACCAGTTGCAAAAGAAAGATCTGGCCTAGTTAAAGTCAAGTATATCCGACTACCTACCAACTGCTGGTACATCGTCGCATCTTCCAGATCGTTCCCTTCATGCGCACACATTTTTGCATGTGATTCAATCGGTGTTGAGATTGGCCTACATTGCAGCATTCCAAACTTCTTCAACAAATTTTTGGAATACCTTTGCTGATGAAGAAGAATTTCTCCTCCTTCAATACGATCAATCTCCAAACCAAGAAAATGCTTGAGCTGTCCAAGTTCTTTCATGTGAAAACGAACTGACAAATTTTCCTTTGTTTAAAGAATTTCTTCTTCATTATCACCAGTTATGACTAAATCATCTACATAGACCAGCACAATCGCTAGCCTCCCACCATTGATTTTGACAAATAAACTTGAATCTGCAGATGTAACAAGATAACCACTTTGAGTTAAAAATTCAACAATCTTACCATACCAGGCCCTTGGCGACTGCTTTAATCCATAGAGTGCCTTCTGTAGCTTGCAAACATATTCAGGGTGTTCTTGGTTCTGAAAACCAATTGGTTGAACCATGTAAATCTCCCGATCTAGCTCCCCATGTAAAAATGTATTCTTAACGTCCATTTGCCATAAATTCCAATCTTTACTAGCTGCAAGTGCAAGCAAAACACGTACCGTCGTAAGCTTTGCCACTGGACTAAACGTTTCATCATAGTCCAGTCCATATTGTTGTGTGAATCCTCTGGCTACCAGGCGTGCTTTATGCCTTTCAATAGATCCATTTGTGCGGCGCTTTATTTTGTAAACCCATTTGCATGAAATAGGCTTTACATCTTTTGGCTTTGGCACCATCTCCCAAGTTTGATTTTGTTCTAATGCAGCAATTTCTTCTTTCATTGCGCCCACAATAAATTCTGAGCTACTTCTTCAAAGGTTTTTGGCTCTTTTGCAAATTCATCTTCAACTGTTGTTGCATTGGCATATTTGGGATTTGGCCTTCGAATCCGTGTTGACCTTCTAAGCTGAGATTGAGGGACTGAAACTTATGCTTCACTTGTCCCACCTTCTTCACAAGGCTGATGATACACACCGGTTTGCCAAGAATTATGAATTACTCCTTGTTCGACATCACCATTTTCACTTGACAGATCAGTTGGGTCTGCTAATATCTCTTTTTCTGAAGACCACCATGAAGATCCTTCATCAAATACAACATACCGTGATGTATAGCACCTTCCAGTTGTAGGGTCACAGCATTTTCACCCTTTTCTTTAACTATCATAGCCCACAAAAATACATTTAACAGCTTTCTTGTCAATTTTGCTATGCAAATACTCTTCCTCCTACAACCGCCATACCAACAACTGGACCATGGTTTGGTTTTGAAGACTTACCCAGACCCAAATGGCGAGATAGGATCCAATAGTTTTTTGCATGGCTTGATTTAAAAGCCAGATCAAGACCTACTGGAGTTACAACTTACAGACATATCTTTCATGAATTCCAGTGTAGATTTGTGGGCAGATTACGAGATTGGTTCACCAACAAAGATGAATATTCTAAACTCCAATTCATCAACTCTGAATCCATTGCTTATGTTCTTCAGATAATTCATGCTGAATTCGTTGGTGATGTCCAAAAATTTGAAGATGCTAATCGTGATGATTACTTCAAGATGAGATGTTGTTCTTTGTTAAGAAAGGACTTGGATAAACATTACAAGAAAATGTCAAAGCTGTTTTACATGCTTAATGGTGCAAATGATCCTAATATGAAACAAGGATTTTTGTCATCATTACCATAGCAACTTTCTACCAGAACAATGTTTTATCTTAGAGAACAAGGCATACAAATTAATTCTCTCTCCCTTGGTCAAATATATCAAAGAGTTTTGATGGCACTTGACAAGCTCTGTGCTTCACAGCAAATGATTAAAGATATTTTCCAAAAAGGAAAAGATCCACATCTGAAGGAAGCATGCTTACGCCCATATCTTCAAATCAAATGCTCATCCAAAAAAGATGATTGCACTTGTTATCCCTACAAGAGACATAGGGAAAGGAAGCACAAGAAGAAATGGAAAAAGAACTATTTTCCCTTCCGAAAAAAGAAGATTCGGTTCTTTCGGCGAAAAAGATTCAAACCCAAAGGAGACAAATGCTTTGTCTGTGGACAAAAAGGACATTTTGCAAAACGATGTCCTAAGAAAAAGAAATCTCAACATTTGCTACAGCAAATCCAGCAGACTTCTCCCATAAATATCCAAAATGATGATATTGAATCACTCTTTTCTGAAGATGAAGAACCAGACCCATATACTCTTTTTGCTATTGAGTATTCTGATTCTGAATCTGAACAATCTGACTAGGATTCTGAAACTGTTTCTGAAATTTCAACCATTAAACCATTTACCCTTTTCCTAACTCTCTTTCCAAACTCCATATCATCCACCCATCCTATTCCCCTTGTTCCGGCACAAATCTTCCCTGATAAGTTTGCCAACCCTATTCCCATCATTGCCTTTATTGATACTGGAGCCCATAACACCATCCTTAATACGAAAATACTCCCTTCATCTTACTGGAAACCATACACTCAACATTTCCAAGCTGCAAACCAAGGAGTCCTTACAATTAAGCTAAAAACCAAACACCCCATCAAAATCCAACTATTTCCTGATTGTTTTCTTTGGACCCATGTATTTGGTTCAGAACTTCCAGGAAAAGACCTTGTCTTTGGTTTTGATGCTCTCTTCCAATTACCCCACCTTCGGATCAAACCCAATGGCCTGAAGCATAAAAGACGTTTTCAACCTTACACCACAACCCATTCCTTATTTTCTATTTTCAACCCAGATCCATTTCAAAATATTAAAGCCCAACTAGAAGCCCATTGTTGTGCAACCTCTCACACTGATTTCCTAGTCAAACACCCAAACCCTTTATGGACTAGGCCTGAGTTTTTTATTACCCTTCCGTTCAAAAAGTCAGAGGATGCTAATCCCACAAAAGACTCTCATCCAGGAATGTCTCCTGATGACTTTGCTCTAGCGCAAGAAGAGTGCTCTCAATTGTTGGCCCAAAAGTTAATTGAGCCTACCCAATCTGATTGGGCTTGTCAAGCATTCTATGTCAATAAGCATTCTGAACAAGTCCGTGGAAAAAAACGCCTTGTTATTGATTATACCCCTCTCAATCCTTTTCTTAAAGACAACAAGTACCCCTTACCAAACATCTCTTCACTTTTCCCATACCTTCATGATGCTCAAATCTTTTCAAAGTTTGATCTCAAAGCAGGATTTTGGCAACTTGGAATCATTCCTGAAGATAGATCAAAAACAGCCTTTTGTATTCCCAATTTTCACTAGCAATGGACTGTAATGCCTTTTGGTCTCAAAACAGCACCATCCATCTTTCAACAGTCTATGATACAGGTTTACAAATCAATTCTCTCCTTTGCTCTTATTTATATTGATGATGTGTTAATATTTTCACCAGATGTTCCTACTCACCAGCACCATTTGACTCAGTTCTTTGAACTCACAAAGGAACATGGGATAATGCTTTCCCCATCAAAAATGATATTAGCACAAAAGGAGATTGATTTTCTTGGAATGCACTTTGCTGATAAAGCCTATCAACCACAGCCACATCTTGCAAAAGAACTGCTTACCTTTCCAGATCATTATCTTTCTCAAAAGTAGATTCAACAGTTTCTTGGCATTGCAAATTACATAAGACAATTTGTTCCCCACTTCAGCCACCTGTCCAAACCACTCACACAGCTGTTGAAAAAGAATCCACCACCTTGGTCAGAAATCCACTCCCAATCAATCCAAAATCTTAAAGTAGTCACTCAGAATTTGCCACCTCTGCATATTCCTTCTACTGGAAAAAAATTCCTCCAGACTGATGCAAGTGATGAAAACTAGGGTGCAGTATTTTTGGAAGAAAAAGACAAAGTTCGACAGATATGTGGATATGCCAGTGGTCAGTTCAAAGAGTCAGAATGCCACTACCATTCAATTTTTAAAGAAATATTAGCTGTAAAGTATGGCATTAAAAGATTCGAATTTTATCTGATTGGCCACCAGTTCACTGTCATAATGGATTGCTCTTCTTTTCCAAAGATCCTTTCCTTCAAGGGCAAGTCTGTGCCACATCATCAACTTCTTCGATGGGCAGAATGGTTTAGTAAGTATAACTTCAAAGTTGTGCATATAAAAGGAGACAAGAAGTTAGTCCCAGATTATCTTTCAAGACTCTCTTCAAAGCTCAAACCTTCCATTCCAAAAACTCCTATTTCTTCCTCCTCCTTTGTTCATCTAATGGCTTTTGAACAATATAAGCCTCACCCTTGCCTTAGAAAAAGCGAACCAACCTGCTTAAACCTCCCAGCTACAAGGACAGATTCTATTCCACCAAATTGTCCTCGCACTTCACCTGCTGCCATTAAGACATTTGCCACCCGTCACATGTTTGATTATCTTCACCTCTTCACCCAGAAAAGGAACACACCATCACATGAGAACTATTTTATGGCTGACCAACCTTGGTCTATCCTGTTCAAATGTTTTCATGATTCTCCCTACTTTGAAGAAGAACTTTGGTTCTTATGGTGCTTATCAACTCTGTACACTCATGCTGTCCTATTCCCTCTCATTGATCTTTATGAGATCCTTACCACTCCTGAGAAACAGAACTCTCTCCATTGGCAGTTTCTTCAGTGGTATGCCCCTCTTTCATGGTGGAGAAAACAATTGCTCAAGAAGATTCAAGATCTCAAAGTTTGGAACATGAAAGAATCATTTGCAAGAGAACATGTCAGTCTCTATTTCTTTCATAGACCTTACTTCTGGAATCCTACTCAGAATAGCATATGGGATCAACCTCAAGCAATTTACTGGGAAACTTTTGACTCCAGTAAAGATTTGGAAATTCCTGAGATAGCAAAAGCTTTACATGCAATGCTCTGTGAACTTAATAATCTTGAGTACTCTGCATTACACCCTCCTGTGCTAGACACTGCATAATCTTCACTCCGTCCAAATTATCTTGATGAACTTTTCAAAGACTCCCAAGATCCCTATGAAGATTTGGATAAGGACACTCAAGGAGCTAGCACCAGTACCAATCCTACTCAGGACTTTCTCTCCAACTTTGAAAAGAAAGATGAGAATAAAGACAAAACTGATGACATCGATTGGATAGCTGAATATGATCAAGATCCTGAAGATATGAATATGTCCCCTTCTCATGAACCCATCCAGCCTGGCAACAAGGACTGAAGGAGCCTTAAAGTGGACTCATAAAAGGGAAGATAAGGAGATGATTGAAATGATGGTTGGGGTTGAGGTGGTGTTTGTCTGGCTAAATCTCGTTTTATGGTTGCAATCTCTGCTTTCAGTCGAGTTACTTCAGAGGCTTTCTGCTGGAAATGAGCATCATAAATTCGCTTAGTGATGGATGTCATGAGTTGATTATCCAGATCAGCAACTTTACTTTGCAATTTAGAAAGAAGTTGGTATGTTGCAGCATTCTGATCTGTAATTTATGAATGAAGTGTATCTACACGAGTAGAAACATGATCAACTTTGGTTTCCAGCCTATGTAAGAGCTTATTCTGAGCCATAGAATTCTCAGACTGCCAATTGAGTACAGCTTCTGCAGGAGAGACTGATCTTGGAGTTCCTTCTGTTGAGATGCCAGGGGATTTAACAAAAGGTGTTGTTCTGACTTTAGTGGTTGGATTTACAGATTCAGAAAGAGTAGGAAACTCATCTGAAAAGGTACCAGTAGGTTGATACATGCAAACAGCTGGGATAACAGGGGCTTGTATTTCTTTAGGTTTCCATATATGGGAAGGTGTAGAACGAGGTGGTTTAGACAAATGTTTCGGTGTTGGTTTACAGTTTTCTGGAGTGGGGGTTAGTGTAGATGGTGGTTTATACCATGGAGGAGGAGTATAACTAACAGCATAGTCATACTTTCCTGATGGTTGACCCAAGGTACTTACTGTGGGGTCATTATCCTCATCAAGATGGTCCTGATATCGTGCTTCAGAAGAAGTTTTCTTTTTCTCCTTTCGTTTCCTCCGACGAAGATCATCATCAAGTTCGTCATCCATAGCGGCGTTGTAATAATCATCGCAATTACAGAGATCCCAGTAACAGTGACCATTCCTTTCAAAGGCATAGATAGGACGGCCATCGTTGTTAAAGGCTGCAATAGGGATATCATCCTCTTGTGGAAAAGGTTGCAACATGAATTGTGTGGAAAAGACAGGTGCTGTAGTAGAATCAGCAACATCTGCATCCTTAGGAGAAACGAATTGGGTTTCTATCATACCATCTGATCTTTTGACAAAGATAGGAGTAGTTGATTGAACAGGCTTCTTTTGTTCATGGAGAATTTCATAGCTAGTTAGCCATGATTTGGGAAAATATTCAAGTAACTGCTCCTGGGTGAGTTGTTTTGGGATTTGCACACAGGTAGGAACCTGATTGGAATCAGCACTGATGATAAGAGCATCATTTGAACACGGAAGTGAGATGTCTATAGCATGATTTTGGACTCTATAGATCATCTGATAGTGAAGAGTTGCTACATCAGTTGTCTTGACTTGATCTGCTCCAGAGATCTGGATTTGAACCTTCAGATTATCAAGAACATGCTGATCATCCAACCTCATGTTGAAGTTGGGATAAAAGGTAAACATAACAGTTCCGGCATTAAGAGAAGTCTGGACTGTTCCAATAACAGCTTGTGAGTACTCAAGATACCGAGTATCAAGTAGTGCAATCCTCGCAAAGACAGGAAGTCCTTTGCGTCCATGGTAAGTGACTGCAATCCTAACAGCTCCAAAATGAATATGAGAGAGGCCATTATTAGCCCAATATGGGATGGATTCCGAAGGAATATCAAGGGAAATGAATTGTTCTTGTCCTGTGGCTTTAATCGGGTGTTGTTCAAAAGAAGAGGACTTAACATATTCTTTGACTTGGGATTTTGGTTGGCGAATCAAGGTTTTAATATTGGAGAGAATATTGGCTTTGGGTGTTTTAGTGAAGGCATCATAAGGGTTAAGAAAAGGTAGATGGGAATCTTGAATTTTTTGGTTTTCATCAAGGAAGTTTAGTTCATACAGGTAGTCTAATTTCTTTAATGAAGAAGGGGATAAAGAAAAAGAAGATCTAGAAGAAGTTCTAGTAAGAGATGAACTGGAAGGTGTTTCAGAAGATAAAGAAGATAAAGACATGGTAATGAAAATCTTCTTTCATTAAAATACCTTAATCAATAATCAGAAGGCTCTGATACCAAATACACCCAAGGCCATGAAACAAATCGAACTGAACCTCTCGGACACCAGGTATGACTATCCAAATAAACGGCTCTTCTGGCCTGACTGGTGGACTGTCCTCTTAGGTGAAACAATACAGAACAATAAGGTTCATTTCATGGACCAAGATGTTTTAATAGCAGTATCCCTGACTAATGAATAAGAGTATTCTAATGAAGAGAAGAAAGAAATTAGAAACTCATGATATAAGAAAGATTTCTTATTATTGCTTAAGAAACCGCTTGATCCTCAAAGGATTCAAGGATACATATTTATAGTACCAAGAGGCTGATATCTTACATCATTGATTACATAAGCAAACACTAAGCACTAATAATTTTACAGATAAAGAGGAATCTCCTTTATTAAAGCTACTTTTGACTTTTAAGACACCTACTTTATTAAAGCTACTTTATTAAAGCTACTTTTGACTTTAAGGCTCCTTCAGTCCTTGTTGCCACTTTTCAAAAGGTGAAAGGAAATTTAACCTTTGTTGAGGAAGTCTGTTGATCACAAATGTTGCCGTTCGCATTAATCTGCCCAAAACCTTCCTGATACATTCTTTGCATGAAGCATACTACGACAAGTTTAAGCAAGGTGCCTATTCTTCCTCTCCGCAATCCCGTTTTGCTGTGGCGTGTTGGTACAAGTATATTGATGATGAATTCTACACTCCTTTAGGTACTGAGAGAACTCAATTGAGCTATATTCCCCTCCATTGTCTGTTCTTAAACAAGAAATTTTCTTGCTCACTTCTCCCTCAACTATTTCTTTGAATTCTTTAAACTTTGAAAAGGAATCAGATTTTTCTTTCATAAGGAAAACCCACACATACCTGGAGAAATCATCAATGAAAGTCACCATGTACTTCATTTCACCAATTGACAGCTGCTTGACCGGTCCAAAAACATCAGAGTGCACCAATTGTAACGGTTCATCGGCTTTAAATTTTGACTCTACGGCAATTGATGTGCTTTACCATATTGACATCCTGCACAAACAGTGTCTGTTCTTACTTCAAGCTGAGGGAGGCCCTTGAGCATTGACTTTTTCATCATCACACTTAGCTTGGAATAGCTCACGTGACCCAACCGCATGTGCCACAAATTTGCTGTCTCATTTTTTCTTGTTTTGTCTACATATGCAGATTCTGCGGACATCACATAGACTGACTCTGATCTTCACCCTTTCATTATTGGCTCATCTAAGATTTTGAGATCATGATATACCTTCACATCATGTGGACCAAACAGAACAAAGTGGCCAGATGATGTTAATTGAGATACGGAAAGCAAATTTTTCTTCATACCTGGAACATGGTAGACATTTTGAAGTGCCATCTGATCAGCACCTTGTTGCGGAGAAATTAGTGTCTTACCAATATGAGCTATTAGTAACCTCGAATCATTTGCTGTCACCACAACACGACTCCCTTTGTATTTTGTCAAGCTTTGCAATTTTTGTTTATCACCCGTCATATGATTTGCACAACCCGAATCAATGATCCAATCATTCTCATGATCAATTAATTCAGACATTGTTGCTGTGAGCGCTAAATCCTCCTCTTCTATAGAGAAAAATGCTTCAGCATCCCAATCATCTTCACTTTTCCCATTTGAATTTTAGGTAGCAACATTACTTTCCATAGACTTCTTCTTGGACCAACAGTCTTTTGCCATATGACCCTTCTTCCCACAATTGTAACAGTTTCCTTCAAATCTTTTATTATTCCCATGATTCCTCGCAGCTCCCTTTGAGCGAGAATTGCCATCTCCTTGAAAATTGTTCTTTTAGACTCGCTACGCTGCTTGAAGTTCTTACTTTTGTTGGTGTAGAGTGCTTCTTCTTCATTCTTCATGGAAGCTCCTGCCATTTGCTTCGCCATGGCTTATTGACTAGAGAGCAAATTTTCAAACTCAACAAGTGATGGTTGATTTGGCCATCCCTGTACTGCAGCAACAAATCCTCTGTATTTGGGTCTCAAACCATGGATAATTATTCTTTTTATCCTGGTTTCCCCAATTAGAGCTGTTGAGTCCAACTCCGAAATTTCACGGCAAATCGATTTCACTTTGTGGAAGTACTGGGCGATCATCATATCACCTTGAACTGTTGATAATAGTTCATTCTCTAAGAATTGCAGCCTTGTATCATTCTTCTTTGAGAAAAGTGCAGCAAGTGTATCCCAAGCTTCCTTCGGAGTTTTGGCATCTCGAATATGCTCCAACACATCTTCTTCAATTGTTGTCTTGAGAGCAAACATTGCCTTGCCTGCTTTAACCTTCCACCTTCGCAACGTTCCATTGCCATCCTCTGCCTCTGGTTGTGTAACATCAGTTCCGTTGACAACCTCCCAAATATCTTGGCCTTGCAAATAAGACATCATACACGTTGCCCATGTATTGTAATTCTGGTTATTGAGCTTCCTTATCCCTCCAACTACCTGAAGATCATTCATTGTGCAGGCTCTGATACCAAATTGTTAAAAATAGAATAAGAATTACAAGCTCAATAAGAGAATAATTTGACAGTGAACTGATTTTACAGAGAAAAATTGGTGGATATTTATTTAATTCATTTAACAGCCTTATATAGGCTTACAAAGACACTCACGTTTTCTTAACCAATAATCCCACTAACCTTAACCAACAATTCCACTAACACTAAAAATTGGGAAAGATATCTGCAACTGAAAAATAATAAAATAACAACCTAAAACAATAAAATAGCTATTCAGCAGACTTGGTCAAAGACCAATAGAGCTGATGTTGTACAACTTTAACACTTCAGGCACATTAGACATACTGCTATTATGGTCATAGGTTAAAGCATAATAGGTTGATTTAACAAAGTAAATACCAGCCCTAGAGAAATTCCAAACCCAAAAATCATCACCCCCAACCTCCTCAACGGGATACTGCAAATAAACTCAGCTTCTTGAGGCAAAAAAAGACCATGGACCAAGCTAGAGTTCCAATGCCGAGAACCGTGAAGCAAGAGACCAGAAACAGTGATCATGGGTAAAATTAATCCCTTATAACATATGACAAATCATGTGCATAGTCGGCCGAGCTTGTGGATCTGTTTTGAGACATGTAATTGCAAGATTCAGTATATTTATCAATTCATGTTGAATATCAGATGAAGGAGAAGGAAGTCTTTGGTCTATCAGATCTTCAAGTGGTATCATCTCAATCTTAATTGAGTTTAAGCACATAGAAATTATTTCTACTGGATGCTTTCCTTTTATCACTTCTAATGCTACCACTCCAAAACTGTACACATCACATTTCTCGGTCACCTTCATGCTGTATGCTAGCTCTGACATTAAATCAAAATCAATCTCATGGTTAGAAAACATATTCAATATTTGTTTAACTTCATTAATTACTTGAGAATAAGAAAAATAACTCTATAAATAGAAGCTGCTATTACCTGGGGCAATGTATCCACAAGTTCCAGCAAGAGTCGTCCAATGAGATGAACCGTTACTCAAAAGCTTAGCAATGCTAAAATCTGAGAGGCGAGCATTATAATCAGAATCAAGCAATATATTTTTGGTTGTTATATCTCGATGAACAATTGGCAATTCCCGATCATTATGCATATAGGATAGTGCATTAGCCACATCTTTAACAATACTCACCCTTCTACTCCAATCCAGATCTCTAGCTTTTTGGTCAATGCTTAGGACTCGGTCCAAGCTACTGCCTTCCATGTACTCATACACCAAGAGAAACTGCCTAATGTTTTTACAGTAACCGTAAAACTTCACTATGCTTCGATGCTTTAGTTCTGTTAATGCTGTTATCTCACTCATAAATGCCTTTTCACATGCCATCTCACCATTAGGAAATGTATGGAGCTTCTTAACAGCTATTACCTTTTCCGGTGACAAATTGACTTTGTATACATTGCCACATCCTCCATGCCCAATGCAGTACATTGGATCAAAATTATCGGTAGCTGTTATGATCTTATCAAGCATAAATGTTCCATCAGGACATAATATTGAAAGTACTTCTTGATTCTTCTCTTTACTATGGTCTGCTTCTGGATCAGTCTTTCTTTTTCTTAGAAAAAGTAAAACTCCCAAGAGAATGAGAGCTGCCACAGCTACAGACATGGAAAGGAAAATGATCATAAACAACTTTACATTGATCTTGTTTGAGGATTTATGATGCATCGAGGATGATTTGCACGGCTGCAGTCCTTGGATGTCACCGCACAAGCCCTTGTTCCCCCGAAATGCTTCTATGGAAGCCTCGCGCAATGCTTTGTTGTCAGGAATTGGACCTTCCAATTTGTTGTAAGATACGTCGATTGTTGACAGGCCGTGCATCTCTGCGAAATTCTGAGGAATAGAACTAGAAAGACTATTGTGAGAGAGATTCAGCACCTCCAAGCTCTTCATGCCAATCATTTCTGATGGTATCTCTCCTTTGAGAAAGTTGTGACTCAAATCCAGCATTGACAAATGATATAACTTCCCAAACTGAGTTGGAATTTCTTGGCTAAACTGATTGTTACTCAAATTCAAGTAATAAAGTTTAACTAAGTTTCCAATATTTTTTGAAATTGAACTGCTCAATCTATTTGCAGACAGGTCAGCATAACCAAGATCGGTCAACAAACCGAATTCTGAAGGTATAATTCCAGAGAGCTTATTGTTGTTTAAAATCACTGTCCCAAGAGAAGTCAAGTTTCCCAATTCCATGGGAATGCTGCCTACTAGTCGATTTGAAGAAAGATCAAGGTCTTGTAATTGAGTTGCATTTCCAATCGCTGATGGTATGCTGCCGGTAATTCTATTTCCCTGAGCCCTTAGAGTGGCCAAATGAGAACACATTCCCCAGTTGGATGACATTTCCCCATGGAATTTATTGTGGCTGAGGTCTATAAAAGTAAGATTTGGATAGACACCAAAATCTTGAGACATATTTCCAGAGAATTTATTTCCCTCCAGGTGAACTCTCACAAAGCTTGTGCAATCTCTAAAGCTTCTGGGAATAGGGCCTTCGAGATTGTTGTTATTGACGCTGAAATTCTGAAGCATTTTGCTTTGGCAAATGCTTTCTGGCAAATTACCTGTCAACTGGTTTTCATTAAGTAAAAGCATAGATAGCTTTGGGAGACTTGGTATCTTTTCAGGAATTAAACCTGAAAGATGGTTTCCATATAGATATAAAAGCTCTAACTTGCTCAAATTTCCCAAGGAAGCAGGAATTGAACCAGAAAGAGCATTGTTGCTCAACTCTAGATCTTGAATTTCCTTTAAGTTGCCAAGCTCTTTAGGAATGGAGCCTGAGAGCTGATTTTCACGAAGTTGAAGACTGATAAGACTTGTCAAACCACCTAGTGATGATGGAATTGGGCCAGAAAGATTATTTCCAGCAAGAGAGAGCACACTGAGAGACTTCACATTTCCAATTTCTGGGGGAATGGAGCCAGAAAGTTGATTTTGGAACATAACCAAATGAAAAAGTTTGGTGAAGTTCCCAAAAGTGGAAGGAAGGGGACCTGTTAGAATGTTTGTATCAATTGAAAGTATAACTAAGTTCCTCAATTTTCCTATTTCTTGGGGAATGGAACCAGAAAGTTGATTTTCATATAGATACAACATAGTCAACTTAGTCAAATTGCACAATGTAGCAGGAATAGGACCTTGTAGATGGTTGATATCTAGCTTAAGCTCAACAAGAGAATTTAACTGACCTATTTCTTGAGGAATTGAACCATTTAACTCATTATAAGAGAGGTGCAGGGTCTCCAGATTTGTTAGCTGGCTAATCTCTGGTGGGATTATGCCGGAGAGGAGATTAAAGGACAAATCAAGATATCTAAGCTTGGAAAGCCAAGTGATTTGAAGAGGGATAGTACCATATAATGAGTTTAAAGAGAGATCAATAAATTCAAGATCCGGAAAAGATGAAAAAGAAAGTTGATGTAGCGTACCGTTTAAACGTGCATTGGTGAGGTTTAATTGGATAACACTACCAACATGGTTGCAAGTAACTCCAGTCCAAGTGCATGGGCTTGTGAGGTTTTTATGAAATAGAGGCCATGAGGATATATTGGAATGTTCTGGGGTTTGAAGAGCTGCGGCCCACTTCAGTAGAGCATTTGTTTGTTCCTTGTTGCTAAAAGAAGCAGCATTGAGTGAGGAAATTAGCTGCAAAAGCAGAACAAGGGGAATAAGATGCACTAGATTCTCTAGGATGAATTTTGTCATTTTTTTTCTTGCCTTGTGTGCAGTTTTATGTTTTAAAGTTTGAAAAGCCACGTATATATATAGCAGTAAGCTCCTGCAAAATTTTCAAGAAATTGAGCCATTTCAATTCTCCATATCCGATCCTGGAATTCTAATTCTTCGTGGAAAAAGATTGTTTTTAATATTCGTCTTGGAAATCTAGCTTTCTAATTCTCCGTGGAAAAATATTGTTCTTAATATTCCTTATGAATTGACGAGTCTCAACCAACGTAAAACATAAATTGACATGTCTCAATCAACGTTAACACACAGTAAGACAACGAAAATTTATTTTTTTATGCGATATCAAATGTTATGCGTACGGTATATATATTTTTTTAATATTATTGTGATAGTTAATTCTTCTATATAATATACATACATATACTTTTACATATTTTAATACTAAGTACATTTAAATTATTTACGTTGTTTAGAACTTAGAAGCCTGAGATGTGCAATCTTATATATACAGCTCCTTATGTATAATTCATGCAGTTTTGTTTGCTTTCCTTTTCAGAAAAAAAAAAAAGTTGGAAAGAACTTCTAATTTAATAAGCTAATTATAACTTTTTAAGTTAATTGCAAGGAAACCACGTACGTATACAGATGCAGTGTCCCTTATCCTTAAATTTTGTATATTTTTATTTTTATACAGAAAAATTCATAAATATAGATATTTTTGCCCTTCCAATTTTACAAACTCTTCAATTAATTGTACGTAAATATGATCATAAGCATTTTTGTAGCAGCAAATAAACACAAACATTGAGAAGTTTGGAAAAGTTTGGTATGTTCACATTTAAGTCTTCTGTGGAAATCACATAAATTTGAGGGTGACAACTTCTCCAATACTGATTAGGATAAAAAAAATAATAATTAAAAAGTCATAAGTCTTTGGTCAGATGTAGGCTTGCCAAAAGTCCTTGAAAATGAATTTGAAAACAAATCGAAAAAAATTTAGTAATTTACATTGCAATCAAGAGATGAGATAAAATAGTAGGAATTCCTTCAACTTTGATTAGAGGTTTACATTCATTGAAGCTACACGATTTTATATATATATTTGTTAAGCAAAACCCAAGAATATTTTCTAGAATTAGTTTTAAACCGTCTATTTTTATAAGTTTGGAAAAATAAGCTCGAAACAGACATAAATTCAAATTGATTATCCACGAGGCAAGAATCTTTTGCCCTCAATATTTCTAAAGAAAAAGGAGAAAATAAATTTGTGGACGGGTCATACAGGTTATTAGAATGTTTGATACAGAAAGAATCCAAATTGATTTTTCTAATAGTTTGATAATTTGAGTTTAGTTGGAGACCACCTCTAATTTACTTGATTACTAGTCGTTTTGCCCGCGTTTCACGGTTTGTAAGAGACTACAGAAAAAAAATATCTTTAAAAATACATTAGAATAGAATAAAAGTCATGAAAGAAAGAATAACATTACAAAAACTTTAAAGAGAGAAAAAATGATAAATTATGGAAACATAAAGGGAAACGTGATGCACTGCAAAGAGTAAATGTTTTGTGTTTGCAGGGTATAATCTTCTAATATGATAACATTTGGAGATAAGACTTATATATCCTCTCTAATAGCCTTAGCTTTAGGGTATATATATATATATTCTTCAAAATTAATATATATCTTATTATACACATGTGGAGCTATAACATATCACTTCTTAAATCATCAGAGAACAGCATTATGGGCATCTAGATCTAACTAGTCTTTGCGTCAAAAAGCAAACCAGGGATGACATCTTTCATCAGAAGCAATCTGATGACATCTAGTGTTTAATTCAAATTACTTCCTGGATTTATAAAGAAGACTTGGAATTTTTTTTTTTTTTTTTGTGGTTTATTTGTCTGATTGCATAAGATCTGAGCCATATCTTTGCCTTGAAAGATTCTGAGCTTGGTTTATCTTTGTTTTTGGTTGTGTTTTGTAGTTTATATTTGATGCTGCTGCAAAGTTTGAGTGATGGCATGTAGTGAGAGAGGTAGCTTAATCCTTTTGAATTTTTCCTATATGGAGATCCTTATGGGTTTTGGGGTTTAAGTTCGGCAATGTTATTAAAATCGGATCAGACCAACCGGTTGGATAGATTTAACTGCTATCCAGCAGTTGCTTCTACTCGATTCAATATATAAATTTGGACTAGCAAAAAATAGATGAAATCGGTCTAAATTAGAGAGAAATCGGGAAAATTGGTTTGAACTAGTAAAAAATCCGTTTTTATCCAAAATGTTCATACATCTATTGTGCTAGAAAAACAAAATAAAATATAAATACAAAAGAATCAAAATTTGATGAATTTTTTCAGAAATAAAATAAAAATATAATTTATATTTGATGATTGTTTTTGAATATTTGTAACTTGTTATTATATTTATCTTAATTTTTTGTTATAAATGTTGAATGATTTGATAAAAAATAATGTCTTATGATTAATGCTTGGTAATGTATGTGCTTTTTTAAAAGTATTTTTATTTTTTTTATACAGTGATATTTTTACAATATTTATAAATTTTTAAAATTAATATTATTTTTAAAAAAAAAAAACCTAGTCAAACTTGATTAGAGCAGTCAAACCATGATCTCTTTTCTTTTCCAGTTCTTTATTCGATCTGATTTTAATAATATTGATTATGAGAGAAATTAACCTGCTTAGCTTAATCTCATATATTGTTTGTCTTGAATTTTCATAATATGGGTTTGAGGTATTTTAAAATAGCATTTCCTAGTCTAAGTACTTGGATTTAGGATCGATCAAGTGTCTAGGTAATTAACGAGATCATTTGAATGATTAATTATTTGTATTTGGCTAGCCAGTGGAGGATAGTTCCCACGACAAGTCTCTTCTCTTATTTGTTTCTCTAATAAATTGATGTTAATGTTTATTTTTATTTGTTTTAGATAGGAGTGCACTGTAATTTAAACCATATCATAGTCTAGGACCTCTCAAATAACGACTAACAATTATAAGATAATTTGATAGTAAAATCAATTTATGTGGATATGATCTTTATATATTAAAGATTTAATATGCTAATTGTCCCTTTAACTTATAATCATTTGCCAACCCACCCCTCTAACTTACAATTTTACCATTTAAATATCCGAAATTAATTATTAATAGAATATAAATTCTTTATGTTGACTGGACGTCCCATGCAGCATAAAAATTGCTGAATGGATACTATAGAAAGTGTATTACACGCTTCATAAGCGTGAGAGAGACTGATTTTCAACATTGATCAAGGACAACAATAAAAAGGAAAAACAAAACAAACAAATAAAATTGTTTTCTTCTCCGCTGCAACCAAAAGTTTACCTATCATCTATGGAATTGACCATTCTTTAGGACTTCTGTTTTGCATACAAGCATTGGGTTACCATTCTTGATTTCATGTTCTTGTTGTTTGGGTCATTTAATTTTTGCAGTATCCATAGCCACCAGGCCTACCACAGCAGCTGCACAGGCCAACTTCCTCTTCTGTTTTGCTCTGTTTTTTGAAACCAAAACAGAGCATGACATATAAAGTTAATATACCAATCTTTTTCTTCTCGGTTGCTAATTCTTAAGCTACAACAATACCATTTTCAATTTAGCACTAGATGACATTTTTTCCTCACTCTGTCCTATGCTTTATTGATGATTTGCTTGATCTCCTCAATTGAACATGGTTGATGTCTACATCATTGTTGGGCTATTTGACAATATGAGAAAGAATGCCCTGCTAACTCTTGCAATAAAAACAAATTAATTACATGTTTTTTTTAGACTGCTTCTGTTGCTTTTGTTTTTCATTGGACTTTAATCGATAAGCAACATCTTTATCATATAGATTTGAAAAAACATACAGCAGCAAAGTAAAATCACTAGCAGAACTAAGAAAAAACTTACTGAAAAATGAGTGAAGATTGAACAAAAAAAGAAATGAACCTCAACTAAGAACTAACCAAAAAAAAAAAAGGTCATTATTCAAGTGAGAAAATGGAGAAAGTGCAATAGTTAAAGGAAAAACAACGTGAATTTTGGTGAAGCCGGCTAGGGAATGGCATGCTTTCTGAAAAATTCGCACATAACATCATCCAGGAAATATCAAAATGACTTACCTGCTAAAAAAAAATTGAACGCAGAAAGGTTAAAGATTAGAAAAGAGAAGAAATGGAGGTTAATCAACTGGTAGCTACTCACCATTTTTTGACGTTTTAAAAAGCAATTAGTGTGCATGTGAATGAGAATTACACAGGAATTAATTCTACCTAATTAATTTGTACCCAATTGTTTAAATTTGATCCAACAAACAATTCTCCACTATTTGTAAACAAAACAGAAAAAGAAAAGAAGGGGAAAGGGAGATCGGAGATCGGAAAGAGAGAGCCATCACTGTTGGTTCCAAAATCCGGCCACTAACGCCGGTCTCTTCCGTCGTCTCCTCTGTCTTACCTTCGTGAATTCTCTTTCCTCAAAACCGAAGCTTTTCCTCCGTATTTCGACCACCTCCGGCATTGGGTAGCAACACAAGCAGCACCGGTGAACACCAAAAGGCAAGGCGATCGAAGTTGATGCTATTGCCACTAGCTCCGACTCCAATCGCTGCCCTCGATGTGGGTTTGACAGAAGCGAGAGAGAGAAGCGAAAGAGAAGGGAGAGAGAGGGGGAAGAGAGAATGGTAGGCCAAAGCAAATTTTAGTTGACTATTTTTAATCCATGTGTCGGTTGATCATTGGTCCAAAATGATGTGAAATCCATGTCAGGCATTTGTCCTTCATGCGCTGCCACTGGTTATAAATTGTGTTTATATTTCTATTAATAATCAATTTCAGATATTTAAATAATAAACTTGTAAGATAGAAGGGCTGTTTGACAAATAATTACAAATTGAAGAGGCAAGCTTTTATTAAATTATACCCTCACTTTACTACTTGATCTAGTGCACTTATCTGAGTCTGGTCAATAACACTCCATGAGTTTAGAATAATGCATACATTATTTAATCTCCAAAACTTAAAATCAAATAGCAAATATTACACCGTATATACCTCTAAATTTTAAATAATTTTCACTTGCATTTTCACTTATAACGAAATCTTTGTTTGTTAAACTTGTTATATACACTGTTATCTTTACTTTGTATTTAAATTGTTTGGCTGTAACAATATTATCTAGGAATTTTTTTGAAAGTGGTGTTACTTTTTAAAATATTTCTAATTTTGATCACTACAAAAAAAAAAAAAAAAAAGGTAATTAGCGACTAAAAAAATTTAGTCGCTAATTTGCGACCAAATTGCGACTAAAATAAATATTAGTTGCAATATCGCAATTTGCACGCAAATAGCGACGGTTGAAAATAATTCGTCGCTAATATTTGACGGGAGGTTGGCGTCCTTTTTTTGCGACTAAAATAGCGACGCAGTTTTAGTCGCTAAATATTAGCGACTAAAATTTCGTCGCTACAATTTGAATTGCATAATTGCGACTAAATAGCGACTAAAATTAATGTCGCAATTTTTCGCTCATTTAGCGACAAAATGTTGTAGTCGCTATTTAGTCGCTAAAATTTGATACTAAATATTGCATCTTTGGATAATTTTACTTTTAATTATTTAGCGACTAATATATTTAGTCGCTAAATAGTAGCTAATTTTCGATAAAAATATATACTGAAATAAACCTAACCCCCAAAATTTTTTTTATCGCCCAAACTCAAAAACGCAGAAGCAAACCTCCCCCCCCCCCCCCCCCCCCCCGGCATCGCTGTTCCGACGCTGCTCGCCCCGCACCTTATCGTCCCCACTCCGGCGTCCCCTTTTTTCTCTCCGTGTGCCAGATCTGACCGCCTCCTCTGCCCCCTCTCACCTCGAGCCAGATCTGCGACGGCTCCGGCGCAAGCTTCTGCTGCCTGTCTCCCTCGCCGGTCGTCGCTCCTGTGGACGTTGCTGCTGCCCTTCGTTGCTCCTCCCGTTGTCGCTATTTCCAATGGTGAGAGAGATTAGTAAAAATTGAGTCTTCGCTTCTCTCTGTCTTAATATTTTTTTTTTCATTTCTGGGCAAGTTGTTAAAAAAAATAAAATTTCTCTTTTGGATTAAATCTGTATGTTTATATCCTTGTAAATAATGGTGGTCAATTAGAGAGAACCATTGAGAAGTTTTGGTCAGAAAAATAAGTTGAAGTTTTGGACAACTATATCAATACCATCGGAGTTGATTTTGTGAGTCTCTTATCTCTGTCTTTAGTAAAGCATAAGCTATTTATCTATGGAACCGTTCGATGGGTTAAATTTGTTAATTATTTTTTGCAGAAAATCAGAACCGTGGAGTTGGATTGCAAGAAATCAAGCTGCAGATTGTGAGTAATTGAGGATATAGTTGCTCTTTGTCTTGCAATATAGCATTTATTTACTGGTTCTGGGACTTTAATTGAGATTGTAAGTTTTTACCAAGTAGAAGCACTAACAATTTAGTTGGAATGAGTAGTAGATTTGTGATGTGTATCGTTTTAGCTTGAATATATCCTACACTGTTATTGCTCCATAGATTGGTGCCATTTATAGTTACATCAGATAACTCTACAGAAAAGTGTAACATAATTTTCTGGCTTTTAAACACCCATGCTCATATGATTTATCTATGGCAAGACATAGAGAGATAGATTCAACTTTAGACTTGTTTGGTGTATAACCTTTGTTGTGAAACGTTGCAATTATGTAATATTTTCATATTTTTAAATTTATATTAGATTTGTTCAATCCTATTTGTATTCATTTACAAATGAAGTTGCTTTTACTATTAAACTATCCTGATGTTTTATTCCATTTTCTTTTTCTTGCAATTCAGGCCCTAAGGACTCTTTTCAAAATTGCTCACGGTTGTACAATGTTTTGTGGCTCAAAAATTTTTCTTGACTTTGACAAATATACAGGTATTGGAAACTTTGGCAGCTTTAGTTCAAGCAATCCACCCTCCTCAGGCCACCACACAGGTAAATATTAAAAATTAATATTTTTTTGGTTAAGATTTGAATTATGTCATGTTGATTCTTGTTGAAAAATAGTATTTGTCAATATTTGACAGTGTTCAATTTATTTATTTATTTATTTGTGTTTAATTTTTTTCGGACAAAGCATATGTGGTTTTGTTTTAGTTATATCCACAGTTTTGAAGTTGTTGGAATATGATTTTAACCATGCATTGGTGTAACATACTAACGAACTTTATATACCTTTATGTGACATCTGGATAGATGAACACTGAATCTTGTATGTTAAGCTTGAGGTTGAACGTAGTTAGTATTCCAATTATCAGATAATTTTTTCAGTCTATTATTTTTGTTCTATAGATAGCTAGGGATCAAAGGATCTCCCTAATTTGCAAGTTGGTTTAAAATTTTTCAGTTGGAATAACGAGTGCTTTTCTTAGTTGTGGCAGCTTAATGCACTTCAATACAGGAGAATGGATTTCGAGGAATTTTGTGTAGCTGCATTGAATGTCCATGAACTACATGCAGGACCTTGATAAATGGAAAAGTAATATGAAAATAATGTCACATATTGAAAATAATATGAAAGTAGTTTTTTTTTTTCTTAATTGTTCGAAGTACTTTTTTTAAGTACTATATAATTTTATGTACAATTTAATGTATTATATTTTGTAAAGTAATAATATTAGAGAATTGTTATTTATATAAATTAATTTTGGATGTTACAATAATAATAATAATAATAATAATAATAATAATAATAATAATAACAATAAAGTTAAATTAAATTGTAAATAATAATAATAATAATAATAATAATAACAATAACAACAAAATTAAATTGCAAATAATAATAATAATAATTATTATTATTATAAAAAATAAAAAAAATTTCAACAGATTAGCTACGGAATTGCGACGGCTATTTTAGTCGCTAACTTTTTAGCGACGGAATATGGATTCTTGGCTAATTATTACCGACGGAGTACATATGGCGACTAACTGTCGCAATAACCAATTAGCGTCAAATAATTGCGACTGAATTTTAGTCGCTAATTACTCTTGGCGACTAGATTAACTTCTTCAGTAGCGACGAAAATTAATGAATTTAGCGACTAAAATTTAGTCGCTAATTTTAGCGACTAAAACTTGTTTAGTCGCTAAATTACTTGCGACGACCTGAATTGCGACTAACCGTCGTTCTGTCGCTAAAACTAATTAGCGACTAAAATCTTCATTTTAGCGACCAAATTTGCCGTCGCTATTTTCCTTTTTTTTTTGTAGTGGATACTACAATAAAAAAAAATAGAGATTTGAAGTGTCAGAAACTGACATTTCTTTTGCCGATTTCTGTCAGAGTGGGCTTGCACGGAAAATCCATTTGATTGTTATAAACCAGCACACTTGCTGCAGGTAGGGGTGTGCAACGGTCGGTTCGGTTCAATAACCGAAAACCGAAATTACAATATTTTACGAAATTGAACCGAACCGAATTTGTATAATAACCGAATTCAAACCGAACCGAATTTGTCGGTCGGTTTGGTTCGGTTAACCGAAAAACCGAAACTCCAAAATTATAATTAAAAAATTTATCTAAAAAATTATACAAAATTATAAATCATAAAATTAAAATTAAAAAAATGCACATATATAATTTAATTTCAAACCCCTTAAATTGATAAAAAAATACAAAAATAAATTTTTTAATGTAAAAATTGAATAAAATAATATATAAATTTAAAAGTTCGGTCGGTTCGTTTTTTTTTCGGTTTTTGCCTTTCAAAACCGAACCGAACCGAAATAACCGATGTACTTATAAATTTAAAACGAAACCGAACCGAATTTAAAAAATCGGTCGGTTTGGTTCGGTTTTAACCGAATTTTGCTCACCCCTAGCTGCAGGTTTCTGACACAACTTTTTTTTTTTTTTTAAAAATGCTGTGCTTCTCCTTGTGTCGGTTTTGTCAGAGTGGACCCACACGGAAAACCCTTTTGACAGTCAGAAACCGGTATCAAGTATGCCTGTTTCTCTGAAACATTTTTTTTTTAAAAAAAAAAATGATGTGCTGTTATAATGGTGCCATGCACAATAATGTTGATGGGTTACCTAATGATTTGTTTAAAAAAAACCTAATGATTTGGATTATGATACCAACCAACATGTACATACCGCCATACTTGGCTCCCTAATCTCCGAAAGAAATTTATTTCCACTTATTTTGGGTTTCAAGGTATGGATTCTAGATTCTTCTCCTTTAATTTCTTTTATCCTTATTTCTTCAACACAACATCACTGGTAATGATTTGTTTATATTATAGGGCCAACACTTTTGGTATAATAATAATAATAATACTAATAATAATAATACTAATAATTTAACATTAATTTATTGCTCATCAAAATTGATAAGTGGATGATTTTTGTTGATTAAGTTATAAGATATACTCCTATTTATATAGAGTAACATTATAAACTATTTCAAGAATTTAAGTGTTAGATTTGTAGGTCCCAAAGACACTCAAGAGGGGGGTGAATTGGGTGTCTCGAAATTTTCTGGCTGATTGTCTAATAAAACAAATTTTATAGAACAGAATATAAAAACAGATTAGAGAAGATATCAGAATAGCTTGCACACAGAATTTATAGTGGTTCGGCCAACATGCCTACATCCACTCCCCAAGATTCACTACTTGAGCTTTTCTTCAATCTTAACTCTTTTAAAGGCAAGAATAAAAGCCAATATACAATCCTAAATTTGTATATCTACCCACAACCTTTTTCCCAAAGTAAAAGATTATAAATCTTACTAGAATTCTTTCTTCAAGGTTTCTAGCCAACCTAACTCACAATCTTTTTAAAAGAAATTTCCTCACACTAAGATTACAACAGAAGCTATAACCAAACTGAGGAGTATGAGTAAAGAATGAAGTGCAAAAGATGTGAAAAGTGAAATAAAAGATTTAAGCTTTTCTCTTAAGAGTTAGAATTTATTTCCAAACTTTTTTCTAACATTCTAATGGGTAAAACATCATGTATTTATACTCAAAAAAATTAGTTTGAGATGTTTAAAATATAAAGTAGCCGTTTATAGCTGTTGGAGGGCAAAACAGACAAGTAAAAAACCAACTAGCCGTTATTTTGTCTTTTTGTGCGATTCTGAGATTTTTCCAGAATTCTGATACGAGCAGAAATTCAGTTAGAAATTGGTAGATAGAAATTCATTTAGAAAACTGATACACAGAAATTCATTTTCTAAAGAATCATTTTCTGACGAAAAAACAGTTTTGCTCATAATTTCATTTTCTAACTTAAAATAATTTTTGTGTGAATTTAAAACTGAAATATGCATGCATGAGAGAGAATATTTTTCCTCAATTTGATCTTACATTTTAATAACCTAATTTCCTAATATTCTAACGCAATAAATAAATATTACAACTTAGAATTCATGCATTCTTCAGAAATGTGATCCTCAGATAATCTCATAGAAACTTTCATGCAGAAATTTGTTTAGACTAGAATTCTTAATAGAGTTTATTTAAGGTTTGATAATCATCAAAACTAGAGTGTGACCTTGGGCCAACAATCTCCCCCTTTTTGATGATGACAAAACCTTAATAAACTCCAATTAGAAGTCTATCTAGGTCAGTAAAAAAATACTCCCCCTGAATATGTGCATGGGGTAAATGTAAAAACTTATATATTTTCTGTGCAAACAACTTATCAGAATAACTATACCTTTTGATAACCAAAAAAAACTTTCAAAAATAACACTATATAGAGCAACAATTTATCTCTATATAGATTAATAATTTAGCACAATAATTTAGTAACTCTGGATAACCAGTAATTTAACACTAATGTTCATCATTAGCAAACCACAAAATAACCCAGCTGTTAATGTTTGAAGACAAAACAAAAACAAATATCCAGCACAAAACAAATATCCACAATGAGACAATCATCCATATACTGTTATACTTTTCTCCCCCTTTTTGTCAACATCAAAAGGAGGAATAGATAAACAAAAAGAATCAATAAGTACCTCAGGTATCAACATCCATGGGGTTGATACTACTTCCAGACTGTCCTGGTTTGGGTGGATTCCGGGTCCTCAGGAGAGTGCGATTGGATGTGCGACGAGTGAAGACCGGCGCATCAGGAAAAGAAGGATCTTCTTCTTCTTCAGGAGCTGGAGATTCGGACTTGGGCAAAGGTGAGGGAACTAAAGGTCCTTCACTGGCAGGGGAAAAAAGCACGGGAACTGTGGCAGCGAGCTTGCTAAAAATGTCGCCCAGTTGGTGAAACAATGCTGATGCAGTGACAATGTGTTCTTCGAATTTCTTGAGCTGAGTAGCATCCATAGAATGCACAGGGGAATCAACTTTAGGGGCAGCTGGAGCAGACTCTGTCTGAGTACTTGGGGATTTCTCAACTGCCTCAGCAGGAGGACTTGAAGGTGCATTGTGAGAAGAGGAACTTCCCGATTCAGAAGAGAATTGGCTCCCTGGTTGTTCTGCAAACTCAGCAAGATGATCAGTACTAACAGACTCAGAGGGGCTAGAGGACTTACCAGACTTGCTAGATGAAGCACTGGACTCAGATGGCTGGACAACAGGGGAGGGTTCTTTGATAGCCAAACCAGAAGAAGTTTTCATCCAAGTTAGAAATTTCAGATACTTGGATTGCATGGCCTCATCAAGTTTTACCAATTCCTTTCCTTTAGTTGTGACAGGAGAGGAGGGAACATCCAATTTTCGCTTTCCAGCCTTCTTGCCAGCTTCTTTGTAAAATACAAAGTTAACTTTTTCAAGCTTAAAAGATTCCCCAATCAAGGTGGCAGATACCAGATTCCAGTGTTCAAACAGGCGGGTAAGAATCAAGCCAAAGGGTTGCTTTTCATCAATAGAGCGAGTGGCCATATAATTAAATATCAAACAGGGCAAATTAAAATCCTTGTTAGAATGAAAATGCCACAGAAACACAATATCACAATCAGAGAGGTAGGACATGCTTCCAACCCGTGGAGTAATGTATTGGCTCATGCATTTGTATAAGATTCTATAATGAGGCAAAAGATTTGAGGCTAAGGGATTCTTAGACGCTCTACTGCCATCACTAGAAATTTGGGCTAAAAAAGTTTCTTTGTTGAGCTCAGCAAAATCAAGTATTCTACTCTCAGTTCTAGTACAGATAGATCCACCAAACTTCATAGAAAATACCTTAGCAATCAAATTCGGAGTCACTATGAAAGTCGATCCTTTGATGATTACTTTGAAGCTCTCTGTTCTGACCTCAAAGCGCGAGGCGTAGAACTCCTTCACCAGGTCTGGAAAAAAAGAGCTCCGACGGAATGAAAAGAATCGCTTCCAAGATTGCGATTCAACGTAATGCGCGACATCTGGAGCGTTGTGCGCTAAATCATCCCAAATAATGATCTTAAAAGGCATTATTGAGATGGGTTTTGGGGGTAAAGATGATTTAGTTTTAGTGGGTTTGACGGATGAAGGCGGATTTGGGACGAGGCTAGGGATTTCGTCATCGGGAGTTATCTCCGATGGGATGGAGGTGGTGTGTGTCGGAGATCGCCGGGGATGCCGTTTTGCTAACGATTTTGATCTCCCCATTTGAAAATAGATAGGGCTTGGGTTTCTTTTTGATGAGAGAGTTTGAGATAGAATAAACAGAGAGTTAGTAAGAAATAAATAAGCAACCAAAAATACTGATACTTACAGTGAGTAGAAGATGAAGGGACGTGATGTTTATCGTGCTCAGTTCAACCACGTTTTATGGGGAAACTGCATTTGTGCAGTTATCGAGAGGCGGGAAGACAGGGAATTTGGGCGAAAATACCAATTTACCCTCAAAATTTTAAATGGATATAATAAAAGATAGGATCAAAAGGACTTTGCACTCTTAATTTGTTCACTGTGATACACAATCTATCAAATCAAGTTAATAACTGTCAGGATAAAAATCAAACCATATCTTTATGAAGAGAAATAGATCAATACGTATCTTTTTAATGATTAAAATAGTTTTGTTCAAGAATTTATACTATACCATAATTGTTCACGATTCTGACTTCCCCATACCTAGCTTTCTTCTCAGTTGACAGAATCTTTCTTCCTTGAGGGGCTTAGTGAAGATGTCAGCTATTTGATTTTCTGTAGAGACAAATTCTAACAAAATATCTCCTCTTTGCACATGATCACGTATAAAGTGATGTCTAATTTCAATATGCTTTGTTCTTGAGTGCAAGATGGGATTTTTTGTCAAATTAATGGCACTTGTATTATCACAGAATATTGGAATATTGTCAAACTCTATCCCATAATCTTTTAGTTGCTGTCTAATCCATAGAATTTGAGCTACACATCCACCAGCAGCTATGTACTCAGCTTCTGCAGTAGATAAAGCTACAGAATTCTGCTTTCTGCTTGACCAAGTGATTAGCGAATTTCCCAGAAAGTGGCAAGCACCAGAAGTACTTTTTCTATCAATTCGACATCCAGCGTAGTCAGCATCTGAGTACCCAATGAGATTAAAAGAGGTGTTCTTTGAATACCAAAGACCTAATTCTTGTGTTCCACAGAGATATCTCAGAATTTTTTTGACTGCTGATAAATGTGATTCCTTTGGAGCTGATTGAAAACGTGCACAGAGACAGACACTAAAGTGAATGTCCGGTCTACTTGCAGTTAAATATAACAGAGATCCAATCATACCCCGATACAATTTTTCTTCTACACTTTTCCCTTTCTCATCCTTGTCAATTTTTATTGTTGAGCTCATAGGAGTACTGGCAATCTTTGCATCAGACATCTTGAATTTTTTCAGCAATTCCTTAGTGTACTTTGATTGACTTATAAAAAAACCATCAGCACATTGCTTGATTTGGAGACCCAGGAAGAAGGTTAACTCACCCATCATGCTCATTTCGAATTCCTTTTTCATTAGAGCTTCAAATTCTTTGCACAAAGAAACGTTAGTAGAACCAAAAACTATATCATCAACATAGATTTGAACAATTAAAATATGAGATGATTTATGTTTTATAAAAAGAGTGGTGTCTACTTTACCTCTGTTAAAACCATGAGCAAGTAAAAAACAACTTAACCTTTCATACCAAACTCTAGGAGCTTGCTTTAAACCATATAAAGCCTTTTTAAGTTTGTAAACAAAATTAGGATGATCAGTATTTTCAAAACCTGGAGGTTGTTCAACGTAGACTTCCTCATTTAATAAACCATTTAAAAAAGCACTTTTAACATCCATCTGATATAATCTGAAATTTTTAAAACATGCAAATGCACATAAAATTCTAATTGCTTCTAATCTAGCAACAGGTGCATAAGTTTCATCAAAGTCTATACCTTCCTCTTGATTATAACCTTGGGCCACCAATCTGGCTTTGTTTCTTATCACATCACCTTGCTCATTTAACTTGTTTCTAAAAACCCATTTTGTTCCAATAATAGAACAATTTGAGGGCCTTGGAACTAAATTCCAGACTTTGTTTCTTTCAAACTGACTTAGCTCTTCTTGCATAGCAACGATCCAATTTTCATCATTTTGAGCATCAGTAAAATTTTTAGGTTCAAGTTGAGAAACAAAGGCAACATTACCACAATATTCTCGTAAAGCTCTTCTGGTCATCATCTTTTGAGATGGATCACTTAACAGATTATCCTTTGAATGATATTTGTGGAATCTCCAATCTTTAGGTAGCTCAGTTGATTGCTCAGACTGTTGTTCAATCTGAGTTTCTCGTTCATTTCCTTCCTGTATTCCAGAGTTGTCTTCAGTTTCTTCACCTTGATCCATACTTCTGTCATTTTGATCTTCTTGCTGATCTTGTGATTTCTCTGTTTCAGCACTTTGTCCTTCTTTATCTTTTTCTTTTTCAAAACCTGTTTCATCATCAGACAGACTACTTTCTCCAGAAATTTTGTTAGTAAAATCAAATTTAATATTTATTGATTCTTCTACTTTACGTGTTCTTTTATTGAACACTCTGTAAGCTTTTGAATTTAAAGAGTATCCTAAAAATATACCTTCATCAGATTTTGCATCAAATTTAGCTAAATTACTTTTATCATTGAAAATGAAACACTTACAGCCAAATGGTTGAAAATAATTGATGTTGGGCTTTCTTCCTTTCCATAGTTCATATGGAGTCTTTTCCAGCACGGTCCTGATTAATACTCTATTTAAAATATAGCATGCTGTATTGATTGCTTCAGCCCAGAAATACTTTGGTAAGTTGTTTTCATTTAGCATAGTTCTGGCCATCTCCTGAAGAGTTCAATTCTTCCTTTCTACTACACCATTTTGCTGAGGTGTTCTTGGAGCTGAAAAAGTGTGATTAATACCTGAATTACTGCAAAATTCTTCAAACTTCTTGTTTTCAAATTCTCCACCATGATCACTTCAGATGTTGGTTATCTTATATCCTTTTTCATTCTGAATCTTCTTGCTTAACTTCTTAAATGCTTAAAAAGCATCATCTTTATGAGCAAGAGATAGCACCCACGTGTATCTTGTGTAGTCATCTACCACATTTAAAACATATGACTTTCCACCGACACTAGAGGGATTAATTGGAACAAATAAATCCATGTGGAGCAGTTCTAGAGCCTTCTCAGTAAACACGCCAGACTTGGATTTATGAGAGCTCCTAGTTTGCTTCCCAAGCTGACACGCATTGCACAGATAGTCTTTATCAATTTTCATTTTCGGAATACCTTTCACCAGATCTTTTCTCATCAGCTTCTCAATTACGTGAAAGCTTACATGTCCCAATTTTCTATGCCACAAAATACTTAAGTCTTCTTTTGAGATTAAACATTTTGCTTCACTTTTCTTGATGTCTTCAAGACTGACTAAGTAGATATTTCCAGATCTTTGTCCTTTTAAAACAGTTTTTCCAGATTCAACATCTTCAACTCTACAATGATCAATTTCAAAAATTACTCTTCTCTTCTTATCACACAACTGACTGATACTTAATAAGTTATACTTCAGTCCTTCAACAAGAGAAACATCTTCAATAACTGGATTAGACCCAATTGATCCAGTTCCAATAATTTTTCCTTTCCGGTTGTCCCCAAAACTAACAGAACCACCAGTAGACTTTACCAATTTTGTGAACTTGGTTCTGTCCCACGTCATATGCCTGGAGCAGCCACTATCCATATACCATTTCTCAGTCTTGGTGCTCCTTAGGCAGACCTGCAACAATTTCAAACAGTTTTAGGTACCCAATTTTTCTTGAGTCCTACTGGGTTAGCAGTAACTGTTCCAGAATTTTTAATCACCCATTTTTGCTTGTTAAAGTTTGCATTTTTCTTATAAAAACAGAACTTTGATATGTGTCCCTTTTTACAACAGTAAAAGCATGTAACAGAGGAATTATTTGCTAATTTTTTATAAGATGCTGCTTTATCAATCTTTTTCGTAAAATAATTTTTCTTATAAGAATTCTTTGATGAGCTTGCAGGAGATAACTTCACATTTTCAATAGTGTTATTATTGCACACACAAACTTGTTTTCCTTTGCATTTTTCATGTAAAGATGCATATTTGGTTTCTAAATCAGAAAAATCATTTTTCCATTTTATTTCTGACTTCTTAGTGTTCTCATGTTCCAAACTTAATGCATCAAAATCCTTTTTTTAATTCAGTGTGCGTTTTCTTAAGCAGACAGTATTTATTATGCAATTCTTCAAAACAGTCAAGCATTTTTTCATACTCATTTCCATCAGTGTCAGATTCTGAATCACTTACCTCTGATTTCTCAGAGTTACCAACTGTCTCATTTACTTCTTCATCTGAAGATGAATTTCGTTCCTCACAATCAGAGACTGCCATCAACCCGATATCATCAGAATTTCCAGATTCTCCTTCGCTTGAGCTTGATTCTTCACTGTCACTCCACATGGCCTTCATAGCCCTCTTCTTAAATCTTTTCTCTTTTTTCTTTAAATTTGGGCATTTGGATTTTATATGACCTGGTTTGTTACATTCGTAACAGATAATATCTCCTGTGGGTTTTGAAGAATTCTCTGCCTTGTGATGAGAGAATTTTTGGTGCTGTCTTTTATAGGACTTCTTTCCTTTTCTGTATAGCTTTTTGAATTTTTTGGTGATCAACGCCATTTCATCATCTCCTGTGGAATAGTCACTTCCAAACTCTGCCTTGAGGGCAATAGCTTTTAGTTTCCTGTCTTTTTCTTTCTCTGCATCTTGAGACTTAATATACAACTCATGTGAAATAAGAGATCCACAAACATTATCAAAATTGAGAGTACTGAGATCTTTATCTAATAAAATTGAAGCTTTAGCTTCCCATCTAGGTGTAAGACCTCTTACCAGCTTTGCAATTTTATCATATTCATCAAGTTTTTTACCAAGAGCTTTTATATCATTAGTCAATTTTACGTACCTGTTTATTACCTCAGAGATTGATTCCTCAGGCTTCATCTTAAAGCTTTCATAATCAACCATCAGAACATGCAATCTTGTATCTTTAACTTGATTTGTTCCTTCATACGTTGCTTCCAGCTTGTCCCATATCTCTTTGGCAGTATCGCATCCAGAGACTTTGTTAAACTCATTTGTTTGCAATGAGCAAAACAGAATACTCATAGCTTTGGAGTTTAGTTGCACTAATTTCTTCTCAGCTTCTGTAAACTCTTTTCTCGTTTTTAACACAGTAGTGGCACCAGAAGCTCCTGCTTCAGTTGTTGGTTTTCTTGGAGGTTCATATCCGTCTTCAATAATATCCCAGCAATCCATATCTTGCGATTGGATGAAGTGCCTCATTACAACTTTCCAGAATGGATAATTTTCACCGATGAACATAGGAGGACGATGAACAGAGTGCCCTTCTTTGAATGGAGTTGCAATAGGAATGTCAGCCATTTGTAGGATCACTCAAGGGTGTTAAACCTTAGGAGAATTGAGAACTGCTCTGATACCAAATGTAGGTCCCAAAGACACTCAAGAGGGGGGGTGAATTGGGTGTCTCGAAATTTTCTGGCTGATTGTCTAATAAAACAGATTTTATAGAACAGAATATAAAAACAGATTAGAGAAGATATCAGAATAGCTTGCACACAGAATTTATAGTGGTTCGGCCAACATGCCTACATCCACTCCCCAAGATTCACTACTTGAGCCTTTCTTCAATCTTAACTCTTTTAAAGGCAAGAGTAAAAGCCAATATACAATCCTAAATTTGTATATCTACCCACAACCTTTTTCCCAAAGTAAAAGATTATAAATCTTACTAGAATTCTTTCTTCAAGGTTTCTAGCCAACCTAACTCACAATCTTTTTAAAAGAAATTTCCTCACACTAAGATTACAACAGAAGCTATAACCAAACTGAGGAGTATGAGTAAAGAATGAAGTGCAAAAGATGTGGAAAGTGAAATAAAAGATTTAAGCTTTTCTCTTAAGAGTTAGAATTTCTTTCCAAACTTTTTCTAACATTCTAATGGGTAAAATATCATGTATTTATACTCAAAAAAATTAGTTTGAGATGTTTAAAATATAAAGTAGCCGTTTATAGCTGTTGGAGGGCAAAACAGACAAGTAAAAAACCAACTAGCCGTTTTCTAGCCGTTATTTTGTCTTTTTGTGCGATTCTGAGATTTTTCCAGAATTCTGATACGAGCAGAAATTCAGTTAGAAATTGGTAGATAGAAATTCATTTAGAAAACTGATACACAGAAATTCATTTTCTAAAGAATCATTTTCTGACGAAAAAACAGTTTTGCTCATAATTTCATTTTCTAACTTAAAATAATTTTTGTGTGAATTTAAAACTGAAATATGCATGCATGAGAGAGAATATTTTTCCTCAATTTGATCTTACATTTTAATAACCTAATTTCCTAATATTCTAACGCAATAAATAAATATTACAACTTAGAATTCATGCATTCTTCAGAAATGTGATCCTCAGATAATCTCATAGAAACTTTCCTGCAGAAATTTGTTTAGACTAGAATTCTTAATAGAGTTTATTTAAGGTTTGATAATCATCAAAACTAGAGTGTGACCTTGGGCCAACAAGATTGCCATGGCGAAATTTGAAGCTACGCTTCTTCTTCTTATTGTTTCTTTGATATTAATACTAATGTCACCTGCCAGTGGTTTTAAGGGAATGGTTGGGGCAAGAATGGCGGTGAGTGATTTGAAAACTAATAAGGGGATTCAGGTTCTCCGTCGAGGAATTCAACAAGCAGCTCCGGCGCCACGGCAACAGCGGAGAAGAATTGATATTCTCTGATGAGGTTGTGGAAGCAGAGAAACAAGTGGTTTCAGGATTCAAATACTATATGAAAATTGAGGCAACTAATCAGAATGGCGAAAGCAAGGTTTTTTTATTCTGTGGTTGTGGTTAAGCCTTGGATTTATTCTAGGGAGTTGGTTAAGGTTGTGCCTGCTTCTGCAATTGAATTAAGGAGATTTAAGAAATGATTGAGTTTGTGGGTTTTGATGGATGAATTTACATATATTGTGAATTCTAGGCGGGGTTGTAGATTAATATTCTGAGTTTTTAAATTTTAATTTTGTTTTTGCGTTGGAGTTTGGTGTTTTTGTTAACAATATGACTTGTGAACTTCGTAATTTTGTACCTTTCTTTTTCCCTTTTATATTATGAAATAACATTTTGGCAGACATGCAGATGACATAATTTTAACTTACATCCAATTTATTCATCATTAAATTAAAAATTAAAATAACATAATACATTATATTTTTACGAAATAAACTACGTTTGGAAACCGTCGGTTTGAACTATTTCCGGAAGTTATTGAGACTTAGAGCTTATAACATGGAATTTATTCATCATTTGCAGTGTAGTCAATCTAGAAAAATGTAGTCTGGGACTTGGAGCTTATAACATGTAAGAATATATCACCCATGATGGGTTATATATATATATATATATATATTAATTATTATTAGTATTATTATTATTGTTATTATTGTACACTTAAATATAATCATAAAAATAAATAGAATTTTATGATTGGGCCAATTAGTAGAGGTAGTTATTTAACTACCCTCTGTTAATTAGATCAGTCACAAAAAAACTATTTTTTATTATTATTAGACCGTTCATAAAATTCTATTTATTATTATTATATTATAATAATAATAATAATAATAATAATAATAATAATAATAATAATATAATATACACATCCAAAATCATATTATTATATTATTCAAGTGTAATATAATAATAATAAATATAATTTTATGAGTGGCTTAATAATTGATTTTATAGAATTTAGTGTACTCTGAATTTTAATATAACAAATGACAAATCATGTGCATAGTCGGACGAGATTGTGGATCAGTTTTGAGACATGTAATTGCCAGATTCAGTATATTTATTAATTCATGCTGAATATCAGGTGAAGGAGAAGGAAGTCTTTGGTCCATCAGATCTTCAAGTGGTATCATCTCAATCTTAATTGAGTTTAAGCACATAGAAATGATTTCTGCTGGATACTTTCCTTTTATCACTTCTAATGCTACCACTCCAAAGCTGTACACATCACATTTCTCGGTCACCTTCATGCTGTATGCCAGCTCTGACATTAAATCAAAATCAATCTTATGGTTAGAAAACATACTCAATTTTTGTTTAACTTCATTAATTACTTGAGAACAAGAAAAATAACTCTGTAAATAGAAGCTGCTATTACCTGGTGCAATGTATCCAGAAGTTCCCGCAAGAGCCGTCCAATGAGATGAGCCATTACTCAAAAGCGTAGCAATGCCAAAATCTGAGAGGCGAGCCTCATAATCAGAATCAAGCAATATATTTTTGGTTGTTATATCTCGATGAACGATTGGCAATTCCCGATCATTATGCATATAGGACAGTGCATTAGCCACGCCTTTAACAATATTCATCCTTTTACTCCAATCCAGATCTCTAGCTTCGTGGTCACATATACGGTTACTATTCACGTGTACGGTTACTATTCACGTGGAATAGTGAGAGCAATTTTTTTTCCAAAAGAAGTTCGTGACAGAAGCAATGGCAACTACAAGATTTGATATTGAGAAATTTGATCGTAACATAAATTTCTCTTTGTGGAAGATTAAGATGCGTGCCATCTTAATTCAGAATGGGCTTGAGAAAGCTTTATTGGGGAAGAATAGAATGCCAGAGTCAATGACTGAAGAAAAGAAGGAGGAGATCATCAACAAGGCAGTTTCCACGATTCAGCTGTGTTTGTCTAATGAAGTTCTTCAGGAGGTCATCAATGAAGATACAGCAGCTGGCTTATGGGCGAAGCTGGAGTCCTTGTATATGTCCAAAACCCTGACCGACAAGCTGTACCACATGACGCGGTTCTACACATTTCAAATGCAGGAAGGTACTTCTATTAAAACCTATCTTGAAGAATATACATCAATTTTAGTAAGTCTAGAAAATGTGGGTGCTAAAGTTGATGATGAAAATGCTGCTTTGAAATTGTTGTGTTCATTACCACCGTCACATAAAAGTTTTAGGGACACAATGCTTTATGGAAAAGATAGTGTGTCTTTGGCGGAGGTTAAGACAGCTTTACTCTCTAAAATTATAATTGATAAAGGAATTGTCGGTACTAAAGTGGATAATGTTGCAGAAAGCCTTGTTGTTAGAGGAAGGTCTAAAAATAAGAGTTATGGCAGTAGTAGGTCTAGGTCAAAATCTAGACATAAGAATTTGATATGTAACTATTGTCATAAAAAGGGGCACATTAAAGCTGATTGTTATAAGTTGAAAAACAAACAATCAAATGAAGAAAGAAGGGAAAATTCCGCCGAAGCTAGTATTGCCGAAAATGAGTCCACATCTGATATTCTTTTAGTCACTAACAATGAAAGATGCAGATTCAAGGATGACTGGATTATGGATTCAGGTTGCTCTTATCACATATGTCCCAATAGGGACTGGTTCTCCACATATGAATCTTTTGCAGGTGGAGTTGTTTTGATGGGCAACGATGCAGCTTGCAAAGTTATTGGCAAGGGCACAATCCGAATCAAGATGCATGATGGCGTGGTACGAACTTTGACAGACGTTCGTCATGCTCCTGACTTGAAGAAAAATCTCATCTCTTTAGGCACTCTTGATGCTAATGGGTGCAAATACACAAGTGAAGGTGGAGTCATGAAAGTTAGCAAAGGTGCTCTGGTAGTGATGAAGGCTAAACTACTTGGAAGACTTTATATCCTACAAGGAACCACAGTTACAGGAGCTGCTGCTGCAATTACTACTCAAATGTCTGAAACCGACATCACCAAATTATGGCATATGAGGTTAGGCCATATGAGCGAGAAAGGCTTAACCCTGTTAAGTAAAAAGGGTATTTTGTGTGGTCAAAATACTAGCAAGCTTGATTTTTGCGAGCACTGTATTTTCGGAAAGCAAAAACGTGTCAGTTTCAGCACAGGTACCCACACAACCAAAGGTACCTTGGATTACATTCATTCTGATCTATGGGGGCCATCACAAGTTCCATCAAAAGGTGGTGCCAGATATATGCTTGTCTTTATCGACGACTTCTCGAGGAAGGTTTGGGTTTACTTTCTTAAACACAAGGATCAGGTGTTTTCCACATTCAAGCAATGGAAAATCATGATAGAGAAGCAGACAGGAAGACAAATTAAGAGGCTGAGAACAGATAATGGCTTGGAGTTTTGTGCTAGTGAGTTCAATGACTTCTGCAAAAATGAAGGCATTGTAAGGCATCACACAGTTCGAATGACACCCCAACAAAATGGAGTTGCTGAACGTATGAACAGAACCCTTATTGAGAAAGCAAGGTGTATGCTTTCAAATGCTGGATTACCAAAGAGTTTTTGGGCAGAAGCTGTTTCAACAGCTTGCTATTTAATCAATCGCTCTCCATCAGTTCCAATTGGTTTCAAGACTCCAGAGGAAGCTTGGTCTGGCAAACCTGCAAGCTATTCAAATTTGAGAATCTTTGGCTGTCCAGCATACATGCACGTCAATGATGGCAAGTTAGCACCAAGGGCGAAGAAGTGCATTTTTCTAGGATATCCATCAGGGGTGAAAGGATATAAGCTTTGGTGTCCCAAATCATCCAAAGTTATAATCAGCAGAGATGTCACATTTGATGAAGGTTCTATGCTTCACTTGAAAAATGAAGTATTGGTACCTTGCAGTTCTGATAAACAGGTGGAGGCCAGTCAGAGACAGGAGATGAATGTTGAAGACTATCCTGCTCAGCAAGATTCTACTTCACAGTCAGATTCACAACCATCCAGCTCTCAGCAAGGTGATTTAGAGCCTAACTCAGTTGAACATGAGCAACCATACTCTATTGCGAAAGATAGAGAAAGGAGAGAAATAAAGAAGCCAATAAAATATACCGATTATGCAGATTTGGTGGCCTATGCTTTGTCAGCAGCTGAGGAGATCAACAATGTTGAAGAGCCAACCACATATTCAGAAGCCATTTTAGGAGCCAACTCAGATAAATGGTTGATAGCTATGGAAGAAGAAATGGAGTCCTTACATAAGAATGGTACTTGGGAGCTCGTTAAACTACCAAAGGGAAAGAAGATTATCGACTGCAAATGGATCTTTAAGAAAAAGGAAGGCAACCCAAGCATTGAAGAAGCAAGATACAAAGCTCGCCTAGTTGCAAAGGGATTCAAGCAAGTTCAAGGTGTGGATTTCAATGATGTCTTCTCCCCAGTTGTGAAACATTGTTCCATTCGCATGTTACTTGCTATGGTGGCTAAGTATGACTTAGAACTGGAGCAGTTAGATGTCAAAACTGCTTTTCTACATGGTGACCTTGAAGAGCAAATCTACATGCAACAACCAGAAGGTTTCAGGGTTGAAGGCAAGGAGGACCATGTTTGTTTACTGAAGAAATCTCTATATGGCCTTAAGCAGTCACCCAGGCAGTGGTATAAGAGGTTTGACTCCTTCATGACCAGTAATAATTTTTCAAGGAGTAATTATGATAATTGTGTTTACTTCAGAAGGTTAGTTGATGGATCATTCATATATTTATTGTTATATGTTGATGATATGTTGATTGCTGCAAAGAATACTTCTGAAGTTGAGAAGCTGAAAGTTTTATTGAGTAAAGAATTTGAGATGAAAGATCTTGGAGCAGCAAAGAAGATTCTCGGAATGGAGATTCAGAGTGATAGAAAAGCAGGAAAGTTGTTTCTCACTCAAAAGAAATATATTGAGAAAGTGCTGGAGCGTTTTGGCATGAAAGATGCAAAGCCTGTAAGTACTCCATTAGCAGCTCATTTCAAGCTTTCAGCTGCACTATCACCACAAACAGATGAAGAGCAGAAATACATGGATCATGTTCCATACTCCAGTGTAGTAGGCAGTCTTATGTATGCCATGGTATGTACTCGACCTGATATTTCTCATGCAGTTAGTGTTGTGAGCAGATTCATGGCAAATCCTGGTAAAGTTCACTGGCAAGCAGTAAAATGGATTTTGAGATACTTAAAAGGCTCAGTTAACACCTGTTTGGAGTTCAGTAGTGGTGATAGTAGTTTGATTGGTTATGTCGACTCAGACTATGCAGGAGATCTCGACAAAAGGAGATCGTTGACAGGCTACGTATTTACTTTTGGTAATAGTGCTATCAGTTGGAAATCTACGTTACAACCTACAGTTGCGTTGTCTACAACAGAAGCTGAATACATGGCAGTGACTGAAGCTATCAAAGAGGCTATTTGGTTAAGGGGCTTATACAATGAGCTAAATTCAGATCATCAAGTGACAGTTGTCTTTTGCGATAGTCAAAGTGCTATACATCTGACCAAAGACCAGATGTTTCATGGAAAAACAAAGCACATTGACATCAGGTACCATTTTGTTCGAGATATTATCGCACAAGGAAATGTTATGGTAAAAAAGATTGGTACTGCAGACAACCCAGCTGACATGTTGACAAAGTCTCTTTCTACTACCAAGTTTAAGCATTGCTTGAACTTGATTGGGGTATGTACGTAGCACTTAAAGTCATTTGGAGAAGGTGGAGCTAAGTTTGCTATTGAAATTCAAGTCAAGGTGGAGATTTGTAAATGTGCCTTGAATTGTTGGATCTCATCTAGAAGTTTGATTTGTTCAATCATCTAGATGTTGTTGAATTTTCAACTCATCTAGATGATTGCAATAATATTTCAAAGGCCACCAACTTCTTTGTTGAAATTGGTGGCACAATTTATGCCTATAAAAGGCTTCTCTCTGCATTTGTTTTTCGGATCACAAAATTGAGAGTGTTAAGAGAGTTAATGCTCTAATTGATTAAGAGAGCATTTTGTGAGATTATTGGGTGTAATTGGGTTTTGGGTTAAGAGAGTTACTCCACTTGTAATATTGGTTATCCTATAGTGAATTTATTGCTCCCCTTCTCCCGTGGACGTAGGCACATTGCCGAACCACGTAAATTTTGTGTGTATTTATTTTATTACTTTGGCTATTTCTTCGTTGTTGCCATAAAATTCACTGTCTAAATAGCCCGTCGATCCTAACAAAATGTATGGAGCTTCTTAACAGCTACTGCCTTTTCAGATGACAAATTGACTTTGTAGACATTGCCATATCCTCCATGCCCAATGCAGTACGTTGGATCAAAATTATTAGTCGCTATTATGATCTTGTCGAGCGTAAATGTTACATTAGGACTTAATATTGAAAGTATTTCTTGATTCTTCTCTTTACTATGGTCTGTTTCTGGATTAGTCTTTATCCTCCTTTGAAAAAGTAAGACTCCCAAGCAAATGAGAGCTGCCAAAGCTACAGAAATAGAAAGGAAAATGATCAGAAACAACTTTACATTGATCTTGTTTGAGGATTTGTGGTGCGCCGAGGACGACTTGCACTGCTGCAGTCCTTGGATGTCACCACACAAGCCGTTGTTCCCCTGAAATGCCTTTATGGAAGCCTCGCGCAACGCTTTGTTGTCGGGAATTGGACCTTTCAATTTGTTGTAAGACACGTCGATTGTTGACAGGCTGTGCATTTCTGCGAAATTCTGAGGAAAAGAACCAGAAAGACTATTGTGAGAGAGATTTAGCACCTCCAAGCTCTGCATGCCGATCATTTCTGATGGTATCTCTCCTTTGAGAAAGTTGTGACTCAAATCCAGCGTTGACAAATGATTTAACTTCCCCAACTGAGTTGGAATTTCTTGGCTAATCTGATTGTTACTCAAATTCAAGTAATTTAGTTTAACTAAGTTTCCAATGTTTTCTGGAATTGAACTGCTCAATCTATTTGCAGACAGGTCAGCATACCCAAGATCGGTCAACAAACCAAATTCTGAAGGTATAATGCCAGAGAGCTGATTGTTGTTCAAAATCACTTTCCAAAGAGAAGTCAAGTTTCCCAATTCCATGGGAATGCTGCCTACTAGTAGATTTGAAGAAAGATCAAGGCTTTGTAACTGAGCTGCATTTCCAATCTCTGACGGTATGCTACCCGTAATTCTATTTCCCTGAGCCCATAGAGTGGCCAAACGTGAACACATTCCCCAGTTGGATGACATTTCCCCATGGAATTTATTGTGGCTGAGGTCTATAAAAGTAAGATTTGGATAGACACCAAAATCTTGAGACATGTTTCCAGAGAATTTGTTTCCCTGCAGGCGAACTCTCACAAAACTTGTGCAATCCCTAAAGCTTCTGGGAATAGGGCCTTCGAGACTGTTGTCATTGACACTAAAATTCTCAAGCATTTTGCTTTGGCAAATGCTTTCTGGCAAATTACCTGTCAACTGGTTTTCGTATAGTAAAAGCATAGATAGCTTTGGGAGACTTGCTATCTGTTCAGGAATTGAACCTGAAAGATGGTTTCCATAGAGATATAAAAGCTCTAACTTGCTCAAATTTCCCAAGGAAGCCGGAATTGAACCAGAAAGAGCATTGTTGCTCAACTCTAGATAATGAATAGCCTTTAGGTTTCCAAGCTCTTCAGGAATGGAGCCCGATAATTGATTTTCACGAAGATGAAGTTTGATGAGACTTGTCAAACCACCTAGCGATGAGGGAATTGGGCCAGAAAGATTATTTCCGTAAAGACTCAGCACACTGAGAGACTTCAAATTTCCAATTTCTGGGGGAATGGAACTAGAAAGTTGATTTTTGAATATAAGCAAATCAAAAAGCTTGGTGAGATTCCCAAAAGTGGAAGGAAGGGACCTGTCAGAATGTTTGTATCAATTGAAAGTAGAACTAAGTTGCTCAATTTTCCTATTTCTTGGGGAATGCAACCGGAAAGTTGATTTTCATATAGATACAGACAAGTCAACTTAGTCAAATTGCACAATGAAGCAGGAATAGGACCTTGTAGATGGTTGGTATTCAGGTGAAGCTCAACAAGAGAACTTAACTGACCCATTTCTTGAGGGATTGAACCATTCAACTGATTACAAGAGAGATGCAGGACCTCAAGATTTGTTAGCTGGCTAATCTCTGGTGGGATTATGCCGGAGAAGAGATTAAAGGACAAATCAAGATATCTAAGCTTGGAAAGCCAAGTGATTTGAAGGGGGATAGTACCAAATAATGAGTTTGAAGAGAGATCAATAAACTCAAGATCTAGAAAAGACGAAAAAAAAAGCTGATGGAGCGTACCGTTTAAACGTGCATTGGTGAGGTTTAATCGGATAACACTCCCACCATGGTTGCAAGAAACTCCAATCCAAGTGCATGGGCTTGTCAGGTTTTTAGGAAATAGAGGCCATGAGGATATGTTGGAATGTTCTAGGGTTTGCAGAGTCGCGGCCCATTTCAAAAGGGCATTTGTTTGTTCCTTGTTGCTATAAGAAGTAACTTTGAGTGAGGAAAGTTGCTGCAAAAAAAGGACAAGGGGAATAAGATGAACTAGATTATCTATTATGAATTTTGTCATTTTTTTTTCTTGCCTTGTATGCAGTTTTATGTTCTAAAGTTTCAAAAGCAACGTATATATATATATATTGCTGTAAGCTCCTGCAAAATTTCCGAGCAATTGAAGCCATTTAAATTTTCCATATTCGATATCGGAATTTAATTCTTCGTGGAAAAATATTGTTTTTAATATTCCTCCTAGAAATCTACCTGGTAAAGGAGGGCAAGACTTAGGAAGGAGGAGAAGAGGTTTAGATATATATATATATATATATATATGCAAAAATTTTGAGTTTTTGTAATTCTTTCCCGATGTTTCTTTCATGGAAAAATCTCTTTTTATGTAAATAAATTAGGAAAATGGTTAACTTTGCAAAATCCATTCTAAACAGTCGATATATTTTTTTTCTGTGCAAAATCCATTCTAATTACTAATTAGTATGTTGATTTTAACCGATTAACTCTAAAATTAAAAAAAAAAATGCAACGTTAAAATAATTAAATTGACATTTATTTTCAATTAAAGTAATTTTTATTGGACAATGAAAAGTTGATGCCCGATTTCCATCCTAAAAATACGTATAAGACACAAATTGATATGTCTTAACCAATATTAGCATATAGTCGGACACTACATCACTCAAGTAATCAAGTTGATAAATAGGACTTGAAGAAATGAAAATTTGCCTTTTTGTGCGATATCAAATGTTATATTTACTGTTAACATTACTTTTCCTTTGATTGAATACTGATATAGGTTTTATATGTCAACAATTGGTTCATTTTGTGCTGTGTGTACATGACTTTACATGACTTTTAATATTTTTTTGGTGAAATTCACTTTCATTAAAAAAAAAAAAAAAAACCTCCATTCAAATATTTTACTGTTATGTATTTTTCTTTGTAAATGTTTACATTTTGATTTTTAGATATTTTTTTTAATGTTATCGTGATAGTTAATCCTTCTATATAAATACATACATATACTTTTACATTTAAAAAAAAAAAGTTATATATTTTTGTCACCAAATTATATATAATATTTTAATATTAAGTACACTTATACTTTTTACTTTTCGAAAATTTTATTTACATTGCTTAGAACTTAGAAGCCTTAGATGTGCTAGTGAATCAATGGAGGTTTACTTTAGGTGAAATCTTATTGTTCAAACGCGCACCTTTACAAACTCAATCCCAATCAAAACCTGTTAGTTAATAATAATTTTTGAAAACTGTAAATTACGCACGTAAAAACTGAGAAACCATTTCCTGTACGTAGGGGAGGCATAAGTTAATATCGTGAATTGTTGCACAAGCATGCAATTGCAATCTTATATATACAGCTCCTTATGTATAATTCATGCAGTTTTGTTAGCTTTCCTTTCAGGGAAAAAAAAAGTGGGAAAGAACTTCTAATTTAATAAGCTAATTATAACTTTTTATAAGTTAATTGCAAGGAAACCACGTACATATACAGATGCAGTGGCCTTGATCCCTAAATTTTTTATATTTTTATTTTTATACAGAAAAATTCATAAATATAGATATTTTTGCCTTCCAATTTTACAAACTCTTCAATTAATTGTACGTAAATATGATCATAAGCATTTATATAGCAGCTAATAAATACAAGCATTGAGATGTTTGGAAGAGTTTGGTATGTTCACATTTAAGTCAAAAGTCCATGGAAATCACATAAATTTGAGAGTGTGACAATTTTTTAAATACTGATTAGGATTTGAATTCCACCCTGCTTCTAAAGATATAATTATAAAAAAATAATAATAAAAATTCAAAAGTCCTTGGTCCTTGAAAATGAATTTGAGAACAATTGATATCTAAAATGGTCGTAATTTCCATAGAATATTTGCTATGATCTTATATATATATATATATATATATATATATATTTGTTAAGAAAAACTCAAGAATATTTGCTAGAATTAGTTTTAAACCGTCTTTTTCTATAAGTTTGGAAAAAAGAGTTCAAAATAGACAAAAATTCAAATTGATTATAAGAAATTTGATACTGGAGACTTGTATTAATCCACGAGGCAAGAATCTTTGCCCCTCGATATTTCGAAAGAAAAACTTATCTGGGAGAGAGTGAACCTGACGAGAAAATAAATTTCTGTACGGGTCATATAGGTTAGAATGTTTGATACAGAAAGAATCCAAATCAAGTGTGTTCAGGATGGTTATGTGTTTTCAGTTTTTTATTTCTTGAAAACTGCAATTTATTTTTAGGGTAAACCCATGTGCAGATACTCCAAGTTATCTAAATAATTCATTTTGACACCTTAACATAAAAAATGACCGAATAAACACTCCAACTCATGACATGCGGTTTTTATAAACACGAAATGCAGGATCTTGATGTAGGATCTATAGCGTGGAATGCACGTGCATGACTGAACCGACACGTGGCAGTAATTCTGAAATAACTGCCACGTGTCGGTAATATTTCATGGTAGGGTAAAATTAGGGCTGGAGTTAAACGACAGGGGAGAAATTTTCATTTTCCTTAAAAAGATTTCTGTGTTTGATCGTGTAGAAGTGTAGGTTTTTTTCTTATTTCATGAAGTAAATCCAAAATGTTGTATCAAAGCAGAAGAAATGAGTGAGTGTGAGTGACAGAAATCATAAACACCAATAGAAAGTAGCAGTTCAGGCGATTGAAAGGAAAATGCGATATACAAATTGAGAAATCGAGCAAGGGGCAACGAGAAGCAAGCTCTATCTGGTTGTTTGGGTGAGAGAAGGTACGAATTGTTATTCTTATTTTCGTAGTGGTTGTATATTTTTGGCCTGTGTGGTTTATCTGTTATTTGAGTGAAAAAGTTGGAGCTTTTTTGAAGGTTTTTTAGGAATTTCCAATTCAGTGACTTTTCTTTTCAATGTGTTATTTTAAGATTTGTTTTCCATGTTTTGTTGTTGTTTACAGTAGTAAGAAATGACATAATTTATAAAGTGTTCGTTTCACCATAGGGGTGGGATTGTTAAAAAGGATGGTTTGTCGAAGTATGTAGGGGAGGGAAAAGTTGAGGAATGGATTATTGAGAAATTAACACATGTTATATTCTTTTTAACATGTTACCTTCCAACGGGGGTATCGGGGTGTTACACATGTTACCCAAAATCTAGACACGAATCCTTTCGGACCCTAAAAGCTGGCCCTCCGAAAAATTAACACGTCAGTTCAGCGCGTGTCACAGGAAGTTAACTGGTTTTTGGAGACTAATTAGAGCAATTGGAGTATCAAAAGTATGAAGTTGTAACTAGCTAATTTAAGTGCCATATCCATCAATGTCAGCAATAATTTGATTAAAGACTTGGAAAGAAAAGAGACTGAATTTATGCGACTCAGAACATTTTTGCCGACTGCTTAGTTGGATTTTTTTGTAAAATTTACTATTTGTAGATTATTTAATTGTTTATAAATTATTGTTACGTTATTTATTTTAATTAATATATTTTTCATTATATTATATTTGTCAATTATATACTATTGATAATTTTATAATTTAAAAATAAATTAAAATAAACAAATAAAAAAATAAAAATTTCATAAATTTAGCAACGGAATTTCGTTGCTAATATGTTATTTTCTTGTAGTGAAAAATCTTACCAGAGGACATAAAAATCGAGAAGAAAAGGCAAGAGGAATAATGAAATAGAAAAAGAAAAGAAGGGGAAAAGGGGAGATCTGAGATCAAAGATTGGGTGGCAACACGAGCAACGCTGATGAGCTCCAAAAGGCAAGGCAATTCTACTGCCACTAGCTCCGGCTCCGATAGCCACCATCGAGGCCGCCCATCAACATCGATGAAGAGCCACCATAGGCCCATCGACATCGATGTTACTGGCACTAGCTCTGGCTCCAATCATTGCCCTTGAGGTTGCCTTGCTGGCTCTAAAAATAAGCCCAAACTGCTGATCCCACTTGCTGGAGGTCTCCACGAAGAGTGATCTTAGGGTTGAAGAAATGGATGAAGATATGGGTTTGAGAGAAGCGAGAGAGAATAGGGGGAGAGAGAGGGGGGAAGAAAGAGAATGGTGGGTAACTGTTTTTTAATTCACGTGTCGATATACTATTCGTCAAAAGTCATGTGTCAATCACGTAATGCGATTAAACTACACGCGCTACCATCGGTTACAAAATGTATTTATTTATGTCTTAATAATCAACCACACACACACACACCCACACGCGCGCTCACACGTGAGTGGTATTTGCATCATATATAACTCTAGTTATGTAACGACTCAAAATGCACCATAACAGTAATAAGGCATATTTAGGAAATCGAATATACTTGTTTTGGTCACGGATTATTAAAAATGACGTAATAGTCATTACAATAAAAGTTTCGGTAAGTGCGACGAGCAAATAATTTGTTAAGTAAGGCTTGAATTGCATTGAAGAATTAATGATACGGGCCAATGTTTAAGATTAAACTAATTATGATGCCAATGTATAAAAGAAGGAAAAATAAGGGATTTAAATGTTAATTTGGAAGATGGCCAATCAACATCTTACACCTAACAAAGGGAAATTTGATGGTATAAAAGAGAGGATGTCAGTTTCAAGAGTCCCAAAATTTCTAGTATTTTTCTCCTTCTTCCTCTCGATTTCTTGCCTCCATTCCATCCTTTGTGCTTGATTAAGTGAAGATTTGGAAGAGAAATAAGTTGTTAGGGTGAAGTGCTTATGAATTGGTAAGTTCTCTTCTTCTTCTTTCCTCTCTTTTCACATGATTTTTATAGAAGAATTCAGTAACAAGGATTATCTTTGGTTTGAGATTTTGGGTGATTTGGTTGAGGATTCAACGACTAAACATTAAAGAAAAATTAAAGAAAAGGAGAAGGAGCCATAAAAAGTGCTTGAAAGGAAAAAGAAGAAGTTAAAGCAGGTTTAGGAACTCTCTGTTTTGTTGTGTATGTGTTCGTGGAAGTTTATGTGATTTATGCTTTAATTAATGTAAAATTGATGTAAAAATATGAATTAAATTGGTTAAATGTGAATTTGATGAAAACATGCATGTAAGTAAATTGGTTGTGAGTAAATTGGAAATAAACTTAAATGATGTTATAGTGATTTTGATTGAGGTTTAAGATTGATTTTGGTTGTAGAATTGGTTGACCAAGGAAAGTGAAGTTTTTGTTAAGTTAAAGTATTGTGAAATGTGGATTTGGGATGGTTTATTGTGTAGAATGATTGTTTGGCTTCTTTAGATGGTTTGGAAGCAAGAATAGGGCATGGCTGTGTTTTTCCAGAAAAGCACAGCTATGTTTTGAAAAAACACCGCTGTGCTCTAGTGTAATTTGAAGAACACAGCAGTGCCTCACGGTGGTAAGAAAATCTTACCCACCATGAGACCGCATTTTGGATTGAATTATTTGTTTTTGCATCGCGCCTCACGATGGTCATGAAATCTTGCCCACCGTGAACTGCCTTCTGGACATTATAATTTGTTTTGTATTATGCCTCACAGTAGTCATGAAACATTGTCCACCGTGAGACTACATTCTGGATCAATAAATTGTATTTGTATTGCGACTCACGGTGGTCATGAAACCTTGCCCACCTTGAGATCACATTCTGGATTGAAAAATATGCCTTTGCATTGTGTCTCACGGTGGTCAAGAAATCCCGCCCATTGTGTGAAATGCATTTTATATGAACGTATCTACATGCTGCCATAGTCACGGTGGTCAGGATTTCCTTCCCGTTGTGAGCCCCCTATTTTCAGAATTTAATTGTGAATTTTTATATCAAATGAAACCCAATTTGAATCAAATTAATTATGTTACAAGTTTAACCATATTAAATGATATTTAATAAGTCTGGCATTAATAATAATATGTAAGTTTACATGAATTATTATAATAGTTAGTATGTTAATTATGTATTATTCTTTTATCCAATATGTTCAAAAATGCTTATTGAGCCTGAAATTTATGATATAATGAAAATATAGATATATGAATCATCTGTAATGGTAAAATACATTAGCATTGCTTGCTTTAGACCAAGGTGTGGATAGATAAGTATACCTATAGAGACCATAAATGCTGCAGCCTACTATTCTGTTCCGTTGGCTAAGTTTAAGTCAATATTCCGACCCCATTTGGGTTACCTTCTGTCATATAAATATAAATAATTAATTAAATTGAATTGTACCTACGAGTACCTACTGTTCAGTACTCCCGTTATCCACTTCCTTTGGGAATACAGGCAACTTCATGTTTGATATAAGTTATTAAATGATATGAAAATATATTTATGGAAGGTATGTGACATGGGTTGGATTCAATCGGATTCCAAAATCATTTTTTTATTTTGAAACATTCACAAAAATAAAACCATTCTTCTATTATTTATATATATTCCATATACCTTTTTTTTTAAAAAAAAACACTAGTATGAAATTTAAAGGATAAATTAAATTTAATTGACTTGTCAAAAAATAAATAAATAAATTGAAGTTTTCGGGTCAAACTGATAACAGAAAAAAGCGTCTGAAAAACTCTAATAATAATAATAATTTTTAAAAAATAGCATCTGGAAAACTCTAATAATAATAATAATAATAATAATAATAATAATAATAATTTAAGAAAAATAATAATAATTTTAGTGGTTAGTTTGACATGTGAACTTCAATTTATTTATTTATTTTTTGACAAGTTAATTCAATTTAATTTATCATTTAAATTTCATGCTAGTGCTTTTTTTTTTTTAAAAAAAAGTATATGGAATATATATATATATATATATATATATATATATATATATATATATATATATATATATATATATATATATATATATAATAAAAGAATGGCTATAAGCCAACTTTATTTTTGTGATTGTTTCAAAATCAAAAAATAATTTTAAAATTCGATTGAATCCAACAAACAAGCAAATATATATATATATATATAATTTTATTTTATTAAAAAGAAAACATTATTTAATTTTGATTATGTATTATTTCTGTTTTGAGTTATTTTTATTGTACAAAATATTACTAATTTCATATTTTAATAAATTATTATTAACCTACAATATTTTTTATCATTTTTATCAAATTGAGTAAAAGAAAAATATTTTTCCCATATTAATAAAAGGAAGAACAGGATTGAGTTTCTATTTTCTCATCTCAACACCAAAAAAAAAACAAACAACCGGCAACTTTTCGAAGAAAAAGCAGCTTTCCATTTTATTTTCGACATAAAAAAAATTAAATTTAATTCCGCAGCAGTGGGCTGTAGAATTGAGGTCAAATTTCGCAACACTGTGTTGTTGAATTATAAAATACCCCAAAAGTCCAAATAGTTTTGAAAACAACCTAAAATTCAAATTATTTTTCTAAAAAATATTATTAATAAAAAAGTGTCAGAATATTTGCTAGTAGGGGTGTACAAAACCCGAACCAACCCGAATAATCCGATCCGAAATAGCTATTCGGATAGGGTTATACGGGTAGTTCGGTTTGGGTAGGGTGTTAGAAATCTTGAAACCTCGAGTCAGGTCGGGTTAAAACCTTCAAAACTCGAACCCGACCGAAACAGTATAAATAGTTTTTTTTTCCCCAGCTATCCACCCCACCCTCCTCCTCCTCTCTATGCTGTTGCTGCTTCTCTCTCTCTCCCCCCTCCTCCTCCTCCTCAGATTTGCCATTGCTGATCACTTGCCTCTATCGCCGATCTCTCTCTAAGCTCTTGCTGCTTCTCTCTCTCTCTCTCTCTCTCTCTCTCTTTCTTCCTCCTCCTCCTTAGATCTACCACCATCGGTAACTTGCCAACTAAGAAGAGAGTGTGTCCACTGATGAGAAGTTTCTAGCGAGATCTGTTCCGGTGAGAAGCAGACAGAGAGACAAGGAGAGGGAAAACGAAAAAAATAGAAAAAGAAAAAACCCAGATCCAGCTTGGAGATCTTTTCCCTTTTTTTTACTTTTGCTATGAGGAAGCAAATGTGGGTTTCTTTTAAATTTTCTTGGTTTTGATTCTGTTGTTTGCGTGTTGGTTTAGGTTTTGATATGTTGTTTGCGTGTTTGGATTTTGATCTGAGCATCTATTATTTGTTGGATTTTTGAATCTGAAGCAGATTTCAGGATCACCGATTTTGTTATTTGTGTCTTTGATTTTGATATGATGAAACTATTATTTGTTGGATTTTCTTGGTTAAATTTGCCTGAGAAATCAAATATTTTGGTATTTTTGGCTTCTGTTGATTTCTTTTTATGATTGCTGCAAAGATAATTCAAGTGATAGGGTTAATTCATTTTTATTTTATTTTTAAAATTTATTTTGAGTAAATCGGATTAGTCGGATCGGGACTTGAAAATAATCGGGTTCGTCAGTTCGGGCTCCTATTTATAATAAGGGTCTGTTCGAGGGGACATTTGGGCTCTTCTTTGGGTTTCAGGTTGGTCGGGTTCAGGTCGGGTTTACCGATGTACAGCCCTATTTGCTAGAATTAGTTTTAAACCTGTCTTTTTCTATAAGTTTGGAAAAATGAGCTCAAAATAGACATAAAAGAAAATTTCTGTGCGTTTGAAGAAGTTGTAGTTGCAGTGATGCATGAGAGTTGGTGGAAGGGCACTTTTGGTAAAAAGTAAATTTAAGTCAAAAGTCTATGGAAATCACCTAAATTTGACAGTGACAACTATTTCGGATTTGATTTCCACCCTGCTTCTAAAGATGTAGTTGTAAAAAAATAATAATAAAAAAGTCAAAAGTCTTTTGTTATATGTAGGCTTGCCAAAAAGTCCAGAAAAATGAATTTGAAAACAATTGATATAGAAAAAAATTTAGTAATTTACAATGCAATTAAGATATGAGATAAAATAGTAGGAATTTCTTCAACTTTGATTAGAGGTTTCAGATAATTATATATATATATATATATACATATAAGCATACATTCATTCAAGCTACATGATTTTATATATATATTTGTTATAGCAAAACCCAAGAATATTTTCTAGAATTAGTTTTAAACCGTTTTTTTCTATAAGTTTGGAAAAATGAGCTCGAAATAAACAAAAATTCAAATTGATTATAAGAAATTTGATACTGGAGACTTGTATTAATACACGAGGCAAGAATATTTGCCCCTCAATATTTCTAAAGAAAACTTATGTGGGAGAGTGAACCTGACGAGAAAATAAATTTGTGGACGGGTCATACAAGTTAGAATGTTTGATACAGAAAGAATCCACATTGATTTTTTCTAAAAGTTTGATAATTTGAGTTTAGTTGGAGACAAACTCTAATTTACTTTATTAATAGTCGTTTTGCCCGAGTTTCACGATTTATAAGAGACTAAAGAAAAAAAAACTTTAAAATTACATTAGAATAGAATAAAAATCATGAAAGAAAGAATAACATTACAAAAACTTTAAAGAGAGAAAAAATGAAAAATTGTGGAAACATAAAGCGAAAGAGTAAATGTGTGAGAGGTAGCTTAATCCTTTGAATTTTTCCTATACAGAGATCCTTATGAGTTGGTGTTTAAGGTCGATTACGGACAATGATATTAAAATCGGACCGGACCAACCGGTTGGATAGATTTAATTGCAAACTAGCAGCTGGTTCAGTTCTATTCAATACATAAAACTGGACTAGCTATGTAATTATTGGGTATGTAGTGACAGAATTATTTTTTTTTGCAGTATATGGGTATGTAATTATTGGCAAAATGCAAGTTTTCATCTAATATTTCTGTAATTAAAAAAGAATTTATAATTGCTGTTATTATTATTATTATGTGATTAAATTAATTTAGAGATAATAATTAATGTTAATTGTCATACTAATAAACTTTTTTGTTTACTTAAATTTTCCACTAAAAATTAATAATATGAAACTTCTGTATTGCTAATATCTGAAAAAAAAAAATTAAAAAATTAAAATTTTTTAGGAGGGAGGTAAGAATTTAATCCGCACCCAATTTTCAACAATTTGAGTTGCTTACCATTTGGTCCCTCGCTACGTTTTGCTTTTTACTCCATAAGTTATTAAAAACTTAGTCCTATACCCAAAATTTGGCACCCAAATATGGCTTTTCACTCATCATATTCTTGGCAGGTATTGAAAGTTTATGTCGTAAAATGTTGATTTTCTAAATTCATGTACTTTTAACTTAAATTTTACTTGTCTTTGTTACATGTGTTTGTTTGTTTTACAAATTTTTAAAATGATGTTTTATTAAGTAAGATATCTATATGTGAATTTGGAATATTTTTATAGAGTGATAAGTACATGTTAATGAAGTTGAAATATTTTTATAGAGTGATAATTACATGTTAATCTCATGTTGTTTGTCTTGAATTTCCTAATATGGGTTTGAGGTATTTTAAAATATCATTTGGGTACTTGGATTTAGGATCAAGTGTCTAGGTAATTAACCAAATCATTCGAATGATTAATTGTTTGTATTTGGCTAGCTAGTGGAGGATAGTTCCCTCGACAAGTCTCTTCTCTTGTTTGTTTCTCTAATAAATTGATGTTCATGTTTATTTTTATTGGTTTTAGATAGGAGTGCACTGTAATTTAAACCATATCATAGTCTAGGACCTCTCAAATAACGACTAACAATTATAAGATAATTAGTTAGTAAAATCAATTTCTGTGGATATGATCTTCATATATTAAATTATAATCCCACTTTACTACTTGATCTAGTGCACTTATCTGATTCTGGTCAATAAAACTCCACCAGTTTAGAATAATGCATACATTATTTAATCTCCAAAACTTAAATTAAAGTCAAATAGCAAATATTACACCGTGTATACTGTTAGGACTGCCAAACATCACCTTAACTCCACATTAGCATGATATTGTCCGCTCTGGGCCAAGCCTGCACGGATTTATTTTTGGGCTCCTCCCAAAAGGCCTCATGCTAATAGAGTTAGGTGAACACACTTATATTCTAGGAAATATTTCCGATGTGTGATTGGTTTGTAATCCCCAACAATCCTCCCCTCAAACCAAGGACCACATTACTATGTCCTCCCCTCGAGCGATAATCCATTTGATTCGTCAATCATCTTGCACCGCCGTTATCAACCAACGGGACACGCCGTCTGACCACCACAATATCAGGAAGACTTTCAACACAAGACACCAAACACGAATCTCCAATCGTCTCGGGATCGTACTGGGGGAGCCTCCCACACAACGCAGTCCACTATTCCGGATCGTCTCCAAACCACGGCTCTGATACCACTTGTTAGGACTGCCAAACATCACCTTAACTCCGCATTAGCATGATATTATCCGCTCTGGGCCAAGCCTGCACGGATTTATTTTTGGGCTCCTCCCAAAAGGTCTCATGCTAATGGAGTTAAGTGAACACACTTATATTTTAGGAAATATTTCCTTATATTTTCGATGTGTGATTGGTTTGTAATCCCCAACATATACCTCTAAATGTTAAATAATTTTCACTTGCATTTTCAGTGATAACAAAATCTTTGTTTGTTAAACTTGTTATATATACTGTTATCTTTACTTTGTATTTAAATTGTTTGGCAGTAACAATATTATCTAGGGATTTTTTTGAAATTGGCATTACTTTTTAAAATATTTCAAATTTTAATGCTACAGAAAAAAATAAAATAAAATGTCAGAAATCGGCACCCTGTGCCTATTTTTGTCGGAGTGAGCCTGAAAAATCATCTGATTGTCAGAAATCAGCATACTTGGTGCAGGTTTCTGACACAACTTTTTTTTAAAACAAATGCTGTGCTTCTCCTTGCGTCGGTTTCTGTCTGCAACAATTTTTTTTTTAAATGCTGTGCTGTTATAAGGCTGCCATGCCCAATAGAGTTGATGGGTTACCCAATGATTTGGATTATGATACCAACCAACATGTAAATACCGCCATATTTGGCTCCCTAATCTCCGAAAGAAATTTATTTCAACTTATTTTGGGTTTCAAGGTATGGATTCTAGATTCTTCTCCTTTAATTTCTTTTATCCTTATTTCTTCAACACAACATCACGGGTAATGATTTGTTTATATTATAGGGCCAACACTTTTGGTATACACCTTTCCTGTTCTCTTTGTTGCTGCTTTGGCCTGTGTTTATCTCCATCTTGCAAAATCAAATCCTACTTATTTCCAAAGGTAAATTATAAATCCCTTTGTTTTATCATGCTTCTATTACTATTAATCCGCCATAAAAAAAAAAAAAAAAATGGAAGAAGCCGATGCTGGTGAATTGGCCTCTAGGGACCGTTTCAGGGATAGAATTGGCCTTCTTGATAATGTTCAGTGCATTATTAATTTTTGTCATTATCAACTTATTTACACAACAGCTTCTCTACTGTCACTCCACAGCTTGCTACAAGTACTGGAAAGAAAGTGCAAGAAAACTTTATATATAAATAATTAGTGGTTATGCTAATTAATAACTAAAATTTGAAAGTTAATGATAGTGTGTAATTAAGTTGGCATTATGTATTGGAATATTATATTATACTTTGAGAAAAGTAAAAAGGCAGGAAAAGGCTCCAAAGCTTAATAGTGATGGAGCTTCAATAATTGAATTTTAGTATGTCGTGGAAGTAGCAAAGTAATTTGTTGATTGATTAGCGGAGAAGAAAAAGGCCATACGTATTTTGACCAAACACTTTAAGGTCCAGAAAGACAAGTTCCGCGGCATGATTGATCACCAATTCGACGGTTAGGATTATCAGATGGGCCAAGTTTTTAGCCAAGCAATCTATTGGGTAGGGCCCATATTGGTGTACGAGGCTTAGAACACCGAAACCTTTCTAAGATTTGTCCCTTTCAAAGTTTTAGAACCGAAAAAAAAAAGTTACTGAAATTCCATTAGTTTATTTGTGTGCGTCAGTCGGGTTTGGATCAATCCGAGCCGAACCCGATTAACCTGAAACCCAAACTTTTGCCTAAATCATCTCCCGAATTGAGCCTAACTCATATAAGGGCCCTGAACCGAATTACCCGACATTTTTCGGGCTCCGAACCGAACTACCTGAATCACCCGAAATTGAAACCTTCAAACCCAGAAAATCCAACCTTCAAACCCAGAAAATCCAGCCTTCAAACAAACCCAGAAAATGAACCTTGAAACCCAGAAAATCAATATTCAAACAAACCCAGAAAATCAACCTTCAAACCGAACTACCCAAAAAATTAAAAGCAACTTTCAAACCCATAAAATTTTATTGAAGGGAATCCTGAAAATCCAACAAATATTCTTCCTCAGGAAGATCCAACAAAAAAAAAAAAAAAAAGAAATCAAATTTATGCAAAAAAAACACATATATCTCAACCAACAAAAAAAAACAAATGGATCAAATTTAAGACAAAATCCATATTTTCAGCAAAAAAAAAACAAAAAACAAAAACCAAATCAAAACAGCATATCCTAATCTCAACGAAGAAGAAGATGAGGAGAAGCAAGATCGAAGAAAAAGGAGAGAGTGAGAGGAGAATCAGAAAAAAAAAAAAAAAGGGAAGAGAGGCAAATCGAAGAAGAAGGAGCAGAGAGAAGAGAGGAGAGGCAGATTGGATAAGAAGTAGAAGAAGAGAGAGTGAGAGGAGAAGAGGAAATTCCAGATCGAAGAAGAAAAGAAGAAGAAGAAGAAAGAGGGTAAGGGGCTAAGGGCATATCGAAGAAGAGAGAGAGAGAGAGAGAGAGTGGGTGGGGGTGGGACTGGAAAAAAAAAAAGGTATATATATTATTTCGGTCGGGTTCGGGTTTTGGTGAATTTAATCCGATCCAAATCCGAAATTTACAAAACCCTAACACCCAACCCGACCCTAACTATCCAAATAACCCTACCCGAATAGATATTTCGGGTCGGGTTCGTTGGGTTGTTCGAACCGGGTCGGGTTTTGCACACCCCTACCATTAATCTCACATCTAGGCATGATCACAGGGCGGGGATTCCCTGTCCCCGGCGGATCCCCGACCCGATCGGGGCGGGGAATCCCCAATTTTTTCCCCGCGGGGACGGGGACAAAAAAATCCCCGCAGGTGAGTTCGGGGCAGGGACGGGGAACGAGGTATCCGCCCCGTGGGGATCCCCGCCCCGAAAAAATATTATATATATAAATATATTATACTATATTATATTATATATATATATATATATAAATAAATATATAAATAAATAATATTTTTTCCCACTTTCCCTTTCTTGCCCAGATGCCCTAAATATTAAACAAAACCCACCCCACCCAATATCGACCCCGCCGCAAACTGCCCCTCTTCATTTGCTTTTCCTACTCAATCTACTCCACCGCCAGCAACCCCTTCTCCGACTAGTCCACCACCGGATAATCCTCCTCCTTCGGCTGTCCCACCAGTCCACTAGGTTCTCTCGCGTCTTGCCTCTTCTCCCGCAGTCCTGGTCCTTTGCATTTGGATCTCAGTCCACCAACGCCACCGACTCTCTCCATCTCCGGCGGGCACAGGTTTGAATCGTTTGAAATGGCAGCGGGCACAGGTGAGATGGGTTTTTTATTTTCTGGTCAGGAGATTGAAATGGAGATGAAGGTATAGTGATTGAAGAATTGTAATTGTGGGTTTGTTGGTGTTTCGTTTTTGCACCTATTAGAATTTTCTTTTGCTAAAAAAACGAAATTCAAAGTTACTGTAATATTGTTTGTTGCTTTATTGTTGAATTATTAAATACGTTTTTTTAATTCAGTTTTGGTTCATTCAAACAATAAGCAAAAGAAATAATAACAAAAGTTAAATCGGGGACAGGGATCCCCATGGGAACGGGAATCCCCCCCGGGGCGGGGACTGGGGGTATTTCCCCCCGCCTCGCCAGCGGGGACGGGGATGGAGAATCCCCGCCTCTGGACGGGACAGTGAGTGGGGAGGCATTCCCCGCCCCCGCCCCGTGATCATGCCTCACATCACATGCCCAAGCACAGACTTTTTTTTTTGAAAAAAAAAATTGTGAGAAACGGGCACAATTGGTGTTAGTTTCTGTTAGAGTTGTGCTTGTTTCTAACAGTCAAATGGATTTTCCTTGTTGCTCCACTTTAACAAAAATCCGCACTCCTTGCACCGGTTTCTAACACTTCAAATCTCTAATTTTTTTTTTTTAATATAACAATAAAATTTGAAACATTTTAAAAAGTAACACCAATTTCAAAAAACCCCTCTTATCTAGTCGTTAGTCCTCTTTGTACATAAACATTGGCTAACAGCCTCATTAATACAAGGATATACAAAAAAATCATTTTTCCATAAATCTCTATGGAATCAATGCCACGGAGTCAAATGACAACAGCCAGCACTTAATTTTGTTTCTAACCTTCTTCTTTATGATATTAATTTATTCATTTTTTGTTTCATCAAACATACAGCTATTTATTTTTTAGATTAAGATACAAATTTATTTTTAATATTTCTGTTGGTGCAGTGTTATTATCCATATTTTAAAATTTAACAATAATAATTTATTTAATTTTAAAAAAATGTATTTAAAATAAATTGAAATGATCAATTAAATATTTATAGTGATGCAATTACCGTTGCTTTCATTTTCTAAAATAAAAAAAAAAATCACTTAAAAATAAAATAGAGGCAAAAATTTTCCGAATTGGCGACCCAAATAGAGTGGCTTATTCGGTGACTACATATTGGAGCCAAATGTTCCTGCCAAAATTAACGATGGATTTTATATCTGTCGCTATTTTAAATATATGCTTGATATTTTAAATTTTTTTGGGATAGAAATCTATGCCTTCGCTAATTAGCACCAAATAGCTATGTAATTGGTATGTACTATGTAGCGACAGATTTTTTTTTTTTTTTGTATTTAATTATTGGCAAAATGCATGTTTTCATCTATTAATTTTGTAATTAAAAAATAATTATAAGGCCAAAGATGCATTTTTCCCCTTAACATTTTTTCAAATATATAAATTTGTTCCTAACATTTATTTTAGAACAAATTTGTTTGTAACATTTGTAAAATGATATATTTTTGCCCCTGCCGCTAACTTTGACCATTAATCCATTAGTTAATCGTTGACGTAGATCGAGTGGGACACGTGTCACGCATCCATTGGACACGTCAATGACACGTGTCCATCGCGTGAATCAAACGTTTGGTGCATTTTTGCCCCTAACGTTTTTTCAAACGTACAAATTTGCCCCTAACGTTTGTAAAATGTGAGATTTTTGCCTTCGTCCTTAATTGTTGCTAACTTTAACCGTTAATACGCTAATTAACCGCTAACGTGGATCGAGCGAGACACTGTCGTGCATCCATTGGACACGTCAGCAACACATGTCCAGGGCATGAATCACACATTCCTGCCTATAAGAACTTCCACTTCCCGTCTCTCCCCTCCTCCTCCGGTGAAATAATCGATTCCTACACCACACCAATGTTTTTTCCCACGCCTATGAGGACTCCCACGCATATGAGAACTCCCCTGCCTATGAGGACGCCGATGCCTGCTCCTGCTCCAAGAGTCAGACCGTCTGTCTTTGCTCCGGTTCTGAGATTCAAACCTCTAGCTTCTGCTCGTTCTTCTTCTCCTTCGTCTTTCCCGCCTTCTATTACATCTGACTTTCCATCTGATGCTCCGGCTTCACCTAAAAATGTTGTCATATCGAATAGATTTGATTTTGCTAGATCTATTGCCATTAATGCATTCACCGGCATTTTTTTAATCTATTTCTCTGTCGGCCATCAATTTCTTTGATTGAATATTTAAATAGAGAACAAATCCATGGCCGACATAAAGGGCATGAACGTGTGATTCACGCTCTGGACACTTCTCGTTAACGTGTTCAGTAGATGCGTGACACATGTCCCACTCAATCCACGTCAGCGGTCAACTAATGTATTAATAGTTAAAGTTAGCGACAATTGGCGGTGAGGCAAAAATCTCTCATTTTACAAACGTTAGGAGCAAATTTTCACGTTTAGAGAAACGTTAAGGACAAAAATGTACCAACGTTTGATTCACGTGTTGCTGACATGTCCAATGGATTTGTGACACGTGTCCCACTTGATCCACGTTAGCGGTCAACTAACGGAATAACAGTCAAAGTTAATGGTAATTGACGGAAGGGACAAAAATCTCCCATTTTACAAATATTAGGAGCAAATTTGATTCAAAATAAACGTTAGCAGCAAAAAAATACTTTTGGCCAATTAATAATATTAAAAAATTTTGATTTTTTAATTTCTCTTTTTCTCATTATTTATATAACTTAAATTTCATTATATATAATTATATTATTAATTTTCTTTTAACGTTTGATTCACGTGTTGGACACATATTACTGACATGTCCAATGGATGTGTGACATGTATCCCACTCGATCTATGTCAACAGTCAACTAACGGATTAATGGTCAAAGTTAACGGTAATTGATGGCGGGGATAAAAATCTCTCATTTTATAAATGCTAGGGGCAAATTTGCTTCAAAATAAACGTTAGGGGCAAATTTACACATTTGAAAAAACGTTAGAGACAAAAATACACTTTTGGCCAATTAATAATATGAAACATATGTCTTGGTAATGTTGAAAACAAAAAGAAAATTAATAATGTAATTATATATAATGAAATTTAAGTTATATAAATAATGAGAAAAAGAGAAATCAAAAAATCAAAATTTTTTAGGAGAGAGGAAAGAATTTAATCCGCACCCAATTTTCAATAATTTGAGTTGCTTACCATTTGGTCCCTCACTAAATTTTGCTTATTACTCCATAAGTTTTTGAAAAACTTAGTCCTATACCCAAAATTTGGCCCCCAAATATGGCTTTCAACCCATCATATTCTTGGCAGGTATTGAAAGTTTACGTCACATGTCGTAAAATGTTGATTTTCTTTTAACTTAAATTTTAAGCTTAATATATTAAATCCTTCTTTTACTTATATTTAATTTTAAAATTGATACCTGAACTGTTTAAGTTTTTAATTTACCATCTAAATTTTGAAAAGTATACTAAATTACCACTAAGCGCAACGATATTGCGTATAACTTACCATCTAATCTCTCAACGTGTGCATTTCACTCTCCGGTCCACGTCAGCAAGCGATGAGAGAGTAGGTAGTAAGTTATACGCAATATCATTGCGTTAGGTGATAATTTAGTATACTTTTCAAAGTTCAAGTGGTAAATCAAAAACAGTTAAAATTTAGGTATTAATTTTAAAATTAAATACAAGTACAGGAGGGTTGTTATATATTAAGCCTAAATTTTAATTGTCTTTATTACATGTGTAACAACCCATTTGGGTCATTCTTCCTAGACCCAATGGGTGTTTGTTCCTTTCTTTTTTTTTTCATTATTTCTTGAATATTAAAAACTTTTACTTTAATGAACAAAATCTTTTGCTTAGACCGTCCCACTGTATTATTATTGTGTAATGTGTATGCGTATTTTATTGGTTAGATTTATAATGGCCGAGTTATCGGGTTAGTCGTGGATAGTATTTTTCGACGGTAAATAGTGCACTGGAGATAAAAATTACACCCGGAGGTAAAAAATATTTTATTTGACAATCCAAAAATACTAGTTATAAGGAGTCCGAGGGTAAAATTTGGAGAAAAAATGATGTCAAATAGATCTCCAAAAGTTAAAAATAAAAAAAAAAAAAACCGGCTCATTTTAAAGGTTACCCGGTTTGACTAAAATTTGACTAGACCTCTAAAAATAGCAAATGACCTTTAAAAATTATTTTAATAGTATGTATAAACTTAGATTAATATTCAGAAATTTTTGACAGCGAAAAATTAATTTTTTGGTAACACTAAAAATTGTCGAAACGGACTGATTTAAATATATCAGATCGAGAAACGGATTCTGTTTGAGCTGAAATTTTGCAGAGAGACTAATTTATATATTTTAAGAATTATAAAATTAATTTTGGGAGAAATTGAGTGAAATAATTTAGGATTACATAATTAGCTTAAAAATGGAAAAAAGCGCCACTTGTTTTATGAATTATTGTGTTGTTGTGCCCCTGTGTGTGACTGTGGATTGTTTGAATCGCAGAAAGGGTATGTTATATATATAACCGTTATACTGTCAAAATGTTTACCAAATGAATAGTAAATTGGACAGTTATAAGTCAACCGATATCCCGATCCGTTTGTATCTCCACCGACCTATTTGGGCCAATATTTTTATAATAATTTTTTTAGTATCCCGTTATTATATCGATAATTATTTTTCATTAAAAAAAAATCAAATGGGTCGATCCAAACCCACCCAACCCATTTGGGTATTGACCCATTTATGATCTTTTTGACTCATTTATGACCCAACCCAAACCCGCCCAACCCACCCATTTGCCACCTCTACATGTGTTTGTTCGTTTTACAATTTTTTAAAATGATGTTTTATTAAGTAAGATGTCTATATGTGAATTTGAAATATATTTATTGAATGATAAGTACATGTTAATTATGTTGAAATATTTTTATAGGATGAAAAGTATATATTAATTAAGTTGAAGTTATATTTTATAAGTTGATTAATATATATTTAATTAATATATATTTCGTTAATTTATATTTATATATTAGTTATATTTGTTGATAATATTATATATTTGATTGATTTTATCTTAAAAAATTAAATTATTCGAAATATTAAATCATCTTGTAATATATTGTTTAGTATCAGAAAAATAAAAAATTGCACCAACTTGTTCCAAAAATTTTCAAAAAAATATCTAAACTTTCAAGATAATGCTCAAAATTTACAAATACTTGGATTGTACTGGAATGTCCATTTTCGCCTCTACCTGAGATATGATCATTTCCCGCCTCCAACCATTTACACACTTTTCTTAAATTTGTGATAGCCCGTGTGCGATAGCTGTTATGATCTTATCAACCATAAAATTTCCCATAAGAACTTAATAATATACTTCCTTCACTCCAAATTATGTATCCATTAATAATAAATCCTAATTTAAGTGTCATTTTAAAAAAATTAAGATAAATGATAATTTTTTTTTATTCCAAATATGCCCTAATTCTTCTTATCCGTGATCAATGTAATCTATTTCTTACTTGCATTTCCGACTTCACTAATTAATGACCTGTAAATTTTGCAATGACTTGATGTTTATTATTTTGTATAAAATATTCATACTAGGGAAAAAAAATTGAAAAACAAATTATTATTAAGAAATGCCATATTTATTTTAATTTTTAAAGAAAGTAAAACCTTAATTTATATAAAGTGTTTTCATTTAAAAAAAAAAATGAAAACTTTTGGTTTAACCAAAATAAAATTTGCATTTGAAATTTTGGACCAAAATTTTAATTCACGCTGAAGGTTTAGCTCCAAAATTTGAACTTATTTGTTCAGTTTTCAAAATTAACGGCTTTAATTATTTATGGGAAATTATTAATATACCATAAACGCTATAAATTAAGTAATATTTATAAAGTAACTAAAATATTAATTGAGTGTCCTTTTCTTAAATTTTTTTTCTTGAAAGGGCATTTCAATAAAATATTAACTCCATTAATGTTTTTCAATTATTTCTTTAATTCCAGTAAAATCTTCAAAATGGACACATAATTTGAAATGGAGAGACAAAGCACTTATTGATTCCACTCTTTACCATGTTCTGCTTTTGGATCATTTTCTCTTTTTCTTGAAAAAAGTAAGACTCCCAAGCAAATGAAAAGTGCCACAGCTACGGACAGCGAAAAGAAAATGATAAGAAACACGATCTTTTCTGAGGATTCGTGGTGCGTTGAGGACAATTTGCATGGCTGCAGTCCTTGGATGTCACCACACAAACCCTTGTTCCCCTGAAAGGCTTCAATGGAAGCGTCGCGCAATGCTTTGTTGTCAGGAATTGGACCTTCCAATATGTTGTAGGATACATCGATTGTTGACAGGCAGTGCATCTCTGCGAAACTTTGAGGAATAAAACCAGAAAGACTATTGTGAGAGAGATTCAGCACCTTCAAGCTCTGCATGCCGATCATTTCTGATGGTATCTCTCCTTTGAGAAAGTTTTGACTCAAATCCAGCGTTGACAAATGATCTAACTTCCCCAGCTGAGTTGGAATTTCTTGGCTAAACTGATTGTTACTCAAATTCAAGTAATTTAGTTTAACTAAATTTCCAATGTTTTCTGGAATTGAACTGCTCAATCTATTTGCAGACAGGTCAGCATACTGAAGATTAGTCAACAAACCAAATTCTGAAGGTATGATACCAGAGAGCTGATTGTTGTTTAAAATCACTTTCCAAAGAGAAGTCAAGTTTCCCAATTCCATGGGAATGATGCCTACTAGTCGATTTAAAGAAAGATCAAAGTCTTGTAACTTAGCTGCATTTCCAATCTCTGATGGTATGCTACCGGTAATTCTATTTCCCTGAGCCCATAGAGTGGCCAAACGCGGACACATTCCCCAGTTGGATGACATTTCCCCATGGAATTTATTGTGGCTAAGGTCTATAAAAGTAAGATTTGGATAGACACCAAAATCTTGAGACATGTTTCCACAGAATTTGTTTCCCTCCAGGTGAACTCTCACAAAGCTTGTGCATTCTCTAAAGCTTATGGGAATAGGGCCTTCAAGATTGTTGTCATTGACACTGAAATTCTGAAGCGTTTTGCTTTGGCAAATGCTTTCTGGCAAATTACCTGTCAACTGGTTTTCATTTAGTAAAAGCATAGATAGCTTTGGGAGACTTGCTATCTGTTCAGGAATTGAACCTGAAAGATGGTTTCCATAGAGATATAAAAGCTCTAACTTGCTCAAATTTCCCAAGGAAGCAGGAATTGAACCAGAAAGAGCATTGTTGCTCAACTCTAGATCATGAATAGACTTTAAGTTTCCAAGCTCTTCAGGAATGAAGCCGGAGAGCTGATTTTCACGAAGATGAAGTGTGATGAGACTTGTCAAACCACCTAGTGAGGATGGAATTGGGCCAGAAAGATTATTTCCATAAAGGCTTAGCACACTAAGATACTTCAAATTTCCAATTTCTGGGGGAATGGAACCAGAAAGTTGATTTTGGAACATAAGCAAATCAGAAAGCTTGGTGAAGTTCCCAAAAGTGGAAGGAAGGGGACCTGTTAGAAGGTTTGTATCAATCGAAAGTAGAACTAAGTTGCTCAATTTCCCTATTTCTTGGGGAATGGAACCGGAAAGTTGATTTTCATATAGATACAACCAATTCAACTTAGTCAAATTGCACAATGTAGCAGGAATAGGTCCTTGTAGATGGTTGGTATACAAGTGAAGCTCAACAAGAGAACTTAACTGACCTATTTCTTGCGGAATTGAACCATTTAACTGATTACAAGAGAGGTGTAGGGCCTCGAGATTTGTTAGCTGGCTAATCTCTGGTGGGATTATGCCGGAGAAGAAATTAAAGGACAAATCAAGATATCTAAGCTTGGAAAGCCAAGTGATTTGAAGGGGGATAGTACCAGATAATGAGTTTAAAGAGAGATCAATAAATTCAAGATGTGGAAGAGATGAAAAAGAAAGCTGATAAAGTGTACCGTTTAACCCAGAATTGGTGAGGTTTAATCGGATAACACTCCCACCATGGTTGCAAGAAACTCCAATCCAAGTGCATGGGCTTGTGAGGTTTTTTGAAAATAGAGGCCATGAGGATATGTTGGAATGTTCTAGGGTTTGAAGAGTTGCTGCCCATTTCAGAAGAGCATTTGTTTGTTCCTTGTTGCTGCTATAAGAAGTAACATTGAGTGGGGAAAGTTGCTGCAAAAAAAGGACAAGGGGAATAAGGTGAATTAGATTATCGATGATGAATTTCTTCATAATGTTTGTTTCTACTTTTTTTTTTTTTTTTTATGCTTTAAAGTTTCAAGCGCCGTATTTATTAATTAAGATACAGCGTAAATTCCACAATGGATGCCAGCCCACGATAGGCAGAAATTCTACCACGTGGGTAAGAAAATTAGGCATATTGACAAGAAGAAGACTTACGCAGACCGAATAAAAATCAACTTAGAAAATTTAGTTATAGGGTTATGTTTGGTATGATGTAATACAAACTAATATAATAAAAAATGTAATTATGATTACATTATTATGTTTAGTATGTTTGGTTGGATTAGTAATGTAATGTAAATATTAATGTATTTTTATATTTGGTTAAATTATATTCATGTATTGAAATATAATTTCTCATAAAAATGTGTTTCTAATTATAAAAAAATATTTCTTAGGTTACACCAGTATTTTCGAATTAATCAGATACCATTTTCCTATTTGATATATTTTTACCGGTCCAATAACTCATTTTTCTGTATCACCTTAAAATTAATTTTTCATTACCAAATAATTTTCCATATTAGTTAAAGTGAGTTCCTGTGATCAAATAATTTTTCACAGGTCTCTAACACTATTTTAGGTTCGGTCAAAGCTATATTACTATTTAAACCGAACCGTAATTTTTTTTATTTTTGACTTTTAAGCACTTATTTGATCTTAATTTTATCTCAAATTTCATTCTCCGACTCGTCATAAATTGTATTTTTCAATAGTCACGTAAAAAAAATTTCACCCTCAAATGGTACCATTCATTTTGGGTGACACTATTTATATCCGAGAAAACATTATTCATGATTTATCGAGTTTCAGGCTATTACAGTAGCGGTGACAGTAATAAAGGCAAAAAAAAAAAAGAACAGTGAGACGAAAATTAGAAAATAAGACGTTTAACGAAAAGTATTGTAATGATAAATACTACTAAATTTTAAAAATTAACAAATACATTAATAAAAGTATTAAAAATTACAAATGTACTCAGCATTACATAACGATACAAAAATTTTATATTAACAAATAAGCGATTCATTACATGATTGATTACATTACATTACAATACCATTTACCAAACATAGTCTTATATTCATACATGGCAAATTATTAATGAAAAATAATCGAATTCATGGGAGTATAGTATGGGCAAAAAATTATCATTTTCAAAAAGAGGTTGGCTGTTTCCCACTTCCTAGAATAAACACCCATTTTGCTATGGTACACAATACTTCTCTGCAAGCCATTACCTTTGCTCAAGATATACAGTGAGACCGTATATCATCTTCAAAGATTAACACCCGCATAATTATACTCATGAATATTAAATTTATACCATAATAACGATTTAATCAAAAAAACAAATCTCAACAAAATAATTTATAACAGAATGATATAGATTTAGTGACAATTAACATCTTATAAAATCAAACAACACATGCCAAACATCACATTTAATCCCTAATTAAACATTTATAACATCAATTTCAAAAATTTCCAATTTTTCGACAAAAATCCTAAACTACACAATACACAAATTTAGGAAAAAATAAAATTGCTTGAACACGTACCAAAACTGATGCCAATCCTTCAAATTCAGTTCAAATCGCCACGGTCAACATTCTGTCCGCCGGTCACCTGTCACCGGAGTTTCGCCGGCGTGAAACCGAGAACTCTTGGAGGAAGCTGACATCACCAGGGTCCCGATGGAGGTGGTCACGCGCCTTAAAGTTTTGTGGTTTGACCGGAATCAGTGCTTAAACTTCTCGGCATACCCATTTGGGATCTAGTTATCGCCGAGAATGGGGAGAAACGGAGAGCATCGAAAGCTGCGCCTCGCCTTCAGGAGCTTGACGGTGTGGTCCGTGTCGCCATCCGACACGCCGGAGAATGAAGGAGAAGTTTCGGTTTGAGAGGAGAGCGAAATCGCGAGGAGAGATGGAAACAGGGATGGCGGAGCAAAATATTGGAGAAGGCCGGGGTTGGTGGCCGGTCTCTGGAGCCGACGTAGACGGCCCTCTCTCTCCGATCTCCCTCTCCCTGCCCTCTGCTCCTCTTTCTTCTTCTGATTCTTTTACCGGTTTTCCAATTTTCTTTCCTCTTGTGAAATTTCTGTCTCCTCCCTTTTTCTTTTTCTTTTTTTTGCTATGATTATTCAAATCTAATTAATCGAGAATTTTTTAATTCAAATCAACCCCAAAAGGATTCATATGCACTTAGCAGAGCCATATATAAGATTATTAAAAAGTAGTATTCTTTTTTTTGGTCAAATATTTGGATAAAATTGAACAAATATTTCTCTAATTTCTGAGATCGTCTCTATAATAATATTATTCTTTAATTTAAAATTCTGCATTTGTCTCTGCTTGTATGAATGTGAACTGCTTCTAAAATATTTTTAAGGGTTGCTTTTGAGTTTTTTTTTTTTTCACTTTAAATGTAATTTTTTAGAATTTAATAATAAATTTAATGAATTCCCAGAATTTAAAAAAAAAAATCAATGCACTTTTTATATTTTACTCCAATTTTAATATTTTAAATGAATTTATATTTTAACAGAGATAGTATTAAATTAGGAAATTGAACCTAAGATATGTTCCATAATAGTATGGAATGGATTTAGAATATTAACCCCATGGGGGGCATGTGCAAGAGTGTATATAATCTGACAATTCACAGCAAAAATCCCCATGATGAAGATGAAGACGAAGATGAGAGAGAAAGGGGGCGTTGGGAAATCACGTGGCAAATGGGCCCACCAGTACCCTTATAATTTTATGTTCTTATACAAAATGTTTTAGTGTCATAAACCAGCACACCGACACCAAACGGTGCCGGTTTTTGTCAGACTTCTAACAAAAACCAGCACCACATGTGCCGGTTTTTTATACTAAAAAGTTAATCTCTGCGGGCTCTATTTTGACAGAAATTGGCAGCACATATGCCGGTTTTTGACGCCTTAAAGTTCTAATTAATTTTTACTGTAGTCTCAAATTTTAAAATATTCTAAAAAACTACACTATTTTTAGCATCCTCCTGGCACGGGGTCACTACCGCTCAATACTCCTCAACATGGGCTGCACTCATGTGTCTTCGGCTTCCTCCGGCGACAATTCCTAACACACTGGCGATATTTTTGATTATTTGACCTCCTAAACACCTCATTCTACTTAGTACTTACTATTTATTTGGCCAATTTGCTGTGCTCTGCAAATTATTATACATTTCCCTGTTTAAATTCAACCTAACCTGAGTTTCTCTACAATATTATCCAAAGCCAATAAAGATTCCACAATGAACCATCTCTATTATGTTTCTTCGTTTATTAATTTATTTATTTTGGCAAGGCACATCCATAGGCTTCTTATCTACAATAGCTCTTGTTGCTGATTTCGTTGAAGGATATTTGCCACAATTAATACCATGAATTCAGTCAGCAAGAAGAGAATTGCTTGCCAATATTTGACATTGTTACATATCAGCAAACCCTCCTACTCTAATGTTCAGGAGACAAAGAAAATTTGTTCAGTAATTAAGTAGCTCAGAATTAAGAACTACTGACCAAAAAGCCAAAAAAAAACATATTTGAACAATGTTTTTTTAATTTTTTTTTAATTTCACCATTGACGTATTTTAGGTACTGATATACTAGAATTTCAGAATACATATCCTGCCATGAGTACAATTACATATCGGAAATGAAAAAGTTAATTTGATAACTGCCGAGAAATAAACAGCATGTCTGGCCTAGATTGAGGATTATTATGTAAGCATGAAAATGCCAGGTTTATTACAAATTCCAATCGTTCCTTAACTTCATCTGAGGGGAGAGACAGCCGCTGGTCCAGCACATCATTTAATTCTATCTCCACATTTCCAGGATGTGATAAAATCTCAGAGTTCAAATCTCCTGGATGGTATCCTTTGATGACTTCCAATGTCAGAATACCAAAGCTATACACATCACATTTTTCAGTCACCTTCATTGTGTAAGCAAGCTCTACAAGGACAAACACATGAATTTAAATTACTATTAATAGTTATTAGCAATTGTTGGATGCATTATTTACTAGTAGTATATTTCTCATCCAGACTGGATATATAAATGAATTCATAAACTAATTAGTTTAATTACAAACTACCACGTAGGTAAAATAGTAAGAAAGTATTACCTGGTGCCATATATCCATATGTGCCTGCAAGCATTGTCCGATTAGATGAGTCTAACTTGAGAAGCGTAGCAGTCCCGAAATCAGAAACATGAGCTTCATAATCCAAGTCCAGCAGAATATTCTTGCTCGATATGTCTCGATGAACAATTGGTGGTATGCACTCATGGTGCATAAATGACAAGGCATGAACTACACCTATTATAGCTTTCAACCTTTTATCCCAGTCCAATTGTTTTGCTGCTTCATCATCTCTCAGAATTTTTTCCAAACTACCCCTTTGGAGATACTCATAAACTAAAAATGTGTGTCTGGCATGGGAACAAAAACCAAAGAGTTTCACAACATTCCGATGCCTTATCTCTGTCAATACTGTTATCTCATTCAGGAATTCCTTCTGATTTACCATTTCATCCCGCCCTAAAAATTTAAATTTCTTTACAGCTACAGTATTTCCTGATAGGAGTTCTGCTTTGTATACCCATCCAGATCCACCCTCTCCAATGCAATACTTGTCGTCGAAATTCTTGGTTGCTTCTATGATTTCTTCATAAAATATTTTTCCATCAACCATTGATATGGAAAGCATCTCATCGCTATTCACAATCCTGTGATTCCTGCTTCTTCGGGCATTAAACAACACGATAATTAAAACACAGAACAGAGCAACTGCTCCAAAAGTGGGAAATAAAACCGTCAAAAATAAGTTCTTGCCCTTTCCCAAGTGATGTTGTTTGTGAACTACAACACTTTTGCAAGGTTGCAGGCTGCTAACATTGCCACAGAGTCCTTTGTTTCCTTTCAATGCAGCGGCCTGAAATGCTTTGCTGTTAGGGATGGGACCCCAAAGCCCATTTTCTGATAGATCAACAGACCGTAAGCCTCGCAATTGCCCGAGTGTTGCTGGAATTACACCAGTGAGGTTGTTGTGAGAAAGATTCAACCTCTCCAGGCTATGCAAAACTGCAATTTCTTTCGGTATCTCTCCACTAAGCATGTTGTAGCTGAGGTCGAGCTCGGACAGGCCAGTCGGTTGCTCTGGAATTGGACCAGTGAGGTAATTATGAGAAAGATTCAATACAATCAAGCTTAAACTTTTGAATTCTGCCGGTATCCCTCCCCTGAGCAGATTATGGCTAATATCAAGCTCTGATAGCTGAATTAACATACCCAACTGAGCTGGAACTTCTCCATTAAACATGTTGTTGCTCAAGTTCAAGTAGTGTAACCGCAACAAGTTCCCCATGTTTTCCGGGATTGTATAGCTCAATCTGTTCGTGGATAAGTCAAGGTACTCAAGATTGGAAAGTGATCCAAGTTCAAGCGGAATCAGACCGAAAAATTCGTTGCTGTCCAAAACCAGCCTCCCCAGATGAGTCAATTTTCCAATTTCTTTTGGAATCTCGCCATTGAGATGGTTTGAAGAAAGATCAAGCTCTTGTAATTGAGCCAAGTTTCCAAGCTCTCTTGGTATGGCACCAGTAATATTGTTTCTTGCAATGTGAAGGCTGGTTAATTTGGAACACTTGCCCCAATTAGATGAGATTTCTCCATAAAAATTGTTGTCTCTCAGATCAATAAAGTCCAATTCTGGGTAGACACCAAAATCTTGGGATAAATTGCCAAAAAGTTGGTTTCTATCAAAGCGAGCCCTGACTAAGCTTGAGCAATTTCTCAAACTTTTGGGGATTGGACCTGTGAGTTGATTGTCACTTACCGTCAACCTCCGAATGAATCCCCCGATACAAAGATTTTGAGGCAAAGGACCAGTTAATTGGTTGCTTTCCAGGTGCAGTTCAGTCAAGTTCATGAGATTTCCAATTTCTTCGGGGATGGGACCAGAAAGTTTGTTATCACTGAGGAATAACAATTCTAACTGGTTCAATTGACCAACAGAAGCAGGAATTGAACCATTTAATTGGTTCTGTCTCAATTCTAGATCAACAAGAGACTTCAAATTACCCAGCTCAACAGGAATTGGGCCAAAAAGTTTGTTTTGGTAGAGATGAAGGTATCTGATGTTTCCCAGACCACCTATTGATGTTGGAATTGGACCAGAAAGATTGTTATTTTTAAGGCTTAGCACGGATAGAGACCTCAGGTTTCCAATTTCTTGGGGGATGGGACCTGTGAGGCAGTTTCTATCCATGTAGAGCTGAACTAAATTGAAGAGCTTTCCGATTTCCGGAGGAATGGAACCAGAAAGTGAATTATTATTAAAATACAAGAAAGTCAGATTAGTCAAATTACCGACACAAGCAGGAATAGAACCAACCAGACTGTTGCTATACAATGCAAGCTCTTGAAGCGACCTGAGATGACATATTTCTGGTGGAATAGAGCCATTTAAGTGATTCTCAACTAGGTGTAATGTCTTCAGGTTGGTTAGAAGGCCAATTTCTGGTGGGATTTCTCCAGACAGTAAATTAGTGGATAAATCAAGGTAGACAAGCTTGGAAAGAAGACCGAGTTCGGGTGGGATATTGCCATAGAGTTTATTGTAACTGAAATCAATGAATGCAAGTTTAGCAAGGGAGGAGAAAGGAAATTGTCGGAGATTAGTATTTAAATTAAGAAATGTGAGGTTCAGTCTATGGACTCTACCAGCATGGTTGCAAATAATACGAGACCAGCCACATGGGCTTGTAGAAGAATTCCATGAAGACAGTTGATTTGGGTTGGTTTGGTTAAGGCTCGCTTTCCATTTAAGAAGGGCATTTGCTTCCTCAATAGAATCAGAAGCAACATAATTATAAGAATATGAAATAATAAGCAGGAAGAGAGGAACTGTTTTCAAGTTTGAGATACCCATTTTTTTTAACGTTTTCGTATTATGCAAATGATAATTTAGGAGTGTTCGTTGCAGAGTTAAATAGGATTTTAAGGATCAAGCTAACATAGAAATCTCCCACCACCTTTCACGGCACCTTTGATTTTTTGATAGCCAGTTGTCACCACTGGCACCCACATATAGATTGATTAATGTAGTTGATCTGCCCTTACGACAAGGGAATTATAAGAGATATGTTTCTGATATTTCCGAATACAATCATTAATCAGTTAAAATTTGTGAATTGACTATAAGTTTAATTGTGGTGAAATTAAGTGAAAAAGTTTGTCTCTTATTTGGAAGTCCTAGGGTATCAGTTAAGGTCTTGGCTTTATTTTTATACTCCTAGCAGCATCGGGTTGATTTCACCCATGGTCACTCAACTTATCACTTATCGCGCAAAAGTAACCGACTTTTTTTTTCTTACTTAAATGTCACTGAACTTTTAACATTATTGCACAAAAGTCATGTTGACCGGAATCCGGCGACGACTCTTGCCGGATTGATAAGTTCAACAAATATTACATTTAAATTAATTTCACTCACGGTCACTAGATTTATCATTTATCTCGCAAAAGTAATTAACTTTTTTTTTTCAACTTAAATGTTACTGAACTTTTAATATTTTTGCACAAAAGTCATCAATCCGGCAAGAGTCGTCGCCGGATTCCGGTCAACATGACTTTTGTGCAATAATGTTAAAAGTTCAGTGACATTTAAGTAAGAAAAAAAAGTCGGTTACTTTTGCGCGATAAATAATAAGTTGAGTGACCATGAGTGAAATTGACCCTAGCAGCGTCATAAGCAGAAGAAGCAAAAATTCAACATACGTGATTTGATATTACAACAACTACTGCTGCTAATTTTTCTTATATATAGAACCCCTTTGTGTATAATTCATGCAGTTTTGTCAGAGCTTCTATTTTACTAAGCTAATTAATGTAACTTTTTTAAGTTACTTGCAAGGAAACCAACTACATGTATAGATGCAGGGGCCGTGATCTCTAAAATCTTGTAAATTATTATGTTTATCCAGAAATGATTTCATATATATATATATATATATATATATATATATATATATATATATCCAGAAAGCATGGATCTATGCAGCAGTAAATAATTAAACACGAAGACTGGTAAGTATGGAAAAGTTTGGTATGTTCACACTAAGTCAAAAGTCTTGGGCCACTTGTAGGCTTGCGGAAAAGTCCTTGAAAACGAATTACAAGAATCCAAATTGATTAAAAGAAATTTGATAACGGAGACCTGTATTAGGGAGTCTCTGCCACTCAGTTTTTCTAAAGAAAAACTTATAATGTGGGTTGGAGACTTGTTAGAATGTTCGATAAAAAAGAATCCCACTTGATTTTTCTAATACTTCAATAATTTGAGTTTAGTTGGAGACCACCTCTAATTTACCTTATAATTTTTAAGATTATGTATAAACTAACTATATTTTGTATCCCTCAAGCCCAATGAAATATTCGATACAAAAAAATCCCCTCGCTAATTTTGGACTCATTTCTTTTTGCCAACATTTTTCTTTCTTACACTTTATTTTTTTCATCTGATTTAGCAACTTATTCAATCCGTATTAACAAGTGAGGAAAAACCCTTCTCTAAAATTTCTTTCGCGGACTTTTTTTTTTTTTTTTTAATTTTATTTTTGTCATTCATTGGGATCAGTCTAACCAGCCCATTTTCTGGTTCAAAGAGAGCACCACATTTTAATTTCCTTAATTTTGAGCATGAGATATTTTGAGACTTCAGAATGGGCCTGAATACTGAAAAGTACATTAATGTTGGAACTAAAATTTGAAAAAACCATCAATAGGAATTAAAAAGAGAAAAGACAAATAGGGGCCTACTGTTCAAATTGAAGTTTATTTGCAAACCTACCCACAAGTCTAAGAATGGAAGGTATACACTATCCTCATGATTTATCTACCATCCACCAGGCATTTGGTAGACAACTAGGAGCTATTCTATTTAATTTGCTTAATTCTTTTATGGAATTACTGCCAATTTGTCATCAAAATTTGATGATCAAGGATTTATGGAAAAAGAATCAAGTTAGATTATTAATCACCAGCCATTAAAAACTCTGTTCCTTTTATAACATTTTTAAATACATGAAACATAGTATTTTGCTTTTTCTTTTTTGTTTTCTTAGATCTAACTGATACGAACTATTTACAAACCTAACATGAGGAAGTTTTCCAAAAAACGATGGCAGGATGGCTTAACAATAATATATAGCCCGAGTGCTACAAATAGGATTAATTTCACTCATGGTCACTCAACTTATCACTTATCGCGCAAAAGTAACCGACTTTTTTTTTCTTACTTAAATGTCACTGAACTTTTAACATTATTACACAAAAGTCATGTTGACCGGAATCCGGCGACGACCCTTGCCGGATTGATGATTTTTTTTGCAAAAATGTTAAAAGTTCAGTAACATTTAAGTTGAAAAAAAAAAGTTAATTACTTTTGCGAGATAAATGATAAGTCTAGTGACCGTGAGTGAAATTAATTTAAATGTAGCATTTGTTGAACTTATCAATCCGGCAAGAGTCGTCGCCAGATTCCGGTCAACATGACTTTTGTGCAATAATATTAAAAGTTCAGTGACATTTAAGTAAGAAAAAAAAAGTCGGTTACTTTTGCGCGATAAGTGATAAGTCGAGTGACCATGGGTGAAATCAACCCCTACAAATGTCAACTGTATGACAAAATACCATAGCTCAATTTTTAATATTTTATGATATCCTCGTCATCAAATACATCTTAAAAAAGTATATATAAAGCCAAAATAGTATATAATAAATAGCGCTAATGATGGTGAACTTTGGTTATAAAATATGCTTTCCTATGCCTTGATGATATGGATTGGCTTTGGTGGGTAGTATTAGCTAGCTTGGTAGCTTTTTCCCTCCTCCTTTACTTGAAACAATCATATATATAGCTCTGTTTGGTTTCTGAGAAAATAAAGAAGAAAATGGCTGTGGGAGGTTTTGCTGCTAATGGGCCTCTTAATGACTTCGGCGGCAGATTAACAGTGTCAGTGATTATTACATGCATCGTCGCTGCATCCAGTGGCCTAATTTTTGGCTATGACATCGGAATTTCAGGTTTCTTTTTTTTTTTTTTTTTTTTCCCTTTTTCTTTACTATTATTTTTAGGGTCTTCATCCTCCTCCTCCTCTTCTTCTTCTTCCAATTTATCTACTAGCACTGCACATGGATTAAATCCTAAACCAAAATTATTGTTTTTTCCTTTAAGGGAAAATCCCATGACATGGTTTGATTTACATTAACTTTGAAATCCAAAGCTAAAAGAAATGGTGCAAATTAATGTTATAACAAAATTAAGAGGAGAATATTAAAAAAATATATATATATATATTTATATCCGAATATAGACGAGCGATCAAGCATTTAGTTTTTCTTGGAAAGAGAAATGGAATCTACTGAAAAAAAAAAAGAAAAGAAAAGCTTATCAAATCTTACAGTAACACGTTGAAGTTTTGTTTGTTGTAGTAGGTATAGTGGGAAGCTTGGTTAGGACTTAGGACCTCATAAGTGGTGACGTGTCAAAGTTCAACAGGAAAAAAGAAATGCTGACTTAGTAGTTTGTCCGTGGATCATGGTCCATTGTCATTGGTCATACAATAACCCACGGTAGTTGTCTGCAATAAGGAATGGTACATTAAAATTCATTTACTTGTCCTTTAATATTCTTCCCTCTCCAAAAAGAAGTATCAATGATTTTGTCATTTTCTTGCATTTCCATGCAAACAAATAATAATGTAATTATTATAATTTGGCAATTAGGGTAATTGGAATTTTTTTAATTACTTGCTTGTTTTATTTATATAAAAGTGTTCTATTATTATTTCTTTTATTATTTATACTTAATATCACTAATTAAATAGTACATTTTGACTATATCAATTTTACTAAATTAATATTAATATGATATTTAAACTTGTAATTTTAAATGTAATTTACTTACTCTCCCTATATATGTGTATATGTATAATAAATTTTATATAAATATTAAAAATTTTAAATAAAGTATCATATATATATATATATATATATATATAAAATCATTCACATTAGATGCATGTACGTAATAATAAACTAGTATCTCAAGTGAGGTTTTATGAAGCCATAATGTTTAAAAGCAAAAGGGATATTATTTTCTTTAGACAGTGAAGCTATGCCCTTCTGATTTATCAGATTGCATAATATTTTTATTCATGAAATTCTGGGGCCATAAGCCCCTATTTGATTATTGGCTAAATACTCATGCTGATATATGCAATATTCCACAAAAGAAACTGAACTCTTTTTAATATCTGAAATAAACTTTTTTAAAAATGAACCCATGGATCAGGTGGTGTAACGACGATGGTACCATTTCTGAAGAAATTCTTTCCATCAGTACTGAGGAAGGCATCAGAGGCGAAAACAAACATGTATTGCGTTTATGATAGCATGGTTTTGACAGCATTCACATCATCATTATACATAGCAGGTTTAGCTTCTTCGTTAGCTGCTAGCCGCCTTATTTCAGCTTTTGGCCGCAAGAACACCATCGTGTTAGGTGGCTGCACTTTCCTTGCTGGGGCCGCCATAAACGGTGGGGCTGCCAATATTGCCATGCTCATCATTGGCCGTATCTTGCTCGGCTTTGGAGTTGGCTTCACCAACCAGGTTATTCAATGCTTTCTTTAGCTGTAAATTATGATTTGAAGTTGGTATATTTGGTCATTTGAACAGGTTCATTTTTTATTAAAAAAGCGTTGAGATTTTGGAGTAAAATAAAACCTACATTTTATTCAACTAAGAACTTCTTTAAATACAAAAATAACTAACAATTCGAAATTAAAGGAATAGCAACTCACATTCAAATCCTGCTTTCAATATCATAACAAATCATAAAAATAGGATTCTAGCTAACTGACACCTGACTAAGTAATGATAACATATGAAAAAAACAATTTTAAATCATTCTCCAACATTATCTCTTGATTCAAAGTTGTAAGACTTCTTCCGCCTGATGATATACTTCCCACCACGCTTCAATGGTTGGAGCACTTCTCTCCAAAATCTGTTTCTTGATGCACTTTTCACCAATATTAAAACAATTCATCATCTTCTTAAGCAACATGTGCGAAATTGACACTTTTTTCAGTCTTAGTTTTGCAATTTTTTCTGTATGTGTTTGAACTTCTTGCACTTGAAATATTAAGCCTTTCCCTTATGCCAACAATTATCTTCATCATGACTAGACTTCTTGCAAATACCACATTGAGATTGAGTTTTAATTTCTTTTTGAAGATAAAGCCCTTTTCTAGATAAGCCTCCTCAACTACATGTTGGTTTCCTTCTTTTCTCAACGTTCTTCTTTGCTCCTGATTATGCAAGACATTGATTAATTCATTTAAGGTAATTTGATTGATATCTCTTGAATCTTTTAGAAATGAAATTTTTGCCTCAAATCTTTCAGCTAAGTTTACAAGCACTTTCTCCACAATTTTATTATCAGGTAGTTCATCTCCTATCAATCTAATTTTATTTACTATCATCATTAGCTTGTTAGAAAAATCTTGTAAAGTCTCATTTTCTTTCATCCTTAAAATTGCAAAATCTCTTTTAAAATTTAACACTTGCATTCCCCTTATTCTATCGTTGCCATGATAAAATTCCTTCAATGTTTCTCAAGCTTCCTTGGCTATTTCACAGCTTATAATTCTTGAAAAAATTAATTCGGAATTTGAGATAAGGCTCTTAGAATTTTGGTTTCTTTATCTTCATGAGCTCTAATTTGATTGAGTGTTGAGTTGTTTCCTAAAGGTGGTATTTCCCTTGCATCTTCAACCCTCTGCTATAAGCAAATACCTTTCAAGTAAGCTTTCATTTTAATTGCCCAAACTTGATTATTCTCACAACTAAAAATTTGAGGTGAAAGAGCTGATGTATTGTTGGACGTCATACAGCTGCTTTCTTTCGAACATTCATAGGCCTCTAAAGATGATAAGGTGCTCTAATACCATGTTGAGATTTTGGAGTAAAATAAGACCTACATTTTATTCAACTGAAAACTTCTTTAAATGCAAAAATAACTAACAATTCGAAATTAAAAGAATAACGGCTCACATTCTGATACTGCTTAATTCCAGTATCATAACAAACCGTAAAAATAGAACTCTAGCTAACTGACACTTGACCAAGTAATAATAGCATATGAAAAAAACATGATCAAATTTTTAAACAATTTTGAATCATTCTCCAACTAAAATTATATAATTGCATAAACTTATCAATTTCGCTACTTTAGTCAATTTAGTAAAATGATTTTACCGTTTTGACGACACAATTAATAATGCTTATATGTAACAATCATTGCCATATAATTTGCAAATTAAATTGCTAAATGACAAAACATGTTAAATTCAGGTGTTTATAGATGCACTAGACTAGCTCTTTAAATTAAAATCACAATCTAAAGTTACATATGCTGCAATGCAATGAATAGGCAACTCCTGTTTACCTGTCAGAAATAGCACCAGCAAAATGGAGGGGTGCATTCAACACAGGCTTCCAATTTTTCATAGGAATTGGAGTACTATTAGCCAATTGCATAAATTATGGCACAGCGAAGATCAGATGGGGCTGGCGTCTCTCTCTTGGCCTTGCCATGGTTCCTGCAGCTATAATGATAGTAGGTGCATTACTCATCTCCGATACTCCTAGTAGCCTGGTGGAGCGCGGCAAGCTCGCCCAAGCTCGAAAATCTCTGATCAAAGCCCGAGGAATTGAAATTGTGGATGATGAACTTGGTGAACTTGTTAAGGCAAGTGAAGTTGCCAAATCTGCCCAGCGAGAACCTTGCCTGACTATATTTGAAAGGCAATATAGGCCTCACCTAGTTATGTCAATTGCCATACCTTTTTTTCAACAAGTAACTGGGATTAACATAATTGCATTTTATGCTCCTGTTCTTTTTCAATCCGTTGGCTTTGGAAAAAATTCAGCGCTAATCGCAGCCATAATATTAGGATTAGTTAATCTTGGTTCAATTTTAGTGTCTACGGTTGTGGTGGATCGGTACGGTAGAAGATTCTTGTTCATGGTTGGGGGCACTCAAATGTTCATTTCTCAGGTACATATATGCTTTCGATATTTTTCTTTTATTCCAATTAAATTCTTAAAGTTCAAAATTAAGGCAAATTAGCTCCTTCCATATATATTGTTACCATAATTTCAGGAGCCAAGTTGCACCTTTATCCTTGACTTTATGAAGTAAATGATAGAAAATTAAAATTTCTTTACTAATTTGAATATACGATCAAGGTTGCTGTAGCTGTGGTCTTAGCTGCTACAACAGGAGCTTCAGGGACAAAGGAGATCAGCAAAGGGTATGCAGTATTAGTACTGGTGTTGATGTGCATATATGCAGCTGGGTTTGGATGGTCATGGGGGCCTCTGTCATGGCTAATTCCAAGCGAAATTTTCCCAATGAAAATACGACCCACTGGCCAAAGCATAAGTGTTGCTGTAAATTTTGGAGTCACATTTGTTCTGTCGCAAACATTCTTAACCATGCTATGCCACTTCAAATATGGGACATTCCTGTTCTATGCTGGTTGGATTGGGGTAATGACATTATTTGTGCTACTTCTTTTGCCGGAGACCAAAGGAATTCCTCTGGATTCTATGTATGCAGTGTGGGAAAGTCACTGGTTTTGGCGCCGCTTCGTTCAGGCCAACAAGTAAGGCTTTTGATATGGTTTAGCTAGATGGGAAATTATCCTATTGTAAACATTTGATATAGCATTTTATTTATGTGCAATTCCATTTGTGAATTTATATACAACTAATGAGCTCAAAAATCAAACCGGAAAAAGCAAATGATCAAAGGACAAAAGTGCTTGCTTCCCTTCAAATAATGAACTATAAAAACAGAGTGCCATCCCCTTCTTTTCTTTTTTTTTTTTTCTTCAACGGGTCTCATATGTGTCAACCTGTAATATATTTTTATTTTTCATCGAAGGGCTAAGATTCGCTGACATATTGAATCTTTCCAACAGCATTTCCACGATATGCAATGCAATTATCCTGGTGATAAAATAAAGCGTAACATACGACGGATATATGTATTCTCTTTTGCATATATATTACAAAGCTAGGTAGTTTTTTTTTTTCTTTACGCACCCCTTTTCTTTCATATTTATTTGGAATCATCATAATTCTGTTTGGATTCCAAGAAAATTTGAAAGGAAAGAATGGGTGTGGAAAATCTACCTGTTGGTGGATCTGTTAATGGTTTCAACGGGAGGATAACAGAGTCGGTGATTATTACATGCATCGTTGCTGCATCCAGCGGCCTCATTTTTGGCTATGATATCGGAATTTCAGGTTTTCCTTTTTCTTTTCGTAAAATAAGGCTCTCGTCATTATCTTTGTCTCCAGTAACCAAGGAATGTTGCATTAAACATCATTTAAATTTCCGTCCCTCTTCAAAAAGAAGTAATTAAACTCAAACCATTTCCTTATTTCCACGTCAAAAATTATAAAATAATAATAATAATTCTAATATAAATACCCCCGAGAAATTTTACGAAGCCATTGTGTCTACTAGGAGCAAAAGGATTCAAACCGATCGTATTTTTCTTCAAACAGCTATATATGCTTTCAGATCAAATCAAATCGTATATGGTTCATAATTTTTTCAATTGTAATTTGAAATTTTGAGGAATTTGCTTGGTGAAAGATCAGAGAATACAATGTTCTGAGGCCATACGCCACATTCTCAATAATGACTAATAATAAAGTATAATGCAAAATTTACCCTTTTAAATATCCGAAATGAACATTTCTAAATTAAATATGAATCCATGGATCAGGAGGTGTAACGACAATGGTTCCATTTCTGGAGAAATTCTTCCCAGCTGTGCTGAAGAAGGCATCAGAGGCCAAAACAAACATGTATTGCGTATTCGATAGCATGGTTTTGACAGCATTCACATCATCATTATACATAGCAGGTTTAGCTTCTTCCTTGGCTGCTGGCCGCCTTATTTCCGCAATTGGCCGCAAGAACACCATCTTGTTGGGTGGTTGCAGTTTCCTTTCCGGGGCTGCCATAAACGGTGGAGCTGTCAATATTTCCATGCTCCTCGTTGGCCGTATCTTGCTCGGCTTTGGAGTTGGCTTCACTAACCAGGTTATTCAACACTTCTATAGAATTCTAAATTGTAATGTTACTTTCACGCATAATGCATCTCCAATATATGCTTGAACTTAATTAATTGTCATTTTGCTAGGCCCGTGAATAAATAAACCCGTCTAAATAAATTTGTAGATTTCATTACTTGTACTCTTTAATGCAATGAATAGGCAGCTCCGATCTACCTGTCAGAAATAGCACCACCAAAATGGAGGGGCGCATTCAACACAGGCTTCCAATTTTTCATAGACGTTGGAGTATTATTAGCCAATTGCATAAATTATGGCACATCTAAGATCAGCTGGGGCTGGCGTCTGTCCCTTGGCCTTGCTATAGTTCCTGCAGCTACGATTACAATAGGTGCATTGCTCATCTCCGATACTCCTAGTAGCCTGGTGGAGCGTGGGAAGCCTGAGGAAGCTCGAAAATCTCTGATCAAAATCCGAGGGATTGAAAATGTGGATGATGAACTTGGTGAACTTATCAAGGCAAGTGAAGCTGCCAAGTCTGCCCAGCAAGAATCTTTCTTGACTATATTTGAAAGGCAATATAGGCCTCAGCTAGTTATATCAATTGCTATACCATTTTTCCAACAAGTAACTGGGATTAACATAATTGCATTTTATGCTCCTGTTCTTTTTCAATCCGTTGGCTTTGGAAATGATTCAGCTCTAATTGCAGCCATAATATTGGGAGTAGTTAATCTTTGTTCAATCATAGTGTCTACATATGCAGTTGATCGCTACGGTAGAAGATTTTTATTCATGTTTGGAGGCACTCAGATGTTCATTTGTCAGGTACATGTACTTTTAATTTTAAGCTTAATTACAAATTTACGGCTAACTTTTTATTCACTTTTCATTTAATTATAAAACTAAAAAGTCTTACAATTTGACATCCAAGCTTTAGTTATATTTCAAATCAGAGATCAAGTTAAAAATTCATCCAAAACTAATAGAATATCCCATGGGATCCATGGAATATTTTGCAATATTTCATTAATTTTGAATGAAATTTTTAACAAAATTTCTGATTTAAAATATAACTAAAAGTTGGGTGCGGATTGTAATTAACTCTTTGATTTTAACCTTAAGGTGCAATTTAAGCTTAAGACCTTTTTTTTTTTTTTTTCCAATCCAACTAAATCCTTAAATTTGGATGTAATATGAAAATGAAGGTTATTGTAGGCTCAGTGCTGGCTACAAAAGTTTCAGGCAACGAGGGAATCGGAAAAGGGTATGCAGAATTAGTACTGGTATTAATGTGCATATATGCAGCTGGTTTTGGATGGTCATGGGGCCCTCTGACCTGGCTAGTTCCAAGCGAAATATCTCCGATGCAAATCCGACCAATAGGCCAAAGCATAAGTGTTGCTGTAAATTTTGGTGTCACATTTGTTCTGTCCCAGACATTCTTGGCCATGCTATGCCATATGAAATTTGGGACATTCCTGTTCTATGCTGGTTGGATTGGGGTAATGACAGGATTTGTGTTCCTGCTTTTGCCGGAGACCAAAGGAGTTCCTCTTGATTCTGTGCATACATTGTGGGAAAGTCACTGGTTTTGGGGTCGGTTCGTTCAGTCCAATAATTAAGCCGAATCCGATTTAGCTGGGCCGTAAATATTCTATTAATAACCCTTATTTGAATTTTTGCAAAGAAAAAAGAAAGGAGAAAAACATTTGGATGAATGTATGTATAGCACGTATGTAGAAGTGCATTTTTGTTGGTCCTACGTTGTTTTGTAATTCTTAACAAAAAAAAGAGTTTTTGTGGCATAAGGCTTTCTCAATTTGGGCCTGTATTTGGGTTTTATTGATATGGACTTAAAACTGGGCCAGTTCGTTTTAGAAGTACTTTTTTTTTAAAAAAAAAAAAACAGTAGAAGTACTTATTTTAATATAAAAGGTTAATATATAATTTTCGCCCAAATTATCATTTTTTAATAAATTATCCCATTGAATTAATTAAATATCATATTAGGCTTCCGAACTTATTTATCAGGTAAGTAACACCTCCTGTATTATTAAAATATTATATTATCCTCAAATTATTATTTATGTGTCTTTTATGAAGTGACACATATTCCGATAAAACTGCATATTTAGAGCATTTTTAAATTGTAATTTAAAAAAATATATTGCATTAGATTGTTTAAATTGTTGCTACAGAATAATTGCAACAATTTTTCTGTTTTGCAACAATTTTTCACCACTACAGTTGGTCATATTTGTGGTAGTGATTCTTGAAAAGAAATGTTAGAGTTGGGATTGTTTTTATTAGCTTGTTCTCATCGTGAAAATAATTGTTTTAATTTTAATTGCTTAAAAACATTATTATAAAGATATTTTTAAATGGTCAACATAAAAAAAGTAAAATAAAATAAAATTGAATGGTGTAGTTAGATTTTATTTAATTATGAGCCAGATGTCTAATTTATGGATGAATTCACTGCCTTGGTTTGACACTTTGAACGAAAACATTCCAAGTAGCCTTTGATGCTAGAAAAACATGTTTTTTTATTGTGCAAAAAAAATAAAAAATAATAATAATAAAGTCGGTCCTATGATGTGATTACGGAAACGCATTACATGCTATTGATGCCAACCATCCAATAAAAAGGTAGGCCAACTCAAATTGAAGTGTCGAGCTGTTGTATTCAATAATAAATTAATAATGACAATGATAATAATAATAATAATTTTTAAATAACAATTTGTATCTCTCTCTACTAAGTTCAGTTTCATGGCAAGTTAGAGAAAGGTTAAGATGATTACGACGGTGATGATGATGATGGTTAACCAAAACCAACAATATTGGAAGGTGAAATTTCAGGTTAAAATTTAAGCCCAACTAATTCACACCTAACTTGGGCCACTCTCATGTTCTTTGTTTATTTATTATGATCCATCACCATTTATAATTTCTTCCCCAAATTAGTTAGTGTTGGTCAATATTTAAGTACCATTCATTTTCACAACTTAATCATCTCTAAAACTACCCTAATTAATTATTACCAGTTGTTTGTTTCATTAATTAGCATGTGAATTGCTATTCTTTCAGCATTTTCAATTCAATTGAATTCAATGCTTTCTTTATCCTATTCAGAGTGGGTGTATGCTAAAATTCAAAATTTATACATTTTTTAACGAAATTTGTAATTTTCTTATTTAAGCAAATTTCTGAGGCAACGGGAAAAGTTATATTACTATTATATATATAGGGTTCAAAAATAAATAACATTTCAGATTATAGATAATCTTTTTAGGATATATATATATTAAAGTTGAATCGTGCAATGTGAAACTGATGGACCAACAGATAGAGAACTCAATACCAAATAAATTAGCATAGTCTATGAATACAAAAGAAAAATTATGTATATAACTTCCTTCCGTTGACGTTGACCGTGATTATGTAAGTATGTTTTTTTTTTTCTTTGTTAGTTTTTTCTCCATGAATGTGGGAACTATTTAAATCGAACAACCCAGTTATTCAAACTTGAGTTTTGATTCCTTTTCCTTGGTTTTAGAAATGTGAATTTTAATGGTTGCACCGGTCAATTTGGTTAGTTGCATAAAAGTGAAGCTTCATGAAATATATATAAATTAAGAGCCAAATGTGAAGCCATTATCTTATGAGGTATTAGGCTAGTTTTGGTTTAGCTATTGAACATTGCTGTTAGTTGATAGGTAAAACTACTTGTATGTAGTTGATTTTTTTTTATTATTATAAAATACCACTATAGAGATATTTGAATGATCATAATATCAAATTATAATTAAAAAAATAAAATATTTCATTCATGTTTAATAATTTATATAATTTCCATATAATATGTCCCATAGGTCTAGCACATTGAATTAGTCAAATTAAGACTTTTTTTATAATGTGCTCCTTTTAATATTATTGAAAATGGTAATATTGTAACTACATAATATAATTAATATGGAAAATCACAATAGTCTCCTCATAAAAAAAATGTATATTATAAGAAAATAAAGAGTTTTTCTTTTTTTTTTCTTTTTACATAAGATGATGATTTTGGTTATAATGAAATCTTGAATCGCCATCAACTAGCTCAAAAAAGTTAGAACAAACGTATACTTATCAACGTTAGAAAGCAGCCAAACCTCATAATGAATGAGGATTGAAATAAATGAGTGCATAGCAAATCTCACTATGTGGAGAATATGATCATATGATGATGAAAGCCTACAAAATTCACAAGGCGCGCGCACATATATATATATATATATATAAGTTTTTTATTTTAAATAAATTTTTGATGCCTTCATTTATGGAGATTGCAAGAGCTGAAAACAAAATTTGGGCAACTACCTTTCAAAAAAATTACAAAAATTAAATTATATAGTTTAATTATATATTTCAATTAAGGTAGACTATTTAAATTGGAATTTGTTTCTTTTCTTTTTAATTTTTAACTAAAATAAATTAAATAGTTTTTACTTTCAATTAAATTTGCTCCTCTTAATATTAAATTATAGCTCCATCCTTAATTGTGCTATTTGTATAGAATAGATAGGACCACATAATAGATCTTGTACACCTTAAAATGACCCCACCCAAAATAACTACTTCATCAAAAAAATTAAGTATATAGTTGCTGTGAATTGGTAGATAATATTATATATATGTATAAATAAATGAATTTCCATAGCAGGAAGCAAACTGTGTACGTTTGTTAGTATATGTAGTTTTCCCAGGACATGGCATTTAAGTCTTACTAACAAAACTCCTAAAAATACTAGACAGCAAAATTATAACAGCTCTTAATAGTATCCATGCCTTTTAATTTTTTATTATTATGAAAAGAGTAGGCCCATGAATCAATTTTCATTCATGAAGATATGAAAAGGTACAATTAATAGTGGAATAACATTCAGTTAAATGGTACTTTATTATGCAAAAAGATTATCATATTGTTTGGTTTACGTGTATATATATATATATATTTTTAATTAACGTAGGAGTCAAATAATAATAAAGCCAGATAGCCTGACTAATCCTTGGGTTAATTTTATCCATGGGCACTGAACTTATATTCAAATAATACTAATATAATGAAAGAATTTTTATTCTCATAAAAATCATTGAACTTAAAACATATTTACAGAAAACTCACTTTAATCGTTTTCTGGCGATTTTTTCGCCGAAAAGTCCAGCCGGCATGTACATTCAACACCTCATGCATAAATGACTTGACACGTGGTATATTTTATGAAAAAAATGACATGTAAATATGCCACATGGCAAACTGACTTATCAAAATATCCATGCGGCATGCCACATGACATGCTTATATGTCATTTTTTTCATGTGATATGCCACGTATCAAGCCATGTGTGCATGAAGATGCTAAGTGTACGAGCCGGTTGAACTTTTCGGCGAAAAAATCGTCAGAAAACGATTAAAATGATTTTTTTGTAAACATGTTTTAAGTTTGATGATTTTTATGAGAACAAAAATTTTTTCATTATATTAGTGTTATTTGAGTATAAGTTCAGTGATCATGAGTGAAATTAATCCCTAATCCTTTTGTCGGCTCAAAGAATAAATAATTAAAGAAAAAATACATTAACATACTCTTATACTCTTGACACAAAGAATCAATTATTCGTCACTTATTATTATTATTTTTTTAATGTCATATACATACTTCGGCTTTACTCTAAACAATGTCACAAAAATTGCTTAGGTCACAATGACGTGGTGAGGGATATTAATCACAAAAATTACATATTTTTGCAGAATTTAGTACTACTATGCTTTTATCCAAAGGAATTGAAAAATTGAATTTGGAAGGAATTAAAGGGTAATTAATGGTGATAAATGGCAGATTCTGACAGTTATTCTTAATTACATAGATGCAAAGGAAATGAAATAAATATGAAGGAAATGAGAGAGAGAGATAAACAAAAACATAAATGAAAGGAAAAAGAGGTGGGTTGAGAGCATTAAACAGAAGGGGAGATGTTGAAGAAAGCGAGGTGTTGGTGTTTCAATTGAATGAATTCTGCATTTAATTCAATTCAAGATGATTTAATGAAGGCAGGTAGACTATACTTTGCTTCCTTCAACCTTTTCTTTTTATTTTTTTTTTTTTTTTGCTTTTAATACTTTTAGTCCCTTTTATCATTTTTACGGAACGAGAGAACTCGAATTCAAAATCTCTAAAACTTTTTATTGAGTACTAATTACAATTCCAACTCCTACTAGTTTTTCTTATAATATTATTTAATAACTTTACTCTATATTATTTATTTTCAATAATATAAAGTCCAATTATGGTGGGTACCATAAAATACCCTTGGCTAATTAGGAAAAAAAATACTGTGCGGTCTATTTTAGGGTCCCTCAGAAATTTATATTCGATATTTGAAATTTGGCTAAAAAACAATTTTATCCATGCACATGCTACATCTTTTCTAGATTTTCTTTTTTTTTTTAAAAAAAAAAAAGAACAAAATTATCCCATTGTTTTTTATTTTCTTTTATCTGCTTAAATGTAAATTGAAAATGGCAGCCCACCATGATGAGTGAAATGAAGAAATATAGAGTCAATAAGAGGTCAAACAATCAAGTTTCTTCCAAGTTCAGCTTGACGTGCATACATCGATATAATTCATAAAAATTGCATTACAATACATGAGATATTATTTAATCTAATTTTATAAACTGCAATTAACAAGAGGACACATGATAGTTTAATTATCACTCACAATTTTTATCATATGATCGGATATCAAAGAAAATAATAATAATAAAAAAAAAAGGGATTGAAAGGGAGATATTAATATATTTATGATAGCACTTAAAAGATGGATGGTTTTATAGCTAAGGGTGTTGAGAGCTTTAAAAGCTGGTTTGGAGAGAAGTGATATTTGTTTGAATTAATAGGAGAAGTTGAAAGCCATAAAAGTTGTAATAGTTGTTCTAATTGAGGAAGTTGGAGTTGTGATTCAATCTTTAAAAACATCCATAAAGCATTCAACACCTTCTTCAACTGTACATTTAATGACTTTCTTTCACATCTTTCCCTCTTTCACCGCCTCTAATTAACGTTACCACTATATATAACTCTGCCTTTTATTTTTCTGATTTCTGGCTTGGCTTCCTTTCGTTTTTTTCTTTTTTCTACCTTGGCTCAGCTCCAAATTTTTTACTATCTTTTCTAGGATTATGTCATATACCATGCCATCATCCAAGTTATTAATTAATTAATTAATAATCAGTCATCCTAAAATTCATAATTGCAATCAACTTGAATTTTAATTTTATTATTTGATTAGGCAGTCTATTTATAATTTGATCAATTTAAAATCCCACAGCTTACGGTATAATGGGAATACTGACTTAAGTTTAAAATGGAGAGTTCACTGTTTAAAGATAAAAATAGTAGCATTAAAGAAAAACTTACTGGTATATGCATACTTATTTAATAAGCTAGATATTGAGAGTTGGTTAAGGTTGTTGAAGTTGGCCTTGAGGATCAGCTTGGAGCTAGCTGTGAAGTGATTGAAGAGCCAACTTGAATAGCACGTCATGCATATAAAGGCAAGGTTATTTTGCCTTCAAAATTGCCCTATCAGATTCTCTCTCACAGTTAAGTGACTGACCCAGCTCAGCCTATATAAACCACCCCCTAACATTTCTCCTTTGCATTTAACAAAACAAGCTTCAGAGTGAAGAGAACTCGGTTCTTCTTTTAATCAAATTGAGGCTATGGTTTCTCTTCAAACACCTAATTCTCCAAAGGGGATAAAGACAATCCTTGAGCTTGATAATTTATCGAAGAAGAGAAAGTGGGATGATTCACAAACTGAAGAGTTTTTTGATAGAAGTTCAAAATCACCTCACACCACAAAACCCATCTTCGAAATTGAGCTACAACTCGAACCTCCATTGCCTTTGGAATGGCAGCGATGCCTTGATATTCAGGTATACTTTATTTTATTTTCTTAAACCATGGTTAAGAAAATATTGTATTTTTTTTATTATTTATGATCGATGATTCTATAACATTTGTGCGGATATGAAGAGTTGTTAGGCTTGATAATTATGAGTTCATCGTTACTTCTAAATACTGGAGTCAGCTCAACCATAATTTTCTTTAAACTGTCCGTGTGAGATTCTATTGAATACTGAAATAATTTCCTCGTATATGGATGCAGTCAGGGCAGATACACTTCTACAATACAAGGACACAGAAGAGAACATCAAGGGATCCAAGGAGAAGCCCAGAGCCACCAAGTTCTGGCCATATGAGCTTAGAACTTGAACTAAACCTTCCATGTGATTCACAAAGGAAAAACAATGGTATCAACCATAATTTTGGTAGCTCGATACAAGGTTTTGGGGATTTGATGAAGGACTCAAATAATGAGAATCCAGAAAGGGTTAAGAGGTGCCCGTCATGGTTAGCTTTTGAAGAAGATGTTGAGGAAGAGATGGTAGCAACTGTGTGCACAAGATGCCATTTGTTGGTCATGCTTTGCAAGTCATCTCCTTCTTGCCCTAACTGCAAATTCATGCATCCACCGCACCAGAGCTCTCCCAATAAGCTACTCAAGCAAAGCCTTAGCCTCTTGTGTTAGCTAGCTAGCTAGCTAGCTTGTTAATCATCAATTAATTAAGTGTTTTAGGATTCTTCCCTCCTAAATCCTTAATGTTAAGTTTATAATATTAACTTATCACCTTTGTATTAATTCCACCTTTCAATTTACGGAAGAAAAAACAAGTTGCAGTCTGCAGAGATAGGGAATTAGGTGACTGTAACTTATATCATGTACTAACTTGTAAGAATGTATAAGATATCGTACAACAACAAATAAGAACTAATGCACATCCAATGAATAGAGAAAAAAGTAAATAACTACAGATTGATCATTAATAATAATAATAATAATAATAATAATAAGAAGAAGAAGAACAACAACAACAACAACAAAGACTAGGGATTTATCATATATAACGAAAACAAATCTAATAATGGCTAATTCTTTTATTTAATATTAATTATATATGTATATATATAACATGCTTCTTAGGTTGAATGTTCGAATCTTGAAATTGTCCAAATAAATTTGCTTATTCATTATTAAATCGATCATTTTATGATAGTTCGGTGCAAAAACGCATGTAATGTGCGTGCATCTGTATCGTTCAATCGCATATAACACATGATTTCGTATACTGAATCATATTCCTATATTATACCGTCATAGGAGTATAAATGACATACATATTATCAAGCTTGGCTAAGGATAGATATAATTACATAATTCAATTTTATTTTTAACAGTGTGCAAAGCTTTTAATTTCATTTTTAGCTTTTTAACTTTGAATACGATATTATTGATAAGTTCCCGTCTTCTTAATAATAACTAATTATAAAATTATCTATTAGTCAATCATAAAAATCACGTGTTGGCGTGACGAATAAAACAACCATAGTTGCACTTGAAAAAAAAAATTGTATATGTGTGAAATTTACATGTGCTAGTGGCCAAAAGTTTGGGAAAAAAAAGTTAAACATAAAATTTTCGCTAGAAGGAGGGCTTGAACCTCCGACCTTGTGGTTAACAGCCACACGCTCTAACCAACTGAGCTATTCCAGCTTCTGTTATCCATGGGGTGAACTAAATTATATTTGGAGACGATCCAAATCTTTTTCCGCGCTTAGATATAAATATAAAATCAGTTTTTGAAGAATCGGAGAGAGCAAAATGGAGGGAACCGAAATGGAGAGCGAAGACATAGCTCTCAGGTCGCTATTACACCGTCGGTGTGCTCAATCCGCTATGATCCTTTATTCGCTGAAATCGTCTCGCAATCGCCGCTTCATAACCTCAAGCAACGATCAAGATGAGGTTAATTTTTCATTTCTTTCTATCGATCCAATCCTATTCTTGTTTTGCTTCTATTCTTTCTCTCAGTTCGCATACACGTGCTGAAAATCTAGTCGTTGCAGGATAAGGAACTGATGATAAAAGAAATCAGAGATCTGAAGGTGAAATTGGCAAGGGAGCGAGTTAAGAGTAAGAGAATTGAGCTCTGTGGCTTAATGGAGGTGATTCTTCAGGTCATCACGGTCTTGTCCTGTTTCACTGTCGTTTTGATGCTTGCTTTTGAGTCTACTTTAAATCGATCTTTTTTTTGTGCAAACTTTTAGTCTGATTCTCTAATTGCTAGCTAATCTTTCTTTTAGTGCTGTTGCACTAAAAATAGTGTGGTTTTATACATGTTTAAAGCACCTTTTGAAATCAAAGCAGACTTGTTAGGAAGTATTTTCCATGATGTGCGAGCTAAAAAGTTTGCTGATTGTTAATTTTCCCAACAGCAATTGATCAGATGGGCTCTGTATTTCTTGCACTTAGTTGTTCAAAGCTAAAGTGCAGAGAGGTTTCCTTTTGAGTTTGGGACTGTGTTATGGTAATATTTTGGTGTTACAATTCCAGAAAGCATAGTGTTTGATTCATTGATTATAGCATTGAAGTTTCCTTTTTGGAGAAAACAGTTTTTTGGCATGATGCTCCCACCTCTCCCTCGATTTCATTGTTCATATGTATCTACCGTTGGATGGGAGTGAAAATATCCTAGTTGTTGATGCAATCATGAGCATAGGAGCATCGAATAGCCTCCATTTTTTCTTTGAGTGATCTGTATTTATTCTTGGTTCTGCTATTAGCTTCCTCAGTCTTGGTTAGTGTTGAAAAAAGGCGCCTACGTACGGACTAAGGATTGAGGGATGCTACCAAAATATACGAATGGTTTATGTTATAAGAAACTTTTTTCAATGATAAAAATTGTATTTTTATAAATAAGATTTTGAAAAAAATAATAATAATTTAGGGATTAAAGCACCTTTTTATGATGTCTGTCCTGTCTATAATTTATTTTCTTTTTCAATTTCAGTTCGGTCTGAACTAATTTCGTCATATTTTTTTTGTATTCTTTACGTTTGTAGTAGCTCTTAAATAGGTAAATGTATTGACAAAGTTATTTTTATTGATCGATAAAATTAAGTTTCTGGGTTAATATTGTTCTCTCTTTACTTATTTATTCATTCATTTCCTGGTTATGATGTTGCATTGACTTCGATCAATTGCAAATGCTAAATGTTACAGCTAGTCAATACTTCATTAAAAGGCAATACGATCTATGTCTTCAATTCAACCGTGGTTTTAAAATATTTTAGCCTAATGTGAAATTTTGGAGCAACGATTGAGGCATCATGGATCCACAGGATCACAGACTGAGAACAACTTGTCTGTCTTGTCAATTGTTATAGTGAGATTATGATCCGAAAGTTATTAACGCCGTGCTATCAGCGTTGGCACCAGACAATAAAAGTTTTAGGCGAACATAAAGAAAAAGAATTGTCTCCCAAGAAAGGGAAAAAAAAAAGGAACACTGTTCAACGTAAGCCTAATCCAAGTGAGAGTCCCCAAATTATTAAACCATTAAATGGTCGGATACATCCAGCCATCGGCTATGACTGTATATTTAATTTCGTTGGTCCCACAATCTAAAACTCCCAACTTGAGTTCTAAGCTATGGAGCATATGGAGCAATATTAGAAATGGAATTATCAAATTGAACAATAAGTTTCGGCCTTCCAATCAGGCTACGCAGATGAAATGAAGCAAACGGTTTATTTCTATACAGTCACGAGTATATTAGCCATTTGTTTAATCGAATTCCACCATTTATTTAAAAAAAGAGAATTGCCATTCTTCCAAACAGCAAGTGTCTAGTTGTAGCATTTCCTTGATATCCTGGCCCAGCTGAGGATGGAATAATCTGATAATATCTGCATGAGCAAACAGCAATTACATTTAAGGTACTTCCTCTGGAATTACTTTGTCAATCATCTACCAGCAAAGTTCCCATGAAAGTATTTTAATTATTTAACCTAAAAGTATGCAAGGAAGAAGATGCTCCCTGGCTTCAATTTTCTCTTAATATTCTAACCTAAAAGAATGTGAGAATCAGCTATGAATCTGTAGTATCTAGTTGCTACCCCAATCACCATGCTTGAAAACGCTTAAAGGAGAAGGCCTCCCGGTATTTATTTCGCCTAAGAATCAAGAGTACAACAACAATAACTAATTCCAAGTACCTCTAATCAAATGCATAAGGATCATCCGCATATGGGTTCAGTGATCCTTCTGAAAACAAATCACCTATGTTTGAAGGACGTGAATGATCAACTCCCTTGATTCCCTGCAAAATGAACTTGTGTTTATACAAATTTCAACGCTATAGAATTAGGCAGCATGTAAAATTTTAAAATCAATTATCGAACAATTAACTCTCTTATGTCCCATGGCCCTATAGTTGACGCCATACTAGTATCCTCTTCGCCATATGCTTTTTCTTTTCCATATCAAAAGTCAGCTTCTCAAGGTACTTTCTTTTTTTTTTTTGGGTATCATTCTGAGATCAAGCAACACTGCAAAATAAATTTTCAGCCAACTAATACTGTATAATTTATTTCTCATTATTTGGACTAATTAATACTTGTATAATTCATTTTATTTCTCGTTATTGGGGATTGATCAGTATTTTCTGACTTTCAGAGTTTCAGATACAGTCCTTTTTGGAGTTATTTGGGTCTTGCTTCCCTGCAACTAATGACAACCATGCTACTAAAAGCAACTTATGTGAAAGAAAACAAATTAAACTATATATAGCTTCCTTGAGTAGTCAAAAGTTGTCAGTAATTAAACTTAGGAAGGTGATATTAACCATGCTACTAATCAATTAGCAATATTATCTAGTGCACTTTATTCATACAAGCTGCCAACTTGTATGTTTCAATCATTCATGGTAAAGGGGATCAGATGCCATGTACTGCTCACAAAAAGGAGCACTAATAGAGCTAGAAAGAAGAACACGCCAAATGGAGAATTAAAATCTGGTCTTGGGTTACCTTAACAGCAATTCTAGGAGTTGTTCTGGCCTTTGGCGTATTCATCTTCTTGTGTTTCCTTGAGTCCTGATGTAGCACAGACAAGGGAAACCAGAATTAGTAGCTATCAAAATGAAAGCCTTGCAATACACAACACAGCTCTTTTCGAGCAGACCAATGCATGTGTTCTTGTAGGCTAAGATTAAGTGAGGCTTCTAGAGTGCATACCTCAAACATTACTGTACTTTTTGTCCTTTTTCGTTTTGTGACTGTTCTTCCATTAGTGGTCTCAACTTCATATTCATGGCGAGTTACCTATCATACAACAAACTCAAAGCAATTAGGGGATGAGGAATAAGATATGGCTTAATAACAAAACAAAATAGCAAATGTATTGCAGGGTTGGTTAACCCAAAAGACTATAAAAATAACTTAAAAAATGTAACTAAGACACCAAGCGTGTCACCTTCTTGTGGTGCTTAGGGATACTCATTACACTTCCTGTGTTAACATTATCTACTTTCTTCAGTAATTTTGACACTGGCGTTTGTGTTTCCCCTGGGAAGGATAAATCCTACAAACAGACAAAAGATCTGAAAGGTGAACTTTAAAAGGGTTTTGATTATTGTTCTTGTCACTTTATTCTCTGTTCTCCAGTCTTACCGGAGGGCACTGACTTCTTTTACCACCACCAGGATCCCTCATCTTGATTGATGAAATTGAGTAATCCTAAAAATAAAAAATAAAAATAAAAAAATTGGAATTTCAACGTAATTGTGTTTCAGAAATTCAAGTAAAAGAGATAGCTTCTCGACCAACTGAAAGCAAGCTTATATCACTTATTCATCATAAACTTAGCTGATGACAAGCGAATTTGCAGATAATGCAGTCCAAAACAACATATTGATTCAAGTTTAAAGGTGCATATAGAGTAGCAAGACAGATATTTCCACTTGACTGAAAAGGCATATGCTACACAAATGACTGGCATTCCAAATACACAAATGCTGTGGAGGAGGGACTTTCAACGGAATGCTGGCATGTGCGTATCCACACCAGTGCCTGTATATGTATGAAGAATGGAGGAAAGGAGGGAAAGAGATATCTATGTGATAAGAACACCAACCTTCTTCCTTGAAGTCACTTCCTGCTCATCATGTGGCTTATCACTCATCACTTTCCACTGCAGTTGCAGCAAAGCCCTCTGCCTGTCTTCCTGCAATGTAGCATAATTTAACTAAATCTCAAACTCAGAGTCATTTAAGTTTATAGCATAATCATACCTTGGACTTCTGGAGATCCAATTCCTCTTGCAGCCTCTTGCATTCATCTTCATGCTGACATCTCAAAGCTTTCATTTGAACATCATGTTCGTTCCTTAGTTGCATTGTTTTCTGCACCAATTGAAATAGTTAAATAAAGAAAAAGGAAGATCAGAAACTAAAGCATTTTAATTGCATGCTAACAGAATTTGAAGCTATATGCACCTCTCTCAGCTCATTTTCAGCTTGAAGTTGGGAACGCTGTAGCTCTTCAATGTGATCAGCTTTGAGACTCATTTCCTTTTTATCATGCTCCTGCTGGATGTGTAAGACCTACACACATGCAGCATTGAAATAAACTAACCATGAAGATCGGAAAAAAGCAACAATTACATGTGTGTTGCATAGCCAAATAAGGATCACTACATTCAGCACCTAATGCTGCAGTCATAATATAGTTGTAGGTTCAAAATAAGTTCCTTAATCTTAAAATTCTTAAACATGTAATGAAACATAACATTTAAGCAGATTACAAATGCTAGCAGTATATATTCCCTTAATATGCAAATTATCGTGATATTACAACAATAACAAGAAGACAATTTCAGCACATTATGACTACATGTCAAAAACCAGTTTTAGTAGCACAATTTGGAGCATAGTCTAATCAGACAGCAAATTAAAGGCAATTACATTTGACAAAAGCAGCAGCAGAATGTTGAAAACTTCTGGTGCTTACCAGAGCAGCATGTTCCTCCTTAATGTGTACTAACTGCTGCCTCGATTCTTCTTGGCATTCTAGAAGTTTCTGGTCATATTTTCTTTCCATTTCTAGCACAACTTTTTCTGCCTGGAAGACTAAACCTGTGAGAAGCATGACTCAGAATGAAGCTTATTGCAACAGACTATATGAATGATCAAACCTTTTCTTTTTCCAAGTTGACAATCTCTAGCTTCTCAACCTCATACTTCTTCTTGATGTCATTAATTGCCTGTTGAAATTGATCAGTGTCAATAAAAATGTATGTGTCCATAGAGAATGCACATAAGGTCAATGCTAATAATGATACCTGATCATTCCTCAGAGATATTTCTTTCAAGTGCCTTGATAGCTCCAATTGTTTGCTTTCCAGCATCAAATCATATTGCCTTCTTGCTTCCACAAGTTTGCTTTCTGCAGAATTGAGCAGTGCCTGACTCTGCAACAACATACTGGATCTCAACAATAGAAGGTTGTTGGAATCCTACAAAGTTACTTAGTCTGACAATTCTCATGACCTCAGTGATTTGATCTTCCAAGTTCTTTTCTCTGTCCTTGTGTTGTAGAAGAAGTTCTTCCCTCTCCTTTAGGGTGCTACAAAGCTGGGCAACTTGTTTCTCCAATGAATTTATGTGTTGCTCATGTTTCTCTTTCTCCTTTTGCCAAGTAGCTACATCTTCAACATTTTGTCTTACTTGTTCCTGTAACTTCTCACCAATATTTTTGTTTTCGATTTCTAATCCTGAAATTTTCAACAACAAATCTTGCTGCAAGATAGAATTTGGGTTAGATTATCAACAAAACATTCTCAAATGAACATCACAAAGGTAAAAGGAAATAATACAAACCATTTTATTCTCAGTTGTTCTTGAACTTTCTGACAAAGCATCAATTGTCTCCTCCAATTTGGAAACCAACATCTCTGTTTCATTCTTCCTTGACAACAGCATTTCAGCTTCGGACTCTAATTTTTGTATTGTCTCTCTTGCTAGGCTGCTCTCCTCAGAAAGCTGTGATGTAATCCTCTCTTGAGCTTTCTGAAGTTCAATGATCTTATTGTTCAACTCCTGGTTCACAAATTGCAATGCAGCTTTTTCTGATGTCATGCACAATAATTTACCATGTAGCTGCTCATACTGTTTCTGAGCAACATTAGCATCAAGGTCCCTTTCCTGGTGGACCAACTTAAAGCACGTCTCGTAAAGAGAGTTTAGCTGATCAAACCTTTCTGTAAGAGTGAGATTTTGTTTATCCAATTGAACCAATTGTGCAGCCAGTGAATGAATAAAACCTTCGAGATATTTTACGTCCTGGAGTGACATAGCCAATTTATTAGCAAAGTTATTGCTGCTAAATTGGAGGTCACAGTTTTGTTTCTCCAAGTTCTCTTGAGCAGTGATTAATTGTTTAATTTCATTTTCCTTTTGCCCCAGCTCAAGGTGCATCCCATCCAATTTAGAATTTAGGCTTTCTGTGGTCAACTTATTAGCTGCTACAGTTGCTTCAAAGCTCTTTAACATAGCATCTGCACAATAGTAAACAATGCATGTTCATTTAGAAAGCAACAGTCCATTATCAAAGAGAGGAAAAAAAATAAAAAATAAGGAAGGATACATAACTTCCACTAGCAACTGTCCATGATCAAAGAGAAAAAGAAAAGAAAGAAAGGATCCTACAAGCACTAGAACCAAAATTTATTTATTTGGAATATTTTTTGCACTAGCAACAGTCAAAACAGCCCTACGAGGTGTGCCTTAAGCAACTAATTTCTGCTAGATCATGCCTTACTGACTCTCTTTTTCTCACTGAAAATATCCTTATCATCTCTATAAAAAGTTAGCTAAGCTAAAAGGTATGAAATTTTCATAAAGTCACCTTGATTTCCATCTCCCTGCAACGCTAAGAAAAATCAAAAAGTAAAGATAATAGGAAAAAAAGCTATTCAGGAACGTTATCAAGCATAATCAGGACTATACTGACGGATTGTTTTATTATTATTCATTATTTTTTTCCCTAACAATCAGTGCAGTGGAGAAACCATTGATCTCTCAAGCAACTCTAAAGGGCAGATCACTTCAACTCCAACATGAGCAAAATCATAACATATAGTTACAATATAAGTCAGACCAAGCAAAGGTGAAGGCAGGGTTGCCATTACTCAACACTTAGTAGCTTCTGAACTGACAAGTAGCAATTGACCAGATTTGATAGTTGGTGTGAAAAAATCATGACCATATTTATTTGAGATGAGGATGTCCTTCTAGTTTGACAAAAATGGCTAATGCATTCAAAGTCCAAACATAGTGATAATATGGCAAACATGCTTGACATGAAGCTTCTTTCTTACTTAAGGCATGCTTTAAACCATATTATATTTAATCAAAGTTGTTTAGAAGCATAACTTTCCACTTCTTCTTCTGTGATTAACATGAGATTCAAAGCACCAGAAGCCATAAAAGTTATCACACATTCAAGATAATCTATTAACCTGTAAATGATCAAGCTCAGTTTGAGATAATGTTATTTACCTTTTTTCTCAATGAGATTCGCATTTCTACACTGTTCCTCCAAGTAGATCCTATTCCTTTCCTCCTTTTCAAGTTTAAGCTCTTCTAGTTCCATTTCACCTACATTCATTATTCAAAGACGCATCAAAAGGTAAATTAAAGTCCCAAAAATAAACAATTACAGCGAACATTCTTCTTCTTCGGTATGAACAATCCTAGGCTATTGCTCCAACTAAGTCAATATACAGCTCCTGCTTTGTAAATGGCACTCAAAACATCACAGTATACATGAATAACTCAAATAATCCTGATTTGGTAAATTCAATAGCTTTTTGCGGAAAAGCTACCGCAAATGACTTACGAGTTCTGATGGTCTCCTCTGCAGAGCCTAACTTAAGAGACAAGTCATTCAGCTTTTGGTTCAAATTGTCAAAATCATTCGAGCTTGCCAACAATTTGCTTTCAAAGAACTCCTTTCCTTTTTCAGCTGCAGAAAAACTTACAAAAACTTATTACTTTCAATTGTCAGTAGCTGAGTCAAACACAAAATTCAGAGATCTTAGCTAGCATATTGCATACCATCCTGAACCTGACCAGCTAAATGCTGTAAAGTTTCAGTCAGTTGATCACACAGAGTCTTAGTTGAAGAGAACTTCGACTCTAATCCTTTCCAAAGTTTCTCATCCTCCTTCTGTTTTACTTTGAGCTTAGCATTCTCATTGAAGGCACTCTGCAACTTTTCCTCTAATGTGCCGATATTCTCCATCGATTTCTTCAGCTTACAATTCTAAATTAATTAAATTTTTTCAATCAAATCTCAGTTCCATTTATATATCATTTCAGCATCTTGTTCCCAAAAAGAAGGGCTTACTCATAATGGATATTAATAGTAATTAGACTAATTTTCATAAATTAGAAACTATTCACATTGTATGAGAAGAGAACAACGTAAATGAAACCATGCAAATACGACAACAGAATTCTTCATGAACGCCCAAAGATGTATGTTTGTATGTATGTATGTACTTATACATACATATGAAGAGATAGAAAAAAGAAGAGAGATTGAATAGTACCGCTATTTCCAGATCAGTTTTTGCCGAAGCTTGCTCTTTGATCAATTTCTCTGCAAACAAAAAGATCAGCCGCAAAAATTAGCTTTGCTTTTTGGAAAACAAAGCAAGTAACCTAAAATCGTCGATCCAAACCAGCAGTGAGCTTCAAATTGATGAAGCTCCCTGATGAACTAGAATCCGAAGATTGCCGCGAAGAGAACGACAGGTTCTTCGCGGATCCTGAAAACGATTTGAACTGATCCAAGCTCTTCATGCTTGGAAACCCTAGCTTATGCATCTTGAAATTGAAATTTGATAGCTGAAAAAGCCCTGTGAAATATTTGCTGGAAACTCCCCTCGCGCTCTGAAAATCTCTCGGCAGTTTAGAGAGAGTGGGAACGAGCAGTTGAAGTTTTGGGCGCCAAATGACTTCGAAATTTAATTATTTATATTTTATAGCGACTATGGCTAGCCAGTAACGGGAACGGCGGGCGTTAAAGAGTTTTTTGTTTTTCTGTCGTTTGAACGACACGTGATGTGCCATGTCGTCTAAATGAATTTAGTTGGCTTGCCTTTTTTTATTTTTGGTAAGTAGTTGGCTTGCCTTTTATTTTCAAAGAAAAAACTCCAAATTAGAAAATATTTTTCGAAAAACGCATTCTCAGCATCTGAATTATTTTGTTTTTCAGCAATTTCTATAAAATTCAATATTCAATTACTTTAATTCTCAAAAAAAAAATTCAATTACTTTACTTCTAGAATTCAAATTGAGTGCAAAAATAAAAATTTTGATGGACATGAAAAACGCGGTCAAATATACAAACATTTTAAATGCAATTCACACATTTAATTTATTTAAAAAAAAGTACATTTTCAAATTTAACAATTCTTACAAATTTTGGCATTAATTTTGTATAGTTCGATTCAAAACTCCATATTGAATCTCTTTACTTTTTAAAAACCCACATTGATTTCAAAGTAACATCCATCAAAATTGTTAAATTGGGCCTGAATTGAAAAAATAAAATAATTTAATATTAAAGTTTTAAACTACAGTAACCTAATACAAAAATTTGTAACGGTTCAAAAATCTAAAAATATGTTTTTCATTTGTTTTTTAACACATTAATACAAGTGTGGGACCAAATTTTAACTGCACGTGCATTTGACGAGCTTTTTATATCTATTAAAATTATCAAAATTGAATTTAATGTAAATAATTTGAAAAGTGAATAAATTCAATATTAAATTTTTGAAATACTTCAATGCAGAAAAATGTAATAGCAAAAGTGTATCTTTAATATTCTTTTTTCATTATGGATAATAAAAATTGAGAAAATAAATTAAGGGATAATAATACATATGTTGTAAGAAAAATGAAATTTTATTTCTCTTAGAAGTACCCTTTTTATCTAGCAAATTCACTATTTTTAGAAAACTTCTCAAAACATTTAGAATATTTGGCTCTAATATAAAGCGAGTTTAAAATTATTTTATCAAAAATAAAGGGCTTTTGAATTTCGTAGTAAATTTTCAATATTTTAATGAATATAAAAATTTGAAAAAAGTTCGAAATTTCATAATTCAGTTTCCAATATCATTTTAAAAATCTCAAAGTAGTTTATAATTCATACTAGGTGATTTAAAATTTATAGAATAGAATTGACTTGATTTGAATGTTATTAGAGTTTTGAATCAAATATTTTGGAGTAATTTTATTGATATTAAACATATTCGAAAAAGAAAAATAAGTTTTGGATAGAAAATGAATGATTTTAGAGCAATATTATAAATTTAACGAATTAAGATAACTCGCAATGATATGAGCATACATCGTCGAGTTCGGATCAAATCTGACCTAAATAACTTAAGATCCGAAATTTGCCTAAATTTCTAATTCGAACCGATTCTAAATATTTTTCGGAGCCCAACCGATCAACACGATTATTTTGAGGCCCGGCCTAAACAATCCAAAATTCTGTTTTATTAATAAAATAAAAATAAAGTGGAGGTTGATGTTTTTCACAGTAACCATTTGCAGCATCACTAAGAACCACGGACAAAACATTACTGGAAGTGCCACAATTTCCCAATTAAATGATTATGTACATGTAAAAGCAAAAGTTTCAACTAATTAAGATTACTGTCTTTGTTGACAATTGTGGCAAATTCACACAATTGTTGACTTTGTAGCTTACAAAAGTTGACAAATGAATTTGGCAACTTAAATTGAGAATCCCACATCGGGAATTCTATAGAAATGAGGAGGCTTGATCACTTATATAAGCAAGCTTCATTTGTTTAGTTTTCTTATCCCAAAATTGCCAATCTTTCTAAGGCAATTAGTAAATATTTCACTTGTATTATTTCTTTGAAATATTGAAATATAATATTAGTAGTGTCCGAGGACGTAGGCATAATTGGCCGAACCTCGTTAAATTCTAGTGTTCTTTATTTGTCTATTTAATAGCTATTGTCGGGTATATTGTTAGTGAATTATTTTGCTGTTAAATTACTTAGGAAAATTTTGTTTTGGGAATTTTACCTTGTGTGATTTTTCACTACAATCGTTTACGCTTTATTCACCTGCTTAATAGTGTTCGAGGTGAATTTGGTGGAAATCAACCCGAGTTTCCACAACAATTGGTATCAGAGCCTAGGTTCTTTCTTAGTATGCTCTATGGTTGCAGCGTAGGCTGATCTTCCACATCAGAAAAGATTTTTCCTTGGGCTATTGGCATTCCGCATCGACAGCTATTGAATAGTAATTGTAGCTGAAATGACAAATCCATCCACTTCTTCTTCGTCGTCCAATATGATGGCAAATGCAAGAGTTGCAGTGAAAATTTTTGATGGTACGGGTCATTTTGGCATGTGGCAAAGTGAGGTTCTAGACGCTCTCTTTCAGCAAGATCTAGACATTGCCCTTGAAAAAAAGAAACCAGATGATGTTGTGAGAAAAAATGGAAGAAACTTAATCGTTTGGCGTGTGGTACAATTCGATCGTGCCTTTCTAGAGAGTAAAAATATGCTTTCTCGAAAGAAATTTTTGCAAGTAAATTGATGAAGGTGCTGGAGGAAAAATTCTTGAAGAAAAGCAGTCAGAATAAGCTTCACATGAAGAAAAGACTGTTTCCTTTCAATTATGTTGCGGGTACCACAATAAATGATCACATCACTAGTTTTAATCAGTTAGTCGCCGATTTATTGAATTTGGATGTGACATTTGAAGATGAAGACCTGGCTTTGATGTTGTTGGGATCGCTTCCTGAGGAGTTTGAGTTTCTTGAAACGACTCTACTTCATGGGAAGGCTGCTATGACTCTCAGTGAAGTTTGTGCTGCCTTATATAGTTATGAACTGAGAAAGAAAGACAAGAAAGAAAGCACAAGTGGAGCTACAGAAGCTCTAGTAGTGAGAGGTCGGTTGCAGAGCCAGACTAGAGGAAAGAAAGGAAGATCGAAGTCGAGGCCCAAATTGGGCAAAGACGAATGTGCCTTTTGTCGAGAAAAAGGGCATTGGAAGAAAAATTATCCTAAGCTGAAGTATAAGGGCAAACCTGATAAGGGAAAGGCTATTGCAGATTCAAATGTAGCTGAGTGTAATGATGAAGACTCAGATTTCTCACTTGCTGTTACATCATCAACGAGCTCTTCTAGTGTATGGCTGCTTGATTCAGGTTGCAGTCATCATATGTGTCCCAATCGAGATTGGTTCTATGAATTTAGAGAAATAGAAGATGGAGTTGTTTATATAGCAAATGATGCCTCTCTCAACACACGTGGGATTAGTTCCATTCGGTTGAAAAACCATGATAGATCAATCAGAATCTTGAAGGATGTTCGTTATGTGCCCAGTTTGTCAAAAAATTTCATTTTCGTGGGAGCTCTAGAAGAAAAGGGTTTCGAGGTACGAGCAAAAGGCGGAGCAATGAAGATAATTTCTTGTGCACTTGTGGTGTTGAAGGGAATTCGAAAGAATAATAGATTGTACCACTATCAAGGTACTACTGTTATTGGCACAACAGTAGTAGCTTGTACTGGTAAAAAGAAGTCAGAAGCAACCAGGTTATGGCATATGCGCTTGGGGCATGCAGGTGCAAAATCCTTGAATCTCCTGGTGAAACAAGGATTATTGAAAAGAGTTCAGACTTGCAAATTGGATTTTTGCGAGCATTGTGTCAAAGGGAAAAAAGACAAGGGTGAAATTTAGAATAGCAATCCACGATACCAAAGGTATTTTGGATTATGTTCATTCTGATGTGTGGGGACCTTCCAAGACGACTTCTTTGGGAGGAAAACACTATTATGTGACCTTTGTTGATGATTTTTCCCAGAGAGTTTGGGTGTATACTATGAAGACTAAGGATGAAGTGCTAGGAGTTTTCCTTAAATGGAAAAAGATGATGGAAACTCAAACAGGCCGAAGGATCAAGCATCTCCGTACAGATAATGGCGGGGAATACAGGAGTGATCCATTTATGAAGGTGTGTGAAGATGAAGGCATTATCAGACACTTCACAGTCAGAAATACACCACAACAGAATGGGGTGGCAGAACGTATGAACCGAACATTGCTGGAGAAAGTTCGGTGTATATTGTCCAATGCTGGGTTGGGCAGAGAATTTTGGGCTGAAGCTATTACATGTTCTTGTCATCTCATTAATCGCCTACCATCTAGTGCTATCGGTGGTAAAACGCCATTGAAAAAATGGTTTGGAAAACCTGCGACAGATTATAATTCCTTACATGTGTTTGGTTCCACTGCATACTATCACATTAAGGAATCGAAGTTGGATCCACGTACAAAGAAAGCAATTTTCATGGGGATCACCTCTGGTGTGAAAGGATATCGACTTTGGTGTCCAGAATCAAAGAAAATAATCTTCAGCAGGGATGTTACCTTTGATGAATCTACCATGTTGAGAAAGGTGACAAATGAAAGTGTTGAGCAAACAGATGGTACTCCAAAACAGGTGGAGTTTGAAAGGAAAACTGTTATCCCAGCAAATGATGAAGCAGATGCATAAACTCCTATAGTAGATGAGGAGTCAGATGAAGAAGAGGTTTTAACCCAAGAACCTCCACAGCAACCTGAATCAATTGCATTAAGTAAGCCAAAAAGGACAATCAAAAAGCCTGCTCGCTATGTTGATATGGTGGCTTACGCATTCCAAATTGCAACGGATGACATTCCTACCACTTATAATGAAGCAGTCAAAAGTTCAGAAGTAAAAAAGTGGAGGAAAGCCATGAATGATGAAATGCAGTCCCTTCATAAGAATCAGACGTGGGAGTTAGCTACTCTGCCGAAGGGAAAGAAGGCAATTGGGTGCAAATGGGTATATGCAAAGAAATATGGATTTCCTGACAAAGATGATGTGCGCTACAAAGCAAGGCTGGTGGCTAAAGGCTATGCTCAGACGGAGGGAATTGACTATAATGAAGTTTTTTCTCCAGTTGTAAAACATTCATCCATTCGAATTTTGTTGGCTTTGGTAGCACAATTGGATATGGAACTAGTTCAGTTGGATGTGAAAACTGCATTTTTACATGGAGACTTGGAGGAGGAAATTTATATGGTTCAGCCCGAAGGATTTAAAGTTGCTGGAAAAGAGAACATGGTGTGCAAGCTTGAAAAATCACTGTACGGATTGAAGCAATCTCCGAGGCAGTGGTACAAACGATTCGACAAGTTTATGATAGGGCAAAAGTATACAAGAAGCAAATATGATCATTGTGTATATTTACGCAAGCTACAAGACGGATCCTACATATATCTTCTTCTTTATGTTGATGATATGTTGATAGCTTCCAAGAGTATGACAAAGATTGGGAAGTTGAAGACTCAGCTGAACAGGGAGTTCGAAATGAAGGATCTAGGTGAAGCCAAGAAGATTCTCGGTATGGAAATAAGCAGAGATAGGGAATTGGGGAGACTTTGTTTGACTCAGAAACAATATCTGAGAAAGGTGCTAAAGCGTTTTGGTATGAATGAAAAGTCAAAACCTGTTAGTACTCCTCTTACTCCTCATTTCAAGCTCAGTGCATCTTTGTCTCCAAAGAATGAAGCAGAACGAGAATATATGGCAAAAGTACCGTATGCAAATACTGTTGGTAGCTTGATGTATGCTATGGTGTGTAAAAGGCCCGATATTTCACAGGCAGTTGGGGTTGTGAGCAGGTATATGCATGATCCGGGAAAGGAACATTGGCAAGCTGTGAAATGGATTCTGCGGTACATTCTGAACACCGTAGATGTTGGTTTGGTATTTCAGCGAGATGATCAAGATGGTCAATATGTAGTTGGATATTGTGATTCCGACTATGCTAGTGATTTGGACAAACGGCGATCAACTACTGGTTATGTGTTTACTCTTGCGAAGGCACCAGTTAGTTGGAAGTCTACTTTGCAGTCAACAGTTGCTTTGTCCACTACGGAGGCAGAGTATATGGCAGTTATAGAGGCTGTGAAGGAGGCAATTTGGCTTCAAGGGTTGCTTGGTGAATTAGGGGTTCAACAGAAGCACATCAAAGTGCATTGTGATAGTCAGAGTGCTATTCATTTGGCAAAAAACCAAGTTTAACATGCAAGGACGAAGCATATCGATGTTCGTTATCACTTTGTACGAGAGGTTCTGGAAGAAGGTGTAGTAACAATCCAGAAGATTAGGACCACTGATAATCCGGCTGATATGTTCACAAAAGTGGTGACTGCGGTCAAGTTGCAACATTGCTTGGACTTGATCAACATTGTTAAAAGTTGAAGTTGTGCGCTTTGAAGCGCATTTGGTGACACTACTAAAGTTGAATTTTGTGAGAGATTTCAAGAAGTAGAATTTGCCAAGGTGGAGATTTGTTGACAATTGTGGCAAATTCACACAATTGTTGACTTTGTAGCTTACAAAAGTTGACAAATGAATTTGGCAACTTAAATTGAGAATCCCACATCGGGAATTCTATAGAAATGAGGAGGCTTGATCACTTATATAAGCAAGCTTCATTTGTTTAGTTTTCTCATCCCAAAATTGCCAATCTTTCTAAGGCAATTAGTAAATATTTCACTTGTATTATTTCTTTGAAATAGTGAAATATAATATTAGTAGTGTCCGAGGACGTAGGCATAATTGGCCGAACCTCATTAAATTCTGGTGTTCTTTATTTGTCTATTTAATAGCTATTGTCGGGTATATTGTTAGTGAATTATTGTGCTGTTAAATTACTTAGGAAAATTCTGTTTTGGAAATTTTATCTTGTGTGATTTTTCAGTACAATCGTTTACGCTTTATTCACCTGCTCAATAGTGTTCGAGGTGAATTTGGTGGAAATCAACCCAAGTTTCCACAACAGTCTTATCAAATTTATCCCAAAGTTTTCAAGCATTTATCTAATAATGATATATACCCAGAAAGAAAACAGTATTTCCAGAAAGAAAGCAGAGAGGCTTCCTATTCCTCTCTAAATGCTTCCTAATTGCAACAGCCTTCTTGATGAGATGATACAAATCCTCAGGAATCTCAAGGGCAAGACCTATAAAGACGATGAAAAAAATTATCAATAGCAAAATATAAATTAAATTCAACAAAATTGTGTATAACCAGGAATCTCAAGGGCGAGACCTATACAATGGTTAAAGGAGATTTTTTAATGGGAAAATTTGACAAAATAACAAATCAGATCAAATTTGAGGCATCCTCAGATGGAGGATGCAATGTCAAATAAAACAGCAACTATTATACTATTGGTGACCATCAATAAAGTCATTTCTGACTTTATCGGGAGGTACGCCGGGCACTGTGCATATTGTCCGTTTTGGGCCGGAGCTCTTACGGCTTTGTTTCTGGGCCTTTGACCCAAAACGCGTGTACAGGGGAAGTGAGTTCATGGTCTTATAAGGACCACTTTAACCTTTTCGCCAGCCGATGTGTGATTCATGATAGCATTGCTATCACTATTTTCCCTTCCGAGAGAGGGCTACGGCGCTGGCCGCTTATGGGACTGGCCGCTTCGGGCGCTGCCGTTCGGACGTTGGCCTCGGCTCTCAATGAAAGCACTAAATGATAAAGTCATTTCTGACTTTATCGGGAGGTACGCCGAACACTGTGCATATTGTCCGCTTTGGGTCAGAGCTCTCACGACTTTGTTTCTGGGCCTTTGACCCAAAACACGTGTACAGGGGAAGGGAGTCCATGGTCTTATAAGGACCACTTCAACCTTTTCGCCAGCCGATGTGCGATTCATGATAGCATTGCTATCACTAAGTGATAACACAGCAAATATCATTTGCTGTAAGGCCCATTAAGCCGGCCCACTTAACTGGCAAGACCCAAGACCTAACAACCAAGAGTAGCAGACACGAGTTTCTAGGCAGCGCACACGCCCGATCGGCTGATGTGACTGGCTGACACAAGGCAGCGCCCATGCCTACCACCTGCTCCATTTCATGTCGCCGAATACCTATTCTGACAGCCAGTAATAACTCTCCAGGCACTCAAGTGCCCCCCAATCATTTCATATAAATAGCACAGCCAACGATAGCACAAAGTATTAAATTCTAAATATTCTCTCTCTAAGCTACTAACTTAAGTTTCGGAGTGCTCACGCCTGATCCGACCGGGCTCTTCTTATTGCAGGGTCTTCTCAACCGATCGGACCGCCTTCTCTTCTTCAGATAAAGACATTTTTGGCTTTATCATTTGGTGCTTTCGTTGAGAGTCGAGGGTCAGCGCCCGATCGGCAGCGCCCAAAGAGGCCAGTCCCGACAAGCGGCCAGCGCCCGAAAACGGCCTCTCGGGCGGGGGAATAGTGATAGTAATGCTATTATGAATCCCACATCGGCTGGCGAATAGGTTGAAGTGGTCCTTATAAGGCCATGAACTCCCTTTCCCTTTACACGTGTTTTGGGTCAAAGGCCTATAATCAAATCCGTGAGGGCTCCGGCCCAAAGCGGACAATATGTACAGTGCCCGGCTTACTTCCCGATAAAGTCAGAAATGGCTTTATCATTGAAATCAAATATGAAGAAATTAAGGCTGGAGAATTCACTGGCGACAGGCGGAGATCGACAGATAGGGATAGGCTAGTTTTAGGGATTCCGGACTAGAAGTGAAAGAAAGAGAACAGAGGCGAGGAACAAATATGAAATATCCCTATTTTTGTAGGTGTTTTTACTAATTCGGTCGTGTCTGATTCAGATAGGTTTCCACCCGATCCGACCCAAATTAGTCATTATTTTCCAACCTGGCTCAATTCAAACAATCCTAACAATTATATCTGAATATAATTTTCGGGTTTGATTTTTTGGATCGGAAGCAGTAAAATGATAGTAAAAAAATTTAATATGTAATTTTTAAAATTAAGGGATTCAATTAGAAAAAGTTAAATAATTCATGGACCTAAATATGAATTTTTACTAAAATAAATAAAATTATCAACATTAATTTCTTCATTTTAGAATTAAAAAATAATAAACATTATTTGAATTTGTTAGCAAAATTCAATCAGCTTTATTATGAAGCACGTGAAATGCCACATTTAAAATTTTATTATGAATCATACATTTTTTTTTCATAAAGGCGACAGAAAAATAGAAATTCTAACAATGAAGTCTTTTAGTGTAATTATTAGATTTATTTATAGAAAAAAAATGAAAAAGTAGGAGTTGAATTTTGAGATCTTTTATTATATAGAAATTAATTTTATAGCTCAAATATCTAATAAATGAATAATTGTTAAATTAAACTCAAAGGAAATTATAATTTAATTTATTGATAGATCTAGAAATTCTTTATTGTTACTTTTTTACCAAAGATAGATCTAGAAATTCACACATATTAAAAGGAGAAAAAAGTGAAACATTTTACTTGAGTCAGGAAAATAGGAAATGATAGTTAGGCTTGAGGCTTTAGCAATTCTGCTTTAAGGCCCACCCACTTATTTGCTAGGACCGACTGACTAAATCCATTAAGAGCTAAAGCAAATAAATTAATTAACTAAAAAGAAAAATATTTAAGGAAAAGAAACGAAAATCAAAATAAAAGAAATCGAAAGAATAAAATATAAAAAATGAGGGAGAGAGGGAGAGAGAGGAAAAAAAAAAAACCGGCTCCATATATACCTCACTCGAGGACGGAATTTTGCTTTGTGCGGCGATGGAAGCCAAGCCAGAGCCAGAGCCAAAGCCGAATCTGCTATGTTCTTCTTCCTTCTCATTCTCTTATAATCAACCCTCTAATTTTCCACTGCCATTACCATTCAAACTTTCACTTCTCTGAAACTAAAATCCCTATTAACCTTAAAGTTTTTCCAGACACCTTATTTCTCTCTTATAATGCCAGGATTTGAAGTTTGGTCGAGAAACTCGTTTTCCAAAGGCCAATTTCGATTTCCATTTTCGGTCGATTTAAATCCGACCGATAGCTCATTTACATATGGTGGCTTGTTTCTCGAACCAACCATCTCTTCTTCTTTTGTTAGTCTTATTTCTTTTCGAAGTAGTTCAATTTGTGTTTCGAATTTGGTTTTTTCTTGTAAAAACACAGAGTTTAGGTTATTTAGGAGAGAAAGGAATAGTCAAGTGGCGGTTGCTGGTCTCTTTTTGTCAGTGAGCTTGGGAAATGATGAACCTGGGCTTTTGCAAGCATCGAAGACGTGTCTGGTGCAGAATGGCGATGACAAGAGCGGCGTTGAGGAGGAAAATTTGCTCAGCGGAGGTAATGTTGTTTTGGAGGGGAGAAAGAAGCGGAAGGTTATTGTACGAGGACGACGTGCTGCAATGAACACCACCAAGCATTTGTGGGCTGGAGCTATTGCTGCGATGGTTTCAAGGTCTGTGCCTTGGCTTTTTTTTTTTAAAAAAAATTGTTGGAACTTATCTTTTCCTGCTGCTTCTATACTTATTTGTTCCCATGTACTTATAGGTTATTTTATTTTTGCACAATTGTTTAGAATTTCAACTTTGTAGTTCTTGGATTTGTTGGTTTCTCTCGTTTCTGAGTACAAAACTGGATTGATAATTATGACTTAGATTAATAATACTCCTGTGTTTTAGCTAGGAATGTGAGGCTGCACTCTGCAGTATTAAGTACAAAGGGATATGTCAATTTATTTGCTTCTTCTTCTTCTTCTTCTTTCTTTCTTTCTTTCTTCTTTCTTTCTTTTTTTTTTTTTTTCTCAAATATATTCTCCACCAACATTGTTATAGTTCGTAAACTAATTTAAAATGCATTCTGGTTTAGGCATTTGATATGAAAAATGAGTTTGTGAGAAGCATATGCTGTTTTTTAATTACTATGGTATGGAGAGCTCTTAAAGCAGTTTTAGGATATTGATTTAGTTACTGTTTTAGATTGCTTCATTTTGTTGCTAAGCAAAAAATGTTGTATCAGAACATTTGTTGCTCCCTTGGAGAGATTAAAGCTGGAATATATGGTTCGTGGTGAGCAAAAACATATAATTGAGCTCATTAAGACAATCGCAACTACTCAAGGATTGAGAGGCTTTTGGAAGGGGAACCTTGTCAACATTCTCCGTACAGCCCCTTTTAAAGCAGTCAATTTTTGTGCGTATGATACATATAGGAAACAATTGCTCAAATTCTCAGGAAATGAGGAAACTACAAATTTTGAGAGGTTCATTGCTGGTGCTGCAGCTGGAGTTACTGCTACCATTCTCTGCATACCACTTGACACTGTATGTGAAAATTGATTCTGCACACTTTATAGTTTTCTTTACTCTCAGACATGGTTTCCTGTAAAAGAAGTAGAATAATGCTCACCTATATGCTGTAGCATGATATGCTGGCCCAACTTCTAGATTACATTTCATTTTCAGCATATTATATTATCTATTTCATGGTTTTAGCGCTGATTTCTTGAGGATTTTACCCGACTGGTTGTCAAAATTATCTAACCAAGAATAATCTCAAGTGTCAAACTGCAATTGGAAGTGACCGGTCTTTTCTCCCCCAACATATTCTTCATTTTTATTCAAGGCCATTTAGTTTATATATGTTACCTACAGTTAGAATGTGGTTTGAAATTTTCCATGGATTAAATAGATAAGTTGTGTAGCTGAAATAAAGTGGATCCCTTGATATTCTGTCTATTTCGGAAAATAAACTCAAAACTTAGGCTCTTCCGGATCAACAACGTTTTACAGTAGACTTAGGTTGGATAGTTGCACGTTCCATGGATCTTTGTTGATGTATGTATTTTATTTTGCATCTGGGCCACTCTATTATCCACCCTTTAAATTTCACATACTTTGGTGAGTGTTAGCTATCAGTTTGGAATGGTAGTATGGCTCAATTAATGATGTAACCAACAGTTAGGATTCTTAAAAAAGAACTGTTCTATGTGGTTGCAATTTGGCAATGTCATACTGACACTTAAAGAAACCAAATAACTTAGAATCATCAAATAGACATCTCACCTTAAAGAATTTGGACTAATGTGTTTCAGTATCACTTGATCCTTTGTATCTTTAAGGAAGAAAACATATATTTTGCCCTACTCATAAGGTAATGGCGAATAATCCTTGTAACAATCCCCAACTAGTTTGAAAGAGGTGCTTTATTTGAGTTGGTTGAGTAGAAAATAAGATAAAAGGTGGTAGAGAATCAAGTGGTTCGTGCTTGCTGCATTCACTTTGCTACTCATAATTGATTTTCATTTTTTTTTCTTCTGAATAAATCATCATTTCATCAATGTATCTCCCAGATCAGGACCAAGCTTGTCGCTCCTGGTGGAGAAGCTTTGGGTGGGGTCATTGGTGCTTTTCACCATATGATCCGAACTGAAGGTTTCTTTTCGCTTTACAAGGGTCTGGTGCCATCTATCATAAGCATGGCACCTTCAGGGGCAGTTTTCTATGGTGTGTATGATATACTGAAGTCTGCTTATCTGCATTCACCTGAAGGAAGGAAAAGAATAGAGAATATGGAACAACATGGAAAGGAATTGAATGCTTTAGACCAGCTAGAGTTGGGACCTATTAGGACATTACTATATGGGGCTATTGCTGGTGCTTGTGCAGAAGCTGCTACTTACCCCTTTGAAGTTGTGAGGAGACAACTCCAACTGCAAGTCCGATCTTCTAAAATGAGTGCAGTTGGAACCTGTGTCAAGATTGTTGAGCAAGGAGGAATTTCAGCTCTGTATGCAGGACTCATTCCCAGCTTACTGCAGGTTTGTGGACAAATTATCTGCTTTTGTAGTAATATTTGATATGAGGTTTTGAACTGCAAAATCGGGATTATATTGTGGAAAATCTATATTGCCACCTAGGGGCTAGTTAAGGTGGTTAGGAAATGAGGATTTAGGTAGAGACCAGTAAGATTGATGGTTTATGCTCTAGTGCTCTCAACTTATACAACCAACAAAAAGGAAAGCAAGCAAAGATGAAAATATAATGGATCAGTAAATCTGAGTTTAACTGGATTTATTATATTGACGTAGGTTGAAATGTTTGTCCATGTTTAACTTCACATCTGTGCCATATCATATGCAATGTTATTGTTCGAATACTATGTGATCTCTGCATCAAGCTCTTGCCCCAGTTTGGTTTTCCCTCTGGAGTCCAAAGCCTTGGCATCTTTCTTACAGAACTAATATCCCATTTGGTGGAATTTCTTATACTTGATTGATAACAAATATTGTTTATCTTAATTTGAGGTTGACAAGGTTCTGCATATTGCTTCCATAAGTTTGGCAGTCAGGTTCAGTTCATTTTTCTGATAGCTTAATATTTTGCCCCAGGTACTTCCTTCAGCAGCAATAAGTTACTTTGTCTATGAGTTCATGAAGATTGTTCTCAAAGTAGAATGAACAATGAACACTGAAAGTAACCGGTAGGAAGTTGTACAGTGACTCAGATGAGCACAGGATATAATCAAAATGGTAGGAGTTATTGTTTACACTTGACAAATATCATCGATTTTCATCACATTCACCTACCTTCAAAATGGGGAAATAAACAGCTTTTTCAAAATCTCTAGTCTTCTTTGCTTGTAGAAATTCAGTTTACTCTGTTTAGTCACTGTCCAATTTTCACTTTCCAACTTTGTGTTACTGATGCATTTGCGGGTAAGCAGTATGTCGTACATGGGAAGGAAGAAAATCAGAAATGGAACAAGCAAGGCGTGATTTAGGCCTAAATGTTTGCATTCCCATTTGCTGGAAAATAATTATCAGCTTAAATAATACTTTCCTGTGTATTAGAATTCCTACATAGGATTTCTATTGTCTTGTTTATTTCCTTTCCTTGACATAATATGATCATGTCTTCTAGTCTGTCTACTCAAGAGAGGTATTATTCATGAAACAAGAATAATGGTAAAAACCCTTTATTTGGACCGATTTCTGTGTTAACCATTCAGTGACTCTATCACAAATTTTACTCGGGACTGTTGACAGTTTGTTGCTGATGATTTTGATTGAAATATGAAAATCATTGCCTGGTACAATGTCATGCTGCTTTCAATTCAAGTTTGCTTGGCGAGTCCAAGCGTTTTATAAAGATCTTATTAGTTTGTATCTTATCTCTCAACTTAAACCGATATGGGATATGAACACGGAAAGTCCGAAAGAATCAATACGGGCTTTTAATTGGATCCTTGTTGTTGTATTGGCATGGGACTTCGTCATCCACGGGATTCATTTGCTGCTGTGTCAGATTAACTTTTGCTTTAGCAAATATGCAGCCTCTATTCCCCAGATTATAGCAGTAGCTGGTTATTAAGTATTGAAAATATGGCTTGATTCTATCAAACAAGAAGAAAAGATAGTGCCCACAGAATTATGGGGGATTGGCGTCTGTGGTGCCAGGCGGAGATTTAGCATGCCACTTTATGTGTATTTATAATGGGTTCTCAACCTAAAGAACCTTCTTTTGGAAAAAAAAAATGATTACCCTTTTTAACAAAATTTAGCAGTACAGGGGGGCCCGTCGCACGTTCTGCATTGAAATATTGGTATTGACAAAAAAAATGAAATAAATTAATAGTAACATCAAAACTTAGCCGCACAATTATTTGAATTTTTATAGCAAATCACATTCTTAACAATTAAGTTCCAAAACTTTTTATTATATTAAAAAAAAAAAAAGTTTCAAAACTTTTTAAAGTGCTAAAATGACCTGTTCACCTTATAATTACGTTATTCCTTCCTTCATCCTATTAGAAAGTGCGGAAAAAAAAGTCAACTAAAATGGTACAAGAATATTAAAAGCAAGCTCGGAATTGATGCAGATTTGAGATTTAAGGTTTAATATTTCTTCTTAAAAAAAATCAATTAAAACTTAAAAGAAGCCTTTCTAAACCCAAAAACGAAAAATATGAAATTCTCAACAAGTGATTATTTTTTTTTTATTTACTTTCTTTAGTTTGTGCACATATACTCTATATTTTTTACAAAAACAAAAAAATCAAATTAGATTCGTTTACTTAGATTCAATTTGATAATATAATCTAATTTATTATGGTCTAATTGCTTTAGTAAATTCAGTATTTCATTTACATATCACCTTATATGTTGAAACTTTAAAATATGAAACAGTTTCATTTGAGGTGACAAAAATTGACTTAGAGGGTGTTTGGCATTGTTTTTGGAAGGCTAAAAAACTGCTTTTTTTGATAAAAATCTGATTATGAGACAAAAATAAGTGTTTGGTAAATGCTGATTTTAGAAAAATTAATTTTCTGAAAAATGAAAAAATCTGCTTTTCAGATAAACTGCAAATTGAAATTTTTCAGAAAAACTGATTTTCAGCTTTTAAAGATAGCAGATTTAATTTTTTTTAGATAAAAATATCTTTTATTTTATTTCATTATGATAAATAAGTGAAAATTATTATTATTATTTATTAGATTTTGAATATAATATATTAAAATTTATATATATATCATTTTTTATTTTTTTATTCAAAAAAATTATTTTTAATTATATCATTTACCAAATAGTTGACCACTGTTTTTTATTTTATAAATTATTTTAAATTTTATTTATCAAACAGTCATTTATTTTTCGATATATAAATTTTTAAAATATAATTTTTTTTAATAAAAAAATTGTTTTTATAAGTTTTATCAAACTTGCAACTTGACTTTTTAGTAGTTAGTTACGAGTTAGTTTGTGACAATTCAATCTTAAATTCCTAATTAATCAAAATGAAAATGCAACCTTGCAGCAGGTCAACATTCCAGAGAGGGTAACAACGCAGTGAACTAACTTCACACGTGTTACTATTACGCTCGCTTTTCTATACAGCGAAGCCCCACTCTTCCCGATATTCATCTCTTCTTTCAAAAACCAATTCCCACCAAGTTTTCTCTTGCCCACGAATTATCCTCTTCCTTCCATTTGGCATCTATTCAATTCCTTACCCAACATATGTCGCCGCCCGCCGACGGAACCACCTCCTGTTCCGGCCAGAATGGCGGCATCCATGGCGACGATGACAAATACTGCTTTGATCCTCGATGTACGCATTGCTCGAGATCTGATCCTCCTTCATGCTCTAATTATTGTTCTTTGTTAGGATTTGATTCGATTCCATTAAAGGACTCCGAAAAGCTATGGAGAGTTATTACTGCTTCGGTTAAAGGATTCTCAATTGGCGCTGGCCTTAAAGGAGGTCTCTCTCTGTTTGCAGTTCTCGCTAAGCTGCTTCGAAGTAGATCATCCCGTTTCTCGAGGTGAAAATCGTTTGTTATGCTAAATTTTATATTTCCTTGCCTTTTATTAGCTTTTAAATATTAATTCGGAATATGTTTTCAGGAAAGTTGAGGCGTTTACAAATAGTGAATCGATTGCTTTAGCTCTTAAGGAGACTCTAAGATACGGTTTGTTTCTTGGGACGTTCGCTGGCACATTTGTTTCTGTGGATGAAATTATTGCTTCTTTGGGAGGCCACCGTAGGTAGCTATTAATCATGCTTTTCTGTTCTCCACTTGCTCATTTTCCATTTTTGGAATTTTTATTACTGAGTCGATTGCTTTGAAATTATGAGAATTGGAGTCTTATTGGAAAACGTTCGTTGTAATAGGACTGCGAAGTGGAGAGCTTTATTTGCAGGATTAATTGCTGGGCCTTCTATGCTTCTTACGGGTCCAAACACGCAGCATACGAGCTTGGCAATATACATACTTATGCGCGCTGCTGTGTTGGCTTCACGTTGCGGGATTAAAAGCAAACGGTTTGGGAAATACTGTAAACCTCTTACTTGGAAGCATGGTGACATATTCCTCATGTGTCTTTCTTCTTCTCAAATTTTGTATGTATCCCTCTTTGCTCAACCAAATTTTGAATTGTTGTTATTGAAGGCTATGGTTCAAAAGCTGCTGTTACATACATACATATACATCTACACATACATAGATACATATACACGTAGGCACATACATACATACATAGAAGATGCAAGGCAGCTGTTGCTTGATTCATGTTGATTGTTGTCTGTGTTTATTTAATTAAAATCTGGCAGGTTTATTGTCTGATTCTACTCTTGAAGCCAGAAGCAAAGGACAACTAGCATTAAAGAAGTTGTCTTAAAATCTGTATGCTACAGTGAATAAATAATAAATATGCAATGCAAGTAGGCTAACATGTTTTTATTTGTGTTTAACTTAACCTTAATTTGTATAATAATCTTTATCTTTTTGCATACATGGGGCTTAATAGGCTCTTGCAGTGACTTGAAAAGTAGAGTTAAAAGGAAAATAATCTTGCTATTGCTTAGTTCGTGAAGGTTTTAGATGAGTAGATCATTTTCAATGTTGTATCCATGACACTTTGTACTTTAAATCAATTGTTTCTGCACTGATATAGCAGGTGCAAATTTATGCTCTGGTTACTTCATCCTTTAATTTCTTAACAGAGAGAGAATATCCTTATTTCTTTGAGTATTGCTTAAGTGGGCATATTCATTTTCCAGGTCAGCTTACATTTTGAAGCAAGACAGTTTGGCTCCATCATATAAGTCCTTCCTCAATAAACATGGTGGAAAGGATCCTGTTATCTTGCAAGGAGTGAAGGAGATAGCAAGTGGGTTGCCTTTTACAAATTTGGATTTGATAGAGAAACATTACAAATCTATTGGTGTTGACATCAAACTTGATCCAAAAATGAAAATCCCTTGCACGGTATGATTATGTTTGTTTTCAGTATTTTTTTCGAACTCCAAATTTAATAAATTCATAAAATAATAGTATTATGTTAGCACATATTGGATCCTTGAGCTATCACCTTTTCTTTTTGTTTCGAGTCTCTACTTGGACCCGATTCTGTGGATTGATTTATTAATTGTATGTATACATAGTTCTTAATTTTTTTCATTTGCTATATTGCATTTGTGGCATTAGCTTTCCACCTACTAGATATTTTGAGATTGCAAAAGAATTTGATGCTTCAAGATTCACCACTGGTTATTATTTGCATTCATCATGTTGCAGATAAATTCTTAAATATCTAGCTTGGGCATTGCAAATATTGTTCAAATTGTATCACTTTAATTTTGTTCATGGCAGTATTGTATCTCTAAGAACTAAGACTTTTGAAATTTTCTGCAGATTATACATGGAAATGAGTCATGCAGTTCACATGTTATGTCATTTTTCGTTCATGCATATAAAAGAGCACTCCGAGTATATCTTCCTGTGTATTTGATTCCTGCATTAATAGTTCATCGGAAGGGCCTCATGAAAAGGTAATAAAGCAGCAAAATAGATTGTTCGTTCTTTTGCCACATGAAGACATAATATGATCATTCTTGCTTTCTGCTTGAAATTGCTTTTGGATTCTTTGGACCCAAGGGAATCGGAATTTAGAGTTATTAGCAAAATAGGTGAACACAGTATTTAGGCGTGTTTTCACTGTATGCTGAATACTCAATTATGCAAGACTACTTTATTCTTTTCAACAGGCACTGATGCAACAAAGCAGTATTTAATGAAAAGATGGGTAGTTAGACTAGAAATTTTATGATATTTTCAGCATGCTTTTTCTGAGATATCAGTCTCTAATTCAGCATGTTTTTTCTGAGATATCAGTCTCTAACTGTATGGACAAGATTGACAACTCCATTTCTTAAAGTGTGCCCATTTCAAAGGATGGTTGCTTCTTACAAGTTGGTCTGACTACCAAGAATCTGATTTATGTTTGGTTTCTTTGATTGCACATTTGCCATATTTTCTTTCCATTTTCTTTGTTCTTTAAAATTCCTGCTTCCTTGATATTCTCCTGATTTGAGCTACTATGGAAATGATTGCCATATTATTGATCTATCTCGCCAGATATGCATTGGTTTCACATGCTTTTTTTTTTCCCCTTCCATCCTTTGCAGGCCTTACAGTATACTGGGGAAGGGTCTTTTCGGCACTGCTAGATCAAGCTTGTTTCTGTCTATATATTGTTCATCTGCCTGGTTAGTGCTTATTTGTACAGTACTTGTTGTATGGAATCATAGATATTGTTCCCTGCTAAGGTCTACATTTTATTTCTTTACTTGTTCATGATGCTGTGTGCAACTCTTTTGGTGCTCTAAGATCATGAGGACCAACTCCATGCGGATAGGAGAAATAAATTAATCGTCATGGTGTATATTTGTTGTGGTTTAAAGTTAGATTGTGTCCTATGCCTCTGCTTTTATTCTGGCAGTACAGAACAATGATCTGCAGTGACAAACACTTAGCTATTTTCTGCAGAAGGAATAACAATCACAAAAATAGAGAAAATTATGTTAAATTTAATTACTGCTGGTCTTCACAAAATTTTATCTAATCATACATGAAATGTTTTAATAAGGTCATGTTTTGTGTAAGCAATTATTTTTCGTTCTTCATCAGGCTGTGGACGTGTGTGCTGTTTAGAATTTTCAGGACATGTAACATCCCTATGGTGGCAATGGGAACGGTATAGCAAATGCAGCAATATATTATTTTATTTAGTCCATGAAAATGTAACATCATTTTATAATAACATTTGGTTTCTTTCCCAGTTTCCAACTGGCCTTGCTCTAGCAATTGAGAAGAAAAGCAGACGAATTGAGATATCACTCTATTGCCTTGCGCGTGCAATTGAGAGCTTCTTCACATCTCTGGCGGATATTGGATATTTGCCACAGTCGAAGAATCTGAAGAGGGCAGATGTATTGATTTTTAGTATCTCAACAGCTATAATTATGCATTGCTATGCACAGGAGAGAGAAGTGTTTCGATCCAAGTACCTTAATGTTCTTGATTGGGTGTTTGGTGTGCCTCCTACCCCCGGCGAAACGCCTCGACTAAAGGACAGGTGAAAGTTTTGACAAATAGGAATTATTTGAAGCTTCAAGTTCATTTCAAGCTTCCATTTTTTTATAAAGTGTTTATGGCAATTGTTTGTACCATATATTGTTGTTTTTTACGATCTTAGGTTACTGTATTCCTCGCAATACGGTCATGTTTTTGATGAGTATGAATTTTGTTAAGAGTTAAAAAGAGATATATATGCATCGAAGCGATTAGTAGTTAATAGATTGTTTTGAACTTCGAATTGGGACTTTTTTCCTCCAACAGTAAGCATCAGCAGCTAAAGCTGCATGCAGAAAAGAGGATTAAAGTCCAAGTCCCGAGAAAACGAATTAGACATAGAATCATTGATTTTGCTACGAGATGAGCCGATGAGCCACAGAATTCACAGATCGCTTAAAACAAATAGTAGGAAAGTCTCTACTAAGCTTAAGATAATCATTGATAATTAAACCCAAGATCTGATATGAGAAACTCTGCGTTTTGCAATGCCTGCACAACAATAAGAGCATCAGATTGAATTATCACAATAGACCAGCCTTTTGCCTTTATCCAACAATTTAACGCTTCTCGAATCGCGAAAGCTTCTGCAACCGATGGCTCCACACTACCTTGAAAAGATCTGCACATGGCTGCGAAGAAAGAATCTGAATCATCACGGAGAACCGCTCCCACACTAAACTGATTTGAATCATGAAGCAAGGAAACATCAGTGTTTACTACGAATTCTGGATCTCTTTTCCTCTCTAAATACATTTATCTTCATTTTGGTTTTAGATTTGCATTTGCCATTTGAATAAATGCATCGCATTTACCTTACTCATGTCGGTATGAAATAAGAATCAAATTAAAATTCGGCTGATCCTCTATTGAATTGAAGTTAATAAGAAACAAAAACAAAAGGAAATAACCATCCTTCTAATTTCTTTTCAGAACACTATATTCAAACCCCTGAATCCACAATTAAAAAAAAAAAGGAAAAAAAAAATGCAAAACCTGCATCTCTTTACTCGACGATACAAAAATTGATTTCCTTAACACCCTGATATACTCTACGATACATATCTGCAAGTCAAACCTCGTCTTCGTGGAGAAGCATATTAGGGATTCCCTTATTAACTGGAAACTTGCGGTCCGTCTCAGGACAAACCAAAGCCCCTTCCTCCAGGTGAAGCTCGAGAAGAGCATGGTGAAATTTTCTGAGAAACTCATCGGAATCAAGCATCGAAGGTTCAGCCTCCTCCGGAAGCTCAGGGTAGCCCAAGGTTCGCGCGGCGTTGACGAGGGCTTTCCACTCGATCTTCGGGAACATGTTTTTGAGGAAATCAGGATTGAATTCAACTTCCTTTTCGATCACTTTCTCCACCTCGATGCGAAGAGGGAACCCATTAACCACTCCCTTGATGTTGGAGGATAACATGTTGTGAGTAAGCAGTCTCATAGTGGCCGCAAGCAGCAAGCAACAAGACTGCTGTTGTTTTCTTCTCGTGTTATAGATTGCCGACGTTGAAGGCAGGTGTACTGGTATAGATTTTCAGCTGAAACCAGCCCTAGGCCTCGCTCTAGGCTATGTTGGGCCTCTTAACTGGGCCGCTCCTTTCAGCAAGTCTTTAGGGTCCGCTTACTATTGGACTTTGTCAACTTGCAATTCTGGATCAAATTATAGATAATAAAAATCACTGTATTCACCGCTACTGTCTCCTAGTTTTCTCCATTTCCCGCGCTTCTGAAACCTAATGACCTCCTCTCTCCCGCTCTTCTGAAAACCCCACACTCTCACTCTCTCTCTCTTTCTGCTGCGCTTCTAAGACCCAATCACTCCTCCTTCTGTCTCCATTCCGGAGACACTTGAAAGTTTCTCCTCGGCAATGTTACTTTGAGCAAGAAGAACTGAAATCTGCTAAGGGTACGTCTCTTTTTCATTTACCGTGTAAATACTAATTTGCCAAACCTTTTTAGCATATATGGCTATGTGCATTTGTGTGTGTGAAGACAATCTCAAGTGTTGGTGAACGAGAACCTAGTTTCAAACTTCTCGGATAGAGTGGCGACTTAATGCCCTAATTTGTTTTCTAAATGGCAGTATGATCTCTCGAGAATAATAAAACATTTTGTTTTAAATAACTGGCTAAATCTGAACATAATAGTGTGTTAGAAGGTTGCCTGAATCTACAGACATTTTGAGTCCCAAGTGGAAGAACTTGGCAATATAACAAAACGAACACAAGGCTAGGTTAAAACTACTGACATCTAAAACTTTAGCGGTGGTTTAGAACTATGAATTTTCTATTAATTTTGTTCTAGACGTAGTAGCTGTGGAGCTGCAGACTTGAAAATTAGCTGGTCAGAAAGGAAAACTTTGGACTCTGAATTAGCTGAGCCATTCAGATTTTAATGTAAAATATGTGCACAATATGGTGCAATTCTAAGTTGTCCGAAAGAAAAATGATGCCTGAAACTGACTTTTAGCTTTCTACCCTGTCATTCCATGTTGTAATTTTTATGTTTTCTAAATTTTTTGCCTTTTTTATTTATTACTTCAACTGGAATTTAGATAAATGTAGACATGACTTTTACCTCATTTACTTAAACACTTGTCAATTTACCTCTATTTCAAATTTATTGGTTCAATTCCCAGCTGCAATAACACCTGAATTCAGCATACTAAATACATGAGTGTGTGCATTTGTGCGTGTGTGATGAAAACTTATTGTTCACTAACAGGCTGTCCAATTTTATTGGTCTTTTGCATTTTCTTGTTAATCTCAAATTTATTGGTCTTTTTTTTTTTTTTTTTGTGAGGGGGTACTTAGATGTCAGAATTTGAACAAGACCGGACTCATGAGGAATCATCTTCAATTGGTGCAACTTCGAAACTGAAAAGGAAGGAGAGAGAGACAGGGCCCGAAGTGTGGGTGTGGGATCACTTCACCAAATCTGTGGATGAAAAGGGCTGCATAAAAGGCAAGTGCAATTACTGTGAAAAAGAGTTTTGTTTTGGTGCAAAGGACAGTCAAACCACTACGCTTGAAATTCACTTAAATGCATGTAAAAAGTACCCATATAACATAGAAATAATGGGGGATAGTGAAGACATGAGTACTTTATGTAGTCAGAATGTCGATCAACAGTATATGCGAGAATCCCTTGCACATATGGTAATCGTTGACGGGTTACCATTTAAACTTGTTGAAGGAGAAGGGTTTAAAGAATTTATGGCTGTTGTATGTCCTTGTTTTGAAATTCCTTCTCAATTAACTCTTGTAAGAGATTGTTATCGGTTGTATGTGAAGGAGAGGCTGAAGTTGAAGAACTTTCTTAAAAATAATTGTCAGAGGATTTGTATAAGCACTGATATATGGAATTCCTTGCAAGGAAAGAATTACATGTGCATCACAGCTCACTTTATTGATAATGAATGGAAGTTGCAGAAAAAAATTTTGAACTTCTGTCCAGTTTCTACTGATGAGGGTAAGTTGATCGGTAAGGCAATTGAAAAATATATGGTCAATTGGGGGATTGATAAGGTACTCACTATTACAATGGATAATAATAGTTCGAATGAGGATGCCATTACTTACTTGAAAAACAAATTCACTAATTGCCAGATTGGTATTGCAAATTGCAAGTACCTTCACATTAGGTGCATTGCTCATGTCATAAACATAGTTGTGGTTGAAGGTCTAAAGGAAGTGAGTCTGTCAGTGAAGCGGGTAAGGGATGCAATTATATATATTAAGCAATCTCCACTTAGATTAGAGAAATTTAAGGATTGTGCCGAGGCAGAGAATATTCAATGTAAGAGTTCCTTGCGTTTAGATGTGAGTACTAGCTGGTACTCTACATATTTGATGTTGAGTACAGCTGAAAAGTACGAGAAGGCATTTGAGATGTATGAGAAACAGGATCCAGACTTCAAAACTGAAATGGAAATGGAGGCTGGGGTGCCGACCTTTATGGATTGGTCTGCTGTTAGGAAAATGACCAATGTGCTGCAGCAATTTTATGAGACTGCTTTACGTATTTCTACATCACCATACGTCACATCTAATATCTTTTGGACTGAGATTAGTGATATAATTGGGGCATTGCTACAAAAGAAGAGGAGTGATGATTTGGATATGAAAGATATGAGTGATAGGATGAAGGTTAACTTCGACAAATATTTGGGGGATTTTGACAAAATGAATAAACTTATATATGTGGCTATTGTTTTTGATCCTCGTGAAAAATTTGAAGTAATGGAATATGCTTTTTGTCAAATTTATGGTAAAGAAAATGGTAGTGAATTGTTTGCAAAAGTGAAGGGAGCATTGTTTGAGCTGTTTGATGAGTACAAGAATATGCTGCCACCTAAAAGTGGCCATTCAACTGAGGGCTGTTTTACAAAGCCAAGAGGTCTAATTAAGTCTGAATTCAAGAAGCATATATTAGAGAGTGAGAATAGGAGAGACAAAAAATCTGAGCTTGAACGGTATTTGGATGAGCCAATACTGGATGATAAGGATGATTTTGATATCTTGCAGTGGTGGAAGATTAGTTCTGAGAGATTTCCAATCCTTTCACGCATGGCTCGAGATATTTTGGCGATTCCTGTATTTACAATGACTTCTAAATCTGTATTTAGTACTGATGGGAGAGTCCTTAATGAATTTAGGAGTACGTTACCTCCTATGCTGTTAGAAGCTATGATATGTGCACAAAGTTGGCTTCGAAAATCCCCTTGTCAATCAGATACTGAAGAAGATATTGATGAGCTAGAAGAGTTTGAAAATGGTATGTTATAAGATCTTATGTTATGAAGCGATATTTATTTGCAACTGTATTTCAGTACATATTGCAAGTCAATCCATTTATTTTGAATTATCAGATTTGCCAACAGTTGGATTTGGTGGGTTTTGGCCTGCATTGGGTGGTGACGCGTAAGGTTGTCAAATGCTAACGTTTGCTGTATTTCCTTTTTATGGTGACTGGTAGGTAACAACCTGCTGGCCTTATGTTTTTAATTGTCTTTTAGAGTGATTTTGAGCTGAAGAATTGGTTTTGCTGTAAGTTACTGAATGTTAGTAGCTGCTGTGTTCGCTAAGTTGGTCTTTTTTCAAATTCAATATTGTGATATGTTTCTACATTTTCTGGAAACGTCCCAATTCAACACTTCATGTTTAAGTTCTTAAACCTTCAATTCTAAGAAAATGAGTGACGTGTAACCGCTGCTGCCAGTGTTCAACACAGAAAGTTAAAAGAGTTTACATTTTGTCTTTGACTGCTATAACTTTTGAAAACATAGTTATATGAGACCGACATCCAATTTTGTCTTTGAAGCTTATTTTGTAATGATTCTCCATTGTGGCTTCAATTGTTTTGTGCTGACTGGTCGCTGGAGATTAATACAGTAGTTATCTTTTGACTATGGTTGGTGAAGCATTTGAAATTAGTCATGTGCTTGGTTTGATTTGTTTATCCGCTTATTGCTCTATTTATGAGGCTGAATGTTTGAATCTTACCTTTATGGTTCTTTCAATTTTCAGGTACAATGCGATTGTTTTTGGGTTGCTGATAAATTTCAGTATTTATTAGTTGATTTAGTGTTTTATCCAATTTTTTAGTGTTGCGTTATTGGGAATTATATCGTGTAACGCTTAAATCTATCAACTGCATTTTTATTGCGATGGATGGTTGGAATTATATCGTGTATTGTTATTTCGAAGAATATGCTAGTCTTGTTCAGTAGGATAACATGGATGGTATTATTTTGTGGGAAAAGAAATAGCTTAGGTTTGTTAATTTTGTTATTATAAATTCTAATTCTTACTCTTAAAAAGGCCCAAATCAGAGGCCTAAAATGCCCACATAGAGAGTTTCAAACCGCTGAATCTGATCAAATGTTTTCAGTGGAGTTATCTTCAACTTCAGTGCAGTTTGATCTATAAGACTGACAATTTTAGTTTTTTTTTTTTTTAATTAAAATTTCATATTCTTTTTCCATAAAATTTGGTAATTTTTCTGTTATTTATATTGTCATGTAATTAAGGAAGAGATATCCAAAAGGGTGCTATTCATTACACTTTACGTGTTTTATTCTTATTATTAATATGAATTTAGTTCAAAAAGTCATAGGACGAAGGACAAGGTCCTGTTTGCTATCATGTGATCGCATAGTTACAGTAGCTTCATTTCTGACCTGTTTTTGACAGATAACTGAAACTTCTAGCAATTTACGGTGCTTGCAAGCTGGTTTCTTGCTCCAATTAAAGGCTGGGAATTTGCTGCAATGTCCAAACTCTATCAATTTTTCTTTTCCTTGTCGATTAGTTGTTTGATTTAATTCTAACTTTGGTTAAATTTATTTGCCATTGTGACACTGTCTAATATGTTGTTTATATCCATATATACTTAAAATGGCTTAGGCTGTTCCAAATCCAAAATTTCATTTCTGTTCTTACTTTCCACTTGGTTTAGGAATTGTTATGCTAATTTAAAGAGTAGGCAAAAATGCCCATTCCTTTCTTACTCATTTCCTAAACTTATCACAGTAAATAACATTAACAAGCAAAATGTTGTTTCTCCGCTATTAATTTTCTTTCATCTCATAAATACGGCCTCTCTTGATCATGTATACGAAGCCTGTCAGGATTTATACTGTTCAAACTCCCATCAAATAAAATTTTGTCAATGGTGCAAATTTACTTTTAATATTTAATAAAAAGTATAATTTTATTTTTAATATTTTAATTGATACAATATTAATATTTATGTATTAAAATTGAGAAAATTTTGTTCCTAAGACAAATTTCTCACAATTTTAAAAGATAAAAGTAAATTTCATCAAATGAAATGAAACCTTAAAACCTTAAAGGTAAAACTGTTTTTGGGTAAATAGAGTAGATTTACTTCTATCTAAACTCTAAAATAAACAAACAATACTCTATGCATTATTCTGTATGTTACAATGGATGAAAAATGCATACAGGTCCAATTCAATAACTTCCATTAAAATAGATAAAAAGAAGTTGCATTTGCATACGGTCAATCAGAAACTAAAAGGAAATCTTAAACCATTTGATTTTTCCAGTATGTTGAAGCAATATGAACAACAAGTCCAGAATATTATATATGTTAAACAATCACAAATTTTATCATATAATTAAATACTTTTTAAAAAATAAAAAATAAAAATTAACTTCACATTTTCAACCTCACCGCTAACTGGCAAAATGAAGGAATTAAAACCCCCAAAAACCTACTTATCAACTCTGATCCAAATTATAACCTTCAATTTGATATGTATGCCCACCACTTATACAGACCATACCCATAAACAGCAGAGTAGACAGCCAATCTGAGAGGTGAGATCCTTTTCCTGTAAAACACAAAACTATTTATTTTTTTTCCACCTAAATTCTCAAATATAAGTAATATAATCAAAATATTAATTAAATATTTAAATTAAAAAAGAAAAAGAAAAAACCTGAAGCCAGATCTTTGAGCAAGAACAGCCTTCTCTTCCTCAGTAACAGGAGAGCACCAGCGAGAGAAATCTCTATCAAAAAAGTCCCAATCAGGCAAGAGCACACCACCAATTCCAATCATACCAACAACATAAGTAACCATGACTTTCTTCAAAGATTGTGTCCATATTCCTACAACCACCATAACTGCTGCCAACCACACTAGACATGATCTGAGAGCTACATCGTTCTTCTTAATCTTATTATAATTAGCCATAGTTTTGTATTTTGAAGTTTCAATTAAAGATTTGGAATTGGCTGAGTGATATTGTTGTTGTTATTATTATTCATGGAAAGTGAGAAGTTAGTTAGGGAGTTGAAGTGTTATTAATGCGACCCACCGGCCTTTATCATTACTATAAATACATGCCTCAACTTTGTCTGCTTGTGGAAAATGATACTAACCAGGAAAAAGTTTTTCTTTTTATTTTCATAAAATTATGCATTTGCAGATGTTTCAAAATTAGTAATTTAATTGGAAAAAAAAATAATAATAATTCTGATGTACTACTTCAGCTGGTTCGAGAATGCAATCCACATTTCTGTGTAGTTGTTCAAAACAGAGAATTTGTTTGATGCTTGTACTGGGCCCAAGATTTGATATTGGACTCAAACTCAGCCCAAAATTCAACGTATGGCCCTAAATTGTTTCAAATTGTCCATACCCACTACAAACTTTCACCAAAAATCTGGAGTGCCTGGAATCTAAGCTCAATATTGCAGTTGGGCTTTGGAAGATCATTGGGCATGTTCAATCTACTGAATGTATTAAATGTAAATCGTTGAATCTAATCCATATTTACTAACATGTAAGGTTGGATTTGAATGTTTTTGGTGTTGACTTTCTTATCCTCTCTTCGTTAGTACTTTGGAAAAAGAAAAAAGTCAAAGCAGCGAGTCGGCTGTCCAATTTATCCACCTCTTCTATTTCGTTTTCCTATTAATAAAGGAAATGTACCCAATGCCAAAAAAAATAAATTAAAAAGAAAAAAGTTCTTTTAATGAAGGTAGGGCCGACCAAAAATTAAACTGAATCCATTCAAATTTTATCTTATTTTAATTTCAATTTAATTTAGATTCGGTTTTCATTTAGTATTTTCTAAAATTGCAAAATTTATTATTATTCCAATTTAATGAATGCACAATTTCTATCCTAAATAGAGATGAACATAGCACAGTTAAAATCGTGAAATTTTTTAATTTGATTTAATATTTTTCAAAATCACAGAATTTCAGTTTAGTTTTGGTTTTGGATTATTTGAATAATAAGCAAAACAAGTATAGCACACCTTTCGGATTGATAATTGATGATTGTAGTGCTCTTTTTTCTTCTTTCAACGATGTTTCTATTCGTTTTGTTAGGCGTTCAGCGAACACAGCTGCTCACATTCTCGCTCGTGAGGCTGGTTCTTTGTCTGATGCCATGGATTGGGAGTATGTTCCCTCTTTCCTTTACAATGTTTTAAACTCTGATATTTCTAGTTAATGAAGTTATTTTGGATTTCAAAAAAAAAAAAAAAAAAAAAAAGCATATTAGGCTTCCAAATAATTAAACTCTAATCTATATATACATGCATTATTAGTTTTGGTCCAATTTCTTTACTACTAATAATTAAGTTTAGCAAGTGGGTCCAATTAATTGTTTACCTGCAACTTGCTGCTTATTTAGGAAATACTATAAGCTAAATCCACCTTATTAATTGGTCAAATGTAGTTTAATGATTAATCAGATGTCTGTTTATGGTGCAAACAAAAACCTTTTTGGAAACATGAAACACAGTGGGTTAGCTGCATTCTTTTAGGCCTGTTAAACTCCCGCATATTAAAATAATAAATTTAAATTTAACTTCAAAAATTAATTTAAAAAATTACGATTATCCAACTCATTATAGGTACCACTTTGCAGTTATAAGGGTCGACACTATTGTTGTTTTGCTCAATCTTTTTTTTTTTTTTTAATTCTCATCATATCATGGTAACAGGTTGCAATACGAGGAACATTAGTAATTAGAGGTGAGAAAAAAACTGATTAATTCGGTTAACCGAAAAAAAAAAAAATCGAAACCAAACTGATGGACTGATTAATCAATTGTAATGAATTGATTAATGGTTAGTGTTTTGAAAAAACCGATATTAATGGACTGGTTAATGGTTTTTTACTCATGTGACTGGTTAACCGATCCGAAACCAAATTTTTAGTTAATTTATTAATTTTTTAATAATTTATAACAATTTATCCTAATTAAAGGTTATAATATTTTTTTTTCATTATACTAATTATTTTAAAGTTTTTAAATTTTTTTAATTAGCTATTAGTAAGTATAACAATTTATCTAATTAAAAATGATTATGGACCGGTTAATATATTTACTTATTAAATATTAATTTTTAAAAACAAATTTGCTTATATCCACCAAATATTTTTATTTTAATAATAATAATGTTATATTATAGTGAAAAAAATTTAATTTTTAAGTAGTTTGAACATTTTAATTTTATTTATGAATATATTTATAATTATAATGGTTAACCGAAAAATATTGGGTAACAAATCTTCATTCTTGGTCGTATTATTTTCAATAAATTTATGACTTTGACCAAATTGCAATTGGGAATTTCTTTATTAACTTAATTAATTATCTAATGCCACGTGAAATGAAAAACTAAAATACAATAATATAATATTAATTGGTCATATTTTAAGTCTAAAAATGAGACATATAATTGTTATGGCTGAAGCTGGTGAGACAATTATTATTTTGAGCATGCAGCCGTCTCGACAACTAACATATATATGCCAGAAAATTAATTTGCATATGTTATCTTCTCTATATGCTTCTAATACTTGCATTTGATCAGACTATTAATTATATCTCCAAATGATTCACGTGTAATATCTTATATTTACTCCCTCTTTTTTTCTTTTTCTTTTTTTCATGAATTCGTCTTCGGTAATTTTAATTTGTTATTTGAAGTTTAATGGTCATCACTCAATTAAAAATAAAAAAGTGCCGAATTCAATTATCTTTATAGTTAAATTATATCCTTCTTACCTGGAAAAAAAAAATAATAAAAATATCTCTGCATTTCTTTTTTTACATGGAAATATGTATGTATGTATGTATATGTGGTGATGTGTGGAGTGTGGAATTTTTCTTTCGTTTCAGATGGGTTGGTTGCAGAATATGGAACTTAATTAGTTATTTTGGTGGTCTGAATTAGAGTCAATTAAGTGATTTCTTGCAGTTATCTTTAGATTTTATAGTCCTGATTAGGTGATCCACAAGAATTGTTTTGCACAAGTTACACCTGGAACAGGTAATAATTGTCCCCACTTCTTTATTTATTAATTATTATTATTATTTTCTTTGCAACCGAGAGAGGGTGTGTGACACAAGCTACAGTCTCACCTTCCCTACCAAATAATTTAATCCTGAAAACAAGAATACTGTTTTTTAGCTACCAATAACCCTTGAAAATACTAAATACTGCAACTCCCGAATTTGTATCTATGCCACTTCTAATTCTCTTTTATCAATTCTCTTCTAAACTGTTTCTTTGCTGCTTTTTTTTTTTTTTCAATTTGTTCTTCCTTATTGTATCTAATATTTCTTCCTATTTTGTTCTCGTCCAAATTATTGTCAATTGATATTTAATTGAAATATGAGATGATAATTGTATTTCTTTTCTTGTTCTAAATTTTGATTGTAATCTTGTTAGAAAATTATAAATGGAAACTATTAAGAGTTGGTCCAATGACTAGCAATTAATAAAAAGTACAGGAGGTTTTAAATTTAATTTCTCTTATAGTAATATTTTTAGGTGAATTAAATTAAGTACTATGCCTCTTTTTATAACCAAAAAAAATTGTAAATAGATAATTAAGAAGTCTTAACTTGTGTCATGAATAACTTATTAATTCCTTAAATGATAATTTTTATTGAATCATATTCAAGAAAAAATCATAAATCAAAACAATTTCACATGTATGCAAAGTAATTTGCCTTTTGGTACATAAAGCAATACATGACAATTTGTGAACAAATATTTCCATAGCTTAGGTAAGAAATCTTCAATGGATTTAATTATAGAGATATTAAATAAATAATAAACCGTTTAAGAGAAATGGTATATATTACAATAATTTTTATTATTTAATTAGATCCTGAATTTTCTCATACCAATTCAATATATATAAATTGTTATTTACAATATATGCAAGAAACTTTGATGAAGATTCGTGGATGCTTATAATTGACAAATCACCCTAAAGCTAAGGGGTGTAATTGCTAAAAAATTAATCACGAGATATTTTGGATAAGATATATATATATATATATGCATGGAGACAGAGAGACAGATACGTGGCCGTAAAGGCCAATAAGAAGAGACGTTAAAGAAGTTTTGGTTAAAAACCCAAGTGAGCAAGCAAAATCAGTTGTTTAGCTGACTCTTGAAATTGAAACCATAAAGATCGATCTTCTGACATCACACCCTCTTTCTCACGGTCCACCCGACAAGGAACCTTGGTTGAAGGATCAAACTCTACACTTAATTTCTGTGTTTATAATTGTTCAATAACTTTGTAAATAAATTAATTAAAGAAAATTGAAAATCGTTTACTAAGAAATGTCAATGTGAGGTGGGAAAAATGGGATTAGAGCTTCCCATTGAACGAGGAAAAAAAAGATTTGTTTAGTAGGAAAATGATATTTCTCACTTTGGCTGGTGGAAATTGATATTGACACTGAAATAAGTTGACAAATTTAATAAATATTTTAGGTTTGACAGTACAGGTAGCTTGCCACGGAAGCATAACTCTTCCACATATAATACCCATACTAACCCAATCACATTACAATATTTGGCTAAGCTGTGATATTCCGAGTTAAATTCGTGTATACATTTTACTATAGTACATCTAGAATTAGAATATAACACATCAACGGGACAAATAAATTGATGAAAAATATATAAATTTATTTGATTATTATTATTATTATATGTCGGCATGTATAAAGAATTAAGGATTTTTTCTATTATTATTATTATTTAAGTCAGATTCATGATCAAAATTTATGGATCCGTACAATTATAATTTATTATATATGTAAATAGTGACTTGTAGATTTTTACAGATTAGTTTATAATTTTTTTTTTTAATTGATGTAATCTAAGTAATAAATTTTGAAAATTTTAATAATAATAATAATAAAGAAACGATTCTAACAATGACCAATCCAAAAAGCACAAAAATACATATGAATTTACAACTAAACAAGTGGGTTTAAAGCTTAACTAAATGACAGTAATATAAAAAAGAGTCCTTTAATAAGATAGCTAAATTTGAAAATAGAAAATAAGTATATATGGTGGCTTGTGCTAGGAAGTAACCACTTTCTTTTAGTTAAGCAGAAACACGAGAAGATTCGAGGGCAAAGAAAATCCCAAGTAAAACAAGTAGAAACGGGACAAAGACATCAATAAACGCCATTGAGGCATTCCAAGGTCATTTGTAATGACTTGTAGATTTTGTTTTGGGGAAGTTGGCTGCACCAAATTTCACTACCATATATACTCTTGATCTAATGGGTCACATCTTCTACTGTCTCTTTCCGACATTTTAGACATCTCCTATACAATCTACATCTTTTTTTCTAATTAATCTTCTATGGTTTAATTTTACTTTAACAACTCCATATCTATAAAATTTACTTGCTCTTATCTAATGTGGCAGTATGTTTGTGCAATCAGGCCCTGATCTGCATCATGGGACTTTTTACTTCTTTTTTTTTTTTTTAATCCAATTTAACTAGCGTGTCAAATAATCTAGACTTAATTCATAAATTATTTAAAGTCAATAATGGGGTACTGTAGAAATTACTAAATTGAATTCTTTAATATTTTTTCTCATAGAATATTATAGATATGATAGAATATAGATTTTGTTTTATTAGAGTTATCTAATCTGTATTGAATTCTTTTACAAATCAAATTATAATTTTGATATGACATGATTTTATTTAATAAAGTTATGATAAAATTTAATTAAGATAATTTGATAATGATAGGTTTTGATATTAAAATTTTGTATTTTCGATAATTTTGTATTTTAACTAGACACTTAAATGTATGTTCAAGTCAATTAATTATAATTTTAAAAATTAAAATTTATTTCCACATTCAATCAGACTAGTAAATTACTATAGTTGATTTGAATTCGATTTTTTTAAACTGATTTAATGATTTTTCAATTTTATTTTGAATCCGACCACCGGCAGCAATTGTGATAAATTGATCCTTGCACAATGGAATCCAGGGCCTTAGGAAGTGTTGAATAAAAATTTATATAATTCGTAAGTTGTAGATTCTTTAATAGCTTCATGAAATCCAAAATAATAATATATGTAAGACGTAAGTGGTTTGAAGCCATGCAAGGAGTGACGAAAGATGCCCCTGATCTTGCGTGCATGAAATGCGTTCCTTCGACCAACTATGACCTTCCACGTTTTCACATTTAGTGTCCTTCCAATTTTAGCCTTCATGGATAACTTCAAATTAAATATTCATTATTCTCCATTCCAAACATAAAATAAATAAATTTTAAAAAAATAAATAAATAGATATTTGTCTAAATTTGATTCTACATTTTTTTATAAGAGATATATAACATATAATTATAATTTTAAATGTTATCTATATATAAAAATTAAATCTAAAATCTATCACATTAATTTTCAATGGAGTGTTGGCAAATAGGATAATTTGATTTTTTTTTTTTTTAATTAAGCCAGATTCATGATAAAGTGATGTGTACATTGCAAAAATCATTTCTCATACATAAAAGTTTACAAAATTTCAGTATTCAAAGCATGCATATATATATATAGAATAGTGTTAACGAGTTGAACTATGAAATTAATTTAAAATGGTATTAGTTTGGTGAAGGCACATATAATTGGTGATACTATCATTAATTATATATAAAACAAAATCCTCCTAAATACGTATTTAGAGGGCAGTTTAGTAGTAATTGTATGTATAGGATCCTCAGAATAATATATGCGATTAGGTATTCAGTTCCTTTTACAATCATTAGTTTGTTTCTATAGAGTTGTTAGGTTGGAATTTTCATTTTAAAACTTAAAAATACTTGTAATTTGTAAACGCTTAAAGTTGAAGCCTTTGATTGATTAGAGAAATATGTGAATTTTATATACCTCAACATTAAAAAACTACTGTTAATAGGCCCAGAGGGAGGGGAAGCAAGCGTCCAAAATTTTAGTCAACCGAACAAAAAAAATCGTTAGCCAATTTATTTCTTAAACAAAATGAATGATAATATGGACACGAAAGGTGGTGTATAAATAGAAAGGCAGAGTTTTGGTGAGTGTAGTATCAACCAAAATTAACCAAAATAGAGGAAAAAGAGAGATGGGAAGGTCTCCATGTTGTGATGAGAGTGGGCTGAAGAAAGGACCTTGGACTCCTGAAGAAGATCAGAAACTTGTTGACTATATCCATAAACATGGCCATGGAAGTTGGCGAGCTCTTCCTAAGCTTGCAGGTTCAAAATTTTTCTAACACTTTCTCTTCAATTATTTATATATAGAGAGAGTTAAAAACAAGGTGTAATGTACTTTTTTTGTTCTTAATTTATTTGCAGGTCTTAATAGATGTGGGAAGAGCTGTAGGTTAAGGTGGACAAATTACTTGAGGCCAGATATCAAGAGGGGAAAATTTTCACAAGATGAAGAACAGACTATCCTCAATCTCCATTCCATTCTTGGAAACAAGTAATTTCTATTGTCTTTACATATATAAAATACTCCACTGATAAAAATTACCCGGAATCTGTTCTTTTTCTTAACATCCATTCAATTCTTTTAGTGATTTTATTATAATTTAATTACAAAATGGCTAGTTTTTTTAATTTCATTACAAATTATGGGTTATAATTTAAGGTAAAATTGAAAGTTTGCCCTATATTGTTGCCTATCACAGTAGTATAACATGTTTTTTTCATTTGTTGTGATGTGAACAGATGGTCGGCCATTGCCAGTCACCTACCAGGGCGCACTGACAATGAGATAAAGAATTTTTGGAACACTCATTTAAAGAAGAAGATGATACAAATGGGTTTTGATCCAATGACTCATCAACCAAGAACAGACCTATTTTCCAGTTTGCCACATCTCATGGCTCTCTTAAACCTGAAAGACCTAATAGAGAATCATCCACTAGATGAACATGCCATGAGATTACAGGCAGAAGCTATTCAGTTAGCCAAAGTTCAATATTTAGAGTATATTATCCAATCAGCAACTTCATTCGCCTCTAACTCAGTTGGTCAAAATGGCAATAATATTACAGATATGGAGATTCTGAATTGGTTGAATTCAATTAAAGAAAGCCAACAGTTAGAGAATAATCCACAATTATATCCCTTTGGAGTTGCTGCTGCTTCCTCTCAACCACTCCACTATTCAAATCAATTACCTCAATTATCTGACCCACATGAAGTCCCTTTCACTTATCAACCATCTTTGAATACTGAAATGGGTAAATCTGCAAATCACTTAAGTACAATTATGGGCAGCCATGGTGATAGTTCATGGAATCTTCTTCAGTCTCCAAATGCTTGTTCTGTTCCCCAAGCAGTAACAGAGACATCAATAAGTAATCCAGCAGGAGATGCTAGTAGTACCACCACTTCTAGCTATGGTGGAGGAGCTTCTTCTTCTCCTTATTGGCCTGATTTTATTTTTGAAGATCCTATTTTGCATGAGATTTCTTAGCTATCTCTGAGGTTTGGAGTTTGCGTTTCTCTGTGTTTGCATTATTATATATGTATTTTGTATAAACCAACAGAAGATTTCTCTCTTTATATATATACACACGCACGCGATCTGAACTAGACAGAGAACATGCACGTGCATGTCGATTAATGTATATAGTCAGTCATCTTTGATAGTTTACGGAACTACAGCTTGATTTTTTTTTTTTTTTTTTTTGTTCCATTAGTTCATTATTTCAATAAAAGGAGTGCCATTAAAAAAAAAAATAGAGAAATCTATTTACTGGGTTTAAATTTGTTCTGAAAATATGTATTTTAATTTAAATCCCATATGTAACTTTTTTAAGGTTTGAATTTTTTTTTTTAACAAGTGTCTGGGGTTGGGAGGCAAGGTGAGGGGAAGTTTCATATATCATCATATCATATTTACTGATTTTCTTTTCTTTTTTTTTCCTCCTTTGAACTATCAAATACCTGATTCGAGTTTTATTACAAATTGAAAGCACTATATATATTTAGAGATGATCAATTAATAAAGCTATCATATTTTTATATAACGCTCTGGTATTCAGTCTAATTTTTTTAATCCCGCAGGGTTTCACTTAAAGGGATCCGAATTTATTATCACTCGGAACAACAACCATTTGTTAACTACAACTGGTTCTTTAATTGGTCATTTAATCTTTAATTGGTCATTTAATAATTTAGTTGTGTCGTGGATAAAAATCTGAATTTTTATTTATTAGAGAAAATGGAAGATAAATTAACTTAATAGAAATAGTTTTATATCACGAATGTGATATCTCAAATTTAAACAAATTCAAGCATTATGTTCAAATTATAATTAAATAGACTCCAAATTCTATATTTCAACTTAATCCAAAACTTTTAAATTAATTAAATAAATGAATTTATATTTTAAATATATAGCAATTTAATTATTTATAGATATAGTTTAGGTCAATAGAATAAAATTATATTATTTGATTTTTTTTTTTTATGATTAGATGAGTCAAAAGAAATTAAAAAGAAAAAAAAAATCAGTAAATACGATCTATTAATTAAACTTGACGGCTGATTCGAAGCTCATTCATCTAAATTTTGTCAAATTTATTTATTCTAATGATATTTTTGTAATTAAAAATTATACTTTTATTATAAAAGAAAATTAATCTTGATGGCTGAAAGCTCGTTCACTTAAATTTTTTCAAGTTTATTTCTTCTAATTACAATAAATAGTTTGCCACGTGTATATTCTTTCTATAAAAACTTCAGCTAAACCTAAATCCTACATTAAGAAGAAAGTGCAAATTAATTTGACTAAGTCAATTACGTATTTTGTTTTCTCTTATGTCATCTTCCAAGACTATTCATATATTATTTTTGTTGGAAAATCTCAATAGCGATTGGGTGGTTTACAACCATAAATGAGTAAGTGGTACAATAAAACCAGTTTATTATAACATATTGTTTGCAACATATTTGAAAATATTGTTTTAATTTATATAAGATAACAATTTAGTAATATATTTAAAATACTGCAAGTTAATAATTATCACAATAAAATATTAAAATTTCTGCAACAATATAAGGCAATAATAGCGAATGCAACGCTTTTAAATCTGCTTCAATGCATGCTAAAATAGTTGCAATAACTTACTAATACCATAAGTGCAAATGCAGCACTTTCAAATATATATATTGCTAACTTGTTATCTTATACAAATCAAGACAATATTTTTCACATATATTGCTAAAAATATATTGCAATATACTTCTTATGTGGCAGTGTGAATGAATATAAATATTTTTATATATAAATTATTTCGGTATATAGACATTAGTTTTGTTAATTTAAATTTATACTAAATAAATCTATAAAGAAAAATAAAATGCTCTCAAGTATTGAAATGAAGTAAGTTTAATGCTTACAAAATGGTAATTTTAAAAAAATTCAAAACTCATCAATGAAAATAACTTATATAATTTTATCAAATACTAACGAACTCTTTTCCACATTCTGAAAAATAAGTAATTCTATCCGGATGGAGAAAATCAACGACAATAATTGGGGACACAAAATATTAAAACAAAGAAAATTGACTTGGCAATGCAGCGTTGTGACTTGTATTAATCCGCCGCATCACATGCCTCCCGTGTATCTCCATTTTTCTCGACTATACAATACAGTAAATTCCTCTTCAAGGCTTTGCATTAGAAATAGTAATTAATTAACCCCAAAGCTTTGTTTATCTAATCAACTCGGATCGTAGATCAGAATAATTGTAGCATTTGACAAACATATAGTAGCTAGAAAGGGCGGAACAAGAAACTTCAAAATACTATAAATTTTAATTTAATCCTTTAAATTATTATTATTTTACAATTTGGCATCCTTCAATTTTGTTGACCACTCCATATATATTTTTTGGCACTCCTTACCATACCAAGTGATACTTTGTAATAGTATAAGATTTTTGGAAAAACTGTGAGTGCTTGACTCATAACAGATAGTATTATAGCATTGAAAGAAATACGTGGGCTATTTAAATCTAACGAGTGATTTCAAAATATACATAAAAGGAGACTGACGGATAAACCTGTAGGCTTGGTGGCCATAAGTATAGCGGTAGACTGGAAGTGTATAATAATATTAAGGGTTATGAAAAAATAAGGAGAGATTAGCCGAAAGCCAGATAATAAAAAGAGATTTGCAGATTGGTTACGCGTATCAACAATAAAATAAATATAAAATAGGTAATGTAGATTTGAATAAACCCATCTTGTACAGTCCTAGATGAAATAAAAGGAAAATTATGTATTATGAATTGTGATCCGGTATTAATACCTTACTGAGTAGGTACAATTGGACTCGACGATTCCTTTGCCTTCAAGGAATTGACTCCCTTCACCTTCAAATTTAACAATTCATTAAATTTCCCTTTAAAATGAAGAAATATTTAACAAATGTCCACTACTCAATGGACTTAATTGATTCTTTCCTTAAAATTAAACATATACATATAATTTCTATAATCTTATAATGGGATTCAAAGTTGATCATCATTGTCAAAAGGAAAATTAGAAAAACATAATACGGTTTAGGTTTCTTCTCTTCCCTATAACCCTACCATATTTATAAAAAGATTGTGAAATTTTCATTACCTAATCCTACCCCATCTGTTTAGATAACTCGCAAAGTTTCTTATGTCATTGCAAAATGCAATCATGCTATAGAAAAAGGTTTACATACAATTTATTTATTTAATTTATTCACAATTTATAGGCAATGTAATAGGGACATAGATGGCTACGCATCATGGAATATATAGTTGTTATCTACTGCATGGAAAAGATGGCTCCCACTCGCAACATCAAGAAAAGGATGTTTTGTTCTGTGCAAAGATTTTATTTATATATAATAATCGCATGTAAATATATACATTCATATCTACCAAAGTATATAACAATAGGAAATTTGAAATAATTAATTGGGTGGTCAGTATAATCTTTTTTTTTTAAAAAAAAAATACCAACATGCAATTTTTTTTTCTTTTTATTACAATGAAATGTGATTATATATATAATATTATTTAAATCAATTTACATCTCTAAGCTTGCTTATGCTATTATATTTAGTTCAATATGTGCAAACAACATATAAGCATATGCTTTTAATGCAACTTTTCATTCAATATGCTAGGCATATCATATGCAGCTCATATGGACTCTTAAATTAAGAAATAATATTTTTTAATTTCTCACAACAGTTCATAAGCACTGTTCACAGTGTGTAACCGCATCTAATCATCTATGTTATTTAACCAATACAAAAACAAAAAATAAAGCAGTGCTGCTTTGGTGGGGTCTAAGTTACGGATCACGTAGCTGGACCAAGTGTTAATACCAATCCAGAAGCAAGGCCCAACGATACCAATGAGAAGCCCAGATCAGCCTACAATTTCGGCTCAAAGTCCAAAGCAACGATCTAATCACTTTCCTAAATAAAATCCCATAATGAATTTTAACGGAAAACTGAAAGTGCATATCCATGTTTTCTCTTCTCTTATATCTAATTCTTCCTTTTCTTTTCTAGGTGTAGAGTTTGAAAATCACACACAGCCTACCATTTTTTAAAATAATTATTTAAAAGAAGACATGTGTTTCTTTCAACGAATGAAATATAGTTAAATTTAACATACTACGGACAACTTTGCTTCGCTTAAAAATATATGAACAAGACAACATAAGCAAATTAGCAAATCCGGTCCAAAGACATATATATATTATTGGAAAGGAAAGATATGACCTGACATCTATGCAAAATGTTTACGTGTATTACAGCCAAATACATAATGTTTTTGAATGGAAGATTGTGCGGGTAAATTATACAAGACATACATATGCAAAAGTCTAGATAATTTAGTTCTATGACTTATGAAATAAAATTCTGAAAACAAAGGAGGGAATAGGACATAGAGTGGGGTACGTAGTAGATTGTGAATAGCCAGAGTGCATATGGCCTATTTGGTAGTATGGGGTAATGCATAAAATTGAGATCGTGAAATGGAAGGTGGGGGATCATATCAAGATTCAAGAAGACCAATCCAGAATGGCAAAGTGGCAAGCAAATAAGATGAGGCCAACCACACATCACATGACTTTTAATTTTCTGTATACTTATAAATTCAATTCCAGGGCTCAATCTACCTGTACTATTTTTATGTAAAAAAAAGAATACGTACTTTGAATTTTCACCTACGGTTCACACGTTGATGTCATGATGTGACGTCTTAGTTCAATCTTTTTTACCTTGCAATTGCCTTCTCCCACGTGAACAAATTATTATAATTTTTTTATTCAGAATATATGTTTCATTGAATAAAAATAAACGAAAGATCCAAATTGTTTTCAGAATATGTATATGTTGCCTTTATAATTGTACCCCTTACAGCTGTCTATTTAAACAGAATTTATAATTTAAATGACGGGCCAATGTGGTAAGGATAACGTAGGGGATAGATCTATTTTAGAGTTTAAGTGCAAAAATAGGCAGGCAGAGTTATATTGGTCCCTGGCCAAGGTATACAGTTTTATTAATTACATGGCCAATTTAATTTAGTGTGTTAGTAAGAAGGAGTCTGTTAAAATTGTAATTATCACTATGACATTGATGTCAAAATGAAACATGAAAGATTCATGCGACATGATAAAGCTGTAATTATCGGACAATAAATGATAAGGTTGGTCCATTTGTTTCCTTGTTTCGTAACACTGTAAATTTTTGTGCTTTAAAGTCCTCAACCATGTGTTGAAGACTGAATGGTTTTTCTCTTCTAAGTCTAATATAAAATTTAGTAGGTTGTAAAAATAATTAAACAAAATTTAATGTTAATATTACAGACATTTTATTCTCATAGATTCGACCTTAAATAGTTGATTCCTATAAATTCCACTTGAATTTTGAGGGGACAAAAGAGATAAACTTTTTCAGATTTTTTTTTTAAAAAAAAAAATGAGTTTTCAAGTTGTGGTCGGCGATGCATCTCCCCTCCCCTGATTTTAAGGCTTGAAATGGGTATGTTGAAGTAGAAGCAGCAGATTTCACATCCAAGTCTAATGGTAATATGATAATAATAGTGAAGAGATTATTCATACACTGTGGATTTGAAAGGAAAAAAAATCTAAAAATGGGGTCGTTTTCCTTATCTTCGTGATTTCAGGACCCTGCCCTACTTCCACATTATACGAAAGTAAATACCTAATCATGTATCTATGCTAAATGTGCCTAATCTATATGTATGCTCATGGCTAAAGGTTAAAGCTTTCTTTTATACAAAATTAACTTTATAATATCAAACAATTAACGAAAATAATATAGCTAAAGTTAATTTTATTGTACTATTGTTATTTTTCTAGAATAATTTGTTATGACTAAGCCCACTTAATCAGATTGTTATATTAGATTTAAAAAAAAAAAGAAAAGGAAGTAAAAAATGAAGGTAGTCAAAAATAGAAAGCATTCAAATAGTTGGGCTACCAAATATGAATTGAAAAATTGTTAGTAACACACAAAAATAATAGTTGGGTTACCAAATGTAAATTGAAGAATTGTTGGTAGCAAACAAAAAAAATAGTTAAGCTATTAAATGTGAATTGAAGAATTGTTGGTAGCACACAAAAAAAATAGTTGGGCTATAATTTAGTCATGTTTTTTGTTGATTTTTCCATCACCAATATGCCTATAAATACCAAGGCATATTTTGTCTCAATATAATATCTTATCTTGTATGTTGGTGAGATTATTGGGTGTAATTGGATTCAAAAAGAGATATCCAGTGAAAGCTTATTTGTAAACTTTGAAATTTAGAAAATTTGTGGGAAATTTTGTTGGGTTTGTATCCATTTATTGGGTGTGTGAGAAAATATTAGAGTAAATAAATGTAAAAATTGTTCAAATATTTAGTGAAATTTTCTTGGTTGTTTTCGGAGAACAAGTTGTTTTTTCTCCGATTTTGGAGTTTTCACTATAATTTCTTGTGTTGTGAGTGTTATTTTAATTTCTCCTGATTTATTCCGTATTTATTAGAAGGGTTATTTTCCCAACAAGTGGTATCATAGCATTGGTTCAGCTATTTTTTCACACTGTCTTAGGACTGTTGTTCGAAAAAATAGCGAATTTTAGAGAAATACTTATATTACTGTTCATACGGTACTGTTAACGTGTTCTAAAATGTTGGAATTAAAGTTTGAGCTAGAAAAATTTGACGGAAGAATTAATTTTTTCTTATGGCAAACTCAAGTCAAAAATTTGTTGATTCAATTTGAGTTACACAAGGCATTGGAAAAGAAAATTGTCGAAAAGGTGAAGCTGGCAATACCAGTCTAATTCAATTGGTTGGTGAAACTGTGTCTACTTTGGGTGAGGTAGATTTTGCGGATGTTTTCTAAAAAAAACATGAATGTCCTTGTGGCATGTCGTTAGTCTGCACAAGTTGCCATGATAGAGGATATGTTACCATTAGCGGCTTTTCCACACGGGCATTGGCTTGATCAAAATGAAAGGTGTGAAATAAATTTATGTCGATAGTTGAGGAACTCTTGGAAAAATCAAGCATGAGAGTTGCACCATAATTTCAACAATTTTGTTCGACATATTGCCAAAAAATTAACAACTTAAAATTTCTTAATTTTATGTGAAATATTTTGTATGGTGGAGTATATATATTTTTTTAATTATCGGTTGTAGATAATTGTTTTGTCAGTATAGGCGATGGTAGTTTTTTTTTTTAAATGCAGGTGGAGATTGTTGTATTAGATTTAAAAAAAAAAAGAAAAGGAAGTAAAAAATGGAGGTAGTCAAAAATAGGAGGTAGTCAAAAATAGTTGAGCTACCAAATGTGAATTGAAGAATTGTTGGTAGTACACAAAATGAATTGTTGTGCTACCAAATGTGAATTGAAGAATTGTTGAAGAATTTTTGTTAGCACATAAAAGGAATAGTTGGGCTATCAAATGTAAATTGAAGAATTGTTGGTAGCACACAAAAGAAATAGTTGGGCTATAATGTAGCCATATTTTTTGTTGATTTTTCCATCACCAATATGTCTATAAATACCAAGGCATATTTTGTCTTAATATAATATCTTATCTTGTATGTTGGTGAGATTATTGGGTGTAATTGGATTTAAAGAGAGATATCCAATGAAAGTTTGTTTGTAAGTTTTGAAATTTAAAGAATTTGTAGGAAATTTTTTTGGGTTTGCATTCATTTATTGGGTGTGTGAGAAAATATTAGAGTGAGTGAATGTAAAAATTGTTCAAATATTTAGTGAAATTTTCTTGGTTGTTTTCGGATAACAAGTAGTTTTTCTCCGATTTTGGAGTTTTCAATATAATTTCTTGTGTTGTGAGTGTTATTTTAATTTCTCCGATTTTTCCAACACATATCGATATTCAGGCCACATTATTTGAATCTAACGCATAACCAAATCTCATTTTGGATCCTTTATTCATCAGTCCATTGCATGCTATGAAACTCAACTTGTATTAAGCAAAATAGAAGCAAACAAAAGCGAATGACGAAATTAAATTCGAGCCAACAGACTTTTCCATTACACTTCCAATATCCATCACTTTCATTAGAAGTTAAAATAAAAGCTAAATAAAAAAGAAAAAACATTACAAATGAAACTGCTTGCATTCCATAAAATAGGGGTGTTCAAAAATTGGTTAGATGGGTTAGATGGGTTACAATTAGATTTTTTTTAGAAGAAAAATGGAGTTAAATTATACATAATCTCACAAAATATATTATATAAATTTGATTCAAATTTTATCATAACCCACCCAACCCATTTTTGAACACCCCTACCATAAAGCTATTGAATTAAAGAGCGAGTTATTTTATTAGCACATTCTAATGAGTCGAATGAAAGAGCAATAGATAATAAAATTGCTTATTTAACGCAATGCAATCTCTAATTAGGACACATAATTGACTAATTCAAGGCTTTAAAACTTCTAAACAATCAATTTTAAATTCAACCTTTTCAAAATCATTAGCATTAAGCTAAGAAACTAAAAAAAAAAAAAAAAAAATACTTGACAGAGTTTGAGATTAATTTAAAGGAAGGTGTCAATTACTTCTCATATTTTATGAAAAAAAGTACTTGTCATATTTAAATAGGCTTTTAAACTCTGCCCATAACATCTAGAGATTGTAATCATAATTTAATTGACTCTTTGTGAACTCATAAGTTAATGTCTAACAATTAGTAGGGTGAAGTTTCAAAACAAGTGATGACCTTTTTGTTCATTTAATGATCTAATTAAGCTTAGCACAGTTTTAACAAAGGAATCCAAGAGAATGAGAGGGAAGAAGGGGCCACATCATAAATCACATTTAACAGTGACACATGAATGGAATCTGAGCTTTTATGAGCCTCAACAAAAGAAGCTAAGCCCCACTGCAACAGAAAGGGGCAATTACAACTAGTCAGCATACCAATCCCTTCCCCATACTGCCTGTCCCCTTCCAATATCTTTGCCTTCCAATACATTTGCCAACTTGGATTAAATAATATCTCTAATTAATTTAAAAATATTGGTTACATATGAAAAGGTCATATATCGGAATGAGATGCTTTGCAAAATCATAATTACATATATTAAATTCCGAACATGCCCCTCTCTAATAAAACAGGAATCTAATTTTGAAAATGATTTATGTCTTTTCACCCTATAATTATGTGCATGGTAATAATAATTTACTTAGAAAATAAAACCAATCTTTCATTTTTGAAAATAATTTTCCACCCTGTCAAAGAAAGAGGATTAGAGAAGGCACTAGATAGGTGGGTGGGATTTGTTTTCTTGCATAGGATAAGAGAAATATATGAAAAGAAAAAATCTATAAATAAATAAAAGTTGTGGTTGCAAATTGCCTATCAATTTTGTTGTGTCCCCACTTCCGTTAACCAATCCTCTTCACTCACTCTGTTATGTCCTAAGCTCTCTCTCTATCTCCCCTCCTCCCACCCAAAGGGCAGGCCTTTTTGGTTGCAAATTATAGACCAACAGGAGTTAAGCCCAATTTTATTTCATTGAAAAGGAATGATCATTTATCATCCAATAAATTTGTAGCAAAATTAATAAATATGTGATCAAGTAAAAGATAATTTCACAACCCATCACCTATTTTTAAAAAATGAAGTGTATTTTTTTCTTGCTTATGGTCTAAATTCTCTAATGGTAGGAGTAGAAGTAGAAAAGATAACATTTTGATCGATAAAAAGGTTTTCTTGGTGGGTTTCTGGAGAAAGAAAAAGGATAGAAACGCAGACAGACTGAAAGATATGGTACATAGCTGATATATATATATATATATATATATATAGAGAGAGAGAGAGAGAGAGAGAGAGTGGGTGTATATTTGTGGTGGAGAGATGTGTTCTGGTGGAGGATGTAGCATAGTATGGTTCAGGAGAGATCTGAGAGTAGAAGATAATCCAGCACTTGCAGCTGGTGTTCGAGCAGGGGCTGTTGTTGCTGTGTTTATATGGGCACCTGAAGAAGAAGGCCATTTTTACCCTGGTAGAGTCTCGAGATGGTGGTTGAAACAAAGTTTGACTCATTTGGATTCTTCTTTGAGGAGCCTCGGTACTCTTCTTGTCACCAAAAGATCAAGTGATACTGTTGCTTCTCTTCTTGAGGTTGTCAAGTCTACTGGTGCTACCCAGCTCTTCTTCAACCACTTGTATGGTTAGTCTATATTCATAATTTTCTTCTTCTTTTTTATAGAACCTATTTATTAGTTTTCGACTAATAGTTTTTTTATCAACTATATTGACTTTTATAATATATTATTGTTTCCTTTGATCTTTTCGTTTTGGTTTTGTTTTCTTTTTCTAATAATTCTTTTGAAGTTGCCAATCATATAGAGAATTTGTACTGTTGAAACCGTGCAAGAGTTGGATAGTTCCAAGATTGTTGTTTGTTATGATGAATCAGAAACACATGGAGTTCTTGATATTGTTTTCTTATTGGCTGTTTGTTAATACTGCAATTGCTTCTACTGAGATAAGTTGCTTTGCAATTGGCCTCAGATAATTTGTGATCCTACTACTCTGTTTTCTTCTTTGCAGGTTTCGTGTGTGATTGTTTTCTCCTTAATTTCTATTGTAATCTCTTATATTATTCTGCAGTTTGGATTAGTTGAGAAAAGGGAAATTTGTGTAATCTAGTTTTGTGAAAGAGAGTTTTCGTGTAGTAGAATCTTGAAATTCCAATTCGAAAGATTAGAACAAACAATAAGGGCAACCTTAGATCTTAAATTTCAAGTTTTGGTGGCAATTTACTGTTTTTCAGATCCATTGTCACTGGTTAGGGATCACCGGGCGAAGGAGGTTTTGACTGCTCAAGGCATAGCTGTAAGATCCTTTAATGCGGACTTACTTTATGAACCGTGGGATGTTAATGATGCCCAAGGACGGCCTTTCACAACCTTCGCTGCCTTTTGGGAGAAATGCCTTAGCAAGCCTTATGATCCAGAGGCCCCACTTCTTCCACCTAAGAGGATTATTTCAGGTTTGGTTTGAAATGTTTGCATCTATGAATCAACATTACTCCTCATGAACAGAGTTCTAATTTCTGATTTGAATAAACATTTTTTTTCCATCTCTAATTTGGTTTCAATTGTTGTTTGCTTTTCCAGGTGATATATCTAGATGTCCTTCGGACACACTGATATTTGAAGATGAATCAGAGAAAGGAAGCAATGCACTGCTTGCTCGAGCATGGTCACCTGGGTGGAGCAATGCCGATAAGGCTTTGACTACCTTTGTCAATGGACCTCTAATTGAGTACTCTAAGAACCGCAGGAAGGCTGACAGTGCTACAACCTCCTTTCTTTCTCCCCATTTGCATTTCGGGGAGGTCAGTGTGAGAAAAGTCTTCCATCTTGTCCGGATCAAGCAGGTTTTGTGGGCGAATGAAGGGAACAAGGTTGGTGAAGAGAGTGTAAACTTGTTTCTTAAGTCCATTGGTCTTAGGGAATACTCAAGATATTTGAGTTTTAACCATCCTTACAGTCATGAAAGGCCTCTTCTTGGCCACCTAAAGTTTTTCCCTTGGGTTGTGGATGAAGGCTATTTTAAGGCTTGGAGACAAGGTAGAACTGGCTATCCACTAGTTGATGCAGGAATGAGAGAGTTATGGGCCACTGGTTGGCTACATGATCGAATACGATTAGTAGTTTCCAGTTTCTTTGTGAAGGTTCTACAGCTTCCATGGAGATGGGGAATGAAGTATTTTTGGGATACCCTCTTGGATGCAGATTTAGAGAGTGATGCTCTTGGTTGGCAGTACATATCTGGCACTCTTCCTGATGGCCGTGAGCTTGATCGCATTGACAATCCACAGGTGCATAAAACACATATAGAATTTCAGTCATTTCTTTCTCTTAGATTGGCCTTTTGTGCATTCACAGTCATTCATATTCTATTATTCGTGATGATATGACATCATTTATACATAGGTCTAAGAACGCACCTATGCTACTATATCTTAGTTTATTTATGTCATCTATTCAACCTCTCTTGGAGTAGACCTGTTGAGCAGATTTCTCATTCACTGACTGTTCTTCTACAGTTCGAGGGTTACAAATTTGATCCAAATGGAGAATACGTACGGCGGTGGCTTCCTGAACTCGCCAGGCTACCTACTGAATGGATACATCATCCATGGAATGCTCCTGAATCTGTACTCCAAGCTGCTGGAATTGAACTGGGATCAAATTACCCTTTTCCAATAGTAGGGATAGATGCAGCAAAAGTCAGGTTGCAAGAAGCACTTTCAGAAATGTGGCAGCTAGAAGCAGCTTCCAGAGCTACCATGGAGAACGGGACTGAGGAAGGGCTTGGAGACTCAACTGATTTGGCTCCAATTGCCTTCCCTCAGGACATAGAAATGGAAGAAAGCCATGAAGCTTTAAGAAACAATCCACCTACTGCAGTTCGGCGTTATGAAGATCAGATGGTTCCAAGCATGACTTGTTCTTTATTAAGAGTTGAAGAGGAAGAAACTTCTTCAGATCTTCAAAATGTAGCAGAAGATAGCCGAGCAGAGGTGCCAAGAAATGTAAACATTAATCAAGAACAAAGAACAGACACTTTGAACATTGCACAAACTATTAATAGTAACAACAATTTGCAACATTTTAATGTTCTCAGAGGTCTAGCTGATACTGAAGATTCAACGGCAGAATCTTCAAGTAGTAGTAGGCGAGAGAGGGATGGTGGTATCGTTCCAGTGTGGTCTCCTCCTAGTGCAGGTTACTCGGAGCAGTTTGCTGCTGCCGATGAAAATGGAATAGGAACAAGTTCTTATTTGCCAAGGCATACACAATCACATCAGATAATAAATTGGAGGCGACTGCCTCAGACTGGGTAAGAAGTGAGTTCTGGTCTGCTGTCTGTGTCATAATAGTCTGCAAAGTTCCTTTTGCTTCGTGGGCGAACACAGTCTGAGGAAGATAACATGCAACTCGAGAATCCTTGCAATGTAGGATTTTGCATGCATTCTCCAATTAAACTTACATATAAGTTTTGTAAGTCATTATGATTAATGGATTAATTGGTGCATACTGAATCGAGTTGTGAGAATTTTAAGGTGTGGATATTACTGATTATTCCTGACCTTGGATCTCTTATTATGTCAACAGGTAAACCATGCATTCGCGCTAGATTGAACAGTAGAAGGAGAGAAAATGACTCTTGGTCCTTTGAGTTGGTGGGTTTATCAAACGAATTTCCATGTTTGGCATTGCCCACCTATGGTCACATTGTTCTAATTAATTCAGTTGGTGGTTAGACCTTCAATGCGAATGGTAGTCCAGACAGAGTGAGGCAGCTGAATGTGCAAACCTTTTGCCCTGTACTTGCTGTATCATAATACATAGTTCTGTTGTATAGTATTCATAAGTGAGGGATGAGAGTGATGATAGGGCTTGTAGTTATCTAATAAACCAAGGTTTGTGCTTTCTTATTTAATTTACTAGTGGAGATACTTTACTGTTACCTCTGCTTCTCATGTCTTTTTGGTTACTGTTACTTCTGCTTCTCATCTCTTTTTGTGTGACCAGATGAAACCATGTTTAGTCAGTGATAAGAATATAAGATCCTAATCCTACAGCTCTCTGATTTTGAGCGACATCAGAGAATACTAAACGTGAAGATAAATATGATTATTAAGATCACAGGTTGAATCCTTATACTGGCTATTTAATTTATACTTAATAACAAGCTAGTAATAAAAAAAAAATTACCTTAACTTTTAAACTATTATAAATAAAATTATTTTAATTATAAAATTATAAATTTAATATCGGAGTGTTGATTCAGCAATTCATGTCAATTTAAAGTATTTTGCATTACATATTATGAAATGTTTCAAATTAACTTAACTTATTATATTAATATACTGTTAATATATTCATAATTTTTCGGTTAAAAATAATTTTAATTATGTTCAAAAAAATTAAAATATTATTTCTATCGTTTCATAATATCTATCATTTTTCTTATTTTTATTAAAATTAAAAAATATTAATTAGATAAATTTAAAATAAAATTGAATGATTTAATGTAAAAATTTAAATTTAATTAATTAATTTTTATTAAAAAAAATTAAATTAAAAAAATAAATTATATTAAAAATATAAAAATAACGGAAAAATAAAATTTAAATGTGACAGATATGAAGAAAGATGAAAAACACTGTATAACGACTTTTTATGGTTGAATCGTGAGTTAGATATAAATCCAATGATTAATAAGGTAATGATTGATAATAGAGAAAGGAGAATAAATATGGGTAATATATTTTTTTATTCTAATATCCTATTTTTATTTTATTCTTTATAAAAGTCCAAAAGTAAATAAATTTCATTTATTTTTTCCCCGGTAAAATTATAAATCTAATTTCCCCTCCGATTTATTCCAATTCAATCCAAGCATAAGCTTAGTAGGGTTTTTCCTTTTCGATTCTCTCGTTTCTCTCCACTCTCCTCTATCCGTTCTTCGTCTGCGATTTCTCCATATCTCCAACTAAACCTTCTCGCTTATCTCATATTTCTTATTAGATCTCTCAATTTAACGATTTCTTCATTTCATTGCCTTCTTCCTTTATATTTACAAAACCGATCAAAATCCACAAAAGAGTTCTAATTTTTATATGGATTCACTTAATCAAGCTCGAGATCAGTGTCAATACATACAATTATAGACTGCAACTGGAGAATCGTCTGGAACAGGTTAGTTAAAGTGTATTTCTTCTCAGTTCTTGTTCAGCATTCACTTATGGACTCCATGATATGTGCCTTACAAGCAACATTAGGGACTTGGTATAGTGGCATCTTCCATAAAAGTCTGGGCAAATGTTGTAGTAATTGGATGTGATAGGGATGTGATTTAGGGATGCATTTTCAAGTTTCAATAGATTCTTGGTAACTAAATTGACGATTATGGGATAAAGTTTGCACGTTGTAACTTAACATCCACCTTCTACTCAGCACAAGTAGTGACAAATAACATGATAGATTCTGGTGTTATTGAACTGTGGATGTATGTTTGTAGGTGGCTTTTGTGGTTTGCAGCTGAATCATAAAATGAGCAAGTTATTGGAGTTTGGAAGGAAAGCCCTTTTCTATGTGAGGGTTCTTTCTGGATATGAGGAACGTAGAATCCGTAACTATAGATTGCAACTTGAGAATCGTCTCCGACAGGTCAGTTAAATCGTGCTTCTTGTTCGTTCATTCGTTGCTGTGATTAATTTGTTTTGTCTTAAAGTGCTATCAGTATTTTTTGCCTTCTGTTCTTTTGTTTTACAATGTATTTCAATGGGCATTTCTGAAGATATTTTAGAAATAATGGAATCTTGTTTGGAAAAATGGTGCTTCTCTGTCCCATTTAAGTGGACACTTCCCCTATTTTATTTTAAGGAATTTGAGGGAAAAGTTTATATGTTTGTTTCTATTTAATATGTACTATTACCTTAATTAAAGCGATAAATTTAGCTCTGATCATGTAGAACTATTGGGACTGAGAAAGAGTAAATAAGTCCGTTACTAATACTTTTTAGAAAATTAAGATTTTTAAATCATTTTCTTAATTCTCGTTTTAAAGTGAAAGTGGCCACTTAAAAGTGGACAATGTGATATTGTTTTTGAAGGTTTCCTATAACTCTCAAAATTCTATATATATATATATATATATATATATATATATATATGTATATATATGTATATATATATATATATGTATATATATATATATGTATATATATGTATATATGTATATGTTCCCAGACATGCTTTTAAAATGTATTTGCATTAGAAATGATAAGCATTCCAAAGCATCACTATTGTGAATGTTATGCAGTAGTCTACAGTTGACTTTGGTAGCATAATATGCCAGTCTTGTTTACCTTATGCATGCATTTTTATGCCCCACAAGCCAGTTGTTGAAAAACAGAACTGCATTCTTTGTAGTGCATTCTTTGTAGTGCTTAAATGGGAACTTGCCTACCATGTAGAAAATATAACATTACTATGTCAATGGTTAATGGAAAAATCACATGCCATTCCACTTCCTATGTGATACATTTATATCAAAAAGAATATACACTATTCACTTGTCAACCCCATGTAGAAGCAGATTGAGTGCATTAACTCTTATGTGATTGAAACTTTGCCACAAGCAAGTTGATCATGTCATGGTGACAAACATTCTGTTGCTACAATTAATAAGCAGAAAAATGACAATATGATATCGAGACTTAGTATAATGGGATCGTTCACAAAAATTTGGACAAGTCTTGTGGTTATAAGTGACTGAGTACAACATTTAGCTTTTCTAACATTTAAAGCCCCTAATCTATTATATACTTTATTTTGGAATTACAGTAGTGAGATATTGATATTGTTTCCACATCACTTTCTCATTTTTTGTGAGCTCTTGCTATTTGTTCAGGCACATGAAAGAAAGATGGCCTTGAGAAAGATCCCTGAGCAGACTATATTAGGGGAGGTCCGCCGTATGGTGGAGGAAATGCAGAATTTAAACCGGAAGCTAGAGGAAACTGTAAGTATTGAGCAGCTATCGCTGCCCTGATTTCATCCAGGAATTACTGCTAGTTAATTGTTACTGCTAATTAATTGTTGCCATTGGGACCAAGAATACCAAACAGTGGCAGAAATTAAAAGATCATATGAAAAAATGGTTAGCCGCTAGCCTTTTCCATGTTGACATGTGCCCGGAAATTTTGTGCCCTCTACAATAAGATTGTTGTATGTGGTTGAAGAAAGGTTTGATTGATCTGTAAGGACAAATCATAGGGTGTCGGCGTAATGCTCGTTTTAGGATAATATGAATTGAAAAAAAAAATATTCTATTTTGTTGAGAAATAGTTATTTTTATGTTTTGTTTATTTATTTATTTACTTTGTGGCAGAGGCCATGCCTTTGTCATTTCCTTTCCTTTTCTTGTACCCATTATTCAGTGCCCAATTGTTGGTAGTCTGGACCTTGGTTTTTTTAACTTAGCCCCACATTTATGCCATCTTAAAATGTTCTGTTGTCAAATCTCACAACTTTCCCTGGAAGCAGAGCCCATCCTATATGTTATCCCTGTATTTTCTTTTTGCTAGATAACATATTACCAGAAATAACCGTTTCTTTCTGGGAACTTATTCCCTGAGTTACCTTATTTTCAATCATCATAGGAGTTTAGTTATTCACAACTTTATGGGCAGGGATTCTGGTCTCCACCTTCTACCTAGCACACAGGAATAAGTAGCATGCCCAGTTTTTCTGTTTCAAATGAAATTCGTTTTCTAAGGTCTTAAGAACCCAAAGGCCAAGGACAAGTTAGCAAGGTCTCAATTCTCAAAGACTGGATTTTCTCACCCTTCCCTATTCTTCCTCTCATTTTCTTCTGCTAAAAAATGTAAGAACTCGTTAAACTAAAATCAAATTCTTCTCCTGTGTATAGTTAATGAATGAGAAAGCCAGGAGAGTTCCCCTGAGTGTGTCATATATTGAAAATATGATCATTTGTATGCGCAGGAGGCTGCTATTGAAGAGTATTTCAAGCCAATTGACAAGGAAGCTGAGATTGTAATGAAGATGCAGCTTGAAGGGGAGGAAAAGACAATGAAGGAGATGATGAAGATTATGCAAACACAGGCTATACATCAAAAGGCCGAAGCTGACAAAATTGCAAATGCACATCGTGCCGACACAAACCAGCATACCCTAGAGACTGAATCCTCCAAGGAGCAAGCACAGATGAGATGATTCCATGAATCTGGGCTGGACTTAAATGTAGAATAATTTTATATCATTTTGGCATACTTCCTGAAATCGCATATAATATTATCATCCACTTGAGCAAATTTAAATAATTGACGGACATTTCTTGTAACTTGTATCAAGAAATGGCAGTGTTAAATTTATAACAGTGATTTCATACAGCAACATATGATATCCTTTGATTCTAAGGAATTTAAAGTTAGTTTGTCATTTCAACCATTCTGACCATATTGTTGTTCAACAAGCATACCTTTGTACAGTAAAAAGAAAAAAATTTACGGAACTAAATGGCCCTTTTTATCCTAAAATGGCGGAGACAGAAACTTTGGAGGCTTGTAGTGTTTAAGTATTTAACTTCGATTTCATTTATAGTCTTATAGATTTATAGTGCTGTGGCACCGGAAATCTGATATTTTTTGTTATGTTCTATTTTTTTACTTTTTTTAGGCGGAAAAAAAAAACATAAATGAAGAGGATTAAGCAAGCAAGCAAGAGAAACAATATTGCTCCACATCAACCGTCACAGCCATTGTCATTCCAATTGGTAATGAACTTCTTATACTTGGGAAAGAGAACAATCTCAAGGAAGCTAATTGAGAAATTTAATCATTTTTCAATTTCAAATACTTCCATTTACGTTAAGTATCGCAGAAGGGGCAAAATGGTCAGTAAAATTAGTTAGTTATTTCTGTTATTGCTAGCTAGTAATAATCAGTTAGCCAGCCTTTGTAAAAGTGGGCGAGTCTAGGTAGCTGAGTTGCATTCCCTTTTGCTTTATAGTGTAGTTGTCCTTCTCTTTTATCCTATATATATCATGTAACGTCCTTTGGGTATTCATCATTATGAATACAATTCTGATTCTCTTCTAATTACTCTCTACTTTTCTCTCTCCATATCTCTCTCTTGTATTATTCTATTTTCTTCTTATCTCATCTCATCTTCTCCCTCTCTGATTTCTAACCCATTAATTTTTGGAATTCTAATTCAGAAATCTCTCACTCATTCATTGTTAGGAATAGTCCTAACAATTAAATTTCTAACACTACAAACTGGAATGCTTCTGAATCTGTACCCCCAAGCTGTTGGAATTGGGATGGGAGGAAAATTTGTTGGAATTAAGAAACACCTTGAGAAATGTGGCAGCAAGAAGCAGCTTCCACAGCGTCCATTGAGAATGAGACGGAAATTTGTAGAAAAATATAGGGATTTGTAGTTCTCTACTGAACCAAGGTTTGATTTGTGCTTTCTTATTTAACTCATTGTATCAGATAATTTACTGTTACTTCTGCTTCTCATCTGATCCCTGGCCATTGCCATTTTTCTTTTTGGGTCTAACTAGCTGAATGCCTAATAGAAGTATTATTCGATTGAGATGTTAAGAGAGATTTCATAAAAATAATAATAATAATTGGAAGAAAGTAAACTTTTGTATTTTTATTACAGTCCTCTGCCATGTGTTTCTGCATAATACATTCCCCCATCTCTCTCATTCTAATTCTTTTACATTTCTTGTTGCACTTAGGTATTCCAAAGTGATAGTCCATAGTACTAATGGAATTCACCACTTACAGTTTTTCAGGCTCTGGTACCCTTAGCATCATGTATACTAGGGTAGCAGCCAATGCTCCAAGTACAGGGGAAACAATATACACCCACTGATTCTTGTAAACACCTGATACAATAGCAGGGCCTATGCTTCTTGCAGGGTTCATTGAGGCTCCAGTAATCGGCCTGGAATATTCACTAAACAGCCATTATGATGTGGATTCAGTATAAAGTTTAAGCAGTGATTAGTGAGATAATTATACTTACCCTGCGATCATCACATTGACCAGCAATATACCACCAATTGCTACTCCCGCAATGTTTTTATTCTGAGAATCAGTTTAAATGGATAAATGAGTTTTTCAGATTGTACAAACAAGGCAAAAGGTCAGTAAAATGAATCAAAGAATATAAGATCATACCGCTCTATGATCTGTAGCAACAGCACAAATACTAAACATCAAAATAAATGTGATAATAAATTCCCATATTATAGCTTCAAGATGAGAAGTTGAATCTTTGTACTTGGTCATTGTTGCTTCAATATCATACGAATCATTGAACAAAGCTTTGAGGATGAGAGTGGCAACTATTGTAGCAAGTACTTGAGCCAACACATACATAGGCACCTGTACAAATACATGTGTATCAGATAATCTGAACACACAAAATATGAATATGTGTTTTGTAACTAATTCCTCACATGTTTCCAGGGAAATTTGCGCGCCGCCGCTAACGAAATGCTAACTGCAGGATTAAAATGTGCACCAGAGATGTGACCAACAGCATAAATTGCTGCCATTAGAACTACACCCCACACAATTGCTATGCCCACAATTGTTAGTTTTTGAACTTGATCAGTAAGAGCGGCCGCACAGCCTACAAACATGAGAACAAATGTGCCCAACAACTCTGCAAGAATCTGCTCACAGGAACAATATTGAAAGACATTGTAAGTAAATTTTTTGCCGTGAAAAATGTAATTTTGGACTAAGCAGAAGTGCTTACCTTCTGGAAAACTGATGGAGAAGCATCATCAGTTTCGAACCATTCACGGAGATGACTTGCCTTAGCTTCTGCATCAATTGTGTGTTTAATAGCCACTTGGTTGTTAGGTGAGAAGTCAACAGTGATGGAATTGGAATTCGAACTAACCATTTCTGCGGAGTCTAATTAACTACACACAAAAGCATTCGGATGCTGAATTGATTAGCTGATAAGCAATGACAAGGAAATACTTCAAGATTGGTTTATATCGAATTTAAATCAGTATATGTTTTTTTATGCACAATATGGGAATATTCTGGTTGTATATTAATTGTGTTTAAGGTCGACGAGAGTAGGATTTAACGACAAGAACAAGGGAAAAAGCTAATATTTTGCTTAGAAAGTTCAGCATTACAACCAACAATTAGAACAGTGGAATATCTGGAATTATTTAAAATTCTTAGTCAGCATCGTTGGAGTTAAGAACTAAAGGAAAAACATATTAGTCCATAAAAGGAGTTTTAGTCAGTAACCAAAGGAAGTTCTTAGGTGAAAGCGTACAACTTTTTGAAAGTGAAACGTATGTATTATATTTTGTTCTGCACTTTATCAGATGAGCCGGCAAAAACTGATTGCCGGACAAAGATACTCGAACTAGTAGTTATTGTGAAAGCCTAACTCATTAATAACTTGCTTAACCAGTGTGCTGCCTCTTAAACTAAATACTTAATTCTTAAGCACATAAGTTATTTGATATTATTTATTTTTATTTTAAATTATAAAAATCTTAGATAATTTGAACTAATTAGCCAAAATCTTACAAATAAAAAAACTTTCAATACTAGATTAATTAGATAATTTACTCTCAATCTCTAATTGTTTATGAAAAATGGTGTTAAGCTTTTATGTAATTAGGTATAACTTAATCTCTAATTAGTACTATAATCAGTAAACAACAAAACAAGCTTTTAAGAGAATATCTTGTTTGAGAGGAAAATATCAATAGGCTGTGGAGTTTATGCCGTCCAATATCTAAAGGAACAATCATTAATTGTCAACCATATAAGAATGTGGTTTATAGTTAATTAATATTATTGTCTCTCTCAATAATTTAATATGTCAAGCTGTGTTTTATTGCTATAAGATCTGATTCGCACTGTTCTTACATGTGAAATAAATATATTGCCTTTTTTTATGATAAACAAAAGTCATAAATATTAATCTAAATCATCGAAAACAAATATCAAAAGTTTCTCACAAGTTCATTTAAGAAAATAAAAAAAAATACCTTCAAGGTGAATAAAATTGGAATTTTGCCCTAAGAGTTTTTTATCCTTGACATCAAATTGCACAATTTAAAAATAAATTTCCATTGTATATGAATTAAATTTTTTTTTTTTAGAAATTGTGATAATGCTAAGAATAGGAGAAAATCAGTTAATTTTGAAAAATCACGTGTAACTCAAACGGTTAAGAGTTTAACTACTCTATCAATTTATTAGAGTTTTAGTTTCACCCTTTATCATTTCCAATGATGTAATTGTAAAAAAAAAAATTAATTTTGAATGCAATACAAAATTATTTTACATTATGTATAAATAAATATATAAATTAAATATAATTAAATCCTTGTGGAAGAGTACTTTAGAGTTGTCCTTGATTGAACTTCATTGCATTTGTAGTTTACATTATAGTGATGAAAAGCCCATCAACTTTGGCCCAAAGCCCATTTCAAACATTGCGATGCAGAACTAAAGAACCAAGAGATTTGGAATCATGGACTGGAAACTTGTACCACTTTTTATACCTAAATTAATTAATTAATCAATGGTAATCCACGAATCTTTCTGCCTTTTTCGTATTTTTTTAAAATAATATTTTTCTTTTTTTCTTAAAAAAAAAGTAAGGAGAATATTGCAAATAATTAAAGGTAAAAGTATAGGATTCCATCTAGGAATATTGCAAAAGTCAATATCTTTTTTTTTATAATATATATATATATATATATACATATATATATATATAAAAGGAAAAAGGAAAAACTAAAATTCAAATTCAAAATCTCTCCATATATTAAAATGGGACAAAGATTTGACTAGGGTCATTTAAAAAAATATTTACACAAATAGGGTTGTTTGGAAAATAAATCCGGGTGTGGGGTTGCGTCAGAAGCCGCAGCTAACACCTGCGGCTTCTGACGGTGGGACCCACGTAGTGGGTCCCTTTATGTTGAAGGATGCCGCAGCTCTTAGCTGCGGCATCCATAGGGGCAGCACAATGCTGCCCCTTAATTTAAGCAAAGGGGCAGCAGGCGTTTGCCTGCTGCCCCTTTTTTATATATATATATATATATATATATATATATATATTTAAAATAATAATTTAATAATAAATAATATTAATATTATAATAAAATAGAATCATAATAGAGATAAAATAAATATAATTATAATAGAATAATATTTAAATAATATGTAATATATATTACATAATTTTTTTTATCACTATTAGTATCTTTTTTAAAAATATATGTTATTATTTTTTATTTTTATTTTTTTTAATTAATACATATACATAGCATATGGTAATTGTTTCATGTATTTATGAAAATTTATATTTTTTAATTATTTTTTTGCACTAAATTGTTTGTTGTAGTTACTTATAAAATCTTTATATTATACTATCTATAAATTTTCTACATTACACATAAAAAATAAAAATACAAGAAAAATGTTAAAACTTTATGAAATTTTAATATTTTTGTAAAATTTATAATTAGACAATTAAAAAATAACGTTTTATTTTGTAGGGGTGAGCAAAAAAACCGATGGACTTGGTTAACCGAAAAAAATCCGAAAATGGAACTGATGAACTGGTTTATCGATTGTAATAGACTGGTTAATGTTTAGTGTTTTGAAAAAACCGATATTAATTGACTGGTTAATGGTTTTTGACTCATGTGACTGGTTAACCGAATCGAAACCGAATTTTTAGTTAATTTATTAACAATTTATAACAATTTATTCTAATTAAAGGTGATCGTATACTTTTTTTTCATTATACTAATTATTTTAAATTTTTAAAGTTTTTTAATTGGATATTAGTAGGTATAACAATTTATCTAATTAAAAGTAATTATGAACCAGTTAATATATTTACTTATTCAATAGTAATTTTTAAAAACAAATTTAATTATATCCACCAAAATTTTTTATTTTAACAACAATAATGTTATATTATAGCGAAAAATTTTAATTTTTAAGTATCTTCAACATTTTAATTTTATTTATAAATATATTTATAATTATAGTGGTTAACCGAAAAATATTGAGTAACCGATCCGAAAATCTGAAACCGATTGACTAGTTAACCAATGGTAATGCACTGGTTAATGAACTGAAATTTCAAAAAACCGATATTAATGGACTGGTTAATGGATTGGGGCTAATGGCCCGGTTAACCGACCATGCTCACCCCTATCATTTTGTATATTATTTAAATATTATTCTATTATAATTATATTTATTTTATCTCTATTATGATTCTATTTTATTATAATATTAATATTATTTATTATTAAATTATTATTTTAAATATATATATATATATATATATATATATATATATATATATATATATATATATAATAAAGGGGCAGCAGGCAAACGCCTGCTGCCCCTTTGCTTAAATTAAGGGGCAGCATTGTGCTGCCCCTATGGATGCCGCAGCTAAGAGCTGCGGCATCCTTCAACATAAAGGGACCCACTACGTGGGTCCCACCGTCAGAAGCCGCAGGTGTCAGTTGCGGCTTCTGACGCAACCCCACACCCGGATTTATTTTCCAAACAACCCTATTTGTGTAAATATTTTTTTAAATGACCCTAGTCAAATCTTTGTCCCTATTAAAATCAGCATTTACAATTGAAATATCTTGTTGGGAACAGCAAATATTTAGGAATGATCATGGGTGGGGATTCCCCGTCACCGATTCTGACCCGAACGGGGCGGGGAATCCCCGAATTTTTTTCCCGTGGGGACGGGGAGAAAAAAATCTCCGCCCTTGAATTCGGGGCGGGGACGGGGAACAGGATCCCCGGCCCGAAAAAAAATTAATATTTTATTATATATATGTATATGTATATTAAATTAAATATATATATATATTAAATTTTTTTAGGTTGATATTTGTCGGTGTGTAAATTGTTCAAGTGATATTATTAATATTTAAATTGTATGAAATATTTACAAATATTTATATTTTAATTGTATAAAATGTTTATAAATATTTGTATTTAAATTGTATGAGATAGTTTTAATTTTAAGTCATTAATTATTAAATTTTGCAAGGTAAATATTGTGAAATATTTTTTATTCATGTTAGAAATCTCCATTGGTGTCGAAAATTCCTATTAGAATTGGGTAATTTTATTGGGGATAGGGATCCCCGCGAGGGCGGAGACGGGGAATTTTTTCCCCCACATCCCCAGCAAAGACAGGGAATCCCCGCCTCTGAATGGGGTAGTAGGTGGGAGCCATTCCTCGACGCGTCTCGTGAGCATCCCTACAAATATCCTTAATATGCTCTCCAAAAGAGAATACATTTGATTTGAGAAAACACCATTAAATTGGCCCTTGCCAATTTGGCATTAATCAACATTCTATGCTTAATTTGCGCCACTGGCTTCTACATGCCTATTTTATCTATTTTAATATATCCACTGCATAAATGAAGATATTATGAAGGCCATACTGCTATTTACACTTTTTGGTTGCAATTTCATCCTGATAAAACAATATAGATTTTACGTACTTAATTTTGATATTAATTAAAATAGTTATATGTTTTTTTAATGATATTTCATCATTATTCTAGATTAAAGTGAAGGAAGATATTTTGAATTCAAGACTCTTCACCCCCAATTAAAACAAAAATCTTTATTCCATTTTTCAAATAAAACTAATTAAAACAATGTAAGATTTAATACCCTAATTTATAAAATATCTTTCCATTTATATACTTCGAGCTTGATATGGTATTTAAAATAAATTAGCCATAGTATAGTATGAGGTGGTATATAGTATATATGGCATGATATTATAATTATTGTTAATATTTTTAGAAAAATGGTATAGTACATTAGGATTTTATAGAATTTTAATTAATAGGAGAAAAAACTTTAAAAAATAAAAAAAAATAAAAAAAGAGAGAGATAAAAGATTGTAATGATATTAGAAAATAAAGCAGTTATCAAAATTAAATAAAGATAAAAAAGATATATATATATGTGTGTGTGTGTGTTAGCTGGCCTTTTATTTTTGGTACTATCCTTTGGTATATTTGGAAGAGCATTAACCATTTTATTTTTGAAAGTGAGTGGTTCACTAATGAGCAGGTTCTTCAGCAAAACTCAACTCTTGCGCTTAGTATGGCGTCTTTGACGGATAATAGATGGCAAGACAGAGTTTAGGAGGAGGTTGTGGAGGTTCATTAGAGCAAACCAGCGGGTGATTTGATAAAGATTATAATGGGTCTTTTAAAAATAACTCAGGGATGGTAGCTGCTAGAGGCCATCTCCGTGGCAGCAATGGCGAGTGGATTAAAGGGTCCGTGTGCATCTCATTAATAGGGAGTGGGAAGTTAATATTACTCATATTCTTTCATTGCCAATCTTGCTATTTCTGAAGATATTGGTTTTCACACCTTGAACAGTCCCCCGGCTGGCCTTGATTCAATTTTACTTTCTGATGTAATGGGCATCCCTTTGCAAAGGGTGTGCTCTACCTCTTTAGTTTAGGCTGTTGAGCCTACTTTCTCCCCAAAAAAAAAATATTAAATCAAGTATTAACCATAGAAAACCATGATCATAAAGAACTCATTTTTCCAAATAACACATAATTAAACCGTATCATCCCATATCATCTAATTGCAAATCATGATTCAAACAAGACCATAGGATCAAATTGATTTATGACAAATTATATTTTCAATATATTATATTAATATTAGACTATTAGTCATTATTTTAATTTTTATAACAATAATTTTACATGAAATAAATAAATGAATGGATAAAATTGTGTCTTATAACAATAAAATCTAACTTTTTTTAAAACTGTGTGAAAATAGATGTGAGATTTTTGTTTTAGGATGAAAGGAGTAGGTGGCGAAAATGAATCGGATTAGGTTTTGGTTGGGTCATGGTAGATTAGATTATAGACGAGTTATTGGGTCATAATTGGATCAAAATTTTACAAGTTATAAATGAGTTTAATCGTAATATAAATAAATCTTGTTAAAAGAATCAAATTTTATGGCATCTTTTATCTTTTTTTAATTTCACTAAAAATAAAAATTGATGAATGTATGGCCAATAAACACAATAATTTTTATTAATGTTATATAAAAAAAGTTATAAAATCATACGTAATATAAATAACTTACAGACATGTTATAAATTAATCATACCATATTAATTACATAATGGATGAATTGCTTTATGGGTTAAACGGTTCAGTAATAAATTGATTTTTAACGAAACTGATTGACTTTAAATAATATTTTATGAACAGATTGAATCGAATTTACTATTATGATAAAATAAAGGCTGATATTAATTGGACTCTGTCAATAATAATTTGTTGGTCATGGTCAGCAAAGGCACGCATTAATATGAAAGGCTAAATAAATAATTATATATAACCATCAAACGCAATGTAGGTTACCACTACCAGTATAATACAGAATCCTTATTAATTAGTTATTACATATATATTTATTTGTGACTTATTAAATCAACATTTTTGTTAAAATAGACAGAAAAACTAACCAAATATATATTTGAAGATTATAATAAAATATTTAGATAATTACTTAACCTTCAAATATAATACGATTTAATTAATGGTAATTCTAAATTGTGTCAAACCATATTTATATGAAAATATCCTATAGACTATAGTGGAATCGTGTATAACCGAGAACTAATTTTATTTAAGTTATGACTCCACTATGGGGACCAAAAATGACCTAAAACGAACTCATCGGTCCCCATTTTATGCAATTAATGTTTAGTCCAATAAAACAAGAGAAATACTGAGGATGGGTTCCGTTTTCTTTTACTAGGTTTTTCCTTTTATAAAATCTAAAAACCATTTTCAGCTTTTTATAATTATTTTACGAATATAATTTCATAATTCTGCCAATCTAACCTATAATATAAGGTACAATGAAATGTAGCGGTCCACCATCTTTCAGTTTTTTTTTAGAAAAAACAAATTGACCCTTACATTTATTTAGAGTGTACATGGAATAATTAATTAGTTAATAATTTTTTTTTTTTTATCTACCCTGATAGAGTTTGGATATATCCATAATTTCTGATATAAATCCAAATTAATATCAATATGCGAATTATACAGGTATGGAAAATGTTCCGTATTAGCTCATTTAATTAAATATTTTTTCCTTAATTAAATGGATTAAATAAGGAGAGTTACATATGAATTTTTTAATTAAAAGTTTTAACTGTCCATTTAATTTCCATTAATTTTATAACTTTCATTTCTTATTAAGTATCTTAATTAATAGCCCGCCTAATTAAAAGCATAAAACTTTTTATATATAGGACTAAGGTAAAAATAAGAGAAAAGTTCTTAAAACGAAATTCTGCTGGATTCTGCTCTCGCTTACTTTTAACTTCAATGGGCTTTTAGACTGTAATTTAATTGTTGTTATCCCGTTCGTGGATATCAGTCAGATCAGTGACGTAAAAAAAGATCCTTGTAAACGTTTCCGCCAAAATATCTGCGCTACAAAAAGTAGATAGTATATAACCCAATTATATTACTTTCATATATGCATACGACATGTTATTTTTCCTCCGTACCCGAATTTTAAAAGAATTGCTTATATTTATGTTAATTCATATATCATATTCCTATTATTTTAAAAGGTAATTGTACTAAACTAGAAAACTAACGATTTGAATGTGTTTTCTTATATAATTGCAAAAATTGTATAGAAATTAAAATGAATATTTTATTATTTATATTTACTAATTATAAAATTAGATAAATATTGTATAATACAATTCTTATTTTTATTTTTAATATACATTCTCAATCTCAATGTTTATAAAAAACACTTTTGATACAAAATATTTATTGATAGTTACTTTTAAAATATTGAAATTTATAAATTACTTTTTAAAATATAATAGAAATATAATATTTCTTGAAATTTTTATGTAGATAAAAAAAATTAAGAGAAAAAATAGCTAATTTTAATAAATATTAAGGGTAAAGTAGCTATTTTTAAAAACTGTTAAAGGTAACACGATATTTTTAAATAAAATGGCAAATTAATATTAATTTTTTAAATATTTTAAGTAAAATCCAAAAAAATAAAATATTAGAAGCAAATAAGTAATCGCCATTTACAAAAGCTAATATTAGAGATAAATTAGCAGGAAGAAAAGTGGCTTTTTGGTTTTTGAAAAAATATATATTGTTCTCAGAATAAATTTAGTGAATTAATGACCTAAAGTATCAGTTTCCTTCATAAAGCAAATGGAGTATTCTCAAATATTAAATTAATTGCATGGGTGGATAACTACGCTGACTTGTGCAAAAGTTATTCTATTTTATCATAATAGTAATACTAACATGTTAAATAATTAAATCGTCTTAAACTGTCCCACCGTAATATAATATAATTTGAGAACTCTAGGGATGATTCTATTTTTTTTTTAAATTCGTGTCTTATATATGAAATTTAAAAATTCGCTTGAAATAAATAAATTTCATAAAATTTATTTGTAATTACTATTTTTTATATTTGATATACAAAAAATATAGGAATTGAATTAAAATTCAATTGTATGAAATTTATTATTCTTTCAACAAATTTCACAAAAATAGGTGGAATTTGTAAATAAATTCCATATTTTTAAGGATTAAATTTAAAAAAATTATAATATCCTTTTAATCATTTGTTAAAAATAAATTATCCTTATACAGTTAACGTAATTTTTTTTTTCCCTCACAACTGTTCTTATCCATTTCCTACCACTATTCTGCACTGATGTTAATATACATATGATTTTTTTTTTAAATTATGTTATTATTGATTCAATATATGTCGAAAATTTTAAAATGATGATTAATTGTTGTTAATTTTTTTTTGTTGTAAATAATTAGAATGAGACATCAAACTTGGCATTGAGGATATTTTAGGAAATAAAATAAAAATGAATTTCTTTATTCATTTATTTCAAATATAAAAATAAGTAATTCATTTTTAATTCTATATTTTAGTAATTTTATTTTAAGTATAGGAATTCATTGATAAATGAAATTAATTTGTAAATGAATTCTAAAATTTAAATTAATTTGTTCTAATCGGAGGCTAATTGATTTATTAAAATAATATTTATTCTCAAATATTATGTAGAATTTATATCATTTAATATGTAAAATTAATTTACTAGAAATATGTATACTGAATTGAACTAAAAATATTACTAATATTAAATATATTAAAACTTTATAGGTTCCTTGGATATTTAAATGGGTTAGATAATATCATGGCTTTATAATAGGATGATGAATTTGGATATATTTATATATAATTGAATTCAAATTCGGATATGTTTCAGATTTGAGTTTGAAAATGGTGTTCTTCACATCTACTATCTTATCCACTACTCTTGAATTTCAATATCTAAATTAGCTGAGAAATTTTAGTTTAAGTATATATATATATGAAGAAGGTTTACTAAATAATGACAGTTATCAATATTGAAATTGATTTTATTATAGAATAAAGCAAATAACATCTTGTCTTTATTATTAAGCATGAATTTAAAATGTATGACTGTAATTATAGATATGAGATTTTTTATTTTTTTAATTTAAGAGAAAAAGTCCAAACTCCAGTTCTATTGCAATCGTTCTTTCTAAAACTATATAACAAAAAAGAATAATCATATTAATGTGATGATGAATGTTGATTGTTGACCAATTGATTAGATTCGATTTTGAGAATTCTGAAAAAGAGGAAAGAAAAAATAAAAAATAAAAATGCCCTTTCGGTAGAAAGAGTTGAAGAAGTAAGGCTAAGGCCTGACGAATAAATAAGCAGACAAACAGTAAGTTGCCCATTGTCAAAGTCAACACCCTACAACACTGCTTGACTGTAGGCAGGCGGCCTTTTTATTTGTTAGCCAAGGCCCGTTTGTTAGAAATTCATTATTATTTTCCACAAATACGATAACATTATCATAATTCATGCCTTACTAAATTTTAAAAGCTCAAATATTTCTGATTTTTTAATTTATTTATTTAATAATAAATACTTGCACATAAATTTTACTTTATCACATCACAAATATCTAATTTTGTCTTTTCTTATCTCATAATAAGTATAATAATTTACCCCAAAATTTTAGCCCTTCTTTCCATTTTAATTTATTGCAAAATATACTATAAAAATATTTTATTATGTTAATAAAAGTATCAAGTTTGATATTTATTATAAAAATTTATTTTTTTATACATTTTTAATATTTTAAATTATGTAATTAATAAAATTTTTAAAAAAATATAAATAATTTAAGATTGGATTATGCCGAGCTAAGCTCGTAATTTATATGCAAAACTTAACTCCAGCCATTAATGAGCTGGTTTTTGGTTGAATTTGGATAGGAGACAACTTAAACCCACCTTTTTTTAGCATATGTTACTGAAATCACATAACAAACAATCAATAAGCATTTTATAAAATAATTAATATTGGATTGTTGGTAATAATTATAATTTTTTAAGTATTTCATTCATTATGTGGAATTTAAAAATAGAAAATTTCAAAAACAAGTTTATGTACGTATGTGATATTTCAAAATATATATATATATATATATGTGTAACAAGATAAATAAGATAAATTTTGTTAGATAACTTTAACCTTTATTTAAAATCTTAAGAAATCATCTTCATTATACTATGTGTAATCTAACACTACAAGAAAAATTAAAAATAGAGACGGAAAATAGAGACGGAAATTTTCCGTCTCTAAATAGAGGCGGAAATCAGTTTTCCGTCTCTAAATAGAGACGGAAAATATTTTCCGTCTCTAAATAGAGACGGAAATAATTTTCCGTCTCTATTTAGAGACGAAAAAATTTCCGTCTCTATTTATGGCGGGATCGATTCCCTCCAAAATTTGAGACCGAAAATAGAGACGGAAATTTTTTCCGTCTCTAAATAGAGACGGAAAAATTATTCCGTCTCTAAATAGAGACCGAAACAATTCCGTCTCTATTTAGAGACGGAAAGCAATTTCCGTCTCTAAATTTAGAGACGGAAAGCAATTTCCGTCTCTAAATTTAGAGACGGAAATTACTTTCCGTCTCTAAATTTAGAGACCGAAATATTTTTTAGAGACGGAATTATTTCGGTCTCTATTTAGAGACGGAAATATATTTTCCGTCTCTATTTAGAGACGGTATAATCGTGCGGTCTCTAAATAGAGACGAAAAATTAATTTCCGTCTCTATTTTTGGGATATTTTTATATTTGAGATTAAGTTTGAATTAGTGGGAATTAAAAAGAAAATAGAAAGGAAGAGGCACAAAACGGGGGGAAGGAGACCGAGAAACCGAGAGAGAGAGAGAGCGGCGGGAGGCAGCGCCGGCGACCACCGAAGGCGATCGGAGGTGGCGATCGGACCGTCGCAACCCGCAGCGCCGTTCCCGTGGCGTTTTCCTCCGACGCAAGGCGTCGTCGTTCTAGGAAAGCGAGAGAAAATCGCAAGCTTCTCCGGCGTTTTTCGGCCAGTTCCGACGACAAACGACGACATGAACGGCATGACGGGACTCCTGGTGGGCAGACGAACCTCCCGGTGGCCGTGGATCCTCCTCACTCACTGTTGACGAGCAGATCGGAGATGTGTTGAGGGTAAATATTCTTTCATTTTTGTTCTTCATAAATCATGTATTTGAGGTTTCCAGTGGGAGATTTAAGGGAGAGGTGTAATCTGATAAACTCATGTGTGTACTATATATGAGATTTTAGTGTTGTTGTATGTAAATTGAACTAATGTTTCTTTCTTTCTTTGTCTCTAATTAGATGCAAAGTGTATATGTTTTAAATATCAAATTTTCATGTGAAATCTTGTATTAACATTAACATATGTTGTTTAAGTTGGCTTTGTTTAGTAGTTGAGGTTTCCAGAAGAAATTGAGTTTGATTTTGGTTTCGTAACACTGAAGAAGTTAACTTTAGAAAGAACAATTCTTCACATGTGACTGTCTTGGATAGGGTCCATCCGTATTCTCAGGCAGCAAACTGTCTTAGATAGGGTCCATGCCTGAGAAGCCAATGTTTGTTCTCTTTGGTCTATTCTCGTTTTTATTTTATTTTTTTCGTTTTTCTTTCCAACGCAGAAGATTTGAATATCTAATTTGAAAATAGCTTATTCATGGATTTAATTTTATTATTATTTTCAAGCCATCGATTTATTTGTATAAGTTTCTGGAAACAAAAGAAAAGGATGTCAATTTCATGCTTAAGAATGATTAGGAGAAGAGATTAGTATTTTGAAAGAATTGGATTGATGAAGAAGAAGAGATTAGTATTTTGAAAGAATTGGAAATTGAAACTGGGCAAATGTTCAGCTTCCTGCTGTTTTCATTGGTGGAAGATTGTTTGGTGGATTGGATAGAGTTATGGCTACTCATATTTCTGGTGAATTGGTGCCTATTTTGAAACAAGCTGGTGCTTTATGGCTTTGATTGCTGCTGTTTTTTCAAAAAGATTATTATTATTATTAATTTTTTTTTGGATGGGATTTTAGAGTCCAGGTTTGTAATTTAGAACTAAAGAATATACAAAGTTGATTTCATCCCATATTTTGTATTTTTCTGGGATTTAACATTTTTCATTTGATTAATTGAGTAAGGCTAATGATAACTTGACAAACATACTGAGACTACAAATCCAATCTTCCTTCATCATTTAGAATTTTTCTTGCTTCCTTTCTACACTATTAACCTTTCTTCGAATGAAGATATATGCTTCATTTTGTAGATATGATGAAGAATCAATTAAGATAAGATGTTTATAGACAGTTTCAAATTTTGGAATCCTTCAGTTTCTTGTTTGTTGATGATTGATGAGTTATAGTATTTTGAATTCTCTTAATGGCATATTTTGTTTTTCTTTCATTTATTTTTATTTTTGTTGAATTCTTCATGGCAGTTTGTTTGTATCGTGATCAATATTATAGTTACTTCCCAATTGATGTCTCTTAGATGAATACTATAAAGAATTCTGCCGTTAGGTTGATAAAATTGAATTATGCCAGTTTCTAAATTCTTACATAGAATACGATATGTTTGTGTATTTGAGGTTAATCAAGATTTTATTAACGTAATTGGAGCTTGACTGTGTTTGTTTGCTGACATTTTCAAGTTCCAATTTTGGCGGTGTAGAATGTACTTTTATTTATGGGGGACAGAAGTTGGAGACGGTCGGCGTACTAATGAGGTCATTAAGCTATACGCGGTACGGTCGGCGTACTGATGGACCGTATCAATATGCTGGAGGACTTCATTAGCCGTAGATTACCTGTTGACCCGCAACTACTGTCTGCTGGTCGTCCGCATTCTCCTCCAGCTTAGTTATTATTTTTAGAATTTTTATCTTTTTTTATTTGTAATCTCACTACACTTTTTATATATTAATACATTAAATAATACAATATTTTCATATTTATTTATTGTTTATTTAATTTTTTTCATTATATAAAATTAAGAATAATTTAAATTTAATATTATTTATTTTTAATATATAAAAAAATCAATAAATTAGAGACAAAAATTCATTATATAAAATTAAGGAATATTTAAATTTAATATTATTTATTTTAATATATTAAAAAAAATTTCAAAAAAAATAGAGACGGAATTCATTTTCCGTCTCTAAAAATAGAGACGGAAAAACTTATTCCGTCTCTATTTTTAGAGACGGAATTGATTTTACGTCTCTAAAAATAGAGACGGAATTGTTCTTTCCGTCTCTATTTTTAGAGACCGAAACGCTCATTCCGTCTCTAAAAATAGAGACGGAAAGCACTATTCCGTCTCTATTTTTAGAGACGGAAACGTGCATTCCGTCTCTAAAAATAGAGACGGAACATTTTGGTCTCTAATTTTTAGAGACCGACGAAATAGAGACGGAAAATTTCCGTCTCTATTTCCGTCTCTATTTTCAATTAGAGACGGAATTCCGTCTCTATTTCTCAGATTTCTTGTAGTGTAAATAAATGAACTTGATTGGTTGCTCAAGCTCTATATAGCCCAATTAGCTTATGCCATCCAAAAAATTATCACTTACCATTAAAAGCTTGTTATATTTGGGTGATACATGATAAATAATACATGCTTAGTTTGATAATTGTTGCTTTTTTTCTTGTTAAATCTCAATTTAATAACATATTTAACAGTTTTTATTTATTTATTTATATTGCACCTTTTGGTATCATGTCCAGCACAATTAAATAATAAAATTTGAAATGATTGCAATGAAATTTTAATAAGAGTTTTATTTCCTTATCCAAAAATAATAGAAAAAATTCATATACTCAGCCCAATAGAATAAGTTAAAAGTCCAAATAAAAAAGAAAACATTTAGGCATAGAAAAGATCGAACACCTCTAATTAGGGGTAAATAAAAAACCGATGGACTTAGTTAACCGAAAAAAATTCGAAACCGAACCGATAGATTGGTTAACCGATTGTAATGCACTGGTTAATGGTTAGTGTTTTGCAAAAACCGATATTAATGGACTAGTTAATGGTTTTTGACTTATGTGACCGGTTAACCGAACAAAAACCGAATAGTTAATTTATTAATTATTTAATATGTCCATATTTATTATTTTTTATTATTTCTTGATTTATCAAATTTTCAATAATGAAAATCAGAATATATTCGAAAAATTATATAACAATTTATCCTAATTAAAAGTGATCATGTACTTTTTTTTTCATTATATTAATTATTTTAAAGTTTTTAAGTTTTTTTAATTGGCTATTAGTAAGTATAACAATTTATCTAATTAAAAGTGATTATGGACCTGTTAATTTATTTACTTATTAAATATTAATTTTTAAAAATAAATTTGCTTATATCCACCAAATATTTTTATTTTAACAACAATAAGGTTATATTATAGTGAAAAAATTTTAATTTTTAAGTACCTTGAACATTTTAATTTTATTTATGAATACATTTTATAATTATAGTGGTTAACCGAAAAATGTTTGATAACCGGTCCGAAAATCCGAAACCGATAGATTGGTTAACCAATAGTAACGGACTGATTAATAGTTAGTATTTTGAAAAAATCGATATTAATAAACTGATTTTTTTTTGGCTCATGGACTGGTTAAGCGGTCCATGCTCACCCCTACCTCCAATCCAATCTAGCGCTTGTCAGAATGGAGAAACCATTTCTCGGTTTATTTCTTAGCAGTTTTGAAAATAGTACGGAACAAAGAACGTTACGTGTTGAAAATCACGTGTAAATTAAATAAATGAAAATTTGACAGTTTTATCAATGGGTCAATATTGGAATGTTATGGTGTGGGCATATAATTAGGGGTGTACAAAATCCGAACCGAACAATTCGAATCGAAATATCAATTCGGGTATGGTTATTCGGGATATTAGGGTCGGTTCGGGTCTGAGAATTTGGAATAATTCGGGTTCAGGTTAAAATCCCAACCCGAACCCGACCGAAATTAGTATATAAAGGTTTTTTTTTTTTTCCACCCACCTTTCCCTGTCCTTTCTTAGATAGCTTTTATCTCTGAGATCTCTACCCCTCTCTCTCACCTAGCTTTTCATCCTCTTTATCTCTCTCTCACATAGCTTTTCATCCTCTTTCCCTCTCTAGTCACTGGTCTCTCTTTTGTGATCTCTTCTCTCTCTCTGCTTCTTGTCGTTTGTCGCCGTGGATCTCTCAAGCAGATGCGGCAGATTGAAGCCTCTCAAGCAGAAATCGGTGTCTCTCAAGCAGATAGTGTTAATTTTGAGATTTGATCTTAATTTTTTTTAAGTTTATTTTGGTTGATTTGCTGTTTGTTGTTTTGAGATTTTGTTTTTTTTGGGTTGATTTGTTGTTGGTTGATTTGCTATTGGATTTTATTTTGTTTTTGATCTATGTTCTTCACTGCTTCTTTGAATTGAAGTTTCTTTTTTCTTTTCAATTTTCTTGGATCTGGGATTTTGAATTGAACATTAAAGGATGAGATGAGGTTGAAATCTGGGATTTTTTTTGCAATTGTTAAATTTTATGGTTCATCCGGTGGTTCGAGTCGGGACCCGAAAATTTTCGGGTATTTCGGTTCGGAACCCTACTATGAGTTAGGGTCGGTTCGGATGGTGATTTTAGCTAAAATTTGGGACTCGAATTATTTGGGTTCGGTTCATATTGACCCGAACCTGACCAATGCACACTCCTGCATACAATAGTACGCATATAATATTATGGATATATGCATCGTCAAATTAAAAAAAAAATACATGTAAAAAATTATTGTGGGTTCATCAAATAGTACGTAAGGGTGTATATCATTTCACGTGCACACCATAAAAATACTCGCAATATGTGAAATTTTCAAATCAAAGAAAAAAATAAGAGCATATGAAATATAATTTAGGGGTGAATTACAAATGTTAAATTTGTCTACGATATGCAAAATTGTATAAATTTATTTTTTAATTTTTTTTTTCAAAAATGCTACTGAGCTATGTGAAATTATTCACATTTGACTTTATTTATAATGCAAATACAAATACGAACTGACTCGTATACTTAATGATTTTTTTTATGTGGATATATTATGCCAAATAACAAACTAGTTCAAACTCTAATAGTCCTCTGTGATCAATTTCATTCAAAGAAATACATACGTGATGAAGTGAATAGATTTCTTAAACATTATCATAATAAAGAAATTTGCTAGAAATTAGACAATACCTGACAAATGAAATAGGGTTTAGGACTTTAGTTTTGTGCAATGCTATTATTAGATTTTTATAGGAATTATTAGTGCAAAATAATTTTTGATATCTAGTATTTGTCAATTTTTTAATTATTTTCATACAAATCATAGAGTGGATAAGAATCCAATAATATGATTGTCGAATACCGTGGATAGTATTAATTTTCTAAACGAAAAGTTTGAAAATTTTAAAATTTTAGTGAAATTTTTTTTGAGTTATTTAAAAAAATTAGCTCTAAAATAAAGTAAATTTAAAAATTATTTTTTTAAAACTAGCGAAGCATTGGATTTTATCACAAGTTCTTGATATTTAAATAAATATGAAAAATTGAGTAAAATCACCTTAGAAGCCAAGTTCCAAAAAAAATATTTAAAATACTTGAATAATTCTACAATTCTGTTTTAGTATAAAACAGATTGGCTTAAATTGGTATAAAAAATTTGAGTAAAAATTTGGGAAAAAGAAATAAAAAAAGTTAAGAGGATTAACGTGAAAATCTATAATAGCAAGTTGAAAGAAAGCTGGTGTTACATAAATTAAAATTGCGCGATTTTTACATTATAATTAAAAATGGGTGACTTTTTATTACAAAATTTAAAATTGGAGGACCTTCGGTGTAAGTTACCCCTAAAAAGGGATAGAATTAAGCGGCAGGTGAGTGGCGCGTCAAAATTGCCACCCTTTGATCATCCGATGGAGGCGATTTTGTGAATTTTGAGGAAAAAAAAAAAAAAAGCGGAGGAAAATAAGATTTTGGTAGCATGTGGGAGGTTTGTACTTAGTACAACGCAAAGGCAAACCAACGAAAACAACAACGTAAATAGTGCAACCAGCAAAGTCAACAACAGGGAAGAAGTCTGCTTTTGTGGCAGCCTTTTTCTTTATTACTTAATTTTTTTTGCCCTTTTCTCTCACTTCAAACACCTCCCCAACCAAATCGGTTACTGATAAATTTCATTTATATAAGTATTGTTCGATTCCTTCACCAAAAATCCTTTCTTTATCTCAAATTGCAAGAAAAACAAGTGTTAATTTAGTTGTTTTCATTTGTTTATTCATTTGCTTGTGCAAATTAATTAGAATAATTTGGAGGAAATAAGGCAGCAAATACATCTCCCACCAAACCACGACTACAGCTGGACCATTAATTGGATCATTTACTGGTAATTCTCTTATAATTGGGCTCTTTGTTAGGGTTTCTGTGTTTTATGTTTTCCTTTTTTTATTATTGATTTTGGGTTTTGATTGTGCAGATTGTGATTTTGGGGAAGTTGATTTGGTGTCAAATTTGGGTTGGAGGTCAACAGTGGAGGTTTATGGTGGAATTTGGTTGAATTACCTCAAGGTTGTGTGCCTAGTTTTACTCCTATGGCTAGATTGTGCTGTTTTGGTTCTCAGGTATAATATGCTTTTCAATGTTTGTAAATTTGGGCCTACATGTTTACACTTCTCATATAGGTAAATTTCTGCTTAATTATGTTTTTCTGGGGGTTTAATTGTGTTGTTTTAGTTTATGCGGGTTAGATCACCTATGTAAGGTATTGTTCGTATCTAATTTGGGGTGTATAGGAATGATTCATGATCTGATGATATTGTGAAACTTATACTTGGTTTATTTGATAAGTTTCGGTGCTTCAAAGGTTACGTTCTTGTTTAATTATTTTGTTTTAGATTACAAGGTTTTATAGTCTTGTGAGTACTTGCTGGCATTTCTAATCTCTTACTTTCATATTAAGATTGCGTTTGTAGGAGATTTGCATTAGTGGTTTACATTATCAAGTTGTTCTACAGAACCTATTTCTCAAACTTCTAAAAAGACATTATAGTGGATAATTTCTCATATTTTTTTCTTTTGCCAAATCAGTTAGGTCTATGCTTCACTTGCTGGGAGATTGAAACTATATTGTGCAATTATTTGTCTGTGTTGTGATTGTTGCTCTCTTACCTCAGTATTTTCTAATAGGAAACTATTGTTGCGTGTTCTCATATCCCAATCTACCTCTCAGCCATGTGACATTTAAATTGAGGTTGTTTTCCATATAGCTTGTAGGAGGACGTTCATCATCAAGCTCCGGCAAGGGGAGAAGCCATGAGGGCGTAATTAAGTATGGCTTTAGCCTAGTAAAAGGCAAAGCCAGTCATCCTATGGAGGATTATCATGTTGCAAAGTTTGTGCAAATTCAAGGACATGAATTAGGGCTTTTTGCTATTTATGATGGCCATTTGGGAGATGCTGTACCTTCATACTTACAGAAAAATTTGTTTTCCAACATCCTAAAGGAGGTGTGTTGTTGGTCTCAAACTTCTAATGCACAGCCAAGCAGTTTGGTCAAAGTTAGTTAACTAGTGTTTCTTTTTTTTTTTAACACTTAATCATTTCATGATTCTAGGAAGAGTTCTGGGTCGACCCCAACAGAGCTATCTCAAAAGCCTATGAGAGGACAGACCAAGCAATTCTTTCTCACAGTCCTGATTTGGGGCGGGGTGGTTCCACTGCTGTGACTGCAATTTTGTTAAATGGCCAAAGGTTATGGGTAGCAAATGTCGGAGATTCAAGAGCAGTTCTTTCGAGGGGAGGTCAGGCAATTCAAATGTCTACAGACCATGAACCTAACACTGAACGAGGCAGCATAGAACACAAGGGTGGTTTTGTATCAAACATGCCAGGTGTTCGTTTTTCTTCTTCTCCCTTTAGCCATTGTTGATTAGAAATATTTTATGGATTATCTACTAATCATAAAAGTCACATGAAAGGTATTTTTAAGAAAGATTAATTGGTCAAATTTGGTAGGCTCTTTTTGATATATGCTAAAAAAATTCTTCATTTGTAAAATGTTCGAAGGCTTCTTCTTTCTTTTGAAAACATTGTGGTTTCCCTCTACAATGAAGGCATCTGCTATTATTCTCCTCTCTCTCTCTCTTTTCTTTTCAAAAAATTGCTTTCCATTTTCTTTGAAGGCATTGTGGTTGAAGCAATTTCTGTCAAAACTGTAAATCTTGCAAGCTCTGAGATCTTGTGATAGAAAAAAAAATACATAATGAGACCAACTTTCAAAGTGCACCTATTGAGGATAGCTAGAGTGGGAATACTAAAACTCATACATGCATCAAAATCTGCTATATAAGCACTGGATATATATTACTCCTTCAATGCCACCAATTTGTCATTTTTTGAAGAAAAAATTTGTCCCACCAAATTGCCATTTTGTAAAATTCAAGACAATTTATTGATATATTTCAACTTTGCCTTGGTTATTGTTATCAACTCCTCTTTTTTCACAATAACTTCATCTACGTTTCTCTTTTTCCACACTTTACTTTTCATTTTTTAAAAAAAAATTGCGCGTAATAGTTGTCTTATTAAGTGAGATAATACTACTCTGAAATTAGTAGTAACATTGGAAAAAAAAAAAAATATATATATATATATATTGATAAGTACTATTTTCAATGGACTCTTGCAAATTCCTTCCTTTAACCGATAATGAAAACTCTACTCATTTTTTTTTTTGGAATTGTAATGGACACATGTTTATGATCGAGGTATGGGTCTATTTCCAGTGAAATCAAATTCTGAATTTGTGAAAATCTTGAGTTCGTTGGATTTTATGTCTTACTTACCTATTGTAAATGATTGAACTAGGAATCATTAGTAAATGCCTTTAATGTCGATGACAACCCATTATCGAAAGAAACTGCCTCCACGTTCATAGCACATGTGGTAAGCTTACACAAACTGAGGCCGAAACGTGAAAAAACTGAAACTTAACTGAAATATACAAATGTGAAATAAACTGGTTGAAGTTAGTAAGCTGGAAGCTGTCTGACTTCCCTCAACAAATAGCCCTTCTTGTGGTCATGAGCATGGTGCTATTAGGTGCTTGTTGTTGCTGGCTGAGAACAGGAACCAATTAAGAAAGTTTGTCATTGTTGAGTTGTAGAAGTTCCATAAAACATTATCAGCCTATGTCTTTGTGCCAATGTATTGTAAATAATCAAAATCCTTTATTGATAGCTACATAGACATGGAATCTTCTGTATCTCTAGGAGCTTGAAGTATACCTTAGATACTGTTAACTTCATTTTGGCTATTTCTCTGGTCAAAGGCAAGGCCAGTTGGGGGAAGAATAATTGCTTTTCAACTGGAATAAATGTAGTTGAGGTAATTCACTGATTTCTAGTTTTTCCAATGCCCTTAGATGGGTACTATTGTTGCTTTGATCACTGGCTGATCTTTTTGCTGTTGGCTGTACCCACTTGTCAGAGTAAACTGCAGATCTAAGTTAAAATGCGACAAGAAATCAGAATATTAATATACTTTATTTTTGCTTCCAATTCATTACCTGAGGGTAACGTGATGTTTCAGTTGTTCCTGGTGGCATTATCTTTTTGTTTGAGGCAAGGCATTGTTGTATGTTCTGCGGCTTTTTCCATTTCTAGTGGAAGTGCATTGTTTTGTTTTTCTTCAGGATTATTATTAAATTTTCTACTGGCAAGATGATTCTTTCTACAGAAAAAGGCCTTGTTTTCTTTCCTTGAAATGTGAAACATCTTCTTTTTTTTTTCCTCGATAGGGAAACATCTGTTTTTTTAATGCGAGGAACTTTGCTATCATTTTTTCACCATTTAAGAATAATATAGTGGTAGGATGAAAGTCGCAATTAGCTTGCCTCTGATTTGAAGAGTTCTTAAAAGTTCATATGGATAAGCAGTATGCACTATTGCACTTGATGGTTTGGTATCTACTTTTCTTATATTCATTGGTTGCATTAATCATATATTCATTGGTTGCATTAATCAAAAAGTTTGACAATAAGGTTAATCAGTTAATATTTTTTTATTAGATTTCCATTTTGCTACTTATTTTCAGGAGATGTCCCTAGAGTTAATGGGCAGCTGGCAGTTTCTCGCGCTTTTGGAGACAAGAGCCTTAAATCACATCTGCGATCAGACCCTGACATACGAGACATGAACATCGATAACAGCACAGATATCTTAATCCTTGCAAGTGATGGTCTTTGGAAGGTGAATTGTTTCAGATTATTTTTGTTTGAGTCAGTAGTAGTAATAGCCACCTAGATTGTTTGTTTGCATTAGAAAAATTCTTGGTCATAGCAATTGCTTTTTATTTTCCCATTTTCATTCTGTGTGCAACTAATAATCCAGGTTGTGTCAAATCAAGAGGCTGTAGACATTGCAAGAAAGATTAAAGATCCAGTGAAAGCAGCAAAGCAGTTGACAGCTGAGGCATTGAAGAGGGACAGTAAAGATGACATATCATGTGTTGTTATTAGATTTAGGGGTTAAAAAAATGCCGTTAGAACACTATCGTTCAACGAAGGTCACGTATATACCTATTATGGGAGTTCCATTACACAGGTTGCTGATTTGTGAATTTGACAAACAACGATATACATACTTTGGTTGGGGGTAACACTTTAAAGGGTCTGCGGAAGTTTGGAATTTGCCAAAGAGGCGCTCCCCATGCTCTGTAAATTTATTTTCTTAATTAGGTGCTGCTGTTTGATATTGTTTGATTTCTTTGAAATTTAGGAATCTTAATGTACATGGTCTTCTTATCTGCACACAAGATATTATTTATCTTTGTTTTGATGAAGATATGGATTTGATTGCAAGTGAAGGAACTACCTTTGATTATTTTCTGTTGGGTTTAACGAATGGGATTTAGCCTGTATCTTTATTTACTTTGGGCACAGGATTTTTTTCATGAACATTTTTATTACATATTCAGATTTCCTAGTAAGAGATTCCTGGAAAGAGCAAGTGCATGCAGCTCTTTTATGATCTCAAGACTCAAGATTTAAAGAAAGTCCAACTCCAATTAGAGCTTAAAATAAAGAAAAAACTCCATTAGCCCGGTTTACATCATCTAGCGATATGCATTGATTGGTTAATCAGCTTATTAACAATTTTTATTAGCTAATTCATTAATTTCTTTTGGTTAACTACTATATAGTCTATTTTAATTTTGGTTTTTATTCATTTATTTTTAAATCAGTTAACCGTTAAAAATTTTAATATATAAATTTAATAAATTATACAAATTGTAATATTTTTTTCAGTGATTAAAAATGCTTCAAAAATAAAAAGTGCAAACCAAATCTAATATCCATCAAAAAAATTCAAAGGAAAATAAAATTTTCATAATTAATTATAAGAATTGAATATATTTAATATAATATTAACAATTTTTTTTTTTGAAAATAACATGATATTAACAATTGAATGCTTATTATGCAACAACTAATGAATAAATGACTGTAATAAAAAAATAATTTTAATATTTATTTAGTAAAAATTATATATTATAATATTTATAAAGTACTAAAATATTAAAAATTTTAAGGGTAAACAAATTAAAATATAAAATGTAAAATATATATAAACTGGTTAAGAGTTAACTGCCAATTTTTAAAAATAAAAATTATAATATTAAATTATTAGTTTGGTTAACTTAAAAGTGGGTTTAATTTTGAACCGACATTTCAGTTAACAACAAGAGAAGAAAATTTTGATTCAGTTACATTGCTAATAGTCAATGGCGGAGACAGGGGGGACTTTGAAGGGCTGTCGGGCTGAAGTCCCCCCCAACCAGTAGAAAAAATCTAACTAGTATATATTAGGAGTCCAAAAAAAAATAATTGTGCATTTAATATGTTGGAGAAAAGAAACAAAAACAGAGGATTATAGTCACATAAAAGTGACTCTTGGATTGTCACCACACAAAAGTGACTTTTAGATTTTCAACATGTGATTAATTACACACTACATAATTAATTTCACCAACCTAGATTACTAGATAAGGATTATATAATTAATTCAAGTTTATCTTCTCAATAGAACATACATGTTTTTTTTTTCTTTTAGAATGTCAGATCGTCCAACAAAAAAATCAAAACAAAGTTCACTTTTGTCATTTTTAAAGAAGAATGATAAAGGTACTAATATCCACCTCCTCCTCAACCTCAACCTCCATCTCCACCTCAACCACCATCTGAAGCTACTCCCCCACCTCCACATTCATCACCTACTTCTCCAGTTTCTATACCTAATGTGTTTGTGGTTGCTAATCCTGATTCTTCTCTTCCATTAATTGAAATTGAGAGGGATCCCGGTTTAAGGAAGAAAATATGGAAGTACCCAGTCAATCAACAAGATGAAATTAGTCGTGCTTATATTAAAGGAGGGTCTTATCAACCTAAACTTACTGAATATCCCAAGACCAAATTTGGAAATCAATTTCGTAAATTTCAGTATTGTTGGTTTAAGCAATTCTCGTGGTTGGAATACTCAACTATAACTGATAAGGCCTATTGCTATCCATGTTTTATTTTTGAGTCAAAAGATAATCAAAAGACTTGCTCATCTTTGGTTGACGGGGGGGTTCAACAATTGGAAGAAGGTAAATGATAAAAAGAAATGTGCATTTCTTCGCCATGTTGGTGCTACTAATTCAAATCACAATAATTGTGTTAGAGCTGTGACTGATTTGAAGAATTCATCTCATAGTATTGATAAGGTGTTGAATGCCCAATCGAGTGAAGAGATTAGGAAAAAGCGTTTGCGCTTACATACATCGATCCGGACTGCTCGTTGGTTAGTTATGCAAGGTTGTGCTTTTAGAGGTCATGATGAATCTTATAGTTCATCAAACCGTGAAAATTTCATTGAATTCATAAGTGAGTTAGCAGATGTGAGTGAAGAAATTGTTGATGTTGTGGAGAATGCTCCAAAAAATGCAAAATATACATCTCTAATGATTCAAAAAGAGATCTTGAACATTATAGCAAATAGAGTTAGGCAGATGATTCATGAAGAAATTGGAGATGGCTATTTCTGTATATTTGTTGATGAAGCACAAGATGAGGCAAAACGAGAGCAAATGGCGATTGTTCTGAGATTTGTAAATAGGGATGGTGTTATTTTGGAGTGATTCTTTGATATTAGAACTGTAGAAAACACTACTACTGTTACCTTAAAAAGAGAAATATCAAAGTCTCTTCTTCAATACAACATTCAGTTAGACAATATGCGAGGCCAATGATATGATGGGGCTAGTAATATGCGGGGTGTATGGAATGGGCTTCAAGCATTGTTTCTTAAAGAGTATCCATCAGCTTATTATATTCATTGCTTTGCTCATCGTCCGCAATTGACACTTGTTGCTGCAACTAAGGATATGTTTTCAGTTTCTCAATTTTTCTCTTATTTGACTGCACTTGTGAATCTTATTACATCTTTACCCAAGTGATTATCTGAGTTTCTAGCTGTACAAAGGGAGAAAACGTCATGGATGTTAGAGATTGGTGAGCTCGAATCTAGTAGTGAGGCTAACCAAATTGGTACTTTGCACAGACCAGGGACAACTCGTTGGAGTTCTCACTATCAAACTGTGAGAAATATTGATGAATGCCTGATATTGCATGTTTTGGATTATTTTTCCTTACTTTATTGCACTTATTTTTGGCTTAAATTAGTACATTTTACTTGTTTTATGATTTTAGTCGTTGTAGGATCAAAGTGATAGAAAGAAAACAAATGGAAGCTAAATGGAGTGAATTTGGAGCAGCCGTGAAAGTTCAAGAAATTTTGAAGTAAAGAACTGATTTTGGGGTTAGCCTTACCCAAGGCTAAGGGGCGAGGGTAAGGAGCTGCCTTACCCAAGGCTAACAGCTAATATGCGACAGTATAGTGCAATTTTTATATTTTTAATTCGAAATTGACCTAGCCGCCAGCTCTTCTCAGTCTTATTTTTAGGGATAATTAAGCTGTAATTAAGGAGATAATAAGCAGTATTTTTAGTAGGATAATATTCCATTTAATATTTATAATTTATTTTCAAAGTTTGGATAGGATTTGATCACTTTCCTAACTTATCTAAATTTTATTCCTATTAAGCTAGGGAAAAACGTGAGTAGTGACATCTCTTCTACTTCTTCTTCATCTACGTTTTTCTCAAGGCTGTAATAGGGAGTTTATTTTCTCAATTTAATTTTATTTTGTTTTTACTTCAATGATGTGTGGCTAAAAACTCTTGTTTCAGTTAAAAATTAATTTAAAGCCAGGTTTTTATTCACCGTGAGATTGTTGTGCTTGTTTATTGTTCTTCATTTCATATAATGTTCATATTATTTATTGAAATTTAGAGAAATCATGTCTCGATTTTTATTTATTTTATGTTCAATGAGGCGCCGTTGTTCATTTAATTAAATAAAATAATGCTAGTTGCGTTTGCTAAATCCGTAATTGTTTAGTAAATTTAACAATAAGTGGCGATCAGTATAACTTTCTCGCAAGGGCTGTTATATTGAGTAAATGCATGATTTAGTTTAAATCGGTCTCGCGTGAGGTCGGTTGGCTTAGGTTAGGTCTTTCTATTTCTTTAATGCTGTCAATAAATTAAATCCTTGCACATGTTTAGGGTTATTTATTGGCTAGGAATTAATTACACTCTTACTTGATTGATTCATTAATACGGAAAGATTAGGTCGGGAGCGCGAAGCCCACGGCTATAACTTGCCCATTATTTGATTTTTAGGCTTAACTGGAATTTATCGCATATTAAATTTCTTTTAATAGATTTACTGTTTGTTTACTTCTTTAAATTCAGCGTTTGTTAGCTTTTAATTTATGAAAACCCCCATTTTTATATTTTTATTGTTAAAAATCTGGTTGTTTAGAATTATTTCAGTACTAATCTCTGTGGATTCGACCATTTCTTGCCCTATTTACAATTTATTTGGTAGGATAATTGAGGTATTTATTTTTTGTGGTTTCGAGACCCATCAAATATGATCGACATGTATGCTGCAATAAGTAAGGTGCTTATTGATCTTGCTGAAAATGGACAACAATCTAAATTGCATGGGGAGGCTGATGGTCTTTATGCAGTGACCAAGAGTTTTGACTTTGTTTTCCATTTGCATCTCATGGACTCGATTTTCGGAACAGTTGATTTACTTTATCAGTCTTTACAACGCAAGGATTAAAATATTTTAACAGTCGTGCTATTTGTCTCAAGCACAAAGACTATACTTAGTGAATTGAGACAAGATGGATGGGCTAAATTCATATATGAAGTTCAATTATTTTGTGTGCATAACGATGTTGACTTTCCTGACATGAGCAAACCTTATACTATCGATCGATATCGTCAGCGTGAGCAACATATCTCAATTGAGCATTATTATCATTTTGGCATTTTTAACCAAGCGATAGATTGTCATATAGTGGAGTTAAATACCAGGTTCAATGATTCTACAATGGAACTTCTTGCACTCAGTCGGGCTTTAAATCCTGATGATTCATTCAGCTCATTCAATATTGAGGATATTTGTAGGCTTGCATCTAAATTTTATCCTCAGGACTTTGGTGATCAAGAAATTCATGCGCTCCAACTTGAATTGCAACATTATAAGAAAGATGTCACAACTGATGCAAACCTTCGACAAATTAGTTTGCTTTTTGAGTTACCTATAGCATTGGTTCGTACAAATAGAGTAAAAACTTATCGACTATTTTTTCGTTTGATTCGGCTAGTGCTAACTCTTCCTGTTTCTACAACTACCACAGAACGGACATTTTCAGCTATGAAACATATAAAAATCGCGATTCGCAGCAAAATGGAAGATGATTTTTTGGCTGATAGTTTGATTCTCTTTGTCGAAAGGGATCTGACTAGAAAAATAGATATGAATCTAGTTATTGAGAATTTTGATTGTAAAAAAACTCGCCATGCACAGTTAAAATGAAAGTTTATATGCATTTTATTAGTATGTTATAGTTTTTAATAAGAATTTTTTTTATGATTATCCTAAGTAACTCTCGTGAACTAATTCTGGCTCCGCCCTTGCTAACAGTGAATTGACATAAGTGGATTGAAAATAGGTAAGATATTAGAAAAAAAATGTTATACCCATTATCAAACTAAATTATAAAAAAAAAAAAAAAAAAGAAGCCATGTCATTTATCAAATTCATTTATTAGTTAAGGTATTTAAATTCTACCTGTACCTTATTAAAATTAACATTATATCCAAATATTTGTCTCAAATTTGGTTATTAATAGTCTTAGGGCCTGTTTGGCATTGCTTTTGAAAGGCCAAAAAGCTGCTTATTTGATAAAAAGCTGATTATGGGACAAAAATAAGTGTTTGGTAAATGTTAATTTTAGAAAAATCAATTTTCTGAAAAGTGAAAAAACCTCCTATTAGAAAAATCTAGAAATTGAAGCTTTTCAGAAAAGCTGATTTTCAGTTTTTAAGGGCAGCAGATTTAATATTTTTTTTAGACAAAAATATCCTTCATTTTATTTCATAATGACAATTATATCTAATATAATCTTTTTTTTTTGTTTTTTCTTTTATCCTATCACTCAAAAATATCCTTTTTTATTTTTTTATTCTAAAAAGTCATTTTTAATCATATTATTTACCAAACAGTTAATAACTATTTTTAATTTTATAAGTCATTTTAAATTTTATTTACCAAACAGTAATCTACTTTTCGACATACAGCTTTTTGGAATATAACTTTTTTCAATTGAAAAAGCTATTTTCATAAGTTTTGCCAAACTGGCTCTTATACTTCTTGATATGCCCGTTTAAGTATCCATTTACCATAAAAATAATACAAAATCAAAATAAATACAAATAAAAAATTTATAATCAAATTAAATTTAAATATTAAGATAAATAAAATTAAATGTATCAATCTAGACAAGTGTTTTCCAACCAGCAAAATTATAGATTGAGTTCATCTGCATAATTTTTCTTGTACCCTTCATTATAGTTTTGAAATAGTATAATACTGAGGAATTCATCTACATAATCATATCACATATCTTTCTGTGAGAAAATGGGACAGATCCAATTACAATAATCTTAATTATAATGTCCCTTACATGAAAAGAAAGGTTAAAACTGATTAAAAACTGTAAAGGCTGAGGCCCAGGATCAGGCCCAGCCCAGCCAAGTGTAGTGAAACCCTAATTGCCTCATATCCCTATATATTCACCACCACCACCGTCGATAAGGGGCAAACTCGATAACTGTCTATGAAAAATTTATAGTGAAGTGTTCCTAGTTTTATTTATTCTGAATATATTTTGTTGTTTAGTTAGAAATATAATGGAAAACGAAGAAACTGCCTCTCCTTTCGGCTGCAAGGGCTTAGATCTATGGATCGATTTCTTGACGGCTTTGTTCTGGAGGCGTATATTAAGTTTTTGACATCCGAAGAACAAAGGGTTTCTCAGATCATTTGCATTTTGTGCTTTTTCTGGCTCCCTTTTCTTTGGTACATGTATTTTTTGTTTTCTCTTTTATGGATTGCGATTTTCTCCTTAGGATTTTTTTATATGAAAAAACAAGAGAATATATGGCTCTAAATCATTTCGTAAAATTCCACAATTAACTTTGCGCTTAGGCCTCCTTTGATTTCAATACATAACAGCAACAAGTAGCCAATTTAGAAAAAGGAAGTTGATTTTACTGGATTTTCAACTTAATTGAAAAAAAGCAAACTGCATTCAACCCTTTCCATTGATTGGCTACTGCCTACAGGAAGAGAAAGCCAGACCCTGGATCATATGCCTCAACAATTGCATTTGATTCTGTATTATTCAACCTGATGACGATAATTATATGATTGAAATATTATCTTAATAAAATATCCTCTAGATCAACTCTATATATTTGTTTGTGAACTGTAAATTAAAATATAAAGATTCCTGAAATTTATGCTTAAATTTTGCATGCACTTCAACTTTTGAAAATTTTTTATGAATTAGCATCTGCAGATATGTTGATGTGGATACAAAATCACTTAATCACACTGTTAATCACGTTTTCATCTTACCACAGCAGCAAATTGAGAGGTAATTTATGAAAATTTTCAAAATTTTTGTGAGCCTTAAAATATCTATAAAATTAAAGGTAATACTTATCTATAAATTTATTAAAAATATTGTAAAATATGCATAAATTGTACATATTTACGCATTTCTACTTATCAAAACATGATTTTTGATTTTTAATGATTTACTGATGAACATGATGAAAATAATTAGTCATTTGAATTAGATAAAATAACCTATTACATACGTGGCAACAAATAATAAGTACATTTTTTATCAAAATTGATGGATTATTTTCACAAAATTAGGTATATTATGCGTAATTACAGCTATAAATATCATTAAAAGAAATTAAAATTATAACTTTTCTCATTTTTAATTTGGCCACTAAAACAATTTTAGACGATGATTAGTGTATTGTTAATCATAAAAAAGAAAATATTTATTATCTCGGAAACTGCATAATCTATAAAAAATACATGGGGCATTTGTTTCATTTTTCCTTTATTAAAAATAAATAGGAAGAATATATATTAGTTTCAATTTTTTTTTTTTCCAAAAATTAAAACTCCATCCTCATTTTAGTTGAAAAAGAGCACATACACCCTTGTTTTTTTGTTATATGATGTTTAGAATTTACATTTAAAAATGAGATTTTACGAATATATCATTTATATATTCTTTTATCAGTAAAGTAAATTTTACATAGTAGAGAACAAAATAAATAAAAAAAGGAGTTAAAAAAAAGAGAATCATGTAAGGGAATCAGAAGGATTGCAAAAATAATATCAAACAACAGAAATCAGAAAAGATCCTAAACAAATCGAAAATAGGATTATACATATCATTTTCTAAAAATATCTTTTGAGATAAAAAAAGATATTCAGAAACTTCCATTCTGCATATATAAATTTGTACCTGCTACTTGTCATCCACTTATTGATTTGTTTATTTTCCCTTTTCACATGGCAGTTTCTTTAGAAGCTCTAGCAATGGCTGGTGTTGATCATTTCAACTGCAATATCGATCTGGAATGGTGGCAGAACAAAGATGGTGAAGAAGTACCTATCCATTTGCTAGCTGAAAGATTTGAATTCAAGAGTGGTTACTATCACCACTCTTGTTCCTCACTGTCTTGCCTATCAGATGTTTGCAGAAATTGCACCAAGAGTTCTTATTCTTTGGTGTATTGCTTGCCAGGTATCTGCAATAGATGCAAAATGAGGTCACCCAATGGAGCTAGATCCGACAATTATTCAAGAAATCATCTTATCTGTTGTACTGGTGAAAGGAGACCTAGAGGCAGCTTAACATCAGTGGGAGTGTCTGTAATGAAAACAATAAGAAGGCTTCTTATGATGATGAAAATGGCAATCGAGAATGTGCTAAAGGATCACAATTAACACTAAGCTTGACATTTTAACACTGTATGTGTGCCAGCAAGAACATGATTTGACTCTCTCTTGAAGATCTTTTTTTACCAATGTGGGAGTTTTTTACGTTAGCTCTTCGTTGAGCTCGAGAGACTCAAAGTGTGCCTCTTGCCATGTGAGCGCATTCTGTCCGCATTGCTTCCTCCTCTACTCTACCGGCTAATGACTGATTTTATCACATTCACACCTATATTTAATAGAAATTGCATTTAAATGTTTTCATGTAATCTCTGCTAAATTTGGGATCCTACTCTAATTTAACATGTGAAGTGACACTTATGAATCTTACATGAATAAATCCGATAATAAAGTGCTATTTATCTATTTAAATCACCACCCTTTTATATTGAATTGTTCCATAAAATTTTTGTGTACCTAATCTATGCAAGTATTTTCCATTCTTAAGAGCATTGAAATGTCATAATTGAGGGATCGGGAATGGTTCGAACGTTACGCAGAGGGTTTTTCTTTAATTTTTTAAAATTCAAATAACTTAGAGAAAATTTTGTATCCTTGTTTTATAATAGACTTTGCAATAGTATTTTTAATATCTTAAATTTCTACTAGTCTCCCCAGCTTAATGACAATGTCCTTCATGTTCGTTCAAATCACCAACTCAACAACTGTTATTCTCCTTCTTCCCTTTGCAGTTTATCAACGGAGTTTTAACTATTAAGCACAAATTTTTCATTTATCAAAGTTCCCCTATTATTCTTTACCAAATTACCAATAAAAAGAAAAGAAAAGGAAAGGAAACATTGAGTTGGATGTTGTGGACCAGTAGGTGGGAGATAAAGTGCCAATTGTCTTCATAGAAAATTTTTTAGATAATATACATCAAGAGTGTATTGTCCATATCCTCACTTAGATAAGACCTACCCTTTTAATTTAATTTTAATATTTTATGCAGTTGCCTAACACTTTTAGCTCTAAAATTCCATCTTATTATTGCTAATCACTAATCCTTTTTTTTTTCCTTTTAATTCCTAAAAGAAATTCCATTCTTATGACGAAAACTAAAAAGAAAAACAAGGATAATTCTTTTTAATGCAAAAAAAAAAAAGGGACAAACTTATACAACACTGGAGTAATTTTAATTTTCTTGTTTAGGGAAAAGACTACAGTTTGAGTTTAAACGATTGAAAATCTGTCCCATTAACCAGAATTCAAAATTTAAATGATTAAAAATCTGTCCAATTAATCATGATTCGAATCATTCTCCAAATATATATTATAAAAAAAAAAAAATCTTGTTACAAAGAGTCAAATTATAAGGAAAATGCTTCTGTTTCCAAAAAGCTGTCAAAACTTTGGCTTAAAGAAAATACAGATACGAACATGTGCTAAGATTCATTGGGATTAATTTCCCCCAAAAAAAAAACATTGAATAAATAATAATTTAGACGGAAGAAAGAAATTAAAGACATTATAGAGCCATACCTGAGTTATCTTCATTACGAATTTCACAAATCATCATTTTTGGAGTTGGACCTTTCCATTGTTGTGATACACATTGGCCATGCTGGTATAAACATGACAAGCTGGTTTAGCTATACAGAGGCTAAGAACTGGTGCTACAGATACAATTTCAACAAATCAGGGCTCAAATCAACAATCACTAACCTCAAAGACGGCACCGTATTGCACTGTTGGGTCCCCAGCGTCCCCACAGATTCAAAACCCAATCTCCTTCTCATACATGGCTTAGGGCCCAACGCATTGTGGCAGTGGGGTGAAGTCATTCGCTACATCACGCCTCACTTCAATGTGTACGTGCCGGACTTACTATTCTACGGTGAATCGTTAACGAATCGGCCGGAGAGGACGGAATCGTTTCAGGCTCAGTGCCTGATGCGAGTGATGAAGGCGAACTCAGTAGGGAAGGTGAGTGTAGTTGGGCTTAGCTACGGTGGGTTTATTGGGTACAGAATGGCGGCAGAGTATAAGGAAGCGGTGGAGAGAGTGGTGATATGCGGGTCGGGTATTTGTATGGAGGAAAAGGACTTGACGGAGGGGTTGCTTCCGGTTTCGAATTTGGAGGAAGCTGGTGAGATATTGGTACCATTAAAACCAGAAAGGCTGAGAGAGTTAGTAGGTTATATATTTTATAGGCCCCCTCTTCTTTATTATTTTCTAGGCTTCATCCCTAATTGCTTCCTTAATGATTTCATTAATGTAAGTTTTTTTTTTTCTAATCATAGCTTTTCATCTTTTTTTTTTCTTTTTGAATATAATAATACCATATTATTTCATTGTAATTTGTTAAAATTGAACCAAATGTATGCTAAAATAAATATTTAGAGATTACACATAACACAATAAATATCAAGATTAAGAGACAAAAACAATTTCATTTTGCTTTCTGAAAAGGAATTATTTTGCATTACAATTTACAAGACATATTAAAATTTTAAAATTCATCTTTTTACCCCATTTCATGAATCATGCATACACATATAGCCCCCAAAAAGATTTTCTAACTCTGCCTTGATAGATAGAGATCTTTCCTGATCCAAAATTTTTGTTAAGCACTTGGTGGAAATTTTCAATGCTTTTGAATTGGAATCTGTTCACTTAATGGGCAGGTAATGTGCAGAGATTATGCAGAGGAGAAGAGAGAATTAATAAAAGCAATTCTTAAGGAGAGAAAGCAGTCCAGCATTCCAAAGATCACACAGGTTCAACAATTTTTTTATTGTTCAGTTCCGTTTCAATTATAGTTAACTAAGCTACACTAACTGCTTCAGCTTGTTCTACAGCCAACCCTCATAATCTGGGGGGAAAAAGATCAAATTTTTTCATTGGAATTGGGTTGCAGATTAAAAAGGTTAGTATTAGTATTACCACATAAAGTTGATGTGTTTTCTATATATTTGGTTCTGAATTGTAAGTATGGTACTCATGAATTATTAGGCATTTGGGAGATAATGCCGATCTAGCAGTCATAAAGGAAGCAGGGCATGGCTTAAATATAGAGAAGCCTAAAGAGTTCCTCAAGCTCTTGAATTCATTTTTGATAGATTTGCAACTTCCTCCAGAGACACCTCATTTCCACTATATCAACTCTACATTTGATTTCAATGGCGACACGGATGCTAAGCCCAAAGCTGAATAGAGTTATATAAATATATATATATAGTGTAAGGCCATTAAAGGATAAAGAATTCAGCATCTTCTTCTTCTTCTTCTTCTTTTTTTTTATTGTTCAACAATTTCTTTGCGCAACAATTTAATGTTATGTAATGGATTAATTTAATAATTTTATAAATATTTTATTTTTCAAATTTATTTATACAATTAACCAGAATACAGTCCAAGCAGATTCATTAGGCAAAAACCCCATCTCTTCCTTTCCTCTCAATGCATTGGTTTTAATTATTAGTATTAGTAGTAATCTTGGACATATGAAATTATTGGCATTGACTAATATTCTTTATTAATTTGACCCACCATCGTTTCTGGAATGGGACCCTATCCATTGTCTCATATTAACTCCCCATCTCTATTCTATTAACATCATCATCTTCTTTCCATCTTCATCTTTCTACTAATTCAAACTCAATTCGTAGCTCTTTTTTTTTTTTTCCAAAAAAAAAATCCTTTTATTTGTTATACCACACACATCAGCGTCCACTAATTCAATGTCTAGAACACTCAATTGACAATTCTAATTCCTTTTCTTTTCTTATAAAGTTCAAATGGTTTGTTTTAATGTACAGTAGGTTCTAGTATAAAAATGGCAAGTTGTTTTAGCATCACAGAGGCTAAGAACTGGTGTTACCGATCCAATTTCAACAAATCAGGGCTTAAATCAACGATCACTGACCTTAAAGACGGCACCGTTATCCACTGCTGGGTCCCCTGCATCCATACAGATTCAAAGCCCAATCTCCTCCTCATCCATGGCCTTGGCGCCAACGCATTGTGGCAGTGGGGTGACGTCATCCGCCACTTCACCCCTCACTTCAATGTCTACGTGCCGGACTTAGTATTCTTCGGTGAATCGTTCACGACGCGGCCGGAACGGACGGAATCGTTCCAGGCTCAGTGCTTGATGCGAGTGATGGAGGCGAATTCGGTACGGAAGCTGAGTTTAGTTGGGCTTAGCTACGGTGGGTTTGTTGGGTACAGGATAGCGGCGGAGCATGAGGAGGCGGTGGAGAGAGTGGTGATTTGCGGGTCGGGTATTTGTATGGAGGAAAAGGATTTGACGGAGGGGTTGTTTCCAGTTTCGGATTTGGAGGAAGCAGCTAAGATTTTGGTGCCATTAAAACCAGAGAAGCTGAGAGAGTTGGTGGGATATACATTTTCTAGGCTGCCTCCCGTTGGTTTGATCCCTAACTGCTTCCTTGTTGATTTCATTAATGTAAGTTCTCTTCTTTTACTAGTAGCTTTTTATCTATTTATGATAAGCTATTTATTGCAATGGGAATTCATTCATTCTACTTAATTCCAGTTTAAAAAGAAAAAAAATTCAGACTATTTAACTGCTGAAATTGATGTACGGTTGCGTTGCGGTAACGCAATGTCTATGGGTATAAAATTTAGAATGTGTTCACTTAATGGGCAGGTAATGTGTAGAGATAATGTGGAAGAGAAGAAAGAGCTGATAAGAGCAATTCCAAAGGAGAGAAAGCTGTCCAACATTCCAAAGATCACCCAGGTTCAACAATTTTTTTTCAGTTCCATGAATGTAACCTCTAGCTTAATTAAGGTGTACTAACTAACTGTTTCAGCTTGTTCTCCAGCCCACGCTCATAATCTGGGGAGAAAATGATAAAGTATTTGCATTGGAACTGGGTTGCAGACTAAAAAGGTCAGTATTGTTAGAACTACATAGCCTAATATGCTTTCTCTATATTTGGTTCTCAATTATAAGTGTTTGCAATTGCAACTCATGAATATTAGGCATCTGGGGGACAATGCTCATCTTGCAGTCATAAAGGAAGCAGGTCATGCCTTTAATGTAGAACAGCCCAAAGAATACCTCAAGCTCTTGAAATCATTTTTGATCGATTTGCAACTTCCATCAGAAACACCAAACTTTCACTATATCACGTCTACATATGATTATTTCACAGGCGATGGAGATGTTGATTCCAAAGGTTCCTGAATCCAGTATTTTTCATGCAATTTAACACCAAAAAGAACAGATTTCATCATTCTGCACTAGATGACTAGTTTGACCCCTTCTTTTGAGGTGTATCGTGATATTACTAAAAGATGTACCTAGGTACATTTAGTCGTGCAACAATGTAATGTTATGTACTGCATTTTCCAAGCATGTGTCCACTACAATACTTTTCAAAATAATGAGTGACCATTCACAAGAAAAATCAAGCAGCTTGAACACAAACTATGAGCAAAAGTTTACTGAAAGAAGTAAAAAGAGCCCAGCATTATATGTTTCATCATTGATAAAAGAGAACCAAAGGTTCACCACAAGTTGGTTATATAGAATGAATCTGTTTCATTATAATGTTCTGCCATTTTGATCACAGGCATTGAATTGCAAACCAAATGAAGGAGATTGGGAGATTCGTAAGCCCCTAAACATATTATAAGACAAAACAAACGGAAGAAGGTATGAATGATGAACAAATGCTAAAATTGCGAAGTTCATCAACATATCACCTCCTTGTAATGCAAACTTGACATACAAGCTAAACATATGTATTAAAAAAGCAGACCGTGAATGTGCAGTAGCAAGTTGAATTATGTTCCAAAAGCAAAAAAGACAACCAATGGTCTAGACAACAGTTCAAAGCAAATAGATACAAGCCAATGGTCCACCATTCCCTGCATTACTACTAACACCATCAATCTAAGCTCATCCTTTCCTCTCCAATGAACCCAGTCTGAAAGAATTCTTCTGTGCCAACTAATTCTGCAAGATAGGCGCTTAAGTGGTCAACAGAGGAGGAAATAAGAAATGGAACAAGCAGCAAAGACACCCAATAAACTAGAAGATATCCTGATGATGTTCCAACACGCTTCATGGAGATTATAACATATCCTGTTTGCTATATCAGCATTGTATCTAAATCTCCTAAAAAATGATGCCCAAAATCCATATCCCATATGCATCAATGATTAGAACTTTAATTGTAATCCAAACAAGGTAAGTAGTGATATTTCTGTTTAGAAATGCCTTATTCTAACATTTTATGACTTATAGGGCATGTTAAATATCAGAATATATTCCTCACTCTTGTTCAACTTAACCTTGATCTAATATAAGACCTTTTACATCTTATTCCTCACTCTTGTTCAACTTAATCTTGATCCAATATAAGACTTTTACATCTTATTCCTCACTCTTGTTCAACTTAATCTTGATCCAATATAAGACTTTTACATTGTATACATATAAACATGCGAGCGCACATACACATAATTATTTAAAGAGCTCAGTTTTAGCTTACCTCTGCTTGAGGTTCGTCTCCTTTAGATTGTTCACCTGCCAAATGAAGTTGCATTTAGTAGAAAAGAAAGCATCAGTAGCCATTAAGAAGATTAAGATAGGTGAAACTATCCCATACCATCATCAGTAGGTCATAACGAAAATACCTGACCACCCCCCACATCATTATAAACAAAGGGAAAAGAAATCCCCATCAGAAGATCTAGAGCAATGGTTAATATATTAAGTAGGAAACCCTACATGTCCAGTAAAGTAGAAGGGAGCATGGAAACACAATTCCAAAACACTAGTATTAAGTAAGTCTTAAATGCCACATGGTGCATTAACCACATGGATGCCTAAGAAGGGTTATCGAACTTCAAACTAGACCCTTAAATTTTGTAAGTTAAACTAAAGTTGTGAAACCTGGTCACATCTTCACACTCCATTACACATTAATATTGCTTCTTCTTAGAAAATAGGAAAATTAAAGGCCCTTGCATTTATAGAAAACTACTCCAATTTTTCAAAAAAAATTTTTACAGAAAATAGAAATCATGTTTATTTTAGTCAATTTTCTAAAATAGAGAATAAAAAATAGATTTTTCAGTTTTCTAAAATAAAAAAAAAAATTGAAAAACGAATAAAAGATGTTTTCTAAATTTTCTAAATCATCTTAATACATATACACACACATATATGTATGTGTTTGTATGTGCATACATACATATGTATATGTATGTGTACGTACTTACATACATATGTACATACATACATACATTCATATATCTATACATACATACACATACATATATAAATGTATGTACGTACACATACACATATATACATACATATTTGCACGTGCGTGTGCCATGTGTGTGTATGTGTAGAGAGAGAAAATAAATATTCTAATTTTCAGTTTGTTGATAAATGAACGTGTTTTCCAAATTTTCTACAGAAAATAAATAATCAAACTTTCTAAGAAAATAGAACACAGAAACAGTATTCTATTTTCTGTAAGTAAACGCACCCTAAGTATGACGGACTTGAGGCGGGGAAGTACAACAAACACATATAAACACGCCTATAAAGCTTCAAATTCAAAAGAAAATTATCTGAACCTGAGTTCAACATACTGATAATTTTCCTAAAGGTAGATATGGGGTGGAGTTTACCTCCCTCCTCTGGCAGATCTGATGTCCATAATGTGAGATTATCCCTCAGAAGCTGCATGATAAGTGTGCTGTCCTTATAGGATTCTTCATTAAGGCTGTCAAGTTCCGCTATTGCTTCATCAAATGCTTGTTTGGCTAGGTGACAGGCCCTACATGACAAAGATGGTAGTTCAAAAATATGGTACTTAATGTACTGCTACACCAAATATTGTACTGGCATGCAGAGAGAGAGAGAGAGAGAGAGAGAGAGAGAGAGAAATGCTATAAACCTTTCAGGAGAGTTCAAAATCTCATAGTAGAAAACTGAAAAGTTCAGAGCGAGGCCAAGTCTGATTGGATGAGTAGGGGGCAAGTCAGATGATGCAGTAGCAGTGGCAGCCTGCAACCCAGGGAATAGAAGCAGTGATCTCACTAAATAATAAACCACCTTTTTTCATACTTAAGCATTCTGAGATGACAAAATGAAATGTAGGAAAAGAAATTCAAACAGAAGGACAAGAACTGCAAACCTCATAAGCCTTAAGGGACTGATCTGCAGCTTCTTTTCGGTCATCAGCAGCTTTAAACTCCGCTAAATAACGATAATAGTCCCCCTTCCTGCCCCAATAAGAAAATAATAAATTCACACACATCAAAAGCAGATCATCGAAGCTCGAGAACTACAAATAAGATTGAACACAAACTAAAAGATATAAAATGTAATCCATGCCAAATGCAAGATGGTCACAGATAAAAAGAACCATATGAAAAGAACCCAAATGCAGTCTCCCGTTGATTTCCTGTCCTCATTGGAGCCAACAGATCCATTGGAAATACCAAGCAATCTAAGTTAAAACCACATTTTTTGAATGTTTATGCTTTATCCATGTAAAGGTTCTAAGACCGAAAAAAACCAATTTTCAATTTTAATTTTTCTTGCACATTTTTTTAAAATCATCTCTAAGTCAAAAATAAGTAACGAATATCTCACATCTTATAGTAAAAGACAGTTGATTCCCCAGAAGTGGAGGATGGAAGAAGATGCTGATCAATTACTGATAATATGTCATTGCAGATCTTTGCGAGCTCGTCTTCAACCCTCTGCCTGTATTCTTTTATCCTTTTTACATTTTGTTCATTCCCCTTTCCTTCCTCCTTTTGTTCAATGGAGGACAGTATCCGCCAAGATGCCCTTCTTGCCCCAATAACATTTTTGTAACCCACAGACACCAGGTTCCTCTCCTCCACTGTCAATTCCACATCCAACTTAGCAACTTTCTTCATTGCTTCAACCATTTCTGCAAGAATTTTGCACAAAAAAGCATGAAATCAAACTCAATAGTCAATACATATATAATATGTTTTCATAACCAGAGTTTCCAACTAACCTACACAAAATGAAACCGACCAAATGAAAACATAACACAGAACTCAAACGCCCTTTTTAAAACAAGACATGTTCTATACATAACCTTTTATGAGTGGGCCCCTAGAACTTCCATGAAGACCTCGACTGACTCATGTCAATTGATGTGTGAAACACAAACAGTAATCTCACAAGTCCTTTGTAGTTTATACTTTGTATCAGTTCATGCCAACTCTGCCTCAATCCCATCTTAAAGAGGGCTGGTTATATAATCATTTCCCTCAATTTAGCTCAATTTAGGGCCATCAACACAGAAATGTCTACAACCACCAAGTTTGTTTTCAATACTTCATTTCAATCTAAGTCTATTGCAGTTTCTTTCCTTTATTGCAACTTTAATATGCTCAAGCTTCTATGATGTTGCTTCGTTTCCTTTACATTACCTCATCACTAACAAAATTTATAGTTCCATGTATTAGCCACCAGGTCGCATAGTCCAAAAGTTGAAAGTAGTACAGAATACGTCAATGTAGGTGACTATCTCTTCATTCAGCTAACTGGGTGAAAACCAGAACAGGCAAAATAATAACGATAGAGATCTGACACTTATTCTCTTCCCCATTGATGATAAATAATACACCACACAATCCAGAACGTTAAATGCACTAAAAGGAACAACGGATTCAGCCCTATTTGGAATTTCAGCAGTTTCCTTATTCATTACTCTCGCGTTGCAAAAATGATCTACGAACAATTAGAACACCTTAATAAGCAAATTAGGTTTTAGAAAATAAGTTAACCGTAAAAGGCGTCTTTGTGCAGAATGCCGATGAATTAAAAAAAAAATCAAATCACGCACAGACGAACAGTTAATGCTTAAACTAAACGGCGCAAAATCACAAATGAAAGCAGTAGAAATTTATGCATAGCAATTAGTGATTACAAACAAACCAGGCGGAGATCAAACCCACAAATAGGCACTATAAACCCATAGATTCCCAGAAAAAAAATACAATACACATACCTCTAATTTGTTCTAGAAACTTATGTCCTCATGATCAAATGTGGAATTAACACAAACAGCGAAAACGAAAACAAGAATATGAAATGAGAGATCCACTGTAGAACCTCGAATAAATATTGATCGAGAATCGGAAATTAGGGCATACCATCATATCTCTCAGCTTGCTCTGCAAGTCTGGCTAAGTAAACCAGTTGCTCTCTCTCCTTCTCCATTCTCGCCCTCGCCCTCTCTCTCTCTCTCTATCTCTCGCTCTGTGTGCGAGTGAGATATTTGGTTGAGAGGTATTTTTAGGTGGCTTCGCGGGCAACTGGTATGGCCTATGAGATGTAGGAGTGGGACGGAAATGGACCGTTGGATTGAGTAACTGTGTAGAATCAAGGATCCAGAATTGGTATTGAAATATGGAGGTTGGATGGGGAAATGTGAGCCGCTAGTGTTAGGGTTAGGGAGAAATCCGAGCGTCGGATGTGAAATTTAGGTGAATAGTGGGGGGGTGGGGATCGATGTTGACCATAGAGGCCATTGACCAAACAGTGTCTGTGTGCGTCGCGTGTGTGGGGCAGAATTTGATGACGATTTCTCCTAAAGAAAATAATGTTTTTTTTCTTTTTTTTATGGCTTCACATTTATTTCCTATATTTTCTTTAGGTCTTGCATTATATTATATTTTTCCTCCCACTCAATCTAATAATTTTAATATTTTTTTAATGTAATAATTTTTAAATTTTTAAAAATATTAGTTACATTTTTTTTATCTTATCTTTATATATGCACCAAAAAATAAATAATTAATAAAATGAATATAAGATCATAGAAAATTAAAAGGATATTTTGATAAACTATAATAAATATTTTATAAAATTAATTAATATTTTTTTGATATGTGTGAATGGCTGAAATTTATTACGAGGAAAAAATATGTAAAAAGAAAATAAAAAAATATGTTTTATTTATGTAGCTTTCTTTCCAAACGTAATTTAAATTGCTGATGTTTATTTTCTAAATAATTTTTTAAAAAAAATACCCTTTAAATCATAATATGCATGGTAGGGAAATTTTGCAAATTGTGAAAGACATTTATTTTCAGCAACACTTCAGCTGCTTCTATGAATATTATTATGAGAGAAATGCAAGAGCCAATTCTGAAAGTATCTTTAGGAAAGTAAATAACACATATTAGCCTATTATGCATTTTAAATGTGGTGAAAAAATATTAAAAATGTTAGATAGCGGGAAAAATAAAAATAAGTAGGAACAAGGCAAAATTAGACCTGTCAAAAACTGACCAAAACCCACTAAGCTACCCAAACCCACCCAACAAAATCTGAACCAAACCCAACCCAAATAAAAAATTACCCATGTAAACACATCCAAAAATCACCCGCTTGAAATCCAACCCGTTTGGGTCATCATTCTTACACCCAACGGGTCTAATTCCCAATTCTCTATTTGCTCTGCTTCAGTTCTTCTTCCCTGTATTTCTGACTATCCTATGCCGCAAAATTAATATTTTTCAGGGGTAAAATTACACATACTATTAATTTATTATTTTAAAAGTGACTAGAAATATTAAAGAGTTAAAGAAGACAATGTAAAATTAACACATATGCTAATAATTTATCATTTCCACTATTTCCTTTTAAATTTGCCCGTGGAAAAATGCATATTTGATTTACTTTTTTAGAAATATTTTTTTTATTTCAGTCATCACGATAATTTTTTGTATTTTTTCGTTTTATTTAATGCGACAATTTTTAAATTTCACTAAGCATAATTATATATTTTTTTATTTTATTTTCTATGCGAAAAAAAAAAAGAAAAGATAATTAATAGAGTAATATTATCCAGTTAAATGGTAGGAACATTAACTTATTAAAGCATTTTGCCTCCTACCTATCTCAATTGTACATCCACAATCACTAAGCTCCTGTCATGATAATGACCTTTTGATCTGTGGATGCAATAAACAATGCGCATCTCTTTCACACCCAGCTTAGTATTCAAACATTTGTATATATGTGTTGCTCATCATAACACTAGAAGATTAGGTTTGAGTTGGAGTTATGGTGCCATTAGACATTGAGATGAGTTATACAGTCCCGTTATACTTTTGCTTTTTATATTACTAGGAGAATATTTGTTGGATCAAGTCGAGCATGGACATGTAATTTCCCCCAATATGCAGCTGCTTGGTGCCTGTACTATGACAATGTTCCGTTCTGCTTTTATTTTTTTTATTTCTTCTTCTTGCTTTATGTTTTGACTCTAAAAATGTTTTATGATGCATTGCTTGCAGGCTCTGCTGATGCTAAATCATATGTTCTTATCAGTAAACTACCTGCTGATTTGTACCAAAAGTACGTTAAGGATATGGATACAGCACATCTGACTGGTTTTACATTTGTTTTAATTAGTATTGTGCACCTTGTTGGAGGAAAAATCCTAGAAGGTATGTCTGTAGTTATATAATATGCAATATAATTAAAAACAAAGGTAAAGCAAGGTTTCCCTCAAATGACCTGTAACAGTTTCTTTCTGTTGAGCAGAAAATCTTTAGCAGCACTTGAAGTGGATAGGGTTACTTCAAACTGATGAAAGCCATCCCATGTTTGGATTCAACTGCCGTACTATGTGTTTCTGATTTATGATATTGAGAAGGTGCCTGATCGGTTAGACCATGGCTTAAATTTTAAAGATTGAAATTGGCATTGGTAGATTGTGAAGAAGGATGCTGAAACTGTGCAGATTGAATGACGTCCTAAAGCTAACTCTTTCATAACTTGTTTTGGAGGTAAGAAACTGTGAGTCCTCCTTCTCAAATGAGTTTGTTTACTTCTTCTGCAGTAGATGATATGAAGTTTTCTTCTAGACGAGGAAGCTGATAAATGTTAAAACAGGGAGCTTTTTATATATATGATGAGGCCTGATGACATGCATGGAATACCCAGGGAAGTTAGTTTAACATTGTGCATTTTGTTTGGTAGTATTCTTTTTGGCAAATCCTTTGTTCCACAGGTTGCAACAACACATGGATCTCGCGTTGCCTAGGATGCATATTATGTTCAAACTGTTTAATGTAAAAAAATTATTTAGCCGCTGTGATCTGTTAGTCAATTATATCAAAAACTTGTACAGTTTCTCGAAAGCCTAAATACTTAGCTAAGATTGTTTCCCAGAGAAGTCGAATGGTAGTAATTCAGGAGTATAGGGCTGCAGGATGTGGCCAACGGGTAGGCTGCCATTAGAATTAGCTAACTCGCCTTTATTAAAATATGCATTCTATCAAATCGTTGACATGCTTTAATTAAAAAAGCATTATAAAGTAATATAGCTTCACTTCTAACAATGTATTCTCCAAAATATAATTTCAAACTCTTCCAAATACATGTTCAGATACATCCAACGTCCACAATGGATGAAGATCGGCCTGCGCATATTAAGTCTATCAATTATGAGATATATACATATTAGATTTCAATTATTGCTTCTTCAATGGCAAAATTAATTGTGTACTAAACAATATGAACAAATGAGAAATAATTGCTACAATGTCAACACATTTCACAGTCACAAACATTCAAATTAACTATAATCAGGATGCCAAGATGATTCTGAATAAGTAACCCTTGCAGAATAGACAACGTGCTGCCAAATCCTTCATAAGAATTATCAAATATCTATTCCCATGTTCTAGAAATGTTGATGTTCATCGACATTCGCTCATCAGCGCACCCCTGCTGGTGCTAGCATCCCCTATTGACACTGTTGCAAGTGACTTGGAAGCCCATGCCCTGGCATTCATTGCTCCTTCCTGTAAATTACTTTTCCGGCAAGGCTCCTTGAGAAAATTAAGGACCTGTATCATATGGTTAAGATATGCCCGCGGATGCTCCAACAAGCTCCCCAGTCTCAAGTTTTGTGTACGCCTTTGCCAAGCAAATTGAGCACATTCAAGCAGAGTTGGGAAGAATAAATAAATCAATCTCACAAGAACAAATGCAGTTGCCAAAGCCAAATATGTCTCCTGTCTAAATAAATTCTCTGGAGATCTTGCCCATGAAAATGGGCAGCTCTCTGGCTCATTGTTGTCATGCTTTTCATGGTTTGATGGGTGCATGATTTTGTCTAGAGATCCTTTATCCAGCGAAGCAGTCTTGATGCCTAAAACCAAGAACACAATAATGATAATCAGGCCCCTTTGGAAAGCTACTTCACTGTGTATATTACCAGGCTGAAAAGCTACTTAGAAATGCATTGCAGATGAGAAAAATAATAGCTGGAAAATCAAGAAAAGGCAGCCTAAGCAATTATGCTCTGTTAATCTAATAAGAAAGGGAAATGTGAAATGTAGGATCCTCATGGAGTATTCACCGAAGACATGACTTCTGCGATATCCAACAAATAATTAACTATCAAGAGGAAGCCATAGGCCTTTAAATTGTCTGTATAGTCATGCGCACTTATTTTCTAAATTAAAAGATTATCCACACACATCAAAATAGAACCATGCAACCTAGCAAAAAGTCATACCTGTCACATCAGCATAAAAAGCAACAACAGAACCCAGAGTCCGGGAACCATGATATCGCTCGCGCATAGTAGAATTTAATAGGAACAGAGTTGGAAATCCGTGAACTCCGTATTTCGAGAGTATGCTGCAGAAATCAATCAATTCTATAGTCAATAGACAACAACATGCACTCCCAAGCCCCAGCTAATTTTCTAAGAAAAGATAAAAACACTGAGAAGATGATCTTGGATTACAAACCTTGGTCTGATGGACGACTCTTCAATCGCAAAATGGGGAATGGTGGGATACAATGAAGAAAGGAGGGAGAAGCTTGGTCTAAAAGTCCTAGAGAAAGGGCACCATGATGCATAGAAAAGCACAGCTACATATTTGTGAGTGTTTGTGTAAACCATATTCAATGCCTTCTGCAATGAAACCTCATCTCCCTTCACAGGAAGAAACATGAATTTCATCAATAACAAAACAAATACATAACACAGAAAGCAATCCTGCATAATCATATAGCTCACAAATACTTCCCCATCAATGCCAAAAATTAAATAAATAAAATAGCGAAAAAGAAAAAAGAACAAAAAATCTCTTCCATCCAGTAAGTTCCTATTATCACATTAATAATCTCTTTCAATTTCCAATTTCAATGGCGATAGAAAAATTAAAGTCTCCACAAAAATCTCCACGCAAGCTATATAGCTGATTTATGTTTGGAGCAAAATGAGCCATGCCAATAGAAACACAAGTTTTAGAGCTTAAGAAGTAACAGAAAATATTTCTAGTAAAAGTAATTCTGTTAACATTTCGGTTCAACATAACCAGGTTAAAATTTGCAACAAGAAGCAAGAAATTGTTAACTGAACTTAGCCTAGCAGTTTCGCTAAACACAAAGGACGACACAGAAATTGGAGTAAAATCAAACCAGTAATTTAAGTCCTGTACATAGACATATTGCTGAACTACGATTTCAAGTTCCAAAAACGGGAAAAAAAATATCAAAAGGAAGAATCTTTTGCGACTATGGACAGGAACCAATAATCCCAAAAACAAAGAAAAGCAATTAAATTTCAGTACAATTTGGAATCCCAAAAAATAAAAATAAAAAATTCAGTTACCTCGGTAACACCAGCGAAACCAGGAGACCCATCACTCGCATCAAGAACGCAACTTCGATCTAAAAATCCAATGATCGAATCCATAACAGACTCCCTCGGACAAATCGAAACCCTACTAGGATCGGCGGCAGCGGCGGCAGAAATTAACCTTCCCCATACGATCACAAGCACGCAGAGCATACGGATCTGCCTTTGCCAAACCCTAGCTCCCATCACACAAAAAAAAATTCCAAACAAGAAACTAACTAAAAACTAAGAACCCACAAAAAAGAATCAAGATAGTCGAGAAAAAATTAAAAGAAGAGGGTTAGATGAGGGAAAGAGGCGCATTTTAGCGAGCTGGGCAAGATTGTAAATGGAGAGAAAATATCATTATTTTTAGTAGGAGTCGACACTTCAACAATCAAAATATGATTCTTTAAAACAATGGTGTCGGGTGAACGATAGAAAATAGGTTAGGATTATTCCTTGAAAAAAAAAAATTAGAAGATAAATATAATATATTGTAAGTCTGGTTTTGGAAGTTGTAGGAGGAAGAGGAAGGAGAGATGAAGTCGATAACGAAGGAGAGCAACGGTGCCGTTTTTGGTAGGGAAGAGAAAAAAGTGCTGACTACTGATGATTCGATGCAGCACTAACAGTCCTAACACGTGTCAATAGTCTTTTTTTGCTGAAGCCAGTCGGACTCGGTGCTCAACTTGTACAAGTTCCCCTTTACTTTACACGGTCCCCAAAAAGCCAAGTCACTTGATCAAAATTAATGAATAGTGTAATAAGCTTATCAAAAAACGACACGTTTAATAAAGTCGTCTCCTTCATGTCATGAATATCCCAGCTACCGCTTGAATTCAACCCAACTGTTTTCTCAAGTTGAATCAAAAATACATGATCTGATAAATCTTAACTTTGCCAAAAATATAGGCTAATTCTAAATTTATAATATTTAGATTGTGTCTAACCCAATGTTTTTAAAACCGGATGTGACGTCGATTCGGTTTGTCAATTGGATTAGAAGTTAACTGATTCGATCGGATTGACTCGAAATTTTTATTTTTTTTAAATATAATTATTAATAAAAAATTAAAAATATAGTATATAAAAAAATATATTTAAACAACATATTAATTATTAAATGTCAATATATTAATCATTTTTTATTTATTTTACTATTTTTTTTAGTAATAATAGTAAAAAATTAACCACATCAATTGAATTTTTTTTGTTAAATATTTGAATTTATAAGTAAAATGTAATTTTAAATTTATAAATTTTTTAATTTTAATTTTAATTGTAAAATTTATTTTTATGCATATTTATATTCATTTTTTTCAATATTCTGTTATATTTAAATTATTTAGTTATTAAATATCTAAAAAAATATAAAGTAAAAATATAGTGAAAACAATTTCACGTAATGTTCAATTTTATCGAGTTTAATATTAATATAAATTAATTTTATCATCAAATATAAATTCTTAATCGAATAATATTCAACAATTATTAACCCGGATTATAAAAATATATTTTATAAAAATGTAATTTAGAATATATTTAATTTTTTCCGGTTTTTTCCGATTCAATCCGATTTTTTCACTGTGCATTCCGGTTTTTACATTGAATCGGACCGGAACGCTATTCGGTTAGCAATTGGACCGGTTCAATCGGCCGGTCCGGTCCGATTTTCAAAACAATGGTCTAACCTCAGCAACAAATGACCTATATCTAGGGGTGAGCAAAAAAACCGATGGACTCGGTTAACCGAAAAAAAATTCGAAGCCGAAACCGATGGACTGGTTAACCGATTGTAATGGACTGATTAATGGTTAGTGTTTTGAAAAAACCGATATTAATGGACTGGTTAATGGTTTTTGACTCTTGTGACTGGTTAACCGAACCGAAATCGAATTTTTAGTTAATTTATTAATTTTTTAATAATTTATAACAATTTATCCTAATTAAATGTGATTATATATTTTTTTTCAATATACTAATTATTTTAAAGTTTTTAAATTTTTTTAATTGGCTATTAGTAAGTATAACAATTTATATAATTAGAAGTGATTATAGATTGGTTAATATATTTACTTATTAAATATTAATTTTCAAAAACAAATTTGCTTATATCCACCAAAAATTTTTATTTTAACAACAATAATGTTATATTATAGTGAAAAAATTTTAATTTTTAAGTAACTTGAACATTTTAATTTTATTTATGAATATATTTATTATTATAGTGATTAACCGAAAAATATTGGATAACCGAACCGAAAATTCGAAACCGATGGACTGGTTAACCGATAATAATGGATTGTAATTTCAAAAAACCGATATTAATGGACTGCAGCTAATGGACCGGTTAACCGACCATGCTCACCCCTACCTATATCAGTTAGATAAAGTCAGATAGCTTATTTTGTAATTGATTGTAGATTAAAATTAGTAATATCATAGCATAGTAATTTGTAAATTGGGCATATCATAAGCAGCATATATGAATATTAGATGAAAAAATAAAAGATATCATTTTTTAATCTAACAATCTCGCACCATGATACGTACATATTTAATATTTAATCTTACGGTTTAAATACGTAGGCATTAAATCACATTCCAATATATTTGGACCAAACTGGAAACAATGCGCCCATAAAAACCCAGCCCTCGTAGCATGCATTACGAAAAGAACTAGGACCAGGGGCGTAGGGAGCATGTAATGAGTGGGGTCAATTGACCCCACTCAACTTAAAAAAAATTTTAAAACATCCTTGAATTTTTTTTTTTTAAATTGACCCCACTAAATGATCCCATTAACAATTAATCTTATTAAAAATTGACGCCACTAATATATTTAAATATTTTCATTAAAAATTAATCCACTAAAATATTTAAAATTTTAAAATTATTACTTGTATTTTACAACAATAATAATTGAAATAAATGGTACAATTGAGTAGTAAAGTGGATATATATATATATATATAAAACATAATTATTTTTGATGTCGGAAGGGATCAACAATTTTGATCAATTGTTAATTAAAACAAAAAATTTTGTATATCTTTTAATTTATTTGTTTGTCAAATTAACTCTAATATTAGCAGTCGCGATAGCAACCGTTAAAATGGCATTTTCTGCTATGAATATAATAAAAAGTCGTTTACAAAATTGAAAATTAGTTATTTAATGATTGTTTAATTACTTATATTGAAAATGATATATTTGAAAGTATTGATAATGAAATTAATATTTTTAAGATATGAAAACTCGTAAAGTATAACTGTAATATTATAAATATTATTATATATATTATTATCATATTAATAAATTATTTTTTATTTTTTTATGTGAATAATTTTTTTTATCAGTAATAATTTTTGACCACACTAAATTCAATTTCTGGCTGACTAAGACCCTTTGTGTTGTTGCCTTAATTTAGTTTGATTTAGAATCTAGGTATATGTAATATGTAATTCATTTTTGGTAGTATTACATTTAGAGTAATATTTTTGATTAAACAACAAACCTCGTCCATCAAATTATATGGTAAGGGATAACCAAAAAACAATGCAACAAAATTGGAAAAGGATAAATTCTCATACATCAATCCAGCAGAAATTTTACCATGAGAATATTTTTGCCCCAAAATAGCTGTCGGAATGTGCACCAAGTAGGCATTCTCACTGCTATATCCACTATATTTCAGATTGGATTGGAGAAATAACACTTTTACCAACAGTATCGATTACGGTATCAAGTTCATTGATCTTTCACGATTAAATTACCCCTCATTCATACTGCTCAGGATACCCATATTGACTTCTACAGCATGACACCATTCAAGTAAGCAATGACGCCAATTCCTTTTCATATTTATAATTAAACCATATACACCGACCAAATACAAGGAAAATGAGAGATAAAAACTCTGTAATATATATTGTACATAGTACATCTCAGTTGATTGGAGAAAATGGAACAAGCACAGACTAAATGGTCCTATATTTCATGAAAAGAACAAAATAGACCAAGCCTAAATAGAAATATCGTTACCTATTTATTTCCTTGCACAAAATATAAGATCTACTTCCCATTTGCAGCAAATAAAGAAGGGGTAAAAAGATTTTTTGCCCTCGAACCATTGAAAAATGTATGAAAAATGCCCTCAAACATTTTTTTTATCAGTTTTTATTCCTAAGCATTATTGGAAAAACAAAAGGGGAGGAAAAACTGAACCTTCTCTACCACTTTCACGCAAAACATGGAAAGAAGATGATGATGATGAGACGATGTGATTATGGTAGTAATAGAGGTCATCAAGACGGCAATGCCGAATCATGAATATCTAGGCACATACAATAGAATGCAGTATCATTAGCATATAACAGTTCCTAGCATAGTTATATCAGCTGGAAAGGCCGACAAAGATCATGCTGTTTAATCCATATGCCCAATTTGGCCTCTACATTAGTTTGTCATCAAATTGGCCTTCCTAAATCTTTCTTGTGATGGTAAAATAGGATCATCACAAGATCATCAAAAAAATTGCAAAAATTAGTGCCCTATACTGATAAAAAGAATAATGCCTTTATCAGAGAGAAAAACAATCATAGCAGACCTTCAAAATCAGCCTCTTGTACGTAGTAGCTGTAGCCGTAGCCGTAGGCTAAAAACCATTGCCATAGGTCCCATCTTCTGGAAAAAGAAAAAAATCATTCATTGCTCTTTTGTAAAGTGGTTCAGGACTTGCAGACAGTTATTATTTCAACAAAACAAGAAGAAAAAGGTGCAATTGTTTTCTACATGGAACCAAATCAACTATCAATAAGCCTCCATGCACAACAAAAAGAATTCAAGGGGGTGCAGTAATATATCCTAGGTGGTAAATTGAAATATAACATGAATCATAGCTCATAATAAAAGAACCTACCTCAGAGTGGGCAATTTCCACAAGCACATTATCACATACAAAATTGAAATTAAACTGTACCAGCTAGTCTGGTAGTTTTGATTGAGTATATTTAAGATGTGTCTTGTGCTCAGATGATTTAAGTCGTACCTTCTTGCTCATTTTCTATGTACCAAATGATTTCAGAAAAAATCATCAAGAAACAGAATGCATTTCTCTTGAATAAGACAAGGCATCATAGGAAACGTTAAGAGAAATAACTGATGTGATCACTTTGGGGGTAAAAGAATCAATTTTTTTATGTATAAAACAACTGTCTTCATAAATTGTTTAGAACACTCATAAAACAAAACCATAAGCTCTTCTCATGGAATACATAATTATTCCAAGGATGCATAATAAATTCTTTTCAGGTCAAAACCACAGGCAAGGTTAAGTATCATAAAACTATCTTCTCATAAGCTTGTCAGCATGGTTCAATCTGTCCACAGCTCAAAAAATATGAAGCACCATTTATAGACATGATATCATTTAATGTATGATGCATCACGTTACATTAGCACCAACACTGGCTTTGCAAAATGACTCGACCTCTGACAAAGTACTTTGATTGAAAAAAAATATAAGACTTCAATTTTTCTTTAAGAACAATCATGAGTGATGCATAAAGAAAAATAGTTGATATCCAGAAATAGGTCCAACAGAACCTTGAACTTAATTCTATCAAGTAAATTGACAATTCGACCCCACCAAATCACTGACGGAAGACACAATACATAAAGACCATCAGGGATTGTGGAAACCTGAGAAACTTTGATGCAATTTCAAGCAAATAAAATCTTAAAATATAGAAGTTACCTCATTGTGAATCTCTTGCCTTGATCCAAATTTAGGCACATAGGAGCATAACCTTGTGCGGCTCATAATGTGCAGGGACAACCCAGTCTATATTATATTAAATTGGCCAGAGAACTTGGCCTTGCAGTCTGCACATGTAAAACTCATTGATCCAATTTGTGCTCCAGATTCAAAAGCGTCGTGATGGAACTCATTTCTGCACCAGACACACAGTGCAGGAACACGGCGCCTGCTTGCTATCTTTTGTAGCAAAGGTAAGGCTTCCTTGTCAAGCCACACAGAGGAACCAAGCCCTTGAGCAATCTCTGTGTCACATGAGAAGATATCAGACTCATCTGCATGATTAGTCATAGAATTATATTCCATATTCTCCATGTTTCCAGACCTAAGCCCTTCAAAACCTGATATGCCACCAAACTTCCTGCCAAAGAGTTCATTCCCACCCTGTCCATCAATAAAAATATCATATATCATCAATTCTATCAACAAATCAACCAACACAATTTAAACATAAGCCAACAAGCACAAGTTGCTTTAAATTCAACTATCCCTAAAGATATCAACACAAACACCTGATGCACCCTGTTAGACATAGAATGTTAGTGTAGCCCTGCATTATTCAGATTCTGACTAGAAATGAGAGAAATAAACACTAAAAAGATAAAGCACATCAACAGTTCCAATGTGAAACTGTTTCAAAGCAATTTCAAGCACAGAATGGTATGAAAACTGAAAATAAAACAAAACTAATCAGCGAAACCTGAAGTAACAATTAAATATAAAAGTATATAAAGAAGGTAAAAATTTTGAATGACGAAGAACTAGGGTAATAGTTGGATGAAATACGATTGGTATTATCTCCTAAAACTCCTGCATATAAATACTAGTGTAACTTTTTTTTTTAATGAAAAACTATCCAGTATCCGAAGCCCACTATAATCCAGAGTTGCACCGGATAGGTCTAACAAAGAGAGGCAAGACACTCCCTCCCAAGTACTTAAAGATGCTCCATACCAGAACTTAATATGGACCCTCTAGTTAAGGGAGAGGGGACCTTGCCATCATTCGAGGGTAAAAAGAATTGCTATTTGGAAAAGAAGAAAAAATAAAATCTCCAAAGTAAACCACTAAATAAACAATTTTCATTGGGAATAAATTACTGACAATCTATGTTACTCATAAATATAAGGACACTTTTTACAGTTGATCAATCAATATCATGTTCCACACTTTAGGCATAGACTTTTCACGTGTAAGGTATATGTATTTCAATACACCTCAAATATATCACCAATCTAAGAAAATATGTGAAAAGTTCCAACAATGTAGGCCCTGCCCATAAAATAGCACTTATTTAAATTGAAAAATTCTCAATAATACAGACTCAATTCTTCACTTTAGAAATTTAAAATGCAGCATTCTAGAAAAATGAATTATGTTAATAACACATGTATATATATATGTTCTATCATGACATGAATGATATAAATCTACTAACTTAGTATTAAAAAATATATATATACATATGAACTTTATGATCATTTTTTATACATACAATCAACAGGTATTTCCACTGTCAAAAAGATTAGGCAATACATTTAAATAATAAATTATTGCAGTTTACGGTGTATAGTACCTTAAACCCCATTGCTCGTACCTTATCTGAAATTAGGTCGTATGTTGAAAAGAAGCCTGATGAATGCACAGGTCGAGAAGAGGGATCAGTAAAACTAGTAACCAAGTTATTTTCTTCATGAGTTTTCAACATGAACTCAGATATGGCATTTTCACTAGCTTGGCTGTCGCTGCTAAAAGCAGTCACTAAGCCATTCTTCCTAAGATTGAAGTCCTCCAATCTAGGCTCTTCTTGAACTTTGCCTGTCAAAACCCTGTTTGAATTATCTCCAACACTGTCTAGCTCACTATTAGAGAGATAAAGAAACCCCTCTGAAGTCCGTATGTTCTCCTCCAAGGGACTACTGCAAATACCAGTTACATTATTTTCCACAACATGACTCAAAGAAATATGAAGGGAAGAATCCTTAGAACAACTGTCTTGCATGGTGCTTTTCCCACCATTTGCATCCCGTTCAATGTGACTATGGTCAAAAGCAATCCGTACCTTCTCATTAGATGAGCTTTTCACTTCCTTATATTGAGGCTGATTCACCATGATCAAAGAAGCCTTATTCAGATCATTCTCGTTACTAAGAATTTGCCCATCACAAAATGTTTTATGTGCATTGCTGTCAGAAATTTTATTCTGCACAAGGTTCTTTGATGTGCCATTCAATACTTCATTATCTTTTAATGCAAATGTCATTTCATTCCCAGATGGAACAACTAAAGAGTTGCTGGAACTGTTTTGAGGCTTAATAGATGTTATATGTCCTGCAATGTGATCAATATCATTACTACACATGTTATTGTGTAAGCATAGGACTTTGTCATGATTGGACACCTTTGTTGTCTCGGGAGAAATTTTAGACATTTCATTTTCAGAACCAAGGTATTGCTCACAACCAAATAAAGCAAGCTGCCTACCTTCAGAAGTCTTTTCTTGCCAGTGTTTCTCTCTGGTGCATTCGGAAGCCTTATTCATACCATTTTCTGTATAAGTGATATTCTCATTCAATATTGGATTAACAAAGCATCCCAAACTGCTCTCCAGTTGATTGCTAGTCACACTATCCTCAATGGTTACATTTTTTCTGCCAAAACCAGTTAATTCATTATTGCCAGAATTACCCCTCCCATCAAATCTGGACTCTTTTGGTGTGCCAGAAGAAATCTTGTTCACCTTACTGCTGGAAATACATGTTTTCTCATCTAAGCATGAAGGTAGACCCTTTTCATGACCTCTTTCACACATCATATCCACTGCAGTCGAAGTTGAAAGCTCGTGCACATTATCTACAGAAGCATATCTTTGGTCACTAAGAGAAGAAATAAGCGAAAAGCCTTGAGGATTTATCTGATCCTTGAAATTGGCAGCAACATCCTCTTGTGCTGAGCAATTATCTCTTACTGTATCTTTCCCAACTAAGTCCTTTCCATGAATTTTCATGCCATTTATCATACTAGAAAGAGCTCTATCCTTGATGTTTTCATCATCAAATACTTTCTCTATTGAATTTGGGGCAAGCAAATCATCATCATGACCCAACTCCTGATGACGTCCATCAATCAAGCTTATCCATACCTGATTCACACAGTTGTCAACTGCAGATATTTGCTCCCTACCAACAGTAGTTGAACAGTGCTGAGAACCTGCTTCCTGGATATTATTACTACTAGTGATTCCTTCTAAGGTGCACTTAGGAACATTGGTTTCATTGGAGGATTTACAAATAGAAATATTGTCATTATTTGCCACAGCTGACTCAGGACCTATCCAAGTGCTAGTTCCAACAGCAACATCATTTGTATTTCCTGCTTTATCACCAATGATGCTACAAACCATGCCCTGCTTACCACAGTAAGATTCAACAGTAGTATTTTCTTTTATTTTACAGTTTGGAACACCATAACTTAGTTCATCATTGGCTTCAGCACCAACAGCCATATCAATTTCAGTTGATTCTTGAATCTTCACATTATTGGGATGAACTGCAACCAATGTAGGTGTAGTCCTCCTCTGGATTGTCATAGCTTCACCTGAAGCTTCTATTCTCTTAAAATAGTCTTTTATGTGGTTCCCAAAGTGACCATTGTAGCGATGCCTTTCTTCAAAAGGCTTATGACAAAGTTGGCATTCATACTTTCCATTTTTAATTATCACCTCTTCATTCAGGAATGTTCCCTGTCCAAGCCTCTTTTGGGCCCGTTGATGAGATGAGAGCAGGTGTTGCAGAAAGTCATCTGCCTCATCAAAAACAGCAGTGCATTTATGGCAATTATATTTGCCGACTGTTTGGACCTGTCCAGAAATCCCTACCTTCAATGAAAGAGTTTGTTTCTCATGTTCAACAGATTCAGCAACAGGAAATCCTGGATAGCTGACAACAACACCTTCATTCTTGTCAACTTTAGGGGTGAGATCAGCAGCCTGTAGCATACTTTGTCAATACAAATATCAGAGGAAAATTGAATACTTAAAATAAATGTTATAAGGAACTTACATTCCCAGAAGATATTTTTTCCATCAACTGAACACTACCATCAACAGGACTAAAATTTTGCTGGATTGCGTCTTGAAGTCCAAGTGAGAGTTTTAAATATGATGAAGCTTCCTTGCAGGAAATAAACTGCTGCCCATTAGGGCTGGATAGTATTGAATTAGCAGAGGTAAGAATTACAAAATCAAACTTACAAATCTGAGGGCAGAAAAAAAAAATTCATGGATAAAGATCCGTGGTCCTATAGAAGTTAACATAACAGAAGAAGAAAGTAACAAAGATAGAAAACCAACTCAAATAGGAGTCATGAAAATATATCTCAAAAGGCATGCCCTACTTTATCATAACTTCCTATTAATAAGCAATAGACTCAACATCACACAGATATATTACTTCCAGAAATAATCACATACAGCATAGATCAATTAACTCTGAAATAGAAAATCAAATAAAAATTCCACAGCATCTATATTTGTTTCAGGCACATGTACATGTCCATCCTGATGGGAAATAAAACTCAGCATTAGGAACAATTATTGCATATTTTTATTGTCGAAGGAACTTGAAAAGAAAATTCCCATTATAATTCATTGTTTTCTAATTAGAAAAATACAATAGATACTGTAGAGAGCTTTTTTATTTTCCTGAATGAATTTTTATGATTCCCAACAGAAATAAATCGATTAAATCTTGGACTCAGATATAACAATCTCAAGATCCAAGAATTCATAAACCAATCTAGAGCCAACCTATTAAATTTCACAACTTCTAATTCAATTAAGCATCAGGAGGCCCACAAAAACAATGGGCATCTACATGAAATTCCAAGTTGCCAAAGGAAATGCATGAAAATTATAAATTCCTCTTAAAAAATTTTAAATGAGAAAATATGCTGATACATCGATAAGCAGATGTTCAATAGGCAGGAAGTCAGTTAATTTGGTATTGGAGCAAGTAAATGCAAATGATCAATTATATATCTACAATTTCCTTCAATTTTCTGTTTGTTGTAGATGATCTGCAGTTTGAATCAATTCCAACAAGTTTTTTCATATGATACAATAATTGCCTAACAGTAAATATTTGACAAAAATTAACTAACATTTCTTGGGTATATAGTAATAAAATAAAATACAATGTCGGGTTCAAAAGTAGAGAATTAAATTGAACGTAAGAAAAAATTATAACTTGCATTTGTTGTGCTTGGATAAGCTAACAAAGATAGGTAAAAAAAAGGGACAGACAATAAGTTGAAACTTAGCAAGTACAACAGTATAAGAACTCCAAAACTTAGCAAGTATAAACATAAGATCATCAACCACTTCATTTCAAATCTCTACAAAAGTTATAAGATTAGCCAACAAGAAAAATCTCTCTCTTTTGAAAAGCAACCATAAATCGAAATTCAATTGCTTTAGCAACCGAAAATCTCACTGGTTATTTTTGTCCATATTGTGACATTTTCTTTCCCAACTGCAATTTATGGAGTACACATTATCCAAGACAATCTGGACACCAATTATCCATATGCTTATACAGAGAACGTAAAAAAAATTAAATTGCACCGATCATTTTGAATAAAACAGTAAATATATACCCAAAAGATCAAGAGTAAGGTGTAAAATCTGAAAACAAAATAGCCAAAAACCTTATGTATCTTTTACAAGTTGTCCAGAAGTAACCAGCTCTATTTTTGATGCAAAGCATTATCCTCCACCCTTGTGGCAACGCATTACCAAGAAGACTCGCATCCACAATTTTCCGCTTCTTCCTTTTGCTAAGCCATTCCCCACTGAAACCCTGTAAAAACTCTAACAACTGCTCTCGTGTATGCATCCCCATCGTTCTCCTCCTCAGTTCCTCCACATACGGATCCTCCATTGCCATAGATTCTATCTTCGCTCCGTTCACATTCGGCATCACAACTTCTACCTTCTCCTTCTCCACCACATTTTCCTCGGTAGCAATACTCTCAATTACCTGATCGTCATTATAATTATTGTAATTACTATTTGAAATGCTCTCATTTCTCCGCGGCCTGCCTCGTTTCCTTTTCTTCGTAGTAGAATCAGCAATGGGCATGGAAACGTCACGTATTGCGTCATTGGAATCAAGGAATGAATTAAATTGGACAGGAACAGAAACTAGGTTATCATCATTATCGTCGACCTTACGTGAGTCAGCACAGAAAAGTGACTTGAGAACAGAAACTATTTGAGAACTCTCCTCGTCTAAACTCAGTTCCGAATATTGGTTAGGAATGGGAGATTTAATCGAAGAGGAAGGGAATTGCAAGTTGTTACGAGGAGCAAGGCGAAGGCGAGAGAAGGTCTGCTTGCGACTGCCGGCGGATTCGTTAAATACGGAGCGATCAATCTTGAGAGTGGAAACGTCAGGGTCGTTTCGGTGATGGTGAATAGAAGAGGAGGAGGAGCAGAGAGAGAGGGCGAAGAGCTCGGATTGAGAGAGAAGGCTAAGGTCGATTAAAGGTATGGACTCGGAGTGTAGGTGGTTTATGTGGTGGTCGGAGGCGGAAGAGTCGACGGTTGCGGCAGCCATGACATGGAGAAGGTGAAGATTCCGTTAACGAGAAGGGATCCAGATAAGGAGGAGTGAGGAGAAACTAGACAGATTAGTGTGGAGGTGGCAGAGAGAGGCGAAGGGTTATGAGTTTTAGACGGGGATGGGTTTCTCCGTAATTTGGCTGACACGACTTTCAAACTAGCATTAAAGGAAACGGCGTCGTGTGAATTTTTGAATGGATAATTGGGCTCAGCCTTTTAATTTCGGCTCCGTCCAATAGCTCCACAGGTATTTATTCTTTTGTCCAAGTAAACCAAATGCATCAGATCGTTGCTTCAAAATCAATTTTCTACGTAAAAGGCTGTGTTTAGCATTGTTTTTGAAAGGTAAAAATCTGTTTATCTGATAAAAAATTAATTATAAGATAAAAATAAATATTTGATAAATATTTATTTTAGAAAAATTAATTTTATAAAAAGTAAAAAAAAAAATTCTATTATAAAACTTTTCAAAAAATATGATTTCAGTTTTTAAATGTTGCAGATTTAGTATTTTAATGCGTGTCCATGTTTCCATTGTAATTGTTAAATTTAAAATTGATAATAAAGATATTATTAAACTTTACACTCTTGATCCTTATAAATAAGTTCAGTAATTAGCTTGTTAAATAATCAAAACCATGTAATTAATATTAATATGACACTGTCTAAAAATTAGTAATATTTTTTATAAGGGATTCAATTGAGATTTGCTATTAATTTAAAGGTGATGAATGAAGAAGAAAGGAATTTTGTATTTTAGTGAAAACTATTAAAATATATAATTAAGTAGTGGACGTGAGGTTATGGTGTGTTAAAGAAATTGAATGCAAGATAGAAGCATATGTCGACATAAAGGTGATAAAAATGGCATCTCAAAGCTGAACCACAGACATATTACTAGGAACCAAACATTAACATCTTTTTGACGCACCCATAAAATCTTTCATGACTTTTATTGATTTGCCCATAATTATTGGAGATTGCCAAAATTTGATTCCATTCACAAATTTATGTCATATTTTGATTCCATTAGTAAATTTGATTTGATTTGATTTGCTCGTTAATATCGATTTACACCAAATCTATTACAACTTTATTTATTCGACCCTATAATTTTAGTCTATTCATTCTGTGATTTATATGATCTCATTCATTTATGTAATTTGAAATTTTATGGCTTTTTTTACATATCATGAATGTAAAAGTAATAATTTTTATTTGCTATAGACTTGTAGCAAGGATATTTCTTTTATTTTTAATAAAAAATGTTTTAAAAATGTAAGAAAATAAAGTCACATTATTGGACTTATTTATAAGTGATAAAGTTTGGATACACATGTGACTTTGAATATAGATATAATTTCTTATTAAGTATATTTATCTGATAAAAATTATCTAATCATATCTTAAATTGATCTCTAATTTTAAGATATTATAAATAAATAATAAGAAATCATATTAAGTAAGCATAACGCATAAAAAAAAGAGGAACACTCTAAACCAAAATATTTAGAGGGACTGTTATTCCGCGAATGAGTAAAAGTTAGGCTAATGACACAAAAAACTTCTACAATAATTCTGTTTGTGCTACAAGACTATTATTTTTTCCTTCAATAACATTATCGTTTATAATATGTTTAACAATATTTCATTTAAATTAAGCAATAATAGCGGATAATATAAAAAGTTAAAAATAACTAGAAAACAATTTATGAAGTTTGAATTAATTTACAATTAAAATATTATTATATTTGCATTAAGAAAAAGAATATTATTACATTTAAATGTTGAGGTTATTTTTAGTCATGACTCGTGATAAATATTTTTTTTTTAGTCAGCCAAAAAGTTAAAATTAAATCCACTCCCAGTCATAACATTTAACTGTATTTGACAAAAATAAAAGGATAATATTTAAAATTTTAATAAAACTAAACTTCATAAAAAACAATCGCTTAAAACAGCAAGACAATCCGAGAAATCATCCCAAACATTTATTTATTTATTATTATTTTTTTTAGAGGTAGAAGCTGTAGTTAAAATATGAGGTACCATATTATATTAGGTTGCGTTCGAATCCAATGAACTGCAAAATGCGGATAACTAGAGAGAATATATAACTTTGCAATCTAGAATTATAGTTAATGCTTGGTGCTTTTGATTTTACCCTGACGTGAACCGACGAGACGATTGCTTTAAACTCTTCGCCAGAAATAAATTGCCAATTGTAAAAATATGTTTCCAATGGTGGATTTGGTTAAATTAATTACATGAATTTAGTCCAATTGGAATGTATAAAAGCATATATTTTTAATAACGAATAAATCCATCGAAATCCAATTATGTGGGTTTGGTTGTAAATTACATAAATAGGAATATATTAAAGCATAATGGAATTAGAAATTAGGATGACGAGTTTGTTTGCACTCCACAAGTATGGCTGTTGGCTATAATAGTTGCCGTGCAAAATTTGGTTTAGTAATTATACAAATTAATTAGATAATTATACAAATTTTTCTTAGTAATCTTACTTGATTAATATTATGTATTATTTAGTTTGAGACATTAAATATATCTTCACGTAGCACAGAAAATCCATCTAGTTTATAGTAGTAGGAGCCTAGGCATTTATTCTACAAATTATAATTTGAAAAAAGTAATAATTTAATTAGCAATTAAGCAAATCAAATGCATTAACTAAATTTGAAAATTATTCATGATATGATTAACTATATCGTCCTCAACCTAGATTGTTTCTTAGCTTTGCTGTCAAAGTTCTAGAATATTTTTGCAAAGTCAATTGTAGTGGCCTCAGCTTACGATGAAAACCAATAAAAACTGTGATAAGAAAATCATAGTTCATAATAGGAGCCGTACGATGTACGATGTACGTACTTTCCTTAACCTCTTCAGATTCTTATAATTTTATATATTAATCTTCTATCCATAAATTTTTATCTATTTTTATTTTTCGTACATAAATAAAAAGATAAAATTATTACAATTAAAGTATAAATTTTTCTATAAAATTTATATTATATCCATTATAAATATAGAATGTGTAATTAAATATTATTGAAATTATAAAATTCATAGTATAGAATGGAAAATTTAAATTACAATTAATAATATAAAATTAAATAAGAGTACAAACAATGGACAATTTATATATTAACTATAATGTGAAAAAAAAAAGATGGAAAATATTTTGAAACAAACAAAAAAAGTGGATAAAAATTATAAAATCAAGAGAGTATATTCTAAATATTGTAGAATATTATATAATTTTCAAAATTTATAAATTTCAATCTTTAATTTTTAATATATTAAAAAAATAACTCGTAAACTTTAGTTTAATCTTAAACCAAGGATCCCGGCTTCAAATTTGATTTCCAATCGAATAATTTCTTAAAAAAATAGAAATATATATGCAGAATAAAAATTGGAATTTATACCCTTAGTTAGACATATCAAAATTTGATATGATACATATTATTTGCATTTTTTTTTATCAAAGTCTCCGACTTGATAATCATCCGTTTGTAACACGATCTTTTTGACACATAAAGTGGTCCATCAATCGGATCCGTTTTGTAAATAGTTTATATTTCGTTTGGATTATAATCAATTGGATTCATTTATATTTTTATAATTTTTTATATAATATAAATATAAAAATACTTTTTACAGTTTATACATATATTTAATTTTTATTTTTAATAAAGAATTTTAAAAATATTTTAAAAAAAATATTATATAATTGTATCTTTCTATTATTTGTAAAATATTTATCAATTTATAATTCAATTTATTTAACAGGCTAATCTAATGGCCTATCAACTCTTAGAAAAATATTATAGACTGAAAGGTATGTGTGGGGCCAACAGGATGCAGGAGTAACAGGTGGCATAATTCTCGGAGCGACTCTGGCAAGTCCCAACTGTCCCTACAGATTGTAATTGTGGTTGGTTTTATTTAGTTTGTCCATTTTGGTGGTTATGCTGTGTTTGGTTGAATGAAAATCATTGGAAATAAAATAAGAAAGGAAAATGAATTTTAATATCAACTTCATTTGCATTATGTTTATAATTTTTCTCTGTATCCAAACTGTAACTTGAATTAAAAATTTCACAGTCCTAATTACCATATAAATATCACATAAAACAGCTAAAACTTATAAATTTTCTATATCATTTTTTTTATTTCTCTTCATATAAATAATTAAGTAGTAAAAACAACATAAAATTTTACCAATTTCCTTTATAATACACACCCCTTTTTTTTAATGAGAGTTGTTGGAATTTACGAATCTATACAAATTAAATATGTGAATATTGTATATTATAAGCTATTATAATTTTAGTCCAAATAAAAGTGATCTGGTTAATTTAAAATCAAATTGTAATTAATAATCGTTTTATTAAAAATATGGATGTTATTTTATAGATGTGTAGAAATCTAAAAAACTTAATCTAATTTATGATTGGCAAATTAGTAAATAAATCACTTTATAAATATGTTATGATTTTGGTTGCACAGAAAACTCTAGCCATAATTTTTTCTTTTTCGTATCCCATCACCTAAAAAAAAAAATCTAGATTTATGTGCCAACTAAAAATCATAAAATTTCCGCATTTTTGATAACTATAAATTCAAATATAGTTACGCATCTATTTTATTTTTGAAAATTTGACATAACCGTTTTATGGGCTATTGTGTATTTTGAGTTTATTCCATCAAATAAAATCGTAAAACATATTGCATCATTAAGGAAACAAACAAAAGGATTAAGGATTTTTTTCATGTTTAAAACAGTAAAAGAAATTATAAACTAATATATATATATAGAGAGAAAAGAATCTCCATTTTAAAACCTTATAGAAAGAAAGCACTCATGGAATTTAGCGGGAATATTTCGACTATCAAATTTAATGGTGTAAATGCAATATCAGTGAAAAATATAGAAAGAATTCGGAGTAGGAGCGTGCATAATTCAATTATAATCAAAATAACTTAATTCAATTATAAAAATTAATTACAATATAATGACTCTACATGGTATTTTTTATTTTCTTTTTGCCATAACTCTACATAGTATACTTAAAAAAGAAAAAAAAAAACACTTAATCAATGACATGATGTCCTGTAAGACAGTAATTCACATGTTATTGACTTACTATTAATGGTCCAAACTAAAACCAACTCACATACTTATATCCAAATAAGGCGATGAGAGAAACGGTGATATTCATCTGTATTTCCCCTATCAGTCATGTGTCCGTTGTTAAATCAAATTCCAAACAGGGTAGTAAAAAATAAACTAACAGAAACCGTGTAACACGCGCGTATGCTCGCATCGCTCGTCTCATCTCATGCCTACTTCACCACTCACGCTGCAAATATCCTTTGCCCCTTTTCTTGTCTCTTCGCCCATTTTAAGCTATTTCTAGTCCTTTCCACCCTTCTTCCACTTCACACCTTCTTTATATTTCTGCTTTCTGTTTTCCCTCTCTCTCTCTCTCTCTCTCTCTCTCTCCATCTCCTAAAATTGGCTCTACTTACAGTTTTTCAAATTTCCCGATTTCATCTGCTTTAATAGGTATGTTTTAACTGACGTTTTTCTCGTTTTAAAACGTTCATCGCGTGTTTTTTTGCAATGAATGCGGAGAATTGAATTTTGTGTCAAAACCTTTGATTCGTGGCAATATGTTTGATATATGCTTCTTTAATATTTCTTACACGGTTTTGTTTTGCTGGCAATGGTTACTTTCCTTTGTTGATTAATGCCGGTTTCTCGATTTCCCTTTGTTAATGGTACTTTTGTGCGTTTCTGTTGTTTGCTTAATTGTTTATAAGGTATACGTGATTGAATTGGATCTGCAACTCCTTTTTTTTCTTTTTAATAACAGGGAAGGTATTGAAGGAAGATATCGTGGAGCTTCTGGAGAGAAGCTGTTGCCCGTACAACTCTGGCCGACAATCTTGTGATTCTTGCTCCAACCAGAGCAGCAGACGGTGGTTTTCTGTTTTCTGGTTGTCCTTCTTCTTCATCATCTTCGCAGTCCTTTTGCACTCGCTCACTGCTTTGGCACCTTCCTATTGATTATGGCTAAATCTTGATTTCTTCTCTCTCTTATGTGATCCCTAGCTTTTCAAATACCGCGCAATTTTATATCTTAATTATCACCCATCAGCGATGTAAGTTGTAGCATAAATCTTAACTCTACAAAAATAGTGGAGGAATAAGGAAAACGATAGAAAGATAGAACAGATTTCTGGAGGAGTTGAGTTTAATAATTTCTTCAAAATGGGAAAATTCACGTGCTGCTTTGGGCTGAATCAAGAGAACGGGAAAAAGAAGGTGAGAATTTATTGGATTTGTGATTGTTTAGAAATTTTTGCTGTTTGCTTTTATGTATTAAATAAGTTTCAATTTGCTTGCTTATATCTTTTTCTTGTTCGTGTTTGTTTTGATTTTAGTTTGACAAGGAGCCACCAGGACTTGTTGAATTCGATAAGGCACGAAGGACTCTCAAAATTAGGCTTGAGCATCCAGTGAAACCTTTTGAGAGCTATGAGGTGAAAACATCATCTTTTAGTGTATCTGTTGACTCGGTACATTCAGGAAAGGATTCTCAGGGTGTCAAGAAGAGGGGTCATGAAAGTCTTGGGGGGGATGAAGCCCCGGAGATTGCATATGAGGGGGAAGATGAGCACGAAGAGAATGCCTCAATGAAGAGGGAATTGTCTGATTTTGATCTCCAGCACCATACGTCTGGATCAGGTGCAGAGATTACTTTGGAAAGTCCAAGCTTTAAGCACTGTAATTCAGTTGATATCACAGTCAATGAACAGTTTGATAACAAAGCTCAGAAAGATAATGAAAAAAGTATGGATGAGATCCAGATTGGACATACCAGTGATCCCGGGATAGGAAAGGCTGAGTTCTGGGGTTCTCCAAAGCTAAAGAGGTCCTGCTCTAATGTGGAAAGCCGCAAAATGCATAAGAAAATGGCTTATCAGCTAACTCCAAAATCCCAGTATTCTGGGGAGTCACTAGAAATGAATGTGAAGCTTACAGATCCTGGCAGCCCTACATCAATAACAAGTCATTGCAGTGCTGACAGAGTAATGTTAAAGAAGCATTCTTCGAGCCAAGTTTTACCTTCCAGGAGCAGAAAGCTATGGTGGAAATTGTTCCTCTGGAGTCATAGAAACCTGCATAGACCACAGATAGTGAAACCAAAGCCACAAGTTGTTCCCGCTCTAAACCAGCAATGTGGGTATTTTTCTGATACCATTGAGCCAAATAGAGCTAATTCACCTAGCAACATGCAATCACCTGGATCTTTTACTGGAGAATCTTTGTACAAGGGCTGCAACAACATCGAAGATGATAGTCAAAGTTGGGATGGTTTTCACCCGGAGGTTTCTGGTCTCTGGTCTCAGAAGCAGTGGGTTGCTTTACCCGTGGAACCATCACCCTTTGCAAGAGTGGATGAATGGGTAAAAGAACTCGAGACTCAAGCACCGCCACCTCATACTTATGACGATAATGATGCAGGTGCCAGTGGTGAGTGCATTGTCTACCCACCATCTCCCGAGACTGGGAAATCACCAGGAAGAAGCATGGCCAACTTGGCTCGACATCCAGACACTCATCTTTCAGAAGAGATTTTACATGCTAATGCTGTGATCCAGTCCCTGAATTCTTCTTCTACTGTGGCACACATCTCGGGTATTGGATTAAAAGCCATACCCAGCATATCATGCTTCACCAGTCTTCGCTCTGTTAACTTGTCAAACAATTTCTTAGGTATGCATTTAGCCGAAGCCAATAAATTTTCAAGTGGCTATAAAACACTTAATTGGAATTAACGTGGTTGCTCATCCTTTTCTGCAGTCTATATTTGCCCAGGATTACTGCCAAAAGGGCTTCACACACTTGATTTGTCGAAAAATAAAATCAGTAGCATTGAAGGACTCAGAGAATTGACCCGATTGCGAGTACTTAATCTCAGTTACAATCGCATTTCTCGAATTGGACAGGGTAATTCTTTTTAATTGAAATTTACTTCTGTTACTGTGTCAATGATTGTGCCATTTTATAGTTATAATGTGCACTTTGAATTTGAATTATACCAGGGCTTTCAAATTGTACAATGATCAAAGAACTCTATCTTGCTGGGAACAAGATTAGTGATGTAGAGGGGTTGCACAGGCTCCTGAAGCTTACAGTCTTAGACCTAAGTTTCAACAAGATAACAACAAAAAAAGCTCTGGGCCAGCTTGTTGCTAATTACAATTCACTGCAAGCTCTGAATCTGTTGGGCAATCCAATTCTGAACAACATCAGCGATGACCAGCTTCGCAAGGCAGTATGTGGTCTTCTTACAAAGCTAGTGTACCTTAACAAGCAGCCCATCAAACCCCAAAGAGCACGAGAGGTTCTTACTGATAGTGTTGCCAAAGCAGCCCTTGGGACTGGCAGCAGTTTGAGCTCTCGCAGAAGAGCCGCAAAGAGAGCAAGTGCAGGTAGTTCAGCCTCCTCCACCTTGTACAGAAGCACAGTTGGTGCAAAGCAGAAACATAGGAGCAGGTCAAAGAGCCGAACTCATCACCTAAAGACAGCGTCGTCATCCGTTCCTGCTTCTTCCTCCCGATAAATGTTTTGTCATCATATGCAAGTCTACTTTCAAAAAACACCAGAGTTGTGATGTTTTTTTCTTTTATTTTGGTGCTTTCTAGTTTTTTGATACTGCTTTCTGGTAATTGAACATAATTTGGTTGTGTGTGGTCTTTGTGGTGGGACAATGAGATGCAATGGGCATTTCTATGTTGGTTCAGACTAATCTCAAATTCAGGATTGGAATATGTATTCTGGCCTAGCATTGTATTACTCATTTGGATCATGGATAAGGACATGAATGTAGTTTAGACAAAAATGGTTTCCTGTATAATTACCATGCCAAGTTTGCACCTATCCATATCCTTTGTCCATCTCATATTTCTATCAGAAACGTGGTCTTCAGGGAATTGATTCCTCAATGGGATATGATCTACACAAACACAAAATCAAATATCGAACAAAATCAAACATGGCGATAGACAGACCATGGCATGTGGCTTCCATCTTCAGCATAGACCACGGCCCTTCATTTATTAGGTTGCAAAACGTTGCATTCTAGTTGGATTTCATGTCAGTAATTCTTCTAACTTCCAGTTACGTACATTTTCTCGTCACCGTGAAGGTCCACTATATCCATATCATAAAAAGAAAAGGCAATTTCGGGGTCAGGACCCTTGAGAGATCGAACAGCCAACTGTCTCTAAAGCAGAAGATGATAAGTAATCCTTTTAATTCTACCTAGCACGTCATGTTTTATTCTTTTCTACCAACTGGAATTGTAGGGTACATCATAAAGACGTACTATTCCACGGAGAAAACAAAATGAAAGAAACTAAAGCAGCAATTTTGAGACTTTCGCTTATTTACGGACGTGACTAGAAAAAGAAAAACAACAATAAGATTTAAACAAACACTGCAGGCCATTACAAATAATTTACCAAATAAAAGCCAGTCGAGACTGCATTTGGTTAGAGAAAACATGATTATAATAGAGGAAAAATAATGCAGTACAAGTTGAGAACGCCTCCAGGGCCTAGCGAAAACAGAAAGGACAGACCTAATCCAAAGGGTAAGAAGACCTAATCAGATCAAATGGTGAAAGATTGGAAGTAAAATTTCATCTTCTGAAAATCTTGGAAGATTGATAATGCTTATCTAGAGTCTAGCAGACCATCATGAGATATTCTTTCTTACAACGTCGTGAAGTCTAATCTCCGCATATGTAAGTGTGAAAGTACATGAATATGTTAAACTTTCTGAATGGACTTTGCATAAACAACTCCTCTCCTTGCCTGCATACACAGAACTGCAAGTTCATTGAATTATCGCATGATTATGGACATATTTCAGATTCCCACACATTTATCTACAAGATTTTATGTTCTCTAAGTTCCAAAACTAGCTCCATAAAGAAACCTTACACTCCCAGCCATAAACAGAGAGGAGAAAGCGAACCCTCCGCATGCAATGAATAATATACCCATTCACTATATAATATCTGCGTAGAATTTGTCTGAGATCCATGCCAGGTACAGTATTGTTTTAATATCCACAAAGGGGTTCCAATTTCGATCTGCTCAATGCTCCAGTAAAAATATCGAAAAAGAACGGATGCCAAGGAGTTTCTTGTATGTATGAATGTAGTCAACCATACTCGCAAAAAAAATGTCAAGTCTCTGGATCATCCTCCTATGCCAGTATCAAATTCTCCATCCTTCATTTGAGCATACTTATACAGCTTCTCATTGAAAACCACCTGCGGATCCTTACTAATCAAATTCCCACGCTCATCATAAGCATCTTTAAGAAACACAACCCAATTCATCTCGGTCCCGGCAAGGTAAAACGTCCTGGGCTGCTTCTTAAGCATATCATACGTATGCTTAGTCAAGCAAAATTCTTCCTTGAATTCCACAATATGATGTATCGATGCCCTTTTCTCCAAAGTCAAGCTCAGAAACTCGTGCAAAACCCCAACCCTATACTTCTCAGCTTCCAAACTCCAAAGCTCCAATCTTGCCCCGTCACTGTATGGCGAAACCAACGGTAATGTATTCAAAAGATTCAACTTCCAACTATCATATTCATCCAAATCCAAATCCTTAGCGTGCTTCAAAGGAAACTTGAAAGCCTTCTTAACCTTATCCTCATTCAAAATAAAATCTTTCTCCAATTCACTGACTGCCAAATTAGGGTCCCAATTCACCAATTCCAAAACTCTCTTCCCATCATTTTCAACAACAATTCTAAAATAATCTGGATACTTAACCACTCTGTCTCTGAAATCATCAGGAATTCCAAATAAAAATCGACAGTGATGAATCTTACTCAAAGGAATTCTCTTGTCCTTGGACATCATCAACAATTTCAAAACATTATTAACCCGAACACTCTCCATGGAATCCACAATCGATTTTTCTTCCTCGAGCAATTCCTCCATGAAATCGGTGAACCCAAGCCACATTTTGTTGTCAGGGTGCCGATAAGTCTGGAAAATGAGCGGGTGGCGCTGGAGGAAGCGGGCGATTTTACGTCCACGAGGAAAGCCAAGCTCCCGATAGAGCTTACCGGCGTCGTCAAGGCGGAGAACATGGTCGGGTTGTTGGGACAGGAATTGCTTCGATTTGGTAAGGAATCTGAAGTAAGAATCGCGCTCCACGAGGTATTCGAGATGGGGATTTCGGGTTGAGGAATGCTGGACGGGTTTGGTGCGTGGGGATTCGAGTTTTTTGCGCTTCTTCTTGAATTTTTTGGGAGTCTTAGTGACCAGGAAAGAGGTGGAATATGGGAGAGAGGGGGAACTGGGGTTAGGGTTTTCAATAAGAGGTGAAATTAGGGTTTTGAAATTGGGGGTGATTTTGGAGAAGAAGAGGCGCCAAGCCATTATTTTTGGAAATGAGAGAGTGTTTGGGCTTTAAACTGTGGGAAATTTTTAAAAGCAGACTAAAACTAAATTACGGACGCGCGAAAAATCAAAAAGGGAAGAAAAACAATCCGACCTGCCGGATTCGAACCAGCGACCTAAGGATGGCTTACGGGCATTTCCCCACTACAGTCCTCCGCTCTACCAACTGAGCTAAGGTCGGGAGCTGAACTTACGAGAGTACTGGCATTAAATAAAGGCAACATTAGGAACCATCTCTGGTGCGCATGAATCTAATTCAGGCAAGTTTTTCCTTTATCTATTTTGAATCTTGTCTCAATTGTAGGTACGATCATTTGTTAATCAATACCTAATCTCATACTGGGATTCATGAGTGATTCTTGAGAAATTTGAATCTTTAAATGCCAATTATGTTTTATCGATAACTAAAACGGTCATGTTTGCATAGTCAGATACTTTCCGTGGTTTGGAAATGATTTTAATTGCGCAAAAATTTATGTGGGTCATGAGCGGCTACTAACAGAGGAAGGCATTGAAGCACAAGTTTTGTCTGTTTTTAGTTTCCTGTATTAACCACCAAGATACGAGTTAAATTCCTCTACCAGAACACGCAGGACAATTTAGCTGGACCATCTACATTTGGAACATACCCAGTACAAAAGCTGTGATTCAGATACTTCTTTTGGTACTTTTATCCAATTCAGCAAATGCAAGGCCCCTGCTTTTACAGCTGTCTACATCAGCTCCTAGGCAAGAATGCAGTTACACTTCTCATTGTGCCTTCCAAACCCAGACAAAGGGTAATCACATTACATATTATGTAAATCTTAAATCTCAGAAAACATAAAATTTGATTCAACATTATCGAAGACGTTTCGGAAGCATGTCGATGTCTCTCTTGGTGGTAGAAATTGGAATGGAGATCCAGTGATTAAAAAAATAATAATAATTTAGATATTCCTTCAGATAAATGTAAATGAACTGCCAAGCATTTCTATATACTACAACATAAGGGGACTTCTTATTCTGTAATCATCTTCACAAACTAAAATCATGTGGTTGTATAAATGTAAAATCTGACGATGCATGGAAAATGGATAATTAAATCTGATTCTATACTTGTTCTTTGCTCGGCACCTCAACTGCGTAATTACATGGCCCTATGCAGACCTTACGGCTTCATAGGAGTTGGTGGTTGGATCCACCGGTGTTCGTTCTGCTTCCTTTCTGTTTTCTGGTTTCTTCTCTGTTCAAAATTTTTTGACTTCTCCATTCAATTGATGGAGCTTTATGATATCATTAATTAACATTGCAAAATGAATGTGAATAGTATCATCTAACTTCAAGGGCTCCCTTGAGGAACTTGTTATCAGCTCGCTTGTCTCTTGATGAAAGGTTTCTGACAGACAAGGAGCCTTTCATCGCTGTTACTTTCGATTTCTACCACTCGCGCTTCCCACTTCAGCCTTGAAGCTAGAGCTCTTGCTGATTCGATGAGAGGAGTTGTATCTCGTATGATTACCCATCCCTGCATCAACCAAAAACGTTAGTATACCAAAAAGAAATGGCATCTTTACTTAATAACGACAATAGTTTGGTATAAGCAGTTAATGCATTAATGATTTACCTATGCTTATAATCTATGAAATATGAAAAAGCGATGAGGCCTTGCACATGCTGTTTTCAAAACTCGACAGATGCTTAGACTTCTGAAGATGAATTACACAACATAAGCTAATTGATATGACAATAGGACACTGTAAAAATGGTTGGGATGAAGTGACTCGGTGGAATGAATATTACAAGTCAGTATTGCTTATATAGTACTTATGCACAAATACATGACAAAAACAGGAGACTATTTCAAAGAGGAATGGAGCAGGTCGTAGAAGGTGAATCTAAAGATACCTTGACAAAAAAGAATTTGTTTTTGTCAAAACCAGACCAAACGGAAGGTACAGAACTTCTAATACACATGTTTCGCATAAGCACAAATCCGCCATGTGGTAACTTGTACAAAATCTATACATATTGTCCTCGAGGAAAAATTTACAAGCTCTAGAAGTAATACTGTCATTTCCACTAGTATCCAGCTCAGTATTAACTTGTAGGATACGAGTGCTGGTGAAAATCATTTGAATCTGACACTTAGATGAGATATATAAAAACTATCCGTATGAAGTTTGAACTGATCAAGCAACAACACAATGCACATATAAATGATATAATAGAGCTTGTTATCTTGGAAAATTAAAGTTAGTTTACCACAATTCGGTAATATCAAGTTGATAATGTTTTCCCCACCCTTAGCCAGAATAATAAACTTTTAAGATATCAAAAACTCAGAAAGTGGACAGTGTACCTCTGGACGAAGCACTCGGTCAACTTCAGTGAATATGTCCAACATGGTGCACCTACGCTGCTGACCAGTTTCAAGTGATAAAAGTCCCGCTGCATGCACTAAATCATAAGTTCTGGGGTATGTCGGGAATGCTTCACACCTGAAATGAGAAATGCAATCAGTAGAGCACAAAACATCACTAGGATATAACTTCTTTCAAATAATCAGAATTAAAATACAGATTCTAGAAGCATTAACTTAAGTTTTATCTTTCTAATCTACTGAGAACGGCCGATACCAACATCTACATAAAAGTGATGGCATGAACCTTCTTCCAGTATTGCAAAATTGACATGTACCAAAATTTAGAAACTACTAACAAAATTTTATCAAAAATCCAAGTGACGTCATCTCATTTTAGCAAGCATGGCTACCAAAAGGCTTCCCTGTGAACTTTTCAATTCCATAAGCATTTAACTGACTAAAGAGTTGAAAATTAATTTTGTACTGTCACCAAGCTGCAACATTAAAATGGATTTTGTTTGCGGTGTGTGGGCGTATATATATCCATGTCTGCACTCCATAATGACCAGCTCAGGATAATCGACCAACAAATTTCAAAAACTGGTCTGAGAATATAATCAAATTGAAGTAAAGCATGGAAGAGGAACATGACAGACAAATAAACTGACCATCAAATTATGCGGACTAGCTTAGACCTTTCTAGCACAAAATCTTAAATTTCTCCAGTTCTAATTTCTAACTGGTATGAAAAATTAACATTCTCAGAATTTAATTGTCATAGTATGCCTCAAGGACCATTTAAACTGGATTTCTCTTCTTATAAGTTCACTCCATTATATAAAAGGAATATTAGTTGAGTCAATAAGCTGCAAACTAAAAATTGTGGCGGGCGGAGAGTGAAATTACCAGTCATGTAGTACACCAACAAAGCCCCTATCAAGAATCATGGGAAGGTAGTTAGGACCACTAGTTGGCACCACGTTCATAACCCACACAGACTTCCCAGCTTCCAACAGTGCAGAATTAAAACCACCCAAATGAGCATTCATATCTAACACATTTCTGAGCATGTTATATGGTGGAGAAGGATCCTCATCACCAGGTCTCTTTGGATGATCTGAGAATATTAATGGTGATAGAAGAGACCAATAATTTCTGATTGCTGTTCTCCAGCCTTCACTGTCCTCTGTGAATTCTTCTGCATGCAAACCTAATAAAATATGGAACTAAAATCAATTACATGGTAATATAAGAAGAAGATAGTATTAATACAATGCTATAGATTTTGCCCTCAATCCCTATATTTTGAAGTTTATTTTACTTGAGATGCTGTTCCAAAACTATGAACAAAGTGAGAATTACCATATATTGCCAGTTCATTATTGTTTAAATAAGACCTAGAAGGCCAAGTTGTTCTCTCTGCTATAGGAATCCAACGGCGACTTTGTGTTCCTGCTATACATGCTTGGAGTGGCCGATAGTAAGGGGATTCAACATCTTGGCCTCTGCTGCAGATGGAAGGACCAGAACCGGGTTTCCTAGAAACAAATCATAGTTTGTTCTGTCAGTTACGATTATGTTCAATTCTCACATGCTAAGACTATATTTATTGCAGACACGTACATCTGATATAATTCTTATGCCAACTTTTTACTTACATACTCATTTGCAATGCATAGCAAATGCCCAACAGGGACATTGATGTGCAGGTTTATTCTTCTATTACAAGCCAAAACAAACTAAACAAATAATGCAACCTTTTTCTGGTTTTTACTTTACAAATTTAACCTAAGCCAAAGCCAAGCAATGATCATTAATATCGAATATTGAATAAATTTATCCAGGCAGTTGCCTTACCTGGAAGGATAGCAATTCTTTTTAGCAGTCTTTTTCCAAACAACAGTTTCTTCTTGGTTGTTTAACATCTCCCAACAGATATTTTCTGCAAAATCTCTGACAAAGTTCCACCTTTTCAAATTCTCTTTGTTACGAGCATTTATAAGAGGTGAAGTCCAGACAAAGTATCCACCAGGCTTTAAAACTCTATCAACTTCAATCAAGAATACGCCATCTGTATCACATAATATAATATTGAATTACTTTTGATGTTTCATTATTTTTTAAAATGTGAGCTAGTAGCATGGTATTAAAAACTGATCTACCATTTTAAGATCAACAAAACTGATTCAATGTGCCATATTGACTGCTTTTCCAACTGTATATTTAAAACAAGACTAACAGTTAATAATTTTTCAGGACACCATAATAGGATGTTGCCGTTCTTGATGGTCATTTATGACAATTGGCTAAGCTATGAACACGGGCTAGTAAAGGATAATTGAAAAGAAAAAGGAACATGTAAAAAAAAATCAACAGATTACAACATGAGAAAAGGGAAAAGTTGTAAAGAATTCTGCAAGAATAGTACAATCAGGAATCTGTAACACATCCACAAATGAATCTATTGTTCGATATAATAACAAGATTAGCTACCAAATTGGAGCTTGTACCTTTTCGGTCCCAATCAATGCCACATCGTGCACAATGTAACATATCAAAGGAAAGAGAAGGATATGGCAACTGTTTTGATGTAAAAGAACCGATCATTGCAGGAAGACCTCTTTCAAGAGTAAGTTGAACTTGACTGCCTGAAGCCTCATAGTTTGCAAGGCACATGGTTAAAAGCTGCTTTGGAAAGAGATGTGCTCCAAAGCTACCATAACCACATCCTATGTCCAAAATGGTTCTTACCTGCAAAAAATAGGAAATAAATACAAGTTACAACTAAACCTACACAGAGGCATATGTGTGCGAAGAGATATAACCACAAATAAAAGCAATACAGCATAATAATCTGGTTTTTGCATCCAAATAATCATAAACTCCATGTAAATTATCTCATCATAGACTACAAAACAAAAATGCAGAACATCCACTTACACCAGCTTGTATGAAGCCAGATTCATTTCTCAATCCAATCATTTCAGCAATTTGATGCGAGTAATCTTCAACACCATCAAATGTATTGGCTGAACGAAAAGAAATTTGCTCTTCATCCAGCATCATCATCCTGGGAACCAAAATGAAAAGAGAAATTGATAAACGTTAACTAAATAAAAGCTCAATTCAGTGAAGCTTATTTGGGGAAGAATTTCTCGCACCTCTTGGTCAGACTACCAGAAGAAAGTACCTCCTGTGCAGTAATTTTAACATTTGAAACCCAGATGACATCCTTTCCAGTAGGCCACCGCAGAGGAATCCTGTAATTTACTGGTGGGAGCACTAAACAACTTTGTCTTGACCCTTGCCCACAATAACGGTCATTCTCGTTACCACCAGATAAACCAAGAGCAAGATTCTCTGAAACATTGAAACAAGGGACATAATTTTCAGACTCCTGAGAACAGAATTCAACTTCCTTGAACCTCGGTGAACCGAGTGATAACTCGCCAATATCCCATAGGTCTGAAACAAGTTGCTCCTGAAGTCTCCTATAATTATGAAGAATTTGAACTCTTGACGATGTTGATATTGAGATAGTCCACCAGAAAGACCCAGTAAGAGCAAGAACTAAAATCACAAATAAGCTAAACTTCAATAGCAGCAATGTAAATTTGTGCCTGCTTCTTGGAGTACCAATGCTGAATGGATCTGATGAATAACCATTTTCAGTACTCCCATATTTGGAAGAACTATTATCAGGAAAAAGTTCCCGAAAAGGTAACCTCAGGGATAAAAAACTTTGATCTGAAGAACGATTCCTATCCAAATCTTCCTTTTCTGTTTTATCCTTCATTTGAGAGTCCCATAAATCATTGCTATTCCCTGAGATCCGTGATGTGCATCGATGCAGAGGCCTAGACATTTTCTAACCTGAAATCCCATCAATAAAAACAGAAAAAATTGTATATGAGCAGTCATAAAACTATTAAAGTTAGTTAATCGAGCATGGTTCACACATAGAAAGACATTCAAATTAAGATTTCCTTAAATGAGCTAAAGAAAGGGTAGAAACAGGAAATCCAAGAAATGTTCCTTTTTCAAGTTAATCAAATCCCAAATGGTAAGCAAAAGTTAAAGCATTCAAATTGAGCCAAAAATCACTAATAGTTTTAATCCGAAATGAGCTGAATTGAGAAAGAAGAAGGAAATAGTATCAAGTTAAAGATCAATTCCCAAATAATGATGCTAGATCCATAACCCAGTAAAAATGGCGCTATTAGGACAAATTTACAAGTTCTTGAAAGAATGAACTTTGCGGACAATTCTGAAGCTAAGCTAAACCCAGAAAATGGAACAGTAAAGAAATTAAGATTCGAAGAAACCAAATAGCAAGAATTCCAAAGATGCGCTTTTTTTCTTGTTTTCGAATAAGTAGAATCAGATTCAATGAATTCCTTAACCATGAAGAAGCAAAGGGCCGCTCAATTTAGTGTGAAATTCACTTCAAGTTTCATCTCTCCAAAGCAAAATGAAATCCAAAAAAGAAAAAACAAGAGAATCCATATAGATCACTCAAGTAGCAAATAGCAAAAACAGAAACAAAACCATTCACAATCTATCCAAATCTAGCAAAAGATAAAATTAACAAAGTGTACAAAAAAAATTAGACCTTTGAAAGAAAGAAAGAAAGAAACACTACCGTAAATGGGTACAATAGAAGAAAACAGGATAGTGATAGTGTAGAGAGATAGCAAAAAGAATCCCAAATATCAGCAAGAATTCAGAAATTGGTTTGGTTAATCTCAGAGTCAGCAGCTTTGATGTTTCTTGACAACCTACCTGACTTCAAATTCCCAAATTTACATCTCTTTCTCTCTCTCTCTATCTTCTAGATAGAGTAAGATGGGAGCGAGAGATTTTGTATGGATCCAATCAAGACAGAGCTCTCGTGAAAGCTGAAAGGGATCCTTATTATATATGAAGTGGGTATATACTAATCTCTGTAAAAGAGATATGCAGTAAAACTGGGGACGCGTTTATCCCCAGTTCCCCACTAGCAATAGCATTGCTCCTCTCTCTCTCTCTCTCTCTCTCTCTCTCTCTCTATTCATCATTTTTTCACAGTTTCTGCAAATATATGTTGATTATTTAATCCAGCTGTGCTTCTGCAGTTATTTTCCTTTATTTACATTACCTGGGTTCGGCCTATCACTTACAATAATTAAAATATTACTTCTTATTTTAGTATTAGCCTATCGGTTACTTGCAGGATCGCGCGAATTTGGTGCAGGCATATTCGAACGGTTAGATTGATAAAAATCACAATATTCAACGACTCAGATGCATTCATGCTGAATTATTATTATTTATTTTTTAATTTTTATATTTTAATTCTATATTTTTCATGTGAATCAATTCCAGTTTATTTTTTAAAGTCATAACATAGAAAACGTATATTACACTTTGCAAAGCTAGTTTACGTATTTCTCTAATATTAATTAATTTTTTCGGAATAATCTCTTTGTGATCAAACTAAATTAATAAATTCAATGTCTTATTTAATTTGATTAAAAATAAACTTACTATCAACCCTTTTAATATTTAAATTATAAGCATAAAGTATTTTTAAATATTTTTTATAAATTTGATAGATACAAAATCATATTGATAGAAATTATAAAAAATACATTAATATAAACTTACTAATATACTAGTGAAAATAAGAAAACATGTGCACAAAAAAACAAATGGTATTTCCTATGAGAAATGCGTGGATGAATGGGAGGAAGAGTGTAGTCAAAAAGAATTGATTTGGTTTGGTGTGTGTAAGGGATCGCAATTGACCTGCGCCGGAATTGGCGGACCTAATTCCCTCACTATTACTAATTAATTTTTATGAATAATATATATAATTCACATTAGTCTGTATTACTATTAATTCGCAAAGCAATACCTTAATGATAATTGTAAACATAATAAATTTCAGAAAGAATGGTAAATGAAATAATCGATCTGGTTATCTTTATTTTTGCACAAATTAAACAATAAACAAATGTAAATAGTGTCCCTATTTTATATTAAACGAAAATATTATAATTATATATGTGTAAGAAAAGGAAAAGAGAGAAAGCGTATGTGTTAGTAAATGTGATGTGTTGGGGCAATGATTGATTGTGTTGTGTTGAGGAAATGGAGTGGTTGAAAAGTTAGTATGATCTAAGACAGATTTTCAACCCCTAATTACTGGTTTCAAACTTTTAATTTATTAGTCTTCTTCCCATACCACAGCCTCCAAATTGCAAAAACACACTATTAGTATTAGTTAGTCCTTTTTGTAAACTAAATATTAAAAGTCATTGTGAGAAGTAGAAGAGAGAAAAATAATTCCTTTTGAGCACAATGAAATGATTGAAATTTAAAGGCAAATAATTTAGGTGAGAGGAGAATTGAAGGGAATAGTGTGGCATATGGAGAAGTTTCTGCTTTTCTGCAATCATCATATATATATAATCAGGTGTTCTCTATAATTAAATGCAATTCATCAATTCCCCTTTATTTAAAAATACATTCCATATAATATAATATAATGTTACTAAACACTAACTAGCGTTTACTTCAGAAGAAAGTCTTAATTTATTATTATTTGATACCATATTATAAGCGATAATTATTTTTTATGAAAGAGGAAAAGATGCGATTAAAGAATTAGACAATGTTTCGTGTTGGTAGGATAGATGCAATGTAATTAAAGATTTTAATTAATGTTGTCCCACAATTAATCATTTTTTAATGTGAAGACTCAAGAGAGAGAAAACGCTCACATGCGACTATGCTATATTTTTGGTTACAAATCCATGAAAAATACTTCATTTTTTTAAATTCAAGTAGGGACCACAGCTGCCGCGTCGCTTTGTCGGTGGACAAACGTAATGACGTGGCTGCTGCTAACGGACCGGTTCTACCGAGACATGTCACACAAGATTAGAGCTCGTTTTCCGCCGGTGGGGCTTTAAACGCGGAATTTGGATATCAACAGGTTCACGAGATTAAATTCTGCGTCTTAGGATGCTGAGCTGGACAAACAATTTGTCACGAGAATTTATTGAGCAGAGAGTTTGTTTGCATTTCGACTGACATGGCAATTTCTTTTTTTATTTTTCAATATAAAATTGAAAATCCCACATTAATTTCAATTTTATTTTTCAAAAAAATTACTATGTTAAATATTACAGTACATACATCATATTTGGTGCTTTGTTGTGAATAATATTTTTTGCTGCTTATATGAATACTTATTTATTTCTACAAAAAAAGAAAATAGTGAAAATTCCTTTTTAGTAGTAACATTTGTAATTAAAAGAAATTAACAATGATATCGATTTTTACTTTATAAATATTTAATTATTTTTCTCTAATAATTTATCATTCGTTTGATAAGTTGGCAACTGATGAACTCGATTTAAATATAAGCATTGTTTTAATTTTAATTCTAACATCAAATAATATGATATATGATCTCAATCAAGCATTCAGTCTCATAGCTAAATTACTTTTCTTATGTCACTGATGACCTTTCCGATATTTTTGGCAATGCCATGAGATATTTATGTTCCTCACGTATATCATCACCGCATTTTATAGCAAGAATATGAGGCACACATTCTGCTTGTTTATATATATATATATTTAAATTCAACTTATAATTTATTTGAATACATGAATTCTAATGTTAGTATGTTTAGCAAATGTACCAATCAATTTTGTAAATAATAAATACACATTTACAACGCATTTGAAAAGTTAGAGAGCGCGATACTTAACTGCGTTAATATAACATCACATGATATTAAGCTAAAAAATTCATAAAAAAAAGAACAAATTAATTATGTTTGCAATTCCAGCAAGTTTTACTACGCATGTGCCATGCGTATTTTCATAATGACGGTTAAAATATTAAATCAATTGGATTGAGTGTTACGCACACTAAATTCTCAAAAATTATGTAAATTTATTTTTATTATTTATAAAATTGAAAGTATAGCTAATTATTAATATTTAAATATTTAAATAAATAAATAAGTTAAGTTGAAGTGTTTTTCGTAGATATTATTTTTTTCTTTTTTTTTATGGTTTATAGAATATTTATTCCAACATTAATTACACATGTTAATATAATTTTATGAAAATAACGAGACAAGCTTTATAAAAATATAAAATAATTAATCTTGCTTTCCAAAAACACTACAAGAAAAAGAGAAAATAGAGACGAAATTTTAGAGACCGAAAACAGTTTTCGTCTCTAAATAGAGACAAAAATTAAATTCCGTCTCTATTTAGAGACGGAAAGCATTCGGAAATGTATTCGGTCTCTATTTTCGGTTTCAAAATATGGAGGGAACCTAGCGCGCCACTTTTAGAGACGAAAATTTTTCCGTTTCTAAATAGAGACGGTTTTCCGTCTCTATTTAGAAACGGAAAAATTTTCGTCTCTATTTTTTAGTTTTCTTGTAGTGCCTTACAATATAAAGAGGCACCTAAAACTGTTGATGAGCTTATTGATGCAATTGTTAAGTCATTTCAAGCTTTTCCTTTAAAAAAGTCTAACAATATATTTTTGACATTACAGATGTGCATGATTGAAATCATGAAAGCAAGAGGTTCTTACAAGTATAAAATTCAGCATTTGAAGAAAGCAGCATTAGAAAAAGGAGGCCAACTACCTACTCAAATGAAATGTGATCCCCATTTGGTGCAAGAAGTTCTCAACTATTTAAGTTAGCTTGTTTATAGTCTAAATATGTAGGGTAATTGGTAATATTTGAATTGTTTTTTTTTTTAAATGCAAAAAATGTTTCAAATATGTAAGCCTCTTTCATGCACATTCAGGGGGGCAAATTATATGGAATTAAGATGATTGGCCACGATGAGTATTGTTGGCCTGATTGCCCAAAAGGCTGAAATCCATATGTGCTTAAAATATATATATATATTTTATAATACATATAAAAACATTTAAATTTAACTTATAATTTGTTTGAATACATGAATTCTAATGTTAGTCTGTTTAGCAAATGTCCAATCAATTTTGTAAATAATAAATACACATTTAAAACGCATTTGAAAAGTTAGAGAGCACGATACTTAACTGCGTTAATATAACATTACATGATATTAAGTTAAAAAATTCATAAAAAAAAAACAAATTAATTATGTTTGCAATTCCAGCAAGTTTTACTACGCATGTGCCATGCGAATTTTCATCATGACGGTTAAAATGTTAAATCAATTGGATTGAGTGTTACGCACACTAAATTTTCAAAAACTATGTAAATTTATTTTTATTATTTATAAAATTGAAAGTATAGCTAATTATTAAAATTTAAATATTTAAATAAATAAATAAGTTAAGTTGAAGTGTTTTTAGTAGATATTATTTTTTTCTTTTTTTTTATGGTTTATAGAATATTTATTCCAACATTAATTACACATGTTAATATAATTTTATGAAAATAACGAGACAAGCTGTATAAAAATATAAAATTATTAATCTTGCTTTCCAAAAATACTACAAGAAAAAAAGAAAATAGAGACGAAATTTGAGAGACGGAAAACAGTTTTCGTCTCTAAATAGAGACGAAAATTAAATTCCGTCTCTGAAAGCATTCCGTCTCTAAAATCGGTCGCAATTATTATCATATAGCGACGAAAAATAAATTTCATCTCTAAAAATAGCGCGATTGGTTTTCCTCCATATTTAGAGACGGTAAATAGCGACCGTAATGCGTTACCATTTATTTGTGTTGGTAGGATAGATGCAATGTAATTTATTTTAATTTGTTAGTTTTATATTTATTTATTATTTTAATCTTGTATTATTTTGTTTATTATTTTAATATAGTATTATATTTGAGTGTATAATTATTTTATTTTTATTTCATTTACAGTGTATAATTTTTTTATTTGTGTAATATTATTTGAATGTGGTATTTAATTAATTGAGTATATAGTTATTTTTAATTTGTGTATGTATATTGAATTGTAATGGTTAGTATATTGAGTTGTAATTGAGTATGTAGTTATTTTTTGTGTATGTAGTTATAATTTTGTTGGTTATTATATGTGTATTTGTTGTTAATTTGGTTTTTATTTGCGTATATGTATAGTGTTCTGTGTATATATATATTATATTATATCAAAATGTTTATTATGTTTACATATTATTTTTTTAAATTGTGGCGTATAATCAATTTTTTTTAATTTGGTTAAATATATTATTTTCGTGTATATATATATATATTCTATTATGATTGCTATTATGTTGATATAAATATATTTTATTTTACGGAATGTTTGTTAAAATTATATTTACTATTGTTTTAATTTTGTGGTATATTTGTGCATGTATAAATTTTTGATGGTTTATATTGTTTGTATTGTGTATAATGTTATTATAGTTAATATATTATTAACTTTGTAGTGTAATTGTTATTATTTGTAGTGTTTATATTATTAACTTTGTAGATTTATTTGAGCTCATTTTTTCTCCAAATTTTACCATCGGACTCCTTGTGACTAGTATTTTCTGATGGTCAAATAAAATATTTTTTTACGTTCGGGTGTAATTTTTGTTCCCAGTGCACTATTTACTGTCAAAAATACTATTCACGACTAACCCGATAACTCGGCTATTATAAATCTAACCAACAAAATACGCATATACATTACACAATAATAATACAGCGGGACAGGCTAACCAAAAGATCTTGTTTATTAAATTAAAAGTTTTTAATATTCAAGAAATAATGAAAAACAAAAGAAAAAATGAACAAACACCCATTGGATCTAGGAAGAATAACCCAAATGAGTTGTATTTTATGTGAATAGATTTTGGGTGGGTTTAAATGGGTCAATTTTTTAGTTGGGTTGATTTGGGTCAATTTTTCTTGAATGGGTTTGGGTGAATTGTTGGGTTTGGGTTAATTTTGACACCTCTAGTATTATGTTTAATTTTTTTAAAGTGTGTATTACGTATGTTGTTATATATACCTAAAAGTTAATATTTATAAATTATATTTTATTAGTTATTGCATGTACTCGTCACCACTGCATCCGGTTCCGCATTTAGCTATCCTGTGCGCCGAACCAGTGCCTATTGCCGGTTGCTTACCCGAGGTAAGTTTGTCATGTATTAAAATTAATTTGTTAATAACATGTATATATTTGAGATAAGTTGTTTTAATTAGATAATTTATTTGTGTTAATATGTAGTGTTCTGGGTATATTTTTTTTGTTACCGTATAGTAATTTGACTGTAATGACTGTACAATAATGATACTGTAATAACGCCATATGGTGCCTTAGTGTGATGCTTAAATAAAATTACAAATCTAGTAGTTGTATAGGTACTTCTGCTTAGTATTTTATTTTGGACATTGTATGACTTGAGGGGATAAATTCACAACTGTTGGTGAATTTATCCCCTTTATTTGCATGTTTGGGGTGGATGGAGAAATTTGATATTGCATTGGTATTATTATGGAGTTGAGATGTGTTGATACTTTACAAAAGTGTAAAATTTGCTACTGTTTGACAGGTGGATAGGGACCTTATAAGAAAAACTATGTCCGTTTTTCTACAGAATTTTTATGATTTTAATTTACAAAAGTAAAGGAATTTAAGTATTAATTTAATTTTATATACAAAAAATAATCGAGTGGGTTTACATTTGATACATGCCCCTTACTGGTGTGTTTTAGTAACTTATATTGTTATTGTAGTTTAAATATCATACACAATCGCATGGTAATAATAGGGCAACTACAAATAGTAGAGTTTGTATTAAGAGTGAATTGATGGATTATTATGGCAAAATTACAGAGATCTTGGAAATTGAATACCCAATTTTGCCATAAAACATTGTGTGCTATTTAAGTGTGAATGGTTTGATCAAACACTTAATGTCGAAACAAAAGTGCAAAACAGCTACAACTTGGTTGAAATCAATCAAAGAAAAAGACTTGATAATTTTGAACCTTTTGTGTTGGCCATGCAAGCAATCCAGGTGTATTACCTCCCTTTTCCTAGCCTTAAACGAGATAAGATGGATTGGTTGGCAGTTTGCAAGGTAAAACCAAGAGGCATATTTGAAATGAAAGGTATAAGACAAAATAAACGAATTGAAAGCGAAGTCTTTCAAGAAGAGAAAGTGGAGGGTCATGAAATAAATGAAAGTTTGCCATACGAGGATAATGAATCTTTAATCAATGTTGACAATGAATTTGTTGATATTGGAACCGACGAGGAATCGAAGTCTACATCTGAATTAGAAAGCGAATTTGATTCTAATTATTCGAAAAATGAAGATGATCGTGGTAATGACTTACATTTAAGTGATTATAGCGAATAATTGTTTGCCCATGTAAGTAAAATCCATAATTTTAATATCATTAATTAATTTATGTTTTATTTAATTCACAAAAAGTAGAAATTTGTATTATTGTCTGAGATAATCAAGATTATGTAATAATCAACTAATGTCTAATTATATTTATTATTTTTTTCAGGAAAAACATGAATAATAAGAGGAAGACTAGTACGACGCAACCTCCTAGGGTGAGGGTGCACTCATCTTTATCCGGATCTGTCAGTCAAGGGGAGGAATCATCGTCTCCTGCATCTGCACCTCCCCGTTTGGGCACGGGATCTTCACCCCCAGTGTATCCATGCCCGCCATCTACGGCTGAAACTACATCTACAGAAGCACCTACTTCAAAGAATCCGTCTGAACCATCGCAGCGATCGCCTCAAACTGTTGAAGGTCTTTTGCCTGAATCGGTTGGTGTTGATGGATAGACGTATATTGTTATTGATGGATAACAGTGAGTTAGCAAATTTTCGTTTTTATATTTACTATGTAATACTGAATTCTATCAAATAATTACATTTTCGTTGTCCATTAGATTTATCCCATCTGGTCCAGGCTCCCGCTCGATGACTGGTATATTTAAGGAGAGACTTGAATTTAATGGATTTTTGTGGAAGAATATCTCTCCGCAGACAAAAATGTTCTATTTTCAGAAGTTTCAGGTAAATAACTTATTTTAATTATTTCTAATTATTGTACCTTAATTAATATATAATTTAAATTATAAACGTATTTTGCAAATATATACATTTTATTTAACCTATTTTTTTCTTTTTAATCCCTCATAAAGCATTTTATTGGAATTCTTCGATCAATCACATCGTGTACGGCGTATGGGAGAAACGAGCCCATGTACGTTACAAGAATATGCTTAATAAGTTGCACGAATGTTCATTTGGTTTGTTACAAATTTACGAAAAAATATGTCCATTTGTTATTAACCTATAAGTTGTTTACGGAAGTCTACTATGGGCCGGACACCTTATCATCATGAGTTATTTTTGCACACCTATACGCAAAATCATAACGGTGTGACATTCGTCAGTGATCGAGTTAGACAAGTTCATGCATGTTAATTTTAAAATTTATTATTTATTTTGTTATAACTTCTTAGTTTCATTTTACTACTACATAACATTCGAATAATTTTTATTACAAGAGCGGGTAATAGAGAGTTTCCAGAGTCAGCAGCAAGCGGATAGCGATAATGTGAATCATGCTCGAGTATATTATGACGCAGCTGACGGTAGGGATCGCCGTGGACGGGTCTTCGATTTGGGCTCCTATGCGAATGTTTGCTATTCGCATGCATCCTCATCCTCTACGGCTACGGCTAATAGGCTTGCGGCAACTACTAATGAGGTAATTGAGCTTCGCAACACGGTCGACGTATTAATAAATCGTATTAATAGGTTAGAGGATTTCATTAGCCAAAAATTATCTGATGATACGCAAATACCGTCTGCTGATCGTCCGCATTCACCTCCACCTTAATTAGTATTTTTAAATTTGTCAGCTTCGTTTATTTATAATGTTACTAAATTTTCTACATATTAATACATTATTAAATACATTTTTTATAAACCTATTTATTGTTTATTTAATATTTGTTTCATTATATAAATTAAATAAATTAAGACAATTTTAAATTTAATATTATTTATTATTTTATATAATTAAAAAAAGAACTCTTCAAAAATTAGAGACGGAAATTCATGTTCCGTCTTTAAAAATAGAGGTGAAAAAATAATTTCCGTCTCTAGCTATGAGTGAGTTAATGTGTCTAACTTTGATTCGGTAAGAATAATTTAAGGAACACACCACATCTTCGAAGTCGTTATGCTTATGAGGCCACAAGCTTCTCTTTGGTACTTCTCGATGGGTGATTGTAACCATACAAAAGCTTGCTCTTTTCAACCCATTGTCTTCTTTTCTCTATTTTTTTTTTATCATTTTTCGAATGTTCTATTAGTCGGTTTTCAGCTTTGATGATATCACATGAACAATTTCAGGACCACAGTACATTAAATTATTTTTCTCCTCAATTTGAATAGATTGCACAAGATATCAAATGTATTGTATACGCTAATGAATATATATTCTATCACATAAAAAAATATATTTTTTAAATTTTTATCATTGCCCATATTTAATATATTTTGTATATAAATCATCTCTCGTGAATTATACACTGAAATTGGTTAATTTTCAATTTTATATTTGACTCGTGAGCCAACAAGGATAATATATATAGATAATTATCTATTTACGTAATTTAAACATTTAAAAGTTTAATAATTTTTTTAATTAATCAAAATTCATTTTTCATCCGTCCCATATATATATATATATATATATATATATATATATATAGGTCCATTTAAGGAAGAGATGGAAATTTTGTATAGGATTTGGAGATGTAGGCCATTCTTCGCTTCTGGAATATGAAATTCCGTGATCACGTCATGATATCATCCTTTTGTAAATATTCTTCATTTTTCTAGTGGTGCTTATTTTTTTATCATAAGAAAATATGCATCACTTACAACTTTGTTGTTCCCCACTTCTCCTATTATCCTTTCTCTCTCCACACACACACATATATATATATATATATATATATATATATATAATATATGGCAGACAGACCATAAGTACATGATCTATACGAATGTTTTAATTAATATATAGTTACCTCCGTACTAAAGACTTCTACCATTGCCGAGTAGCGTTATAAATCCTCCATTTTGCATGATAATATCTCTGGTACAACCTTGCAAAAGCTGCCATTTGTGGGGTTTACTTGTCTTTTTCTGTAATTCTCTCACTTGCTCATGCAATTACCCTCTTTTCCATCACTTTCCTGACTCTCCATTTCGTATTATTGCCCACTTTATAACTGCCTTCCTTCCTTATTTGAGCTTTTCCCTTCCGTGTGTATATATACATATAATTGATAAATTTTATTAATTTAATTCCTTATTAAATTTTGGGTGATTTAATTTCTCATTTTATTATGTATTAATAAAATAATAAACTGAAAAAGACGATTCTTTATGTAAACTATATATTCCTTTTGTTCCACGACAAAATCACTTTTAAATAAAAAATTAATCTCATCTAAACTGCTAGTTTATAAAACAAAAGAATAATTAATTAATTCTTCTTCTAATTTTATCATTATTATTAGTAGAAACTTAATATTGGAAAAGAAAATATAAAAGATTTATTGTAGTTTATTTATTTATTTTTTAAATCAAGAATATAGTTTGTCATATATTTTTTTAATGAAGATAATTCAATCACTATGGTAATGTGCACCGCAAGAGCTAAAAACAACTTTTATCACGAGACGGAGGGAATACAATAAATTTTATTTTTTAGTTATATTTTTGTCAATTTTTCAATGCATAATTAACATAATTTTTTTTTTAGAATTTATCTTTTTAATTGGAGAATTTAATACAACACATACAATTTTGCTAACTAATATTTTCTCATACAATCTAAACTCATAGGCATACGGCTGAGTTGAATGTGAGGACGTACTAAGAGGGTTTGGCTTTTCAAAATGAAGGGGACCATCAATTATTTCCGTTCCTCTAATTTATATTCCAACTCATAAAACAAATTCAACTATATATTTTCTAAATTCAAAAATAAGCATTTTTATAAAAATTCAAACATTCATTTATTACCCTATATTTTTATTAATACACCCATCTTAAAAATAGACAATTATTTTATTATTTTTTTAAAAATTGAACTAATATTAAGTGTATATGAAACATATTTAAATATAATATATTTTAAAAATGAAGATATTTATTTGTAAATATATAAAAAAATAAAAAAAATTGTACACTTGTTTGTAAATGGAAAAAGTACGAATAAACAATAATTGAGCAGATCACGAATTATGATAATTTCAAAGCAAGGGCACCTACACCTAACACGTAACATTATTACACTCCCACATGAAAATTAGGTTCACATTCCAAAACTTCAATTTAGATCTCGATTCTTTGCTTGACTCGGTGCTTCTAAGGTCAACAGTAGTGTTCCACGGTTACAAAAACTAAATTTAATTTCACTTTACAAAAATTAAGAAAAAAATTATATAATTGATAAATAATAAATAAAATTAAGTTTTATAATAATAATAATATTTAATTTTTTAAAACTATATAAAAATAGAAAGTGTGACTATTATCTTGAAACAGATGAATATATAATTTTCAAATTTATATTTATTATTCATCGTCACTATATTAATATTATAATTATATTCTTTTTTCCATAAGATGATATTCTAATATATTAAAAATATTTTTTTAATAAAATGAAGACAATTTTAACAATTAGCGTATTTTTTGCACAAGAGTCAAACAATGAGTAAAAAAGAATAATAGTTGAAAATAAATTGGGGCAGAGGATGATTTCGGGATCTTCCAGATTTTCAGTTTAGGTCAGAAGCCAAAAAAACAAAATAAAATAAAATAAAAATGTCGGTTTGGGTCCACGTAAGAGACCCGCCTAACCATTTGACCTATAAAATCTAGAAATTAAGTATGCAGCTAAGCACTGAAATTGAAAAAAATGAACATAATTTTGTGTCAAGTAGGCACATAATTCGACGTGATTATCTCCTAAAGTCGTAACTACCGTCTAGACCAAAACCCAGTGGTCCTACATCTTAGTTTAATTGTATTAATTAAGTTATAAATTTATAATGGAACTTAATTATACAGCTTATTTAAATTATTGAGTGATTTTCATTGCTGTATATTTCATTTTTTTTTCTTCAATAATTCAAAGTTAGTTAGTACTAGTTAATCAAGCTAATCAAAGAAGTAGCTCTCATAGTTAATACTTAATACATATTGCCTAAACATAATTAAGAAAAAGAACCTATTTTCTTAATTTCCAAAAAAAGGAGCAGCAAATGGGAATCTGCAATTAAATTAGTATTTAAGGAGTGCATGTGGAGAGGCATATAAATTAACATAATAATCATCGGAATGAGTTTTGACCCATTTTGGTGACATATATATCGCATCATATGTTTAATTTTAATAATTAATTATTAAGTTGATTATGGTTAAATATTAATACCCTCCACTAAGCATCTAATCCCCATCTCTAACTGTATACTATGTATCATAGCATTTACAATTGTATCTTAGGCAAAGTAAATCACGCATCGCAAGCAACAAATAAGAAAGCTGCTACACTCTTACAATAACTTTATTTTATCCCGCCCAAATATCTTTTCTTTCCCTTGTGGACAAGAGCAATAAAAAGCTCATCTTTCGATTTTTGGTCTGTCGTATTGCTTTATTTTACGCACATACTTCACCAAAACTCGTTCTTGCATGGTTTAAAGTCTGCATGTCAGCTTCAACACCCACTGTTATCTTAAAATAATTTAAGTTACTATGTTCAAATTATTGTTTGTTTATGCCATTCTCTTCATCATTTTCCATCAACTATAATCAACACATCGATCAAGTTATCTATTTAGACTTTACCTCTTACAGCCACTTGTTTCAATTTTTGATCTAAAATATGAGACCTTTTAACCACTTTACTGTCATTGCATCAATTAATTCTCTTATTACTATGTTAGCAGTTTGAATCTGACATAAATGAATTTTACTAAATATTGAAACATTATCAATTTAGTGGTTCGAAATAGATGAAATGTGACGACTGATAAAATCTAACGATATTTTTTTCAAAAAAATTATAGCTGTTAAAATTAATCACATTTTCGTTACGGTCATGGTTTTAATTAAATATCTTTTAAATGTTTAAAATAAATTAATTATAGCTATCATTTTTAAATATATTTATTTATGAAGCTCTTTTATATTTAAAATTTTGCTTTCCAAACGTAAATTTTGAGTTCCATTGCTATGGTGCGGAGACAAGGATTCAATGAATTGATGGCTAATCCATTATAATGAGAAAAAAAAAACAAAAATCATAATAATAAATAAGTAAGGGGGAGAACAGAGAAAAGAAGGTAAGCATGGTCCAGTGATCCCTAAGAGGAAACATTAAAAGCCCGCTGGGCTAAATAATGGGTTAGCTCAATTCTTGACTTTCCCTACCTTCATTAGCAAGGATGTCCAATGTCAATTAATAAATTAATTTATACTTAATGGAAATAATAACACTATAATTAGTTTTTATTAGTATAACATTGTGGACTTTTATAGTGTGACTCTTATAATTTTTTTTTTATATAAAAAAAAAAGAAGAAAAATTCAGAAGCCATGTGGCAAACGGCAATTTGAAATGGTCCAAATCACTAGTGGTGATGCCTTTCCATGCCAGAGTTGATAAAAATGAAATGCCTGCTTCCCATGATTAGATAGTGAAGTAGTTAACCCCACAGAAAAAGTTGGTGGAAAATTGGTCATTATTGAGATTAATGGTGGCCAAGAATGCCATTGGCTGGATCCATGTTCTACAGCAGCACGTACCAGGTGCCATTGTCACAAAGAATGGGGCAATCATAAGAACATGGGGAGGTTGCTATGTAATATATGGGTTCATATTCCTATTAATGGACCCAATTTATTAAAAAAAAAAAATTAAAATATTTTAGGACATAACTGCTAGCACAATAATATTAATGCAATTAAAGAAGTTTATTGTAAAAACATCCATGAACTGAAATTTTAGAAGAAATTAAGGCAGAGAATGGCCCACGGTTCTATCCACAAAAAGTGTAGGGATCCCACTCCATGTGGGGGTGCTTCTCCTCTATATTTGGTGACTTGTTAACCGAATGAAGAGTCCCATTCTTCTTTTTTTTTTTTCTGTCTTTTTCCAATAGTAACTGTCAATGCCACCTCCCTGCGTCATCCTTTTTAAAATTAATGATCGAATTCCATGTGCTGTTCCAAGACTACATCCCTTGCTTCTGATTTTTATTATAGTTGGAAGAAATTGCAGCTTCACATTTCTTGTTTTATCGGATAATGTTGACTAATATTTAAGGAAAATATTCATTTTACCTATGTTGTTGAGAGGAATGGATGAATCAGCTCTAATGGTCCCTCTGAATTATAAAACCAGAAGCCCTAAAAACAGCCACAGCATTCAGTGTGCATAAATGTTACATTTATAAGCATGGGAGGCGTAGTATTATTATAGAAGAAGGATAAATTGGCCATGCCCATGTACATTCACATCATTATCACTATTTCTTCAGGATCAAATGCAATACTTAATAACAAAAACAGTAAAAAAATTCCCAGTTTTGACAGTGATTGATAATTCCATTCAACCTACCTGTTCAAGCTTTTGGCTCATTATTAATACCTGTCTATTTCATTCCATGTCCAACTCTACAGCTAGCAGATCATAGATTATTAAATAAAGAACTCACTTAATGCATAATTAAAGTCCTAACATCTACCACTGCAACAAAATACAAATAAAACTGTTGCACGCTACCTAGTTTAGCCAAAAATTCTTACACTAATCTGTGAAGCGAAGGCTATGCATTGCAGGTAAATATGCATACAAGGCATGAAATGATGCCACTGTGAATATATGCACATACCTCTCTCACAGGGAAATGGTTCACATAAAGGAAAAAAAATACAAACTGCAATAATTCATATCCAGAGCAGTAAATATATATATATTTTTTGTTAGGATTTGAAAAATGTTAGGCCTGAGGAAAAGTAGAATGTGTATATTGAAATTTAGCATGTTCCGAACTGTAGTGATTGTAATGGCAGTCGTAACTGAAACGCTTATGGAGCGAAGCAAATAGCTAGTATGTATTATTTTATAATAATTAAGCATTTTTTTAGCCAAGTGGACCCTAAATTAGACAGAAATGGAAGCTTAATTAAGCATCAGCAAGTACTGAAAATTGCTGGTTTAGATTAAAATAGGTGTAGAATAAAAGAGGAGTCAGAATGTAAGCACTGTTTTGGGGGAATTGAGAAGGAAACAACAGATGGTCGAAATATAATATTAGCATTTAGCGAGGAAACAGACAAAGCACCGACGAAATGGATAAAAGAAAAAGACATATGAGAAAAGATTAGATGCCATGAAACAACGCACCGCAGTTATCTATTGAAATCTGAAAACCATGATCAAAATCTTTCAGCTCAAACTACTTGTTGGCCGTACACATACAAAATTGGATAAAAAAGATAATGGGGTGAGAGAGGCTCGAACTCTCGACCTCAGGATAACTCAGAAGCTATGAGACCTACGCGCTAGCCAACTGCGCCACCACCCCAGATTCTTTTTAGCTGCATAAGTTATTACATAGAACTTAATTAATTTATTTTACTGATTCTACCGAATTCGCTAGAGAGTTAATGAAAGAATTTTCAGGGAGAATTAGGTAAAATAAATTGTTTCATTTTCTGTGCTTTTCCTTTTAAAATTTTAACAGTAACGAAGTTATTTCACAGTTTACTGGACCGGTTGAAGTTCATATAATCCAAGTAAAAGTTGCACTTTGCAAACGTAATAAGAATTATAAGATTAGGCATACGAATCTCTCTGTTATTATGTATAATACAGTTGCTTTTACTATACTTTTTCATGGCCTTTTTCTTGATTAATTAGACAATCGCAAGACTGGACATTGTTACTCTATGAATTTACTCTCGCATTATCATATCTTTCATAAGAATATGAACTCGGAAGTCACATTACCAAACTCATTTTTCTTACTTAATCATCTCACTTTAAGTGATCAATATCTACTTAGCATGTAATTAATAAAATAATTAGCAATGGATTAAATTGTACTTTTCTTTTAATCACAAGCACTTTGTTTGATTTTTTTAGAATTTCAAAACTATCAAGTGGGTTGTGATGCATATGGAAGGTGCGGGTATTTTCTTCACGGATGCTCAGCGAATTTCTCTTACTATATGATTTTTTTAGGATTTCAAAACTATCAAGTGGGTTGTGATGCATATGAAATGTGCCGGTATTTTTTTCACGGATGCCCAGCGAATTTCTCTTGCTATATGCTTATTACGGGAGGATGATTATGAGTTTGGAATTATTGTTGCAGAATGTAGGGATTTGCTGAAGAAGACAAGATAATTTATAAGCCTACAACCTTGCTCCATCCTTTATTTATTTTTCTAGTCTTCATGTATGGGATTTGATCCCGAATTGTTATGTTGATTTGCTTTAACGAAATCAAACTTTGACCACTGGGCTTGAAGCCCACTGAAACCAATAGTAGCAATAGTATCCATAGCAAATGTTACTATGAGTTGTGTAAAAATATATAATTTAATAATGTATATGCGAAATGTAGTTTAATATGAATTAAATTCGAAATTTTTCTGCAAACCTTGAACCGAGCAAAAACTTTGTGCAAACTCATGGTTTGCAAGTCAATTTGGAAACATATTTCAGCCCTAAAATTTTGAGCAAGATAAATTATTATAAAATAACTCTTACGTATTGTCCATTCAAGGCCCATTTAAATCACAGCCCACACATTTTTAATCAAACCCAGTCCATTTGCTTATGGAACATAATGATCTAGTAGAGGAGCCAATATGAGAAACCTAGAAAGAAGTGTTTATATTAAATTAATAAGTTAGAATTTTGGAAGGAAATTAGAAGTGGTTCGCGTCTGCAATAGTGGGCTCTGGATGCCTGCTCTAATGGTGTTCTCATAATTCCACGTGCCAATAACAGTAAAGAGAAAAATAATTCTCCTATTGCGTATCTATCTGGAAAAACATTATGCATCGTATATTGAGCACCCTCACTGTCTTATGGATTCACAGCATAACCTGGTCATTCATAAGCAATAATAATATGAATATGGGGAGTCTGGTGTAAAATAATTCTGTAGCCTCATTCTTCAAACACTGAGGCTCCGGTCCACCAATTCCCTATAATTTCAGTACCTTTTCTAATTTTTTATTATATCAAACAATTATCAATGACCAACTGAAGAAATTGAAATTATATATGCCTAGATATTCAAGAAAGTAAGATTAGTGGCATCATGATGAGAAAAGAACAGAAGCTAGAGATTGAAGAAGATGAGATATAAAAGAACACGAATATTGGTCCAACCAAAAGAAAAAATAAATTAAAAGAGAAAGGACTCGGATATAAATGGGAGCAGAGGGATTAAATAGAAGAGCATTGATTTGGTGGCTGAGAGTGGTAAGGAGGAGGAGGAGGAGGATTATGAAAAAGAAAAGAAAAGAAATTAAAAGATGAAAAAACGAAAGAATGGAAAATCCAGCTCATTGTTCTCAAAGAGCGATAGGACCCCACGTGGATAGGACCTGCCATTGCCAGTTCACGGACTTGTGCAGTTTTAATAATAAAACTACACCTCCTTATAGCTGTCTCCTCGTCTCTAATGCTGCCAACTGCAAATAAATAAAATAAAAGTCATTTTTAATTTTCTGAGTTCTCTTGATTTTGTACGGAGAAAAGAAAATGAGAATAAAATGATGCTTTTAAAATAAAGATGAGAAACATGTTTGTGTCCATTTCCTCTCCAATTAGGAATGTGCGTGCGGTTGCAAAAGTCATAACTACGAATTAATTATTCTTAACTTTGTGGGCCCCATATATCATTATTATAATATTAACACATGCTCTTTCATTACCTTCTTTTCAATGATTGACGGATTAAAGCTGAATTTACAGTTATATTCTTGTTATTTTTCTAATATATGTTGTTTAACATCTTTTTTTTTTTTTAGATGGGCATTCAGTTCTATTCGATCTTAATAGGGCTGAGTTTAATTAGTAATTTAACCATCCATAATCGATACCCGCGGAATTCAAATTTAAGTTTATATTTACTTTAATTGTTTGTGGATATAATTTAGATTTTGAAGTACAAATTACTTGAATTCATATATAAAATATGTAGTTTTTTTTAATTATTTTTTAATGGATGTTGATTTTTATCATTATTGGATTAATTTGAGTTGTCTTGAAGTTTATATTTACTTTGGTTGTTTATGTATATAATTTGATTATAAATTTATTATTTGTATTCATTTGAAATTTATATTGATTTTTTTGTTTACTTTTTTAAAAATATTAATAAAACGGTTATTAAGTAATACATAAGTAATTAATAATTAGATTTGAAATGAGTATGTATAGTGTGATGTTAATTTTAAATAAATATAGTTAAAATTCAGTACCTTAACTAATAATCGAATTGAAAAATAAATATGACAATTTTTGCGGCTACTTTACGAGTTGCTAACCTACTATTTACTATATGTCTGTGATAGCATAATTTCTCCGTAATTAACTCTAATTATATCAGATTTCGTTGAAAAAAAAGTGTATGGTTAATTGTTAACCAACTAGGAGAGGAATTATCCAATAGGAATAAATAAGATATTTCAGATATTACTAAATTGTCCAAATTAATTAGTTTGGTAGCCATTGAAATCGTCTTCTCTGATACAAAAACCATTAACTAAATGACGGTCTTAATATCTACTAAAAAAATTAATAAGGTCTTATAAAATATAATTCTTGTATTGGGTTGATGATACATATGAACATTTTTGGGATAATTTGAATAAGAAAAAAAGAAATTCATTGACGACTAATTAATCGAATATGATATTACAGTTGTAATTTTGGTTTGGTTCTATACTTGTAGCTGCCAGCCTGCGTTGCTCTTGTTGCAGATTGCTAATTTTGTATGTTCACATTTCGCAATAAGTGCCGTAGACTATAGGAGTTTACTGACAGTTATTTGTCTTGTGATATTACTGTAATTGACAGTAGTTAATTTGGTTTGACCTAAAGTAATTATTTAATATATGGTTGACCAAAACGGCAGGGTCATGACAAGGAAGGGGAGTAAATTTCATCTAACATGTAAATCCTTAGCTAGGCAATCACTTGTATGCACATGATTAATTCTCTTCACTCATTGCTATGCATCTTCGTAAATTGTAATGCCACATGACTCGCTAATAATTGTCTAGTCTACCTTTTAATGAGACTTTTAAGAAGCCTTTAATCTTTTGTCTATGCATTTTTTATTTCCCAAAGCACAATTCAAAAGTATTAAAATGCAGTAGATTTTAAATTTAATTTTTAAAAAAATATTTAAAATTGTAATTAGACAAAGAATTGAAAAATTGTCAATTAATTCAATTGGCTAGACACTTATTACTATTAAACAAAATTTTAAATTTAAAAATATTTTATAATTGAGTTTTTTTTTTTAATTAAGGATAATTCACTTGAGAGTAAGCTTTATTTAGATAAAGATTTTATAAGAATATGTCCATTTAAGTACACATTACGAATTACAAATTGTAAAAAAGTGTGGGCACCAAGTTATTTAGATTGAAATTAAAACTGTAAATATTTATTTACCTGCCTATCCATGTGAAGTGAAGAATGTTCTTTCGTAACTTGTTCGGACGCTACTAATTGGACTGTCATTGTGATTGGACCAGCCAGGTCGAGTAAAGGGCTACTAAGCTAGCTAAATGTTTAGTTTGTTGGAAATGGGTTAGTTATGTCGGATAGGCCTTCTCCCTATATGTCTAACTGCAAAAATTAGGGCACGTCTTCCAATCTCACAGGAGATTTATTTTATATGTCTTCAATATTAATTAGATATTTAAAGATTGATCAAAAAGAATCGCATAAGAATTCATTTTGATAATGAAAAATTTCTTCTTTTCTTTTTTTTTGTTGGCTGTCCAAAATCACTTGATTGCACATGATTTGCTTATCCAGATCAGTGAATACTGTTATGTATATATATATATATATATTGTGGAAGATTTTGATTTTAGATGCTAACTGTTTTATTCTTTTGGGAGTTGGCATCTTAACAGCTTCTGCCATAGAGTGGTTAAGAGGAATATAAAATTAAAAATACTAGTCATGTTCATATCTTCTTTATCAGCATTCATATGCTTGTTGAATTTTTAACTCAATCATATTGACACTGATGTTAGGAAATTAATCACTTAAAATTTAAATAATAAAATAAACTAGTAAAACAATTAACCTCTAATTGCAAACAAGTTCTGATAAACTCGATGATTAATAATTTGATCAGAAATGGATGCAAAGTCTATATGATAAGTGACAGAGGTCCCACCATGGGTACAAATGTTGGTACAACTCATATCCAACCAGATTATACCATATTATGAGCAAAATAAACAAAAATAAAAAAAATTATATTAACACTAATCAAATTTTAAGAATGTAATTAGTGGATGCAGGAAAGCTGAGACGGAGACACGAAAAATACATAAACAAGAACAAAAAAAATACTGAGAAATCAAATAATTTTATTAATGCAATATACAGAGAGGACAGATTTGAAGTGCTTAATTAGTGAAGCAGCTGTCATTCGATTTTACAAACTCACCCCTTCACTATCTTCCTTTGTAGACAGCAAATTAGAGTTTGCAGCTGTCGGATTTCTCTCCCTCTCTCTTTCTTTCTCCATTTTTTTTTTTAATTCAACCATACCCTTTTGTTATCATCAAGAAACTCATAAAATCATAACCAACAACATCATAGTCCTAAAGCTCCACCTATCATTTTCGTTGTCTGAAATTTTCTCTGTAATGATTCTTTTTGTGAAGAATAGAGCTGAGTCAGAGACAATATAATGGATTGGAAGAGAAGACAGTACTGTTGTTGTGGAAGTGATATATCAAGATTTCATGCATGAAGAGAGATATCCATTTCTTGTTATTAACTTTATGGTATTTGTAAATTCTTTTAGGCCATGGCTTACCCACATTATCGATCTCAGTTCGGAGATACAACGTTTACTAAAGTGTTTGTCGGAGGATTAGCTTGGGAGACTCCTACTGAAGAAATGCGCCGATATTTTGAGCAGTTTGGGGAGATTCTTGAAGCTGTTATTATTACTGATAAAAATACTGGGAAATCTAAAGGATATGGATTTGTAAGTTTGTTCTTTTCTTAATTGTTTTACTTTTATTTTTAGTTTCATTGTTGAGATTTTATTGTGTATATAAATGATGATGAATAGGTTACATTTCGTGATCCTGAATCGGCCAGAAGAGCTTGTGCTGATCCAAACCCTGTGATTGATGGAAGAAGAGCTAATTGCAATATTGCTTCTCTTGGTCGGCCTAGACCTTCGCCTCCTCGAGGTCCTAACTTGGAAATATTTTAATTTAATTTCATATTTTTTTCGAGAATAAAATCTATAGCATTTTTCAAAAATGTAGGAAGAGCACAAGGTGGCACTCCATATCAAGGAAGTCCGTCGTATAGCGGGGTACCCACGCCGTTGCATCCTCCAGCTCCGCCGCCTCCACCACCACCTCCGCCACCTCCTATCATCTATCCACATTACGGGTTAGTTGTTGCTTTCTTCTGTGCTCGCCCTCTGATTGTCCCCATTGCTTGTAAGAAAAATGGTCCATACTTTAAAAGTAGCATAGATATTCATTTTTTTTAATCTTTTAAGACAGTTGGTATCAGCCTGTAAACAACAAATCACATAATTGACTAACTAACTCCCCACCAAAAAAAAAAAAAGAATTTAAAACAAGTTATAAAGACTTAGTAATTAATGGTAACTGCAAATGTTTCTCTCATGAAGTGCATAGCCTTATTACATTTGCATATACCTCAAGACAGCCCACGGTCGGCTTACGTGCACATTACAATGAAAACCATAACTAAGTAATTACAAAACTGAGATATTATGGTAATAGATCATGCAAAAAGGGGAAGATTTAACATATCGAATTCTTGGAACAAATGAAGGCAAAAGATTTAATATTAATCAAGCATTTATATTGTATTATAGCTTTCTCCTTGGATTAAAAAAAAAAAAACAACTATATCCTTAATATTTTTGTTCGAAACAAAGGAAAATGAAAGCTTTGTCACTTCCTTAATATCATCATCTTTTCTGTAAATGTTTGGTCATAGTCCGGCTTTATTTTTCACACCTAACGATACCCTCTAAGTTACTATATACGACAAAGTTAATTTTGTCTTGATTGACTTTCTCTTAGATACCTCGCTGCCTTTAAAGCTCCGTAACATAATATTCTAGCGTTTTGTTACTCAAGGGACTAAATCATACTACCAAATACACAGTAGTACATACTTTTGTTTTACTTAAGTTAATTAGACCAATAGAACTTAGCTTAAGCTTTTAACTTGTTTATTTCTAAATACTTTTTATTAGATTTTTTTTTTTAAGAAAACTTGGGCATCCATTTAATTAAATTTAATAATTTAATTATAGTGAAGGATTAATGGGACGCATTTATATAGCAAATTGATATTATCTAGTTTCGAGGAGCTAAATATGGAAACTGAAAGTGACATACTGTAATACGACACCGCATTATAGGCAAAGGGTTGTGGGTCACTCGTCTCCATTATAGTAAGGTCACTATGATATCAATAGACAAATATATATATATATATACACACACACTTTATTTGTATCTAGGCGTAGAGAGTATGGGTGTGATATTGGACCAAGTCCAAAAAATACATTTGCATAAATATATGCATGGGATATTGGGATTAATTTGATGAGTACCAACCATCCATAAGCATTAAGCAGTATTTTCTTTGTTACAGTTGCCATCAATGTAGGCCCTATTGCAATAAGTTAATCATCCTACTACTTTCCTGTAGTAGAGAAGCAATTTTCAGTAAAAACTTCTTTTAAAGTAAATACAAATAAATTTGACTATTGCAGGTATCCACACTACTCTCCTGACTACGGGTACCACCAGGTAATTAATTGCGAAACTCTAATTTGAAACTTGTGATCACCAGTAACGCTACCTTTGAAAATAATAATAATAAGATTGTAATTGTGAAAATAATGCAGGCAATATATAACACACAGGTAGTGCAACAGGGGCAATACTATAATCAAATGTACGGAACAGCATCAAGTAGCATGGGGATGGGGTCAGGATACTATTATCATGGGTATTCTTTGCAGCCTATAAGAGGAGCAGTTTCTGCAACACAGCGATTACCAGCAGGACCCTCCTTTTTTTACTACCCTACTACTCCTCTCGATCCTACTTTCTCTAATTATCCTCCTCCACCTACTCTCCATTCCCTTTCTTTCCCCTTTTCTCCTGGTACGCACTTCCTTTTCTTTTCTTTCTTCATCACTATTATATATATATATATATATATATATATATTTCTGAAGTGCATGTTTTAGCCTCTAAATTAACCACCATTATCACTAACATATAAAAGTTTGAAGCATTTACCTTGTTAATTTTGTTAAAACATAACATATCTAATAATAAATAGGAGGCATATATAGGGGGGCCACATGGGTAAGCTAAACCATGTGAATGAGCTGTCCGATTATTCATATATATCCCAAAAAATGGGTCAATGTAAAGTTGTGACAGAGAAGCATAGAGTGTAAACAAATAGTGAGCGCATGTGGTTTCAGTGTCAATTGATGGCTGAATTTGATTCCGAATATGCAGTTCAGTGATCTTCTATATTAACAGGCCCACTACGCATGTTCTATATATATATATATATATATATATATATAGTGCTTTATGTAAATTTACATTGTTATTAATAATAATGCCCATTGCTACAAGGGATAGGCTAAGTAGTGTCGCACAAAATGCTATTAATAGTCTAGCTATAATATGTCACAATAACTATTTTGCATTGATGATTAAATTGGTCATGAAAACGATCCAATAATAAAATTTTTATATATTTAATGTCTATTTGATTACATTAAATTAGTTGTTTTATCAAACACTGAATTAAGTTTTCTTAGATATTAAGTTCAAAAATAAATTTATAGACTAATCTAATCACAAATTGAAATGTACACAAAATAATAATAGTTTGTGATTATTTGTTTGCAAATCCCGTTTAGATAAGTTTTATCCATTATAAAAATTGTTTCATCGAACATGCATTAATAAGAACATAATCATGTAATAGCACTGAGCCACTGACATTATGTTGTGGTATAGTAAGTAAATATAGTAGTGAATTGTGCATAGACTTATTTGACATTTACTGCTTTGTTGTTTGGGTTCAGATTCACAGCAGACTCCACAGCAACCCAGCACAGAAACGGAAGCTGCTGCTGCTGCTGTGGTTACTTCTGAAAGTACAAACACATGTTGATTATTGGATCAAAAAAATCTAATCAATTTGTATAATCTCCATAACTTTGTGGTCTTCATCTTCTCAATTTTTATAATCTCAGCATTGGCTTTATCTTTCCACTCGAATGCTGTAGCAGTATAAAGTGGATACATACACAATTGCACCAAAGGGAGATCATGTATTAGTCTTTTTCTCTCCCAGGCCAGCTACAGCACCAACGGATCCCGGACTAATCACCCAGCTTATGCACATTTTTATTTGTTTTTAATTTCTCTAAAAAAAAGAAGAAAATCATCAGCTATTATTCTTTCTTTCATGTTAATTTGATGAGTTAATCATTCTTATTAAATATAAAAGCTTAACATCTTTTAATTACAACATGTGTATGAGCAGAAGTAGGGAACGGCATTCCCTCGATAAGAAATTTTGTTAAAACCTTGCATATTCTCTCATTTTTTCTTTGTTTTTATTATCTCTCATTGCAGTAAATAAATACATTAATTATGCAAAATACTTCCATAAACTTTAAGTATGGTTAATTATACAATTCAGATTCATGTACGTGTATTTTTTTTTCCTTAATTTCTGTTATTGTCTTCTTTGAAGTGTTAAACACACCTTCTTTTCTGTAATTTTTTCTTTTTGTTCTTTCACTTTTTGCATGACACGTGTACAAGTGAATTGAAACATATGATCCTATAATATATAAAATAGACATATGTTATGTACATGATAAAAAAGGCAAAAGAGATCTCTTTATTTAAGTTTAAAATTTACATGACATGGATTTTTTTAATTATGTGTTTGCCATCAAACCAACTCATGATGGCTAGATTATTTATTTATTTATATATATAATTACATCTTTCAAAGATGAAGCTGAAAATCAACTGATAAAACCACCACAAATTAATATGTGGTTAATAATACTAAACAAAAAATGCAAAAAATTTTGAGTTCGATTATTTTCATTGACATCTTTATATATTTTTTTGCAAAAAAAAAATAATAATAATAAAATAAAATAAAATCCTCAATAATTAGAAAAACTACTAGATTTTTCACCATTTTGAACCATATGTGATTTTTGAATATTTGAACATTGACTTGCAAGTTGCAATATATGTAAATTATAATGGATGTATAAGGTAAGAATAGAAATGTACGTCAAGTCTTTTAACATTGAAGCCCACGTTGACCGCAAATTTATAATCTAACACAAATAAATATTTACTTTTCACTCAAATTTTCTTAATGATAATAATGGGCATTTATAGAAGATCAGTCCTACATAAAATATGATATGTACAATATTAATAATTCTATACTAAATGGAAAACTAATATAAAGTATATTACTATATTGTCTGAACTTTTATTAATCTAAAACTTCCTATATAATAATACATTCTTAACACTTCTTTGCAAATTGAACGGATGGAAAAACACGTTCAACTTGTCCTTCCTTTATTTCTTGAATGATGCTGTTGGTGTTGATATTTTTTTTTCTTAAGCCAAGGTTATCATTATGCAGTGAGGATTACAAAAAGTTAACCCATTACACCAGCTATACAAAGGCTTTATATACACACACACACACACAACAAAGGCAAGAACATCAATTGCGGAGAAGAGCCGCTAAAACAGCTGATATGATTCTTTTCGAAACTCAAAATGAAGAACCACAAAATTTCAAAACCCTAACCAAAAGAATTTGACAAAAAGATAGTCATAATTTACGCGTACTGTGAACATCATCGCACCAGATCAATTCTCTTTATTTTTTTCTTCCTCCTTCTCACACTTTCTCTCTCCAAAAAGAATTTTTAAATTCATTTTTTGGCGAACACCAGCCGGATTTTAGGTGAGTGGTGGTCGCCAGTGTACTCTTAGAGGCAGCAGCTTCGTTTCAGCGTGCTTGGATTCATCTTCGATGAATTTTCGACATTAGCTCAATGAAAAAATACATGTTATTTTAAATAAAAGTATAATGAATTAAAAAAGAATTTTTTATAATAAAAGGGATTAAATGTAAAAAAATTTAATAATTTGAAAACTCAATGATGGATTTTGCCATATATATATATATATGCATGAATAAATTCACAAAAATGGTCAAATATTTAAAACAGTTACTCTCTCAGTTTGATGATAAGAGTATTTTTTATGCTTGCACAAATATTAAGATGATAATTGAATTGTCTTATAATGTTATAAAAGATTACAATGGATTTTAATATACTCGTATAAAGTTTAATTGGATATTAATTATTATATTGATGATAACAATAATAAGGATAAATTGAAAAAATAAATAAATAATTATTTCTGATTTATAAAGTTATCACACTTTATGTAGAATAAACTTTTTTTTTATTAAAAAATGACTATATAATTATGCATATATATGTTACAATGCAAGTAAAAATTTTACCCCCAGTACAACTACATCTGAACTCTAATTTATATCGGTATTACAAATGTCTATGGCAAGCAAATTAAAATGAAATAGGCTGCTTATGACATGGCCACGGTAATTTGTAATTTATAAGCAAATCACATAGTTAACCCTTGCTCTTATATGTATTCACTGGTGAATTTCCTTCAACAGGAGAAGATTCTCACAAACTGTTTTGAGTGTTACAATTAATTATAGTTATAGTGATAGCATAATTAGGGCAGAAGAAATAACACTTATTTGGTATGATTATAAATGAAATGTCCAAATCATGCATGACCACATTTAGAAACTAATCATCACTAGCCCCGTAATTAATTCAAATCCCTCCACTAAATTTTCTCTTCTCTCTTCAAGTAATGCCAAAGGCTGGGTTGACTGTTGAGAGATAACCTGATTATGTAATGCATTGCCATAGATTCTAAACTTTCTGTAGTGCAATTGTTGCCGAATTCAGTTCCTATGGGCCATAGAAATTTAAGTTATTTTCTCTCTATTCCAAAACTGGATAAGCAAAATTTTCAGCATAGATTTATGATACCTTAAACAAATGTTATTTTCATTCAACCACATTATTCTCCAGCCAATTACCCCTACCTTATACCTCTAGGCATGGCACTAATCTTTTCTTATAAAAACCTTTTCAAAATCTTTCATATGCAATCATGGATACTTTATCAGCTTCTTCTTCTAATGATAAACACACTATCGATATCGAGCCGCTTGATCTTTTTCCAGGTGTATCATTCAGTTGTGAAAACCCTAGAGCAATAAGCAGTGATTTTGAAGCAGAGAAAGACGAAGTTACTGTTGCCTTACACATTGGCCTTCCTGATCATTCTCTTAGCTCCACAAATTCAAATACTAATAAAGGAAATGCCAATCATGTAGCTGCAGCTGAACAATACTGGATACCAACTCCTGAACAGATTCTCATTGGCTTTACTCATTTTTCTTGCCATGTCTGCTTCAAGACCTTCAATCGCTACAACAATCTCCAGGTCTCTTCTTACGATATTTCTTTTTGTCTCAAGAAATTATCCTTGAACTATAATATTTTTACGGATAGGTTCGTTTTTCGACCCTGATCAAATATTTAAAATAAAGTGACTTTGCATCTGTATTTTTTTTTTTATCTATTTTTAATATTCTTAATTATTGAAATTGAAAAGATGTGGCTTTTATAATTTTTAAATACATAATTTTTATCCATGAAATTATAGAAATAAATATATTTTATCTTTAAAATAGAAAATATATATCATTATATGATTAATTACTGTACATGATAAAAGCAATCGGGCTATTTTGAATAATTTCTGAATAAAAATCGATTAAAAAAGTTAAAGAAAATAGTTGCTTTATATTTCAAATAATTTAGGGATAAAAATCATTTTTATCCCATTTTTTTATTATCAGCCCTACAACTTTTATTGTGTTATGGTAAAAATCTCTAAATATTTATTATAATATACATTGAGTTCAAACGTGTACTTAAAAAAAATATATATTGTTTTTGAACTCTTAAATTAGTACTATTATTTTATTGAATGTAAGATAATAAAAGATGAGACTGAATAGGAAAAAAATATATATATATAATTAAGAAATACAAGAATGGTTTATGCCTTTACATTTCCTACATTATTAGAGGATAATACGAGGATAATTAGTTTCAGATGCACATGTGGGGACATGGATCGCAGTATAGAAGAGGAGCGGAGTCATTGAAAGGGAGCCAACCAAGAGCCATGTTAGGGATACCATGTTACTGTTGTGCAGAAGGATGCAAGAACAACATACAACACCCAAGGGCTAAGCCATTGAAGGATTTTAGAACATTGCAAACTCACTACAAGAGGAAACATGGCCTTAAACCTTTTATGTGTAGAAAGTGTGGCAAATTCTTAGCTGTCAAAGGTGATTGGCGAACCCATGAGAAAAATTGTGGGAAACGTTGGCTTTGTATTTGTGGTTCTGATTTCAAGCACAAGAGATCTCTTAAAGATCATATTAAAGCCTTTGGATCTGGCCATCAACCTTTTCCTCCTCCTCAATCCTTTGATGAGCTTGGCCTATTTGAAGATATCTCTCCTCTCGTTTAAATATTAATTTGCAAAATTCTTGTTTAAATTTAATTCATGATTTTTTATGGACCAAATCAATGATAAAATGTCACGTATACATGCTAATTACAACTCTGCTCATTTTTTTAACCAACTTATTTTAAGTGACAGTTTTTTATTGATTTGGTTCATAAAATTTTCATGAATCCAATTTAAGTAAGATTTGTATTATGACGTTAGTTAATTATGAAGGGGCCATCTTCACTTTCATCTACTTAATTGTTTTTCTCGTTATTAGCCTTGAATTTTGTGTTATGCTAATTTAAGAATTAAACAATTACCATGTCTCCTCTTTTTCCCTTTTTTTTTTTAATATATTTTTAGAGGTGAAAAATGAGGATTGAATCATGCTCAAATGAAAAAATAGCCCTACTATTATCTGTTTGAAGTATAGGTGATTATCTGTTCTGAGTTAACAAGTAATATATATGCAAAATAAAATGAATATTTCTTATACGATTTTATTGTGCTTAATCATGCGAGATTTTTGGATCCCACAAGCCTTTAAATTATGAAATGATAAATTATTGAATAATATAATTAAGAAAGATTATGGAAAAATGTACTTGTACCACTACGAAACTTTTTCATCTAAGAAAAGATGAGTGGATATATATAACAATCTTGTGATGGGAACTTGACTTGCATGTAGATTTTTATTAATCCGAAAACCATATGATTAGTGGATATATAATTATATATGGAAGGAATGATAATTTTTCTTTTTATCCTAGTTTTTGTTAATTCGATGTGTTCGACTTGTTATATATATACATACATTAAATGCTGCTTTTACCTTTGCTATAAGAGATGTAGAGATTGAGCATTTGTTGCACGAGAGCATATGTGCCACTGCTTTACCACTATAAATTAGATCCTTATTTTCCATTATTATAAATATTGTTTAAGAAATAAAAAAATTTAATATTGATATTAATTAATATACAAGACTCATGTCTTCAGGCAAGTAAATTTGACTGCTGATTTTATTTCCCATTAGGTCTATTTTATTGCAGCCTTTGATCATTTTAAAAAAAAAAAAAAAAGGAAAGAAAATGGCATGTGGACATGCTGTTTTCACTCAGACCGGGGCCACTCCGCAGTCTGAGATTTCTATCCAAAACGCTGCGTATTGCATTTTGAATGGCAGACAACGGCAAGTCAACCTGCCATTTTTCATACAAAGTTTTAAATCTGCAATGTGGGTCTCAGCTTGACAGAAAATCTTTTATTAAATTTTTTGAAAAAACAATCCAAAAATAAAAAAAATAAAACCTATAATGTTTGAGTAGACTTATTTATCATGAGTTAATAACATTTTGGTTTGATTATATTGTATAATTATTGATAAATTTACTAAAATTCCCATAACTACAGTAAATATGGGAGTTATTAACCATTACTCATAAAAATAATAAGACAAGTTTTTTTTCATTATTTATCACTAATAATGTTTTAAAAATATATTTAATATACTTTTCTTTAATATGTTAAGTTATTGAATATTCAACCCATGGTGAATTTAATAAAATATAAGTTAAAAATATTAACAACAAAAGCAAGTCTAAACCTTTTCAACTTTAGATTATAATATAAAATCTCCTGACCATTGTAATACAAACAAGTCTGCATATATATATATATATATATATATATAGCAACAGTTTTAGAGATGCTACGTATACTCTTACTGCCTTAATTAATTAATTTGATTTGTGGAAGAAAGAAGGAGCTTATTTATCAATTTTTCAAAATTCATATATGAGGTTCCAGTAGGAGTAGAAGTAACCACTTCAGCTTTATTTTTCCATTCAATGGCTTTCTTCTTAAGTTCTTTCCCTTTTTCGCCATTCATTAACTCATTCACTAGCCTTTCAATTTCACTTCTGTTAACCGAATTGCTTATTTCCATTCCTATGCGCCACTTGTTACAGCTAGACCAGCAATTCGTCTGCTGCTCAGCAAAGAAAGGCCAGCAAATCACAGGCACACTACCACACAAACTCTCTAAAGTGGAATTCCATCCACTGTGTGTCAAGAATCCACCAATAGCAGGGTGGCTTAGGACTTCTCTCTGTGGGCACCAGCTTGCCAGGAGACCCCTATCTTTCGTTTCCTCCAGGAATTCTCCGGGAACAATTGCCGATTCGCCCATCACAACATCAGGTCTTATCACCCACAAGAAATACTTCTTGCTGTTAGCCAGTCCCCAGGCAAACTCAATTAATTGCTCAGATGTCATCACTGTTATACTGCCAAAATTAACATAAACAACTGAGCATGGCTGTTTCGAATCAAGCCATTCTAGGCAGCCAGGTTGTTCTTTCCAGAGATTGGATTTAAGTTGACTTGTACTATTCTCTTTCAATTGATTCTCAAGAAGCAGTTGGAGTGGACCGATAGTATAAATAGGATTTCGAAGAATGCAAAAAAGATGCTCCAAAACTTCTTTTTCTAATTCATCAAATGAATTGCAAATAACACCTGAAGCTTTACCAGCATTTTCAACCTCACCCATAAGGAAATTGAACATAATATCCTCGGGGTCTGTAGTTCTGAGAAAGCTTGGTAAATCTTTTAGGCGGACACCTTCCATGCTTGGGATCCAGTCAATCTCAGTTTCCAGGTATCCACTTGTCAGATAGCTTGCATCTGTACACATAATGTAATTATTAATTTAAACGCCAAAAACAGTATTATCCACAAGGAGTTAGTCTGATAGCGAACGCTCAATTAAAAGTTCTGCAAGTTTCAGATTCAATTTCTTATATCTGTATACATAAGTATGATGCCTTTCTTATAAAAAAAAAATCAAAAAACATTATTATAGAAAAATTAATCAGTACCTTTTAAGGGGACAAAACCATTTTCAACTAAGGGGCGATAGTGGAGGTAACCCATGAAACCACAAAGACTAGCTGTCCAGAAAAGGAAATTAGGGATCCTGTGTTCCTGGGAAGCTTGGAGAGTGAAGCTCATAATGCAATCAGAAACTATGCAAGTGACAGGAGGACTTTCTATGGAATTGTTGACCTTGGAGAGAAGGTCCCTAAAGGGGGCTAAGCAATTTTTCTTGGTGGATGCACATAGAGATGGTACATCTTGGGTAGAGTCTGCCGTATCCGACGGAGGGAGGCCGTCGGGGATAGTTTCAAAACGGAAATTTGGGAAGCCGGCGAGGGATTGAGGGCCTATTGATTTCAAAAGACGTTTATGATTGTATTCAGTGTTGACAAAAGTAATATAGAAAGCCTTTAGGTGAAGAAGTTTAGCTAATTGAAGCATTGGGTTTATATGACCTTGAGCTGGGAATGGGACACAAACTGCATGGGGATAATTTTTTGGTGTTGAATCCATTTCTGTTTATCTTTATTTCTTCTCTTAGGCTGCAAATAAAACATGCCAAAACCTGTTTTTATAGGCGACATTTTTGCTACTGTTGAAACAGACTTCTACAAAAATTCTCGTCCAAATCCAATTTAAATAAAATATATAAATTAAATTAATAATGTATTGATAAATATGCATTAATTATCTTTCCTCTTATTTTTCAATTAACTTCACGTATATGCATTTGCCTATTGGATTGATCCATGTATTTTGGATAGATCGGATTTAGACAAACTTTGTTTGTTTTGTTTGATATGCATATAGTCTAATTACTTACAACTATAAACAGAGGCGGACCCCACGAATTGATATTAAGAGAAATAAAATTTCATTATATTTTTCTAAAAATAAATTAGTGACCAACTCTAAAAAATATTTTTTTTAGTGTTATATATTTAAAGAATCACAAAAATAATTTGGTTTTTTTTAACAGGCATTTAGGAGTAATTGCCATCTTAAGACCACATGGTTCCGTCCCTGACTATAAAAGTATTTAAAAAATCAAAATCAAAACTTTTTGCAGTTCTAATTTTGTTTGAACTAAAATTTGGTGATTGAAATTGACATTATTAATGTTAACCAATATCAAAAGGCTTTTTTTTATATATATAATTAGAGCAATTTTAATAAGTATTTAAGGATGTAATGATACGGTAAAAGAACTTAAATTTTTAATAGTATCATTTTGTGTCAGAATGGTATTATAAATTTTTGTAAGAAAGCAGTATGCATTTTTGCCTTTTTCACTGTATCATCTCTCCAAAATAGCGCCATTTTACTATTGAAATGCAAAATATTGTTGTGGGGTTCGGCCTGACATAAAACGGCACTGATAATACCGTTTTCAGAATTTTTTTTTTAAAATAAATGTGCAAAACTTAAAGTAAGTGATTCAATATTTTTTTTCTTTTTTATTATATAAAAGAACAAAAGCTTGAATAATATATGAATTTAAGTGGCATATTTGCTAGATTAACAAGTTGCACACTAGTCTATGTTTCTGGTCTTTATGGCATGATGGTCCAGCCATGGGTCCCACCATTTCCATGTACATCTAATCTAGACAGCTCAGGTCCATTTTTAAGCATTTATAATAGATTTCATATCGTTAAGAATTTCTAATATTTATTAGTTGTTTTTAATTTTGTATTTTTTTATGAATTTCTAATATTTATTCATTATTTGATATTTGTTTTTTTATTTTTTTATTTTAATAAATTGAAATCTAATTTAATTTTCATATTTGTCAAGATTTTATTTGTATTTTTATAGATATAATTTGTTTGTATTAGTTAAAATTGAATGTAGAGTACATTTTTGTTATGCAAATTTCCCTTTCAATTTGAAGGATATTGCTTTCTTAAATGATTTTTTTTTGTCATTTTTGAATAAAAAATGGCATTCTTGTGTTTAAGGTGATTCAATAATTTTTATATAGATAATAAATGAATTGTATTTTTTTTTTAAGTTATATTGTCTGCTGCAATGTTATTATTATCTACTATTTTAATTGAAAAAATTTGAACATATATTTGAACATATATTATTATCTGCTGCAATTGTTTTCAATATATTTTTATTTTATATTTTTAGATATATATTGAATAACTATACAATTTAACTATAATAAAATATTTACAAAAAATGAAGATGAACATAATAATTATAAAAATAATATATTTAGGTAACGTCATAAAAATAAATTTTACAATTAAAATTAATATTACCAAAATTTATAAATTTAAAAATATTTTTTCTTATAAATCTAAATATTTAAGAGCGAAATCCAAATATTTAACATTGTGGGACCCAAACTTAAAAGGTTTGTCGCGAATTGCAGCCTCCAGTTTCTTTTTCTTTGTTACTGGTTTCATTTTTTTTTTATTTGTCAGTTTTATTGTTTTTACTGGTATTAAAAAATATTAATTAAACTTAAATTTAAAATAAAATTTAGTGATTTAATAAATAAATTAATTTTTATTAAAAAATAAAATTAAAAAAATAAATTTTATTAAAAATTTAAAAGTGACTATTAAATGAAATAGATAGAGTAATTAATTGAAAATATTGTTTTCTGGTTACTACTTATTTGGATGATGGCCCACCTTTTTAGATTTGTTACTTTCAATGGCCTTTGCAATTTGAACTGGGAGCCTTTTATTTTTTTTTAAAAAATATTCAGAAACGGTATGATCACTTCCGTTTTGCGTCAGACCTGATCTCATATGAATATTCTATATTTCAGTTATAAAACGGTGCCGTTTTGAAGAGAAAATACAGTAAAAAGACGATAAAAATGCGTGCCATTTTCTAATAAAAATTTATAATGCTTTGGTAAATTCCGTTTTGACGCAAAATGACACTATTATTACGGTTTTTTAACACACTAAAAATCTAATTTTTTTTTTTTTACTGTATGAAAAGGCTAGGCATCTCGATGAATTGTCAAAAGCACTGACAAAGGTGTTCACGACAACAAAGGAAGGGTGTTAAAATCAAAATACGCGAATTCCAAGGAGCACGCATTGAATAGAAGAAGTCCTTTCCTAATAGGACAAAAAGGTTTGCGTAAATTAAACAATAACCCACTTACAATAATTTTGTTGTTATATTTATATATAAGGAGATATTCTTTGTTTTTTTCTTTCTGTTTTTAAAATATAGTGCTGGAAAATCTTCATTGGGTCATGATTATTGGTAGGATTTGCTATGTGATATATGTAGCATTGGAATATATGTGTGCATGTCACCTCAGCCTCAAAATACTATAATTGCTTAATCTGATTTATTTGCGCAGGAAGCAAATAGAAGAATCACAAAACCAGAAGATGACTTCGTTGCTCCTATTGATATATACGTTTTTGTTCAATAAGAATCTGTGCAGGACAGCTAGAGAGGAAGGTAAATGCAAAATCCAACATAATATACACAATACATGTCTTTTCTTAAAAATAAATAAAAACTCCCAAATACTGAAGTGGTCGTCTTCCATATCTATCTATTAAGAACAAGACACATTACTATCTGTAACAAAACATATATATGATAACAAATTAATTAGAGTAACAATTGATGAATATAATACCTGTAAATTAATTTGTGTATGTTATAATTTTTTATTAATTTAAGTTTTAAATATTATTTTTAAAAAATAATATATGTCTAAAAATAAATTTTTATATTTATATTAGTTTTACGTAAAAAGAATTTAACATTTTTAAAATAAATATTATATCTGCCCATGGATGGGTGTTCAGATCATACTCCTCAACTACTGCTGCAGCCCATGGACCGGCTTTGGTGACGTAGATTTTTTCGACGATATTCAAACCCAAAACGAAGATTACCAGAACCTAATTTCTCCTCTCAGCTGTATAATAAGGTCAGGTCATTGACCTCTTCTTGAATCAAAAGAGTACTATTTTAATTTTAGAAATTGATAAAAAAAAAAAATATGAAATATTTATTTTGAAAAAAAAATGGGAGTGAACTGAAGAAAGTGAAACTGATTGAATGGGAAGATTTCGAGCAATAAGCGTTAAGGCTGTGGAGCCTCTCCTCTGCAATCAACGAATCCAAGGAAGAGAAGCTAAGTATTAATCAAAAGCTCGACTCTTTCAGTCAGGTAGGATTATTTTAAATTATTAATTTTTTTCTTGTATTTGTTTTAGGATCTATTTGTTCAGACTCTAGAACTAGGGGCTTTGTTTGATGGTGGAGATGAAGTCAGAAAAGAAATGTGAACTGCCCATTAAAGATTATGCTTACTGAATTTGTACTTTGGACTTTAATATCTGGTTAATAGTTAGTAAATCTTTATATATATATATATATATATATATATTGATCTGGAGATATAATTTTTACATTTTATTTATTACTATTTTATTTTTTATAAGTGTGAGTATATTTATACCTTAATTATTAAAAATTATCCGTTTATCAATATTAATGACTCATTTGCGTATTATTATAAATTTTTTTGTATATTCAAAGAGTTTTTAGCCCATGGGTTGACCCAACCCGTCCAATTCATTTGGATATTTGACCTATTTGTGACTCATATTTTTTGGCCCATTTGTGACCCGCCCATTTATGACCCAACCCAAACCCGCCCAACTTGCCACCTCTACTAATGAGTGATAAATTAGTATTGAAATAATTTTTTTATTGTCTTGTATCACATTTATATAATTTTTTATTATATTAACATTAAATTTTAATGACTTGTATTTTTATGTTTATAACTTCTAGGATTTATATTTTAATTTTATGGATGCATATTTTTCTTATAAAGCATAAATTTACTATATATATATATTTAATTTTTTAATTTTATGGATGCATATTTTTCTTATAAAGCATAAATTTACTATATATATATATTTAATTTTTTAATTTTTTAATGGTTAATTAATTATTTTTTTGAATGCAAATTAAATTTTTATTAATATAATAAAAAATATATCTGGCAAGTACAAATAAACTTATAAAAATTAAAAATATATAAGATATATGAAATAAATGAAGTTATTAATTAGATTATATTTCTGAACTTTTTCGACGAAAACAGTGGATAATAGTAACATGCGGTACGCAATTTGGTTTTCAACAGGAAATTTCATCCATCTGTTATTCAAAGTAAAATTTTCATAAAAGAAGACAACCAAACTTTCATAATGTAAGACAACCAAATTTGCATAAAAAAATACGACAACCTCCAAATTTTGAAAACAAACTTTCATTATAAAAATTTAAAGTGCATTTAAGTTTAATTAAAAATAAATAGATTTAAACAAAAATTTCAGATTTGATAAAAAATTCAAACTCGAAAATAAAAACACATAAAGTTTGAGATTATACAAAAAAATTTAAAAACAAATAAAAATTAACTCAGATCTATACAGATATATATTTATTGAAACCAAAAATATAAAAACAAAACACAAAAAGTTTCAAATCTGATACAATAATTCAAAAACGAAAGAAAAAAATAAAAAATTTCAAATTTGAGTTTATTGAATCAAATAATACAACAAAAAATACAAAAAAAATTAAAAAATAAACAAAAAAGTAACGAATAAAATTAAAAATTCAGATTTGTACTGATCTAAAAATTATTATAAAAAAAAGCAAGATAAAAAAAGTGAGGTGAGAGACTACCGCCTGAAAATGAAGTAACGGTAACCCCAAAATTAGGTTGAAAATTTGATAAATCAAGAAATAATGAGCTGAATTTGAACTTTAATTTTAGAAAATCGATATTAATGGTCCGAGTTTGAACTTTAATTTTGAAAAACCGAAATGAATAGATTGAACTTAAACTTTTAATTTTGAAAAACTGATAACTTGAGAAATAGATAGTAAACTGTGTTGAAAAACTGATATTAATAGTCGCTCCTAATTTCTAGGGGTGAGCAAAAAAAAATCGATTGATGCGGTTAACCGGTAAATCGGTCCGAAATTGAACCGATAGACTGGTTAACCGATTGTAATTGACTGATTAATGGTTAGTATTTTGAAAAAATCGATATTAATGAACTGATTAATAATTTTGGTTCATGTAACCTGTAACAACCCCCACCACGCCCCCGTTGGAAGGGCGCCGGCGGGCGCGCTACAACACGACGCTCACTCACGACGCGACAAAGCATACAGCGGAAGCATACATGCGCTTAGCGGAAGCATTCCAAAAACTAATAATTATAAATCTTAGATAGTATAGTAGGAAATATACTTCAATACATAAATAATCAAAATACAAGTTATTTACAATGGCCCAAAAGATTACATTTTGAAAACCTTTACAAAATAAAGAAATACATATACAAAAAGGATTACAGGAGTAGACAAAATAATTAACTTGACTCCTACGTGGCCAGCCTGCAGATGCGCGACATGAGCAACCCAAAATCCTTCACGCCACCTGCACGGGATAAAAGCCCGTGCTAAGCGATAACGCTTAGTGGGGAGAAACAAACACAACAGAGCACTATACACGAAAACATGCACTAATATTCATACAACAATATGAATCAGAGTACAGATATATAAATTTATGATCAGAATAAATAGTACATATCACTGAATCAATACACTAATCAGAGTCACACAATAATCAGAACACTTCGCTAATCCAATACCAAACAGTTCACACAAAAGCCTGAAATCAATGGTGGAGGATATGGGAACACGGCACGGGAGACCGAAGCCTCAAAAACATTTTAATACCCGAAGGTAGCACGAGAGACCGGAGTCTCAAAACAAAACTTTTTATCACGACACGAAAATGACCATCTCGGAGGTCGACCGCTTCGCCCAAACGGGGCGGACAGAACAGCTGTAAACTAACCCTTCTTAAGCATGCTTAATTATCCTATACCTTGACACTTCAGGCTCGACAACACACTCTCACACGACATTAGACAAACAAGACAATGTTCAGATTGTAACAAAATTCATAAAAGCTACTCAACCGAAATATGCAAAAAGATGAACACAAAACCCAGAATACATGGTATCACGCGCTAAAATCATAATTAAACATTCATAAAACACGCATAACAGAAAGGATTTTATAGCAAAACAGGGTAGGTCACGGTGGTAATCAGATTGGTTGCCACCGTGACATACCAGAGATCCTTGGCAGAAAGCAAGTCTGGGGTACCTCACGGTGGTAACCAAGATGGTTGTCACCGTGACATACCAAGCAGTCAGACAGAATCACAAGTTTGGATACCTCACGGTGGTAACAAGATTGGTTGCCACCGTGACATACCAAAACAGCCAGACAGAAACGAAAGTTTAAATACCTCACGGTGGTAACCATATTGGTTGCCACCGTGACATACCAAACTTCACGGCAGAAAGCATCTGGTTCGTGGCTCACGGTGGTAACCAAGATTGATTGCCACCGTGACCCATGCCCAGATGGGATTCCTCAGGCCAATTTCCAGGTCTTTCAAGCCAAAATCTCACAACCTTCACTTCAATCAAACAATTTCACACTCCGATAACATTAAGAACTCAATCCAAACATCAAAGAATCATATCAACAATAAATCTTACTCATGAAATCTAAGAGCAACATCACTACATAAAAGCATAAAATGAGTTCTAATCATCACAAACTAAACTCAACCAAATACCAACCCATGACCTATAAACCATATTAACCAAACACAATCAACAATTTCCAGAATATCTCATAAGCACATAATTTTACACACCTTCACAATTAAGCAAAATCCCAAACAAACACTCAAGAATACACTCCCTAACCTGGAAAACGAAGCTTCGAACCGAGCTCCTCACGAATCCACTATATCCTTGCCCTTGCTCTTCCTTCGCTCTTCCGATTCTTGCACAAAAACCCAGCCACAAACACTCAAATTAGACCCAAACACAATCAAAACCCGAAATCACAGAACAAGAAACAAATACGAGCCCCCAATCCGAACTCAACCACTTACCTTCAACACTTCCAGCTCAAACCTTCAAAGATCCCTCTCAAAACTCCAAGAAAACACAAGCAAAGAGAGATGGGAGAAGAAGACTGAAAGCCAGAGAGAGGGGAGGACGGGAAGATGAGAAACAAAAGGGGAATTTGAGATAGCTTCCAAAGGAAGCCTCACCCAAAATCTGCCCATCACTTCCTCTCTCCTACTTTCATTAATTACTCACCAACCTCATGCCACATGTCACAATCCAAGGAAATCCATCAATCCAACTTATCTCATCCACTTAAGGCACCATACACTAACCACACTCAAGCCTTATTCATACACAAATATCATCTATGCACCATGCACTAAAACCACACTATAAAAACCTTAAGTCCATTTACACCCTACAACTATACACTATATACACACACTAACATTCCCTTCACTTCACTTAACACTTAATTAATTAGTTCCAATAACACAAAGTTCCTAAATGTCCAAAATTTTTCTTACTCAAAATTACGAAAATACCCTCACTTATCCGACTTAAAACACAGATTCCAACCAGGCCCTATTTTGGTTGTTACATAACCGGTTAATCGAACCGATAACCGAATTTTTAGTTAATTTATTTTATTTAGTATTTATTATTATTTTTTTATTTATCAATTTTTCAAAAATAAAAATAATAACATATTCGAAAAGTTATATAATATTAATATATTAACGAAAAGTTAAATCTGTGATAAACTTTTATTTTCACACACAAAATTTTGTACCTTTCAAACTTTTTAATATATATAATTAATTGCTAATTGTAATTAATTTAATAATTTTAACTCTTTAATTAAAATATTTTATATTAAAATAATTAAAATTTAATTTGATAAATAATATTAAATTAAAATGTGAAATGTTAGTTTTAATATTTTTATAGATAGCATTTAACACTTGTAATTCGAATTAAATATATTTCGCTTTAAAAATAAAAAAATTTCGTTACAACTAATAATTAATATTTAATAAAATTAATAAATTACAATTTTTTCATTTATTACATTATTCTATGCTATGCATGCATATTGACACAATATTTTTAGTTTATATTCATAATTTAAATATTATATTGAATTATATTTGATTTTTAATTTTTATTTTTAAGTATTTTGGACATTTTAATGTTTTTATTAATATATTTAGGGATGATCGTGGGGCGGGGCGGGGGCGGGGAGTGCCTCCCCATCTACTGCCTCGCGCAGGGGCGGGGATTCCCCGTCCCCGTCCCTGCTGGGGATGCGGGGGAAAAATGCCTCCCGTCCCCGCCCCCGTGGGGATCTCCGTTCCCAATAAAACTACTCAATTTTAATGAAAATTTTCGATCTCGATAGAGATTTTCGACCCGAATAAAAAATATTTTACAGTATTTATCTTACAAAATTTAATAATTAATGAATTAAAATTAAAAATATCTCATATAATTTAAATACAAATATTTTAATTAAAATCCGTAGTGGATCCAATAATTTCATTACCGTGGGGATCATAGATTTATTGCAGCTGCCGTTGAAATTCTTGGTGTTAGCAACGGTTTCAGGCTGTCTTTTCTTACACACCTAATATTTTCATACATAAATTTAAAATTATTTTGTCTACTTGAATTTATAATATCAACATACTACTTTCTAATGTGGACGAAAATGTACTTATTAGTTCCATAAATTTAACAAAAAAATTTCAAGCGTCAAAATTCTTAATCTTCGGTATGCGTCATTTAGATGAAGCATATAGCAGGTTTTCATTTTGTTCATGGGAGTAATATTTTATTTTTATCTGATTAAATATATGTGTCATATAGCATTAGAAAATATCAAATCTATAAGATAATATTTTTTAAATTATAAAGAAGAGAAACTTTTTTTTTTCTTTCTTTTCAAATTATTTAAGCAAATTAACTAATTTTTTTTTTCCCTGCAGTGGCGAGTGAAACAATCGGTTGATTGATACCCCTAAAAAGAAAATGTGTTTTAAGATTCTGATTTCTGACCCCTCGCTAAATGGACAAAACAGCGACAGATGCTAAATATCTTAAAAAAAACAAGTAATAAATATACTGACGGAAAAAAAATCCATCCTCATTTTGGCGGAAAAAGTTGGTGCCACTATATATCAATGTAATTCTGACCTATATATTTTAAATTTTAGAGACCAGAAATCTGTCCCCCTATTTTTTAAAATATATATTTCAAAGTTATCCACCAGCTATTCACCAACCGTTTGAAATCCGTCGTCAACTCAGTCTCTAACTATCTATTGCTAAAAAGCATATTTTTTGGTAGTAATATCCCAAAAGGCAGCATATTTTTTGAGAAGGGTATGGTCAATTGATCTTGGTGTCTTGCATTTTCTGTAAAATATCTAAGCATTTAGCCAAAAATAATTAAGATGCTCCGCAAATCAGCTAACACATTTCTAAGTCATTTAACATGATTCATACCTAAGTCAAAATCTAAAAATCACCGCATATTCCAGCATTATTTTTTATTAAAGGGATAAATAATTTTTTTTGTTCTCGAACTATTTGAAATGGAGTGAAAATATCAGTTGAATTTTTCGTTCATCATAAACGTATTTTTCAACCATAAAACTGATTTCAAAGATAAAAATCGACAAAAAATTTTTTTGAAGATATTTTCATTTTATTTCCGATAGTTTGAGAGTAAAAAAAACTCTTTATCACAAAAAATTAAAAACTACAGGTCTGTGGCTTCAACAATTTTTTTTTTAAAAAAGTATAACAACAGCTTTTAAAAAGCTGCAGCTTCAAGATTAAAAAATAAAAAAATGTCGGAAACCACAGATATCAGTTGATATTTTTTACCAAATCCTAAATTCATCAGCAATCGTTCTGTTTAAAAGATTTTGAGATAAGAAGGTTTTTTGCCCTTAAATTATTGTAAATAGGGTAAAAATGTTTTCAAATATCGTTTTGGTTAAAAAATTCAGCTGTTAAATGGACCAAATGGCAGACAATACAGAAATGACAGATCAGCATCCACGTGTTAAGTATCTCTATAGTCAGCTTAAAAAAAATAGAGAATGGTGCTGATGTGTGTAGCGCCACCTCCACCACCAGCCATCGCCTACAACTCACGACTTTCGCCATCTCTTTCCTCTCTTCAAATTCATTTTTTTTCTCTCCCCCAACCAAAAATTCCAGCTCACTTTTAAGTCAACTTCGAAGTCATTTGTCAACATGGCCACCATTAAGAGTTTCCTGTAGCGAAGACAAACGGATAGCTATCTCCTATTGATTGTCTTTCGCCAAAAATCAGTAGATCAACGATGAAGGAAGCTATGACTTTTGGTCTATATTCAAACGTCTATTAAGCACATGGTGATTACCGTTGGACTCTTTGTGTAACACCCTTAACATTCCGTACTGTATGTACATGTTATCCTTCTTAGACGATTACCATGATTGCCCTCCATTTTCGTTTATTTACAATAATACCATTAATTAATCTTATTTTTATATTTATTTCATTATTTGAGTCATTTAATTCTTAAAATATTAATTTCAAGACCAATTACATTTTAATCCTTATATTTTCATTAAATTACACTTTTGCCATTCAACTTCACTCTAATTACAATTATGCCATTAGTTATCCCTATTTCATACTTAATTTATTATTTAACATGTAAAATTACCGTTTAGTCCCTAAACTATATCTTATGCGTATTTTTACATTTAATCCATATTTATTCATTTTATTACTTATTTAACCAATTAATTACTTATTTTCCTTAATTACCTTATTGTCTCTCACTATTAAGTATAATTACCATTTTGACCTTAACACTTTTAAATCTTTACAATTTAGTTCGTATTCATCTTATTTTTCTTATTACTTCATATTTATTCATATTATATCCTGGACTAGTAATTTTCTACCAGTATACTAAGGGCAATATACCATATACATTACTTTCTATTCCCTTGTCACATTTTCATTATCATATTCATTACATAATAATTATTTCACAGATATTATTTGGTCATTACACTATCATTCATACACTTGATTTCATTTCATTTCATTTCTATTTTACTTTACTTATTATTTAATTTTAATCTTATTTATGTCAATACTTTACTTAATCATAACTTATTTCATAATTTTCACTTAATACATAATGAAATATCAGCATAAGTTGTATTCACTATTAATTATTCATGTATTTTATGGCCTTAATTTCAATAAATTAACAAAATTTACATGAATACTGTAGACACTGGGTCCCGAGTCAGCCTAAACCATGGTTATCCATTGATGAAATTAGCGCCTGTTCACAAGCAAAAATGTTATAATTGATTGTTTTCTTATCAAATTTGCTTTTTTAAAAATGAAAAATAAAAAATATATTAAAGAACAAAAAAATTCGGAGGCTTGCGGCAGCCAGGGCACGAGGGCAAGCGCCCCTCGTGCGCTGGCGTTGGGGCTAGCGCCCCCAGCGCTGAGCGCAGCATGCGGGGGTCCCGCTAGCATGCGCGCAGTGCACGCGCGGCCTAAGCGCCCCATGCGCAATGGCATGCGGCCTGGTTGCTACTTGCTGATTTTGGCGCCTAGACGCGTTTTTTGTGTGATTTTTGGCTCCAAATTGATTTTTTACCTATTTTTTAGGAATTTTAAAGTTTTTTTTAATATTTTAAACTTAAATAAGGAACATTTTTATTTAATTAAGGATTCTTTCCCTAAAATAACTAGATTTTTGTTTTTTAATAATATAAATAGAAAAACTTAAGGGAAAAAGAATGAGACATTTTTTTATTGCAAATTTTTCTTTTCTTCTTGAAGAGAATATTTTTCTACATTTTTTTTTTGGTTTTCTTCTTATTCAAACAGATTTTTTAAGGTTTAAAAGTTAATTCTTCTTAATAAAAAATCATTCTTGAGACAAATAAAATAATTTTTTGTTCTTAAAATCCAAATTTTTTTCCATAAGTTTTCTTTGAACAAATTTTTTTTGCAATTTTCTTTCTAAAGAAAAAGTTTAGATTTTTATTTTTTTAATTCCGTTTTCGCGAATTTAGACAAGTAAAATCAACCATTTTCCTTCTTTTATCAAATTCAATTTTGAGCGTAAATATTCTGAATTCGATTTTATTTTATATTTTTTTATTTTTTATTTATAGTCAATTAATCTCCATGTAAATCTTTGGATTCATTGGTTATTTATTTGTTTTATGTGATTTTAGTCATAGATTTAACATTATGTGGCATTCTTTTTACTTTGTTTTTTAGTCTATTTATTTACTTGATTGTTTATTATTATTATTATTATTATTATTATTATTATTATTATTATCTGTGTTAATTTGCTAATCTATTAATTTATTTGTTTCGTTATGTCATTTAATTTATTTGTCATTCATAATGCATTTTATTTCATTTTATTTATTTTAGTTTATTTTTAATTTTTTTATTTATGTGTTTAATTGATTTTTTGATTTAATTACTAATATTAATTTTATTTGTATTTGTTTTTGCTTTAAATACTTATTTTCTCCATGTTTGAGCACCCTTGCGAGCAAATTGGGAGATACAGGAGATTTGTGTTGGTTTGATTTATTATTTTTATTATTTTATTATTTTACTTTTTATTTATTTTGTCATAAAATTATTTTATTTTATGCACATAAAATCGAAAGAAAGTTACAAAAATATTTATATTAATAAATTGAGTATTTTTCTAATAAAATAAGACCAATGTCTTTATTTCAACCAATAAAAATTTATTTATAAAAGAAGAGTTAATTTTTTCAAAATAAGATTGCTCATCTCAGTTTTCTCAATAACACTCAAAAATAACTCTTCCATTTTTTAAGTAAACATGAACTAATCAATGTTTCTATTCCAAATAAATACCTTTTTTTTATGTATGTTATTTATTTATTGATTTTGTTTATTAAATTTTCTATTTTGGGGGATTGTATTATTGTCCCAATTTTTATCTTGTAATTTATTTTTATTTTGTTTATTTATTGTTTTTACCGCTTTCCTACGATATTTGATGTGTGCTTTAAATTTCAATGTATGACCGTATGAGATGAGAGATAGAAAATTAATTGTTAAAAACTCATTTATAATTAACCAAGACATTAATAAGAGTGAAGTTCTGAACTACTCTCTGGTTTAAACCCTTGAGTTTAGACGAATTTGCTCAATTTCTTGTAAATTGGGTGGCCACTCCAAATTATCTCAAAAATGCCTAAAAGTTTCATAGGATTAGATAAATTTTCTCAATTTTCTATTGACTAAGTATTTCATAATATATTAGGTTACCCAAAATCTAAAAGCGAACCCTCCCAGACTCTAAAAGCGGGCCCTCTGGGATCCATAGTGGGTTTGACGCGCGTCACAAATACACCTTATATACCCATTCAGCCAAGCCTAATAATTTACACTCAAATTTGTTTTCCTACCATTTAACATTTATTCAACTATATTTCATGCGAATTAACATAAATATACAATTATTTATTATAAAACATTAAAATATACCTATATATAACTAAAGTGTACATTCGGTCAACCTTAATATTTTCCATCCATAATTTCTTTTCTTCCATTATTATTGTATCCATTCAATTACATGTTAAATTACATATTTTCATGCTTATATGTCATTAAACTTGAAAATACATTAAATTACACTTACTATATTCGGCGGTGGCAGAAATTGAGGCGGCTGCTGTGAGGCAATTTTTTTTTCTTTGTGATTGTTTTTTTTTTTACAGTTTTATGTCTGGTTTTGGAATTGACAAGTATCATTTTTTGTTCTTAAAGTTGGATTTATTTGTGGGTTTTAAATTTTCTGATTATGTTTTTTGTTGGTTTTAAATTTTCTAAACTTTGCAATCTTGAGAGGTTGAATCTAAATTATGATTATAACTTGAAATGTATAAAGATTTGCAGCTCAAATTTGAGGATGATATAGTTGATGTATAGAAGTAGAAATTGATGCTCCAAATCTTGTCCATTTTTATTACTCTGGCCACTTAATTTCCATGTATTCAAATAACAATGTAAATTTCATAGAAGCTGAGACATGTTGGATTAAGAGTGTAGGATTGAAGGTATGTGGTGTTGTTTTAGCTAATTTGTGTGGGGATGATAAGGTTTATGCAGAGATGAAAAAATCAGCAGAGGAATTATCAAACCTTGCTGTTAATCAATTTGAACTCAAAAGTTTCTGTAATTATAATGAACAAAGGGTGTGTTTTGAAGGAGGTGAAAGAACTGAAAGATTCATCTGTTAGTGTAGACACCGAGTCCCGAGGCGGTCCAAGATTAGAATTACCCGATGATGAGAATGATACCGATTTACGGGCAGAGGTGTCAAAAATGATGTTTCCCTTGTCGAGATCCTTTTTTTTATCATAAAAAAAAATTTAATTTATTTTAAAAATAATATTATTAGAAGGTGTTATTTTTGATATTTGAAAAAAAGGAAATTAAATTATTAATTAATTTCATTGAATTAAATTAAATTAATTGATTTAATTTGAAAAAAGAGAAATTGAATTAACTAATTAATTTAATTGAGTTAAATTAAATTAATTAATCAATTTAATTGAAAAAAAGAAGAAAATTAAGTTGGATAATTAATTGGATTGAATTAAATTAGTTAATTAATTTTATTGGTTAGTTAATTAGTCTAATTAGGAAAAATAAATAAAAATATAAAAGGTAAAAAAAATAAAGATTTAAAAGGTTTTTGTAAAAAAAAAAAATGTGTAAAAACGTGGGAAAGTGGCTTTTACACGACCCCATTTGTGATTTTGGCAAAGTGGCCGCGCGGTGGACACTTGGCCACCGCGCGGCCACCTGCTCTGAGCCCTTTTTTTTCGCTGTTATCTGCGTTTTTCAGACTGGTTTTTTTCACTCCGATTTTTTCGTTTTTCACCGTTTTGTGTCATTTTCGATTTACAAAATTAAAAGTTATTTTGGTCTTTCTTCTTTTTTGGCCAAGCCTGAGATCAAATGGGGACTAGCTCTTCATTTTTGGGGGAGGACGACCATTTTTGAAAAAAAAAAGAAAAAAACCTCCATCTGTTTTCTCTCAAGAACAACCCAAAAAACAAAAGAAAAAAGATCTTCAATTTCATTTTTAAGCCTTAATTTTTACTTTCCATCTTAATTTCTTTTCAATAGATTTTCAACCGGGCAATCCATCACAAACAAAGAAAAAATAATTTTCTTTGTTTTGGCAAAAATACCGAAAAATATTTTCTCTAAATTTTTAGTTCAAATTTTCTTTTCTTCTCCAATTTTTCTGTATTTTTTCGCCGAAATCTCGACAAAAGGAGCAGATCTTGATACTTCTACTTTCAAATACACACCTATGAGGGTAAACACTTTGGACCCGTTCTCGTTAATTTTATTTAGCATTTATAACTATTAATTTTGTTATTTTCGCCATTTTTACCATGTTTATTTGCTGATTTTTTTTATGTTGCTTTAACAGTTTGTTTTCTTTGCTTTTGACTTGACTTTCTCGTGGCTTTTAATCTAATATTTGTGGTTCTCATTTTCCATCTGTTATGGTCGGCCTTCCTTTACTTCTTCTTATTATTGTTATTATTATTATTCCATGCTTATCTCCTGTGTATTATTCTGCTTTATTATTATTATTATTATTATTATTATCATTATTGCTGTTAGTTACTATTGTAATCTTATTAAATGTTAGTATTATTTATGTCATTATCGTTTGATACTATTTGTGCTACTATTATTTATTTATTTATTTATTATTATTATTATTACTATTATTATTATTATCATCGTCAACATTAATATTAGCATTGTTATTTTTTTTACCTTTATTATTATTATTATTATTATTATTATTATTATTATGGTTTTTAATGTTTATATTAACTGTCATCATTATGTGTGCATCGTTATTATTATCAGTATTGCTATTTATTTGTTTTGTTATTATTATTATTATTATTATTATCATTATTATTAGCATTATATACTGGTGTTCAATATTTATTTTGTTTTTATTCGATCAATTTCATTTAGAATCATTACTAATATTTTTTATTAATTTTTCTTGTCTGAGATTTAACTTGAGTCGGGTCATGTGAACGCCCAGCGACTCCCCGGATGGGTCGCAACGCGTGGAGGGTCACTTCGGTTTGGTGAGATCTTTTCGACTCTCTCTTTATGTGTTACGTGTTTATTTGTAAATATTTATTTTATTTATGCACGTGTGAGATAAAAAGTCACAAAAATACTTTTATAATTAAATCGGGATTTTCACTAATAAAATTGGGACCAACGTTCCTTGATTTAGCCCAACCGTAAAAATATCACAATTAAAACGAAGAGTCAATTTTTAATAAAATGGGATCACTCATCCCGGTTTTCCAATTCAAACAATCAAAATGACTCTTCGAACCCTCTTTAAATTAATACGAAGGAACCAATGTTCCTAAATCTCGAATAAGCCCGAAGGAACCAATGTTCCTAAAACAATGTCCCGATTTATGTATGTCTTTTCTTATTTTGATCTTGTGTGAGTGTTTTAAATTTATTTTCTTTTGGGCCCTTATAATTAACTTTGGGGCAATTTTATTTTGGGGATTATATTCCGTCCTCGCCTGTATTTTCAATCTCCTTTTATTGGGGTCGTATTCCGCCCCTATTTCCTTTGTAATTGTGTGCTTGAGTGTTTACTGCTTTCATTTATCGCTTTCTTTTACTACTTTATTTATTGCTTTCCTTTATCGCTTTTTGAATGCTTGCAATGCGCTATTTAATTTAAAATGCATCGATCGCGTGAGATGAGAGGTATCATTTTAAGAAGTTAAAAGCCCATTTATAATTAACCAAGGCATAAATAAGAGGGAAGTCCCGGACACCGTATCTCTGGTTTAGACCGATGGAGGTGAGAAACCTTTTCCCAATTTCACGTAAATTGGGTGGCGACTCCAAATACCTCGAAAGTGCCTTTAGGCGTCATTAGGCTAGGTACTTCTCCCCAATGTTCTATTGGGAGGGATACACCGATGATGTCTCATGGCGCTCATGATCAAATGACGTAAACCATATACCTCGAATCCCAATGGCGGATTCACAAGCGAGGGCCCTTGCTGGGTTGGTCCGGCGCGCGTCACAGTTAGCTTTGTAGCTGGTGGTGACAATGAGGGAGAGAGGAAGAGAGAAAGAGGATTTTCACAAGAGAGCTAAAGGAGAAAGAGAGAGAAAATGAAAATGAAAGAAGAAAGAAGAAGATACGTGTAACGTGACGCGCTCTATTATCATTTATTTACAAACTCAGTGATATGTCAGCAACAATGGTTTATATATATGTGTTTTAGTAAGTTCAAGCGTTTATTATTTAATTTGCTTAGTATATGTGTCAAAAAGAAAAATGAGGTCAAGTTGGAGCTTCAATTTATGTATTGAGATTTTTCAAAATTTATGTTTAAATTCAATATATTATAATAAAATATCTCACTAGACAGCCTCAAGTTTGTGGTCTATAAAACCCCATCTTCTGTTCTCTTCCTAAGAGCATGGAATCATGGCTTCAATAATCTTGGAAGAAAACAAGAATATGAGTTCCATGGAGTTTCTTGAAAAGCCACATGCAGTGTGTATCCCATACCCAGCTCAAGGTCACATTAACCCAATGCTAAAACTAGCCAAACTCCTTCACCACAAAGGCTTCCACGTAACTTTTGTTAACTCTGAATACAACCATAAACGTCTCCTTAAATCTCGAGGCTCCGATTCTCTAAAGGGCCTTCCTTCTTTTCGCTTCGCCACAATTCCCGACGGCCTTCCAGAGACCGACGCTGATGCCACTCAGGACATACCATCTCTTTGCCAATCCACTACTAAAACTTGCTTGCCTCACTTTAAAAACCTCATTCAAAACCTTAATCACACTTCTTCTTCTCATGTTCCTCCAGTTACTTGCATAGTTTCTGATGGAGTCATGAGCTTCACTGTTGATGCCGCTCATGATTTGGGTATCCCTATTGCTCTTTTTTGGACTACTAGTGCTTGTGGTTTTCTGGCTTATCTTCACTATCAACACTTAGTCGACAAGGGTCTCACCCCTTTCAAAGGTTTGTTTGTGTGTTGCTTTCTGTAATTTTCTTGAAAGCATTTTGATTTCTCTGGTTTACTCAGAATTGAGTGTTTTAAATTCTTGCAGATGATACCTTCTTAACGAATGGTGACCTTGATACTGTTATAGATTGGATACCCTCCATGAAAGGTATCCGATTGAAGGATATGCCTAGTTTTATTAGAACCACAGATCCTGAAGATGTTATGTTAGATTTCGTAATTACAGAAGCGAAAAGAGCAAGAAGTGCCTCTGCTATTATCTTGAATACATTTGATGCATTAGAGCATGAAACTTTAGCTGCACTTTCTTCATTGTTACCTCCAGTTTATGCAATTGGACCTCTTCAACTTCAGCTCAACAATCTCAAAGACGATGAATTGAAATCAATTGGATCCAATTTATGGAAAGAAGAAGCAGGGGGTCTTGAATGGCTGGACAAAAGAGAACCCAACTCTGTCGTTTATGTTAATTTTGGTAGCATTACAGTAATGACAAAGGATCAGTTGGTGGAGTTTGCTTGGGGATTAGCTAAAAGCAACAAGCCCTTTCTGTGGGTGATAAGGCCTGACTTAGTAGCCGGAGACACCGCCATTCTGCCGGCGGAATTTGTGACCGCCACTGAGGAAAGAGGGCTTTTAGCAAGCTGGTGCCCTCAGGAGGAAGTACCTGAATGAGTTAATGGAAGGAGAAAAGGGTAAGCGGATGAAGAAGAAAGCCACTGAATGGAAGCACCTGGCAGAGGAGGCTGCCATTGGCTTCTCTTTCGACAGTTTAGACAAGTTCATTAATAATGCTCTTCCGTCGTCTAGAGGTCTATTCTCGTAATCCTTGATCAGAGTGTACTATTTCGAAGGATGAGATAAGGTGTTGTGAAATTGAGAATAAATGTATGAGAGCAAAAATGATGGCCACTATGATCTACACTTCACAAGTGAATTGTGAATTTTTCTGCTGCAATTTTTCTCCACGCGATAATTGCATAATCGTAATAGCATCCATTGGAAAAAGAAATTGGAGAAACAACTGAGAAAGAAATAATTTGAAAAAATCTTCACAGGTAATACCATTGTTTTCAGGAGAGGATCGGATATCGACTCGGACAGCCAACTGAGTCAGGAGTCAATTGGTTGGATCGGGTTGACTCGAAGTTTTTATCTTTTTTTTTTAAATATAATTATTTATAAAAAATTAAAAATAAGGTATATAAAGAATATATTCAAATAATCTATTAATTATCATAAATTAATATTAAAATAATAATTATAAATCCAATAAAATTTACAAATATAAAAATCAAATAGCTGAAATTAAATAGAACCAATAACTAAAATTAGCATATTTTACTAATTTAAATCAAACCGATTATTTAAATAACCAAATAATATTGATTGAATTGTATTAGTTGAATTTTTGATCCCTTATAATTTTATACCTTTTTTTTTTTAAATGGACATTTTATAATCAATTTTGTTTAGTTATATCATGATTTATATGGTGGATATAATTTTTCATTTCTCATTAATTATTAAACTTCTATTTCTTACCTTTGATTCTTTTGCCATTAAAATTTTTTGGACAAATCAATTATATTTTTGACTCTCAATATTTTAATAAATTTGTTACTCTATTTTTTTTTGATATATATATATATATATATTCACAATGGAAAGTCAATAATAACATATCAATTGGACAAGACATTAATTTAGGATTTATTAGATTTTTTATAAAATAAAAAATAAAAAAAATCAAAGAAATAAAAAAAAAAATTGAATTGAACCCGAGTCAATCCGGTTCAACCCTTCCCGGTCCAACCCGAGTCAATCCGGTTCAAACCGAGTTTTTGCATATTCCGATTTTTATGTTGAATCGACCCGAATTTATTACCGATTCACGGTTGAACCGGTCCGACCGGCCAAGTCAACCCGATTTTTAAAACAATGGGTAATACGGTTCAAAATGGATTGACACGTGGATCAATCAATTCGATTGGAAATATTTTAGATCATATAGGTCAAATCATGTTTAAACCTTTTTTAAGTCGGATAGAAATTTAGATACGGATCGAATTTGTAAATCGAATCAAATTTTAACAAGTTTAATAAGTATTAAGATATTTTCCTAATTTATTATTAGATTTTTTTTGACAGGATCATTTATTATTAGATAATTGGAAGTAATTATTTGAATTTTTAGAAGTGATAATTTATTATAAAAATGTGATAATTTAAATTTACAACATTTTTGAAATAGATTGCTGTGGATATATATATATATATATATTAAAGCTAAAAATATAAAGAGTAATTGATATTTTAATTTATTTATGCATATTTTTTTACATTTGGTCAAATTCTTATTTTAAAAAGGTTTAATATGCTAATTACCCTTTCAACTTGTAATTGATTATCATACCGCCTCTTTAACTTATAAATTTATCTGTTAAATACCTGAAATTGATTATAAAGATAATTATAAACGCTTATTGCTGACTGTACAGCACACGTGGCATGAAAGTGAGTGACATGGCAGAAAAAATTGTATTTCATGCATTGGAGGCACGTGACATATCTTTAACTTATAAATTTATCTGTTAAATACCTGAAATTGATTATAAAAATACTTATAAACGCTTATTGCTAACTGTACAGCACATGTGGCATGAAAGTGAGTGACATGGCAGAAAAAATTGTATTTCGTGCATTGGAGGCACGTGCATTGGAGGCACGTGACACATGTTTAATATAATTAAAAAAAGAAAAAAATATAAACCCTTATTTCCTCTTCCATTTTCCCGTCACCACCTCCTCCTTCCACCTGCAATTTGTGTTGTGATCATGTCTAACCTATACTCCAGAACTTAAAACCAATACATAATCGGTACCTCAATGATTGGTTGGGCAATTCTAAGGTAACTATGTTCATGTTCATATCAAACGAATCGATGTATCATTTTTTATCCAAAAAAACTATAAAAAAAAAAATCGATGCTGCGTAATCGCGATGATGGTTTTGATAAACACTATTATTTCAAACGCTAAATTAGAATCGTTCATTATTTATTATCCTCGTCATTTTGGAATCATGATTTTAGAAAAGGATGATTTATGATTTTGAGTTGAATGGACAAAATAATCATGATCCGTTCCAAAATTGCTTTGATATCGAAAAAACATATATTCATTGCAAAAATTAATCAATCCACATATCCAATAATAAACAAATCATCAAATAACAGTGATCAAAATCGACAACTACTTAAACCTAACGAGACACAAAGATGAGAACAACAAACAGGTATTGCAAACTCGATTTTCACGGTTTTTCCTCTAAGCACCATCCCTTATAGACCACCCTTCGCCGCTACCCGCATCCTCCACGCACTTAAAGTAAACAAACAGGTTCATAAGATCATAATCCGTTACATCCGGCAACAAATTCCCGACCCGAAGGTTATTTGAAGGAGTTTCTGCCTCGTCCTCCAAATCTTGCCGCATTTACATAGAAAGAATAATGTAACAAGAAAAAAAATACATAGAAAGAAGGCGAGAAAGTGGATAAAGTCTGCTGTCATGTATAGTTGTACCGTATTTTTTTTTACTGTTATATCAATTAACATAATATTAAAAATTGAATTTAATATGATATATTGGAGAATATGCTAATCAAGACCATAAGGAGAAAAATACCTACAATCATTTTCAGTTTAGAATTCTTTTGTTTTTTAACTGTTAATAAAATTATTTAAAATATGTTATGAAAAAAAAACATTAAACTTAAAAAATACGCAAGCTAAAGCCACGAAGTAGAGAGATTGAAATCTTTGTTGAAGGAAGAAATCTTGAAATTACCAAGGTTAAAGGCAAGCCATAACATCTCATTTCTCAAGCCTTGTGTAACACTCCGACTTGACCTAAGAAGTTTTGGCAAAATTTTTGTCGGATTGTATCAAGTTTAAGAGTGATTGTGTGTGAGAGAGTTCTGTCGTGAGCACGACAGAACCCTCCAGCGGGCAGTCAGCTTAATTGAAATTTTGACATGTGGCATCGTAGGAGTTTGACATGTGGCAAGAAGAGAGATGGACACTTGGCAGGAAGATATATTAATGTGACAAGTGGCATTGTAGAGAAGAGACACTTGGCTTGGCTAAGATTAGTGATGAATTAATGTGGGTTAGTGGCATTAATGAGAATAGTTATTTTGGATTAGCATTGACCAGCCACTTTATTTTTCCCTTTTCATTCTTTGTTTTGCCTTTACTTTGCCTTATTTTTTCTTTCTTTTCCTTTGGTCTGCCGTGGTCTCTTTTTTCCTTTTCTTTTCTTTCATTTTGGGTTACTTGATAAGGGAATTACTTGGATTGGTTTGAAGAGTAAGAGAAGAGTTAAGTGGTTTGATTTCTGATTAGTATTGGTCTTCTTCTTCTGGGTTTTGTTTTTGATTTAAAGTGAAAAGCAAGGTTTGATTCTTTGATTGTATTTGTATGATTTTGGTTGAAGCTGTGGATAAAAGACTGGACAAAGGCAAGGAGAAAGTTGGGACTGAGTAGAGAGCAACGATTGAACTTCCTAGAGGTCGGGATCGTGTGTGATTTTAACTTTTGTTCATTTTGATTGCTTGCGGTGTTTTCATGATATATGTGTATATATGTTTGTGATATATGTGTATATATGTTTATGAGTATGTGACTTGATCATTTGAGTGTGTGTTGATAATGTTAGATGGGTTACCATATAGTTGTGATGACAAAATTTGGTTTTGGCAAATTCTGCTCGTTTTTCATCTGACCTCTGTGTAACGTTCTTGCCATAAGTAGAGTTTTAGATCTCTAAATTGAGTGATTCTTGAGCCATTAGAACCGTGACTTCCATATATATAAAAGTATCAGAAATTAACTTGAGCAAATTCTTGCTCTAAGGCTCTAAAAATTTATCAAAACAGTAGTGTTCTATTTGAGTCGGGTTACTAGAACAGTATAGGTAGTTTATAATTCATATATAAAGTTATAGATGTCCAATTGACCTAAAACTTATCCCATTTGAAATTTAACATCTCAGGAAACAATTGTTAAGAAGGATGTTTTGTCTGAAAGTGTCGTTAGCTATGTGTAAAATGCAATACAAGTTTAGACCTGTAGTCTGCCCCGAACTTGTCTCACATTTTGAGGTAAAATAGGTTTACACGGCAGTAAAGCTTACCGATACCGCCATGTAACTAGGTTTACACGGCGGTAAGACAAGGGCATACCTCTGTGTAACTTGCCTCTGTCACTTTTAATTGTTGGCTTCGTTACACAGTGGGAAGGGCTCTCCTTACCCTCATGTGGGGTGGCTTACACGGCGGTAAGGCTTACCAATACCGTCGTGTAACTTTCTTCTGTTTTGAGATTTTGGTTTTAAAATGTTAGATGGCTTTGAGGTATTTGCATGCTACCGTGTAAGTCCTGTTTTCTCCCAATTGTTTTCTTTAAATTGCTCTCATGATTCTTTTACTTCAATCACTTTTGAATATGCATTTTGTTTAATTCTTTCGTGATTATACAAGTTATACGTCGTGATAAAAAGGTCTATTCATGATTTATATGTTCATGCAATGTGTAGGATAGAGTGTATAGCGTCTTTATGTTGAGCCTGAACGGTCATAGTAGTGGATAGATAAGCATACTTATAAAAGGATATCGAGTGCAGCTGCCCATAACGGCCCCGTTTGGGCCAAGCGGCCGACCTCCGAGATGGTCATTTTAATAGAAATAGAGAGAATGTTTTGAGACTTCGGTGTTCCGTTTTGAAATGTACTCTTATCCACTGTTATTGAGAATTCAGGCTATTTTATGTTTTGTCGTGTTTCTTAGGCTACTGTATGGTCTGTAGTGTACAAGAAGTGTAGTAGAGACTTGCATATGTATAGAGATTCGTATAGATATACAGGAACATAGCATGACATGATATCGATATTATTTTATCATATTGATTGGACATTTGCATGTGAAACTTATTAGAGTAAATGTTATCTGTTACAAGGTTGGGTATATGGTTATTTGTGAATGACATGACTAGTGATATGCATGTGATATATTTGTGACTTCGTTCGAACTCTTATATTTCTGTTTATCCCCACTAAGCGTTATCGCGTAGTACGAGTGTTTTTCCGTGTAGGTTTGCAGGATGGTATTAGAGAGTTTGCATATGCAGGTCATGGCCACTAGGAGCTGGTATAAGATCTTTTTGTATAAGATAGAGTTTCTGATGTTTTGAGTAACATCATTATGTAGATAGAAAGTATAGTGTTTATATGTAAATGTTAACTGTTTTGTACATGTATCAAAAATGAATATGTAATGAGTATAAAATTTTTGTAATATGTACAGTTTATATATTATTAATAGTATATGTTTGGCCCAAAAGAATGTTCTTATCTTTATTTATTGTTATCGTTTCCGCCTTTGTGTATACATGTGTACGCGTATGTGTGCGTTAGAGTCTGCGTAGCGCCCCAATATTCCTTCTCGGGAGTATGGGGGTGTTACACCTTGTCTAACGTCCACGCATCAAAACATTTGAAAGTAAGTCGATGGATTTAGTCTACGCTATGTGCACCACAGCTGTACTCCTTTCTCATCTAAAAAAAAAAATTGACAATAACTGCAAAAATATATATATATATATATATATATATATATATATATATATATATATATATATATATATATATATATATTATCACCATCCTCTTTTTTTTTCTTGATTCAAGAGATAAGAGTATTTTTTGCCTTCACATTATCGAAATTAAGATGAAAATATCTTCAATTTTTTTTTATTCTTAAAATCACTTAAATGGATGTAAAATGCCATTATTTTAGATAGAAAGTTCAGCTGAAAAACGGAGTTAACGGCAACCAATTATGTATCAACATGTGTCAACTTAATTTGGGTTAAAAACTGACTAAAATAATGTTTGAGGGCATTTTTACACTCTTTCTCATAGTTTGAGTGTGACGCCCCAATACCCCTTGGGAGGATATCGGAGTCGCTACAACGCATGCACATACAGAACACTCATGCGGAAGCGAAGATAAAATCATACAATCACATGCAGCGGAATAATGGTCTTTAATATAACAAAAACATGCAAAAAAAACAAACTCATATATTCATGTATATATTCAAAATGAAACTGTTCTTTTACATTATAACATTTACTTTACATTTATATACTGTATACAAAATACACTTTACTTTGCCATATACATGTCCTATACAAAAGTCGCTTTACTTTTACATATGCCAAGCTATTCCAAAAACTCTAGAACATGTATACAAAAAGACTTCAATATATACTCCTAGTGGCCATGACCTTGCAGATGTGCAACCCTCCGAACCTGTAAATGTAACACCCCGCCATCCCCGTTGGAAGAATGCCGGAGTGCCACGCGGGCAAACACATATAACAAATCCATATACACATGTATAAATAAAAAAAAAAACAAATGAAATGTAAAGAAGCTTTTTAATTATTTAATAGTAAAACCTGTTTACATGTAACATATATCAATATCGTTTTACAAAAAGGGCTCGTAAGCAAATACATATACAAAAATATACTTGTTCCTTTACAAAAATTTACTTTGCTTTACACAAGCCATATACAAAAATAATTACAGCGGAAGACTTCAAAATATAACAACTTCATCCAAAAAGACTCCTAGTGGCCGACCTGCAGATATCCGACTCTGAACTGCACTCGCCACCTGCACGGGAAAAGAGCCCGTGCTAAGCGATAACGCTTAGTGGGGAGGAACAAAACAAAATAACAATATACATATACAATACAAGTAATTAACAAATACAAACATACTTTTCTACATTTCACCGATATAGGATATATACGAATTCATGTGCAACATATACTTTTAATCATGTCAATAAACATCTCAACATATATATCACATATAAACATGTAGCCTGATTAGTCTGGTATAAACCTAAGAAGTGGATACGGTCATTTGGATACTGATAGAACACAGTATCCCAAGCATATAGAGACATGAGTCTCAAACATGTACTTTTCATATAGAGACCGAGGTCTCGCTTTATTTCCATATAGACCAAACATGGTCGAAACAAGGATCCAAACGGACCCGCATATATCATTTTATCATATAGCAGCTGCACACACACTCTGACCTAAGTAAGCGCTTACTTATCCACTACTATGACTTATTCAGGCTTAAAGCACAACTCAACAATTCAAACACCAAAATCAGTATTAAATACACTAAATGCAAATACATATTTCACATGTACATGTATCTAATCAAATTCCGAAGCATATAAATACATTCAGTATCAATTATTAGAGGCAGAAGTACAAATAATTCACATTCAGTCAAGTTATGTTCATGTCAAAACATAAACTAGTAAATTATGTACATTAATTGTTTAATCAGGTATACAACTCAATATTAAACAATTATTAATTACAATTCATATTTTAAATCCAAACTTTGTCATGTAATGCAAAAATTCTTGAAAAACAGAAGTTAAAACTTCAATTTTGATAAAACAGGGCAGCAGGGGAAGGCTGGTCACGCCGTGACCATTCATCACGTCGCGTGACGCAGGCTTCACGCGAGCGCCAGGCAGAAGAGCAAGGCAGTCACGGCGTGACCACCAGTCACGTCTCGTGACGCCTGTGAGAGGAGAGGGAGAAGTCACGATCTCGTGACACACAGGGAGGCAGGCGAGGTCGCGAGGCGTGATGCTCCATCACGTCGCGATTTCGCCAAGAGAGGCAGGTCACGGCGTGATGCTTCATCACGCCACGTGACTTCCCAAAGGAGGGAGGTCACGGCGTGATGTCTCATCACGTCACGTGATCTTCCTCTCACAGCTTCTTCTCCTTCATCCAACTTCTCAGAATTTCCAGAAAAACACAGAAACCCAGAAAAATCGTGAAAACAGAGTACAACCAAAATTCAACCCCCAGTTTGTCTAAATCCATTTTTCATGCAATAATTATGCAAATACGTACCTTTAAATCTTCTGGGCACAATTACAGCAATTATAACACAAATAACACATCTTTACTATTCAAACAGAGGTGAAACCAGAATGTCAACATATCAGGATTTCTCATTCAAATTCATGTACGTTCATCTCATTTACCAACTCACTTTATTCATTTCTACCTAAATCATGTAAACACAATATACTTCTCATGCATCTTTATAAATGAACACATATAATCAATGTTAACACAAACAACAATTAGGATCCAAAATGAGAAAAATGAAAACACTCCCAAACCTGAAATGAAGCTCAAAAATGCCCACTGAAACCTCTTCAATTCACCACTTTCTCTTTCCCCTTATCTTTTCTCTTATCCTCCAGTGCTTGCAACAGACAAAACGATACCCAGTTAATCCCAAGAACCACTATATATATAACTCAAAATAGTCCTGAAGAAGATGAAGAACGAAAACCCAGATATAAAACCAGTAGCTACTTACCCTGCTGAAGCTTCTAACACAACCAGACCTTAGTTCCTCCACAGAAAAATGCACATGCAGATGATAGAAAGAACAGAAAAATGAAGAAAAGGCAGAATGTGGTTCGCGTGAGAGAGAACCAGAAAAGAAAGAGAAAACCTTTTTTTCAGTCCTTTGTTTTCCAACTAACTAAATTTTCTCAGACTTTTCCTTTCCCTCTCCACGTGCACATCCTCCTTCCACATGGCACACATGCGCAAGAATCACTAATCCACTTATTCCTCTTTTACATTTTGATCCTCATAATTCTAATAGGTCCTTATTAAATTACCTTTTACTCACTCAAATACAATCTGCCATTTAAAAAAAAAAATACTTTTGTTTCCTTGCATAATAATCCTCTTTTACTAACAAATTACTCAATTGCCCTAAATTATCCAATTAAAATTCTAATTTCCAAATAAGCCACTTATGGGGTGTGACAGTAAACCTACACGGGAAAACACCCGTGCTAAGCGATAACACTTAGTGGGGATATCACATATAAAAGATTTCTAACGAAGTCACATGCATAATCATCAAGCATATCATTAGACGATATGCTAATCATCTATAAGCATATAAGAATATAAGCATTTATCATACTTGTAACATACTAAACATATAGTCATTCTGCTATATAATATATCTACTAATCTCATGTAACCTATATCATGTTCATGTTCTTCTAACTCTAATTATCCGCTCATGTAACATATAATATCATGTCATTGTATATCATGTCCATTTATTTACATATAAGCATAAAAGCATACTTATAGTATATCTTGTACAAACAGTGACTTCTCCTATACATATAAGCTCATATAAACGTTTAAGATATATGATAGCCATATACTTCTCTAGCCATGTACTATAGCTCTTTAGCATTTATACATCTCTTGTACATATAGACATCATTTCTTATACATATAACAGTATCATCTCTTGTACATTTAACATCAATTCATATACTTTTACATTTTACATTTAGCCCATTGTCATAACGTAAGTGGATACGGGTACATATAGATACCAAGTAATGGTACCAAAACATCTAGAGACCATAGTCTCAAGCCATCTAGAGACCGTAGTCCCAAACATCTAGATACTTTAAGTATCAACATCTAGACATCCGTCGATGCCAAACATATAGACACCCGTCAGTGTCAAACATTTAGCAGCTGCAAATCATCTAACCCTTTATAGGCATGCCTATCTATCCACTTGTATGAGCATCTAAGGCTTATAATCATTATCCCATATCAAAACATGTATGGTCATTCATATACATTTACTTAAACCCATGCTAGTCATGTAATCTACTTCATATCTTACTATACATACATACATGTCATTCTAAACTCATTCACATGTAACTCTATATGCATATCATTGCATACATGGTTCACCATGCTCAAGATATTTTAAATATATGCTTGTTAATACGCATCGTCATTCATGATTTATTATACTTAATTTACACATGGATATACTCATTTTATAATGATAAATATGTATCGGACAAGTTATGGGAACTCGTGGTGAAGTTCGGGTGCATTACGGGAAGAAAAACACCCTAAAAAGACAAAACAGAGAGGGGTCACGGTGACAATGGATTGGTTGTGACCGTGAGGTCCATAAATAGACATTCTGCCTGCTAAAAACATATGTCACGGTGGCAATGAATTTCATTGTGACCGTGACATACCAAAATAAGCAAAACAGAAGCTAAACTTCAGGACTGCTTCGCACCACAATTTTGTACAGCCCAAACCGAAGTCTTACACTCAATTTTAGGCAAAGGTTCCTTCATAACATTTCTTCCTCTATGTCTTATCTTTCAAATGAGACAATTTTCAGGTCAATTGGATTTGCAAAACATCAGATATGAATTAAACAATATAGACTGTTCCAGTGAACCCTACAAGGTAGAGACACGTCTGTTTGTGCTATTTTTAGGGGTTTTAGAGCCAGAATTAGCTCAAAGTCATTTCTTACAACTTTATAGGTACAGAAGTCATGGTTAAAATGAAGCAACAAAAACTCAATTTGGGGTTCTGAAACTCCAGTTATGCCCGAAATACCATACGGAGGTCTAGTAAGCTATAAGCAGATTTTTCCCTAACACTAGGGTTCATACTTTTCATGCTTATTCACTTAGTATGCTCATGGATTTTGTTCAATACTCATCACACATCATGTGTACACTTCAAGAACACCTCTATCAATTAACACATAATCATGCATCAATTACACATCAAAGTCATCTATCCATCACATATACTCAAATAAAATTAACAATAGAACACATAAGAACACATATATCCCAAACCTCTTGAAGCTCTCCTTCCTTTCTCTTCTATATCACTTTCTCTTTACCTTTGGCAGCTTTACTTGCCTCTTCAACTCACATACACATACAATACATATACAAGTTCATTAGACTATACTCATAGCTAACAATGAAATCATAAATAGAAGGAGATGAAGAGGATAAACCATATGCTAACATACCTTTCCTAGCCAATTACTCAATCTTCTAAACTATCTCTATCCAACTCTTAGAACTTCATAGAAAATGAGAGCAAATGAAAGAGGAACAAAAAGGAGAGTGAGCTTTTGAGAGAAAGGCCGGCTCAAGGAAACAAAATGCAAATTTTTTTTACACACTTTACCACCTCATGCTTGCATGAAAAGAAGGAGGTGTTAAGTTGAGGTAACTTCAAGCTAGGTGTCATGACTCAAGCCATTCCCAAAGCTAGGTGGCAGCTCTAACAATGATACATGAATTTCCACTATCTCTTGATAATCATTACTAACTTTAATTGATCTTAATCCAGCAAATTACACTTTAGTTACTATAATATTTTAATTTTATACAATTAAGTCCCTAGATTTACATTTTCAATTAAGTCCAAATCTGTAAACCCTAATTAACACTCACTAATCCAACTAGGGTACACTTTGGGGTATTACATTGAGAGCAAAATATCTTTTATAAAGTCCAAATCAACAATCTGACTAGAAAATATAATTGACAAGTGTCGATATATAATTAGGTGTCATTAATTTCGTTTGTCAGCTGAATTTTATATCTATTATATGTTAAATTTCCCAGATGTAGCGCCTCAGCCCAGGCCCAAACCCTCTCCACAATAACCCAAGTGAGGTTCCAACCCAAAACCAATTGGCTATGGGTGGAGTAGCCCACTTAATATTATATGTTGGAGGGATTTCTTCTAACTTTCCGATGTGGGATTTGTTTGCCATCCCAACATTCTCTCCCTCAAACAAAGCCCATAAGATACTTGGCTCTCCCTGAAACCCAACTCATCTCCTAATTATTTTTTTCACCGGGAGAACTTTTTCAGTAGGAGCCCATTATAGCTTTCTTTTTGGGGAGACCTGCCCGTAACTTTTTTTTGCTCACGCTACTCTGAACCAGGCTTTGATACCATGTTAAATTTTCCAGATGTAGCGCCTCAGCCCAGGCCCAAACCCTCTCCACAATAACCCAAGTGAGGTTCCAACCCAAAACCAATTGGCTATGGGTGGAGTAGCCCACTTAGTATTATATGTTGGAGGGATTTCTTCTAACTTTCCGATGTGGGATTTGTTTGCCATCCCAACATTATAAACGTATTTTCTAACCATAAAACTGAATTCAGATATAAAAATCGACCTTTTACTGCATTTTTAATAGTTCGAAGGAAAAATTTTTTTATCTCTATTTTATTTTTTGAATGGATAAGTCTCACTAATGGTTTTGAGGTTGTAACAATGGAGGACGTCCCTCCATCAATTGGTAACGTTTTCTTTTTAATTTTAGAATTATGTTTGTTCTTTTTTTAGGAAAAAAAAAATCCCTTCTCCACTATCTAAAATATGACACATATATAACGAACCAAAAACGCAAAGGGCTTGAATGGTAGGTTGGCCACCCTAATATCATCATTTTATTTTTAAGTAATAGTATTACTTTATTACTTATACAAAAAATCTCTAGCTAACATTTGGAGTTGGACGGATTCAAAATTAGAATTCCATGTTTAAAACGTAATAATTGAAATTGAATACCTAATATAAGAAAGATTTCAATTAGAGCCATTAAAATTCTATTAAAACTAATAGACCTGTCAATTTTTTTATTTAAAAAATATTTGGTAAAATTCAAAATTAACAATAAGATCTTATTATTTTAATAATTAAATTCATATCACTTTAATTGAGCTTTTGCTAACGAAAAGCAAAACCATAATTGTTATAAATATTAAATTCAAACATTTAAAAATAAGTTTTGAAAAAAAAAATTATCTGCAGAATATATTTAAATGTTTTGTACAAACATGTTTGTATTCAATTTAAAGTTGTTTATCAATATATTTTTTACAAATTGAATGAAAAATAATAATTAAATTTATGTATTCCTTTAGAGGAAGAAAATTATCCTCATGTGGAGCAGCTGGTTGGTACATGCAACTCTGTGGTATGGGTTGTATTGATAGTGGATTAATAGGAGGTGAGATGGCTTCCTTTTTAATCCATTTCAGAGACTGTTTGTAACAAGGCAAATGTGTCTCTGAAAGGTGTTTTCAAAGGAGATACGAGGATAAGTATCCAGATGTTAGTCCATTAGAACAACCCTCTGAAAAGTATGATTATTTGATATCCTACACACTGCTGAAAGATTGAAAATCTCTTTTGAAAAAGTAAAACAAACAAAATACTTTTACTTTAGGCAGACTTTAGATAAAGCAAAGTGACATAGGAATCTTGAAAAGTCTTTCGTCTTATAGTAATTATTTTCTGATCAGTTTATGAGACAGGAACATGTTATAATCTTCTGGGTCATTTGACAGGCTGTCTGAGATTTGGTGCACGGCGATAAGTACTTTGAGGCTTTTGATATTCTTTTTCTACTTCCTCAACTGTTGAGGGAGGATTTCTGCCCCTCTTTTAAATCCATATGATGCTTTCAAAAAATCTCACTCATCTTGGACTAAAAATATCCGTACCTTTATCAAAAAACCAGATCTACTCTTAAAAGATTATGTCCAAGCTTCAATTGCTTCAATCAATTTCAGATTCCACCAAACCAAGCATTCCCTAACCAAGGCGCCATTTGACCCAAAAACTATAGCTGTCAGGTAAGCGCATGTCTTCCATTATTAGAACCCCAAACCAATAGAGAGAGACTTATTCATTCAAAAAATAAAATAACAACTTTAAAAAAAAAATTGCAGACTGCAGCTTTTAGTTGCCGGTCTGCATTTTTTTAAAAAAAAGAATAGTAGCAGCTTTAAATCTCAACTGTGAACTGCAATTTTTTTATCAAATTCTAAATCTAAAAATAATCGGAAAAATACACTAAATTGATAAATAATTTTTCTAAATAATACAAGTTGTATCTTTGTCCCCAGATCGAGTGAGGTAAAATTAACAAAAGCTGCTATGATTCACTTATGCTTTGTTTAGATGGGAGTAAATTGTATTTACTTTAATGAAGAGAAATGGAGGGAAATGGGAGTAATAGAAATTTGATTTCCCCTACTTTCTATTTTCATTGTTTGGATAACCTAAAATCCGCACAGAGTAAATTGAATTTCCATCCATTAGTTAGTTATTATTTTTACATTTATATCCTCATAATATAAAAATTTAATAATTAAATATAATTTTTTCCTGTTGATAATTTTTCTCCATAACCATTTTTCCTTTCATTTTTCGTTGTTGTCTTTTGCAGGAGGTGAGAAAATGCAGGAGATGAAGAAGAAAGAATGCAGGAGGTGAGAAAATGCAGGAGATGAAGAAGAAATGTAGGAGGTGAAGCAAGAAGGTTAATTTTGACATTTCATACTATTATACCCATTTCTCCTTTCATTTCCTCCGCTTTCCTCTCAAATCGGACGGAAATCAAATGTTAGATATAGAGTAAATTTGGAAATTTCATTTTCCTTGCTTTCCATCCAAGCTTGCTTCCAGTTTATAATCCAAACAATGGAAAGTAGAGTTACTCACATTTACTTTCCTCTCAAATACTCTCAGTTCCCTTGATCCAAACAAGGGGTTAGGTTTTTTACTTCTTTTTTTTCTTTTTCTTTTTGAACTGGAGGTTTTTTTTACCTTAAATTGCTTCATATCTAAATGAACAAAATAACTCATAAACATGAAGAAAAATCTCATCGAGCCAATTTTTTGGTTTATTGCATGCAATTCAATCAGCTAACACGTTCACCTGCACTCGCTGCCGAACGGGTGGCAGGTCTCCAAACATTTTCTCTCGAGTATTTGTATTTTACGAGAAAAAAATATATTTCATACATTTCATTTTAAGTGGATATTTTAAACTTTCATTAAAATTAAAAAAAAAATAGTTCATTTAACAATTTATTAAATTATACATTTTTAATATATATTAATAAAAAATTTTTAATTTTATTATTAATATAAAATTAATATAAAAAAATTAATTTATAATTATATTTTATTTTTTAAATGAATATTTATTTAAAATAAAAATAAAATTCAAAATGAACAATTATAAAATAAAAGAATGTAGAGAATACATAATAATACTTTAATGGCGTAAAAATGAAAGATGAATATTCGATTACATCTTTTACCGATTAATGGGCAATGGGACGGTGGGTATTGCACCATCCAAAGTGCGAAGCGTACCAAATTATGGACCCGCTTCCCTCTATAAATAAACAAAAATAATAAATAAATAAAAATTTTGATAATAACCACTTGAAATTGAAGAAGTCTAATTTGAAAAGAAGAAAAAGGTTTTTCTTGGAAAAAAAAATAAAAAACAAAAAAGTCAAGCTGATAACTGAAATGAAAATGAAAATTCTCAAACAAATGGTCAGGTCTATCATATCTTCCATGGAAAAAGGGGATCAATTTCATTCATATTCACTCAACGTATCACTTATCGTATAAAAATAACCGACTTTTTTTTTTCTTACTTAAATGTCACTGAACTTCTAATATTTTTGCAAAAAAATCATGTTGACCGGAATCCGGCGAGAACTCTTACCGGATTGATGACATGGCATATGATATGTGGCAACGAATAGTAAATATATGACTTTTTTGCAAAAATATTAGAAGTTCAGTAACATTTAAGTTGAAAAAAAAAAAGAAAATTGGTTATTTTTGCGCGATAAACTATAAGTTTAGTAACCGTTAGTAAAATTGATTTAGATGTAGCATTTGTTGTAAATATTATTAAACGACATGTAGCTTCTGATAAGGCATGTCATGTCATCAATCCGGCGAGGGTCCTCGCCGGATTCCGGTTAAAATAACTTTTTTGAAAAAATATTAAAAGTTCAGTGACATTTAAGTAAAAAAAAAAAATCGGTTACTTTTGCGCAATAAGTGATAAGTTGAGTGACCGTGAGTGAAATCAACCCGAAAAAAGATAATATAAAAAATCCTACCAAAATGGATGAGTATATAATGATAAAAATAATTTAGTAGTTAATATTATTAATGAATGATAAATTAGTAGTATTATTTTTTTTATTGCCTTGTAAAATATTTATATAATTTTTTATTATATTGATATTAATAATTTGTATTTTTTATATTTAAAATATTTAAAATTTATATTTTAATTTTATAGATGCATATTTTTTTTATAAAACATATAATAATTGTATATATTTAATTTTTTAAGAAATTTATATTAATGAACCAGATTTGAGAAATAACATGTAAACTAATTAATTAGCTCATACCCACCTCTAGCTAGTTTCAAGTATAAGATTTTTATTGGAGAAGACTATCAATCATAATTACTACTTCCTTTCTTTCACTCAATATACCACAACATCCAACTCATTACTCAGAATAAAAAATATATATATTAATTAATATTCATTTTATAAAACATTCATGTTAATTTATTAAAATACCCTTTACTAATTTTCTATGATTATATATTTTTATCCTAATATTTATTCATTTTTTTGTGTGTATATGTAATGGTAAAATAGAAAAATATATTAAAATTTAAAAACTATTATTTTGAGTGAAAAAATAAGTCTAAAAAATTGTGGCAATGATGGAATAATAAATTTGATGCTATTAAAGTAAAATCGCGGACATAATTTTGTTATTATTGCAAGTATATATTTACATTGCCAACTTGGGTATTTTCCAACAAGGTGGCTGGCTGTTAAATAACATGGTCAAACCAATTAACATGATATACTTATTAAACACGCATAAATCTATTTGAATTTGAATAGCACCACTGGAGATATAATTTGACAATGAAAAATTGACTGAATACTGTAACAAATCCTTTGAAAAAGTAAAATTGAAATCTCAAAATCAATTGAAACTGAATGCAGGTTCTATAATATATATACATATTTTTTGATAAATCTAAGACAAGAGGATCAATGGAATAATTGATTATGACATTCTTTTTTTATTCGTCAAAGGTTATAGCAATCTCTCTTTTTTCTTCTGTTGCTTCCTTCTTTTAGTTTAATTGATATTATTTTGTAAACCAGACTACATACACTTAATAGACCTAGTATTTTGGATCTTTGCACGACTCATCTCTACTTCATATATTTTATTAAGGAAAATAATAATAATAAATAAATAAATAAAAGTCCAATGTTTTTTTGTCAATTAACAGTGTCCAGTTGGAAATTTAGAATGAACTAAATAAATGTTTACGTATTAATTAATTAATTATGTTAAACAAAATGTTTATACAAATTAATGAAATGCATTTTAAAGACGTACCAAATCAAGTTACGACATATCATTATAGGCAAAAGATTTTACTTACCAGTCAGCTTTGATTCATTGAATTTTAAACTTCATTCAGAAATGGAATTCTATCCAGCGTTTCCTTCTTATCTAATATCACCGTCAGGATTAAAGAATTTCTTATTTAATTTATAAAAAATTTACAAAAATCTCTCGTTTAATTTATTTAGTCATTTTTTTTTCATTACTTTAGTTTCGATAAACGTTGAGCTAATTGTTCGATTGAGTTATTTCAGTTTCTTAGAACACGAAGTTAATTGGGTGTTATTAATTGTTTGTTACATGATTTCAACTATTTAGGAGGAAAGCTGGATTTCCAGAAGCATCCAAAATAAACCTAATTAATGATTATGTCCATTTTTCAGATGTACTCAATTTCATTTAAAAAACAAAAAACTATGAAACACATATCCGAATTTTAGAACATTAACACCTGGACATGTATGGAGGAGGTACCATACTGCTTTATTTATTTTGTAACGTACTGCTTCTTTAATAATACAACCAACAGAAATTTATCATTTTCATCACTTCATTATTCTTTATTGGTTAGATATTACCTATATATCAATTACTTCCTCCATTTCCAAATTATTAATCTTTCTTTTTTTTTTCCATAATTTATAATTCAATTTTCTTTTTAAAATTATATTTAACTTATTAAATGTCTAATATAATTTTGCTTAATGTGCATAATAATCAGTGAATTCATATAATATAAATTTACTCCATCAATATGTCTTTAATTAATGCAACTGGATCTCAATATACATATATAGATTAATTCAATTGCATTAGGTTTTTCATTTTTTAATATATATATATATATATGTGTGTGTGTGTTTGAAAAAAACAAATAGCTTTTAGGATGAAAAAAGTATCAAACCAATTATGGAAATGCAGTAACGCTAACGCAATTCCAAGTTCCAAGTTCCAACCATCTATCAACAACTTCATTAAATTTAAATAATAATATATTGGATATTCTAACCAATAAAATATAATATTTGGCTATGTCGATTACCGACTAAAGCAAGAACGCGTACTTGCTTACGTTTGGTAACTGAAAACCAACTTCGAACAAAAGTCCCCACACCATGAAACATAGAACCTTGGCTTAGAATGCTATTTCACTTTTTTTTTATTTTTTTATTTGCCCCTTTCTACTGTTTTCCAAGGAGTTTTGTATTACTTACAGCTGAAACTCACACAACGACCTGCCCGGGAGCAAATCTGAAAAACTGTCGAAAATATATTTCTCTGACCCACTTTTTTCCTTATTTTTATCTTTATCTGGTAATTGAGAGTATTATGCAATATAACGATATTGATAATCCAAAGCTAGATGTGACTGAGATAGTCTTTGTGTGGATGAGCTTGGTTGGAATGAACCTGTAAAGTTTTGTGCCCACTGTTGATAGTGCCAGCGCGAAAGCGGCCTCAAACACCAACAGGCATCTTTGTTTTTGTTCCCCAAATAAACATATTCCCTCCATTTCTAAATAGGTGTCACTTTTGTTAGTTTCACTAAAATTAAGAAATATTAATTAGACTTTAATTTAAGAAAAAATTGAGTGATTCAATGTATATTGAGTGTTTCAATGTACAAATTTAAATTTAATTGGTTAATTTGTATTGGAAAAGAAAATTAAATTGAAAAAAAAAATTAAATTGTATTGAAAATTTAAAAGTGACAGATAAATGGAATTTGGATTTTTGACAAAAGTGACAGATATTAAGGAACGGAGGGAGTAGTATATAGCAACAAGCGGAAGCAAAAAAAAATAAAGATGAAAAGGGACGGAGAATCTTCCGTATATACATTTCTTAATTCTTGAGCATCTAAAAGCAGAATTCTGAAATGTCGACACTGGAAAAAAAAAATCCAAAACTCATTCATGGTTAAAATCGAATTCAAACCGATTTTATCAGTTAATCAGTCCAATTGGATGTAAATATAAATTTTAATTTTTAAAATAATTATTCATGTTGATATATATATATATATATATATATATATATATATATATTGTAGAGTCATCTTGTATTATTAAAAATCATGCAATTATTAATATGGATAATTAAAAAATTAGTATTTATATCATTTTTATTATATTGATATTAAATTTTAAATATTTATATTTTTATGTCTAAAATTTATAGAATTTATATTTTAATCTGATTAATGAATGGACACTTTTTTTTTATGAAATATAGGATAATCGTAATTATATATGTTAATTTTTCAGTGATTAACCACTATATTTAACGGTTAATTGGTTATTAATGGGCTGAATTTAAACTTTAATTCTAAAATACCAATACATTAACTGAATTTAGAAAATAGATCACGTATTGATTAACCGGTATATACTTACGCTCTTATAGGAAATAACTTATCGTACTTTAATTAGAGCCAAAAATACTATAAGTGCAGTATTTTCATTTGATTTAGCATTTACTGAGTTTGGCCTAAAATTATTTATAAATTAAAATATCAAATTTAAGTTGTAATCATCTTCTACTCTTCCAGTTTTTTTTTTTTTTTTTTCTTCCATATTTTTTCAAACGAAAGCAGTTGGTGTAGAAATTGAAGCCGTTTGTCCAACAGCCATCAATAATCCCACAACTTGCTTTCAAACGTGGGATTAAATTGACCATTTCTTTGGGCGCGGCCCAATAGATTTGGGTTCTCACTGAAAATCTCTTTAAAAAAAATTAGTACTTTCCATTAAATTGAATTGAGGCATTCATTTCACCATTTTGTCCTTGGATTTATAATTAAAATATATAGTAAATTAATAGTTGTATAGTTATTCGTATTATTTTTTTCGATAATACACAAAAGGATACACTCTTTATCAAAATTACTGTGTCAAAACTATTTGTCAAAATTATTTTGTTAAAACCATGATATTTTTAGCATTTTGGGCGAACTCTTATACCCCACACACACGCCACTGTCGTAAGGCGATGTGGGATTCCCAATGACGGCTCTATCCTTTGCATCTTAAACGTTATTATAATAAAATATCTTATTTAGACCGCCTTTAAGTTTTTGCTCTATAAAACCCCATCTCTGCTCTCTTGCCAAGAGCATTCTATTATATTCATATCTTCAATAATCTTGGAAGAAAACAAGAATATGGGTTCAACGGAGTTTCTTGAAAAGCCACATGCAGTGTGCATCCCATACCCAGCTCAAGGTCACATTAACCCAATGCTAAAACTAGCCAAACTCCTTCACCACAAAGGCTTCCACATAACTTTTGTTCACTCTGAATACAACCATAAACGTCTCCTTAAATCTCGAGGTTCCGATTCTCTAAAAGGACTTCCTTCTTTTCGCTTCGCCACAATTCCCGACGGCCTTCCAGAGACCGACGCTGATGCCACTCAGGACATACCATCTCTTTGCCAATCCACTACTAAAACTTGCTTGCCTCATTTTAAAAAACTCATTCAAAACCTTAATCATACTTCTTCTTCTCATGTTCCTCCAGTTACTTGCATAGTTTCTGATGGAGTCATGAGCTTCACTGTTGATGCCGCTCATGATTTGGGTATCCCTATTGCTCTTTTTTGGACTACTAGTGCTTGTGGTTTTCTGGCTTATCTTCACTATCAACACTTAGTCGACAAGGGTCTCACCCCTTTCAAAGGTTTGTTTTTGTGTTGCTTCCTGTAATTTTCTTGACAGCATTTTGATTTCTCTGGTTTACTCAAAATTGAGTGTTTTAAATTCTTGCAGATGATAGCTTCTTAACGAACGGTGACCTTGATACTGTTATAGATTGGATACCTTCCATGAAAGGTATCCGATTGAAGGATATGCCTAGTTTTATTAGAACCACAGATCCTGAAGATGTTATGTTAGATTTCGTAATTACAGAAGCGAAAAGAGCAAGAAGTGCCTCTGCTATTATCTTGAATACATTTGATGCATTAGAGCATGAAACTTTAGCTGCACTTTCTTCATTGTTACCTCCAGTTTATGCAATTGGACCTCTTCAACTTCAGCTCAACAAACTCAAAGACGATGAATTGAAATCAATTGGATCCAATTTATGGAAAGAAGAAGCAGGGTGTCTTGAATGGCTGGACAAAAGAGAACCCAACTCTGTCGTTTATGTTAATTTTGGTAGCATTACAGTAATGACAAAGGATCAGTTGGTGGAGTTTGCTTGGGGATTAGCTAAAAGCAACAAGCCCTTTCTGTGGGTGATAAGGCCTGACTTAGTAGCCGGAGACACCGCCATTCTGCCGGCGGAATTTGTGACCGCCACTGAAGAAAGAGGGCTTTTAGCAAGCTGGTGCCCTCAGGAGGAAGTGCTAAGGCACCCATCAATAGGAGGATTTTTAACGCACAATGGATGGAATTCAACGCTTGAAAGTATATGTGGAGGGGTGGGTATGATTTGCTGGCCTTTCTTCGCCGAGCAACAGACAAATTGCAGATATTGTTGCACAGAATGGGGAATAGGAATGGAGATAAATAGTGATGTTAAAAGAGATGAAGTTGAAAAGCTTGTGAATGAGTTAATGGAAGGAGAAAAGGGTAAGCAGATGAAGAAGAAGGCCAGTGAATGGAAGCACCTGGCAGAGGAGGCTGCTATTGGCTCCTCCAACAACAATTTGGACAAGTTGATTAATAATGCTCTTCTGTCGTATAGAGATTAGTCTCAAATCTTTTGGGGTCTATACATACATGTTTTTATTGGAATAGAAGTCTATTCTATTTCTCGTAATCATTCATCAGACTGGACGGTGTTTATTTTTGTCATCAAGCTATTTTTGATATACATATTTTTGTCATCAGAATGCTAGAAATCATATTTTTGATAATATTAGGGGCGCAGGAAGTATAGCTTTGACCCACCCAACTTAGAAATTTTTTTAAAATATTTTTAGTATTTTTTTTTTCAAAATTAATCTCACCGAATGACTCATTAATAATTAATCCATTAAAAATTGGTCTCACTTATATATTTAAATATTTTTATTAAAAATTAATCATATCAAAATATTTAAAATTTGATCCCTCTGCTGATAATATACCTTGTTATGCTAAAAATGATAAAGACAGGTGCAATGTAACAACTTTTGTTTTTTTTTTCGAAATTACAACACAATTAAATAATCCGTTTCGACATGGCCAACGTCAAATTCTAGTTTTTTTTTTTACAAATTAAAATAATAATTATATGTCAGTTTCTTTAAAAAAAAAACTAAAAAATTCACTAAATTATTTTTTTATTAACTAAGATTAAAAATTATATAAATTTATTTAAAATATCAAAATGATAATAAATGAAAAATATATAATACATTTTCAAAAAACACTTAAAAATAAATTTTAAAAGTTACAATTGAAATGGAAAGAAGGAACTAAATGCATGACCATTTTCTTTTTCTTATATAATGTTAATTAATTTTCAATGGATAAGTATCTTTCTGTTATACAATTAAATTCAGAAAAGTAATCACAGATAAATCATCTACAAAGTTTTTTCCCTTCCGAAAATCAATTTTTTAAATCATTAACTATTAATTAGTAAGTCACATTCGATAAACAAATTTATCAATTTTGATTTTTTCGATTTAGTTAAACAATATTGTTCGGTTAACTATTAAAATTTTTAGCATATAGTTATAAAAACAAAGATAGACAAAATTCAATTCAATTTCAAATATTTAAAGTTATTCAAAATAAAGTTTAAAAAACAAACATAACATACTAGCCAAAATTCATGTTCCACTTTCATCATTTTTCACTTCTTATTCTTAATTATTTCAACAATTTAATAGCTAATATTATAAAGTGGATTTGATATTTGTTGGAAATTAGCATGCTTAATCCTAGGTTAAAATTTTTTTGGATAGAATTAAATGTTAAAATATAGACTCTAAAATATAAAAAATATAATTAAATGATATCAAATAAGATATGAAACCAATATTTATAATATTAAATAACATATATCCACATAAATATTACTCTATATATATAGTTAAAACAATTGACCTAATTTAAATATACTTTAAAGTATTATATAAATTTTGCATTAAAAAAATAAATTATAAAAATATGAATATAACTAAATATACTTCAAAGTATCATTTTATATAAGTTTTAAGTAGAAATAAAAAATAAAAATAAAAAAAAAATTCTTAAAATAGAAAAAGAAAAATATAATATACATAAACCATATTAAATATGGACTAACGAACCAAAACCAAAAACGATAATAAAAAATGTTACAAATAAAAATCGAAACAAGTAGATCGAATTTGTTAACATAAAAAATTGATTTAATTTTGAACTGATTTTGTGATTAACCAAATTTTCGATTCTTTTTTTTCATCCCCATGCATACGTAACTAGTTGCTTAAAATATATATCTTACCATACACCGATTATGAGCCTAGCATGTGGACCTATTATGGATTCATAGTTCCTTAATAGCCCAATTCCAACAGCCCGTCATCAAGACTATACGATCAAGCGGGCCTAATATGAAAAAGCTTAGACCAAAATGCAACTAAGTGCAATAACCGCATTTGAGTTGGAATTACGATTTCCAATTTTGAGATTTATATCCTTAAATTTCAATTTATATATATTTTTATTAACAAAATGTAAAATTTAATAAATTGGATAAATAAATAAAAGTAGAGGAACGCTGACTTTCTTCCATTCACACCCACCGAATTGTAGCTTGCACCAGTGCTCGATTCCACTAATACCTCCCCAGCATAACCCGGGTACGCCCCTTTCCCGTACACCCCTCGACAAGCCGCACCCACCTCCTGTGGCGATTCTTCAACGGAGCCTACGTAATACCCATCCCCAAATGGGTTTGTTACAGTCCCGGCTAAAAGACCAGCAATATTCACCATCATGCCATCGACGCCAACATCTCCATTAGGAGCACCAAACGGTGTCGTTTGGGGTCCGTAGATGGGCTTGTGAAATGGCCATGCGCATTGACCCGGGCACTGCGTCACCGAGTTTCCCACCCAGATAAATGACAAGTTATTTTTAGTGTTTGAGCCGTGAAAGCCGCAGTTACTTGAGCAAAAACCTTCAACAGCAACGTCTTTGGCGGTCAGAACGAGGGTTAAACCGCCCGGTTTCGCCTTGGCCTTGCTGGCCAACTCTCAACTCTTTTATATGGGACTCTTTTAAGAGTTTGCCTAGTGAGAAGTTTTTATCTGAGATTTGGTTTGATAAAATTATGCGTGTTTCCTTTTTGGCTGCTTTGCTGATGTAGTTTTGGATTAATTTCCACCATTGAAAGACTGAAGGTTGTGTTGAAGAAAGAATAGTATTATAATTTGGGTTTAAAGAAAGTAAAAAATCAGATATAATTGATTTTTGAGGAGAAGTGAATTGTCCATACCAGAGAATAGAGACAGAGAGATCCCCTTCAAGCAAAATACCGTTATGGTAAGTTACAGACATGGGTGGCGGTTGGTAGATTTCTGTTAACTTTCCTGTGCCTATACACGATTTAGCTAAATATAATAGATAAATATTGAACAAAATAAAGATTGTTCTATGAAATTGTGAAATGCCCATTTCGAAATAAAAAAGACTGAGAAAGTTTTTTTGATTTTGGTGATGAAATGGAGAAGTTCAAAAAATAGTATTTATAGGTGAAATAGGTGCATGCATTGAGCAAGATGGAGGTTGCTGAGTTGCCTTCACGAGCAACTTCTCTCTCTTTCTAAATGTGAAAAAATTCTTTTTAAAACATTAAATTTAGATAATGAGAACGTAGGTAAAAGGATAAGAGTCTCCTAATAGGGTTCAATCGGAGGCTTGAACCGGAACCTCGCGTATGGTCCGATTCATTAAACTATTATCCATGAGTTAAAGCTTATTACTTTCTAAATTATTTGTTTCTAAAGAATTTTGATTTTTTTTCCTAAATTTGGTGGATGGTGCATCAATATAATCACTAAAAAAAAAAATTAGCGACCGAAATTTCCGTCGCTAATATTAGTATTTTACTCCCTCACGCGACAGCTAACCGTCGCTATTTGCTCTGTCACAAGAAATTTTGAGACTAAAATATAAAACCGTCGCTAAAAATAAAATTTCCGTCGCTATTCCGTTACTAATTCAAGTGTGTTTAGTAACAACAAATTTAGTAGCTAAATTCGTCACAAACAAAGTTGATAAAATTGCCTCCAAATTTAGCGACTGATATTTTCGTCTCTATTTTATCGACTAATTTTTTAGTCGCTAAATTAGTCGCAAAAATTAGTGACAAATTTTTTAGTTGCTAAATATTCGTAAAAAAAATAAAAAGCGCCATAAATTACCGCCAAAATTTAGCAACAGTTTCTTTATTTTCGTTCGCTATTCCGTCGCTAAAATTGAAAAAAATGATTTTTCATGACCAATTCTAAATTTTGTCGCAAATCAGACGCTAGTTAGCGATGGAAAAGTATCCGTCACTAATTTTCGTCGCTAATTTGAATTTTTTTAGTGAATAATGTACTGGTATCTAAAAAAAATTATAAATTTTTTTTTAGATATTAATATACCATTAGCTTGGTGTATTGCATTCAGTTTAAAAAAGTCAAATCTATTTCGAAATTAAGAGTCTGTTTTTTAAAAGATAAGTCCATAATTAAGGTACTTATAATAAAATTGCATATGCTGGCTGTTTGAAATTTTTTAGATGAAGCAGATGTCAAGGTTATACGTTGTGAATGGTGGGACATTTTTATAATTAGAGTGTTTAAAAAAAATAATTAGAATTTTGAGATGTCACAAAATTTATTTAGACAATTGGGGTATTTTGTCCATTTCCGTAATAAATTCTTGCGAAAATAGGCAATCCACTTCTTTTGTTTTTTTTTTTTTATGGGGAAGTTGGGGGAAGCTGCAGTTTGCAGCATTCCCATCCAATCCATTTCCGCAACACTTTGTTGCGGAAATGGATTTAATTTTTTTATTTTTTTTAAATGCCCCACCCAACCGTTGGCCCCTCTAAAAAAACAAAACCTCATTTTATTTAATAAAAAAATATAAATTCAATTTTATTTTTTATTAATATGAATAAATATTTTTCTTACTCAATTCAATATATAGGATAAAAAAATTGTAGTTTAATAACAATTTATTAAAATAAAAAATTAGTAATATTTATTCAATTAAAATAATTCAAAATTAAAATAATATATTTGTTATGTACATAATTAAAATTAAATAATATTTTCATTTTAATTATATATATATATATATATACATACTGAGTGTGTTATATTAATTAAAATTCTGAAATTATTTTTTATTTTAAATATTCACAAAAATAAAGTCATTCTTGTATTATATATATTCCTTTTATTTTAAAATAAAAAATAAGACACTCCATTTCCTCAGTGGGTTAATTATATTTATTTGAATTTATACATCGTGTGGAGTGTGGCATAGCGGCAATTACGAAAATGTTTATTGCTTTCATTTTATAATGAGCGAACTTATAAATTAACGGACTTGGCTTAATGGTAAAATTGCACTCCATTTATGTGCGCTGGTTCGAATGTTAACGACTTTTTTTTTTCTTATTTTTCATATTAGAATTTATAATTAATTTTTTCAATTAAAAAATTAATTGCTGGTTTGAATCTTAACAATAATCATTTTTTTTTAATTTTTCATATTAAAATTTACAATCAATTTTTATACTTATTCTTTTATTTTAACAGAAATATATATAATACAAAAATGACTTTATTTTTATGAATATTTAAAATAAAAAATAATTTCAGAATCCTATGTAATATAACACACGCAATATATATATTATTTCATTAAAACGAAAATATTATTCAATTTTAATTATGTACATAATAAATATATTATTTTTATTTTGAATTATTTTAATTGAATAAATATTACTTATTTTTTATTTTAATAAATTGTTATTAAACTACAATTTTTTTATCCTATTTATTGAATTGAGTAAGAAAAATATTTGTTCATATTAATAAAATAAAAAATAAAATTGAATTTATATTTTTTTATTAAAAAAATGGGGTTTTTTTTTGGTGGGGAGGGGGGGCCAACCGGCAGCCAACCGGTTGGGTGGGGACAGCTTCCCCATTAAAAAAAAAAAAAAAAAAAGGTGGGTTGCCAATTTCCGCAAGAATTTGTCGCGGAAATGGGCAAAATACTCCAATTTTTCAAATAAGTTTTGAGACACCCCAAAACTCTAATTATTTTTTTCTTATATAGCAAAGGCAAAGGTATCGTTTGGTTCCCAAAATGGGGAACGAATAGTTATAACTTCCCACCTCTAAAATATTCGAAAATATAGCACCGATTTTATTAATAAGAGATTAAATTCAAAAGAGGCATTATAATTAGAAATATGTAATAAGCAACGTGACAAATTAAAGAATAATATCTGTATAATAAGAGCCCATATGAGGTGTGTATTAATTAGTTTATCTGCAGGTAATGAAAAAGTGCAATGTACTTTGCAATATATGAAAAAGAAATGCAGTGAACTACAGTACGTTGATGGGATTCCCCTCTCTTTAATTTGCACTCTAGGATAGAGAATATGTAACCATGTACCATGCTTGTGGTGGCCTCACATGCCACTCCTGTTAATTCCAGTTGCTCGACTGCTTTTTTTATCATTAATTCCCATCTTTTACAAATTTCAGTCTGATTTTTAAAGCAATCGATTTTGAGATTCTAATTAAATTTGTTTGTGGAAAAAGGAAAAATTGTAAATCTGTATTTGTTAAGCTTAAAATTAAAAATCCCAAGTGTTTATTTGTTGCTATGTTAATGAAGGATCAAGCATTAGAGGGAGTCTGAGCATTAATAAATTCATTTGTTACTATATGTAATGAAGAACTGAATAACCTTAAATGGGCATAAATTCAATTCCAGTATGGGCAGAGAAAATGTCCATGAGGTATAAGTATGGTGACTTCGTCAAATATAATGACAATACCTTAGTAATTATGACCAACATGCACAAAAATGATACTCCTCTTATTTGTTCAAATTTTTCATTTATATTTTCTCTAACAACCGCTTGCATTTGAACCAACCTAACTGAAAATTTTGAATATGTGTATGAAGGAAAACAAATATATCAAATCTGTCCCAACTCTCAAGCCCACGTTAGAGCTGATCAATTTCAGTAATGAAAAATTATTGCAAAATATAGTAAAAATATTGTAATTAATCTACAGTAACAGTTTTACAGGCATTTCTTTCACTCTTTCTGCTTTAAATTACTGCAACTGTTTGAACATCCAACATATTTTTCATATTATAGGTTAAAAACGTTGCAAATATGTTGCCCTAAAAATAAAAAAATTAACAATTTTATACCCACTTGCTAAAAATATGTTATAATAAATGCATTGTGTGACGGTGGTTGATTCCAATATAAAAAGTCTCATAACCTAAAAAACTCTCTCTTTTTTTTTTTTCTCTTGCGCTCTCTGAGTTCCATAGCCGCCAAATTGTTAACCTAATTTTGGGGCTGCCGTCACTTCATTTTCTGGCGGCAGTCCCTCACCTTTTTTCTTCTATTTCTTTAATAATTTTCAGATCAGTACAGATCTGAATTTTTAATTTTATTCGTTGTTTTTTTTTTGTGTTTTTGAGTGTGTTATTTGTTTTAATAAATTCATATTTGGATTTTTTTTTGTGTTTTTCTTTCGTTTTTGGATTATTGTGTTAGATCTGAAACCCTTTGTTTTTTGTTTCTGTGTTTTTGGTTTCAATAAATACAGATCTGTATAGATCTGATTTAGTTTTTATTTATTTTTTATTTTTTTGTTTTTATAACCTCAGATCTAAATTTTCTGTGTTTTTATTTCGAGTTTGTTTTTTATCAAATCTGAAATTTTTATTTAGATATAGTTTTTTAATTAAAATTGAGTGCAATTTAAATTTTTTTTATAAAAGTTTGTTCTCCAAATTTGGAGGTTGTGGTCTTCCTTCATGGAAGTTGGATTGTCTTCCGTTATGGAAGTTTGATAGTCTTCTTTTATGGAAGTTTTCCTTTGAACAACAGATGGACGGAGTTTCCTGCTGATAGTCAGATTGCACACCGCATGTTACCATTATCCACTGTTCTTGTCGAAGAAGTTCAGAGATATAATCCAGTAACTTCATTTATTTCATACATCTTATGTTCTTTTAACTTTCATAAGTTTATCTGTTATTTTTAATTATTTTAATAAAAGTTTAATTTGCATTAAAAAAAAAAAAAATTGGAGCAAAACTCTGCTTTGCCTCTGTCAAAAAGAAAAAAATTAATTCTTTACAACAGTTTAATTTCTCCAACTATATGTATAAAATTATAGTAGTTAATTAATACGATAATTTTTTTTTCTTTCCTTAAAATTTAGTTCTTTACAACAGTTTAATTTCTCCAACTATGTACAAAATTTTTGTTAATTAATACGATAAGCATTAATAAGAAATAACTCGATTGATTTGTAAATACATTCATACAACTAATTGCGAAGACCATTATTTTACATAAGATTAACTTGATTTACAGATAAATTCATATATCGAACTTGAAGAAGTCATTTTTCAACTATGTATGGAAAATAAAAAAGTATTTTTCAAATTAATTAAGCTAGTTGCCTTTTTTTTTTTTTTTATTATTACAGTTATTATGGAAAAAGGGGGAGACATAGCCATGTTGGTAAGTATGGAAACAAAACCATTAATGAAAGGCAACAGACAGGCTGGATTCTCTGTTCGAGCTCATCGGGTTCATGCGGCATCCAAGGTTACAAACTCATCAGCTGCTAATGGAATATTTTTTATTTTTTTTTTATTTAATCACTATAAGTTTCAGTGGATGTTTAGCTGTAAAATTTTTCTCCCACAAGTATTTTTTATTTGGCTTTGAATACTATTATTAATATTATAGTGTGTGTATATAGTATATATTTTTTGCATTAATTACCTAAAAGCTTTGACTAGAATGTGGTGCCTCTCACATATAATTAACTCCTTATGTATATAATTTTTGCATCTATAGTACAGATCCGAAACTTATTAAATCAAAAATTTCTAAATAGGACCAATCAATAATGAACTACGTGCGGAATTTACGACAATTAGGAGACTGGTTAAAAGTAAAAAATTGAAAGCAATGTTAAAACATACTGATAACAATAACAGTAAACTGGTCGATTATTAATTATTTATAGTTAAAGAAGCAGTTGAATTGTTTTGGTAAAAAAAAATGGAGGTACTAGCTGTATGAATCATTTGGTCAAATTAAGATTATTGTTCTAACCATGTGAATTAAAGTGTAATTAGTCATCTTCGAATATTGAAGAATTTATGGTCATAGATGTGGTTTTGATTCCCAAATTAAAACACCATTAAAATTATAAAGGAAAACACTCTTTTTGTATTAGGCAATCAAATATGTATTTATTTATTTTGGGTATTGAATCTAAATGATGTCATGTATATGTGGTCAAGGAAGCAAAAAGGAACATGTCACAGTTGTTGCTGGTTTATCTGTGAGCAAAGGCCATCTAATGCGAGGCTGTGTGCCATTTTCTATATATTTGCTAAAGTATATATCCAGACATTAGACATCCTTAGATATGTGTCAATAATTTTGATGTTTTATTTCTCTTGCATTAATTGGAAATTGTATAAACTATCACCACCAAAGCTGTCTGTCACCACAATACATGTTATAAAAGTCGAAAGAATAATAAAAAAAGATAGCGGAAGAAGAAAATCAAATATGCACACCTTTCTCATATTAAATTACTACTGAAACTTATCAACGAATTTAAATAGTAATTTATTGATCAGTGATTATGTTTCATATATGTATATATTATTGAGAGATCAAACCAACCACGGTTAAGTTTTACTATTTTGAAATTATCAAATGTTAGCCCGTATGCTATATAAAAGAAGTTGCAATTCTCTATTTTTTTTTTTATAAAAAAATTATAATTTATAATATATTAAATAATTGGAAATTCACGGCCCAGCTGGCACAAAATCAGTACTATTAGCCAAAACTTATTGGTAAAATTTCAATTCAAATTCGAGCTAAAAAATATTTTATGGATTTCTTTTTATAACAAACTTTTTTTTTTCAATTTTCAATTGAAGAGTTGTACGTATATCAAAATTGATATGTATCGATTTAATACATACAATTAAATTTATAAAATTCTGGTGAAATTTAACTATTACGAATTTGTTGAAACTTATTCAATACCTAACTATAAAATTGTTAAAATCATAATAAATACAAAAATCATTTGTAGTTTAATAAGTTGAAAATTTAATTATTTTCTTCATTGACTAAATTAATGATGTAATTATGAAAAAAATAAATAATAAAGACATGAAATTAGCCAAGTATGCGTCAACAAATACAGCTACAAACCCTAAATTATTAGATTAAAGGAATCTACGAAAGATTTTCACTAATTAGAGTCAAAGATCTAACGTATTAATAACAAGTTGTAAAACAAAAAGGTTTAACTAAACATTAATACTATTGCAATTTTAGAACATATATAGATTAAAAATTAGAGTAGACATCAATTGCCTAAAAGCCATTCGTGCACCTATGAGAATTTTTGGGTTTTTTTTTTTTAGTTTGGTGTGAAATTGGAAAAAATTAGGGAGAGTGGTGCTACAGGAAAAGTAATTGGAAAAGTGGTGTGCCGGAAAACGGCACACATTATTGACGTTTTCTGAAATAGAGGGGTCTACGCAGAAAATGAGCAAAGTTGCCAGAAAACGGCACCCATTGTTGCCGTTTTCTAGCAAAAGGATTTTTTTTTTTTTTATTTTTCAAGGCGCAAAACGGCACCGTTTTGCGCCTGGAGAGTTGGGAGCCAGAAAACGGCACCATAGAGTGCCGTTTTCTGACGTAAGAGGACTAAGGCAGGCCAGGGCAGTCAGAAAATGGCACACTTATGTTTTCTGACTGCCCTGGCCCGCCTTAGTCCTCTTACGTCAGAAAACGGCACTCTATGGTGCCGTTTTCTGGCGCCCAACTCTCCAGGCGCAAAACGGTGCCGTTTTGCACCTTGAAAAAAAAAAAAAAAAAAATCCTTTTGCCAGAAAACGGCACCCATTGGTGCCGTTTTCTGGCAACTTTGCTCCTTTTTTGCGTGGGCCCCTCTATTTCAGAAAACGTCAATAATGTGTGCCGTTTTTCGGCATACCACTTTTCCAATTACTTTTCCTGTAGCACCATTCTCCCTAATTTTTTCCAATTTCACACCAAACTAAAAAAAAAAACCCAAAAATTCTCATATTGCTGGTCTGAATTACGTTTTGAAAATGTGAGCGGAAAATACTTTTCTACACCGGTATAATGTACCTAGCCATTGATATATTAACATTTAAGAAAATAATTATTTTTGTAACTTTCTTGTTTAAATGTCGATATATAATTAGATTGATACATTATGTACATAAAATGCACGTGCGTGCCCTCTCCCCCACACACAAACATATATATATATATATATATAACTTGAAATTCACCATCAGACACGTTATGTGGTTTGCGTCTATCGGGAATGTAGGGCATTGTAAGTGGACGCATTTTGCATTAATCTTCTTATAAATTGCTGTGTATTAGTAATTAATATATAGTTTATTAAGCATCTTTATTATAATTAAATACAATCCATGTGCCTTGTGTATAGTTTAAGTTATATTACTTATTATTTTGGGGAGATATAATGCAATGTTAACGATAATATACAATATGGAAGTAAGCTCGTGAATCTAGGTTTTTGATAGGATGACGATAGCTAAACATCTATTTAACTAGCTAGGTTATTAGTGCTTTTCTAATTCTTTTTAATCTTCTTTATTCATTTAATTATATGCAAGTGGCGAATTCATAGTTGGAAGGATAAATGATTATTTAAATTTCTATCCATCCTCACGGGAGCAAAATGTAACGACAAAATATTTATATAGGACATCTAATATTAACTTAATTATATTTACAAAATCATGCATGTTTTTGACATTAGCTACTTAGGCTGTCGTAATACCATCAATGTGTCTTCGTTTTTTCTTAATTTTCTTGTGATTATATAAGCCGCCTAGATTTATTAAAGTTGAATCCCGTGAGTGTAAAAAGTATAATAAGTTTGATCCTTTTGAAATTATTAGCAAAATTTTGTGAAGTTAAACTTCTTTTATTAAATACTTATTTACTCCATCCCATCTTAACTTAACTGATCAATTTCATCTTAATGTAAATTATTAAAAAATTTTAATTTTATAAAAATGCATTAGCAAACTGATCTTTCATAATTCCAAACACTTTATTTAATTTTTATTTGATCAAAACTAAATTTATGATTACTTTATTGAATGCAGTAGTGTATATATAAATGTGGACATGTGTATTTTTTCTCAAATTCCTAAAAAAAACCTTGAAATACGACAAAGTAAAATGATAAAATTAATCACTTAAAGTTGAATGGATGAAGTATTATCGTCAAAACATATAATTCACAAATTATCATGCTGAAATATATTAATGTGCGGAAATATATGTACTACTCAATACATCACACTTTAAGTGTTTTTTTTTTTAAAAATTTTAAAGAAAAATTTATATGTTTACCCATATTTATTATGCACCTCTACATTTAATATAAAAATAAATTTTATTTTGATCATGTAAAAATTAAATAGAATATTTAAAATTAAAAAAGGGTAATTTAGTCCATTACTAATACATTCTTATAAAATTAAGACTTTCCAATTATTTTCTTAATTCATATATTAAAGTGAAATTGACCACTTAAAATATAACGGATGAAGTATATATGCATGTATTTTGACCATTATATAAAATGACTCAAACTAGCTAGCTTCCTTATTTAGTATTGTCCTAATTTAGCATCATTATTTATTTAAATACATGTATTAATGTGGGGAAAAAGATTTCAAATGGCAGCTTTCTTCAATTGTGTGGATGTGGTTACATCACATATAATTAGGACAAATTACAATATGTTAATGGCGAAAAAACTATATTATGTAATTAATTCAACATATTTTTACAACACATACGCTCCATAGAAGTGTGATTTGCATGAATTTAAAGCCATAAGTATGGTGAAGTGACACAAATGTTTATTTACAAAATGCTAACAAAGAGAGATGCTAAACTGGGAAATGTGTATGTATACATTATGTGTTTTTTAATCATAATCTGCAAATTCACACAAATTAAATGAAAAGTAGCAAAGGAATGAGGTATTGAAGGTGAGTCGTAGTTATGGAAGAAAATGACACATTGTTTTGATATAAAGTGTATGGACTGAAATTGAAATTCAAAAATGGGCTCAACGTTCACTTACGGGCATTGATAGTGAGTAAACGTAAGACAATGGAAGTACAGCTGTCCTCTTTTACCTCTTCATTACTCACACAGCTGGATTTTGCTACTTATCAACCAAATACCTATTTCACGAGCCCTTGTAGGCTGTAGCAAATATATCCATTCGAATTAAGCCTTGGCGCGTCACCTCACCTGCTTCTTCCTCCACCTAGGATACCCATTACAACCCTTTTGCCCATAGGCTGACCTCCAGCTGGAACTGTGCTCACTTCCCAATAAACTTCATTAATAAATAATTTTCATTGCTTAGATTCCAGCCTGTCTCTTTAACGTCTATCCGCTTCAATTTTTTCTCTTTTCTACCCCTTCTAGCAGCTATTTTCTCATCATCAAGGTGATGGTTTTTTCGTCAATGGATTTATTCTGCAAACTGTGACTAAGCTGTAATAATGTGATCCTTTTTATTTAGGAGGTATGGGTTCGGGCAATGTTTGTATCTCACGCTCCAGTTTATTACGAGAGCTTTGGGTAAACTGTGGGGGATGCGAGTGGGATAGTTTGTGATGTTTTGAATTAAAAACGCGCTTCATGGGTTTCTTTTTCTTTTTCTTTCAGGCCAAGTTCTAAGAGTAACTCGAAAATGGCGAAACCCTTTTTTCTTTTCCTTTTCTTTTGTCTCTTTCTAGGCAGGTTCAGGTTCTCTTTACTTTCTTTTCCTTTCACTAATTAATCCCATTTTTTCTTTTTAAATTTAGAAAAATATTATTCAAAATAAAACCCAAGTGAGAAAAATCCATCTCCTTGCACCTATATAAATAGCACCCACTTCTATTCGTCTTCATATCCCTCACAGAAACGCAAGCTTTCTACTCTTCTTATTCTTCTCTCCTTTTCCGGGTATTAAAAAAATGGCTTCTTTTGTTGCTCATTGTGTTTTAAAACTATTTCTAATAATCTCTGTCTTCGAAATCTCATCTAGTGCTAGGATACTGAATGAGCTAGTTCAAGATCAGTCTCAGCTATTGAGTTACCACAATGGCCCTCTTCTTTCTGGAAAAATTTCTGTGAATCTTATCTGGTATGGCAAATTCAAGCCATCCCAGAAAGCTATTATCTCCGATTTCATTACTTCATTATCATCTCCGTCAACCCAGAACACCCAACCATCAGTATCTTCCTGGTGGAAAACAACTGAAAAATACTACCACATCAACTCCAGAAAGGCCACACTTTCCCTAACTTTGGGCAAACAAATTAATGATGAGACATACTCTCTGGGAAAATCTCTTTCCAACAAACAGATTATCCAATTGGCCTCAAAGGGTGATCAAATGGATGCTATTAATGTTGTACTAACATCATCTGATGTTGCTGTTGATGGGTTCTGTATGAACAGATGTGGGACTCACGGGTCTGCTTCAAGTTCCAAAATTGGTCAAATTAAGGGTAAGAACTACAAATTTGCCTACATTTGGGTGGGTAACTCTGAGACTCAGTGCCCAGGTTACTGCGCCTGGCCATTCCACCAGCCAGTTTATGGACCACAGAGCACACCATTGGTTGCGCCAAACAACGATGTGGGTGTTGATGGTATGGTGATCAATTTGGGTAGCCTTTTGGCTGGAACAGCCACAAACCCATTCGGAAATGGGTACTTTCAGGGTCCAAAGGAGGCTCCTTTGGAAGCTGCATCGGCTTGCACTGGGGTTTATGGGAAAGGGGCTTATCCTGGCTATGCCGGTAATTTGCTTGTGGATTCTGCTACTGGTGCTAGCTACAATGCGCATGGTGATAATGGCAGGAAATACTTGCTTCCTGCTTTATATGATCCTTCCACATCTTCCTGTTCAACTTTGGTCTAAGAATTAATTAGTAGGATTTAAATGTTATGTTTAGATTATTGTTAATTAGCGGAGTTAATGTATACGCCTACATACATAGATGCAGAGAAAAAAAATAGAGGTTGTAATTTATTCATTTGTTAATTTATTTTTGGGCTTATGCGATTAATAATAGAAAAGCAAACTACTTTGGTTTGCTTTTTCATTGAAAAAGAATCTCTCTAAGATTTACAGCTTTACTTTGTTTAAAAGATGGGCTTTTGGTGACATGTGACGGCTAAATTTCATTTGTGTTTTCAAGCAGAGTAGGTACGAACTCGCAGACCATCACTGGGCTAATTCGATTAATTAATTGACAAAATGAAATGGAACGTTAGCTTATCTTGTTTTAATAATCATTTACTTGTCCAATACAAATTCGCGGTAGTAATATTTTGTTGTAGAACTGATAGAGCAAATTTTAGTTGCCACTTCCTGAGATATTTTTTTTCCCCAATAGAAGACGGTGGGTGTGACGCAGGACTAGTGTTTGTAAAATTGTAATAAAATCTTTTTGTTTAATTTCATGTCTTTGCAATTCAAGTTTCTTTGAAAAATCTTTTTGTTTAATTTCATGTCTACTGTTTAAACTCTCAAAAGAGTGTTAATTATTAAGCACAAGAAAATAATCAATACGGGACAACCAAATGGATAATTTTCTGTTGGAGGAGGACATGGCAACGAACTAATAACAAATCCCAAATTATGATTTTGCATAATTAAGATTAGGCCAAGAATGTTCCAGACCATTCTAACCTGATTTTTCCGTCATAGTGTTTCGAGTATTCTAAGGATTTTTGTATAGCATGTTGAAGCTTATGAGTCATAGTTAATGGCTAAAATTATGTGATACAGATTATATTTAGCATTCGTTACAAAACAAAAAATAGGATTCACTATTTTCCTCCCATACCCATATAAATCTCATTCCCTACTTAAGTAATTGGCCTTTTTTTAGCACTTTATATATAAATCTACATTCCACCATTTTTCATGCAACTCCAAACATATCCTTTTGTTGAACAATGGCCAATTTGGTTTACTCCCACGTTATCATCTCTGTTTTCCTGCTAGTTTCTTATGTCGATCTAAGCTCAGCAGCAAGGGCGACCAACAAAACAACCCTAATCCCTGAGATTAAAAAAGCTTTGGTTTTCCAATACCATAATGGCCAACTTCTTAATGGAAATATAAGAATCAACCTAATTTGGTACGGACAATTCAGCTCTTCTAAAAAATCAATTGTCACAGATTTCATTAACTCCCTTAATACACCTGCAAAAACTAGACCAGATCAACCAGATGTGAAGACATGGTGGGACAAAATAAATAAATATTATGACCAGAATCTTAAAGTAGCCAAAAAAGCATACGACCTCACCCTGTCTTTAGGAAGCCAAATCGATGATGAAAATTGTTCATTAGGCCAAAAACTCACAAATGCCCAAATTGTGCAATTGGCTTCAAAGGGTGACCAAAAAGATTCAATCAATGTAGTTTTGACATCAAAAGATGTTTCTGTTGATGGGTTTTGCTCAAAATGTGGGATGCATTCGTCTTCAATGGGTTCACAGAAACTTAAGAATGGTATGTACTCAAAATTTGCATACATTTGGGTGGGAAATTCAGAGAGTCAGTGTCCAGATAAATGTGCTTGGCCATTCCACAAGGTGAATTCTGGAACCCAAGCACAACCTATTGCTACGCCCAATAATGATTTGGGGGTTGATGGTATGATTATCCATTTGGGAAACCAATTGGCAGGAACAGCAACAAACCCATTTGGAGATGGGTTTTTTCAGGGGCGAAAGGAGGCTCCTCTGGAGGCCGCATCGGCCTGTGAAGGGATATTTGCGAGAGGAGCTTATTCTGGGTATCCTGGGAATCTGTTGGTAGATGGTAAAACAGCTGCAAGCTACAATGCTCAAGGTGTTAATGGCCGCAAGTACTTGCTTACTGCCATATTTGACCCCAAAACCCAATTTTGCTCTACTCTCATCTGAGATTTATACCCCATTCATCTCGTCAATTCACAATTTTTATGATTCTGGAGTTTGCATACAAATCCACTTGGCCTATTTCAATATAACAAATTGAGATTCAAATTTATAGTATTTTCTTCAATCCAATTTTTTCCTACCTATAAAGGAAATTAAACTGAATTGATTAGGTAGGTTAATTTAGGATATTCAACTTCATTCATCTGTTTATATAGGATTTGGGTAGTATTAGACCGTAAATTTAGCTTTCTGAGTAATGCTACCCGAAAATAATTCCATATATATTTTTTTTTTAATTTGTGGCATTAAATTTAATATACGTAATATTTATAATTAATTCATAATTACTTATTTTATAGTAATGGAATGGCTAGTGTTTATTATTGATATAATACTAAATGAATCTAGAATGAGAACAAGTAGTTTAATATTAAATTGATTAAGGGATGGGTAGGGAACTTTTTCGGATTTTTTATCCACGAAATGCTATTATTCTTGATATAACTTCCATCGATGATTGGAACGAATCAAAGAACAAAGCAGGGCATTGCTTGGATGCCTAGGGAAAGATTATGCTGGCCAAAGAAATTCAGAGGGATGGGATTCAGATCACTTCACGACTTTAATCTTGCTTTACTGAGAAAGCAATTTTGGCGTTTATTATCAGATGAGACTTCTCTGATGGCTCGCGTTCTTAAAGCAAGATACTATCCAAAGAAAACTTTTCTCGAGGCTGATATAGGTGGAAATCCAAGTTACATTTGGCGTAGTATCATGGCTGCTCCTCCTTTAATTCGTGGTGGGTGCAGGTGGCGGGTGAGTAATGGCAGAAAAACCAACGCTTTTAAGGATCCTTGGCTCCCAGATTCTGTGAACCCTTATTAACCATCGATATTGGGGAAGAATTTAGAAAATCTTCGTGTCTCTGATTTGATTTTGACAGGGGAAAGGTACTAGAATATGCCTTTAATTCGTGACTTATTCAATGATAGGTATTACAATCTTATCTTGCGAATTCCTTTAATCATGAATGATGTTGATGATATCTGGCACTTGAGTTTAGATAAAACAGCTGGAAGCTATACTGTAAAGAGCGCCTACAAACATGTGCACCAAGTTCCAGTCAATTTTTGGTATACTCTGAAACAAAGTTGCTAGAAAAAGATTCTAAAGTCTGCAAGTTCCACCTAGGATGAAAAATCTGATATGGAGAGCAATCAACTCTTGTATTGAAATCGTTGCAGCTAGCGAAGGTATGGAAACTGATCTTTTGTGCCCAAACTCTGGTTGTGCTGCTGAATCTATGTTTCATCTCTTGGTTCAATGTTTTTGGGCTAGAGATATTTGGCAGTGATCAAGTGTTGGATCTTTGGGAAGTAACTTTGCAGATTTCAAAGAATGGTTTTCTTTTGTGATTATTAATATGTCGCCAGAAAATTGTGCTAAGGCTATCTCTTTTTGTTGGGGTATTTGGAAGACAAGAAATAATAAAATATGGCAAAGTATGCATCATTCTCCCACTGCTATTCTCCATATGGCATTGAATGTGTTACAATCCTGGAAGTCAGCTAAGCTCAACCCGTGTTCAAGGTCTTTGAATTCTAGTTTGTCTGTTGATGTTTGGCAGCCTCCAACTCAGGGTGCGATAAAGATAAATACTGATGCTTCAATTTTCCAAGAGCAAAATTTTGTGAGTCCCAATTATATGATCTAGAGGGGGGTGAATAGATCATTTCATTTGTTTTTCGTAGTCTGGATGTGTTAGAACACAAACAATTGATATGCAAATTTTTATCATTATAATAAATTTATTTTATGCAAATTTACTTCATGTAATTTTTTATTATCATTCATGTTTAAAACAACACCTATGAACGAAATTATTGATGAGAAGAAATCAGACTTTCATGGGATAGATTAATTTAGAAAAATCTAGTTTATCTCGTTTTTCTAGAACACAGGCAATTTTTAAGACTCTGTTCTGTAGAATACAGAATAGGTAAGAACAGTTAATTTCAGCATAATTTATAAAGCACAAAATAAAAGGAGATTAAGGGATAGAGAAGTTTAACACCGCTATTTATAGAGGTTCGGCCATTGCCTACATCCTCTCCTTAAGACAATTTGTCTTAAGAGTTTCTCTCTTTCTATAGTGACTCTATTTACGGGCAAGAGTCAAAAGCCTGTTACAAAATAGCTATCCCAAATTTTTCTTCCCAAGTGAAAACTTTAAAATACTTAATCATTTTTGCAAAGTAAAATGATCAAAACACTTAGCCCTTTTTCCCAAGTAAAAGAACCTAAACACTTGCTAGTTTATTTTCCTAGGTCCTAGCAACCTAACCTCACCATATTATCTCACAAATTAAAAAACCTCACTTAACATGATTACAATTGAAGCTATAATCATATTTGAGGAGATGTGATCATGAATGCACATGAAGGAATGAAAAACTTACAAGATAAAACACAATTTTAGAACAGAAAATCATTTTTCACTCACTTGATAAAACACACCAACACAATTCCTTTTTATAGCTGAAAATTGTAGTTGTTAGGTGTGAACATAATTTAAAAATGTTTCTATGATTGAAGAGATCTGATTTGAGAGTGATTTCTTCTGATTTTATGCTTCTTTGAGTAAGAAGAATCAGATTTAAAATGAAAGACTTCCTTTTCATTTTCAAAAGCTTTAATTGTGGATTTTTATCTTTTTAGGAAAGAGATAATTTTGTTTTGTTGGCTCAAAAAGCTAATTTATAGGTTTTGATGCATTAACAAAACATTTGCAATTGACAAAATTGGATTTCTTTCTAGAATTTATATTGCAGGCCCAAAGTTCAAGTGCTGATGCAGAGTGTTCTACCAAGTACAGAACAAACGTGTTCGTGTTCTACATCCGTCAGAACAGACCTGCAGTCCTAAAGGTTTATTAGGAAATAAACTTTGTAAAATCATCTTTGAGGTTCCCACACACTCACAACACGTCTATTGCATTATTATCTGCATAAAATATATTTTTAAATCACATGATTACCTAAAACAAAATTATCTCTTTCCTAAAAAGATAAAAATCCACAATTAAAGCTTTTGAAAATGGAAAGGAAGTCTTTCATTTTAAATCTGATTCTTCTTACTCAAACTCTCAAATCAGATCTCTTCAATCATAGAAACATTTTTGAAATTATGTTCACACCTAACAACTACAATTTTCAGCTATAAAAAGGAGTTGTGTTGGTGTGTTTTATCAAGTGAGTGAAAAACGTTTTTGTTCTAATTGGGTTTTATCTTATAAGTTTTTCATTCCTTCATGTGCATTCACGATCACATCTCCTCAATATGATTATAGTTTTTATATTGTAATCATGTTAGTGAGGCTTATCAAATTTGTGAGATAATATGGTAAGGTTAGGTTGCTAGAACCTAGAAAAATAAACTAGCAAGTGTTTAGGTTCTTTTACTTGGGAAAAAGGGCTAAGTGTTTTGATCATTTTACTTGGGAAAAATGATTAAGTATTTTTAGAGTTTTCACTTGGGAAGAAAAACTTGGGGTAGCTACATGTAACAGGCTTTTGACTCTTGCCCGTAAATAGAGTCACAATAGAAAGAGAGAAACTCTTAAGACGCATTGTCTTAAGGAGAGGATGTAGGCAAATGCCGAACCTCTATAAATCGCGGTGTTAAATTCTCTATCCCTTACTCTCTTTTTATTTTGTGCTCTATAATTTTTATGTTAAAATTAGTTGTTCTGTATCTGTTCTGTGTTCTATAGAACAGAGTCAGAAAATTACCTCTGTTCTGAAAAACGGGATGAAATTGATTTTTCTAAATTAATCTATCCAATAAAAGTCTGATTTTTTGCCACTAATAATTTCGTCCATATGTGTAGTTTTTAATGGTAAAGGATAATTAAAAAATTATTTAAAGTAAATTGCATGAAATGGATTTATTATGATGATGGTATTTTGCTTATAAACTGTATGTGTTCTAATCTGTCCAGATCACGAAAAAATTATGAAATGATCTATTCACCCCCCCTCTAGATCATATATTTGGGACTTACATTTGGTATCAGAGCAGGTCTCTTTATTTACAGGTCTAACAACCTAGAGAGATCCAAAGATGGCTGGAACAAATTGCATGAACACAACTTTTGCTGAAGGACAATCATCAACAAATCATCCTCAATTTTGCAGATATAACTTTTCATTTTGGAAAGTAAGAATGAGGCACTTCATTCAAATACAAGACATGGGAAGCAGGAGGATGGTGACCAACGAATTCAAACCACCAACCAAAATCGAGAATGGCACTGAAATTCTTAAGGGACAAAATGAGTATTTTGAAACTGATATTTTAAATATCTAAAGAAATTTAATAGCTATGAGTTTACTGTATTGTGCTTTGGAAGCTAATGAGTTTAATTGAGTTTCAGCTTGTGACACTGGCAAGGAGATTTGGGATAAATTAGTAGCAACCTATGAAGGAACTAATCAAGTCAAAGATTCTCATTTGCATGTGTTAATGTATGATTATGAATCTTTTAAAATGAAATCTAATATTTCTGAAATGAGCTACAGGTTTATCAATATTACAAGTTCCATGAAAGGACTTGGAAAGACTATAAAGTCAGGAGAAAGAAAAGAAGCAAAAAGGAGTTGCTCTAGCTAATGATTCTAGTGAAAATTCTTCTAATGAAGACTTGCTATGATCTCTGAAAAATTTCAGAGGGTCTATAGAAAAGGAATGATACATGAAAGATCTCAGAAGATCATCTCCTGAAAAAGAAAGACAAAAAGCTCAAGAAGAAAGCAATGGTGGCAAAGTGGAGCAAAATTGATAATTCCAACGAAGATTCAGAATCAGATCAGAACCCAGAATATACCGATCTGATGAGGAAGCAAAACACGGCACTGATCTTAATCATGGGAAATCTAAAAGTGAAGTAAGTGAATCTGATTCAAATCTAAAAGAATTGAGTAAAATTTTTGAGGAACTCTATATAAAATATGATAAGATAAAGAAAAAGAATTTTGATGTTTTGATTGCTTATCATACATTAAATGAAGATCATGAAAGTTTGATAGAGTCACATGATAATCTAAAAAGGAATTATTAAAATATTCTCAAAGAAGAACGTAAAAAAATATCTAAAGTTGCTTGAGGATTGGAATGAACTGGAAAATAAGATTACTATTAAAATATGTGATTGTGTGAAGCTTGAAATGAAATTTGCTGATTTAAATATTGGTATTAAGAGATTTATTCAAGGTTGTGATAAAAGATGAAAATAGTTTAATTGATCATTCATTTGCATCTTTACCTAAAGTTTATTGTATTTTTTTTTGTGGTGAAAATGAGCACATTGCAAGGAACTATTTTTAAAAGAAAAATGGAAAAGAAAAGAACAATGAAGCTAGAAATAAAATATTTAATGCAAAAACTAACCCCAAGGACCCAAGATAAAGTGGGTACCTAAGAATTATCTTGCAGGTTTGTCTAAAGAGCAACAAGAACAACAAATATTATCTTGATAATGGTTGCTCAAGAAATGAGAAGAAGTTTGCTGAACTCTTTATCAAAGATGGAGGGACTGTTAGTTTTGATGACAAAAATAAAGGCAAAATAATTGGAGTTGGAAACATTGGATCCAACCCAACTATTAAGAATGTCTCGGATTGAAATATAATATGCTCAGTATAAGCCAATTATGCATAGAAGAAGGTTGCAAAAGTTGAAGATATCGAATCAGGAGATGGCACAAATCATGTTAAAGGAAAGTAATCTGCCAAAATATTTTTGGGTTGAAGTTGTAAGCATATCAAACTATATTATCAACAGAGTTTTAATTAGAGTTATTCTAAATAAAAACTCTATATGAGTTGTGGAAAAGAAGGAAGCCAAGCATCAGTTATTTCCATACATGTGGCTGTAACAAAAATGAAGAAATTCAGAGGAAGCTTAAGATGACAACAACTGGATTCTTGCAATGCAAGAAGAATTAAGTCAATTTGAAAGAAATAAGAAACAAGCTGGATGAACAATGAAATATGATAAGAGATAAAGTAAGTCTTGTGGCTCAAAACTACAATCAAGAAAAAGGTACTGATTTTGATTAAGCATTTGCACATGTTGCATGTTTAGAAGCTATTTATATATTGTGTATTGCATGTTTTAAGAAAATTAAGTTTTATCAAATGGATATTAAAAGTGCATTTCTAAATGGAAATTTAAATGGAAAGTTTATGCAGGACTATTTTGAAAATCCAGATTATCCAAATCATGTTTTTAAATTAATAAAAGCCTTACATTATTTAAAACAGGTTATTAGAGTTTGATATGATTTTCTTAATAGAACATGGTTTTTCAAAGGATAAAATTGATAAAACTTTGGTTATAAAGCATAAAAGAACTTATATTATGCTTGTGCAAGTTTATATGAATGATATTGTGTTTGGGGTTGCTAACATCTCTATGTGCAAGGAATTAAAAATTCAATAAAGATCTGAGATGGGTATGATGGGAGAATTAATTTTTTTCTTGGGACTACAAATAAATCAAAACAAGGATGGAATCCTTTTTATTTAGTGATTCACTCAGAGAAAAAAAAAATTGAGATCAGACACCATTTCGTGAGGGATATTGTTCAAAGAGAAAATATGCTTTGTATCCCAACAGAATGCCAACTTGCTGATATAATTGTTAAACCATTAAAAGAAGAAAAATTTTACAAGATAAGAAGAGAATCAGGTACAAATATATTAGAAAATTCATTCTAAAGGTAATCATATTCTCTATTTAATTTATCTTGTATTTAAATATATTTGGCATGCTCTAATTATTTTTCTGTATTGTGTTTTATGGTACATATTTTAAATTGAGTTGCAGACAACTTACGTGCTCTATTTATCTTTAAAAGTGTCAGTTATGGAGTTTCTTCTTTATTATATTTTAACTTTCACTTTAATGGACATTGTTTTTAAGGGAGTTTATCTTTTATTTTATCATATATATTGGTGCATATGTTTTTCGGTTCAAAAGAAAAAGCTTGCTTTTAAAATTTTGGTCAATTTCACATTTTTTAAACTTTCCACTTTTGATATTTTGATTTCTAAAAGAATAAACTTTTGTCTTTTATATATAAGGGAATATTTTCAATTTTTTTAAAAGAAAGGAAGTTAATATCTTTTGTTTTGGTTAATCTTTCTCTTTCTAAATAACTTCTCACTTTTAAAAGAAAAATTTGTCTTTATTCTAATCTCGGTTTTCTATGTTTATAAGGTTAAAAATCATATTTTTACTATCTTCTTCTCCAAACCAATTCTCTACTAACTCCATTCCTCTCTTTTAAAATCTCAAGAGTGAAAATCGCCAAGCCAACAATATTGGCCCTAAAAAGATCAAAATTCTCAACTCCTCTCTCTTGCCCAATCATAGTTTTGTTTCAATTTTGAATTTTTCAGTAAAGAAAAAGCGTAATTTGTCGGTTTGCTGATTATGCGGCTTAGATTCCATCATTTGATGAGTCGGGTCGATTGTCGGGCAACAGAGTATTGGGCTTTACTACTCAGTTGTGTGAATGAAGAAAAGGAGAAATTGTAGCAACCCAAATAAATGTCGATACTGAAAGTGAAAGAAATTCGTAAGTTCTCATCCCAAAATCAGCAGATTGGGCATAACTGAAAGCAATAAAAAGATCAGTGGCAGATTGATTAGAAAGAATTCAATGGCAAGGTATTTTTATGATTCTGCTATTTATCCTTCTCTGTTAAAAGACTTCTTTAGAACTAAGATGATAAATATTCTTGGATACTTTGAAATGGGATTGAAGTGCTGATAATATTTTTGATTTATTATTTTGCTATTTTTGTGATATGTCTTGATCATTTTGAGTGGTTGGTTTTGGTTAATCTCTTACTTACAGATCATCAACTCTTTTTGTGATGAACAAATAAAAATAAAAAAAAGGGAGAAGAATGATTATCTTTGTGCTGCTGATTTATTTTGATCATGTGATATATTATTTATTACTTTGATCATGTGCTGATATATTGCAGCTGATATTTAAAAAAAAAAAAAGGAGTTGATACTTTAATTTGTTGCAGCATTTGTTTCTTAAAATGTGTTTTGATTATTTGGATTGAAAGTGCATGCAAAATTTTTTGAACTGAATATTATGCAGGTAAAAAAAAAAAAATTGGGAATTGATGCAAAATTGATTTGTGCAAAGTTATGATGATATTACATACTTGATTGATTTTAATTGTGAAATATTCATTTGATTATGCAGAGTTGTGATAATATTTTAATTTATGCAACATTAAGTTTATGAAATTAAATGTGCAGATGTGGAAGAATTGATATATACAGAGTTGTGATATTTTAAATATATTGCAAAATGTGTATATGCAGAATTTTGGTTGTGCAATTGTGCAGAATTTTTATGATATATATACAGAATTTTTGTGTGAAGAATTGTGTGTGAATATTGACATTATGCTGCAGATTTTTGATTTTAATGCAAAATATATGTTATGCAGATTTGTTAATATGCAGCAAAAATAAATATATGCATATATGATTATAATATTATGAAAACAAATGTGCTTGATTTGTACAAAATATTGCAGAACTGATTTGAAGTGTGCAAATTTAAGTTTTTAATTGAGCAGCAAATTGAATTATGCAGTAGACTTGATTTTTGCATGTTGAGCTGAAAGATATTGAGATTATACAAAATTACTTTTGTGCAAGCTGATATTATGCATAATTAATAATATGAATTGCTTCTTTGATTTTGCTTAATCTTGAATATTTAGTTAGAATGCTTATCTGATTTTGATTTCTTTGAAGCAAAATATTTTGATTATTTTACATAATTGATGATCATTTAGTTTTGTGTGATCTTGTGTGGTTGATTGTTGATATGCTTGAAGATGTTTGATTTATGTTTATGCAAGCTAAATTGTGAAAATGATGACATTATGCATGTTGAATTAAACATATGCTTAATTTGTGAGAATGCTTGATTTTTATTATCTTGCTGAATTGATTTAAATTGTGCAAAATGCTATTAATTTTGAATTATGCATCATATTGATTTGATCTTGTGAAATATTCATTTTGAATTATACAGCAAATTATCATTGTGCAGAATGAATGAGTTTGCCGTTGATCTTGATTAATATTTTGATCTTGATTCATTTGATCTTGATTAATTAATCATTATTATGCAGCAGACTATCTTAATTTTTTATAATGCAGGTTGAACTAATAAATTGATCATCACTGTAATATATAATTTGCTATGATGTGAAAGTGATCTTGATTATTTGATCTTGATTAATTCTTGATTATTTGATCTTGATTAATTAATTAAATTGTGCAGCAAATTATTAATTATGCAGAAATTGTATGTATTTAAATTGTGCAGCAGATTATTTATTATATACATGCAGAATTTCTTTTGTGCAGAATTGAATGTGTATGCATGTGCAGAAGTGCAGAATTTTTGTGCAGTATTTGTGTTTGTGCAGATGTGCAGAAATTTTGTGCAGTATTTATGCATGTGCAAATTGTGCAGAATTTTATGTATATGCAGAGTATGCAGATTTAGTATAAATAAGTGTGCAGTGTGCATATATTATGCATAATTAAGTGAGCAGATTTTGATGATTATTTTTATGCAGCAGATTTTTAATTCATGCATCAACTTAATTTTAATTGCTATGTAGTTTTTGATCTTAAGAAAGGTAATTATGCAGAACTATAAGTATGAATGATCATTTTATTTTATGAAAATAATTCTGCAAAATTGATTGAGTTGGAGACTTGATCAAATATAGGCAATATATGATATGTGATGTGATTGTTGCAGGATTGAAAAGATATATTCTAATTATTTGATTATGCAGAATGCCCTAAACTTAATTTCTTGATCATGCTTGACTTGATTATAAGAATTGAGAAATAATATATGATTATCTATATTGCAGTATTTTTGACAGGGCTAATAAATCATAATATATGGTATGCAATATAATGTAATCATGCATGTTGATAATTGATCAAAATTATTTTCAAATGCATACATTCAGGGGGAGAATGATAAAATAATTATTTGATCTTGGTCTTGATATTGATTATGCAGATTATCTTGATCAAATAATTTAAATTATGCAGGATGAAATTTGCAGGTTGGACAAAATTTATTTATGCAGAGAATAATTGATTGATAATGCAAAATGACTTGATGCTTAAATTATTTAACTTGATTATTTTTAATCAAATTTTAATTGAGCATGCAAGTATACAGAATAAATGGTTAAGTTGTGCAGATGCAGAATGATTATGTGATCTTGATTATGCATGATTGATAGTAAAAATGTGATTGTTCAGATATATGGAATTGTTGCAGGTTGAAATTTGCTTGAAGAGAAAATGGTAATTGCTGCGATATATAAGTGCAGAATAAATGGATGAAATTTGTTTGTGTAAGATGATTGTTTGATGATGCAGGTTGATTAATAGTGGAAATAATGGATTGATTATGCAGATTTGATGATTATTTGATCTTGATATGCTTGATCTTGATTATGCTGATGTGATGATTAATTGTTCTTGTGAAAGTGACTATGCAAAATTAATTATTTGTGCTTAATAAATGCAAAATGTGCTTAAAATTCAGAAATACATAATGTGATATGAGATTGTTGTGATAAAGTGAAATACATAATGTGTAGAATGAGATTCCTTGATACATGCAGTGAGCTTGAATTTCTAAATATGTGTGATAATAATAAAATGCAAGATTATTAATACATGGCTGATATGCTAATTACCTTATGCAGGAAGTGGTTTATATATGTGATCTATTCTTACACTTTTTGTTGATGACAAAAAGGGGGAGAAGATATACATATCTTATGTGTAGGAGAAGAAACACAATTGTGATATATTGTTGATTTTCATTGCATGAAATTGATATCTGAATATTTATGCTTCATTATTTGATTATCTTCTTGTTTAAATTGTTTTTGAGCATATATTCAGGGGGAGCTTTTAAAATCTTGTTGTTTAACTGTTTTTGAGCATACATATAGGGGGAGCTTGAACTTGAATTGGTGAATGTTTTGTCATCATCAAAAAGGGGGAGAATGTTGGCTCAAAAAGCTAATTTATAGGTTTTGATGCATTAACAAAACATTTGCAATTGACAAAATTGGATTTCTTTCTAGAATTTATATTGCAGGCCCAAAGTTCAAGTGCTGATGCAGAGTGTTCTACCAAGTACAGAACAAACGTGTTCGTGTTCTACATCCGTCAGAACAGACCTGCAGTCCTAAAGGTTTATTAGGAAATAAACTTTGTAAAATCATCTTTGAGGTTCCCACACACTCACAACACGTCTATTGCATTATTATCTGCATAAAATATATTTTTAAATCACATGATTACCTAAAACAAAATTATCTCTTTCCTAAAAAGATAAAAATCCACAATTAAAGCTTTTGAAAATGGAAAGGAAGTCTTTCATTTTAAATCTGATTCTTCTTACTCAAACTCTCAAATCAGATCTCTTCAATCATAGAAACATTTTTGAAATTATGTTCACACCTAACAACTACAATTTTCAGCTATAAAAAGGAGTTGTGTTGGTGTGTTTTATCAAGTGAGTGAAAAACGTTTTTGTTCTAATTGGGTTTTATCTTATAAGTTTTTCATTCCTTCATGTGCATTCACGATCACATCTCCTCAATATGATTATAGTTTTTATATTGTAATCATGTTAGTGAGGCTTATCAAATTTGTGAGATAATATGGTGAGGTTAGGTTGCTAGAACCTAGGAAAATAAACTAGCAAGTGTTTAGGTTCTTTTACTTGGGAAAAAGGGCTAAGTGTTTTGATCATTTTACTTGGGAAAAATGATTAAGTATTTTTAGAGTTTTCACTTGGGAAGAAAAACTTGGGGTAGCTACATGTAACAGGCTTTTGACTCTTGCCCGTAAATAGAGTCACAATAGAAAGAGAGAAACTCTTAAGACGCATTGTCTTAAGGAGAGGATGTAGGCAATGGCCGAACCTCTATAAATCGCGGTGTTAAATTCTCTATCCCTTACTCTCTTTTTATTTTGTGCTCTATAATTTTTATGCTAAAATTAGTTGTTTTGTATCTGTTCTGTGTTCTATAGAACAGAGTCAGAAAATTACCTCTGTTCTGAAAAACGGGATGAAATTGATTTTTCTAAATTAATCTATCCAATAAAAGTCTGATTTTTTGCCACTAATAATTTCGTCCATATGTGTAGTTTTTAATGGTAAAGGATAATTAAAAAATTATTTAAAGTAAATTGCATGAAATGGATTTATTATGATGATGGTATTTTGCTTATAAACTGTATGTGTTCTAATCTGTCCAAATCACGAAAAAATTATGAAATGATCTATTCACCCCCCCTCTAGATCATATATTTGGGACTTACATGTTTTAGGTAATCATGTGATTTAAAAATATATTTTATGCAGATAATAATGCAATAGACGTGCTGTGAGTGTGTGGGAACCTCAAAGATGATTTTACAAAGTTTATTTCCTAATAAACCTTTAGAATTGTAGGTCTGTTCTGACGGATGTAGAACACGAACACGTTTGTTCTGTACTTGGTAGAACATTCTGCATCGTGTTCTGTACTTGGTAGAACACTCTGCATCAGCACTTGAACTTTGGGCCTGCAATATAAATTCTAGAAAGAAATCCAATTTTGTCAAGTGCAAATGTTTTGTTAATGCATCAAAACCTAAAACACTAGCCCATTGAGCCAACATTCTCCCCCTTTTTGATGATGACAAAACATTAATTTATTTTGAACTTGCTCCCCCTGATTATTTTGAATAAGACCTCCCCCTGAATATATGCTCAAAAAATCATCAATTTGTTTCCTTACATAATCACAACCCATAATATGTTTTAGCCCTGTTTTGATAAATACTATAGTATTAACTCAAAACCTTTCATAAGCATTTCCCTATTTCTTCCATATAGAGAATCTATCTTCATAAAACTTAAGAAATAGATTAATTGCAGGAATTTTAATTTTAAGATCAGATTTGTAAGAAAATGTCATGCAAGAGAATCGTCAAGTTCAAGATAAGATTTTTCAATCAAACCATCCTACACAAAAATTAAGTCAAATATTTATATGTGCTTAATTTTACTATCTTGCATATAATAGATTCATTTGATCATCAAATGTGAACAACACTATATTCACAAATCTGCACGAATCAATTGATCAGTTTTTCTACCTGCATAAAATTTTACATGCATCCAAATAAGCAAAACATATTTTGAGAAACAAATTGCTGCACCAAATAAACCATCAGCTCTTTTCATATGAGGAACTTTACTTAATCAGCACATGAGCAAAACAATAAGTCATATTTAAAATGTCAGCATGTGAGTAAAGCCAAAAATCATACAATCAACACATGATATAAATATTCAATTTACCAATAAATTATCTTAAAACATCAGCATTGTTTTGGATCATCAGCTGCAATCAAAATACAAATATCAGTTCTTGACCGAGAGCCAAAATAAAGTCAGCATGTCTTCTCCCCCTTTTTGTCATCACAAAAATCATAAAACATCAACCATTCAAACTAAAATAGTCAAGCAAATAAAACAGACAGAGTAGCAAATAAAACAACCCAAAAAAAATTGAGTATTGTTCCAAAATAAAACAACCAGTAAGAGTAGCATAAGAATCAGTTAATATCCTCAGGATTGGTGCTGCTGCCAACTTGACCAGGCTTGGAGGTTGGTTTAAACTTATGATTGGCTATAAGACGCATGGATTTCCGCAGTTTGGGAGCAGGGATAGGTGAGGGAGAGTCACGAATAGGTGAGGACAGTGGAGAGTCAGTTGGTTCTTCAATGATCTGTCGTTGAGGTCCAAATTCACTTTCAACTAATCTTGTCTCAATCCAAGTCAGAATTTTTTGTTGGAGATCCCAAAACTCTACCCATTTTTCTGATTCAGGTTTACACTCCACTTTAAATTCCTTCTTAGTCCCTGAAGCAGATACTGAAGGCTGTTCCTTCGGTTCAGTGAGAGATTTTTCAGATTGACTATGAGAATCCCCAGTTTTATGTTCACTACTTAGTTCCTTCTGAGCTACCTCAACATCCTCATCGCTTCCAAGTACCCCTGTATGATCTGATTCCATTGCTTGAGTCTTTGCACTAATCTCCCTGCTGTGAGAACTACTAGATGAGGATGTATCAACCAAGTTTGGTTTTTCTTGTATAGTCAGATTTTTGGGGGGATTGGCTTTCAGTGTTCGAATTTGCTTCTTGGAGGTATAGTCACCTTTAATCCTTTTTCCCTTTTTCTTCGAAACAGTAGTCCCACTACTAGGCCTTTTGCCTGACTTTTGCAAGCGAAGATCTGACATCTTATAAAAATCTTTTCCAATTCTTAGCTTAGCATTGAATAATGCACAATCAGTTCGTTCCACAGGCAAATTCCAATAAAGAAAGATAGCACTCAGTATCATAGCAAAGGGGTAACGCTGATTTTCTTGCACAGATACGATTTGATGAAAAATCAAGTAAGGCAAATTAATGGAATACCCTCTATAAACATGCCACATAATGCCCAAATCAGAGTCTGTAACGTGATCTACGCTACCAGCTCTAGGTACTAAGATCTCAACCAAAAATTTGTGAAGGATTCTAAATTCTAAGTTCATAGAGGTTGAAGAAGGGGTTTTATCTTTCCTAGAGAATTGCTCCATATCAGCTGTTTCATTTAAAAACTCAACTTTATTGAAACCCCCAATTTCGGTTAGTCTTGTGTGCTTAGTAATTTTGAAACCATCGTTTCTCATGTTAAAATACAAGGGCCATAGATTCATCATCAAACATTTTCCTAGTTTTGAAGAATTCTTTAACGAATGAGGGATATATTTCAGATTCGTAAGTTAAAATACCTCGCCATTGAAGTCGTTCAAGCCATGTAGCCACCGATGGAGTAGTATGTTCCAAAACTTCCCAATCGACAGATTTGGGAATGAGAAAATCGCGAATCTCTTTTACTGTTAGCGTCGATATCGTTCTTGGTGGTGGAGAGTGCTCTTTCTCAGATTGCGATGAGTTGGTGGCAGAGGATGAAACCATTTCGTGTGATGAAGATGAGGGTTTTTTGTGTCCTTGGGATTTTACTCTTGCTATGACTTGGGTGTAGAGAGAGACGAGAGAGGATGAAGAAGAGTGTAAAAATCAGATTTTTAAATACTTTTCATAGAAAACTGAAACAATAAAGAGGGTAGGTGAAAAGTTGTACTTTTAAAGTTTGAAAAAGGAGTTTTTATTTAGGAAAAACAAAAGGTTTAAAAGAGGAAGATGGACTATATAAAAAAAAGACAATAACTTCCCTTTTTGAGCCCGAAAACATCTCCATTAAACTAGCACTAAAAAGTAAAATAAATTAAAGAACTTTCCATGACTGATTTTATCAAGAAAAATAGAGCACGACTAGTCTGTGAGAAGTATTAAAATCTATCACATATAGAACATAGATATAGAACACGCAAGCATGAAAAAAAAATTAAAAGTAAAATTACCTTTTAGGATAAATTTTGTAGCATACCCATGCCCAATTCTCTTCTTAGTTTGTAGAATTGTTCTTCCTTCAATGGTTTGGTGAATATATCAGCTAATTGATGTTCAGTTGAAATATACTCCATTCTAATGTCCCCTTTTTGAACATGATCTCGTATGAAATGATGTCTGATTTCAATATGTTTTGTTCTTGAATGCATAACTGGATTTTTAGTGAGATTGATTGCACTGGTGTTATCACAATAAATAGGTATTTCCTTAAGCTCAAAACCATAATCAATTAGTTGTTGCTTGATCCAAAGAATTTGTGCAGTACAACTTCCTGCAGCTATGTACTCTGCTTCTGCAGTTGATAAGGCAACAGAATGTTGTTTTCTGCTAGACCATGTAATGAGAGACTGTCCTAATAATTGACATGTTCCAGAAGTGCTTTTTCTTTCAATTCTGCAACCTGCAAAGTCAGCATCTGAAAAACCAACAAGATTAAAACTTGAGTCTTTAAAATACCATAAACCAATATTTTGAGTTCCCAACAAGTATCTCAGAATTCGTTTTACTGCTGATAGATGAGACTCCTTAGGATTTGATTGGAACCGAGCACATAGACATACACTAAAGTGTATATCAGGTCTGCTGGCAGTTAAGTATAGTAGTGACCCAATCATTCCTCTGTAAAGCTTCTGGTCCACATTTTTACCTTTCTCATCAGGATCAAGTTTAATTGATGGACTCATTGGTGTACTAACTATCTTTGCTTCCATCATCTTGAATTTCTTTAGTAATTCTTTTGTGTATTTGACTTGACTAATAAAGATCCCATCTTTATTTTGATTAATTTGTAGCCCCAAAAAGAAGGTAAATTCTCCCATCATGCTCATCTCAAATTCGTCTTTCATCAATTTTTCAAATTCCTTGCACATTGAGATGTTAGTAGCACCAAATGCAATATCATCCACATATATTTGCACAAGCATGATATCAGTTTGATTATGCTTTATAAACAATGTATTATCAATTTTTCCTCTAGCAAAATCATGCTGTATTAAAAAATTTGAGAGTCTTTCATACCAAGCTCTTGGAGCTTGTTTTAAACCGTATAAGGCTTTTGTCAATTTATAAACATGATTTGGAAATTCAATGTTTTCAAAACCAGGTGGTTGTGCAACATATACTTCCTCATTAAGATATCCATTCAAAAATGCACTTTTAACATCCATTTGATAAAGCTTGATTTTTTTAAAACATGCAAATGCACATAGAATACGAATAGCTTCTAAACGTGCAACTGGTGCAAATGTTTCATCAAAATCAATACCTTCTTCTTGATTATACCCTTGAGCCACAAGTCTAGCTTTATTTCTTGTTACGTTTCCTTGCTCATCCATCTTATTCCTGAAGACCCATTTTGTTCCTATAATTGAATGATTTTTCGGTTTTGGAACAAGAGACCATACCTTATTTCTTTCAAATTGATTCAGTTCTTCTTGCATTGCAAGCAACCAGTTGTTGTCATCTTGAGCTTCTTGAATATTTTTTTGTTCAATTTGAGATACAAATGCCACATTACTACAGAATTCTCTTAGTTGTCTTCTAGTCATCATCTTAGTTGATGGACTACTTAGTAAGTCCTCTTTTGAATGATTCCTGTGGACATCCCATTCCTTAGGTGGGTCAAGATTCTGTTCTGGTTCTTCATAATTTGTTTCTTCTGTTGTCTCATTTGTTCCATCTTGATCTGTCTGTGTTTCAACTTTTTCGTTCTTGTCACTTGTATCATCATCAGAAATACACCTTTCTCCAGTGTAGACATCAGTCTCGTCAAATTTAACATTAATTGATTCTTCAACCATTTGTGTTCTCTTATTGTAAATTCTATATGCTTTACTTTTAAGTGAATAACCTAAGAAAATTCCAATATCAGATTTAGCCTCAAATTTTCCTAGATTATATTTATCATTCAATATAAAGCACTTACAGCCAAATGTATGGAAATAATTGATGTTTGGCTTCCTTCCTTTCCAAAGCTCATATGGAGTTTTGTTCAAAATTGCTCTAATCAGGACTCTGTTGATGATATATTGCTGTGTTTACTGCTTCAGCCCAGAAGTATTTAGGCAAGTTGTTTTCGTTCATCATGGTCCTTGCCATTTCCTGCAGTGTTCTGTTTTTTCGTTCCACTACTCCGTTCTGTTGTGGAGTTCTTGGCGCTGAGAAGTTGTGTTCAATTCCTTCTCTTGAGCAGAAGTCATCGAATTCTTTGTTTACAAATTCTCCTCCATTATCACTTCGAATTTTGACAATATGATATCCCTTTTCATTCTGTAATCTTTTTGCCAACTTTTTGAATGCCTCAAACGTCTCATATTTATGTGCAAGAAAAATTATCCATGTAAAACGTGAGTAATCATCAACAATTACAAACACATAACTTTTTCCTTTTAGACTAGATGGAGAAATTGGTCCAAATAGATCCATATGCAACATTTCTAAACATTTTTTAGTTGATATTTCTTTCTTGGATTTAAATGAATTTCTAGTTTGTTTACCCAATTGACATGCTTCACAAACATATTTCTTATCAAATTTGATTTTAGGCAAGCCAATAACTAAATCATTTTTAGATAATTTTTCAATAGCATGTAAACTTGCATGACCTAGTCTTTTATGCCAAATCCAATTTTGATCATCTTTTGACATTAAAAAAGTTGACTTATTATTTTCATAATCATCCAAACTGACTTGATAAATATTTCCAGTTCTATAACCAGTAAGGATAGTATTACCTGATTTTGCATCTTCAACTTTGCAGTCTTTTATTTCAAAGATAACTCTGTTATTCTTGTCACATAATTGGCTTACACTAAGGAGATTATATTTCAATCCCTTCACTAGTGAAACATCTTTGATACGTGGGTTGTTTCCGACGGTTCCAACTCCAATGATTTTGCCTTTGTTTTTGTCACCAAAACTGACAGTCCCTCCATTTTTCATAGAGAGTTCAGCAAATTTCTTTTTGTCCCATGTCATATGTCTTGAGTAACCACTGCCTAGATACCACTTGTTGTTCATGTTGCTCTTTAGACAAACCTGCAAGATAATCATTTCTTCTTAGGTACCCAATTAATTTTGGGTCCTTGGTGGTTAGTTTTCACAGTAAAATTTTCACTTTCAGCTTCATGGTTCTTTTCTTTTCCCTTCTTTCTGTGATAACAATTTTTAGCAATATGACCATTTTTGCCACAGAAGGTACATGATATTTTGGGTACAGCTATATGTTCAGCCCTTTTGATTTTCTCCACTTGTTTATCAACTTCATTAGTTTCAGCTGATTCCTTAAGTGCTTCATTTTCCCTTCTTAATTTTCCAATCATGATATTTAGATCAACAACTTCTCTAGAAGTAGACCTTCTTAATTCTTCTTTTTCTTCTCCTAGTTTTTCAATCTCTTCTTTTAAATCATCAATTGAAGATACCATTAACTCTTCATTTTTTCTTTTCAATTTTTCAGCCTCCTTCTTTAATTCATAAACAATCATCTCAAGTTCCACATAATCACATGATTTTATGTTCAGCTCATTTTCTAGATTATCCCAATCTTCAATTAACTCCAGATATTTTTTCCGATCTTCTTGAGCATTTATCAATAGTTTTTCAACATTAACTTTCAGATTTTTATGTGATTCTTCTAAATTTTTGTAATCCTCAAACAATGCTTGATAACTAACCACAATTTCACAATTTCTTTTCTTCACGTTATCATATTTTGTGCACAACTCTTCAAAGATTTCATTTAACTCTATAAGATTTAGGTCAGAATCACTTACTTCATTCTCAGTTTCCTCCTGATTCACTGGTACATCATTTTGTTTGGTTTCTTCATCAGACATAGCCATCAAACCAGCATCTTCTGTATTTTGATCTGATTCTGACTCTTCACTAGAGTCATCACTGTTACTCCATATTGCCATCATTGCCTTCTTGTTAAACTTCTTGTCCTTTCTTTTTAGGAGAGGACATTTGGTCTTGATATGTCCAGGCTTATTGCAGTGATAGCACACTGGTTCTCCAGAATTTTGTTGAGAATTTTCAGCCTTGTTGTTATGCACCTTCTTTTGAAATCTTCCACGTTTCATTTCCTTTCTGTAGAATTTCTGAAATTTTCTAGTAATCATTGCAAATTCTTCATCTGAGGTATTTTCATTTGAGTCAGCAGCTAGAGCAATTCTTTTCTGTTTCTCTTCATTTTCCTGACTTTGTACCACAAGTTCATAAGACAGTAAGGATCCAATTAGATCATCATATGAAAAATTACGCAAATCTTTTTCTAGTAGGACAACCACTTTTTCACGCCAATTTGAGTTCAATGATCTGATCAATTTTTTTATTTGCTCTTCCTCATTTACAATCTTTCCAAGACCTTTCATGGAACTTGTAATCTTGACAAACCTGTCACTCATTTCAGAAATTGTTTCATTAGGTTTCATTTTGAATGATTCATAATCACACATTAAAACATGTAAACGGGAATCCTTCACTTGATTGGTTCCTTCGTAGGTTGCCACCAATTTATCCCAGATTTCTTTGGCCGTATCACAAGCTGAAATTCTATTGAACTCATTAGCATCCAAAGAACAATATAATAAACTCATTGCTTTTGAATTTCTTTGAATGTTTAAAATATCAGTTTCAGAATACTCATTTTCTGCTTTAGGGACTTCAGTTCCATTCTCAACTTTTGTTGGTGGACGAAATCCATTAGTCACCATCTTCCAGCTCTCCATGTCTTGCATTTGAATGAAATGTCTCATCCTGGCTTTCCAAAATGAAAAGTTTTGTCCACAAAATAAAGGAGGACGTGTTGATGATTGTCCTTCAGCAAAAGTTGTGTTCACATGATTTGTTCCAGCCATCTTTGGATCTCTCTAGGTTGTTAAGCCTGCAAAATAAAAATGTGAGACCTGCTCTGATACCAAATGTGAGTCCCAATTATATGATCTAGAGGGGGGTGAATAGATCATTTCATTATTTTTTCGTAGTCTGGATATGTTAGAACACAAACAATTGATATGCAAATTTTTATCATTATAATAAATTCATTTTATGCAAATTTACTTCATGTAATTTTTTATTATCATTCATGTTTAAAAACAACACCTATGAACGAAATTATTGATGAGAAGAAATCAGACTTTCATGGGATAGATTAATTTAGAAAAATCTAGTTTATCTCGTTTTTCTAGAACACAGGCAATTTTTAAGACTCTGTTCTGTAGAATACAGAATAGGTAAGAACAGTTAATTTCAGCATAATTTATAAAGCACAAAATAAAAGGAGATTAAGGGATAGAGAAGTTTAACACCGCTATTTATAGAGGTTCGGCCATTGCCTACATCCTCTCCTTAAGACAATTTGTCTTAAGAGTTTCTCTCTTTCTATAGTGACTCTATTTACGGGCAAGAGTCAAAAGCCTGTTACAAAATAGCTATCCCAAATTTTTCTTCCCAAGTGAAAACTTTAAAATACTTAATCATTTTTGCAAAGTAAAATGATCAAAACACTTAGCCCTTTTTCCCAAGTAAAAGAACCTAAACACTTGCTAGTTTATTTTCCTAGGTCCTAGCAACCTAACCTCACCATATTATCTCACAAATTAAAAAACCTCACTTAACATGATTACAATTGAAGCTATAATCATATTTGAGGAGATGTGATCATGAATGCGCATGAAGGAATGAAAAACTTACAAGATAAAACACAATTTTAGAACAGAAAATCGTTTTTCACTCACTTGATAAAACACACCAACACAATTCCTTTTTATAGCTGAAAATTGTAGTTGTTAGGTGTGAACATAATTTAAAAATGTTTCTATGATTGAAGAGATCTGATTTGAGAGTGATTTCTTCTGATTTTATGCTTCTTTGAGTAAGAAGAATCAGATTTAAAATGAAAGACTTCCTTTCCATTTTCAAAAGCTTTAATTGTGGATTTTTATCTTTTTAGGAAAGAGATAATTTTGTTTTAGGTAATCATGTGATTTAAAAATATATTTTATGCAGATAATAATGCAATAGACGTGCTGTGAGTGTGTGGGAACCTCAAAGATGATTTTACAAAGTTTATTTCCTAATAAACCTTTAGAACTGTAGGTCTGTTCTGACGGATGTAGAACACGAAAACGTTTGTTCTGTACTTGGTAGAACATTCTGCATCGTGTTCTGTACTTGGTAGAACACTCTGCATCAGCACTTGAACTTTAGGCCTGCAATATAAATTCTAGAAAGAAATCCAATTTTGTCAAGTGCAAATGTTTTGTTAATGCATCAAAACCTAAAACACTAGCCCATTGAGCCAACAAATTTAACTGGGATCATGAAGGGATTTTTATTGCTACTGGTAGCAGAACTTTTGCTGGCGTTATGGATCCTTCATCTGTTGAAGCTCTTGGTGTTTGTAAAAGTTGGCTGAAGGACAAAGCCTTCCCTCGAGTCTATATTGTTTCTGATTCTCAAGTGTTTGTTAAATGGGTGGGATTTAAAACATCTTTAAGTTCATAAAGAGTACAACTAAATTAATATTAAATAATCTTAATTATGGATAGCGTCATCTCCGAATAATCTGCACAAGTGATCCTTCCTTTCTCAATTAATTTTTTTTTACCTCTAAACCCCTTTAATTATGGATGCTGACACGGGATATATTAATAGAATTAGATCTCTGCAACTATGCAAATCCCTCACACACTCTCTCTCTCATCAATATCACACATCAGCTCATCAATTAGTAAAGAAAAAACAAACCTGATTGAAACAAAAAATGTCGCAAAGCACGGTGGAAGTTTGAAAATTCCTCTTTTTGGAAAATGATAGAAATGTTGTTGATGTTGGCATTGTTGCTGATGTGGGTAGGAGGAAAAAGAAGAGATGTTTATGTGTTTGAAGAATTGTTGCTTGTTAGGTTCTATTGGGCTTAATTTTTTTTTTTTTTTTTTTTGTTGACTGAGAATATTATAGTAGAAGAAAGGATCTACAACCCAAAATGTTGCTGCCTTACACCATTAGCATCTGCATTCTTACAAACAAACAGTTTTACAAGTTTGTGAACAGTAACATTAAACTGTGTTCTTACAAATTTAAACTGGACACAACTAGAGTCAGAATTCTTAATGTCCTCTAAAATACCCGAGACGGAAGCAACAACTACACTCACACCATGAAGGGCATTAACAATTAATTGTCAAAAAATTGCAATGTTTTGATTTTATCATGAAATATTAATATTAAAAGGGAGTAGAAGAAAGATTACAATGATGAAGTTAAATTAAGCTACAATATTTACCATAAAACTTTCAGAAAGAGATTTGCGAGTTAAATCAGGTAACTAAGCTCCATATGATTAGAACAATTTTATTTTCTATATAGGATGTGTAGTATTAGCATTAGATTTGGAAGGAATGGTAGTCCAGTTGGCAAAGGAGATCTTAGCTGGCCAACTTCTGTAAATTAGAAAATCGATTTCAGTTGAGAAATTGAAAGCCACAAGTAGCCGCGCCACTTATACAATCAAACGCGCATAATCTCCGCTGTCAATTGTCCACCCATTCCCTGCCAAACTTCTACGCGTTGCTTCTCCACATCTCTCTCCCTCCCCTATATATATAATACCCATTTCTCTTTTCTCAATTCAATTCAATTCTCACTACCACTTCTATATTCTTCTTCTTCTTGTTGTTGCTTATATCGTTTGATTATCAATGGCTTCTGTTTTTTCTGCGAATTTCCTACTCCAGGTAGCGCTGCTTGTTTCTCTGTTTCATCTTAATTCCTCTGCTAGGCTTCTAGCTGATGAAACCCAGTTCCAGTACCATAATGGCCCTCTTCTGACTGGCAAAATTTCTATCAATTTGATTTGGTATGGCAATTTCAAGCCTACTCAACGCGCAATTGTCTCTGATTTTATTTCCTCCCTTTCTTCGCCTGTAAAAGCCCAACCCTCTGTTGCTACTTGGTGGAAAGGGACACAAAAATATTTCCATCTTATCAAATATAAATCTTCTCCTTCTCTTTCCCTCTCTTTGGGTACCCAGATCCTCGACGAGAGCTATCCATTAGGCAAATCTCTCTCCATTAACCAAATTGTTCAATTGGCTTCAAAGGGGGCCCAACAAGATGCAATTAACGTTGTTTTGACATCCTTCGATGTAGCTGTTGAAGGGTTTTGCTCCAGCAAGTGCGGAACACATGGTTCCTCAACAAGTGCCCAAAAAATCAATGGTAAAAACTCCAAATTTGCATACATTTGGGTTGGGAATTCTGAGACTCAATGCCCCGGTCAATGCGCGTGGCCATTCCACCAGCCAATTTATGGACCACAAACTCCACCACTGGTTGCACCAAACAACGATGTGGGACTTGATGGTATGGTAATCAATTTGGGTAGCCTGTTGGCTGGGACTGTGACCAACCCTTTTGGAAATGGGTACTATCAGGGTCCAAAGGAGGCACCTTTAGAGGCTGCATCGGCTTGTCCTGGTGTGTATGGAAAGGGTGCGTATCCTGGTTATGCTGGGGATCTTTTGGTGGACAAAACCACTGGTGCTAGCTACAATGCTTATGGTGTCAATGGCAGAAAGTACTTACTTCCTGCTTTGTTTGATCCATCTACCTCAACTTGCTCTGCTCTTGTTTAATTAAGGGCCAATTACTATATATGCTTAAGTTTTGTTTTGTATAGATAATCTATAAGAAATTCTTTGATTTTTTATTCTTCGATTTGTAACTCTCCTACGAATATAGTTGATGCCGATATACAAATTAATTACTTTTTGTAATGAAATATATCTTTTATGGATTTACTATTCTCAGTGAATAAAATTTTTTGCACTTTATTAATTACTATGTTTGATTTATCGTTCTTCTTCAGGAAAAAAAAAAGTAGTTTGATTTATCATGATATTAAGTAGGGAACTAGAAATTTCTGGTTGAGGACCAAACCAGCAAACCTAGGTGCTTGGGGGGCCACCAAAGCTACTAAAACCTTCGTATGTCAACATAAATAAAAAATAAATACGAAGTAATGACAAAAGAGATTAGAGGATAGATTTCATCAATGAGAAAATAATAAAACGATCAAACTTTCTTGAATTTAAAGACGTCATTTTTATTTTTTTCTCGAGTTAAAAAACTTGGACAATTAGATCATTAAACTATTTTTCAGTTATTAGCAGGAGGTGCCAAACAAAAAATAGTGAGTGGATAGCTTCTGCTGACCACGTTCTGAGAGCAGAGTCGGTGACTTTGCAACTATGCAGTGCAGCAGGATTTCCAACTGCGTATTGACCTTAAAACTGGGATGGCCGGCCAGGTTAAACCAGCCTAACCAAATATAAAATAGATAAATAATGAAGTATTTTAGAATATGATAGTACATTATATAAAACACAATGCCATTTATTATTGGTAGCAAGACCTAGCTAGCATACTACAGAGTTCCATTGAAGTTTTTGGGAAAAAAAGAAGTGCAAATGGAACACATAGTTTGAACTTTGAATGCATATGGGATGTTTTCAGAAAAAATAATTCATTGGATCAAAATATTTGAATGAACTTTGTATATATATATGCCATCAGTCAAGGGATTATGAATAAAGCATTTAACAATTTTTTTTTCTTTTTTTTTTTTTTTGAAGTATAATTGTAAAAATTGTAATCCTTCTACACTGAAATATATAATCAACTACTAAATGTTTTGTCAAGCGACAATATGAGACGAGCTCCAGTTCTAATGATAAGTTTACAAACAAATATCTGCATAGCCAAGGGAAGACTGAAAATTTATATTTTTGTTTAAGAGGATTCACTTAATATTGCTTTCAATAGTAGTTAATTTAGATTTGTTTTTATTAATATACAAAATCAATTTGAAATTTTATACTAAAATTACAAAAATTAAATGTATTTAACTGATATACCTATAAAAATGTTAGAAGAGAAAATTATGGAAAAACTATGGGAGGAAAAAAGAGCACAAAGCAAAGCAAGCTGGCTTTTGGAATTTTTGGTATTAACTTTCTGAATATTTATTATCCAATATTGACATTTTGACTTTTTTTTTGACATTAAGTTTTTTTTTGTTGACAGATTATGTGAACTTGGTTAACACTAAGATACAGTTGGTTAGATTTTGATGGATAATATAAAAAAAAATTCATTCAAATTTCACTTTTATAAATATATTATCTGTCACTTTAAGTCAAAAACATTGAGATCGATAACATGTATTAATCATATACACAAAATTAGACATGTCAAAATTAACCCAAATTTAATAATTTATTTAAATTCACTCAAGAAAAATTGACTCAAATCCAATACAACTAAAAAATTGATTCATTTAAATCCACCCAAAATCTACTCACATAAAATACAACCCATTTGAGTAATTTTTTCTAAACCCAATGGGTGTAATTATCCAAATGAGTGTTTGTTCTTTTTTTTTTTTTATTATTTCTTGAATATTAAAAATTTTTGTCTTAATAAACAAAATTTTTTACTTAAATTGTCCCGCTGTATTATTATTGTATAACGTGTATGCGTATTTTGTTGGTTATATTTGTAATGGCGGAGTTATCGGCTTAGTTGTGAATAGTATTTTTCGATGGTAAATAGTGCATTGAGACAAAAATTACACTCGAAAGTAAAAAATATTTTATTTGACCATCGAAAAATACTAGTCACAAAAAATCCGATGGTAAAATTTAGAGAAAAAATGAGCTCAAATAGATTTTTAAAAGTCAAAAATAAAAAAAAAAGTTCGACCTGTTTTAAAGGGTACCCGGTTTGACTAGACCTCTAAAAATTATTTTAATGGTATATATAGACTTAAATTAATATTTAGAAATTTTTGACAGCAAAAAATTAATTTTTTGGTAATTGAAAATTATCAAAACGGATTGATTTAAATGTATCAGATCGAGAAACAGACTCCGTTTGAGCTGAAATTTTGCAGGGAAACTAATTAATATATTTTAAGAATTATAAAATTTATTTTGGGAGAAATTAAGTTTAGAAAGTGAGTGAAATAATTTAGAATTACATAATTGGCTTAAAAATGGAAAAATAATCACTTGATTTATGAATTATTGTGTTGTTATATCCCTGTGTGTGACTGTGAATTTTTTGAATTACAGAAAGAGTATGTTATATATAGTTATATTGCTAAAATTTTTAGCAAATGAATAGTAAATTAGACAGTTATAAGTCAATCGATATTTCGATTAGTTTGGATTTCTACCGACCTATTTGAACCAACATTTTTATAATAATTTTTTTAGTATACCGTTATTATATCGATAATTATTTTTTATTAAAAAAATATCAAATGGGTCGACTCAAATCCATCAAATTCATTTGGATATTGATCCATTTATAACTCAATCCAAATCCACATAATCCATCCATTTGCCACCTCTACACAAAATCCATTAATGGATCCAACAATCCAAAAAATGCTAAATTACAAAATAAATGTTTTAAAAATTGAAAAAGTGTAAAAAATTTATAGCTACTTTTGAAAAATGATAATAATAATAATAATAATTTAAGCCAAACATTATTCGTATAAAATCTAGGTTGCACAAGTGCATGTATATGGGGTATGTAGTTCCCCAAATGTGCCCTGAGAGCTCTGAATAAAAGCAAATAAAAAACAATCGTTGTTTTGCACTTACATGGCACTTTTTCGTAGTCTTAGCTGTAATCTTAACATTGGCCCCACCCAATCTATTCAAAAACACAACGCGTTATTTATTTAACACCCTCACCACCACTTTACCACTTTTCTAAGTCTTTCCTCGAACTTTCCTAAACGCAAATATCAACTATTTATACCCTTCTTCTTCTTGCTTTCTCTTCACTCCATATCTCGCTTCTCTTTTTCTATTAAAACTTGTTTTCAATTCTATTACTATGGCTTCTCATTTTCTTCTGAAGTTCCTTTTGTTTGTCTTTCTTTTTCATTTCACCTCTGCTAGATGGCTAGCTGAGTCTGTTGATCAAACCCAACAGCCTTTGCTGTTTCAGTACCATAACGGCCCTCTTCTAACTGGCAAAATTTCTGTCAATTTTATTTGGTATGGTAATTTTAAACCTTCTCAACGTGCTATTGTCTCAGATTTTATTGGGTCTCTTTCTTCTAGTCAATCCCATCCTTCTGTCGCCACCTGGTGGAAAGCTACGGACAAATACTACCATCTCATCAAGTCTAAGAATACTCTTCCTCTTACCCTATCTGTGGATACACAAATCCTTGATCAGACCTATTCTTTAGGCAAATCTCTCTCTAATAACCAAATTCTTCAATTAGCTTCAAAGGGTGCTCACCAAGATGCAATTAACGTTGTACTGACATCTTCCGATGTTGCTGTTGAAGGCTTTTGCTCCAGCAAATGTGGAACACACGGTTCCTCAACAAGTGCCCAAAAAGTCAAAGGTAAAAATTCGAAATTTGCTTACATCTGGGTTGGGAATTCTGAGACTCAATGCCCCGGTCAATGCGCTTGGCCATTCCACCAGCCAATTTACGGGCCACAAAACCCCCCACTGGTTGCACCAAACAACGATGTGGGACTTGATGGTATTGTAATCAATTTGGCTAGCCTTTTGGCTGGCACCGTGACCAACCCTTTCGGAAATGGGTACTACCAGGGTCCAAAGGAGGCTCCTTTGGAGGCTGGTTCGGCTTGTACCGGTGTGTATGGGAAGGGTGCTTATCCTGGTTATGCTGGTGAATTGTTGGTGGATGCTACAAGTGGCGCTAGCTATAATGCGCATGGTGTTAATGGAAGGAAATATTTGGTTCCTGCATTGTTTGACCCTTCAATTTCAGCTTGTTCTCCTCTGGTCTGAAACAAAGGAGAGGACGTGCTTGCATGTTGTTCTTGTAAAAAATATTTAGTATAGTAGAATTGTGAGTGCGAGAGATAAGATATTCTTTGATTTTATTAAAAATTATTAATTCATTCATTTGTAGCATCGTTTTGAATAATGAAGTTCTAGATATATTTTTTTTCCTCATTTTATAAGTCCATATATTATTCCAATTTATGCTCATGATCAACATATGCTGTTTATTTAAGAATATAAATACAATTGTTTATTCACGTAGTATTTGTTATTATTAAATTCTAATGACAAATGTTAAAAAAAATAATTAAAAAATAAAACTATGAAAAAAATGTTAAAATTATAATATTTTATTTTTTGAGTTTAAAATTATTACATATAATTTAAGATGTGCATCTAAAAATGAAATGCCTTGATATATCTTAAACTATTTAGTATTTAGTCTTATTTTTATTTTTATCTGTTATTATTCTTAAATTCAGAAGACATTTATTTTCTTTTTAAGATCTGCCCATAATATTTGATGTAGTGGAAAGAATATACCCAAAAAAATGTATTAATATCACGAAATCTGTTGCCAACTTTTTCTTAGGTTGTGTCAGGCTGTTATGCGGGGATGAGACATTCCTAACCAAAAGCGCGTAACATATTGGGCTCTAAAGCCTTTCGATTAGAAGCCACTCTGGGCCCATTAAATGATGAGAATTCAATTCAATTAAAGCAGAATGTCTGTCTGTCCCGCTTTTTCTTTTTAATGAATTTTATTTTACACGCCCTTCAGGCTTCATGGAGGAGGATAGATAAAGATAAAGATAAAGATGGTAGATTTTTATCAATAAAAAATCTAAATTTACCTGATATCATACGTTATAAATTAAAGTCAGCACCACTACCCCATAATATATATAAATTAATAGTAATTTGTTTATGTTTTATTTTATTAATTTAATACTTGCATTTTATCTTTTCTATTTGAAACAAATTAAATTTGCAAAGAAACTTCTATAATTCATGTTTTATCTTACTATTCTCTTGTATTCAGATATTTATAAAAAATAACAAATTTGAAAAGGCAATCTTTGAACAACTTGTAACACATAAATAAGATCCAATAATATGCAAGAGCATATATATACATCTCCTTATTCAAAAATTAAAAAAAAAATCATAATCTACGTTATCATAAATATTACAAGTGAAATATTTTTATTAAAAAAACTAAAATAAAATCTTGATAATAAGTGTAATTTATTTTCTTATCTCCAAGCGTCCATCAGAAAAGTTAAAACAAAAAACTATGAGAATTATACATGATTTTTCTATCAAATTATTACCTTTTTAAATTAATCAAGTATTAAATTATCTTTTTGAATTTATTAAAAATATTAATAATACTTTTTACACTATTAAAAATACCATATTACTCGTTAAACTTATTAAATATGTCAAATTATCTCGATCTTATCACGATTCACGTTATACGTGTATGTAATTTTTACACTTCACGTAAATTTTTCAAGAAGCTTAAAAAAATTTTAATAGATTTAAAAGAATAATTTATCAAATAGTGATAGTTTTATAATGAAACCATCTATTAACCCAAAATTGCGAGGATTGAGTTGAGGAGAAGCATATGAATCGAATACCGTTAAGTCTGCCACATTAGGATACGAATACTGGGCCAAACCATAAATAGATTGAGGAATACTGCTCGCGCAAGCAATGTTTGATAGATATTTCTTTTTAATTTAGCCCCTCTCCCGGTCTCGTGTTATGAATTGTTTTTTAGATTTTTTTTTTCATTTAAACGTCATTTATAAAAATTGCCTTTTAATCTCTCTACCACAAATATTATCCATGACCATGATGAAAAATTATTGTAAAATATAGTAATAATATTGCAATTATTTTATAGCAATAATTTTAACAGGAGGGTAATTTAATCCATTGAAAATAAATTTTATAAGATTAAGACAACTTAATAATTATATAATTAATATTTGTGCAAGATATGTGATGAGAGTGTATAAATTGAAAGAATATAAAGGTGGTACAAATTTGGCACAATTAATATAAATTAAGGTAGCTAATGTCAAATCAAGCACCGACATATTGGCTGAAAACCTACACGGAAATAGCTGGATCAATTTGGTTATAAAGCAGAGATTAAAAAAGACATACTTTGGCAGTTTAACACACAAATATATAAATCAAATTACGTAACAAAAAAGCATTGAAATTGTGAAGCCAATTAGGCATCATATCCTAAAAGTAAAAGAATTCCATTGTTGCCGACCGTAATACAATTATTGTATAAGGCATACGCTAATTGCTGCCCAATTGACACAATGCTCCTCTTTCCCCCATCCATCCATAACGTTTACGCCAAGTCCGGCTCCCCCATCACTCAATACCTCTTTACACGTGACCTTCCTTTTCTTTTAATTCTTTCTATAAAATATTCTCACTTTTTAGTTTTCCCAATCGCAACTACTCCTAATTAAGCTTTCTGCACCGTCCATCGGTTACCAAAATAATTAATTAATATTCATTCTTTGATTTTAGTGCCTGGGGTTACACACCCTCTTCAAATGTTAATTATATGTAACTCATTTTAAAGTTAAATACTCCATTCGTTCTTTAATATCTGTCACTTTTAACAAAAATTCAAATTCTATTTATCTGTCACTTTTAAATTTTTAATATAATTTAATTTAATTTTTTTAATCTAATTTTCTTTTTCAATGTAAATTAACCAATTAGATTTAAGTTTATATATTGAAATACTCAATTTTATCTTAAATTTATGTCTAATTAATACTCCTTAATCTTTGTGAAAATGGCAAAAGAGACTACTATTTAGGAACGGAGAGAGTATCTTTTTTCCTTTTTAAAATTAAAAAGTTGTATTTCTTCATCCTTTATCGGTATGCTTCTAATTGGATTTATTTTGTTAATTATACAATTTTTGAAATATGTTACTAATTGTTTTATTGAATAAAATATATTCATAATGAAAGATGCTTTAACGTTGTGGAGCGTCAACCACCGAAAAAAAATAATGAACAATAATTTTATCATGAATTAAATTCTTAACTCGAATAAATAATCACCACCACATATAATAGTATAAATACAAATAGATGATTTTAAATTAAAATTAATTCAGCTAAAATTCAAAAAATTAAAGGGAGCGATTCCTATTTTGTATCATAATTCATAATCTAATGATTCTTTAGGCTGATATGTAGTACTATTCTTTATTAAAATAGATTGGAGAGCCCAGTACTAAGAAGGGTACTGATTAATGTTTCCTCCAACCCAGTAATATAAATTATAGTCTATATTTATTCCCTTTCTTGTAGGAATAAATTAATCAAAAATATAAAAAAGATAAACTTGTATCTCTCGCTAAGCATAAATTCGAATTTACATTATGCATAACACGTACAATTCTAAAAATATAATTGATAAAGCCATTTCTGACTTTATCGAGAGGTAATCGGGAACTGTGGATATTGTCCGCTTTGAGCCGTAACCCTCACTGTTTTGTTCTTGGGTACGTACCCCAAAAGGCCTCCACAGGGAGAAGGTGTCATTGGCCCTTATAAGGTCCAATTCCAACTCATCTCCAGTCGATGTGGGATAAAAGGATATTATTGCTATCATTATTCACCCCCCCTCCCGAAAGAGGTCTTCGGGCGCTGACCGCATGTCGGGACTGGCCGCTTGGGGCGCCCGAGCGGCTAGCACCCGATCGGCAGCGCCCAAAGCGGCCAGTCCCGACATGCGGTCAACGCTCGAAGACCTCTTTCGGGGGAGGGGGGGAGAATAATCATAGCAATGCTATCCTCTTATCCCACATCGACTGGAGATGAGTTGGAATTGGACCTTATAAGGGCCAAGAACACCTTCTCCCTGTGGAGGCCTTTTGGGGTACGTCCCCAAAAACAAAACCGTGAGAGCTCCGACCCAAAACGGACAATATCCACAGTGTCCGATATATCTCTCGATAAAGTCAGAAATGGCATTATCATTTTATAATGATAGCAATATTATACTCTTATCCAATATCGGCTGAAAATAAGTTGGAATTGGACCTTATAAGGGCCAAGGACACCTTCTCCCTGTGAAGGCCTTTTGGTGTACGTCCCCAAGAACAAAATCATGAGAGCTCTGGGCCAAAGCGAACAATATCCACAATACCCGATGTACCTCTCGATAAAATAAAAAATGACTTTATCATTTGGTGTTTTCGTTGAGAGACGAGAGCCAGCGCTCTAGCGGCCAGCACCCGATCGGCAGCGCCCAAAGCGACCAGTCCCGACATGCGGTCAGCGCACGAGCGGCCAGCGCCCGAAGACCTCTTTCGGGGGGGGGGGGGGGGGGGGAATAATGATAGTAATGCTATCCTCTTATCCCACATCGGCTGGAAATTAGTTGGAATTGGACCTTATAAGGGCCAATAACACCTTCTCCCTGTGAAGGCCTTTTGGGATACGTCCTCAAGAACAAAACCGTGAGAGCTCCGACCCAAAACGGACAATATTCACAGTGCCCGATGTACCTCTCGATAAAGTCAGAAATGGCTTTATCAATAATAATAATAAAAAAAAACTAGTTGCAAGGAATATTTTTCCCAACAGCATAGTGGATAGAATAAATTAAGCATATAAGCAGTTACTTAATAAAATTAATTACAATTAAATATCTAAATTTGTTTTGCACAATATATACATAAATAAGTAATCATTTTTTAATGATTACACAACTTTAGAATGAAGAGTGAGGGTGGAATTTATACTCTGAACTTCAGGTCCTGAAGGGATGCTTACCGCTCGACCAATAGGCCGATTTGCACTGCTAATAATTATTTGGCGAAATCCATTCATACTTCTTAAATTCTTGAATTTTAAAAATTTTTTATATTGTAATTATATATAAAAAATCTTGATGAGGTAACTTTACTTTAATACGAGAATACACATAGTTCCTGATAAGTAGTATATCAGTGCGTATATTTAAATCGCCGCTAATGGCACGTAATGCTGACGAAATTTATTTTTAATTGAATTTTTAAATTTTTATAATTTTTCACATTGAATCTGTTGTAAATAAATGTAAATAAAAGCAGAAATATGGAGAGAAAGAATGAGGAGAATATATTCTCTGATAATAATTTTGCGTGTCTTCAATAGCTCACAGTTAGCCTATTTATAGGCATGAAAAACTAGTAACAGAATTTGATTAGGAATATAATACTAGTAGACTTAGAGTCTAATTAGAACTTAAGATGGTCATCCAAATAAGAATATTCCAATATTCCATAACACTTCCCCTTGGATGACTATACACTATGAACATGCCTCGTTAAAACCTTGCTAAGAAAAACCCAGTGGGATAAAAACTTAGCGAAGGAAAAAGAGTACAATATTCATAGGTACTTCTCCTAAAAAATGGATGAATTATACTAAATATTTCAATTGACGCATTCCAATATTGTACACATGTTTCTTGAAAATTGAACTTGGTAAAGTCTTTGTGAACAAATCTGCTGGATTGTCACTTGAACGAACTTTGCAAACATCAATTTTTCCTTCCTTTATAAGTTCATGAGTGTAAAAGAACTTTGGTGAGATATGTTTGGTTCTATCTCCTTTGATATAACCACTTTTGAGTTGTGAAATACATGCTGCATTATCTTCATGCAATTTTGTTGGCTTGTTCTCTATCACTAACCCACTTGCTCCTTTAATATGTTGGGTCATGGATCTCAACCATGCACATTCACGACCCGCTTCATGAATGGCTAATATTTCTGAATGATTTGAGGAAATAGCAGTGATTGTTTGCTTCACAGATCGCTAAGAAATAGCAGTGTCACCATATGTGAACACATAACCTGTTTGTGACCGAGCTTTATGAGGATCTGATAGATATCCAGCATCAGCATAACCTGCCAATTCTGACTTTACTTCTTTTGGAAAAAATAAACCCATGTCAGAAGTGTCACGAAGGTAAAGTAAAATATGTTTTACACCATTCCAATGTCTTCGAGTTAGTGTAGAACTAAATCTTGCTAGCAAATTAACTGTAAAAATTATATCTGGTCTAGTGCTATTTGCAAGATATAAAAGTGCACCTATTGCACTAAGATATGGCACTTCAGGGCCAAGAATATCTTCGTTATCTTCTTGTGGACGAAAATGATCTTTCTTAACATTAAAAGAACGAACAACCATTGGAAAACTTAATGGATAGGACTTATCCATATAAAATTGTTTCAAGATTTTCTCAATATAGGTTGCTTGATACATAAGAATTCCTTTTGTCAAATATTCTGCAGTAATAGAAATCTCTTCTGGAGTCTCCACTATATTTAAATCATTAATATAAACTGCAACTATAGCAAATCCAGAGTTTATCTTCTTGATAAAAACTCATGGACAAATGGAATTATTCCCATATCCACTTTTCACTAAAAGATCTGTTACGTTTCTGGCGGACTTTAAATTAATTGACAATATCGTAATATATCTTGCATAAACAATTACTATTTACCTTTTCCTTTTGATAAGCCATGCTATCAATCTTAAGGGGTAACATATATTCATAATCATGGGATTCGTAGTGCATACTTCCCCTTGAATGTCCATTAATACATACTGTGCCTCATTAAAAACCCTACTAGAAAAAATCCTTGTGGGATAAAAACCTAGTGAAGGGAAAAAGAGTACACAATATTTTTAATACACATCATAAGTTGCCTCATTAAAAGCCTTAACAGGAAAAACCCAATGGAAAAAAAACCTTAATTAAGGAAAAAAGAGTATAATGTATTTTTTTCTTCCCCTTATAACAATATCAGTACACACTTTTAAACTTGTGCATGTAAAATTCTGATATGTCATATTATAAAATTATTTGTCTAAAAATGAAGCACATATCTTCTGGATATGCTAGCCATATATCTTCTGAATATATTATGCATTAACTGGAAAATAACAACTAAAACTTATTTTTCAAAATTACATGTTGCATCTTTACAAGCATGTACAATTTCATCTCCACATCTTTCATTTCTTTAAGATGGAGAATTTATAAAACTTAATAATATTATAATACGTACAATAGGTACGTGATAAATATACTTTCATATCATATAATGGATAAGTTATCCATTTTCAAATGGTTTTCTTAACCATTCTTATTTTTCTTTTAATTATCAGCCACTTCTGGTGGTGAAAATAATATAATAATACTTGTCATTTTTTGAAAATACCATTTCAATGGTTATAATTTTATATTATTTCATTCACTTTAGGAAATGAAACAGATATAATAAAATAATTTTTGCGACACATATACAACATAATCATATAATAACTATTACAAACGAATGCATTTAGTAATTTAATTCAAAAATGTCTAAAGCAATACTTAAAAATAAATGAAAATAATAGAATTTTTTCAAATAAAAATATATGATTATACAGAGAAGTATAATCTTTAAAACAATATGTAATTTTAAGTAACAGTTTGACAATTACCTTATAATGCATGATTATATAATACATCAATAGCAATAATATATATATGATCAATGAATATGTTGTCTCTAATGACTTTACAACCATTGGGGTATTCAATGAAAAATAATTTATAAACATGTAATCACATTATGAAAATTATATTTTTAATCAAATAGTATTTGATTTTCAGGTCGATACAAAATTTTAATTTTCAATATCTGTTAAAATATTTCAAACTATTCAAGAGCCAATAATAATCAAAATCATAAATAAATTATGATAATATGCAACATTATAATACTTCAAAATCATAAAATCGAATACATATTTGTATTAAACAAAATTTTTCAAAAATATCTATATATGTTTCAGGCATGATAAATCTTTCAGGGATTTTTATGTAATAATTTCATTATCAAACAGGCAAATAGTATCAATTATTTACATATTAACATATTGCCAGATTGATAAATACTTTAAAATTATTGCATCCATATATATTATAAGAAAATATATCTCTTCATAATAAATGCCAATTCATTGTAATAAATGTCATAAAATAAGTTATTATTTATGACTTCATTGTACATTGCATGAATATGCACCCAATTGGCATAATATTTTCCAATATTTGAACTACGGGTCCAAAAATGCATATTATAGAATTGAATGCAATAACCATCTGTATTTTTCAACATATTTAATTTCAAGATCCTCGTTATGTTGAAAATATCAACATCGATATTTTTATGCAAAAATGTTGTCGACAACTTTAACTTTTTCGGTTCATTTCAATGACATAACATATTGAGATCTCTTATTTACTTTCAAGTACTTGAATCATTTCCAGGATTTTGAAATTAGTTATGTCATATGTCTCTTCAGGAGCACATGCTTCCATAATATGACCATATTAATTTATTTGCTCCTTATTATTCAAAGATTTTATTTTTATTTAGAACCGAATAATTTACCTTACAAGGTAAATTGTCCTACTGGGACATTACTTTGAATTAGAGCATTTGCAGCCGATACACATGAGATTCAATGAATCTTTACACACTAACAAATACATTAGCATCATAATTTGAACTTCAGGTTCATGATATGAAGATCTAAATTACATGTAATGTATTTATAATTCAATTTTTTTTTCAGTTGCTTACTTCTCTTGATATTAGGAAAACTATTTAATCAAAATGCAATTTTTAACTAAAAATTGCAATAGAGGAATTTAATAATCTTTATTGGCATAATGCATATAAGTATTGCTTCAAGCAATAATATCCCTATATAAAAATAGGACTGCTGTTGTTCTCTTAAAAATATCTAGCAATTGATTAGAGGCATTTAATAAATATTTTTGCTAGACATTTGAGACACGCTTATAAGAATTATTTACCCGCGACATATGATCACCAGCATTATCAAGAAAAGTGTCTTGATTGCATAATCTGGAAGTTGTGCAATTAATTTGAACAATCTCACAAACTACAGGTTGTGAGTTGATAATAACACACATGTTACCATTTTATCGATGCATCTCTCAAAAATCATAAAATATTTGAGTGGTTAACATGGTGGATAGTGGGCCCACATATATTATCTTTATTCATTCCAGAATGAAGGGAATGCAGTCCCTTTATTAGCTAGCAATACTTTAGTAATATTTCTTGAGAACAAGTAGTTTATGAGAATTTCTTAAATTGAATTAAAGAAACTTCTGGTTCTCTAATATATATGAATTCTCAATAATTTATGCATTATAATTGATCCGGAATAGTCAAACCGGTCATGCCAAGTAATCAATTGTCATTCAATTAGTAAACTTCAGGTTCACTATTTTTATTATATCAATTGATAGACAACAATTTTCTTAATATTAATATCAATCAGTTAGTAAAGTTCGAGTTTACTAATATTTGTATTTATCAATAAACTTCAAGTTTACTGATATTAGTATCAATTAATTAGTACACTTCAGGTTACTAATAATTGTATAAAAGTTAGTAAACTTCAGGTTACTAATATTTCTATTTATTAGTGAAATCAATTAATTTTCAAGAATATTTTTCCGATACAAATATTATCATATATATATATATTTCAATATTCTAATCTCAATCTCAAAGTGATATCCATTCCAGCGAATATCTTTTAGAAATCAATAAATTTCTTTGAGAAATATTGAAAAAATAATATATTTCATAATAAATTGTATGCGGATAATGGCATTACAGCTCTTCAGGAGTTTTCAAATAATTGTATTAACCATAACAATTATACAATTCATTATCCCATAACTCAATCTATAATCAATTTCATTGATTAACGAAAATTCAAAATTTATGGATTAAATTTACTTACCGTCTAATTTTTTAAAATTAAAATCTTGATTCCTTCGAGCCGGGTTGTAGTAAACTACCGACTTCCAATAATTAATTGAGACTATCGTGCTGATAATGTATTGTAAATAAATGTAAATAAAAGCAGAAACATGGAGAGAAAGAATGAGGAGAATATATTCTCTGATAATAAATTTGTGTGTCTTCAATAGTTCACAGTTAGCCTATTTACAGGCACGAAAAACTAGTAACAGAATTTGATTAGGAATATAATACTAGTAGACTTAGAGTCTAATTATAACTTAAGATGGTTATCCAAATAGAAATATTCCAATATCCCATAACAGAATCCATTTAATAAAAAATAATACGCTTTTTTAACAACAATTGAGATATATGCATCTTAGTCTAGTCAATTAAAACCTGCATGTTAACTCATATGAAAGAATAAGGAACTAATTAAGAATTTTTTGTTATAAAAAATTAAAAAAAAAAAATTAAAAAATTCAAATATCTGAAAATAAGTTTTACCTAATTATTTTAATCTTCCATGCATGCATGCTTTCCTATGCAAAATGATATTATCGCGTCTCAAAAGGATATCCATTTTTTCTATTTTATTTATTCCAATTATAATTCACTTTTCTTTCTAACATTATAATTGACTTGTTATCTTTTTAATATATCCCTATTCATAATGTGCATAGTAACCTATAAATAAAGATTACTATTATTTTTATTTTTTTTTACTCTATTAATATAGCTCATAATTTCTTTTGATTTGACCATCTAATATGTAAAATTTATTAATCTAATTAATTAATTCAAATCCATAAAAATCGTTATACAAAGTAATAAGTTTCTTTTAATTATTTAAAGATTTTTCATATTTATAACTCGAATTCAAAACAAAATTTATGATTAAAAGAGAAATAACACATGGCAATCCCATTTTCTTTTATACCAAATGAATAAAAAATATGTTCAATGAATTGTAGGCTCTATCTAATACGTGGAGGTCATTAATCTAATTACGTATCTAAAACTGCGCTGATTAATGCATCTGTCACATAAAAAAATGGATTATGTTGAGAATCGTTGATCTAAATTAAGAAATAAAAGATACAACAAACTGAATTTGAATGGCTTAATTTTATTGATGACAAGTCTGACTTTAAATTGACAAATCTGACTTTAAATAGTCATAGAAAACATCTCTTAATAGAAACGAAAAAGCAGCCCACTTTAGCTAAAAATCAGCTAAGTGGTAACAGACACTTTGAATCATTCAACTAAATATCAACAACAAAAGATATCCCATAAGACCAGGACTTCCAGTTTTATTTATACTTAAATACTTGCTAAAATATCAGCTGCAAACTCCTTCAAATTATGTATCAACCTCCAGAAATTTGTAGAAATGCGAGAGTATGTGATTGTTTAGATAGGTCTACTTTTGTTCAACTGGGGTACGAATGTGTAGTCTATAACGAGGGAGACGTCTTTATGTGAAAAATATAAACCATTCAATACCAAATAAAATAAGCAATTGATAAAAAATTGAACATGATTGCATTGATTCTGATAAAGCACGAAATGGTCTTTATTTGAAAGAGAAGGAGAGCTGGCTTGTCTATAGTGGAAGATCCAATCGAATAGGTGGATCCTGCAGGAAAAAATGTCCGGTCGGATCAGGAGTAAATACCCCGAAATTTAAGTTAAAAGCTTAAGTTAGAGAATGTTTAGAGATACAATATTAGAAATTCAATACATGATGCTATCGTTGGCTGGGCTATTTATAAGAGACGGTTGAGGTGCACTTGAGTACATGTGATGTGATAACAGGCAGTCAGAGTAGGTGTGCAACGAAGTGACAGGGAGCAGTTGATGGGTATGGGCGCTGTCTTGTGTCAGACGGCTGATGGGACTGGCGGTCATATCAGCCGATCGGACGTGTGCGCTGCCTTAGAGCTCCTGCCTGCTACTCTCTGATATTGGGCATTGAGCCTTGTCAATGGACTGTGCCGACTGGATGACCATTATGCAAATGATATTTGCTGGATTATCAGATCTCAATTAGTATTACATATTATGTTCCACCAATTCAAAATGCCAAATAAGGAATCATACACCACACCATATAATGTTGAGCTACTTTTTTGCTCGTAAGCTAAATTGTAAATTTTAAGGAATTAAAATATAATTTTCTCTATAAATCTAAAAATTGAAGTTAATTAATTGGGCAGCGCCAAATTGAAATTTCAGTGGAATTTATGGGAATTAAAGAGATAAGAATTAACAGCGAGTATTATTCAACGTCCAGCCTTGAGCCTAGCATGCTTGAAGAGGCAAGTCGCAATTTGTGAGGCAGAGACAGTTGTATGGAGTCAATGGCATGATTAATTTTAAACCTGTTAGGAATAGAATACTTCTGTCACTTTAGCCCCTAACCCCCATCCATTTTTCAGACATCTTTTATTGACTTTCTTCCTCAGTTGGCCAAATAATTTCAAATCCCATCCACCAAGCTTTTGATTTATTATACCCCTCAATTTTTTATTATCTGTCATTTTGAATAAAATTCAAATTTTATTTATTTGTCAATTTTAAATTTTCAATACAATTTAATTTTTATTTTCAATAAAAATTGACCAATTAAATTTATTTTTTTACATTAAATTACTTAATATACATTGAATCACTCAATTTTTTTTAAATTAAAAATTAATTAATATTTCTTAATTTTAGTAAAAATAATAAAAGTAAAAATTATAAAAAAATGGATGGAGTAATTACCAAGGAAATTTCCAAGCAGGATTAATTAGGGATGGCTAAATAGGAGAGTCTGCCCTTCGCAAGGGCATCATTAATGGATGAGATCAAACTGAAAACTCCTTCCTAGGGTACCACCTACCATTAATGCCTCTACCAGGGTGCTTCCTTCGCACCATGCAAGTCAACTCCACGCTTACTTTTTTAAATCAATCCCTTCAATCCATTTCCAGCTGTACCCATAGCCCCCCGGCCACTCTTACTATAAATAACACGCTCTTCAAATCACACACTCACTACACAAAAACTAACCATTTAATTACTAATAACAATGGCACCCCTTTTCGCTTCTTTTCTTCTGATTTTCTCCTTGCTTGATCCTGCCTTGGCTTCAACCAGAAAGCTTGCTGCTTTAGTTAAAGAACAGCCTCTTGTGCTTAACTACCATAACGGTCCTCTTCTTCAAGGTAATATTACTGTCAATCTTTTGTGGTATGGCAAGTTTACCCCCACCCAACGCTCCATAATTGTCGACTTCTTCAACTCTCTTGATTCTCCTAAAACTCCATCTCCTTCTGTATCCTCCTGGTGGGAAACTGTTGGGAAATACAAAGGAGGCCCACGCACTGTCGTTTTGGGTAATCAGGTCCTTGATGAGCAATACTCTTTTGGGAAATCACTCAAAACGACACAGCTTGAGGCTTTGGCTTATAAAGCTGCCCACGGTGCTAAAACTCCAATTGTTGTGGTTTTTACATCCGATGATGTGGCGGTTGAAGGTTTTTGCATGAGCCGGTGCGGGACTCACGGGTCGGTTCAAGTCAAAACCGGGAATTTTGCCTACGCTTGGGTTGGCAACTCTGCGAGTCAGTGCCCTGGTCAGTGCGCGTGGCCTTTCCATCAACCAATTTACGGACCACAGACTCCTCCGTTGGTCGCTCCAAACGGTGATGTCGGCGTTGAAGGAATGATCATTAATTTGGCCACGGTTTTGGCGGGAACCGTGACGAATCCATTCAAGAATGGGTATTTTCAGGGGTCAGTTGAGGCGCCACTTGAGGCAGTGAGCGCGTGTACGGGTATATTTGGTAAAGGAGCATACCCGGGATATCCAGGGGAGGCTCTCGTGGACAAAACGATAGGAGCTAGCTACAATGCGATTGGCATAAACGGCCGCAAGTATCTGCTGCCTGCAATGTGGGACCCTACAACCTCGACATGCAAAACTCTCATCTGAAAGTATATATTTTATATATATAAAGAAAAATTTAGTTTGTTTATTTTTATAGCAATATGTAGATATTGAGCGAGTAATTAATCATCATAATTTTAGTTTTCTTTTTATTTGTATAAGCCATATTGTAAACTATTCCTATTACTCTTAATTAAAAAAAAAAGGTGAATTTTGTTTCAAAGACAACTTCCAAATTATAAAATAATTTTATCAAATAAGGGCTGGGCTTGGAAAAATAAATTCATACTGAATATTCTAATGGCTGGGCCGGGTCAAGAGTTTCAAATCTAGGAATCTCCATCCCATTTATGTCTAGACCATCAGTTGAAAAGGGATTCATTCACGTTTTTTAAAATTTTAAACTAGAAAATCTTGATCTTTGAGGGCTGGGCTCAATCTCAAAACGAGCTAGCCCAATAAAAAAGCTAAGCCAGGCCCAGCTAACCAAATATATCTTTCCGTACAAAGGGAAAGTAGCAACTTGAAGAGTTGGCGGTTCGTCAACCTTCTTCGCATCTCTCCTCCTTCCTCCACTGTTCTCCGGCAGAAAACCACCAACATGGAAGACCCTCACGGCCAAAGCCAACCCCGAAGTAAGGATTCTTCGAAATCCCCCGTTTCGTTTCCGCCATCATTTACCTCCGGCACTTCCGTCAAATGCGGTGGCCATTGCCCGAAATGCCTCCTCCTACCTACCGCCCCGACCGTCTGCTGAAGACGGTGTCCTAAAACAGGTAGTATATCCTCCTTCCATTTTTAAGCAGTCACTTTGTCTATTTTTCTTTATCCTATTTTAAATGTCATTTGATGAAATTTGAGAAAAAAGTTTGTCCCTCCCCTGTTGTATTTTATATTTAATTTTTTTATCTTTTACTTTTTTTAATTTTACTTATTAATTAGATTTAAATTTAAAATTAAATATAATAAATAAAAATTTAAAAATTATAATATAAAATGGAATATAAAACTTACGATCTAATTAAATCTCCTTGGAGGAAGTATTATCTAGTAGTATATTTAATTTGAGGAATTATACACACACGTGTGTGTATATATATATATATATATATATATATATATATATATTATGCACCAATAGTGATAAATTTAGCTTGATCATTTAAATTCAAAAAAGGTGACTTAGTCATTGCTAATATTTTAATAACATAAAGTTTTCTAATCATTTTTAAAGTGAAAGTCAGCCACTTAAATGGAATAGAGAGAACTATTTTCCAGCACAGAGATCCAAAGCTTGTATAAATAGGGACAAAGATATAATTGGTGTGTTTTATAAAAATATTTCTGATTTTGGTGTGTTTTCTATCATATTTCTGGGTGTGGGGTTTGTCAGAAACCGCAGGTGGGACCTGCGGTTTCTGATGTCAGAAACCGCAGGTCCCACCTGCGGTTTCTAACACATATATATTTAATTTTTTTTTTTTTTTTTTTTATAAAAGTTGCCGGACAGGGCAGCAAAAGGCTGCCCTGTCCGGCAGCTTCCCAAACAAGCCAATTGGCTTGTTTGGGTTTTTGTTTTTTAAAAAAGGCAATTAAAAAGCTGCAGGCAGCAGCTAAAGGCTGCTGCCTGCAGCTTTTGTTTTTTTTAAAAAAAATGTATTATTTTATTTTTAATAAATAATATTTATTAATAATTAATAATTTTTTTTATAAATATTAAATTTAAAAATTAATACAATTATGAAAATTTTATTTTTTTGACAAATCAAATTAATAAATTGAGTTATTAATAATAAGTCAATATATAGTATAACATTCTTTTTTAAATATTAAATAATATTAATATTTTAAATAATAAATTGTTATTTTTATAAATTTTAATAAAATAATTGATGAAATGATTCAATTGAAATACTAAAAAAACTTATTAGGTGAAAATTTTTTACATATAGGGCAATAAAAGCTGCTCACTTTTACCGCTCATTAATTTTTACGAACCGCAGCAAGAGTCTGTCCCTCCCCCTATATGATATTGGCAGGATTATCTTTTTTAACCTTACCAACATTTTCGTGAACTTTTAGTTTTGAACTAACCATCAACAGCTGCGTTTTCAGTGAAAGTCAAATCTAATATCCCGTGGATCCCACTACTGAAAACGCAATAAGTCGTTGCGTTTTTGAAATCAATCCCAAAATTCTAAATATTTTCTGACGCATCCTATTTTTCTAATTTTTTTAAAAAATATTATTAAAAAAAAATTCACCTGATAAGTTTTTTTAGTATTTCAATTGAATCATTTCATCCATTATTTTATTAAAATTTATAAAAATAACAATTTATTATTTAAAATATTAATATTATTTAATATTTAAAAAAGAATGTGATACTATATATTGACTTATTATAAATAACTCAATTTATTAATTTGATTTGTAAAGAAAATAAAATTTTCATAATTGTATTAATTTTTAAATTTAATATTTATAAAAAAAATTAATAATTATTAATAAATATTATTTTTTAAAAATAAAATAATATATTTTTTTAAAAAAAAACAAAAGCTGCAGGCAGCAGCCTTTAGCTGCTGCCTGCAGCTTTTTAATTACCTTTTTTAAAAAACAAAAACCCAAACAAGCCAATTGGCTTGTTTGGGAAGCTGCCGGACAGGGCAGCCTTTTGCTGCCCTGTCCGGCAACTTTTATTAAAAAAAAAAAAAAAAAAAATTAAATATATATGTGTTAGAAACCGCAGGTGGGACCTGCGGTTTTTGACATCAGAAACCGCAGGTCCCACCTGCGGTTTCTGACAAACCCCACACCCAGAAATATGTTAGAAAACACACCAAAATCAGAAATATTTTTATAAAACACACCAATTATATCTTTGTCCCTATAAATATGCCTTTTTTTTTTTTTTTTTAAGTTTGGCGTTCTAATCCATTTCAAAGTTCAGGAATCGGGGTTCTAATCATGCTTTTAGCTTGGAGCCTCGAACAATGAGTAATCTAAGGATGTAATATCTAGTTTGTTTTGTGTGTGTATGTGAAAAGCGAAAAAGAGTGGTAGAACAGCATGGTTTTTGATACGCAAGGTAACTAGGGTGAGTATGAATTAGTTAATCGGTGTATAAATTCAGTTAATTAATATCTTTTTTTCAAAATACTAATTATTAATCAGTCCGTTATAATCGGTTAACCAGTCTATCGATTTCGATTTTTCTGATCGATTAACCAATATTTTTTGGTTAACCATTATAACTATAAGATATATTAATAAATAAAATTAAAATATTTAAAAATTAAAATTCTCCACTATAATATAATATTTTTATTGTTAAAATAAAAATTTTTGGCAGATATAAACAATTTTATTTTTAAAAATTAAAACTTAATAAGTAGATAAATTAATAGGTTCATGATCACCCTAATTAGATGGACGGTTACACTTACTAATTGCTAATTAAAAAAAATTTCAAAACTTCAAAATAATTAGGATAATGAAAAAAAGTGTAGCAAAAATAATTAAAAATATAAAATTATTAAAATAAATTCATCCAATACTAACAACTATTTTCCTTTATTTTTTTTAACTTGACAAATATTATTTTCATATATATTAAAAATTTTAGTTTTTTTTTTAAATTATTCAAAATTTTAGTTAAAATATTAATGTTATATAATTTTTTGAACATATTTTGATTTTCATTAATGGAAAATTGATAAATTAAAAAACAATAATAAATAATAAATATGGACATAATGAACAATTAATAAATTAATTTTTAAAAAAATTAAAATAAAATTGAAATATATTTTAAAGTAATGAAAATTAAAGGAATATAAATAATTAAATATGAAAATAATAAAATAAAAAAATTGTAATAAAAAGAAAGAAAAATTGAAATAAAGTCAATAAATTATATGAGTGTTTATGTATCGATTATCGGTTTGGTTAACCGGTCCATGAGCTAAAAAAAATAAAGCAGTCCATTAATATCGATTTTTTTAAAACACTAACTATTCAACATTAAAATCGGTTCGGTTAATCTATTTTTCGGATTGATTTCGATTTCTCGGTTAACCAAGTTTAACGGGTTTTTTTCTCGCCCCTAGTAATAATTAATGTTGTAACATTTACCTCTAAATTTTATTACCAGTAAGGAAATGGCATATAAACATTAACAGTACCGGACCAGTTGCCATTTCAATTTCTGGATTGTTGAAAACTTCCAGAGCTTTGCAGGCTTTCTTTCACATTGCATTTTCTCAAATTCTTGCTAAGGGTATCGCTTAAGATAATATTCTTTTGGGGAAAATACATTGTTTTTAGGATGCCTTTTTATTAAATTCTAAAAGTAAAGGACTCGTTTTTGCATGGCCATTACACTGTTCTTTAGAAATTGGTTTGTCTAGGTGTATATGGACGAAGCTAGTTATAAGAATTCCTTTGTTTTTTGGCCCCTGTATCTCAACACTAGTAAAATGATACTTCAACCCCCCCGTCATTTACGATTCATAGTGAAATTCTGCTATTAATGTTCATCAATTAGCTTTCAGTGAAGGCATAATTATTTGGGGATTGCAACAATATGGTATGACTGAAAAATAGAAGTATGTTTTGAGATTTCTCTCGTTCACTAGTTGCCTAACAGAGTTCCACATATCTGTACTTACTGGTGAACTGATACATCTTTAATAATAAAGGACAATGTTTATCGTTGGTTGCTATCAATTAATGTCTTTGGATTACGTTTTCAGAATGGAATGCATCATTAGCTGGGGTTTATGGTAATGATGTTACTGAAGACTATCTGTACTCCTACTCTTAACAGTTAACCATGCTGATTTCTTCATGACTGTTTTGCTGATGCATGCCTGGTTTATCTTGGGTTAGTTCATTTTTCTAACAATTGTTTTGATCGGTTCCAGATAGCTATTAGCTTGTATTGGGGTGTCGCTTTCCTGCTTGCTTGTAGTGAAGTAGTCATGTAGAAAATGTAAAGTGGGACTCATGCGATGAATTAACTTTATAAGGTGGGGACATATACATTAAGATCAATAGGGTACCGTAGTTTTATGCTTCCTTTCATGGAGGCCATTGTCAAACACAGAACCTGTGATTCCGATTCCAAACTCATAAACAAATGTAGCGGACTTTTGACTCTGATGCTTTGTTATCATGAGAATTGTGGTTCAGCTGTGTCTGCACTTTGGTTCTTGGCATTGACTGCCTAATGAATTGGAGGCGGTCTACTCCTATGTTCCACTGTAACCTTTTTTTTTATTATTATTTTTATTATTTTTATCATAGCAATGCCTACTTTTGAATTTGTATAAGAAATTTTGTTGTTATCTTCTTTTCCCATGGAGTAGTATGTATATCGTGTGCAACAAAATCAAGAGAGAACATTTTCCACCCAGGATTATAATAGCAAATGGTTAAGAGGTTGAAAGTACAATACATTATCTACTTATGAGTTTATCTAAGATCCTCCCCTACCCCGCTTTCTTTTTCTTCAGCCATTCTAATTGGTTATGAAGATGTAGTGCTTCCATTTTTGCTTTACACCAATCACATTGAAGGATTTAATGAGATGAAATTCTGGGTTGTATACTATGAAGCACTGATACGGCAGCAGAGGAGCGTATCCCGTATCGGACACCGTATCCGATAAAATACACGTCGGATACGCGTAACGTACGACACTGAAAAATTAGATACGTGATTGCCATACTGGATACGCGTATTTGAGGGGTTAGATACGTGCATTGAAGTAATCAGATACGGGTATTTGAATCGATTAAGAATTTTTAGAGATCTAAAAGAAATTAAATACTAAAATGAAAGAGTTGTATTCAAACTTCACTTGGAACAGCAAATCGACAACCTCTTTAATTATATTTCTTGAAATTATCAACAGAGCATCTCTTAATCGGTGCGCTGCTTAATCTCGATCTCGCATAGTCCATCTGCATCAGTCATTTTCCTTCTTCACACTCGGTTTCATTCTTCACCCAAAGCACTCTATCTCTCGATTTCACGAATCTGGATTTGCTTCTGCACGCTCGATTTCACGAATCTGGGTTTGCTTCTGCACACTCTGTTTCCACTTTTACTTATTGTCTTTTTGGACTTTTTAAGCTATGTTAATATTCTTCTGTTGTTTTATATCTTTTTTGTTTTTTTTGTACGTTTCTAGTTTTTCCTTTTGTTTTTATGTTGTTTATATTTTTGACTTTTCAAATCAATTATTATGCTTGTTTCTACTGTTTTTTGACTTTTCAACCCAATTTAATACGTGTATATATGATAAAATGTATGTGGCTCCAAAAAGCATCGTAAAATATGTACATATTAGATTTCAATTATAAAAAGAATATCTTCTCTTTTTGCTTGAAATCTGCTGACAGTTCCACCTTTCTTTCTTTTTTCTAATTTCATTAATCTATTAATAAATGGGCATGGAAGCTGCTGAGTGCATATTGATGAATTTGTTCTAATTTGAAGTTTAATTGATAATGGTGGTAATGGTTTAAATCAGCCGAAAAAAATTAACTAAGAGAATATTATGATGTCTAATGCTTAGTTTTTGACTACTTAGATGGAATTTTATTATGTTTGAATGAAGAAATTTATTAAAATTAGTAAAAAAATTATATTATTATAAATTTTTAATTATCGTATTTATACTATATCGTATCTTCATTTTTAGAATTTTGTCGTATCTCCGTATCATATCCCCGTACCGGTATCCGTATCCATGCAACATAGGTTGTATATGATTATATGGCAAATGGTGTTTAAGTGTGCATGGTTTTCCTTTCGTTGCTGTGCGTGCCAAATTGTTGTAATAGTAGAATCGGGGACAGTGTCTTAGCTAGTTGCCCCTGAATTTTAGAGGTGTATATCTTACCTTGGGTGTTTTTCTTCATCGGCATTTTGGAGTTGCATTCTATATGAGCAGGGTGAATGAATATTTGGCAGCTAGGAATTTAGCAGCTAAGCTGCATATGTTTAAAGGAACTAAACCCGAAAGGATTACTTGGAAGCTAGATGGGAACGGCTCATTTCATTAGTCATTTAGTTGCTCAGATTTATTGGTCACATTTTCTAAATGGCTAATGGGAAAGAGCAGTTTTCATTGTCTATGTTCAGTAAAAGTGAAAGGGGCAGAGGAGGACTGAATCTATCATCCACTATTGAGGTTAAGTGATACAACTTGTTAGGGGTATGCAAAACTCAAACCGACCCGATTAACCCAACCCGAAATATCAATTCGGGTAGGATTATTCAGGGTTCGGATTAGGTTTGCAAATTTAAGATATTTCGAATCGGGTTAAAACTTCCAAAATCCGAATCCGACCGAAAAAATTATTAAAACCTTTTTATTTCCCTTCTCTCTCTGCTTCCCTCTCCCCCTCCCTCCCTCTCTCTGTCTCTCCTTCCTCTTCCGATAACGACGATTTCTCTCTCTAACTCTCCTTCGTCCTCCTCCTCTCTCTTTTTGGTTCTAAGTTTTTTTTTTTTTCCGCTAGGATTTGTGCTTTTCATATGATAGATCTGGGTTTGATTTTGTTAATTGTATATTTGTATTTTTTTTAGGATAGATCTGATTTGTGTGTGTTTTTTTTGCTTGGATTAAATGCATATCTAAACCCACCTCTGTCGCCTGCGCAATTGACCTCTGATGTTGTTGGTTTCTGTTGATTTTTGTTGATTGTTGTATAAGTTCGGATAACTCGGGTTAGAATCCAAAAAATGTCGGATATTTTAATTTGTAGCCTTATTATAACTTAAAGTAAAGTTCGGGACTCGAGTTAATCGGATTCAATTCGAGTTGATCCAAACCTGATCAATGCACTCCTTCAAATTGTGACCTGTACTTTCAATTTGTTCAAAAACTTGAATAGATCACTTATTGAATAAAAGTGAAGTGCTTAACCATACGAAATGGTGCCCCTAACCCAAAGGGTGAAAACAAGTAGAATATTAAGGCCTAACACTATCCCAATTCCTTGGCTCTGCCCTCCCACTGTCTTTAATTGGTATCCTATGCTCCACTGCCTTAACTGGGACTCTCTGCCTCCACTGTCCAAACTGAAATAGAATCAAGCAAGCAATCCTCTATGGGAAAAGAGAAAATAAAATAGTAAGCAATCGTCTGTATTTCGTGCTTGTAGAAATTACCTCAATTAATGATCTACTCAGTTTCCTTTTTTCACCACGTCACTGTATGTGAAACTATAGTTGATCGGAAAACAATAGTTGGTTGACGTTGATAATTCATCCATCGCTATAGTAATTTTTGGTGAAATAAAGAGAGATATAACAGCTGCAAAATCTTATAAGTGAAGCTTTCATGTTTAATTTTTAATTCCATTTCTTTAAACGAAAATATTTAATACGTCTATTCTGTTGTATTCTAACATCTTAAATGCAATACAAATTTGTTTTCTTGACAAAACAAAAATTGCTTCGATCCATAATTAACTTTGATGATGCTATATACTATGGCTGGGATTAACTATGTTGGAGACCACTGAATTTTGTCATACTTACAAAAAAGTATTAAAAAAAATTATAATTAAAAAATAATTGAATTATATAATATTTACACAAAAAATTATTTTGACTGAAAAATACATTAAATTCTACTAGAAATTTAACATGGCACACCACCTAAACTCAAAATCTTTTAAAAAGTGTAAAAATTCTTTTTAAACAATAAATCCATGTGCTATTAAATCAAGGGAAAAAAAAATTAAGGATGAACAATGAAAAAGATTTTTTACTGTTTTGGTTGTATTATATGGGTTTTTAGTAATGTATACGGCCACATATTACCTTTTAAATGTATATATGTAATATGTGACATAGATATATTTTTGATATAGTTTTAAGTATTTTTCAATTAAAATGACTTTTCAGTTTTCATGCAAATATTGTGAAATTAATCTTTTTTTTTATAAAAAAATTATTTTATGACTTTCCGACAATTAGGGCTAAAATCCAGAAGTGGCAATTAAAGTTCTCTCCGATTCTGATGAACCAATTAAACAGTGAATTTGAAATGTTATTTAATATTGTTTCTATTCTACGTCTCTTCGCATTAATTAAAAAAAATCATTAATTACTCCCTCCATTCCTAAATACATGTCACTTTTGTTAGTTTCACTAGAATTAAGAAATATTAATTAGACTTGAATTTAGGAAAAAATTGAGTGATTCAATGTATATTGAGTATTTTAATGTACAAATTTAAATCTAATTGGTTAATTTGTATTGGAAAAGACAATTAAATTGAAAAAAAAAATTAAATTGCATTAAAAATCTAAAAGTGACAGATAAATGAAATTTAGATTTTTGGCAAAAATGACAGATATTAAGTAACGGAGGGAGTAGTAAAATATTCATTATAATTTACTAAAATATATTTTTACTAATTCTCTATATTATATATTTTTATACTATTAATTATCTCTTTTTTATGTACATAGGTAAGGGTAAAATAGAAAATTACATAACTAATACTTTTTGAAATTTAAAAATTGTCACTTTAAGAGAACAGAAGTTATTAAAAATTGTTGTAATAAATGGAATGAATAGAGTAGTTTCCATTGTGATTGATTATTATTATTTTTATCTATCAAAACTTTAATCTTATATGTAATTCCAATTACAGAACATTGATGTTCTATGGTCCCAGACTGATGATCAATTGAAGGAGAAATTTAGTAATATTGTTACCTAACGAAAGTGGAAAATGTAAGTGCGGATGCCAATTAAAAATAGGAATTAATTGGATAAAAAAAATATTAAATTTATGCTCTAATTTTTAAAAGGTGAAAGTTAAGAAACTTTTATACATGTGTAATTTTTGTATGCAAAATCATTTTGATATAAAAACGCTTTAAATTCTATTGAATATGATTGCTATTTAAGTTTCAAATTTTTCGGTAAGTAAAATATGTCAAACATATAAGATCAAATTTATAGATATTTATGTAAATTTTTTTTAAACAAATAATGTATATACTATATAAACTTTATATACCGCGTTACATGTAATCTTTTAGAATGTCATTTTGCATACAAAAATTATATAATTAAAAATATTTTTGGTTACATCTCAAATAAAAGTCATTGAATTGAACCGATCTTGGTGATGTTCTTGCAAAGACTATATATACATAGCTACGTAGGTGTAATTGTGTATATGCAAAGTAGTTATTTTCATATTTCTTTGCACCAATTTTAGAATTGTTTTTCCTTCATTTTAAAATAGATTTGTGGGAGCATTGAAACTTTGTTTAGATTAATTTAAAGTTTGACTCGGTTAAATATGATTTATTTAAAAAATAATACTTCAACATCTTCAACATAGCACAGCAGACCTCTGTTGAATTCCAATTTTCAAAACACTCATTAAATTAAAAGATAGCGAAAGATGAAAAAAGAAAAGAAGAGGAGTAAATAACACATTGACTGTGAAGTCATATCAATTCATGCAGGTAGCTTTGGAACCTGAAAATTCAAAATTTTGGTTCAACAAAACCCAATCCGTATAAAATGGGCCTCAAATTACCTCTTCCAATAAACAACCAGAATTGTTTCCTCCTGTCGGTGGTGCCTCTTTCAATTAGGCCCATTTCTCAACTTTGTAACTATCAATCTCACTGGCAAAAAAATAATAATGCACAAAAATCTAGTGGCTCAATAGTCCCATTCAAAAGTTCAAACCTATCTTTCACGGACATTATTAAATCTCACCTTAACTAGCACCATCTTTACACTTCTTCTTCTTCTTCTTCTTCTTCTTCTGTTTCAAAAAATATAGACCAAAAAATAAAATCTAAAGTTCGCCCATTTTCCTTTCTCAACTTCATCTTCTCCTTTTCACTCTTTGTTTTTACTATTGGGTTTTTGCTCTTGTTGTTGTTTTTGTTGTTGTTTGCATTGATTCTATTTAATTAGGTGGGTAGATGGGACTCTTCTAAATTTTGTAGCTTTCTGCCTTTTCTTTTTTTACCCCTTTATCTCTCTTCGCTTTCCTTCTCTCTCTCTCTCTCTCTTTCCAAATGTTATCTTTCTTTTTCCAATTTTTGCCCTGCGTTTGTGGCGGATAAACCGGTGACTCTGTTGCAGAAACCAAATTCCAAAGAAACAAGCGGAACGGAGGAGAAAGTTAGGAATTTTCCAGGTTTATATGCAAATATTGCTCTCTTTCTCTGTCCACTGCTTCCCCAGAAATTGAACTCAACCAACAAAATCCAACTTTGATTTCTCTGTTTTATGGTGTTTTTGATTTTATGATGTGAAAGCTTGGGACTTTCTTTTCTTTTTCTATTTCTTTATATTAGCCATGCAAGTTTCTTGTTAGTATACATGCAATTGATTTTTCTAAGCTGTGTTTTTGTTTGTGTTTAGCAGGTTGGATCTGTGAAGTTGCTTGCTTTTTCTTGTTTTTTCATTTGATTTTCTGTTTATCTCTTGAATTTGAGTTTCAAGATCGGTCATTTTTAGTTATTTCTTTCTTTTTATCCAGATTTTGGTCCTTGCTCTTTTATAACCGGAAATTAAATTTTTGTTGCCTAATTTCTTCATTTGGATTATTGATGTTGAACGTTTATTTACTTACCTCTTTTTTCTTTCTCTTTTATAGTAATTTACTGCCTGTAATCTCTCATATCTGATCTTTATCTCTTTGCTTGCACACTATCTGTTTGCTTCTACCTTTGTCAATTTTCCTTTTTGGTACATAATCTTTTACCATGTATTAGTGGAATTCAATCTGTGTCTGCATCACAGATTTTTCAAAACTTCTCTTTCCCTGTTATGGTTCTTGAATTCTGTGCATTTGCCATGGAATTGTGAAGAAATTAAGTTAATGGGGTTTGATAATCTGCAGAGGCAGACAATAGATGGAAGATGGCAGTGAGTATAGGTGTTGGGATGAGCTGATACCTGATGCTCTTGGGCTTATCTTTAGAAATCTTTCCCTGAAAGAGATACTATCAGTGGTTCCAAGAGTTTGCAAATCTTGGAGGAGAGCTGTTTCAGGGCCATATTGCTGGCAAGAGATTGACATTGAGGAATGGTGTGAGATTCGTATGCTTAAACATTTTACTGGTGAGCCTCACCACATTGATCGCATGCTTCAAATGTTGATCACTCGTAGCTCTGGTTCCCTTCGCAAGCTCTGCGTTACCCACATCCCCAATGATGCTATTCTCTCATTCCTCGCTGACCAGTAAGCTTTACCAAACTTTAATTTCATTTCCTAAGAAACTTGTTAATCTACTTGGAGCTTACTTAGATGCTTTGTGGAATTGCTGTAGCCTATTGTTTCTGGGGTTTGTTAGTTGTGAATGCTGATTGCAATATCTAGATGAGACAATGAGCTAATTAGGCCTAGTGGTGTTTAATGGTGGCATCTTTTAATCAAACACATTGGTAACACTAGAATTTTTCTGTTTCTGCTTGGTAACACTAGAATTTTTCTGTTTCTGCTTGATTTTGCAAGTGCTGGCTCCCTCCAGACGTTGCGAATGACAAGAAGCCAAATAAGTGATTCAATTGTTGAACAGATTGCTGGAAAGCTTTCAACAGTCACTTTCTTGGATCTGAGCCATTGTAACAAGATTGGTGCCCGTGCTTTAGAGGCAATTGGAAAGCATTGCAAATTGCTTTTGGGGCTTTGCCGAAATGTGGAGCTAGCATCTTCAGGAGATCAGCTTCCTCAAGATGATGAAGCTCTTGCAATTGCTTCTACAATGCCTAAGTTGAAGCATTTAGAGATGGCTTACCATCTTCGTGTCAGCACCGAAAGTGTGTTGAAGATCCTTTCAAGCTGCCCCGAACTTGATTACATGAACTTGACAGGATGCTGGAACGTAAAACTTGACAGTAACTTCCTCAAGGAGAAGTTTCCAAATGTGAAAGTTTTGGGGCCACATTTGTTCGAGTACGACGATATGAATGAATGGGGAGATTACTGCTCCGAATACTCAGATGCATCTGAGTACTTCGCCTGGGAAATATTTTCAGGCGACATGGAAGATTATGATGATGATGATAGTTATGATGAGATGTGGGACGATGAACAAGGACTAGATGAGCTTGGTCTGAGGTTTTATGAAGGAATTGAGGATGCTGGATTATATGGTTGGCCTCCATCTCCATAACTTTGTGTTATCTTCTCTTCACTTTGCTGTTTATGGTACTAATGAATCTACCTAGTACCTAGCACTTCTATTATGCTTTATGAATATAATGTTTTAATAGAGGAATGAAGTTGTATGCTTTGTGTGTCTCCCCCTGTCATCTAAACTATCTCATAAATGAAATAGTTTATGAATAAAAATCATGAATTTAGAGCAAAGGCTACAACAGTTGATATTAAGATATTTCAGAACAGAAAAATTGGCCCACCTTAGATATTTAAGAGGATATGTTCATTGCTTTGTTTGCTTGCCACTAAGCAAAAGAGAAAAAACAAGTTTCAGCTATACATGTTCCTGAGCTTATGATTAATTGGAGTACATAATCACAGTGCTATTCTTGATACAAAAATCTTTTAATTACAAGTGTGGATTTTGATAAGTGCCTAAGCAGTTTAACTGTGAATAAAAGAAATTTAAATTGATAATTTTTTGTGATGAAATAATTTTGAAATATTTTCAAGATAAAAACTGAAAAAAATGAAAAGCTCTAGCAGGTAGGAATAGCATCTGTTTCGTACGAGAGTGTGGATCAAGTTTAAGCTTATCTTTCTCTGCACTGTCCCACAAACCACAAAGAAGCTTTTGACTTGCTTGTCCAGGTTGGTTTTCTTTTATCATGCGAAGAGCATCATATATTTATTTTATTTCTCTAATTTTTTGTTTTGGAGCACGTGTAGTCCTTTTTACGTTATATGCATATTTAATACTAACTCCAAGTAATTATCAGAATAAAAGGTGGCCAACAAGAGGACTTAAAATTCAATAAAAAGTCAATAAAGTTACAATATTTCTTAATATTATACTAACAATCCAATCAATATCCGGAGAGAGAGTTCTGAATTTCTTATCATTTACAAGACTTTGCTTTTCTTTTTTCCCTACCTGAGACTATAATGTTTTAATCACATTTCTAAATTGTTTTTTTATTGTAAATGAAATAAAATAAAACAAAAATACTTCGAAATTAATAAAAGAAATTAAAGAATTTATAAAAAAAAAAAGAAAAGGATGATTTGTAAAAAATATACGAGAATAGAATGTCTTAGCATGAGATGTTTGTTGTGTAGTTAATTTAAAATGGCTTTGTTATTGTAAAATGCTACAGTATAAAAAACAAATAAAAAAAGGCAGAGGATTTCCAAATTAGCACAAGTACCAATCTACTCAAGGAATATGTATAGAATGGCATGTGTGGACCATCTCTCATGGTTACCTCATAATGGTTAATGATAAACAGACAATGGTCCCCTTCTTTACAGGGATACCCTACGCAATTTGAAAAAACTAAGGACAAAACAAATTCCACGCACATGAACCTCAATAAATTAAAATAATATTAAGTTGCGGTTAGCCCTATAGATTATAAATTTACAGTGGGCAGAAACTGCAGGAGGAGGTCCATTTTTGTTTTCATAACATGGCACAGTGGTCCCTTTTTTAAAAGACAACATGCAATCATCAATCAGAAGATTCGTTTGCTCTTTTCTCACTTGTTTTCACTTTTCTACATTTACTCTATTTCTGATTTTTAATTTTTTTAATTTCTTCATATATATATTTAAATTTTCTATAAGTTTGGAAGTGTAAAATATAATTTGATTTAATTACAAGTTTATTGACTGCGTTTATTGTCTATTAAAATATTTAATTTATTACGCATTATTTGAATTCAAATGAAATTTAATTAAAAAAAATAAAAGAGATTCTAGTACAAATTGTAAGGTGGGGACTATTATTATTTTAATAGTAAAACATCATGTGAGTGAAGTGTTAAGAGACAAAACTGCATTTTGCCAATAATTTAGGGAGTGGACCATAATTGTAACAGGGAAAGTGGGCCGAAAATGAAACTGGGCCAACCGTCTCTCATTGCCGACACAGAGCAAGTAGTATGTGATCTGAGTTGAGACTTCTTCCAATCAAAAGGATCGGGACCTATCAACAGCAAAAGTGGACCAAATTGGGCATATGTTCTCTTTTGTTTTTGGACATTAGGCCTCACACTGTACTACTACTTCTGTCTCACCAAATTTCATCTTTAAATTGAAAATGACTGCGGGCCGTGTAGTTTTCCTTTTTTTTTTTTCTCTTCAGATGAATCATCAAAACTTCCGAGCATTAATAAAATGAGGTTAAAAGCATCATTTAACACTTGAATTTATAAAAAAAAAAAAAGTCATTTCGGCACTTAAATTTTACTAAAACTATATTTGACATTTGAAAAGAAAAAGAAAAATAACAGGTTAGGGATTTAAATAAATTAATTTTTTTACTGTTATAAATAATAATATTATATTAATTTTCGTAATAAACTTTGATTTATGCTGCACATATTATTTTATACGCGCTATTCTAATCAGCATTTTAATTATTGAAAGTATTTAAAATTTTCAAAATAATAAAATTTCAGGTATTAAATGCGACTTAAATAAAATTTAAGTATCATAATAACTATTTTTTTTATAAGTACAGTGCCATTTTGATATTTTTAATTTATTAACTTTTCACATTCACGCTTTACATATTGTTTGTTTTACACGACTAAATGAAAGTGTTAAAAAAGTTTTAAAAAAAATAAAAATTTAAGTTTCAAATATGACTTTAATAAAGTTTAGGTGCCGGATAATAATTTTAGCCAATAAATTGACAATGAGTTTTTTTCTTTCATACTATTTCGTGTCGTACGGGTGAAAAATGTATGTCATTGAATAATATCATTTACACTGAAAAAAAAAACACCAATAACTACATTCTTTTTACCATTATTCTTTTTCAAAAACCACTTACAAATCCCTAAATTTTTTATATTTTCGCTAATAAATCTATAAATATTTATTTCACGACATTAAATTCTTAAATTTTTATTTTTTACACATTAAACTTTCGGTGGACAAAGAAACATGAAATTAAATAACATGTCCTATTTCATATGTTTTTAATATATGCACTTTAATCTTAATGTAATGTTTGGTCGTTAATGCCCTTACCAATTTAAAGTTGAAATATTAATAGTAAATGAGGATTAACTTAAAATTGAAACAAAATACATAAGGGCACATCAAATTGAGATAATATTAAAATTGTGACAAATGGAACATATATTTAATTTTATATTATCCAACAATTGAAAATTTAATGTATAAAAAAATTAAAATTTAAGAGTTCGATATTGCAAAATAGGTGTTCAAAAGTTTAATAGCAAAAAAAAAAAAAATTAGGAGCTTGTAATTGTTTTTTTTTTTTTTTTTAAAGCATAACTAGTTATTTCTTTCACCGTATTGCCCGCAAATTATTGACACGTCCCTTTCCTTACTTACCAATTAATGGGCTCTTGTCCCAACTTTACATGTCCAGAAGGCCCATATGAACCAACGACTGTGAGTCCACAGACCTTAGCCTCGTTGATCAAGCTACTGTTAGAATTGATTCGGTATGTCCAAAGTAATATATGCCAGTAAATATGAATCGTTTATCTTTTTTTATTTTTTATTTAAGGCTCAAACATACTGATAAGTATATATATGCCATATACTGGACGTATTGAATCATCTTCCATTTATTTTAGGGTCTTTTAAAATTCGTGAAAATTATAAAATGGACACCATCTAGAGTTAATAGTTATTTTTTGTGTGAGATGTAGAGTCAATATTTATAAACTAAATTAACATATTTTGGTTGGTTTTGAAAGTTTTTTCCTGAATAGATTTAGATTGGAATTTTGTTGACCTACCACGTTTTAAGCATCACGTTTTATTCTTTTATGTACAAATAGATCATTTTCACCTTCAATACGTCATGTTATCCTTCCTATTGTAGCTTAATCTCATAGCTTAATCATGTCGTCATTATTTCTTTCTCTTTTTTTCCCCTTCAAAACAATTTCATCATCAGGAATCATAGGTTGAGTGTGCGTATACTGAATGAATACTCTTCTTTATTTCTATTAGCTAATGTATAATTGTCTACAAAGAAATCTTATTAACTTGTATTTTTTTATGAAAATTTCAAAATATATTATTTTTTGTATATATATATTAATCTTAAATTTTCGACAGTTTATTTATTACAAATATTAACGCATTAAAATTTATACCAAATGCATATTATTAATATTCTAATATATATATATATATATTCTACTGCACTGTTAGTCGTGGCTTCCATATAGATTTGTGAGTGGAGTGAGAGATTTCGCTAAAAGTTTAAGTGACAGTTTGGCAAAACTTATGAAAACAGTTGTATTCCAAAAAAATTGTATGTCGAAAAGTAAATTACTGTTTGGTAAATAAAATTCAAAATGACTTATAAAATTAAAAATAGTTGTTAACTGTTTGGTAAATAAATGATTAAAATGTCTTTTTAAAATAAAAAAATAAAAATAAATGTAACATAAAAAATTAAAAATATATATATTATTTTCTTAATTAATCATATATATTATTTTGTATGATAAAAAAAAGAGAAAAGAAAAAAATAACATAATTATTTTTAAACCACTTGCATAAACAATTTGAAAGGAAAAAGTTTATTTTAAGAAATGTTGGATTTGTTTTTCCCTTTTTTAGGGTAGTATCCACGGGAGGAATTCAACTATTTCTCCATAATTTTGATTTAATGAGTTTGAAAATTTAGAATTTCGTCAAATATCTATGGCTGCACGATTATGATAAATATAATTTCAAAATCAAATAGTAATGACTTTAGATGTTTTTGCAACAGGGTCAAATAATTAAATGAATGATAGAGGGTAAATTTTGATTTTAACGTATTGAAAATTATACATATTTATTTATTAAATATTTTTTTTTGTCAAAATTGCAATTAAAATATTGAAAATATAACATATTTGCTACTAAAAATACTGAAATTCTAAATAAGTAAATGAAAACATATAAAATAAATTGATTAAAGTCACACAAATTTGTTATATGTGTATAGTAAATTAATACTGTATTTAACTCTCAAAAAAGAATTAAAATTTTTTACCATTAGACATTTTCCGTTTGACAAGATTATCTTAGAAATTTTAATTTTTCAATAGTTAAAACGGATATTAATCTACTTTGCACATGTGATAAGTTTATACAGTTTCAATTAGTCTATTATATATATTTTTATTTAATTACATAAAATTTTAATATTTTTAGTAATAAATTTAAGTTAATTCCGTAACAGCTTTCAATGTATGCTAGTAAAATGACTTGCTTAGGGTGTGTTCGGTAAAATTTTAAGCTTTTAATTTTTAATTTTTAAAATTTAAAAACAGTTTTTAATTTTTGTTATTTATTTTTTAAAAAACTATTTTATATATTTAAAAATTTTATCATATTTTTAAATTCTTTATGTATGTTTTTTAATTATTCATGTACATTATAGTAATGATTTTGGTTGTGACAATGGCAGCAGCGGCGGTATGGTTGCGGCGGCGGCGGCGGCGGCGACGGTGGTGGTAGCGGTGTGGTTGTGGTGGTTGAGGCGGCAGCGGTATGGTGGTGGCGGGGATGGTGGAAGCAGTGGCGGCGGTGGCGATAGCCGTGTGGTTTTGGTGGCAGCAACGGCGGCTGTGGTGACGGCAGTGGCGAAATTGTGGTGACGACAGTGGCGGAATTGCGGTGACAATAGAGGCGGCGGCTGCGGTGACAATGTGGCGGTAGTGATAATAAGAATAAAATAACAAAATTTTAAAAATCATATTTTGAAAATTTTTATTTTTTTTAATATTAAAATTACTTTTTTAAATTTTTATACAAATTGAAACGAAAATTGATTTTATTTTTTAAAAAAATTAAAAATAAAATCATTCCCGAACTCACCCTTAACTTTCTCTTATATTATATTTCAAAAAGTACGGGAGTGTTAAGAAAGGATCACTAACTTGTTTTTAACAAAGAAAGGATCACTGACACCAAGTCTTATTTTTAACAACCTCCAGGACGACGACCACAACAAAATAATAACAATATTGGTAATAATACCAGATTAATCTACCGGTGAACGTACATCAATTGCACTTAAAGCTGTTTTGGTTGGTAAGTTTTGACTAATACAAAAGCTTCTGATTAATCTACCGATGAACGTACATCAATTGCATTTAAAGCTATTTTGTTTGGTAAGTTTTGACTAATACAAAAGCTTCAGTTGGAAAATTTTACAGGAGAGTCACCAAATCCCGTTGCTAGTTTGGTAAAGGTCTTTGTCCGTCTATCTAATATAATATGCTGAATACACAAGATATTAGCATGTAGATTAGGAATTAATTTCTAATTAATATGATTAAATTGCTGATATCATTAATTAATAGGATGTGTATCGTAATTTGTTTAATTTTTGGAAGTATTAACTGATAGTAGTTTTCTTTTCTTCTTTTTTTTTTTCAGTGCATTATTTTCTAATGGAAATTGATTGTGAATTATGTTGATGTTTAGGTAAAAACTGTACTGATTCATAATGCCAGTGCAATTGAAGTGCTTAATTATGCATACATTATTGATAATTAATGGAACAAATAGGCTGTAACTTTTATTTTGCTTTTGCTTATGTTAAAGTACTTATACATGGAGTAGTCATAAATTTGATTCAGTGAAATAAAAATTTTATCGCCCATAAAAATTTCATTCACATAAAAAAAATTATTAATATAATAATATATATATAATAATACTCATAATATTACAATTATCATTTACTAGTTTTCATATTTTGAAAGTATTTAATAATTATTTAATTGTCAATATTTTCAAATATATCACTTTCAATATAAGTAACTAAACAATCATTTAATAATTGATCTCCTATTCGATTTCGTATACGACTTTTCACTATATTTATAGCAAACTATATTCATAGCAAAAAATGCCATTTCAATAGTTACTGTCGCGACTGGTAATATCAAAACTAATTTGACAAGCAAATAAACTGAAGAATACATCAATTTTTTTCTTGTTTTCACTAACAACTGAGTAAGATTGTTGATTCCTTCCAACATCAAAAAATCATAATTTGATAGCATGTCAGTAATATAAGTTTCAAGCTGATTGTCAAGTGAAAAAAGTTATATCAGTGAAAAAACACGAGGATAAAATATAGCAAGTCGAATCAATTTTTTTTGTTTTTTTTGTCAAAAGAGTAAAATACATTACTACCAATTTTATTTTATATTTATATTCAATTACCTACTTTACTACCAATTTTTTCATTTATTTTTATTATTATTGTTGTAAAATATAAATTTATTGTGATTAAATTTTAATGAAAATATTTAAATATATTAATGGGATTAATTTTTAATGGAATAAATTATTAATGGGGTCATTTAGTATAGTTAATTTTGAAAAAAAAATAACAAGGGTATTTTAATTTTTTTTAAAGAATTGAGTGGGGTGGGGTCAATTGACCCCACTCATTACAATGTGCCTACGCCCACATATAAAATAAATAGATCTGAACCGTTATTTTAATGTAAATATGTTTTCTTTTTGTTTTGATTCTATTTTTTTATTCTATATTTAATTATTTATAAACTAAATATAATAAAAATAATTAAAATATTAATTGATTACTTTGCGCAGTGGACAAATAAACTAGTTCAATTAAAGCAGACAAGACATAAGCAAGAGACCATGTATTATGGAGACAACAATCTTGATATATTTATGGTAGTAGGAAAGTATCATTGTTTCTCTAATTAGGATTTAGGATATAGTTCACCATTATATTTAGTTTGCGCTATAAATCATTTCCAATTTAGTATAGAGTTGGTTTTGTTGTATATTAGAAATGTCCATTCCAAGTTGAAAAGATAAAATAAAATGGATGTAGGTACAAATATGATTATTATGTAAATAATAAATATCTATATTTGATGATGGAAGTAGGTAAATATATTTATTTTCCTAATATATTCATGATGTAAATTGGAAACTTATCATGTATATATTTGTTTACCTAGATTTGTAATTTAAAAGTATTATTAATTAGATCACATGATATTTATTTAGGTTGAATTTTACTAAAGTTTATTATATTCATAAAATAAATATTCTATATATGTAGCAATTAATTGAGTTTTACTTAAAAACTCGATTATATTTGTAAGAAATAGGAATCAATTATACATAACAACGATTTATAAATCTACAACGCTCATTATTATATATTTAGTAATATTGAGAAGATTTGTGTAATTATATGACTTCAAATATCATTGAGTAATCCTTGTTGAAGAAATGAATAATTATGGACCAACTTCTAAAGGTAAACACACGGAAGCATATGAATATTCGGAGAATAAGGTTTATAGAAAAGAATATTTGGTGCAACATAGAAAATTAATTATGATATAACCGAAGGTCGGGAGCGTAAAACCGAACCGAACCCAGATCCAACTTCATACATTTTGGTTATTTTCAGTTTGATTTAGTGGGTTTATTTGGTCTCTAAATTTGTATTGTTGAATTATTCAATTTATTTGGTTTAATTCATTTTTATGTTTAGAAACCAAATGTAGGGGTGAGCAAAAAAACCGATGGATTTGGTTAACCGAAAAAAAAATCCGAAACCGAACCGATGGACTGGTTAATGGTTAGTGTTTTGAAAAAACCGATATTAATGGACTGGTTAATGGTTTTTGACTCATGTGACTGGTTAACCGAACCGAAACCGAATTTTTAGTTAATTTATTAATTTTTTAATATTTTTTAATAATTTATATAACAATTCACCCTAATTAAAGGTGATCATGTACTTTTTTTCATTATACTAATTATTTTAAAGTTTTTAAGTTTTTTTAATTGGTTATTAGTAAGTATAACAATTTATCTAATTAAAATTGATTATGGACAGTTTAATATATTTACTTATTAAATATTAATTTTTAAAAATAAATTTACTTATATCTACCAAATATTTTTATTTTGACAACAATAATGTTATATTATAGTGAAAAAATTTTAATTTTTAAATATTTTGAACATTTTAATTTTATTTATGAATATATTTATAATTATAGTGGTTAACCGAAAAATATTGGGTAACCGATCCGAAAATCCGAAACCGATGGACTGGTTAACCGATGGTAATGGACTGGTTAATGGACTGGAATTTCAAAAAACCGATATTAATGGACTGGTTAATGGACTGGGGCTAATGGACCGGTTAACCGATCATGCTCACCCCTAACCAAATGGACCGAATTGATTAAATTTTATTTAAAATTTATATAATTAATTTTTTAACTGACAATGCTGGCGAGCATGACACCTTCAAGGTTTTAACGTATTAACAATGACCACCTCGGCGCCTACTACATTTTTAGAATTGCACAATTTCATTAAAATAAACAAAAGCAATATGCCAAATCATGTGCCATACGGAAGTACACGTGTCCTTGAAGAGAGATGTGCCTATCTTTTAAGAAAAAATGGTAATAGGTGGGGGTAGGAGAAGGAAGGCAGAGCTAAAGAGAGTTGGGCCATGAAGTGGAAGGGGGGTAGGTGGGCACATTTCTCTTTTGGTTTCTCTGTTTCACAGCCATTAATTTTGGGGTTCTTTTTGTAATTTCACTTCAAATATTAATTAGCTTCACACTTTTTCTCTTTTGATTAATAAAACTGGAGACGACCATCAAAATTACTTGGTCAAGTAAATTCAAACTTTGGTTTAAGAAGTATTAAAGACTAAAAAATATTTATTTAAATACAAACTATCAACGCATGTGGGCATGTAAATATTTCTTAGATATATTTCAATACCCACCCCCAATACCTATACAGTATTTATCTTAGTTATATTTGAACGGTAGACATTAATTTTAATATACTAAAATGTTTCAAGTTCGAGCTTTTATTGTTTTATACAAAAAAAATATCCACCAAGGATAAATTTTGTCAAAATCTAATTTAATGGTGTATCATCTTTTAAATAAAAGTGGTTAAAAATATAGTCATCTAGAAACTATAATTTTTTATCATGCACAATTGATCATGGTTCATGCTTCCTATTCTTTTTTTTTTTTTTTCTTTCTTAATTTGATTTACCACATAAAGTCGTGATCAGACTCACTAGCCAGATGTCCGTTAACATCTTCCCTTGTATGCATGTGAAAAACATTACGGTTTATTGCCGATTCAAATTTTTTATTAATCCATCCCTCAATTTTAATTTTAATTATAATTTTACATTATCAGTTTTTAATTACAATTTTAGGGTGTTTTTAGTAAAATTGTATTTTTTTATTTTTAATTTTTGTTATTTATTTTTTTAAAACTGTTTTGTTGGACCTTCCAAATAAAATACAAGGAAAAGTAAATTTTATTTATAATTAAAAAATAAATATATTTATTTTTACTTATATACCCTCACTACACATTTTTTTTCTGTCCATTCTTCTCATCAATCTCTTTCCACAATTCACCGGAGCTCTTCTATGCTCCATGCCTCTCACCATTGCATATCTGCATCTCCCTTTTTCAATCTCCCATTACTAATCATTTTTCTTCTAATCATTGCTTTCCTTGTCTTTTTCTTTTTTCTTTTTTCCTTTTTTGTTTGTTTTCCATTCTTTGTGCCGAAAAGAACAGCAGCAGTTTAGCATTACCACCACCGACGCGTGCAAAGGTAAATGTCATACATACATTAATTGCCTTCAAAATTACTTACGTTTGTTAATCGACGGTGATTGATGATGAAAGTCGATGGCGGCATAGGCAGCTGCTTAATGAAGAAACTGGATAGTGTTAAAAGAGATTTATATAAGGATAAAATAATAAATTGTAAACAAAATTCTAAAAATTATATTTTGCAGTTTAAAGGTTTTTAATTTTGTAATCTTAAAACACATTTTGTATTTTTTAACAAAAATATAAGACAAAAATTTATACGAATATGTTTTTATTTTATTTTAGGAAAATCAAAAAAATGAAAAATCGAAAATAAAATCAACTTCAAACATACCCTTAGGTTTATTACTTGGGGTTCTCTATTTATTATTTATACATATTTATTTTTACATTTAAAAAAGTTTCTCATATATATTTCTCACCAAAATTTATGTAATATATGAATATTAAGTACCTTTAATTATATTCCACTATAAAAAATTTATTTAAATAATATTTAAATACAATATCTTATATATATAACTACATTTAATATATTAAAACTTTTTATATGAAACTAAATGATAGCAATGCTATTTTCCTATTCCACATCGGCTGAAAATAAGTTGTAAGTGGATCTTATAAAGCCATAAATACCTTCTCCCTGCATAAGCTTTTTGGGACAAAATCCCAGAAACAAAACCGTGAGCGCTCCGGCCCAAAGCAGACAATATATGCAGTGCCCGGTGTCCTCGATAAAGACGTTTCACGCTTTATCATTTGGTGCTTTCATTAAAAGACGAGGGCCATCGCTCGAAGATCTCTCTCGGGAGGGGGAATAATGATAACAATGCTATCCTCCTATCCCACATCGGCTGGAGATAAGTTGGAAGTGGATCTTATAAGACTATGGACACCTTCTCCCTCCATATGCCTCCCCCATCAGAACAAAACCTTGAGGGTTAGAGGGCCACAACACTCCAAGACGACCCAAAGAGGACAATATGTAGGCGGGTACTCACCCTGAGCTACAAAAGCACTCAGCGGATCGAGTGGGTCCTACCCCTCGACCCCCTATAGGCCTTTTGGGGCAAAACTCCAGAAACAAAACCGTGAGGATTCCGGCTCAAAGCGAATAATATATGCAGTGCCCGGTGTACTCGATAAAGATGTTTCACGTTTTATCACTAAATAAATAATAACTTGTTATATATTCTTAACCATTATTATTTTATATTTTACTTTAATAATTATTTATAATTTATTTAATTTCGTCTTTTAAATAATACTTTTTATAATTTAAATTATATTCGTATAATTTTATTAGTGTTTATAGTTTAAAATGCTTATGGATTAAAAATAAAAAAAATATATGGTTAATCCAACTGTCAAAATTAAAATGAAAGAAGAAGTTAATTAAAGTGAATATTTAAATTTATAGTTAGTAATTTCCAAAACGATATTAAATGAATAATAAACTTATTAAAGCATGGCTAGTAGTGATGTTCAATTAAAAACAAAACTGGCTGGTGAATGAGATACCACTACGGCACTATCTCCAGCATTGTATTTAAATTATGGGTGTGCATCAGTAGGGTACGGATCAACCTGAACTGAACCCGAAACCCGAAGTTTCATATAAACCATCACCCAAACCGACTCTAACTTATAGAAGGGCCCCAAACCAAACCACTCGAAATATGAAACCCATAAAATGAAAAGCAATATGTTCTTCAAGGAAACCCAAAAAATCCCAATTTGTTCTTCAGGAAAATCCAAAAAATCCAACAACCATTTTTCCTCAGGCAAATCCAACAAAAAAAAATAAAAAAAAATCAAATCTCATGCAAAAAAAACACATATCTCATAAAAAAAACCAAATCTTAAGAAAAATAGAGAAAGGAAAAGCAGATCGAAGAAGAAGAATAAGAAAAAGAAGAGAGAGGGGAAGAGAAAAGGGCAGATCGAATAAGAAAAAAAGAAAGAGAGAGAGAGTTGTGTGGGAGTGGGAATGTGTGAAAAAAAGAGGGTATATAATATTTAGGTTGAGCTCGGGTTTTGATGATTTTAACCTGATCCGACCCGAAATAACTCTATCTCCCGACTAACCCTACCCGAATATCTTGTTCAGGTCGGGTTTTGTACACCCCTAATTTAAATATTTCACGTTTTGTTTTTTCCTTAAAGAGAAAGAAATGATTTGTTAGCTCTCTATAAAATGATATTTACATTTGAATTTCTGACTATATATAGCAAATTTTGAAGTGAAAAATAATTATTTTTAAAAATTAAGGCATTTCTAAGTAACAGATTAGTCATTTTTATCAACATAAATAAATAAATAAATAAAATAAAGCAACATTTTGCAACTGGCAATAAATGAAGTACTGTTTGTCAAACTAAAATTACTCCAAACCCTCCTTTTCCCATATATTGAATTATTCTCCAATTGTTTCTTCCCTCTTTAGGCCAGAGTTTTTTCTTATAGTCTCTTTGGTCCATCTTTCTCCTGAAGTATGAAATAAAATGTAAGTATGTATTATTATATTTCATACCGGGATTTGGTTTAATCATTTACTCTCAATATTTATGAAACTCTAAAAAAATCCTCAAAATTAGACAAATGTCGCACTCCTTCTCCTTAATGGTAATGTAACCATTCAACTACAACTTAAAAGTTATTTAGACCCATTAATTATATTCATTATTATTAAATTTATACTATAAAAATGATATAATCATGTACAAAAATTGATACTAAAATGCTAACATGTCATCTTTAAGAAAATACCATGTGTGAAATAAAGTCGCAGAATTTATGTCCAATTTTTTTTATGATTAGGTGTCGTATTAAGATATTATAGAAATAAATAAAGTGATATGAGTGAAAATAACTCCAATTAAATTTAGGTGTCGCGAATAAGTATTGATTAGTAGGTGAAATAATAGTAATTTAGTAAAAGAAAAATTAGCCTAAGATATATGCAACTCTATAAATTTATTAAATAATCACTTAATTATTAAAATTTTTCTGTCAAATATTTAATTTTTTAAATTTGTAAATTCAAGAGCATTTGATTTTTGAATGTTGACAAAACATGCTTAGTGTCGTTCATGCAAGGAAAAGGCATTAAAAGGAAAAAAATTTTCCGTGTGCACATTTAAACAATCATGTTCCAGAGAGAGAAAACCAAGAACTTGATGAAGAAAAAAGAAATAGCTATTATGTTTTCTCTAATCTTCTTTAAAAATCAGTTTGCAATCACTCTAAGATCAAATTACAGGGCTGAAATCAACGTTTTCTTTTCATTTTCTTGCAATAAACTAATCTAATTTGTTCTTAAATACCTGAAAATTGAAAGATTTGGTCTAGGATTTGGCGATGGCTTTTTGTAGTTATATCGTTGTTGATATTAATGATGGTGGTGGTGGGCTTATGGTTTGTAGGTTTTTGTTGATTTGATGCTATTAAGAGTATATGATAAAAGTTACTAATATGGGATAAGTTATTTTTGTGCTTTCTGTAGCTTCTTGTGCTTTTGATAGCTTTCGTCTGTCCTTGTGACACGTTTCTTTCGAGTATTTTAATGGAAAAGGATCTAGTCCAATTGAACATTCGCAAGGAGGAAAAGGAAGGATGGCGTATCGAAGAAATTGGAGGGAATGATGAAGAAGGTCATCAAACTAAGCCAGAAATTAATGTGGTAGGTAGGTTTCTTACATAAGCCATTATCAACTTTGATTACATGAGAAATACTATGGCTGATTTATGGCATCCATTGGGGGGAGTGCATATATCCCAGTTAGGGGAAGGAAGGTTTTTATTTCGATTCTTTTATGAGTGCGATATTGTTCGGATCTTGGCTGGTTGCCCATGGACGTTTAACAGGCATCTATTACTGCTCCACAGACTACAAAAAGAAGAGGATCCTCATACAGTGTTGTTTCACCATTGTGCATTTTGGATTCAAGTTCATGAACTACCTACAGGGTTTATGTCAGATAAAATGGCACAGTGTTTTGGCAACCTAATTGGTACGTTTTTAGAGTATGATGCTAAGATAATTTCTGGGAGTGCACATCAGTTTATGAGAATAAGAGTCATGGTGGATGTTCGAAAGCTACTGATGAGATATAAAAAGATCCTTAAGGCTGATGGAGGGGTTCATATGGTGAAATTTAAATATGAACGGTTATCTGCGTTCTGCTATCTTTGCGGTAAACTTGGGCATGTGGATAGTTGTTGCATAATGAGAACTGGTCCAGGAGGTATGAGTCTTCCATTGCAATGGGATGATAGCATCTAGGTTCAATCCCGCCGGAATAGTTTACCGATGAGTAGTTGGCTGAGGGATGGTGGAGGGATTCCTATGGCTTATCCTAAGGCTACGATTACGGGTATGGGCAACGGTTTAGGGAAATCTAATCCCATGACTTCGGAAGAGAATAGAACCACAGGAGATGATGAAGGGCGTAATTTGAGGAGAGTAGTTATGGCAGATGATGCTAAATATATGGAATATGATCTCAGTAATAATTGTGAGGATGAGATGGGCTTATCAAGGGAGGCTTCTATGTTGGGCTTACAGGGTGAATCTTTTCCATTGGGCTTTGAGGAAGGGAAAAAAAGGCCCAGATATTCTTCTACTTCGGTTTCTCTCATATCTGATTCAGGAGTGGATGCTAACATGCATAAGTCTTTGCATGGAATTTCTTCATCGACGGTCGCTGCTATGCAGGCCGGCCGATCACCATGAAAATCTTAAGTTGGAACTATCGAGGCTTAGGCAACCCTCGCACAGTTCATTTTTTGAAGGACACTGTCTTTCGAAATAAGCCTGGTATAGTCTTCCTCATGGAGACGCTGGTTCAAAATAGTAGGATTGAAGAGATTAAGAGTATGTTGGGTTTTTCAGGTTGTTTTTCCATTGATAGGCTGGGTAGAGGAGGTGGGCTTGCAGTTTTATGGGCTAAGAATGTTGAGGTCCATATTACTGAATTCAGCCAAAACCATGTGGATTTTATGTTTAATAGGCCTGGTGGCATTAGGAGCAAAGTTACTGGTTTTTATGGGTTTCCAGAGCGTACGAGGAGAGCTGACTCCTGGCATCTTCTTCGACAGATTGAGAGAGATAAGTTTATTCAAGATTCTTGGTTGGTAGTTGGCGATTTTAATGATCTTCTAAATTCTTCCGAGAAGGTAGTGGGGGTGTTCATCCTCAATTCTTAATTGATGGCTTTGGAGATGCTGTACGAGCTTGTGATCTAACAGATCTCCCTTCTGCTGGTTCGATCTTCACTTGGGAAAGATTCAGATCTTCTAATTATTGGGTGAGAGAGAAGCTGGATAGAGGCATGGGTAATTCAGGTTTTTTCTCTTCCTTTCCTAATTGCTTCCTTCAAGTGGCAGTTGCCCCTACTTCTGATCACTCCATTTTAATTATTGACCTGAATAAAAATTTTAATCTTTGGCGCTGGAAGAGATTTCGTTTTGAAAACTGCTGGTTTCTTGAAGCTGATATTTTTAATGTGGTGAAAGAAGGGTGGCTGAATGCAGGTAGTGAGGGGGTCATGAACAGAAAATGGGATTGTCGTAGGAGGCTAGAGGGGTGGGGAAAAATAGATTTCTGGTTTCTAGACAAAGGAAGTTAGAGATTGAAAGAAGGTTGGGTTTGTTGCGAAATAGTGATTTAATTCAGGATGCGGAGCATAGTAAGTTGCTTAGGACAGAGTATAACATTATTCTTGAGCAAGATGAATTAAAATGGAGGCAGCGATCTAAAGTGTATTGGCTGAAATATGGGGATCAAAATTCCAAGTTCTTTCATTCCCATGCTAACGGTAGAAGGAAGAGGAACCATATCAGTGCTTTAAAAAATAAAGAAGGGGTCTGGGTTACAGATAACAAGGGGATTGGTGGGTTAATTACTGATTACTACATGGAGATGTTCAAAAAGTCGGAGGTTGACTGCTCTTGGGTATCAGATTTGGTTGATAAAAGGGTCACTGATGAAGACAATGCAACCCTTCTACGTCCTTTTACTAAGCAGGAGATCAAGGAAGCCATTTTTCAGATGAACCCGAATAAATCCCCAGGGCCAGATGGTCTCAACCCAGCTTTCTTTCAAAAATACTGGAATATTATTTGGCAGGATGTGGTGGCTGGCTGTCAAAGGTGGCTTGGAGATGGTATGTTACCTGATACTCTTACTGATACTCAGATTGTTTTAATTCCTAAGATTGATAATCCTGAAGTGATTAATGAATTCAGGCCCATTGCTTTATGTAATGTTCTGTATAAGGTAGTGTCGAAGACTCTTGCAAATAGGCTTAAATGTGTTCTTCCAAAAATTATTTCGGAGTATCAGTCTGCTTTTGTGCCTGGGAGATTAATCACGGATAATGCTTTGGTTGCTTTTGAATTAATCCATAGTATGAAAAATCATAGGGTGGGTAGACATGGGTTAGTAGCCCTTAAGATTGATATAAGTAAAGCCTATGATCGTATTGATTGGTTTTATTTAGAAACTATTTTATTGAGGTTGGGTTTTTCTAGGCAGTGGGTGAGGTTGATGATGATGTGTGTTAGGGATGTGAGATATACCTTCTTATTTAATGGTATGGAAGTTGGTCCTATCATTCCTGAAAGGGGGCTTAGACAAGGGGACCCTATATCTCCTTACCTTTTTATTCTTTGTGCGGAAGGGCTATCTTGTTTGTTAAAGGAAGCAGAATGGAGTAGGGCTATACAAGGAGTGAGGGCGAGCTTAAGGGGTCCTAGAGTGTCGCATCTGTTTTTTTGCTGATGACTCTATTTTTTTCTTTAGAGCCACTGATGGAGATTGTTTTGCGATTAAAAGCATGCTTCATAGGTATAAAATGGCTTCGGGACAAGCTATTAATCTTCAAAAATCAGGTGTGTTTTTTAGCCCTAGTGTCTCAGAGGTTAGTAAGGTCCATTTGTCCAATATTCTTGGAGTCAATACCTCTCTTAATCATGGGCGTTATTTAGGTCTTCTGTCTCTTATTGGGCGTAGCAAAAGGGCTATTTTTGGTTTTTTGAAAAATAAATTGATGCATAGGATTTCTTTGTGGAATAACAATTTTCTTTCTAGATCGGGTAAGGAGGTCTTATTAAAATCTGTTGCTCAAGCTATTCCAACTTATTGCATGAGTGTTTTTATGCTTCCTATTTTTATTTGTGAGGAGTTGCAGCGTATGATGAATTCTTTTTAGTGGGGGCGGAAGAGTGACGGGAAGAGAAATTTTCATTGGTTAGCCTGGAATAAGATGTGTAATAGTAAGGATAGTGGAGAGTTGGGTTTTAGAGATCTACACTTTTTTAATATAGCTATGCTTGCAAAACAAGGTTGGAGATTGCTATCTAATCGTAATACTCTTGTTTTTAGAATCCTCAAAGCTAAATATTTTCCTGATGGGAACTTTCTTGACGCTCAATTAGGAGCTAACTCTAGTTTTACTTGGCAGAGTATTTTGCAAGCTAAGCCTCTATTGCGGGAGGGTGTTAGATGGCATGTGGGGGATGGTCGGTCTATCTTAGTTAAGAGTGATCCTTGGGTCCCTAGGGAGGGTAATTTTTATGTGGGTGAGGGTACTGATTTTATTGAGGATGATGTTAAGGTTAGTGCTTTTCTGAAAAGTAATGGGAGGGAGTGGGACGTAGATAAGCTTATTGAGTTCTGTAATGTGGATGATGTTCATGATATTTTGAAGATTCCCTTGCCTATTCGGAGCAGAGAAGATGTTTTAATTTGGCATTTTGATAAAAAAGGGGTTATACAGTGAAGAGTGGCTATTTTGTTGTTAGCAAGAATTTGAGATCGGGCAATGGTCAATCTAATAAAATTTGGAAAACCATTTGGGATTTGAAAATTCCTCCTAAAGTGCAAAATTTTCTTTGGAGAGCCTTAAGAAATATTCTTCCTGTTCGTTCGAGCTTGATGCATAGAGGAATTCATGTTAACTCTCTTTGTTTGCTTTGTGAACACAATGAAGATCTACCTCATATTTTCTTTGGTTGTCAGTTTGCTAAGGAAGTATGGAGCTGTTATGATATTATGGTTCCGAATGTTGAGGGGTCTATTATGGAGTTGCTCTCTATTTTGTTCAACTCTTTGTGTAAGGATAAGATTGAGGAAGTTTGTTTAATCCTTTGGCAAATGTGGAATGTTAGGAACAAGCTTTTGTGGAATAATGTCTTGACGGCTCCTCATATAATTGTTAAATTGGCTTTGGATTATTTTGATGATTGGAAGTCTTCTAAGGAGGTCCTTAATGGTGTTTTTGCTCCGGAGGCTGCTAACATGTTGAATGGTGCTCCTCTTTTAAATCCGACTAATGGGGGATGGACTTGCAAAGTTGATGCTGCTATTTTTTTCCAATAGAGGCAGGAGTGGTTTTGGGGCTGTTTTTTGGGAAGCAGATGGGCGTTTTGTTCAAGCAATTTCAGGTCATTGGCCAGGTGTGCACTCCTCACGGATAGCTGAAAGTTTGGCTATTCGATCAGTCTTATCCTGGATTGAGAATCACCACCCTCACAAGGGCATTATTTATACTAATGCACAAGAAGTTTATTTTTCTTTGAAAAGTTCAGCAGTCGATCTTTTTGATTTTGGTTCTATTATTTCAGATTGTAAGCACATGCTTTCTCTTTTTTCAGATGTTTCTGTTCTTTGGATTGGTAAGTCCAACAATACTGAGGCTCATAATTTAGCTAAAGTTTCAGTGTTGTTCGATTCTTTTGTTGTTTGGGATGTTCTTCCTTCTTGGGTCTTTTATAAAGATCAGCAGCTTTTATTCAAAAAAAAAAAAGAGTATATGATATAAATAAAAGCTAAAATCAAAATAAAAATAGAAGAATCTCTAATATTTTTATTGTATTTTTGAAATAATAACATTAAGAGTATTTATAAATACAAAGTGCTGATCAATATAATGGAAATAACCAATTTGAGAAACAAATCAAATAATAATGGAAATAACCAATTTGAAAATATAGATAGCCATCCAAATAAGATCAAACATTTTCTAGTCATCAATGGATTCTTGACTAGGAAATGAAAACAGGTTAAAAGAAACAGAAATTTGAGTTTTTTTTTTATTTATTTAGATTACTAAATTTATTTTACTTTCTATTTACATGCTAATTAAAGACGTGACATTATTTAATTCGATTTTTTTTTAAATTATTGTGCAGATAAAATATACATTTATTTTTCTTTTAAATAATAAAAAATGTAGGACAATGATATTCAAATTTAAACATTAATTGGTTGTTTGAAAAATTTAAAATATTAAATGAATTATTTATATATGGTTCTATATATGTATAGACCAAAATTAAATTAATTATGAATTGACTTTTTTTTTTTTTTAATATCCCGGAAAGAGAACTTGAAATAAAAAAAAACACAATTTCCGAAAATACCCTTTTCTTCAACTACCACCTCCACCACGGCCCTCTACCAGACACCACCACCCTGGCCCATCTCTCTCTCCCCAACCCAAAAAAAAATTGAAAAAAAACCACAATTCTCCTCCCTTATAAAACCCTCTTCATATCTCATTATGTTTCTTCAGGGACTCTTCTAAAATCTTGAATCCCTGTTTTTCTGTCAAAACAATAATCAAGAAAAATCCAATATGTCTCTCACTAGCACCTCCATTGTTTCTGCCAAATCTTTTTTTGCCTCCAACAAACCCCACCAACCTTCTTTTTCACCTAATAAGACTCCCTCCAGATCCGCCCTCCATATCGCCGCCGTCAACACCGCCGAACCTTCCAAAAGCCCCATTGTCTCTGATAAACCTGGGAAACAACAGGGGACCAAAACATCTACATCACCAGCTGCTGCGGCTACAACTGCACCGTCTGCGGCGGCAGCGGCGGCGACAACCAATGTGGTTCCTGGGAAATGGAGCGTGGACAGCTGGAAATCGAAGAAGGCTTTGCAGCTACCGGAATACCCAGAAGAGGAGGAGCTTGAATCGGTTCTCAGGACGCTCGATGCTTTTCCTCCGATTGTGTTCGCAGGTGAGGCTAGGAGTTTAGAGGAAAGGCTGGCTGAGGCTGCAATGGGCAATGCTTTTCTGTTGCAAGGAGGAGATTGTGCTGAGAGTTTCAAGGAGTTCAACGCTAATAACATTCGCGACACTTTTAGGATTCTCCTTCAAATGGGTGTTGTTTTGATGTTTGGCGGCCAAATGCCCGTTATCAAGGTGTTGCCTCTTTTGCTAATGGCTTCTGTTTTCAGTTGGAATAGCTAGAAAGTACTCAGCAGGAAAAAGAAGAATACTTTATTATCCATTCTTTCTCCTTTTTTAGTTGATAAACTGGCTTATGAATTTAAGATTCGGGTAATTATTTGGTTGCTTTTTGTTTTTATAGGTGGGAAGGATGGCTGGTCAGTTTGCGAAGCCAAGATCAGACCCTTTTGAGGAAAAGAATGGAGTTAAGTTGCCCAGTTACAGAGGGGACAACGTCAATGGAGATGCTTTTGATGAGAAGTCAAGAATTCCTGACCCAGAGAGGATGATCAGGGCTTACTGTCAATCGGCAGCGACTTTAAATCTTCTTAGGGCGTTTGCTACGGGTGGATATGCTGCTATGCAGAGGGTTACCCAGTGGAATCTGGATTTCACAGAGCATAGTGAGCAGGGAGACAGGTACTAATGCAATTCAAATTTGGAAACTTTCATTCACTTTTGTTTTATATCTGTTTCTTTATGCGGCGTGTAAATTGGATATTTATACAAGTTCACGGGTTGAGACAAGTGAGAGTTACTTTGGAAGTTCTGTTGATTTTTAGCTGTTTATGTTCGTTGCTTTTTGATGTAGTATGAGATTGGTGAAATTTGCATCCATATGTCTTACTGATTGTTATTACTGGCAATTCTAGTGTTGGGTTTTACATATGGCCGACATAGTTGCCTGTCGTGTTCCATAATTTCATTTTGCTTTGATGGGCCTTTCTAATATTTTCATTTATGGAATCTAATCAATTACTTTCTCATTTTTGTCAATATCCTCTGATTTTTACAATTCAGCTGCATGTGTAGATTCATCATAACCTCATTCTATTTCATTAAGATCTGCCCGTGACCACAGATTTTGTTACTTAATTTCAACATGTTTATTGAAATTCATTGTGTTCACTTGTGTGTGAAATTTATTAATGCGACTAAAGAAAAGTCTCATAGCATATTTTATCTTCATGTGAAACATGGGTTGGAATTCCTCAAAAGTTTAGCTATAATGACCCTCTATAATAAAGTTAAAAGTGATTTTTGGGTCTTGATAGGAAGTTCAGCAGTTATGCGTTGGGTCTTGATAGGAAATTCTGCAGTTATGCTGAAATCAGCAAATAAGTGCGTCAAACCTGAAATGGGGGAGATGGTAGTTACTAATCCAGATAACACTTTAGTTGCGACTTATGACCAATTATCTTGAATAGGTTTCAAGTTAACAGGTTGCTATGTTTTCTATGATTGTTCTGTTTTGGTCCTTCTTTGTGAGATTAATTTAAGTTGTACTTTATTTCTTTTCTTTGCGTGGTAGGTACCGGGAACTTGCACACCGTGTAGATGAGGCACTTGGATTCATGGCTGCAGCTGGTCTTACTGTCGACCATCCAATTATGCAAACAACCGAGTTCTGGACATCCCATGAGTGCTTGCTTTTGCCATATGAGCAATCACTTACACGTCTGGATTCAACTTCTGGCCTTTACTATGACTGCTCTGCCCATTTTCTGTGGGTCGGAGAACGTACTAGACAGCTAGATGGTGCTCATGTTGAGTTTTTGCGTGGAGTTGCAAATCCCCTTGGCATTAAGGTTATATTGAATTCTACAATTTATCCATTCATATTTTTTAGTACTTTGCTATTTTCCTGCTATAAAAGATTTGGCAGAACAAATGAATGGCCCTTATTCTTATCTTATCTACCATGTTCACCCAAATGAGAACATAGTAATCAACGGTAACGTAGACCGTAAAAAGAGTTACTGCGTTCAGCTTCCATAAATTGATATCCAGTATGTTAGTTATGCTGGCCAGACATGGTCTCTGTTATGATTTTGCATATGGATATCTTGATATGGCAATCAACTGAATTTGAATGGTTTACTGCAGTTTTAGTAATAACTTCTAAATTTGATTCATTTGTGGTTGATATTTCTATTTGGTGCTCACGACTTTCTTAGTTTATTTTTCTTTGCTTCAGGTGAGTGATAAGATGGATCCAAAAGAGCTAGTTAAGCTCATTGAGATCCTAAATCCTCAGAATAAACCAGGGAGAATAACAATTATCGCGAGGATGGGAGCTGAGAACATGAGAGTGAAACTGCCGCATCTAATTAGGGCAGTCCGCAGGGCTGGGCAAATTGTCACGTGGGTCAGCGATCCTATGCATGGAAACACCATAAAGGCTCCATGTGGTCTAAAAACACGCCCATTTGATGCCATCAGGGTACAGTTCTTATATCTTTACTTTCTTTAATGGCATAATATTACTTTGTAGATTCATTTTATATATGAGCTGGTAGCAAGTTAATGGCAGTTTTAATTGATAAACTTCAATTTTGTGACGTTATATTATAAGCATAAACTTTGTCAATAACCCAAAAATGAAGTCTTTTTTTTCTGGCATAATATGGTATATTACCCTAGTATAATGGCAATTACAAATCATTGCTTTCAAATGATATGGTGTCTACTTGTATATGATGGCATTTATAGTAATACAGTATGTGCTGTCTATGGCTGGTTAACAAGTTGCCCCAGCTCGACATGGTGGGGCATGCTGTGGGTCTGAAAATGGACGGCTTGATTATCTAGAAATAGACAAATGTATAAGTAATAGAAGGTGTGGTAGGTGGGAATAGCCAAAGGAGATTCCTTAAGAAAGTAATCAATGAATAACCTAGATATGCATCAAGTGGGTGGGTGGTAAAATATTATTGTCTGCAAGTTGACGAAATCCATTTTTCTGTATATAATACTAAAATTTTGCTTTCCAATATAGCGAGGCTGTTGTTGGGATTTCTTTTTACCTAAGAGAAAATCATTGTGAATAAACTTTCTTGACATTACCCAAAAACAATTTTTTATATTTTTGTATAGTTCACTGTGATATCGTCATCCTTCTAAATAAACTAGTTGTGATTTTTTTTTTTCTTTGGGGCAGGCTGAGGTGAGGGCATTTTTCGATGTGCACGAACAAGAAGGAAGCCACCCAGGGGGAGTTCATCTAGAGATGACGGGGCAGAATGTGACAGAATGCATTGGGGGATCACGGACGGTGACCTTCGATGACTTGGGTTCACGCTACCACACACACTGTGACCCCAGACTCAATGCTTCACAATCTCTAGAGCTTGCGTTCATCATCGCAGAGCGCCTTAGAAAGAGGAGGATCAAGTCTCAGCCCACCGTCACATCTATGGGCCTGTAAACCAGTAGCTTTTCCGGCTCACCGATACATGTTTGTTCTTTTGAGTAAATTATCAGAGCCTGGATTATGTTGTGTTGTATGTGTATACTGCAAGACAATAATGTTTAAGACTCTGAAGAAACAAAAAATAAAATGAAAAAGTTGAAGGCTAAGATAAGGTGTTGAGTTTGGTGGATTGCTTGTATAAAATCTCTGGTTAAGTATTTAATCTGAATACTGTGCTGCATACTTTTAACGAGAAAAAAATGTCAAGCTGCATGATCAAGAATGGCAATTTCGTAGTTTAATTACATTACACTAATCCACTATTTAGGTTTGATCAAGAATCATACCATTTCTGATACAAGAGAAGGCGACTTGGAACGTCTTTTCTTTATATAGAATTTGTCAATTTGGAAAGTTTGTCGTATAATATGGATCGGAATGCAAATAGACGCATACTTTTAAAAAATTCCAAACTATTGTTTAATTATAATATAATTAAAAAATACATTTCACATTGGCAAAAATCTCTGAAATTTAATTTGTTCTATTTTATTGCTAAAATTATAAAATCCATAAATTAGTGAATCTGAAAAATTTAATAGCCATTTAAAATCTTCACTTCTCTTATGCGAAAACCAAATTCAATGTCGGAGACTTTAATCGAAAATCAAGCTTGTGAGTTGTGATCGAGGGTATATTACCTTTTTTAATTAGATTAAAAATTTAGATATATTATATTTATAAGTAATTCTTATTTTGCTCTCAAAATTTCAATACGTTGATGTTGGATACCCTCAATCGGAAGTAGAAGTGGCAAATTTGGTCTAATTCAAGAATTCTGTTCAAAAACATTGATGCAAACTCAATCTATTTTAGAGGTATATCTATCTGTACTAATCTAAAATCATGCATTACATTTTGATTCAGATGAACATATTACATGAATCCAATGAGGAACCATTGCACTAAATAAGTCGATCTACTAAATTTATACCAACTATAATTTTTTTCATATCAAGCATGTTCAGCTCGATTCCAAACTATCCAAGCTGACCCGAACTAAGCTTGGCCCATCTTGATCCAGCCTATACTCAGCCATCCCAACTTGAATTATACCTGGATTTTATTTATACAAACTTGTGCAGAAAAAATCTTCAAATTTCAATACAGTCTGAATCCGATCCATCTCGACCAAAATCCGACCCATCCCTGCCTGAACCCGGCCTTACCAAATTCAACCCATCCCAGCTCGAAGTAGTCCTGTATTTTATTTATGCAGATTTATGTAGAAAAAAAATATTCAAATTTCAATTAGGTTCGGCCTGAAACATATCCATTCCAACCTAGCTCGAACCATATCCATTCCAACCCAACCTAGCTTGAAGTAGGTTTGTATTTTATTTATGCAAATTTGTGCAAATAAAATTTTTAAATTCAGATTAGGCTCGGCTCGGCCGAACTCGATTGAGCCTGGCCCAGCCCAGCCCAAAGCAGACCTATATGCTATTTATGCAGTCCTGTGTAAAAAAACAATTTTCAATTCTGGTTAGGTTCGATCCATTTTAGCCTGGCATGAAGCAAACCTCATTCAGCCTAGCCCCGAAGTAGGCTTGTATTCTATTTATAGGGGTGTGTGTATAAAAAAAATTTCAAATTTTGGTTAGACCTGGTCTAGACATGACACATTTCGGTTTGGTCCGAACTTGGTCTAACTCGAAGTAGATTTAGATTTTATTTATGTACGATTATATAGAAAAAAATTTCAAATTTCATTCTAACCCTGCTTGAATTCGACCCTTCTCGATCCGATTTTGATCCATCCGGTCTGGCTGAACTCGGCCATACCAAATCCAACCCAGCCCAACCCGAAGTAGGTCTAAATTTTATTTATGCAGTTTTGTGCAAAAAAAAAATTTAAATTTCATTTAGATCAGATCGGAACCCGACCCATTCAGGCCTAAACTCGGTCAAGTCTGGCTCCAAGTAAGCCTGAATTTTATTTATGCATGCTTGTGCATAAAAAAAATCTTCAAATTTCGTTTAAATTTGGTCCGATTCCAACCCATCCCTTAGGCCTGAACCTGACCCATCTCAGTCCAGCTTGAACTTAGCCCATCCCAACTTGAATTTGGCCCAGCTTGAAGTAGATATGGATTTTATTTATGCAGAATTATGTAGAAAAAATCTTCAAATTTCATTTAAGCCTGGCTCGACTTCCAACCAATCCCATCCTAGCTCGAATCCAATTCATCCCAGTCCGGCATGTACTCCATCCATCTCGACTCGAATCTAATCTAGCTCAAAGTAGGTATGAATTTTATTTATGCAGGCTTGTCCAAAAAAAAAAAATCTTCAAATTTCGATCCCCCGACCTGAATTTATCTTAGCCCATCCTAAACCCGGCTGCATCAAATTTAACCCAGTCCAGCCTGAAATAGTCCTATATTTTATTTATGTAGGTTTGTGTAGATTTTTTTTTTCAAATTTCGATTAGGTCTGATTCGAATCTGATCCATCCTAACCTGACCCGAATGAAACCCAACTCAGCTCATCCTGAAGTAGGCCTATTTTTTTATTTATTTATGTAGATTTGTACAAAAAAACTCTTCAAATTCTGGTTAGATCCAGCTCAACCCATTCCAAAGTCACCAGAACTTGATCAAGCCTGACCCAGCCTAAAGTAGGCATAGATTTTATTTATGCAATATTGTGTAGAAAAAGAATTTTCAAATTTCAGTTATGTTCAATCCATCTTGGCTTGACCCGAACCAAATTTGACCCAACTTAGTCGAAGTAGGTTTGTGCTTTATTTTATATAGGTTTGTACAGAAAAAATTTTAAATTTCAGTTAGGTCCCAAACCGGATCCATTTCGGTTTGATTCGAAATTGGCCATCTCATTTAGTATGTTATAATTCTATCAAGAGTAAATTTTTATTGAAATCGAGTTAAATGGGTTAACCTACAGTTTCGTTCATTAGGCCTATCATATAGCTCATTTGGATCATCATGTAACCTATTTGGGTCTACATGTAGCAAACATATAAATTGAACCAAACCTACCAAATCCGTTTAGATATTGTCACATTTATAACCTATAAATAATATGATATTTTTTATCTGCCTATTTATGACCCAGTCCCTATTCGTCTAACCCGATGCATTTGCCAACTATAAGTCCATAAAATTGAATTTTAAAAAATTAAATTTTACATTTATATTTTACATTAGGTATTTGTGCGTGTGAAAGAAAGCTCCAAGTATTTGCCAAGATTTTCCGCATCAATTAAATACTTTAGGTTAAACATTAAGATTTAATTTTATAGTCACCTCTGGTGTGTGAAAATGTAAAAGAACTCGATTTCAATTCCTCATTGAGGCATTTACCGTTCTAATTTCTAACTGCACATTGTATCTCTATCTAACAACAAAAAATACTTTGGATTCTTCCTCAATGTTTAGGAAAAAAAAAAAAAAGGCACATGTGGCGTAAATCTTGCGCCCGCACACGTTATAACCCGTCTACAAGTAACGCGTACCCGATTTTTCGATTGCGAGGGCGCGCTTTCTCTAAACGGTAAAATGTCCGCGTTTTATCTCCGCGAGCCAAATCCAAACATTTATAAAGAATCCTTACGCGCAAACATATTCACTTTCTTGTAATTTAGGCAATTTCTTCTGTTTCATCAATGGAAAATTCTCAACTCCAACCTTTCGAAATTAGAGATCGCAGACCAGATGCTCTTGGCAACCTCAAAGTCCTCCCCGATGAGCTCATCTGCGCTATTTTGGAGTATCTTACTCCTCGAGATGCCGCTCGCCTCTCCTGCGTCAGCAGGTATTATCCGCTTTCTCTTCCTTTTGTTCTTTAATTTCATTTATAGTTCTCTTTTTGGATATATATCGATTTGGCTTTTGATTACTACCTAAAATTCAGCTTGATTGATTTTGCTTTTTAGACATTTCTAAGGGGGACTTCCCGTGGCATTAGATTTTATATCCTTAAGTTGTTTATCAAATTCGCCAGTGCAACAAAGTGACTGGCTAATTTGTATGTACTTACGTTCCAATTAATAGTAGCTGAATTGTCTTTCTGTTTCGTTTCTCCTTTCTGCTCGGCCTACTAGGTGTTTGTTTGCTGTTTTGTTCATTTCTCATTTCCGTTTTTCTCTCCACAGTGTGATGTATATTTTATGCAATGAAGAACCTCTCTGGATGAGTTTTTGCCTTAATCGGGCGAATGGTCCGCTTCAGTATGCAGGCTGCTGGAAGAAAACTACGTTACATTTGTATGTCTCAGGACTTATGGTTCTAATTTTCTGGTCGAAATTATTTTCTGTTTAGACTTTTTTTTCCCCCTCGAGTGGTGTTTTTACTGATTTTTCTGCGTAAGAATTTAGCGTACTGGATAAATTTCTTACTTTATCACTTCCTGTTGCATGTGGTATAGAGATTCTTTTTCTTTCCTTTTTATTTTTAATTTTTTTATATGCAGAGAAAATGTGCCTGATAAATATGAAGCACATCGTAGAGAACCACTTCATTTTGATGGTAAGAATCTTGTGGTACAGTTTTCTGAGTGGTTTATAGTTGCTTATTATTAAGGACATGGGTATCTGTATATTTGTGCAGGTTTCAACTCTTTATTCTTGTATAGAAGATTATACAGGAGCAATACCACATTGTCTGGGTTTTCGTTTGATGCCGGAACAGTGGAAAGAAGGAAAGACCTCTCCCCGGAAGAATTTTCCCATCAATTTGATGGCAGGAAACCAGTATGGGGACAATCTTCAGTTTTATAATCTATATATTATTTGGAATTTGGAAAACAATTTTTTTTCTATGCATGAGGGAATTCTATTGTTTAATCCTCTGTCCACGTTTTTCTTTTCATTCCATTTTTGTGTCCCGTTCTGTAAATGTTGCCATGTACATAACCCGTTATATTAGTGTTGCTACATCTATATGTTCATTCATACACAGTATTTGAATTCTTTTATGTTTGACCTAGGTAATTTTGCTCAAGTATTTTTTTTTTTGTGCTGGTTAAAATATTTTTTTTTTTCGTAAATTTTTATAAACTAAAATAAACTTTCTAAAATACTTTTAATTTCAAATGGAGCAAATATTACATGGAAATGTGAGATGAGATGAAATGCATCAGTCTTGTCGAATCAGCTCTCCTGTCTTCTTGTTATTTTTCTTCTTTCTCTTCTATATAAAAACTACTCATGCTACTAGCATGTCCGTAACAGACTTTCTTTCATCACATCATATTTTTGTGAATTGTATCTGTAAACTGGTTATGCTTTTGTACTGCTTCTCCTCCTCTAAATGTTGCTCATGGGGCTTGTACAAACTACTTGTCAGGTATTGCTTGCTGGATTGGCTGATGATTGGCCAGCAAGAAATACGTGGACAGTTGACCAACTTTCAACAAAATATGGAGATACTGCTTTTAGAATTTCTCAGAGGAGCTCTCAGAAAGTCTCAATGAAATTCAAAGACTATGTTTCATACATGAAAGTTCAGCATGATGAAGATCCTCTATATATTTTTGATGATAAGGTACAGCTTTGACTCTGTGTGTCTGTGTTATAATTTGTGATATCTTTATGCTCAAATATCTCTTCATGCAGTTCGGAGAAACTGCACCAAGCTTATTGCAAGATTATAGTGTGCCTCATCTGTTTCAAGAAGACTATTTTGAGGTCCTAGATAGAGAGCAGCGACCACCCTTTAGGTGGCTAATTATTGGGCCAGAGAGGTCTGGTGCATCTTGGCATGTTGATCCAGCGCTCACCAGTGCCTGGAACACTCTTCTATGTGGCCGTAAAAGGTATATCTTAGGCTCAAGTTGTTGAAAATAGCATGTTATGCACATTGAACTTTCTTGCTTGATGCAGTACTGTTAATCACTAAGTCTGTCGCAGGTTACATCTTATGGTAAATTAGCATGTATATATATCTGTGCATATGGGTAATTTTTTCATTTGTGTCCATTGTTCATACACTGCTGATGCTTGAATTGTTGGCTATAACAGTTCCTTAGGTGCCTGGAAAAAACTTCAAAAGAATTATCAGGCATTGCTCAAGATGACTCCAAGTTTTCTTTCTCCTATGTTTATTGTTGTAGCCATATATTTGATTTATATTATATTTGCCTTGTATAACTTTCCTTTCTGTTGTGCCAAAGAAAAGTTCACGATTATTTTGGTGCCCTTAAAAGCCAAACAGTGATATAGCTGTAAGTAAGACAACATATCAGGTGGATTGATCCTGATTGATCTTGGGTCTGTATGTTATAGTTGTCAATAAACAGTCAGGGCTTTTGGTGACTTGTCAGTTACTGAGTTATTCTTGCAAAGTCAGTGTGCAAGAAACTTGCAAAGAGAGAATGTTTTTTAATAACTTCCTATCATTTCCTTCCTCAACCAAACCATGTGCTGCAAGCACTTTGATTGAGCAGTTTGGACTTTCGCTTCATGCAGGCTGTTTAGCCACAATCCTGTGACTGTGTTGATAAACCACTCAGCCTTGTTTGTTCTCAGGCATATGTTAGATCTGAGTGACATTATTTTTCTGCAAAAGTGGACTAGGATCTGGGTTTGAGCAGATAGCTTGTCTTTTCTGATTCAGTAGCATTATTAGCTCCACCAATTCCATGAAAGCAGATTTGAATTTGAACTTTTATTATACTACTATTATTATTCTCCTTACAACTTTGGACTCCCAAAATCCTTTGAGCGAGCCATCTTCTTTAGTTGCCTGTTCATTTCAGCCTCACCTAGGTATTTATCTTCATGGATTATTATCCAAATCAGTTGGCTGACTTCTCATTAAGTAATATGTGTGCTGGAAAGCATCACAAGACTTGCATATTAGGGCCAGTTTTGGGTTCGCACTCATTCACTTGATACCATGATTACTCATTTATAATGCGTCATATCTGTTTAATAGCCGATGCCATATTTAATATTTCATTTGAATAGGTGGGCATTGTATCCTCCTGGTAGAGTACCTATAGGTGTCACAGTACATGTAAATGAAGAAGATGGTGATGTAAATATTGATACTCCATCATCTCTCCAGGTACTTGTTGAAGACAATGCAAGTATAATCCTTCTTACCCTTATTGAAGTGCTTTAAATCACCCTTCCTTTTTTTTTTTTTCCTTTTGTACAGTGGTGGCTAGATTTTTATCCACTTCTTGCTGATGAAGACAAGCCAATAGAGTGTACCCAACTACCTGGGGAGACAATATTTATTCCGAGTGGATGGTGGCACTGTGTCCTGAATCTTGAAACAACTGTTGCTGTCACACAGAATTTTGCAAGTTCCAAAAACTTCGAATATGTATGTCTCGATATGGCTCCAGGTTATCTTCATAAAGGAGTTTGCCGTGCTGGATTCTTGGCTCTTGATGAAAAAGCTGTAGACCATATTGAAGAAACTGCAGTTCATAATTTAGATGATTTAAGTTACCCAGACAGTACAAGGAAAGAAAAGAGGGTCAGAATTCAAAAACTCCAGGAAGATCAAGGATATAAAGCGACTGTTAAGGGAGATTCCAAAAATTATGAGTTGTGGAAACAAGATTTTTCTTATGACATAAAATTTTTAGGCATGTTCTTGGATAAGGATAGAGACCACTACAATTCCCCATGGAGCCCAGGCAACTCCATTGGACAAAGAGAAATGAGGGAATGGCTATCTAAGCTTTGGGTCATAAAACCAGAAATGAGAGAGCTTATATGGAAGGTATTAGTATCTCTTGTTGGCCTTTTTCTTTATGTATGTCAATGTGTAGTTCTATCTATAAAATTAGAGAGCTAATCAGCTAATCTTGCCTCTAATATTTCTCAGCTGCTAGCAGAAGTGACAACACTTCGAAATAAAGAGGTTTCATGGTACTAGCTCTAACTCTACTCTAATTTATTCACAGGGAGCATGCTTAGCTCTGAATGCAGACAAATGGTTGAATTGCCTGACAGAAATTTGTTCATTCCATAATTTGCCTCTTCCCAAAGAAGACGAAAAGCTTCCTGTTGGTACAGGCAGCAACCCGGTGAGTGTTTTTGTCAGTTTTGAAAATAGTAAAGATTTATAATACAGTTATTCTCTAATTATTGCTAGTTTGTCGTTTTACTATTATTATGGCTGTTCCTTATTGTTGTTTAGTTGCTTTGAGGTTTCCATGTTGAAGTCAAATCTATGCTCATTTCTTTAAATGCTAAAAGCAAGTGCTGCTTCAGATCATTGGGCCTTCCATATTGCTGTTGCATAATAATGTGGGACATGATTGAGGGCACCTTAATGGAATCTTTTCTAGATGAAGTGATTTTAGGAAGATAAAATTATAGTATTAATTGGATCATTTGATCACCTTAGTTGCCAATCAAAATTAATGTATGATTAAAAGGGCGGATCAGGACAAGGATACATGCACACATGCACTCTGTATTTCATTTTCATATAATAGAAATGAAACTAATTTGTTGTATTCCTGGAGAAATATAATTGATTTGGTTGATATGACTCATTTCTCAACTGAGGTTGCTGTTGACTAAAGCTATGAGATCTCACAATTTTAATGCTGAAAGAAGCTAGCTATTCTGCAGTGAGTAATTTGATTTCTTGTTATGAGGCAAAGGCATGAGGAGATAATGCTACTGATGTATCCTTATTCGATGGCTATAGTTTTCTGAGATCTTTTATTGATGATGGAGATATTAACACAAATTTACCCCAAGTTCAGATATTTAGACATTTGTTCTTGTTAACAGAATATTTAATTGCATGAATTGGAAATCCTTTTGCTCTTTGGGTTGTTGTTAACTATCCTGTTTCATTGCAGGTTTATCTCTTGGCTGATCATGCAGTAAAAATCTTTGTTGAAGGAGGTGTGGAGGCTTCAATGTATGGCTTAGGCACTGAGGTACAATTTCTATATCTGTCTTACATGGTCAGGCACCTTGCAGAATATTCTGATCCTTTCTTTGTTATTCGCAGCTTGAGTTTTATGCTGTCCTTCACAAATTAAACTCCCCTCTGAAAAATTATGTTCCTGAAATTTTGGCTAGTGGGATTCTTTATCTTGAAAATGGAACTCTGAACATTGTGCCATGGGGTGGTAATGGAACACCTAATGTGATTAGTGGGTGCAATCTTATTCCAGAGAATTGTCAAGAGGTTGATTTTCCTTTTGGCTTGTGGGCCAAAAAACAATATGAATACAGAAAAGCTGGGATGTCAGTAAATGATCAGACTTCTGCAGGATGCACACAGATATGGCCATTTATCATTACAAAACGGTGCAAAGGAAAGATATTTGCTGAATTGTAAGTTGTTGAAACCCTGGTGGTCTTTTCTTGTCTAAATGTTGCACAACTTGCAGATATTTTTCCTTGTTTTTGAGTTTTAGTCCGATAAGGAATAGTCATGGGATAGCAAAAGAAAAATGAAACAATTTTCTGTGTTTGGATGTTTGAAAGGTTCAGGAAGGTTTTTCCTTTCAATTTTTCTTTATTTCTTTTTAAATACTGAGGGATAACTCTTTTTTTTTTGCCAATTCAAAAGGGAAAGCAAATGAAAAGATGAGTAATCCTCCTACTTTCCTTCCCTGCCCTATTGAACATTAAAGATGTAGAATAACACTTATACTGTCCCCTTTTCATTTCTCATCCCTTCTTATACCTCCATGCAAATGAAGTGTTAATTGTGCCTTAAAGTAGCATTTGTGTGGCATCGTTGGACCAACTCATTTATGTTCTTTTGGCAGAAGAGATGCACTGTCATGGGAAGATGCTCTAAGATTGGCTTCATTTCTTGGAGAGCAATTGCGTAACCTGCATCTGTTACCTTTTCCTCCTTTTGATAAGTCAGCTTTCTCAGATATTGAACAAAAGATGGAATTACTCAGTGCTAATGGTTCTATGGAGAAGCTTCCTGCTAAATCTGGCATTCCTGGGGAATGGGTAATCTTCAACGAAACTCTATCAAGGATGAAGAAAAGTGTCACTAGCCGCTTGAAAAATTGGTATGTATACATTAATACCTGAAAGAAAATAAATTCATTAAACTTTTAAATGCTAGTGCAAAACTTCTCGCCTGAATTGTTCATTAAATTTTGTAGGGGAGAACCAATACCAGGAAAACTAATAGAGAAAGTTCATGAATATATCCTGGATGATCTTTCAGAGTTGTTGTATTCATACCAGGTATTCTCCATGTGCCACAATCTATTTCCCATGTTATTGCTACTAACAACATTAGTTTGATATTGTTGTAAAATGTCTTTAAATGAAAGCCTAATTTGTTATTTAAGATTTCTCATGTGCTTCTCCTTGTTTTTAGCATGAAAACGGCTCAGAAAAATACTGTAAAACCTGCTCATGGATACATTCGGATATCATGGATGATAACATTCACATGGAACCAAATAGTTTTAACCCTTGCTTGACTGGAGATGATGCAAGTGCTTGTTGGTTGGACAGAAGCTCCAATGGCTACAAACATGGTGAAGAAGATTTATCATGGCATCCCACCTACATTCTTGATTTTAGTGATCTTTCCATAGGCAAGTACTTCATTTATTTGGTCTCTATTCCATCCAGAAATGCCAACTGCAGTAATCTAAGTTTGGTTCAAAATACTCTATGTCATCAATTTCTTAAAGTGTGTGTAGAATCCGCTTATATCAATGCTAAATCACAAATTGACAAAATTTGTGTGAAAATTTCGTGTGAATAATTTGTCTTCTGCACTATAACAATCTTTGAAGTCCTCCACATTACCATTCTCTACTTTTCTGTGAGAATCTCACACACCAATTGAACTTTTAGGGCTTGAACTTCAAACAATAAAGTTGTGAATGTTTTCACCTTAAATCTGTTAATGTCCTGTAATTCAAAGTAGCTCAGCTCAGCTAATTAAAAGAACTAGAACATTACCATAATGCATTTTCACCTTCTGGAATATGACCTGACTTATGAGATTGAAGCTCCATTTCTTCTACAGGTGACCGCATTTATGATCTGATACCTATATACCTGGATGTATTTAGAGGTGATCAGAGTCTCCTTAAGCACTTTCTAGAAAGTTATAAACTACCTCTGCTGTCAACAAACCACGATTCAGTACAAGGCAATGACAAGTTAGGACGACTCTCCTACCATGCCATGTAAGCAGATAACGTGCACTGTTTTGTTTTGTTTGTTTGTTTTTTAGTTTTTTGCACGCTTGAATTTCAGTCTTGTTATCAAATAATTAGCTTTCTTTGTTGACTATTAGAATTTTTTGTTGGAGATATTTGTGCTAACATTTATGGTATATATCATTTACTTGAGAAATGTTGTGCTTCAGAAACTATGTGAATTGTTGTTTAGGGATGTCTGGAAGCCATATCATATATGTCTTGCTTAGTACAGTGTCAGTTTGAAAAAGAGAAGCACATTGAATTGAGGAAAGAGATATCTGTCCCATGTGACTAAACTTAGATATCCTGCATCCTCATATCTGGTGTATTTAGTACCCGAATTTATTCTGCTCCATGTGAATATGATGATTTCCTTTATTTCCTTGAGGAATGTAAATCCACGGATATTTTGATCTGTTTTGCATGCTCTAACCTAATGTTTTAATGCCATTGGTCTGTGTCTTGTTTTGCAAAATGTTGCCTTAACTTTAAACCGATGTAAATCATTTGGATGGTTGCATTCAGGTGCTACTGCATATTGCATGAAGAGAATATATTGGGGGCTATTTTCAGTATTTGGAAAGAACTCAGAGCGACGGAGTCATGGGAAGAGGTTGAGCTAACTGTGTGGGGAGAGCTAAATAACTACAAGGGCTTCTCTTGATAGGTTGCTGTTCCTCTAATTCGGGTCTAACTGCTGCACATTGAGACCTGAGCTGTATAATTAGCTTTTCTATGTTATTGGGGTGAATTACGGTATGTGTACCATTCTTTACCATTCATTGGCATCGGTGAACAACAATTGGGTACGAACTCGACAAACTGTCCAATAATTGGTTAAATGATCATTGTACTATTTTTTTTTCCTTTTCTGAAATTAAACGGATACTAAGTTGACGAGTGCAATGATTGGATTTTCTTTTTCTAAATTATTTTGACATTTAAATGTTGACATGAAATGCGAAACAAATATATTTTTTTTTCTGCTGTTTGGAGATCTTTTGAATATAATCCTCTCATTGGGAGATCTTTTCATCTAAACTTGGATTGATTTTCAAACATTACTTTCAAATCAGCAACACTCTAGAAGAATGCACACGTTGCAGAACTGGGATATAGAACCCATCACTGCACTTGTAAAATGAGTACCAAGCATGATCGCTAGAATAATATTAGGTTCAATGCATTCATAGCCATAATATTTGCCCAAAAAGCAACTCATTATGAAGCTTACAAATGATGATCTATATCAATAAAACAAGCATTACATAAATTGCGAGGAGTGGAGATATCAACAGACTTTTTAATTATGCATCGGTCGGATTCGGATCAACCCGAAACCCGAATTTGTAAGAAATTTAACACCCGAACCGACCCTAACTCTTTGTAGGGCCCCGAACGGAATAACCTGAAATATTTCGGGCCCCGAACCGAATAACCCTAATTACCCGAATTTTTTTTTTTTAATTAAACCTAATTAAACAATATTATGAAAACTATTAAATACATAATTAACATATTGAATATCTAATTAACATAGTCACCATATAACATGAAAAATACATAATTAAATACCTAATTAACATATAACTACCTAATTAACATGTAACATAGTAACCATATAATATGAAAAATACCTAATTAACATGTTCACCATCTTAAAATGTCCAAATATTACAACAAATTAATAAACCAAATATTACAACAAATTCGGTTCGGGTGGTTTGATTTCATATTGATTTTCACCCAACCCAAACCCGAAATTTTACAAATTCTCACGCTCGAACCGAACCGAATTATCCGAATAATCCTACCCGAATTTATATTTCGGTTTGGGTTATTCGGGTCGGTTCGGCTTTTGCACACCCCTAGTTGTAGAACATAGAAGATCACATTCCATGTAATTGCGGAGACGGTTGTTAAAAGTTGTAGAACCTGACTCCTAATTGCGGAGACGGTTGTTAAAAGCTATAGCAAGATCTTAACGCACATCAGGTGCTTAGTTCATAAGAGGACAAGCAAAATCTCTAGTACACAATAAAGAGCAGCTTTGCCATCATATACCTTGCTTAAATTTTACACAGCTCACATGTACAAGTGAACAAAAATAAATGGACTCAATGGCATGCAAATTGAAGAAAGTGGAGAAAGTAAAAAAGAAGATAATTAGAAAAAGTATTCAACACTTCTCTAGACCTGTTTATTCGTAAGATTCTGTCATACCATTAGAATGCTTTCTCATCATGTATAATCTAAGTTTGACTCCAATTCTACAATCTAGTCAGGCTTCATATGTGCCAAGTACCTAGCAGAGCAAAAGGCATACAATAGATTCAAAGTTTTTAACAAGCCGCTTGAAATTTTGAAAGAAATCCTAATTACCGCAAAATTTTAAATAATAATAATAATAATTCCAACAAAAGTATAAAGAAAAATCCATAATAATATTGAGTAATCCAATGAACTAAGAAGCGCCAACGCACACTTTTCATAACCAACGAATGTAAAACCTCAAGTGAAAAAAAAAAAAAAAAAAAGCTCGGTGACATTACATGTTTGCTACCAAAAATCAAATATTAGAGCCAAGATGTATCTAAGCTGCAACTGATGGCTTAGAAGCTGCAGAGAGCCTGGACCTTCTTTTGGCTAAGCTCTCACTTCTCCGATCTCTCTGCTCCTTCAACCTTGTTGCGAGGAGCTTCTGGTACTCAGCAGCATCAGCCTTTGCCTTGGCGATTCTTTTCTTTTTGTCAGCAATTCTTGCTCGCTTCCTCTGCAAAGTCAGTGGAGTAACCAACCTCTGAATTTTAGGGGCCTTACTAACCTTCTTCCCTGCACCATAAAGGAATATCAATAACAGTACCCAACTTTGTAACCTCAGGACAACAAACCAAACAAAAGGGATTCACGAATGACATTTATTGGCAAAGAAATATATGGTGCCAACCAGATTTTGTGGTGAACGTTCTGCGGTAGGTGTTCACATACTTCCTAACATCATCCTCCTTCGAGAGATTAAAGAGCTTGCGGATCTTTGATGCCCTCTTGGGTCCTCTCATTCTTGGCTTCTCAGTGTCAGTGAGTCCTGGCAAATCATTCTCACCCTTCTTCACAATTACCAAGTTCAAAACAGAAAGGTCCTGGCTAACAATGCATCCACGTACGGACTTCCTCCTTCGCTCTCCATTCCGCCTTCCATATCCACGGAAACAAGGGGTTCCTGCGCAAACAAAAATGTGTAGCCTGTTACCTTCAAGCGAAGCAACCAAAAAGTTTTAGAAAAGCGCAAGATAGGTATCAAGCTACCTCTGTGAAGCAAGAGGCGGACACGACCAGGAGTCAACACTCCCTGCTTCATGGGAAATCCCTGCTTGTCACAACCTCCCATGATTTTGAAGACATAACCTTTGAACTCCTAAAGAAGAATAAGATGAAAACAATGAATAAACACAGAACAGGCATAAACCATCAACATATGTCATACGCTAGTCCATGTACATACCTCTCCAAGTGCATCTCCGCTGACCTCCTGTGAGATCCTCTTATCAAAAAATGCCCGCCTACAGAATCAAATGGATAAAAGATATGGATCATTTAGACTGAGAAACACCAGCAGTTTATCAATAAAAGCAAGCAATAATTAACAAATGGCCAAGCAGAGAACAAGGCTAAAACAGATATTCCAAAAGGATAATAATCAAATATATATCCAAAACAAGCATACAAAGCTTAAGCCTTTTATTTTGAAGTTCAAACCAACCGACATTAGCACAATGACATATTTAACTTCCAAGGAAGACCAATTCCTGAAATCATTCCATTTTATTTCATCAATTAACATAGGCTTTAGTTGCAGACAGTTAATTAAACTTTTAACTACTAATAAATCCAAATTGTCAATGCATTAAACAAACAATCATTGAGATCCCGTTTACATTAGGCATAGTTAAACATTGAAAAGTTAAATATCACAGGCCAACAAACTCACTTCTATCTGCCAACAGCCATGCTCTATATTCTATAAACAGGGCCCTAAAGATTCAACGCATTCTAAACAGAAGCTGACAAAAGCAAAAGAACTTACAGCTTCTGGTCATCGTCGATTTCGAGCTTCTTTTGGCATCCCGTAGTGGGGTTGGCGATATTGAACTGCAAAGAGAATGAGATTAAAAATCATGAAATTGAATTCAGAGGTTTGTTTTTCATTGTTGTAATTCGAAATTGAAAGCCGAAAATAATTTCAAAGATTGAAACCTTCATCTTGTTGAGTACGAGCAGAAGCGGCTGCGTCCAAAATGAGAGTCGCCTTCTGTTTCTAGGGTTTTTGCGGAGTTACTTCGGGTTTATAAGTCTTAGTTACTTTTATTTAATACATTGGCGTTAGAGCTGTCAAATTTAGCCCGACCCAAAAACTGCATCCAAAACCGCCTAATAAAACAGACCCAAACCCAACCCAAAAATAACCCACTTAAAACGCAAGCTCGTTTGGGCCTGTTTCATATGCCCAACGGGTCTGTTCCTATTGCACCCATTCTTTTCTTCCTCCCTTACCTCTCTCTACCGTTTGCTCTTACTCTCATCCAGCCACAATCTTTGGATTTTGAGTGCGATTCTTCCTCGATTCTTCTTAATGCTGCCAAAATGAGCAAGAATTTTGAAGGAAAAAGCAATCCAAATGCTTCGATCTATACCAGCATAGAATGCGGGATGAATCTGAATTTAAGCACCGCGTGTCTCTACCCCCCAGACTTCTACTTCGAGACAGGAAACAAAGGCACGCTTTCTTTTGCTTCAATTGATTCCCCCAAATTCAGGTTCGAGAAGGAGGACAAGATCAAACCTTTCTTCGAGACTCTCAATTACTGAAACTTGAAGACTAAGGCTCTTAGGATCACATCTGAAACTTGAAGCTTTTGTGAATTTCATTCATGGGTTTCTTTCAAATGCTTCGTTGGAGCAAAGAATGCTTATGATTTTGGGGTTTTTCTTAAGGATAGTGAAGGTTAATTGGTACTTTGTTTCTGAATGTATCCTATGAAGATTAACTATAAAAGGGCAGAACTTGTTTTCGTGTTTTAATCTCTGTAAATATGTTACAGAAACGACATTTGTTCTTTTCTACCTATTGTACCTATTGGCTGTTTGTGGTTTGGATGGTGTGTTTTTAATTCTTTTTTTCAGCAATTTTGCTCTGTGGTAGTGTACTTTTCTCGACAGAAATTGCTTTAGCAGAATGGATTTTTGTAGACATTACTAGTTATTAATCTTGAAATTACATCTTTATACTGTTGTTAGTATCATAAAGAGATCACAAAACTTAAAAATCTTTAAACTCCTTCTAGCTTTGCTTGCGAGTTATACATGGTACTGTTGTTAGTACCACCATTTTGTTTTATTACTTTATTAATTGGCTCACTTCTTTGGAGAGTGGATCAATGTAAATTTTTTATATTTTTTTTAATATTGTCATAATCATTTTGGCTGTATAGCAATATATTTTGGTATTAATTGCAGGAAATATTCCCACAAGTATATATGCATTGTTCCATAATCACAAAATGGTACAAATATATATATACTTCAATTCTCATCTCAAAATCTCAAGGCAAATGATTTTGACCAGGGGTGAGGAAAAAAACCAATGGACTCGGTTAATCGGAAAAAAAAAACTGAAACCGAACCGACGGACTGGTTAACCGATTGTAATGGACTGGTTAATGGTTAGTGTTTTAAAAAAACCGATATTAATGGACTGGTTAATGGTTTTTGACTCATGTGACTGGTTAACCGAACCGAAACCGAATTTTTAATTAATTAATTTATTTTTTAATAATTTATAACAATTTATCCTAATTAAAAGTGATCATCTATTTTTTTTATTATACTAATTATTTTAAAATTTTTAACTTTTTGTAATTGGCTATTAGTAAGTATAATAATTTATCTAATTAAAAGTAATTATAAACCGGTTAATATATTTACTTATTAAATATTAATTTTTAAAAACAAATTTGCTTATATCCACCAAATATTTTTATTTTAACAACAATAATTTTATATTATAGTGAAAAAAATTTAATTTTTAAGTATCTTGAACATTTTAATTTTATTTATGAATATATTTATAATTATAGTGGTTAACCGAAAAATATTGGGTAACCGATCCGAAAATCCGAAACCGATGGTAATGGACTGGTTAATGGACTGTAATTTCAAAAAATCGATATTAATGGACTGATTAACCGACCATGCTCACCCCTAATTTTGACGTTGTTGAATATGTACGAACAAATTGAAATCGGAAAATATATTAACATATTTCTTATTATTTGTTTATCCAATATTGTAGCCCATTTGGACCATTATTTGACATATGTGGACCAATACGAGATTCATTCGTAACAACATTTTTTTATTACGCCTTTTAAATATCACGTTATTATATAGAGTTATTTTTATTAAAAAATATATTAAATAAATTGATTAATATCTTGGCCCATTTGGGCTATCATCCGATCCATTTAAACTAATATTAGTAGTTATCTTAATATTCCGTTATTATATCGATAATTATTTTTATTAAATAATTGATCAAATTTTTAGCTCATCGGTCGATCCAATCCGTCCAACCCGTTTGGGCCATTGACCCATTTATAACTCATGTTTTTAGCCCGTTTATGACCCGTTCAGTCATGACCCAATTCAAACTCACCCAACTTGTCACCTCTAATTGGCGTAGCCAGTAATTCAGTCTAATGGAGTTAAAAATTACAATAATTTATAAGAAATTCATTTACATAAAAATATAAATAACTGCGAAATTTTTCTTCAAAACAGGTATGTGCATCGGGCGAGTTTAGGCCAACCTGAATAACTCGATGCCCGAAATATGCATAAAATCACACCCCGATCCGATCCTAACTATTAGTAGGGGCTCGAACTGAAAAACCCAAAAAATATCAGGGCATGGACTGAAAAATCCGATCAACCCGAAATTTAGAAACCATTCACATCCAACACAAATTCAATGCGAAAAAAAAAATTAGAATTAATCCCACCATTAACATCCAACACACAACATAGATTCAATGCCAAAAAAAAAATCAAAGTCCATCCCAACACCCACCAACAAGGATCCAAAAAAAAAAAATCACAAGTCACAAGCATTAGCAAGCAAAATATTATAAACTGAAGCAAAAACAGATTTTGGAAAAAAAAAAAAAGATATGCTAGTAGAAGATCGAGATTGGCTTGTCCTCTACTTCTCGCTGCTAGGAGAACGTCGGAACGAGCATGCGGCGGAGATGGATATCAAAAGAAAAATCTACTAGTAGATCGATCGAGATAGATTTTGCTTGAAAGGGAGAGAGATTTGCTTGTGAAAAAAGAGATTTGCTTGAGAGGGAGAGGGAGAGATTTGCTTGAGATTGATATGCTTGAAGAGGAAAAAGAGAGAAGGAGAGCATGAGAGAGAGAGCCAAAGATGGGTATGGGTAAAGATGAAAAAAAAAAATATTTATAGTATGTCGGTCGGGTTTGGATTGGGCAAGATTTTAACCGACCCGTCTCGAATCCAAAATTTCAGAAATATTTATATCCAATCCGATCCATATAATCCAAATAACCTTACCTAAATGGATATTTCAGGCTGATTTATTCGAGTGCTTCGGGTCGGGTTTTGCATACCCCTACTTCAAAATATTGAAATCGGTACAAATTTATTATTTAAATATATATTATTTAAATATGTTAAAATATTATCACTAAAAAATAAGAAACTAATTTAAATATTTTAGTAATATCAATTTTAAAAAAAACTTATAGAGTGATTTTTAATTTTTTTTTTTTTTATAATTAACTAGGATCATTTTTTTTTAAAAAAAAAATATTAAAACCATAAGAGTCATTTTGAAATTTTTCATAATTTAACCCCACTTAATATGGATTAGGTGTGCCACTGTTTTTGTATCTTTTAATTAATTTAAATTGTTGTGCTTTTTGATCGTATCTGACATCTACGTGATGATTGCGTCACTGCTTTAATAAATGCTTTGTCACCATTAATTTAATATGGAATCACGTTCTCAAAGTTCATTGCAGTTTAGACTATTTTCTTATTATTAGTACTGTGTGTGGATTTATAATTTATTAATAAATTTTATTAATCACTCAAATATTGTCATATTTTTAAAATTATTAACAGTTAATAAATTTAATAACTTTAGTTAATAAATCTCAATTTTTTATCAATCAACCTGTAAAAAGTTTCTTATTGTGTAAGTATAATAAATTATATAAATTGTAAAAATGTATTTCAATTGTTCAAAATATAAATTTGTAAACATTACAAACCAAACAAGATTTATGGTTAAATCATTATATATGCGAGGAGCAATCGGGTCGGGTAGATTTGAATTAGTTTTTTATTTTTTTTGGGCCACTATTTTTTAATCATTTTTATAACCGTGATACTTTTTTTTTTCGGATTGGATCTTGGATCATAGTTAGTACTAAGGAAAATAAAACCGAAAATCAAATCGAAACGTAAGTAATTTGATATTTAGTTCAATTTTTTCGATTTTCGATTTAATCGGTTTAATTTTAAAATATAAATTCAATTACATCGGTTTGATTCGATTTTCAGCATCAAAAAATGGTTAAAATTAAACCGATTGAAATATTAATAAAATTACATCGTTTTGCATCATTTTATATTTATTTATATAAAAATATTTAACTTATTATTTTCTTTTTCTTTTTTTTTCCTACTTGTGTACCGTCTCTATTAATTGGTATAAGAAAAAATGAATTAAACTAAATTTGTAATAGTAATTAGAATAAAAAATTTTATTAGATAGAAAAGAAAGATGTCTTTGTTTTGAGTTTGAAATGCAAAGATTTAATAAGAGACAAAAGCGATTTAAGATGTTGGATGAGTCATGAATAACAAAATAGCGGTGGATTATGATATGAAAAGAAAAAAGATCAAGAAAGAAAATATGCAAAAAAATAGAAATAAAAAAATATAATATGCATCATACGCTACTTAATTATTATCTTTTATTATTCAAAATTTGAACAATTATATTTCTTTCAATTAAATTTAGTTTTTATATAAAAATTTAGATTAAAATATCAATAAGACGATGTAGTGTTAATATGTATATAAGAATATTTTCATATAAAAATTAATGAAAACATTTTTTTTCATTTAAATTTAAATCTAATTTGTTTTGAGAAAATTCTCATGGCTGAAACAAATTTAAAAGAAACAAATTATGAAATTTATAATTTCTGAAGCAAAATAAATTTTGTTTATCTCTTAAATTCATTTGTCATTATTCAACCAATAATAAATAGAATAACCACATTTTTACTATTAAATTATTTGGAATAATGCAATTTTGTTTGTATACTTTTTTTTTCTTTATTCTAAACTATTTGAAATAGAAAAAATTTACTCATAGACAAACTATTGCGAAAATGCACCTACAGCATCGAACCAATGTGTAAATTTTGGATCCGACGCTTCCTTTTCCCCTCCAATATATAAAAAAATTCTTCTCCATGGAGTTTTACCTTATTTCCAGCATTTCCTAGGCCCAAATCATCCTCAAATCTTGGACTCAAATTTCCAGATTTTCATCCATATTAACTAAGAAGAAAGCAGATGCTAACGGGCTACTGCTATTTTCCAGAACAGGCAATTTTGTATTTGGAATTTATTATGTTGTTAATCCATTGACAAATCGATGGTTAAGTCTTCCCCAGGCCATCAATAAATAAGTTTTACTCTGTCTCTGTATCGGGTAGGTAACTATAATCATGTCTTGAGCTATTTGATGTCATGTTTAAAGAACATTAATCACGTGTGCTTAGAAGCAGAAGAACTTGATCTGCCAACAATTTCAATGCAGTTCTTAATGATAGGAAGCATTGGAGTGATATCTGCCTCCACATCTCCATGAGAAATTTTGATACAATATTTAAAGCAAATCAAAGTCAGAAGAGTATGACTACGTGCTTATCTTTTAATAACAATGAAATAGCTCAGCAGATCTACAGTGTGTTGCTCTGGTTGAGACCAATAACACTATTGTAATCATAAAATAATTCTGATTAACCCACCAAGTCAAGTAATATTGTCATACAAATGTCTGACTTCATGATTCACAACAATGCATCTTCATTATGCAATAAATATAATCATCATATCTTATGCAACATTCCAGGAAGATATAATTCAGATTGTTCAACAACAAAAATTTCATATTATACACCATATTCAACTATACTATTCAAGTAACAGAAAGGATTTACAAAAGGGCATTGACATGCCAAGAGGTTAAACAAGGATAGGAAACCATTCACCAACACAAAATCTGGTGCTCCTAATCACTTCAACAGCAGTTTGGTTATTATATAGGGCACACGAAATCCCCACTCGTCTCGATATCTTCCAGATCAGCATCCGTGTCTAGGTCGTCTAGATCCATGCTGCCACTAAGCAAATAGTTTCCAGTCTTTGGCAGCTCTACAGCTTTTCTTGCCTCTTGTATTATACAGAGAACGTCTTCAATGCTTTGAGATGGGTTATTGACATCATTGCTTTGCCAGCTTCCTCCTTCCATCAGCTCTATGGGCAAGTTCTTTAAGAACCATGGATGGTTTTTGATTTCTGGAATCGTTATTCTCTTCAAAAAACCAAACCACAACTATAAATCAGCATAGCAGAAAACTCTTAACAGGGAAGAAAAATACTGGGAAAAAATAATATGTAAGACTCGAATATACATCTAATCAAACACTATACTAAAATGATACAGCTCATTTCTTACAATTTCTTTTTTTAAAACTGTTCCAACTTCAGCAAGTATACATCTCGCACAAATAGCAACAAAGGCTAAATTACCTTTTCAGGATTTGCCACAAATATTCGAGATAAAAGGTGCCTGCAATCCAAAGATACTCGGACATAATCCGGAATTGCATAATGGACACTCAATATCCTCTGGAATAAGAAATATTTATTTAAGGGGATTAACTAAATCTAGCAACAATTCCACAATACATTATGCAAATTTTTAAATAATATTTGGTTAGTGTTCTGTTGAATCACTCACCCCAATTGATTTCCTAAAGTTTTTTGGATCATCAGGATCTTCAAAGGGATATGCCCCAACTAGCATCACATACAGGGTAACTCCACAAGACCAAACATCTGCAATCTATACATCTTGAATATTAATTATGGTACAGCTGAGATGGCTCTCCACAAAATAAAGACAAATAATACAAAAAAAAAAGGACAAGGATATTACCTTCCCATCATATTCCTTTCTGGACAGAACCTCAGGTGCAATGTAAGCTGGAGTTCCTACTGTAGATTTTGGTTGAGAATGCAATACAGCTGACTACGCAATTAGTCAAGATAATCATTAATTAATCAATCAAAATGCAACCCTTTAACAAATACCATTAGTAAAATGCTTACCTTTGAATACCCAAAATCACATATCTTGACACGCGGTGCTGTGCTTCCATCTAGGAGTGTATTTTCAAGCTTAAGATCTCTATGACAAATTTGCTGTAACACAGAAATGCCCCTATCTTAGATTCTATTAAAGACCAGAACAGAAAGATCAACAAAAATTGATTTTTTATACCATCGAATGGCAGTAACTAACTCCTGATATCAATTGCTGGAAGAAAAACCTTGCCTGATTGAAAATAGACCGGAAATCCCACAAAGTAACACATCAATTAAGTTATAAACTGGCAAAATAAATTAGCAAACAAAAAGTTTTAACCTTTACAATCTACATTTTTCTAGTACGAAAGATGCAGTAGGTAAGTTTTTATGCAATACTTTACCTCATCTTCACTAAATCTACCAGCATTACAGATCCTCTCAAAGAGTTCTCCACCTGCAGCATACTCCATGACTATGGCTAGATGGGTAGGTGTTAGAAGGACCTGAAATTATAACGTCTCAAATTATACATCATCACCTTCATTAAAACTCAATAGTGACAAAATAGAAAGTTAGCCATAAGTAGTGCTTTATGCAATAGAATCCGTTCTTGTTGAGCAAAGCAGTGCCTTGCCTACTGCAGCAAATAACAATAACAGGAAATAGAGGAAAATTAGCTTTCACAATTAAAGAGAAAAACAATTCAGCAAGAAACCTCTTTGAATCTAACTATATTGGGATGCTTCAATGATCTATGGTTCATTATTTCCCTCTGCACATGTTCATCAATCTGCAACCAGAAAACAACCCATTCACTATCAACCATATCCAATCAAAATTAAAACAACATTCCAAATTATAACAACTAAGATGGCAGAGCAAAGCCAACTAGTTGAAATTCAAAAATTAGCCATAAACACGTGGGGTAAAAAGAAAAAGAAAAAGGGAAATTGAGGAGGGTAAGGAAAAGGAACATACCTTGTGGCCTCTTTCAATGAACTTAACCGCAAAAAGCTCTTTAGTCCATCTATCTCTAACCAGCTTGGCCACTCCAAAGTTCCCAGACCCAATATCTTTGACAATATCATAACGCTCCATAGCTAAGGGTAGAAGCACGAACAAATTGAACAAGAGCTATATAAAAGCATAAGCATAAACAAGTAGTCGAGAGTGGTTTAGGTAAACGCTGGGCGTGGCATAAAAGTTATTGGCATACAAAGTCTTGCAGAGGAAAGAGGAAAGTCTGCGTTTGACTGTAGTTATAAAGTTGAAAGCAAGAGAGATAGTTATACACACTTGTAAAGAACGGTGAAGATTGGATTTGGTGGTGTTATATAATAATCATATAATTTGGACAATTGTAGAAACATAGACAAAGACAGAGAGACGAAGAACATAACTAAAGGAAAGAGGAGAGAAATTTCCACACGCATGAGGCGGTGTGGTCCGTTTCGAATGTAGAGAAATTCCCCCTTCCCGAGGTGGAAATTTTTTGGATAAAAAGAAAAAAAGTAATTTGAAATCAAAAGACTTTCGGACCTTTAAAATTTGCTAAAGACAAGATGTTGTAGACTGTGTGGCCCGGTGCAATTAATAAGCTTCGCTCCTTCCTTTATTAAAAAAGGCATGGATTACTTATTTTTAATGTTATTAAAATCGGACCGAATAAAGAACCGATAAGTCTGAGGGTTCGTAGTTCGACCGGTTCGATCGAGTTCAACCGAATTTTTATATATATTTTAAAATATTATTAATTAATATAATTTTTATAAATACTACTACTCAAAAAAAAAATCAATCAAAATATTTAACATATGTTTCAAATATACTAGTAATAATATTTTTTCACCTTTTATTTTTTTAAAATTATTACTTGATTAGTTATTTTCTGTTAAAATATTTTATTTTATGAATTTTAATTTAAAAATTAAATAATTCAATAACTGTAGGTGAAATTAAAAAAAATGATAGAAATTTATTTTTAAGTTTACCAATTTTAATAATTTATTCAATTTTTATTCTATTGTATTTTATTGAATTATTAAATTATTATATTATTTTCATTAAATTCAAATGTGATTAAATAGTAAAAAAACCAATTATTTGTTAAATAAAATTTATTAGATTATTTGTTTTTTATTTTTATGAAAAAATAATTATTTTATTAATTATTTTAATTAGACCCGGTTTTTGACCGGTTCAATCCGGTTTTGACCGGTTCTTTCCAATTCGGTTTTTTACAGTTGAACCAACCGGTTAGTCAACCGGTTAAACCGGCCAGGCCGGTCCGATTTTAATAACCATGCTTATTTTTACTCCATCGCTTGTTTTATTTATTGTTTTTTTAATTTTCACTTTTTATCAACTAGTTGCGCATTTTTTTCTCATTCGAATTCCACTTTGATTGATTCGAAATTTAATAATAAAATATATAAATATCATTGTTTCTATTTTATTATATTTGATTTTTTTAAGTAAAATTTAAATTTTATTTACCTGACAGTTTTAAATTTTTATTATAATTTAATTTTTTTTAAATTTAATTTTTTTAAAAATTAATTAAATTTAAGTTTATTTATTAAATTACTCAATTTTATTTTAAATTTAAGTTTAATTAATAGTTACTTAATTTTAGTAAAAATAATAAAAATGATACATAAAATAAAATGGTGAGACTAATAAAAAAAAGGTCACTTTATTTTTATTAGGCCTGTAAAAATTTACCCAGACCCAACAACCCGCCCAAACTCACCCAAAAAAACTTAACCCAAACCCAACCCAATTAAATTATAACCCATGTCAACCCACCCAAAAATAACCCTCCAAAAACTCAACCCGTTCGGGTCTCAGGCTCATGCCCAACAGGTTGCCTTCTCTCATCTCTCCCTGTTTTTCTGTTTGCCCCCTTCTCTCTCTCACTCTCACTCTCTCTCTCGATCGATCGATCAAAATCAGCAGCCGACGATGAAATGGGTAACATTGCTTAAGGACATTAAAGAGAAGGTCGGTTTAACTCAATCTCCACCCTCTAGTTCCTCCGCCGCTGCTGCCTCTTCGTCTTCTTCGCCTTTCTCTGCTCATTTACCTAATCGCGATAGCAATGCTTCTCCTACCACTCTTCTTGATTTCATCCCTTCTTCTACCAGGTCTGTTTACCTCTTTTTTTTCTCTTAATCCGTTGATTTTTTGTTTTATTTATCCTTGTCATTAATCTACAATACTCTGTTCACTACTCTTTAACTACAACTTTGCACTTCCTTGCTTTTGATTCAGTGATTGATTCTTAACCCATCGTTTATTTATCATTTAATCAACTTTTAAGCTAGTTTCTAGTAGTATGGACAGACTATGAAATTGAATTTGAGCGTTTTCATATCTGGGAACTTCAGGTATAAACTTCATCCATTGAACTTGTTTTTCAGCAGGGAAAATGCTTCTATTCCATTGAACAAAGCAATTTGCTTTTTCTTGTTGTTTTGTGCTTCGGCTGTGGTAGGAGATGAAATATTAAGATATTATGTATGTTTAATAGTAAGATTAAAGTTCAAGCAATGAATTTGAGAAGCAATAATCAATCATGGAAGCTTTCGTGGTTCTCCAAAACGCTTCCTCAACCCAACTCTGAAGCATCCAGTTCCTCAAGTTTCTTTGTGATTTATTTCTTTATATTTCTTGAATTCTTGTCTTGATATTTTAGTTCTAAGTCTTGATTTTTGATTCTCAACTTCATTTTCTTGATTGATATATCAACTAGTCTTTGACATTTCTGGTATTACATTGTTGTGAGAGAAGTGTGTTGTTCTCAATGCGATTATACGTTAAGTTAGAGTTAACTTTTTTTCCTTCTTTCTTTCTTTCTTTCCCCCTATTTTTTTCCAGCCATGGAACTTGCTTTATCTCTAGAAAAACTAACAAATGAGAAGCTCCTGAACCTTCACAAGGTAAGATATTTCTACTACTTCATGCTGCTCCTTGAGTTTTAAGAGAATGTAATCTAGGCATGAGAAATTTCCGCTTAAACCATGTAATGGCCTATAGTAAATGATCAACCTACACAGTGCTTGGATCTTTTTAGCAGAATAAATGCTTTAAGTGACTATTTTTATCACCATAGCGTCACATTTTGATTTTAAATCTACCCAACAGGTGGCAGGGAAGAATCATGATGTGCAGTTGTCCGATTTCGTTGAAAGCGAGTACTTAAAAGAACAGGTATGATTTTCATGGTGACTTGCTTATTTAGTTTCCTTAGGGCTTGTTCTTTGCTACTGCAAACAACTTACATGCTGCTATTTTGACTTGCTCTGTTACAGGTGGAAGCCATCCAAAAAATCTCAGAATATGTTGCTCAGCTGAGAAGAGTGGGTAAAGGACACGGTATGAATCCGAATTCTACTTCACAGCCACTTCTTGAATGCCCTATTTTAGTGAACTTTTTATTTTTATTTTTCTCTTCCCCTTTAGTCATATTTCCCTATGGAATCATACTTCTTCCTTTTTTTTATATATGATCATGAGTATCTCCCTAAAATTTTCTATTCTCAAATTGCTTGTTTTCATAGACCAACAGGAGTGTGGCACTTCGACCAGATGCTTCTCCATGAGGAAGAGGCAGTTGCATGATGATGGAGATTTCTTGGTAGCTGCTTTGAGTTCCCTGTTGAATGCCATTCTATGCTTATGTTTTTTTGGGTGAGAGTAATGGTTCAGAGATTTTTGCGGTGTGATTAGAATAGACATTAGAAATGTTGGTAGCTATTAGATGATTAAAAGAATGGATTTAGTCCTCTCACTTGAACTGGTAGTCGAAATATATGGATATCCTTTTTTTCCAATTTCCTTGTTTTAGCTATGCAAATTCTTAAAATTTTGTGCTTCAGTCATTTTTATGTCACAGCCATATATGGCATGAAATAACAAGTCAATTTCAGTGATAGATGGTTCAGGATTCCCATCCCTGGACCATGATATGGTGCCCACAACACAAATTGCCCCTGTTTTCATTTCTTTTGAATTGAACCTTGTATTGTTCTGTACAAGAGATACAATAGCATCTGTCTGATACTTGCAGCAGAGTAAATTGCTAGTGATGGCTACTGGGATTTAAAGTCTTGCACTTCAAGAGAATAATTTAAATTGCTAGTGATGGGATTTAAATTATGTGTATTTTTATTGGCAAATTTTAACTCTATACATGTGTTCCATTTATCTGTTTATAATTTGATCAATTTGATTTGCAAAATAATTTAGGTCACTTCTAATCCTCTTATATTATTTATAATTTAATAATGTTTTAATATAACATAAATAAAAACATAGATATTTTTCTAAATTATACATACATTTTTTATCCGACCTATTATTAAGGATAAAAGGATAAAAGAATTTCGGCACATTTGTCATCTACGAACCTATTTGGAGTAACATTTTTTATACTTATCTATTTAGTATTTCATTATTATATCGAGAATTAATTTTCGTTAAAATTATGATTCAAATAGGTCAATCTACATTTCGGCCCGTTTGGGCCTTTACCGACCCATTTGGGTCATCAAATCCATTTGAATCAACATTTTTTATAGTAATTCTTTTAGTATCCTGTTATTATATCGAATATTATTTTTTGTTAAAAATATGGGTCAAATGGATCGACCCATATTTCGGCCCGTTTGGACCTTCACCAACCCATTTGGTCTAATATTTTTTATAATAGTTTTTTCAGTATCCTATTATTATATCGATAATTATTTTTCATTAAAAAATGGATCAAATAAATCAACTTATATTCCGTCCCATTATTATATTGAAAATTATTTTTCGTTAAAAATATGGGTCAAAATGGGTCGACCCAAACCCGCCCAACCCATTTAGGTATTGACCCATGTATTTTTGACCCATTTATGACCCAACCCAAACCCGCCCAACCCGCCCATTTTGCCACCTCTAATTTTCATTCATTTATTTTTATTTAGCTTTCTCAGGGCACAGTGCCCTCCCTCTCAATAAAAAAGAAAATAAATACTCCACATTTAAGTTATTCCATATTTATTAAAGTGCATATAACATTTAATTTGGTCCGTGGGATCTGATTTGGGCTTTTTGCATTTAACCCATTTCTTCTCACATATAAAACGGCCTTCAGTGGCCAGTGGGTTTAGTCTTGGGCGGGCTATATAAAAAATTTCTTATCCAAGCCCAAAAAAATGCGGGGAGATGGAATCTCTAGATTATTATTATCTTCTTTTTTTTTGGCAACAAGCTCGAGATGTTACTATTCCTTTACTAGAGTCAATGACTCGGTGCCCAATATAACGCCTAATATGTGGACATCCGTCCGCAAAATTCCCAACGGTCATTTGAAGTGAAAAATTCTCGAAATCGATTTTACAGATTGTGCGCTGTGCAACTGCAAATTAATCTATCTAGGAACATCGGTTCATCTTTCTTAACGGTGAAAACTACTTTGTCTGTGTGGAAGTTTACTGATACACTACTGTTTTAACAATATTGTTTGTGCATGATACTTTTAGGAACCAAATACTAGAACTGCAACTTTATAATTAAGCAACCTCATGAACCAACGGTCTATACATGTACAATGTTTGAGGTTGTCATTTCTCGTAACGGATACAAGGACCAAGATAGGGTGCTCCTACCACTACTAGGTCATCAGGTAGTTCTTTCTCTTGGAGCACAGCAAAACCTGTGACACATGCAATTAACATGCATAACAACCGATTAACACAATATTAATCAATGATCAAACATGTATTCAATGTATAATACTGGAGATTAATTAATTTATTACCAGGGACAGTAAGAATTGGAAATTCAGAGAAGTAAGTGGAATTCCGGCCAAGCTCTTGAGAGTAAGGAGGGGATAACACATCCAATATGGCACACGGCGTTAATGCAGTGAAAGAATGAATATTTCCTCCGCTTTTTGGATATAAGATGGACGGTTCACTTGGTGCTCTCATTATCCCATCCACTACTTTTCTTGCGACTCCAACTGATCCAACACATATTCTTTAGTATTATAATTTATAATACCCACTACATTTAAACTGTATTAAGTACAAGTTTGACCAAATCTGTCATTTTTTGCAACTAATTAACCCAAGGATAATGTTTGATTGAATTTGTTATATTCAAATAAAAAATATAATGAAAGAAAATACTAGTAATTTGCATGATATTTACTCGAAATCTTTTTATAGTTGTTGAATTGTAGAGTGTGATCCTTACTTGTCCTGGAACCAGATTTTTGCACCTTCAGGTCCTTCATCCAATCATAAGCCTTGACGTACACAGATCCATAGAGGAGTTTGGTGAGAACAGTCATTCCAGGATGATCATGCAGAGGCAATGTTGCTCCTGCTGGAAAACAAAATATCCCAATCTGCTCACCAGAAATAGTAAATAAATAAACCAATTGCAATGACTCTGAGATGAGATCTTACTCTCGTTGCAATCAAACCCTAATTAAAAGAAGAAAAAGAAAAAAGAAAATTACTAACCGAGAAATGATCACATTCATGGATATGAATGTAAGTAATTTCAGGTCCAAAAATCGATTCCTTGTTCCTTTCTGGGCTTGAAGATGGAGATCCGATTCCCACATCAACTGCTTCGAATGTATCTGCATATATTAATAAAACCTTAACAATGAACTATGACTCCATGGATGAAAAAAAAAAAAGTAATTTCCTGATCATTTTGTAAAAAATACCTAAGAGATTTCTAAGAGACTGAATTTGTTCAAAAGTAGGCAGATCTTTTTGTGCAAATATAAGTTTACAGGAATCATACAGAATTTGTACTTTGCTTTTTTCCATCACTTGCATTCCAATATGGTGATATGCTGTTGCATTATAGAATTAAATTTTCACCCCATTTGCAGTTTGTAATTATAAATATATATGTATGAAAGAGATAGATGCTATAGACTTTCATGTAAACCTAGGGGCTTAATTTTTTTGACTTTTTCTTTTTAAGAAAGAAAGATAGAAGATACAGTGGGCTGCTTGTTTTGCTGTCATTGGTTTTCTTGGATGGATTTTTAAGGTCACGGGAAACCTCGAAACCAAACAGTTTTTACAGACCATCATGCTGCCTGTGGGTAATTATAAATGGGCTAATGGGCATAAAGGAAAAGCTAATTTAATTGATCTGTTCGCCATCTGTAAACTGAAAGTGGAGTTCCCTAATTAACTTATTGACACCAAAGGCATCAATGTGTACATTTTGGGTGCCCATTATCAACAACAATAATTTAAGTAGATTCTCTGCAGCAAAGAAATTGAATATTCGTAGAATCCATTGATAAGTATTGGCTTAAACGGCAAACAAGCACTTTAAGTTTATCCCAACATTCAATTAATCTGTTCATGTTTGATGGGTAAACTTCACTCTTAAAAAATTAAAATTAAAATAAATAAATCTTTAAAAATTTAAAATTAAATGAATACATCCTAATTGAAATAAAATACAATATCTATTTTACGTGCTTCACATTAACATACTTATATCTTGAGATTTATTTCTCTTAATTAACGATTTCAATCTGCCACATTTCTGTTGAGTAGTTTTTTTACTATATTTGAATTTCCTGTTTGAGCTTTAGAGTATTTAATTAATGCATAAGAATGAATGGCGTAATTCGGTTAATCATGTCTCCAAGGCGGATTTTACTCTTATTTTAATACAAATCAAAAAAAATGTTAATTTATATCAAGTTAGTGATACAATTTTTTTTATATCTTTTTATTATTAAATCCAACAAATTTATCAGTGCATAAAAATTGAGGCTGATAAATAAAGGGAATAAGCAGTTTACAGTTGACCTAAATAAGTTAATTATAGCAAACTTCATCAATTTTTTTTTTTTTTTGAAAAAAAGGAGATAATATCATTACTGAAAATCAAAAGAGAAAGCAGAGCACAAGAAAATATTTAGAAATCAGTGTGTTTGATAACTTTTATTTTTGTTAGAATATTTATTATTGGAAAAAGGTAATGATTTGTCCTTCAACTTGTTTGAAAATATCTAATATGTCCCTATCGTTTTTTTAGAGTAAAAATACCCTAACTTACAAAATCTGAACAAATTTGCCTCTCCGTTTAGCTACAGTTAACTGAATGTTAACGGCGCTAACGTGACATTGACACATGGCAAAATATGCCACGTTAACGCCACGTATATTTTAATTCAAAATGGACAAATGTACTAAAATGCCTTTAAAGTTATCTGTGGGATACTAAAATACCCCTATAGTTAATTTTAGAACAAAAATACCCTTAATGTTAATAAAAAGATACTAAAATATTCCTGAATATTTATATTTTTTTCTTGCAAATATAAATATTTATTAACTAGTGATAATACACAAATTATCATTTCTTTTTTGGACCGAAATCAAGATCAGCCCAAGACCTAACAAGGAGCATGGGCTTAGAGTTTTAAAAACCTAATGCCTCTAAGGACAGGCGCGTGAACGCACGGACGCATATGATGAGGTAAACAGACTATCCGATTGGACTGACATGGAACTTTTTCCAACAGTCTACTGACATACGCTACAGCTATTCCTCTTGCCTTATCCTTATCACATCGCCGCTGGATGTAAAATGACCTACTATTTAAATGGTCGGGAAGTACACTTGAGTGTTCTACTTCAGTGTCAGAGTAGGTAGGTAGGGGGCGATATAACGGGAATAAGACAGAAGGAATGACGGTAGCATGTGTCAGTAAACTATTGGGGGAAGTAGTCTGTCAATCCGATCGGACGGGCCGTTAGTCTCATCTCTTTGGTTACTGCGTGCGTCCCTGTGTTCACGCACCAAGTTTTAAAACCGATTCAATTATTATCATAAAAATATAACTTAAATATGATTAAATTTATTTTAATTGTAAAATATTTTGATTCAATTTCATTTATTGTGCGGCCATGTTATTATTACCTGACTCGCTGTGACATACTAACATTATTTGTATTTCATAATTTCTTCAAATAATTATTTTTATATATTATACATATATATATATATATATATTTATATTTTTAATGAAAATTTTATTTAATAAATAAAAAATTAGTTTTATAAAATTTGATCATGATCCGACTTATTTATTATCAAATCCATCTATGATCATTTAATAATGACTGATTTGAACCATGATTGTATCCGATCTTGTGATAATCATAGTAAGACCATAGTGAGAAGTGAACAAATCCTAATATGAAATGATTTTGCAAGTGGATATATATTTATGACGAATGAAACTACGAAAGCAATCGTATTTATTTATTATTGTTTTTTAATAACTGATGCCATTGGATTAGATGTTACTCCAACAAATATTGCCGTTGAATTGAAAGAAGAAGCGTGTAATTCATGATATATGGACATTTCGTTCGTAATTTGGCCCCCTGTTTATAACACATAGACAGCTCAAATTTAGAGAACATTTGAAAAATTGGGTTTGGCAAAAGTATTTTTATTTAATTTTATTAAGCAGCTCAAAATAGAAGTAATTATTAACGAATATTCCCCAATTTGATTAAAGTACAAATTCTGGATAAAGATAAGTTGTTTTATCGCTTTTCACCAGGGGGAGCTTGGGCTTGCCAAGCTGTCATCACGCACATTTTTCTTTTTCTTTTTCTTTCCGGCTCTATATTTTGCCTCCTTAAATAATAAATACTACTACCACCTGCCATCAAATTTCAAGTTTGAATCAATGCAAATACAAACAAATACTACTATTTTCAATTCAAATTAACAACTTTTACCTCTAAAACAATCAAAAAACTTCCAAAATGTTTCCAAGTTGCACCGTTTGTGCATTCTGTATTTTGTGTGTATAATTCAAAAGCTTGAGCCTTGAATTATTAGTTATATTGTGGACCTCACCGAGAATGCCCATATCAAAAGCACTGAAACTGTATTTTGTTACTTGGGCTTTGAATAATAGGAGAGCCCAAGTATGAGAAGCCCTAGATTCCCCTCCGATCCTTTTCAAAATTCAAAATTCAAAATTCAACTAAAATATATATAATAATATTTTGTTTTTTTTACACAAAAAAACACTTTTGGTGTCTTTGTTCCTCAATCAATCCCCGTGTTTGCCAGCTTTCCTTTTTACCAGCCAGCCAAACAACCCCTTCCACTTCTAAAATCTCTTTTAAGGCAATCCAACGGTCCACATTCCATCCCCTCCATCTTCCTCAACGCAATCATCGCGGCCCCCCTCCCCCTTCCTCCCACTAGTCCCCAAAATTAGCCCCTCCATTCTCTCTCTCTCAAGAAAATAACTCACTCTCCTTCTCTATATCACCAAGAACAGATCTAACTCTTTCTTTCTTTCTTCTTCAACAATGGCTTCTCCTCGAGAAGAGAATGTTTACATGGCCAAGCTCGCAGAGCAGGCTGAGAGGTACGAAGAGATGGTCGAGTTTATGGAGAAAGTATCCGCCTCTGTCGAAAATGAGGAACTCACCGTCGAGGAGCGTAACCTTCTATCCGTCGCCTACAAGAACGTCATCGGAGCTCGACGTGCCTCCTGGCGTATCATTTCCTCCATCGAGCAGAAGGAGGAGAGCCGTGGCAACGAGGATCACGTGTCAGTCATTCGTGATTATAGGGCCAAGATCGAGTCCGAACTATCCTCGATCTGCGACGGGATCTTGAAGTTGCTTGACTCCAGGTTGATTCCTTCTGCCTCTTCAGGTGATTCTAAGGTCTTTTATTTGAAGATGAAGGGAGATTACCATAGATATCTCGCAGAGTTCAAGACCGGAGCTGAGAGGAAGGAGGCTGCTGAAAGTACCCTCACTGCTTACAAATCTGCTCAGGTTTGGTTTCCGCATCTGATTATATTAGCTCTGGAATTTCCATTTCTGGTTATTGGCTCTGACTTAGATTTGTTACTATGATTGGATTTTTTTTTTCTTTTAGTTCGAGTGCTTACTTGGTGTATCGTTTTGTTATCTTGATTTCTCGTTCATTTGTGCTTGTTTTCTGTATATAGTTGGTATCTTGGTAACTCTTTTTAATATTTTTACGAGTCCATTGTGCTCATTTGTTTCTGTTTGATATTTTAAATTAATTTTACACCTTCTATCAGGAGTTTGGTAAGTAGGTAAAGTAGTTTTAGGCTTCTGGATTCTGTTGATATTTTGTGGAATGGTGTTGGTTGACAGTGGGGTTCTTCCTGCAGGATATTGCAAATGCAGAACTTGCTCCAACTCATCCAATCCGTCTGGGGTTGGCGTTGAACTTTTCTGTTTTTTACTATGAGATTCTGAATTCTCCTGATCGTGCTTGCAATCTTGCTAAGCAGGTAACAGGAATTGGACTCCGATCTTCATTATATATCCCCCCATTTATCATTTAGCTATATGGTGACGTAGCTAGGTTGGGCATGAGGTTTGAATCGACCGAATTAACCTATATTATTGTACTTGTTACTCGGTAAAATGTCAACCAAAGACAAACTAAACGTCAAAGTTTTAGACCTCACCTTGTTCACATTTCAACTTGTCTTGTTGACTAGGTTTGTTAGATATAGTAGATAATTTCTGGTATATGCATTTGATCAATTAATACGATTTAGCTCATCGGGACCTTTTAATAATTAATGATAATAATCATGCGGGTTTACAATTTTACTTATTAAGATATGCTTCATTTTCCATTCTGGTACTTATCAGGCATTTGATGAGGCAATTGCTGAGTTGGATACTCTGGGTGAGGAGTCATACAAGGACAGCACTTTGATTATGCAACTTCTTCGTGACAATCTTACCTTGTGGACCTCTGACATGCAGGTAATGAATTTAGTTCTGTGCTGCTCATTGTTTCCTTTGTTTTATAGCTGTGGATATATTCCTATATGGTTGCATTTGTGATTCAGGATGATGGGGCTGACGAAATTAAAGAGGCATCCAAACCCAGTGATGAACAGCAGTAAGGCTGCATTACTGCAAATTAGGATTGAACTTCTCCGACATATGTTTTTAAAAGGAGAAGATGCTTGTTGCTAATTTGCTTTACTATTTTGAGTTTTAGGTATTCTTGTCTTGGTTTTGAATTGTGGACGAACCAAGCCTTTTCTTTCCGCTTTTTCCCCTTAGTTTGTCATATCAATTGTGTTTTTGAATGTGTCTTACTTCCTTGGTGCTGTTGAAGCTTTTTGTCTTCTTTTGGCATTGAAGCTCTGTATTACATCTAGTAAAACTGTAAAAGCTTGTTTGAGTTTGCTTAGATTGTCATTGGATAGAGTTGATGCACCTAAACATCAATATTCTTAGCTTTGATCGTGTGTATTCTATGAGAGGTGATTGCTGCATCTGATCTGCATAATGTTACATCAACTCGTTTACGTAATGATTATTGCTCAAGTGATTGGTCTCAATTCCTTTAAGAAGAATGGCTTTTGGTAATTTGGTAGTGGATTCCCAAACTTAACTGGTCCATCTCAGAATGATAATGATCCTTTGATTATTCACCTATATTTGACCGCTGAGGTGGAAAATTCCTGGTGGTTATGGTGGGATAATTTTGTCCGGGTCCATTCGCTGTGTACATTTGAACCGACGGGGGTTTGAAAAATGATTGATGTGACCCCTTAGTTTTGAGGTTTAATGCTGTCTTTCCTCACCGTGAAGGTTGTTTATGTTAGGAATTGACATGAAATTTTTAAATTTACCTGATAAATTATTGGATATTGCCTTTCTTCTTTTACATGGGAGTTGGACAAGTAAGGATCGAAGCGCGTATCGGTTTAATAATTTTTAGTGGCAAAAGGTATATTTTTATCCCACTGTTTTTTTAAATGTGTAATTTTGATTTTAATAATTAATTTGGGACAAATAAACTTTTAACATTTGTAAAATGGAATAATTTTATTGTTAATTTTGATTAGGGATCCGTTCATGGACTGCTTAACATGTATCGTTATTCTAACATGTCAGTTACAGGTAAAAAAAATTATTTTTCCCCCTAGCTGCCTTTTCTCTCACTTTCCTCGGTTTTCTTATTCTGTCTTCATCCCATATTTCTTTCTCTCTGTTGCAACCTCCCACATCTCTTGCTGCCACTCACAACAAAGATCCATCTCTCATGCTCTTTCCTTTTTTGGTAATTTTATTACTCTGTCAACATAGAACCATTTATGACAAGTAGAAAAATGGTAAAATGCAAAGGAAAAAAAAAAAAAAAAGAAATTTCTATATCTTTTCATCATCTATACTCGCATACCATTCCAAGTTTAGGAATGCTTGTTAATTGATATTCCCTCCGTTCCATAATAATTATGACTTTTTAGAGAATTTTATATTTCATTTTACATGTCATTTTTAAATTTTTAATGTAACATTAATTTTTTTTTTTAAATTTTCAATACGATATTAATTTCATATTATATTTTTAATATTATTCAACCAATTAAATTTAAGTTGTAATTTTCGAAATAATAAAAATAAGAGTAATTTAATTATTATCTATTATATTTAATTTTAAATTTAGGTCTAATTAATGTTTCTTAATCCTACCGAAAATAGTAAAAGGGACAGATATTGAAGAATGAATGGAGTATTTCATAATCTCCGCCCATTACTAAATTCAACGGAAAAAAAAAATACTTAATCAACAGAGAAATTGAATCATGTTCCGTAAAATTTTAACTTTATTGCTTTGTAAGTTTCCAATAAAATGACCATTAATTAATTAGCATTAATGAAGTTCTTACAATGAGCAATGGCTGCTATGCAATTTATTGCTTTGTAAATTTCCAATAAAATGACCATTAATTAATTAGTATTGATGACAATGAGAATTTTTCAGAGCATATTTCTGATTAAGTCACGTGAAAACACAAGTAAATCGACGGATGTCCGACAAGGAAAATTCTGACGATCAAATTAGTTATCTTTTTGTAAAGAGAGTGGACTGAAAAAAGATTATTTTTTTCTCTAGACTTACCCAAAATGTACCTTTCTACTTCCTTTTATAGGATTTTTTGCTTGATTCATAACAACTGTTTTTATGATAAGACTTTAATGAGTAACGGTTGTCCTCATAATGAGATTTTAATGAATAACAGCTGTCCTCATGATGGAAACCGAGCTATCCATGTTTTTCGAGCCGTTGCTGAGAGATTCTTGGACAGTTCGGTAACTAGACTCAAAAGCATGGTAATGGCAAAACCCGTTGAACTAGGGGTGTGCAAAAACCGAACCGATCCGAAATATAAATTCGGGTGAGGTTATTTGGGTAATTCGGTTCGGTTCGGGTGGAAAAATATGGAAAATTTTGGGTTCGGGTGAAAATGAAGGTAAACCCGAACCGACCGAATATCATCCCTCTTTAAACCCGATCTGTCCCTCGTTTATTCATTTTCCCCTTTTCAGTTTGATTCACTAAATCCCTAGAATAGAATTCCTTAAACGTTCTGCCCCGTCTTCAGATCATCCATCGCTCGTCGCCGCCCTTGCTGTTGCCGATCGTCGTCGCCACTTCTCGTCGCCGCCGGTAGCCTCCACGAAGGTAACTTCTTCTTCTTCTTCTTCTTCTTCTGATAGTAATTCTGATTTGGTCGATGGAAGATCTACTTCACCACCATTAACTTCATGGATTTGAATTGTACAATATAATTAAGAAATGAAATTATCTTTTTGGGTTGAAGAACATACATACCGTTGTTTAGGAAAATAAAAATGTTACTGATTTGTTAATTTTCCTTTTACTTTTTCGTTTGGATAGGTGGATTTGCTGATTTGTTGTGTGCCTTGTTACTGATTTGTTGATAGTAATACTGATTTGTTCTTGCTGATTTGCTGATTTGCTCTTCCTGATTTGCTATTGCGGATGTTGAATTGGTACTGATTTGCTGTGCCCTGTTAATGATTTGCTCTTGCTATTGCGGATGTTCTTGCTGATTTGCTCTTCCTGATTTGCTATTGCGGATGTTGAATTGGTACTGATTTGCTGTGCCCACTATGTACTGCATTACCATTTCAGTAAAAGATGATAAGAATGCATGCTAGTAACACACGTGATTCTAACTGTACAGGTCATACAAATTGAGTAATGAGGTTTAGGAAAGAAATGATGAATAGCCAGTGAGAAATGATTCTAACTGTACACGTGATTCTGTTTCTATTCCTCTCTTTAGATTTTATATCTATTTGAATTGTGGAAATTTGATAATCTCCAATATAAATTGCTGATTATATATTCCAATTTTACAGATTTATTATGTATATTAAATTGCTCTTGCTGATAGCCTAAGAAAAGATGAAAATTGTCTTAATGAAATGGCGAGAAATTGTTCAATGCCGTTGATAAGACAAAATACCAAATTCAGCAGGATCTGCTAAGTTCATCATCAGAGTTTCCTTATTGCGTCTCTTATATCCTCCCCAGGCCCATTTTGATTTTATTTCATGAAGTATGAATTTTATTACCGCATAGTACTGATGTAATCTATCACAGGGATGCAGTTGCTATGTAAATTGTTAGGCAGGACACACGAGACTGAAAAGATTACCAGTTTGCAGTAATCACAGTAGAATAAAAAGCTGTAAAAGGCATTCTTTATTTCAACGCTGGGGGTGCTTCACAACATACTCTTGTGTAAGCCATCTAGCGATTATCTGTAAAGCATCAGGGGAGATGGAGCTTGCCAGCTCTGGGCAACAGGTAAAGGACAACAAATTTTGGTGATACTCAATATCTCGTGGTATATGTTAATGTTGTACATCTCTTCCATGAATTTTGGTGATGTAAATAAATGTATTCAGACCCCTTAGTTCATAATGTTCATACTCTGAAGTTTGCTGTATTCATGGGCTGTTTTTAAGTATTATTTTGTTTCGAGCCCTTAATATCTTTACTCATATTAAGCCTTCAATTTATTTTTTATTTTGTCAAAATTATTTTATAAAATAAAATGGGAATTTAATTCAGTATAATGTATTTTGGTCTATTGGTTGTATTTGGACATTTGATGTAATATGTAATATTTGGACATTTTAATTATGAATTTTTCATTTTATATGGTGACTATGCTAATTAGATATTCAATATGTTATGTTGATTATATATTTAATAGTTTATAAATAGGTTTAATAAAAAAATAAAATAAAATTCGGGTTATTCGGTTCGGGGCCCGAAATATTTCGGGTTATTCGGTTCGGGGCCCTACAAGAAATTAGGGTCGGTTCGGGTGTAGAATATCATGTAAATCGGGTTTCGGGTTATTCGGGTTCGGGTCGGGTTGACCCGAACCCGACCGATGCACACCCCTACGTTGAACGGATGGCCTCGGGGAACTCCTGCTTCTCTAGGTTTTAGATTATGCCGAGCTGTTTATTGAGGGATTTCAGTTGGCTCGACTTTCCGGGCCTACAAATATGATGGGCTGAGCTCCTAAAGAGTGTTCGGCTATCAAGCATTAATGAAGTTCTTACAATGAGCAATGGCTGCTTGCATAACAGCCTGCAATTCTTCCACAGTACTATCACTAGCAAAAGAAGAAGAAGAATTAATAATTGTAGTAGCTACAAGATGTCCACTATTTGTAGGAGATGTTCTCATGGAAGCGGGTGTAGAGAATAATTCTCCTCTTCTTCATCTTAATTCTTTCTTATTATTTCTACAACTCGATAAATTACCAGAAAATGAATATGGCAGTTGTCTCTGGAATTGCTGGTTCTCTCTTCTTCTTCCTTTCAAGAACAACAATGGCCTCACCATTCTTATATACCTTTTTAAAACTTCAAATATTAGCCTTTTCTTTTGCGTCTCTTTCTCTTCTCTCTTTACCTTCAAATCCTTAATCAATACTATACTAGGTGGATGAGGGACACCGGCTTGGTCTTGCTAACAGCCACCACTCGGATCCGCTAGGGACTCCGACCAACTTGCTTCGCTGCCTGGTTGATACAAAAGAAATAGAAAGGAGATCGGGAGAGGAGGCAGGAGGCTGATTAGCGATGAACAAATGGCAAAAACTAAATGACGATTGCGAAACACAGACGGACATAAATGAGAGCGGGAGAGGACAAACAATGCTAGTTAGCGATGGAAGAATAGCGAAAGGACAATAGCGAAAATGGGAGAGAGAAAGGAGATCAGAAGAGGAGGAAGGAGGCTGATTACCAAATGGAGGATGGAAACTGAACGCAGATTAGCTATGGAGACAGATTACTAATTTCCATCAAGAATTGGAGAGAGAATGGAGAGTAGGAGAAGATGAAAAGATGAAAAAAAATTATCCTTTGCGTGTAACACACGCTCCGAACACGTGGCAATGACGTGTTCAGTTGAATGTCGTCATGTGTCCTGTAGATGCCATATAAATAGTCAATTAATGGATTTCTGGTCAAAGTTAACGACAACTAACGGTAAACTAAATATTAGAGATAAAATTGCACATTTAGAAAAATGATAAAAAAAAAATCCCTTTTACCATTTTTAATTAACTTGCTACTAGAGATATGTGCACAAAAAATCAGTACTGCGATGACGTGGTAGCTTTTCTTCCTATGTGAATTGTAATAAAAAAAAAAATGAAGCTGAGCAAGTGGGGCTAGGGTAATTAGACGTATGAATGAGTTGAATCTGCTATGCTTGCTTGGTTCATGCTGTTCGGATCCATTAAAGCCGAAACGTATGTTGATCAATATAAGGTCTCAATATCCAAAGGCATACATAGTATATAGAAAGGAATTAAGAAAACGATTGAATTTTGGTACGGTAGCACATGAAGGTTAAAATGTCCGCATTCCCCCCACACATGCGAAAGTTATGGGTTGTGGGGGCTAAATTTATTCTTAAAATATTAAAAATTGTCTATATTTATATTTTATATATATTTTAGATTAATTTTTTAAAAAATATTAAAAATAGTATAAATTTGTCAATTAAATATGTTTTTAACCAAACTTATGCTTTCTATTATATTATTAACTCAAATTTGTCATTAAACATAATAATACTGTACGTAAGCAAATATAAATGCACGTAATATACTAATTGAAGTAATATAAACCTGCTGTTTGTGTACTATAAATTAATATTTTATTTGACTTTTGAAAAAATGTTAAAATTTTTTTACATTTTACTTGAAATCTAGTTATTTTGACAAACTTAATATTATAAATTCTAACTATTTTTTTTAGTGTTAAAAAAATATATTAATTTATAGTTTACATGTGGCAAACTTACGTGATTTCAATCAATTTACTATGAATTTTTTATTTATTTACATAAAATTACATTATTCTCAATTATAAATTTGAGCCAAATATATAGGTGTTAGTTTCACCCATGATCACTGAATTATAGGACGCATTACGTAAAAGTAACAAATAATTTTTTTTTTTCGATAAAATCACTAAACTTCTCAAATGTATATATAAAAGTTATTTTGACCGTTTTCCGTTCAATGACTCACCGAAAATTTTTTGTGGCATATCCAGTGTTATCATGTGTTGAAGGGTTAATTTTACTTATAGTCACTAAAATATAGGATTAGTTTCGCCCATGATTACTAAATTATAAGTCACATTACGCGTAAGTAACAAATACATTTTTTTCAGTAAAATCACTGAACTTAAAAATTCAGCAAGTCAGTGAACAAAAAAACGGTTAAAATGACTTTTATGTATATATTTTATAAGTATAGTGATTTTACCGAAAAAAAAATATTTATTACTTTTGTATAATGTAACATTAGTTTAGTGACTATAAATGAAATTAATTTCACTTATAGTCACTAAAATATAGGATTAATTTCACTCATTATTACTAAATTATATGTCACATTACACATAAGTAACAAATACATTTTTTTCAATAAAATCACTAAACTTAGAAATCCGACAAGAAAAAAAACGTCAAAATGACTTTTGTATACATATTTAATAAGTTTAGTGATTTTACCGAAAAAAAAAATATTTATTATTTTTGTATAATGTAATATTAGTTTAGTGACTATAAATAAAATTAATCCAATATATAATAAAAATAGGATAATTTTGACATAAAAACATTTAAAGTGCAAATATGTATTATTTTTAATATCTTCTAGACAAATTTGATTATATTTAAATGGAAAATATATACTATTTTTAATCCTCACATGCATAATTTTTGAATTATTGATTTAAGTAGTTCCAATTCAAATTTAAATTGATTCCTTGTTTCTTCAAAATGGAAAATTCTGAAATAATATTGCAGATTTATTTCACTAATCATAGCAATTGTAATTTCTAGACGTAAATCAAGTGCCCCAATAAAAAAAAAACAATTGCCAGTCCAGAATTGCAAAGTGAGAAGTTATGTGGATCACTGCTAAAAGCAATTGTAAGAAGAGAATGGATTGGAGAGTGATGATCTATGGTCCAATTGGGAGTATGTTTAAGATACATGAAGGAAAAGAGATTGCACAGTGAACAGATAAGAAAGGAAGAAGATAAAGAGGAAGCAGAACATTGGCCGTTATGGCCTCTAGACAAATGGACTTCATCTATTTTTAGTAGATCACCAGGCACAGCAAAAGCATAACACGCATGCTTCACCTTTCTTATACTTCTACAGACCAGAATATTCCCACCATCAACACATCTAACTATACATTTGCCTAATTAAGAAAGAAATAGCATAATGCAAGTTTCAATTACAATAATGCCCAGAAAACACCTTTAGTTCCCCATTGGCCCACCCTGCTAAAGCAAATTATCTGTTTTTCAAAGAACGTCAGTACCAACAAGCAAGTTGGTCATAAGAACCGTGTCCCACTATATATAATAAGAAGTCGCATACATTACAATATTACGATATACTAAATATTCGATGAAATTCAAGATGTCAGCAAGAATAACAAAAACTATGATCTAATTGCATCCTGAAACAAATGTGTGTGTATATATAAATCAACAGAAAGAAGCAAAGATCACCTGAATCATCAGACAAAAGTTAGTAATGTAAAATTGCAAGCACTACAGATAGATGTAGAGTAGTGCTACGGTAAAGGTCTAGGCATTCGAGTAAAGGTGAGCTTGTTAATGGAAAACTACTGTAATGGAAAGACACAAATAGGTGACCAGTCAAATATTCCATTGTAAGAAAAAGCTGGACAATAACATGAAGTAAAGGTCACACTTTTTCATGTTGTTCTCCCCTTTAACCACATAAAGCAAAGATCTTATATGACTCTATGCAATATTTAACATAACTTGCCTTTGAATTATTGCATATTTCCTGCATCAACATCAACTGTACACTTCTTCTCAACGGGAACTTAACCTATTGGCATGGTAAGATAGGGTGGGCTTCTTTGGTTCACTAAGTGGAAACCAACAAACAAATAATACACTAACTAATACAATCCAATCTATTACAGATTGACTTCCAAGTTTTGCAGCATGTAGAAATGAAGAGTGTAACTACTTTGGACAAATAACACTAATGCAGAGTAACCCCTTCTCTATGAGAAGACTGAAGACATACCCAAATGCAGAAGTCTTTGGCAGGATAATCTAAGGGTGTCCTCAAAAGTTCTAAGAACCTATTCATGCCAAACAATATGAACTTTTTGAATAGCAAAAGGATTTTAATTCAAATAGCAACACAGTTTCAGCGAGTAGGCCGAAGAATTTTCGAATTCCGCTTCTAAATATGAATTCCAGGACCAGTAATCAGTCAATCAAATAAACATCCAATTCAATTAAACTCTAAGAATAACTAGGGCAAAAACTTCAGTGTACAATTCTCACAAACAAACAAATCCTATCTATAATGCTTTTCCAACTTCTATGCTACAGTTATTCTTTTACCTAAAGCTAAAGGCCCAATGAATCATGAAAAACACCATACGTATGCAACGAACCCATTCAAGATAATAAGTTCATTTAGAACAGCAAAAGATTTGGTAACCATACCCAATTTAAATGTACTTGACATAGCAATTTAGCAGTGTTTAACCCGATAAATCTTCCCCTAAGAAGACATAATTCAGCATACATGTATATAGGAATAAACTGTAAATAAAATTGTACCATGTAAAACTTAAACTAAAATAACAAAGTTATGGTCCAACTACAATTTCAGTAACTTGTAGCCAAAAAAAAAAAAATCACACCCAAAAAAAAGAAAAGAAAACAAATATAGGGCTTTTGTGTTTCCATGTTTTTGATATCCATTTACAAAAAACAAACATCTTCCTAAATTAAACCAGTGTTGGAGACTTTGGTCAAACCAATCACTGGTAATCCAATTCCCCAACTATGTACAAAGATATTCTTTAATGCCCTAAAACCCCCCTATCCCCTAAACCACGGCAGCGTTTAAAGACGGTATACACTTACCTCGACAAGAACATGATCATACTAATCTCAAAGACCTCTCCATCTCGGGCTTGGCACCGGTAATGTCGGCGATAACGGGAACGCCGATGGCGACAGCAACAGACCCGGGGAAAGCAATGGGTGCGGTGAACGCGGTGAGTTCAAACACCCAAACGGCAGCGGTGACGCAGGCAACTGGAACTGTGGCTGCGAAGTTATCGTTCCGGATGTTGGTGGAGGAGTAGGTATTCCCTGCTGCGGCGGCGCAAAAGGCGGTTGGGGTGGCTGTGGCGGAGCTACTAGATTATTCCACTTAGGAGAAGCCAGCGGGGCCAGCGGCGAGAATCCCGAGAACTGCTTATTGGAATCGACGATACAGATCGAGTTCTGAAGGTAACGCATATAAGCGGAAACAGGCGACTCCGCCGCCGCGTGTACCGCAGGAAACGGCGGTAACGGTGAGAGAGGAGCCGGTGGTCGTTGGACGAAACTGCTAGGTGCTGCAGCGGTGGGCATAGGGGGGTTCATGGACATAGCAGAGTTGAGAGGCTGTGGCGGTAGCTGCTGAGGAGGTATGGCGCTGTTTAGCAAAGGAGGTGGGCGGTTGCTAACATGCGCCAAGGGAGGAGGTCGGATGCGCTGCAAGCGAGAGCTTGGAGGCTTAGGCTGCTGAATAGGCGGCGGAGTAGAGAACCTTTCATGTGCCGGAGATCCGGTGAGCTTCTGCACCACATCTCTGAAATCATTCTTGTTAATATTATAAACAGGCGGCTGGTGCTGCTGCTGCTGCTGCTGGGAAGGCGCGGGCTGTGATTGCGGTGGATGATGATGAGTATTATTATTAAAGGTATGAGGATCGAAAGGAGGCTTTTTGGAAGTATTGATGACGGGTTTGGAGATCTTATGAGATAACTTATTGAGGTTTTTAAGGTACTGATCTCTGGTGCTGCTATTACTGGAGATGGCGGTGTTGCTGCTGTTACCACTGGTGATTGTAGAATCACCAGAGGATTGACAGCTTTTATCCATTTCAGATAGACAAAACCAATTCTTTTCTTAGATCTAATCTAATGATCTTACCACTAAATAATCTAAAAACACCACAGACCTGTCTCTCTGTTTCTATGGTGGGGATAAAATATAATCTTTCTTCCTCTTTGTGGCAGAGATGAGTAGGGACACTCACATATACATTTTTTGAGAGGGAGAAAATAAAATTACAACTAAACCTAAATAAATCATTTTGGATAGTAAATTAAAGGTATGGCCTTGAAAGCTCTGCAACTTATACTTTCTAGAGAGAGAAAGAGTGGAAAAGGAAGAACATGTCTTTGTTCTCTTCTCTGTAATATTGTCATTTTTTTTTTTTTTATATAAAGAGATTAATTTTAATTTAAGGTTAAAAAAAAGACCCGTAAAAGAAGGCAATTTTCTCTTTCTAACATGACATGAAAAATTGAATCTCATCTTCTCCGCTTCCGCTTCCACTTCCCATCTCAAATGTTTTGTTTGGTTTGGTTTTTGTCACTGTGTTACTGTTATGGTTTTAATTTTAAGGAAATGTACTGTACAGTGTGCCCTGCTTCATCTATTTTATTACCCTCTATTTTTATTATAATTAAAAAATATTAATTATTCTTGAATTTAGAAAAAAATTAAGTGATTTAATGCACGTTAAGTGATTTAATGCATAAATTTGTAAATTTTTATTTTAAAAAATTAAATTATATTAAAAATAAAAAAATAACATAAAATTTAAATTTAAATTTTATTCAAATATAACAAACCGAACAGTATTTATTTTTTGAATTTTCAAAGTTTTAATTGTTCTGGTCAAAATATCGTAATTAATGCTTCCAGCAGTGACTGTCTTGGCTCTTTGCATTCACACCAAAAACCTTTACTGTTTTTTCACTTTACAATTGGATGGTTATGATTATCCAACCCTTCCCCTTTTCTCTTCTTGTTTCAGTTTTTGCCACTTCGCCTTCTGGTCAAAGTTTTTGACTCCATCTTGTGCCTCCATTTGATTCTCCCTTTTTAGTTTATTTTATTTTTTCACTTTCTTTTTATAATTCAATTATACATTTGATATATACTGTAATATTAATAAGAACAATTTCATTTTTCTAGTATTTTTAGAATATGTTAATATATTAATCCAAAAACCAAATTCTACTAATGCCATTAGGGATAAATTTATATTTTCAATTTTCAATTGTAATTATTCTTCTAATATCAAAAAAAATTATTATTATTATTATTTATTTGACATTATATACGTGATACGTTAATTTTTTCATTTTTAATAGAGCATATGAAAAGTGAAAGCTTAAATTTAAAACTTTCTAATATATTAAAATTAATTTTAATGCTGATATATTAATCTTCTTCTACAAATTATTTGTAAAAAAAATTTGCATTTTACAAACACAATTTTTTATAAAGCAATAAATATATATTTTCACGGATTAATATATTAACATATCTTGAATATTTTTTGTCATCAGTTTTTAATTTTCACAATAATAAATAATAATATCCGTATATGGAATTCTATTATGTTTAATTGGTAGTTAGATGTGAAATTGGCAAGTGAAAGGTGGACAGTTCCCCTCCCTATTTGCTTTGGAAGAAGGCTGCAAAAGAGGTTGGCATATTGGCATACAAATATTTCATCCCCATTCCGGCACCACCTTTCTCACTCTTCCAAATCTGCCTTTCTTTCTTTATTTATTTACTACTTTATAAATGTTGACAGACACTAACTGCAATGCAAAATTAAAGAAGAAAAAAAAAGCCTCAAACAGCAATAACAAAAAAAAAAAAAAATAAAATTATTACGACCTGTACAGAAAATTTGTACACATAATCCTATTAATTAAACGGAACTTGAATTTCCATACACATAAACCTAAGGTGACAATTTTTTAATTTGGACTGTCAAGAGCATAAAAAACTCTTCGGAATCACTGTTTTGGTCAACAAAATTGTGAATCTTTTTAACCTTAGAGCTGTATTTTTGGCCGTTAATCCCACTTTTTATTTTCCATAACAAACAAATAATACCAAGAAAAGGTAAAACAATTATTAGACGGGAGATTTTTTTCTCTCCTTAAAAAAAAATCAACATGGGCTATGATTTGATTTATGACTTTTCTATACTAATTTTATGGTCATTGAAATTGAAAAAATATAAAATTTACAACTGACCCTTTGATAGCAAAAGCATTTCTTATTTTCTGTAATTTATAATTTTAATCTGACTACCCAATCCATCACTATTACAGAAGTACCTTCCTCAGCCTAGTTCATCAATGGGACCACAAATTATTTTGAATATTGATTTTAAAGAAGAAAATAATTAACTATTTTTTATTAAAATATCGAAAAGTGCAGATATGTTAATAGGCTAGTGAAATTTATTGATTCAATTATAAGGAAAATAATAATAATAACCTAATAGACAGAGTGCAATCATTCTGAATATTTATTTATAAGTTGTTGGTAAGATGACGCCAGTATTTATTTATATTTTTTATATGAACAAAGGCAATTAAAATAGAATTCATAAAGTTTGGTACGCAAAGTCCGTTAGGCATCAAATTGTAGATAAAGAAGAAAATCAGTGTTGGGCCGCTGACGTGAAAGATTGAAAAATCTCTGCATACTCACAACAAAGAGTTTCACATCAACACCCCTCCTTTAAGACTTTGCTGGTGGGGATATTTGATTGTATAAATAATATATAAAATTACACTATACTATAATTTATTTTGATAGGTAATCTCATTTTCAGCTTATTTTTCTTCTCATACTGTAATGGCCCTTTCACAATTGGCTTCTTGGCTCTTCTTTCTTGAACAGATTATTTCCAAAACTAGTTTTTTCAAGTTTCAATTTAAACTCAATTCTAAATTAATAGTTCGTTTTGTTGAAGGGAGAAGGGAATGGCATAAACCCTAACATTAAATTGATTTATTTTTTTTATTCAAATTGCAATTTTGGACATGATGTTTGTTGATATAGATAAACGTTTAAACCCAATTCAACTAAATAAAAACGATTAAGGGCAATTTGCTGGTTACAGAATATATTAAAATTATCAGTTTTGCTTTGTTGCTATCATTTTTTGGAATAAAAAATCCAATTAGCTAACAAATTAGACATAATTCAGTGAAAATGTAACAAATTAATGGCTACGTGAATCAAAAATAAATAAATTAATGAAAATTTTAATATATGCTACATGTCTATTATTTGATCAATGTAAATATTGATTTGTCATTTTTTCACAGCTTTTAGTTGACTAGAATTTTACTCAAAAAAAGATAAAAACTAACCATTTTTATATTTTTAAGGTTAAAAATTGATTATTTAACATTTTTAAGGTAAAAACTGAAAAAAAAAAATAGAAATATTTTTTGAGTATATCGGTAAAAATTAGCCTGAACGCAAATAAAAATTCCGAAATCTAATAGCAAAACTTCATAGACTTAAATTTGAATATGGGATCAGGCTTTGGTCATATCTTTAAAACATATGGAAAATGAGGCCAAAAGTAGAAACGACAAAGAAAACTAAATACGACCCAAATTTGAATATTATAATATGATCCGGTGTATTATTTATATTTAATTTTTATTCTTAATATTCCATTGCAAAGCCTCGTGTTTTTGCATGTAGTCACTCCATAATACGCGAAGATAAGGTTATTTATTTTTTTTATCTTTTTATCTTTTTTTTTATTACATTTATATCTTCAAACTGAATATTAACGATCTAAATACGTGTACACTAAATCACATTATACGCATGTGAGCTTTCATTTACTTTAAATAAAATTAATTATCAGATGCAATTAATACTTTCACGATTTTACCAATTAGATTAAGTAGTGTGACAAAATTTATTGCTATTTCCAAATATATCTACGTGATGTATACGTTGATGTAAATAATATTAATTGGATTTTACTTTTTAGAGAAATGGGATACTTTGTTATTGGTCAAATATTTGAGCTGAAATATAAATTCACGTTGCACGATAATTTGTGCAGTTAAAATCTAATTTAGCAGCTATTGGCGATCACAGCACATGTGACAACTTTATTGTATTTGTCAAATACATAACGCAGGCATTTGTTTGTCTTCTTTGCAAATCAAAGTATTTAAAAGAAAATATTAAAAAATCATGTTTGGATTTGTAGCAAGTGTATACTTGCATACACTTGCATACGTAAAATAAAAATTTCCACCAAGATTTTTGTCTTTAGTTATTTAGTCGCTCCAGTTTTCTGTAGCTCTTGGTCGGTGAACAACAAAGGTATAAGATGGACTGTAAAGACAACATGAGTTTCTAGAGGTGAACTACAAAAAATATGAAGTGGACTTATATATAATTAAGTGTACATCAATAGATGCACCATAAGTATATGTGGTGATTGCAGTTAATAAATTGTCGTGTTGACAATATTAAGCTCATGTATCATATAGAAGGCGGGAAATTAAAAACTTAAATTTTCAATTACATAACATAAAAATCAATAAAAAGCTATACCAAAGTTCAGAATTTTATTGTTTTCAAATTGATCGGTTGATTTTCCATAACACTGAATTATCAATAGTCAATCTTTGGATACCTCTAAGGTACGCCATAACAAGGGCTAAAAACCTTAAAGAAAGAGAAGCGATGGCCAAAATTGGATAGTGACTACTAAGCAAATTTGGCTACAAAGAATAAGAGGTGAGAGAGAACTTTTCTCTTCTCTCTCTTTTGTTTGGTGGTTATTATGTGAGTTACCCTAATTTCGATCTAATGGGGAATAAATATTCCCTAAAAGCCAGGCCTAGGATTAAGTTTAGATAGCTGTAGGTTTAGGTGGGTTTGGTGCACTTAAATAGATTTAAGTGACTCTCCCAAGCTCAGTGCACCCTTTATGCTCATAGGGCCTTAAGTGGACTTTTATGTGCATGTCACCTGGACTTTTGGCCTAGGATAATTTATAACTAGTTTTATGAACTTTAATTGGACTCCTATAATACTTATGATGTACAATTAAGAGCCATCTAAGCTCTAGAGAAAAATTTCCAGCATACTTAATACTTTTGGCGTAGAAACCATATGGAGGGCTTTCAAGCCCAAAATGTCTTCAAATCAATTTCGCTCTTTTATATTATGATTCATTAAGTTCCTTAACATCCCATATCATACTTATACATTACGTTTCACCTAAAATTTTAATTTTATTATATGTGTGTCGTTGAATTCACAACTACCCAAAAAATATAAAGTTAGTGATTTCGGCTTTTGCCTTTTCATATCTAGTTACTATGCAATTACTCATTTCATCATTTTTATATTCTCATTCATGAATTGAATATAAAAATGTATCAAGTCATCTATAATCTCATTGTATTTTCATACTTTTATTTTTATTTCAAAATATCATTTTTTTTTTTGATAAGCCAATGGATTTTATTAGATATAGAATAGCGTACATATAGGCAAGAAAAAATCAAGAGAGCCACAAATACATGATCCAGCAAAAGCCTTAGTTGAGACTCCAAAATCAGAGAGAAGGGGCACCAAAATTAGCAGGGAGAGAATATATCAGTCACTGCTTAAACATCCACAGAATCCACTATGAAAGGTAGCAGCTCCATTTGTAAAAATGATAACAGAGTCCTTTAAAGCACAGCCTGGAAAAGTTAGTAGCAGTTCCAGAGTTACTCACCTACCATCACCCTCTATCCACAAATCAAGGCTCATCAATATCCAACAAAGAGGCAGAGAAGAAACAAGAACAAGTACATATTCATCAGTTTTCAGAAATGAATCCAAAGCCACAGCATCTTCCTCTTAAATTGTAGAAACCCCACCCGACAGAACCGCTACCAAAAGGAATAGGGAATCGCACTAATGGTCAAAAAGACGAGAATTCCAACTCTCATCGAAACATCTACCACCAAAGTCTAGGAGAGATTTTCTCCTAAAGCACCAGATACCCCTGTCAACAAAAAACAGAGGCTTTGATTTGTAAAGCATGCCATGATCTGATGCTGGAAAAAAGGAACTAAAAATAAAACATTGTCCGTCGTGAAGGGGTAAAGACCTCGAATCATCTCCACTCCACATACCCTACTAAACTAATGAGCCCGATACAGATAACTGAGGATCAGATTGCTATCAAAGCCAAGCTATGAAATCAGAGTTCCGAGAAGCTCCTGTTTTAGCCAAGTAATCTGCAAAACAATTATTTTCTCTCCTCTTGTGGACAAAACAAGCTTTTCCAATTTGAGATACAAGATTTTCGATATTATTAAAAATGCTTCCCAATTTCCAAGGCCTAGAACACGATGGGTTGTTTAACCAAGACACCACTGTTGAACAGTCCAATTCAAAAATAACTTCTAAATTAGAATTGGATAGGAAATCCACCGAGAGCTGAAGAGCCTTTAGAACTGCATGCAATTCAGCAGAAATCGAATTAGACACACCAATGTTGCAAGAGAACATGCATATCACCACCCCCAAAGAGTCCCTTAATACACCTCCTACTCCCGATTTCCCTTGATTCCCAAAGGACGAACCATCCGTGTTCCATTTAACAGTTCCCAAAGGAGGGGGAGACCAAATCAGCTTGGGTCTGGACAGGGCAACTGGATGCACACTTTTAAGGCCATCAACTGCAAGAATCAGATCTTGCCCCATTAGAAAATCTAGATCTTTGTGAGATTTGATCCAGAAGGAGGATCTAGCAAGACAAAGATGAAAAATCTTATCTGAGTCCCAGGTTTTCTTATTGAACACTATTGCATTTCTTTCCAACCAAATAGTCCATATACAAGCCAAAAAAATGATGTTCCAGACTTTTTGTTGTATAGCACCTTGAGCAAGGCCCTGCCAATTTAATACTAGAGATTTGAAATCACCCGGCAAACAGAAAATGAACCCCCACCAATTAATCACCCTATACCAGAGTCTAGAGGATATGAAGCATCTAACAAAAATGTGGTCCAAAGTTTCTTCCGACACGTTACATAAGGGGCATTTCTCACATTCAACATCAATAATGCCCCTATCTGCCAAGAACTTCTTAGTACTAATTTTTCCCAACAAGCACATCCAGAAGAACACTTCTACCTTAGGGGGAGCCAGTTTTTTCCAGAGGAGGAAGGAAAATTGATTAACCTGATTAATCTCCAAATTTGAAGACTTATATAACCAATTGGTAGCAGATTTAACTGAAAATCTGCCTTGCAGGTCATGTACCCATATCTTCCGATCAACTTGACCAAACGAAAGAGAGTAGGAGTTGAGAATGATCAACAATTCTTCCAACGAATTCAATTCCCACACCAAAAGGTTCCTTCTCCATTTAAGATTCCACTGCCATGATCCCCTAGTCCAGAAACCACATTCCCCAACCCTTGCATCTTTTTGAAGGGAAATCGAGAATAGTCTAGCAAATTTTGACTTGAGGGGGACTTCAGCTACCCATCTATTGTGCCAAAAAAGGCATAGATCTCCATTGCCTACATCAATAGCAATGCTATTTGAGAATAAAGGATCGGATCTAACTTTGTCAATGTCCTTCCAAATGATAGATGCTTTTGAGTTAGAGATCTTGTCAGGATTTAAATCCTTGTTAATCCCGTACTTCAACTTAATGAGATTCTGCCATAAAGCGCTATTGTAGGGATTTAGTCTCCAAAACCACTTAAACAAGAGACTATGATTCCTGAGAGCAATCGATCCAACCCCCAAACCACCCAAATTCCTGGGTGGGACTATAACGCTCCATCGGATCCTGTTGAAAACTTTTTTATTTTCAGAGCCGCACCAGAAGAAATTTCTCATTATTGCATTCAAAGACTTTATGACTCCAACAAGCATCTTGAATAAGGACATAAAGTATATCGGGAGACTCATCAAGGTAGCCTTAATGAGAGTGAGTCTGCCCGCAAAAGATAAGTGTTTCCCCTTCCAACCTGCTAACTTGTGCTTAAATTTTTGAATGAGAGGGCTCCAAGTTGCTTTTTTCTTAGGATTGGCTCCTAGGGGAAGGCCAAGATACAAATATGGCAACTGTTGCGTTTTGCACATAACAATTTCAGCACAGTTTGCGATCCAATCCTGATGTACATTCACGCCAATTAAGGAGCTCTTGTGGAAATTAACTGACAATCCAGAAATGATAGCAAAAACCTTCAAGATTCTCTTGAAATTCACTATGTTTTCAATACTTGGTTCCAAGAAAGCAATGGTATCATCAGCATATTGTATGTGGGAGACAATAAGTGATGCAGATGAGCTAAAAAGAGGGTTAATTCCTCTAAAAAGGTTCTTCTCCATCGCCTTTTTAATAAGGATTGATAGACCTTCCGCAGCTAAAATAAAAAGAAATGGAGACAATGGATCTCCTTGCCTCAAGCCTCGAGAGAGTTGAAATTCGGGTGTGGGGGACCCGTTGATTAGAACAGATGCTTTAGCAGAGGTAACACATTTCCGAATCCAAAATCTTCATTTACTGCCAAAATTCATTTGTTCAAGTATTTCATCTAGATATTGCCAATTCACAGAGTCAAAAGCTTTATGGAAATCCACTTTGAATAGAATGCCACTCCTATTGGTAGATTTTAAAGAGTGAATGATTTCACTGGCCACGAACACCCCATCAAGAATTTGTCTGCCCCGGATAAAAGCACATTGTTCTTCAGACACGACCTCGGCTACCACTTTTTTAAGTCTGTTTGCTAAGAGTTTGGCAATAATTTTATACAGACTACCTATAAGACTGATTGGACGAAAGTCTTTCAAAAATACAGCCCCTTCTATCTTGGGTATTAAAGCAATAAAAGAGGAGGATGCACCTGAGGGTAAATAACCCTTCTCATAAAATTCTTCTACCATTTTGTAGATCTCATCACCAATAAATTCCCAGGCAGCTTTGATAAATGAGAAGTTAAAGCCATCTGGACCAGGAGCTTTGGAGCTGTCGCAAGACCAAACAGTGGCTTTGATTTCCTCAGGAGAGAAAGGAAGTTCAAGAAAGTTGGCTGATTCCAGAGAGAGCTTCTTGAAGAAGTGAGAAGGAAAGGAAGGTCTTTTAGCCTTGTTGTCACTGTATAATTTCTTATAAAAGTCAAAAACTTCTTTCTTTATCAACACAGGATCTATGATTTCCCCTTTCTCAGTAATGAGCTTGTTAATCCTATTGCGGTTTCCCCTAATAGAGGAAGATAGATGAAAAAATTTTGTATTTTGATCCCCCTCCTTCATCCATCTTATCCTCGATTTTTGCCTCCACATGGATTCTCTAGCCTTCATTTTACCCAGAGTAGTTCGATCAAGGTGTTCCTCTTTATGGTCATAGCTTTCCTTATCACCTCATGAATGTCCTCACACTCCAAATCACAGTCAATACTGTCAATGTCTTTTACAAGCTTGTTAATTGCAGATTCAACATTCCCAAAACATGAGGAATTCCAGTTCACAATTGCTTTTTTTAACAGCTTAAACTTCAGGTGAATATTTCTGTGGTTGAGATTACCCATACTTCCCCACCATGAGTTGGCCAATTTAATAAAATCTTTGTCTTCCAACCAAGCATCAAGGAATTTAAACGGTCTCGGCCCCCAGTTAACCGATGGGCATGACAAAACAATTGGAGTGTGATCCGAGATGGATTTAGGCAGGGCAGTTTGCACCAAGTTTTGAAATCTCTGATGCCAAGAGTTATTAATTAGAAAACGGTCTATTCGACTCCTGCTAATAGAATTTCCCCATGTGAATTTCTGCCAATTAAAGGGAGATCAATCAAACCTGTTCTGAACACAAAGCTTTGGAATTTTGCATCTTTTTCATTCAAGGTTCCATTCCACCTATCTACTGAGTTTAGGACTGCATTGAAATCCCCACTAACCAGAGTGGGCACCTCCTCATCTAGCATCTCTTCTATCCGGAGCCACAATTCTTCCTGCTCTGCACAAAGTATCGGCGCATATATTCCAATAATCCAGCAGAGTAATGCCTGACTTTGTAGTTTTCCTTTCACTGCAATCCACCCCTGCCCAGAAGTATGAGATAAAAGCTGGAAAAAAATCAGAACACCACGAGATAAGAATTCCGCCACTGTTGCCATCTGCATCTAAAGAAACCCAATCAAACTTCCTTTTACCCCAGATCTTACCCATTACCGACTCATTTATCCCCTGCATCTTAGTCTCCAGTAATATTACAAAAGCAACATTATTTCCATTAACATAAGAAGCTACCACTCTCTTTTTGATTTCTGAATTTAAGCCTCTAATATTCCAGCAAAAGAATTTCATTGGAGAAGAAGATATGCAACTACGCAGATCCCCAACAAGGATGGTTACAAACCAAGTTAAGATTACAGAATTGGGGATTTCATACTCGCCCATGTCTCCCTTTCTTTCTCTTCTGCTTCCACTAAGGATTCAAGTAAGGCATCTTGATTTTCTGGTTGGATAATGCCCAGTTGCTCCGCTACTTCAAGAATTTTCATAGCTTCCATTCTAGGGGATACAGTTGAAGAAGCATCATCTTTGGAGATACGGGAATTAACGTTTCGAATGCAACCATCTGAAATTGACTCCTCAATTGATATCTCTAAACAACTATTGTTCTCCATGATCGGTGGCGCCATTGTTTTCTTCGATTTCTTCTTCCTGCCCTTTGTCTTTCTTAAGTTTGGGATTTGAGAAGCTGATCTGTTCGGATCAAGAAAGGAATACTGATCTGGTTTTCTTGTTCTTTTTCCCTTTTGCTTTATCCTCATTTGAAATTTTACCGTTAGATCCAATCTGGATCAAGGCTTCATTTGGATTGGGTTGGTCTTCATAAATAATAAGATCCAGCCCATTAAGAGATGGCTCCTCCACATCATCAGCCTTAGATGTATTTGAATAAGGTCCCACCACCAGTTCGACCTCAGCATTTAAATCGTATTCCTCATGTCCTCCAAAAGTGCCAACACTTTTATGATTATTCCCCAAATCACGATGCAAAGAGAGTCCAACCGCCTCTTCATCAGTAAAATCGACCTTAAGAGATAGTCCTGGAGAAGAGTGCGCCGATGTAGTTTTACTTGAGAATTGGGCCGAGGTTGAGCATGACTTTTCATATTCCAGACTTGAGGAGAGATGTTCCGCTGAAATAGAAATCCCATGCTCCGCCATGGCTGGTGGCCGAAGGTTGGGAGCGTCCCTTGATTTGTCATGAGATATACTCTGTATCTTAAAAGAAAGGTCAGGGCAAAAACTCGTCGGTTCTTCATATATATTAAAAGGATAAATAACTCCATCTATCCTAACTTTGAGAGCATCATTAATTAAAGAGGTTGCTGAAGTTGCAATGAGGAATCTGGCAACATCCAGAGAATTTTTTCCCCTAGTATTTGTATCCAAAGTGATAAAATCCCCATAGAGGGCCGCAATGGTGGAGAAGAATGATAGGTTCCAGGCATTCAAGGGGAAGCCAACACACCTAACCCATGCAAACCTTTTCTTACAAACATCAGTAAGTTCCCAAGGCTTCACCATTTCAAACCAGTCTCCTAACCAGTTCAAACCAGATTCCATTATTTGGTCTCTTTCAGGCACTGAAGGAAATGTGAGGAGGATTAAGTTACCACCCATGGGTCTGCATTCACAAGAGAAATAACCCTGAGAGATCAATATATCTTGAATATTAATGACATTCTGGGCGTGGTGCAACCACCCTACTAAACTCCTAGCTAGCCAGCTCCTGTCTTCTTCTTTCACCGAATAATGGAAATTGACAGCCCCTGCTTTTGGATTCTTATAAGTGTCTATTCTCTTACCATCACGACTAGACATGCCCATCTCTGTGACTGTGGCATACGATCTGGCATCTCTATGACTGGGGCGTTTCACCCAAGTAATTTTATCTTTTACTTCCCTTCTTTTCCTAGTTGCTGAGGTAGGGTAGCGAGCAAGATTAACGTGAATTTTATGATTGCCAATCCATGCACCATCAAGTCTTTTGATAACTTTATCTATATTCCTGGTGGTGTTCAGTTTGACAAAACCAAACTTAGTTCCTTTGGCACTTAACTTCTTGGGGATGAAGACTCGTTGTACCACCCCGAACCAGGAAAACATATTTCGGATTCCCATGAGAGGCCAACCCAAAGGGAGTTTGTCAACGAATAGGTTATAGGTACAGGATTCAATTTTTGGGTGCTCAACCTGAGAACAAGGAGCACCACTGAATCCGCCATTGTTCCACCTTTTGGATCCTACAAGAGGAAACCGCGGTGGTTCATGGCCACGTCGTCCAGCCTGCAGCTCAGGAAAGTCGTCGGAATGGAGTCGAGGAGGGGTTAGGGGTTGGGAGAAAATATTCATGGTGAAGCTGGTTCAAAAATATCATTGTAAATCTCAACTACCTTGTATTCCACCTTGGCCAAATTTTCTGAATAAAGAAATATAAAAATACTTCAGATAGAACTCTCCACTACTACTGGGGTGGTGAATCCTCTATTAACCACTCAACTACTTCTAAATAGTTTATGTTATACAATTTTCAAGCTATATATACCCCTTCAAGGAGTAAAAGTAATGGAGTCAAAATATAGTACTTGCTACTTAAAATAACTTGGTGCTCTCAAATCTGAGAATACTTGCATCCATGATATGTCTCTAATATACTTGTTTTTTTAACAAGCATTCTCATGTTAATTTTGATCATTTTAATGATCACAGCTAATGAAAACCACCGATTGAACTGGTTAATAAGTATAAAATGTCCATATTAATAATGTCCTAGTTTGTCCATATTAATAATGTCATATCTTTTTAATGCGATGACTATAAATAATTTAGATATTAATATATTTGCATACAATAGATATAGCATATCATGAACTTTATATGATTGCCTTTGTATTGTATACATATACTAAAGACTTCATTCAATAATTTAAGTTATATGCATGCAAATATTAATATATAAAACTACAAAAAAAAAATGAATAAATACCTTATTATTATTCAAATAAAATTTTTACACATGGAAAAAATCTCTAATATATGCGTTCTATAGCATATATCATATAATTAAACAATGTAATGGTTCAAAATGAACTTTAATTTCTAGATACTTCCAATTGCAATTAACTGCTATTAAATATGGTTCATATATCTTTTATCCCCATTTTTCTACAATCAGACTCAAATTGATGTTTATTGTTCTTTATGCACATAAGGATTGTAAACAATTGTCATATCTATAAAACACCATTGTTGTTAGGACTTGATTGTGATATCTAAAATAAATTTAACATTATCCTATTTGGATCTAATGATAGAAATTGATGGAGCAAATTAACGCCTTGAAATTTGCGCTTTTTCTATTATTACATTTTCTTGTTTGTTGTTCGTCTCCTATTTTTGTTTTATTTATTTATTTTTTTTATAGAGAAAAAATGAGAATGGTGGTTTGGACATGAGACCTCCAGGAATTAGGTTTACTGCTGCAAATCAAGTATAATGATACTAACTTTTGGAACGTGACGGATTCTACTCATAAAAGCACTAATTTTTTTGAGATGAGACTGAGAATGAAAATCCTAAGGAAATTATAAACCAATCCGAATTTACATATGGCCCATACCATTATGTTTTATGCAAGGCCATGTTTCTGGTGTTGCCCAAATCAGAAAAGCCCATCATTTAAGACATAGGCCTACTTCATCAAAGTTTGTAGCCTAATTTATGGCCATTGAAGTAGGAAGGTAAAAATAGGAAAATGTCAAAGTCAACGAGAATTCTTTTCTCAATATAAATTTACTATATGTGTTACATATATAAAAATAATGACATTTGCATTTGTTTCTACTTTAATATTTGAATTAAAATTATATAGAACCGAAATTTAACTGAATTTCATATTTATGGGTATTTGTTATTTACAGAGTGTATGAAGTTTCTATTTTTTTTTTTTTTTCTATTTCTTTCCGTTCACCTACATCTTTTTTCACGAAAAATAGAAAGAAGAATTAGCGAATTTTATTAAAAAATAAAATAGAATTCCTCTAACATGGGAGCCCATTAAAACTTGAACCAAGCCCACATTGACTTTAGGATGACAGGTCCAGTGGTTTGTTGCTTTACGCAGTTTGAGAAATATATTGACTCTTCACTTTACTAGTACTTTCTAAAGTTACCGTGACGGATAACTTTTTTCACTGTTTATTAAATATTGACACGTGGCTCACAATGCGTCGGCTCTCCATATATTTCGAGCTGCAAAAAAAAGTAAATTCTGGCACTGTTGTGTCTTTGACCTAAGCCCAAACACGCCCACTTTCCTCTTCTTTCTTATTTTTCAGCTGCACCCAAAGGGCCGCTCTTCTAACCACTCGGCAGCCTCATCGTTTTCCGTTCTCCAGCAATGGCGGAAGCTGCCACGAGCGTAACTCCATCCTTATCCGATGTACTGTTGTTTTACTTGTTATGCTATCATTGCTTCAATTTCCTTGCGTCGAATGATTTGTTTGTTTAGCTTGCTAGATCTGTGATGCTTTACTGATTTCCTTGGTTTCTTTTTTCTGTTTAGATCATTCTTCATCGTTTATTATTAGTTCAATGGGACTGACTGTCTTCTCATCTGATGGAATTCGCGATATTAGACCTAGTTTTGAGGGATTAAATCACCTTAAGGATGTGTTTCCTTTTAAAGTTGATCTGTTGTTCTAGATTTTGATAGGGCCACATGTTGGGTAAAATTTTGGTTCAGTTGATTGGTTAATTGAACTCCTTTTTCAATTTGCTTGAGTATTTTTTTTTTTAATCAAAGCATTGACCTTAGCATGCGATTGTTTCCTTAAGAAGAAGAAGAAGAAGAAGAAGAAGAAAAACTCTGGACATGAGCTCTTTTTTTTTTTTCTTTCCTTCTGAAGATGCATTTGACCTTGCAATTTTTTTCTCTCCGTTGTTGAGTGGAATTGTTTCAAAATTGTTTACTAGGTTATATCTCTCAAATGGTTTTCTAGATTTAGTACCATATTTCATATTCGGGAATAATGAGGCTGCCACTTTCTAACTAAGCCAAGCTGGGGCAATACTTCCCCCAATTTGTATTTAATGACAGTTGACCAATAACTTTTTGGAAAAAAAAAATGGAGTGCTTGGAGTTGCGATTGATTAACATGAAAGCTACTACTATATGAATTATAGTGCACCATCAACTGAGCTGCATGTCTATGAGTAAATTCAAACCGGTAAAACACAAAAACATAAATCGGTTTTCACCAATCAATTATGACATAATGTTCTTGTTTTTCTCTGGGGCTTATTCCACTTGAGCTTGGTCAGTAGAATCATAATAAAATTGATCAGTATGGAAACAATGTGGTTTAGATTGTGCAAGGCATATGTCAAAAAAAAAAAAAAAACTTTCTGCAAGGCTCAATCTAAAATTGGCATCACTAGTGAATATGTTGCATGTTTGATATTTCTCAGTCTAATCATAAATATGTTTTGACCAAACACAAATGTGTTTCATATCCCTTTACTTTTTTCTTTCCTTTTCTGATATGATAATGAGCTAATGCTATGCTGATGAAATGTTTTGTCTTGATACTCTGAAATGCAGCAATATCTGTTGAAAGGGAAAGAGGAGATGGCAGATGTCTCAAAGTCTGTAGAAGTAAAAGGAGATGTGAAACCTGAAACTGCTGTTTCTGAAGAGAAAACTGCAGAAGCACCTATAATTGCTGCTGAAGAAAAAACAGAGGATACATCTGGTGCGGCTGCTACTGAAGAAAAAACAGAAGATACTTCTGCTGTTGCTTCTGCTGAAGAAAGTACCGATACTCCTCCTCCCACAGAAAGCAGCAGTGAAGATACTCCTGCTGTTGATGCAGAAAGCACCGAAACTACGGAAGATCAAAAGTTGGATGAACAAGAAGCTGCTGAACCAGAGATAAAGGTATGGGCATTTATCAGGAGCAATGGAACATTTGCTTTCAAACAGTAACGCTATTGCCAGTTCCACATGGATTAACTTTTGCATTGGGATTTCTTTGTTGGAATCCAGCTGGAGACAGCACCTGCTGATTTTCGTTTCCCAACTACAAATCAGACAAGGCATTGTTTTACCCGATACATTGAGTACCATCGGTGAGTCTTTGTTTTAATGCATTTTCTAATTTGGCGCCGGTGCTTTTTGCTTGAGATGTAATACTGAGACGTGTGATCATCTCCAGTTGCGTGGCTGCTAAGGGGGAAGGAGCTCCAGAGTGCGACAAATTTGCCAAATATTATCGTTCTCTTTGTCCTAGTGAATGGGTATGTATTTTGGATAATATGATTATGCTAAGATGTATTTTTGCATCTTTTGCATTCTCAAAAGGAATTTTTTTTTTTTTATTCTCTCACTCTTATGAGAAGCTGTTGAATCCTTGCATTAAAGAATGAGAAACAAGGAGAGTGACCAAGCAACAAAATCATAAGATAGTAAATTCAGGTGGTTCAGAGGATTGCCTTCCTAATGGTTTATGTTATGGATTTACTTTCTATATGCTTATATGGAACCATTGAAACAAATTATTTGAGCATAAATTCTGGCTAAGTTGATTACATAGTACTTCTAGATTGCCATACCTTTATTAAAGAAAAACTATCTTTGTTTCCTAAAACAACTTCAAACCTAAGCATCCAAAAAGATTAAAGATAAAAAGTTATTGGCTATTCTCAGTTCTGTGTTTCTATGCAGTCTTTGTTGAACTTCTTAGTACCATGTTAGCCTACATTTCTTGTGATTCCTTGATTTCTGTAGTTTTCATTCTGGGCTTTGTTGCAACTGATTGTGTTTCACTGCTGCCTTTTTCCTCAACTTGTGAGTTGATGCTATGTGGCTTACTTGACCTTGACCTCCTATCAAGAGCTCCCTCACAATCAATGCAATTGACACCATAAATAGGTGCATTATTCATGCAATTTGGAAAATGCTTTAGCAACTATAAGATTAACACCAATGTTTTAGTGCTCAAAATGTGCTATCTACCATTTTTTGTTCCAAGTGTGTTTGTGATGATGGATTGTCATGTTTTGTGTGTGTCCTTGTGCCACCCGTGCCTGAGAGAGAGAGAGAGACAGAGAGAGAGAGAGAGAGAGAGAGAGAGAGAGAGATAATCAGATGTCTGCCCATTGCACTTTGCATTTCATTTTGCTTTTGGAGTGGGTTAGTGATTGACAGAATTACTGCACAATAAGCAAGGTACAAGATAGATCTAACTGAACTAATGACTTCCAGAATTAATGAGTGCAGCAACAAAAGAAGCTGATAAGCAATTACGTGCTACTGAAGGCCAAAAGAAGATAGAGAGGGGCTTTGTTTTGTTGATTGTTTGTATTGGAGTCATTAATTTGCACAGTAAAATGTGGGCACTTGATGCTTAGCGCCTCATGCCCTATTCTTGTTGCCTTGTCATTGTAAAAGTTTCAGAATTGTTAATAAGTTATTTTCAGATTGATATTTGGTCTGGAATGCAAGTTGTGCATCATTGGCATAATTCTTTTAGCCTCTACGAACTAACTTTTGTTTTGTTTATTTCTAACAGATAGAAAGATGGAATGAACAAAGGGAGAATGGAACCTTCCCGGGGCCACTGTGAAGGTCTTAGTTCGAAGACCTGTCTGCTGATCGTTTTCAGCTGTATTCAATTTTCCATCACAGGACAAATTTCTTTGACGAAAAAGTATATTCTTAGGGAATGCCCTATTTAATCAGTGAGTTAATAAGAAATTTTGGCTTGTCCATTTGAACAATAGCTCAGTAACTTGAAGGAATGTTGTCGCCCATGGAGCAGTTATTGCTCATCGTGTCTAAGATGAAGCTTCTCTTTCATTTTCTTTTCCTGCTCAACTTTCATGTAATGGTTATAGATTACTGTCAGCGTTAAATTTTTCACATAATAAAGAGAAATTGATAATATTAATAAAGAAAACTGCTTATGAATGTCTATCAAATTTGTATGACTCTAAGACGAATTTTCCCAAGGACAGGTTACCCTTGCAAACCATCAAGTTTTTGGGATTTGATTGTGCTATATATTTATGTTATACCGGATTATACAGGAGTATGGCGTAGTTGTTAACTAATTTAGTTTAGATTGAGTGTGATACGGTAAAAGATGCCAGTTTGCATATCGAAAATAGAATAAAGCTCAGAAAGGTGGTTATGAAACTACCGTTCGCAGGTCATATGACTAAAAATAAGTATATTTCGAACTTTATATAATTAGTCTTGTGGGATCTCTTTTTTTATTTATCTTTTTTCAATGCTGCAAAAATTCATTTACACACTTATATTTTGCAAGTACATTAAAACATATTTGATAAAAATGAATCTATTTGTTTCCTAATTAACCAAAAATCAAAATCACTATATACATATATTACATCTAGAGGTGGCAAATTGGGCGGGCTGGGCGGGTTTGGGTTGGGTCATTAATGGACGGATCACAAATGGGCAAAAAAGTATAGGTCATAAATGGGTAAAATGCCCAAATGGGTTAGGCAGGTTGGATCGACACATGGGCTAAAAATTCGATCAATTTTTTTAATAAAAATAATTCTCGATATAATAACAAGATATAAAAAATACTACTAATATTAGCTTAAATGGGTCAGGTGATGGTCCAAACGGGCTAAAATAGATTGGGTGGCCTAAATGAGTCGAATGGAACCTAAATGGGCCAATATGTGGGTCGGCCCATTTGACACATTTTTTTAACAAAAAATAATTCTCGATACAATAACGGATACTAAAATAACTATCATATTTTGGTTTAAATGAAATATGGGTTATAAATGCATCAAATGCCCAAATGGGTTGGGCGGGTTGGATCGACCCATGAGTTAAAAATTTGATCAATTTTTTTAATGAAAATAATTATAGTTATAATAACGGGATGTAAAAAATACTACTAACATTGGCCTAAATGGGCTAAGTGATGGCCCAAACGGGTCGGCCGAGATGTGGGTCGATCCATTTGATCCATTTTTTAACGAAAAATAATTTTAAATATAATAACGGAATATTAAAATGACTATTATTAAAAAATATTATGTCAAATGGGTCGTATGGCCCAAATGGGCCCAATGGAGGCCCAAATAGGCCGAAATGTGGGTCGATCCATTTAACCCATTTTTAACGAAAAATAATTTAAAATATAATAGCGGGATACTAAAACGATGATTATAAAAAAATATTGGCTCAAATGGATCGGTTGAACCAAACGGGCCGACTAGACACCCAAATAAGTTGAGATGTGGGTCGACACCCATTTGATGATGTGTTTGTTTATATATGAGTTCAAAATCAATTTCATAATTCTCAAAATAATAAATTAAGTCTCCACAAAAATTTTCAGTTCAATCAGAATCCGTTTTCGGGACTATTTCACTCTAACCGGTCCGATTCAACAATTTTCACTGTTACCGTAAATTTAATTTTTCACAATCAAAAGTTTATAAATATTATTCTAAGCTTATTTATGCCCTTAAAATATTTTTTATAAGTCATTTACTATTTTTAAAGGTTCGGTCAAATTTTAGTCAAATCGATGTCCCTTAATACGGCCATAACTTTTTCTTATTTTTGACTTTTAGAAATCAAATAAAAGTCAATTCACCGTAACTAGTATTTTTCGATGGTCAAATAAAATATTTTTCATTTCCGGAGGTAAATTTTACCCTTAGTGCATTATTATCAAAAATTAAAAACGAAAATCGGTGTTACTTGCAGTTGTATATGGAAAGCGCATGTACTATCTATCAATTTCTCTTTTGCAATTAAAGCTTCCTTTTGCTACACTATGTAACCACACTTTCAATATCATATTCACTAAAAAAATTAATAAATAAATATTTTTGAACTATATAATTTTTTTGTAATTTTTTTTCTTATTCCTATATTTGTTAGTGACATATGTAAAGAGTAGGGATGCTCACGGGGCAGGGATTCCCCGTTCCCCGCGGGGACCCGACCCGAACGGGGTTGAGAATCCCCGAATTTCTCCCCCGCGGGGGCGGGGATGGGGGAAAAAAAATCCCCGCGCTTGAATTCGGGGCGGGGATGGGGAAAGGGGTCCCTGCCACGAAAAAAAATTTAAAATATATATATATATATATATATATATATATATATATATATATATATATATATATATATATTTGTAATGTATAAATTGTATGGAATATTTATAAATATTTATATTTTAATTGTATAAAATATTTATATTTAAATTTTATGAAATATTTTTAATTTTAAATTATTAAATTTTATAAAATATTTTTAGTTTGGATCAAAAATGTCCATCAAATTAATTTTTTTTATTAAAATTAAATTTTTTTTTACGGGGACGGGGATCCCCGCGGGGGCGGGGACAGGGGGGATTTTACCCCCGCGTCCCCAGCGGGGGCGGGGACGGGGAATCCCCGCCCCTACGCAGGGCGGGGACGGGGAAGCCACTCCCCGCCCCCGCCCCGCCCCGTGAGCATCCCTAGTAAAGAGTATAAGATATTAATCAATATTTGTTGGTAACAAAAAAAAATATTAAATAAGTATATATTAAAAGAATTAATCAATTAATTTTAATTATCAAATGAGCTATAATGTGAAACGAATATAAATAAAAGAGAGATATAGGGATTAAGATATAAATGGTGTAAAACGGGAAACTTATTTTCCATTTTAGTGTGTTTTTTAAAATATTACTGAGAATAGAATTTGGTTAGAAACTGCAGTTGATAGCTGCGGTTTCTGACAATAATTTTTTTTTTAAATATTGAAGCTGCCGGACAGGCAACCTTTAATTGCCGGTCCGGCAGCTTCTTAAAAAGCAAAAGCATTTTGCTTTTACTTTTTTTTTTAATAGTAACATGTTGAAGCTGTAGATCTGCAGCTAAAAGCTGTTGGTCAGCAGCTTTTAATTTTTTTTAATAAATTATTATTTTATTTTTAAAATAAATAATAGTTAACATTTTTTTTTATAAATATTAAATTTCAGGATTAATACAAACATAAAAACTTTATTTTAAACATATATTGACTTGATTTTTTTTTAAAACATTTACCAATCAATTTAATAAAAAAATTATTATATACACAAATTAATTTGCAGGTATTACACTCTTCAATGTGTTATTATAATTAATTTATAAATATATTTATTTATTATACAATATTTTGTATAATGTATTAATTTTATTAATACCAAATATAATTTTATTAATTTATTTTTTAAATAAATTAATTTTATTAATTTTTATTTTTCAATGCCAAATTTACTTATAGGCAAAAAGTAAAAAATTTCAAAATTATTATCTATTCATTTAGCTTCATCAAATAATTTGGCATTTGGCATCTGAAAACTCAACCAAACCAACATTTTATTTATAAATAATCTTTTATTGAAAAATTTAAAGCGCAATAATTTTTTTAATACATTATACAAAAAATTTAATTGCTTGGTACAATAGGCTACCTGTAAAATATAGTGTAACATCTAGTGCATTGGACGTACTAAAAGATAACCCATATTTAAGCTTTAATATAACTATTCTAAATCCGATTTTGATAAAATTCTAAATTGTATTTTTTTTTTTTGACAAAAGCTGGAAACTTCATCAAGGATAAAGATCAACTTGTAAGGCTAGTAACAAAGACAACGGGGGAGCCAAGTCCTAAGTCAAAAGATCAGACGCAGAATCAGATGTGCGAGCTAACAGATGGGCACATCTATTCGCTGACCTCTTAATAAAACCAAAGAAATGGTTAGAAGAAGAAAGATCAAGACAATCATTAATAACAAGTTGAAGATCAGAATTAGACCTAGACCTGCTCTTAAGTCAAATGAGGGAAAATAGCAGCATCAGAGTTGAGCTTCAAACTACCCCTTTGAGGCGAACACCAACGCACCAAGGAATCACAAGAGCCAGAACTACCATCAATGGAAATAGTTGTATTTGCTTTCAACCAAGCCCCAACCATATCATTTGCCATAAAGATAATAGCCACTAGGATAGGAGAGACACCCTTCCAGACTAACTCATTTTGAGCCCTCCAGATACTCCAAATAATAGAGACTACTATGGCACAATTTGGAGAAGACAAATTATTAAGAGCAAATTCAAACCAATGATTAAACTCAAAAAAATTTCCCCTCAAAAAACCCACCTCTGACTGTTGCCAAACATTTTTAGAAAAGGGGCACTCCACAAAGAGGTGAAGAATAGACTCACCAACAGAACTACAAAAGGGGCAAACCGAAGGGACATCAACTCCTTTCCTCACCAAGAGATCCCGCACCGGAATAACTTGATGAACCACACGCCACAACAAGTTTTTCATCTTAGGCGGCACCTGCAGATTCCAAAACCTATTCCAACAGCGCTGGTCCAGATATCCAACAAAACGGGACGAAGCTTGATGAATCAGATGATATGCAGATTTAACTGTGTACAGACCAGACTTATCAAGCAGCCATTGCCACCCATCACTGCACCTTTTCCAAATAATGGGGATGCTGAAAATCAACTTCTTATCCCTCTTGTTAAAGATAGAGTTTACCAGATCATACTTCCATTGCTTAGACTCTGAATCAATTAATTCAGACACAGTAAGAGGGTCAAAAGAGCCGTCCAGAGAAGTACTCACATGAGGATTGGCTGCATCAGGAAGCCAGGGGTCATGCTTAATTGAGACAGAAGATCCATCCCCAATCCGCAACTTGCACCCTCCACATACTGCTGAACGGGCCGAAAGGAAGCCTCTCCAAATAAAGCTAGGATTAGATCCTAAAGTCGCATTAAGAAACAAATTCTTAGGATAATACCTTTCTTTCAGTATTTGAGCCATTAGAGAAGAACTATCAGAAATAAGCCTCCAGCATTGCTTCCCTAGGAGAGCTAGATTAAAATCATGCAGCGATCTGAAGCCCATCCCACCAAACTTCTTTCGCTTACACAAATTATCCCAAGCCATCCAATTAATCCATGGGTTATTAGCTTTGTTATTACCCTACTAAAACTTATTAAAAACCCGTTCCAGCCTTTTACACAAACCTAAAGGTAGGGCAAATACACTCATAGCATAATTCGGAATAGCCTGCACTACTGTTTTCAACAAAACCTCCTTACCAGCTCTTGAAAGAAAAGACCGATTCCAGCCTTGTAGCCTCTTCATAACCCTATGCTCAATGAATGAAAATACTTGTTGCTTATTGCGTCCAATTAACGAAGGAAGCCCAACGTAAGCATCTTGATCAGAAGAGGATGGAACAGAGAGAGAATTACAAACTTGCTGCCGAACTTCCTGAGGAGTATTGCCACTGAATTTAATAGAAGATTTGTTATAGTTGACAAACTGTCCAGACTCAGAAGCGTAGAGACTGAGGATACCTTTAACCACTTCAGTTTCGCCTAGGGAAGCCTTAAAGAAAATGTAACTGTCGTCAGCGAAGAAAATATGACTAATAGGGGGTGCCCCAGAAGCAATCCGGCACCTAGTAATGAGCTTAGCATCTTCTTGTTGCTTAATAAAAGAAGATAACCCTTCAGCTCCAATGATAAATAAATAAGGGGACAAAGGATCCCCTTGATGAAGACCACGAGAAGCAGAAATAGGGCCAATAAGAGTGTTGTCACAATTCACAAAGTACCTGACAGATTCAAAACACATATGCATTAAAGGGATCCAGCGACTGTGAAACCCAAGGGAGCGAAGAACATCTGAAAGATATTGCCACTCAAGACGATAGTATACCTTGCTCATATCCAATTTGAGGGCAGCCACACCATCCTTTCCTTGTGATTTCCTTTTAAAAAAGTGCATAACTTCGAAAGCTACCACAACATTGTCTGTTATCAATCTATGAGGGACAAACGCACTCTGAGAATCGGAGATAATAGAAGGTAGAACAACCTTCAGCCGGTTGGCTAACATCTTCGCAACAATTTTATATAGGACATTGCATAAAGCAATTGGCCGCAGATCAGCCATAGTCTCCACCTTCTGCTTCTTACCGTATCATTCAAAACTTCCGGTAACAAATAAGAATGGATAATATTGAGGCATTCCTTAACAACGTCTGGACCAACTATATCCCAACATTTCTGATAAAATCCCGGATTAAATCCATCAATCCCCGGAGCTTTGTCAGGGTGCATACTGAACAAGGCAGATTTAACGCCCTCAGCAGAGAAATCTTGCAGCAGCCACTCATTCTGCTCATTAGAGACTCGCACCTCCAGATTAGAACTAACTAACTACGAGCTAGAAGAAGTAGCAATAAATATGTCAATAAAATAGTTCTGAATAACATCCTTCAACCTCGACTCCCAATCACAAAATCTTCCTGTTGGATCTTTCAACTATATGCGATTTTTCCTCTTACGTTTAGAAGTGACCGCATGGAAATACTTCAAATTAGAGTCCCCTCCTTTTAACCAAAAAAGCTTAGCTCTCTGCTTCCAGTACTCTTCTTGCTGTCGGAGAGTATCATGATAGCTAGCATTAGCTTCCTGAAATTCCACACAATTAACCGTACCACACCGCATTCTAGCTTGTCTCATTAAGAACCAAATATGCTTAAGCTTCCTCCTAAAGTTACCAATAACAGACTGACCCCATATTGATAAAGCCTTGCTATAAGTCATAATCTTAGAGAACATAGAATCCTCAGGACCCCCATTCCAGTTGACAGCTACAACCGAGAGAAAATCCTTTTCCATTACCCAAGCATTTTCAAAACGGAAGCGCATAGACCCACGTCGACCAACAGGGGAACAGATATCTAAGAATAACGGGTTATGATCAGAAGAGGTTACCTCCAAATTGGAAACTTTAAAAAAAGGAAATCGATCCAGCCAAGCAGGATTAGCCATAGCATGGTCTAGCCTCTCCTCTACACAATCCAAATCGCCATTCCGCCTTATCGAGGTGAAACTGTACCCATCCATCCCAAGGTCCAAAAGATTGCTATCATGAATGGCCTCTCGAAATCCTTCCATCAACCGGCAAGGTTGTACTCTCCCACCCCTCTTCTCATCAGCAGAAACAATGTCATTAAAGTCCCCAATAATACACCAAGGTAGAGAGCTAAAGGAAGAAAGCGACCTCAAGAGCTGCCATGAGACCTCCCTACGATTACGATCTGTCATGCCATAGAAATAGGACAATCTCCACCCCTTACAATTCCTCAAATTCACTTCGACATCAATATGATATCTAGAATAGCTAAGCAGATTAGCAGCTTGCTTACTTCTCTAAAGCAGAGCCAAACCCCCACTATGCCCAACACAGTCCACTACAAAACATCCTTCAAAACCCAACAAAGTTTTAATACGATTAATCTTTTTAGAGTTACAAAATGTTTCCATTAGGAAAACAAACTCGGGCTTCCTTTCATGCAAATGGTCTCGCAAGACCCGAACTGTTCGTGGGTTGCCCAGCCCACGACAGTTCCAGCTTAGACAACTCATAATGTCTGGCGGGCCTGGTGGCCAGGGGCCGCCAATAACAAGTTTTTTTGCTCAAAGACATCCAATGGCTCTTTAGCAGCTGAAGGCCCATCAATTGAACCCAAATCCACCTCGTTATCCAAACGACGTCTCTTCAAATCGTATATCACCACACAATCCGTTTCCATAAGGACCACGGCATTAGATCCACTACTCAAGTCCCCCATTACCCTTCTTTCCTTCTCAACCTCCTTATTTGTAGCCACTATGATCTCCTTTTGATTTACCTTCCTCCCTACATTTGCGCCACCATCACTATCATTCCCTTGACAGTTACCTTCTTCAGCACTACCATCCTTTCTCTCAGTCGCTGCTTGTGAGTTTTCCGGTGACGGAGAAGTAACGGGAGGAGAATACCTAAGCCATTGTTGCCCCACCGCCATTTGAGTTCTATGATTCCTCACACGAATAGATTCATCATAGATTCTCTCAACAGTGCCTAACGGATTCTGAAAAAATTTCAAACAGAACTTCTCACCATGGCCTAACTTACCACAAATAAAACAGAACAAGGGAAGCCGTTCATACTGAAACTTTACTCTCACCCATTCGCCTCCAGCCTTCTTAAGTTTCATATCCTTATTCAGCTTTACACGAACATCTACATTAACTCATATTCTCATATAATCTCTCCCTGTACCAATAAAGTTATTAGGATCTGCAGAAATAAACTCACCCAAGAAGTTCCCAATCCTCTGAGCCACCTTTACTGACATAAAACCCGGGGGAAGGTGATGAACTTAGACCCAAAAACTAGTTAGGAACAGAGGAACCTCTTGAGGTGGGATATCTGATGGTAATTTTTGGAATATGAGTAGATGATTATCAAATGTCCACGGAGCTCCATCAATCACTCGTTGCATGTCCAGTTCATGAAAGAACTGATAAATAAACAAGTTAGGGCTTAAATCTTTAATGAAAACTCCCATGACAGGCCTCCACAGAGAGGCTAACGTATTCCTCATAGCTACAACATTAATATGTTTCTCCGTAAGGAATCTGCCAACCAGACTCCATTGTAGAGTTATGGAATGGGCATCCAGGTCAGCCTCCTCAACAACAATGCCCTCATCAGCTTCTTCTCCAAGGGTCATATTGGCATACATGCTGTTAAGGCTTTCACTAGCTTTGTCCGGTTGTTCCATGGGACAAGAACCAGGGGAAAACAAAAGTACTAAACTGATAAAAAAGAAACACAAAGCTTGTTAGAAACAAGACAGCACACTTGCTACGGAGCAAGACAAGTAGATAACTTATCTTTATTAAATTGCTAAATAGTATTTAGGCTATGTTTGGTAAGAATGATTGGATTGTATTGTAATGGAGATTGTAATGGATTAAAAAATGTATTGTATTGTAATGTAATTATGATTACATTACTATGTTTGTTTACATTATTAATGTAATGTAAATATTAATACATTCCTATGTTTGTTAAATTATATACATGTATTGAAATATAATTATATTTATAATTATTAATTTATTTTTTATATAATTATTTTATTTTTATTATTATTTTATATATATTGTAGAATAAAATAATTCATAAATATGAAGTGGATAAAATTTTTTCATTCATCAGTACAAATAGGCCGTGTTGACTGATTTAAAATTGCGTATTAATTGCATTGGAAGTAAAGTGAAATAATTGAAAGAACAATATTTTGTTTTAGCGTGAAGGAGAAGGGGGTGAGAATTTGAGGTGTAATGATAAATACAAGCTTTAGTTAACGTATTCAAAAAAACGTTAGTAAATGTATTAAAAAATACCACTGTATTTATCATTACATTACACTTAATATTATTAAGGCTAACAAACAAAGGAATAATTACATGTTAGATTACAATACAATGCAATGCATTGTACCAAACATAGCCTTAATGATTCCATTTAATAGAACTTTTTTATAAATTGAATACAACTGCAAAATATGCAGTTTCCAAACCTAAATTCAAATTAAGCAACAAAATCATAAATTATTATTCCCTTTCGTTTCGGCTCGATTTTATTTCGGTAAATTTGAATTCAATATTCATTTATTTTTAGATATGGTGTAAAGCGGATTACTTTTAAAAGTGCAAATAGGCATTTCGGATTCAGATTTCCAAAATGTATCAACTCGATAACATCAACATTATAACTTTTTTTAAGAAATAAACCGAATTTTGCTGCTGTTGTTCGTGATTTCAAGGGCATTTTTTGAGTGCTTTCACAGGGCCTTTGCTAGTTCTGTAATTTGCCAAAATCTGCAAAAGTAAATGCTCTCAAATGCGTGTTGGAACGGATTGACGCGAGGGAGGTATGGTTGGATATTACCTTGTGTATGAATGATCTTTCAGAGCTAGGTGCTCCTTTAATACATTTCAATATTATAAAAAGTATTAGTAATTGACTATCATTAATTAACATAACAAAATATAATAACAAACGTATAAATATATTTATATATTTAAAATACAAATTAAAGATAAAATGATAAAAGTACATTAAATACCTTTTTGAATTCTGATAAATATATTAAATTTTTCATTCCATTAAATATCTCCAGAAGAGATGCTTAAAAGTGGAACTAAGGTGGTAATATTGACACAATGAGGCAAAATAATCAGGAATAGTTTCCCAAATGAGAAACCAGCAAACATATTAGAAACTCTAGTTATATAATGAGCTTCAAAATAATATATGAAATTATTATATATATATAATACAGTTTTCAGAGCCCCAAAATAACATACGGGCTTAAATTTTTCGAGGGACGATTGCACTCGAACCGGCCACGGCCAGATTTGCTAGCACATGGTTTCCCAGTTTCTGCTGAACTGAAAAGACGGTCGAAAGCACTTGCGCCATTGGCAGTCCCAAACTAAGTACCTGTGCAGCCAAATTAGGATTAAGGACACTCCACATGCAGAAGCAAAATCAGTAGCAAAAAGCACACGCATTATACCAATACCGGCAAACAATGGTAATGTGCATTCTCCATTATTAACTGACGTTATCTTTACAAATCACAGGCAACAAGATTTTTCAACCGCATTATCAAGAATAATATTTATCACATCTCATGCTAATTAATAGAGAGAACAGATCAACAAGTGCACAGCAATAATATGTTTAACGAACAACATTGTCGATTGTTCAGGGTTTAATAGCAAAACATTCCACTGTACCCTTCCCATACACCCCCCAGCTTAAAACTGCCCTACTAGAAGTCCCCATCCTATAGATTGTCCACATGGGATAAAGAAAACAAAAGCTGAAACAGAAAGTAAAATCCTAACACAAACATATCACACTACCCAAACATGGACAATTAGCCAAAATCAAATTGATCTTCTAAGCCCTCTCGCCACGGATTCTCCTGGCGAGCTGAATATCCTTTGGCATGATGGTTACGCGCTTGGCATGGATGGCACAGAGGTTAGTATCCTCAAACAACCCAACAAGGTATGCTTCTGCTGCCTCTTGCAAGGCAAGGACTGCATGGCTCTGGAAACGCAAATCAGTCTGCACCCAAAAAAATAAAACAATCATTAATCATCAAGGATACCTCACGCCACACCACATTTAACAAAGTGCGATGTTCACAAACCAAATCATAAACTCGGTCTGAGCTTGATTTAAGAAATAAATGAAATATTTGAAGAACAATACCTTGAAGTCCTGAGCAATTTCACGAACAAGTCTCTGGAATGGGAGTTTCCTTATCAGGAGCTCAGTACTCTTCTGGTACTTGCGAATTTCACTGAAATTCCACAAAACAAATATGAATACAAGCATTTCAAAGTCTAAATTATTCACAGCTAAATATTTGCAAAAGTAGAGTCCATTGTCAACAGCCTACCGAAGAGCAACAGTTCCAGGTCGGTATCTGTGGGGCTTTTTCACTCCTCCTGTTGTTGGCGCTGACTTGCGAGCAGCCTACCAAAAACCAAGCAGCACCAAAGTATTCCATTGAAAGAAAAAATAAAGAAGCAAAACCATAGAAAATAACAAACTTCATCAATTTTTTTTTAAAAAAATGATGATTACCTTGGTGGCAAGCTGTTTCCTTGGAGCCTTACCACCAGTGGACTTACGAGCAGTTTGCTTGGTACGTGCCATCTACAGCATTACGTGAACATTGACAACAAATGTTAACACAAGCTACATAGATTTTTATCCAAGAAATCAGTTGAAAATAATTTGATTTTACAAATTTCTATACATGAAGCTTTTCATAAAATCCCACATGCTCGAGGCCAGTTGACAAAATTCATTCAATTCCAGTCTTCAAGCGATTCTTCTATTTCCATTTTTGACAGTAAGAAATTAATGTGCAAAAAGCCAAATTTATATGGAAACTCAGCCTAGCCCATGCCAAAGGGGAAAATCATGACAGGGGCATACCCTTGTTCGTTAATCTAAAAAAGGAAAAGGGAAAACAGAGCACGCCACACGAACAACCATGAAAACTATGGTTTCTAGCACATCTCAATATCAATTGCAAATTCAATGAGACTAACAGATAACTACTCTGTCTACGGCCACTTCCTTTCTTCGAGGGGCCATAACAGATCTGATGTCAGTCGAGCCAAAAGAAATTAAACAATTATCACATCAATAATGCCATGCAACTACCCCCCTTTAATTCTTATGAAACTGCTTGTTATAATCTTCTTCAAAAGAAAAAATGGGGAAAAACTAAACTACACCAAAAGGTCCAAACACTAAATTACGCATCAGCGACTATACTAGTTTAACAGTAGAAAGAAAGGAAAGAGCCCTAAAAAGCAAATTTCTGTGTTGTTGGCCTAGGAAATATGCTAGGGTTCTGTTTGCAGAATTTGAACAGTCTCATGATCAAAACTCAAAAACATCAACTGAAATTGAAAGATTGCATTGACAACCGATTATTAGAAAATCTTACTATTCTTTAAAATTCGACGTAGAGCATAGAATTAGAGGACGGGAATAAGAGACTCGTACCTTGAAGACGCAGAGAAAATCTCAAAATCTAACAAGAACGATTTTAGGGCATTTTGACCATAATTACCCTCTATTTATAGGATCAATTCATGGAGGACGTAACTGAACTGGCCAACGGACGGCCACGATTGACCCCAACTGTGCTTTCACCCAGACTGAATCGAACGGTTAAGAGTCCGTTTTGTTGTGTTTTCTCACCGCAACTCAACGGCTGAGATGCTCGTTTTTCACTTTGTCCGGATCAATGATTCATCCATAATTCCCTCTCAATATCATTCAAATACCGCTCCATGACAGAACGACGCCGTTGAATAGATGGGCCTTCTTTGATCTATGGCCCAGTCTCTTGCACAACAATACTTTTTTTTTTTTTTTAAAAAAAAAAAGAGAAATATTTATCCCAAAAAACTAAAAAAGCTTCGAATTTCTGGTACTCACAGAAGTCTGACCACAAAAACAAGAGCAAAAACTGGAAGTGAAGTGAAACAGAGCCGCACGCACATGAGTTTGCGGTGTTATTTGGGCGGGACGAGCATGCAGACCCTAAGAAAGGCTGCAATTCCTCCTTCGTGCTTGGTTATCAGAGAGCCATTGTTCAAAACCCTAAACCTAAATTCCCTTTCTCGCCTTTGTTACAACAATAAAAGACCAATCTTTTCACTTTTAACCAGAGCGCTTTCTGCAACAGCTGTACAGGCAGCTCCTCCAACAGATAGCACAGATAGTAAAGGTGGCGAGTTTTCATTTCTCCTATTCCTTCATTTTCCTGGGAGCGAAGGACAGAGTTTGATTTTTATAGTTTTTGTTTATTTTTGTTCATTTAGTAGTGAAGTCGCAATGGAAAGCAGCAATAGATTTCAAGTGGATAAGAGATAATAAGGATGCGGTTGCTTTGAATATAAAGAACAGGAAGTCCAACGCGAATTTGGAACTTGTGCTTGAACTCTACGAGAAAATGTTAGCTGTCCAAAAGGTGAGGTTTTCATTTTATCAATTTAATATTTTTCTTGGATGTTTTGTTATGGTAAATTTTGTTTCTGGGGAAAATCAGTTAGAAAGTTTTTTTTTTTTTTTGCTTATGATCTTTATGATGTTAAGGAGTCGCTACCATTTATTTGAATCAATTTTGATTGGGTCCGTAGACTTTCTGGTTGGGAATAAATTTAGACAGGAAGAAGTATACATTCTATGCATGCAAATTTAGGAGGAATACAAAAACCCATTTGCTTCTCAGTTTTATCTAATTGTCACTGCCAGAGAGCAGGAAGTTGAACGACTTCGTGGGGAAAGAAATGCAAATGCGAACAAGATGAAAGGGAAGCTAGAGCCATCAGAGCGTCAGAAACTCATAGAGGAAGGTATGGTTGCCATAAACAATTGTTCCTTTTACTGTAATCTTGGTTGTCATATGATTAGGTTATGTCCTTTTATACATATGTATATTATTCTTCCTCACTTCTCTCCCTGATTCTCTTTCTTTTCCCGCTTTAAGGAAAGAATCTGAAGGAAGGACTACTGACTTTGGAAGAAGACCTGCTTAAACTAACAGATGAGCTACAGCAGGAGGCACAATGTATACCCAATATGACTCATCCGGATGTTCCAATTGGAGTAGAGGATTCTTCAACAGTGAGAAATATGGTATTTTATTCTTGAAACTGCTTACTTAAATTGATATAATCTGTTCTTGTTACTTCTGAGGTGGTTACTCCTAAGCTTCTTTGCATTTTCCATCTACCCATAGGTGGGTAGTCCTCGTGAATTCGGTTTCCCTGTGAAGGACCATCTTCAGCTTGGGAAAGAGCTTGATCTCTTTGATTTTGATGCTGGTGCAGAGGTATTCTCTCTGTTTACTATGAGGTATTAAAGCATTTCCTAAGGCATTAACTGGACTTCGGAATTATCATATAAGAAGTTCATATTCAGTCTAGCTGTACCCTTTTGATTGACAAGTAATGTTTCAAGAAAGTATGTGACTCAAGCTGCCCATGTTTTAACTCCCGTTCAGTGTTCATGGCCTTTAATTGAAAATAATACTGTTGAATGTGCTTGTGCTTATTATGTAAATTAGTTGCACAATTATTCTCAAGAGAGAATTCTGTCAATTGCTTTTGGATCAAGCTTCAATAAAATTTTACAGATCTCATCTGCTAAGCTTTTCTGATGACAAGTGACCTGGACCAGCTTCGTTTTTGCATGCATTTACTATATTTTTGCCTGTGCAGGTCAGTGGATCGAAATTCTACTATCTGAAGAATGAAGCAGTTCTGCTAGAGATGGCCATGATCAATTGGACGCTCGCTGAAGTCATGAAAAGAGGCTTTACACCTTTAACAACTCCAGAGCTTGTACGATCCTCTGTTTTTGAAAAATGTGGCTTCCAGCCTCGTGGAGACAATACCCAGGTTTGTACCCTTTATAGTGGGGAATGTTATAGTTTTTGTAAATAGGATCTGCATAAACAGTGCTTATATAGTTAATGTGGAGACTCGGAAAATTTGGACCATAAGTGGGAAATTTATGATTTAAATTAAACCTGGGATCCATGGTGCCTGGGATTTTTACACGGGACATGTTTTGGTGCCTGGGATCCATGGAAAATATGCAATCAGCATATAGCTCTTTCTTTTAGTACTAGGTTGCTTGAATTCTTTGCAATATAATGATTTGGTGATACTTATTCCAGATATTTAACAGGTTTACTCTATTGAGGGAAGTGACCAGTGTCTGATTGGCACTGCAGAGATTCCTGTGGGAGGAATTCATATGGATTCTATCCTTGCTGAATCCATGTTGCCTCTGAAGTACTTGGCATTTTCACATTGCTTCCGTACTGAGGCAGGTGCTGCAGGCACAGCAACAAGGTATTTGTCTGAGCAGAACTCATTTTATTATTTTAAATAGCCTTCTGTGGTCTGGGCCTCAGATTCTCGATAATTATTGTTGGATACATGAGCATGAAACATGGTCAGAATTTGGTTTGTTTTGCCAAAATGCTTTCATGACGTGGATCAAATCTTGAATGTCACTAATAAACCTAAACATGAAGCATGGTTTGACTTTTTAAACCTGAACTGAGTTTGCTTAAATTTTAAATATTTATTTCTTATGTTGGTGGGAAATACTACTTTCAATAATCTGGGATTGTATTTTCTTGGTCACTGTTCATCTACATTTGCAGGTCTTACATTTATGCATTTATCATTAAAAATGGAGATTTAATTCATCTTTAGTTCATGAATGTTTTGACAATCTCCTAGATTGTCCCTATATATTCTAAGTGTCACTAAAGACATGCCATTTCACTTCTTGAAGTGGTATAGACTATAGAGTACTGCTTATTGGTTGTATTCTTCCAAGAGCAAGCCCTTCCTTTTACAATGTTGGAAAATGGAAATCTTGTCTGAGGAAATTCTTTATCAATTTTATTTTAAGAAATTGTAGTATGAAGTGATTAAAGTCATGGATCTCTGGGCAGGGGTCTTTATCGAGTTCACCAGTTCAGCAAAATGGAGATGTTCGTTCTGTGCAAACCAGAAGAGAGTGAATCCTACCATGAGGAACTTATCAGAATTGAAGAAGACCTATTCTCTTCATTGGGATTACATTACAAGTAGGAACTCTTACCCAATTTTCATTAATTTATGATAATTTATTTTCTATTTATCTGCAATGACATTTAATATTGGGGCAGAACGTTAGATATGGCCTCAGGGGATTTAGGTGCACCCGCTTTCCGCAAATTTGATGTGGAGGCATGGATGCCTGGTTTAGGACGGTTTGGTGAGGTACCAAATCCTGTTTCCCCTCTACTTTCTTCTCCAGTGAATTATTTCTTTCTGACTTGATGAATTTTGCTTAGCTGCCATTTCTAATGTGATAATTATACGTGAAATTGAGCAAATTTGGAATATTTTACATTAGTTGGTTTTTTGTTTGTAACAGATATCAAGTGCATCAAATTGTACAGACTATCAAAGCCGCCGACTAGGAATTCGGTATCGTCCATCAGAACCAACATCAGCAAGCCCTAAAAAGGGTAAAGGCAACCTTGCACCAACAAAGTTCATCCATACATTAAATGCTACAGCATGTGCAGTTCCGCGGATGATAATATGTTTGTTGGAGAACTACCAACAAGAAGATGGTTCTGTCATTATTCCTGAGCCACTGAGGCCATTCATGGGCGGGTTGGAGCTTATACCTCCCAAGTCATCATAGGATGAATGGATTATTGTAATTTGATTTTGAGAGGAAAACCATAGTGGGAGCGGCTTTGCTTACAAGTTTTACATATCAAATAAAAATTGTGTAACCTATCATTACCGAAAAGATAGTAATTTTTTCCAACAATAATATTTATAGTTTTGTAAGTATTTCCCTGAATAATTTAGGGAAGAAAATCACCTAGCACAATGGATCACCTTAATTAGCGACCGTTTGGCAGAACTGCGAAAGTCACAACAAATTATAAACATCTTATTTATGAATAAGATAGTATTGTTTCTTGTCCAAGGTAATACTACATCAATGAATGGCTTCCTCTACTGATTAATATTTGCTGATGCTATGGTAGCCGCTTACAATTTGAGTTTGGTCACATCAATTTTTTGGACAGGATATGTGTATGCTTCATAATTGATCTGTTGGCCCAAGCAGCTTATTTTGGTGAGAGTAGTTATCAGATCAACCTGAAATGAATCAATTCCCATACTATTAGAAATAAAATAAAGCTAATATAAATATGCAATGGAGATTCAAAATATTGCTGCGATCTATTTGCACAAGACAATTTTAAAATGGTAATTTGAATTGGCATTTTTTTCCCTCAAGAAAATGCTAACCTCATAATCTGTCTGAGACACTGTTTCTCGGCTACGTTGGTATTTCTGTACCCATGGCAAAACCTCCGGATCAGTGGCCAGTAAAGCTTCAGTTGCTGATTGATCAGGACCTAGGAACGCAGACATAACGGCTAGCTGGCCAACCATACAAGAGACGATAAAATTGGATTGGTTAATATTAGTTTGCGACTTTAATAAAGAATTGAATAAGATGCTTAACGTTGTTGTACTTTGGTTAAGAGAGTTCTAAATGAATTACTACATCGTTTCAGAGGCATCAAATTCCTTAAATTGCCCTTCAACCATGACGCATCAAAGAAAACGTAGAGCTTACAGGGCCTTCTAGATAATTCAGAGAAAATTAGTTATATGAGAAACAAACTGGAAGGATTAGAAGTGGAGCTAGTTGAATGAAGAATGGGAGGCAAAGGAAGCAATAAGGTTCCTGAAAAGTTAAATCCCACACATAGATTGGAACTTGACTAATCAAAGTTATGTTATATGCCAATCTTTGTTCAATAAGACCAGGTAATTCTTGCTTATGAGACCAAGACTGGTAATTTGAAAGTAACATATAACTCATGACTTGATTGTTTCTTACACATGATTTTACCAGTGCAAGACTAATGATAGTTTAGTTGATTTCAGTAAATCCAAAAGGAAATTATTTTTTTTTTTCGAGGAATTTTTCAGTGGAAGTATAAGTCATGGCTCTTTTGATTGATCTGGGGATTTTATCAATACAAAAAAGCTAAAAGGAGCAAATGCAGTGGCAAAGAAGAACAATAAAGATACCTGGCGAGGACCAAAACCTATAGTTTTGAACTTGTCTTTCATTTCTTGAACAGTTGCTTTCTCCCACTGGGGAATTCTTCCTTCTGGATCTGGCTCTTGCGTATCCACCCGTCCAAATTGTTTATCAAACAAGCCCCACTATTTCAACAACAAGAGCCATGTTAGATTACAGGTCCAACTTAAATAAGTTGGCGGTTGTTCAGAGCACGCATTATACCATTTTTACTTCCAAGTGAGAAATACTTTGTTCTTGAATGTAAAGGTGCCTCTCTATTTTATATTTTTCTACACAAATTCAAGAATGCAGCCATTGATTCATGTTTTGAGAGTTATAACCAGCTAGATAAAAGGGATAATTGCTCAAGTATGTTACACTTGTGAACATAGATTGACTGCATACAAAGCAAAAAAACTGGAAAACTAACCTGCCCATTTGAACCGTATGCATTATATAATAAGATCCCTTTCTCTTCATTACCACCACACTTCCGGATGGCAGAAGCCAAAAATGTTGACTTGATTGCACTTTGTGCTGAATAGAATGAAGAAAACAGAGTCAGTGCTAACACCCTTCCCTTTTGACAAATCATTATGTCTTGCACATATGTTAGCCCAAGCAAGATGACAACTAAATACACCGAGGTTCAAAATTGGTGATTTTTATCATGTATAACCTGCATATTGAATAAGATCTGCATAGGAGATGGGTCCCCCTTTGGAATATGAATCAATCTCCTTCTTTGCATCCTCTAACAAATCCAGCACTGCAGAAAGCCGCTTGTTTTCCGGTCTGCTTATCTCTGAACTTCAGGCAGGAAAAATAGAGAAGAAAGTTAAGATATCAGATAATTGAAGAGAATAGTTCAAAATGCAAAAAACTGAAAATACATGAAGCAATTATTAACTTTGATATAACATAATAGTTCATAATTGTAGACAGGTTTTAGCAACACTTACAATTCCGTAACATCAAACATAATAGATGCTTCACAAAGAGACTTGGTAAGTTAATTAGATAGTAGTAAGTATGCATAAACTCCAATGTTATTCTTATAGGTAATCTTTGTGCTGATTGGCTTGCTAACTTTGGCCATTCCCTTCACATTGGTTTCCAGAGTCGGCATACGCTTCCTACGGTTTTGAAGAACATCATGGATGAAGATGCTAGAGGAGTTTGTTTTCCTATATTCTGTTTTGTTTAGTTTTTTCTAGGGCTTTTGCCCCCCCATTTTACTCAAAAAATAAAATAAAAAAAAAAACTCCAATGTTATTATAAATTAGCTGAAAAGGCAAAAAAGAGTAGAATTTCATACTTCAACTAATATTGGATATAACTCGTATGAAATTAGTGCTTCATGTACTTATACCTGAAACGTACAGATCCATTTGGTCCCCCAGATTTTGTAGCCTACAAACTTAAACAATAAGAGACCGATATATTTTTTTCTCATCAACAAAGTAAAGGATTTGAATAACATAAGATAAATTTTTAATAGGTGAGGTTTTGGCTCACACCTTATCATAAGTCACGGCATCATTCAACGCAAGAGTCAACATGGATGGAATTACTTCAGGTTTTCCCTACAAATAAAGTGGAAGTGTGACAGGAGAATATAAGGTTTAATTTCAAAATGAAGCACGATTAATTTCATAAAAATCATTAATGCATAAGTGCATAGTAATTGAGTTACCTTTAGAGCAGTGGAAAGGGTTCCCTTGACGCTTGCTGTAAAAAGGAAGCAACTTCGATTCAGCAAATATGAAATGGTTTAAGCAGGGAATTCAAGGTGAAAAAAAATAGTTCGAGGACTCACATTGAAATTCAGACCGCTGTCTGCGTTGGATCAAGTCAGCAGCATTGGCCATTTCAACATATGATCCTGAGTTTGCAATTAATCCCTAAAGTGATATCACAACTGGTAGAAATTCATCATCACATCATTCTAAATCACAGGTTTCAACAAATAATTCGTAATGCCTAAGTCAATTTTCGCTTCCAAATGTAACAAATTGCATGTTGTTTTAGAAAAAAAAATTGCACAAATACAAAACATTTACCAAGCATAGGATGGACAAATTAGCATTTTAAATTAGTTCCGTAAAGAGGAGTCAATGGAAAAGAATAAATATGAATATCCTCCTCTCGTTAAAGATAAAATGCTAAAAAAAAAAAAAAAAAAAAGAACAGATTATCTTACCAGGCCAATGGTAGTCCCAAAGCATCTCAAAACGTCTCTTCGCCGGATACCATCGTCAACGGCAGTATCATTTTCAATTTTATTGCAACGAATGGTACACTTTTCATTTTATGTCAAAAAAAAATAGCACACTGTTCATTTAAGCTTAAAAAAAAAGAATTATGCTTGCAGAGTTACAGTGGTGTGAGGTTGGTAAAATCATACTTAATTAGAGACAGAAAGAAGTGAACTTACAGGACGAGAATGGTGGATGAGAATAGGAGAAGCATTGCTGGAGAGAGGAAGCAGAGAAGGGAGAGTAGAAAGGAAAGACAGAGCCATAATTGGGAGGAGGAAGCTACTTTGATTCTGAACTTGGAAAGCAGAAAAGAGAGGAGGATAGGAGAAGAAGCTTGTGAGGGGGCCCAATGTGTTTTTTTTTTTTTTTTTGGTGTTATCCTATCACTTTGGATTTGGATATTTCTTTCAACTTTCCAACCCACCCGTTTGGATAATCAAAACGGGTAATTTGTTTTACCTGATTCATCTATCCGTTTACACACGAAACATAATCCTTTTTGTAAAACGTTTTACATGAAATTTATTTGACCAAATTTAAAGGTCAGGCAGCCCTTGGTCCAATACCATTCAATCTCCCTTGTAAGCTAGTAACCAATACAAGAGTTAGGTGTCCCAAGACTATCATGGAAACTTTGCAATAATAATTTCATATTTTATTGCATTGAATGAGGATAAATAAAATAAATACAAGGAGGAGGGAAGAATGAAAAACATTATTATAAATGAGATCAACAAGAATACAATGAAACCCTCCCCTCGCCCCAAGTAGATGACTTCTGCCAGTTTCTCCAAACACTTGCAATATTCTTTATTGATACAAGGGAAGCCTCCTGTTACTCCACCCCTTTCTTTCCTCTTCCTCATAAGCCCATCCATGTGCGTCCAATATTTTGTTGCACCAATCTAAACTCCAGATGTACAGAATCCGCATGCTATATCTGACCATGGCAAACCAGTTTGTCAAATCTTTAAGAGGACATACTGAATTGCAAATAAGTCCAGTATCCCCGCATCGCAAGGAATTTCTTTTGTTGAGGTACTTATCATACAGCATCTAGACTATCTATCCTAAACTACCGAATCGCAACAGAGGTGCTCGTGGTGGAGGCATTAAGATTTGGTGATCTCCTCTGACACAAACAATCTGGTAAAGGATTTACATAAAACGCTTCTTCAGAACGAAACCTATCCATGCCCTTTGTTCCTGATATAGGGCCTTTTCTCTTCCTTGGGGATCCTAGCCTGTGCCACAAAAATCTCATTGTCATTTTGAATGTTCAAACTGTCAAACAAACTATAAAAATGAAAATAAATATACACCCCATTAAACAAAAGAATTGAACAAGAATGAGCAAAAATCTCTCCTATCTGCCATTTAAAAACTTAACTCGCCATGCAGAGGGGGAAGGGGGACACAATTATGATGAAACAACAAGTACAAACAAACAAGGAAAAAAGTCAAAGATGAAATTTATGAATTTGGCTCCAGTCAGTCATATTCAACCAAAAGGGCTATACGCTAATAAGAATCAACTGGTGTTGACAGGATTCCAAACAACCTAATTTGGAAATAAATCATTTGTCATCCTCACTTGAACTCAAAACAATCCAAAAAGTTACTGTCAAAGATGTGCAATTTCCACAAGTTTGGTTTTAAGCAACACAATTTTCTGCCAAGAATTATTAATATACAGTCACTATGTGCTTAACTGGAGAACCAGAAGCTCACTCATGTTATGTGAAGACAGACTTGCCCCAACTCACATACCGTCTTTTGTGGATCTCAATGATCCGATTTGATAAAGCTTGACCATCTTTTAGTTTCCCTCTCTCAATTTTGTCAAACAAACGAACAAGAGCTTTCCTGGTAAACAAAAAGTTCAGAACTTGAGAAAAGAGGAAACAAATTGCCATGTCTAACTGTTCTTCGCACCTGTCTGGAGAAATTGTTTTTCTGTGTCCCAGAAAACGGCGATGACCTTCAACTGCCCTTGCCATGTTTCCAGAGTATGATGGAATAAAAACATCACTCTCAACAGACACAATATAATCAAGCGCAGCCATTTGGGATGCATGATTACTGAATGGTTCTAACTCCTCAACAGATGCCAATTTTTCCTGCAAAAAGAACACAGCATCATAATTTTAATTGGTAGTCACTGCGCATAGATGTTTACACCTTACAATGTAATGGCTGTATGCCATAGGAGACAAACTAGATAAAGAAAAAGATAACATGCAATGGCTCTGGCCCATTGCCCATCTGAAACTAAATAATATGCCAAATTCTACAGTCAATAAAGTTTGATAGCACTAAGCAAATTAATTCAGAAGAAAAGCCTTCACTTTGAAGTTGCATGTCCACGAGTGTGTACCATTTGCTGAAGAGCTCCAGCTCATCTGATCATTTCACTATGATTTGAAATTGGTTTTGTTATTATGCTAGCTTTCGCATCATAGAATCTTTCACATATTTCCATGCTCATTTTGTCATAGTTTCATCATACAATCAACTTTAAATTAAAATATAGATGAAGCCCTGACGCTGGAAATCATATAGAAAAAAGTGACAACGCATGACATGATGCATACCGAAATCATATAGAAAAAAGTGACAACGCATGACATGATGCATACCTTGCTCATTAAGATGGGATAGCGGGATCGCAGATCAGCCATATGCAAATCACCACCATATATCTCTCCTGCTGCAATATAAATCGGGGTGTTTGAGGGATAACCAAGAGCAGCAAGAAACATTGCAACCTCATTAGGAGTCAAGGGGCAATGCCCTTTAAATCTCTGCTCCTCTGAATCAATGTCCTTCACTTTCCAGTACACAGTTTCTTCTCTGCAAATAACAGATAAAGCCATGAAGCATGAATAACGAATTCATTATAACCAAGCATAGCACAAATTTTAGTACCTGATTTTCTTTAATTCATCAGCTTCAGCACTAGATAGACCATGTGTGCATCCACTAAATGCAAGCATATCCTTTTCATAGCGTAAATGCAAAGCAATATATGGACCATAAGACCTCATTCGCTCCACCAGCATCTGAAAACAAATCCAACCAAAAGTTTCACCCACAGATACCGTATACGCTGTGATATCATGATGAGGAAATAAGTATAAACTTTTTACTTTTCCCAGTGCTTCAATTTTAGGTGAGAAACGGAGGGCTTCATAACAAGCACGGCAACGTAACTTCTGAATATCCGGAGGGAGATTGTTATTTGCCAGTCGAGAGTCGGACTTGGCAGCTCGAATAACCTATAAGAAAAGTTCCAATCAGCTTATTGCATTCAGGAATGCCCTGGGAACCAGAAGGGAAAGCAATGAAGCATTTCAATTGTCATACCTGATAATCTTTCCACATGCTTGCTATCTCCCCCTGGTAGTAGTCCATACCAGACCAACTTCTAAAATGTTTAACTGTTTTGGCAGCACTAGCCATATCCTTAGGAAGTTTTTTTATGACTTTTATGTCATTGGCAAGGGCAGTGATGAAATGATCTTCATCAAAAACATCTGAAAAGTTGCTGCAAATCGTACGAAAAAAATTATGCCATCAAAACTACCAGAGGTAAATTGATGGTATAAAACTTTCAACACAACAGAAAATACCTGGAGTCTTGCCAAAATGACCTTTTATCTAGTTCTGGAACCACAAGAGTAGCATTTATTATTCGGGTAACAGCTACCATATCACAGATCTGCATTCAATAAGGACATATGCTGAAGCAGAAATAACAGAACATTATGTAGCCTCAATAAATAAAAACAATACAAATAAAAATTTAGTCAGTAAACTAAAACTTTTCTTAGTAAAAACAAAATTAAAAGAAAACTTATTGACAAAAACGCAAGACTTCAATCTTGATGGGTACAAGAATCGCAAGGAGACCAAGGCTTCTGAATGAGACTGACTGAAGAAACCTAACCCCCAGTAACAGTTTCTTGATCATACAAAGCTAGTCAACCAACGCAAGAAGTGATCAACACCTCACCATGCCAGACTCACAGTTGAAATGGTATAAGAATGCTGCATGCATTCGATGACAAAAATTTTAAATTGTATTTGCAATCAAATCAAGACTTAGGAAAGCATAAACTATAAATTAGCAAGTCCAGACTAAAGTAGCAAACTCATGGCACTACAATTAGTCAATCCAGTAGAAGAAGGTGACGCAGAGAACTGAACATCTCTAGCAGTGAACAACCCTATCAGTAAACTTTCTATACATCTCTACAAAAGTAAAGGAGAAGAAATGATATTTCAACACCACCTATACATCTGGCATGAGGAAATTGAATGCAGTAAGACAATATCATATTCAATATGACCCATGCATATTCAACAAAATCATGGGCACACACATATACTGAAAAGAAAAGATTATGGATTTGAATAAACAAAATTATTACTAAGAAATTGAATAACTTCAAAAATGAATTGATTTAATAGAAACAGTAGTGGGAAGGGATGCTAAAAGCATGTAATTTTGGGTGAGAGTGAAACAGATACTAACCCCAGCTCGCATTTGGTTGAGCCCACCATTAGTATTAACCAAAAGGTAGCCTCTTGATTCCCCCGGAACTGAAAAACAATAGAAAATTGGAGCCATTGTAACATATATGTTAAGCAGACACAAAAATAAAACTAAAGAATTGAATTGAACTTACATGAATAGTTAAAACTAGGCTCCACACAAGGACTATAATCACGATTTGGTGGAGGCTTCCATAGCCTGGCGAAATCAAACTTTCCACTTGCACCATCCAACTGTCAAGTCTAAAGGAGTGAAAACATGAAAGATACATGACTTCTTTGCATCAATACATTAATCTATATCTATGGGACTCTATCCACAGGTCTCCACAACCATACAAGGAAAAGAAAAATCATACGAGTCTAGCATTTCTTTTATTTCCTACATATCAATAGCTTGTTTAATTTTGAACAACTAACCGCTAACAGAATAAAGAAAATGCGAATCAATTAAAGGCACGACGGAAAAGGAGTGTAAAGACCTTGCGTGAAGGGAGAGGAGGCTTTGATAAATGAGGCGGAGTGAGCTCTATGCTCAAGCTTTGTTCTTGGTCAGTCTCCAATCTCGAGAATTTACTGATATCATGCTGCTACGAGAATTCGTCAGATGGGAAAATTAGAAAAGAAAAAGATTGTAAATTTAGAAATTTAACAGGAACCTAAAAATGAAAATTCCCCTGAAAAAAAAAGGACGACGAATGCAAAAAATACAGATGTAATCCTACCAGGTGGAGAAAACGGAAAAAAAAAATAAAATTAATAAAATTGTATGACAAATAGCAAAAAAATTAAACCGAATGAATTGAAAGCAAATTTTATAATAAAAATGAATTGACAAAAAAAAAATGTAACAGAAAAACTTGAAATATAAATCAATAAACAATAGCAAATGATGTATGAAAGATAATCGTTCCTTTCTTCCATTAAAAATTTATTAAAAAATCAGAGAGGAGATTTTTCTAGAAAAAAGAAAATGACATCAACAAAATCCTAAACCCGTAGCTCTGATAATAATGGCAAAAATGAAAAGTAAAGTAAAAAAACAGAAAAAATTAAAAAAATTAAAAAGCAAGAAGAAGATGGTAGAAGTATTGGAGCAAGAAGAAGAAGAGGAAACCCTAATCGAAATTCTTCATACAGAGTAATCTTTTACCTGAGTGGTAGTAGAAGGAAGCTTATAAGGATCAGGTAAATCAGGAACTTTAGAAGAAGGAAAGACTTGAACATGTACAGAAAGTAGAGCCAACATGCCTATTGCGCATATAGCGCAAGTTAGAATCTTTCTCATCGCCGCCACCGCCCTCCATCTCCGTTTCTGCATCTTCCACTTTCCGCCTCTACTCAAAGAAAAAAAAAGGGAAATCTTTAAAGAAAAATCAGTAAGTAATTACAGAATGGCAGTTAGCCATCAAAGAACATGATGATCCCGCCCGAGTGTGCAAACGTAATGTATCACTCCCCCAGTTTCTGTGATGTGGATAGAGGGCAGAAACGGGTCGGGTAATTGATTATCGAACTTGGATTTGGGTTTGTCGATGGCTTATTAGTTAGCACAAGAAGAGGAATAAATCAAGGAGAGAGAGATTGTGATGGGATTATAACCGGTGGGATTAAGGTTTTTAAAAGGAAATTAAATTTTGGGAGATGATGAGTGGGGTGGGTCCTACTGGTTGAGTTTTCCTTTCGATTTGAAAATTGCAGCTGAATCTCACTGTGTAACTGAAGGATTGATCATATATGGTAATTTTAATTCAATATTCAACCCATCAAACTTTCAATCCTAATCAAGCATCCTTAACTTGCTAGACTTTTAGATTTTTCTTAATTAAATCCTTAAACTTTATATTAAATTTTCAAACGAACATTCACTTTAGTGCACATTAGCTCCTTGATAAAATCTAAAATTTATATTATTTGTTTAATATTATTATCAGATTATTGAATGAATCTGATAATACAAAATAATTTTTATTATCTACTATTTCCATCGAAATCGCGTAGTATATAAAGATTCAGTAATATAATTGTAAAACACTATTGTATATTGCATTAAATCTCTAAACAAAATTCTTAAAAATTTTTATGAAAAAGATTTATCAAAGTTTAGAAAAATTGTATCTAAAATATAGCAAGTTTCTGGATTGTTTTTCCTTTAAATAAAAATATTTTGTGTTTTATTGTAAGTTTTTGATACTACAGAAATTTAGAATCTAAATACTAACTTTATAATTTTCGTATGTATTAATTAAAATTTTTAATATAAAACAGGCTCGCAGCTAATGATATCAAATACATATTTTACATCCAAAAGAAAAATTTTCCCTTAAGGACAAAATAATAAATTCAAATAATTAAAGAATAGGTTGATCTAATAAAAAGTAAAATAATAACATAAAAAGTCAAAGTGTCGTTTTTAAATTTAAGAAATTTAATGTGAGAAAAATTGAATAGCAGAGAGCTAATGAGTATTTCCTAATGGGGAATTTGTTCAAAACGAATAATACTATGGAAAATTATCTAACTTTCAGTAACTTTTCAGAAAAGGTTTTTTCAATTTTTAGAAAAATGACGGCTTGGTTGAAATTATTAGAATATAATCCGAAAATTTAAAATTTAATTAATATAGAGTTATTGTTTGTTTGTTACTGTAATTTTCAATTTTTCATGCTTCAATCCTATATTATTTTCTTGTAAATTGTTAGAACTGTGACATAGAAACAATTTTCCCAGTGGGATAAACTATGTAACAGGATTGCTCAATTTTCATATACCAACTTGGCTTTTTGATAAACTTAAGACAACCTACGAAGTACGAACGCTAGAATGTAGATTCCAACTAGCATTTTATTATTAACGAAGCAAAATAAATACTGTATGTTGAGAGATCTCTTTCTCAGTTTGACTTTATTCTTTGCTAGTAAAATACTAAAATTCCATCTGATATTATGAATTGTCGGTGAGTCCTCAAACAGCTGACTAATTCTAATTAACAAGACTCTCATTTTGACAAATGGTACCAAATTAACAAAACAGCTCGATTAACGGAGTGTTTACTGTACATCTCAAGATAAGTTGTAATCAGGAGACCATGCGCACACCATTTTCAATTCACACTTCAACTGGATTTTATTTTTATGATTTATTTTATAGCCTTTTTTTTTCTGTTTTTCTTTCTATTTTTTCTAAAAAAGAAAAAAAAAATACTTAATTACTGCATTTAGCTACATTCTTATATACAAATCAAAATTAATCTATTTTAGTTTTGAGTTTGAAGAATTATTACAATAATTGCTGGCAACTAAAGAGATAAATTGTAATTTCTACCTAAATCGATGCAATCATAATTGATATAATCACAGCTTAATAATGTACTTGTATTTTCTGTGGAAAATATTAACAAAAAGGAATGTTTATAACAGCATAGTGTGTGTGTGTGTGTGAAGAGAGAAATAGAAGATAAAGGCACGTGAAGAGAGAGTGAGGAATGCCAGGGTGAGGGTTGCGAAAGAGGGAATGCTGTTAAGATCAGTCCAGCCGTATGATTCAAGTTAATTAATGTGGATGGTTTGTACTGTACGTGACTTGCATAAGTACGGCCTTGTTTTTAACTAAATTGGGTGTGAATTAATGTGGTAAAAATAGAGACCAAAAGACAAAAGATATCTCCGTCACATTCTGAAATCTGAAAATATACAATCAGTTTAATTGATGTGATGAATAGGACAATAATTATAAGCTTCCAAGTTGGAATTATTTGATGAGGTCTCGTGACGACTGACGCACACCTTTCTTTTCTTTTTGGTTACTTTTTTCCATGTTTCTTGCTTGCTCTATAGTTTTGCCAACAGGAATCACAATACCAATGTGCACCAAAATAACAAAAATGAAAAAGACATCCAAAATCAATTTTTAAGTTTAATTTTTTTATATATATAAAGTCGAAATCAATTGAAAATAATATAATTTTGATGTATAGTATATCCCATAAAAAAAAAATATGACTTTGTCTACATTTCTTCTTAGGATTCCTTTGGTCTGTTTCGTCTGAATTTGGAAGACTATTATTTAATATTTAAACACCTAATTGTATTTCCGGCGGGTTTTTCAATTCTTGCAAGGATTAGAGAAGGGGGGAGTTTTCATTTGGATTACCTAATTTTAGCTTTCTTGCAATTAAGTAATACGAGATGATTTATAAAAAATAAAATTAAAAATTGTAGCTTTTCTTTTTGAAATAAATAAATAAGCCAAGTGCAATTAATGTCATCCTTTATAAGATCGCTTAATACTTAAAAAGAAAAATATCATTATATTTTACTTTAAGTCCATAATAGGTTTGAATTCCCTAATTTCTTAAATAATAATAATAATAATAATAATAATAAAGTTTTGAAGTACCTAAAAATTTCACTAAATGCCTTCTGTGGTTTCTGGCTTTCATGAATGCCTACTTTTGACGTGTTTGGAAGGTAAGGTATCGCATCCACTGGAAGCCACGTGGCCTTTATAATTTATAAATATATTAAGCCAATTATTAATTATGAATTTATAATAATAATGAAGATGAAGGGGGACCCTTGTACTCAAGACCAAGGCTCTTGTTCTTGTCGTAAGGGAAAACAAAGAAGGAACAATGTCACATGTAGATTGCAAGCTAAGCCAAGGCCAATCACAATTAATCTTTGAGCGTTATGCATCAAATCAAAATTTTTAATTAATTATGTTTGCATAATTATAAATTAAATTAAAAAATACTCCACGTAATTTAGGGCAACCTCCGATACCTTTAACAGCATTATCATATAGTGTTTGAAGATTCTATGTTTTATATATATTACAGTTCAATTTCAGCAAAATAACAGCTTAAGCAATGCCACAACGAATGCATTAATCGGTGAAGCTATAGGTTGGCGCAATGGAACTTAATTTCTATTTTTCTATATTATATGCATTGTTGGAATTGTTGATATTGACGTTGATTTAAGGGGTCAACCATACCATCATTTTTTTCTTCAGTTGAAGATCAACTTGGGTATTAATCAAGCATGGAAAGACTTTAGAGATTTTATTTTGATCAAGTCCGCCTGAAAACCAAGGAGAAGTTAAGGGTCAACTCTATAGCATTCATATCACTATCAACTCCCAATATATGATGTTGTGCACGTTGCACTTGTCTTCTTCATTCGTAATTAGTTCATTTTATCAACTTTATAATTATTATTCGTATTACACGACTCTTTCTGTTTGAAGGTTCTCAAACGCATTCAAAATTGTTAATACACATTTTTTTAATATATAATTATCAATTTAAACACAAAATGAGTTGAGTGACAAATTTTACATACAATTATTGGATTTATACTAAAATAATAAACCGATAATAATAAAAAATTTTGCAACACGAAAATAACTTAACTTTAAAAAATTATTTTTAAAAGTCATTATATTCAAAATATATCACGATGTTAAACTGACATATGATGATTTTATTGATATGACACATTATATTGACACTTGATATGTATCTTACATAATTAATGACATATCTACCTATATATAAGCTGTTACGCTAAGTTATGTATTCTACATAATTAGTGACATATCTATTTATGTATAAACTGTTACGAGAAGTTATGGTTGTATAGAACATAACTTAGTAACATGTCTACTTATGTATAAACTGTTATGTTAAGTTATGCTTGTATATAGCGGCAATTCCGACTTCTGGTATTTTTTATAGTTGATTCAGGCCATAATAATTTTTGAAAATAATTTTATAAAGTTAAAATTTTTTATTAATTGTGGTATATTATTTTGATATAAATTCGATGACAGTAATTAACTCCAAATTGAGACAATTACAGAGTTTTATAATTTTTTTAAAGTTAAAATAATAGTAAATATTTATTAAATTAATAAATCAATTCATTAATTTATTTATAATGAGAAAGCAAAGAGTGGGCATAGTTCTAAGTTGGGCCATGGTTTGAGAATTTTCATCAACTGCAGCACGCGCAAGCAATTTTATGTTTGGGGAGAGAGGGTTTGCTTGTGGAAGATGACACGTCTCCCAAGTGCATAGAGTGTCCGTTGACTTAGTTTGGTTTTCGTTTGATTTTCTAGAATTGTTTTGTGAATCAAAATTAATATAAATCAAAGTATAACATATGGCTTTTATATATATATAGATGATCGCTATTAATATCCTTATTATAGATTATTATCCATATTAATTCGGATCAATTATGGATCCGTCTAACATTTTTTTTGGGTAGTAGCCGTCAGTAAGGGTGAGCAAATTTCGGTTTAAACCGAAAAACCGAACCAAACCGACCGAAATTTTTAATTCGGTTTGGTTATTCGGTTCGGTTTCGGTTTTCAAAATAATATAATTTCGGTTCGGTTCGGTTTTGAAAGTTAAAAACCGATAAAAAAACCGAACCGACCGAACTTTTGATTATATATATATTTTTTTCATTTTTTACTAAAATAAACAATATTTTTGTATTTTTTTAATTTAATATAAGTGGATTTAACTCAAATTAAACATATATATATTTTTTAATTTGAATTTTTTAATTTTAATTTTATAATTTGTAATTTTTTATAATTTTTAGAGAATTATTTTAATTATAATTTTAAAATTTCGGTTTTTCGGTTAACCGAACCAAACCGACCGAAAATATCGGTTCGGTTTGAATTCGGTTATTGTATTATATCGGTTCGGTTCGGTTCGTCCAAATATTAAATTTCGGTTTTCGGTTATTTCGGTTATTGAACCGAACCGACCGATGCACAGGGCTAGCCGTCAGTGGAATGCATAGCTTCTTTGCAATTAGTGGGAATTAAATTGACCCATTAAGCATAGTTATAATTATTGCAAAGACGGCCATACCTCATTACATCATAACCTCAAATCTAAACTCACCTAACTCTAAACACTAATAAATAAAATAATAAATAATGGAGCAATGATTGGGTATATTGATACTAACTTTATGTATCAATGTACACTGCTTGTTTAAAAATAAAAAAAAAAAATATTCTTTTTTAATATAACAGTATACATTGATGCATATAATTAGCACAACGCACTGTATTAATATTCTAATTGTATTAAAAACAACAGATGTGACATGGCTTATGGAATATCAATTCATGTTTTGGAATGGAAATGGAGGTAGGTTAATTTCGTTTTCAATATGAACTCAACCTGTACATTTCTAATTGGCTTTTGGTTTAGTAGAATTTGAATGGGAAAGACCAAAAGCTACTGGGCCAATCCCATTTATGACATTGATGTAATGCTGCCTTAACTCTTAACAAAGCAACTCTGTACATTATTAGCTAATTAAATAGACATTTGTTTTATCTAACTCTTACTACAATTAATTTCTTATACGTAATTATTACTCCACCATTTCATTATATGTGACTCTTTTATTATTTTTATTAGGACTAAAGAGCTATTAATCAGCCTTAAATTTAATATAAAATTGAATGATCATAACTAAAATTTAAGATAAACTTAAATCTAACTAGTTTTATACAAGTCAATTTTCATTTAAAAAAAATTTAAATTGTATTAAAAGTCTAAAAACGTCAAATAAATGAAATTTGAATTTTATTTAAGTAATGGAATGGAAAGAGTAATTATAAAGCTTGTGATTTTCTTGAAATTAACAGATAATTGGTTGCATTGAGCTGCCAAGTTTCTTTCAATTATAGTTTTAGAAAATAATTTAACTTTTGTTTTATTTGTTTGTTTAATTTTTTATGTTGACACTGATGAAATTGGATACATTATTGGCATTCTCTCCCATTTCAAAATTTCCATAATTCTATAGGAATTATTTGAAAAATAAAAAATGAAAGAGGCCTATGTAAAGCCCATCTAACAAGAATTAATCAATTGAAATTCTAATTAAGCCCATAGTAAAAGATTGACAAAAGCAGAATTAAGCTCGGCCCAACTTTTCTTTTCTGTACAAAGAAAGAAAGAAAGAAGAGATTGATGTTCTTTTGCATCCATGATAGAAATCATTTTTCAAAGTTCTATGAATCTTTTGATTAAGATTTCAAATCTCGATCAAAATTTAAATAGACAACAATAATATTGTGTATGTCTGTTCTGTTTTATTCCATGTTTCATTAATTAATTTTAACCAAACATGGCGTAATAAGGATTATGGTGAGTAGTAGTTCAATGATCAACGAAAAGTAGAACTCCATACAAACATTTTCTTATTATATTACACCAAAAATTGTCTTTTACGATACTTCATGAGATGGAATAACAATTATATGGATGCACATCAAATGTTATAACAATACAATACACATATGCCAAAACCATCTCTTTTATTATTATTATTATTATTATTATTATTATTAATTACCAGCTTCGTGAATCACACTATACATCATTTATATTAGTTATGTCTGGTTAGGTGATATGTAACTTATGTACAATCTTCATATTCATTGAATTCAAGAATTCATGCTACATACAAACCCTTTACTTTTATGGAAGGAAGTGCTATAAAATATAATATAAATCAATCATCCCATTTTTTTTATAATTTTTTTATTTAATTTCTTAATTTTAGATAAGATTGCAGATTAATTTTGTTTTATATTTTAATTAAGTGTGAGAAAACCGAAAAAAAAAATCTTGAATTCAAGTTTTGCCTTTTCGCTATTTTATATGGACTTTAATTGATCTAATTTTTTTTTGTGGGGTCATCACTTTAATTCTAACTTGTAAGAAGGGTTATTTGTATTTGATATTGCAACTATGACTGTATCAAAAGTTTGATTCAGTACAAGGGACGTTACTTGGAAAGCTACAATAGGCGTAAAAAGAATATAAGTTGATTAGTTGTTCTTGAAGAAGACTAGTAAGAGTTAGAACATGTACATGTGTACTAATGATGGATGATATAGTCCCAATTAACTTAATTATGTTTTTTCCTTATCTTATTACAATTATTTTTTAATCAAGATTTTTATATGAAGAATTTGAATAGTTGTGAGTGCGTTTTTCAAATTTATTGTGCCAGCTTAACAGTTTTGAACTTTTTAGCCCTCAGGAAGCTGCCTGGAAGCTTGGAACCAAGTTTAATTAGCAGTTGTCACATTTATACATTTTCTTAAATTAAGAAATATTGAACCCAGTTGAAATTTCAATCTCATGAAATTTCTAGGAATGGAGAATCCGATCATATCCATACCTCTAAATATGTGACAGCCTAAATGACAGCATGTTTTCGTGCTGTTATATATGCAACTTTTGTCTTTATCACTACACAAAGACAAAATTAAACTACTACCCTCAGAATTAATTCTATTCTACCAACAACGAAACTGAAAGATCCGATTAACTATAATTTTTAGGTAATCCTCCCTCAAGAAATAAAATACTCATTAATTATTCTGATATTTTATTTATTTGCTCTTATAAAATAGGGAGTAATTAAGATGTAAATTGGTTACAAATATAAGCAATATATTATACTTTTACTTTGAAAATTGAATAAGTAATTGGAATAAAATGTCTAATATGCTACTTTTTGTAAGTGGACACTTAACCGTGAATGAATTTTTCTTAACGAGTTTTTGTTTTCCTCCAGATATGTAATATAATTCCGAATAATGTACAGAAGAGGAGGAAAAAATAAAGAAAAGAAAAAACATATTTCTGCTTTTACATATAATATTTTTCTTCACATTTCTTAATTTTTCTTTCTGTATTAAGATTCTAACCTAAAAAAAATGGAAAAGAAAAATTAATCAAGAAACTAGATGATAATATGCTAAAATAAAATAACCCTAGCTAGTAATGTTCATCATCCTTTCTCTGGTGGTTCTAGAGTGAACTAAACCCTCTTGTATTTTCTTATTTCTTGGACGGAGAAGCTTGGACAAAAACCCATCTTTCTTCTTATCATCAATCTTCTCTTTACTGCCCCTGTTTCTTGAAATAAAAACCAAAGATCTACTCTTGGTAAGCACATTCTTGCCACTTAACAAGAAAGATAAAGATCCTTTCCCATTGTTGTTATATCGAAACCGGTGCACTGGAGACGAACAAGAAGAACAAGAAGAAGATGAAGAATAAGAAGAAACTGAAGAAGAAGAAGGAAAAGAACCATCCATTGTAGCAGAAGAAGAAGCACGTGAGGTAGTAGTAGAAAGCTGAGAAAGCTTTTCATTCAAACAAATGGAGCAAACGCCAGGCGATTGCTGGTGCTTAGGGTGTTTTTTGCACCTACCGTCAGGCTTGGAACGAGCCATAGCTTCTTTTGAAGGTCTCTTTAGGTAGCCCATTTTGGCAATTAGGCAATGTTTTTGGTATTCATGTGTTTATATAGATATATAAAGGGGTTTTCCATGATAGTTCATGGGAGGTTTCTTTGGGATTTCTTTTAAGAAAAAAAAAATAAATAGCTTTTGACGGTTTGGGTGTGAGGAAGAATTTGACAAGTTGGCTGTTGAGACTAAGTGAATGGTCAAGATGAGAGGTGGTTTGTGGGATCCAGTGAGTCGGTGGCTGTGATTTCTTGGCGTGAATGAAGTGGTGTAGCATGGAAAATATTAAATCTGTAGGGGCGGCGTTTAAAATCATCTTTGCTCTTGCAATTAAAGGGGGAAATTAAAAGGACAATAAAAGATGAGAAAAAAACCAAATCAGAGTGTGGAAACGGCGCCGTGTTTTAGGAAATAAGGACTTGTTTATATTTATTGTAAAAAGAACTTCCCTGGAAGCACGCCTGAAAAACACTTTCTGTGCAAATGAATGCCACGACCAATAAACTTATGCCACGTTTCCCTATTTGCCAGTAATTTTCTCCTTTTGTTTTCTTGCCGGGTCAACGTGCATTAAAATTAGATCCATTTTTTTAATTGATTTGACTTCAGTTTTCATTTTTGATATTTTTGATATTTTTGGTACCAGAGTAATTGTTAATCAACAATTAACGGTTATATTTTATTTTTATATCTTAATTTTTTTTATTTAAAACTTATATAGAATAATACTTTAAACTATATTTAAATTAATTTATTTTTTAATTATACAGAGTAATATTTATATAAAATAATCGATTAATTTTTATATATATTATTTTTTATTATATATATTGATGTATATATTTTACTTGATAACGCTTAATTACATTTTCTTATATTTCAGAGTTTATGTTTTAATAATTAATTTTTTTAAAATTTTTCTTTGATTTAAGATTAATTATGTTAATTTTCAACAAATATCAAATTCATTTTATAATATTAGTTATTAATTTGTTGAATATGAGTTTTGACTAGTATATTATGTTTGTTTTGTAATTTTGATTTTGAATTACTCTGTATATTTAAAATTAAATTGAACTTTACTTAATTTTTTTAATACTTGTATATTATAAATTTAGTAGTTAATCGAAAAATATTGATTAACTAAACCAAAAAAAATGAAACCAATGCACGTTAATGATTTTGAAAAATCAAATGTTTATGGACTGGTTAATTTTTTTGCTATTGAACTGGTTAACTGACCAATACTCACTTCTAATTAAAATCTTTATCATTTAAACCAATTTTATAAAATAAATTTCTATCAAAAAAAATTAAAAAATAAGTTAATGATAAACTTTTTTTATATGTCCAAAATAAAAATAAAAAATAAAAATTGAATAATGACTCCATAAGTAAAGTCGGGAACAATCAAAGCAACCATTTTGTTTTCTTTTATTATGCTATCATATTTAACATGTATACATTTTTCATGCATATCATAAGTTTATTTTTATAGAATTTTTTATTATTTGATTAAACCATTTAGTCAAGGTGGATCCACCCATTAAAATGTTTTTGATTGAATTATCATTTTCTTCAATACAAATTTCTTTATCATGTAGCAAATAAATTTTAATATTATATATAGTACGGAAATTTTGGTAGCAAATGTCCTAAATTTATTATCTTAATTCATTTCTTACTGCTTTCAGTTAAAAAAAAAAAAAAAAAAATCTTACTGCTTGCTATCAAGCCATCTTCCATGTCATGTAAAGAAAATTACTCGGCCATGAATTCTTTGCTCTAAATCCTGTATTTAATATTGAATTCTTAATTCCATAAATATGTTTTTTTTCCGCTTCTAGTGAGTGGGGATGCAACTTTAGGGACCAGCAGCTCCTTTGTCACAGTTCCTTGGCAGACAAACCATACCCAAGAATGAATAAAATAGTTCAGTTTAAGATATAAATATTAAAAAAATAAAAATAGAAGGAGAGGTCTTAGCAGAAAGCCAGAAACAATTAGGATGTGTCTACTGATCTTGGACAGGCTTTTTATTGCAACGCGGCTTCACCCAGCTTGGACTTAGCTAACGATTTTATATATATATATATATTATTTGAAATTCACTTATCCAATTAATTTAAATTGACATTAGACAAATCTATAAAGGAGTGCAAAAACACTTACACCTCTTAATCATGATTTTTTTTTATCATTTTATTTCATCCCTAAAGGCTAGCTAAGCATTCTTATATATTTTGTCAATCTAGTTAAGCTTACGGGGGCTTGCTCACCTAAATGTTATGTTCTAATTGTCCGCAGCTTCTAAGGCAACATAACATTCCCCTGTTTCATTGTTTGTCGAAATAGGCTAAGATTATAATGTTTCTCTAGCTATCAACCTGTGCAAAACTGTGTCTTTAATCTCGTGATAACAACTGAGTTACTAAAACTAACATTAGATTTTGATGTTATTTATTGCAAATTATTATTATTATTTGGTCTAAGGAACTCAAACTTTGGAAAGTGCGCATCACAGATCAAGATGAGCAGAAAAACAATATCGTGCCAGAAGGATTAAGATTACATCCAGCTATGCACTGTGTTTCTTTTTCAATTGTAATACTGGCTATTATTCGCTCAAGAAAATAGATCTGGCTTGTATTAAAGTTATCATTGTCGGTACGATATAGTACAGTTCAGTGACAGTCCCATAGTAGTATATTCCCCCATTACTACATTACTTAATCCCTAATAGTATACGGTTGATCACCTAATTATAAAAGAATAAAGAACAGAAGGAACGCAAACGAGAGAAATTTTGACCGTGTGAAGAAAAAAGAAAATGAAACATAAAAAGGCTATTTTCCCACCTTATATTTGGAACGAACCAACATCTTTAACATCTAATAGGAAAAACAAAATTTTAGTGATGTTCACAAAAATTTATGTTTGATTTGGAGTGTTCATTGCACAAGCTGATTGTCAATACGGACCCTTGAATTTTTTTTTTTAAAAAAAAAACTTTATTTTTCATCCAATAGATCATACGGACTATCTACGCTAGAGTATACTATACTCAGGAGCAATATTCTTTTTACAATTTTATTTCCTCTTATTTTATATCATTTTCTCAAGGACAAAAGTATAAATTTTATGAAAGAAAACTAAAATTATATCTATAATATTTCCCTTTGTGCTAATATTACATTCCATATTTCAAAATTCAGTAAAATCTAACTTTCCCACTTAAAACAAATAGAAACATAGCACACCATACTGTGACACAAGAGAAATAAATTTCTTTCTATTTTAAGACTGAAATATTAAAAGTACAATTGCAATTTTTGTCTCAATTAGAGAAAAGTGCAACCTCTGAATTATTTTCTCCCTAAATTGTAGTTCCTTCCATTTTCCACCATGTACAGCGGTTAAAGCAAATAGTTTGGAAGAAAATAAATGATCATAAATCCATCCAGATTCTCTGATAGCTGTGTAACGAACCATAATAATATACCACCTACGTCTCACTAGGACATCGTTGATTTTGAACAAGGGGGAAAAAGCTACCATCTGTTTTCAATATCCCACATTACTTAAAGATTCTGGAAATTATTAATGCCATACATGTACTTTAAATAATCATGGTTAGAGAAGCAAGCACTAAACTCAATAGTTTAAGAAGCCGTGAAACAGAGAACACCAAATTCACTTTGGCTTGTTAGAGAAGGAAGCACTAAACTCAATAGTTTAACAAGCCGTGAAACAGAGAACACCAAATTCACTTTGGCTTCCTTCATATTAGCACTTCAAATGACACTGTCAAATGTCTAGCTTGAGTTTAGATCAAAACACCGGCTTCTTGACAATGTAGCAAGTGATCAGATACATGTTTTTTACTCTGTTGATTTGGCTGCTTCAGAGGCTTCAGTTGTTTTAACTTCTATTGGACATTGGGACACATAAGCCTTGAGCTGAAACCAAGAGAAAATCTCTATCAGCTGAACATGCAAACAGCTTATCCTCAAAATTTCCACAGAGCACTAACTTAACAGAGGAGATTGCATTGAGGAGGAAATTTACAACTGTTGATGTTCCCTTTGTCTTCAATTATCTTTTTCAGAGAGAATTTTATTGAGTGGGAATAACAGTGAACTAAGACCTAGAACATGGAATGGAAGCCTTCTGCTCATGGAAGAAAAGCTTCAAGATACTCCAAAAATCTATTCGCATGATAAAGTCTCTTGTAGCTATGCATATGTTCTCACAGAAACAGAAAACGGAATCGGCTGAGAAAGCTTACCTTGAAGCCAGTCAAATCTGGGACTACATAGTTTGGCAATTTCTCAGGCACAATAACATAACCACCTGCAACAAGCTATTTTTTGTTAGAGATTACAAGATTATGCAGGAGTGGCTTTTGCTAAGCAACAAAGTAAGCAGTAGCCTGTAGTGGCCATTTAATACAAATTTAAACTCCACCTACTCAGAAACCACGTGCTCTTAAGTTTCCATAATTCTTAATTCAGACTTGCTAGGGGAGGGGTTAATTTCAACCGGTCATTAGACTTATACCAAAATAATGGACAAGTGATAATAAAAACTTTGTAACCGCAAAATACCTCAACTCCATGATTTTAGCCTCAGAAGTCATTCTAGTCAAATTTCATATCTAACCTACGGGAAATCCTTATTGGCACAACATATTAGCAGGAGCTGTCCTAGTAAGTGACACGTCAGTAAATGCATCAGCATGCCATGTAGGATAAGTGCCACATAAGCATGCCATATCAGCAAATATGCTGAAAGAAATGGCGTGTGGCATGCTTACACGGCATATATCTGGCATGGCAACATGATGTGTTATCCCCTAACATTATCATGCTGAGTTAGAGTGCCAAGTCTGATTTCCAGTACGGTTAACGGTGCCATAATGACTTTTCAAGCTAAAATTTCAAAGTTAAGGCAATTTTTTTTTTTTTTTTTTTTGTTACTTGAACATGAGGTGCCCTATCTGTGCAACGTGTAGGTATAACTCATAAATTGGTGATTCAAGTAGTATCCTGAATAAAGCTTAAGTCAACTATTTGACACAGCTACAAGCTCCTGTTCTTATTTTATTTTATCTCTTTAAGAAAGATTTTATTAAGGTCACAACCCTCACATAAATTTCTAAGTATAAAGCTCTTATTATTAATTTTCTTCTATTCATGTCAAGCTATTGCTTCTACTGAGGTCGCAATACATCAGAAACGCAAACTAATTTCTTATAAACTATGTATTTCGAAAGCCTTAAAATTATTATGAGACTAATCTAGCTTCTACAAAGACTAGGCAAAGGTGAAAAAAAAAAAACAGAATCTGTAGCCCAAAAATTGAGTATGATAGCAAATTAATTCAAAGAAATGGAAAAAGAATAAAAGATAGAACCTTTGCGAGTGTGAAATCCGGTAGGCTTGCAATTCTTTCCCTTGTAGTAATCGCGAGGAGCGCGCTTTGACGAGAGAATATCCAACGACGAAGTTCGCTTCCGCCGCATCGCTCTTCCAATTCCCAGTATGAGCCCTAACGGCATTTTCCAGCTATCGAACTAAGCTGCACTCCTAAATAATAAATTCAATGGCGAGATCATATCAATCTCTGATTATTACTATCGCATCCAAAGAGAATCAAAGAATTGGGAGAGAAAACAACACTTACTGGGCTGCAGAGATTGGCACCACCTCCCAGCAGACTGAATCCCAGAGGGTTTACACTACGTTTGGATCAAGATAAGTAGGGTAAGGTAAATGTAAATGGGTTGTTTGGGAGGAAGGTTGGGGGCTTAACAAGGTTTTGAAGGGTGTCAGGGTTAGGGAGGGGTTCACTTTTCTGCAGAGTTTTTAAAACCCGATGTGGGTGTAATGAGGGGTAAGAAATTTATTTCCCAATTTTACCCTCTTCTACTCACTTATATTACTATAATAGCTGCACTTATTTAACAAATTTTGCTAAAAAATATTCTGTTATTATTATTATGATTGATATAATCATAAGCTAAAAATTTATTAAAAAATAATTATGATAAATTTATGTGTTTTATATATAATGTCATAAAAGGATATTGTAGTAATTTAACAATTTAACTTTGCATTTTAATGCCTTATTACCCACCTCCCAAACCCAACAAAAATAAATAATATGCCTTGCCCTACTTTACCTTACTCTACCCGACTTTATTAATCTCCCTTACACCCCATCCAAACAAAGCCTTATGGGTTTCCTCCAACTTTGCTTCCATTATAGAAAGGGCCTGGCTCTAAAACTGTAAGTTGGGCTCAATACTGGGCCAATAGATGGGCTGTATTGAAAATTCTTCAAACATTGTTTTTGAATTTTAGATTTCCTTTTATTTATTCCGATTCTTAATCTCCACAAAGTTTATTAAGTGTACTGTGTTCAGCACTTAATTAAAGATGCCTGAGTTCAATTCATTCTTTCAAATTGTTGATCTATGTATACCCCTTTCTTAAAAGAAAGAAAAAAAGAAAAACTTAATACAAATGCATGAAAACTTGGGGTCTCATAAATAAAATCATGGACTGATGCAGTGAAGTATAAAATCCTAAATTTATAAATTAGAGTTGCCCATGGAAAGAAATTAAAGGGGTGTAATAATGTAAAATGCCAAACAAAATGATGAGATGTTTGAATAATGGAATGCAGGGTCAGCATCAGCCTCTCCATAACTTCCAACTTCTATTCAATTCTGAAATGCTGGTGTCATTTTCTTTCAGCTTTTCCAATCCCTAAACTAGAGCAATAAATAGACAAGAAGCTTATCCCTTCCTTGCCCCATGGAACAAGTTAGAAAGCAGTGTCCTTTTTAGCAGTTTTAATTGCTAATTTATAGGTGGGGACGTACAACTTAACCAACCGGCAATTTTTAATTGGTCTGGAAAACTGAAAGCAGTCCTGTGAATATAGGTTTTGGTCCTAGGAAACTTGTAAATTGAAAATGGCATCTTTATCCTCCTATGCAGGCTACCCATGGAATCCTCTGCGGAGACAAAATCCTTTTATATTAGTTAAGCTGCTCATTTGTGCCTTCAATCGTTCGGCTTAATATGATTAATTAATTAACACCTCCAAATATATATTTGCTGGAAATGAACGATGACCCATTCAGCCCTTTTGTCAAGGGCTTCGGTTCACGAAATCTTGTCTTCTGACATTTTGGACGTTCTCTCTCTTTGCTTGTGGTTATGCACTCTCGCATTCAACTAAATTATCATTTTTTTAATTGTTAAATTTAAAATAATATTTTTTTATTTTATCTTTTATATAATATAAAAAAATATTTAATAACTTAATTTTTTATATACTTTATTATAATAATTTAAATTAAAAAAATATTTTATTCTATTCAATATAATTATTTCATAAAAAATTAATAAAATTAATTACTATCTAAATATTGATTATGTGCGTAAAACGTGACATGAATATAATATTATACTGTGCATCGATGTATTTGGCGACCATATCTTCTCCTAAAACTATGAGAGATTAAAAAAACAGGGGGTACGTGCAGGGGTGTTGAAAAAAAGGCTAGAAATGAGGTACAGGGTAGAGAAATAGGGGAAATGGTGGGTTTCTGCTTTATAGGGATTGGCATAGAAACGTCATGGCAATCTAGCTAGCTAGATTCCCATTCAGCATTAACAGTCAAACATGGGTGACACTGCGGGTCCCTTTTCCTGACATGAAAATGACTTGGAGGAGCCTCTAGTCATAGCAGCTTTTTGGTCTGTCTCTTTCCCACTCTTAATTTAAAAAAATAAAATAAAATTGGAAAATGACTTCTTTCCTCTCTATCTCCACTCGTTCAGGACCTTAGCTGAATATTGATTACAATACTTTAATCACACGCTTCCGTCAATGTTGCTTCCTGGACTATTAATTTTTACAATTGTGAATTTGGTGATTTCAGAAGAAAGTCGAAGTTCATGCTGTGAAACATTGTCACGGTGAAAGAATCTGGGATAGGGTTAGGTGGGGAAGAGTCTATGTCCTAATGTCTTTTGGAATCGAGGCTAAGGCTATGCAAACTATAGAGTGGTACCCAAAATTTAATTTAAACAAATGTAAAAAGCTTCAAGCAGTGTTCGCAGTCTTGCAAATTGATTATTGTTAGCTACAGGTCATGATCAACCCTTCACCAACCACATGGTCTGACAGATACTCATCACAATACCCATACAAATGCAAAATTTTAAAAGATAAAGGTTCACATTTTAATACTATGGATGTTTCACCCTTTTACTTGCTTCCAAACAATCTTAGTTTTCTGACAAAATGCCTTTGTAATCTTTACAAACATTTCTCCCCTCCTACCAAAACAACATTATTCCTTCATCGAGGTGAGATACATCGGTACAAGTATTTTTTTTTGCTTAATTAGAGTTTTTTAATCGAGTGTTAATTATTACTCTTTTTATTTTATTTTATTTATATGATATTTTTAAATTTTTAATTTAATTTAATTGGATCAAGAACCCTAACTTTGTGCTGTTCCTTAAATTTCGAACAAAAATTCCCATTATAAAGTTTCAAAACGTACTCAAAATTAAGAATATAAACTATCAAAAATTATTAATCAGTCAAAAACATAAAATATTTTGAGTTCAATTCCTTACAGCGGAATCTTTGTAATTAGAAATTAAGTATACAGCCAGCTCACGAAATTGAAAACTCATCTCTATTAACATATTGAGTTAAACTATATTATTTATTCGGCGTTATGATTTTTTACAACAAAGTTGCAAAAGGATAGCAAAAATTGAAGTCCTAAATTTACCATATCATTAAACCAAATATATTTTATTTGCTAAGCCTAATGAAGATTTACTGATCAAGAAAGTGCCAGTGGAGCGTAGGAGCTTGATCGACAGAGAAGAAATTGCAGGATTCCTCTGAATTAAACAAACTTTGGTCTTCTAGTTTCACAAGCTGGGGTTGATATACTTGGTACCCATTTCCCAAGATTGTTCTCGAGTCAGATAACTGAATCCAATTCATGAATGAATGCGATGATAAACCATTCCCATTTGAATGTGATGATAAACCATTCCCATCTTCTGTGTTCGTTCTATTTGAATTGTTGTTGTCACTTAAGTCATGGCTCTGGCTCTGCACTGAAACATTGTTCTCTGATTCTGAAACAGGGCTCTCTTCTTTAACAGACTCACTGCTCTCTTCATTTTCTTCCTTCAGCTTAGCTTTCAATTCTTTTAGCTGCAAACCAAATTCAACTTAAGGAATTCTGATCAAACTTTTATAACTAAAATGCTATGTGAAATTTCATTTGGTAAATTTACCTGCAGGGTTAAAGATTCATTCTCTTGCTCGAGATTATTGTAATCAAGTTTTAAAGCTTCATAATTGGCCTTCAGCACGCCGTAATCTTTCTCCAATTGCTTGGTTTTCCACCGTGCCCGGCGGTTTTGGAACCAAATGGCTACTTGTCGAGGTTGCAGATTTAATTCTTCAGCTAATCTTAGCTTTCTCTCTGGTTCAAGCTTATTTTCCACTTCAAAATTCTTCTCCAAGGCCTTAACTTGATCCACAGTTAATCTTCGTTTCTTCTCAGAAGTAGGGTGTGGTAATTCAGTGTAGTCTTCTTCCTCTAAACTATCTAACATTGCTTGAAACTCTCTACTGTATCCTTGACTCAGTTTCTGAGCTTTCTCCTCTGAATTAACAAAACAAAAATGTTTAATAAGTTAATGATCAAAACTTGAAAATATAATTAAAAAGGGAATGAATATATTTAATTTGTTTACCTTTGGAAGAGGATAAAGAGACTAAAGCAGGAAACGAATCAGAAGAACTGAACCTCTTCATAATTGAAACTTGAAATCAAGGAAGGACATAAGCAGAGAAAATTGTGCAAGCAGTACAGTACAGTATAAAGTATGAGGAAAACAGACAAAAGCCAAGAAAGAGGAACACTAATTAAAAGCTTTTTGTAAAGCTAATGATTGTCTAATCATGTAAGTATATTAGAGAGAGAGAGAAGTTAGAGAAATCCCAGACAGTGGATCTACTTCACCATTCGCAGTTATATACTGTTGTGAGCTGTGAAGGCGATTGAGACAAATTACTTTCTATTATTTTTAATTTTAATAATTTCTCTAATCATTATTTGTAATTTATTTAGTGAGGTCACATCATTTCCAATCTTCTACTTTCTACCACATGCTTTTATTTTCTTTTCAGAATTTTTTTTTACAATTACATTTTATTTTTAATTTAAAAAAAAAAGACCTTTTATCAAATAAACTCCAAAGTTTTACGGTCATTTCGGGCATTTCATCTCATTTTCTTTCACAGGATTTATTTTATATTATAGAATATATTGCAATGCGAGATATTTTTGTTATTTAGAATAGGGAGGTATCTATCAATCAATAACAGTAACGGATATCTGCAACAAAGTTTCCATGTTTTGGTAGCAGCCCTTTTAGCAAAGTAAATTTGTGAAAACTACTCAAGGACCCGGTCAATCCGAAAAAAATTCGAAATCGAATCGATAGATTATTTAATCGATTGTAATGAACTGGTTAATAATTAGTGTTTTAAAAAATTGATATTAATGGACTGGTTAATAATTTTTGACTCATGTGACCGGTTAACCGAACCGAAACCGAATTTTTAGTTAATTTATTAATTATTTAATATATCCATATTTATTATTTTTTGATTTATTAAATTTTTAATAATAAAAATCTGAATATATTTGAAAAGTTATATAGCAATTTATTCAAATTAAATGTGATCATGTATTTTTTTTTCATTATACTAATTATTTTAAAATTTTTAAGTTTTTTAAATTGGCTATTAGTAAGTATAATAATTTATCTAATTAAAAGTGATTATGAACCGGTTAATTTATTTACTTATTAAATATTAATTTTTAAAAATAAATTTGCTTATATCCACCAAATATTTGTATTTTAACAACAATAATGTTATATTATAGTGAAAAAATTTTAATTTTTAAGTATTTTGAACATTTTAATTTTATTTATCAATATATTTTATAATTATAATTGTTAACCGAAAAATATTGGGTAACCGGTGCGAAAATTCGAAACCGATTGACTGATTAACCGATAATAACGAACTGATTAATGGTTGGTATTTTAAAAAAATCGATATTAATGAACTGATTTTTTTTGATTCATGAACCGATTAACCGATTCATACTCAACTCAGTGAAAACTGAAAAATATTAAGCCAATTTTTTTTTGTACTTGAACAGCCATTACTGTAATAATGATTGATGCCAACATATTCAATCAACTAGCGTGCCTAAATAGTTTTAGAAAACGATATACCCCTTTTTCTGGGTCAATTTCACTCATGATCACTCAACTTATCACTTATCGCGCAAAAGTAACCGACTTTTTTTTTCTTACTTAAATGTCACTGAACTTTTAACATTATTGCACAAAAGTCATGTTGACCGGAATCCGGCAACGACCCTTGCCGGATTGATGACTTTTTTGCAAAAATGTTAAAAGTTCAGTAACATTTAAGTTGAAAAAAAAAGTTAATTACTTTTGAGAGATAAATGATAAGTCTAGTGACCGTGAGTGAAATTAATTTAAATGTATCATTTGTTGAACTTATCAATCCGGCAAGAGTCGTCGCCGGATTCCGGTTAACATGACTTTTGTGCAATAATGTTAAAAGTTCAGTGACATTTAAGTAAGAAAAAAAAAAGTCGGTTATTTTTGCGCAATAAGTGATAAGTTGAGTGACCATTGGTGAAATCAACCCCATTTTTCTTTATTATTTACTCTTCCATTTTTATGCTATTTTATTGAGTAGTGTGCATATATGTATATATAATATTAAGTTTGATTCGATTATTTGAATAAAATAATAATATATTATTTCAGAAATGCACTAAATTTTTAAATTATCAAATTTTTATTAATTAAAATATTATTACGTATGAATTAGATATGTCGAACAGTTGGATTTGGGTCATTATCAAATTGAATTGGATGGTTGCTTAATCAACTCAGCTTTCAATTCATGTCTTTTTTTTTTAAGTCATTAAATTGATTATTTTTGATAGAAGAAAAGAGGGAATGCGAGACTCGAATCTTAAACTTATCAATACATTGGACGAGTTTTTTTTATTAGCTTATCACTTTATTTTTCACTGTTAATATATCCATACAAGTGCTTCAATAGTCTATGGAATTTTGCACAACCCCACTCTGTATCCAGAGTTTGTCTAACTACTCATTACAAAAATCAGGGCTCAACATGAAAAACAAGAAATGAAATTCAATACAACATTGAAAAAATAAATTTGTTGAAGTTCAAAAAACACGAGTTCAGTGCAAACGTGCAGTCCAAATATTTATACAACATATTTGAGGAGACTCTTAATCTGTAGGGCAGAAGAAAATAATAACCAAGTTAAGATATTCTTAGGGTATTGAAAGAAAATAGAAACAGATAGTTTAATGAGAATTGATTAACCGGACAAAACAAACATTAGGGTTTTTAGATTTTTTCGTAGAATCCGACTAATTCGAATTCGAGATTGAATCACACTTAAAACTCCTGTCCTCTCCCAATTAGGATGTTTGTGGGAGTCGAATTTGACACTAACACCACAAAATATTTAGTCGTGTGTTACCAACCGAGCCATCACTAATTGGTAGGGTAGAATTTAAATACTAAGAGTTAAAATAAGTTGTTCATACATTATCCGCGTCCATCAATTTTATTTCTTATACAATGGACAAGTTCATGTGCTCATCCGGTCAAATTAAAAAAATTAAGTGTTAGAAATATTTTTGTTGATAAATTCAGATATTTGCATATGTATTTATCCATTATTAAAAGATATCCCTTTTTCCCACTTTATATTATAGTCAAGCAAGAAGAGGGTATAGGCAGGGGCGTAGCTACCATGTAGTAAGTGGGGTCAATTGACCCCACTCAAGTATAAAAAATTTAAAAATTACTCTTATAATTTTAATTTTTTTTTTAAAATGACCCCATTTAACTATGAAAAAAATTAAAAATCACTCTATAAATTTATTTTTTTTAAAATTGACCCCATTAAAATATTTAAATAAATTTCTTATTCTTTAGTGATAAAGTCTAAATTTATTTTTAAATTATTAAAAATAGTACATATTTGTTTCTAATTTTTTTTTTAAAAAGAATTCACTCAAGATATTAAAATGATATAAATTTGCTCTTATTCAATACTTTGAGGGGTAAATGTGGACTATTTCAATAATTTAAGATAAATGCGAATCATATTTTCATATTAACCATCAATAAAAATATTCATATTTCCCTACATAAAAATAAATATGTACAATTTTTAATATTTTAACACATTTAAAAAAATAAATTTAAATAGCAAATTTGTACCAATTTTAATATTTTTTTAAAAAAAATCGTATTTATTTATATTTTTATTTACAAGAATTTTTATAAGTTATTGTAATTTTTAACTCCACTGAACTGAATTTCTAGATACGCTAATGGGTATAGGGAATTCAAGACTCAATCAATAACAATATTTAAATAAGTGCACCAGCATTTTCTTGGATGGATTAATCATATGAGCAAGCAAACTATATCAAAGATATGGAGGTTGTTGCAATGTCAATTCAATAATGAAATGGAAATAAACTAATGTGATCGTCTATCAAACAGGCAACATGTCACAATACGACATGTCGCAATTTAAAATGTGAAGAAAAATCAAGAAGCCATTATTAGATGGACCAGATCCAGCCGTTCAATTAAAATTTATAAATTCTAGTTTCTGGGTAATGAAATGGGTTTTGTTCATGGATAAAGATTCAAAGAACTCGTTATAGATATATCAAAGGGACCACAACGCAACTGCTTTCCAATTCAAATCAGAAAAGAAATGAAAGGTCAACAAGTGCAGCTTCATTACGTAGTTGGTACTACTGCATAATATTAAATAATATTCATATAAAAGCCGAAACCTTTTAGGGAATATGCCTTATAATAATTAACCCTATTAAACTCAAAGCAAACTTTATTATTATTATTATTATTATTATTATAAAGCGTTAAAGTATTTCATATTCTTAATTAGAGTGCTAATTCTTTAGGACAAGCTATGTTATTTGTTTGAAGCCTGACTTATTTCGGATATTTCTATAATCACTTCTGTAACTTTCGTATAAATTTGTAATTATAAATCGCAAATTATACCTTGGAACTGGCTGTAAGTGCCTGATTTGCTTGTACCAAAACTTTCTTTTTTCTTTGGTTGGTGAAATTTTCAACCATGGGGCACCGACCTACTGTTGCTTTGCATGGAACACTGTTAAGAGGTAGCTAAGGATTCGACACCTGTCGTGATTGGAACATGTCGGCACTCAAATCCACAAACTTGAGATGGATTTAAATAAACAGAACAAGAGAATTAAAAAATAAAAACCACCTATAGTCCACCAAAATTAAAACCACATTTATCACGCCAGATAATTATAGCACGCAATTCTAAAAAGTTCTAAACTTGAGCATAACACAAAGTCCACTCGATAGATATAAATCTCATGTGCTCTTTTCCATTTTCTAAGGTGTGAAAAAGAAGAAAGCAACAATTAGCTAGATAGAGGGCTTTTTGCAGGCATTTAGCCAGAGACTATCTATTGAAGTGTGCCTTCCAATCACATTTCAAATTCCATTTCAATGATTAGCATGATTTTCATGCATCATAATCCATTCTTTTTCGGGCATTTAGAGTGTATATCTTTGAAGCTGGATTACTTACACTCCACAAACGTTAATTAGGTTAATTATAACCGAAATATTCTGACCAAAGTGAAAAAGCGTCAGCAATGTTGATCTACAGTTAATTTAAAGAAGATAGAGCCAAAATGAAAGAGAGAGAGAGAAATGGACGTTGGACAGTGAATAGACGGCCTATAGATGGATTTGAAACTTTTATTTTATACATGTTATATCATATTCCTGTTGATCAGAGACGTCCAAAATTTAGGTTGAAAGGTCAGAATAACAGAATATTTTGGTGGATTTTGTCGTCCTCTTCAATCTTAATCATATGAAATATATATATAATACGAGGGAGTAAGTTTTTGAAGGAATTGGGAGGATGATTGTCTCAAAACTGATGTGGCAGAATTCACATTGCTTAAAATGTCTCGTTTCTTGGACTTCGTAGAAAAAGAAAAGGTACCTTTCAAACTCACAAGTCATATTTTTCCAAATAATCCGATAGTTGTTAAATTTGTTTATTTTTCTGCTTTAATCATGCAGATCCACAGGTTAGGCACATGCATACAAAAGGGCTCTCTAATCTCTACCCCCGCAAATGGAATACCAATCTCATATTCAAAACCAACTAAAGTAATAAATAAATGGAAACTCATTTTTTCGGCTGTGTTCCACTTTTATATCAAGTTAAGAGTTATTTTCACTTCAATCTCATAAAGAAAAATACATTGAATCAATGATCTCAAATTTTCTTGTTATATACCTTAAAGACATGAAATGATAGAATCCCTTTTCATAGAGCATTTTTAAATATTTAAAATAGAGAGTTTTACCGTATTTTACTCAATTTGTTAGCCTGCTCGGCCAAATTCGAATTGATTGGGCTAGTAGAATTATGATAAAAATCATGTTGTTATATAGTCAAAACCAGACAATTCCATATACTAGCAAGGAAATTTCTACCATATGGTAAAAGGAAAAGATTGGCTGCAACGCGCAACAGAAAATTATATATTTCTGTAGTACATCAAACTTGTATCAAATACAAAATTGATTACAGTGTGCAAGAAAATAAGTTACAATCAGAAGAGAGATACCAAATTCTAAAAATTGATGCAGCATATGAGATAGAAAATTTATGCTGCTTCGCGTTGTATAGAAAATTTATGCTGCTCCATGTTGTTACCTATAGATTGAATCCTCATTTCAATGATCTGTAAGTCAAATTTTGTAGAAGCCAACTTCTTGGCTAGTATACATTTTTATAATTCTAATGCTAAGGCGATGAAAATGGAGCACAGCAGGATGAGATATCAATTCCAGCGACCTCCATAGCATTGCAGACCCATTCAGGGATGTCACCTTTCGGAAACTACAACACAATAACCATATTGATAGTGAGGATTTATGCAAAAATATATATAATCAGTGTGAGTGGTCTTGTTTTTGAAACTCTCACACGCAAAAATGAAACAGTAAAAGTGCAAGAAGTACCATTTTCCTAAGGAAATCACATACAAACCTGCAAAGGAAAAAAAAAATCAGCTTCGGAGGATGAATTGTGAAATGCAGGCAATTACTTTAAGAATTAATTAAGTAGGAAGATAAACATTAGGATGGTGCACATACTCTGGAAATCTTCCCTCAACGATTGACGAGTGTAGATCTCTGCTAAGCTGCAAATTTCCAAATATTTTAGTCTTACTTTAACAGAAAAATTGCAGAGAGAATTACTATACGTATTTTGCACCTTCATCATGTAATACAAATTATGATATGACAAAAGCTGCGATCCCATAGCATCTTTAGTAACAAGGCAATGGATATAGGCCCTTGTATAGTTCTTGCAGACCTACATTTTGAAAAGGCTTAGTCCAAATAAATATTGTAATAGCAATTAGTAAAACTACAGCTCAAAGGCAATTCGGGTTTCTGTTACTATCATACCATGCAAGCACATGTAGGATCAACGGGGCGTGTATCATTGGCCATTGCATTGTGTTTTAGCTTGAGCACTCCCTGCAGTAACAGATTTTTCATGGCATGAGCACTTTGCAAAGTATATTTATTTCCCAACAGCTTAAACAAATCAAGAATTTAATAACTAATATGATAGCAATTTCACATATTTCAGCAATTTCAGACAATTAGACATTCACCTCTGGTACAAGAGCCGTGCCAAAGCGAGCAGTACGAGTAGGATACACACAATCATACATATCAGCACCTAAAGCACTGCAGACAACAATATCCAGTGGGTAACCAACACCCTGAATAGTTGCCCATCAAACCAGAGAAAAATGTTAGAAAAGAGAAGCAGCAAGTTATTGACACATAAAAACTTAGTACAAAAAATGTAGGTCCAAATAATAGAAGTCATTTCCACCATAACATAGCGTGGTTTATCTTCAGGCAGTGCAGCAGTGCACTGAGCAACAACACGCCAAAATGAATCTTTATCTTCACCACCTGCAAGACCACCAATAGCATAGCTGTCCAGAAGTAGACCTAAGTTAAGATGCCTGCCTATCAGTTTAAATATGATACTAGAAATAAATATTCTATCAAAATAAATAACTAACTTCCCTAGACAACAATAAAAGAGAAACTTCCCTTTGGTAAATCAGGTATATATCATGTATGGATACCACAAAAGAGCGAATGAACATACCCTGGTAAATTCCGGTCCACCAGGCCTCTAACACATATGTCTCTGGTAGAGATTTAAGCTTATTAGCAACAATAGTAATTAGAAATGAAGCAAAAAACCAAAGTCATAAAACTTAGAATGGTCAGAGCAACAGATTATAGATAGGGATCAGATAAACTTCACCTTAGTACTGGATCCAAACCGCCTTGAACAATTCCAAATAAATTTTGCTCATTTGGCCTCTTATGTGCTGCCAGAATAATCAGTTAAAAACAAAGCATATTGTAGACACAGGATATTGAGTCAACTTAAATCGGAGTTACCCAATAATGATAAATTGTCTATTCACGGGCAAAAAGTTTGAAAGTGATGATTTTCTTATCAAATTTGCATTTTAGAATAAAAAATAAAAAATAATAAAAATATTTTAAAAATTAGTTTTAAAAAATGAAGTTTGAAAATTTTAGTATTTTTTAGTTATATTTAAAAATTAAAAAAGAAAATTATTTTTTTTCGTGAGTGTCGGCCGCGAGAGACGTGCTGCGCGCTGTCCGCGCGCCGACGGGCTTCGGTCGCCCCAGATCCGCAGCAAACGCCAATTTTCGCACGTTTTCCATTTTTTCTTCATTTTTTGACTTTTTTCAACCTATTTTCCGGAATTTTGACGGTTTTCTTCATTTTTTACACCCAAATTAAAGGAATTTAATTAAAAATCCTATTTTCTTCCTTAAATGTAGATTTTTTTCATTTTTATTGATTTTAAGTTGAAAATTGGAAAGGGGATTAGGGGGGAATTCATTTTTGCATCAAAAATCATTATTTCTTCTTCTTTTCTCCTCCAAGAATTTTCTCTTAATTTTTTTGACATCTTTTTCTCCAAATAAAAATTTTTGGGTTAAAAAATACAATTTTTAATCTAGAATTTTTCTTGAAACAAATAAACTATTGTTTGCTCTTGAAATTTGAATTTTGAATCAATTTTAATTTTTAAGACAAAAAAATAATTTTTTGTTCTTGAAAATTGCATTTATTTTCTTCTCTTTAACAATTTTCATCAATAATTATTCTTGACACAAAGAAATCAATACTTTGTTTTTGAAAATTAATTATTTCCTTCTATTATTTTTTTAAGCAATTTTCTTTTGGAATAAAATTTTAATTATTTTATTTCTATTTTATGAATCAAAGCAAGGAAAACCATCATATTTTTTATCAATCAAATTCGAAATCTGAGGGTAAATATTATAAACTTAATCTTTTAATTTTATTTTTTGTTCATATTTAATTATTAACCATGTAGATTTTTATATTATTGTGTTTTATTTATTTTAGGTGATTTTGTATATAGATTTAACATTTTTAATATTATTTTTACTTTATTTTATTTAATTGTTCATTCTTCTTTTTATTATTATTATTATTATTATTATCATCATAATTTGTGTTAACATGTCAATATACTAATTTATTTGTTTCCATTATATTAGTTAATTTATTTCTCGTACATAATGCATATTTTGTTTATTCTAATATATTATTTATTGTTTTATGTGTTAATTGATTTTCTTGATTTAATTACTAACATAAGTTTTATTTGTGCTTATTTTTGGTTTCAAATCCTTATTTTTCTTTGTTTGAGCATCCATGCGAGCAAAAGAGGAGATCCGGAGATTTATTTTTATTGTATTTAATTTTTTTACTTTATTTGTATTTTGATTTATTTTGTCATGTAATTATTAATAAAATCATCTTTTTATGCGCGCTTAATTAAAATCACACAAAAAGTATTTCTACAAAATAAATTGACTTTTTCTAATAAAGTGGAACCAATGTCCTAGTCTTCCATCCAAGTAAATTGTCATTTTAAAATTATTTTCTTTAACTATACATGCGAGAACCAATGTACTCATCCTTAATAAATATCTCGTTTTATGCATGATTTACATTTATTTTACAATGGGGTTGTATTCCGCCCCTAATTTTGTTGTAGTTTATTTTCATGTATTTTATTTTAATTATGCTTTCATTTACCGTTTTTCTTGGATGACCAACTTGCACTCTAATTATTGCATCAAAACGTATGAGAAAATAGATAAAAACTTAAATTCAAAATTCGATTTTAACTTAACCAAGGTATGAATAAATGAGAAGTCTCGAACCATTTTTGGTTTTTGAGCTCAACGAGGCGAGAAATCCATCTCAATGTTCTATTGGGATAGTGCCTCCAAGACACCTCTTGTGTCCCGTAAAAAAACTCAATTTGTACAGTCCTAGGCACCACGAGGCGAGAGAGTCATCCTAATGTTCTATTAGGGTGGGGCCTCCAAGACATTTCTGGTTTGGCCAAACGCGAGGCCGAAAGGGCCATCCTAATGTTAGGGTGGGATCTCCAAGACACCTCCGGCTTGCCTATGATGGATATAGCTGCGCTGTCTTAGGCTAGACGAACTTTCCCAATGTTCTATTGGGTGGCGACTCCATGAAACCTCTTTTTTGCCCAAAATAGACGCCATTGCAATTTCACTTGCAAGTTTCCATGAATCTCATCCCGAAAGCCCTAAAGGCAGGGTTTTCGGGGCCATCACGGGGTTCGGTGCATGTCACACATATCAAAGCCATTGATAGTGATATTGAACCACGGACGAAGGCATGTGAAGCAACAAAACTTGCAAGAATAAAAAGTAAAGCAAGCCAATATACGTTGCATCCTCAAGGTCATAATGCTTTTTAACTCAAAATCGGCTAAAATTTAGTCGCTCATAACCATTATAGATCACTATTACAGTGATAAGATTTGTGCTTGTGTTTATTAAATTATCCATGATTGACTATTGGTGAAACTACCTGCTATACATCTGTCTATCCATCGAACAGTGCGGTACATGGCCTCCTCAATCCGTGGTCCAGTAATGGTGGTTCTTACCACATCATCAAGTGCCATGATGATATCTGCGCCAATTCTATTCTGTGAAACTCACAACAAAAAAAATTCTTGAAATTCTCTAGAAAAAATAAATGACATCAAGAAATGGGAGATTGAATAATGCCAAAAACTTAATGAGTATATACTGTCAAAATAGCCGGTCAATGGGAGAACATGCATATCATCACACAACATGGGCAAAGTAATAATAGTTATAAGATCCAATCTATCGTGAGAAAATATAGAATAAGATAGATTTGAACTTTTAAGGGAAAAAGAAGAGAGAAGAAGAAGAGAGTCAGTAATGCTTACTTGAATATGAATCGACTCCTCAGGTGTTAAAAGCATTGGCTTTCCGTCTACCGGTGACTAAACTAAGAAAAAAATAACTTAGTTACTTGAAACATTAAAAATGATGTTGATACCATCACCTCTTCTTGGTAATGCTAGGATAAAAATCTAAATGAGGAAGAATATTTAGAGAAATGACAAAGGACTAAGCAAGTAATTTGACATTGGACAGACGTTGGTTTTAGGTTTCAGAATACAGATCACATACATAATTATGCACAGCAGAAAAAATGAAATTTTGAAACCTGAACTCAGATAAATCCATATTGAATAATTCTGAAACAAGAACAACATCAGCATAAAGCATGGAACTTTAACTGTGCTCTTCTTTTGCTTTTTCTATTTAACTTCGTCTTGGGTTTTGTGTCTAAGTCAGACTTTCTATCTATTGGGCTCAATTGACCCAACGGCCATCAAGGCCTTTTGATCTCCCAATATTCGGCCCAATAGCATCTCATGCAATTACAATTAAAGCTATTTTACTTTGATTTTTCAAATTATATGTGTGTGACCTATTAGATTCTCGAAGCACATTGGCAGCACAAATGTGAATTACAATCCCACCTGAAATAGAATTAGATGAATTACACTCTTTGATTCATCATTAATTCTCCAATCAATTAATTTATATTGAGCATATCAAAATTAGCATCTAGCAATGTATCATAACCATCAAAGTGTCGAAAAAGTCAAAGGTTTGACTATAACCTTGCATAGACAGTTACAGTTCAATAAACTCTTTTTACCATTCTATAACTCATTTGTTTTTGAGTATGGACTTATATCAATTCTTGCTAGACTATCTATGTCAAATCCAACCCCAAATATATTAGTTTTTGCTCCTGAAACAATCACTTATATGATGTATCCATGAAACTCCTTCAAAAATACATGCTGCTTTGGCTATAGACAACTTAGTAATGACTTACTACAAGAGATCGCGTGATATATTTTCCTTCTATTTAGAAGTGATGGATTTTTTATTGATCACTCAACTATATTTAAATACCATAGACTCTATCCAATCACTAGCCTATGAGCAATCTCCAAGAGACAAAGGAATAGTGTCAAAACATAGCACTTGACATTCAAAATAATTTGATAAAATCAAATCTAAGGATACTTCATACTTGCACAATTATTATGATGAAATAGAATCACTAATATTGAATAGCTATCCATTTGAGTACCTCATAACTAGGTCATCCAATAAACTTATTTCACTAACAAGTGCTAAGCCTATTCGTATAACATATTCTAGCCTATTTGTATTTACAATGTCTCATCTTTTTCATACTATAGTTAGGAATAATTTAAGTAATAAACACATTTACAATTAATAAGAATCTCATATCTTCAACTTTTCATAATTTCTTCTACATTGTGTTTTACACTAAGAACTTTTTAAGAATTATATATCAAACACACATTTTATCATAAGCCCTGAATAATAAATAAAGCCTGTTATTAACAATAATCAATAATAATGTGCATAAAACAATCGTAAAGTTCATTGACTGTAGATCATAACTCAGAACAAAGAAGTTAATATTCCGAAATACTAAAGATTAGACGTAAATGTGGTTATTGAACAAAATATTTAATTAATATCTAAAGGGAAAATAACAGATATTAATAGTACAAATTTTAACTCATTTTACCCCTAAGCTCATAATTACAATAAAGATTGATATGTTTTTCATTCAAACATTATACAATTAAACTTATATTTAAAACCCGCAAAACTTGTCCTTTCTAATTCTTTGAGCAAAAGTGTCGATACATGAATTTCCCATGGAAAAAAAGAAGAAGCTAAACTTCACTTATCTTAATTTCAATTTTAGAATTGCATACAGCATATTAATTTTTGAAAGAAGTATTTTTTACAAATTTTTTTTGTTTAGAATTTTTTTGATTAGGAAAGCAATTTTTATAATTAAAAAAATAATACCTGAAAAGTCACTCCCTTTTCTGTAATATCAGCTAAATGCAGTAACGATACCTGAAATTAAAAAAACAAAGGGTGGGGAACACGTTATGAGCTTCAACCTGTACATGTTTTCATTGCACAAACTAGAGTTGCAACACAATCCACAAACAAGGGAGCATTAAAAAGATAAGTAAATCTAACATAGAGTGTAACACGCTCATGCAACTCTCACACTAGCAAAACACTGAAGAGAGGTGCTGTATATATTATGTAATAAGGCGTTTAGAACTTATCTAGAAAGATGCAACCTCAACATGCTTTCAGATCTCACTTTAAGTAGGAATGTGAGAGGCAGGATATTTATAGGTTCAGGGTTCAAATACTAGTTACAATTTGGATTAATCATTTTAGATGAGTGATTCAGCCATTTACAAATTGCTCAGAACAAATGAGCCTTATTCGTTACACTTGGTACCAGAAGCAACTGAGCATTCAATTTTAAGTGATGGTGGAGCAAATTTCAATGAGGAGACTGAGTCCCATATGAGGGGGGTGAAGTAAAACACCTAACTTGACATGTTTTCAAATTCCAAATCAGATAGGAATGCAAGAAAATGGAGATTTATAAGGCCAAACTACTAGCTACAACTTCTGTTAAATATTTTACACCATATCGTCTGTCCATTTACCACTTGTGCAGGGCAATTAAACCTTATCCGTAGAAAAGAAAAAGATGCAGAAATTAAAGCTTCTAGATAATACTAGTGTAAGGGAGCAAACTAACAATCCAGAAGAAAATTAGAAAGCAGAAATTTGCAGATTATTTATTAACTAAAACGGTAATGCCACTATAATGTATTTAAATTTAAAAGATAGGGGACAACCATCTGGAAACCGCCAGAATCAGTAAGCAGAGCTCTAGGCCAATTCATAAATTTGTGGAGGCCGCCTAATTCATCAATGAGCTCAGATGTGGGACGAAGTGCCAAATGGTATGTATTTCCAAGAATTATTTGACAACCAATCTCCTCAAGCTGGTTGGTTGTCAAACCTTTAATTGTTCCTATAACCAAGAATTCCAAAGTCTGATAGAGCCATATTACATGAGAAATGGAAAATGTCTATCACTAAAATTCACACAACAAATTAAAGAAGATACAAAGTCTGACCTTGCGTGCCTACAGGCATAAACAAAGGAGTCTGGCACACAAAGTGGGGGAGTGTCAGCTGAGCTGCACGAGCGCGATTGAACCTCCCTAGAACCTAAAATGGAAGACATGATACAAAATATTAATTTTGCACTCACCCAATAATGAGCCACACTAACTCTCTCGATTCATTCCAACTAAACATACACAAGAACAGGCTTCAATTATAAGAGATATTCCAAACTAAAAAGGCTCAAACTTTTGGTAATTTGAAGCGTGGATATTTCAAATTCCATATAAATATAATCTCTGTCTATCCATCATTACACACTATAAACTAAAACTGTAAAAGCAACGATTACATAAATCCATACCTCAAATCGAAGGGCCATATCAGGCAAGATACGGAATGAAAGAAAAGGGAAGTGGACAAGCAAAGCAGAAGAGCAAGAGAAGAAAGTAGTAGAAGCTTAGAGAGGGAAGAGGAGAAATTGGACTGAGATGAAAGAGAGGCAATGCGTAGTATTAAAGGCGCAGTGGGCGAAGAAAACAAATTTCCCGCGGCGGCTGTACCACTACGCGGGTCGTTCTTTCCGTTATTTTCTTCGTCTTTAGACTTTACCTAATTGCTATAGAGTTGTTAGGGATGATCATGGGTGGGGATTCCCGTACCCGGTGGAGACCCGACCCGAATGAGGTGTGGGCGAGGATGAGGAGAAAAAAGTCCCCGCCCTTGAATTCGGGGCGGGAACGGGGAAAAGGGTCCCCACCCCGTGGGGATCCCCGCCTCGAAAATATATATATATATATATATATATTAATACATTAATATATAAATATTTATAATATTTGAATTGTATATAATGTTTATAAATATTTATATTTTAATTGTATGAAATATTTATAAATATTTATATTTAAATTGTATGACATACTTTTAATTTTAAATTACTATTTATTAAATTTTGTAAGATAAATTTTATAAAATATTTTTGATTCGGATCGAAAATCTCGATGGGGTTGAAAATTTTATTAAAATTGAACGGGATCCCTGCTGGGGCGGGGACGGGGGAAATTTTTTCTCCGTGTTCCCAGCGGGGCCCTCAACCTTAAGAATTGTTTCTGGTTTGAGCCAATTCAGGGAAATAGATACAGGCAGTTTAAATACTAATACTATAAATAGATCCAATCCAACAAAACCCCAAATGGGGCGGTTCGGATGCAGTTTTAAGTTTAACATAATATATGCAAAAACGACCCCACCAGGACAAAAATGCTTGGCTAAGTGGTTTTCGTGAATTCTGATTTAACATTATTGTGGAAAATGCCCATCAGTGGCAATTTAGTATTAGTATTTACTTATAGAACTATTTTTTGTATCAATTTCCTTTAGGTCCAAATCACTTTGGCTCCAACATAAATAATATATAGCCAATTTAGTATCATAGAAAAAACATACGAAGTATTTTTATACCTTTTCCTTTTTCGATTAGAGTGCTGAATAAACAAATGCATTTATCATTGTTTATTTTGGTAACTCTAAATGTAAAAATCAACAAATAAAAATATTAGATTGGATTTGCCCAATTTCAAATATTTTAGGGTAAAAATATATAATTCTAAATAATTAATAGAATAAAATTTTAGTAAATTATAAATTTAGAATATAAATAATATAAAATTAATGTTAATTATAGATTATTTTGATTTTTGTAAAAAGTTGAAAGTTGTTATATTAAATGAAACGGACTGAAACGGATCCTGATTTTGCTAAACCAACCTGTGATTTGGGTTGAATGTGAGGGGTGAGGGTTGGGATAGGGATATAGATTAATCGGTTTGGTTTAATAATTGAATCGAATCGAATTAAATTAAATGAAAATGGGATTAGAAGAACATGTAAAATTGAAATCGAACCGAAATATTGTGATAACCGAATTAAAATCGAACTGAAAAATTAATTGATTTGTATATGTTTATCCTTAAAAAATAGAAAAATTAAGGATGCACATGAAGAATTCAACGGAAAAATTCTAAAAAATTTCTATTTGCACAATAATTACGTTTTTTTTCCTTAAAAAAAGCAGAATATATAATATTTGAACTTACAGTCCGCCTCTTACACTCGTTGTTGTCCCGATTAAACCCTCAAACTTGTTAAAATCACTATTTATAAACACAAATAATCTGCTGTGGCATTACTATAGCTGACAAAGTAGGAGAGCGAAACACACAGCAATTTGAGAGCGTGAACTACGTAAAAAACAAATTGAAGTTATTACACTCAACGAGGGAATTTCTTTTTCAAGCCCTATTTAATATTTATTCAAATATCTAAAATCTTTAAATTAGAAAGCAAAACATTAAAGCCAAATTCTGCCATACTGTTAGATTTTGACACTTCTATCACTTTATATTCATTAACTTACCGGTAAAACGTGTTCCTTTTTCTGATCCGTGGTCCAAATCTCTGGCAAACATTTAAGGTGCAGATGTTGCGTGAACACAGTGGCGGACGGTAGCAGGAACCCAAAAGGGGAAAACTTTTCCCAGATTCCGTCCATGAAATTGGTCATGATTTTCCATTTGGAATCGAATAAGGCTATTTGTGGAAGAAGGGTTTTGAGGTATTTTGCGATGACTCCTTTCCACGTCCAAAACCGTTCTTAACTAGAATCAACATGGAATTGCTCAACATTTATACAAATAATTGCTCAAGTTCAAGTCAACACTACCGTGATTTCTTCAAATTGCTGCGAAAAGGCTCCTAACAGTACAGAGATCTCCCGATTAGGCAGTCCTTTTTCCTTTTCAAGTGCTTCTAACAGGTTCACTGCCATGGGTTGCGACAGTTATGCTATGCTTCTCCACGGAGGTGACGCTGTGGACGGTTGCCATTCAATTTGTTCTCATGCATCCTATAATAGCAGTGGCTGCTATGGCATCAGCTGCTGTCAGGCCTCAATTCCTCCTAATATCAAGCATTTTAAAGCAAACATGACAACCCCTTTGACCAATAATAGCGCAAGAGTTGCAAGTTTTCGGGACAAAGATATTTTCTGAAGATATTTAACAAAATAGGGCGCAGGGAAAAATATTTCCGGGAGGGGGTAATTCTGAAGACGCAGCTGGGCCATGGGAAGTTTGCTTCATTTTCAACGAAGTCACTGAATAGCAGTTTACTAAGGCGTTTAGATGGGCAACCATTACTTTCCAATAATACCTTCTATGTGCTACAATTAAATATAATGTTGGTTTTTACAGTAAGTGATGAGGGTAAATTATAGTGCGCTTATGGTTTAGTTTGTTATAATTAATGGTGTACTATATGTGATCTCATTCTTCATTGTAATTCTTTAATAATAATGCGCTATATGTGATCTCACTCTTCCCTTGGCCTTTATGAAATTAAGCTTTAGGTTGGTTTTTTGGGTCTTCATCGAGGACTCGGGATCACTGAGATTGATTCTTAAGATGTATTTTCTGCTATGGATTCACAAATGAATTGAATTTATGATATATTAATATCATAGATTGAATGTTCCTGAGGGTGTCACAAAATTAAAGCTCCAGAATATTTTTTTTTTCTGGAGAGGTAATTAATACAGCAGAAGCTGTCTTCACAGACAATGAAGTGTGAGACTATGACAGCAAATTAAGTTACAGAGCGGAATCTCATGGTCCTTCGACTGAGAAAGAACTGCTGATTTTTGTTAGAATATGGGTCACATCTCCACTAACTTAGGGTTTGCTTTTCGAGAGTTTCATTATTGTTATTGAATCTATATTTTAATAATGATTATTTGATTAAAGAAATTTATTTTATAAAAATATTTCAACTTCTAAAAATTGCAATTGAAATAAGTTTGATTGAAAGATTATGAACACTGCTGCCGGAATACTATGAATTAAAGTAACTTTAACTGATATATTTTAAAAATTTGAGACATTTTTATGAGATAAATGTTTTTTTTTTTTTTTTTGGTCAGGTTGTTATTAAGTTCAATGAGCGTCCATCCCATACCTAAACTGAAGACCGTTTCTCTGTTTCTTATGCCTTGCTAATAGTATTAGAAAAAAAAATTGATACTAATTGTTAACAAAAATATATTACATCGCTATTTAGATCTAGAATTAATATTTTATCAGTAACTGGAGTGGAGAGGCTGCGATAGATACTGAATCAAAGTGGGCAGGCCGCAGCTTTTATCTTTTAAATTCACACAGCAAAACTAATGATTGAAAGGAAAAAGAATGGAAATGCTAGATTGTCTGCTTTGTGTAGTCTTTAACCCAAGTAGGTGTGAGCAAAATTCAGTTAAAATCGAAAAATTGAACCAAACTGATTAATTTTTTTAATTTCGTTCGATTTTTCGGTTTGATTTTAAAATTTTAGTATATTTGGTTAATTTGGTGATCAAATTTTGGTTAAAATCGAAAAATCAAACCAAATCGATCGATTTTTTATTTGGTTCGGTTTTCCGGTTCAGTTTTAAAATTCTAGTATATTCGGTTAATTTTCTTCGGTTTGATTTTGAAAGGCAAAAACCTAGAAAAAACCAAACCGATCGAACATGTATTGTTGTATATATGTATTATTTGTTTGGAATTGTATTTTGGACTTGTATTTTTTGTTGTATTATGTATTTTGGAATTGTATTTTTAATTTGTACTTATATTTTTCTCAATTTGAATATTTTTATTTTAGTTTCACGATTTGTAATTTTATATAATTTTTTTTAATTATAATTTTGAAATTTCGGTTATATGATTAATCAAACTGAAAATTTTGATTCGGTTTGAGTTCCGTTCGGTTTGTTTAAATCATAAAAATTCAATGTTCGGTTTTTTCGTTCGGTTCACGGTTGCTCGCCCCTAAACCCAAGCACTCACAGTGGATATGTTAATGCCTGCATGTGGTGATACTGGGTTGATTTTACTGATGGTTATCGAACTTATACCAAAATTACGTAAAAATAACTAAATAATTTTTTCTTTCAAAAAAGTCATTGAACTTAAAACCATTATACACAAAAGTCATTATGAACGGATTTCGGTGTTGACCCTCGTTGACTCTCACCAGAAAATCTAGTCGGAATCTGTTCATAATGACTTTTGTGTATAATAATTTTAAGTTCAATGACTTTTTTGAAAGAAAATAATTATTTAGTTACTTTTACGTAATTTTGGTATAAGTTCAATGACCACATTGAAATAGTTTTAAGTTCGCGTGTGCACATGAGCTGTCAACTAGATTTTCCGGTGACCGGAATCCGTTCATAATAACTTTTGTGTATAATGGTTTTAAGTTCAGTGAATTTTTTGAAAGAAAAAATTATTTAGTTATTTTTGCGTAATTTTGGTATAAGTTCGATAACTATCAGTAAAATTAACCCTCGTCACACTTGCGGCGCTGATCGAATTTATTTTCCATCTGGAATTGGAGAAGGTTGTTTCTTGGATAAGCGTTTTGAAATATTTTGCAATTACTCTTATGCTCCTATATCAGCTTTCTTAACTAGCATCAACGTAGAATTGCTCTCCGTTTATCCACAAACACCGAAATTTCAAGTCAGCAATCTTGTATCTCTTTAGATTGCCCTGATGAAACTTATCAGAGCACAGGGATTTCTCTGTCGGGAAGCCCTTTCGTGTTTTCAAACGCTGATAACAGGTTCACGGCCACGGGTTGCAACAATTATGCTATGCTTGTCAGGGACACCGGAGGTATCGTAGGCGGTTGCCTGTCGATTTGTGCTAATGAAGCTTATAATCACATTGGAACTGGGCGCTATGGCATCAACTGTTGCTAGACCTCAATTCCTCCGAATATACAGGCTGGAATAGCAACTGACAACTAGATTAATGTGAATCGAATCCTTGGACAAGGAGGTCAAGGAACTGTGTACAAAGGAATGTTGACGGATGGAAGAATTGTGGCTCTTAAGAAGTCTAAAGTGGTGGATGAGGATAAGCTTGACCAATTTATAAATGAGGTGGTCATTTTATCACAGAAATGCTGTTAAACTATTTGGTTGCTGCCTGGAAACAGAAGTTCCTCTGCTAGTGTATGAGTTCATTCCGAAGGGACACTCTTCGATTATATGCATAAACAAAATGAAGAGATACCATTTACTAGGGGAATGCGTTTGCAGATAGCTGCAGAAATTGCTGGTGCTCTGTCTTATTTGCATTCAGCAGCTTCCATTCCTATTTATCATCGCGATATCAAGTCTTCAAATATACTTTTGGACCAAAAATATAGAGCAAAAGTGGCGGATTTCAGCACCTCAAAATCAATTCCAATTGATCAAACACATGTGACCACTCAAGTACAAGGAACTTTTGGATAATTAGATCCTGAGTACTTCCAATCAAGTCAATTTACAGATAAAAGTGATGTCTATAGCTTTGGGATAGTTCTTGCTGAGCTTTTAACTGGACAAAAACCCATCTGTTCGTTGTGATCTATTGAAGAGAGAAGCTTAGTTACATATTTTCTCCAATCAATGGAAGAGGATCGGTTGTTTGAAATTGTTGATGATCGGGTTCTGAAGAGGGCACAAAAGAAGAGATTATTGGAATTGAAAACCTGGCAAAAAGATGTCTGAGCTTGAATGGGAAGAAGAGACCAACCATGAAGGCAGGGGCTATGGAACTAGAAGGGATTGGAGCAACTCAAGGAGTTTGTTTAACCATTGAAGAAGAACACAAAGAGGTGGATTATGCAGGAAGCGACTAGAACGGGACCAATCCATCAATTTTAGTCATCTTTCATATGCATAATTTAGGGGAAAAAAATTGTTATGTGGTGAATTCTTAAATAAGTACCTATTTTCATAAATGTCAAGTCCAAGGTAGGACTCAATAGAAAAGTAGAAATAGCTTAGAAGCTCAATGTGTAATAAATCCAGGGCGGGTAAGTTTTTTACTTAAAATTTAGCAAATAAAACAAGTCGTTTTTGTTTGTTGTTTGTTTTTTGTAATATGCACCAAACATTTCTTAGGTTTTTGTCAGTCACTCATTCGTTTCTCGTAATACAATTGCCATTCTCGTACTAATCAACCAAAGAAAATTACCTTTTGTATTAATTAAAGCCGAACTTTATTTGACCCGAAAAGAAAAAAGAAATGGTCAGCTGTAAGTTAGGACAGTATTTTTCAACCATCTTCTGAGATTCAAACCCCAATTAAGTCCTATAAAATGTCTTCCACCTGTCCTAATTTATTTGTTGCTATTGTCAACAAAGTCAAATTTCGACTCGTTGAAGCCAGTTTGGGTAAAGAAACTTCAGAAGACAGTTTCATAAAGATAGGAAAGATTCAAGCTGCCTACTGATTCAACTTCGGCAGGCTGGAACTTGCAAATTCGGACTAGTAATCATACATGGAGTGTTGAACTGTCTGATTATGTAGTCTTTAAAACACATGGAGTCGTAGATTAATGGGGATATCAATCTCACTATCTCCTACAGAATGAGGACAATAAGAAGACAGAGTCAGATAATTCTTGCAGTAAAGCTTCACCTGATTTCGATACTATGCCTAATCCAAGCACTCTCAGTGGGCGCTGCCTGTCCAAACATTTGTGGGAATGCTAATTTTTACTTTCCATTTGGGATCGGAGAAGGCTGTTTCATGAATAAGGATTTTGAGGTGCTCTGCGATCACTCTTTTCCAACTCCCAAACCTTTCTTAAAAAGCATCAATATGGAATTACTAGCCACTTTATCATCTGGCCAAGTTCAAGTCAACAATCCTATAATTTCTTCAAATTGCAGCGGTAAAGCTTATAATAGCAGACGGATCTCTCTGTTAGGGAGTCCTTTTTTCTTTTCAAATGTTGCTAACAGGTTCACGGCCATGGGCTGCAACAATTATGCCAAGCTTGTTCGGGAAAGTGACACAGTGGGCGGTTGCTTCTCCATTTGTACTGGTGAACCTTATAATAGAACTGGCTGCTATGGCATCAATTGTTGTCAGGCCTCATTTCCTCCAGGAATCCAAGCTTTTGAAGCAAACATGACAAACCCTTTGAGCACTGCTCAAGATCAAACGGGTTGCAAGTCTGCTTTCATGGTCGATCAAGATTGGTTTGAGGTTAGATCCACATCATCAAGAAGCCTTGATGATTTGGAAAGCAGGAATTACGTCCCTGCAGTTCTTGACTGGGCAACTGAACAAGGATTTTGTGATATAAGCAAAGCCCCCAACATCAATTGCACCATCGATAGAAATTATTGTTGGAAAGAAATTAGCACAAATCAAGTTTGTATCTGCCGTCAATGTCAAGGAGGTACCAGTTCTTCATATATTAGCTTAGTTAACAGAATGCTAATTTTCCAGGTTGCTGAGCTTTATTTAATTATTTGATCATTACTTTTATATATTTGACAGATGTAAGTAGATGCACAGATCCAAGTAATTATTACTACTGTCAACTGTACTGCATGAATAATCCAGGAGGATATAATTGCTCATGTCCTCCAGGACATTCTCTAAGTTATGGGGATTGCTATCCTAACCACGTCCTCTGGGGAAAATCTCGGGATAAGACCAAGAGTATCATTATAGGTGGGTGAACTTCCTTTTTATTTTTGTAGTTCTATATTCATGAATTCACTATAAAACTTACATTAATACCAAAAATTGTAGTTAATTAGGAATTTTCTTGTCTTATAATAGTTTCAAATTTTGCAGTTAAATTCTAATAGAAAATAAACTCAGATGTCATGCTTTTGAGTTATGCAGGTGTTGGATCAGGTCTTGGATTCCTGTTATTACTTATTGGTATGTGGTTATCGTATAAGATAATAAAGAGAAGACAAGCCCAGAAGCTGAAGCAAAAATTTTTCAAAAGGAATGGTGGGCTGTTACTTGAGCAGCAGCTATCTTCTACAGAAAACCATGTTGAGCAGACAAAGCTATTCACCTCCCAAGAGCTAGAAATTGCAACTGACCACTTTCATGTGAATAGAATCCTTGGCCAAGGAGGTCAAGGAACTGTTTACAAAGGCATGTTGACAGATGGGAGAGTTGTAGCCATTAAAAAATCAAAAGTTGTTGATGAAGATAAACTTGATCAATTCATAAATGAAGTGGTAATTTTGTCACAGATCAATCACAGAAATGTGGTTAAACTATTCGGTTGCTGCCTGGAAACAGAGGTTCCCCTGCTAGTATATGAGTTCATTCCTAATGGCACCCTCTTCCAATATATACATAACCAAAATGAGGAGATACAATTTACATGGGAAATGCGTTTGCAGATAGCTGCAGAAGTTGCTGGTGCTGTGTCTTATTTGCATTCAGCAGCTTCCATTCCTATTTATCATCGCGATATCAAGTCTTCAAATATACTTTTGGACCAAAAATATAGAGCAAAAGTGGCGGATTTCGGCACCTCAAAATCAATTCCAATTGATCAAACACATGTGACCACTCGAGTACAAGGAACTTTTGGATATTTAGATCCTGAGTACTTTCAAACAGGTCAATTTACAGATAAGAGCGATGTTTATAGTTTTGGAGTAGTTCTTGTTGAGCTTTTAACTGGACAAAAGCCCATATCTGCGTTCCGATCTATGGAAGAGAGAAGCTTAGCTTCATATTTTCTACAATCAATGGAAGAGGATCGTTTGTTTGAAATTGTCGATGGTGGAGTCCTGGAGGAGGGCAAAAAAGAACAGATCATTGGAATTGCAAAGCTGGCGAAAAGATGTTTGAACTTGAATGGGAAGAAGAGACCAACAATGAAGACAGTGGGTATGGAGTTAGAAGGAATTAGAGCATTTCAAGGATTTGTTTCAACCAATGAACAAGAATATGAGGAGGTTGATTACGCAGTAGGCGACTACACTGGGCCATGGGAAGTTGCTTCAGCGTCTACGAAGTCACTGAATAGTAGTAGTGTATGATGTGGCCTGCAGGTTCAATCGTTACTTTGTTATTTTATTTATTTATTATTATTGTTTTTTTGATAAAAGGAGTTGGAATAGGAGATGGAGAGATTCGAAGTGAAGATCTCTCCTAAATTTAAGTAAATATGTCACTGTAACGTGCCATTAAAAATGACCATTGCTTTGTAATAATAGTAATTCCTGTGAAAAAGAATAGCTCAATTAATATTGTCCTTAGAAACCATGAGTTCAAATCAGAATTAAATTTTCTGGGGTTAGTAAGTACGTGGTAATTTTCTTTTCATATAGTCCTTAAAGTTTTAAATATAATTCCTAAAATTCAAAAAGAAAATAGAAGTGCAACAGAAGAATTTATAGTTAATATTTATGTCAAAATATCAATAATTATTTTAGTCTCAATAAGCAACAATTTACCTTTTTTTTTGGGCCAAAACATAGTTTAACTTATCGGTATAGAAAACTGTTGCAGCAGTTGACATAAAAACTCCAAATGGTCCCCCTAATTTTCTTTTCACAATTTAGTTATAGAAATTTAAATTTTCTTAAAAATTTATACACATGAAAACTCTTTTGTTAAATTTCCAAATGGCTCCCTAAATCTTTCCTCGCAATTTGGTTGCATCAATTTAAAATTTGCCTTTAATTTCTCTGTTAAAAAATCATAACCATACACTCCTCTATGTCTTTACGTTTACAATATAGATTGTTTTAGACATAAAAACTTGCATTTTGAATAGAGGTGGCAAATGGGTGGGTTGGGCGGGTTTGGGTTGGGTCATAAATGGGTTGGGTCGTAAATGGGTGGGTCATAAATGGGTCAAAAATATATGGGTCATAAATGGGTCAATACCCAAATGGGTTGGGTGGGTTTGGGTCGACCCATTTGATATTTTTTTAATAAAAAATAATTATCGATATAATAACGGAATACTAAGAAAATTATTATAAAAATGTTGGTCCAAATGGGTCGGTTGAGATCCAAACGGATCGGGATATCGGTTGACTTATAACTGTCAAATTTACTATTCATTTGGTAAAAATTTTGACAGTATAACGGCTATATATATAACATACCCTTCCTGCAATTCAAACAATCCATAGTCACACACAGAGGTACAACAACATAATAATTCATAAACCAAGTGGACATTTTTCCATTTTTAAGTCAATTATGTAATTCTAAATTATTTCACTCAGTTTCTAAGCTCAATTTCTCTCAAAATTAATTTTATAATTCTTAAAATATATAAATTAGTCTCCCGGCAAAATTTCAGCTCAAACAGAGTCCGTTTCTCGATCTGGTACATTTAAAACAGTCAGTTTAGACAATTTTTCAGTGTTACCAAAAAATTAATTTTTCACTGTTAAAAATTTCTAAATATTAATCTAAGTCTATATATATCATTAAAATAATTTTTAGAGGTCATTTGCTATTTTTAAAGGTCCAGTCAAATGTTGGTCAAACCGGATAACCTTTAAAATGAGCCGGGTTTTTTTTTTATTTTTGACTTTTAGAGATCTATTTGAGTTTATTTTTTCTCCACATTCTACCCTCGGACTCCTTGTGACAAGTATTTTCCGATGGTCAAATAAAATATTTTTTACTTCCAGGTGTAATTTTTGTCCCCGTGCACTATTTTCCATCGAAAAATACTATTCACGACTAACCCGATAACTCAGCCATTACAAATTTAACCAACAAAATACGCATACGCATACACATTACACAATAATAATACAGCGGGACAGTTTAAGAAAAATATCTTGTTCATTAAGACAAAAGTTTTAATATTAAAAAAATAATGAAAAAAACACCCATTGGGTTGAGGAAGAATGAACCAAATGGGTTGTATTTTATGTGGGTAGATTTTTGGTGGGTTTAAATGGGTCAATTTTTTAGTTGGGTTGGGTTTGGGTCAATTTTTTTTGGGTGGGTTTGGGTGAGTTGTTGGGTTTGGGTTAATTTTGACACCTCTATGTGCGTGTATTGGATTAAAACGAAAATATTATTTAAATTTAATCATTTATATAATAAATGTATTATTTTTTATTTTGAAAAAATTATAGATTAATGTGCGTGTGTTGAATTAAAATGAAAATATTATTTAAATTTGATCATTTATATAAATTCATCTGAGAGCAATTTTCATCAAAATACCTCAAGTTTTGGTTTTGATGTATATATAGAATTCAATAGCTATATTTATTTATTAAACACATTAACCTATAATTTTTTCAAAATAAAAAATAATACATTCATTATATAAATGTTTAAATTTAAATAATATTTTCGTTTTAATCCAATACACGCACATTAACCTATATTTTTTTCAAAATAAAAAATAATATATTCATTATATAAATGACCAAATTTAAATAATATTTTCGTTTTAATCAAATACACGCACATTAATTTATAATTTTTTATCATATTTATCAAATTGAGTATAAGAAAATTATTTTTTGCATATTAATAAAAAAAGAACAAAATTTTTTTATATTTTTTCACACAAAAAAATTTATAATTTTCCATTCATAAAAAATTTTATATTTTTTCATTAAAAAAATAAAAAATTAAAAAAAAAAAGAAAAGAAAAACCGGCAGCTTTTAAGCTTTCCATTCCATGGAATGGAAAGCTTAACATTTAAAAAAAAAAAATCTGATTTCATTTTCGCAACAAAGTGTTGCGAAAATGAAAAATGCAAAAAAACTCTAACTTTCCGAATATTTTTCAAAACACTCCAAAAGTTTAAATATTTTTTTAAAAAAATACTATTTATAAAAAAGTCTCAGTATTAATTATGTATTTTTCTTTCTTATCCTTGTGTGCACAAAAAAGAAATAATTAATAGTGGGTGAAGAAAATTGGTAAAAGGATATTTTAGTAAATTAAAACGAATATTTTATAGAATCGATGTTAATCGATGATTTTTTTGATCTGTATGAAGAGTTAAAAATTGTCGCGTTGAGTGAAACTCATATAATACTTAATTAATTGTTCTCGTCTAGTTAGATTTTGGTTCAATTTAATGCTAAAATTTATTTTTCTTTATTTAGAGAAAAAAAATTGACCGTGGATATACCATGCATAAAAAAAATAATAATAATACAACACTTTTTTTTTTTATAAAGAATCAAAATCATTTAAGGCAAAAAGTACTTATAAGTCATTGAAATTTTTGAATTGTTGATATTCAACCTCCTGAACATTTAAATCACAATATTAAATCCTTGACTTTTTATTTATTTACACATTAAGCTTTCAGTATACAGAAAAATATGAAATTGAATTGTATATTTTATTTTAGGCGCTTTTGATATATGCACCTTTATCTCAATTTGATGCATTATTATTAATAATATCATTGTCAATTTGATGTTGAAATATTAATAAAAAATGTGATTAACTTAAAATTGTCAAAAAATACATTGAAGCACATCAAATTAAGGTGCAAATGCCGATACTAAAAACATATCAAATGAGAATTACAATTTAATTTTACATTTCATCCATTGAGTACTTAGCATGTAAACAAATAAAAATTCATGAGTTCAATATTGCAAAATAAATATTCTGGGATTGAATACCAAAACTAAAAAAAAAAAACTTAATGGACTTGTAAGTAGATTTTGCTTTCATTTAATCTAAACGCATCTGTATTATTTTTAGCCATTAATTGCGACATACTCTTCTTAATAGACTAGGAAGTACATATTTGATTTGCAAAATTTAAAATTTTATTTTAGATAACTGGAAGATATATTAGCAGTTGATTTTATTGATAACAAAAAAAAAAATAAAATAAAAAATTGCTAAAATCTGTTTCATAGACTATTGGGTGAGAGGAAAGTGAAGATAATTCATATGAACAGTTGCACGAAGAAAAAGAAAAGGGAAAAAAACTAAGAAAGAGAGTGAAAATAAAAGAAAAGTTGAAAACACAAGAAAATTAGATAAAGGTGTAGACCCCGAAGAGAATGTGGTGTACCATCAGCATGAGGGACAAAGCTTTGTTGGGTTGCTGGTGAAATATTCTTTAAAATTCAATTATTAGGAATGTTTTTAAAACCGCACCGGATACCGATTCGATTTGTCAACTGAGTTATGAATTAATTGGTTCGACCGGATGGATTCAAAATTTTTATCCTTTTTTTTAAATATAATTATTTATAAAAAATTAAAAATATGGTTTATAAAAAATATATGCAAACAACCTATTAATTATCAAAAATCAATATATTAATAATTTTTCATTTATTTTTCTACTTTTTTAGCAATAATAGTAAAAAATTAAATACTATAGTTGAATTTTTCTATTAAATATTTAAATTTATAACGAAAATATATTTTTGAATTTATAAATTTTTTAATTTTAATTTCAATTGTAAAATTTATTTTTGTGACTTTACTTAAAGATATTATTTTTATAATTATCATGTTTATCTTCATTTTCTTCTTAATATTTCATTACATTTAAATTATTTAGTTATTCAATATCTAAAAAATATAAAATAAAAATATAATAAAAATAATTTCACATAATTTTCAATTTATCAAGCCTAATATTAAAATGAATTGATTTTATCATCAAATATGATTTTTAATTGAACAATATCCAATATCTATTAATTCGAATTAAAAAAATATAATTTAATTTATATTAATTTTTTCCCATTCAACTTAATTTTTCACTGTTCAGAGCAGTTTTTTCATATTTCAATTTTTGCTGGCTGGTCCGGTTTTAAAACACTGATTGTCAGATTTTAAAGAAAACAATATTTAATGGTGGATATGCTGATGGTGCGCACCAAAAGTATAAAAAGGTACCGATTTAACATCCATTATTTTTTTATGAAACAAAAGGTAACATAATTATGTAAAGAAAAAAAAAATGAAATTTACTTTATTATAATAATTAAAAGCCTAAGTTTCACTAATAGATGAGACCGGAATGAAAAGAATTCATTTTCTCTTAAATAAAGAGTTCTCATAATTCCTAAAAATAAAATATATTTAAATATTTGTAATTTAGCATTTTATTTTCTTTTATGACTTGTCCGGTACAAATTTAAATTAATTGCGTCAATAAATTTCAAATAGCATAAGTTTATATAAAAAAAATGACACGAAATATTCCATTTTTTTTAAAAATGCTCCATTTTAATCCTACAATAAAAAAAAATGCACTTTTTTTAATTTCTAATTTTAAAAATGCCATGTTTTTCTCTGTATAAGTCCATGGAATACAACAAGTTAATTAGTTAAGCATCTGAACTGAGTGAAAAAACAAAGGATGATATCTGCACCAGAGAAGCTTCAGGCCATTTTGGTTGTGTGGCTAATCCAAACCGTACTATCAAAGGCTGCAACAAATCCCCCATGCCAAAAAACTTGTGGCAATGTTCAAATTGATTTTCCATTTGGAATCGGAGAAGGTTGTTTCATGAACAAGGGTTTTAATGTATTTTGCAATGAGTCCTTTTCAACTCCAAAACCATTCTTAACTAGCATCAACTTGGAATTGCTCGAAATTTATAATGATGTTCAAGTTCGAGTCAACAGTCCTGTGATTTCTTCAAATTGCAGCCAAAAAGCTCCTAACATTACAGGGATCTCCCTGTCAGGCAGTCCTTTTTTCTTTTCAAATACTTCTAACTGGTTCATTGCAATGGGTTGCAACAATTATGCCATGCTTATCCACGGAGGTCACATTGTGGGCGGTTGCCTTTCGATCTGTCCTGAAGCAGCCTATAATTATAGCAGTGGCTGCTATGGCATCAACTGCTGTCAGGCCTCAATTCCTCCTAATATCCAAGATTTTGGAACAAAAATGACAAATCCTTTGATCAGTGCTCAAGATCAGAACAGTTGCAAGCTTTCCTTCATGGCTGACCAAGGTTGGTTTTATTCTCAATCAGAATCATTAAACAGCCTCGAAGTTTCAAAATCCATGGAAAATGTCCCTGCAGTTCTTGACTGGGCAAATGAAATTGGTTCTTGTGATATAAGTGAAGCCTCCAACATCAGTTGTGCCCGTGATCGTAGTTATTGCTGGAAAGAAATGAACAAAAGTCTACTTTGTATATGTGAAAATTGTCAAGGTACGCACCACTTCTCTATCTATTGCCTTACTACTTATAATCCCGGGGTCAATTTCACTCATGCTCACTCAACTTATCACTTATCGCGCAAAAGTAACCGACTTTTTTTTTCTTACTTAAATGTCACTGAACTTTTAACATTATTACACAAAAGTCATGTTGACCGGAATCCGGCGACGACCCTTGCCGGATTGATGACTTTTTTGCAAAAATGTTAAAAGTTTAGTAATATTTAAGTTGAAAAAAAAAAGTTAATTACTTTTGCGAGATAAATGATAAGTCTAGTGACCGTGAGTGAAATTAATTTAAATGTAGCATTTGTTGAACTTATCAATCCGGCAAGAGTCGTCGCCGGATTCCGGTCAACATGACTTTTGTGCAATAATGTTAAAAGTTCAGTGATATTTAAGTAAGAAAAAAAAAGTCGGTTACTTTTGCGCGATAAGTGATAAGTTGAGTGACCATGGGTGAAATCAACCCTATAATCCCGTATATACCAAATCATGGGTTGCTGAGTGTTATTTAATTATGTGACAGATTTCAGAGGAAGCCCAGATCCAAATAACTATTGCAACTGTAAACTTTTCTGCTTATCTTCACCAGCAGGAGGCAAATGCTTATGTCCTGCGGGATATAATTTTAGTGATTACGGAGGTTGCTACCCTTCTTTTTATGACCCTTATGAAAATTCTCGCCCCAAGACCAAGAGTATCATAATAGGTGCGCAAATTTTCTTTTATATTTACCATTAACACTAAAAATATTATAATATTATTGGAAAGAATGAAATTGGTATTGGAGGGTTCTTTATTTTATTTTTTTATTTTGAGTTGTTCAGGTGTTGGATCAGGTCTCGGATTCCTGTTATTACTTACCGGCATGTGGTTATCATATAAGATAATAAAGAGAAGACATGATGAAAAGCTCAAACAAAAGTTCTTCAAAAGGAATGGTGGGCTATTACTTCAACAACAACTTTCTTCAACAGATAATCATGTTCAGAAAGCCAAATTATTCACTTCCAAAGAGTTAGATAGAGCAACTGACCACTATCATGTGAACCGAATCCTTGGACAAGGAGGCCAAGGAACTGTTTACAAAGGAATGTTGACAGATGGAAGAGTTGTGGCCATTAAGAAATCAAAAGTTGATGATGAAGACAAGCTTGAGCAGTTCATCAATGAAGTGGTAATTTTGTCACAAATCAATCACAGAAATGTGGTTAAAATACTAGGATGTTGTTTGGAAACAGAAGTTCCTCTGTTAGTATACGAGTTTGTTCATAACGGATCACTTTTCCAATATTTGCAAGAGCAAACTGAAGAACTCTCTATGACATGGGAAATGCGTTTGCGAATTGCCACAGAAGTTGCAAATGCTTTATACTATTTGCATTCAGCAGCTTCCATGCCCATTTATCATCGCGACATCAAGTCTTCAAATATACTTTTAGATGAAAACTACAGAGCAAAAGTGGCTGATTTTGGGACCTCAAGATCAATCTCAATTGATCAAACACATGTGACCACTCGTGTACAAGGAACTTTTGGATATCTTGATCCTGAGTACTTCCGGTCAAGTCAATTTACAGATAAAAGCGATGTATATAGCTTTGGAGTGGTTCTGGTTGAGCTTTTAACAGGACAAAGGCCCATCTCTTCATTAAGATCCATCGAAGAAAGAAGTCTAGCTGCATATTTTTTAGCTTTGATGGGGGAGAACCGATTGTTTGAAATTGTTGACGGTCGAGTTTTGAACGAGGGTAGAAAAGAACAGATTGTGGCAGTTGCAAATCTTGCAAAGAGATGCTTAAATTTGAACGGGAAGAAGAGACCAACGATGAAGATGGTGGCAATGGAGTTGGAAGGAATTAGAGCATCACAGGGATCTTCCACTGCCATAATTGAGGATTGTGAAGAGGATGATTATAGTGTAGATGACTTCATGGGGTCATTGGATATTGCTCCGCCTTCTATTAGCTCAACGAGTAGAAGTTTACCTTCTCGATCCGATGTGCAACCTTTGCTTTATAGTAGTAACGCCTTGTGATGGAAGAATTAATAGGTATAGGCATAAGATCTATGGGAGGCATTTAATCTGTTTGTATTTAAATAATTTTGATGAGTAGTCAATTTATTTATATTAATTTATATAATTATGAAGCTTCTTGCATCTTGTAATAATTATGAACCTATGCACTATTAACCTCTGTTTGTAAAATATATTGCTTTTTTATAAGAAAAGTCTTCTTATCAAGTGAGAATTCTAATTCATTCAAAACTTTATTTTATTTTATAGTAATAATAATTTAAGGATAATTTGAGATTAAAAAACGTGAATTGAAGTTCAAAACTCCTAAATTCCTAATATTAATAATTATAAATAAAAAAATTATAAATTTAAATTTAATCAGAATTAATAAAAAAAGAAAAATATTTATCTTTAATGAGAGAGTTTGTTGAAGCCATCCTAAAAGCTTCCGTTTTAAACACACACACTCTCTCTCTATATATATATATATTATTATTTATTGGTATGTGAACTTCTCCATAGATCAAAGTTAAGGGTACGTTTACTTACATAAAACAGTTTTCTGTTTTCTGTATTCTATTTTCTTAGAAAATTGGAGTATTTATTTTCTGTAGAAAATTTAGAAAACGCGTTTATTTATCAAGAAATAAAAAATTAGATTATTTATTTTCTATATATATATATATATATATACATATATATATATATATATAAATGAAAAATTAGAATAATTATTTTCTATATATATGTATTTGTATATGTATATATATATATGCATGTGCATATATATATATATATATGTATGTATATATATATATATATATATGCATATGCATATCAATAAATGAAAAATTAGAATAATTATTTTCTATATATATGTATTTGTATATGTATATATATATATGCATGTGTATATATATATATATATATATATATATATATATATATATATGTGTGTGTGTGTGTGTGTGTGCGCGCGCGCGCGCGCATTTGCATGTATGTGTATATGTATATACATGTGCATGTGTATGCATATATATATATACATGTGTGCGTGTGTATGTATACGCATACACACACACACATACATACATACATATGTATACACACACACACACATATATATATATATATGTATATGTATGTATAAGTATTTATATGTGCATATATATGTATGTACATACATATGTGTATATATGTGTGTGTGTGTCTACGTACATATATATATATATATATATATAAGTACATACATACATGCATGTCTATGCATACATATACATACACATATATATGTATGCACATACATGTATATGTATGTGTGTGTGAATATATACACACACATGTATATATGTATTAAAATGATTTAGAAAATTTAGAAAATATATTTTATTAGTTCTCCAATCTTTTTTTTATTTTAGAAAACTGAAAATTCTATTTTTTATTTTCTATTTTAGAAAATTGACTAAAATAAACATGATCTCTGTTTTCTGTAAAAAAAATTTCTGAAAAATTGGACCAATTTTTTGTAAGTGAACAAGCCTTAAGTTTTCCCACAATATGACAATATGTTCTTATCGGCATTGCACTCCTAAATTGTATTGTCCGTTTTCCCTTGGCATTAATTTGGGCTGGGCCGAGACCTTGATTTCCCTAACATGTCAGCCCGACCCTCATTTCATCAGCGCTCAGCATAATTCCTGCTTTTGATGAACTCTTCTTCTTCATTTTAGTTTTTTATTTTTTTTTATCCTAGTTTCATCAGTTTCAGGTTCTAGATCAGAATTTATGCGATTAACTTGGGGACAGATATGAGAGACAAGACAAGGAAGGAAGAGAATCAACGTCCGGTTGTTCTAAATTTGATTGTAATATTTGGGTATTCGGGTTTTGCATGCGCAATGTGGGCTGAAATTAAAGACCAGATAGGAAACACAACTTCTGGGGTGGAGGCCTATGGGATGGTTATTAGCTGTTTATTTGGCCTTGTTTTGCTCGTTGTACTCCTCTGCTTCGTCGATGTACTCAAACGAATCATGCAATGAAGCAATAACCTTGGACAATGTTCTTGTGTATACTATTGGCTTGAATTGCTTTTTTCCTTTTGGTAGGTAATTGATTTTGGGAGGAGATGAAAACATAATTGCTGTTGTAATTTCTTGATAGCACAATCATCGCTGTTGACTTGGGATTCGAATTTCAGTTTCTTTGCCATGGTAAGTCAAAGCAGAGGTTGGTGACCAGAATTCTGAATTTCATAAGAGGTAAACTTGTTTCATTGGAAGGAGTTGTTATTTCTGTTTCTCAGGATTTGCATGTGTATATTAAAAATACTTTCTTCAAGGAATTAATTGACAGCAATCTCAGAAACTTTTCCTTCAAAACTCCAAATCAAGAACGAGATTTTTAGATCGTAAAATGATTGAAAACATTCTTTTAGGAGAGGAAGAGAAATAACAGATAAGAATAATATGTTTTTCTATCTATTTATAAGACAGTTAATGACAGAAGTTGTTTTTAAAACGTTGATTATTTATTTTATTTTATAGTTCAAAATTTGATATAAAATATTATTTATAAATAATCTTTAATAATTTTGATTCCCTCCAAATTATATGAAATAATTAAGTAAGCCACATCCTCTTTATAAAATTAAGACTTTTGAAACTCTCTTAAAAAAGTGATGTTCGTTTTCGTTACAAGCGAAGCATCAATAGATCCGCTCTTTCACAAATATTATAAACTTCTTCTATGAAGCTTAAGACATTCTATAATATGCAACAAGCTACACAGATTTTGCCAAACCTTTTCCAGAGACGGAATAAGACTTATTTTTGATATTTCGGTAATTATATAGATTTCGTTTCCCCCGTTATATATATACCAATAATTAATAGATAAGGACAATCCCTATACTGCTACTGTGTGCATATAGCCTGGCATCTACATGACACACTGAACAAACAAACCGGAAGGTCTATTGAGTCCGTTAACCCTGGATCCATTCATGTGACCTTAACATATATATATACAGATCCCATGGTAAATGTAGGCTCATGAATGGGTTTTTAAAAAATGCTCGAGAGGAAAACCAGCGCAGAGAACCCTATATGTAACATTGAGAACCGCATTGGTTACTCTCAGCCATTACTTACTAGATTGTAATAGTGTAGAGAAGCAGAGAAAACACTTAATAGAGAGAATATGAAGCCAATAATATCACCAAATTCATTAACTACCCTTCTGTCTCCACCCTGAATTTATTTTTTGTAAGTCAAGTCTGCTAAGCATAAAATAAGAGACGTAGTGGCTATTATCACTCCTATCTCAGCAGCCTTCAACTTACACGGAGAGGTTTGCTCAATCGCTGCTGATATGCACTGTACTACAAGAGTAATAGCAGAAAATTATATTCCACCTAAACCACTGAGGCTAAACAAAGCGGAAGAAAATATATATATATATATATAAGAAAAGGAAAAAAAAAAATCACCATTAGCTTTTAAATTCAATAGGAGATCAATAATTGATATAATAAATATATATTTTTTAAGAGTAGAAGATAAGTGAAAATTAGAATATAAAACTTTTTACGGCCAAAGTGTCCCTTTTGGGACAAATATAGTTTTTTTTTTACTAATTGGGACAAATATAGTTAGTAGAAGTCAACAATGTGGAAATCAATAACAATTTTAATACAAGTATCAATCTATTATTATAATCGCAATTCATGTACAAAATATATTTTACTTAATAAAATATTTATTTTGGGGTATTTTTTTTTAATAAAAAGACTACGTTAATTTAATTTCTTGCTAAATTCCCTCGTCCCACTTTAAGTGGTTAATTTATCTAATTTATTTTGTTCAATTTTAATTTTTTTTTTAGTAATTTTAAAAAAAAGTTTACATGTCTATTCGTATTTATTATACACTATTATATTTAATAGAATGGTAAATTTAATTTTAATCACATACTTGAAATTAACAAAAGGCAAATTGGTTAATTGTTAATTCTTTTTTATAAAACCAAAATTTTCCAATGATTAATGAATGGAGTAATAATTCGTAAGGTAAATAGAGAATTAATTAATATGAAAATTTCTTTCAGTCCTAAATAATAAGTAATTAGTAACAAATGTGCATTGTACAATAATAGCATACAATAATGCTAATAATATTTTGATTTAATAACTAACTACTGAGTAATGATAAGAATTAATTTTAATAATTAATTTATAAAGTCATTATTTTAATTTCAATCAATTAAATGAATTAAAAATTGACCTTCATTTTTGGTAGTGCCAATAAATTGCAATCAGTTTATGTCTCATTTATTTGTTTGAGCCAATAAATTTCAACTTATTTGTCTTATGCGACATATTTATTATTTAATTTAATAAAATATTCAAATTATTAAATAATATTTAATTAAGTGAGTTACACAACTATTATTATTCATGACTTGAGGAACATATAGTTATAAAACTAAGTCATATAATGCGGGTATAGTAGAAGTTAATTGTAAACGATACTATCCATTTATTCTTATTATATATTTAATAAAATAGTAATAACATATTTCATCAGAAAAAAATAATAATAACAAATAATGGGCTCTTTTTGGACTACCATTTTGGTATAGTTCTTGATCCAGATGGCATGACCCAAGTATATAATAGGACAACTATATATAATAAGCAACAAGTTACAGTCATTATATATACACAAACAATAGGTAGGGAAATGCCTAAACTGCTACTGGGTGCAAATAGCCTGCATTTGCATGACACACCCAACAAACGAACGGGGAAGGTCTGTTGAGTGTGTTAACCCTGCCTCCATTCATGTGACCTTCGCGTATAGATCCCGTGGTGAAGGTCGTAGGCTCATTAATGGGTTTCTGAAAAATACTTGAGAAGAAGACCAACGCAGAGAACCCAAGAGGTAACATTGAGAACCGTATCGGTTGCTCTCTGCCATTACTTACCAGATAGTAATAATGTAGAGAGGCAGAGAAGACGGTTAATAGAGAGAATATGAGGCCAATAATATCAGCAAATTCATTAACTACCCTTCTGTCTCCACCCTGAATATATTTTTTGTAAGTCAAGTCTGCTAAGCATAAAATAAGAGATGTAGTGGCTATTATCACTCCGAACTCAGCAGCCTTCAACTTATATGGAGAGGTTTGCTCGATTGCTGCTGATATACTCTCTACGAGAAGAGTAATAGCAGAGAGAGTTATATCCCACCTAAACCACCGAGACTAAACAAAAAGAAAAAAGAAACTATTATTACCCAAGCATTTTAAATTCAAAAATATTAAGAAATTGATGTGTACCTAAATAAATAAGAAACTCCACATTACCGAATTCCTGAGACATTTTGCAGTTGTCATTGTACCAGCACAGACCAATTTAATGAAGAATTTGAAACCATACGCAATAAGCATAAGAGAACCCATGCACATATAATTACGGAAAGGATAAAGATGAATGGCGGATTGAAGAACTTAAAAAACTCTACAAGCCTTGAACCTACTAGAAAGTTTTTGCGTTGGTGGGGAGAAGAGGGGGATTTTGTTTTTATATAGAGCAGGAGAGGAGCTCTATAACTGACGGTGTGATTACTTTGCGAGGAGACTGCGTGGGGATATTTGTCAAACATATCGGCTATCGGCTATCGGCTAGACTTTGAAGAAATAATTATATCATTATTTATTTTTACTTATTAAATTAAGTTGAAAATCTTTTTTTTTTTTAAAAGGGTTAGATATGTAGACAATGAATCATGTGTTGTATTTGTGGAAAAGGAAAAGCAAAGGGAGATGAAAAACCGACATTTTATAATTTGTTTCTGGAAAAGGAAAATTTCTAGGTTTACAAGCGTTTATTTTTGACCTTTTAGTTCCATGCACTAAATAATTTCTTCTACTTTGTTTAAATTTGTTTCTGGGGACACTTATGGTGTTCAAAAAAATCGATTGATTTGGTTAACCGATAAACCGAATCAAAATCGATTCGAAAAATAGGTTAACCGAACCGATTTTTATTGTTAATAGTTAATAATTTTTATAAACTTCTGTTTTGGTTTTTGGTTCCAAAAAACTGTCGATTTCGATTAATCGACCGATTTTATATAATTATATATATTTCAGTTTCGATTAATCGATCGGTTTTATACAATTTTTCACATGTATTTTCGGTTTCGGTTAACCGATAGGTTTTATATAATTTTTTTTATATATATAAAGTTAAAAAAAAATTAAAATGAAACCTTATATATATATATATATATATATATATATATATATATATAATATGTGTGAAATATTTTTTGTTTAACTAGTTGGATCATTATATTTTCGGTTTGTAATTTTAATTTTCAAATATTTTGAACATTTTTAGTTTATAATTATAGTTTGAACATTATATTTAATTACTATATTTAATTATATTTGTTTTCTAATTTTAATTTTTAAGTAATTTGAATATTTTAATTTTTTGTATAAATGTATTTTATAATTATAGTGATTAACCGAAAAATATTGGTTAACCGATCCGAAAATTTGAAACCGATGGACTGATTAACCGATAGTAATGGACTGTTTAATAGTTAGTGTTTTAAAAAAATCGAAATTAATGGACTGATTTTTTTTTGTCTCATGGACCGGTTAGCCGGTCTATTAACACCCCTACTTATGGATAGGACTTATAAAAAAATTGAAAACCATTAAAATGATTCAAAAAACTGGATTCAAATCGATTTTACTAGTTAATCAGTTTAATTTGATGTGAATATGAACTTTAATTTTTAAAATTATAATTAATAGACTTGTACTTAAATGCTTGATTAACCGATTGATTAATGATTAATCGGTTTATATGTAATTAATTGTATACATATATATATGGATATGAGAGTAATTTTCACATGTATCCATAGTTTGTCTTATATTAAAAGTATATAATTAATAAATTAATGTTTATATAATTTTTATTTTGATGTATTATTATTAAACTTGTATTTTATATTTAAAATTTTGAGAATTCATATTTTAATTTGATTGACGGATTAAAGTCTTTTTATATAAAATTTATGTTTACTTTTTTTTTTAACGGTTAACCAATAAGTTGGGAGTTATGAAACTTTTTAGTGGATAATCAATTATATTAATGTACTGTAATTGTATTTTAATTTTTAAAAATCAATTTTAATGAATTACGCTTGAAAAAGAGATTATAAATTAATTAGACGGTGTTTGGCATTACTTTTGGAAGAACAAAAAACTACTTATTGGATAAAAAACTGATTATGAAATAAAAATATATAATTGTTTGGTAAATACTGATTTTAGAAAAATTAATTTTGTGAAAAATAAAAAAACTTTCTATTAGAAAAAGTTATAAATTGAAATTTTTCAAAAAAACTGATTTTCAGTTTTTAACAACAGCACATTTAATATTTTTTTAGACAAAAATATCTTTTATTTTATTTCATAATAACAATTATATTTAATATTTTTTTTTTGCTTTCTTCTCTTATTCTGAAACTCAAAATCATCTAACGTTAAAAATAATTATATTTTTTTATTCTCTTTTTTTTTATCATTCAAAATAATATGTATAATTAATTATGAAAATAATATATATATTTTTAAATTTTTTATGTTATATTTATTTTTATTTAATTATATATAAAAATATATGATTTTAATAGTTTAGTGAAATAAAAAATTCAAATAAGTGAGAGTTATTATTATTTTTAGTGAGATTTTAAATATAATATATTAAAATTTATATATATATTTTTTATTTTTTTATTTTAAAAAATAATTTTTAATTATATCATTTACTAAATAGTTACAACTGTTTTTGATTTTATAAATAATTTTGAATTTTATTTACCAAAAAGTTACTTACTTTTTGAAATACAGTTTTTTCAAATATAATTTTTTTTAATTGAAAAAACTGTTTTAATAAGTTTTACCAAACTAACCCTTAATCCTAATTCTACTTGTTATTTATTTGTCATGAGAAAAATAAAAAAAAAAGGGGGCAAAAAGTTTTTTATTACATCATTTGTCAAATTTGAGCTATGCCAATTGCGAACGTATGATTAAATAATACTTCAAACTCATGTGGGGTGGGGTGGGGTGGGTGCCCAAACAAATAATACAAAATCTTGCGTCTCCTTGAATTTGGGTTGGGCCAAACACGAATATAAATATTTTATCGGCTCGCATTGGTACCTTTGCAACAAAACGGGTTTGGTAACTGTTTAACATTAATCGGGTCGACGTCAAGCAGCCAAAAGATACGAAGGTGCCTTCACGCTTTCATAAACAATCAATAAATGCATGCAGGCTACTATTCAAAGTTCAAACATTGCTAATTCTTAATTTCCAGATCTTGGACACTGCTTCCAACCCTAACTCGATCCGTCAATCGCTGCCAAAATCAGGTACCTTCAGTCTCCTGTTTCTTCATGTGAAATGGATCAGCCACGGCACCCGCTTACTCGCAATTTAACTGTATAATTCCCCCTTTCTTAATTGCATCACATATGGAAGCTAAAATATTGATCGATTTTGGCATTGTTAATAGTCATTGTCAAATTTTTGGACGCACTTTTAAATTTTAGATGCATTGACGTTAGGTGATCTAATTTTAGTACTCTTAGTCCGATTCTTGTTTTTGCATTTTTTCCGCTTCGGTACATCCTCCTAGTTTCATGAAAGGAGTGAGAAAGTTACATGTTCATTATGTTTATATGCTTTTTTTTATACTGCAGCAGAGTGCATTTTGCATTTATACGTGGCAAGTATGATTCTCATGTTCAGGCATTGGATTTAGTGGATTTAGAAGCACATGTTTCTCTTGGAACAAAGATACACACGCATATATATGTTTGTATATTAAATTAACCTTTTAATGAGCTTGTACTGGTTGATTTGAGTGGTTTCAACCAGATAGGTATTTGTTATTATTTAGTTGATTTATTGCAGGGAGCGGATAGAGTGAATTGGAGATATGCAACGTGCTCCACTGACAGTCGAGGAACAACTTATTTGGAAAGCTATAAAGGAGGAGTGCTCATGGGATAATCTCCCAAAAAGGCTTCAAGCAACTCTTGCTTCAAAAGAGGAATGGCACAGAAGGTTTGATAGGCTTCCTATGTTGGCCCTGTTTGAAGTGATACTTTGTTGAGGCATCATTCTTAGCCATTTTATTGTTTGCAAATTAGCACCAGAAAAGTATAGGAAGCATGATTATAGTAATTCCGGAATTAGATTTTGAAATTTATTTACAGCCACAACTTTATCTTGCAAAAAACAGAGATGACAAAAGGTGATATATTGTTGGTCATCGTCATACACACACACACACACACACATATATATATTTATTTATTTATTTCCTAAAACACAAATCCATTTTCGTTAAGTTTGCATGCAGAGGTTTTTGAATTGCTCCTAGTAATAGGAACATTGCTTTGGTTTCAGTTGAATCATAATGGATACTTGGGCACAAAGTCTTGAACCCCATTTGATATTTTTATTTTCAACACTCCTTCCCCATCAAATTGTCTTCTATATTTATTTCTTTATTTTTTTTTTCCTTTGCCTGGTTGGTGGCCTCATGCAGGATAGTTGAACATTGCATAAAGAAAAGACTCCAATGGAATACCTGTTTTGCTCGCAAAGTTTGCAAAGAAGGTGAATATTATGAAGAGATGATGCGTTACCTGCGAAAGAATCTGGCGGTGCGTGTTAATAGAACTTATTAGAATTTTGTCCATAATCCATAATCCTTATTAATATCTCCTGCTTTGAAAGTAATGGTTGTACATGCTGGTAGTGTTTTTCTTTTATACTTCTATAATAATTTAATTCTTGTTTAGATTTGGAAGGCTAACCGGAGAATAGTCAGTCTTTTGACGGTCAGATAGGTGTGGATCCAGTGCATCCCGTTGTTTTTCTTTTTGAAGGGAAAACGTGGCTGCATATTTTTGTTGTATTATAATAAATATGTATCATAGCAGTCTTTTGTTTTTTATTAATTTAAATTGGATTTTGAACTTGCAAATGACATTCCTGGAGACAATTGCAGTGCCATTGAATCAAATCTAATTGGTTGTTGTTGTTGCAACTTTGCAATTGAATATTATACGCAATACTTGTTACCAAAGTTCTTCAAACGTTATGATTGCATTTCTGCAGGGAAATGCTTTTATATGTTGCAAACTTTTGCAATAGAACCTCATGGTGTGAAGAGTGATTGGACCATCAATTGTGCATTGTATAGAAGGAAGTCTTGTCTGCTTATATTATCTTTGCATGTCACTTATTGGTTTTATTACCTGCAGCTGTTCCCTTATCACCTTTCAGAGTATGTTTGCCGTGTGATGCGGGTATCACCATTCAGATATTACTGCGATATGATATTTGAGGTTATGAAAAATGGTAATGGATTTGTTCTTTCATAAAATTTCATTGGGATGCTAAATTTTTGAGAAACTATATTGTTACTCCTGCCATCTAACAATTAATTAACATATTGGTCATCCATTCCTTCTGATTTATAAAACACCCCCCTCTCCCTCTTCTTTTTTTGGCAGAGCAACCATATGACAGTATTCCAAATTTTAGTGCTGCGGATGCCTTGCGGGTTACAGGAATAGGGAGAAATGAATTTATTGATATCATGAACAAGTGCAGATCTAAGGTAGTTGCTCAAATATTGTTTCTGGCTGTAGATTCATGTGGGTGTATTTACATTCAAGCATGCATGCAAGTATTTAAATATACTATATTTCAACGTCTACTACTTCCTAATATATTGGCTGGCAAATATCGGGCATTCAAATTTCTGAGATAGTGGCACCTGAAAAATTAGATGTAAACTCCTAGCACCTTACAGTGGTGGTTGGGAACAAAGAAGAAGCTAACCTCCATCCTGATAACTTTCTCTTTATTCAAATATGATTTTTTCCTATCAGGAACATATAGCAGTTTAAGTGTTACCTTTCATGCTTGAAAGTTGGCTTCAAATGACATCCAGTTTCTTATGCAACAGGAATTATTTAGATCTTGTGAAAATGAGTTTAGTGCACTATTGGTTTTTATGTGCAATGGTGTAATGTTTCCATGATTAAGTCATTAAGCATAAACTTTGTACCTATGTCATCATCTTGGTATGGAATTATCTGATTGAAATATCTAGAGTTGCTTGATTTCCCTGGATAAACTTTTGCTGGCACCACAAATCCTCTATTACATAGATCAGATTCAACTACAGTTTTTCTAATAAATACTCTCAATCTATGTTTAATATTCAGCACTACTTCTTATCTTACCCAGCATTGGCTTATATGTTGCTATGCAGAAAATTATGTGGAAGCTGAACAAGTCAATTGCAAAAGAACTTTTACCTATCCAACCTGTTGATTTTCCAATTGAGCCGTGGTGGGGAGTTTGTCTTGTCAATTTTACCCTTGAAGAATTCAAGGTAAGTTTCCATTTTTTAAAATTTTTTCTCTTGAATCCAAATTATGGTCCATTGAATTGCATTACCATTCTGACACTGTTATCACACACAACATGTAAATAAATATACTTTCTATACGGATGTTTAATGGTCAAGGTTTTTGGCGCTGATGGCAGTTTCTTATTTTTCAACTCCTACCTTTCTAGAAACTCTCAGAAGAGGAGATGGCAACTATAGATAAAGTATGTAAGGAGGAAGCTAATACATTTGTCCTGTTTGATCCTGACATCATAAAAGGCATGTACCGACGGGGATTAATATACTTTGATGTCCCTGTCTACCCCGATGATCGTTTTAAAGGTAAGTTCTTTGTCTTCCATTCATTGTGAAACTAGGCTTTCTAGGTTTATCCTTGTTTATCTATTTGTCCGAACAACTTTTCTGAGGATCACAAAAGGGCTTTATTTGACTCTAATTTCTTTTGCTTACATCAACTTTGTTCTATTGCCTCTGTTGAGGTAGAAAAAGAGATCATTCAGGCGGTTTCCAGAACTGAATCTTGTAGTTTAGTTGTGTTGTGTATATTATTATAATATGCTAGAAAAGTTGGCTGTGCCACTGATTGTTCAAAAGCCTGAAACTTGGTTGGGAAGTCGTTTTAATTTTTTCATGCTATTTGAATCAAGTTCCAAATAGATTCATCTCCTTATAAGATTTATTAGTAATAAATTCTGAAAGTTCATTTAATCTTATTTACTTTTCTTCTGTGATTTCCAAAATCAATTGAATAATATTTTCCATATGCTCAGTTTCCAGGCTTGAAGGGTTTGTTTCAAATAGGGATCAGTCTTATGAAGATCCTATTGAGGAGTAAGGCAGCAATTATAGTAGATATCACTATTTGTTACCCACTGCTGTTCATTAGCAGTAAAGCTAAGATTCTTATGAAAGTAATTCCATCTTTTCAGGTTACTCTATGCAGTTTTTGTTGTTTCAAGTGAAAATGCCACTGTTGCTGAACTAGCAACAACTTTGCAGGCTGACCTTTCTCAGCTTCAAGCTGCTGCATCCTTTGCTTGTAGACTGGGTTGGGCAGTGAAATTGATTGATCCAGGATCTATTCTTCAAGAAACAAACATACCTGGCTCTCCTAGAGCAATTCTTAGTGATGAAGAAGATGCTGCTCGTGCTAGTATAAGCTTAGCGAACATGTCCATGGATGGTGATGCAGCTCAGAGAGGAGATATTTCTCGTGTCGCTTTTATAGTTGATGCTAATATAACATCCTATCTTATGATGGGATCTGTTTCACCAGGTGCCACTCCATTTTTTCCTTGTGAATTTAAAATGATGAAATAGCTAGCATAGTAACCTTCTAGATAGGATTCTGAAATTTCATAATTAGTAATTTGAGGGAGTTGAAGTACAATCCTATAAATTGCCGTCTCTATGCATGAATGAGGGAATAGAGAGGTGTCTTTGTTTGAAACATTAATTACTAGATGTATTCAGCCTTTTATGTGGAAGATTGAATTTTTGTGTTGAGAGGGACTAGTATAATGCATGGAGAAATTGCAGAAGCTTCTGAGATGGCTTTTTGCATTTCATTGAATCTATTGGGAAAAAGTTAGATACGTTTGATCATATTACATTCATTATGTTGCCGCAAATTATTTCTTTAATATGTCTTTCATGTGTCTGCTTGTCCAACATCTGCCCTAATCTTTCTGAAGAACCTTAATGATTTTTTATTTTATTTTATTTTATATTTGTACAGAGCAGATTATTTCTGTAGACTCAGTGAAAGCATAAATTTAGTAATATTTCCCTTTCCAATTTTCTGGTGGAATTGAGTGAAGGAGGGAATTAATTCTCTACAAGTCTGGATTGTTTGTTTCTTATCTAATTTAATTTGTGCTTGTTGCTTCTTTGCAGGCTTGAAATCTCATGCTGTAACGTTATATGAGGCAGGGAAGTTAGGTCATGCTAGCATTGCGGATCTTTGCAAGGATCTGAGCACACTAGAGGGAACAAAATTTGAGGGAGAATTGCAGGAGTTTGCAAATCATGCCTTTAGCCTCCGCTGTGTCCTGGAATGCCTGATATCAGGTGGAATTGCTAGTGATGCAAAAGATGAGGAAGTTTGCAATAGGATGGGCGCATTTGCTATAAGCAACAATGAAACTACTTTGGTAGCTCCCACTGCATTGACTGAAAAATCAGGAAACTCTGGTGCTAATGAAGCTAAAGAGGATATCAACATTTCCATAAATTCTGGAATGCCTCATGATGATTCTGATTTGGCTGAATTTGTTTCTGGAAGTAGTGATGGTGGAACATCTTTTGTTTTATCTCAAGATGGTAATTCCTTAGTTGAGATCTCAAATTCAGACCTAAATGTCGAGGATGATGAGAAACTAGCTCCCATTGAATGGTCTGATACTGGAAAAGGAACTTTGAGGAGGAAAAGGAAATATCGGGTGGATATTCTTCGCTGTGAAAGCTTAGCTGCTCTATCGCCTGAAACTTTAGATAGGCTATTTCTTCGTGATTTTGATATTGTTGTATCTATAGTTCCTCTTCCTCATTCTGCAGTTCTTCCTGGATCAAAAGGTCCCATCCATTTTGGTCCTCCTTGTCATTCATCCTTGACACCATGGATGAAATTGGTGCTATATTCAACTGTAGGTAGTGGGCCTTTGTCAGTTATTCTGATGAAAGGACAGTGTCTGCGTTTGCTTCCTGCACCATTGACTGGTTGTGAAAAGGCCCTTATATGGTCTTGGGATGGCTCCACAATTGGAGGGTTGGGAGGCAAGTTTGAGGGGAATTTGGTCAAGGGAGGGGTGCTTTTACATTGTTTAAATTCACTTCTTAAATACTCAGCTGTCCTAGTGCAGCCCTTAAGTAGGTATGACCTTGATGAGTCTGGAAGAATCATTACTATTGATATACCCTTGCCCCTCGATACTGCTGCTGGTTCACTCGCTCGTTTAGAGAATGAATTCAGTCTATCTGAAGTGGAGAGTTTGAAATTGAACTCCCTGTTAACTCAATTGTCCAAGAAGATGGGATTGTCAACAATTGGCTATATTCGCATGTTAAAGCTGTTTAGTGAAAAAGAATCGGACCAGTTTGCATCTGATGATGAGAAATATGAATGGGTACCATTAAGCGTGGAATTCGGGATACCTCTTTTTAGTCCAAAACTATGCAACAAAATATGCCAAAGAGTGGTATCATCACAGTTACTTCAATCAGATTCTTTTACTGAGCATCATGAAGCAATGCAAGGCCTTCGGAAAAGGTTACGTGATGTCTGTGCAGAGTATCAAGCAACAGGTCCTTCTGCCAAACTTCTTTACCAGAAACAGCAATCAAGGGACTCCTCTCGACATCTTATGAACTATGCCAGTGGAAGATGGAATCCCCTTATGGACCCTTCTTCTCCTATTTCAGGAGCCATGAGTGAGCATCAAAGGTTAAAACTTGCTCATCGGCACCGTAGCCGGACCGAAGTTTTGAGTTTTGATGGTAGCATTCTAAGGTCTGTCCATCTCAATTTCTATTGTTTACATATATAACTGATTTCTCTAGTATGGTGCATGTGATTGCGTTTTATTTTGCCATTTTGCTTATATATTTCACATATAAGTTTCATAGGATATCACCGTTATTTCAGCAACATGTATGTATGATGTGACCAGGAACTCTGATAACAATTTTTAGCAATAGGTCTGAGAGCCACACAGCAAATAATAAGCTTAGATTTTCTACTTTGGTCTGCAGTGTTATTTATTTTTGAAAGGACCATGTATTTGTTTGGACTGTATTGAAAAGGATTTAGATATTAATAGAGTCCATAGTGCAATAATGAAGATGGATTGACCAACTTTCCATGTATTTTCTTTTTCTTCTTCTTCTTCTTCTTCTTTTCCTGTTTTTGTGGTGTGGGGTGGGAGTGAGAAGCTGCAGAGGGAGGGAAGGGAATTAAAAAAGTCCTTCCCAAGCTATTGGCCTTTCAAGAACTTAAACCCTAATTTTAGTAGCCCTGTCCTTGTTAAACCTTTATAAATTTTGTTAGCTTCCATACATTTCCTAAATAGAGTTAATGCAGCACTTCAGCCTGACATATCTTTCAACTGGAAGGCCCTCTTCTAAGTTTCTGTGCCTTTTTTCCTAATTATGGAATCAACAGTATTAATAAAAGATACATTGCCAATACATCAACAGCACTATTATTATCCATGCCCTCAACTTCACTCATGGAACGGAAGTGCAATTGTTTCATTGTAATTGAGTTGTCATCCTCAAAACATGGTTGTTGAGAGATTGAAGACCTCTTCAGAAATATTTCTACATCATTGTGAAGGTCGGAAACTAAACAAACCTTCCTGGCTTCAAAGTGGTGGTAAAATTGTTCAGCCACAGCATTAAAGCAAGTTACTCTAGTCATCCATCATCAGAATCAAGAATCAATCTTAATTATCCTATCATGGGTCGGTGCAAGATCCAATGCAAATTGGAGATGCCATTTGCAAAGGCATTCACAAAACTTAGATCAGTATGCTTTCATATGTGGATCATACAAGGTTCTATTCTTCCTCTATGTCCTCAGAGCCACCAGATACCGCTGTGTCACTTACGAGCTGCACACTGTTACCGCTTGAGAACTTGCCCTGCCATAATGATCTGGAAGGTACAGCTTGTCACCAAATATGAGAGTTTGCTGATAATAGTGGTGCTAGCGCTGGGTATGAAGGACGGTCAGGAGAGTGCAACAGCAAAGGAGAAGGTCTGCAAAGGAGGTGTACTACTGGCACACACGAAAAGCATCTGGGTTTCTTTTTTGGAGCTGATTCACATTTTTTATTGTTTGCATCGAGTGATTTGAGCAGAGTGAAGATGTGGAGTTGGTGGATTGGTTGTGGGCTCATAGATTGCTGATTTCATTGGCAGAATGGGTTTGTAGGAGATGTGAGCATAGATGCTTCTGCTGACAAAATCCCAAAGAATTAAGAAATTGTGATAAAAAAAAAAAGAAAAAAAATACTGATTCAATTCATTAAATGGACCGCATGCTGTAGCCACATTATCATTCCATCCACTTGGAATGGTTGCTTTGTAAAGGTTTAATAAGGTCAGGGTTAGTAAATGTAAGGTTTTTTTAGTTTACTGTTTAAGTTATTGAAAGGCCAATAAGTTAGGGGAATTTTCAAAGTCCAAGTTTATTTTTGTTTTATTTGTTTTATTTTTTTTGCGTTGAATATGTTGAGTAAGAACATTCAAAAGTGTAAGTTTGAATATGGTGCAGATCGTATTCTCTAACTCCAGTGTATGAGGCTGCCACAAGGCCAATTGAAGAAACCCCACAAACCCCGCTGGCGAATACTACTAAAGCTGAGCCTGATGAAGTTGATAGTAAAGAAGTGACTCTTCCAGGTGTCAATCTAATCTTTGATGGTTCTGAACTGCATCCCTTTGAGATAGGTGCTTGTTTGCAGGCTCGACAACCCGTTTCCTTGATTGCAGAGGCTGCAATGGCCTCAGCTTCTGCTGCAATTAAGTAGAGCTTTATCTACAATAAACTTTTTTGGTGGGGTTAATAGAAGAATGTGTTTTCATACAACCAATGGAAGCGAGAAATCGGATATCTCATGCCTGCTTTATTGTGATTGTTTGGTTCACCCGTTGCATTTTTGACATTGGCTCTCATGCATATGCTCAGTCTTACATCGGAGGATCTGAGGTAAATCTCCCCCCCCCACAATCTCCTCTCTCTATGTTTTTGCTGAACATATTTACAATGTTTAATTTTTTTAGGGAGTTCATTGAGATCCATTTATGTGCAAGGGCACCGTGAAAATAGATGAAAGATAGGTGTTGAAGTCACTTGTGTCCTTGTTTAAAATTTCTGCTGATCACAAATGAATGGAATCTATGCCTTTCTTTTTCCTCCATATCCTGTATATTTTAGCAGAAGCAACCATGAAATATGAGTATTCTTATTTTCCATTTGAAAATAATCCTGGAAGGAATTCAACATTCTTCTTCCTTCCTTTCATTATTGTCCTTCCTTTATAGTGCACTTTGTTGTTGAACACCCCCACTCTCTTAACCTTTATTAAAATATTTCTATTAGCGTGCTGAGCTCTGGAAGCAAGTCCTCATAGGTGGGAACCGGTATGTTTTTGTCTTTCAGTTTCTTGGCCTGAAGCCAAGTTCTGTCCAGTTCGGTAGTTTTAACATCAATTCTGTGGCTAAGAACTATATTTAGGTTGAAGCATTGGTTCAATATTACTTTATCTGTTTTGTGTGCAGCCTCAAAGTGCTTGTTGTGATCCTCATTTGTAGAATTCCTATGTTTAATTCTGGTTGTGGGCTGCTTTCATCTTCGAATTCGGCCACTTGATTAACCTAATACTATAAACTATATGCCTCCTTGCCATTACGCTTAATCTTTGTGTCTACTTAAAAAGTAGGTAAAGAAAATATTGTTCGCAGCATCATCGTTTTTTCCCTCTTGAGTAACATTATTATATCTTTAATTTCCATCTTAATATATTTTTGCAACTTTGCAAAACCTTTGTGAATAAGGTGGAGTACTTACGATGTCTCCTGGTCTAACTCAGGTGGTGTAATTCAAGGCTTTGGCTGATCTTTTGACGGACAGTATGTACAGTGACAAGTGAAGAATGATAGTTTGTGAAGGGATCTCAATTCAATGCTTGAAAGATGTCAGGTCCCACTGTTTGTTCCTACTCAGGATTAAGAATAGACCTTTTTGCTGCATAATATAGAGTGAAAGTGCGCCACATCCGACTTCCCTGAATGTCTAATTATGATGCCCTTTTTCTACCTGCACATAAACCTTGGTTTGATGATCTTTAGTAGCATACACGTGTAGAGGGGAGAGTTTTTGGCATTTCGCCAAGAAAAAATCCTACCCATTGCATCAAAGAATTTTCTTGTGGTAAATTAATTTTGTATATTCCTGAATTCAATATTGTTAATGAAACAATGAGTGAAATAGTAGCAATCTATAATGTTTTGACCTTGTGAGAGAACATGAATAATTGGAAATGGGTGGGATTATTAGTATTTGTTTCTTAAGATGTTCAAGTTTTATAAGTTGTAAATGCAGAAACATCTTTATAATGAGGCTGCTTCAGTTTCCGTTGAACATCTGCGGTGCTTTGGTTCTGGGACAAAAGGACTGGTCATTACAAAATTCACGGTTGGATTTATTTCATCTTGTTTAAGTGCTACATGCATTAGACATATTTAATTTTACTTTCTATCTGTTTCTGTTTTTTTCTGAATGCTGCTTTCTGTAGCATGGGCCCCTTCTTGTTCTGCAAAACATGCTTTCAGCTTTAAGTTTCTGTTACTAGTGCTTCAAATATTGGATGGTTAAGCGACATTAAATTGATTGTGAAGTTTGCCCCTTGCATTACCAGATGCCTATTATATCTGTTTGCCCGTGATTGTCCTGAAATTTCGCGTTTTCATGCTTTAGCCGTGAGACAGCATTCAGCTTTTCTGTCATTGGGAAAGTATTAATTTTATTTATTTATTTTTTACACTTTAGTTTTAGTTTGATTTATAAAAAACATTGCCAATAGAAATATTTGCTTTAGTTATAACATGGATTTATGTATCAATTTCCTAATTATGATGATCAAATAGTAAAAATTATGTTGAGAACCTGGCAATGCCACTTTGGTTAAGAAAAATATAGTCGTAGAACAAGTGATTTGAAACTTATTCTTCGCTGAAATGAGCCAAAAGAAAGCTCACTGGTTTTTTTACCATTGAATTTGCTAGAGATTCAATTCAGATAAAATTGATATATGCCTATATTACGACATGATTTTTATTTTGTAATAAGCTAAAATACAATTTGTAAAAAATTAAAAATATATTAATGAGAGCAAAAATAACAGTAATTTATGTTATTTAGAAAAATGGAATTAAGTTGATAATAATTGATTATTATTTATTAGCGTTATGGTAAAATTAATTTTATTTAAAATTAGACTAATCTTGCAAAGTTGATCAGATAAATTAATATCTAATCCGTTGAGCATAAGTAGATACACCTGATCCGTGGCTTTGCAAAAATGGAACTATGCTTCTTTTAACGAGTTTGTTTGGATTGACTTTCTTTCTAACTCAATTTCTTCCCTTCTAGCTCTTGATAACAAAGTGAAAATCTTCCGGTTGTCCTTCGCTTGAGTCACCTGAAAAGAACCACAAAACCGTCGGGTGTTCCGACAGGGGAGACTCCGACGATCAAGTCAGTTAATTTACAAAGTAAAAGTTTTCTTGTATGAGAAATCAGAGAGAGAATAATGTACCTGATGGTTTCCTTTATATAGAGCTGTGTCAAATAGAAAATAATCTCTTGAATAGGAGAGAATCACCTCAATCTCCTAATTGATGCTTGATTCCTAATTTGGGAAGATTATTTGAGTGATTCTTGGCACTTTTCATTATTGTAAGATCAGAATCTATACAATATCTGGAGAAATATTCGGTGCTGATGACTTTCCATAATTTATTACCGAACTGTTATCGGAACCGAGCAATTATTATACCAATTGTCTGAGTGTCCGGCTGCTGGACTTTTGTCACACAAGTTCGACATATGATTTGTGTCCGGTGAAGCACACACCGGACTATGACTCGAAGCGTCCGGTTATCAGCTCTGAATGTAAACTCTGTTTCAGTTTAATACTCCCTCCATTCCTAAATACTAGTCACTTTTGTTATTTTCACAATAATTAAAAAATATTAATTAATTTTGAATTTAGAAAAAAATTGAGTGATTCAATGTAAATTGAGTAATTCAATATAAAAAAAATGAATCTAATTGGTCAATTTTTATTGAAAATTAAAATTAAATTGGAAACAGAAAATTAAATTGTATTAAAAATTTAAAAGTGACAAATAAATAAAATTTAAATTTTTGTCAAAAGTGACAAATATTAAGGAACGGAGGGAGTAATATTTTACGTTTTCTATTAAAAAAAACGAGTCCAAAGATGAGCTTCATCCCGCCCCCGAGCTTCCACACTCTTTTCTCCTCTCCATTGATGGAAGAAACTCGTCACAAAGTTCAAAAAGATTGAGCCAAAAGGCGTAATCTCTACTTCTCTTTAAATCTCACTTATCACAAAGTTTCTTTTCACTTGATAAGACTCTCACTTTTCATCACTCTTCTTTACTACAAAGAATCACAATTATGCTTCGCCCACCATTTCAATGCGATTCCAAAATGTCTCTCATTCCTTTACCATTTCCTAATAACACCACCGCCTTAGCCTCTTCTTCTGCCGGAGCTTCTCGTTTCCTTCCTATGGGGTAATGGCGGTTATTCAGCCATATATTTCTACTTCGTACTGTGTTTTTATATGCGGATTCTTGACTCGGATGGAATTTTTGACTTTGCTTAGTGTGTTGTTAGATTGAAGTTTTGTAAGCCAAGCTCGAGTCGCACTGGCCATCGAACTTTTAATCAGGTATGCATATCTTTCTGTTAATCCTCAGCTTTGATTTCGATAACGATAATTATATATCACTCGATTATTCATTTGTTTCGCAATGGATTAAACGAAGAGTCGCGGCAAGCGTAGAACACTTGGTGTTTATGGTCGTGGTGCTCAAGAACGTGTTGCTGAGGTAACTAACGCCTTATTTACCGGAAATTCTACATTATCTTTGAGCTGTGATGAGATTGATTGATTGGTTTTAAATTTCAAACTCGTGGTTGTGATTGTAGGAAGAAGCGCCTAAAATGTTGGAAACTGCTCCTTTTAGAGTTTCTCCGGGTCAGGCATCTCCGCTTGGCGTATCAGTAGTTGATAACGGGGTCAATTTTGCTATATTTTCACAGCATGCTACTTCTGTCACACTCTGCTTATCACTCGCCGATAGGTAGTTGCTCATTTCTTTTTTGCTTGATTAGTTGATGCATTTTTAATAATTTTATGTTGATTTTAGATGTTCAAAGGAAGAGTTGCGTGATATGAGCTTCAGCAAATATTTGTTTATGGGCGCAGTTATTCTTCAACAACTTTAAGCAGTAAATCTGTTCATTATTGTACTGGCTGTCGTACTTTTATCGTAAGAAAAATTGCAGAAATTTGCTGCTAAATGAGAAATCAAGAAGAAAGAAGTCCATATTTGCTCTGACATTAGAGTTTTTTTAGATTTTGGAATTTAGTGGAAAAAGAAAGCAGGGAATATATTATATGGGAAACCAGCCTTATAATTAGGATGAATATCTTGGCGAATTTAGATTTTTGAAACGTTGCTTGTTTGCGTTCAGATAATGTTCTTTTTTCTTTCTTTATTTTTGCGAGTAAAAATAACTTTTTATTTTTCTGCTACTTTTTGGCTGGTCTTGTGTTTGTTTGTGTTTTTTAGAGGAAAAGAGGAAACTTTTGGCGGTTGTTGATATATGATATATCACAATGAAGAAGTCTCTCAAAGTTGATGTTTTCTTTGAATCTTATGTTATTTCAGTGGTTGAAACTGATTAATTGTGGCTAACTATTTTCCTTTGGTGTGCTTTGTAATTCCCTAGGGCAATGCATGAAGGCATGGGTGATGAAATGATTGAGCTGGCTTTGGATCCCCACACAAATAAAACAGGAGACATCTGGCACATATGCATTGAGGTATTCATCGTATCAAGCTGCTCAAAGCCGTGTCTTCATGGTGTTTTGGCTAAAATAAATGACCATTCTTATTTTATACCTGTTAAATGTTGTGTTACTCTCGATGCTTCTTCTAAATTGTTCAATACAATAATTAACGGACAAATTACATTTTTTGTGTGCTAATGCATGCCTAAACACATTTTAATTTACTCTTTGTTTTAGGACTAATTTGGTTTTAGTCAAGCCAAATTGAGTCAATATAGTACAGTACTTGAGCTCAATGTGATTCAGGAATTTAACGCTTGAAACTCTGTGTGACAAGTTATACTTTTCATATTCAACTCAGCTCTATGTCATATTGAACCTGAATCATTATCAAACACTACTGTCAGAATTTTGACTGGCCTTATTTCCATGTTGGAGGAAAGTAGCTGGAATTAAAGCTTTCCATTTAAATAGTTAGGGTAAATATTTTATTTTTTTTAAAGTAGGTAAAATGTTTGATTGGACTAAATTATTATATAAAATGTAATATTGAACAAATATGAAACATATTAAACACTCCAAGTGGGCCTTTCCTGCAATTGAGCTACTTGAGTTCAAGCTAATAGTTTAAAACTTGACTTGCTGTATAAATATATTGTTGCTGTTTGGGTTCTGCTCCTAACAATTATTTTTCCAATTTGTACATATGCAATCATGAATTAATCTTAGGATTGATAATTAACATGATAATAAACATTGATTCATACTTGTACATAGGCTTATGACACTCATAAACTGGATTATTAGGCAAATTATTAGTCTGAGTATATAGTCATATGCTTCTTTTTTTTTTCATTCTTTGCATTACTTTTCATGGGGACAAAATTTAACTTTTCATCACTTGTTAGAAGAAAAGAAACAAAGCAAATAACCTCAGCCAGCTTAATCACTGCTAAAATTCTCAATCTTTTTTTTTAATCACTCTTTTTTTTAATGTTACTATTTAATGCATTTTATATGCTTGATTTTGGAATCATTTCTGTAAATGCAGGATTTGCCTCGAAGTAATGTGTTTTATGGTTATCGGATCGATGGCCCTCGTAACTGGAATCAAGGACATCGATTTGACAGGAGTATTGTGCTTTTAGATCCTTATGCAAAGCTAGTTGAAGGCCGTCGATATTTTGGAGATGCTAGCCACAAGTTGTCTGGATTTCTCGGAACTTATGATTTTGATAGCTTGCCTTTTGACTGGGGAGATAACTACAAGCTTCCTAACATTTCTGAGGTACCCAAGATCTCTTTTATGGCACCTTTTATTTATTATTTTTTCAAGCATATTTATGTACAGAATTAAATTGGATAATTGTGTTCTCATCTGCCTGTCCTCATTACATTTCTGCAGTTGTGTATGTACTAACCAAGAGTTATTGTTAGTATTCAGTTGATTAGCTGACGACCTTGCCTAGGAATTACATTTTATGAATGCTTATTTTTGTATTACAATTTGTCATTTTCATGTATTTGTCTGCTGTGTCTGCAGAAAGATCTTGTTATATATGAAATGAATGTTCGTGCATTTACAGCTGACAAATCTAGTGACTTGGATCCAAAATTTCGTGGGAGTTACCTTGGTGTAATTGAGAAGGTAAGGACTCATTTAATTGACTAATTGACTGAATATGCTACAATGAGTCAGATCTTGAACAATGCCTTCATATGAATTTCCTAGCTACAGTAACCTTCTTAATATAGAAAATTTTGAAGTATTAAGTCCATGATGCAGCAACACAAAATCAAAAAGCCATTGGTATGGAAATTTGGGGTATATGTTTAGTTCAAAAGTTAACTAGTAACAACCTGCATGTTTTTAGGCTGGTGCTCCAGGTAAAAGGCCTTCTCACTGGATTTTAAATCATCAATTTCATTGTTCATTAATGCTCATGAGTAAATGCAAAAGTGGCATCCAAACCTTGCTATACTTGCATGAATTCTTCATTCATGAAGACCATGTGTCAATGCTTAATCACCCATGTTTTGTCTATAACATGCACTGAAAATTCTGACTATTCTTCTTCATTCAATTTTAGATCCCACACCTTTTAGAGCTTGGTGTCAATGCAGTGGAGTTATTACCTGTTTTTGAATTTGATGAGTTTGAGTTCCAGAGGCATCCAAACCCCAGAGATCACATGGTAAAATAAAATGATTCTCGTGCCTTTTGCTGCAAAGTTTCTTATATGCACAGATATTCTTCAACCATGTGACTTAGTTTTGTATCCTTGAAATGCTTATCTATTGTTTCATAGTGTCAGACTTTTTATAAGTTTTGTTGCTCTGACAGTTGTTTTTTGTTTGGTTCTTTTAAACCTTGTTTCAAAGATGTCTTCAATCTTTCTATGTTTTACACTTTCACTTATAAAAAAGCAAGTTCTTCTGGAGTACACTGTGATACAGAAAACTAGTAGTTGATCTATGTGCTCATTGCATATCATATATTAGTAGGCATACTTGTGTTTCTCTCTCTGATTCTCTGCATAAATGTTCATGCTTATGTGTATGTAGATGTTCCTGTGTTTCTGAATCGGAATGTTAACAATCCTCAATTTTTTGTATGGCATTGATGTCTTCTGTTAGGATTAAATCCTAAATTAAGCTGAGTTTTAATGGAAATGGAGAGAGCTTGAGGAAGAATAAGATAGAAGACAGAAAGTGAGAAGAATTTGGGAGAAATAGACAGAATAGAAGATTTGGAGAGAGAGAGAAAAATAGTAAGAAAGAGATAAAATTCTTCTATTGATGATAATGATCCCTCACAAGAGAGGACGTTACATAATATAGAAAGGTAAAATGATGAGCTGTACTAACAGACAAGAGAGCATGTATTCTGTCTGATAATTCTCTGCTGCCACTGCTAGATTTTATTCAGCTGGCTAACTAACTTTGTCATTTAGCTCTATGACTATCTATCTTAATTTCTATTTACATTTTCACCCCTGCATTTGTACCTAACATCTTCTGAGGTTGATTTTAGTATGCATTGGGTTTTCTCAATTTTAGTTGAAGTACTGTATTGGATTGAAGGGGTGCAATGTGATTGAATTTGAAACTGTTTGTGAAAATAAAGCCACATCTTTAAGCATACTCAAGTTGAAAAACAAACTAAATAGATTGTTTTCTTTTTGGTGTAACTAAATCCAAGACAATGCTCCATAACATGCTGGCTTAACACTGACACCATTCTGCCTTTTGGAAATATTTTAGAGACTTAATATGGGTGAAGCTTCTAATTTCCTAATTGAAAGTTTGAGCTATTGATTTTCTTTTCTCCCCAAGATCAATACATGGGGCTATTCAACTATAAATTTCTTTGCTCCTATGAGTCGCTATGCTAGCGGTGGTGGAGGACCTTGCAATGCATCTCGGGAATTGAAGGAAATGGTTAAAGCCTTGCATGGTGCTGGCATTGAGGTAAATTTAGCTTTTTCTGCTGGATAGCAGAACCGTTTTGTAAAGCCTTTGTACTCATACACGGGAATAGGGCCACATTAATGTGTATGGACAGTGAAAACTTGTTGAAATAGTTTATTGATGCTTTTTGCAGGTTATTTTGGATGTTGTCTATAATCATACAAATGAGGCTGATGACAAAGTTCCTTATACGACTTCATTTCGTGGTATTGATAATAAGGTGACTAATGCTTCTCCATGGCTTCTGTTTTTGCTGTTATGATATTAATAAATCATTCAATTTGTTTTTCACTTGGTTCGTTGCTTGGTTCATTTCATTAATATCAATATTGCTAAGAGACGCTGTGGGAGTTTCCTCCAGAAACATAGTTAATAGGATTATTTAGAAATTAATATTGAAGAGCTGAATCACATTCATAGAAAACATTTTGGGATCGCTTCCCTCATTTAAAGTTCTATATCTTTGTGAATTTAATCTATTTTTCATCCAGTTCTGGAGCTTTCAGCCTGGTTCTCTTCATAGTTCAGGCAAACTCTTTTTTACACGAAACAAACTAATTCCAGAAGATTTTTGCTCAACCTTTGTGTGCATATAGCTGAATAGTATATTGGATTTGATAATAAAAAAGTCACTGACTGCACATTTATGTGGTTAGAGTTTATTTTTTGCCTTATCATGACAGCAACAAATGGAATTTCTCATTTGGATTTTTTATTTTTTTTATACCCCCTTAATGGTGCATCATGTTAATCCCTCTATGCAGGTTTATTATATGTTGGACCTAAACAACAACGGCCAGCTTCTTAACTACTCTGGGTGTGGTAATTCCAATATCACTTGCTTGCTGTCACTGGGGAGGGTTTTTTTTCTTTTTTCTTTTTTTATCATAACGGAACTAATTTTATTATTATTCTTTCTTTGATAACATCTATTTAGAGAAAAAAAAAAGGCATTTATTGAATTCTTAAACTTTGTGTTGAAATATTCTTATTTGAAAAAATAAAGAAAGAAATTTAGAGGCAAACTCCTGCTTTATCTTTTATGTGCTTTTCCTTTTGAACTTTCCAACTTGATCCTCTTCCCTAGGGATCCCAAATGATGGAACTCTAGGAGAGATGCTGACTTCAACTATCATCCATGTACACATGTTAGAGATGACTTGGGAGATACACGCATTCATGCATAAATATCTAACTGTACCAAATGAAACATGCATTATTTGTGAGAAAATTTGAAATTGTCATTATGCATATTCAAAGATCTCTCAGTTGCAGTGTCTTATTGTTCTCCAGGGAACACATTAAATTGTAATCATCCTGTGGTCATGAAGCTCATCCTAGACAGCCTCCACCACTGGTATGGTTTACATCCAGGCAATAACATCCTATGCACTATTATTGATTGGGTAGTAATCATCTAGAAATAAAGAATATATTGATTTGGTTGTCTTATTCTTTATATAATGCTCCACGCTTGTCAGCTTGAGAAAGCAGTTTGAACCAAATGATAATGAATTTAACATTGTTACTATATATGTCCTTTCTGTTCCCTTGAATCATAACTAGTGCTGAATTTCATGTCAGTATCATTCTCATTCCATTGCTTGACAAACTTCAGGGTTACTGAATATCATGTGGATGGATTTCGATTTGACCTTGCTAGTGTACTTTGTCGAGGAACAGATGGTACACCACTTAGTGCTCCTCCTGTTATTAGGGTAAGAAATTTATGTGGATTGGGAAAGAAAAAAATGGTTCTAATTGGTGGAATTTCTAGGTGGGAAATATGGTCAATTACTGTTTTGCTCAGCAGTCTTTACAAGCATTTAATGTTTAACTAAATTTGTCAGTTCTCTTCCTCCATTACCCAGGTATATATCCTCCCCAAAGCTTGGTAGGAGGATTCAACTTTTTAATCACACCTCAGTTTGCTGATTTTCATAAACTTCCAAATGCAGTTTATATTTGTGCTTCAAAGAACACACTTCAGATTGCCTTGAATGCCATGTTAATCCAACTCATCTGGGGAAAAGTATGCAATGCTATTATTTTTTGCGAAAACAAAACTAAGAAATGTTCTTAATCCTCTTAATCCAAGAGTATTGTGGATGTGTCAATTATCTTACTTTGTTTTGCCAAAGCGTCTCTAAATGTATAACCTTCTTTATTGCTGCCCTGATATTTGCAGAAGCAAACTTCTTTTGGAGCTGGAGTCACTGTTATGTTATTTTGTTCTTTACCTTTATATAATTTGTGTGAAATCAATCTGTCATTCATCATGTTTTTATTTCACATACAGCGGGTGCATTATATGCAATATAGCTTAAGTGGGTTCCTGATTATGTGTGAAATATATGAATTTGTCTTCCACTTGGTTTGTTTAATGCCATAGTTGTTGTTTATTGATGGAAGAGGCTGATGTAGTGACTTGCTGTGTTTAATGCGCCAGGAAATTGCTAAAGATCCAATCTTGTCAAGGTGTAAGATTATTGCAGAGCCTTGGGATTGTGCAGGACTTTATCTGGTTGGAAAATTTCCTAACTGGGACAGGTAATTTTCATTCATGTTAATGCGATCAATGTTAAATGAATAGTTGTCTTTTGCTATTGATTGTGGAATATTCTGGTTGGTTTACTTGTTATTCTGATATATCATCAAGATCTTTGTTGTCTGCTTGCAAGTTTTTCTATAAGGAGATGTTGGATTTTAATTTGATCTAATTCTTGAAGTCCACAATTAAATTGCTGTAATTGCTGTGAACATTGGGGAAGGAAATGCAGGGGTTTCTGAACCTAAATTTTGTTTCTCGGTTTGATTATTAATGGCTTTCTATGCTTGTAGCAGCTGCATATGGATGATGAAACAAATGATATATTAATGAGTTATAATAGTGACAATGAGTTGCTATTGCTGAAAAAGTTTGCAGTGACAATAACTAGGGAGCTTGTTCTGGTATATAAAGTGGAAAGAAGATCTACTGATTTGATTTCAAGATGGAAATCTGTCCTCATTGAAATACATGTTCCCAGGACAAAAACTAGATATTGATAAATAGAATAAACAAAAACATAGAACCTAATTGAGGAAAATCAATGTTATTTTGATTTTTATCCTGGTTTAAGCTGCAATGCTGCTGTCCTCACAAATACACTCAAAAGTGCTGATATAAATATCTTGAACTTAAATCCATTCAAATATATTAGTATTAGCTTGTTAAATCACTTGTATTTTCTGATCCTTGAGGATTTGTCATAATTGCATGTCAGATTGATTGCATTATGAAATGGTTAAATGCGGTTCTGCTAAGTGCTGATGAGGATATTTTAATCATTTCTAGATCTATAAGAAAGTGCTTGCCTAGTGAGGTGGTTCTAGTGGCACGGCCCTTTATTGTCTTTCCATTTTGGAATTATGCTAAAAAATGATATTTCCATTTCAAGAAATCAGAGTAGTTGTGAAGCATACCACCTAATTCCCTTTAGTCCTGTTATGCAGGTGGGCTGAATGGAATGGAAAGTACCGTGATGACATTAGGAGATACATTAAGGTGATGCCAAGGAGAACATAACAAATTTTGCACAATGTTAATGTTGGCTTGAAAAATATGGAAAATTCACAAAAATAGAAACCATATATATGTTTTTTCTTGAAGTGCATTTAAAGTTATCCGATGGCTGAGCGGCTTTTCCCCCAATCTTCTAGCTTTACACAATGTTCAGATACATTTGAAATGATTTTTATTTGAAATAACCAGATATTGTCTGAGAGACATATGCATGTTCAGTAATCAAATGCATTGGCTTAGGCTTTTGGAGACTAAGATTTTAATTTTCTTTATCTTTTGAGGTATTTTATTTAATATCTAATTAGTTGAAACTTTCAACATGGATTTTTTTAAAAAAAAAAAAACTCATTTTTATTGCTAATTGTTTTTCTGCCATTGCTTTATATATATTGTCTATTCTCCTTGTATGCTTGATCAGATAATCATCATATTGCAATTGTATCTGTTCTACATCATTTTAGTAACAGGAGTGAACAATTACTCTTTTAACATTTGACTTGTGAATATTTATGTTTCTTAATTTCCCTATAAACTTTCCTTTCCTGTAGGGTGACCCTGGGATGAAAGGGAGTTTTGCAACTCGTGTTTCTGGATCTGCTGATCTGTACAGAGTAAGCATCATGAATATCATGAACATAAATCTGTCATTCTAAGTAATTTAGAACAGTTTACCCCTGCAAGTATCACTTGTGCACTCACCTTAAAATTGTGCTCATTGTACAGGTGAACAAACGCAAGCCTTATCACAGCATTAATTTTGTAATAGCGCACGATGGATTTACACTATATGATCTCGTGTCATATAATTTTAAGGTGCTTATAAATGTGAATCATTTGAATCATCATACAATGTCCAGTATTTTCCTTATTGTTCTTGGTTTTGTAGCACAATGACGCTAACGGAGAAGGTGGAAATGATGGAAACAATGACAATTTTAGTTGGAATTGTGGCTCTGAAGGTGAGTGAAATCTTTGGTTCCTACTTCTCGGTATTTTAAGATTGATTGCTTTAAATATGAAATGGTAAGGGCGAGTAGATTATTTGGTTTGCTTGGTAATGGTCATTGCCGGTCATCATGAGCTTTTGGTCTTTCTATTCTATACCAAACTTCATTAATTTTAGTGAGCAAATTTCTCAATTCTTTTCCTGATGCATTTGTTTCAAACCCCAATAGAGTAGGCATATACATCATGCAAAATCTCAGTAATTGTCATCCACCTCTGCAATCAATTGTAATTATCAGTAATCGTCATCTTGGAATACATATCTTCATATCTGTTATAATTTGTAAATCAGATTTGTGACAATAAAAAGGAGTTTCTATTACTAGCAATCAAAAGCAATTATACGAGTGCACATTTCATGCAATTTACCACCTCATCTCACTCATCTAAGAATTGTATAAATTTTTGCTTTTAAATTTCTTAAAAACGTTGTTGCTGTTTGGACTTGTAGCTTCAAAACTTTATTCATGATGGGTGGATCTTCAGTGTTTATCTTTATTCAGCTTAGAGGACGAGGAATTATTATTAATGCAGTCTTTATATTGTCTTTTCTTTTCATTAGTTGATAAAAATGGGTGGATCTTTAGTGTAACTTTGTTTAGTTTATAAAAATGTAACTTTATTTAGTATTTCCTGTGCAGGGGAAACAGATAATCCTAATATTAGAGCTCTGCGATCCCGCCAAATGAAAAATTTCCATTTGGCATTAATGATATCTCAGGTAAAGTATGAAAGCATTTTCATTCATCTTACACTGCTTCTATATTATTTTTTACATTGTAAGCAAGCATAAAATGCCATTTGTGGGTCTTGGTAAACAATTTTTATGTTTCAATTACACCAGATGTTTGTGACAATGATCTAGTTGGTTGAGTCATGTCCTTGAATTTAGTTAGTTATTTACTTGTTTTTATTGGCTGGCTTACTGCGTCCATGAAATTAAAAGTGCATACCATCAGGGAACACCGATGATGTTAATGGGTGATGAATATGGGCATACTCGCTACGGAAATAACAATAGCTATGGGCACGACACTAAAATTAACAATTTCCAGTGGGGACTAGTAAGTTGCTCTATTGAATTTGTTGCTGTTTGTGCAACCTTATTTATTGTGTTCTTGATTAATGGCTACCTGGCATGATCTTTTGGCAAGACAGTTGAATGCACGAAGGACTAGTCACTTAAGGTTTTTCTCCGAGGTGATAAAGTTTCGGCAAACACATAATGTATTTCGTCGTGACAACTTTCTCACCAATGTAAGTATACATTCAGTGACTTTATAGAACTGCAGGCATTTTGTTGAAATGCTAAATGTATAAACAAGCTGCTGAACACATGTGCAGAGTGATGTGACATGGCATGAAGATAACTGGGATAACTACGAGAGCAGATTCCTTGCATTCACGTGAGACACCTTACATATTTCTCACTATATTATGGTGGTTTAATATGTTTTAGTTACAAACTAGCATATCTTAGTTGCTTACTAGGAGCCATATGGCTCTAGTTGGTCGTCTTCTTGATTATAGAATCAATTGTATGCTACCATCTAGCTTCTTTGAGATAACAATCTGAGTTATAGCTAAAATTAAGGGCTTATTTGTTAGTCTGAACTATGCATGTGTATATATTTGTTCCATTTAGGATAAAAAAACACAGCATGTGATCCTTATATTTCTCCATTTTCTGATAGCCAGTTCCAGCAAACTCCGAAACCGGACTCCCTTTTAGGGTTGCCAGATGCAATAGCTGGCTAGAATCATTGACCTGCTATAGGCAATGTGTTTGATCTCAAGAACATATTTACCCTTTTCATTTCTATCAAGTGTCTCTGCGTACCACAGCACACTAGCTTGTTGGCTGCCTACATGGGTTTCTGTTTTATTTATTACTCCTCGGCCAATGCTTACTCTTTTAGACCCTGTTAGTCTTGAAAGAGTAGGCAAGGACCACAACATTTTACCATTTAATTGAGAAGAACTAGTTTGCTTGTCCAAAGAGCTATTTTGTTATATTGATATCTACATGATGATGGTCATAGTGCTTTCACTGTATTCAGCTAATAAAACCAGAAACATGGTACTTCATGATAACTAACAAAATTTTGTTCCTGAGCTGAAAATAGTGGACCTGGAATGTTCAGGTGATGATTGAATGTAGATAACAATGCCTGAGTACATATGTTGAAATTTACTATGCAGGCTTCACGAGAGCAATGGAGCAGATATCTATTTGGCATTCAATGCCCATGATTACTTTGTTAAAGTCTCGATACCCCCACCGCCATCCAAGAGGCATTGGTTTCGTGTGGTTAGCTTCTCTTTTCTTTCTGGCAAATGTTCCAAAGCTCTTGGTTCTGTTTCAGTGTTAACTTGCATTGTGTGCAAATGCATAGTTCTTTGCTACCTGGGCGTGATATCTATTTTCTTTTTCTAGCTATTTTTTTTTCGTCTTTCAAGCTTTTTCTTTCATCTTTCGAAGTGATCATAATTGTGGTACCGCCTAAGAGAATATAAGGACTTCTGAGTTCAATATATCCAAATTGATTATTTAGCCTGGATGTTGATGCTTTTAAGTCTTAAGATATCGTAATGCTCATGGACAATGATGTTATTGGATTTTAGTTTCAGTGCTCTTGCCAATTAACTCTCCTGGCCTATAATTCTTGATTTAGATCGTATTTTATCTTAAAGTGACAGTTCTCAAGTTTCGAACCCAATGCAGGATCACTTTACACTACTGACAGACGAGTTTGTACTGTACCGAGATTAGAAGTTTGGACATGAAGCTCTTTAAATGTTAAAATTATCTCAATGAGCCATCATCATTACATGCAATATTTCAGCATCACTCTCTTTTTTGCTGTTTATTTGTCTCGTGTATTATCAATTATGCTTCAACACAAGTCATCATTTAAAGGGCTTCCTGTATGGATTGTAGGTGGACACCAATCTTGAATCTCCAAGTGACTTTGTTCCGGAAGGTGTCGCGGGCGTTGGGAGTGCATATAATGTGGCGCCATACTCCTCTGTTCTTCTTGAAGCCAAACCGGCATAAGGCAAACTGCTAAGTTGCCGACATATGAATATTTCAAGTTACTTCCCCTGATTAGAAGCACCTGATTAATGATCTTGGCAGAAAGATCTATTTTTCATATGACCAGATAGAACATGGTCATAGCTGAATGAGTAATATAATCCAATCAATAAGATCCATGTGAGCCAAGGCTTTATTATTGATGCCATTTCTTGTATAGTTGCTTTGTTGTTTATCAATCTCCACCAATCATTTTAATAGAGTGCTGGGGGCACAAGTTTTATTGAGATTGTAAATGTAGCAACTGATCGTATGCAGATGTGCTACGAAATGTGAGACTAGAAAAAGTTTTAAATAATCAATGTTATCTGCTGAATTTCACAATATTATTGAAAACACATTCAACGGGTTAAAATTCTATTTTGTGGACAATGTCACAAATTCCATAATTCCTTCGAACATCATATTATCTGTTTGCTGCTAGAGCGTGGACTGGAAAGGTGTTATCATTTTATCATACGTGTATGCAATACTTTCTCAGCCATTACAGGTGTACGACTTGTGGAGTGGAGCATACGAATTTGGAAGCAAAAGAATCAGATGAGTGACCTACACACCCATTACTACAGCCTACAATCACTGCAACCATTTGCTGTCTCTGGCCCCCATCCGAGCAAGCAATGATTGTATTTGTGCTTCTGGTAAATAGTGAAAGTAACAACAAAACTTTTCGAGTTTGGCGTTGAACTTGTTTGCTCGTTCGTGTATGGTAGTATTTGACCTCATCTCTTTATGCAGTAAGACTAGCACCCACCACAAAGAAATGTCTATAATTAATTTGTTGAGCCACATTTGTGCTAGATTAGTAAGGAATCAGCACCCTTTTTAGCTCTTAATTTGTGTGATTTTGGTGCGCGTATCTGTTATATGGGCATTATTGAGTTGGCGATGCACCAAAATATGACCTTGTACAGTTGTACAACACAAAATGATGGGTGTAGTCTGTAGATGGAATTTGGACCCACCTTTTGACAAAATTCGATTCTTCCCCGGGATTATTCAAATATTTTGAAGAGCAAATGTTAGAATCTCTCCAATATTCTCGTCATAATCATTGCTAATCTAGGATTACTTTGCTAAATTAAAGGCACGTGAAAGGGTTAGCAATTACAGAATATGGAAGATGACAGAAACCAGTTATGCATTTAATTGTGGTACGAATGTTCAATCAGAACTAACGCAATTTAAGCAACATTAAAAATACGGCATCTTTCACAATATATGACATACTAGTTGGGCTTCTCCTTTTGTTTAAGGATCAATAGGTGTCATTTATACCAATCTAAAGTAGGCATCTGCAAACATAATTAGTAGAACCTCAGTATCTTATCCAATGTCATGTTTATCCGATGTGATCGAGATTTGCTCGTTCATTAGCATTGGCATCTTTTTCAAAAGTGAGAAATTACGAGTTTTAGGAGTCGTATTAAATAAAATAGATAATTAACTTTTACGCGGTTGCCACTTCAATTGAGATTTCGTCTTCTACTTCTTTCCTTGAGCAACAGCGATAACTATTGACTAAATCAATCAATTTATCTTTTATCTTTTAAATTAAGAAACGGTGCTTCGTGTCCTCCCTCTTCCTTTCATTGGTGGACATGATTGATAGACTTATTATTCTCCCAAAAAAATAAAAAGGAGATGTCCAATAGAAACACGAGTAATCTTACTTTGCATAGTTGGCCCGATACAGGTGGTCGGTGAAGACAGAAAGCTGCATTTTTATGGGTTATATATATTTATATACAATTATACAAAGCAATGTATTTATATGAGTTGAGTTGGAGTCTAAAATACCCATAATTGCCAGTTCAATTTGCCTACCATAACAGCATCCAGTTGTAAAAAGCTAGTTATAGTTAGTTGACACCTTGGCAAACGGAAAGTTGGTGTTAAAATTCCTTTGGCAAAACGTATCTTCATGTCAATTAATTTATACATTTTTCAAATTTTTATTTAAAATTTTATTTTCATCTATATTAAATCTAAAATTAGTTAAAATAATAATATAATTTTAGCATATATTTAGTCTTTAAATTTAATATATATTAAAATAAAAATTTTAAAAATTAATAATAAAAATATTTAAATTAAGGGAAAAAAAAAAAAGCGTTTTCCGAATTTCGTTGCTTGTAAGTTGGGATTTGAATATTTAAAATGCATTCAGAACTGGAATTAGTGCGACAACTAGGACAGTGTTTTGGTTTTCTTTTATGCAATCTCATAATTTCATTGTTTGATGGTATGGGAAAAAAAGTACAGAATGGCAAAAATAATAATAATAAACTATATAAAATTAAAGTTGAATTTCTTTTCTTCTCTTAATAATTAAAAGTGAAAAAAATCCTTGCCTTCTGAAAACATTATTATAAAAACTTAAATAATTGGGGCACAAACTTTTATTTAACACAAATAGTTGGTAAAAGAAATTAAATTAAATTATGTAAACAATCCTTTCCCTTGATATGGGCAGGTCAAATTGGTCACCTTCCCAAAACAAACAAATAAATAAATAAATAATTAAAGGAGAAGGCAAGATTTGAGGGAGCTTCGGTAGAAGAAGAAGAATCCAAAGACATGTTCGACAACAATACAAAACTACAATCGCAATTACATTAATTCAAATACAATGCTACTACTAACTCTTTTTTATTTTCATGGGACACATCAATCACTGTCTAATCTCGCTATTTATAACTATAAATTAATTCAATCTCCAATGTGCTCATCATAACGGTAACCAGAATTTTTGTTCATAATTATATTAATAAACTCTTTATATTTCTTTTTTTTTTTTTTGTAATTTTGGTTTTCCAGATCGTATAATACTATTTAACTTAACATACGATGCGAAGCAGCTTAAAATCGACGCCAGAACCACATCTGACGCTCTACATTTGTTGACAAAACCACGTGTAGAACCTTAAGGTTATTGTCCTATTCAAACAAGTCGAAATTACAAATTTATCCTTATTTAATCAGGGAGTAAGAAGTAAATTCATTGAACAACCCTTCCTTTCTATACTGTCTATATAAATACATAGCAACCCTTTCTCTTCTCTCTCATTAATTCCTACGGTTTCTGTTGTACTTCTCCTTCTCTCTAGATTTCTCTGTTTTTGGCTTTACTCTCTCTTTTCATTTTCAAGTGAAGGAGCCCATATTTGTAATCTACAATGGCCGGGAAAAGAGTCTTAACGGTTGTTCTTTTAGCTATCTTCGCCTGTGCAGCTCTCGCTCAGGCACCGGGAGCCGCGCCGACTAAGTCACCAACTGCTGCACCGGCTCCCAAAACTGCAACTCCAACTCCGGCTCCGGCTAAACCTCCGACTCTAGCGCCGCCTGTCTCCTCTCCTGCTCCTACTATTTCTCCAGTTCCCACAGCAGCTCCGACATCGGTTCCGACCAGCTCTCCCCCCTCTCCTAGTGGTCTGAGTCCAAGCTCAGGTCCTTCAGTGGCTACTCCTCCAGGTGCTTCTTCTCCCGCTGCAGGTCCTTCCGCCGAGACTCCTTCTGAAGTTCCTGGAAACGGTGCCGCTTTTAATAGAAACGGTGCTGCTTTGACCGTTTTTGGGGCGGCTTGTGTGTTGTCTTTGTTGCTGTAGATCTGATCTAGAGATTTCTCCTTTTGCTGATTTAGGACTTCATTCAGTAGGATTTTGAGTTTTGTTTTTATTTTATTTTATTTTTTATTCCGCATATTGACGGTGATGGAGACTCTTATCAGTATTTCGACGGTTTGAGATTGATATTATTGGTGATTATTATTATTATTATTACTATCATTATGGATTATATTTATTTTTGTAGTGGTATGTTATTATTATTAATTTATCATATTTTTGTTTAATGCAAAGTCGTCATTGTTAATGATAATGATCAGTGTGTGCAAGTAGTGCGATCCCTGTGATAGTGATGAATGATGAAAGGGAGTGAGTGAGTGAAGAGGAAGGAGGAGGAGCTACGTGTAGTGATGGTAGGGGCAGTTTTGTCCTTATGCGTTAGGTTGTGATAATGGGGCGAAGACCAGCTGGAAGCGGTCTTATTGGTGGTATGGTATCTGTTTCTGCTTTTGTACTTTTGGTTAATGTTTGCTTTAGTACAATTAAGTTATAATTTTGTTGGTGTCCTGGAAAAATAGAGGAAAAAGTAGAGTTGAAGCTTTCACGTGGCCACAGCTGTAATCTAGTTTCTTTTCTTGGAGACACCCATGTGCTTTTGTGGATGACACGTGCCACACCTCAATATTTTGTTTAAAATTAGATTCGAGCTAAATTACTTCACTGTATATGTTAGGCTGTTGATAGATCACAGTTATTGATACACTTGCATATTTATCGTGCAAAATCTCGAAATACAATAGGCTGTGCAATTTATAGAAAGAAAGATCCGAATTAATACCAAAATCTTTTCCAGATTCTTGCTTTCATTAAACACAGTGCATAATAGAATGTATCTGGAGAATGAGGAAAAGAAAAGTTTTGGGGAGAGGTAAATCTATGTTGAGGAAAGCTCCAATTCAACCTGCTAAGTGTTTATAATATGTTTTTCTTTTTAAGTAATTTTAAGAGTTATTGGATTGGACTGTTTAGAGTTAGACGAACTTGAAACTAACGTCTATAAATTTAAAAATCCTCATGACTCCGATGGGGCCATGTTTTCTTTTCATTTGTTAGTTTTGATGATAATGTTAAAAATAAAAACACAATAACTGGTCTTGAATTTGAAATAATGAGGGCGGGTCCAACCAAAAACTGGCAGCCCATGGCTACTCGAAATGGAGAAGTAGAAGAGCACACGGCATGGGATAATTGGGGCTAATTTCTCTACTTGTTGAAACGAAAGTTGGGCTTCAAAGTGGATTTCTGATAGTTATACCACCAAATGGAAAGTTGATGACACGTATGATTCTACATTCTATTTCTATTATCAATATACGATACCACTTCCTCTAATTATTAGAAATTACGTCTCATTTTCATTAACCTCCTTTTCTTTTTTTCCTATTATGAAGTCCTGTCAGAATCCGAAGATGTTTCAGTACAAGGTACTTAATTACTAGCTTTAGGATTTTTTTTTTTTTTTTAAAATCATGTACACTAGTTTGTGATGTATACCGTATCTCAGTTTGAGAACTTTTTTTTTTTTAAATTAGAAGAGATGCATAATACGTAATCGATTGATAATTTTTATTTCATTAATTGGATGGTTAAAAAATGTGAACATATGAGTAGATGGGTGGTGGCCCAATTTAATACCTGAAATACTTATGGGAATCCTAAGACGTTGTCACATAAATGTCAAAAGTCTTTTACCCACTCTATTAACGAATCTTTTATGTGCAATGCATTTCACTAGTTTTGACTCAAATGGTACTTTTGATTCCTCAATAGAATTTTTTATGGGCCTACTATCCAGCCCAGTCAGTTAATGGTCTAAGGTGACCCACGAGATTAGGTGGTTCCAACACATTCTGGCCCAATCAATCTCAAGACAAGAGAAATGATATGCATATTTATCTATAAATTCCATCCAGGGCGATTTGTGGTTTATTTAACAAATTGAATTGGCAAAAACTTGATTGTACACTAAAATGGGCAGTGGTTGAAACCACCTTACTATTACATAATTTTGCCTAACCTTTTCCATACATTTGAAATTACTCCTCATCTACACTTGCACCTTCTTTTGCCTGATTTCTTTTTTTGTTTGTTTTCACAACTATTGCTCTACTCTTTGACATTAAATTCATACTTCAAACTTGTCGGATCTTTACTTGAAGTCTTTCTCAAGTTAAGCTATTGGATTTATTAATTTTTGAAAAAACTAAAAATAGTAGCTATTTTCTTAACATATTATTTAATTAACCTTCTATATTTCTGTTGAATTAAAATTAACCTAGATTGTAATCATTCCATGATATATAAGTGGATTAATTTGGATATATTTGACTTTAGTCTGTATTTCAAAAGAAAACAAAGAAAAGGATAATGAGCCATCATTATATATATACATGCCTAAAGAAAAGGATAATGAGCCATCATTATACATGCCTAACATCCACATGCAATCATATATTAATTCCCTACTCAATCAAAATGAAAATTAATAACAATTAATAATCCCCAATACAAATTAAGCAAAAATCCAAATTTAAATTAGAGAAGAGAGAAGAGCACTGCCTCTATCCTGGCTAGGGGTGCGAGTGACCCATTGCCAAGTTTTACAAGGAGAAAAACATAAGAAAAAACCCAACAAAACTGATCAATAAGGTCACAAAATTAGGAGAAACAACAGTAGTAGCTGATTCAGAAGCAGTATTAGAAGAAGGTTTAGTTGTAGTAGTAGTGGACGAAGGTGTAGCAGTAGTAGGAGTAGTAGAAGTTCCAGAAGTAGGAGTAGTAGTAGAAGTCCCAGAAGGAGAAGGAGAAGCAGCCTTAACAGTAACAGCAAGTTTCATACCGCTGCCACAATGCCCAATAGCAGCGCAAATGAAGTAATGAGAGCCAGCAGTTTTGAGTGTGATGGTTGTTGCTCCACTGCTATCGGATGTTATTGCGTTCCCCACTGTGCATGTGTTGTAGTCACTTGCACTCACTTCATCCACTGTGTGCCCTCCTCCATAGTTAAATACTGTTCCACCAACCCTTTTCTTTAGATTTGTGTCAAATCCACTAAAAAAATGCATATTCATTTTGCCTATTAAATTAAATTACGAGATTTCACAGATTTAGATTAAGCATTTCAACTTTTATTTTGTCAAAATTAAGTTCTTAATTAATTAGAGTTAACATCATACTAAAGGGACAAAATTAAAGTTTTCGGGCTCAAGGTTTACAAAATAAAAGTTTGAGAACTTAATTAATGTTGATATCAACTGACTAGTTAATAAAGTTGTGAATGTACACCCCTAGTTCTCTTCCATGTAATATTATGCAATATGAATATGAAAAGAAAATAAAGGACTAACCAAGCTTGTCACCAACATTGAAGGTCTTGTCACTAGTCCATGTAGTATAATCAACACCCATAGTCCAGCCACTGGAGTCTCCAACAGTGTAAACTGCACCCAAACATGGAGCAACCACCATGCACAGAACCAGAATTTCACAAACTACACCTAACCCAAAATTTGCCATTGTAAGAGAGTTGAAGAAGAGAAGAGAAGACAGTAAAGGAATTGTTAATGGGTTAGTTTTAGAATTGTTCTTAGGGTTGGTTCCTTATATAGTTGTATATATAGAGGAGAAAATGGAGTGAGTAAAAAAGTTAGGTCCACTTAATTCCTGAGATTGTGAAAGAGACTAATTCCATGAACAGGATGACTTGAGTCATACTCCATACCTAATGCAAAGCCTAATGTGGGCCTCAACATACGGTTAAGAAAAGCTCCATTATGATGGGGTGAAGAGCCAGTTCATCAAACCACCAAAAACGATTCTATTATTCTTTAATTTATTTTATAAATTTGAATATGCGTATTTCTATTATGGGAACATGATAAGGAAAATAATCAGATATTAGGTTTTGTTTCTTATCTTTATTTTTTTTAGGGTAGAATGTTAGTTTAATGATACTAATCATATTCTTCTATATGATGGTGCTGTTTTTGGTATATATACGGTTGTAAAGTAATAAAATGGCTATCGATATGATTTGTGGTAACTGTGCTATCAACCCTTATTGCAATTCTCTTGTTAAGCGCATTCGGAGTATCTCCCGCTATTTCTTTTCCATTTCGTTTAAGGCCAACTTCGCAGCGGATTATCTTTCTCATCTTGATTCTGGGTACCCTCCTGGTTATGATCAGGTGTTTCATGATCCTCCCGTTGGGATGAATAATTGGTTGTATCATGACTCTGCTGGAGTTAGTTATATTCGTTAGGTTTTTGTTTTTGTGAGCGTCGCTCACCTTTCTTTGCCAAAAAAAAAAAAGTTACGTTTAGTCATAATATTAAGCTCCCCCATCATTTTTTCCATTCACTTAATTCCTTTTATTTGACATACAGCTATCATAGAGTGTCAATCTTAAGTCAGTATTTAACTGGCACGTCAACTCAAAAAAGGTTAAGTAAAATATATTTTAATTTTTTTAAGAAAATAGCAAGTATTATTGGGTATTGGAGAAAAAAAAATCAAGTATTGAAGGCTAATTAGTGGAGAAAAAAGAATTAGCAAATAAGAGTAATTGCTTACATGTTAAACCTTAAAATAATAATCATAAAAATGTGGTAAACATCATAATAAGTATAGAGAAATGTGATGGGAAATATAGCAATTGCAACTTGAGTCTTACTCAATTTAGTCTACAAGTTAAATTAAAGGTGAGAAGTAAGATTATGAGAAAGTTGAATTAGTTTCAAATAATAATCCTTTTTTGGACTATGCAATTAAAGGTGAGAAGTAAGATTACGTGGTATATATATATAAAATTACTTCTTTTGGGATGAATTCCGGCGTGGCATTTATATATAAATAATTTTTAAAAATATATAAAATTACTTATTTTTATTTTTATAACCAAATCGTTAATATATAAATTGGATGATAAGATGAAATTAACAATATAATTGTCGTGAAAAATGCTATAGTGCGTTTTCTCTTGATATAAATAGGCAGATTTTATGTTTTTCTTGAAAGGTCTAATATACGTTCGACCACAGAGAAAAAAGAAAGGTCCATATACCAAAGATTGGACACTTCGGTGCTGCTAAATCAATGTTAGCTGCAATTGTCAAACTATAGTTTTATAAGCAAAGTTCTTTGACCTTTTACCGATGGCTTAGGAATTAAGATAATGCTCCCTAACTTTTTCCGAATTAGTCATAATTGAAAATGTTATTTCTCGATTCAATCTCATATAAGGGTTATCTGTAAATGATGGTGTTGCTTTTAGGCTAAGAAAGAATGCCTCATAAATCTATTTACAACTTTCCTCAAATAAAATGCCAAATTTATTATCTGATGTCATTCATGGGTAACCATAACGTCTCCACCTTCAAAATATACTTTCGAATTTTTAATGCAAATGTTTCTCTATTATTATTATTTTTTATTTTTTTTCATAATTTCTGATAATTGATACCAGTAAATTTTTATAAACAAATAATTTAATAATTACATATAAAATAAATCGATAAATACCAATTTTAATATATTAAAAAGTCTGGAGTTTGAGCTATATTCCTATTTCACCTCTATTATAAAAACAAAATGATGATTCGGTTTCAACACGAGGAAGGTTGGTTTGACATTGAACTTTATTCCTTTCAAGGCATTTAATTCTCTCTATGATTGCTTTCTTTATTCAACTCAAGAACATTGGCAGCACAATAAAATAAAAATTTGGTTTATTTACTTTTTCATCATCACTCAAAAAATATTATCCACTATTTTAACATCAATCATGAAAACCTTTGTGGGTAAGATGCACAAATTTCTATCACTATTTATGATATGCATGCCATGCACACAACATTTTTCAGCTTCAAACTGCAGCAATCATCAAAAATCCCATCTCTTAATTTATACTAATTAAAAAAAAAAGAATTATAAACAGAAGCCAAAAACATCTCTCATAAGCCACTGATCTTTAATTTCCAGCTTGAACGATATGCGATGCCTGCTAATTAGAAATATTCTTGACTATGTCAAAAATGGATGTGAAGAAAGATGGGATGTCTATGTTAATGCACCAAACATGTCCTTATGAGTCATCAAAGGATATGATTATCTCACTAAAGTAATCAAGCAGCTGCATGATTACCATAAACATAAACCACCACAGCACATGCTCAACTCCACAAAAGCATGACAATTATTTCATGTACTTTACCAAATTCAACTCAACCAACCATTACAATATATGCCACTGTTAGTGTTTGGCCCACTTCAAAAGTTCATATACTCATTCTCATTCCTTTCTTATATAAATCCACACTAATCATACCCCACTTTGATTTAAACTCAAAAAGATATTTCTTAGAAATTTGGAAATAGATTCTGGAAAGTACCAACATTCTTTAATCCCTATAAAATGGTGCATACTTGTACAGAATCAGTTCCTCATTAAGTATGACAGTTTGTATTTCGAATGCAAATTTATAATAAAGGGATGTTCTACTTATAGGTCAAGTTTCTAAGTTGGTAATAAGCATGTATCAATTTCTACACAAACCCCTGTTTTGATTTTATCTCAAGTTATGACAATGTTTTCGAACGGGGTCTTCTAGAAAATATAACAGTAAGGCTCTATACTTTGTGGGTAGCTATCACACTTCCTGTACAGCTCAATCCAGAAATAGACAACTGACCAAGTTTTAGAACTCGTGTCCTTCATCTTCTTACTGATATGTAATTCCAGAATATTTAAGATTTTACAAAATCTTACCCACTATTTTTCAGGTAAAACTTCAACATCTAAAGGATTTCATGCATCATAGGAAGCTTCAACTGCTTATTCTTTATTTTCTTTATTTTCCTTTTTTTTTTAAACATATATATACTGCTTCCTTTTAACTCAGCAAAAAAGGTTTAGGTGGCTGCCCTTTCTTCTTCTTCTTCTTCTTCTTCTTCTTCTTCTTCTTCTTTTCTTTTATTTTTTTTTATTTTTTTATGGGTTTACAATGAAGGAATCATACCTCGCTTGTGATCTAATATAGAAAATACATGTTACTACTAGCCAGGAAATAGCAAAAATGAAATTCTAAAGTAATCAATACTCTCGAGTAGAAACAGTTAGATCCAAGCAACAATCTCATCATAAAATTCAACATGAATAACCACACCACTTAGATAAAGAGATCCAAGTGGCAAAAACATTATTACAGTCCAATTGTAGCCCTTATAACATGCCAATTGCTTCTTCTGTTAAGTAAGTACATGGAGAAAAGAAGAAGAAAATAGCTAAGGGATGCTTAGGAAACACATACAAACTTAGCAAGAAAGGTTGACATGGATGCATGGGATTTAATTCTAATTGCCTTCTAGTAATTAGCACATCTTCAGCAGATGGACAATTTGGAGACCATATTCTAGCGTCATTCACTACTTTTAAGGATTAATATCACGCTTGGTTATTAGTAAATACCAAACAAGACCAAAAAGGCTTATCTAAACAGAAAAACCTTGATTGATAAAATGATAATCACAACACTAGCTTTATAGCAAGTAAAAAATGATGCGATAGATTTTGGCTTAAGAATGTATGCTTCAGAAGGTTTTAACAGCTAAATTCGATGGTAGATGAGATAGATTCACACAATCAAATTTCCTACTGAAAGGCAATTGCTTCAAAAAATCATAAAGAAAATGATAGTTTGAAGACACCAATGAAGAACAAATCAAGTGATATCCACTCACCAACTTGTTAATATCTTTTGTGATGTTTTTCTGAAAACAACCACTAAACCAAATTACAAGAATCGAATTGACCAGTTTTCAGATACATGTTAGTATGCACTATAGAACAAGATTGAAAACTCATGGAATATACATATATCAGAACTACCATTAAATACTGTTCTGATATGCCACCAAATAAGCCATGATTGATGCATACTGCTGCAAATCAGTCTACTTTTGTGAAGAAATTTGAAATCCCGATTACCAATTTCCATCACTGTTCTGGGTAAAGAAAGTTAACGTATTCAGATGAGAAGAAATTCTTACAGTTTCAAATACTCGAAAGGTAGTGTGCACTTTCCATTGCAGGAATTTTCATTTAATGAGTATCTAAACTATCAATTTCAAAACAGTATTTATGGCAATGAAATGCCTGCTAGCATCTTTTGCCCCCTCCCAATGTTCACAAAGTATGCTAGTTAGACTAAGCTCAAATAAAGTCTACAAATTGGTGGTACTTTTCTTTTCTGAATCTTCACTTGAAAAGTAAAGCCTTCCAGTTTACTTCCACATAGAAGAACTTTTATAAATATATACATAAAGTTTTTATATTGACAAGTTCAAAATAGATTGTAATACAAAATTATGATAAAGCAATTAAGAAACTAAGACATTAAAAAATCAAGGAGATGATAAATGAACTCTCAAAGAGCACAACTGTACAAACAATGAAGGAAATGCAATTATAGTCAAAGACAAACAAGAGAAGAGAAATTTTACAAAAGAATTGCAGGTTAGGAAGTTAGAAATAGCATCTCCAATCAAACTTGCAGCAAAAACTGATGGCAACCACGAAAATGTACAGCTTTGCAGGGTTCACACCTCACAGCTTCAAGGCATGAAAATTTAAAGTGCAAAGATTTTATCTGGCTGCTCAAACTTAATAGGCAGGATGGAAATAAAAAACTTCAAAGTCGGCTATCATGTTAATGGGTTAATGCAAGGTGAAGTTGGTAACTAAAGCTGATGGATTACACTGCAGACAGCGGGAAGCACATAACAATATTTTACAAAATCTATCACATATGAATATGAGCTTCAAGGTTTGCAATATTAATTTTTTTGTTTTTTGTTAGTAAAATAAATAAATAGATGGTAGAATATGGCATGCCAAAGGAGTACTGATATACATTCTGATCTGCAGGAGTCACTATTAAATTTTAGAAACTTTACCTATAAAAGACGCATATTGAAGTGAAAATTTCATTGTCCCCCAAAAACTTGTGTTCAACTGTTATCAGTTTCATCTGCTTGCTCCACTTTGGAGTCCAAATCAGTTGAGGAATCATCCGACTGCGAACCCTCTTTTCTTTGTTCTCTCACAAATTGTCGGCTGCGAGCCACTCTAATTGGTCTTCCCAATAATTCCTGCATATTAACAATTTTTCGCAAAGCTCATAATCAAATTCAATCAGTCTTTTAAGTCTCCAATAAAGAAGGCAATAGATTCAGTCTTAAGCAATAAAACTAGCTTAGCATAATTACAACCCTGTCCTCACCTTTCCAGAAAATGTAGAAAGGGCAGCATCAGCCTGCTTTTTAGTTTTGAAGGCGACAAAGCCATATCCAGAAGGCCTTCTGGGATTATCATGATATATAATTTCAACAGAAACAACATTAGCACCTTCAGCATTAAAGAACTCCTTGACATCTTTAGCCTTAGCTTCAAATGACAAATTTGCAATAAACAAATTGAATGTTGGCGCTGGCTTGGATGGTGGTGGTGGTGAAGGTTTTTGCATTTTTAGCTTGGCATAATTCATCTTCAAAGAACGACCTTGAAATTCCTAAAAAGTAACAAGAAGAAGAACAAAAATGCTGGAATTACGAAATAGCAAAACTTGGAGACTAAACACCTACACATATTCATCCAAACAGTTGAATTAAACTATAACAGAATTGTATTTAATGTGCTTACGTAAGATTCAAGATTTTTAACAGCAGTAGCTGCCTCCTCTGGAGAGCCCATACTAACAAACGCCAAACCCCTGTTTCTGTTCTTGCTATGCATTGAAAGCTATAGATAGCAGCCAAAACAAACATACGCGTATCACAAAAACACACAAAAATCATGAACTATAATTGAAACTGAAAATTGACATTAAAAATAAAGGCAATTAAGTAGAGAAAGAACCTCAACGTCTAAAACAGTCCCGAATTTCTCGAACAACGCACGAATGTCTTCAGGGGTACAAGTCCAAGGAATATTCTGAGCGAGCACTCTGGTTCGAGAAAATTCTTCCTCTTCTTCTCTATTTTCCGCCTTTGTTTCGGGTTCTGATTGGGAATCGGTGGAATCAACAACTGGGTCTTGAGTTGCATTAGAGAAATGCAAAACAGAGTGATTAACTTTGTTGGTTCTAATGGGAAGTATAGGAATATGGGAAAGAGAGAGGGACTGTAAAAGGAAACTGTTAGTATTGATAAGATGAGTAGATTGGTTTAAAGGTCTGTGAAGAGATGAAAAAGGAGGTCTTTTATAGAATGTTTGATGCTGTTCATTTGCGATGTATTGTGTTGATGGAGAGCAGGGAAGTCGAAGTGAAGCCATGGAGAAGGACTTCCCTCCTTAATGTGAGGAAAGGCTTAAGAAGGGGCCGATAGATGCAATTTTTGTATTTGGATAAGGAGGATGAGATTTTTGTGAGAAGGGAGCTCGTGATGTCGTTTCCTCAAACGACAGAATATTAGTTTTCAATGTAGTTTAGTTTAATTACAAATACCTAATGGCTGGTTGATAACATTGTTGAAATTGAGAATGAGACCAATTCACATTTATTCTGCAGTATTAAAATCAGAATTTAAGCCTCCAAGGAAAAACCGAAATCAACTAAAATTCTGCATTTTAATATATATATATATATATATATATATATAAAGGAGAAGAGAGAGAGGGGATTAAAACTTGAAATCTTATATTAAAATCAGCAAAAAAATATTACTAGGAGAAATCGAAATTGATAATACAGCAAATATCATCTGCTTTTAGGTCTATGCGGCCCAAACATTGGCAAGGCCCAAAGTTCACAAGGCGAAGCAAACAGGCACGAGCTCCAAGGAGGACCGATTGGACGATGTGACATCCCGTCCCATCAGCCGCCTAACGCAAGGCAGTGCTCATCTCAACCTCCTGCTCGCTGTCACTTCGCCGGATACCTACTCTGACAGCCAGAGATCACTCCCCTAGGTACTCAAGTGTTTCTCAACATCTCTTATAAATAGCCCAGCCAGCGATGGCCTCAGGTATTGAACATTGAGTACTCTCTGTCTAAGTTTTCTCTCTCTAAAATTACTGACTTAAGTTTCGGAGTGTTTACGCCCGGTCCGACCGGGTATTCTTCCTTACAGGTCGCTCTCAGCCGATCGGTCGTTCCCTCCCTTTCCAGATAAAGACAATTCAGGTTTTATCAGAAATCTCTCTCATTTTTTATCTGGATGTTGGTCATCTGGAGCAATTAGATGTTAAAATTACTGTTTTCCATAAAAATTTTGATGAAGAAATTTATATGCTCGAGGCAGAATATATATATGTATATATAAAAGAGAAGAGAGAGAGGGGATTAAAACTTGAAATCTTATATTAAAATCAGCAAAAAAATATTACTAGGAGAAATCGAAATTGATAATACAGCAAATATCATCTGCTTTTAGGTCTATGCGGCCCAAACATTGGCAAGGCCCAAAGTTCACAAGGCGAAGCAAACAGGCACGAGCTCCAAGGAGGACCGATTGGACGATGTGACATCCCGTCCCATCAGCCGCCTAACGCAAGGCAGTGCTCATCTCAACCTCCTGCTCGCTGTCACTTCGCCGGATACCTACTCTGACAGCCAGAGATCACTCCCCTAGGTACTCAAGTGTTTCTCAACATCTCTTATAAATAGCCCAGCCAGCGATGGCCTCAGGTATTGAACATTGAGTACTCTCTGTCTAAGTTTTCTCTCTCTAAAATTACTGACTTAAGTTTCGGAGTGTTTACGCCCGGTCCGACCGGGTATTCTTCCTTACAGGTCGCTCTCAGCCGATCGGTCGTTCCCTCCCTTTCCAGATAAAGACAATTCAGGTTTTATCAGAAATCTCTCTCATTTTTTATCTGGATGTTGGTCATCTGGAGCAATTAGATGTTAAAATTACTGTTTTCCATAAAAATTTTGATGAAGAAATTTATATGCTCGAGGCAGAATATATATATGTATATATAAAAGAGAAGAGAGAGAGGGGATTAAAACTTGAAATCTTATATTAAAATCAGCAAAAAAATATTACTAGGAGAAATCGAAATCTCCCTCATTTTTTATCTGGATGCTGGTCATCTGGAGCAATTAGATGTTAAAATTAATTTTTTCCATAAAAATTTTGATGAAAAAATTTATATGCTCGAGGCAGAAGATTTTGAAGAAAATAAAAAAGAGCATTTTGTTTGCAGGTTGAATAAATTTATGTAAGGTTTATTGTTTAAGTATAAAAAAAAAGAAGTAAAAATAAAAGTAAAGTTTGAAAGTTTTTGAAAGTCAATATTGGCGGCCAGCAAATGGCCTTTGGAGGCTTTTGAAATTCAATATTGATGGCCAGCAAATGACCATAGGTTGGCCATTAATTGGTATCACCTTACCGCCACGAATTAAATATACTGTTAGCTTTACCAACGAAATTAAATTTTGAGTTGTCAGCTCCATTTTTTCGACAATTTCTTTTAAAGGGACCCGATTATCTAAGCTAGCTCCTCATTAGAGACTTTAATTGATAATATTGATTGACAAAGATAATTAAAGAATTATTTCTGTTAAAAAAAAAATAGCTAGCAAAAATCATACTCCATGTAATTATGTATACAAGTTGCCGCACATTAAAATAAAAAAGGCCTCTAATCACATAATATATAATTACTTGAATGGTAAAACAATGAAGCAAAGCCAAACCTAAATCTTTTGGTTTTAGCAACATTCTAGTGCAATAATGAAATTTTATGGCAATAGCCAGCCACAAGCCACCAAGAACTGGCTAGCAACCGCCACCTGCAACGCTTTGGGAGCACATTAGAAAATCAAAATAATCAGCTACTAAGTGAGATGTCTTGACTTGTTTCATCTATTACTATATTAACACTTGACGAGATGTCTTGACTTGTTTCATCTATTACTATATTAACACTTGACAAGATCAAGAAAAGTGGGAAAAAGAATTAAACTGGATAAGAGTTCTATTCTATGTATGGAGCTTAATGAAATCTCTTCTCCCATTGGTAACACTATCCAAGATACAAAATATTACCAAAGAGGTAATTAGTGAAACAGGACAAGTACAAGATTTATCTGTTTATCACTTCTTATACATCCTACATTCAGGAGAGTTTTGTCTCAAAGGTGATAGTGGTTCTCTCAATGAATCTATCTCCTTTGAATCAATCTTCATATCAACTGGGCTACTCATCTTTGCACTTGATTTTCGCTTATTCCCCTGCAACAAATTCAAAATTTGCACCACTCAGGGAAACAAAACAACATGCTGCAAACCATTTATGCATAAACAAAAATACAAAATGGAAGAACATATGCACAGACAACAAGGACGTTGCATAAAAAAGCTTACAAAAGAAGGTAAATTATTTTCACCTTTGCAATTAACTGCTTTAATCTTACCTTGGTAGATGCACTGTTTGAATGCTTTCCACCAGAACCATCAAGGTGCCGTTCTCGGTGTTGCTGCTTCAATAATCTTTTGTTCTCCACATCCAATATTTTGTTTTCTTCAAATAGCAAATTGACCTGCATATCTCAGTTAAGTTATGAGCTGGGAAACTCAGCAACCTGAAGTTCGAAAAGAAAATAAAACTCAAAATAGTCTCTTCACCTCCTCTTCTGCTCTAGTGAGATTGATCCGGAGATGTTCCTTATCTTTCTGAAGCTCCTGCACTTTAGCTGCAAGGGCCACCAGAGATAAAACTCTCAAAGTTGATGGCCTCAAGCTGCAAAGTGTAAGATTAAATTCAAGAATCAGTCAAAGATTTCAACCAAGAGAAAGAAAGCAGTTCATAATTACATAAACAAAAGTAAATTGATATTTCCTTACCTGTTCCACATTTTCAGCAACTTTTGACATGACTCATGCCCACTGTTGGTCTCCAAAAAAGCACGACCTGATTCAACTTCATCTTTACCGACCAACGTGGCTAAAATGGACTCAAGTAAATTCTGTTCTATATCCTTGCTCTCAACAGATGAATCAGTCTATAAGGTAACAGAAAATTATGAATTAGTCACCTTTGCCTGGCAAAAACTCTTATGAAAATCTCAGTTTCCGTTTAACCTTTCTTTACTTTCATATGTAGTTGGAAATAGCTTGTTTAAACTTCATGTTGCTGATAGAAAACTCATAGAAATTTAACTATGAAATTAATAACCAAATAAGAGCAAATTCTCTTGTAATAAATAACTATGTGATGCTTACCCAAATACTATATTACCAAGGGTGCAAATTTTCAAGTCCAACAAAGCACAACACTGCTTCAAGGCTCGATGCTCTATGTGAAATTAACTACAAAGCTACTTATGAAGCCAATTTTAACAATGTGGTGTAAAAATTCCTCAGTGCGCCTATAGGGATGTATAATATGAAATTTAATTCTATCTGATGAAATCGACATCTTTCATTCTAGAAGTGGCCCTCAATCCCATCAATGCAACTATTAAACCAAATTCTACAAGCCCAAGCAATGATTTTCCTTCGCTCTTCTATCATATAACAAAACCATACAAGGGCCAAGAAATTTGCTTTTTTAAATTTCAATATAAAAGATAAAAACAAACAAAAAAAAGATTTGAAAGCCAAATAACTACCCTTTGGATCTCGTACTCGTGCTTGTAGAACTGAAATTCCTCAGATAACTTCCCCAATTTCTCTTCCAATTCACGAACTTTGGACTCGGCCTCTTTTGCCCTTTCATCGGCCTCGTTTCCAAAATCCATTAAAGCTTCTCTATCGTGGTCATACAGAGAACACTCTCTTTCCCATTTGTTACACTGACTCACCAAACTGGCACACTCCGCCGCCAATCTCTGATTCTCCTCCACAAACTTCTTCAGCGCCACCGCATTCATTTTCGCTTCGGCCTAAAAATCCTCAAACAAATGAAATTGATTCCATCACAAACTTTTACACATAAAAGCAAAAATTTAAAGGAATTATGTATTTTCGGACCTTGGCTCGATCGAGGAGTTGATCTTTATGAAGCAATTTATCGAGAAGAAGAAGGTACTGGTCGCGGAGGCGGCGATGGGCATCCTCGGAAGCGCGAAGCTTCAATTGGAGTGTCCGCTTAGAGACTGGGAGGCCTAAGGAATCATCAATTGTTTCTTTTACATAATTTTCGATTTCTGGAGGAAGATCCATTATTCTAATCTTGATCAAGAAACCCAAAAAGAAAAGAAACCCTGCAATTTTGATCCCTAAAAATAGAAATTCACTCAAGGGATCGTCGTTGTATAAATAAAAAAAAGGAAACAAATGACAGGATAAAGATAACGATGATCAGATAGTTGCAACGAATCCAAACTACCGATTAGGGTTTTGGTCGGAAAAAATTTCCCTTTTCTAATGGTTTTTGCCTTTTCAATGGCTTTGGGTTTGAGATTTGAATTCTAACCCAGGAGCGCTAGCCGTTAGAAAGAATTTTCAAAATAGGATCTTTTTTTTTTTTTTTGGCAAATAGGATCTTAATCCGCCGCAAGATCGTAGTATATATAGAAATGAAATGCGTTATTGTGCAGCGTTGGATTTAACATGATCCTTCCACTGATGGGCCTTATGGGCCCGGCCTAATGGAATCATGCCGCAAAAATAAGTTTTTGAAGGTGGCAAATTCTTTCTATGGAAATGAAAAATAAAATTACACAAAATCCAACATTTTATCAATTTTATAATTCATATCTTTAATTATTTTTTAAAAAAAAATCATTCTTTTTTGTATAATTAATTTTTGGAGGCAGAATGAAAATTAAATTATAAACAATTAAATAAATTTTCAAATTTTCGACCATTTAAATTATAAATAATTTTAAAAAATTTTCATTCTAAGAGACATAGCAATAACCAAATAATTTCATTCAAAAACTAGACAAAAATCTACCAATTGTTTATTTCTCTTTTATTTTTTATTTTAAATTTTCAATTGGATCTCTCTAAAATATCACCAGAGGAATAAAAAGACTTTGGGTGATATAATAAAACTCAACTAATAATTAACTGATTGGAAGCTATACTACTATTATCAATGGCTTATATATGAATATTATTTTATCCAATTTTCAATGGAAATCAAATCGAAGGGTTGTTACAGTCATGAATAAAATTATATAGAAACAAAAAATAGATTAGAGATTTTATATATGTTTTTGTAATTTTGCCAAAATGTAACTATAAACCATGTCCGCACAACTATTAAATTTGCATATATATATTTTTTCACACAAATTTAAAACTCTACAGCCGTGATGATCTTTGGTTGTTGTGATCCCTTGCTTCTCCAGTTATCTCATTTGTTTCATCCACCACCGAATCAATTAAAGATTGTGCCTCTTTTTCCACTTCTTTTACCTGAATTTAAATGCAAATGAGAATCAAATTTTACCAAATCAAAACTAATCAATTGTTTCTTTCTTTTCTAAATCACGTCCACAAAGTTACTCATGGACGATCGACTCAACTACATAGGAAAAAATAAAAGTTATATAAGAAGTTATACTTGAGGGTTCATTGAATGATTCTTTCCTGATCATATGATCATGCAAAATCTGCCGTAATAGATGGTTTTTTCTTTTTCTTTTTATTTTATATATATAATGTTAATTTATGTGGGATTAGGTCAAAAGAAAAAGAAAACAAAGGGATTAGGTAAAAAAGAAACCTTGTCAATGACTTCCTCTGCGAGATGAGCATCCTTCTCTGTTTCTTTGGCTACATTTTCAACAAAAGTTACAGCTTCTTTAAGCTTTCCATCTACCGGAAGATGATCGGCAACCTCTTCTGCCACCTTCTCTACCGCCTCAGCCGCCTTTTCTACTATTTCAGTTACATGTTCTGCTGTTTCCACTACTCTTTCTTCTTTATCTGATTATATCCAATTCCAATTAACTTGTATAGAATCCCCACAGAAAACTCAAATTAATAGACAGGTTTTAGCACCTTAATTAATCCTTACCCTTTAATTTAATTAATGGCCACAATTTGTTTCCCCACAAAGGTAGAATTGCAGTTATTAGCATTCCAACAATCCACAATTTCCTGAAAATGCATTAACATTAATAAATATAAAAAATTATCTTTGTTATAATATCAAATTCGTAAAGTCAACGATCATATATATCTATAGTTGAGTACCAAGAACCAGAAGAAGGATCGGAAGGAACATTAGGTTCCGGGGCAACCCCACAGTCGACTACTGACATGTATCTGCACCATTAATAACACCACACGAGGTCAAGAACTTCGAGCTATAAATATAAAATCCAAGAAATTCTTGAATTTCATGATAATAAGCAAACACAAAGGACGTACTTCTTATTATTTGCATAGTGCAAGTCCAAGCTGGTGGTTGAAATTTTCAGCCTCTGAGCCCCTGAAAATTGGCAGTTTTGGAGCTTTTGCTTTGGGTTGGCCAACAGAAATCTGGAATTAAAAACATGCAATCTGTGATGGGTATGGATGGAAAGGGTAGATAAACTGTAGGAAAAGGTTGATGATCTTGTTGGGAGCATCATAGGATTAGGATATATGAATATATCTTTGAAGGAAACTGTTTTGATTAATGGTGTGCAATCAATAGGGAAATTAAGTTATCAAGTTTGAAAAGATTTAAGGCTTAAACGGTGGTGCACAAAGTGCTTGGAATGGTAGATGGACGAAAAAACAATGCATAAGACCTTGTTGTATTCCTTTTCTTTTTTATTTCTTAAATTATACGTGGATATTATATAGGCGCTGCAACTTGACATAGACCCCCTTTTTCTAATTGCCGAACCAATATTTAATTATGAACCAAGTTGATCTAATTAAATTGCTTAAGCTGCTTTTAAGAATTTTTGTTACTAAGTTCCGAATGTATTCGTTGAAAAGGTAAAATACCTACCAAAGTGGCAAATTATTATTGTCTCAATATTTAAAATGGACTAGACTTTTACGGAGTTACTGGTACGTTCCTTGTTTTAAAAATCTGCAATGGAAAACATAAAAGTAGGATGGGACACATACTGGCACCATATCCTCGTCCCCTTGAATTTCATGTCCATTGGACATGCTCTTAAAGTTCATATGAGATGTCTTATTGACTTTTTTTTAAAAAAAATATATATTCTAGCTTGATGACATGTTCTGATTGGAAATGAGATGACCAGGTATATATAATTAATTCACTTTCTTAATAACTTGGGACGGTTATACAATTGAGAAGTTATGCACCGTTGTAGCTTAAGGGCACGTTTGGTTCGCTGTACTGTATTAGTCTGTACAGTATTAGTCCGTATAATATTAGTCCGTATAGTATTAGCCCGTATTATAAAATACAATGTTTGGTATAATATTGTATTAACCTGTAATATTTTATACTGTGTTTGGTATATAATAGTATACTGTATTATTTTTAAATAAAATTTAAATTATTTTTATTATTACAAATTTAGACAAAAAAATATCGTAAAATATATTTTTTCATATATACATCACATTTATTTAAAAGAAAGTGTACAAATTTATTGAAACATAAATATATATTAGTAGATAAATTAATAATCAAACAATCAATTTAATTAATAGCATTCAATTACATAATTGAAATTTATTAACAAATATGCTACAATTAATAATTTTATATATGATCCAATAACACATCAAAATAAATAAATTTCATCATGATTATTTTAAACATAATCCAAAAAATCAATAAATACAAAAATTCCAAATATTTTTGTGAAACATGAAATCTAATTAAAAACATAACTAATGCAAAATTCACTCAATCACCCTTTATTTGTGTAAATAACCTCTAATGTTGTCTACGTGCTCTCCACTCATTATACATCTCCATAGCTAAATTAGTCCTCCAGGCAGTCCATTGATCAGACGATTCAGCTGTGCTTAAAAATTCAATTTCTTGATTTTTTTCATCAATATCTAAATCTTGTATCATTTGCTCTAATGGATCGATATTCATTTCACCTCTAATAAGGTTATGTAGTAACCTGGCAGAAAATTAAAGAAGAATATCTGCATTGAAATTGAAGTAGCAGAAAAATAATTGAATGATATGAAACAAGGGTTGTGCAATTGAATCTGCAAAGGAAAAATGTAAGAAGGTAAGCTGAAATTACCTTAATAAAATTGAAATTAAAAAGCTTACATGGCACTGGAAGAAAATTAAATAAGAGGATCTGCTATGAAATTGAAGAAGCAGAAAAAAGAAGTACCTGATAATATGAAAAAAATGCTGTGTAATTAAATGTGCAAATGGAAAATGTAAGAAATTTATTTGAAATTACCTTAATTCTCTGAAGGTAATTAATTGCTATCTAATTATTTAAGTCAATTCTTTAGGTTTAAGTCACAATGCATAATTTATTGTTTTATTATCTGGAAGGAGAAACCAATGGCTTAATTAATGTGTGAATTTGGCATCTTAACTGTTGATTACTGTGATTATTTCATCTAACTTATGTTTTACTATGCTCTAATTGTAACTGTTAATCATAGAGGATTTGAAGAGCGAGGAATGGGAGATTGAGTAAGCATATTAATTTAGAAATGAGGAGAAGTAAGAGCATAATCGATTTGGAAATTGGGAATTTGAATGAAGAATCTAAGGTCAAAGAAGTGGGTTCAAGAGCTGAAAAAGCCAAGAAAAAGCTTGATTGCTTTAGCAAGAGTGGATCTCTTAGTTCGATTGGAATGGCGAGGATCTCCTATGAGTTAAATTCAATAGATGATGAATCTGGTTGCGTAAAGGAGGCAGAAAATCGAAAAGAAAAAAGAGGATTTCTAAACCACCAAGACCTCCAAAAGCTCCATTGTTGGACATGGCAGATATGAAATATCATATAGAAATGTGTGAGCTTGCAAGATTAAAGCGTGCACGAGAAAGCAACACATGAAGGTATTGAAGAAAATCTTAAATCTTTCAGGTATAGACCCATTTAACAAATTATTAGACAAATTGAATTACTCAAGCTTCTCCATCTTCAAATTCGGAATTGACCCAGATAACTTCTTGTTCTCCATGTACAAAGTTCTCAAACTCATCAAATTCCTAAACCCAGAAGAGATCTCACCCGTGAAGTTATTCTCACCCAAATTAAGCCGCATAAGATCACTTAAACTAAACAAAAACTCAGGGATCTCACCAAAGAACATGTTCATACCAAATTGACAGATTGAAAAGATAAGCCAACAACAGAATATTCACACCAAATTACACAGATCACAGCTACAGGGAAGATGGAGAAGAGGCAAAAAAAAAATTATAAGAACTATATGATACAGATCACAGATCACAGCTACTGGTTGCAATTGATCAAAAACCCACATGAAACCCCATGAAAAATCTAAAGCACATGGTTGAATCTCTTAGCGCATCAATCTACAGATAGAAATTTCTAGGTTTTCTCGATTTTGTTCACAGACAGAGAAACATAAATTAAATCAATTGTTTGAATTGAAAAACCCAGATTATCATGTATTTTAATTTACCTGTAGATGAGATTCTGTTGAAGATAAGAGCGGTACCAAAAAGGAAAAGTCGCGCTGGAGAGGGAGGCAGTACCGAAGGTGACTAACGCCGGAGATAATCACTGTATTTTAGTCTAATACGTGATTATGTATTAAATAAACCCGTTGGGAATGGATGTATTATTTTCTCCTGAACAGAGGGGATAAAAATAAAATTACGTATTATATAATACACGTATTAGTATCTAAAATAAATTAGCCAAACATCTTACCTGGTACTATTTTGTGCTATCCTGTGCAGTATACAGGAAAGCAAACGCGCCCTAAAAATCCAAATGTTAAACACTAAAAGCTGATAGAAACGATGTAGTTTCACTTCTCAAGTATTTCTAGATGACTTACTCGGGGGAGGCGAATGTTACCTGATTCATCCAGGCTTGGGTAAGGGCTAAGTAATCACCATCTATGATAGTTAATTATCATAAATCACACCTCAATTTCTTACAAAATTAAGCAAGGGACACATCTTAGGGTACTGTAAGAAATGCAAAATCTCTTTATATCAACGATCTAAAGATGATCATGGCTTCAATTCTGCTTAATTAATGGCCCTAGCTATAAATATTAAACTTTTCTCATGTGAAAAATATTATTTATCGAGAGAGGATAATATGGTCATCTAATAGTATTAACAGAAGAAACTTTTATTTGAAGAGATTGCAACTGCTTTATTAGTTAAGTTCATACTTAATTATTAGACTAATATAATTCGATTGTGAGTTAAATTTCCCATTAATTTAATTTATCAGACTTTATTATGCTTCAAAAATGTTCTAATGTAATTTTAATGTGTGCCAGGATGTATGCAGAGAGATTACGTACTTATATGGAGAGGTTATCCCACATTTTCTAAAATGTTGATCTAAATTGAATTGCATAAATGTAATGGAGAGATCACCCACATTTTCTAAAACGTTGGATTCTTTTTAAAAAAAAAATCTAAATTGAATTCATAAATAGTATAAATGCGATAACAATATTGTAAAAAATCAATTGACGCAGAAAGTGCTTACTTAAAAAAAACATACCATTCTTTGACATTTAGCTATATATACTTATATAAACTTCATTATTTGTTTGCTTAGAGTCCTAAGAATTAGGGGTGAGCAAAAAAATCGATGGACTCGATTAACCGAAAAAAATTCGAAACCGAACCGATAGACTGGTTAACCGATTGTAATGGACTGATTAATGGCTAGTGTTTTCAAAAAACCGATATTAATGGACTGGTTAATGGTTTTTGACTCATATAACCGGTTAACCGAACCGAAACCGAATTTTTAGTTAATTTATTAATTTTTTAATAATTTATAACAATTTATATAACAATTTACCTGAATTAAATGTGATCATATACTTTTTTTCATTATACTAATTATTTTAAAGTTTTTAACTTTTTTTAATTGGCTATTAATAAGTATAACAATTTATCTAATTAAAAATGATTATGGACCGGTTAATATATTTACTTATTAAATATTAATTTTTAAAAACAAATTTGCTTATATCCACCAAATATTTTTATTTTAACAACAATAATGTTATATTATAGTGAAAAAAATTTAATTTTTAAGTATGTTGAACATTTTAATTTTATTTATGAATATATTTATAATTATAGTGGTTAACCGAAAAATATTGGGTAATCGATCCGAAAATTCGAAACCGATGGTAATGGACTGAAATTTTAAAAAACCGATATTATGGACTGGTTAATGGACTGTGGCTCATGAACCGGTTAACCGACCATGCTCACCCCTACTAAGAAGAATATGGAGTTTTATTTAGGTCAAAACTCTTTCCAATCGGATTGTTAGTGATTTTTTAAAATGTTTGACTAAGTTACGGCTAGATGATATTCTAATATTATCATTGTTAATTATCTTCACTTCGAAGTAATTTATACACCTATAATTAAGAAGTGATGAGCATAATTGTAATGGACATCGAATAATACTGAGATGATTGATAAAATTTATAGAACTAAATGCACAAATAATTCGTAAAGTAAGTGTAGAATATTTCAGCATTGCATACTTGGAATCAACAATTTGAATAACCCAATATATCTAAGAGCAGCCTTCTCTAACTACTCCGAATATAATACTCATATATATATCTTCCAATGTTATTGAAACCGGACCGGATATAAAACCGGTAAAACTGAGCGTTCGTGGTTCGATCAGTTCGACTGGATTCAATCGAATTTTTTTCTAGTTTTTAAAATATTATTAATTAGTATAATTTTTATAAATACTTCTACTCAAACAAAAAAAATATATCAAAACATTTAGCATATGTCATAAATATACTAATAATAATATTTTTTTCAAGTAATATTTTTTTAAAAAAAATTATTACTTGATTAGGTATTTTTCTGCTAAAATATTTTATTTTATGAGTTTTAATTTAAAAATTAAATAATTCAATAACTGTAGGTGAAATTAAAAAAAAAGGGTAGAAAATTATCTTTAAGTTCACCAGTTTTAATAATTTATTCAATTTTTATTCTATTGTATTTTATTGAATTATTAAACCATTATATTATTTTCATTAAGTTCAAAAGTGATTAAATAGTAAAAAAATCAATTATTTGCTAAATAAAATTTATTAGATTATTTATTTTTTATTTTTATGAAAAAAACGCTTATTTTTATTAATTATTTTAAATAAAAAGCATTTAAAAAAAAAACATAAAAACATATAATAAAATATAACCCGGTTTTGCCCGGTTCTCCGGTTTTTCCGGTTCAATCCGATTTTTTCAGTCCGGTTTTATACCGTTGAACCAACCGGTTTGATGACCGGTTCGCGGTTGAACCGGCCGGTCCGGTTTTAATATCTATGATATCTTCCCTGGACCAGCTTTTCATTTAACTTCTTTTTCTTTTTTCATTTCCCAAGTCAGATTCTTTTGTACAACTAGGAGTATATATATAAAAGCTCAATTTTTGGCTAAACTAATCGTTTTGCCTCTAAATCTGCTTGGAATTTTTCTTCTCATTGACAAAGCACAAAATGCCGATTAGCTAACTATAGTTGGTTGAAGTTTGAAAACTATTTTGGTTGTAGATAAATATAGACAAACACAGAAATTGATTGGTACGTTTGCCTGAATATGTTGCGTATCAACCTAAAGCACTTCCTATCTCCGATGCCAAGTTATCAATACAGAAAAACCTAAGACTCAATTTTCAACTTTAATAATAGTATATATCCAACTTGTATTGAATCGCTTTTCTTTTCTTTTTTTTTTTTTTAATTTTATTATATTTTTTTGTTGGGGTGCAGGGGCGGCTGTTTTAAGAGTGGCGCTTAAAGAGATCTAAGCGGCAACAAAATATTTCCAGTAATATTAAATCATCATATATATGTAAGTATATGCAACATTATTATTATCACCTATTGGGCCCGACATAGAGCCAAGCCTAAGGTCCATCAGCACCTAAGCTCGGCCGCAGGCCCAGTAAAACTTAAGCCTTGTATATCAAAGGTATGATGATTGACAGGGAGCTTAGCGTGACGCCTTATCAAACTGCTTAAACTCTTCCCTCAACATCCTATTGACATACGCTGCCATCATCTCTTCTGCCTTATTCCCGTCACAGCGTCAGAAATATATTCTGATACTCAAATAGCCCACTCAAATAAGTTATTTCGTTTACATAAATACCAAGACACTTCGAACTCAGATAACATAATATTACATATATACCCGATACAAGAGACATTTTTTCTCTCCAAGTTTTTTACTGACTAAAACGTCGGAGTACTAATCCCGTGCATCTCAGGGGCTAGTTCTATCTGTTTTGTAGATTCGAACATCGGCTCCATTTTATTATAAGTTCTGACATTTGAGGATTTATTAATTATAATCTTGTTTAATTATATGTAATTGGTCGTGACTGGCAGTTGACCCGCCTAGTGGTAAAAAATGCGAATCTGTGTTAGAAAAAAAAAAAGCCGATTTGTGAAGTAATAACTTCCCTCTCAAGAATCAGACATAAATTTATCTGGCTTGAGTTTGAGTTTCTAACTAGTGATAGAGACAACGAACTAGAAATAATCTTGAATATATAATAAGGAATTAGGTGCATAATCACTTTGGAAATTAGACTTAACCACCAATTTATTGGCCCCACCGTATATTTTTCATACATAAGATTAAATATAGCAGATATAAGGTCAATTTTACTTCATAGATTAAATATAGCAGATATAAGGTCAATTTTACTTCATAGCCACATCCTACTCCTATTACAGAAAAATCCTAATTAATTACACTTCTGTTAATCCTCACCAACTTAAACTATGTCATGGTAATCTGAAAATGATATTCTACCAGAAAAAAAAAAAAAAAAATTGTAAGAAATGGCTCCAAATGCACTGCGGTGGCCAACCTGAAAATACAAAATTGTATAAATCAGAATCTTTGGTTTCATCCACAATGTTGTATTAAATGTCTTGTTCATATATATCAAACAATTATTTTTTTTTTGGTACGTGTACTGATAATGCATGAAAAATTAATCATAACCACTACTGAACTAACATTATAATTATCATTTTTTTTCACTCATCAAATTGATAATTTAATCCGAGATTCCTAGTAGCCAAGTGTCTCCTCATTCCCTAAGTATTGAATTTGTATAGAAAAGAAATTTAATCAACAAAGAATTTTTTCTTTTTTTCTTTTTATAAATTACATTTTTGGCTGTGGGAGATCTTGATGAGTTGGAAAAATTGTTAGATCATCCACCATTTGAACTATAGGTATTTTTTTTCTATTGTTATAAAATTTTTATTAAGACTCAAATTCGGGAACTTATACTTTCTAATATAAAATCAGTAGGGTGCTAATTGTTGAGGTCTAACGTGTAATGACACTGAGACCATGCAGTTGCAAAGACTAATATGAAAATACCGAAAAATAATGAACATGGAAGATGAGTTCAGTTTTATACATAGGAAAATAAATAGTGTTCTACCCATATGGAGCCTACGTACCAAACACAACAGCCTAATTCACTCTTTACTAGAACTTGAAAATGACACGTTGCTTAACCCTCGACGATTTCTTCTCTTTCAATTGAATCAAAATCACAATTCATCACTAAACCTCAAACAAACCCACACCTACTAATCTTTCTTCAATTTTCCCATCTCAATTCCTTTACACTCTACTCTCTCTTTAATGGCAATCAAGCACAGGAAACTCTTTCCAGCTCTAACTGCAACAAACCAAACTGTCGATTGCCCAGATTTCTGCGACCCATCTTGCCCATATAACTGCTATCCTTATTCAGATTACTATTTCCTACCTCCTCCGCCGCCTCCGCCAACACCTCCTCCGTCTCTTTTACCACCAGAGCATCGCATATCACCCTACGTGATCATCATAGTTGCTTTGCTGGCCAGTTTCTTCCTTGTGGTCAGCTATTATGTTATAATAGCTAAGTCCTGTCCTAATTGGTTTGGTTCAAGAAATAACAGGCAGCCACAAGATGAAGTAGATGATACAGATGAAGAATTTGCTGATGAGAATCAGGTAGACCATCCAATTTGGTTCATTACAACTGCTGGTTTGCAACAGTCCATTATTAATTCGATTACGGTTTGTAAGTACAAAAAAGGTGAAGGCTTGATTGATGGAACCGAATGCTCGGTTTGCCTGAGTGAGTTTCAACAAGATGAGACTGTTAGGCTCTTACCTAAGTGCAACCATGCCTTTCATATTCCTTGTATCGATACTTGGTTAAGGTCTCATACTAATTGCCCTATGTGCCGTGCTCGTATAGTCACCGACTCTGTGACCATTCCTTTGGCTTCCGGGAATCAAAATTCGGAGAATTCGAATACCCAGATGGAGAATTCGAATATTGGTGGTGAATTGAGGAATAATCAGGAGAGAAATGACACTTCAGAAAACAGGGCAGGAACAGAGGAAGAGGGTGAAACAGTACATAATGGAAATGAAAGGACCTCAAAGGAGGATGAGAATGGTGATTTTGAGATAATTTGTGATCATGGTAATGATGCAAAGAGTGATATACAGACAATAAGAAGATCTGTGTCATTGGATTCTTTGACAGCAGCAACTATGTGTGTTAGCCTGAACACCAAAAATCCAGTTAAATTGGAAGAGAGTTCAGTTAATAAAACAGCAGAACATACAATTGATTTGAAGCAAGAAAGAAGAAATTGGAGGTCGTTTAAGCAAATGGGAAGCTGTTCAATCACACAACATCTGCATAAAAGTCCCGTTCCTATGAAAAGATCAATATCCTGCGGAGGGAGGTCTTTCTGTTGCAGACACAACAAAAACTTGAATTCAATCCTACCCTTGTAAAAAGATTTCATCTTTTTTATTGTATAGTTTTTGGATGAGAGATATAAGCAAAAAATGGAGATTTCTCTTGGCCTACTAACTAATAAGAAAGGGTTTAATGCACAAGTACGGGATGTCGAAGCCTTAAGCAAGTGGATGGAAAGAATCAGAAAAGGAAAGCTGGAAGAGATATGCTTCACGGCTTAATAAATAATCAGTTTCTATATCACAAAATTGTGATTTGGATGAACCAAACTTCATTTGATATATTAAGATTGCTTCTTTTTTTTTTTTTTTTTTTTCGTCTGCAAATATAACTTCCTAATGCTCGCATAGAGAAAATTGTAGCAGATATAAACAGAAATTGGGAAGAATTGGAAGGAATCGACATCTAATGGGCCTGACTAAATATAGAAAATAGGCCCATACATGCTTATGCTTGCAAAAGAACGCCCTTACATGCATCCTTATAAACAAATTCTACTGCTTCACTCTCCAAATTCTATTCAAGGATAATTCTAATGGCTTCTTGAAGTTTGTTAAACTCTTAAACGTCTGATTGGCCCGCGATTAGAAGCAGCCTTATCTTAGGCATCCTCTATATTACAATGGATCACATGACTTCAAAAACGATAATTTTTGTCCAAATATTAACATGTGAATTCGTGAAAAAATTTTGGTGTCAGAAGCGATGTTCCTTTGAAGTTCATGAGGCCAATCATGAAACTCAACCAATAAATTTCTTAAATTCGCAGCAACAACAATTGCTTTCATTTTTTCACTACAGATGTAATTGTTGGTTTGCCGCCACCAAAACATATAGGAAAACGTTCAAAATGAGTGATGTGGTTTCATAATTTGACAGTTAAGGGATTGAGCATTTTTATTATTTTTGCCAAAATCAGTGATGTGGTTCAAAATTAAGCTTTTTTGTTACTATAAACAATACGAACTAAATCAAGTGGAATTCAGCTCCTAATGCCTCATGAAGGATGATGAAGAAATTTGAAGTTCTGGTGGAGAGTCATTTGCCAAATGATGAGATAAAAAAATCAGCTGCAAAATTAGCTTTCATATATAAACATGTCTAATAGAAGCTTGGCTAAAGAGATGTAGCAAACTCCGAATGCTAGTAACAAGCGAGAAACATTCAGCATTGACAGCATAGTTACCCAATACCATGCCAACAGTCACCTTGTTATCACTCTCAACAACCAAATTGAGGAACCTGAAATCCTTAGCATAATTCCATGATATGTATATTGCCCAAACCTCTGCTCTAATATGAAGCACTTTCCTTTATTCCATTATTTAGTCCTTCATTGGTTCAATTTATTTTCTTTTTCCTTGCATTTGTAATCAACCAAATAAAGGCTTAGAGTTAGAGCTTAAGTTGTAGGTATATGGGCCAAATAATGGAATTCTATTGGGTGAACATGATGGGCTACTAATCGAAACAATTAGGAGGTCATTCATTCCTATTGCTAATGCCAAGTTTTCTTTGTATATTTTTTTCCTTATGGGATTGGTTAATTCATTAAGGACCAAGATCATCATAACTCCAACTCAATATTTTATTTCCTTCCCCTCTCTCTCTCTCTCTCTCTCTCTCTCTCACTCTCTCTCTCTCACACACACACACACTTCTTTAAAATAAGCTCAATACAGTTAAGCCAATACTAATTCATATCATTATTGGGCTTTTTTTTTCCCTCTAATTTGATTAAATTTAGCATACTAAAAGCCAACTAAAGGGAAAATCCATTATTATTTTAGAATCTTGACCTTACTTACAAGCAAATGGTAGTCAACATTCAAATGCACAAGATATGATTTAGACCTGTGCGAACCGAAGTTTGTTTGGTCAAGTCAATTATATGTTAATCTTTGATAAATTATATTCAGCTTAGCTGTAATTAGTGGATCTCCAGCCTCCATTGCCACTTAATTGGGAATAAGATCTTAAAAAGGTCACCACAAAATATTTTTTAAATTATTACTCGTTATTCTTTAAATGATTTGAATTGAAGAGATTAGCCATTAATCTTTCACATGTTTCCTTCTTCATAGGAGGTAAGTCTCATAGCCAACTCTCAATCCCTCATTCTTATTGACTCTTTAAGTACTATTATAAAACCAACTTTCTACCAAATCACAAGGAATATAATCGAATGGACTAATCTCCGCAAAATCTAGCCACAAAGCCAGTAGCAGAACAAAAAAAAAATCAATAACTTGACAAATTGTCGGCTGTTAGTTGAGTAATTAATTATTAATTAACTCCATAATTAAATCTCTTTTCTATGATTAGAGGTATTTCGGTTGGTTACCTTTTATTTATTATTTTGGATCCACACCAATCATTATCATACAATATATTCTGGGTTTAGTCATTGTTCAAATTTGATTTCTTTTAGATATCGATGGAGATGAACTCGTAAATTATATATGTAATTAAATGGAAACCTGATGTATCCTTATGGCCAAAAATATTGCATTTAAATTAACTTATTGTACCAATTGACTAAAAAAAAGAAGTAATTAATCCTAGATAATGGCCTTACATGTCCCCATTGTTGTTTTGTGAGATTCCAAATAATTAATCTTAAGGTTAAGTATGATTAAGGACAAGGCCAAAGTAAAGGATAAAGTAATACTGTACGAGAGCATAAAACGAATCATGAAATTGGAAAGCGTACCACCTTTTTTGTGCAGCTTGTTATTTCATTTATGTATTTATTTTGTCCAAAGCTTGTGTTATTTTACATATCCATATAATATATTTGATTTGATTTTCAATCATTTCATTTGAGAAACTGTTCCGATCCAACGCAATCTCTCACTTTTTCATATAATCATTCAAAACCTATGGTTCTATTGTGTCCGCAAAAGGAAATTAATAGTAAATATTCTTATATTACAGAGAAATTTTTAAATATTTAAAAAAATAAAAAAGCAATTTGTTTCATTTTTACTGTACAATTCAGATTAATAGAGCCTATAAAATTTATATAATAAATTGTTATGTATTAAAAAAAAAAAAAAATAAGTCATTACAAGTATCAATCAATCGAAAAGCTTGGCTCCTAGCTTAGGTGGCTGGGCGTGTAGCCTTCCCTTTTCTCCCTAAAGCGAAAACAAAAAAATCTAAAGGATCTTATTATAATGTACGGACATAAGAATATAACATGACTGTTTTAATTATCATGTATAAGTTGAAACCCAACTTTCTCTGCAAACTTGTAATGTCAAATTTTCTGATCAGAAAGAGGCTTCTTTGATAAATATTTTCTTCAACACCATCATTCCTATATTTGAACTACCATTTGAATGCTGCTGCTACACTCTAAGTAGCACTATATACTTGTATTTATATTCATATTTATAGTTTCAGAGTCTCTGTTTCTCCACAGAAAATAGGACTAATAATTTGGGATATGTATAGTTCTTCTGAAAATGTAACAAACCACTAACATCATTAAGATTCGATTCCAAAAAGCAGGACCTTCTTAGCCAAATTATACATAATTAGATCACTAGAACGTAAAACTGTTAATACATTATTTCAGATGTATCAAATCAGGGGCATATTTGTATTGTAGTTTGTGGGGTTCACTGACCTCACCAGCAGCTTAAAATATATATATAAACAATTAATTTATTGAGTAATTTCTGGGAAAAAAAATTAATTATGCATACGCGATGCTAACCATATACATTAATGCGTGCCATTCCATTAATTTTTTGTTTAATTTTTGATTGTACAGTCCATATTAATGTGTACGGTACTTAGTACCTGTGCTGCCAATCTTTTTCATAGAACTCCGCATATATACATGATTCACATAAGCTAAGAAATGTGCCACGCCCACAGAATTTTGAATTTCCAAAGGCACACTTTCATTATTACTAAACCAATAAATAAATAAACTATTTATTATTAGTTGCAATTTTATTATAGTCTTGTTAAAAAATTTTTAAAAAAAAAGAAAAACAAAATGAGAGGTAAAGAGACTCTTTTCTGTATCTTCCAGGAAGAAGCACTTGGAGATTGCATCAGGTCCATGTCTACGATATTATTTCTTATGCATAATAATAACGCATGGAATGATTGCCTAGAACGTGCATGTAAACTGTTTCTGGCCTCTAAAATCAACTCAAGAAATTATGGTTTAAATTTTTGCTTTTAAAGTAACTCATCAATTATTTCTTTGAAGCTAATTATTAATTGAATAGTATGCATTAATTATTCCTTCAGCTGTCAAATGGGTCAAGTTTAGGTTTGGATCGGATCGAGTTTATGGTTGGACCGGATTGGGTTAAATAAATCAATTTTTGTGATATCGGACTGAGTGATTGATTTCAATTATTAATTTTAATTTTCACTCCATATTAATTTTTTAAGTATCACTTTTGAATTTTAGCAACTTATAAAAATTTCAAAAATGACCTATTCTTAAAAAATATATATATAATTTTCGGTGGGCAAGGTAAGAGAGATCTAGGAGATCGGGATTGTTTTTTCAGGGAGAAATTTGAAAGGGAGAACTAGAGAGATGAGATCGATTTAGATGTATTTTATTTTATATTGGATGTCCCCATAGCGTATTTTACTTTGTATTTATATAATTTATATATATTAAAATATAAATTTTATAAATAAATATATTTATATCAAAAAAAAAAAGCGGATATAACATATATTGTTATAACATATATTGTTACGTGATTTGATGCTTTCAAATCTGTTTTGGGTCAATCCGATTGATCCACATATCGATTTTTATCCAATTTTTTATTTTTTTTTTGTGTCAGATTTAAATCGAATATTGAGCTTCTTTTTTTTGAATTAAAATAGAATTCAAGTCATTTTTTTCAGATATTTGGTTAAAATTAAGAGGTCTTGATAACCGGACTCTCTGATCAAGAAGTTGGTAGCACCTCTCCAAACGTATATGGCGAACTGGACTCTTAGTCAAGGAATTCGGTAATTGAGTTCGATTAACTAAGGTAGCTCGGTTCCCGCCATAAAGGTAATCGTTACTCAATAAAGTCTCATTATGAAGACAACCGTTATTCAATAAATCCTCATTATAAAGACAACCGTTACTCAATAAATTCCTATCAATAGGGTGACTGTTATAAATTAAGGAGAGGACTATAACAGGAAGAAAGTAAGGTACGTTGAAACTCTCAAAATATTTTTCTGACAACTTATTCACCTCATCAAAATCACTAACTTGATCGTCGGAGTCTCCTCTATCGAAAATCCGTCGATTTGTTTGTATTTTCAAGTGACTTGATCAAGAAAATGTCCTGCGAGATACTCTTTGTCATCATTGGTGCGGTGAGCGTGGATTAAACAGTGCTGTTATTTACGATAACAGTTTAAAGCACTCAGTAATCAGAAAACTCTAAATATTATTAAAGATCAAAACAATACACGTTGGTCTATTCATCTGGATATACATCGTCTAACCACGACCAGTCCATATCAGGATGGCGCTCTTTGACAGTGTCGAAAAGTTTCTGACTGTACGCAAGGCACTTGTCTACAGCCAACTCCACCGACCTATACTTCAGCTCGGAATATTTATCCTCTAGTTCAGCTTTTGCCTTATTGGCATCCTCGAGCTCGGTCTTAATTTTACTCAGCTCGGCCTCCGCCTTAGCTTTTCCCCTCTCATTTACAGCCGCTTTTTCCTCGGCTTCAGAAAGCTTTTCCAGCGCATTGGTGGCCTTCAGCTCGGCCTCTATAGCCCTCTGCTAGCTATCCTTCAGCTTGGCCTTCGCGGCATTGGCTCGGAAGCGCTGCCTAGATATATTTTGTACCTCCTTCTTCCAGGCCATAATCAGCCTATTCATTTTTGCAATGACAGCTCCGCCAAGAATTGACCCCTGTAGCGGAACAGTCGAGAAGTCACAATATATGGTATGATAAAGAAAACCGTTTAAGGCAAAAATCGAGCAAGGAAACATACCTCTATCTGATGCCTCTTGATGGCAATACTCAATTGCTCAGCACTACTGCGCATCAAAGGAGCAATCGACTTCGGAGGGCAGGCAACTTGGTGCACAAAATTGCAATAGACGAGGTTGTCTTCGGAGTAATTGTCCCCTTCCTAAATCCAGATATCACACACCTTATCAGCGAGGGCGCTCATATCTCTTTCTCCAGGCCGGGGGTTAGAAGTCCTCACCCTTGCTTGGTCCTCGGGAGATAGAGGCCCGAAAGTTATTAGAGGTTCAGCTGAAGGAGCATCCGTCGCTCGATTGGGGAATGGAGTATCACCCGGCACATCAATAGGTACCGAGCTAGCAACCGGGCCCGGTGTGACGGGGCTACGAGAGGATGCCACCGCGGGGGTGTCTTGTGAAGTCTCAGCAGTAGTTGGGTGGGCGTGTGTTTTCTGCCTTTTGGCCTTCATCATCTCAACCATGCTCGACTGAGTTCTCTTCATTGCTACAAAAAATCAAACAATGAGACAGTATTAGAATAGAAGAGTTGCTAAAAGAATATACTTTTTCTGGCGCACAGAGATGATTTTGTTCGGGTTAAGCCGAACATGAGCTGATCGCTTATATCAATCTTATTCCTGGCCAGATCCCTCCACCGGGCTAGAGTCCGCTCCTCCTCATCGATAAGAAACAGGGGGTTGTCGTTCTTATTGACATACCGATCCCACGATATTCGAAAACTGAAGCCATTATCGCTCTCAATAATGAAGAATCGATTCTTCCAATTCTTGAGGGATTCTGGGTTCCCCTTAAAGGTCCCATAACCGGATCAGGCCTGGACATAATTGTGATCTTTAATAGTTGCCCTGAGCCCGACCACGTGAGTAGCCTGGAATAGTCGAAGTGTCAAGTTGATGTCATAATCGACTGCCCACATCTGCAAGGCCGATATAGTTCGCCAAGCGTTTGGATGAATTTGGCCCATAGTTAAACCATAGTAATTCATCACCTGGACCTCAAAAAGCATTAGAGGAAGGCTCATCCCAGCATGAAAATCAGCATCATAAACAGCTATAGTCTTCCTACCAAAAAACTTTGTGTTAGCTCAGACGCTAGCACCGGGAGCTCGGATCCTATAATTTCTGGAATCCCCAAGCTCTCATACAGCTCTAGCATCTCACTACTCTTTATGATCGAGCTGATGCTTCCCACCGGGGAATTTCTCCTGGGCTCTTTCTTCTTCGGTGGATCTGGCTGGCTGCTACTGGGGGGCTCAGGGATATCGTCGTGCAAAAGGCCCTCCTCCACTCTCACCCTCTCAGATGAACTCTCATAATCACTCATGGTAGAACTCAAAAAGAGAAAAGGCAAGATACTAACCAGAAATCGGATATAGGGAGCTTCAGAAAACGCAAGATCAAAGACGATAATTGAGGACAAATGAAGCCAAAATCGCACAAGAGAGAAGAAAGGAAAGCAAACCAGCAAGAAATAAGAAATCCCTAAGCAAAACAAAAAATGAGAGAGAGGAGAAGAGACTTATATTTATAGGTACACTGAGACGCGGACAGATGGTAAGCATTGATTGGGAAACCTTGCAGTAATTACTCCCTACGCGACTGCCGAAGAGATGTCATCATTTCAATAACTGACACAGCCGTCGGATCACGATGAATGAAGCGCCTGTTCATGCCTTTTAAGGGACCACGCGCACGTCTGTTTTCAAAGCGCCGTAGGCTAACACTCATGCGCTGAACAGGTGTCCTCTTCGAGTATTAGTTCGCCATCCTAATGATATAAATGTCATCACCTGGGGGGGGGGACTTATGATAACCGGACTCTCTGATCAAGAAGTTGGTAGCACCTCTCCGAACGTACATGGCGAACTGGACTCTCAGTCAAGGAGTTCGGTAACTGGGCTCGATTAACTAAGATAACTCGGTTCTCGCCACAAAGGTAATCGTTACTCAATAAAGTCTCATTATGAAAACAACCGTTACTCAATAAAGCCTCATTATGAAGACAGTCGTTACTCAATAAAGTCCCATCAATGGGCGACTGTTATAAATGAAGGAGAGGACTATAAAACGAAGAAAGTAAGGTACATTGAAACTCTCGAAATATTTTTTTGACAACTTATTCACCTTATCAAAATCACTAATTTGATCGTCGGAGTCTCCTTTATTGGAAATCCGCCGATTTGTTTGTGTTCTCAGGTGTATTGATCTAGAAGACGTCCTGCGAGATACTCTTTGTCATCAGGTCTAATTATTCCAGTTCAGCAACATTAAAATAGAGATGACATAGAACAAATATAATATTTTTGAGTTTTGTCACGTTGTTGACATTTGAATGGAGGACACGAGTTAAAAATTTCAAGTTCTGTAATTTTAGATGAACTCTTCTTTATTTTTAATGGAAGTCTATTAAATTGTGAAATATTTAAGCAATTATTTGAGAAAAACAATAATATTTGAATAAGATAAAGAAATTTTACATATAACAAGTCACAATCATGACACAAAAAGAAATTTGTTGTAGGGGAGCGATAAAATCATAAAAAATATTGAAGAAATAGATTTTGAATATGATTTATAATTAATTTAATTCTAAAAATTAATGATTTTTTTTTTAATCTAAACCATATTCATGTGATTAAATCAATTGAAATTAATCATGTATAAAAAAAAGGTTACTTTTATTTGCATGGCAATTTCTAATTTAATGGTCCCCCATGAACTTGGACCAAGCAACCCAAATCCAAAGTTAATTCGTATAAAGGTTTATCTAAGCTATTATAGAAGATCGTATTTCATTTTTGCATATAACTACTTGATATGATACTTAACACAATCTCTTTAATTCATAGTCAACACATGCTACAAGAGATTTAATATTATGAAATATTTTTGTCAAAATCAAATTCATGAAATTGCTTATGAATCAAACCAATAGTATATTGTGACATAAGAAAATAAAATAAGTTAAAAAAAAAAAAAAGCCACATTTGTATAATAACCTTTTGTAATTTGTATAATTTCATTTTTTCTATACACTGACATGCCATCGAAAATAAAGGAAAGTTAGTTATCAAGGAATTAAATTTAAGCTTCAGAAATGAGGGTTTAGCATGTTGATTCACTCGCACTCTTTTTGGTAACATTTTTTATTGGCGACAACATAATTCACTCACATTTTGATATTAAAGAAATATGGCTTAAGTGGCACTCAATTAATTAGATTATTATTATCACTATTTTCTTATTAATCATGAGTATTATTAGATGCTGTATGCACAAATGGACATTCTTCTCTCATTTCAAGACATGAAAGGAATTTGATATGGATTAAAAGAGAGATTCCTTGACGTACTTGCTGCTCATCTTCTATAATTAAATTAAAGATATGAACTTTAAAATCATTTTTTTTTATTTGATTTGTCTTATATGCTCTTAATAGTTTATATGGAAGGGCGATATGATCAGACAAAAACTAGCGGACAGCGCACCTCTAGACTGATTAAACTATTAATGATTTCAATGGAGATTGATTAATCAAAAATAATAATAAAAAAAGAAATCCATTAGGAGAGGTAATTAACAACCCCAATTACAGAAGAAAAACAAATTAGGGTTTACAAATTAAATTTCAGCTAAAAGCATATTCCTCTTCATGAATCCTGTGCAGCATTTGATTGACAGCAGCAGCAATCTCATCCACGGTATTAAGATGGCATCCTTCCTCAACCTTTAAGAAAAATAGAAATAATCCCCATACTAAAAATTCAAATTGGGTCAATAATAAAAAAATGAAAATAAAAATTGATTGATTTGACTGAATCAATCATAACTTTAACTTACCTTAACACTAACTGAATAGAGAACCGTTTGATCAACAGTGGTGACGTTAAGATGAAGAACACTTAGCCTTAGGCCTTGCAATCCTGCCACCATTTTCAATAGCTGTCTTGGTCTTTTCTTTGATAGTATTTTAAGATTTGCATGGCTTTCTACCATGGTCACTTCTATGTCCGCCATTCCCCATTGATTCTGATTTTCCTCTGCCGTCGTCTCCTCCCCGGTGGTGGCTGCCGGAGCTCGTGTTGAGTACTGTGGGAAGCTAAAGAAATCAGCGAACGGCGAAGGAAACCCAGGGCCTGCAGCGGCTTCCTGCTTGGTCTTTTTTTGTGCTTCCATGGTCTGCAAGAGCTGCTCTAGCTCCTTCACAAAGTTAATTGCTCCTCCTATTATTGATGCTTGGTCACCCTGTAAATTAATTAGTTAACCACTAATTAGTGTTTGCTTAATTAAGATCGAATTTCAGAAAGTGGGGTATGGAAATCTTGGATCTTTTTGGCACAAAAAGTCTAATAATAAGATAAGGCTGACAAAAAAATTGATATGATCAGTATTCCTATAAAAATGCCAATTAAGGATTCGATTTGCAAAGAGGCGAAATTTTGTCCGGTAGAGAGGAGTGTAATAGTGAAATTTAACTTACCCTCTGAACATAAGAAGGAGGCATCAGAGACCTGAGCACCGCAAGATATTCATTCATCTGTTTTCTGCGGTTGCGTTCTACTGCAATGTGAGTCATCCTCTGATTCTCTATCTCCTCCTTGTTCTTTGTGCTCTTTGTCCGGCGTCGCTTCCGGCGGCCGGTGGAGGTTGGCGGTGGAGGGTGGAATAGAAGAGATTGATCAACAGTGCAAGTCTCCGGTGAGGAATTATTAGGATCCCATTGATGCTGATCTTTTGGATGTTGAAGAAAAAGAGATTGATCAACATTTGCAGCAGCTTGTTGCTCTATAATAGAATTGTTGTTTTCAAGAATCCCAAGAAAAGATTTATCATCTTCATGGAAAGGGAAAGGAACATCATAGCCTCCCCATACACCTCCATTTCCCAATGAGTAATTACAATCTTTGTAGCCATAACTTAATGGGTCTTGTGGATAAACCACAGCCTCAAGAGCCATAATGATTAAGTACTAAAAGTTCTCTCTTTTTGAACTCAAGAAAACACAAACACAAAGGGACACAAGATTTAAGGGCATAGACCCACAAAGCTAGAATACAAAGAGAAGAATTGTGGCTTTTTAATCTCTAAAAGTAGAAAAAGAGAGAAAGAAACTATTTAGTTAGAACTTAGAATGAGTATAAGCACAGGAAGAAGATACCAAAAGACCAAATAAAGTCTGCCTTTTTATATATCTTCTCTTCTTTTCCCCATGAAGAGAAAGAAAGAAAGCTAAAAGACTTTAAAAACACAGTTTAACCAAAAGCCCTATCTTATATTATAGCTTAGCTACAGCGTGTTGCACGTGAGATTGCATCGTAGACCAGTCTCTAGTCACAGAGAGAGAGAAGACAGAATCTCTTTTAGCACTCGAAGATTGTAAATAGTGTTTCCTGAAAATTAACATAAAACTCAGAATTTTTATTTTATTTTAAAGGAGGAAAATATAAGCGGGCCCAATGGCATATCCCATTTCGTGAATAGGGCAGCATTATTGTCTTTAAGGACGGTCTTCTCCTTTGAAAATGCTGTTGTTTTGTGGTTAGAAAGGATAACTCAGTCCTTTAGCATGGGACTAAATATAATATAAATAAATTCTCTAAATACATAGTGAGTGGGGAGAGAAATTGAAGGTGTTAAGTAATAGTAATAAGATGTGACGATAGTTTCATTTGGTAATAATATGGTCGGACACTTGGACATGAAAAAGAGAAACATGACGAAAAGCTGATAATTACCCAGAGATTCTGATCAAGATCTATATATATGGAGAAAAGAGAAACATAATTTTTTAATTATTTTTGATTAATTAGCTAGCCTAGTTTTGGGATTCTGGATTAAACAGAGGGATCCATGTGACCGGTGACCACACAAAGAAACACCTTATAAATCATATTTGATATTTCCTTTCCCAATGCATGCTAGCTAATGCTCCCTCCTTGTTAATTTCTTAGCCATAACAATTAATTAACATAATTCATGACAATTAATTAAAAATGTTAATATTAATAAGCACCAAGTCAATAAGACATTCTCTAGGGTTTCCCCCTTCTTTCTTGGGTTGTAATTCACATGGAATGTAATTCAAACCATAATGTTATTTAATAAAGAATGAGTTATTCCGTGCGTGGGTATTGGGTACTGAGTATCATCACTATTCTGGCATTTTTTTTCAAAGTTTTTTTTGATTGTGGAGAGAATCAACATAAGAGAATTATTAAAAAGAAGAAAAATCCATACCCAACTGGCATTCCTTTGAATGTATCAACAAATATTGTAGTTTATGAGATTCCTTGACTCATTTTTCTTTTTCTTACTATAACACGCAAATTTGGCATATAATTTGTCCTTTAATTTAGTCACTCTCAATCTCTAATAAAACTCTTTTATATCAAACAACAAGTATTGGTTGTTTAGAGTACTAACCTTTTCCTCACTAAAAGCCAAATTTGTCTATCAGTTTACAAGGGACCACTACAAGAAATTGAAGCTTTCCCGACGGAAAACCTCAATTTTCCGTCGGAAAATTAATTTGCCGACGGAAAGTAATTCCGTCGGCACCGTGAGCGTAGCTAAAATTGCCGACGGAAATATTGTTCCGTCGGCAATTTTTACCGACGGAATTTTAAATTCCGTCGGTATTTTTTTTAAAAAAAAAAATAAAAAATTCATAATTTCCCGACGGAAGTAAAATTCCGCCGGGAATTTACCGACGGAATTCAAAATTCCGTCGGTAATTTTAAAAAAAAAAATAAAAAAAATTCAGAGTTTACCGACGGAATTTAAAAATTCCGTCGGGAATTTTTTTAAAAAAATAAAAAAAATTAAATAAAAAAATTCTCAAAAATCTCAAAAAAATTAAATTCTAAAAATCTTAACAATCTATCTAATTGAAAAAATATTTAATTAACATAAATAAATAACATTCTAACAACAATAATATTCAACATTAAAAATAATAATACTAATAAACAACAATAACATTCCACATTAAAAATAATAACTAGAAGCAATAGCTAAGTGCAGCAGACAGTAACCCACAAGTCCCTCTTCTTGCTGCTTTCAAGTCCCTGTAAATACGTTTTCTACAAGCTTTTCTTTATTTAATTCATTGAAAAGAAAAAACGAATTGCAATTTCAATTAAAATTGCCACCTTAAATACTATACAAAAACACAACACAACTCTGTCAAAATTTTGCACAAGGAATTTTCTATAGAAAAAAAAAATTAAACATCAAGCACAAATCCTAACTCTGTTCATGCTATAATCAATAATAATGTTTAATTAACATAATCAAATAAATAATAATCATAAGAATAATAATAAATAATAAAAACATTTATAAATTAATGAATAAAAAAAAAACAAGACAACATATACCTGATGCCGCCGGAGGAGGAGGGATGGCCGGACACCACGTCGGAGCAGCAGCCCACGCCGGAAGAGAGGAGGCCACGCGAAGGAGGGAGGGGAGAGGGAAAGAGAAGCGGGAAGGAAGGGGAGAGGGAGGGGAGGGAGGAGGACGTCGGAGGAGCTGGGGCAGGCCGGATCGGCGTCGGAGGGAAGGGGGAGGGCCGGATCTGGCCGGTGGAGTGTCGCCGGAGTTGGGCGGCGGGTGGGCAGAGAGAAGAACTGGTAAACGGGAGGAAGGGGAGAGGGAGGAGAGAGAAAAAGAGAGAGGAGAGAGGAGAGAGGAGTGAGGAGTGAGGAGAGAGAGGAGGGGAGGGAAGATATTTATTGACTTTTAGCGACGGTTTTTTATTCCGTCGCTAAAAATAGCGACGGAATATATCATCCGTCGCTAATTTTAGCGACGGAATAAAAAAACCGTCGCTAATTTTGAAAATTAAAATTTATTAGCGACGGAATAAAATATTCCGTCGCTATTTTTAGCGACGGTTATTTCATCCGTCGCTAAAAATTAATAATTAATTTTTAATATTCTTATTTAGCGACGGAATTGATTAACCGTCGCAAAATTTAGCGACGGTTATAAAAAACCGTCGCTAAATTAAATTAAATTATTTTCTAATTTTTTTAGCGACGGAAATTTTAATCCGTCGCTATTTTTAGCGACGATTTTTTTAAAACAGTCGCTAATTTCGGTCGGCAATTTTGGAGGGAATTCTTGGCGCCATTTTTAGCGACGGAATTTAAAATCCGTCGCAATTTAGCGACGGAATTTATTTTCAGTCGCTAAATTGCGGCGGAATTTAAATTCCGCCGCAATTTAGCGACGGAATTATTTCCGTCGCTAAAATTCCGTCGCTAATTTAACATTTCCTTGTAGTGGACGGACCTTGAATTTTATACTAAACAAGGCAATTTTGTTTGAAATTGATAATTAAAGAAGTAAATTTAGTTGAAAGTAATATTAAGAGGGGCAAAAAGTTAAAATTAAAAGGATAAATTTGAAATATATAAAACTTATTAAGGAGAAAAAGTTAATTTTCAAAAAATAAGGCCCCTTTGCTTCAATGTAGGTCCACCCATGCAACCTACTATATATTGAGTATCATTTTTGTAGCATTAATATATCATCACCACCTTATATATATGCATTGCACTTAATTTATTTTAAGAGGGGCATAAATAAATTCTTAATAAATGATGCTATTGGAACTCTAACTCGCAATTTTACAGTATTGATAAAAGACTAGTACCACTAAACTAAATCTTATCCAGAAATTCCTAATCATTGCAAAAATAATTATATATAAAAGAAATTTGAGTAGGTAATGTGAGACAGAGTTTTGAGGTTCCAAACAACACCTACGTACCCCATCTAAAAACCTAAACTCTACTTCTAATCAAAGGTATAGAGGCATAGATGTGTATGATTCAACAAAAATAGGATAAAAAATTGAGCAATTGTCAATAGAAATGCCAACACTAAACCACAACTTTTGTGTCTAAATATCCTAGCCTAAACTAATCATCTATATAGAATTTAATCATTTTTACATGCAGACTCCATAATTCCACAACTCATCACCTAGCAAAACACCAAAACTAACCTACAATTAATTCATTAATTATCGTTCTATTTCATATAGCATGTGCGTTCAACCGCAAACTACGCAATTATAAATTCTAAGATTTAAGCATATGTGGACACGAAAGGTACGTACATATCGGCTAATCATAATTAATTAATATATTAAGCAACTTGGGCTGCGTTAAATTAGTGATTTTGGATCAGAAATGTTGTGTTAATTAATTAGCTAATTCGTACTTGCAAACTCATTTTATTGACTTGCTCATGCTAACGCGTAAGCATGAATTCTGGAATCCTGCTGTTTTGTGTTTTTGTTGCAACTTGTAGCTTAGATTAATATTCTAATTGGGGTTTAATATTATACACTTAGCTTACAGTATAATCCCTGAAATTAGCTACTACGGGTTTCACTTTCTAACACGAATGGGCTGGGTTGTTATGGCTTCAAGTTGGAACCTAAGTGACAAGTTTTAGGCCCAATTAATATAGTCTACACAAACAAATAGAAAAGCTAGCATTAATTATTATTTCATAATTTTCCTTCTCAAAATATATATATATATTATTTCATAATTTTCTGCATATCTGTGATTTTTTTTATAAGAAATAATGGAAAATGAGAGCTCGAATTTAAAATTTTTTAATATATTAGAATTAGTATTTAATGTCAGCATGTTCTCATATTTGTAACAATTAAAGCTGCGAAAAATGAACCTTTTAATAATTCAAAGAAACTAAACAAAGTGCATATGCAAGAATATTATTGATTCAAATAAATAATTATAAGGCATCTTGCCACCTAAAATATGTCTGCATGAAATTGACCCTCGCAATAATAATATTTAGTGTTCTTATTTTAATCGGCTACTGTTATATAAGTACAAACAGATGTCAAAATATTCTACTTTCTTCAATAGCTACAAATCCTAATACTTTAATCAAGAATATATATATTTACGAAACATCTGAAAGTATATTTATCAAATATATATTATTTAAAAAAAATAAAAGAGAGAGAGATAGAGAGAGAGCCAAAACCAAAACCAGCATCAGGTATTCGTCATGTGGGTTGTTTTGGGTTTCTAAGAACAAAAATTCCATAGTTGAGGTGACTATAGATATGTATGTGTATGACTATGATAAGGCATTGGATACTTAGTCGACTTCTCCAAAATCATGTGGCTATGCTCCATTATATCCGAAACCTAAGCAATAATTAAATTTATATATATAAGAACAAAATAAAAATAATATTTTGGAATATATTGCCATTCGTGTTTCACAGCAAAAAAAATAAATAAATAAAATAAGAGAAGAACGTAAAAATCTTACGTTATATCTGCTGCCATACTTAATTTATTTATTTATTTTACAAAAGTAAATTCATTACTTCGTAAAAAGAAAATGCGGACGACAATGAGCTCACGATACTGAAAATAGTTAGCAAGCGATCAGCATGCTGTAGAGTTATGGACTCTTACAAAATGACCTACAAAATCAGCAATAGAATTTACACACCAATATTCCTAAAATATAATTTTCAAATAAACAGATGGAGGATTGGTCGAGTGAGGACGTACATTAATATGAATTAATAATCAAATATATATGTTTAAAAAGCATTTAAACAATGGGAACCAATTATTATCTTACACCTATGGAATATATTAATAAACTTATTCATGAATTTGATGTAGAGTGCGTAGATGCATTAGCAATCAACTCTTTTAATCTCTAACAATGGTGAAGGATATATGTAATAAGTAGAGACAAGAAGTCACTTATCATAATTTAACATTGCAACAAAAGTAAAACTGTGAAGACGTCATAGTACAAAGATTATATACATACAGTTTAAAATATATATTGAAATGATTTGATCTGACAACTGCGGGTCAATTTAAATATACAACAAAACATATAAATATAATAGCAGATAGAAGAAAACAATTTCAGATTTCACACCTACATATCTGTCTATTCTTGGTTCTGAATATTTGAGGAAAAAAAAATGTTTGTACATATATAATGCTATTAATTTTGGATTTAATAACAATTTCATTGAACTGGACGCATAATTAGACTTTAAATTGTTACTTTCTGCTCCTAAAAGGCAATAAAACAACAAATTAAATAATTTTGTAGTCGGCATCACTGTAACGCCTTTTGGGAAGTTCATTCATTCAGGACAATTTGTTCTTGTCTTATTTCTATTTACTAGGGCTGTACCTTAAACATTAATTAATATGTTGTAACTTTGGAGTGATTGAACCATGCAAAAGCATATTAATGAATTTTAATTAATCTTTAAACATGTGAGCTTAATTGATTAAAACTATAATAAACCAAAGAATAATTGAAAAAATAATTTCTTAAAGTTCATGATTGCTTCCACAAGAGTATAGCTGTCATTGTTCAATCCAGTAACAGTTTATATCTATTCTTTCCCAGACTTCATCATGCTTTCCCAGACTCTATTTCCCTTTGGACTTTCACCATTATTAATGTACAGACGAAGTTTCAATTCGCTAAAATATGATGAGGGTGTACATGTGCAACATTATATAATAGAAAATTATATAATATACATATGTATAATTTTTTTTAATTTTCCTATTTGCCAAGGAAAAAAGGAACTGCCAAATATTCATTCAATCACAGTTTGAGAAAGAAGATATAATAATTTTCCTAGCCGCTTTGTCCAGGTTGGTGGCATGCATGAAAGGTAATGCAAATCTTCTTAATAGAGCCCAGGATATTCTAATGGCAAGATGCTTCAGATGTTTCAAATTAATATTATTTGTACCTTTAAGACTTTATATTTCCAAAAAAAAATGAAATAAATATAATTTAGAAGGACGACACTGTACAATTTAAAAAGCAAAATATTTTTTATACAACTTCAATTCTTCTCATATTAATAGAGATGATAAATTTATACAAAGATAATTCCATATTTAACTGAATATGCACAGCAATCAAACTCATCCGTCTCCTCCTCCTACACATTCAATAAATAAAATGTGCAATTTTCAGAATTTTCTATGGTTTTATTTAACAAAGCAAAGCATAGGGTGAGAGGGTACAATGAACAAGTTGCCAATTGGTAACCGTGGACGTGTAACGAGGGTATCCGTGGATCTGCCAGGGTAATTGCAGCGCCACCAAACCGGGGTATTGTCTAAAACCTTGGGCTTAATTTCTTTAATATATTTCCATTTCTATAGGCTTTGTAGTTTCTGATTGATTATTAGAATTGATTAGAATATGACTGAAAACATATTTTTGTACGGATCGAAAATTATTTATAGATGCATTATAAACATGTTGTTGAATTATGTGCTTTCAGTTAGATTCTATTTCAGACATTTTTTGTACGGATGAAAATGGAGTTTTGTAAGCCTTTTAGCCTGCACCATTGACCATTCTTTATACATATTTTTGTGCCAATACATAAACAATGAACCCTAAAACAATTTCTTTTCAATTTATTTCTTTCTATTTGTAGTTTTTATAATTAATTGCAGTCGAATTTTTTTATTTTTATTGTTTTGTTATTATGTGAAATAATAATTTTCGCAACTTATGTTTCCAATCCTAATATATGTTTCAACATTTTTTTTTAATAATCCTTTAACATTTTGTTAATTTATTTTGAGGATTAATTAGTTTGAAGATTCAAGGAATCTTGTTATGGATCTCAACTCGGACTTGTATTATGAAGAGGTTACTTCTCAGCCCATACTAATTTATCACCAGTGGAATTAATGGGCCAGTAGGCCTTGTTCAATTGGGATAGGCCTCAGTCCTTCTCCCTATTCTTTCCTTTTGCTTTCATTTCAACATTCTGTTCTTATTGGTCCCCCATGGCATGCATTCAGCTCCTTCTGCCACGAGACAATTATAATATTAATAATTTTAATTGAACTTTCGTTTCAAATACTACTGCTATTAATATTATTTGATATGGGATTTTAATTAATTTGGGAAAATATGCAATTGAGCCGTGTTTGGTGTCTTATGTGAAGTAAGTCCAAAGCAAACTTTTAAGTAATCTCACAGTATTCTTCTTCCAGTATTTGAATAAAAATATAATAAATAAATAAATAAGAACGTGCTAATTAATAATTTTTTTAATTTAACTTTAACAAGGGGAGTAGGGGACTGACCGGCTAAGGAACAAAAATGGATGTCTCACCACTTATTTGGTAGATAATCTTCTTTTTTTTTTTTTAATTTTCCTTATGTGTAATTATTTATTGAATTGAAATTCAAGCTTAATAAAGAAAATCTTTCCATGATCAAGCTTAAAAAGGAATTTACAGCATCTCCAATAATTATTTTTTTTTTATTTTTATTTCTTAACGTTCCACCCAAAAGTTATTTGGATATTTTTAACAAACACTACAAGAAATTTAAGAATTCCCGACGGAAAACTAGGATTTTCCGTCGGGAAATTAAATTGCAGACGGAATCACATTCCGTCGGCATTTTGAGCGTAGGGAAAATTGCCGACGGAAATCTTGTTCCGTCGGCAATTTTCCCGACGGAATTTAATATTCCGTCGGCAAATTTACCGACGGAAGAAAATTCCGTCGGGAATTTACCGACGGAATATTACATTCCGTCGGTAATTTTCCCGACGGAAGTTAAATGCCGTCGGTAATTTACCGATGGAATTTAATATTCCGTCGGTAAATTCCCGACGGAATTTACTTCCGTCGGGAAATTCTGAAATTTTTATTTTTTAAAAAAAAATTCCCGACGGAATTTAATATTCCGTCGGTAAATTCCCGACGGAATATCAAATTCCGTCGGTAAATTCCCGACGGAATTTAACTTCCGTCGGAAAATTCTGAAATTTTTTAATTTTTTAAAAATTACCGACGGAATTTTCCGTCGGTAATTTAAAAAGCAAATAAAAAAAATTAAATAAAACAATTACAGTGTAGCTGAAAATATAAATTTAAACTAAAATACATGCTCAATTCTAATTAATTCCAGTACATGATCAATTCCAGCGCAATTAATTATTGTCTAGTATAAATTAAAAGATACTAATCAAAATTAAATACTAAATATGCATTAATAAATGCGAAATAACAAACTAAAATCATGTAGAATGAAAGTTGTTTACATGAAAAATAAACCCAATATTTACCAAAATGCTGCGTCTTTTGTCTAAGTTTCTAAACTTCGTCTAATAACATAGGCAAATAATTTAATATTACACAACTTGAGCTATTCATGAAAGATGCTATAACTTATTAAGCAACAACCACGTAGGAACATATCTTGCTAAGGCCAAAAGTAGAAGAAAGCCCCAATTGATAAATGAATAAGAAACAAACAGCTGTTGCATCACATAATCACAATAAAATAAATTATATAACTATACATGAATACCAATATATATCAGCAACACAGTTGAGTTGTGTGATAATATGATGATAGTATGGCTTTAGAAGTTGTAGAACAATCATGACAAAAGACTATATACATACACACCTGATACATATAATGCAAGATACATAGACATTCATAAGAGACTTGCCTTCCTTATGATTTGAGTTGGCTCTATCAATGATTTGCTCCGATGTAAGCCTACCGTGCTGAAGCAGACCCTCAACAATGTCCCACACACTGCAAAAGCCAATGAAACCAAAAAGTGAAAGTACTCCAACTTATTCAGCTGTCAAAAAGTTACTATGCATCAAACGGAAACTAACACAACCAACCAATTTATCTGATTCAATTTCTCAACTTTCACATATAAACTACTTTTAATTTGGAGTGGGAAATATTCACAATTGAAGCTATTTCATTCATTCACTCAAGACTCTTAGATTCTTTCATCCTAATTTTAATCCCAATAAACATGTTTCATCAGTTCAAAAATGCATAATTTGTGTATAAAAGAAAATAATGCAGATAAATGCAACTAGAAAATGCATTTTACTAGAATGCTGATACCTGAGTTTGCATATCATCTCCAGTTACAATATTTCCAACTGTGCGAAGGGCTGGAACAAGCACTGACGGCGAGGGAGGAGCGGCGACCGGCGTGTGCGAGCGAGGCAGAGCAGATCTGTCACACGAGGGAGGTGGAGCAGATCTGAGGCGTGCAAGGTAGGCGGAGCAGATCTGGTGAGCAAGGGATGCGGAGGGGGTGGAGAAGGCGGCGGAGAGGGCCGCTGGGGCGAGGGCAGCGGCGGAGAGGGCCGCTGGGGCGAGGGCAGCGGCGGCAGCTGCTTGGGCGAGCGAGAGAGAGAGGGGCGAGCAAGCGAGAGAGTGGCGGAGGGGGCGCGCGAGAGAGAGAGTGGCAGAGGGGGCGGCGACGAGGGCTGCTGGGGTGAGGGCGGCGGCGGCGAAGGGCTGGGGTGAGGGCGGCGGCGGCGAAGGGCTGGGGCGAGGGCAGCTTGGGTGAACTCGCTAGAGAGAGAAAGAAAGATTAGGAAGTGAAAAAAAAAAAAAGTCAAATATAAAATTTTTAATAAAATAAAAATTTCAATTATCTTTTTAGCGACGGAAGTTAATTCCGTCGCTAAAAATTATTAAAAATTTTAATTGATATTTTTAGCGACGGAATTTAGTTCCGTCGCTAAAAATATTTTAATTAATATATTTATTATTAATTAGCGACGGAAATTCAATTCCGTCGGGAATTAGCGACGGATAAGATTTCCGTCGCTAAAAATATATATTTAATTTTAATTAGCGACGGATTTTAACTCCGTCGCTAATTCCCGACGGAATTGAATTTCCGTCGCTAATTTTAGCGACGGAATTGAATTTCCGTCGCTAATTTTCGTAGTAATGTTTGCCGCGATATTTACGCGCCAAATTTACCGACGGTTAGATTTTTCCGTCGCTAATTACCGACGGAAATTCAATTCCGTCGGTAATTAGCGACGGAAAATAATTCCGTCGGTAATTAGCGACGGATATATATATTCCGTCGCTAAATAGCGACGGAAAATTTTTCGTCGCTAAATATCCGTCGGTAAATGCTGATTTTCTTGTAGTGAAAAATAAAAAAAAAAAACTCAAATTTTAAATTTTATTTAATTATAACAAGTGCAAAACCACTTAACTGAATTCCATCAATATATATATTGGTTAATTCAATTATTGTTTTATTTTCGAAAAATTTTAGCGAGAGAAGAACATTATAGTGAATTGTAATTCATCCTAATTAAACGATTTAATTCTAGAAGGACCGAGTTTGAGGTATCAAAGTACAGGTGAGGCGATTTGATTTTCCTTGCAGTTTATTCTCTATTTTGTTTGCGGACAGATTTCAGTGTTTTGCAGCTACAACTTTTCAAGTGGAAATTAATTGATTGGTATCTATCACAATCGAATAATTTTCGGAGAACAATAAATTAAGAAGAAAGGCATTTGGAATGCTTCCAACAATTCTTAAAAAATTGAAATATAATTTAGCTAGGCTGACTTTGTCTTCAGAGTATTGAAAACAAAATTACTTAATTAGTTTTTGTCCTGTCTAAAGACTCAAACGAAATTACTTGGTTTTTGTCCAATCTCATGACTTCAACTTGATGTTCACGCCTCTAAACATCCAAGTTTTTGTCAGATTCTAAATAGAATGGACTGATTCTAAAGAATACCCTGGTCATTAGCAGTTATAATGCAAGAAAATGGCAGTGAGACACTGTGATTTGGCCACGATTGCCGATTGTTGCTTAGCTACAAATGGCTTTTGTCGCTAAATATTAGTAAAAGACGAAATGGCAAGAATACTATTGCCCTCTAAATCTTCGCAAAAATATTTTAACAGCAAAAAAGAAAAGATGAAATTTATACTTACAAAACTGTAATAATTTTCTCGTGTGTTAGCTGCTGGTTAACTATTCATTTTTCTATTTGGATAGCTTAAACTAAATCATTGGAGATAACCCCAACTTCCTATTTTCGTTCAATTAAGTCCCTACGATTCATTTTTTGGACACACTCAATTACAAATTTCCTTTAAATAATCAATTTTATGATGGAAGGAAGACTATACATAAAACGTGGTTTCCATTAATTTGCCAAACTTTAGGAGATATTCTTATGTCTATCTTCATTAAAGAGTTGTTTAATTAGCATGCCATTCATTTCTATAGTTTCTATTTTCAACATCAGTATGTGTGATGGAGAAATATTACTTAATTAATGCTTCACTAGCTTATTTTGTCATTAAGAAATGATGATCACAAAATATTCTCTCCCCTAGTTTTTGACAAGTCAACGCATATCTCTACATGCTTATCCACTCATAATTAAATTAAATTAACGGCTTAATTAGGAGTCCATTTATTAAGATCAAATTTGCCTACTTTGTTGGGCCCTAAAATCTTTGACCTTAAGAGATTTAAATGCGAACCCCGAGCGAAGGGCTGAGTACTGCTCGGTTAAAACTATTTTAATTTATTTTATTTTATTATCTGGTTAGATTTTGATTTATGAATATTACTAAGTTTCCATATTTAATTATTTCGATTTGGTTCGGTTAGTAATTAAAATTTCAAAAAAATTATTTTTTTAAAACGATGTCAGTTTTATTTAATAAAAATTTATAAATGGTTAATTAGTTCGATTTTGATTGGTCAAATAAAAAAATTATTCTCGTTTCGATTTTGATTTATTATTTTTATTATAATTTGATTTTTTATTATTTCGATTTGGTTTGGTTATAACCGGAAACCAAACAATACTCACACCTTTACACAGTGATAAATTGTATTTTAGGTGAAAGATACAAAAAATGTCTTTCATATTTTTTACAGAGTATTAAAATGTATCGTTTATTTTGGACTAAAAATATCTCTGAGATAATGGACATTGGTATAAAAATGTCCTTACGAATAATTTTTGTCAACTATCATTTAATAACACTAACATATCACTGATCTATAACGAAATATGTCATTTTCTAAATATTTTTTCAAGTTCACCTATTAAAAATTTTATTATTGACTTGTCAAATATGGTACTGACGCAGCATGTTTTACATGTATCAGCATCATATCAGTGTCATATCAACACAATTTTAATGTTGTTAATTCAGAGTTGATAGAGTTATTTATTGAAATATTTTTATATCAATTTTTATTAGGTTGAGAATTTTTTTTTCCTTCGAAATAAATGATATATAGATGTATTCGTAAGAAAACTTGAGAAGTGTTTTTATACCTTTCTCCACGTCGAAATAAATCTATATATTATGAACTTACGTAGTGACAGTGAAATTTCGCCAAAAAAAAATATGATAACAAGATAGCTAAGAAAAGGTTAAAAAAGCTAGGCGGTAAAACCTTGGATATGAAAGTACCACGATAACGTCATGGAATTAGTTTTAGCCTACCAGAATTTGTCTTGTATGGAAAGACAGCTTCTTATTAATAGTCCGACATTTTAACTTATTTAATTGAGCATATTTTTACTGTACAGTAAGAACTATCTCCCGTCTATAAATTGCTTGGTGTAAGAGAGCTTTTTATCTCATAACATTTTCTGACATATACTTGAAAAGAGTTTTTTCTGAATAACTTGAATTAACTTATGCATTTCCTTTTCTTTATTTTCCAAAAATTAGTAATATCATTGATATGTTTAAAAATAATTATAATTTCTTTTCCATCTCCCAAAGTTCAAACCTTGGCCTTCAAGTTGGGCTAAATGATCAAACAATTCATCAGATCATAATAAGAATTAATTAAGTCTTTGGTAATTCGGATTCGAAATCAGTGTGGTAATTACTGAGGTGTCTTATTTCAATTGGCTTTGATTATTTCCTCATTGATTTCACTCATCGAGTTTATTCCGGTCAATATTAGTAGCTTATAAATGGTTTGACTGCATTTTTTTTAATAAAAATAATTATTACAATATCGACAAGCTTATTTGCTGTAATTTTCTTCTTTCAATTAAAATTTTAATAAACAGGATGAGGTTGACCGTAATTTATCATTAAGATCAATTTTTATTGAACAATATACATTTTTTTAATTCTTAAATTCCTGAATAATTAATTATATATCCTTTTTTCAATTCTTAATTAGTCCTTTTCTCTTCTCTTAGTCTTAGGTCATCTATCTCTTTAGTTTGAAATATTCAATTAGTTCATTCCAATGGCAAGGAGAAGAGAACTTCTCAAGGCACCATTTAGGCACTATAGAAATTAACTGGAAACTGTGAAACATTATCTTCTTCCGTATGTACAAGAAGACAGCAATGCCCACCCATCTAAATCATCAAGACTTAATCTGCTGGACAGGCCAAGCTGGTCAAAATTTTTGGTTTTTTAATGATTTTTTTTAAAAAAAAAAAAAATCTTCTAGATGATGATCTGCTTATTGGATAAATCGATAAGTGTTAAGCCAATTTTTCATGGATTTTTCTCACTTGATCTTTTGGATTCATATATATTGTAATTAGCCGTCGATTTGTAGTAACTCGAATTATTTATTTTCAATCTCCTTATTAAACATGTGGATATTTTCATAGTCTTATTTATATACCGCATTACAATAATTTCATACAATTAGAAACGAAATTTGAATTTATGTGAGTAGCAAATTCGTATGTATGGTGGAAATTTATAATTCAATTCATATCATTTTTATGGAAAAAAAATTAGACATGCTTTTTCAATTATTATTTGCAAATGCACTAATTAATTCAAATGCATTTTTCAATAATAAGTAATAGCTCGCTATCCTCCTATCTTACATCGACTTGAGATGAGCTGAAAGTGTACCTTATAAAAGCTATGGACACCTTCTGCCTACACGAGACCTCCTCTGAAGGAACAAAACCATGACGGCCTATGCTTAGTGGACAATATCGTAACGGGTGCTCACCCTGAGCTATGAAAGCACTAGCGGATCGAGCGGGTCCTACCTCTCAAACCCCTACGAGGCCTTTTGGGGTTATACCCCAAAAGCAAAATGGACACTTCTGCCTGCACGAGGCCTCATCCGAAAAAACAAAACCATGACGGTGTATGTCTAGTGGACAATATCGTAGCGGGTGCTCATCCTAAGTTATGAAAGCACTCAGCGGATCGAGCGGCTCTTATCCACGAGGCCTTTTGGGGATATACCACAGAAGCAAAATCGTGAAAATTCAGGCTTAAAACGGACAATATCATGCAGCGCTCAACGCGGGCCGGTGTATCAATAAGCAAAGCACATAAATCGATGAGAGTTTATATAAACTTTAGACCCAATGAACCAAATGAAGCAATTATTAAATGAATACTTTAACTGCATTAATTAACCAACACATTAATTGTAATTATATAAATAATCACAAAAATTGGAAGAAGGGGAAGATTTCACCTAAAACCACGACACGAGTAGCCAATCCTAAGCACAAAATTCACTCACAAACCAACATCACCTACCGTGTATACATATGAGACTCCGTAGAACTTTTTTCTTTTTTTCTTTTAGGTGGGCCCCCACTACTACCAGTCAAATTTCCTTAACTAAAATATATTATTTTCTTTCATCGCCATCTCCCTTTCTCCGTCTGAATTCTAAGTTCTAACACACAAAATAACATTCACCTTCTCCCTTTCTCTGTCTTAACAATTGCTTCCTCTTTATCCTTAACTTGCTTCACTTTTCAGCAACACTTAGAAATCTTTATAGTTCGGATTAACTCATGTTAATCACTTCTCTTCTCCATCGATGATGACTCAAAGCTTCAATACAAATCACAGCCCTCCATTTCTCCGATTTGTTCAGCTCAACCATGGCCCGTTGGTTGTTATGGTGCTCCTTTTACTATTCAAAACAAATTTCTCGGCTGCTCAGCCTAGAGCTCCACCCTCGTTGGACCCGCAGCCTCTATCTTCCCAATTCAATCCTTCACTCGCAGTACTCATGCTAATTATAGTAGGTGCCTTCTTTTGCTTGGGGTTTTTCTCTGTTTATGTTCGCCGGTGTGCCGACCGCAGTTATGCTGGAGGTCCCGTTCATATCGGAGGCGTAGGTCGGTTTTCGCGGCGGGGACAGCAGGGGCTTGACGCGGCGGTTATTCAAACATTCCCTACGTTCCTTTATTCAACGGTTAAAGGCCATAAAATCGGCAAAGGATCGCTGGAGTGCGCGGTTTGTTTAAATGAGTTTGAAGATGATCAAACGCTGCGTTTAATCCCTAAGTGCAGCCACGTTTTCCACCCTGAGTGTATTGATGCTTGGTTAGACTCCAACACTACTTGCCCTGTTTGCCGAGCCAATTTGGTCCCAGGACCTGGAGATTCGGCATTTGACTCGTCTAATATTTTCGAACCGGAGAACAACTCGGTCCAACCAGACCGACGGCTTGATGCTACACGCAACCAGACACAAAATGATTTATTAATCCGTATTTCAGATGAAAATGATCAAAATAGAGTCGCTCCACAGCCACAATCTCCTGACGTGACCCCAACTCGACCGCCCCGATCATGGTCAACTGGGTGGCGGCTTGGTAGTTTGTTTCCTAAATCTCGCTCGACCGGACATTTATTGGTTCAACCAGGACAAAATACGGATCGGTTCACTTTACTATTACCTCAGGAGATAAGGAACCAATTGTTAAATACTCACTTGAATCGAACCAAGAGCTGTGTGGCATTTCCTAGAGCCAAGAGTTCAAGAAGAGGCTATAGGAGCAGAAGCGGAGGAAGTTGGCGAGGTAAAAACTATTTTTACTACCAGCGATTCGACCAGGAAATTCAATCAGACCCAATAGAGGGTTCGACGACTGGGTCAGTTATTTTAAGAACGGGTTCGGTTCAATCATCAAAAGGAGTAGGTGGTAGTGATGAGGTGAATGCTATTCCATCAAAGAGTATCTTGAAGTCTATCAAATCTCCGTTCGAGGGCTTAATGGATAGTAACAGCAGTAAAAATGAGATCAGTGAGCGTTCATCGGATTGCCTAAAGCCAGACAATGTACGAGATGGTCAAGTTTAGAGGCTTGGTCTTGACGGTATTACTATCGTGGTTTGACCAACTAAAATTTTCATGTACATAATTTTCGTTTTTGTTCTTGGCAATTTCCAGATTTTATATTATTTTCATTTAAGAAAATAGAATTTATTTCATGTTGTAATATTTGGAAGTGAAAAGATATAGCATATATGGATGATGAATGTTGATCTTTTGATGATATCCATATACACTTCACGGAATCACAATCACAAAAAGCAATCAAAGGTTTTGATCTTTTGTTTATTGCGGTGTTTTTATAGATTACAAGAAATGAATTTTTTCTGACTTTTTCTAGCCCATTGTAACATCAATACCCAACACAAATAGAAGGCCTTCGGCCTTCTCTGAATTGGCACAAGTATCCAAATTCATTGAGAGATGAGATGGATGCAGCGACCACGCCGACCAGTGACAAAAACAAAATGTTCTAAATCATATATTAGACGTTTTATAATTTTATTTTAAAACTGCAATATAATAGTAAGATTGGTCAAGAAAAAGAAAACAGAACATAAAATGTCTATGTTTAAGGAAAAGGCATACATTATGTAGAAAGAGAGCACAGCAGGAAGGGGAAAAAAACAAATAGACAAGACAATCAGAATATAATTAATTGCATAATTAAACAAGATAATTAAAATATAGTTAATATGTTCTCTTTAATTTTGACTTGATCAACCAATTATTCAATAAACAAGTAACAATTACCATTTTCTGGTAATAAGTGTGATAAAGCAAAATATATTCATATCTATACCGTCTCCAATATGCCAACCACTAATTTTGTATAAGGACATTAAGGCCATGTTTGGTTCTACGTATTAAACACGGAATAACATTATATAATACAGTTTACTATAATATATAGTGTTTGGTTATTTTTCAAAAAAATTAATACACGGATAATATAATACAATATTAGGTGTTTTATTCCCGATAGACAGGAGATAATAATATACCAGTATCCTTGAATTTATATAATACAATAAACGTCGTATTATACTGTGATCAACTCCAACGCCACTCTTACCACTGGCGGAGCTACGTTATATTGAGGGTGTGCACTCAAATTTTTTTTTTAAATATATATATATATATATATATATATATATATATATAATAAATTTGTGACCCACCTAATTTAATTTAAGTGACCCCTCTAATTTAATTTATGTGCCTCTCTCAAATTTTATTCCTAATATTTTTGGACACATAGATAAAATTAAAAATTTATTTATAAAAATATATTTATAACACTATTATTCGAATATTACGGGTAAAAAATTTGATATTTTTGGACATATAAAAATAAAATTTGCCTCTTATTTAAAACAACGTCATTTTACTATTTCCAAAAATACATCGTTTTGCTTTTTATTATCTCTGTCCTTTCTTTTTTTTCTTTTTCTTTCCTACCATTTGTTTCATTCTTGCCCCGATTTTTTTTCCCTTGATCCAGATTTTAGCCCTTCATTCTGCCACTTGCAGCGTTCTCATCTATCGCTCCATCCACCGTCGTTATTCGCCGAATTTTCCTCCATCTTTTTCTCTCTCAGCGTGTGACCCCCTGACTTCGGGGTCCTGGCTCCGCCCTTAATTTACTCTCCTACCTTTGATACTCCCCATCTCCGGCGCCACTCTCACCAACAGATATTCTATTTCAATTTTTTTAAGAAAAATAACAACACCCTAAAAGCCCCAAATCTGTATTGCTCAATCCTTTTGTTCTTCCCTATCTCCCTCTGTTTTTCTCTCACCCAGCCACCATCACTGGAGTTTTGGTGGCCGGCCACCGATCATATCATCCTTCGCCGACCAGATTTTCTTGTTTTTCGGTATGTATAGTTTTTTTGATAAGATAGCAAAATGTTACTGCCATATGATTCTCGGGTTTAAGCATTCTTGCAAAAAAGTTTGAGTCTTGATATCAATGGCAGAGGGAAGAGCTCAAAGAGACATAATAGGTCCTCTATTGGCTATTAACTTCGTAGTTTATCTCATTGTGCTTGGGCTAACTGGTTGGTCTCTTGACAAATACATCAATGGCAGATGCGACCATCCTCGTAAGGATTTTCTTACTTAATTTTAATGGGTTTTTAATGTATTCAAATGGGTTCTTTTTAATTTGTTGTAAATTTTGATAAATCCACAGATTTGGGTGGGAATCCATCAACAAGCTTCATCCTTGTATTTGCTTTAATAGGTGGTGTGATTGGTGCTAGCTCTGTGTTTGTTGGGCTTTTGCACTTTCGTTTATGGAGAAATGATACTTTGGCCTCTACTTCTTCTATAGCTATTATTTCCTGTGCTATTACTCTTGCTTTTGGGTATGCATTTATTCCATTGCCTCTGCCATTTTATTTTCTCAACTTAAATCTAAATTTGAATTATTACTTTTGCTTCTCGTGTGTGATTTCTTTAACATTTTGGAATTTCTTGTAATTTGTTGATCTTGCCAAATAGAATTGTAATGAAGTTTTTGCAATCCACTTAATTTATATCCAAGTTATATTGCAACATAATATAATAGATTGATGATATAACTTAAATTTTTGCATAAAACTTGGATGAGTAAGATAATGATATTGTGTATCTCTTTGGGAGATTTGGGATGAATTGGAAACAAATTTGGTTATAGAGCTTGAGCTCGTCTCACGGTACAGGAATCAAACTTGTTCTAAGTGAACTAATATGAGCATATAGTCCAACTACAAATGTCAAAAGGAGGAAGCTAAGTCGAAAACTTTCACACCTTTAATTAGTGCTGGCCACATGACCAAATTCTGATAGTTACAAAATACCATATAAATAAAGTAATTTGCATCGCATTTATGTATTTACTTGGTGCCACCTAAATCAAATTTAGGCCAAAAACTATTGAATAGTGAAGATTCTTTGAACCGTAGCATAAAAACTATGGTTTGTTTTTGCTGATTATCCAAAGAAACTTTGATAAAAAAAAAAACATTCTAAACTAATTGGTTGTTTCATTGCAGGCTTGTGTGCAAACAGATCATATTAGGAGGGCATAGAGGAAAGCGGTTGGTAAGAACTTTAAATTGGTCAGCAGTATAATGTACTTTTGCCTAAACTAAAAAACTGAATTTGAAATTGTAATCTCATGCTAGTGATTTGCAGAAAGCATTGATCACAATATCAGTTCTTAGTTAGCTGATGTATGTGTTGCTCCTTCACTCGGGGATGTTGAATCACCGATATGGATTTGGTTTTCTTTAATACAAGTTACCTTTGCAATTACAAAAGGAAATTAGTTCAAATATTAGAAATGGAAATGATCCTATTGGAACAGCTAAGAAATATTTTGTTTTTTTAGTGGAAGAAAATGGGCCTCCAAAGAAAGTTAATCTTAGTTTCTTAAATAAACCTCGAGAGAGTTATTGACTAGTTATTGAAAGTTGATCCTAGTTTATTTTGATTTGTTATTGTACTATGTATAAAAGTATTAATTGTAGCACATTTATTAATATATTTCAATTATGTAATTGAATGTTGTTAATTAAATTATTTGTTTGATTGCTAATTTATCTATTAATATATATTCATGTTTCAAAAAATTTGTGCACTTTTTTTTAAAAAAAAAATGTGATGTATGTATGAAAAATTGTATTGTACAATCAATTTTTTTTTTGTCTAAATTGATAATATTAAAAATAATTTAATTTTGCATATTTTTTAATTTTGTTTAAAAATAATATAGTACACCATTGTATACCAAATGCAGTGTAAAATATTACAGTCTAATACAATATTGTACCAAATACTGTATACTATAATATAGATTAATACTATACATACTAATACTATACAGGCTACTACTATATAAATTAATACTATACATGTTAATATAATACAGTGAATCAAATGTGTTTTACTATACTACACATACAAACGAGTTACACGCATGTATTTTCTCTAATCGTGATAGGAATTGAAGTTATCACCTCATTATAAAAAAAGTGAATAATATAGATATCATGGCTTCGAAAGGTGGTTCAATCAATGTAATGCAACATGACAATTTAATTTCTTAAAAAACCAAAAAACGCCACTATATATTTTGAAGAGCCACATGCATGTGATCTTCCATATAAGGTGATGAAACTCCTATATAAAAGAGCTAACTCCTACATAAGATTACAATTTTAGTGTTAAAGGGCTAGTTGATTCAGGTTGTCTTAAAAAACTTCCCTCCAAGTATGTCCAACAAGAAATCCTGATGAAGGGTGCTTATCTTTTGATGAAGAGACAATCCCTACCATTGATTTATCCCTTCTTAGCAGTGTGGTACTGTTGATCAACGTTCCAAAGTTATCCAAGACATCGGCAACGCCTGCCGAGATTGGGGATTCTTCATGGTAAAAATCTTTGGGCCTTAATTTCTTGTGTTTTTGGGCAAACATTAAATGAAGTTTTGCAATTAAAATTTGATTTGAGGAATATAATTATAGGTTGTTAATCATGGAATTCCAAAGAAGGTTGTTGATGGGATGATAAAATCTACTGAAAATTTCTTTAATTTGCAAGAGCTTGCAGGAAACAAACTGTTTGATCCAATAAAGTGTAGAACAAGCTTCAATGTGGTAGTAGACAAGGCGTTATTATGCAGAGATTATGTTAAAATATCCTTGGCCATCCCCATTTTTGTTTCACCTCAAAACCCTCCTGGCTTCAGCTGTTATACCTCTCTTTTTTAATCTATACTAATGCTTTAGATTCACTTTCTTATTTTTGTTAAAATTATTTCACACTGGCAAACCTGCCTATTTAGTAGCAAAAAGTTTAATTATGGAGTGGTAGTTAGCGTGAAAGTGTGACAAATCCAATTACGGTCTCCTCACTCTTCTCATCCAAAATGAAGTTCTTACAGGCCTTCAGCTTCTTCACAATGGAAAGTGGGTCCCTTTTCACCCTCTGCCTCGTGGATGGCCTCATGCTTTACTTGTCAACACCGATTATCACATGGAGGCATGTTTTTTACCAAAAACTTTGTTGCCACTTTATAAAATTAAATAATCATGAATTTAAATTTCAATTTCAAATGCTTTAAATGTATGTGAAAAGAAACTACCATTAATATTCTAATTATACCAATTTCACCCTATCATATCATATATATTCAACAAATTTTTGGTTAGTGATACTGGTTTAAAAAATCATAAAGTTTCGGATATAAAACATTCGACTATATTAGAATCAATTTTACCATTGAGATGGAAGGCTTATATTTTAAGTGTTGAACTATCACAAGATGGTGTGATTTTGTTTATCCATACATATATAGAATTATTTTATATTTTTTGGTACATTCAGCCATAGAATTGTCAATTAATGTAACTTTTGGGTGCTTATAGAATGGAAAGTTAAAATGGGAAAAGTTTATCACAGAGACTTACCCACGGGAAGTACAAAAGAGTGTAGTGCACAGAGCAGTGGTGAACAGCAAAGTCACAAGATTATCAGTAGGAACAGCCCATGTCTCTCCACTTGACAAAGGAGTCAGTGCTGCCCTAGAATTGGCCAACACCTTCAAAAATAATCCTCCATCTTATCGAGGAATCAGGTTCAGGGACTACATTGAACTTCAACGAAGCAGCCAACTTATGAGAGAATCATGCTTGGACCGCGCGTCTTCGAATATAGCTAGATTGCAGGTCTCATTATTGTTGTTATTATTATTACTGCTTATGTGAATTATTAACAAGTTCAAATTATGCATATCTGAATTATGAATATATATATATTATTAATAATAACGGTTTGTACGTGGTCAATAAATTTTAAGTTAGTGGTACTAATTTGTGATTACGGCTGTCGAATTTTAAATCATATATATATATATATATATATATATATATATATATGTGTGTGTGTGTGTGTGTGTATATATATAACCGTTAGTACTTCTCGAACAAAATGATAAGCAACGGCTATTCTGTCACCTCCAAAAGTAAGGGAGCCCCACAAGCCATGAGCCCGATAACTTTCCCCTTATTTATATATTTAGCAGGTGGTTAATACCATATGATTATACAAAATAATCTAAATAACTTTAATTGTGAATTTAAAATGAATAGGTATAGAGCCACTCACTTTTTACCATTGTTTTGAAAATCGGAAACCGAATTGAAAATCGGTTCGATTCAATGTAAAAATCAGAACAGACAAAAAATCGGATTGAACCGGAAAACTCAAATAAATTCTAAATTATATTTTTATGTTTTTATAAAATATATTTTTATAATTCGGGTTAATAGTTGTTAAATATTGTTCGATTAAAAATTTACATTTGATGATAAAATTAATTTATATTAATATTAAACTTGATAAAATTGAATATTATGTGAAATTATTTTCACTATATTTTTATTTTATATTTTTTTAGATATTTAATAACTAAATAATTTAAATGTAACGGAATATTGAAAAAGAAATAAATATAAACATGATAATCATAAAAATAGTTAACATCATAAAAATAAATTTTACAATTAAAATTAAAAATTTATAAATTTAAAATTACATTATTCTTATAAATTTAAATATTTAACAAAAAAATTAATTGTTGTGGTTAATTTTTTACTATTATTACTAAAAATGTAGTAAAATAAATAAAAAATAATTGATATATTGATATTTAGTAATTAATAGGTTGTTTAAATATATTTTTTATAAACTATATTTTTAATTTTTTATTAATAATTATATTTAAAAAAAAAAGATAAAAACTTCTAATCAATCAGATCGAACCAGTTGACTCCTGATCCAGTTGACAGGCCGAGTCGACGCCCTGTCCGATTTTAAAAACATTGCTTTTTACTATTCCGAATTTATCCCCAACTAAAATTCATAAGTCACTACAAAAAAAAAGTAAATTAGCGACAAAATGATTAACCGTTGCTAATCCGTCTATCGCAAGGAATTTCAACTAAAACATAAAACCGTCGCTAGAAATAGCGACGGCAAATTCCGTCGCTAAAAATAAAATATTCCGTCGCTAAATAATCCCTAAGGTAATCGCCTGAAATATTAAAAAATATTAGCGGCAAAAAATTCCGTCGCAAAAATTATTAAATTTTTTATTATTATTTTCAATTTAATTTATTATTATTATTATTATTACATCAAAATTTTAATATATATAAATAATAATTATGAAATATTATTAACAATACTATTAATTTAAAAATATATTAAATTGTACAATTAAATGTGTGCAAATGGTCGGATCGGTTTAAAACCAAACCGAATAGATCAAAATTCGAACTTATATTCAACAAAATAAAATCATTTAAAATAAATAAAAAAATAACATACATAAATTTTCATATTCTGTTCCTAATAAATAATAAGCAAAATTACATTAAAAATAAATATACATAAATTATATTAAATGTTGTCTATAATTTCGTAACTTTATTGGTCCCAAACTGACTTTGCGTTTCAATTAGAGACCTAAAATTAAAAAAGATAAAAATAAGCAAAGCAGCAATATATGCAAATTACACAGCAAACTCAAATGAATTAATTTCTAAAAATTTATAATAAGAACAAAGTAATATAATAATAATCATGTGTTAACAGTATTTATGTATAGGGACTTCTAACATACAAAATAACCTATATCTATTCTACTGTTTCAATCCCAGTACCAATTAATCAAATGCAAAATATTGTTTTCAATAATAAAAATAACTACAACAACAATAATAATAATAATAATAATAATAATAATAATAAATTTAAAAGAATAATAATAATAATAATAATAATAATAATAATAATAATAATAATAATAATATCATTTAAAGAAAACAAATGCAATTCCAGTAAACAATATCCTAATATATATAAGCAAAATGTCATATCATTCAAAAATCCAACTTGAACAGCTCCTACTTCATGCATAACAAGGAACTCAATCAGTATTTTCTCATTTAAGAATTCCATTTGTTAATTTTAATTTCAATTTAGCCAACTAATCCATCAAACAACACATTAAACAACCTAACTTAACACTCATCAATATCACACACCTCACTGAAAAGGAAGCGAGAACAAAAATCTCAGATTTCCATTCTTCTTTAAGTCATCTCATTCTTTATGTGATTCATAACATATCTAATACCATCAATCGATAGCAAAATACAAACAAAGTGACCTCAAGCAAAACTTTCATTTTCTCCTATGTGTCAGTGTGCATCTTTATCATAATCCATTCATTCTCAATAAGCACCAGGAATAGCAGGCCATAGAGGTTTTGGAGAGAGAGCAAAATCAACTTGGTAATCACCATTCTAAATCCCCATCTAGGATTAGAAGTTTCTTCAACAAATCCTTTACTTTTTCGTCATATAGAGACAGCAGTTTTTTCTTCTGTAACATAAATCTGTCTTTGGTCACATATGTTGTGCAATTAAGTTTAAGAACTCCAATCAATCAGCCATAATCTGTAACAGAAACATCAATCACACTGAAGCATAATCAGAAGCTACATATAGATTTGATTGTCTAACAGTAAAAGTGCCACAAGAAATCCAACATATATCTTCCACCAGCATGATATTTTTATTTTAGATTTGTAGGAGACCAACTTGCCTCCATAACATATGATTATGAGATTATCCCAAATATGGCAATTTAAAACTAAATTCAGAGAAATTAATAAAAGTCACATGATTGTAAAGCATATCTGAAGATATGCAACCTGATTTGCAGCACCATATTAGATGCAGCAATTTTAATCTTGAAAAAAATAAGAAAAAGATTTCAACTATTACCGATGGCAGAGACAATAATATTGGGACTGCTAGTTGATGAAATTATGAGATAGTGCCATCAGCTATGGCGGTAACACCTATTCTCTTTAGAAGTCAATTCGTAAACGACATATATTACGCTAAATCCGACTACGTAGTTTTGAATGATGCAAAGGCACAAGGACGCAGAACAATTATGATTAACCTGCAATTCAGTCGCCGGAGTTCCCCCGGAGGCACCACCACTGTCGGAAGGAAGCTGAAGTCGTCAGGAGCCCATTGGTGGTAGTCATGCGCCCCACGGTGACTTGGTGCGGCCGGAATCGGCGTCGAAAGGTGCCGGGTTCCTCACCACCGATCTAGCTATCACCGGCGGGTGGGAGGAATTGGCAGTTACCGGAAGAAGCGCTGTGTCGTCGGGAATCCAGGAACGCCGTCCGTGTCGCTACCCGACATCGGAGGTGGCCGAAAAACGCAGAAGAAGCTTCGGTCTCCTTCCCAAAAACGGGCAGACGTCGTGAACGAGAAGCCCGATAGGTTGGGCTAGCCCGCATTGCGGAGAGCTACAGTCCGATCGCCATCTCCGATGGCCTTTGGTGGTCGTCGGCGCTGCCTTCTGCCGTGCTCTCTCTCTCCTCTCTTTCTTTTCCTCTCTAGGTTTCTCCCTTTTCCCGTTTTGCCGTCCTCCCCTGTCCTTCCCATTTTTCATTTGTTCTATTTTTAATGTTTTTCCTAGACTATAATTATATATGCATATTTTAATTTTACTGACGAAATAGCGACGGATTATTCCGTCGCTAACATATCACTTCTAAAATATTATTTTCGTAATTAATAAATTTGAAAAAATTTTAGTGACAGAAAATCCGTCGCTGTGTCGTCGGTAAAATTGAAAATAATATTGAAATTCACAAATTTGAAAAACCGTCTCTAATTAGCAATTAAAAAATTTTATCGTTAAATTCTGTCGTAAAAAAAACACCATCTATTGCCTCGGAAAATTAGTGACTGTTTTTTATTTTCGTTATTATTCCGTCGCTAAAATTAAAAAAAAATTTTTGGGGCTAATTTTGAATTTTATCGCTAATTAACAACGAAGATATGTCCGTCGCTAATTTAATTTTTTTTAGCAGTGTCTTTGCATTTAATCCTGAAATTTTTTAAATATGACTTATATATCGTATATGTTATAATATATTAACAAATTATGAATTTTATGTAATTTTCAATCTGATATGCTTTTGAGACCTGCCGTATTAGCTTTGCTACAATCTTATTTTCCTCAAATTTCATGTCAGGATTTGGTACACCTCACGAAAATTCAATATCTGGATAAACCTCCTCAAAAATAATAAAAAATATATATATATCTAAAAGTTGAATATAGTTGCCTCCTCAAGTAAGATAGTCAATTGTTAATTTCATTTACGCTTATTAAATTATTACATTTTTACTAAAAAATTATAAAATTAATTTAAAAAAAAAATACTTAAATTTAAAAAAATATTTTTAAAAAGTCATATTTAAATTCAATATCCTATTGAAAATCCTTATTGTCATACTAAATCATCCATTTCAATCAAGTATATAACAAATAGACCACCACATTAGCTTGTCATCCATTTTAGTAGTCATATCACGACCAATGTTATTGAAACCGGACCGAATATAGAAATGACAAGGCTGAGGGCTCGTGGTTCGACCGGGTTCAACCGTGTTTTTTTCTATTATTTTAAAATATTATTAATTTTATAAATACTACTACTCAAACACAAAAAAATCCATCAAAACATTTAGTATATATCACAAATATACTAATAATAATATTTTTTTTCACCTTTTATTCTTTTGTTAAAAAAATTATTACTTGATTATGTATTTTTCTGCTAAAATATTTTATTTTATGAGTTTTAATTTAAAAATTAAATAATTTAATAACTGTAGGTAAAATTAAAAAAATGGGTAGAAAATTATTTTTAAGTTCACCTATTTTAATAATTTATTCAATTTTTATTTTATTGTATTTTATTGAATTATTAAATCATTATATTATTTTCATTAAATCCAAAGATAATTAAATAGTAAAAGAATCAATTATTTGCTAAATAAAATTTATTAGATTATTTATTTTTTATTTTTATGAAAAGAGCACTTATTTTAAATTAAAAGCATTTTTTCAAAAAAAAACTAAAAACATATAATAAAATATAACCCGATTTTGCCCGGTTCTGCCCGATTCTCCGGTTTTTCCCGATTCTGTCTGATTTTTTTCTGTTCAATCCGGTTTTTTCCAGTCCGATTTTATGCTGTTGAACCGACCAATTAGACTACCGGTTCGCTGTTGAACCGGTTCAACCTGCCGGTCTGGTCCGGTTTCAGTAACCTTGATCACAACTAATAAGCAGATATCATGTGTAAAAATATTTCAAAAGTAATGTAATTTATAAATTTTTTACATATATCATCTCTTCATTTGTCGTAATGTGATAACACTCATCCAAAGTGATAGAATTTTCAGTAAAAATTTTTTCTAAATCTTGTTAAAGTGACTTTTTAAAAATATTTTAACAAATTTAGATGTTTTTCAATTCCAAAATTTTATTTTGTAACTTTTTTTAAATCATAAATAATATAGAAATAAATCATGCGTGACTTTTCTAGACTAACTTATAAATAAATATAGATGTAAAGTCGTTATTGATTTGATGAATATAATACAAGTGCGTGAATTCAATCTAGGTAAATATAAGAAACGTCGCCAAATTGTACTACATGTCTGGCTAAAGTTTTCTAACTAGCTGAATTGGTCAAGCTCTTGATGATATTTGCCCCTTTTTGAATGGTAATTAAGTAATTGTCCGTAAAAACTAATCATATTTATTCTAATTTACATTGTGCTTTTCTTTTTTATTCAGAGAAGTGTCTTCCAATGAAATCGTCACGACCACTTAATCAAAGGAAATTTCTTGCCTATTTAAAAAAAAAAAAAAAGTCGTAACCGAGATATATATGCAAGTTTTTGACACGTCGACAATCCTTAAACCCGAAGGCTTAAGAGCTGAGACTAAACTATTTCTAAGAAATTTCTATGTATTTCCATATTTAAACAATGGACGAACTTTTTGTAACAAATAATAGCAAAACAGGCGTGGCTGGTCCGCGGTAACCATGTTCGTATATATATACCCCCACACACATTAGGTGTTAAACAAATTAGTTGATGTTCTAATTAACCATAGCAAAATAAAAGGAAAAACAGTCTCAGACAACTACCACATTTCTTCTTTAATCATACCTTACACTTTGTTTTTTCCTTTTCTTTTTCTTTTTCCTCTTTAGAATTATTCATGATCATGAGCCACCGCAAGAAATTGAGAATTCTCATAGGCATCATCAAGGACAAGACCTCAATTGTGAAAGCAACCTTATCAAGACAGCGCCATCACAAAATACGCGTCTCCGTCCTCCGAGCCACCACACATGAAGAGTCTTCGCCGCCGTCGGATAGCCGGATAGCCTCCGTCCTCTCTCTGGGCCACGGCTCCCGCCTCCACGACGCCGGACAAGCATGCATTGAAGCTCTAATGGATCGTTTGCACGGTACAAAAGATTCTTCTGTTGCACTAAAATCTCTCTTCCTTCTTCACATCATCATTTCAAAAGGCTCTTTTATTATCCAAAATCAGCTTTCTTTCTACCCCTCCAATGGCGGCAGGAACTTCCTTAATCTATCAATGTTTCGCGACGAAGCAGATTCTGAAAGGTGGGATTTGTCTTCTTGGGTTAGATGGTATTCGGCTATTATAGAGCATAATTTAACAGTTTCAAGATTTCTTGGTTATTCCCTTACTTCTTCTTTATCAACTCAGGAGAAAGAAGAGAAAGTTTTGAAAATTTTGAGCAAAGATTTGTTAGAAGAAATTGATGTTCTTGTGGATTTTGTTGAAGTAACGAGTCAGTTTCATGATTCTTTGCATCTTCAAAGGAATGATTTGATTCACGAGATAGTTAGATTGGTTTCTGATGATTATAGGTTAGCTCAAGCCGAAATTTCTATCCGAGTTGTGGAACTCAGGGACAGAATTCCAAGATTGAGTTATGCTGAGTTGACCCAGCTTGAGGGTAACTTGATGAGATTTGAGAACTGCAAAGAGAGACTGAGTTTGTTGTTTGTGAATAGAAATAGAAATGATGCATTACGGGAGATTGTTAGGGAGACAAAGAAGAAGATTACAGAAGAAACGAAGGAAAGGGAAGAGAGAAAGTTGTTAAAAATGGAAAGCAGTAAAAACGAATCGACCGGGTTGACTGGGTTTAGCCAGGTGGGCGAGTTGTCGAATTCAATCGGTGGTTGGGGTTTGAATCGGATTCATTTGGCTGTTCCCATAACACTGTAACTTTCGTTTTCGGTTTGTCATCTTTCTGTTGTATTATATGTTCAAACGACAATTTTTTTTACTGTCAATCTCAACAGTATTTTTATAAAGAATATTAATTTATTGGACTGATTAGAATTTGTCATAATTAAGACAAACACAAATTCAAAATAAGGTATTGAAAAATCATTTCACATATATATGGTATTTTCATTACTATATTATATATATATCCAATTGCAAAACCAGAAATTGTTTTAAAACGCAAAACTTGATATAGAAATAAAGTTTGGGAGCTAAAAATAAAATTAACAAAGTCCTATGTAATTACCTTAATGCCCACACTGAAGACTCAGCACATTAGAAATCCGAGTGTAAGACCAACAACGCAGTGGCAGCCAAGATTTACGTACGTAACAAATTGCTTGCTTATATAAACGGAACTAATTAAACCGAAATAATATTTGATTATCTGAGTTCGGTGTATGTGAATGTGAATATTTTATATATGTTGCATGCATAATTTTTAATTTTCAATAAAAATTATTTTTAAAAAATAAAATAACAACATTTGATTAATAAACTAATTTAATTCGTAAAATTTTAACCAATATATCACAACATAATATATCTGTGGTGCGTAATTTCTTTGGTTGACAAAATTGAAGATTCTAATTCATTGACGATATAAATTACTAAAAATAAACAATTGCTATGAATATCACATAAATCTGGGTTAATTACGTATGTGGTTATCAAATTTTGGAACTTATAACCAAATGGTTATAATAAAATAATTTATAGTACAAAAATTATCAAACTTTTATTTTATTTCAATTAAGATAAAAATGACTGAAAATTTAATTTTTCGTCACCGGAGGGTCACGCAAATATGTTGCGTCATCAGTGATCTTTTAGAACGCACACAGTAAGTATGCCATGTGGCCCACCTATATGAAGAATCACACGTCATCAAAACTTTTATTTTGTCTTTTTGTACAGTTTGGTATGACCCGTGTACTTACTGACGTATCAATTCTTTCATATAGGCGGGCCACATGGTATCCTGATTAGGCACATTATAAAAAATTACTGATAACGTGACATATTTGCCTGGCCCTCTGGTGATAGAAAATTAAATTTTCGATTATTTTTACCTTAATTAAAATAAAATACAAGTTTAATTATTTTTATGTTATAAATTATTTTATTATAACTATTTAATTATAACCTCTAAAATTCGATCAACATGTAGTTAATCCCAGAAATCCATCAAACCGATTTCTTCAATTTTTGGCCTCTGAAACTGATTCATCATGTGTGTTTGGGGCCATTGGGCTTGACCATTTGGCCACACGCGCACGAGCTTTTTCTGCCTACAAAATCGTCCATTAATTGTTAGAATATTATATTTTTAGAATACATAATTAGATGTGTTAGGAGAAAGTAGTAGAATTAAATATATCCCTTCTTACCTCCTTTTCCCAGTCTGATTTGATTGTTATGATCCCTAATATGATTGTTTGAACAGCAGTTCCACCAAATATCATTCCTCCCCACATTCCCTGTCAGTGAAAAACAATTCACTAGTAACCTTTTATTGAAATCAAACAATATTGTGACGGACTGAAACAAGTAAAATCCACATTAGTTTCTTAAATTTACCTTCACACCAAACTTGAACACCCATCCCATAACAATTCCAAGTGGGAGTCCAACGATATAATAGCAACCCAGATTTATATATGCAACAAGTGCTTGCCATCCTGATCCAACTGCCACTCCTGTTCTACACGATAAATCGCAGTCATTTTGATATGCTGAATGGAAATAATTATTATAGAATTTCAGTTAATTAATAATAATTACCTGATAGAACTGGCTGAACACTGTTAAGAAGAATAGTAATTCCTAGGAGGATAGAGAGCTCATCCACCTCATCAAGAACATCAGAACTAGTTGTGAATATTAATGCAAATTTATCACGCAATGACACAATAATTATGCAGATTATTAGTCCAATTATAGTTGATTGCACCACTGCCACCATTGTTGCAAACTTTGCTCCTTTCCCATTCCCAGCACCCAACTCATTAGCCACCCTCACTCTGCATATATATTTGTAAATTAATTTTTTTCCCATTTCCGAAAATTATAAATAAGTAAATAAACAATATATTACCCTGTAGCTGCAAAGAAGGCTAAAGGAATCATGATCTCCCATCCATTAATAGACATGCTGTAACATTGATTCAAGCATAGCGTAATTAGAAAAAGTTCTATCACTTATTTGTCTAAAAATCAATGCAGTGCTCTACTTTTTTGTAGGTAGAAAACGCGTTTTATTTTTTTTGTTCGACATTTAATTCGACTCTTTATAGTTTCATATTATCAATTAATTTAAATTCAAATATTATTTGATTCATAAATGAGGGTGATCTTTTTAACGACGTACACTTTTTGTAAGAGACATAAATTAAATCTGAAATTTTACTTAATAAAATTCAAATTTTGTACCACTAGTAACCAACAACCATAGTTAAAAAGTGTGTTTTACATTAAGTAAACATGATTTTGTAATATGGGTTATGTAATTTTATCTTAATTCATATTTATTAAGCAATATTAATTTCACAATTATAAGTTCTATAAACATCAATTAATAAGAAAATTCTCACCAGATTGACAAAGCATCCACAGCAACTGTTGCATCTTTCAAGTATCCAGTCATTAAAATTAGTATCCTATAGTACCAATTTTCCAAACTGAATGAAAAAACAAAAATAATAATCAAATTAATTTTTTTAATTGAAAAATAAATAAGCTTAACAAATTAAGGAGATAAGATAATAGTAGTTTAAGTGGGTATTGATACCAAAGCATGACACCAGAAGCAGCAGAAAGCTTGACAAATTCCCATAAACCATTAAAGGCTTCCATTGAAAAACCAGTCCAAGTTAAAGGGCACCTAAAGATAACATAAATAAACAAAGCCAAACCCATAAACCACCATGATAAATCCAAAGCAATGGCAGCACCGATCACCCCAAAATCCAACACATAAATGATAAGCCAACAAGTGAAAACATTGATCCCCAATGCCACCAAAGCAACCCAAGCTATAACCCGATTCTTTATTTGGCACTGTAAGAATCTTTGCAATGGGAATAGAAATGCAAAGCTGAAATGCAATGGCAATAGCCAGAGAGCAACCACTTGTGACTCCTCCGCCACTGCCTCAGGCTGCCCTAGCCATTTCAAGATCGGAGAAGCAAACACATAAACCGGTAACAGCAAGAAACAGCAGAGAAACAGTACAATCCATGATCTTTGCATGTAAATCCCCAACATGTGGTATCTTTTTGCACCAAATGCTTGCCCACATAGAGTTTCTAATGCGCTCGCCATTCCTAGCTAATTAACAACAAGTTTTAATATCAACAAATAAAAAGAAAAAGTTAGAAATTTTCACAAGGAGAAATTAAGGGTACCAGGAGACCGAAATTGAAGCCGACGATAACAGTGTTGGCAATGGAAATGGAAGCGAGAGGAACATCACCAAGGTGGCCTGCAAAAGCTTGAGTGATAATATTCATGGAGTAAGAGGCTATCCTGCTGAAAATAGCTGGGCCAACGATTTGCCATAGTTTCTTGGTTTCAATCCAGAGCTTTGATGTAAGGTCTGTTTTTTGTTCTTCATTTTTATTAACCACTACACCTTCTACGGGCAACAAAGCTTCACTCAGATCACGATCTCCATTTTCACTGTCCATTAATTTAGTTCTTTTTTTTAAAAAAAAAAAAACCGAAAGAAGATTAGAAGTTATTTAAGGTTGTTAGATAAATGATGTTGGAGGAGGATGAGCTAGGAATTAGGATTATAAGTCGGGACGGTTTGTTGCTGCATCGTTTTAATGAATTTTTGTAGAAGTGGAGAAAAGGACACGTAGACAAGGAAAGAGGAATGATTTTGACTATTTACGTATGGAAATTAAATTTCTATCAAAGTAGGAGACTGCATCCTGGCTCTAACAACTAGTCACAGTGATTTCTGGAAAGTTGGTTGGAGACTATTGGCCTTTCACAGTTTTAATCATTAATCTCCCGATTAAATTAGTTGTGTTGACGTATTTCATTCCCAGTTTTGACCAAACATGCCTGTTTCATTTTGCATTGTGCTTGCTTTACATGTATGTTGATGTCACTGGTGACACTAAAAATTAAATTATTACTCCTCCGTCCCACTTTAAAAGACTGTTTTTTCTTTTTTATTTGTCCCACTCCAAATGTTCTTTTCGCAATTTAAGAAGGAAATTTACTTATTTATCCCTATTTATTATATAATTTATTAAATATATATCACTTACTTTTTTTTTTTCAATGTAATAAATAAGGACATTGTTATCATTTTATGTTATTTTTTTATGAAATTGATGTATTTCAATTATTTCTTAATTACCGTGAAAAAAGGATAATAGCCTTTTAAAGTGATATTTTTTTTATGTAAGTTATAATTTTTATTAGCCATTGAATTTAGATCTATAAATTATTGGGAAATTTTTTTGAATAATGTTTTTAAAAAAAAATAGAAAGTTAGTATTTGTCAAAAAAGGAAAGTTAACAAGGCAGCTCATTTCTTATCCCAATGCCATTCCGCTGACTCCGAATCACTCATCATTCAATTGCCAGCTCATTTTTTATTTATTACTATTATTAATCAAAACTTTTCAAATTTTCCCCATTTATTTCCTTTTTCAAGATTTGCAATTCCATTGCTCATCAATTCTTCTGTCGGGGTCTTTATGATGAGGGGACTTTTTTATATGTAGTATTTTTTTTTTAAATATTTAAACTTTTGACGTGTTTTAAATAATATTTAAGAAAGTTGAGTTTTTTATTTGCGCAGGAATTATTGCGAAAATGATTGTTTTTTTGTTTTTTAATAAATGGAAAGCAAAGCTCACCATTTCCGCAACATTATGTTGCGGAAGTGGTATTTATTTTTTTTTTTAATATATATATATATATATATATATATATATATTTTATAAGTTGAGCTTTAGTTTCCATTCGAGCTTTGCTTTCCGTTTGAATGGAAAGCAAAGCTCATCGCCAGCAGCTTTTCAAGCTGCCGGTTTTTTTTATTTTTTTTTAAAAGTAATAATTTTTTAATAAAAAATATAAATAAAATGGAAATATTTTTTATGAATGGAAAAATATAAATAAATATTACCTTTTTTATTAATATAAAAAAAATAATTTTCTTTTACTTAATTTGATAAATATCATAAAAAAATTATAAGTTAATATACGTGTATTGAATTAAAACGAAAACATTATTTAAATTTTATCATTTATATAATGAATGTATTATCTTTTATTTTAAAAAAATTATAGGTTAATACACGTGTCTTAAATTAAAAAGAAAATATTATTTAAATTTGATTATTTATATAAATAATACATCAATTTAAATAATATTATTTGTATATATCCCAATCGAATAGTGAAATTGAGCTAAATTATTTAAAGTCATAAATTGGAAAGATTTCTGTAACTGTGTGGATTTGTTATTGATGATAATTAAAAGACACCAGTAAATTCAATTAAAGAAAATAGTAAACAAATTCTTTTCTATATATATATAACAATTTCATATTTGTAGCACGTCACAAATATATGCCAAATAATTTATTTGATATTGCTCAAAATTAAATTTGTTCAAATTGAAATTCAATTTAAGTTTTATAATTCAATCCAAATTCAAATTATTTTAGAAGTAGAATTTAATTATTTAATTTAGCTCAATCTCACTATTAAATTGGGATATATACAAATAATATTATTTAAATTGATGTATTATTTATATAAATAATCAAATTTAAATAATATTTTCGTTTTAATTCAAGAGACGTATATTAACCTATAATTTTTTTAAAATAAAAGATAATACATTCATTATATAAATGATAAAATTTAAATAATATTTTCGTTTTAATTCAACACACGTATATTAATTTATAATTTTTTTTATCACATTTATCAAATTGAGTAAAAGAAAATTATTTTTTTATATTAACAAAAAAGGCAAAATTTATTTATATTTTTCCATTCATAAAAAAATATTTACATTTTATTTATATTTTTTATTAAAAAAATAATTATTTTTTTTTAAATAAAATAAAAAAGCTGCCAGCGATAAATGGAAAGCAAAGCTCAACTTAAAAAAAAAATAAAAATAAAATGAATACCATTTCTGGAAATGGTCGAATGGAAAGCAAAGCTCATTAAAAAAATTAAAAAAAAAGTACAACCATTTCTGCAACAAATTGTTGCGGAAATAAATTTATAAAATACATCCTATTTTTTTAAATATTATTTAAAACACATCCAAAATTTAAATATTTTTTAAAAAAATATCATATATAAAAAAGTCCCGCGGATGAGTTCTAAATTGGCACATTTGTGTATGCAATAATAAAGACCCCTAAATAAAAAATGAGCTGGCAATTGAATGATGAGTGATTGGCATTGAAAGTGGCATTGGAATAAGAAATTAGCTGCCTTGTTAACTTTCTTTTTTTGCAATTTGCCAATTTTTTTTGTTTTGCTAACGCACATATGAAACCTTGCTGCAACCTGAAAACGCAACATTTTATTGCGTTTTCGAGTTAAATATCGGCTCCTACTTCTGATAATGCACACAGTTATTATGTTTTTGTAAATAACATCATTTCTCAAAATAGTTTCTGATAAATACCAAATTTTTAATTTTTTTCAAAAAAAAAAAATTTTTAAAAATTCCCCTAAATTATTAGCACCTAAGTGCAGGTGCAGAGCTAGAATTTTAGATGGAAAGGGGCAAAAATTCTCATATATTGTCCGTGATACTTATAAATCGAATAAATATATTGTCTGCATGTGGAAACAAAATAAATAGAAAGAAAGAACCTAATAATTTATTATACGTGCAGGAAACAATAATAATTGACTAAACGTAAATAAAACAATACATTTTCTAACAATAAATTAATTGTATAATATCAAAATTTTAAATTAACATTACGGCCTTATATTAATATAAATTTTAATTACTAAAAAAATACTAGTATGTTTTTATTAATGTATACTAGTATAAGTTTTTATTTTGACTAAAAAAAGTTATATTGCATATTCCACTTTTGAAACCTAATTTTTTGATAATGAAAAAAATATGTTATTTATGAAAATGATTCATTATCATTAAAATTTAAACTTTTGATTATAATTTATCACAATGTTCTTTTATTAATTATCTAACATTTCTTTTTTTTTTTCTCTTTCTTAATTGTTATTTTTTTTAGTGCTAATATAAGAGTAAGATAGAAAAAAATATATATGTAATAAATATTTTTAAAGTAATTGGAGATAGCTTTTTTTATTTTATTGGATAAAAAATTGGAGAAAAAAAGTTAAAAACTGTAATCGCCTAAATATGTTGAAGGGACAAAGATATAAATAATGTTTTTGGAGAAAATATTTACTAAAATGAAGTGTTTTTCTAAGTATTTTTGAGACTGAAGTGAGTCATAACAATTGCGGCTTCAGATTTTCTCTAACACCCAATTTTTCTTTTTTTTACAATGAAAGAAAAAAAAAATGAAATAGGAAGTGATTTTAAAAATTAATATATACTTATGATTTTAAAAATTAAAACCAAGATAAGGTAGGGGAAAAATCACATTAATATATAGTGATGATTTTAAAAATTAAAATAAAGATGGGTCTTTACTTGTTAGGTGTGAATTTTATATTTTAAAAACCTCCAATGCAAGCTTCAATAAAACTCTTAACCCGTTTTGACATTTTCATTAATTTAGTCTTTTAAGCTTGTAATATAAAATTAATCTCCAATTTTGTGTCCAAATGTGCCTCCCAACTATATTTGGGAAGACTACAGCTCATCTACCCTAATCAAAATCTTTAATTATCTCTGTTACTCTCTTCATTCGATTTGATAAGAAATATTTTCACTGGAATTAAGGATTATTTTAAGGAGTATTTTTTATTGGAATTAACGAGTATTTTTTGTGTTACTTTTATTATTTTTACTAAAATTAAAAAATATTAATTAAATTTAAATTTATGATAAGATTAAATGGTTGAATGTATAAATTTAAATCCAACAGATCAATTTTCAGTAAAAAAAAAAAATTGTATTTTATTAAAAATTTAAAAGTATAATAAAAATAAAATTTTAATTTTAATTAAAAATGATACATAAAATAAAATGAAATGAGTAATTTTTTTTGGTTGAATATTAATTAATTGCTAACATTTGCTGGGAGGGTATGTGACTTGAGCCCCCATAATCCAAAAGATAGAACATCAACTAGTTATTGTCAATCAACTCGGTCATAATGCCTTCCATCATCCCTTCCCTCGTCTGCCTTATCTCTTTCACTTCCTATTTCATTTTTCTTCATTTTTTCTTTTCTTTTTTATTCATTCTTCTTTCTGTGTAAAAGAGAAAAAAAAAAAAACTAAGTGTCAAAATATGTCAAAAGCCGCAACTGAGAGTCATGTATCAGTACAAATTTTACAGTCCACGGAATGGGTCTCATCATCAAAAATATTTTACAGTTTCTAACTCACACCAGTCTTAACAAATAGTTCGAAAAACATCTAATTTTAATAAATATTTTTCCCAAAAATATTATTTATATATTTGTCCCAATGTTGACGCTATAAGCTGGAAAATTTAAGACCAGCGGTTCTGAAAGTCCCGCAGCCCATAAATGCTAAATAATCATTGGACTGTACGCATTAAACTCACCAACAGCTTAGTCCTCTGCCGAATAACGATGGTACCCCCTAATAAGCGTAAATCTCATTTACCAAAATCAAGTGAAATGTCAATTACATTCCAAATTAAGGATTATATATATCAAAGTTTTACTTAAATGTACTACTACTCAAATCATATGTAAATGTTCTAATTATGTAAATACAAGACATTACCTCAAATACTAAACATTAATTTGAAATCATAGTACTAGAACTAGAGGTGAGAAAAAAAATCGGTTGATGCGGTTAATCGAAAATTTGGTCCGAAATCGAATCGATTGACTGATTAACCGATTGTAACGGATTAATTAATATTTAATATTTTGAAAAAATCGATATTAATATACCGATTTTTTTTCTCATGGACTGATAATCCGAGCTGAAAAACCGAAACATGATCACCTTTACAATTTATTAACTTTATTTCATTATTTCTTTCTTTTGTTACAATTTTTTTATTTCACTATTTTCATATTTAATTATTTATATTTCTTTAATTTTGATTTACTTTAAAATATATTTTAATTTTATTTTAGTTTTTTTAAAGACATTTTAGTTAATTTATTAATTGTTGAATATGTCCATATTTAGCATTTCTTGTTATTTATTGATTTATAAATTTTTCATTAATAAAAATCAGAATATATTCGAAAAATTATATAATATAAATAAATTAACTAAATTTTTTAATAATTTTCAAAAGAAGCTAAAATTTTTAATATATACGAAATAATATGTCTTAAGTTAAAAAAAATAAAATAAAAGAGTTGTATTGGATATATTTATTTTAATAATTTTTGCTGTATTTTTTTTTCATTATTCTAATTATTTTGAAATTTTTAATTTTTTTAATTGGTTATTATTAAGTGTAAGCATTGATCTAATTAAATATGATCACGAACCGGTTAATTAATTTGCTTATTAACTCATAATTTTTAAAAATAAAATTATTTAGATCCACAAAAATTTTTTATTTTCACAATAATAATATTATATTATAGTGGACGAATTTTTATTTTTAAGTATTTTGATATTTTAATTTTATTTATAAATAATTTTATAATTATAGTGGTTAACCGAAAAAATATTAATTAACCGATCTAAAAATTCAAAATTGATAAAATGGTTAATCGATAATGACGGAATGATTAATAATTAATAAATCGATATTAATAAATTATTTTTTTAAAATTTATAGATCGATTAATTGATTAATACTAACGCTTAACTAGAATATATACTACTATTATTTAGAGATAAGAGCAAGGAAACAATAGTGCTTATCCGAGTTTGACTGTGAGGTATGTATGTCTATCCAGTTTTGTAGGTAAGTTGTAAGCGGTCAACGAACTAAAGTATCATAAGTTTGATCACTAGTATTCCTTCAATAATCCGTCCGTTACATCCAGCTCTACAATTATTACTCTCACATATATTAAAAGAAAATTAATTAACACTAATTTTATAAAATTTTCATTATAATTTATTAAAATATTATTTTTATTAATTTATATAATTATATATTTTTACTCTATTAAATATATTATCTGTATCACTCCAGTTGTCACTTTTTTCTCTTTTATATATATTAAGATAATTATTATTTTTTCTCAATTTAACAAAAAAAAAAACTTTAAAAATACTATTATATTTCCGTTTATATTTAATGAAAATAAAAAAATTAAAAAAAAATAACGAAAACATTAATGTATTGTTGATATCAATAAGAGGACAAAATTATTCCATCCGTTCTTAAATAGTAGTCACTTTTGCTATTTTCACAAAAATTAAAAAATATTAATTAGATTTAAATTTAAGATAAAATTAAATATTTCAATATAAAAATTTAAATCTAATTGGTTAATTTGCATTGAAAAAAAAATTAAATTGTATTGAAAATATAAAAGTGACAAATAAATGAAATTTAAATTTTTGTCAAAAGTGACAGATATTAAGTAACGCAGAGAGTAAAATAATTGTAATAAATACTCTATTAATTTCAAAAATGATAACTTGGATGGACAAATTTTTTCCTTGTAAATGACAATTGACTCGAAATGAAAGAGTATATTTTTTAGTGCACATACAAGACTAAAATAGAAAAATATATATTTAATATTCACTAGAATTTGAAAATTATTAAGTTAAGTAAAATAAAAAAAATCCTCAATTTTTTTTTTAAATTATCAAATTAGGTGAAATTGGAAAGTAAATTGAAAAAAACAGATAAAGGTATTATGAGGGTTGATTTTGGCTGAAACTCTGTGTCGTTAGCTAGAACCACCTTCATTGCTTATGTGGGCTCCAGTTCTCTCCGCCTGCAATTGCCATTTCACACTATTAATTCCATGAATCAGAAAATTAAACCACATAAAGTCCTTTTTTTTTTAAATAAAAAATAAAGATCTAAGAATTCAGACTCCCAACAACTTTTCAAGCTTCACTTCATTACTCCATCATTATCAAATTATTTGTGGTTTTAAATTATTTCACACAAATTAATAAGTTTAATTAATAGTTTAGATTTTAGATAAATTTACAATGTTTTATTAAAAATATCCTTATTTAATTTAGTGTTGATCACTTAATTAAAATGAGAGGTAATTAATGGAGTGAGAAAAAAATATTAATGGAGTGAAAAAAATTACTTAAAAAATTAAAAAAGATAATTAATGAAGGTAGATATAAAAAAATAAAAAAATAAAAACAATTAATTGCTCTCTGAAACTTATCAAAGTGACAAATATTTGAAGTACTAATAATTTGAGTTTAAAGTAGACCAACTCCCAACAAAGAATCTGAGTATTAAAAGTAAACCTTTGCACAACTTCAATGTTGTGAGAGTTATAAACTTCAGATGATTCAACGATAATAGATAGTTGTAGATTGCCAAAGAGTTGCTATTTTATCACTGCATATAAATATAAAAATAGGAAATGATTACCTCTTTTTCCCATTGGCATCTCAAGGTGATGATGGCTAGTATCAATGTCTGCACCACAGTTCCAATAAGCATTCCAACCCAGATACCCTGCTCGTATTAATGGATTAAAAAAATATATTGCCTCTATTACACTGTACTGACTTTTTTAAAAAAATTCAAATTTTATTTATTTGAAATTTTTAGACTTTTAATATAATTTATTTTTTTTTAATTTAATTTTATTTTTCAATAAAAATTGACTTGTTTAAAATCAATTAAATTTAAATTTATACGTCAAATCACTTAATTTTATTTTAAATTTAAGACTAATTAATAGTTTTTTAATTTTAGTGAAAATAATAAAAGTAAGGTATAAAATGGAATAAGAGTAAACGAGAAAAGAAAAAGAAGGCTTCATTTCTAGAAGTGCAATCCATGAATTGAAGCGAGAATAATCAAGTGTACGTGACAATGTAATAATGAACTTACCGTAAAACCATAGTGGAGCAGCCATCCCAAGCAGACACCAAGAGGCACCCCAACTATGTAGTAGCTGCAAATGTTGACAATAGCTACTAATCCTTGCCAGCCAAATCCCACAGCAACACCTGAAAAAAACACTCAAATTGCCGCAAAATCAAATGCCTGGATTTGAATTCGCGATTCTGAATGTAAATGTTCTTGCTATCTTTATCACCTGAAAGAACCGGTTGAATGCAATTTAGGAGAATGGTAAATGCCAGTAAGACTGCTAATTCTTTAACCTTTTCGATAACAGAGGAGCTAGAGGTAAAGATCATCGCGATCTTCTCCGGGAAAGCTAGTATCATTGACCAAAAGAATACTCCAATCCCTAGGGAGGTCAATGTGGAAACTGTGGTTGCAAATTTTGCCCCTTTTCCATTTCCTGCACCAAGTTCGTTTGCAACTCGTACCCTGTGGATTACAAGGGGAAGGGAAAATCAAGCACATCTGTTTCAGAAGTAAAGCTCATAAAATGAATTAAAGAGTATTAGTAATAACTATGCTACAAAGTCATTTTCTGTTCCTATGCCTCTTGCTGCAAACCCCAAATACTAATCCTAGTATGTTTACCATACTAATTTAATAAAGCAAAATGGACTAAAACGAAATATTAAGCAAGTCTACAATTGAACAAGGAGTTATTCAGTGGACACAGATCGATGCAATGCTAGAAGTAGAAACTACCGGTTCAAATGTATTGTAGTTCAAAACATTGTAAATTCAGTTGATCTGATGTAAACATAAAATTCTGCCAAATTTTTAAGATGTCAAGGGACTGATCTGAGTCCAATTGCACATTTGCATGTGCAAGTAATAGAATTCCTGTCCTAGAATGAAACAAATGTGTCTGGATGAGAACCAAGTTCCCTCATTTACAACCACGATTCCTCATTTGCAAAGAACAACAGCTGATTCCACTTCTCAAATAAATTCTTTTTCCACCAGGATTACTTAGACCCTCAATTTCGCCTCTCAGTTTTTCCTTTTCTGATTTTTGATTCTTAGATAGAGTAATAAACGGTTCTTTGTTCTTTAATACTGTTTTTGGCTTCAAAATGCAGAAAAATGTAGCTAGAGAGACTTAGAACAAGTAATGTACCCAGTTGCAGCCAAAAATCCAAGTGGAATCATGGATTCCCAGGCAGAGATGGTTATGCTGCCAAACATTGAAAACTGATCAACATGAAATTTTGACTAAAAAATCAAAACTTAAGAAGAACATGAAAAAAAGGGTGAGCAATAGCCAACCAGATGGAGAGGGCATCAACTGCAACCTCCGTGTTGTGAATATACCCAGATATGATTATCAGCACTCTATAATAGAAATTCTCCAACCTTAAAGATCACAAAACTTACAATCATTTCCATCACACAATTGAATTGTAAAATTGAATTAGGAAACAAAGAAGAGAGCCAAACATACAAAAGCATGACTCCAGATGCCACAGAGAGTTTAAAGAATGGCCAAAGACCAACAAAAGCTTGTGCAGAGAAACCAGTCCAAGAAAGTGGACACCCACCACAAACACAATATCCAAACATCCCCAGAACAGAAATCCACCAAGAGAAATCAAGAGTAATTGCAGTACCAACAATCCCAACTTCCAATTTATAAACAAAAACCCAACTCACAATCAAATGGATCACAAGAGCAACCCCAGCAGACCAAGCAATTACCCCTGTCTTTAGCTGGCTCTGCAAGAATCTTTGCAATGTGAACTGAAAAGGCAAACTAAAATGAAACGGTATTAACCAGATTGCCACCAGACCTGTCAGTTCAGCAACCTCTATTGGCTGTCCTATGAGCTTCAGTATTGGGGACGCAAACAAGAACATGGGCAGCAACAAAATTGAACATAAAAACAAAACAATCCAAGATCTTTGCAAATATATCCCTAACATTTGGTACCGCTTGGCTCCATAAGCTTGGCCACATAGAGTTTCTAAAGCACTTGCCATTCCTAACTAATGAAATATATAAATAAATATAAAGTTAGAAGCTTTTAGTCTCAGAATCTGAAATAAACTCAAGGGACTAGTTTTGTTGTTTACCAGGAAACCGAAACTAAAGGAGATAATGACAGTGGTGGCGATCGAAATGGCGGCGAGATTGAGATCGCCAAGGTGGCCAGCAAATGCTTGAGTTATGACAGTGAGTGAGAACATAGCAAGGCGGTTGAAGATGGAAGGAGCTGCGATTTGCCATAGCTTCTTGGATTCAAGCCATGTTTCGCTGATTAAACTACTTATAATGTTCAAATTGAAGCAATAACTTTTTCTATCTTGTTGAGCGAGTGAAAGAAGCAGAGGGTCCTCTTCTCCGATTCCCATTTCCCGGCTTCCATTGGTTGTCCGATTCGATGTTGGTGACATGGAGCAAATGAGGGAAGTTGGGACACGTAAGAGTGCTTTGGCAACTGATGTGTCTCTTTATTGGGCAATCTAACGGCTGTAGAATGTACAACTTCCATCATTGTAGGAAAAATGTGATTCGTCTTAACATTGATTTTTATTTGTTGTTATAAAGGTTGGGCAATAATGTTTAATTATGATACTAAATGTCATTATAAGAAATTGGATTGAAATTACTCTACACTTTTAATTTTAATTGGATGCTGGGCATCAACTAACTCGTGCTTAATATTGATTCTGCTTAACATTTATTCTTTTTGCTTTCTCTTGTTTGGTGAGAAAATAATGAACAAGCTTCGGAGCTAGTTCAGGCTCTCATTAAATGGCCCATTAATGAAATATGGGTCAATTTCCACTTCTAATAAATTTTTATGATGGGTGTCGAAACTACCAAAAATAAATACCTCAATTAGTCTACTAAATAAATTGCAAATAGAGTAAGAAAAGGTCGAATCCACAGAAACTAACACTGAAATAATTTTAAATAACCAGATTTTTAATAATAAAAATATAAAAAGGAGGAATTTTTATAAACTAAAAGCTAACAAATGCTGAATTTAAAGAAATAAATAAACAAGCAAATTAATCAAAAGAAATTCAATAGATGGTAAATTCCAGTTAAAAATATTCGCAGCACAGGTTTAATTCAACTGATAATTTACGAAAAAGTAAATCTAAAAATCAAATAATGGGCCAGTTATAACCGTCGGTTTCGCGCTCCCGACCTAATCTTTCCGTATTAATGAATTAATCAAGTAGACTATAATTAATTGCTAACCAATAAATAACCCTAAACACGCGCAATGATTTAATTTATTGACAGCATTAATGAAATAGAAAGACCTGACCTAAACCAACCAACCTCAGGCGAGATCGATTTAGACTAAATCATGCATCTACTCAGTGTAACACCCCTTGTGAGGAAGCTACTATGATTGCCACTTGTTGTTAACTCTACTAAACAATTACGGATTTAGCAAATTTAACTATCAATATATTATCTATTTAGATGAACAACGGTGCCTCATTGAACATAAGATAAATAATAATCGAGATATGGTTTCTCTAAATTTCAATAAATAACATGAACATTATATGAAATTAAGAATAATAAATTATTGCAACAATCTCACGGTGAATAAAAACCTGACTTTGAATTGATCTTTAACTGAAATAAGAGTATTTAGCCACACATAATTGAAATAAAATCAAAATTAAATTAAATTGAGAAAATAAACTTTTTGTTACAGCCTTGAGAAAAATACAGATGAAGAAGAAAAAGAGAAAATATCACTATTCACGTTTTTCCCTAGCTATATAGGAATAAAACTTAGATAAGTTAGGAAAGTGATTAAATCCTATCCAAACTTTGAAAATAAATTACAAATATAAAATGAAATATTATCCTACTAAAAATACTGCCTAATATCCCCTTAATTATAGCTTAATTATCCCTAAATATCGGATAAAGACCAGCTGGCTACTAGGGCAAATTTCAAATAAAAAAACTAAATCTGCATCTACTGTCACGCCTTGGCCTTTAGTTTTGGGCAAAGCAGCTCCTTACCCTTACCTCTTAGCCTTGGGTAAGGCTAAACCCAAAATAAGTTCTCTGCTTCTAAATTCATTGGATTTCTATGGCCATTCCAGATTCACTCTATTTAGCTTCAATTTACTTACTTTTCACCACTTTAACCCTACAATGACCAAAATCACAAAACAAGTGAAAAGTACTAATTTAAGCCAAAATAAAATGCAATAAAGTGATGAAAAACATGTTAAAATATGCAACATTAAGCACTTAACAAATTTCCCCACACTTATCCCATACTTGTCCTTAAGCATAAATTAAACCTCAATCACAATCCTTTCAAAAGTTCATTCACCCAAAAATCAAATTACAAACCAAAAAGTTCCAAATAAATCAAAATATAAGGCAAGATAGAAATAGAAGTAAAAAATAGTTTACCACAAATTCATATCAAAACATGGGTTTCTCAATTACCTTTTCAAACTAGAAATAGCAAGGTTTATAAGCATTAAGCACATTAAAAATTTATATCCCAATTCAAGATTAAATCAATGCATAAAAGAAAACTTATCAAACCAAGTTAGACACCAAACTTCACATTTGTATTAGATGAAGGAACAAGAGAAATCAAGAATTTTATTGCATATAATTATTTATATATTTTCTTAACTTAGACTGTAATTGACGCGAGGGTACCCGGTTCTGACCCGCATACACCCAGTTTTTTTAGCCTAAGAAAGATAAAACTGCTTACAATGAATGTAGAGATCCTTTTTACGCGAGGGTACCCGCTTCTGACCCACATACACCCGGTTACTCAGATCACGCAATTCAAAGCGGCTACTAACCCTACTCATAACCACCTTTTAAGCGGACAGCGGAGTAAAAATTATTGCAATTTCACTTTTCTTCTTTTCTTTTCTCTTTTTTTTTTTTTTAATTCCTGATAACCTGTTCCTTCAATCTAAAATAATTGCAATATCAACCAAGTGCCCAACAAGGTTTTAACAAGTTTCTTAAATGCAAAGAATCGATTTATAGGTCATGCATAAAAAATTATGTTTCACCTTAACAATTAAATCTTGACATTTTCAATTCAAAAGGTAATTAAGATGACCATAAATTATATGAAAATGGGTAAATAATCATGAACACTACTCAAACTTGCCCAACAAATTAATGAATCAAAAACTAAATGATTTTGGAATTGATTTAGACAAACACTTTTCCCTAAGATTGTGAATGAAACTTAACAAATATTAAAGAACAAGATGAATGCAACATTGAACAAGGGGACAAGTTATAAAAGCCTAATGAGGATGACAACATTTTTGCATAGAAATCATGGCCAAAACATCAAATTACCTAGCCAGAATAATCCAAGGTAAATGCCACTCAAAACTTATGTGTAATTTTTCCTCAAAATGGTTACCACAAATCCTCTATAAGAGCATTTGCATCTAAAGTTTGCACAAAATTAACTAAATTAACATGATTTCAGCAAAAAAAATTCAACATTGGAATATTAAATCTGAAGTGCCAAGTGCCATTCATTCAAATCAACCACCAGATTTTTTTTTTCAAAAATTAGCATAAAATGCATCAATTTAAGCCATATTCAGGTAAACTCCAAATTAAACTCTAACTCAAAACTTATGCACAACTCTGTTAAAAATGGTCACCAAAAATACTTCATAAAAGTAGATATATCAAAAATTTGCATAGAATCAACCAAATAAACAGAATTACAACACAAGCATCTAACAATTAAGCACTAAAAATGGCAAGACAACTCAAGATTTGCACAATAATTAGCAACCAGTTACCATCAAAGTAGCAAATCAACCTATATATGCACATTTTTTCCAAAATAATTATTTTCCAGCATCGACTAAAATATGCACATATTTAACCAATTAGATGCAAAAATTCAGCAAAAAAATCAACTTCAAATCACCGTCAAAATCAACAGCAAGCAAAACCAGCAATATTTATCACAATTTCGACGCGAAGTCACAAAATAAACACTTCTGAATCAAACTCCTCCCCCACACTTTCTCCTCGCATTGTCCCCAATACGGAATGACACAACAACGTGGGGCAAAGAGTGGCACAAAAATTAAACAAAAAGAGGGAGTGAAGATACTGCCCTGTTGTGGTGTTGTGATAGCTCTGTTTGTGGTTTGTTGCTACTGAAAGTCGGTGGCTGGCGTTGGGTGACTAGTAACTCCGGTGGTGTTGCTAATCGTCGAGTTGGTGGAGGGATATGCACGCGCGGAAGGGGGGCTTGGATTTGCTGGTGGGTTTGCGGTGGAGATCGATGGCTGGTAGGAGTCGATCTGCTGGTGGGTGCGCTTGGGCTACGACGGCGTTGCGACGTGGGTGGTTGGTGGTAGGGAGTCTAATCCTGAAATGGTTTGCGCGCGGTGGGGGGCTGATGTGCGCGATCTGGAGGCGCGAAGAGGAGCGCACGGATGTGGGTCGTGCGACAACTGGATGGATCAGGGCGACGATCGCTGGCTGGTGGATGTTGGGTCGACGGTGATGGTGATCCCGCTGGTGGTTACGTGCGCTAGGCGACGGTGGATCTCGGCGGCTGGTGGTTAAGCGACGGCGAGAGGAGGTGGCTTCGACGTCGACGGTGCGTGGTGTGATAGATCTGAGTGGTCGGCGGCGTCGGGGTTGGTGGATCGACGCTGATTTGCGGCAATTGGTGGTGGGCGGCTGCTTTGGTCTGTATAGTGAAAATTAAAAAGGAGTTAGTAAATCGATTGGGTTAAAGATGAAAGTAATTACACAGACCACAAACTAATAGCAAATGGGTAAAAATATAAATTAACACAATTGAATTAAAATAATAATACAATTGAATTAAAACTAAAGATTAAAACCCATTGGAGGATAAAGGCCCAAGAATTAAAACTCAATAACCCAACAAACCTATTAAACCCAGAATAAAATGAAGGTAGCCTGCAATTCAAAGAAATTAAATAAAGACCCATCGAAAACTCCATTAAAACCACCATTAACTACTTATTTCTCATGAAATTGAAATTAGATTTCCTGGATGGATAAATTATATATGCCTAAAAAGTAACCAACGCGATCAATCTCAAGTTGTTCAATTGCTTTTAACATCACCTGTTTATGCAAGAGTAAACAAAGTCAACCATCAGAAGAAAAAGATGTGGAAGAAGGTAGTAAATTAAAATAAAATGAATAAAACTGAAATTAAATCTAAATAGTATCTGCTAAGCCTTGAACAAGGCTAAAAAGTGGGTTACCTCCCAAAAGCGCCTTTGTTTAACGTCTTGGCTAGACGTTCCTGTTTCAATTCTCTTCCACAGGCAAAGCCAGCTGTGTTTCCTCATGTCCTTCTGCTACAAACCCATCATAGAAAGGTTTGAGGCGATGACCATTAACTTTAAAAATTTTTCCATTCTCCATGCTCTGTATTTCAACTGCACCATGAGCAAAAATGTTAATAACAACAAAAGGTCCTATCCATCTGGACCTTAATTTTCCTGAAAATAATTTCAAACGTGAATGAAATAATAAAACATTCTGTCCTATTTAAAATTCTTTCCTAGAGATCATCTTGTCATGGAACCTTTTTTGTTTTCTCCTTGTAAATTTTAGAACTTTCATAAGCTTCATTCCTTAATTCTTCAAGTTTCTGGAGCTCTAATTTACGGTTCTCTCCTGCTGCTTTTAGCTCCATGTTGCATCGCTTTATAGCCCAATATGCTTTGTGCTCTAACTCTACTGGTAAGTGACATGGTTTGCTATACACTAGTCGATACGGGACATACTGATAGGTGTCTTATAAGCGGTCCTGTAAGCCCATAGAGCGTCTTCCAGCTTCAAACTCCAATCCTTTTTATTCGGATTCACTGTCTTTTCTAATATAGATTTGACTTCCCGGTTGGAGATTTCAGCTTGTCCACTAGTCTGGGGGTGGTAGGCAGTTGATAAGCGATGTGTAACTCTATACTTCTTCAACAATGCATCCATGATTTTGTTACAGAAATGTGTCCCTTTGTCACTTATGAGCACTCTTGGGGTGCCAAACCTGCAAAATATATTATTTTTGATAAAATTCACCACAGTTTTGGCATCATCAGTTCTTGTGGCCTTAGCTTTAACCCATTTAGAAACATAATCTACTGCAAGTAAAATATAAGTATTTCTATAAGAAGATGGAAAAGGCCCCATGAAATCAATACCCCACACATCAAATATTTCACAGATTAATATAGGTGCGAGTGGCATTTGGTCTCTGTGCCCGAGATTACCTGTTCTTTGACATTTGTCACATGACTTATAGTATAAATATGCATCTTTGAATAATTGAGGCCAAAACAAACCACATTCTAACACCTTTCTGGCTGTCCTTTTGGGACCAAAATGACCTCCACATGCCTCAGAGTGACAGAATTTCAAGATATGATGCACTTCACTGTCAGGGACACATCGTCTAATGATTTGGTCGGAACAGTATTTTCACAAGTAAGGTTCATCCCAAGCATAATATTTGGCATCTCTTTTCAACTTATCCTTCTCAAATCTAAAAAAATCTTCAAGGATAGTACCTGTAACCAAGAAATTCACTATATCAGCAAACCAGGGGCTGTTAATTGCTATGGCAAATAAATGTTCATCTGGAAAATTATCATTTATAGGCAATGCATCATCATTCAACAAAAGTCTACTGAGATGATCAGCCACCAAATTTTCAGACCCCTTTTTGTCTCTAATTTCAAAATTAAATTCCTGTAGTAAGAGAATCCATCGGATTAAACGAGGCTTAGCTTCCTTCTTCTTCAGCAAATATCTTAAGGCTGCATGATCAGAGAAAACAATTACTTTATTACCCAACAAATATTGTCGAAATTTTTCTAAAGCAAAAACAATAGCTAAAAGTTCTTTCTCTGTTGTTGAGTAGTTGCTTTGAGCACTATCCAATGTTCTTGAAGCATAATAAATCACATGTGGATTTTTTCCAATTCTTTGGCCAAGAACTGTTAGTGGTTATGCCCTAAGCCAAACATTTGGACCTTGATGTAATTATTACATTTTCATTTATATAATGGTTTTCTTCACATTGATATTATTGGCATGTTACATTATTGTAATGTTTATGAATAACAATGTTATTCATGTTGTCCCTAGTCATTTATCAATAAAGGGCATAAAGATAAATTAAGACTAGTATAGATTTGCATTGATAATCATGGGATGATTATATATGATGATATGAATCAAATCTATACGTACTTGTTAGAGAACAAAGTACTGGATAGACCCACTATAAGATCACTTCATGGGATAATGTCATAAGTGTTCTTATAATAGATATGTTATTGAATCCTTTGACCTGAGGTTATCATGGTTTCCTACATAAGTAACATTATGTTTTGACATAATCAAACGTTATCTTTAATCGGATAATTATAAAGGATATGATTGGACATAATGAGAACTATGCAGAGGAAAATGTATAATCAAGATGGAATTTGTCCCTCTTATGAGAGAGATATCTATTGGGCCCCTCGATGAGTAGGACTATAAAATGCATGGCCGTGCTCAAATGAATTGATAGTGTGATCAATGTCATTTGATTTTATCAGTCTACTTAGTGATCGAGAAATTATATGTTTGAACAATTTAAGTTTGACATGGACCATGACTTATGTTCGAACAAGATATCGTGTGACAAAAGGATAATAACATGTTCTATTGACAGGTTAAAATCGGACTAACGATATTTATATTATTTGGGTAGTCATAATGTCTTGCTAGAGACCAATTATGACTTGTGGGCTTATTATGGGATAAGGCCCACTGCCAACATAATATAAACCTATTGGGTCACACTCCAAGACCAAAATGAACAATATGGATTTTATTGGGCTATTGGGCTATTATCTCTTGTTATTAACTCTTATCAAAACTCAATTTCCGTTTTTCAAAAAGGAATGAGAGTTTTAAGGTGGTTAAAAACATTGGATACCAACATTGGATACCAACATAGGATACCAACATTGGATACCCTAGCTAGCATAACTTATTATTGAGAATAAGAAAGATTTACTCTAGCTAATTTTCTAGAGAGAAAATACAGCTACCATTGTTCTTCTTTGAGAAAGAAGAAAATCATAAAAATCCATTCGTATCTAAAGGGAGCTAGCACTCCTGCAACTTTGGTTCATTTTGATCGTGCGTGTGGATACCAGTAGAGGACGTTCGTGTTAAAGGCAACATCTTCAGTTCGATTTAAAGGTGTTTAATTCAGCTTCCCACACAGAAAAGGTTAGTAAATCTTATCACTTCCATTTGAATCAATCGAAATACATGGATCCTGTTTTTCGGGTTTTATTTTTCCGCTGCGTTTAATTTGCATTATTCTGCTTAAAACCCAACAAGAACAACCCCTACTGCATGATTACTGGCGTCGCACATTATTTCAAAGTGGAAATCCCAGTTTGGGGGCTGGATAATTGGCACAGAGATCAGTCTCTCTTTGAGTGCATCAAAGGCATCATTGCAGGCTTGATCAAACTCGAAAGTCACATCTTTTTGCAATAATTTACACAGCGGTTGGATGATTTTGGAGAAATTTTTGATGAAACATCGATAAAAACCTGCATGTTCAAGAAAAGAACGAACTTTCCGCACACTTGCAGGGTAAGGAAGAGATTATATAACATTTATTTTAGCCTTACCTCTATACCTTTCGAAGATACAATGTGACCCAAAATCAATCCTTGGTTCACTATAAAATGACATTTCTCATAATTAAGAACCAGATTAGACTCTAAACATCTTTTTAAAACCTTGATTAAATTAGACAGACATTCATGAAATGAATTTTCATAAACCGTAAAATCATCTATAAATACTTCTATTATTTTCTCAACATAATCTGAAAAGATGCTTACCATACATCGTTGGAAAGTCGCTGGAGTATTGCAAAGTCCGAATGGCATCTTTCGGTAGGCAAATGTACCAAAAGGGCAGGTGAAAGTGATTTTCTCTTGGTCTTCGGGTGCCACCGGTATTTGATAAAAACCTGTATAACCATCAAGACAACAGTAAAAAAATTTTCCAGCAAGTCTTTATAGCATTTGATCAATAAAGGGAACTGGAAAATGATCTTTTCTCGTAGAAGCATTTAATTTTCGGTAGTCTATACAAACCCTCCACCCGTTTTGGATGCGGGTGGGCACCATCTCTCCATTTTCATTCTCCACAAACCGTAATTTCTGTCTTTTTGGGTACAACTTGGACTGGACTCACCCAATTACTGTCTGAAATTGGATAGATCACTTCTGCATCCAGCATCTTTTGTATTTCCTTCTTCACCACTTCCATCATTGGTGGATTCAATTTTCTTTGTGTTTGTATGCTGGGCTTAATGTCTTCTTCTAAATGAATCCTGTGCGTGCAAGTAGAGGAACTTATGCCTTTGATATCGGCAATGGTCCATCCAATTGCCTCTTTATGCTCTCTCAAAGCTTGTATCAGTAGCTTCTCTTCCTTGGGTTGTAGCTTATTGGAAATTATCACTGGGAGTGTTTTCCCCTCACCCAAATAAACATACTTCAAATGATCAGGCAACACCTTGAGTTCCAATTTTGGTGCCTGCAACACATATGGTAAAAGCGTTTTGTTAGTACTAGTTAATTCCAAAGGATTAGACGCACGTACCACCGGTTTTAAAGCCTCTAACTCCATCACTACTTCCTGCAACTCTTCTTCAATACTCAGCTCTTCTTGCACTGCGTCAAACCTGTCCCCATGAATATTTTCAGTTAAAGCAACCTGCAACTTATCCCACTCATTTCAAATACTTTCTGAGTCAGTGGTTCAATAACATCAATTCCAAAAACATAAGCCATCTCACATGGATATTTCATAGCATCATACATAATAAATTGCACTATTTCGCCATCAAATTCCATTGTAAGAGTACTTTTGTATACATCAATTTTAGTTCTAGCTGTTTGAAGAAACGGCATACCTAACAAAATATCAGCTGAATCACCTGAATTTCCTTCATCATCCATGTCAATCACATAAAAATCAGCAGGAAAAATCAATCCATTCACCTGAACAAACACATCTTCTAATAATCGCTCAGGATAGACTATAGACCTATTTGCCAGTTGAATGACTATTCCTGTTTCTTCTAAGGGTCCAGCATTTAAAGAGGCATAAATAGACTTAGGCATGACATTTATAGACGCACCCAAATCACACATAGCTCTTTTAATAATTAAATCACCAATTTTACAGGAGATAGCAAACATACCTTTATCCTTGCATTTTTTTTGGCATTTTTCTTTGAATAACAGCTGAAATATTTTCATTCACAGTAATTTTCTCATAGCCAACCTATTTTTTCTTGTTAGTATAAAGATTTTTAAGAAATTTCGCATATTTTGGTATTTGTTTAATTGCATCAATCAAAGGAATATTTACCTCAACCTTGCGAAAATGTCTTAAAGATGTATTTTTTCTCTTTTTCCTTTTTAGATTTAGCTAACCTTTTAGGAAATGGGGGCTGCACAACTAAAATAGGGGGCTGTTCTGAATTTTCTCCTATGGGCTGCACTTTTTGCTCAATTTCCGCTTCTTTCTCTACTCTCTTTTGCTTTTTTTGATTCTCTCCTTTGGGTAGGGGTTGCTCCAGCTCTTTTCCACTCCTTAGAACTACAACACTTGCATTTTGCCTCGGATTTTCTATGGTTTGTGAGGGCAAACGTCCTTGGGACTCAATTACACTCAAAAATTGTGCCATTTGGCTCATTTGTGTCTCCAAATTCTAAAGACTTAAATCTGATTTCTTTATATGCTGCTGAAGATCCTGCATATTATTAGCTAAAGAATGAACAATGTCTTCAAGACTCATACCCTGTTTAGGAGCTGGTTGAGCAGGTTGCTGTGATTGTCTAGGTTGGAATTGCTGCTGTGGATTTTGTTGCCTAGCTCCATAGCTGAAATTGGGATGATCTCTCCACCCTGGATTATACGTGTTGGAATACGGAACATATTTCCTGTAGGGCTGTCCAAAATATCCTCCCATCGCATTTACTTGCTCTTGTGAGTCATCTTGAAGTGTTGGGCACATGTCTGTTGGATGTCCAGCGTATGCACATATTCCACACACCCTTGCTTGTGAGGATGTACCTGAAGCCATATTTAGCACAAGAACAGTTAAAGCATTAAGTTTATCTTCAATGAAAGAAGAACTTACCTCATGTACTCTTCTCGGGGGGTCCTGATATCTTCCAAACTGTTGGGAAGTGGCTCTCATGTTTTGTATTAACTCACGTGCTTGTGCTGGGATTTTATTGTTGAGACTTCCCCCACTTGCTGCATCTATCGTCCTCCTTTCCATGCTCAACATACCTTCATAAAAATACTGAATAAGGGACTGATCAGTAATTCCATGTTGGGGGCAGCTTGCACATAATTTCTTGAATCTTTCCCAATAGTTATGAAGTGACTCTACATCCTTTTGTCTGATTTCACTTATTTTTCTCCGAATTACAGCAACTCTAGAGGCTGGAAAAAACTTATCTAAGAACATTCTCAACATATCAGTCTATGTTGTGATCGTTCCTGATGGCAAATTCAATAACCACTCTTTTGCCGAATCAGCCAATGAGAATGGAAAGGCCCTTAATTTCACTTGCTCTTCAGTAACTCCTTGTGGCCTCATACCAGAACAAACCACATGAAATTCTTTCAAATGCTTGTGAGGATCTTCATTCTCTAAGCCACGAAATGTGGGTAATAAGTGAATCAGCCCCGATTTTAATTCAAAAGCAGTATCCAATGTTGGATAAGTTACGAACAGGGGCTGCTGGTTCAAAGGGGGTGCATTTAATTCTCTCAAAGTTTGTTCTGCCATTCTTTCCTCTTCTATTTTCGCTGTAAATTCAGTAAAATCAGTTTTCTCTTCTTCTTGCTGCTGTTGGGAAGAAGTTTTAGCAAGTTCTTTGCGTAACCTTGTTTCTTTTCTCAATTTCCGGGCTATTTTTTCAATCTTCGAATCGAACAAAATTTCTCCCGGAATTTCAGACCTGGTCATTAACAAATTAAATCAAATTAGACTAGTTCCCGGCAACGGCACCAAAATTTGATGGGTGTCGAAGCCACCAAAAATAAATACCTCAATTAGCCTACCAAATAAATTGTAAATAGGGTAAGAAAGGGTCGAATCCACAGAGACTAGCACTAAAATAATTCTAAATAACCAGATTTTTAATAATAAAAATATAAAAGGGGAAATTTTTATAAACTAAAAGCTAACAAATGCTGAATTTAAAGAAATAAATAAACAAGCAGTAAATTAATCAAAAGAAATTCAATAAATGGTAAATTCTAGTTAAAGATATTCGCAGCACATGTTTAATTCAACTGATTATTGACGAAAAAGTAAATCTAAAAATCAAATAATAGGCCAGTTATAACCGTCGGCTTCGCGCTCCCGACCTAATCTTTCCGTATTAATGAATTAATCAAGTAAGACTATAATTAATTTCTAACCAATAAATAACCCTAAACACGCGTAAGGATTTAATTTATTGACAGTATTAATGAAATATAAAGACCTGACCTAAGCCAACCAACCTCACGCGAGATCGATTTAGACCAAATCATGCATTTACTCAGTCTTACAGCCCTTGTGAGGAAGCTACAATGATTGCCACTTGTTGTTAACTCTACTAAACAATTACAGATTTAACAAATTTAACTAGCAATATATTATCTATTTAGATGAACAACGGTGCCTCATTGAACATAAAATAAATAATAATCGAGATATGGTTTCTCTAAATTTCAGTAAATAACATGAACATTATATGAAATTAAGAATAATAAATTATTGCAACAATCTCACAGTGAATAAAAACCTGGCTTTGAATTGATTTTTAATTGAAATAAGAGCATTTAGCCACACATAATTGAAATAAAATCAAAATTAAATTAAATTGAGAAATTAAACTCCCTGTTACAGCCTTGAGAAAAACACAAATGAAGAAGAAAAAGAGGAGATATCACTATTCACGTTTTTCCCTAGCTATATAGGAATAAAACTTAGATAAGTTAGGAAGGTGATTAAATCCTATCCAAACTTTGAAAATAAATTACAAATATAAAATGGAATATTATCCTACTAAAAATACTGCCTAATATCTCTTTAATTACAGCTTAATTATCCCTAAATATCTGATGAAGACCAGCTGGCGGCTAGGGCAAATTTCAAATAAAAAAACTAAATCTGCATCTGCTGTCACGCCTTGGCCTTCAGCCTTGGGCAAAGCAGCTTCTTACGTTTACCCCTTAGCCTTGGATAAGGCTAAGCCCAAAATAAGTTCTCTGCTTCTAAATTCCTTGGATTTCCATGGCTATTCCAGATTCACTCTATTTAGCTTCAATTTACTTACTTTCCACCACTTTAATCCTACAATGACCATAATCACAAAACAAGTGAAAATTACTAATTTAAGCCAAAATAAAATGCAATAAAGTGATGAAAAACATGTTAAAATATGCAACATTAAGCACTTAACACTTTATCATACTTAAAAATGTTAATAGGTTTGAGCGACCGATGAATTTATTGATATTATTAATTATGGACTACCAATAGATTGAAATTGGTTGCTCTTGCTTATAATTTTAACTTTAAGTTGCTTGTTCGCGGAATATAAATTCTTATAGATAGAACTAAAATAAATTAGGTTAAGAATTCATAAACATATAACCAAAGTTCCTTTCCTTTTAGTTGACTCCATATTATTTAGTCAAGTGGGAGTTTAAGTTTTGGGTAGTTGCAGTTTTTATGAAATAAAATACTCTCACTTCAGTTCAATGCTAGCTTATCTTTGATTCAGTTCCCTTACCTAACCAGAATATATATGGACTTAATTTAGTAAACACTATCAAATTATTCAAATCAACCTATCAATTTTAGGATCATATAATTTTATGACCTATAATTGATTGAAATTTAACCAACCGTATGGAAATTAAATGTTAAACTTATATTCCGTAAAATGCATATGAATTCAACATGTATGATTTACTGTCTATTATCAATTTCAATATCGTGCTAAATTTTATAGTCAATTTTTTTAGTACAGATTCAATTACATACTATTCGAATTCAAAATCTCAAAATTTTAAAACAAAAGCAATACCATCAAACTAAAACTTATAGATAAACTACCTTAAGCAATTATTTAGATGTTCATTGTGTATATATCTGACCCCATTTAAGTTTTTTACTCCACCATATCTGACTTGTTGAAGGGTTGAATATCTAGGTGAATGCATTTAAAATAGAGAATTAATTATATCCAGTTAAAAATTGTTGATATTAATCTTTTAGGAGGAAGCCTAACCACTAAAATAAGTACAAATTCAGTATCAGCTAATTTGTTTATTAGCAATTGTTTACTTGCACACAAAATCCATCAAGAATCCCAGTTGCAAGTAAGAAGGTTGGTTGGTAAAAATCACCCAATTGGTAAAATACTAACATACCAAATTCTTTTCTTTTAAAAAAAAATTATATGCTTTCGGCTCTATAATTGTCAGCACAGCACAGGAACTTAGCTGTTAGACGCAACTAGACAATGTACAATCTGTGAATTCTAATTATTCATTACCTAATCGAAGAAATAATTTATCACTGACCTTGTTTAGTTTATAATAAACCCTTCCTCTTGATCACGTGGACCAACTAAATACAAAATAGAATGTATCATGAGTGGATTGTTTAAAGGGCAACTAACAATCAAATTTGTTTTCCATAACATAGCTATAGGTAGATCATGCTTGTTTAAATTTGACTGAAATTTGTACTATTTGATTTTATTTTATAAGAGGCTATAAATATAAAAAAAATGTAAAATTTGTGCAATTAGTCTAAAGAGAAAACTCAATAATTGTAACTTTATTGTTGTTTAAAAATAACTCAAGTTCAATAACAACTATAAATACTTATCATTTAAATTTTCTGTGTCCAGCTTAATTTTTTTTATTTACTCACTTGGATGACATGGTTGAATGAAAAGAGAAAGGGATATATATATATATATATATATATATATAAGATATAGTTAGAAACTTGATTAAAATCAAGTTGTTTTAGTTTATTGGAGAACAACTCATGAGGTAAAATAAAACAAACAGACCAGCCTCTAACTAGTAACCAGTACAAATAGATCATATTATAGTAAATGAGCAGGTACTCAGTTGTAACTTACCAACTGCTGTTTCCTTTCTCTTCCAACATGGCTTATCCATATTATTCACCTCCACCACCCTCACTGCCACCTCCACCACCGTCGTATAGCCCTGTTACTCGATCGCCTCCACCTAAACACCACCATTTCCATTCACCACCTCCACCTACAACTCCGCCCCACCACCACCACCGCCACTACAAGCATCCCAAGTCACATCCACCACGCCATGGCCACCCTAAGCCGCCTCCGCCATCCACAACACCTCAATCACCACCACGTCATTATTGCCAACAGCCACCTTATCATAATGGAGCACCATCCCCTGAACATTTCATGCCTCCACTACAAACTCCTCCATATACACCGCCACCAGCTTCTCCCCCAAACCACACTCCTGGTCCAGCTTCACCACCAAAACCAACTTCAACTCCGCCGCCTAAATCCTCATCTCCACCACAGAGTCCTCCATATGCATCACCACCGCAGGTACTGCCACCAGCTTCTTCTCCCAGTAAACCAACGCCGCCTTCTCCACCAAACCACACTCCTGGTCCAGCTGCACCACCAAAACCAACTCCAACTTGGCCGCCTAAACCCTCTTTCCCACCAGAATCACCCGCATACGGACCACCGGCGTATCCTCCATACCATACAACCCCACCTAGAAGTTCAGGTCCAGTCCGGCCACCGCCCATCCCGCCTCATTACAGTGCACCGCCACCAGCTTTTGACACAGTGCCGCCTTCATCAAATGTTATTGCACCACCGCCAGGAAACAACCACACGACAATAATTGCAGTATGCGTATCTCTTGGGGGTGCATTTTTCCTTGCATTCCTTTTGGTGGGTCTTCTTTGTTTAGCTAAGAAGAAGAAGAAACCGGTTATGGTTCCTGCTGCACCTCCTATTTGTATTGAAGAACATGAAGTTATTCAAGAGACAATCACCACAGGACCTTGTGGCGACGAATTAGTGACAGCCTCAATTGAAGATGATGTCCAAATTCATGAAGTTGCAGCAGGTGGCGCTGTTGGCTCACTTATGGCGGCTCCTGGTGGCGGCTCTCCTTGTGAGTCGCATTCCCCAAGCCCTAGGGGTCCCCCTCATGGCTATGGCCATCACCATCAGTACTAAAATGGTATCATTTAGTTTTACAAGGAATGGAAGTCGATACCTTCGACAACTTTGATTGATCGCTGGCCACTAGAACTGATGCAATTTGTAAGTTTTTTTTTTAATGGTTTTATTTTCATGGAGTTATTTGGTTAATATTAATAAAGTATTACGTGTATATGCATTCATATACAATTATTCAGTCAACAAAATAATCAGCTTCACTCTCTGTATGCATCTGTCTATTTAAAATTGTTATTGCGAGTTTGATTGTAATCAGTTTATTTTCATTCAATCAAAAATACATGGTACAGGCCTTTTTGTTTTCCCGAGGGGGAAAGAGCTAGTTATATAACTCATCTTAAAACATCACAGGATTTACACTTTTTTATTATGAAATCATGGTGATTTTCAATTTCATGTTCTTTCCCTTTTTACCTCAAAATGAAATTATACTAGACTAGTAAACTGATAGATATTTCAAAACTTGTTTTTTTTTTTTTTTTAAACCATGGCCTATTGTCTTTCTCCTTGTTAATTCCAACCTAAAACAAAAAAATAAATAAATAAATAAATTGTAATGCAAAAATATCTTAATTTTAGAAAATTATTATCAAAAACAATTTCAATTGAAATTAACTATGAAAATCACCATAAATTTCTATTTTAACTCCAGTTCAACATCACTCATTGTAGGAGCTCACACATAGATAAAAACATGTATAATCAATTCTGTAACTTCATTGAACAACCATTTTTGACAAGTCCCTCAGTGGCCACGGTAATCAAATTTTTTACTAAAAAAAAAGGTAATCAATTCCAAAATTGATTAATCAGCATGATAATGATTAAAGTGGAGACGTAAAACAATTGTAATAGATTGATGGGTTTAAGCCCATCCATTGATTTTAAATGAAGAAATTGGCCCATCTATATGGATTTGCTTTCTTCTTCTTTTTTTACAAATGGGCTTAAAAATCTGGTTTATTCTTGCCGTCATGGATCATGCGCTAGGACATTGACTGTAATATCCCCATCCTTGTCGTCCATCTCTCGAAATGCAGGTTATTATTAGAGGAAATTACATTGAATATAACATTTTGAACTTTTTTTTTTCAAAAATATATCTTTTTTTAAAATTTTTCATAAATATCACTTTTTAAATTTTTATTTTAAAAAATACAACTTTTTCTAATATAAATCCTTTTTGTCCCCAACACTAAGGAAAGAATGTCACGACATGAAATAAATGAAAAATTTAAAAGCAGTTGAAAAGAAAGTAACCATGAGAAGGAAAAGACAAATATTTTAATAAAAAAGTAAGAGACATTATTAAGTTTGAAAAGACGAATTTGTATAAAAGCAGAAAGATATATGGTTCATTGCCATTGCAGCAAATTTCATTAGTTTCATGGAATTGAAGGTATGTATTTTATTCAAATGTTTTGCCATATTTGTTGTTTGGATACCAGGAAAATAGTTATATCAGGAGTAGCATTTCCTCATGAGAGATCTTTCAGTTATTTGATTTCATCAGTTGTTCTTCTTGTTGAATAAGAATTCTGCCTACTTCTAAGAATTGAACATTTAACTAATAACGTAACTCCCTAATTTCTTTGTGCAAGTAAAAAAACTACTGGTAGCATAAGGGATCCCGCCTCATCAAAATTCATTATTATTATAATAGTAAGACGGGATAGATACATACATACACATATAACATGAACTTTTTTCTTTTCGCGTAATAAATATAAATTCATATTGTTTTTGAAATATTAAAATTTACATACTCATTTGCATTGGTTTGTCATTGTATAATATCAAAATCAATTAAAAAAAATTAATTCATACTATTCTCAATTTTCACCAATCTCACTGTATATGCATATTGGACATGCATCTTCATTAAAACGGTTTAAATATCGCATTAATATAGTAAAATGTCATACGCTATAATTTTTTTAAATACACTATAAATTTATATTTATTATTTATAAAAATGACAAGTATAGATAATTAATAGGTTATTACTAAAATTTATGTGTTTAAATAAATTATTTAATAAAATTCAAATATTTCTATATTTATTAAACCAAATGGGAATTCAAATATTTCTGCATGTATTAAACCAAAAAGTAATTCAAACATATATTTTAGTAGTTCAACAGTTATATTCGAATATATTTTCCAATTTACTATCATTATCATCCATAGTTATGTTCCAATTTATTATCATTATCATCAATATTTTATTAAAATCGTCTCAAGAAAACATTATGGCAATAAAAATTGATTTTAATATACTAAGATCTCAAGTTCAAAGTTTCTACTCTCTCTTGAAATAATAATTTAATTAGTATTTTTTCAAATGTAATTCATAAAAATAAGATATTTTAAAAACTATTTACGAATTTAAAATTTGATATAGCTCAAATTTCAAACAAAATCTGATTTTTTTAGAAGCTGTTACATAGTTTTTTTTATTTTTTTTTTATATATTTTTTTAAATGCCAGACCGTCGGCTTTTAGCGGACGGTATGACAGCTGAATATTTTTTTTTTAAAAAAAAATTGTTATTTTAAAGCCAGTGCATTTTATCGTCAGGATTCATAAATAGTAATCATTTTATTTAGAAGCTTAATTTGTTGTTGGGTAATTGCATGCTTCCACTTCCTGCGAATGCATCCACTGGCTACCCAATGTGCTAATGACGCATTAAAACATAATATTATTTAACTAATGGAAAATTTCTTGTCCACAAGTTACAGCAGACCTATATATGGAGCACTGATAATATTCTACTAGATTTAATAAATACAACTTCGCCCTAAAAATTTAAATTTTTTTATGATAATAAATATTATTAACTCAATTTTATAAATAAATGCACGAATTTAATTTACCCTAAACATTAATATCTATTTGATCGAAATGCACTTATTCTAATTTTATTATAAATATAAAGTTTATAGTAAAAAATAATTTTTAACATGATTATGATTATGAGTTAATGGTGCAATTCAAATAGTTTGACTATTTTTTAATTAAATAATATTTAAATTTCACCTTATTTCACCCCAAAAGTAAAATTATTAAAAAAAAAAAATACTTTTTCAATATGATTATGAGTTAAGTGGTTCTATTCATAAATGAATAGCTAAGTAATAATTTCCTTAATAATCTGAGGTCAAGGGGCTCATCCGCGAAACAATAGAAAAAGGCAATAAAGTGAAACATGGGTAGTGGTTGTTCCACTTGTAACGATTGTTATGGGCAGCAATAGAAAAGGCATTAATCCCTGCAAAATATGGAGGGCCTAGTGCTTCCACTCTCATAAAATTAAACTGCAGTAAATTCGACCAAAAAACAAAGACTTATTATTAGTAACTCCATTTAACATATATCAAACAGAGTGCTTCTTCTTCCACATCCAATGATTCTCAATGCTTTCAACCAAAACTACTCTCTCACCCTGTTTCAAAAATAAAGTTACTAATATTTTAAAGAATACTCATCCCATCTTCTATTATTTTAACATTTTCAATTTAATTATCCAAAATATGCATTCTGATAAATACATACATCCATTTCTTGTTAAAAATTAATTTTTAGTCTATTATAATTGGACAATTAATCCACAAGCCAAGTTGATGGTGATTTATTTATTTTCATTGCGATTTTTTTAAAAAAAAAAAAACACTAAAATGCATTAAAGAAAAGAGAAGAAATTGTCCATAAGTACCAAAGAATAGACCAATGTCAAAAAGATTAAAATGAAAAAGAAAAAGAAAATGAAGGGCAACGTAGCCCAACTGCCGCGATTTGGCTACTATTCTACATTTCAATTACATTTGTAAGGGGTTGTTTAGTTGTAGAAAATATTTTTCATTTTTTTTTTCAGTTTTCATTTTCATTTTTTATTTTTCTATTTTTTTATTTTTCAAAATGAAAAATTGAAAATTGAAAATCATGTTTGGTTCTCTTTTTTTATCAGTATTTTTATTTTCCATCTCTTTTATATTTTTTTAATATTCTATATATTCTATCAATATAATTACAATAATTGTTGTTTATATTAATAATATTTTAGATAATCAATGCTTAAAATGCCAATAAGTATATGTGAAAATTTTAGACAAGGTACAAGTGAACTTAAATAATAACATTCAATTAATCAAATAAATTTTTAAATTTTTTACAAAAAAAAAGCTATAATTATAGTCTTCTTATGATAATCATAATAAAATAAAATAAGTCTCAAGATTAAAAGAAACCAAACTACTGTATGTGATAATCAAATAGACACAAAAAAAATAATAATTATAGTGAAAATAAAAAATTTATATATAATTAAATAAGAAATTAATGAGAAATATGGTAAAAAAAACTGACCTCGTAGTTAGTTGTTGTAGCAGAAGATGAAATATTATATTAGATTTATTTTTTATGAATTAGAAAATAAAGTAGTGTACTGAAATTTGAACACTTATATAATAAATGAAAAATGAGAAAACATGTTTTTTGTATTTTTTATACAATAGTTTAATTTTAAAAAATTCAGAAAATAGTTTTGTAATTTTCTAAATTGGAAAATATTACAACTAAACGGCATTTTCCATTTTTTAATTTTTTTAGAGTAATTTTCTGGAAAACTGGTTTTATTTTCCATAACTAAACAGTCCCTTAATATTTCAATTGCGAAAAAAATAATAATAATTTTAAAACAAATATTTTTCAGCTGTCAGGCCGTTGGCTAAAAAAAATATAAAGAAAAAAATGAAAAAACTGTCTTATAGCTTTTTAAAAAAAAAAATTTAATTTCAGCTGTGGTTTCAAACAAAATACCAAATCCATAAATAGTTTTCAAAACACTCCACTTTTATAAATTGTTTTTTAAAAAATACTAATTAAATCATTGTGCCCTCTATTTCTCTAATTTATCAAATATATATATATATATATACATATATATATATATATATATATATATATATTATTCTGATATCACTACTAATTTCCTTTGTAATATGTTTATCTCTCATTGCTTCAGTATCTAACATCTTAAGTATTTAACGTTGGAGAGAATTTTGTACCAAATATATAAGAGATTATAACTGAAATATATAATCATACATCTAATGATCCATTTTGAAACAGAATTATAACGTTTCATAATTGATTTGGAGCCACCTTATTATTGTCGATTAATCAATATCCCAAGAACATGCAATAAAAGAGAATGAAGAGACTCGATCTGAATGTCTATTTTCAAATCTATGCCAATATGCAATGGAAACTAATTGAAGTGAAAACTCCGTGACAGAAACACAAATTCCTATCTGTATATATTTGACTGGCTGGTAAAAATCGATAGAGTTAGTTTACTCGCTTTTATATATATATATATATTATTAAAGAAAATTGAACATGCATGATGTCACCGTTTAGACTCTTACCTGATCTGGAATCATATATCTCATTCAGAGAACATTACTCTGTCAAAATCTCAATTATTTGCCAAAACTCTATACCTGATCAAAACAACACAAGCAAATTGAGAAACTTGCCATGGAGATGGAGGTCACCACCAGCGACCCACCTAAACCCAACAACACCATTAAAACCGCCTTACTTATTATAAACTGCATTCTTCTAAGCATCGGCAACTGCGGCGGCCCTTTGATCATGCGCCTCTACTTCACTCACGGCGGTAAGCGAGTCTGGCTCTCAAGCTGGCTCCAAATTGGCGGCTGGCCGCTAATTTTCATCCCTCTCCTTTTAAGTTACCTCCACCGCCGTACTGCCGATCACAACGTTAAAATCTTCTATATGACACGGCGTCTCTTCCACGCCGCCACCTTCATCGGCGTAATCATCGGCGTAGATGATTATCTTTACGCTTATGGAGTTGCTCGTCTTCCAGTTTCGACTTCTGCTTTGATAATCGCTACCCAATTGGCTTTCACTGCTATTTTTGCATTTCTTTTGGTGAAGCAGAAATTTACTGCTTTTTCTATAAACGCAGTGGTATTATTGAGTGTTGGGGCAGGGGTATTGGCTTTGCATACAAGTAATGATCGGCCGGAGCATGAATCGAAAAGAGAGTATGTATTAGGGTTTGTAATGACAGTGGGGGCAGCTGTTTTGTGTGGATTTATATTGCCATTGATAGAGCTGACTTACAAGAAGGCACAGCAGGAAATAACTTACACACTTGTTCTGGAGATTCAGTTGATTATGTGTTTCTTCGCTACTGTCTTTTGCACCATTGGAATGCTCATCGACAATGACTTTAAGGTTCTTTTTTCTCTTTAACCCTAAAATTTGTTGTTTATTAATTTCTACACCCTGGCTTAGGTTTAAATTTGGACTAATTAATGAGGACTACACTTGCATTAGATTAATTTTTTTCCTAAATATATTTTAGGCTTTATAACTCGTTGCTAAAAAATAAATAAATAAATGATTTTAAAAAAAAATCACCCCTTATTATCTCGAATGAAAGAAAAATGGTAAAAAAAAATTACTTCGCATGTCACATGAAATTATGTCATGTCCTCATGTCACATAAGATTGACACGTGGATAAAAATATATAAAATTTGAATATTTTATTTCGTTTATCTATGTGGCAATCTTCTGTGTCATGGCATGACAGTCCCATAATGTCATGGTAAGCCTCTAGCAATCAGTTAAATATTTTTCTTGTAATTTTTAATTGATTTAAAATAAAATAATAGTTGTATGATTTTTGTGCTAATCAATTATTATTCATCAGGGTTAAAGTTGAGTGAATGTATAACTATTAACTAACCCTCATTATTTGTAAAAAATAAAAATAAAATTCTCTACTCATAGCATGAGCCATAAAAGAAAATGAAAAGATATTTCGTTTCCTTTTTATTTCTTCTGTTTTTCGCCTTTATAAAGTTCATGAATGAAATATCACTATAGATATTAGTGTTATTAAGTCATACAAGTTGAACCTTTCAAATATAGTTTGTTAGCTACGATATCTCACAAATATATATCTGTATCTTATTCAAATTACAATTAGTTTAGATTGTAATTAGCATCTATAAATATAGACCTATAATCCCTATTAATTCATATAAATGAAATACATTAAAACTCTCCTTCTCAACATAGTATCAGAGCTTTCATCTTAAAAAAAAAAAACAATCATGAGCACCGTAGCCTCCTCCTCCTCTTTTGCAAATTCTTCTTCAACCCAACTCAATTTTTCTATGAAATTATCATTCAACAATTTTCTCTCTTGGAAAACTCAGCTTCTTCCATTACTTAACTCTCAAGACCTTATGAGCTTTATTGATGGCACAAATCCAGCTCCACCAAAAACAATTTTAAGCACTGATAATCCTCCTCAATCTATTCCAAATCCAGAATTCCAAATCTGGTTTCGTAAAGATCAAATGCTTCTCTCTTGGATTCTCTTTTCTCTCATAGAATTTATTTTCCCTTACATCAATGGAGTGACCTCTTCCTATGTAGCATGGACAACCCTTGAAAATACATTTGGAGCAATTTCTCAAAACAAGCAACTACAATTGCATATTGAATTACAGGAACTAAAGAAAAATAATCTCTCTGTTAAGGATTATCTTCTTAAAGCAAAGGCAATCTCTGATGAACTTTGTGCAGCTGGTCATCCAATGACTCCAGCAGAATTTAATGCCATCATCTTCAGGAACATTGGAGCAGAATTTCAAGGGATTATTAGTAATCTTACCTCTCGATCAACACCTGTTACTTTTGCTGAGCTTCATAGCCAACTGGTTGCTTATGAAATTCTTCTCAAAGCACAAACTTTTCATACAGACCACCCATTCTTCCTATCCCAACTCAAGTAACACCTCCCAATCCACTTCAGAATAAAACTTCTCGTCCACCATGGAGGAACAAGTCAAACCAGAAAGGAATCATCTGTCAAATATGTGGTCTCACAAATCATGTTGCTAATACTTGCCGAACGCGGTATCAACAATTCAATAACTTCTCTCAATACCGACCATCCATGCCTCATTTTCGAGGCAATTCTACTCTGCCATCTGTCTCCCAAAATATGTATACTCCTCAAGCTCATGTGGGTTTTCAGTCCAAACCTTCTTCCTCTTCTTACATGGGACAATATGCTGGTAGCTCTGTTCAACCTTGGATCGCTGACACTAGTGCAACAGCTCATATTACACCGGATATGAATGCTTTACATCTTCCACAGCAGTATGGTGGTACCGATCAACTCATAATTGGTGATGGTAAAGGTTTGAAAATTAATCATTATGGCACTTCTTATTTAACTTCTCATTCTAATCAATTCCTTTTATCAAATACTCTTCATGTTCCCCAAATTTCGAAGCCTTTAATATTTGTTCAACGTTTTTGCATTGATAATAACTGTTTCTTTGAATTCTGGCCATCTTATTTTTCTATTAAATGTCAGAAAACCAAACAGGAGCTTATGAGAGGGTTGAATGATCGTGACTTGTATCAGTTTCCTTCCTCTTCAGTCCGTCCTTTGGCACTTATGGCAGACTCTTATGGCGATTGGCATGCAAGACTTGGGCATCCTCATAGAAAGACCGTTCTTCAAGTAGGAAAAGACAATAATATTTCTTTCTCTAGTAACAAGCAGACCTCTGTTCTTTATCGGTCTTGTTCATTAGGGAAGCTAGCTAAAATTCCACTAGCATCAGCAGAACACCATTCTTCTCATCCATTTGAAATATTATATTCCGATGTTTGGGGGCCATCTCCAATTCTTTCAAATGTTGGATATGATGTATTTCTTAATTTTAAAGCCTTTGTTCACAATCAATTCCAAACCACTATTCAAGCTGTTCATTCAGATTGGGGAGGGGAATATCAGCGTCTTAATAAATACTTTCAAACCCATGGAATTGTTCATCGTATTGCCTGTCCTTACACTCATGAACAAAATGGAATAGCCGAACGAAAAATACGTGATATTGTCGATACGAGTTTAACTCTTTTAGCTCATTGTTCTCTCAATTTTCGATTTTGGCCTTATTCATTTGATACTGTTGTCTCCTTAATTAATGGTATGCCTACTCCAACTCTTGATAATCACTCACCATTTTTTAGATTATTTGGTAAAAATCCCAACTATCATGATCTCAAAATCTTTGGTTGCTGTGTTTATCCCTTGCTTAGACCGTACCATAATCATAAGTTTCAATTCCGCACTAAAGCTTGTGTCTATCTTGGTCCTTCAACTTCTCATTATGGTCATAGATGTCTTGATCTGGATAAGGATCGAATTTACATAGCTAGGCATGTCAAATTTGATGAAAATACATTCCCTTGCTAGCATCTCTCTGCCATGCAGGTTCAAAATTCAAACTCAGTAGTTCACAAGGACTCTTCTGCATGGTTACAACTGATTACAAGTCCACATCATCAGTCCTCTTCAGGTACAAACTCTACCTCATCCTCTCTTCTAAATTTAAATTCTCCTTCCTCCTTTTCTGATGATATATCTGATTCTCCCAATCATTCAAATTTAAATTCTGGCTCATCTAATCCATCTTCCTCACTAGCCTCTCTCTTTCCACCAAACCAAAATTCAAATTTAAACTTAGTGGTTGATCTAACCTCATTTTCCTGTCCATAAAAACCCCCACCATCTACACCTCTTCGTACTCACAATATGACCCTTCGCCCATCTACTCTATCCAAACGTACAACCCTTCTCTCTCATCCACAATCAAACCAGTCACTACCTGATTCTGAGCCCAGCAACTTCACTCAAGCTAATAAATTCTCTGTGTGGAAAGACGCTATGAAGGATGAATACGCTGCTCTCATGGACAATCAGACCTGGACTCTTGTACCACGTCCTTCTAATAAACATATTGTTGGCAACAAATGGGTGTTTCGAATTAAGCGAACTCCAAATAATTCTATTGTTCGCTACAAAGCACGACTTGTAGCAAAGGGTTATAATCGACAATCTGGTATGGACTATGGAGAGACATTCAGTCCCGTTGTTAAATCTACTACAATTTGGACCATCCTAGCTCTTGCTGCAATGAAACGATGGAAGCTGCATCAGATAGACATTTCTAATGCATTTCTGCATGGTTTTCTTCAAGAAAATGTCTTCATGGAACAGCCTCAAGGTTTTCTAGACTCTACTCATCCTGATTATGTCTGTCATCTTTAACGCTCTCTCTATGGTCTTAAGTAAGCACCTCGGGCCTGGTTTCAAAGGTTAAGTTGCTTTCTTCGCCATCTTGGTTTTCAAACCTCTAAGGCTGATTCTTCTCTATTCATTTTTCGCAATGCTGGTCACACTATTCTTATACTTGTTTATGTGGATGACATTATTATCACGGGTTCTAGTGCTTTGTTAATTGACAATTTTCTCACTCAATTGAAGTCTGAATTTCCAGTAAAAGACATTGGTGACCTTCATTTCTTTCTTGGAATTGAGGTTCATAATACTAACTCGGGCATCTACATTTATCAGCAAAAATATATTTGTGATTTGTTGGCCAAAACAGGTTTACAAAATGCAAATGGTTGTCTTACACCGATGGCTACTTCACCTATTCTGACTAAAAATGATAGCCCTTTATTTGCTCAACCTGAACTCTATCGGCAGACCATTGGTTCTCTACAATATGCTACCATGACGCGTCCTGACATTGCTTTTGCTGTAAATAAATTGTGTTAATATATGCATCAACCAACTGAAAATCATTGGACTGCAGTCAAACGTCTTCTTCGGTATTTGAAGCACTCTCTTCTTCGTTCTCTTTTCTTTTCTACTACTAATTCTGTTGCTTTGCAATGTTTTTCAGATAGCAACTGGGGAGGCTGTCCTGATGATAGACGTTCAACAAGTGGGTATGCTATCTATATTGGTAACTCTATTGTTTCATGGAGTGTTAAGAAACAACCTACTATTGCTCGTTATTCTACTGAATATAAAGCTCTTGCCAATACCACAACTGAACTTCTCTGGCTTCAGTCTCTTTTGCATGAAATTGGTTTTGTTCCTTCTAAACCAGCTGTTCTATGGTGTGATAACATTGGAGCCATCTATCTCACCTCCAATCTAGTCTTTCATGCTCGCACAAAACACATAGAACTTGATTATCATTTTGTTCGTGAACAAGTTGCTTTGGGTAATATTCAGATTGCTTTTCTTTCCACAAAGATCAACTTGGTGATATCTTTACCAAGCCATTGGGAGTTCGCTTGTTTGATCAATCTCACCCACCATTAGCTTGCCGGAGGGTGTTAAGTCATGCAAGTTGAACCTTTCAAATATAGTTTGTTAGCTACAATATCTCACCAATATATCTCGGTATCTTATTCAAATTACAGTTAGTTTAGATTGTAGTTAGCATCTATAAATATAGAGCTGTAATCCCTATTAATTCATATAAATGAAATACATTAAAACTCTCCTTCTGAACAAGTGTTACACAAAAATAATTTAAATTTTATTATATCGTTATCTTACTTTTCAAATTAAGATATAAATAAATTACTTCATATTTTATAAATTTTTTACTAATAATGTTATTCATGATGTTCCTATTTTATGATTTTTTTTATTAGACCAATTTTATTTTAGAATCTTTCTATTGATTTCCTATTATAATTACATATTTAATCAAACTTTGTAATTATATTTTTCTACGTTATTTCCTATGTAACATAGTAATATTATTTCATAATCTTGCTATCTTGCGATTCTTATATATATATATATATGAAATCTTTCTATTTATATTATAGAAAATATGAAAATATTATGGTCAGGGTTTAAGGCAAGAGTGCAAGGGCAGGTAAGGCCATAAAGTTTGGGAAATTTTGTCAAATTGATGTTGAAGTGTGAAGCCATTTGAGGCAATTAATATTGACTTTGGGATCCATGACTAAAGGGATGACTGATAGTTTAAGGAAAGACCGATAGTTTTTTTTTTTTTTTAACAGGACTCATTGATTATTGGTTAAGCAGAAGTAGTCGAAATAATTTATTGTTTGCTTGCATTTAACTTAAATTAAAGTATATTACATATTTACAGGTAATTCCAAGAGAAGCAAGAGAATATGAGTTAGGGGAAACAAAGTATTATGTGATATTGGTGTTCAGTGCAATCCTCTGGCAGTGTTACTTCTTAGGGGCAATAGGAATAATATTTTGCGCATCCTCATTGTTCTCAGGTGTCATGATCTCAGTTCTTCTTCCAGTAACAGAAGTACTTGCCGTCATTTTCTTCAAAGAGAAATTTCAACCAGAGAAAGGTGTTTCTCTTCTTCTTTCTCTTTGGGGTTTTGCTTCTTACATTTATGGCGAGCACCAAGCACAGAATAAGATCAACAATCACATTCCACAAACTGAAATGTCTCATTCTTCTAATTCTAATCCAGTAGAAAATGTTTGAATTCATTCTATTTTATGAATCAAGTGTTGTGTAGTTCTTTATTTCTTCTATAAGTAGTTCTTTAGCATCAATGTCAGAAATGGATAAGCTGTTCATTTTGAAATCTCAGCGTTTTGTTGTGCGAGTGAAATATAAAATATGTATTCTGGATTTACCAAAGAAAGAAAGAGATTGAATTTGGAGTTGTATACGAAATTTACCAAAGAAAGAAGAAAGAATGGATAACATATTTTTGAAATCACTAAAATTATTCTTATTAGAATCCAACTTTTTACTGGTTACAAAAATATTTGTGATCTCGTCACATAAATACAATCGCAGAAAAATAAATCTTTCCTATAATAGATGAAGGGATTTTATTTTTTTATTTTTTACTTCAACTATAAATATTATTATTATTAGAGAAACTAAATTCTAAATTTTTTATATTTTCAATCGAGTAGTGGTCATAAAAATAATTTGTATTTGACGGATAAAACTTGTTACATCACCTGTTTTATAATGGACTTTGTTGTTAACTTGAAGATTCAAAGCATTATTAATGGTTTCTTCTTTTATACTATTAAATTTATTTTTCATAAAACTATAGTTTTACCTCCTAATTTCTGAATCATGCAAAAAAATTAGCATTATCACATAAAAAATAATAATATTGTGTTGTGTTGGGAAATTTTTAGGATCAAAAACATAAATTTCATTTCTCATCAAAAACTAATTATTTATGTCTAGTTATATGTTTACATTTAAAACATAAATTTAGGTCACTAACTAATTTCACTAATCAACTAAACCCATAACTCCATTAATTCACTAACTACACTAACACCATTAATACCACGAACTAAATAATAATAAACATAAAATATTATAAACATGTAAAATAAAAACTCACTAATTTAATCACTTCCTAAAAAATACTGATTTTGAATCAATTCCAACGTGCTCCCTTGATTTGAAATTATGTACATTTAATTATTTTGTTTGAGCACTTATCTGCAATGCACATTTCTTTTCAATTTATTTTTTGAAATACTTTTTTTCAATTTTTGATGCACTTCTCATCAAATTTTAATTATTGATGCACATTCTTATCAAATTTCAATTATTGATACAATTTCTCATTAATTTTTTTCCATTAATTTTTTTTAGAGCACTTGTCTCCAACTCTCAAAAAATGGATTTTTACTTTTGTGCCAAACTCGATTGATCATTTGCAAACCTACAAAATTTTTTAATATGATCAATTTTTTTTACAACTGAAACACTGTGGTTTACTTTTATATCAACAATCTTTTTTATCATGCTTGTTTTTCTTACATACATCACATGGTAGATTTTTTTTTTTTTTTTTTTGTGAAATACCGATGAAGACTTTGTTGGGAAAATAAGCTTTCTAATAAATGCGGAATAAATCAGGAGAAACTTACAATACAAGAAATTATAGTGAAAACTCCAAATCGGGAAAAAATCACTTGTTATCCGAAAACAACCAAGAAAATTTCACTAAGTGTTTGAATAATTTTTACATTCACTCACTCTACTATTTTCTCACACACCCAATAAATGGATACAAATCTAAGAGAATTTCTCACAAATTCTCTAAGTTTTAAAACTTACAAATAATCTTTCATTGGAATTTTCTTTGAATCCAATCTTATGTCTTTTGAAGAACAATTTCCTGCCTTATATAGGCAGGAGTTTCCGTGTGAACAGTCAAAAATATTATCTGGTCACAATTAAAATTGGCTGGCTAGTCTCCATTTTTTATTGCATCCCATTTTTGACTGCATACCATTTTTTACTACCTCCATTTTTGGCCTTTTTTTTTTTTTTTTTGATCTAATACAATAGACTTGTGTGTTGTTTTAGCTATGAAGGCTCCCTCTATTGGCTTCTCATTTTTATTACTATTCATTGCTTCACAGCTTGCAATGCTTTAATTAATTCTACAATTATTATTTTTGAGAGGTCTTTTGAATCTTCAAAGTAAAGAAATTTTCGACTCAAACCTTTCATGCAAACTCACAAAAAATTTTTCAACAACTCTATCATCTAGAAACTATTCACCAAACAATATGATTTTGTTAACAATTGCCATGAGTTTGTTAATATACTCTTTAATTTTTTCAAATTGTTTCATCGTTTGAATCAGAATTCTCTCTTAAGATTCAAAATATACATAAATTTTGCTTTGTCATTGTCTACATACTCATTTTTTAACAAATTTTATATCTCTTTTGGAGTCTCACATGCCATGATATTCATAAAAATTACTTTAAAAACTGAAAAGTATAAACAAGTTTTTGCTTTGAACCGCTTGACTTTTTCTTCATTGTAACTCTTAATTTGAGCTGAAGTTGAATGCACCGGCAATGGTGGAACTTCACTGTAATTCTCAACTATATCCCATAAATCAAATGACTGTAGAAATGTTCGCATTTTCACAGCCCATAATTGAAAATTTTCTCCTGTAAAGATGAGAGATGAAGTTAATAGACAAGTGTTTAAGGCCATTTTAACATTTATACTTACTTATTTTCTCTCAATTTTTTCTCACAAACTTGTGATCAAGACTGGCTCTGATATCACTGTTGAAAAATTTTTAGGATCAAGAACATAAATTTTATTTTCCCTTAAAAACTAATTATATGTGCCTATTTATATACTTACATTTAAACTATAAATTTATGCCACTAACTCACGAATTTCAGTAATCAATTAAACACATACATCGATTAATTCACTAACTATACAAACACTATTAATACCGCTAGTTAAACAATAATAAATAGAAAATATTATAAACACGTAAAATTAAAAATTACTAATTTAATCATTACATAAAAAGTACTGATTTTGAATCAATTATTCTTTGCAGTATATATGTAACTAGATTTCTTATACGACTTTGATTTTAATTAGCGACTCCCTAGCTATAACATTATAGAAAACTAAGACATAATTTGATGGGTAGAATCTAAGTCTAGTCTAAATAATATGAAGTTTTAGTCTAAGGTAATGAAGACGTATGCAGACCATAATATTATGTCAGAATCAAACTCAGTTTTGATTATTTCAAGGGAAAAGAAGAGACAATTTTCACTGTCAGAGAGAGACATCCAATACAGTTGCTTGCCACTGCTCAAAATGGCCTTCGATATATTAATCACATCTGATAATCCATTTGAAATAAAACGAAAATCTTATGTTTTTTTTTTTTAAGCAAAAATCTTATCATCTCAGAAAAAGAAAATAAGTAAGTGAATTATATATAATTATATATATATATCATTGTCAGCGACGATCTTTAATTAAGACTTCCCTAAGTAGCTAATATATATAATAACAGTAGCTAATTAGTTCAACCAAATTGTAATTCAAACGTTATCATCATTATTAGTAGTTCAGCAGTTATATTCCAATTTATCATCATTATCATCAATAGTTATATTCTAATACATATTCCAATTTAGCATCATTATTATCATCAATATTTTATTAAATCTGTTTCCAAGAAAACATTGCGGCCATAAAAGTTGGTTTCAATATACTAAGATCTAAAGTTGGAATCCCTACTCTCTCTTCACCTAATTTATCAATATATATATATATATATATGTTATTAAAATTATTCTGATAACACTAGAAATTTCCTTTATAATATATTTATCTCCCATTGCTTCAATCTCTAACATATTAAGTATTTAACGTTGGAAAGAATTTTGTACCAAATATATAAGAGATTATAACTAAAATATATAATTGTGGCTGAATTAATTTAAAAATGATTTAAGTAATTTTAAAAGATTGATATATAACTTTACAATTATGAAATCTAACTTTTCAAAATATATAAACGTTACACTTAAAAAGATAAATTGAATTAAAAGAGATAGGACTTACGTATACTTCGATTGTGACTAGGTAGAGCTGTTGATCATCTGCCTGCTTATGCCGGATTCAAGTGGACTTGCAATTTAAATGATGAAGCCCAAGTCCATAAAAACTTATAAAAAAAATATAGTATGCCTTGTCCAAGCCCGGCCCATAAAATAGATTCAAAATCCGAGCCTAGCTCGTATATTTCACAAACATTTTTTAATTTAATTAATATAATCTCAAAATGGTATCACAATTTTGAATCATAAATAAATAATATTGCAAATATTTACTATGTACTATTTTAAAATTTCCTTTAAACCACACCAAGAAATTAAATCTAAAATTTCTTTAACAAAAATAAATGAACAATATATTTTTTATCTTTACATCCAACTACACCGTTTTAACGAGAAACTTGTGATAGATAAGTGTTTTTATAACATATGCATATGTTATGGGCCGGACCAAGTCCGCTATATATATAAAGCCCAAACCTGACCCTAAAAAAAGCGGATTTTTAATGGGTTTAGACTGAGCCGGGCTTTTATGAAAAAGTTATCTGTCTAAGCCCATAAATCTTGCTGGCGGACTGGACGGGTACTTGAGTTTATGATCAGCTTTGTCAAATAAACGAACGACGAGTATCACATGAAACAGAAAGTATGGTTGAATATCTGCTCTGCCAAATTGACTTGCGGATATAGATATGTGTGTGTGTATTTTAAACGTGGGGAACGTGTTTTTGGATCTTATAACGTTTTTACATCAAGTTTTCACAATGGAATTTATTTTTAACATGATATGATTTTGTGGAGTCCTTCTAATTCTACAGTGCATGCAGCTGTCCATTATCTTCTAATTCTACTTGAGTTTTTAATTTTTAATTATAGTCACGTTAAAATTTTTTTATTTTCTTTGATAGATTTAAACATATATATTCTTTATTTATCCATCAATATTACATATCAAAAATTGATCATACGTTTAGGCAAATATATTAATCACTTTTGTTTTGCGTCAACAATGCACCAAATCTAGGGAAAGCTTTTTCGAATATTATTTTAATCTAGATAAACAGAAAATTATGTAAAATAATGACGATGAAGAGATGACGTGGTGCGTTTTTCAGACAGTTGCTATGTTTTTTTTTTTTTTTTTTATGATTGTTGCCATGTTTGATACTCTAACTGACTGAAAGTGGATAATTTTTCAGTGTAAGAGTAAGACATCCAATGTAATTGCGTATAATTGGTGCAAATGACGTCTATTGACAAATTAATCATACATCTAATGATCCATTTTGAAACATAATTATATACGTTTCTTAATTGATTTGGAGCCGCCTTATTATTGTCGATCAATCAATATCCCAAGAACATGCAATAAAGAGAATGAAAACTAATTGAAATCTATGCCAATATGCAATGGAAACTAATTGAAAGTGAAAACATTGTAAAAGAGATAACAAATTCCTCTGTATATATTTGACTTGACTGGCTGGTAAAAATCAATAGAGTTAGTTTACTCGCTTTTTATCGACAAATATATATATATATATATATATTATTAAAGAAAATTGAACATGCATGATGTCACCGTTTAGACTCTTACCTGATCTGGAATCAATTATATATCTCATTCAGAGAACATTACACTGTCAAAATCTCAATTATTTGCCAAAACTCTATACCTGATCAAAACAACATAAGCAAATTGAGACACTTGCCATGGAGATGGAGGTGGCCACCAGCGAACCCCCTAAACCCAACAACACCCTTAAAACCGCCTTACTTATTATAAACTGCATTCTTCTAAGCATCGGCAACTGCGGCGGCCCTTTGATCATGCGCCTCTACTTCACTCACGGCGGTAAGCGAGTCTGGCTCTCAAGCTGGCTCCAAACTGGCGGCTGGCCGCTAATTTTCATCCCTCTCCTTTTAAGTTACCTCCGCCGCCGCACTGCTGATCCCAATGTTAAACTCTTCTATATGACACAGCGTCTCTTCCTCGCCGCCACCTTCATCGGTGTAATCACCGGCTTAGATGATTATCTTTACGCTTATGGAGTTGCTCGTCTTCCAGTTTCTACTTCTTCTTTGATAATCGCTACCCAATTGGCTTTCACTGCTATTTTTGCATTTCTTTTGGTGAAGCAGAAATTTACTGCTTTTTCTATAAACGCAGTGGTATTATTGAGTGTTGGGGCAGGGGTATTGGCTTTGCATACAAGTAATGATCGGCCGGAGCATGAATCGAAAAGAGAGTATGTATTAGGGTTTGTAATGACAGTGGGGGCAGCTGTTTTGTATGGATTTATATTGCCATTGATAGAGCTGACTTACAAGAAGGCACAGCAGGAAATAACTTACACTGTTGTTATGGAGATTCAGTTGATTATGTGTTTCTTCGCTACTGTCTTCTGCACCATTGGAATGCTCGTCGACAATGACTTTAAGGTTCTTTTTTCTCTTTAACCCTAATATTTTTTGTTTCTTAATTTCTACACCCTGGCTTAAATTTAAATTTGGACTAATTAATGAGAACTACACTTGCATTAGATTAATTTTTTGAATTAATTTCCTAAATATAATTTTAGGCTTTATAACTAGTTGGTAATAAATGAATTATCTCAAATGAATGAAAAATGGTCAAAAAAATTACTTAAGCAGCATGCAATGCATGTCACATGAAATTATGTCATATCCTCGGGTCACAAAAGATTGACATGTCGATAAAAATACATAAAATTCGAATATTTTGTTTCATTTGAACCTATGTAGCAATTTCATGTGTCATGAAAGTATGGCACGACAGTCCCATAATATCACGGTAAGCCTCTATCAATCAGTTAAATACTTGTAATTTTTAACTGATTTAAAATAAAATAATAGTTGTATGATTTTTGTGCTATGATTCAATTATTATTCATCAGGGTTAAGGTTGAGTGAATGTATATCTATTAACTAACCATAATTTTTTGGGGAAAAAAAATCTCTATTCATAGCACAGGCCATAAAATAAAATCAAAAGTTATTTCGTTTCTTTTTTATTTCTTCTGTTTTTCGCCTTTATAAAGTTCAAGAATGAAATATCACTATAGATATTAGTGTAAAATAAAAATAATTTAAATTTTGTTACATTGTTATCTTACTTTTCAAATTAAGATATAAATAAATTACTTCATATTTTATAAATTTTTTTATTAATAATTAATGTTATTCATGATGTTCCATTTTAATGATTTTTTTTATTAGATCAATTTTATTTTATAATTTTTCTAGTGATTTCCTATTATAATTACATATTTAATCAAAAAACTTTGTAATTATCTTTTTCTACGTTATTTTCTATATAACATAGTAATATTATTTCTTAATCTTGATATCTTGCGATTCTTATATATATATATTTGAAATCTTTCTATTTAATTATATTATAGAAAATATGAAACTATTATGGTCAGGGTTTAGAGCAAGAGTACAAGGGCAGGTAAGGCCATAAAGTTTGGGAAAATTTGATGTTGAAATGCAAAGCCAAGGCCACGGGAGGCAATTAATATTGACTTTGGGATCCATGGATGTTTAAATGCAAGGCCTTAGGCCACAAATTAAAGAAAGAATGTTAGTTAGTTGACTGAGGGGAAGACTGATAGTTTAAGGATAGTTTTTTTCCTTCCTTATTTTTTTTTCTTAACAGGACTCATGGATTATTGGTTAAGCAGAAGGAAGCAGGTGAAAAAATTTATTGTTTGCTTAGTTTTAACTTAAAGTAAAATATATTACATATTTACAGGTAATTCCAAGAGAAGCAAGGGAATACGAGTTAGGGGAAGCAAAGTATTATGTGGTATTGGTGTTCAGTGCAATCATCTGGCAGTGTTTCTTCTTAGGGGCAATAGGAATAATATTTTGCGCATCCTCGTTGCTCTCAGGCGTCATGATCTCAGTTCTTCTTCCAGTAACAGAAGTACTTGCCGTCATTTTCTTCAAAGAGAAATTTCAACCAGAGAAAGGTGTTTCTCTTCTTCTGTCTCTTTGGGGTTTTGCTTCTTACATTTATGGCGAGCACCAAGCACGGAAAAAGATCAAGAATCACATTCCACAAACTGAAACGTCTCATTCTTCTAATTCTAATCCAGCACAAAATGTTTGAATTCATTCTATTTTATGAATCTAGTGTTGTGTAGTTCTTTATTTCTTCTATGAGAATATATACACCCATGATGGGTTATACATTATTATTATTATTACATTTAATTGTAATATAATTATAATAAATAAAATTTTATGATTAGCCTAGAGGGTAGTTAAATAACTATCTCTATTATCTATAAATAGAGTTGTGTACGAACACAACTTATGAAAAAAATCATAATAATGATTATTGGATGAGGAATAAGACAAGCTGATGAGATGATTGATGACAATAACCAAAGAAAAAAGTATTTGATCTTTGGAAAACCAAGTGAGATAGGCTGGGTTTGGTTCCATGAGATTTGTAGTGACATTATGAATCCCTTTATGTGGTGTAGGTTCTGTCCCATATAAAATACCATGAAGGTCATAAAAATTCAGCAATGGAGTGAATTGTAATGTCCAAGGCACATATTTCTGAGATGTGAGTTTGATAGAAAAGGTTTGGTTGACAGAAGAGGAAATGGTTGGTTGATGAGGAAGATTGAAATAAAGAAGGAATAGCAATAGGAAGAGATAAAGTCGAAGAGATAGAGCTAGGAATTGAAGGTACTGTAGTTGAAGATTATGGCGTGGTCGTGGTGGCCATTGTGTGCTCTGATACCAAGTCAGAAATATAAATATTGAGGTAAAAAGTGTTGCTTTCATAGAGTTTTAGAGTATATATACACGAGTAATATGTACACAACTGAATGATAATTGTCAACATTAACAAACAAAAAGATAATAACAAATTGTTAGTTATCTCTTATCCATAATATAGAAGAGAATTTTAAGTGGAATATGAACAATCTGCAAATGAGTACACATATTTATCATGATTCAATAGAAATAATTCTTCATGTGTTCAAATGATTATAGAATTTAGTGTTCTATAAATTTTTGGTATCAGAACATGATTTAGATAGACATGTGTTAATCTATGTTTATATGGCATGAAAAACGTTTTTGGTTTGGTTTTTGCCATTAATTTTTGATTTTCTTGTTTATGAATACATGTTGAACATGCCAACTTTGATCTTAATTTTCTTAATGAAAACTTCTTGTTATTTGAGTTTTTTATGAAATTTTTGGATAATAGACATCACAATCTTTAAAACAGTATATTATACGCATAATCTAAACCGATAATAAGTGAGTTATAGGATTTTAAAATTTGAAAAAAATCGTGCGAATATGAAATTTAATGGGTGTCTAGACGTTGAAAATAAAAGAAACGACGAGTCATTTTGATGATTTCCTATAGTGAACAAAATGTAGTTTTTTTTTTTTGTGAAATTACATGTTTTTTGGCCTAATTTTTTCAAAATATTACGTGTCAATTGGTTTTGTGTTTTTTGAAATTAAATGTTCTTTTATGAAAGGAAGTGTCGTTTGACTTTATTTTTTTTATGAGAGTATATATCCTTTTGTGAAAGAACATGTCGTTTATCCTTATTTTTTTTTTTATAAAAGTAGATATCGTTTTGTGAAACTAATGTCATTGGAACTTTTTTTGCGAAAGTACATATTTTTTTTTGTGAATATATGTGTCATTTTAAGAAAAAAATACATACCTTTTGGCCTTTAATTTAAAAAAATTGAAAAGTATGTATTAATCATGGATTAAATTGATGATTATCGGGTTGTAATTAAAGAGACATTAGTTAAATGACAAATATTATCAAATTTTAAATGTCATTTCCTGTTACTTTGCATGGAATATTCCATTGCAATTAATTCATTCCTATATATGTGGCCCAATAAATGTTAGGGCATGACATGGATGTGTATATTTCATCATATCTATTGATAACTACACATGATTTGGTCATTTCTATTTAACTTTTCATAAGTCTGAAGCTTTAAAGTGTTTCAAAAAATACATAAACTTAACCATAAAAACTGACCGTGGTCATGAGTATTTATCAAAATAATTTAAGAAATTATGTGATGAAAAAGGTATAGATAAATAATTAACCATTTTTAGAACACCACAACAAAATGGTGTTGCCAAAAGGGAGAAATATAACTTTATTGAAAATGGTAAGATATATGATAGGTGCAACAAATTTACTTGCCACCTTTTGGGATGATGCCTTATTAACAGCTGCTCATGTGTTGAAGTTAGTACCCTCCAAATCAGTTTCATCCACTGCTTATGAGTTATGGACTGGTAGAAAATCTAATTTCAATAATTTAAGACCTTAGGGTTATGCTGCATATGTTCATGATCCTTCACATCAACATGAAAAGTTAGACCGAAGAGGTAAAAAAAGTATACTTACAAGATACTCTAAATACTCAAAAGGATATATTTTTCATTGGTGAAAAAGATAGCGGGAGTGTAACTGAATTTGAATCTCGAAATACCATTTTCATGGAAAATGATTTTTCAAATAAGAATTTAAAATATCAAGAAAATACATCTCTTTATGAAGTAGTATATCATAATGCTTTGATAAATCGAGATAGCTTGATACAAACACCTAATGATATATCAAAGATATTTGATCTAAGTGAGAGAAATGAAAAAGATGGTGAGTTCGTTTTATAAACACCATAAATAAATAATGAATTTGTTTCACAATCACCTCAATTAAGACGAAATAGTTGTAGAAATATTGTAAGATGTCTTTTTGATATTGAAAAAGTTGCAAGTTTCTTGATTGCACCACAAGATGAAAAAGTGCATTGAACAGTTCATGAAATTTTTTCTTGTCCTGCTAAAGATAAGTCAAGTGGGAGTCTTAAAATTTCCGTGACTTTAAGATATTACATAATGAATTAAACTAAATGATAATTAAACATATGATATATCAATGATGATTGGTAACTTAGTGAACTTTTGAATTTATATCAAATGAATAATTATCATTTATTTAATTTTATTACAGCAGTAAGATAATGTAAAATGCATAACATTAATAGTGTACTTATATGTCTCGATATGGATTTTATTATTGAAAATATGACTTTATCATTTAAAAATATAGTGATTGAGTTAAATAACGAAGAAAAATTAGGTCATATTTAAAGTATCTACATTTTGATATACTTAGTGTACATTATAAAAGGTGTCTCGGACAAAAGATTGGCCTTCTCACATAGGCAATCACTTTTATGGTTTTTGTAATCATGGATATGAGATAGTTTTGAACTTATAAAGAGAGGTCAAGGTCAAAATGAAATCTCCTTAATAGTAAATCAAGATGAGATCACAAATAAAATAAGTGTAGTGATCGAAAATTTAATATTACCCACAATTTATTTTTGTTTTGTCTTTGTATAACAAGTGGAGTCTTGTTGATTAAGTTATTTAATAAATAGAGTTGAAAACTCAAGTTAAAACACTGAGTGTATTTTGAACTATCACTTGCACGATATTTTTTTTATACTCAAGAAGACAAATGCTACAAATGAAACGGAGAAGAATACCGTAGCATGTGTTTCATACCACATGTGCGAATTATTACTGATAAGGGTTATAAAGCTAATAATGTCAACTTTGATATTATGTGAGATCCTAAAGATTACAAGTAATGTTATTTGGTACCCTTAAAACTTTATGTCTGATTTTAAAACTTGAACTTAATGATTGCTATCTTAGAATACTGTCGAACAGTCATGGATGATTTGACTTAGAGGAACATTTCTAGAAAAGTAAATTAAATAAAAGTTGAGAAAGTCAAAAAAAAAAAGAAGATCATTGGTTTCGAATTATCACATAAAAATATATATATTCATTGGCCGGCCAATTATATTTTTCTAAGTGATATAATATAATTATGAACATATATAAATGATTAAACAAATAAGATCAAGAAGGAATAAGTGTGTGATAAATGATTTATAGTACTGCATATTAAAAATACTTTAAAAGCTTCCATTTTTTGAGAAGTTATAACTCCTAACAGCCTATAACTGAAGATCTCTCGAACTATATGCCCTGATCGTACAACATATATATGAAGTATGAATCATTTGCAGAATGAAACTCAACCTCATCATGTATGAGTGAGAGATGTAAGACTATATAAACCCATGATAGGTTATTATTATTATTATTATTATTATTTATTAATTGTAATATAATAATAATGATGAATATAATTTTATAATTGGTCTAAAAGGTAGTTAAATAACTACCTCCATTACCTATAAATAGAGTTGTGTAAGAACACAACTTATAGAAAAATCATAATAATAATTCTTTAAGAATTGACCGATAGAATAGAATTTTAAGTGGAACATGAAAATCATAATAATGATTCTTGGAGAATTGTAAGAACACATATATGTTGTGATTCAATGAAAATAGTTTTTCATGTGTTGAAGTGATTATTTTATTGATTAGTATTAATGAATTAAGAATCTTAAGAAATTAATTTTATAGAATTTAGTTTTCTATAGATTTCTAATAAGTAATTCTTTAGCATCAATGTCAGAAATGAATAATCTGTTCATTTTGAAATATAGCATTTTGTTGTGAGAGCAAGATATAAAATATGCATTCGGGATTTACAAAGAAAGAAAGAGATTTAATTTGGAGTTGTATACGAAATTTATCAACGAAAGAAGAACGAATGGATAACATATTTTTGAAGTCACTAAAATTATTCTTATTAGGATCTAACTTTTTACTAGTTACAAAAATATTTGTGATCTTGTCACATAGGTACGGTCGTAGAAAAAGATATGTCTTTCTTATAATAGATGAAGGGATTTTATTTTTTATTTTTTACTCCAACTATAAATATTATTAAGGAAACTGAATTTTAAATTTTTTATATTTTTAATTGAGTAATATTTTTAATTGAGTACTGATAATTAAAGTAATTCATAATTGATGTAGAAAACTCGTTAGATTACCTTTTTATAGGAATGTTGTTGTTAACCTGATATGATTGTAATGCTCTTGTCTATATGCATTCGTTGCACATGAGATTCCTATATTACAGCACGTACAAAAACATATGAAGAAAATCATATTGAAAAAAAAAAGAAAAAAGTTACCACCAAATTTCTCATCGTTAGATTGTTCAGTACACAACAATATTTTCCAATGAAAAATCCCACGTAAGTATTAGAGACTATAAAATGGATAGAATATAAAAAAAATATTGCGACTAGAAAGTCAAGGGAAAGAAGGCAAATGGTTTAATCAGAGAATGGAGATAAGAGCTTGTGGAGATGATGTGTGAGTTAATAAAGTTGAAGTTAGTTCAATTATGGCGGCTAGCTCACCTCGATCATGGCTGTGCTCATCATCATCAAATATTAAATGGCTATAGTTACTCTACGTCGTCATCTTCTTTTTTTATATAAGAAAATTAATGATTTTTTTTTTTCAAAGTAAGAGTTATGGAGTAATATGTATTGACCTCATGGAATGGTGTTTGAGATGAGAAAATTTAATTTCTGTTAGTCCATTTTGTAGGCTAGAAAATAAAAAAAAAGGAAAGAAGTCAACAATTAAGCAAAATAAAAAAAAAAAAAGGGAAATCTTTGAATCCCACGTCGGGATTTTAGCAAAGGGGAATGAGTTTTGTAACTATAAATATAGCCTCTTAGTTCTAGGTTTAATTGTCCCTTGATTGCTTAGTTTGTCAATTAGTTAAGCATATTTCTTCTCTCTTGTATTATTTCACATTTCAGTTTTAGTGAAATAATATTCTTAGTCCCGAGGACGTAAGCAATATTGGCCGAAACTCGTTAAATCTTTTGTTCCTTATTATTTCTATTTTAACTGCAGTTTTGCTCTAATTCGGTCCTTATTTTTACAACAAGTGGTATCAGAGTCTAGGTTCTGTCTTAGTATGCTCTGTGGTTGCAGCATAGACTGATCTTTCACATCAGAAAAGATATTTCTTTGGGTACTGTTCACGTATACGGTCACTGTTCATCTATATGGTTACTATTCATGTATACGATTACTATTCACGTAAAATAGTGAGAGCTGATTTTTGAGCAGAAAAGTTCGTGATAGAAGCAATGGCGGCAAAATATGAGATCGAGAAATTCAACGGGAGTAATTTCTCACTGTGAAAATTGAAGATGAAGGCTATCTTGAGAAAAGATAATTGCCTAGCGGCTATAAGTCAAAGGCCGGCTGATTTCACAGATGATAATAAGTGGAACGAGATAGATGGAAATGCTATGGCAAATCTTCATCTGGCATTAGCAGATGGGGTGTTGTCAAGCATAGAAGAGAAGAAGACGGCAAAGGAGGTCTGGGATCATCTCACTAAATTGTACGAGGCCAAATCACTCCACAACAAAATTTTCCTTAAAGGAAAACTCTATACTCTTCGTATGGAGGAATCCACTTCAGTGACGGAGCACATCAATACTTTGAATACTCTATTTTCTCAACTCACTTCTTTGGGTTATAAAAGAGAGACAGTAGAACGTGCTGAGATTCTACTTCAAAGTTTACCAGACTCGTATGATCAACTCATCATCAATTTAACAAATAATACGGATACTCTAGTCTTCGATGATGTTGCAGCTGCTGTTCTAAAGGAAGAAAATCGGCACAAAAATAAGGAAGATAGGCAGGCAAGTTCACAGCATGTGGAAGCCTTGACGGTGATGAGAGGAAGATCAACAGAACGTGGCTCAAGTGGGAGTCACAATCATGGTAGATCAAAATCAAGAAGTAAGAAGAATGTTAAATGCTACAATTGTGGCAAGAAGGGTCACTTGAAGAAGGATTGTTGGAGTTTAAAGAAAAGCTCTGATTCTCAAGGAAATGTGGCAAGCTGTTCCAATAGCGGAGATGCTCTATGTTGTGAAGCAGCAACGACTAATGAAAGCAGAAAAAGATTTGCTGAAATATGGGTTCTTGACTCAGGAGCTACATTTCACATGACTTCTTGAAGAGAATGGTTCCATAAATATGAACCTATCTCTGGAGGATCTGTGTACAGCTACAATGATCATGCTTTGAAGATTGTTGGCATTGGAACTATTAAGCTAAAGATGTATGATGGTACAATTTGTACTATTCAAGATGTACGGCATGTAGAGGGCCTAAAGAAAAATCTATTGTTTTTAGGACAATTGGATGACTTGGGGTGCAAGTTCAATGGTGAGAAAGGGATCTTGAAGATATCAAGAGGAGCACTTGTACTTATGAAGGGAGAAAAGATAGCTGCAAATTTATACATGATAATGGGAGAGACTTTGCAAGAAGGAGAGGCATTTTTTGCCACAACCAATCCAAGTGAAAAATGTGCAATGATTTGGCATAAGAAACTTGGACATATGTCTGAACAAGGAATGAAAATTCTTGCAGAAAGAAATCTACTTCCATGTCTCACAAAGGTCTCACTACCCTTTTGTGAGCATTGTATTGTAAGCAAGCAGCATCGATTGAAGTTCAACACATCAAATTTTAGAAGCAAGGTTATTCTGGAATTACTTCATTCTGATGTATGGCAAGCACCGGTGTCATCCTTAGGAATAGTGTCGTTTATCGATGATTACTACAGGAGGTGTTGGGTGTTCCCTATCAAGAAGAAAGCATATGTGTTTCCAGTTTTCAAAACTTACAAAGCGCGAGTGGAACTTGAATCTGGTCAAAAGATCAAGTGTTTGAGGACAGATAATGGAGGAGAATACACCAGTAAAGAATTTGATGAATTTTGTAAACAAGAAGGCATCAAAAGACAATTCATTACGACATACACTCCTCAACAAAATGGAGTGGCAGAGCGGATGAACAGAACTCTGTTGGAAAGAACAAGAGTAATGATGAGAACTGCAGGCTTAGATAAAAAATTCTGGGCGAAAGCAGTCAATACTGCCTGTTATGTGGTGAATCGAGCTCCATCAACTGCAATTGAGTGTAAGACACCAACGGAGATGTGGGCTGAAAAACCGGTGGATTATTCAAACCTTCATGTATTTGGAAGTCCTGCTTATATGATGTTCAATGCCCAAGAAACTACAAAACTGGATCCAAAATCCAGAAAATGTATATTCTTGGGGTATGCTGAAAGAGTAAAGGGGTATCGCCTGTGGGATCCCACTACCCACAAGGTTGTTGTCAGCAGAGAAGTTATTTTTGTAGAAGATAAAGATCCAGTGCAAGCAGAAAGTGAAGAAAGGTCCGAGACTACAAAAGTATGTGTAGAAAGAGAATCAGAAACCAGTAATTCTTCTGAAGCTGCACCAGAGTACGAGGAAGAAGAGCCAGTCGAAACTGAAGTTTCAAATAATAGGCGATCAACTCGCACAAGAAGGTCGGCCAATTGGCACTCAGATTATATTATGGAGGGTAATGTTGCATATTGTCTTCTAACTGAGGATGGGGAGCCATCAACTCTTCAAGAAGCAATGAACAGTTCAGATGTATCTCAGTGGATGGCAGCAATGCAAGAGGAAATTGAAGCTCTTCATAAGAATAAGACATGGGAACTGGTGTCACTACCGCAAGGGAGAAAACCCATAGGCAATAAATGGGTCTGTAAAATCAAGCGGAATGGTGATAATCAAGTTGAGAGATATCGTGCTAGATTGGTGGTAAAAGGATATGCTCAGAAAGAAGGGGTGGACTTTAATGAAATCTTCTCACCTGTGGTTCGTCTCACTACAATTCGAGTAGTCCTAGCAATATGTGCAAATTCTGACTCACATCTTGAGCAGTTAGATGTGAAAACTGCATTTCTTCATGGAGATCTTGAAGAAGAAATTTATATGCTACAACCAGAAGGTTTTGAAGAAAAAGGAAAGGAGAATTTGGTTTTCAGGTTGAACAAATCTCTGTACGGTCTAAAACAGGCGCCAAGGTGTTGGTACAAGAGATTTGATTCCTTCATTATGAGCCTTGGATACAGCAGGCTAAATGCAGACCCTTGTGCATATTTCAAGAGGTTTGGTGAAAATGATGTCATTATCTTGCTGTTGTATGTAGACGACATGTTGGTAGCAGGCCCCAACAAAGATCGCATCAAGGAGTTAAAGGCTCAGTTGGCTAGGAAATTTGATATGAAGGACTTGGGACTAGCAAACAAGATTCTAGGGATGCAAATTCACCGAGACAGAAATAATAGGAAGATTTGGATTTCTCAAAAGAATTATTTGAAGAAAATCTTGCGGCGTTTCAACATGCAAGATTGTAAGCCAATTTCTACCCCACTTCCTGTTAATTTCAAGTTATCCTCAAAAATGAGTCCTAGCAATGAAGAAGAGAGGATGGAGATGTCTCGAGTACCGTATGCATCAACAGTGGGGAGTTTAATGTTCGCTATGATTTGTACAAGACCAGACATTGCACATGCAGTGGGAGCAATTAGTCGATACATGGCGAATCCTGGTGGAGAGCATTGGAACGCAGTAAAAAGGGTCCTTAGATACATTAAAGGGACCGTAGATGTTGCATTGTGTTATGGAGGATCAGATTTAATTGTTAGAGGATATGTTGACTTAGATTATGCTGGAGATTTGGATAAAAGTAAATCCACTATGGGATATATGTTTACACTTGCTGGTGGAGCTGTAAGCTGGGTTTCAAAACTGCAATCAGTTGTGGCTACGTCAACAACAGAAGCAGAATATATGGCAGCTGCACAAGTTAGTAAAGAAGCTATATGGTTGAAATTGTTATTGGAGGAACTCGAGCATAAAAGAGAGAATGTTTCTCTATTTTGTGACAGTCAGAGTGCTTTACATCTTGCAAAGAATCCAGCATTTCATTTCAGGACAAAACACATTCGGGTTCAATATCACTTCGTTCGTGAGAAAGTGGAAAAAGGTACCGTGGATATGCAGAAAATCCATACTACAGACAATATAGCAGATTTTATGACGAAAGCAGTTAATATCGACAAATTTGTTTGGTGTCGATCTTCCAGTGGCCTGACAGATACATAAGCAACAGGATTGGCAAGAGAGAAAGAATAGTGTGAAGATGTGATTAATATTCAATCAAATCTTCAAGTAGGAGATTGTTAGTCCATTTTGTAGGCTAGAAAAGAAGAAAAGAAAAAAAGGGAAAGAAGTCAACAATTACGGCAAAATAAAATAAAAAAAAGGGAAATCTTTGAATCCCACATCGGGATTTTAGCAAAGGGGAATGAGTTTTGTAACTATAAATATAGCCTCTTAGTTCTAGGTTTAATTATCCCTTGATTGCTTAGCTTGTCAATTAGTTAAGCATATTTTTTCTCTCTTGTATTATTTTACATTTCAGTTTTAGTGAAATAATATTTTTAGTCCCGAGAACGTAGGCAATATTGGCCGAACTTCGTTAAATCTTTTGTTCCTTATTATTTCTATTTTAGCTGCAGTTTTGCTCTAATTCGGTCCTTATTTTTACAACAATTTCAAGTGATATTTTTACAAAAAGGTTCAATTTATCGGATAGTATCCTATTCTATAATTAATATTTCTCAATCCAAAACCAATACCAATTTGACCCTCTTTCCTTTTTAACCTAAAATTGATACATCACAAATATATTGTCTTTGATTCATAAGCTATGATTGAATTTGAGCTGGGAAATTCACAACTTGAAAAAAAAAAAAAGTTTGTAGTACTGCTAAAATTCTACCGTTTTATCAAAGGAACTGTGGATGAAAACTACTCCCTCCGTTCCTAAATAGTAGTCTCTTTTGCTATTTTTACAAAAATTAAGAAATATTAATTAGAATTAAATTTAAAATAAAATTGAGTATTTCAATGTAAAAATTTAAATTTAATTGGTCAATTTGTATTGGAAAAGAAAACTAAATTGAAAAAAAAAGTAAATTGTATTGAAAATATAAAAGTAACAGATAAATAAAATTTGAATTTTTGTTAAAAAAAACAGATATTAAAGAACGGAGGGAGTATAAAGATATAGATTCCCGTCAATATAACACTTTGATTATCACCCATCCCGCTTCCCCATATGCTTATTTTGGCAATCAATTAAGAAAATCGATAACAATTAGTTCTAATCCAACTTTTTACGACTAGTATCTCTCTGTACGTGGCAAAGGTAATCAATTTTAGATATGGACCAGCATAATTAATTATTTACGGATTCGAAATAAGACCATTGCCATTGATGGATTTGAAATGAAGAAATTGTCCTATTTACGGATTCTATTTCATCTTCCTTACAAAAAAATTGGCTTAAAAGTCTGTTTTACCATGCATGCTATTCATGTGCTGCTGACCTGAGGCATGGACCAGCAAGTACTTAGAGTTAGGGAAATATTTTGTCCAAATTAAATCTCGTGTAAAAATAAAAAAATTTTATATGTATATAACAATATAATTGACTGCTTTCAATATATATATATATATATATGACTTAAAATCATATATAGTTTAAATAAGCGATTGAAAGCCTATCTACTCTTTAAATTAATGAGAGTTTGAATTATACCTTCTCCACATGTAATTATATATAAAGAAAACAATATAATTGATTTGATCTGCTGGATGAAAACATGGACCAAATAGGAAATTTTCGTTATATTTACATGGAAAATATAAATTTCCACTGAACATGTAAGAATTAATTATTAAAATAAGTTGTTAGCATTGGATATACATGCATAAATACTAAACTTCAGCCTCATTAAAGACTTTTGATCTTCATCAAAGCATAAAAGTATATTATAATAGTGGCTTCTTTTGGCTCCTGCGATACTTCTCTCCGATCCCTGTTTAATGCCGACTCAACAAAACTTATCTTATTGGCTATTAATTTTATTTTAATTATTTTCGTAACATTTTAAAATAAATACAATGCGGCCACACCTTGCAAATCTTTTTTATTTTTTTTCTTTTAATCCAACTCTTAATGTCAATTAGTAATTGTTAACCTTTTGCGCAAAAGACGTACGAATAAATGGATATATATTTTTACTAATAAGATGATTACGATAGCAAACGAATTAGATATGATAATTTTGGATCAAATTATTATAAATAATTTAAAATTTTACACATTATAAATGAATTGAATTGGATCAAATTGATTATTAAATGAATTATAAATTAATTGAGCTTATGAAAAAAAAAATTATAAATTAATTGAATTTCTGTTGACTGATTAGATTGAATTCACGGACCAGATATTATTTTTCAGAAAAAGGAAAATATAACGCCATTCCTTTTTTAATATTTAACTGGAATCTGTGTGCTGCCGTATGGGCTTGAGGTGCAATTTATAATATATGCAATGTAAAGCTGGTGGTGTGTGTGTAAGTGTCTATTGTTAGAAAATTGTTGCATCACCTTTTTATAATGGACTTTATTGTTAACCTGATTGTCTATGTCCATTTGTTGCACATAAGATTCCTATAGTATCTTCTTTTTTTATTTATTTATTTATACATTATTGCTTAAAATTCAAATTTGTGGTATTATAATTATTAAGATGATTTAAACATCAAATATTGAAACATTATTAATTATATTGTTTCTTCTTTTATACTGTTAATTTTTTTTTTCCATAAAAACTATAGTTTTACCTCCTAATTTGAGAATCCTGCAAAAGAATTAGCATTATCACATCAAATTAATAATTTTATTATTTACTTAAAATAATATTGTTTTATTCTTTGCATTTCTTATAAGACTTTGATTTTAATTGTAGCGATTCGGTAGCTATAACATTATAGAAAACTAAGACATAATTTGATGGATAGAATCTAAGTCAAGTCTTAATAATATGAAGTTTTAATCTAAGGTAATGAAGACGTATGCAGTCAGAATCAAACTCAGTACTTTTGATTATGTCAAAGGAAAAAAAGAGACAATTATCACTATCAGAGAGAGACATCCAATACAGTTGCTTGCCACTGCTCAAACTGGCCATTGATATATTAATCACATCTCATAATCCATTTGAAATAAAACGAAAATCTTATCCTTTTTTCTAGCAAAAATCTATCATTTCAGAAAAAGAAAATAAGTGAATTATATATAATTATATATCATTGTCAGCGACGATCTTTAATTAAGACTTCCCTAAAAGTAACTAATATATATAATACCAGTAGCTAATTAGGCCCAAAAGAAAGACTCCCCACCATCTAAAGAGAAGTACACTCAATAATTGATTTTAAGCCACCTTATATTATACACGTATAATAATTAATACAATTATTAATATCCCAGTAAACATGCAATTTGTCAAAAAAGAGGGCTTGGACTGGTGGAAAAATTGAAACATTGGATGTCTCTTTCCGAGGTTGTCTTTTTTACTTTTTCGCCAATAATATTTACTCTTTTGTTAAGAAAGAACAAAAACAAAGGACACAAACTTTAATCGATTGCTGTATAGAAATTTTTATGTAAAAGCTATTCTCTCTTTCTATTTCCGATGATGATGATGTAATTAACTTTGGATTCTATCTTCTTCTTTTAACAGATAATTTTCTTATCTCTTTATTTCTATTTCGTTTTCAAATTTACGTAATTAATTCGATCCTGAAACTTATCTATATCCATTTACAAAAGGTAATATGTAATAGTAGTATTTTAGTCAGAATAAAATACACATCATATTCAAAAACATAACATATTCCATTATGAAAATAAAAGCTTTTATATTAATAGAATGAATTGAAATATCCAAAGTCACGTAACTACATACACTAGTGTACTCATTTGTTTCAGCATTATATATAGGAAGTCTTAAATAACAATTTTCTATCTATGAAATAAAAACTGATTCTCATATATGTCAATATCTATACAGGCGTTTCAGTAATATACATATATATATATATAATCTTACCCTAATACGGTAATACAAGAAAAAATTCATCAAACAGAGTAGGGAACTGAAAGTTTCCTCATTCAATACAAAAATGTTCTATATATATATATAAACTAACCAGTGGCTAATATTAAATTAAAAATGTGAAATCTGTTTTGAGTTTTATTATAAAGTGTGTGAAGGACTCAATTGAAACAACTCAAAACTTAGTATGTTAATTATACTATTTTACAATTATATTCTCTCTCCTTTTTTGTTCATACACTTCTCAGTTCTCACACAGTTTGTGCACAATTTCTACATCCTAGTACACACACACACGTAGTGGAGATTTAGAGCTGCTTTAAATACTACTTGCAGCCGGTTGGTACCAACTTTTATTATCATTATTATTACTATTTTAGAATTCTAGTAGAACAATTTGATAAGACTCTAGTTTTGGAATGGATTTCTTAATTATTTATTTTATTATATTTATATTTTTAGAAAATTTTAGAAATGGCAAAGTGATATTTTTTAATTAAATTATAAAAATACGGATAAAAAATATTAAAGATTTCCAATTAAATTAAAAGGATATTTAAAAAAAATAAAATTGCTAGATATACTTTTATTTTTTTTTCAATCGGTAGATATAAAGTTTACTATTTATCTTTCTCATCAGCTATATAAATGTGGACCGAGGCCTCTTTGATTCATTGTATCTTTCATTTAATTATTGGTAAGCTCAGGACTCTTAATACCTCCACACAGGCCATGGAGATCGCCAATGAAGTGCCTAAACCCAATAGCACCGCCGCTAAAACCGCCTTACTTTTCATAAACTGCATTATTCTAACCATCGGCAACTGCGGCGGCCCTTTGATCATGCGCCTCTACTTCACTCATGGCGGCAAGCGAGTCTGGCTCTCAAGCTGGCTCGAGACCGGCGGCTGGCCTGTAACTTTAATCCCCCTCCTTTTAAGTTACTTCCACCGGCGGTCCGCCAATCCCACTGCTAAACTCTTCTATATGACACCGCGTCTCTTCCTCGCCGCCGCCTCCATCGGCCTAATCACCGGTTTAGATGATTATCTTTACGCATATGGAGTTGCTCGTCTTCCAGTTTCTACTTCTTCTTTGATAATCGCTAGTCAATTGGCTTTCACTGCTATTTTTGCATTTCTAATGGTGAAACAGAAATTTACTGCTTTTTCTATAAACGCAGTTGTATTATTGAGTGTTGGGGCAGGTGTATTGGCTTTGCATACAAGTAGTGATCGGCCGGAGCATGAATCGAGTAGAGAGTATACATTAGGGTTTGTAATGACAGTGGGGGCAGCTGTTTTGTATGGATTTATATTGCCATTGATAGAGCTGACTTACAAGAAGGCAAAGCAGGAAATAACTTACACTCTTGTTATGGAGATTCAGTTGATTATGTGTTTGTTTGCGACTGCCTTTTGCACCATTGGAATGCTCATCAACAATGACTTCAAGGTTTTTTCTCTTGCTCTTTTAATCCTCCCTTTTTTGTGTGTTTTGATGGAATAGGGCAGAAAAGAAAATTTCTATTCTTTGCTGATTAAAATGCTGAGAGAATTCTAATTTTCAATAGAAATTTACATCTCTCAATTCCCTCTGAAAATAATTTCCCACCAAATAGATGTACAAGTTTAGAATATTATTATTATTGTAAGAGAAAAATTGAATTTCATTCAATATTTAAGTTAAACAACCAAACTCAACAAGAAAACTCTCATTAAAGTAAATTAGTGCAAAGTAAGAACCAGACAAAGGCTAGCAGTTTTGTGTCTCTCCTGCCGTCCTTGGTTTGTTTTTATTAGACTAATTAATGAGACTTACAATATCATTTTTTTCGACTATTCATAGACCGCACCGCATACGAAAAATAATTCTTTTTTGGCTGTTATAGAGGATATAAGCTGTTAATTTATAAGTAAAATATCGAAGACTGGATCTAATCAAGATTGCAAGGCCACATAGTGAGGCTATAAAGTTTGAAAAATATTCATGTTGAAGTGCAAGGCCAAGACCGAGTGAGGCTAGAGGCCATTAATTTTTTATTTTTTATTTTTATTTTTTTATGGAAAGAGGCCATTAATTTTGGGATCCATGGATAAGAAAGATTGTTGATTGGTCTACTAAAGTGGCTAACTGGTACGGAGCAACAATGAGAACCCATAATTGTAAATTATATCATATAATAAATTCCGAAAATGTTTTCTTATATTTAATATAAAGAATAATATTTACAGGCGATTCCAAGAGAAGCTAGAGAATACGAGCTAGGAGAAACGAAGTATTATGTCATAGTGGTGTTCAGCGCACTCATCTGGCAGGGCTTCTTTTTGGGAGCAATAGGAATAATATTTTGCGCATCCTCCTTGTTCTCGGCCGTCATGATCACAGTTCTTCTTCCAGTAACAGAAGTACTTGCCGTCATTTTCTTCAAAGAGAAATTTCAACCAGAGAAAGGGGTTTCTCTTCTTCTTTCTCTTTGGGGTTTTGCTTCTTACATTTATGGCGAGCACCAAGCCCATAAAAAGATAAAGAATCACATCCCACAAACTGAAATGCCTCGTTCTTCTAATCCAACACAAAATGCTTGAATTCATGCCATATGTATTTTATGAATCAACTGTAATTCTCTATATCGTCTATAATTAATTCTTTAGCATCGACGTCAGAAATGAATTGCTGTATTTAGAATTATTGAAAATAGTGAGACTTTAGAGCTCTATTGAAACATCTGTTAAGTCGTTACAATTTTCCTATTAGAATCTAGTTACAAATATTTTACTAGTAACAAAATTTGTGATCTTGTATGCACCATTTGTATACTTCCACTATATAAATATTCGAAAGGCATGTGTATCATTCTGGTATATGTGATACAAAAGAAATGAGAAATGCCCAGCTGCCTTTGTTGGTTATTTATGAAGTTTCTGATGGTGAGAATAACAATCACTCCACTTGAATGGGAGTAACATCAATATATTTGTTGTGTCCATATCTTCTCCGAGTTTTACGCTGCATATGTCCAAAAACAAATATATTTCTGCAAATTAATGTTCTTATTGGATTCTAAACTACATCACAAGTATGACTAAGTGGATGACGAGGAAATGTTATTGTGGCTGCGCTGGTGTCAGAGTCAGAAATTGATACCTTTTATTAGTAGACTTCCCAGTAAGGATGAATTTGTTGTGTGAATGAAGATTTCAGTGCTTATTTCCATGCAATTCCACCTCGAGTCGACATTCATCCCGTGAGTTTATGAAGGAACAACAGCACCAGCATGAGCAGAGAAAATTCAAGCATAAATGTTGGACCTGTCATGTGCTCAACAAGTCGCTGCCACCTGTAAGTTCAACCAGTAGATAGCTGCTGATAAAGCCTGTTATCCATTTCAGGATCTTCATTACAGTCAGAACAAAAGTTTAATGAAAGGATCCAACCATATGTAGTTAATGTTTAGGCAAATGTCATTTTCTTTTTTCTTTTTCTTTTTTTAAAGTATTGCATCATCTTACTTTAAACTAATCAAGAAAAAAAGAAGAAAAGGTGAATTAAAGAAAGAAAAAATCTCCACAAATATAACACCAATAATGGTCAAAGAGATTCGTACAACTATATGTCAAGTTCGCCATTTTGATTTTAGCTCCATCTTGGATCCCGAATGAAGCCAAATGAACTTTCCAATCACAATCATAAATGTTACGGTTGCAACAATTTAAGCAGTCGTTTCATTTATTTTTAATTATTCATCTCCATCTAAAGTACTTGCGCAATGCATATGTTAGAGAAAAGCTTAGTTAGATAAGCTTAAGCGTCTTATCTGTTACAAATGTTTTTTTTTTTTTGGGTAAAATATCTGTTACGAATGTTAAATAGGTTAGGTGAAGACTGGTATTAGAGTAACAACAAAGAATGTAATTCAGCATTTGAGTATTGAATGCAAATTGAAGTTCTATTTTCTCTCCGGATCTCTCTCTGTTTCTCTTCTTTATTTCTGTTTCTCCCTATCCTGCAATCTCTTCTCTTTCTAATTCTTCCCCTTTTCTCTTCTATTTCTTATATCCCAAACACCCAATTTCCCAATGTCAAAAATAATCCATCCGTTGGTTTGGGTAGCTAGTAATTAATATTCCAACGAATGCACAAAACAAAACTTCAGTAATGCTCTGCACTTGTTAATTAAATGTTAATCAGGTGCACTAACCAATGCAATAAAATTCTGCAGATATTTTTTAAAATTGACACATGATGTGTCAAAATTATAAAATGAAAAACAATATAACATCCAAAATGTCCTATGTGGTAAAGTTGCAAAACTAAGAAGCCTCAAATAGCAAACATCTTGTCAAGAAAGATTACTAACCAATTTCCATCACTGGAGCCACCATTATCATTGTTTATCTCCTCCAAAGCAAATTCTTCTAGAATAGCACGTTGGCGTTCATTTAGTGCACTATAACCAGAATAAAACAATAATGAGCTTATCTGCATCTACTGCACACTTTGCAATATATCCAATCTTGAATTATCAATAGAAATAAGAATATAAAATGTTTTATGGTTTATGCAACACAATAAGAGCATATGGCAAAGCATAATAATGGATCTTCCAATTCCAATATGAGTACAATTCTTAGAAACATAATTAAGAAAAGCTCAAGTGGTGAAGCGCCCATATTGTTAGGAGTATTATGTATTCTGAGAGCAAAAAAGTTTTGCATGCACATTGACTCTTTTCCTTGAGCAAGAAATTACTATAAACCTATACCAGAATTCAGCAGGAAGCCGGAAGGCACTTGCTTATAGAAAAAAAAATGTGTTAAACTGTTGCAATTTCTTCTAGATTTTCATTAGGCCCTTATAATTTATGCTATAACAGTTTGGTAAAGTCTTATATGGTGCATGGCCCCTCTACCCACTAGGCACTAGCCTCAGTCAAGGGCGGAGGCAGGATAGAATGTTTAGAGGGGGAGGGGGCAAATCTTAAAAGTGGACCGGTCAAAAAAACTCAGGTAGGAAGGCCCCCCTCCGCTATGCATCCACCAGTGGCCTCAGTGTTGGTTTGGATACCTAGAATTCCAAAGCCTACCACCCATTTGTTTTTGTTGTCGTTCCATGTGCTAGGCCCATTTATAGGATTGATTCTATTCATTGTTGCGCTTGTTAAGTACATTGTGGCCACATACAGCAAATCGGTCACATATAAATTTTGTAATGACCTAACACATTGTGTAAGCTTCTAAGTCTTGGCTAGGTAATTTGCAGTCCCAAAGCCAGATTCACACTTTAAGGGTGCGTTTACTTATAGAAAACAGTTTTCTGTTTTCTGTATTCTATTTTTTTAGAAAATTTGAGTATTTATTTCCTATAAAAAATTTAGAAAACGTGTTTATTTATCAAAAAATGAAAAATTAGAATATTTATTTTCTATATATGTGTATGTATGTATATATACATATAGATATGCATATCAATAAATAGAAAATTAAAGTAATTATTTTCTATATATATATGTGTATGTATGTATATATACATATACATATACATATCAATAAATGGAAAATTAGAGTAATTATTCTGTGTGTGTGTATGCATATCAATAAATGAAAAATTAGAGTAATTATTCTGCGCGCGCGTGCGCCTGTGTGTGCGTGCGTGTGTGTGCGTGCGTGCATGTGCGTGTGTACATACATATGTCTATGTGCGTGTGTGCGTGCGTGTGTATATATATATATATATAAGTACATATATGTATATGTATGTATGTATATACATACATACACGTCTATGCGTACATATACATACACATATATATGTGTGTGTGTATGAATATATACACACACATGTATATATGTATTAAAATGATTTAAAAAATATTTTTTATTAGTTCTACAATCTCTTTTTTATTTTAGAAAACTGAAAAATTTATTTTCTATTTTCTATTTTAGAAAATTGACTAAAATAAACATGATCTCTATTTTCTGTTTTATGTGAAAAAATTTTCTGAAAAACTTGACCAGTTTTCTGTAAGTGAACAAGTTCTAAAGAACTTGAAAATGAATCTGGCACGAATTGACAACTACCATTTTCATATGAAAGTAAAGTTATACCAAACTAACATCCACCACCCTCCCAGAGAAGAAAATAAAGGAAACAAGAGAATTACGTCGGGAAGTTAATACGAAACCGCACAAATTGGTCTCCGTGGTCTATGAAAAAACCATGCTTTGGTAGTCCTGCAAGAACTTTAAATTATAAGTATATTTATGAGAAAGATTACAAGAGTAGATTCAAAGAGCTATGGTGTTATTAAATTTACCCTTGCCTCTTAATACCAAAAGTTGTCCAGGCTGAACACCTTTTGGAATCTGCAAGGAGCATATAAATGACAAAGCATAAGAAGTTTGTGTTGATAACCAATGCTAAGCCAATTAACACATTCGAGTCATGTCAAGTTTCTGGCCCAAGGCCATATTCTGGCAATAGAAATGACCATTTTCAGGAATAAACCTAATGTTCATTTTTGTCTAACTAAACTTGCTCCTCAAAGAACAGAAAATTCAAGGCATAATGTTATATCTCTTGATCGCTAAAATGTTTCACGTCAGCAACAAGCCAAATAAGGCATCCCTTAAAAGCCTCTTAAAAACAATGATAAAATTTTAAGCATAACAAATACCTTAAATTATTTGGACTCAGAGACAAGAACTTATGATTTGTTTCTTTTGATAATCACCATAAAAAGAAATGTAAATATTTAATAATGATGGTATTTCTACCTTCACTTGAGTATTTCCAGTCAAAGTCGGTACATCAACCTTACCGCCAAGGATGGCCTGCAAGAGGAAAAAAAAATGATCCATTGACTAAAACAAATCTGTATGCAAAAATTTATACAAATGCATATATATAGCATGAAATTCGGAACTTGCTCCTACCACTAAGATGAAAACTTAGAAGACAACATTTTTATGATGTCAGTGCTGTCAAATGGTTACAAGGCCTGAAGAGAAAACAACTACCATAACAGAAACTCTAACCCAACTTACTTCAATCAAAATGCCAAATGCTCATCACTGATCATCAGCATATCTGACTTAGATTCTAAAGCTGCATGCCTCATAAACTTGACAAGTCGGAGGGAAAGTTGACTACTAAAGATGAAGTGAATAAATAGGATCAATGCATGAACATGCTCAATATAAACACTTGAAATTAGGCAACTAAGATATATACTCAACGGAAATAAGCTCAAGAATAAAATTAATTTTGCAAGAGAATTCAGTTCTCACTTGTGTAAAGCTAATATTAGCATCCACATATACATCTGCACCATCTCTAGTAAAGACAGGATCATCAGCAACCTGCATTACCACCAAAGGAAACGTGATTCCAAGATTGAGAAAGCAAAACTCTTCCCAAGAGTCAACGCTTATTATATAGGGACAGTTGCAGAGAAAGAAAGCATTCCCTAAAATAGATGAAGTGAAATTTTATTTCTAAGAAATAGTATGTACTAGTTATCATTGAAAAAAAAAAATAGCATATCCTGGGTAATTTTACAGAAAAGAACCTATTAAAGCGCAACACATAGTGGAGATATGGCATGAGAATGTAGGACCAATAGAGAGGAATAGATCCATTCAAGGAACACACGTAATAACTTTAGTAAAGAGCCTCCCGATATTGAGCGGCTCTCTGCATCAGTAAGATAGAGAATAATAATATTTTCTTCTTAGTGAAGATGGGTAAAGTACCAGCAATCAACTATTACAAACATCAAATTATAATCATCTTAAAAATAATATGAACAAAAATTTTAAAAAAAAAATTCTCCTTAGATAGTTCAGTCGATGATATTTTCTCATGAGGAATCCCACAAAAGTATTGCAGACTAGAAAATCAACAGGAAAAAACACAAGGGGCTCTGAAACAGCAGTATGCCTTTTTGAATAAATTTTAAATGCAAAAGGGAACAACTTTTGCTGCTATGGTTCCATCATATTAGAAAGAAGACAAAATTTTCAACATTAAAGTTCTCTATTGGACATGTTGGAAAAAGGTTCAATGCACCGAAATGCATGGCATGTCTGAAAAAGACGTGCCTTAATATTAATGAACAAGTTGCCAGGTTGACGCCCTCGTCCACGAGTATTACCTGCTCCTGGAACTTGGATTGTATCTCCAGAATCAACACCTAAAACATTTATCCAAAATTTAGAAAAACAAGAAGTAAGAGAAAGAGGGAAGACAGATGCAGATAAACTTCAATTAAAAGTGCATGACTAATAAAATAATGTCACCATACATACATAAGATGAAACAAAAAAGTTTGAAGCAAGAATGTCTCATATATTATTCTTCATCTGTAAAGCAACTTTGAAAGTCATATTAAACTTGAAGTAAGCTAAATAATTGTCCTTAGTCCTACCATTTTTCAATTTCTAGTGGAATTTCAGTTAGGCACCTTGCACATAAGCCCAACAAAGAAAACAAAGCCATCCTTATGAGAAAATAATTTCAAAAATAAAGATGAAATTAAGAAAGAATCTATGCAGATCATCAAATAGCACCTTTTCCTACAGGACACCCATCCAAAATGATTGTTATGATCTCATGAAGCTAGTAGCAAAGGTCCTCATTATAGACATTAAATACAAGGTTTGTTCAGCCAACATGATTATAGGTCATATAACTATGGTGAGACTAAGTCCATGGATATAATTAAGTTAACCTCATTATTTCTTCTTATTACTAGGTATAAAGATTTGAAATTAAGAATCCAGTTCAGCACATCCGAGTTTCATCGCAGAACCATGATAACCAACCTGCAGGTACTGTAACTTTAACTTCCCTAACACCTTCAGTTACTCCTGATCCTCCGCATGACATACAATGGTCCTGAGACAAATTAATAAACCATAACCAATAGTTCTATGGAAGATGAAAACAAAATGGATTTGTTTACTAGGATTCACATCTAACCTTAATAATTCGACCTGACCCTTTGCAGGTGCTGCATGTTGATGTGAATGGAGGAATTGTAACCTGGTTGAAATTTTGTGCATTATCATAATAATAAAGGAATGACAGAAAGAAACTAACCTGATAAACTGAATGCTTCCATGCTGATATACTCACTAATTGTCATCTGTGTAGATCTTTCAGAAACTTACTTTTCCAATGCCTCTGCAAGTTGGGCAAAGTCTGGTTGTTGCATCAGCTGGAAAGCCACGCCCATCTGCAAGATGGGGAATCACAATGAATGCAGAAAATCAATCATGTATAATAAGATGGGAATTAAATGGCTTTAAGAGGAAAGCTACTCTTTGAATATTCCTGTCCAGCTGTTTTACCAACTTATTTTATCAGTCTTCCAACAACAGCTCCTATGAATCTTTTTTTAAGAGAATAATTATGTAGTTCTAACCTTTCATGTCACTGTCATGCTCTGAGATAGAATCAAACTTTCAACCATCAAAACTCTATACAATCACCTTTTGAAGTTAGTTTTTAAATTATTAAATCTGATTTTTGTTCCATCATTATCATGGATTCAAGTTTCTCACAGAAATACAAAAAGTTCTGGAGCACTACAAAGAAAAAATCCTGTATGGGGACTCTGTTACTAAACAAGATACCCAATTAAACATGAAAAAACGGTACTGGAAAAACGTTGCAAAGAAACAAACAGGGATAACTTTGCAAAGAAATTATTTATATACTCAAATAATTTTTGCTGCAAGGATTTTCCAATTGGTGCTAATACAATTACTGACCACATGAATCACATGAAACATATGCATCAAAAGACAGGTGCTTCATGCATCCACTTGCAGCTTCTGTAAAAGAGAGGACTAGCTCCACCTATGTAATTCAACATATAATGCAAGTTTTAAGCTCAAAAATACTGGGAATTAGTTCAGAATAGACAATGAAAAATCAAAGGCAAAAAAGTTTCACCTGAATGTCAGATGCAAGCTGATTGGTTTCGTCTTCAAAAATCTGCAAAGAATGAAATGCCTTGCAGTTTCAGGATCTAACAACTCAGGGAAACATAGCGGATCAAGGTGAAGGAAGTAAACAAGATTACCTCAGAGAATATTTTCTGAAATGAATCAGAGAAATTAGTTCGATACGAATATTTAAAGCCCTCAGCATTACCAGCACCATATCTAAACCTTGCTGTGTCATCAGCACCATACCCAAACCAATCAGCATTTTCTCCACCATATTCTACTCTCTCAGAGCTTCTGGCATGCCTCTTCATTAGACATAAGAATATGAAGAGTAATTGTGTTAGATCATCATAGAAAATGCAGGCCCTGATTAAAAAGACTGTAAGATCTTTTAGAAGTCAGCCCTAACTATGGCTAGACACCAAAGGGGAACCATGTATGATCAGTAAAGCATCAAGTAATATCAAAATAGAGCACTATTAGAAACTATACAAGAAGAGAAAGAGAATTCTTACCCTGTCATACAGTGCCCTCTTCTCTGAATCTTTTAGAGTCTGAATTTTAAAAGAGAAAAATAAAGACATCATTATCATACAACTGAAACTGTTGCAAACTGAGATTTGTGTTTTTCACCATCCACAAGATTAAACTATAGCATTCCCATTCCAAGAGAGAAACTAAGAAACAGAATAAAAGTATGAACAAGTAAGAAGAAAATGATCTATCAACCAATATATAATACAAACCTCATAAGCTTCCCTTATCTCTTGAAACTTTCTCTTTGCAGATGGATTATTCTTATTTGTATCCGGATGGTACTTCTTTGCTAGCTGCAGTATGACAAAGCAGAGCAATGTGAAGAAACAAGAATATTTTGCCATTTCTTTACGAAGAATTCTTGATATAAATTTCCACAGCTTCAGAAAAGCATTACCTAGAAAAAAAAACTCATGTTTTATTAACTTTTGATATATATTCAAAATACAGAGCACTGAAAAGTAATGCACAGATTCTGCTGAGCAATCAAGCTTTCATATATACTTCTTGCTTGTGGATGCTGATTTATTTGTTAAACATACAAGTTGTACAAATCTTTCTGTTGCATGTCATCGATGTTCAATCTTACGGAATGGAGTCAAAATCCCAAATTTGAATCCCAAGACAAAAATGTATTTCCATACTTCAATCCACATAAATTGATCTCAAAAATTGTATGGATGCACTACAGCACGTACCAGACCTCTGATAAACTTACTTGCAAAGTGGAAAGTAAAAAAAAGAATCTGCTGACTCATATATGGATCAAACTAAGGCAAGGAAATAACTTCTAAATCTCATCACGTCTGCTAGCAGATACAATTACCAGTTTGGACTCACCAAACGGAAGGCCTTTTTGATCTCGTTTTGGCTTGCTTTTTCAGGAACACCAAGAATTTCATAGTAATTTAGTTCCTTAGCATTGTAAATTCCTGCAAAAATAGAGCAAGAATTTTTTTGCTTTAAGAAAAAATTATTATCAATCATCTAAATTTTATGATAGGCAAATTTTTCTATTCCAGTGTAAAAGGAGTTAAAGACCTGTAGCATGAATATATCTACACTTCATCAGCTGCATTTCAGACTTCACAAAACCACTACTCTTCACAGTATCAAAACACCAACTGTGCAGAACTTATCCAAGAAAAAAACAATTTAAAGCAAAACAATTACAATTGCGAACAAAAGAGATTACCAATCCAACACATTGTTAGTTAACGTATAAAACAAAGAACTTACATCGAGCACGGGAAAGGTCTCGGCGCAACCTACAGATAGTCTGTTGCCAATCTCCTCCATCGACAGCGGATTCTACAGCTACTGATGACAACAAATGCCGCCGGCACTGAGGAGAAGAAGTTTTCTAAGCAAATCATTACGAACAGTACCAAATTTGCTGAAGATTATTGCTTTCAAAGAGCTTTAAAAAGTTCATTTTTAAAGTGCGAGCACAAAAAAATTTTAAGTTCAATACTTACTAGCGCTGCTAGCCAACCGTATCTTCGCATTTGGACTTGAGAGAGTGATAATCGAAACCGAAAAACAAAAGAGATGGAAGAAATGAAAGAGAAAAGATGCCGTCGTGTTAGGCAAGAAAAGAATTTCGCCGATTTTTCACCAATTCCTGAACAGCGAAAAAATTTAAACTGTTTTGTTGTGCAAGGGTTTTACTCCGAAGGCTTTAAGTATTTAAACGGTGGCGTTTAAAGCCGTTTGTCCCACGCGCCAGAAGAAAATTTGGCATCCAAACAGCACCCTATTGCCGGAACTTAAAAAGGACAAAATGAACTAGAATCAGAACTAGCTGTTGCTTCTATGGCGATTCGCTCCCTCGTTTCCGGCTTTATACGGTAAAATCACTTCTATTTTCTTTTCTCGTTTCTGTTTCATCGAATGAATTGTTTCGGTTCTCTCAGTGATTGTGCTATTTGATCGCAGTGGTAAGCTTCAATTTGAAGTAAGAAATATCTCGATGTTCATGTCTTCTCGGGCTTCGCCATTAAATACTTCAGATGAAGTTTCTCCAAAGAGTTTGAATACCAATGGCAACCTTAAAAATAAAATTTTGAGACTGAAATTGGCTGGAGAAAGTGCAACCTCTGTGCTTCAAAATTGGGTGGATAGTGGCCGCAGTGTCACATTCTCCCAGCTCAGATACATCTCTGGACTACTCGTCAAGTTTAAGCGATATAAGCACGCACTCGAGGTTCCTTCTTTTATTTTTTTTTCAACTTTTATAACTTTTCCATGAATTTTTTTTCCCCAATTCTGTGTTGAAAACTATTCTGTTGCTAATATGCTATGCAATTCCAGAAAGTTTATTTGCTTCTTTTTTCCTCATTTTTTGTACGGAGTGCTTAGGGCTAGGATTCATTTTTCAATGAAATTGCTGCATCCTCTTCTTTTAAATTATGTGCCTTGGTGAATTGTGGAAGTTTGCTTTTATGGTTTTGCATTAGTGCCTCTTCTATGAATTTTTACTCCTTTGTTGCATGTGAAATATCTGAAGTTTTTTTTTATATATATATTGATGTCTTTTCAAATAATTTATTTTAGATTTTAACATGGATGGAAACTCGAAGCAAATTCCATTTTCCAGCGGCAGATCGTGCTATGAGATTAGAATTAATCATCAAAGTGAATGGTTTAAGAGAGGCTGAGGATTATTTCAAGCTTATTCCTGATTCTGCTACCCGGAAAGCGGCCTCTCTCCCTCTTCTGCGTGGTTATGTAAAAGAAAGAGACACTGTTAAAGCTGAGGCTCTCATGAGGAATCTGCATGATTTGGGGTTGCTTGTGACCCCTCATCCATTTAATGAGATAATGAAGCTTTATATGGCTACGACACAATATGAGGAAGTACCCCTTGTGATCCAACAAATGAAGCGCAATAAGATACCCTTAAATATTCTCTCCTATAACCTTTGGATGAGTTCATGTTGCGAGACATCTAAGGTAACTAAAGCAGAGATTGTTTATAAGGAAATGGTGAATGATAAAAATGTTGAAGTTGGATGGAGCACTCTGGCTACTTTGGGAAATATTTATATAAAGGCAGGCGTCGTTGATAAAGCTCTTTTGGCTCTTAAAAATGCTGAGAAAAAGCTCTCTACCAGTAATCACCTTGGTTATTTTTTCCTTATGACACTATATTCCTCATTGAGGAATAGAGAGGGAGTTCGGAGGCTTTGGGAATCAGGTAAAAGAGTTGGCAGAAGAATCACCTGTGCCAACTACATATGTGTATTGTCAAGCTTAGTTAAGGTAGGTGACCTTATAGAAGCTGAGAGAGTGTTTATGGATTGGGAGTCCATTTGTCGAAATTATGACATCAGAGTCTCCAATGTGCTTCTTGGTGCATATGTGCGAAAGGGGCTGATAAACAAAGCTGAGTCACTACATCTCCACACATTGGAGAGGGGTGGATGCCCAAATTATAAGACATGGGAGATTCTAATGGAGGGATGGGTGAAGAGTCAAAAGTTGGACAAAGCCATCATTGCCATGAAGCAAGCGTTTTCTATGTTGAAGCATTGTAATTGGAGACCATCACCCACCATTTTAATAGCCGTAGCAGAGCACCTGGAGAAGAACAGGAGCTTTGAAGATGCGAAGCAGTTTATTCGGTTTATCCATCATTTGGGTTTTGCAAGTTTGCCACTGTATAAAATACTCCTAAGAATGCACCTCCATTCTCAGAGAACAGATTTTGACATCCTTAAAATGATGGAGAAGGATAAAGTTGGGATAGATGATGAGACCTCTGCCCTTCTTCAAGCCTTCCATTCATACGTCTAATGAATCAGTGTATTGATCATTGCAGTGTATTCCACCAGACTGGTGGACAGAAATTAATACACCTATTAGAGTTCCTGTCTTTTGGATCAGTTTCTTAAGGAAGGAAAACTTGGTGGGCAAAAAAATAAATGAAGGAAAAACTTAATGGCCTACCTGCCACATGTAAACACCCCAATCCTGCAAATTGCCTCTTCATTGTTCAAAATGAAGTCTTTTAATGGGGATCTTTCAGATATTCTTTGCATCAACTAAAAAGGAAAAAAAAACGAAGAGCAATTAAAAAGGAAAAAAGAAACAAAGGGTTTCTTCATTGCTGTGTAGACGCTGGCACATCAACTGTTCTCAAGGCTGGATAATGACAGCGTGCAGTTCTAATATTGAAAGGTTCAAATGTCCTTTGTGAAAACCTTTTTGAATTGTTTTGAAAGTAATCACTAGAAATTAAAAATAACAAATAATGTTATTTCTGAGCAATTTGCATAAGTTTTAATGCATAATATAGCTGAGTATCTACCATAATAGAAATATGTGATGTCGTATGTGCAGGCACTGCAATGATAAAACCTTCACATTTGCACAGCACTTGAGCGGACAATGCGGAATCACTCATGCGCAGGAAGGGGGTTTCCCAAACAATGATAGAGAACTGCTGGTTTCCCAACAACTGAATTGCCTACGGACGATACCTCCCATCAAATCAAACCACAACACCAACCCCCCCCTTCCAACTGGAAAAATATAAGGTGTATCAGCAAAATTGATTTTGGTTGATTATAACCATCATCTCTTACATATAATGAAACTTATCAGTGTACTTCCTCCATATGCAATTAATAACAGTTTGTTACTGATTATTGGTTGTACTAAGGAGACTATTCTCTGTGAATGATAGGCTGACTCAAGCTGGTTTTGATGAAGAAGACTATTCTCCTGATTTTGATGAAGAACATCCCTAATCAAGCTCATGGTTACTTAGTCACTGTGATTACATACAACCCATGGTTTTCTTCTGAGCAACTAGATACTCAGCAGCAAAGGGAATACAAGAAAAGCCATGAAACCATCAGTGTCACAAAGACAGTATCATTGCCAACAATTATGTAGTATAATCATTGCAACTGCATATTCTTCAATAGGGTTGGAAGAATTTTGAAGATTCAAGAAGTGATTGGAAATCATAATGCCTTGATTCATAGTTTCACCTGTGGCACAAAACATAAGCTCATATTATTTGCTTTTTGATGGAGTCCATACTCCATCATGTACATAAGCATCCAGAGATGCCTAATAAGGCAACTGCAGCAGCTGCTGTTGATAAAAAGCTTCAAATTGATTTGGCAGTCAACGTTTCATGGTAGCTCTTGTTGTGTTCCAGCAATTTATCCATTGGAGGCATACATTCTTTAACGGCAGGAATTTCCAAGAATTTAGCAAACCAAACAGTAACGGAAAGCATGGTCTCTGCATCAACCAGCTTCACATCAGCTATTTCCTCAACAATTCCAGCCAGATTCCAATCCAACCAGTAGCAATGTCAGCAAAGTTTATTGCTTCACCTCCAAAGAACTCCTTCCTCTCAAGGCCATTCTCCAGATTCTTGAGATTCTCTCGAGCTTCTTATGCTGCCTTCTCTTTCACCTCTCCTTCCGCCACAAATTATCACATTATTGCTGGCACACACTGCAGGAGAAGAACACTGTAGGCATCAGTGGAGTTCAAAAACAGGCTGTAAGTTTGCAAGGCAACAAAACAGACATTTTCATCTGCAAAATTTGCGCAGAATCGTGCCTTGGCTCTGTCATAAGGATCTTGAGGGAGAAGTGGATTAGCCTTCCACACCTCATAGATGTACTCAATGATCAGCAAAGACTGCCAATGGTTTTCCATCATGTACAAGGACAGGAATTTTTTTGTAGACGGTTGTATTGGAGCAGCAAGTGACTCTTGTTTGGAAGATCCTCTTCAATATGTATCCCTTTCAATTTCAGAGCCCACTTCACTCTAAGGGCGAAAGGACTTGCCCAATACCCAAACAAACTTACAACTGCAGTGGAAGCCATTCTTGTTCTCTCACACAGGCAGATGTCTAATGTACTCTTTCATATATTATAGCGAGCAAGACAATTTTTATCTTGACCGAGTTCCTAAATGATGAAATGGCAGATAAGAAAAGTCATCTTTATTTGTTTCTTTATCAGATTTTATCACCAGCTCAATACATGAATAAAACAATGGAGTTTCACATCAATAGTTACGTGCCCACATGGATTTCTAAGCTTGACAGCAATTGAACAATAATAGATTTGTGTTCAATGACAGAGAGCAAAATCTTTACATCACCACACGAGTATAAACATTTCTGCTTCCATTTTGTTATGATCAAACTCACTGTTCCTGAACAGCGCCACTTTTTTTTTATCATTAAATCACTCTTATCAAGTCAAATACTCGAACTATGCTCGAGTAATCACAAGCTCATTGGTCAGGTGAACGACTTATTTAGGGTATAAATCGTAATAATGTCAAGAGTTATTATTGTTACCCACGAGTCCTTCAATTAAATCATTATCATTATGACCTCCAAATATTTACTTTTGTCCCCCAATCCTCTACTACTGGCATTGCAATTTTGTTTGTGGAAATTTCAAGTGCCATCTCTCACCTGGAGGCCATAAAACATGCAAGAATTGCAAACACATATCTGTAATATTAAGCCCAGATATTTCAAACCAATATCTGGTATGCTCTCAACCTGCTCTTGCATATGTCACAGAGGACAACAAAACAAGCAAAATTCAAAAGGTCATTCCAGTTTATCACACCATTCTATTATGGGGTTTTGGATTGCAGAACTCACCACATGTTACTCAATTGAGGTGCATTAGGATATCAAATGTGCATACATTTGATTCCGATCTTTACTGAATGCACCATGACAATGCACACAAGATAGACAAGCTCATTATTGGTTACATGACTGAGTTGAGCTAGAGTGTGGCCCCTTGGGCGCTTTAATCATAAACCAAAAGCCATACAAACGTTACAAACAAACCATTAGGATTGACAGAGACCTAGGGAGGCTTCCTCAATCCTTGCTAAAATCTAAATCACAGAAGCCTTAGATTTTATAATCACTTTACGGATGATAATGCTAGTTCAACATTTCTTGAGATCCTATCATGTATTGGTTCCTGCATGAAGGCATTATATTTTGTCACTCAATGTCATTTTTAAAAGAAAATACTGGACAATCATGTAACATCAGGGTATATTTTGTAAAAGAATTTACCTTTGTTGTTGGCATCTCAAATGTTGATTTAGTTATTGTCTCGTACAAGAAAATATATCTACCATCCAAGGAAAAATGTCATCACTCAACAAAATGGATGATATGTTCTTAATACTTCTACGCGAATACATAAAAAAGTTTCTTGAAAAGTTGTTGCGTGTAGTAGGGAGACCATCTCACCAAAGAAAAAGCTACTAAGGGTCTACAGTAATTAAAGCCACTTTACTAGGATTTTTCTCAATATCATCCTCAAAATATTTGACCATTTTTAAATTAATGCAAAAGATGACCTGAATAAAGGAACAGAGAGATAAGACTCACCTCCATGCTAGTTCACAAACAAGTTCTTCAGGAGCATCAGGAAGGACCTAAAAAATGACAGTAAACGAGCTTGAACTAGATGTATTGTGTAAAAATTAAAATAAAACAAACATATTTCTCAGGTTCACTTGCCTCATCTTCATATGGATTACAGTGATCCTTGAACCACAACCTCAAGAACTCCTAAAATTGTCACATTGTTTTAACATTGAGAAATTGATATAAATAATCAATAATCATAGAAGCAGGAAAATATTGGCTCATAAATGCATCAGCAAAAGTAGACAAACTAAAACACACTTTGTCAACATTTTCAGGTTCAAGACCATTCTGAAAGCGCTCTTCATAAGAATGCCCAATCCAGTATCTACTCGAGTCTGGTGTATGGATCTACCCTTGCAAAATGAGAATAAAACTCTAAATCACATTAATAGGTTGAGGTGCATGTTACATGACCAATTTTCTGAGCATAGAAATGTTAACAGAAACAAAAGTGTGAAAACAATGGCTTAGCAAAATGAAATTAGTTTTCACACCTCATCAATCAATAGAATGGAACCATCGGAGCCCTTTCCAAATTCATATTTTGTGTCCACTAATATCAAGCCATGCTCTAAAGCTACATGCTGCAAATGCAAAGGAATGACACAGCAAGTTATACACAACAAAGTAGTAAAGGCCATCAAGCAATCAACAATATATGCAATATGAACATATATTCCTCTTTGGATATAGGACTTATTGTTGATCTGAATTTGAATTCAGAACTACTTACTGTCAAGTTAAATGAAAACTAAATCTATAAATCAGACCTGCGAATTCGTGGGGAATTGTCAAGTTATACAATGTAATCTATGGCATCAACAAATTTTCTGAATGCATAACTACTAATTAGTCCACTAGCTTCACCTGGTTATGAGCCAATTTCTGTATAGGCATCTCATGTTTGATAAATTTGCTCAACTTATCAAATCATAATCATGCCTTAACAAGATTTAGAACTACTAATTAGTCAAGGCAGAGACTGCACTAAGATCAACTGGTGATGAACCCAATTTCTGTGTGTACATCTCATGTTTGATAAATTTGTTCATCTTGTCAAATCGTAATCATGCCTTAACAAGATTTCCAGTTGACACAGCTCAAGTTTCTTGGAAAAAAGCTATGCCACGGTTATATAGTTTATAAACACACCTTGAACCAGTTAATTTTCTTCAATGGATGGTTAATGGAGCTAATTGAAAGTTTTTGGCAGGTTATTATTTATTCAAAAAAAAAAAGGAAAAGAAAGAATAAATCTAATTGCTACAGACAATATGCTTCACCCAAGGCACTGCTCATGACAGGAAAAGCTTTGCAAAAGGAAAAAGTACCTGTCCATACTCAAATAAGCTCAATGCCTTCCTGCTGGCTTCCTCATAATCAGCTTCAGTCATTAACCCACGCTCAACTATCTGCAAGGCAAATGAAGCATATGAGAGAATCAAACCAACGTTCAAACGAGACCAAGAGAACAACAATATATGAAGTGGAAGCCAACAGCTAAAAGGAGTTCTGAGCATATTTTAAAATTCAAATCAAAATAAATTATCAAACCTCTCTTGGTGTAACAGGAACATCATGATCTGCAGCCTTAGTTGTGGGAGTCAGTATATTTGCAGGCAACTTTTGGCTTTTTACTAAGCCTATAATACAACAATAATGATATCCTTAACATTTCATGGTTAAGATTTTTGTTCGGGAAATAAAAGATTAGTGAAATGAGAAGCACACCATCAGGGAGTGCATTGCCACAGTAATTTCGGACACCCTTTTTGTAGACCGTCCACAGTGATGTATCAGTACTTCCAGTAACATACCCTCTAACTAAAAATTAACAGCACAAATAAGATTGATTGAAAAATGATAATTAGGAACTCATAGCCTCCAACAGATAGAATTATCAGACTCGTACATTGCAGTAAGTGGATGAAATAACATCGATTTATTTTCCATCAATCACAAATTAAACGAAGAATTCAAAAACATATGTAATTGGACATTTGTTGGACCAACGTTCTCTGATTTAATTGTAAAGACCAGGCATTTATGTGATTTACCAATATTCCTTCCCAAGTTAGAAGAAAGATGGAAAACTTTAAGCATGCATATTGTTTAGTACCCCCATTGCTCTCTTTTCACATGGATTTGTTATGCTCTTTCAAACAAGCAGTTCATACGGCATGTCAGAAGCCAACATTTACCAAGCTATTCTAAACAAGATAGAACCACCACATGGTCTGATGAGTGAAGTTACAAAGCCTTTTCAAAGGAAGTCAGCAATAAAAAGTAAACCCAAAAACCCTGTATGTAAAATGCTCACCAACAAATTCGACAGGAAAAACAGAACATTTCTTTGCAATTGTAACATTTTTATCTGGAGCTGACACAATGGCATTCTGAGTTATATGTTGAGTTCTATTGAACCACCACAGACTCGTCTCATTTAGAACCTGAGAAAAAGCTAGTTTTCTGATCATCAATTGCACGAAATTCACATTTAAAGAATCCATGAAGACTCTCAAAGAATAGGGAATCAATAGGGAACCACAAAAAGACCTGGCCTTTGAAGGGAATAGAAGCCAGAATCCTATCAAATGCACTCTGCCGATCAGTTGTGACAAAAACAAGATAGTCGCCTCCATCATATATGTCTCTTACCTACAAAATCAAGCTGCAAATCATTTTAAAGCCAAATAAACTATTTTATGTGTCAAGAAGGTTCCAAAGCCAGCGAACTGAAAGCCAAAGATACCTTGCCTCTAATCTTGGATTTAAGTCCGGGAACCGTCAAATGAAGATTTGTGTCCGAGAGACAATTAGATAAAGAGCCCTTAATGGCGTCATTGACCTCTTCTTTGCGGGTACTGTTAATAAGAGCATCAAGTGACAATTTTTGGTTCTGGGTTTGTTTTTGAGCTGCCATTACGAAAAGTCTCGGGTATCTCTTCGATTTTAATTTGGATTTCGGTTCAAAGGAAGAAATTGAAGGGAAAGTCGAATTGGGTATTGAGAGATTTGATTTATTGAGAACGGTTTTCGGAGGGTTTAAGGTTTTGGTGCAGTGAGACATCTTCGCTGTTTTCCCAAGTCCCAGTCAGCTTCCTAGTGTCGCTCTTCACATGGAATTTAAAGTGTCTGTGTAGATGTCGGGTATTCGGGTAGACCCGGATTTAGGTTGGCGAAGGGTAACAAATAGCGTACATCACAGAACTCTATATAAAACGTACACGTCGGTTACATAATAACAAAAAAAAGGCAATCACTTGGACTAAAAGTCTAGAACCCAAACACCTAGGACTCGGCTTTTTCTCCCTCTGTCCCTTGATCTCGCTATTCATTTATAAAGATTTAATTTTTATTTTTCCCTTTATTTTTTATTCCTGGCTATGGAGAAATAACCCATACTTTGAATCGGAGATATCTAGGGTTTCCAGCATTGATCCATATCCAGTTTATGTTAACGTTCGTCTTATTTGGTCTCTAAGAAACCACCAATTTGTGTTCTGTATATATTTTATCGAGTTGTGGAACTGAAGATTTTATCATATTCACCTCTGATTTGAAGGACAATTTGGCTGGGAGGTTTGTTCTTTCCCTAATTTTTCGTTTTTCCTTTGATTATTCTTGATTTCTTGGAGTTTTTTGGGGGTAATAATGAAAGAATTAGTGTTTGGATAGACGTTGCCTTCGATTCTTGTTGATTTAAATCCAATACATAGCAATCGAACTAATGTAATCACGTCGTTTTAAGATTTATCTGGGACCAGCGAAGCTAAAATAGTGCAATTTTTCTTTCTGGATCAGTTTTTTTTTTTTTAAAAAAAAAATCTAATGGAAAATCGAATATGATATAACTCTATGCTGATTTGAGGTAATAGAGTTTTGCTAATCTTTTGTTTTGATCTCTGATTACAGGAACAAAACCCTTTTTTCCTGGGTGGATGTGTTAACTGGATTATTATCTTCATTTTTTCGTTGTTCGATGTGATGAGGAAGAAGAGGAAAGGGAGTGAATTTGAAGCATGTGAGGATGTGCCAAATGAGCTAACACCTGACCATAACACGAAATCATCAATTCTTAGGTCCCATTATTCTCTAGAAGATTACAATAGGCTAAAGAAGAGGTGTAAAGAAGATGCGAGTGATGAACCTGTTAGTTCTTTCAAAAGTAGGCTCGCAGGCATTGCTACTGCCCCACCTTGTGGTGCCTCATCATCATTGGTGCCACCCGGAAGAGGCCTCAAGAGGAAGATAGGTTGTATAGATGCTGCTACACAGACAGGTAGAAAAAATAAGATTGGGGACTATTATGTTTCAGGTGCAACCATTGGGCGTGGCAAATTTGGGTCTGTTTGGTTGTGTAGGTCTATGGCAACTGGAGTTCAATTTGCTTGTAAAACTTTGCGCAAGGGGGAGGAGACAGTTCATAGGGAGGTGGAGATAATGCAGCATTTGTCTGGCCATCCTGGGGTTGTGACACTTCATGCAGTATATGAGGAGCCAGAATGTTTCCATCTTGTGATGGAGTTGTGTTCTGGAGGACGTCTGATAGATCAGATGGTTGAAGAGGGCCGTTACTCAGAACAACGCGCTGCTAATATATTTAAAGATGTAATGTCAGTGGTTAAGTATTGTCATGATATGGGAGTGGTGCATAGAGATATAAAACCAGAGAATGTACTTTTAATGAGCTCGGGGAAGTTGAAGCTTGCAGATTTTGGGTTGGCCATGAGAATTTCAAATGGTAAACCTTTTTCTCACATACTTTGAGTAATATTATGATTGCTTCCTATCACTCATTTTAATGTGTCTTCTCATTTTTGGTTACTTGCTCATATGATGCGTAAGTACAGAGTTGAAATGAAAAGAAAAATTCATATGCATGTCCAAGGAGTTGATAGTACAAATTGATAATGTATACACGTTGAGCAAAGCAAGAGAGCAGGATAATCTGGAGTCATGACTATATTTTGGTGCTATTTAAAGTCTGTCTGGCGCAAGTGCTGTCCTCAGGTCATAAGTAGGTGAATCATTGGAGATTGTTTTGTACGTCTTTCACTTTTTGCTTTTTAATGGAGTTTACACTTACAATGTGTTTATAAAGTTTGTGTTTACTGCCATTCAGTGTAGCTCCAGGAATGCGTTTTAGTCATATATACTGTAATAAGAATGAGGATATGTAGAAATTCTTTGCATAAATCCATCTAAACATAAATATATTCCCTCATTTCAACTAGAGGTCCTGGACTTAGCATGTGGGATTTATAGAATGTATTGCTTTATATGATTATCTTTACACTTCCCTGTCATATTCTAAAGTGTTGCTTCTTATTCATTATTTTTTCGTCTTCAAATGGGACTGATGTGTCTGAAAAGTTTATGACTCTAGAAACTTGCACTTGCAGTTTACTGCTTTCTCCTTGATAAGTATTATCATGTTTTTGTTCTGAGGGTTAAAATGGTGAAATGCAGGTCAGACATTGTCTGGTTTGGCTGGAAGTCCAGCATATGTTGCTCCTGAGGTTCTGTTGGGAAACTATTCTGAGAAAGTTGATATATGGAGTGCTGGTGTCCTTTTGCATGCTCTATTGGTTGGTGTTCTTCCATTTAAGGGGGACTCCTTAGAAGCTGTTTTTGAGGCAATCAAGAATGTAAAGCTTGATTTCCACATGGGGATATGGGAATCCGTATCTAAGCCTGCACGGGATTTGCTTTCAAGAATGCTGACAAGGGACGTTTCAGCAAGGATAACTGCAGATGAAGTGCTAAGTAAGTTCCCTATCTTGTAAATTTATGAAATCTTTAGGACCGTGCCTTTTTTCTTCCTTTTTACATGGGCTTTGGCCTGATCTGTTGTGGCACTAGATTCAGCTTCTTTTCAAATGTTCTTATCTAATGTGTAAGCAAATCTCAATGTCTTCCTAGCACCGTTTATTATGTGCATCATTTAATAATTTTCTTTTTGCTCTATAGTATGCTATATACCTCTGACTTGATTATTGTGGCATTTGAATTTCTCTCTGGACTTAATAATGAACTTATTATGTTCACTAGAATGATTGACTGAAACCGTCCCCTTAATTTGACCATTGTGTGTTGATTCAGGGCACCCTTGGATTTTGTTCTATACTGAGCGCACTCTCAAGACACTGTCCTTTAAGTCAAAATTGAAGAATCAAGTTGCATCTTCTTGCCAGGTTGCCAATGAACCTGCACCTGAAATACAGAGAAACAAAGTAGAAAGCGGCTCTGTTAGCGAGGATTCATACAATCATTCGTCATCTGATAGTTGGAGAAGCAAGTCAGAGGAGCAGGATGAATGCGGTTTGGTGGATGCACTCGCAGTGGCAATTTCTAATGTGAATATTTCAGGACCGAAGAGGAGCAGATTATGTGGGCCTACTGACCCAATAGAGCAGCAGCATTCATCTAACCTCACAGCTAACAACCTCTGTAGAGCATTTTGATTTTGCTGATGGAACTGACTTCTCTAACAACATTATCTCCACTGTTTTTTAAGCTGGGGATTTAAAATTAACATGCCCTGGTGCAATTTCAGTGGGCAAAGATGGCAATAGATCAGCAAAAACGTATCTGTTCAGTGATGTTATTTTCCCCTACATGAAATATGACAGCAATGCTCTCTCTTGTTGTCAGTCTAACCTAATAATGGTTCTAGCCTGATGTACAGCATTTGTAAATAGATTGTTAATGAGATTTGAATGTCTGTAGGATGTAAAATTCCGAGATTTTATTGACTTGTGGAGCTATGTGATAGAGCTGTTCGTGTATCCAATCGCTTTGTGGTTTAATAGCCTTGACCATTGAAGTTATGGACGGCGGTTTTCCTGATATTGATGCATGTACAATGGATTTTCCATTGGATCAGGATAGATTTTTCGTTATTACCACCGTCAATGGCGGATCCTGATACAGTAGCAATGGCTCAAAAGTTTCCTTGTCATATCGTACACGTAACCTGCCATGGACCTCTTGAACAGCAGAGGAGACCATAGTTGACTAAATAACGATCAATACAATTTTTGAGTGGGTTTCTATCAATATATTACAAAATCTTACTTCAATCTCGAGGTCAACTATTCTACATATAAAACCGTGAGCGCTCATCACTTCATCTTAAATCTAGTTAAATATGGATTTGGAGATAACTACCGAAGCGTTTACCAAGAAGAAGAGTTCATAAAGCAGAACCAAGATCGTTGTCGCTATTCTTCTTCTACTATCAATTTTCATCACTTGATGCACCAGAAAGTCCTCTTCTGGCCAAGAACACCGATGTTTTGATTGCAAAGCTTCGAGACTCGGTTACATTCCTCCCCCTTAAAGATCTGAGGTTCTCCAAAACTGCCGGAGAAGGCAACACTTGGTTTATGAGCTCCTTCAATGACACCCGGGAGCAAAATGAAGCTGCATATCTCTACTTTCCTTCAGAAATGTCCAAGGGAAGGCGTCTATGCATCAAGGGAAACAATCCAGCCGCTGGCACCGCAAATTCATCTGCATTGGCATGGCCAGAATCTCTTCCATACTCCGCCAAGCTCCTCGAGGGCTTGACCTTCGTGTCAGATACATACTATGATTATGTAAACTTGTGGCATGGATTGTCTGCTATGACCCCATTTGTAGGTTGGTCTATGAAGAATGAGTGCACAAGGCCAACAAGATGGTTACTGTTCCACTGGGGAGAGCTGAGGGCTAAAATGGGATCATGGTTAGAACACTTAATGGAAGCTAATTTTGGAGAAGTTAAAATTGAAGGTCTTGAAGAACAAGATGTGCCTTACTGCTTTGAGAAAGCGGTTGTGATGAGACATAATGATGCCGGAATGGGGAAGGTAAAGAAGATTCAGGTTTTTGATTTGTTGAGATGTAAAGCAAGGAGATTATGTAGGATTGACCCAGCAGGTAAAGGAAAAGAGGTCAATGAAAAAGGGGAACCACTTATAAGGCTAACATTGCTCATGCGAAGGGGTTCAAGATCATTCAAGAATGCAACAGCAGTCATAGACATATTTTCTAGAGAGTGCGCTAAGGTGGAGGGCTGCATATTGAAGGTGGCTCAGTCTCAGGATCTAAGTTTCTGTGATCAGGTTTGTGACTTCTAAGCTACTAGCTCATATACTTGTTCCTTTCGCCATAATAGTCAAATCCATATATTTTAGTATGAATTAGTGCATGCTTAACACTATTTTTTGAAGTTTTTTATTTCTAATTTCCATTCAGGTGAAAGTAATGACTTACACGGATATCGTTGCATCTCCACACGGTGCTCAATTGACAAACCTGCTCTTCATGGATAGAAACAGTAGCGTTATGGAGTTTTTCCCTAAAGGATGGTTAGAGCTTGCTGGTATAGGCCAATATGCACACCACTGGATGGCAGATCAATCTGGGATGATCCACCGAGGTACGTGGTGGGAACCATTGGACCAAAAAGAATGCCCGTCTCCTCAAAATCATTTAGAGTGCTTCAGTTTCTACAAGAATGGGAAACTGGGTCACAACGAAACCCATTTTGCAGAGTGGGCAAGAGTTGTTCTCAACCAAGTAAAAGCAAGGAAGCAGGAAGATGTCCTTAAATATACCCTAAACAATCCACAGCAATATTTAACAGGATGCACATGTTAGATTGTTTTGTTTACATTTCACAACTTCATATCACAGTTGTATTAGTAAACCGCTGAATGAAATATAACTTCGTTTATACATCAAAAGCCAGAAATCAGTCATCTCTTGCTACATATGAATAAGAGTTAGAATTTAAATCCAACATGGGTATAACTAATTCTGATTCAAGAAGCTAATGGGAAGATATCACAATGCGCTTTACAATATAGCTTCTGCTCCTCCCATGGAATGGCCATTGATCTTAACATGTTCTCGAGTGTCCCACAGGCTCATCTTCTGGATACTTTGGACCATAGGTAAACCAGGAAGAAACAAAATAGTGCAAAAAGAACCACATGGACAACATGGTTTCCGCCATTTTTAATGATGCTCTTGTTCAATTTCCTTATATTGTTCTTTACTCCAGCTTGAGCTTTTATCACGGTCATTTGCTGTTACATCACAAATTTAAGCTCTCATAAGGCAGTTATCAGGCATACAGCTTATTCTAAGTTGAAATAATGGCAAAGTGCTATCGGCTGATACTTTTCAATCAATTCTCATTAACAAAACCCAAGCATTTCTTGATATCACAGGAGAAAAACATTAGGCAATCACAATTCAATAACCAATTTTAGTAGCACATGAAAGTTCTCTTGGTCAGTGCCAAATATTTGTCATTGGCCAGCTTTCAACATCTAGGCATAACAATGCCCAGTTCCTTTTTTAACACTTCTATTTCCAATTTGTCTCCTACCACCAGATGAAGTGCAACTTCATTTATCATTTTCTTGTTCCATTTAATACTCTTTTCCATGAGGAATAGATAGCAAATTTAGCTCCATCACCATTTATAGTACATATCCAGAAAATGGATTGACAAGAACCAAACTGTATTTAGAATGCAAGTATTTATAACATAACAATACAATAATTCAACTCCAGCTTTACAAATTAAAGAAAGTTATACACATGGCAACGAGTTCTTCAGCATGCTTCTAGACAAGAATTAAATTGCTTCCAGACAATACAATCACACTCCCATGCCACTTTCCTACAAGCTAAGTGATGACAGCTATTCCCCTTTATTCATCTTTCATTGTCAGTAATCAAAATGACATTTTCTAAAAACTGATGCAAATAAAAAATAGTAACATTTAATAGGGAAAAAACAATTTGTAATTCTGGGGGATGGAATTAACTCTCAATTTCCTCTCTTCAATGAGAGGTATAGATGTCCATTCCACCAAGTCGCCAAGAATCCTTTAATCCCGCAAAACTATATCACAGAATGGGACAAGTTTATCCTCACCCTATGACATCTTAGGTAAACAAAAATGTGTTGCTTCATATACAGAAAGATAAGGTTTCAATGCAATAATTCAATCTACTACTCCAAAATTAAGATAAACAACAAACTAAAAACCAAATGGCAATAAATAAGGATGTCAGAGATATGTATGAAAGTCAGAAACCTACCAGCTGATCCAAGAAATCTTTCTGGAACTTTGCTTCTGACTCAATCTCCTGAGCCACCTGCAGCACAGGAAAAAGTAAGATCTAAAAGAACATTGCAAATGAAGAAAACTGTAAACATCGACAACACCAGTCAAGCCAATGCTATGTTTCAAAGTGAAAGCAAGGAAAAAGAACGCAAGTTTTAAAATATACGTATAATTAATGCACACCAACAAAGGTAACAAATTAATGGCCTTTAAGCAACATTAGACTCCTAAAAGTTACAAGGGTTTGAGAGATGACTTCCTCCATGTCAGCAGATTATACAACATAGCAAAGTGTTTGACATGCAAATAAATTTCCTAGGTCGTTTCAAGTTAACCAAGAAGAGCTTAAAAAGAAAAATCTCTTTACCTAAAAGCATTCTCTCAAATTCCAGTTTCATTCTCCACCAAATTCCTAAATTACACTGATCAAAATCCTAACGAAAAATTACTAAAAAAGATTAGGACATAAACAATTTGCAGCCAGCACTTAATCACATTCATATTTTTTTACTACCTAACATTGCCTGAAAATCAAACTGACATAGAGAGACCTCAGCTCAATCCAAGGTAAATTTATAGCCTCTTAAAATCAATCGTCGTTTAGCTCTATCTCCACTAGAATCCGATTGAGTAAAACTCAAAATTCATCCACTCCTAACGCCAAAAATACCTAAGTAATGGAAATCAAAGTAAATATTGCGACAAATTGCCTATTTCTGGTTGTTTGAAAAGCCTCATATATATATATATATATATATATATATATACATATATATATATATATATATATATATATATATATATATATATATAAGGAATTTAAAATAAAAATTCAAAAGCAGAGGAAAATCTTACGTTTCTCAATTGCCTGACTTGGCTACGAAGACCGGTAATCTCATCATCGACGTCAGCTTGCATCGGATCAATCCGCAATTGAATTTCATCGGAGTTCGCTACTGGTCTCGTGCTGAGTCCTTCCCTGCACATATACAAACCACACCATTACACTCACTAATTTAAATTGCCAATAATAAATCCAGGGAATCAAACGAAACCTGAACCCTAGACCGAAGATCAAATGTAAATCAAACCTTGATCTATAAGGAGCAGCACCACGGTAGAATGAACCGTCCCGGCTCGAATTGGCGGCCATCAAAGAAATTTTTGAGATCAATAGAAAAAAATAGGACAAAAATATCAAAGACTCAACTATCTATTTTCAAATTACGGAAGGCGGCGACGACATCGGTGATATATACCCCGTTGGTTCTTTTGAAGATCGGATGATGCTAGAAATTCTTGTTATAATTTAGATCGTGAAAGAGGGATTTGTTTTTTGCACCTGGCAAACAATGATTGGTTGTAAAACGTAATTTCATAATTTTCTGTTTTTTAAATCGATAACGCGCAAGTTTCCAGCGCGGGCTCAGTTTTTAGTTTGTTAGTTATTGGGCTTTGGGCTTAGCTCTTTCTGCCATTTCGGTTTTGCTTTATTTATTGAAAAAAAAAATAAACATTGATTTTCTTTATAATTTCAAGTCATTGATATTTTTAATAACAATTTTGGTTCTTTTTTCATGGTATATCGATACGATTTAGTCTAGTGGGTGCTAAATGCTAATTATAGAGTTGTTTAATTTTCTTTCACGACCACATGCATGTGCATAAGAACTTAAGTGGGACTTTTTTATAATTAATGTGTTTTGTAGAATTAATTGGGATTATAGGGTGGGTTGAAAATTATTTGGGAGAGGGGGGTGTTTGCACGCGGCACGAGGCGGAGCAGGGGGGCCTGGGGTGCGGAATCTGATGCTCTGATTCCGCAACATACTGTTGCGGAATCAGAGCCTGATTCCGCAACAAAGCATTGCGGAATCAGACACTGATTCCGCAATGCTTTGTTGCGGAATCAGTAAAGGGGATTCCCCCCTCCGCCTATAAACCTGATGCCCCATATTCCGTGTAAAATATTTGAGCAATGAATGCATAAGAGTTGTGAGCGAGAGGTGAAGAAAAAATACTCAGTTTTCATGTGAGTTTGCCCGAATTAAGCAAATATATGTTTTAATATCTGTGGAGTAATTAGCAATTTAGTGATACTATAATCAGTATTCGGTAAGTTATTCGTATTGTAAAATGTATTATTTGATATATATTATTGTTTGACCTCGATTTAAAAATATTTGAAGTAATTTGATAAATAATTTGCAGATATCTAGCGAAAAAAATTGTGATCTAAAGGAAAAAAGTACTCAAATCCAGATCAGCGAAAAAAGGTAAATTATAGCGTATTTATTCAATTTTGATGTTGTCAATAAAAGAGAATAGAGAATTGCAATATTATTTTGTTCCATAGAAATATTCGATAGTGTGAGATTAATAAAAAAAAAAGTGAAAAAATTGAATAAGAAAAATAATGTGAGGGAATAAATAAAAAATATAAAAAATATTTTGTAAGATAATATTTGTTGGTATTAATTTTTTGATATAGATGGTGTACACGTACTTAGTCCCGAGAGCCATGATGAGTGACATTGCGAAGGAAATTGTCAATAAAAAATGGACTGATCTGTACAAGAGTCGAATTGAAAATGGCATAACGATATCGGACCATATTATTGCAATAAATAAGAAATTGCAAGACATTATAATGAGAGGTTATCCCATGACGGAAGCGGAGAAGGTGGACGCGCTTTGTATGACAGTTCCAATAAAATATTTAAAGTCAATAATGAAAATTTGGAACTGTGAGTATGTGTCAACATATGATGAATTACTTATGATTTTTGTAAAAGATGTGTTAGAAATAAGTGGAGAAAGGTTTTTCCAAATAAGAGATACGATGCCAGTTAAGCAAAGAATTTATTGTAAGTGGTACAATTTCAATATGTGGCCTAGATATTATGTGCATTAGAGTAGAAGTGTTGTACTTTGTATCCTTATGTTATTAAATATTGTACGAATAGTATTTTATATAATAATAATAATAAATATTATTGTATGTGGTGTAGTTATGGTAGAATGAAAAAATGGATGAATAATTATTTAAATATAATTTGTACTTGTGATATAACTTTTGAATAAATATAAATATTATAACATGCAGACAAGTTCAAGATGGCATCATATACCGACTTTTACTTGCATACCGAAGGACAAATAAGTTATGGGATTGCCGGATTTCAATATGATATATCAGGGCCAAATGCCATTACCAGGAGACTTAGACTCAGGAATAAGCCAACCCTTCCTGAATTGATGCATAAAATTCATGTTAAGTTGAGTTTGGGGATTAACGACGTCATTTCAAGAATTTTATACAGAAGTCCAATGTATAACAGGGGCATGTTATTTTGGACGTCGGTTGATTTAGTGGACGATAGTGATGTGGATATGATTTACGAAAAATTAAGAGAAATTGAGTCTTATACTATAGTGGAGTTAATTATTATGGTGACTGAAGGGGGTGCCGGAGTTAATATGCCTATTTGGGGAATTGGTGAGCAGGAAAGAAATTATGTTGCGCGGACGGATAATATTGCGGCTGGGCACGAAGCAAATGATATTGGTCCAAGTAGGATAATGCAGACTGTAGGGGAGGAAGATAATGAAATTTCTCTGGCACAAAATATTTTTCAGACTGTTGTCGGTGACGCACCAAATGTTGAACGAATTCGACAACGACATTCGGTGTGCGGAGAAGATGTTGTCGGCCATAGCCAGCCTATGCAATCCATAAGTCGACACGACGGTAATTTGCTTGAAAGAGAGGGCAGTGTTACTTCAGGACAGGGAATTCTACGGCGTTCACTAAGCTACGTGCCCAATGCTGCAACGGGACGACGTGGAGAGTCGGACAGACATGTGCCTGATGCTTCTATGAATGAAGGCAGAAGATCAGTGAGTCAGATGCATAATACTTATCCAAGTCAGCCGAGGCGATCATTAAGCCGGAGAGTTGGTGATTTTTTTAGCAAGTCGCTGTTTGGCAACAGGTCAAGCAGCCGCCGGCCAGACAATAATGTTGGTCAAGCGATAGGTGCTAACGATTTTCAAAGTGCAGGATTTACAGAGCATCGACAATCTGGTGGGCGTTGTCCACATTCTGGTCCTAGCCAGCCAATACCATCTGTTAGTCGACAAGACACGAATTTATTGGAAAATTCAATTCCTGGCAACAGTCCAAATATATCAGCAAATGAGGGTCCTTCTTTCAATGATATTAGTGGAGATGTAGAAGCCGACCCGCAAAGGTATGTAGGAAGTGTGGATCTAAATGCTGATTATGTTTCATCTAACGACGAGGAGGTTGAAACTGCTAATATGGGTGTCGAAAGTGGCGACTCAGAATCTGGAGAAGCTCATGATTTTTCGGATACACAGTACGTCAGTCCGTTAGCATCCATCCATGACAGTGGCAATGTCAACGAGGCAGTCTTTAGTTTTCCTTCTGAACACTACAATACTATTGACTTTGATGCTGCACAAGTTAATATGTCCGAAGTTGATGATTTCAAGACATGGGATGGGACCTCTGAGTTATCCATTGGTTTGGTATTCAACAGTAAGGACGAGGTCAGAAATTGTGTGAAGAAATACTCTATAATGAGAAATGTGGACTTCAAAGTTGTGGAATCGAAACCAAAATACTGGGTGCTTAGGTGTGCTAATGCCGAAAGTGGGTGCACGTGGCGGTTAAGAGCTTCCAAAAAAGAGGCAAGTCCATTCTGGAAGATAACAAGGTTCAACGGCCCACATTCATGCTGCTCCGCTGGTAATATATCGAACGATCACCGACAATTGGGGTCACAAATTATTTGCAATTGCATCAGAGAAATGGTAAGTAAAAGTCCAACGTTGCCTATTGATGTCATTATTGCAGCTATTAAGGAGCGATTTCACTATGAAGTATCATACTACAAGGCTTGGTATGCCAAAATGACCGCTTTGGAGTCCATATTTGGAAATTATGTGCAATCTTTTGAGCGATTACCGGGGTATTTATGTGCATTACAAATTTACAATCCTGGTACTATTTATGAGTTCGTGCTGCAAGAAACTGATAGCCCTTATGTGAAGCAATTTCAAAGGGTTTTTTGGACATTCAAACCATCCATTGACGGTTTCGACCACTGTAAGCCGGTTATTTTGATTGATGGTACCTTCCTAACAGGAAAATTTCAGCTAACACTTCTGATTGCCAGCTCTATTGATGGTAATGATATGCTATTCCCACTAGCGTTTGCCGTCGTTGAGTCTGAAAATGTATCTAGTTGGTCGTGGTTCATGAGTTTGATCAAGAAGCATGTGACTAGAAGCCGCATAGGGATTACTGTTATATCCGATCGTCATGCTGGGATAATGTCTGTCTTTCGGGATGAACGGAGTGGATGGAAGGAACCACGAGCATTTCACAGGATATGTCTGCGCCACTTTGTCAGTAATTATAACACCCATCACAGAAATCCAACTATCAAGAAAATGCTTTATAATGCAGGTAAGATAAATGCATCACTAATTAATGTTTTAAATGATATTGTGTTGTATATATCGTTCTAATTATTTACACAACCGCATGTAGGAAACACATATCAAAGGCGCAAATTTTCAGATCAGATGGACAAGATTAAAGAACTCGACATTGAGTCATACAACTGGGCAATGCGTGTCCCGTTAGAGCGTTGGACCTTTTCAGAAGATGGTGGTCATCGGTATGGTCATGCGACAACAAATATCGCAGAGAGTATTAACAGCGCCCTAAAAGGGGTACGGATGATGCCCATAACTGCAATGGTCGAACATGTTTTCGGGCGGTTGGTCAAATTTTTTGAGCAAAGAAGGGGTCTGTACATGACAAAGATGGCACAAGGCATGTTGTTCACACCTAAGTGTGTGCAAACCATGAACAAGCAATCTGTCAAAGCTCGGGGCCATAGGGTCATTAATTACGACAGCCGGTACAAATTGTTCAGCATATTATCTTTTGGTGCCCCAGAAGGGAATGCAGAAATTAACACCTACATAGTAAGTCTTGATAAGCGCGAATGTGAATGTGGTAGGTTTCAGGGTCTGAAAATGCCTTGTTCGCACGCAATAGCAGCATGCATGAACAAACACCTTGATATGTTCTCGTTTGTTGATTCTTGCTATAGCATTACAGAGGCACTAAAATGTTATGAGGGAGAATTTCGCCCTCTTGCGCATAGAGCATACTGGCCTGAGTACAATGGTCCAAAATTCGTGTCTGATATGGACCTTAAACGGAAGAAGGGTCGGCCAAGAACAACACGAATTCGTAATGAAATGGATCGGAGAGAGCGCGGAAATGTAACACATTGTGGTATTTGTGGTACTGCTGGCCACAACAAAAGATCTTGTCCATCTCGTGCAGGATCATCCAATCAACAATTTAATTTAAATGATTGATTGGATGAGAGCCTAAGCATGTTAATATGTATCCTAATGATTAAACACGTAACAATATTTATTATATTATATTTCATTTCTTACATAACATCATTTCGAATAAAGACGTAATAATATTTATTAGATTACAACAATTTCGTACATAACAATATTACATATCTCTAAAATCACGAAACGAGTTGTAATTGAAGTCGTGCTGCTCCGAATGACCATGTGATTCATTAAAATCTGGATTTTGTAGAGGTGGAGCCGGGAATATTGAATTTTGCATGACATTGGGGTCAGCTAAAAGTTCTTCGAAGAAAACATCACCCTGTACATTCTCACCCATTCCTCCTTGTATATTGTACGGCTGTATTGTGCTTGTAAACCTTGAATTATCAGCTTCAGAGATGCTCACATTCAAATCCACGTTCAGTCTTGATGGACCTGCTTCATATTCATAGCACGTGGATGGACCAGCGCCGGTATCATAAAAAGTCGGCTGACTCAAATCAGGCATTCTGAATGAACTCTGACTACCCTGATCAAAATAAGGCCATGACATAGGAGCCATAACTTGGTTCACACCTGATGGAACGGGAATAGCCTCAACAGCAGTTCGTCTCTCGGCCATGCCTCTTTGGCTCCTTCTAGTTTGGCGAAAATCTTCATAAGGTACGGTCATCGGGGGGATGTTTACGGGCATCGGGACGGGTTGACGCGGATAGTCAACAGATATCCTATCATACGCCCCCACAACACCTAAAATGCCTTCGGATGCCATTCTAACCTCCCCACTTACATTTGAAGTTGCCATATCACTATGGTAGATCCGTTCAGCAACATCTGCCTGCAATTAGTAACATTACAAAATTCAGTATCAATGATTTGTCAAGTCAAAATTCAATATATAAGTCTTACCGATGCTCCAATCGATGCTGCAATGGGAGTAATCCACCGTCTTGTTCGCAATCGGTACCATTGCATGTACTGAGATCTTGCATGCAAAGGTGCCACAAGAGGAGAAGTACCAACTACCCGATTCAATCGATTAGTCTATTCATAAATAAAACTTGAAAAGGTAACTTCCCAATTTTTATCATCATTCCCTCTTAAATCGACTGAGTGCACTCTATCATCGGTCAATGGTGCACTCGGAATGGGTTGATCCATTCCGAATTGTCGGAGGCAACGATCGGGTTGATGCCACTCAATTATGTGAAAACATATCAAAGGCACAACTACGCGCCAAATACGATCACCGTTCGTACAAAAAGACGGCAGCAGGTGCATTACGCCTCTGTATGGCTGCCAATCCATCTACAAAAAAAAACACCGATGAAGTGCCATAGAAAATTAATATTATCCTACATGTGCACTGCAACAATTGCAACTATATCTTAGTTTGAACAATTTACCTCAAAGTCACGCTGAAGGTCTAAATCAACTCTGTGTGCTTGTACATCTTTACTGTGATTGGCGCTCAAATTGATTGGAGATCTCCATCTAATGCATAATATTTTATTTTGTTATTACCAGATGCTGTGAATACCTACAAAATTATGCGTCAACATTTTCAAATATCATAATATGAAAATTTTATTTTACCTATATCCATACGGCCTGCTCTGATCTAGCACAAAACCGTGTATAAAGGGGGGACGAAATTGAGGCAATCTCTCCCATGCCCACATCTGTACTAGCTGTTGATAACCACCAATTCCTTGAGCACTAGGACGTGTGGCACGACAAAGCTCCCTGTACATCCAAGCCAAACAAGCCGATCCCCAGCTGTATGTTCCAACATCTTCTAAATTCTCCAGCAATGGTAGCCACATCAAATGGATATAATTATTTGCTTGAGATGGACACAACAATCCACCTATGCAGCGCAACAACCATGCACGAGTGAAACACTGAATTTGATACTCTGTAGCATCAGCAGGTAAAGAATTAAAAGTCCTAGACAGCCACGTCATTTTAATCGCATGTCCCTTTATAACATTTTCTGGTGGCATTAATCCTAAAAGCTGGTTGCACACAACCACCCAATTATACTGCACATGACCGGTTACAGGACGTCCTTCAATTGGTAAACCGGTCAAAATCTCAATATCCTGAAGCGTGATTGTGGTTTCACCAACAGGGAGGTGGAAAGTGTGAGTCTCCGGCCTCCATCTCTCTACAAGTGCGGTTATCAAATTTGGATCTACATGCATTGCACCAATCTGAGATACTCCGTAAAATCCAGCCAATCTCAAATATGGTATAATCCGTGGATCAATATTTTCATAGTGAGACTCCACACTGGCCCTTCGAATAAATAATACATTATGTGCAACCTGACAAAATTCAAATACCCGTATTACTTTTTTCATAAACTAATGCCTATATGTGGACACAAATATATTACAAAATTATTTACAGAGGTATAAAATTATAATTACATTGTTGCACCATACTGCTTCGGATCGATGTTTTCCCTTCAGTGTCAAAACATCATCTACGCACGGTCCAGGATTCACATACTGTTGATTACGGATGCGATCCATTTTCCAAATAACCTATATAGACATTTTTCAATTATTTTTGTCACATCATTTCATGTGCTTCAAAACAATCAAACAAAAAATTTATGTATCAAATATTAATATCACTACACCATATGCATTAACTATTTTGTCCAATTATTATATTAAATACTAGTATAACATATAAAATATAGTTCTCATAATTTGCATATACATATTATATTTTGTATGCAAATAATAATTTAACGACATTTAATATGCAATAAATAATTTTAACGTCATTGCCTATTAAATTTATAATCCCATAATTTATTCAATTTTTATGATTAAATACAAAAAATTAACTTTATACATGTAATATTTTGACAACTTAAAATTTAAATTCGAAATTTTTTTGAAAATAATAAATAAAATTTGCAAGAAATACTTACACGATTTAGTTTGGGGAATGAACACTTTGACACACGATGGGTTGATTTTGCTTATAAAGAGAGGAGTGAAAGGGGTGAAAGGGGAGTGAAAGAGGAGGCTCTTATATAACCGAAATCGGGAGGGGAAGGGGACTGTTGGGGCGTCAGCCCCAGCTGATTCCGCAGCTTGCTGCTGCGGAATCACTCTCTGATTCCGCAGCAGACTGCTGCGGAATCAGAGACTGATTCCGCAGCAACATGCTGCGGAATCAGATGGGGCTGACGCCCCAACAGTCCCCCTCGTCCCGCGTGCTAAAACCCCTCCCTCCCAAATACTTTCCAACCCACCCCATAATCCTAAATAATTCCCCAAAACACATTTTTTATAAAAAAAGTCCCAACTTAAGTATTGTTTTTGAAATTATCTAATAACATTCTGTTAATTTGTTTTACAATCTCTATTTCTTTCTCCACTACATAGTGACCATCTAATTTAATTGTTGGTTGTCTCTTGTATTTTTTTTTTTTTTTTAGAGTACATAGTTCACTATGCGTATTGAATGTTTCCTTCAACTATATATTGCACTTTTTTTTTTTAGAATATTTCAACCAGTCATGCCTTTTTTTCATTTCACATTTTCTAAAATTATTTTTTAGAAAATTAACTTATTATTAATAATATTTAAAATTTTAATTATAGCTTTTTTCACCTTAAAAGTAAAGTTACTACCTCCGTTCCGCTTTTGAATAATTTTTTTATTCTACTTCAAGTGTGGCTTTTTAAAATTTAAATAATATTTAATACATTTTTCATAATTTAAGAAAGAATCTAACGTATTATTCCTATTTTAGTTTTATTTTAATATTTTAAATGCATGTATAGGTTTGTTATCATTTTTTTTATATTTTTTAATAAAATGATAATAAGTTTAATTACTAATGTTTTTTATGACATTGAAAAGTATTAATTATTTTTTTTAATCTATTTACGAATAGTCATGCTTAAAAAAGTACGGATGTAATATTAATTAATATTTTTTTTGAAAAATTATATATTTTAGCCTCTGAATTATTCGACTTTTCCTTATTAAATTCCTAAATTTTAAAAACTATATATTGAATCATTGCATTATAATTTTACTTCTTATTAGGTCCATGTATATTCACTGAATTCTTTAAATTTATGATATTGCCCTAAATTTTGTTTTTTCCCTTCCAAAACTTATTTTCTTTTTTAGATATGTCCAATATCTATAAAAACAATCCAAAATATTTAATCCCAAACTCAAATACCATTTAAAGTGAGCATTCTCTACACTAAAAATTTTAACTCATCTAGACGGAATTTTAGAGTTACATTTTAAACGGCTAATTCTTCTAAACGTTCTGAAAATTTTTTACATAAAATGAGTTTGAGAATTATTTTATCAAGAATATGGAGCATTTGGGCTAAAAAATTAGAGGAAATATGAAATTTTACAATACAGTCTTCGAAATAATTTTAAAAATCTTATAGCAGCTCTACAATTTCACCTATATGATTTAAAATTTATAAAATAAAGCAGATTTGTTTTGAATGGTATCAAAATTTTGAATATTTTGAAATAATTTTATAAATATTAGACATATCTGAAAAAAAATTAAAAAAAATAAATAACTTTTAGATAATATCATAAATTTTAAAATATTTAAAAATACATAGTGATTTAATAAAGAATAAAATAACAACACAAAAATATAATATTTTAAACTTCAGAGATTCAATTACAAAAAATTGAATAAGTCAGCCAATCGAGTTTAAGTTTTTCTTTTCTGCTTTTTTTTTTTAAATTACATACATGCACGTCACACGGTTCAAGTAAAATACGGAACGCGAATTCATAAAGCACAGTACTCCAGTACAGCTAAATGTCTAAACTCAATAATTCCTCGGCAAATCACGACCGCGAAGATAGTCCAACCTCAAATTTCCACCGTTGATAACATAGACTTTCGAGAAGCCTTTACCCTCGTACGTCACTCTGTACCCACGCGCGTTCTTTAAAGTTTCGCATCTATTCGTTCTCGAAGCTCATTTAACACATGGGATGGGACCCCCCCCATTCATTCCATATAATTAGCCTCCTAAGCTACGGGAAACACATCACTTCGCCAAACAAAAACCAAATTTAGAAACCAACGAAAAATCAACGAAGAATCTTAAGGAATTTTTTTTTTTTTCAACGATGGTAAAGGAAACAGAGAATGCGTGGAAACCCAGGTTTCTATGTCTCCATGGATTTAGAACCAGCGGCGACATTCTGAAGAAACAGGTGTTTAAGTGGCCTGAATCAGTCCTTCAGAAGATAGATCTTGTTTTTGCTGATGCACCTTACCCTTCTCAAGGCAAATCTGAAGTTGAAGGCTTCTTTGATCCTCCTTATTATGAATGGTTCCAGTTCAACAAGGTCTTGTTCTTGTTCCCTTTCTAATTGTGTTCTATTTTGTCTCTCTGTTCATTGAGAAGGAAAAACAATTGTGGGTTTTCTTTCAGGATTTCACCGAGTATACCAACTTCGACGAGTGTCTGGCTTACATAGAGGATCTCATGATTAAGCATGGTCCATTTGATGGCCTTCTGGGTTTCTCTCAGGTAAGCAACTTTCTGTTTGTTTCCCGAGAAAATGACGCATATTTTAATTTTTTTTTCTATATGGTTAATAATCCTTTTTTAATTTTTTTTTTTTACCTGCACATCTTCAGGGGGCAATATTGTCCGCCGCACTTCCTGGACTGCAAGCGAAGGTATGATGAAGCTGTTGTTATTAAATAATGAATAATTATTAATTACACTTCTTAATTGTAAATACATGATTAACAAATATGTTGTGAATGGTACCCAGCAACCACTGATTAATGCACATGGCTGATGAGGTTTGCGATGGTTTTTTTTTATTGGCAGGGCGTGGCTCTAAAAAGAGTACCCAAAATAAAGTTTCTGATAATTATTGGAGGGGCAAAATTCAGAGCACCATCTGTGGCTGAAAATGCATATAGTTCTCCAATTGAATGTCCATCCCTCCACTTTTTGGGTATATATAGTTATTCAATTCATCGATTCTTCGGGGTTTTTCTTTTTCTTTTTTACCCTTTTGAACTCTCTGTTTATTGGAAATGAGATGATTTCTGTAATTTGAAATTACCAAAAATTGCAGGAGAGATGGACTACTTGAGGCCATATGGGTTGGAGTTATTGGAATCGTGTGTAGACCCTGTTGTTATTCATCATCCAAAGGGTCATACCATTCCAAGGCTTGGTAAAAACTGCACCCTCCTTTCTTGTTTTCTAATGTTTCTTGGTGGTTATTATGTTTGTTGACTTGATTGTTATTGCCATTTCTTATTTCAGGTGAAAAAGATCAGCAAACCATGCTCAGCTTCATTGAGAGGATTGACAATATGTTGCCCCAGAATGAAGCTACTTATAATGTTTAGAAGATCAAATTATTATGCTTTAATCAACAAAACAAAATTCATTCTTTAGTTGGGTATATTTGATGCAAATTGTAATAATGTATGCACTTATGTTGTAGACAAAAATGCTAAATAGAAATACCCGACTTCAGCAAGTCTAGTTATATGCATGAAATTCCCTATCTGATTCTAAAACTGAATTGGATTTATGCAAAGTTCTATGAATGACGGAAAAATCGCATTGGAGAAAACTAAAATAAAATAAAATAAAAAGTAGAGGGAAGCGATAAATTAACTGATTTGATGTTTTGCAAAGGAATGCTTCATGTTCTGATCCTAAGAATCAAACTGTGAAATCACCGCCATCAAGCCACTCATGCTTCCAAGCTCTCATCAATCTCTGCCCCCTCTCACAGATATTGAAAAAGACCACACTGTAGCACTATCACAAATCGGAAGATGATTTCGTATTTGGTGGAATCAGAGTGGTGAATTGTTGATAGTTTGTAAATATTACGAGTCTTTTTTTTTAGAGAGAGACGATTAACTAAGAATGTGAGGAATTGAATTCAATTTTTTTTTTGTGCAATTTTAGTCAAGCATTAGCTATAAAAGTCAACTCCTGATTAAGAGTTAATGATACTTAACAAAATACTACTATTATGTCTTTTGCTGCGTACCAAATCCTGATGTTGTTGGCTCAACGCTAAGCTTTATTTTTTTAACTTATTTATTTATTTTTGAAAGATGCTAAATCGCAAAATTAAAGTGGTAATTAAGTACGCACGAGCAAGTTGTGCGCGTGAATTTAATAATTCAAATGCGAATACATGCCAAATCACATCTAGTGTTCAAAATGGCCAAAACAACACATTTATGGTAATTGGTTGGCAATTATTAATATAAATTACCTTAACACACACTTAAAATTTAAGGTTTAGACCTTAAGGCTATGCTTGAAACAAATGAATTCCATAAAATTTTATGGAATTCATTTGTAATTCCTAATTTTAATGCTTGAAATGAAAAAAAAAAAAGAATTTAATTCATAAAATTTAATTCCATGGAATTTATTATAACTACACCAAATTCTAACAAAATAGGTGGAATTTGCAAATAAATTCCATATTTTTAAGAGTTAATGTTGAAAAAACTATAATAGCATTTTCGTTATTTATTAAAAATAAATTGACCTACTAACGTATTCTTTTCTTTTCTTTTCTTTTTTCACCGTTCTTCTTCCACCCAAACACTTGATTGGCTAAGGAAAAAGATGGAATCATGAATTAAAATAGTTAATTAGTGCTTTATTTGGTACAATTTCTATAGATATAATATTATATTAGTTGTCTACATTGAATGTTAATATGGATATTATTTGGATATTATTTTTTTTAATTATTTTATTATTGATTCAGTATTTATCGAAAATTTTAAAATAATAATTAATGATTGTTAATTTTTTTTATTGAGAGTAATTAAAAGAAGATATCAAAATTGGTATTAAGGATATTTTATGAAATAAAATATAAATGAATTCATTTATTCATTTATTCCAAGTATGAAAATAAGGAATTCATTTTTAATTCTATATTTTAATAATTTTATTCCAAACATAAAAATTAATTTACAAATGAATTCCATATAGAATTCATTTGTAAATAAATTCCATAAATTGAATTCATTTATTCCAATCGGAACCTAAATTTTCCTTTTATCTAAAATTCATCCTTAAATTTGATTCGCTAATTTAATTGATTATAGTTTTTTCTTCCAACACCCCCTGAAAACAGGCAATGCATGTATATTGGTTTTTTAAAAATGGCTATTCTATTCTCCAACTATTTGACATAAAAAAAAATGTTTATCATTTAGCAATTTTTTTTAATAAACCTTTTAAAATTTAACTTTTTATTACTTTTATTTATCTAATAGCATACCAGATAATTTTAGGAATCAATATTTTACATATTGATGGAGTAATGATCGTAATATAAATTATACATATTGATATACTGAAATTTTATGTTACTATTATAAATTATACCTGATCAATTTGATTGGATGTCATTGTACAAACTATTAATTTTAATTTAATTTGTGATGATGATGATGATAATAAAAGATAAAAGATAAATCAATTAATTTAGAATGGTTTTAATTCATTACTAATCTACTGAAATTTTATGTTACTATTATATATATAGGCCGTTTTGATGGATAAATTAACAATGACATCCTCAAAAACGATGGGAATTATTTGTAATCTTCCCCAACTTAAAAACTAATGAAAAGAAAAAAATATTCAACTTAAAAATTAATTAGATTTATTGAATTTGATGAAAATATTTCCCTTTTTTAAAAAACCAAAAGAGCTAAAAACATGCCACAACTATAATAATAATAATAATAATTATTATTATTATTATTATTAATTAAATAAATATTTATCTGAGAATAAATTTAATTTCCTTACTCAATATTAGTGGTTAGAGAAATTAAATAAGTTTGGCCAACTTCCAGCCAACCTTTTTTCTTTTTTTTTTCTCCCTTGGTATTACTAGTAATTAGAGAAATTAAGATCATTTGGACATGTTAGTTTAGCCCATTTCTTTTTCCCCTTGTTATAAGTACTTTTAGAGAGGAGACCAATACCAAACAAAGCTGATCATGTAGCAACTAATGGGCCAACGTTGGAGGTGAAGCATCCTACCCGCCAATGATTTTGGGCGCGATTCGCGAATTTAGCAATTAGGCACACATAATGGGGCGAAACAAAAAAATTACGAAACGATAATGATTTTGATGCGCAAAACCCGAGCCATGACATGTGTCTTTCTCACGCAATTACTCCCTCTTAGTCTTGCCCAGCGCCATAGCGCTTCTCCCATTTTCAGTTCATCTCGCGCCTACTCCAGAAGCTCCTCGGTAACGATAAGTTCCTTTCACTTTATTTCTATCGCGCTCGTTCTTTTAATCTACTGGCGCATTATTTACTTATTTTCAACATATTTCTTAGGGTTCCAGCTCTCCAATTTTGAGCCCTGTAGTTCGCTCCTTTTGTTCGAAATCCAATAGTTTCACTATGGCAATGCAAAGCATGAAAAATCCAGACTCTATATCATACCTCACGCAAAAAGAGGCAGCAGAGATTGATGACATTCTCATGGGCCCTCTGGGATTTAGCGTGGATCAGTTGATGGTCAGTGTGTGAACTTTATCGATTTTTCTTTATTGTTTTTATAAGGCTCATTTCCTTCTTGCTCTACTGCTGATGTTTCTAACGGCATTTGCAGGAATTGGCTGGTTTGAGCGTCGCTACTTCGATAGCTGAGGTACTGTCTTAACTATATTCTTTTTCTCACCAATAATTTCTCTGCAATGTTTTGATCGAATTGCTTCTCTTTTTTTAAAAAAAAAAATAAAAGAGAGAGAATCGGTTGCTTCAGATTATAGCTCTGTCACTGAGTTGATATTGGTTAATGTTTAATAGTACAAATTTCTGCCAAGTGATTATTTTGTTCTGCTTTCCCGTGATCAGTAAACCCGACCTTGATCCAATTGTGTGACTTTGCAGTACACAAAAGAACCTAAAATATTGCCACTATTGTCGTTGTAGCTAAACTTCTTCTTCCAGTTGTCCCTGCGTCTTTGGGGTCACATGGGTTTATACTAGTAGGAGTTTGCACGGTTGCATGTCTTGGCATTTTCTGATGCATAAACAATCAATTTTTGATACTATGTCATACTTGGCATTGGTACCTCTAGAACTGCTTAGACCCAAGATAAATTCTATGGGCTGTATTAGTTAAGAACTTAATTATAGTTTCTTGTTTTGGAATTGAATTATTTGGCAGGTTTACAAACCAAGTGACTATAGTCGTGTTCTTGTGATATGCGGTCCAGGGAACAACGGTGGTGATGGTTTGGTAGCAGCTCGCCATCTGCATCATTTTGGATATAAGCCATATGTTTGTTATCCAAAGCGTACCCCCAAACCTCTTTATACTGGTTTGGTTACCCAGGTGTGAAGTGGCCTCAAGTTGAAAAATCTTGAATCATCAGATAGTGTAGTCATTCAGACTTCTCATTAGATATTAGTGATTTTGTAGCTGGAAGCACTATCAGTCCCATTCTTGGCAGTGGAAGATTTGCCTTCAGACTTGTCAGTGGAATTTCACATTCTACTTGATGCAATGTTTGGGTTCTCCTTCCATGGTAATCATTTATTTATTTCTTTATTTCCTGCTTCCTTTTACTTAAGTCTATTCATGCTCACATAGAGGCTGCAACGTATAAAGAAAAACCCAAATATCTTGGTTTTTCTCTATAGCTCTCCATTAGTTCATCTATGTAATCTTGGCAACCTAAGCTTATTGTCACCCTTGTTTAGCAAGATAAGATCTGCCTTTTTCTTTAAGGTGCTTTTATACACATTGACTGAAGTGTAATAAGCCCTTGTCATTAAAGTAATATAATAGTTACAGTTTGAAGGAGAATAATGAAGTTTACCTGAAGTGTAAACCTTCTATATTCATTGACTAATCATAGCACTTTGAAATTAGGTGCCCCAAGACCACCTTTTGATATTCTAATCCAAAAGTTGGCTCAGCTGCATAAGAGCAGTCAAAATTACCAAAAGTCGTCAGTTGTTGTCTCTGTTGATATTCCATCTGGATGGCATGTTGAAGAAGGTGATGTTGGTGGTGAAGGAATTAAACCTGACATGTTGGTATGATTCTAATGGAAACCAGCTATCTCTTTTTTCAACTCAATTTTCTGGAAGTTTGATATGATGTTCAAAAATAGTTTATAAATCTTAGACAGTTATTGTTTCTAATGGGTGAATCATCTGTTTAATGTGACTTTAGTATTTTGTAGGTTTCTTTGACTGCTCCGAAGTTGTGCGCAAAGAAATTTTCTGGTCCACACCACTTCTTAGGCGGAAGGTTTGTTCCTCCATCTATACTTGAGAAATATAAGCTACATCTTCCACCATACCCTGGCACTTCTATGTGTGTTCGAATTGGAAAGCCTCAGCAAATTGATATATCTGCCCTGAGGGAGAACTATATTTCTCCTGAATTCCTTGAGGAGCAGGTGGAGCCTAACCCCATTGATCAGGTTTGTATTAATGATTTTAATGGTAATTTACTTTTCAATTTGTTTTTCTCAATGCTTGCAAATGACGTTGTAACTGTAATCATTATCATTAGCAATGTTTGAGGTAGACATGTGTATCTACAACGATTTTGTCATAATAATTGAACATTCAATTACTGTATCATACAGTTCCGCAAATGGTTTGATGATGCTGTTGCTGCTGCACTGAAGGAGCCAAATGCTATGGCTTTGTCAACTGTTGGAAAAGATGGAAAACCGTAAGTTCTTTTTTTTTTTTGCAATTCATTGGTCAGCAGTCAATAATTAGCACATCAAATTCTTCAACATTTGAGAGGTTATTCATTTACATGGATGCTTTGGTACTTAAATAGATAATTATGTTGCTATTTTGGCCAATAACAGATCACAGTAAAAACAAAAAGGAAAAAAAGGTGTCTTGTGAAAGTGCCCCTCTCCATCAGTTTATTTAGAAAATTTATGCGAACATGTTACAGGCCAGAGTATGATAAAATATAGTCTACATCCTTGAACTTTACATTTTTCAACAAATTATTATTATTATTATTATTATTATTATTATTTTATATAACTGTCAAATTCATAAATCAAAATGTTTAATACTTGGTATTGAATTTTGGTACAGAATTATTGCCTTACAACTGAAAAAAAAAACCAGTTGTCCGTCAGAATTTTTCTACATTGATCCAAAGGGGAAATGGAAAATTAATTTGGTTTCTGCACCCAACATTTTTCTCAACAGGATTTACTTGTTGTGTTTCATTGTTCTATTCAACATCAATGAAGACTATTCACCTATAAGTCCAAAGTTAGAAATCATCCTTAAATCCATCAATAACAATTAATCGTACAAAATCTAGGTTCTTATGAAATGAATGGAGATGGTTTCAGTATGGTTGCATTTTTGAATGTGGTGTGTCTTACAAAAATGTATTTTACATCTTGCAGTTCCTGCATACATTGACTTTGCTCTCTCTTTTCAATGTCGAAGATGACTAGTTCAAAATTGCAAAAGATATAGATTTGTATTTGGGAATATCTGCTTGTTCAATAATTTGAATGTACATGAGGATCATAAAAATTTCTTCGCAAAGTATGAACTCCATCTTCTGCTCAAGCTCTGATTGCATATTATATATTTGGTTCTAAAGTTATCTTTTCATATTTATGGTAAAACATTAATAACAATACTTTTAATAAAATTTTCTCATCAGTAATTCCTTTGTCTGCATATTGAAACATCCATATTAATTTTTTTTCTTGTTACAATCCTCTAGGATTCCATATGGGCTTTTACTATTGAAATGATATGACTTGACATTCAATCCTGCTATTACTTTCCCCTGTTCAGGGATCATAAAAATCAATAAGTTATGTCATTGGCATGTCCACTCATTATATTGATTACTTAGTAAAAATGCTGCACTTGGAGCTTCCCTTTTATCCCCTTGATTGTTGTTCAATTTTTATGTGCATATGTGGACCTGAACTGATGGACCTAATGACTCATTTTATGTCATGTTACTTTCCGCACCAGCTCATCAAGGATGGTGCTGTTGAAAGGAGTTGATCAAGATGGATTTGTCTGGTTAGTGTTATTATTTCTATTTTCATGCAGCATGAGAATGTTTGAACTGCTTCTGTTTTTTATTCTTGCTGCAACTTTCATACTTTTCAGGTTCACCAATTATGAAAGTCGGAAGGCACATGAGTTATCTGAAAACCCTCTTGCAGCGCTCCTTTTTTACTGGGACGGGCTTAATCGGCAGGTGTCGCATTTATGTTGTGTTGACCTTAGCTTGCGTTCTTTCCATTCTTTTTTGTCCTCCCTCTTTTTCCCCATCCATGTGTTGAGATTTCAAAGCATTCATTACATGGAGGATTGTAATAAGACTTTTCTGACTTATGCTCTTTTCTATTATGTTCCTTCTTATATCTTACAAGGAAAGCAACAAATAATTCACCTGAACTTGGATCTTTAACCATATGGATTATGCATGCCTTCTTCCTCCATGTGGGATTCAGGGAAAGGTGGAAAAAAACATCTTTTTGCATTTTTAAAATAAGTAACTAGGCCCCTATTTGAATTGGGTATCTGGAAATATCTAATAGGTGGAATCATTGGCTGGGGTTTGTTAATTTGATTGCCAATTTTTTGCCTGCGCACTCCTCACCACCATTTTTGCCAAGTGCCTCAAATGAATTTGGTCATCCTTTGTGTGGTATAACATTGTGTCCTTTTGTGTATCGTGTTGTTTGGTCATCACATAGGTGGATAAAGCTTATTAATATCTAAATTAATGCACCATTACGTGCACTTCTTTGTCTAAGAATTTGTAGCTGGTGAGATTCTGTGGTAGAGCAAGGGATAGCAATGTCTTGCCAAAGCAAAACTAGATAAGGTGGATCAACCCTAAATACGTTGTGTAGATTCAACCTGAAAATTTAGATGTTTGATTTGGACATAACAGGATATCACATTTGTTGTGGAAGAGAGCATACGAATTATTAAATTGCATCTGATAGTGTAATTTGGGGTCTATACTGGACAGCATATCAGCAACCATTAAACGGTACCTGTGAACCCCTAAGACACATTATTTGACTTTGCTTGGATATTGCTAGGGGAATAGAGTTGAGAAAGTCGTATCCTGCCATTGCTGGGATTCTGTTATACCTGGCCTCTAGATTTTGTTTGCTTTGTTTCAAAGCACCCCAAGTCAGTCTCTTAGAAGTGGGTTAAAGAGCAGTCGACGAACATTGTGCTTTCATGTTCATTTAGCAGTTGGTCAGTTGCCTTACATTTTGTTAACTGTGACTTTTAGGTAAGGGTGGAAGGAACTGTGCAGAAAGTTTCAGATGAAGAATCTCAACAATACTTCCATAGCCGCCCCCGGGGAAGTCAAATTGGAGCAATAGTTAGCAAACAGGTTCCTGTCCATTAATCAAATGTGTCCAATTCATTAACCTGAATGTTTGAATAGACCCCGGGTGTCATTTTCTTTCTTCCTACAGAGTACTGTAGTTCCTGAAAGGAATCTTCTACACCAGCAATACAAAGAATTGGAGGAGCAGTTCTCCAATGTGTAAGTTGTGCTTTCCATTTCCCAAAACAAGTCTGCTATATTGCATGGTGCATTATACTTAGATGAAGGTTCTGAGCTAACGGTTTCGTGATTACCTTCTCAAGAAATGCATACCGTGAATTTTATGTAAAAGAGGACTTTCTGCCCCTTATTTCTTTTTCTTTTTTCACAAGGTATGACTTCTTGCCACCTTGAGAGAAGTGATGATAAATTCTGTCTTTGGTCCTTTCTTCTGACTGCAGAAGTTTGATCCCAAAACCTAAACACTGGGGAGGGTACAGACTTAAACCAGAACGTTTTGAATTTTGGCAAGGACAGCAGTCTCGCTTGCATGACAGGTAAATGCTTTATTATCAGTTATTACTGTTTGATATCTAACTTGCCTATGATAATTGAGTGGAATGGATTTGCGTCAAATTTCAAATCAATTGGCAAATAATCAATCCAAGGTTTTATATCTCGATTTCTCATCACATGAATCCATATGAATTGTAACACTGGATTGCGATTTAAGGTTGACTTGGATTGACCAGTGGATAACTGTCAGATCCTTGTATTTTCTGCTTCATGGTTGTATATGGACATATACATGTCAGCTTATTTTATTCATGAGAACGATCACCATCTATATGAGTTGCATTTCTTTCAGTAGTACCCAAAAAATGCAATTCTATGGATTTTGGGTGGAAGATTCCATGCTCTTATGTCTGTTGCTTGTATGAGTAGCAACCAAGATCTGTTATGATCACTCTTCATTTATGTCTTCTGTTGTTATCAATTACATGCTTCTTTTATCTATACTGTGGAAGAGACATTGGGAAACTTATCTTAAGATTTGAAACATATTTTGCTGTAATTCACAAAGTAAAAAAATGTATATTTACTTATCATGTTATATTAATGATTTTGAAAATGGGAGATAGAGAGAACGGGATCTATCATGGAATTAGAAGAGGTGTTCGGGCAAGTGCGATCAGTGCTCATGAGTTAGCCCCATTGATAACAAATTTGTGCTTTCTTTGCAGGTTGGAGTACATTCCTCAAGAAATCAAAGGAAAGCAAGTGTGGAAAATTGTGCGGCTGGCTCCCTGACTAGTATTTTCAGCTTCTTCATTGTGAAGTTCATTATTCATGGTATTTTACTGTCTGCTGCCTTGTGTTTGCATTTTTTGTTAATCTATGGTATACATTTTTAAAGCTTCTCTCTCTCTCTTTCGTGCGTACACCCTTTAGGAGTAATGAATTCCATTATTTGAGGAAGCTTTGTCTGAAATAGTAATCTGAAATTTAGCAGGTGAAGATTTTCAAGTCAATAGCACAATGGACGGTTTTATTTATATTGAGTTGAATTGGAAGACAGCTTAGTGGTCATGAATGAAACCTAGAGAAACATTTGTGGGAGAATGAGGCATGCGCTCAAAATAATTTGTTGTGTATTCTGGGCTGTTACCGCTGCTGTTGTTAATGGTCACATGTTAGCAAGGTCTAATGATATTTGGATGGGATTACTTGGACTTGGTTCCAAACTGTTCCTAATACATTAGAAATTCTATAGAGCCCAGAAATGTGATCATTTTTTATTTTCTTTTGAAAGGATGTTAATGCCCCTGTTATCGGGTTACCCACTAGTTGATTGTAGATAAACACTCTCTGCATACTTTAGCATCTATACTATTTTTGCTTTTGTCTTCTCCTTCCACAAGTCTTTGCACAAGATCAATTTATCACCTTCATCTAATTTCTCTGGTGCTTCAACAAGTTATGCTATCAGTTTCTTTTTATCTGGCCCTAAATGAACCACCAAACTGTCGAAGATACTCTTATGTTAAGATTTTACTCTGAGAAGTACTCGGACAGTTATATAACTGCACTCGGTGTGGGTTTGACAGCATTTGGGCAGGAGCTGAAAGACCTGAATGCTCAAATGCCAGTGCATTTGCGACAGTGATAATGGCAAGCCTTTGCGTTCCTGCATCTTTCAGCTTCTTCATGGTTTGGCCACCTACCTTCCTTACATACATACATACATACGTGTACATAAATATGAGATATAGCGATTGAAGGATTTAGATGTTGAATCCAGACATTCATATGTAATTATGTGCATGTTTATTGATTGGACTAAATCCGATTCGTGATGGATATTGATGCTGGCTATGTGAATTTCATAGTTTGAAGCGTCACTCGACTCGGGTATCACTCAGGAAATTGACTAAGCATGTATGGTGTGCTCATATAATGTTCTTCTCATTTTAATAAATATAAAGAGTAAAGGGAAAATTTGTGGAGTCTTTTTATGCAAAGATGAAGTTGCATCCTTTTCAAATCAGTGTAAAGTATGTCGCCAAGTTTGGAGGTTTCTTAAATGGAATTTAGTTGAAATTAAAATATTGGTTTGGTTGGAGGTGGTTAATGTTGATCCTGACCGAACTGGGGCTCCACCAAGAAAAAATAAAATATCAGCAGGCCCTTTTGAAGGTTCTTTTGACCAGTTGAAGCCGAATTCTGACACACTGCTTTTTTGAAGGGCCAATGCATTTGATGTTAAGGCGGTGACCACTTCCACTTTCTTTTCATGGGGGTAAGTGGAACATCAAGACATCTCAGGGCCTTAGGACTTGGATGAAAAAATTTCAAAGTCCCTGTTCCTTTCCTGTCATTATGCTTCCAATTCAAAATGTCCAAGAGCTAGAGGTGGGGGAAATTTCGAGTTTCTGTGGGATTAATGATTAGTAAATTATGCTCTCTCTCTCTCTCTCTCTCTCTCTCGCTCTCGCTCTCTCTCTGATTTCAGATCAAAAGATAGTTTTTAGAGTCAGTAGTTTAATATCCCACAAGTGGGTACATCTGTTTGATCAAATTTATCAATTGTTACTTGAAAACATCAAAAGAATAAGTAATTTTCTTGTGGGCTAATTGACTCCAAAAGAAACATTAGCCATGGTAGAGCTTAGGAAAAAACATCCACTAATGGAGGTTGACCAATTGCTGAGTAAGTGGCCATTTCCTGCACACGTTAAAATGCCCTAAAGAATGTTCTGTAGAGAACCCTTCACTAAGGATGCTCTTGCTTTAGGTGTATGATTACCCCCCCGAAGTATCATTGTCAAAGGTAATCCTGAGGTGGAAAAAATCTTCTCAACATACTTGTCTATAAAATATTCCCTTAATAAAGAGAGAATTTTATTGGCTCCAGGGATAAATATTCCCAATATGTTAGCATATGTTCGTAAAGTTAATAAACACTAGAAATCTATATTTTTAAAAACCATAAAAGAGTAATTTCTAAAGGAAATTTATGCATGGATGACCACAATGAAGAAGATGCGTTGTATTCTTAGAATCGTCATCGGGGATTGGTACGATTCTAGAGCATCTGGGCAGAACCTTTAAATCTCCTCTGTTAAATGGTAGAAGAAGAAAAATAGATTCAGAGGCAGTGGGGTTCTATCAATCTCCTTAGCCATATGATGGTGTCCCCTATCAAATAGAACCAAAAATAAATAATCTTTTTTTTTTAATAAAAAAATAAAAAAGAGTGAGGACTCCTGCATGGTTTCTTTTTAAGTACATATTAAACTTTCATTAAAATAATAAAAAATATATTTAAAAAGTACAAATAAATTTATAAAAATTAAAAGTAATGGATTATATTTCTGAATTTTTTCGACGAAAATAGTGAATAATGGTAACATACGGTGCGCAATCTGACTTTCAGCGGCAAACTCAATTTATCTATTGTTCAAATGAAAATTTCCATAAAAAAAGACAACCAAATTTCCATAACGGAAGATAACCAAACTTTCATAAACGAAGGCAACAATATCCAAATTTGAAAAACAAATTTTCATTATAAAAATTTAAATTGCATTCAACTTTAATTAAAAAGAACTAAATTTAAACAGAAATTTCAGATTTGATAAAAATATCTAAATTCGTAAACAAAAATACAGAAAATTTCAGATCTGAGCTTATAAAAATAAAAAATACAAAAAATTCAAAAACAAATACTAACATAGTTAAATTTATACAGATATATGTTTATTGAAACAAAAAATACAAAAACAAAACACAAAAGGTTTCAAATCTGACACAACAATCTAAAAAAGAAAAAAATATATAAAAAGTTTTAAATTTGAGTTTATTGAACCAAATAATACAACCAAAAGACACAAAAAAATTCAAAAATAAATAAAAAAAATAACGAATAAAATTAAAAATTCAGATCTGTACTGATCTGAAAATTATTATAGAAAAAGCAAAATTAAAGAAGAGAGTTAAAGGGTTGACACTTGAAAATAAAATGATGCAACTTCAAAATTAAGTTAAAAAATTGGTGGCTATGATACTGAAAGTGAGATATTTTAAGTTGGATGTTACCCCTACATGGTTTAAATTAAGCAAAGAGCGCGCAAGAATCCTACTTATAGGGTATTTGCTAGAGGGAGAGGCTTTGTCTTTCGTTACTAGCTTATAAAATGCCATTTTTAATGTGCTTGTAGTCAATAACCTCTTCTTTAATCATCGTTTCATATATTTGACTTTATTAATTTTTATGCAGCGGATAAGGATTACCCTGCATGTACATCACCTTGGTTTAATTTATATTAATCTTTCCTTATACTAATAGAGCTTTTAGTTTTCAAAAAATAAAAAATATATGCAATCTGTAGAATATAATTAATATATGCTCATAGACAATGTTCAAAATCAAATGTTTTAGATGAGCAAAGAGGATTAATTTACAGAATTAGATATATATAATCAAATGCAAAAGAAATCATAAGGCTTCACAAGTTACGAATTATATTGAAATTTGTTGAAAACGAAATATTCAATACCCAGATGGATATTACTTGCCTTTACCAAATTAGTTAGGATAAAGTTTCAATTTTTATAATTTCAAAAGAAATGAAAACATTTGGAGTAATATTTCAAAAGCTCTGAACCAGACCCACCCTTATCTGGAGTTAAACTACAAGACAAAATAACATGAAATAGCCCTTAGAATTTGGATAGGCTGGTCGGCTCCTTGTTTTTGTTTCCATTATTTAGGTCAATTTTAGACATTTCAAATTAGAAAACTGATTTATATTATTAAAAAAAGAATTGTTATAAATAACAACTAATTTTGAATTAGCATTCATTTATTTTTTGAACTTGAAATCGGATGGTTTATAAAAATCTATATATTATTCCTTCAAATTTTCCACCTTACTGTTGAAATTAAAACTATAACTTATAAAAAGAATTAAAAGATTTGACCTTGATTAGCAATACTTGGGTAGTATGAGTGGATTGATGCAAAAAACAAAAGAATCTTTTTTGTGTCGAACATATGTATCTCCTTACAAAATCAGTTGCTCTTATTTTGAGGTTTTGACATTTGATAACTAATAACCTTTATATTTGACCTTGATGTTAAGGTAAATGTAATAATAATAAGCATGTTAATTAAGAAGCCAGATGTTAATTTGACATTTTGATGCTACTTAGGATGTTGTAGAATTGAGAAATAACAAAGCAAGCTCAGATTGTTTAAAGATTCCCTAACATCAAATTTCTCAAATATTCGAAGAAAACAATAACCTCATGCTCCCATTAGTCCATACGCCCATAGTATATTTCCTCTTAATACACTTTGAAATTATTTGATACCAAACCAATTTAATTTCTTAAAGAAAATATTCTTAAAAATTAGGTGATATTATCATATTATATAGTCATAAAATATTATACATCATTTGAATTCAAAATCTTATAATGTATGTATGTTTCAATAATTTTAGTTATATTTAAAAAGCGTGCAAGTGCAAGAGTTTTACAAAGAAAAACATGGCAGAGGCTCACTTTGTAAAAGGCAAGATCAATCCTGGAAATGGTGCAGAGAAAAGGATGCATTATTAATGCATAAAAAAATAAAATATATATGAACACAACACATTACATACAAACTAAGCAAAGAAAAATAAAAATTAATAAAGTGGAGCAACGCAAGAGAGCATACTTTAGTGGTTGACCTCGTGCTTAGATCACCCATGAATGTGCTTAACAGACAAAAGTTGTAGGAAGAAGAAATTAATTATTAGAATTTTTATTTCTAATTACAAGAAAGAAAGAAAAAAATAATTATCTATTTCTTTTATTTTTGGCTTCACCGACTTTTTCTGTCCACACCCACGTCACCACCACCTCCTCCTCCACCACCACCACCACCTTCAGCCAGAAATTTGATTTTAAATTAATATATTTAGTTAGGTTTATTTGTTTGTTAGCATAGTTTTCTTTTGTGATTGATCCTCCATGTATTATTTGTATAAACAAACAAATGATATTAATTATTATTAAATGCATGATTATATGATTCCCTCAAGTTTTAATTATTATTGCAAATCCATTAATGTATCCCACCTCCCATACCGTACACCTGGCCCACAATCAATTGATCTAATGGTGGGGCATAAGCTTAAACAATGGTGTAGAAATATATTTAGTTAGATAATTAAGAATAATGATGTAAATGGTTAGAAAACAGTGGAAGGCATGTGCTTAAGTGAAATGGGGAGTGGTGATGTGCAAATTCAATCATGACCATTCAAATTAAATGAAAGTCTCTCTATCAAATGATAGATAGATAAGACATGTCCAGTAGGTAAGATAGGTCTATCAAAGGGACTAGGGGGGGACTTCCACTTCTCATTTTTATATAATCTAAGGGCCAAGATTTTTGAATGATGCTTAGCCTTTGTGTAAGGTCATTATCAGGTTTTTTTCTTTCACCTTTTATCTATGGGGACAACCAAAATCCAATGGTTCATAAAAATCATAAATCAAAAAGCAGAGGCTGCCATTGATTAGCAGTATAAGGATAAGCTGTGTAGGCCTACGAGTACAACTACACAACTATGTGTTGTGTTTTACCTTGAAAAACTCTTCAAAACTGGTACTTTAGATAAGAATACATTTGATACTTAATGATTTCATTGAAGGTAAAAGGAAGAATGCAATTACAAGGATTTTTGTCCACTCCTACAAAATGGATAGATAGATAAGAAAGAAATCATTGAGCTTTGCTTCCCATTACTTATTCAATTGCGCAGTCAGATCCCATTTTGATTTTTAAGTTTTTGCTTTTGCCACACTGCCAGAAAGAATACCAACAAAGAAAGCTTTTAAATTTCTCTCCCAATAATGAGAGAGAGAGAGAGATGAAGAGAAACAAACACACATAGTACTATACACACCCACACCCACACCCACAGCAGTAGTGGACTTGGCTGCCGTATAACGCAAACACAGGGTTGTGACAAATCATCAAGTGATTTGGTCCCACACTCGACTATAAATTGAATAAAAGCAGGCCATCGATGTTAGAAATGGAGGAAATACCAACATGGTAAATTTTAGTTTTGCTAAATTCAAGCCCTGAAGCAACAGCCAAAGGTACAACCTTTGAAGATATAAGAACCGATCACAACCATCCATACCCTATAAGATTTGGGATTCTGATAATGTTGAAACTTCAAAGTTGAAACCCCACACGGTATTAAAAGGGGCCCTGCAACGTGTACTTGTACAAATAGTTTCCAAACATAATTAATGGCCCTCACTGTCAAATGATCATTTCCATATTTAAGAGAAGAAATAAAACGGAAAGCAAGCAAAAGAAAGACATGGTCTCTCACTGAAGTCATGGTCCATTCATATGGATATTTGGCATTTATTACCCTTCTCAACATTGGCTAACAATAACAATAATAAATTCAACAGTCAGGTGCTACAACATCACATCTTAGGAAAACAAACGTTGAGAGAGAGAGAGGGAGAGAGAGATGTATCAATCTGGGCATTTCGTTCTCACCAGCTACACAGCTTAGACTAGTTACCACTTGATTAAAAATAAGACATGCATCTTGGGAGAGACTGCAAAGCTTGCTCCTTGAATTTGATCTTTGGATTCCCCTATGCTGATAGCATTATAGTAAATAAGAAAGTTCCTAGACCTGTTCACCTTCTACATCTGCATCATTTGATCCCATCTTGATTTCTTCATACCATAGATAAACAATTATCCAACTCATTGCACTTTTCTGCAATTTCTCCATCTCCTCTCTCTGATAGCCCTCTCCTTTATGATCCAAATGAATATGAAAGAAAAAAGAAACGTGAAATTTAGAAACATACCGATACAACAAGATTCTATCTTCTAACCCTTACTGAGACTTCTATCTTCAGCATTAACCCCTTCCCCAATTAAAGAACCAAAGCAAAGAAAAAATTGTGGTCCTTCATAAAGCTTTAGCTTTGAATGCCATTTGCAAGTTGCAACATCATTAGATAAGGACAGAAGTAGCTTGCTCAACTTTCTCCAACAAAATTACAAAGACCTTCCTGCGGGCTTATTTAACAGATACAGCTTGCTGAACTCCATAATCCCGCTAAATATGCTTTGTCACCGTTCCAGTGGCCAACATAAGAACATCTGATACAACTTCGTACAAATGCCTACAAGATGGAAACAACCTTTGGCGCATCATCTCTTGGCCCTTCAAGAGATCGATACATGTATAACGTACCAACAAGGTTATCCATTTCCTCATCTTCATGATTAATCACTTCCACCTGCAGACGAGGCAATGCCCCAGCAATCTGCTGGCACCCACTACGAGTTAACTTACAAGCAGACATCCAAAGGAACCTCATGTTGTAATAGTGATGCAGGCCAGAGAGCAGGGCCACATCCCCAAATGGACTATCTCTAATTTCCAGCTTCTCCAATCTGGGGCAACCCTCCAGCAAATAGGTCAGTCCCATGTCACTGTCCGCAGCAAAAGCAATTGACAGGGTCCTTACAGTTTTCCCGTATTTTCCAATATAACTGAAAGCTCTGTCGGTCAATAAACCTGATACTGCAAGCCGACTAAGCTTCTTACAGTTCATGACAATGGCTCCAAATCCTTCATCCATAGGTTCCCCAGTGACATGATCAGGCCTGTGGCGTCCCATTATACAAAGGCGAAACACCACAAGATCTGGGCAGTTCTTGGACATGGCTACAACGGCGGCATTTGTCATCCGCTGGCAAAAATACAAAATTGATTGAAGCTTTCTACAACCCTCTGAAATTGCTTGAAGGCCTACCTCAGAAACAGGGCCTTCGCTATCTTCACGAGCATCAATTGGGAAAACTCGCAGCTCTCTGAGTTCCTTGCATGTTGCAGCCACAGCCTGAAGTCCTTCATCACATATTGAATCAAGAACCTGCAGAAAGGAAACTCAAATAAGACTTGAAACACACATTGCCAGCATTTTTCATAGTAAAAGCATTGATATTTCATACGTACCCAGAAAATCTGTAGCTTGTGGCAATTGACGATTATTGGTTTGAGCTGATCTGCAGTGATATTTGCATAGCTCAAGTTCAGAGAAGTTAGATTGGCACAAACTGGGTAAACAGCTGGTAAGTAATCTGCAACTATTTCCCTGAACCCAGACAGGCAAACTAAGGATTTGCAAGCAGCAAATGCAGATATATAATCAGGTTCTTGTTCACTCTGAGCGACATCGTCTGATGGTCGAAATGAGCCTGTCCCAAGATGAGTGAGCTGCGGAGCTCGAATCATCAGTCGGTACAATTGGCCAATCGAAACATATCTGTTCAACCGGAGTTTCTTCAGAGAAGGTGACCGTGCCACCAGCCTCTCCAATGCATCAAAATTTACGGGGCATTCTACACAATCAAAAATAAGAGATTCTAGGCACATTTCACCCTCTGGAAAACATGATATCCAATCAACTTCATCATCTGTTACTTCAGATTCAATCAGATCCAGGACCCTCAGTTGTCTGTACACAAGATAGAGCAATCCATACAAGTCCATCAATCAAAAAGCTTCTCATTGCACATCAGTCATTTAAATTGATACTTTATATCCAAGCTACTCGAAAAGGATTCCTATTGCTATGGCTATCCAAAGAGCAAAGACAGATCACAAGACTTGCAAATAATCCTAGCTGCAACTGGGTGAAGACAAACTCATACAGATCTAGATATACCTTCTTAAATGCAAACACAGGGATAACCTATTATAATCAAGCAAAACCTGGTAAAGTTTGAAACTTTTATAATAAATCAATCAAAAGACTGACACCCATAAAAGACAACACTGTAATCAGATCTAAATTCACCGTTATTTGCATAAACTACAACGAATTCCAAAACCCACATACCTGCACCTGCTAGCAAACACAGCAAGGCCGCTAGTACCAAACCCCTCGCAACAAACAAGCACAAGCTCCTTGAACCCCAAAAACGACTCCGCGAGAAGCGCAAGATCATCGTCTGTCACGGTCATGCGCTTCAGATGAACCTTCTCCAGCCGAGGGTACGCCTTAGCCATGGCAGAGGCCCAGGGAGCGAAGTGGGCCCCCCAATTGGGTGGCATGAGGTTGAAATCGGCGAACCGGGGCTTCCCCTTCAACGTCACAGACCGGATTCGGCCAAACCGAGACGTGGCGCGTCGGGGCGAAACGGCGTAGCAGTTCCCGATGAAAAGCTCGGATCTCGTGAGCGCTTCCACACGATACCAAGACTTGCACACCAATGACGCGGCGTTTCTGTCCCGCCGGGAGGTCAAGAAGCAGAGAACATTCTCGAGTACATTTTCCAAGACTTGGTCTGGGTGGGGAGTTTGATAATCGGGTGCAGAGCTGGGTCCTGACCCGGACCCGGTAGTGCAAGTTTGAATCTTGTTAGGACACAAATCTGTAGCAGCAACAGAATCAGAGGACGGAGATCGGTCATCGTCTTCAGACATTTCAGTTCGATCCTCTTCTTCTCTCATGAAATTTGGGTTGTGAGAGTCACTCTCTGATCTAGGTTTTTTGTTGATGAACATAAAATAAAGTAATGGACTTTGATAATCTCCCAGAATTTCAGATCGTGAGAGAGAAAGGGAGAAAAGGAGTGAACTTGATGCAATAGAAAGAGAAGAAAAGGGCAAAAGGAGAGAGAAGAGGAGATTAGTTTAGTAGTATAATTGGTGACAAGAGAGTGTGAAGAGTAGGCTGTGATGTCTGATAAACTGAGCATTGGGATTCTCCATGCTTCTCTCTCTCCTCTGCAATATCCAATGGCTCTCCACACTTCTCCTCCATTATTTGGGAGTTTTCTTTTTTTTTTTTTTCTGAGAAATTTTCATTTTTTTAAGATTTGTAATTTTTGAATTTTATGAAATTACCCCTCACTATTTGAATGTTTTTTTATTTGCACCTTTCTTTTTATACTTTATAATTAATTTTAGTAAATGCTTATTTTGTCAAATAGTAAATTCTTATTCTCCTCAGTGGGATTCTTGTATGGCTAAAACCTAGTTGACATGGTAGAGCTCCAAGCCATTGACTTTAGGGTAAAAGGCTTACTTGAGGTCATGATCAAAGTCAGATTCAAATTTTGCTATCAATAAAAAGAAAAATCAAATACTGAGACCATGAATTTTGAAGTTTTTTTTTTTTTTATATATAGTAATTGGTTGTCCTTTTCTTATTAATAATAAAGATTAAATATAGGTTTAGAATTTCAACTTTTTAATTAAAAAATTATGTGAGACCTTGACTACAACAGTCTGATTAATTATTTTGTAAATAAAGAAAATATCTTTTGATGCCTTATCAACTTACTTGATGTGATAATTGCCACTCTTGAGGTTTTATCATATCCTTTTCTTGGATTTCAATTCTCATAATTTAAAAGAAAATTACTGGATTTTAACATGTTAATCTTGAATTCATTTAACTTTTGCTCGTGAAAATTCATCAATATTTTTTTCTTTTGCCTAAATTCAATTCTATTTTAGAGTATAAAAATATTTTTGAAACTCTAGGAAAGATAAATTCAATTGCGTAACGGTAGGAAAATATAAAATTTATAATTATATATTTTTTTTAATTATTTTAAAGTTTATCAGTATAACGACTCAATTTAAATCTATATTTATCACGTAAATAGTAATTTTGTTTTTTTATGAGAATTTTTAAATACGCATCTAATTAAGTTGCATATGTTAAAATAGAACTAATTATTTACTCTTAACACAGTTCGTTCGTCTAATTTTATTTCATTAAATTATTATTCAATTATTATTAAGATAGGTGAATAATTGTATTCTAGCATGGGTAACTATTAAGGATAACATAAATTGTAGCGTACCTTATGATTATGGGATAAAGAATTTTGTGAGATGGCTTTAGTTGCAAGTGAAAATGGAGCATTTGAGGCAATTTGGGCGGCAATGTAAAATCAAAAAATAGGAAATGGGTTTACTTTTCAATAAACAAAAATAAAGGGATAATTTCACAAAAATAGGTTTTTACGCTTTTTTATTTTGTTAATAATTGAAGTTATATAAAAGAGCTTTATCGCTACGCTTTAAAATGAAAGTAAAAAGCACGATCCAATCAAAGCCCAGTAGGTACTGAAGCTTCAAGATGGACATACTTTGAACAAAGGCTGACACAGCTTACGTGGCACACTCAGATTAGTGTCTACTTCACGCGCCACACCATCGCGTCATATAGCTTTTTATATTATGTTATTGTCCGCAGCCTCCCTTCGTTCTCTCGCTTTTTTTAAAAAAAATCTCTCACATCTCCATTCATGTCATGTAGCAAAAAAAACAAATATATCACAAATCGACTAAATACGCAGCAGACTAAATACGTACCGTTCGATTTCTTACAAATCAATATCAATTATTAAATTTAATATAACATTTTATTTGCAAAAATCACGAAAGTACATTGTGCCTATGATAGTAGTCAAAATTGAAGTTCAATTTCGATTTAAAATTTAAAATTCTAGATGACAGTTTCCAAATTTATTGTCGTGGGAGAGACTCAATACCTTTTAGGATATTTAAATACGTTTTGATTTGATAATTTTACTTATTAAATTTTGAAATTGGCAGGAGGGTGGAGGTGGGATAAGGCGTGAGTATCTGCAAACTATAAGAATTTATCTTAGACATAAAATTTATTTTAAACTTATGAGCGTTTGTGAAAATGTCATCACTAACAATTAAAAGGACAACTTATGAAACTCAATATAGTAAGATAACAAATTAAATTTTTATTGGGAGAGTGTTATTATTTTGCTTCCGATTGATAGAAATAAATAAATTCCATATACGTGCCATTTATAAAAAATGAACGGAAGAAAATTGCGATTTATGACAAATATTTCAAAGTATTCATTTATGTGATATGCATTTAGTAAGTTTTTCGAAGAACTAAAAATTTATACTATCATATAATATTATACACGAGGGATGAATTGCTCTCGGAATAACTGTACTCGGATAAATTGTAAATTAAATGATAACTGATACAATATTATGGGAAAATCAAAACGTCAACAAAAGACTTACCGTGAGTTCAACTGAGCAGCTCCACATATAACAATAAAATCAAACAATTGCATAAATGAAGCTTACTTTGAATTTCCATTATGTTCTGTGTATATCAATGATATGTTAAAAAATATAGGTGATGGTAATATGTCAGTTTCATCACCAGAAGATCAGGGTGATTATACTTGCGATGGAGATAGATTGGAAAGCAATTGCAAAAATTTTAAGTTAGAAAGTAATTGTTAATAATAAAAATGTTTAATGTCAAATGCTTTTGAATGGTGAGACATATTTAATTTGGTTTTAGATTAATTGACAGTACGATGAGAGACAATCTAGTAAGAAAGTTGTGAACGATTAAATCCAAAAGACTGCAATTTTCATAACAGGATGCTTTACGGCGAGGTTAAATAGATCGGTCAATACTTTATCCGAATATCAAGTTGACATAGTTAAGCATTGTGGTTTTGGTGATTTACTAAACATTGATGTATACAAGCTCAACAGCGAACTTATCACATACATGATACTAGCATTTGACATCAAAAATAGGTACTTCGAATTCAAAAATGAGCGGGTACGTATAATTGTTGATGATTTTAAGTAAATAATGGAGAGATGTTTCTAATTTTAGTGAGATTGATATTAACTGATATTGGAGATGTAAATTTTGTAGGAGGGCAAATGGAAGGGATGTTATTTGCCCAATTGTGCTTGAATCCCACTTGCAAGATCTTGAAATTGATGATGATACTTTCATTAAGACATTTGTGTTGTATTCTATGCTGGTAGTTATTTTGATTATTCAGCGCAATGATCTTATTTCGAGATTCATATGTGCCGTTGCAAATATAAGTCCCATCAAACACATTAATTGATCTGAGATCTGTTTGGAATATTTGATATGTAGACTAGCTCAAGCTAAGGTCTTAAATGCTCTTCAGCCGGGTGTAACACTAAAAATTAGTAAAGTCACACGTAGCAGTAAAAGCATATTGAGCGATGCAGCCATAATATCAGCACAGGAAACAACTTGTGGACATTGTCCTTCTATTTGAGTCTTTATATTTTCAATAACTTCGAATCCTCTAATTGAATTTGCATTAAAGATTGAGATTTTAACAGACACGTGCAAAGCCAAGAAAGCTAAATAGTATTATGACTTGTCCGAGATACATGTTTAACCGTAAAATACACCCCCCCTATAACCTGTCAAAAAGTGAGATTGCTGATATGAAATTGAACAAATCTTATTCCTGCATATTTTATGATCCCATACAGTTGCGTATTGTAGAGCTACCCAATTTTGTGTTTTAATGTCAGCTACCAATTTTGGAAGTTATAATGGTATAATAATAATAATAACTCTAATGTAAAAATTGTTAGAATTTCATTTTATTCAAATTAAAGAAAAATTATTGAAAAAATCAAATTATGATGAGTTACATAACCGCACACCGTATATGTATAAGTTTTTTAGAATACGTCTAGCCAATTTGCCACATAAAATTACATAAAGTATATGCCACGTCAGCATAATAATTTGGCATTTGGTGAGGATATGTAAAAAGATAAAATATAATGACAGTTATAACCACTGAAATTGAATGGCCATAAATAAAATTAACTCAAAATCTTATCATGCATATTTTTGTTTATTTTGTTCCTTTTTAACACGTTCTTATATTTATGTGGCACTCACTTTAAATCAAAGTTTTAGGTGACAAATTGACTCGACATATTTAAAAAATATATATATATATATATATTTACATGGCATATGCATGTGGCTTTTTTCATCAGAATTTAAATTTTTTGATATTTTTTACATTAGTTGAAATAAAATAAAACTTTAGTAACTTTTGTATTAAGCATGTCATTATAACCATCAAAATTAGACTACTGCAAATGAAATTAATCTCATTTTAGTGGCAAAGTTGATTTTAATATATTGAGAGACAGGAGTAAGCTAGCAGCGCTACAAATTCGATTTAATGGGATTAACAGTTATACATCAAAATTTTATATGAAAATAATTTAATTAAATTTTGTATTTTTGGTGAAAATAAAATATTTTAATGGTGACACTTAACTATTTTAGTGGAATCAATTTAGAAAATTAAAATTATTTTTCTTAGTTAAGTAGGATTAATAGAACCCATTTAACATACGCTAGCGAGGTTTCAAATTCGAATATATATTCTTCTTGCCATTTATAAAAAAGAAAATAAATAATAATAAATGAAAAATAGGGTGGATGCAATTGCAATTGAACTAATCCTCTTTCTTTAGGTGATGCTGAGATTAGCATCATTTGTCCTCTTACGCTTTGGATCTAATCTTTAATTTTCTAATCTGTCTGACTCTTGTTATGCAAAATTTACTCTTTATTGAATTTTTTTTTTCAAGTACTATTGAGTTTAAATTTTGTAATATATGAAGTTTGATCCTGGATGAAATATATAAGAAATAAAATAAAATAAAGTGATAAATAAGAAGAAGTTTAAAGATAATATAAAAGTTATTTGACTAATTTTAAGTTGTTGGATAATATTGGCATCATCAATGATTCCCTTTTGTTGCTTTAGATCCTCTGTACTTTATTTTCTTTGATGGTCTTAATGGGGGGTAGTTTGCTTCCTCTCTTTTGGTAACTGGTAAAAGCCTTTGTTGTGATATCTCTGAATGATTGCTGGATTTAAATAATCATCACTTGGAAAATAAATAAATAATTAATTAAGATAAGGCTATTAAGAGACAATATGAAATTGAAGTAGGTATTAGGTTTTATCATGAAGTTCGTCTAAATAAATTTAAAAATATTACTAAATTAAGAAAATTATTTATTGCAAACGGAAGTGGATAATAATTTCAAAGTCTAAAAAATATTTAAAAACCTCAACTATCTTATAATAATTATTTTGAAATAAAATAGACATGCATTAAGAAAAGTTATATATGATTTGAGCAGAGCATGCGAGTATTTATATAAAAATATTATAAAAGCAGTAGGTGTCCATTTGGTCTAAAAAAATTACAAAAAACTATATATAAATATTTTAAGGATGGATGCGACAAAATTGTGATACAAATACGACTTAGAATTCAAAGGAGTTTATGTGTACAAATCACATGTGTTCGGCAGCCGAATTCAAACATTATCTTTGCCTTCTGCTTCTAAGTAAGGAATCTTATTTCATATCATCTTCATCAATATATCAATTTTAAGTCCACGACCAATCAAAATTCCAATTCGAAAAATCTTTTATCCTCAATAGTCAATAGTTAATTAGGTTTGGCTTATTAGGCTGCCTAATCAAATTTCCTAGAATCACAGATATCTTGATCTCTAATTTTGAAGTCTAATTATCATAAATTAAATTCTGCATAATTATGCTAGCTAATTTAATTATATTACATATAGTAATTTAAGAAAAGCGCAGGATTTCAGACCAGATTAAAGATAAATTAATATTATAAAGATTTTCGCAAAAACATTACATATTTTCGGATTATGTTTATGTAAATGAAAGTAAGTTGTTTTTTCTTCCATTATAAGAATTATTATGCAACAAATGTGTGCATTAATCATTTAATAAGCACATGTAAACCATATTATAAAATGAGTTTCATCTATTAGGTAAAAGTCATCTCACACTATCAAATATTTTGTTTTTAGCCATTTGGGTCCAATAACAAGATATCCTATTTATCAATAATTACATCGAAGAACCTCAATTTTTGTTATATTACGAGTTTCACTAAACTACCAAGAATTTGAATGTCAGAAGAAGTGGAGTCAATTGTAAAAATAAAGAAAAGTGGAATAACATTAACATACTACAAAAGCACTTTGCTTTTAACTCAATAGATTTGTAGCCTTTTTTCCTTTTTTAACCTATGGATGTAAGAAAGAACTATGCAAGTTGAGACAAAATGATACCAAAAAATATGAGTAAAAGTTTCCTAAATTCAGGAAAATTTTGGATTATTTTAAATAAAATGTATTAAGACAACAAGAATCGCTTATCGGAAATGAGACAGAACAATTATATAAATAATTAATAAAAGTTAGTAGGCCCTTATGAGATAATAATTGATGGTAAATTGTTTGAGTAAATAATTACTAATGCTAAATTAGTATTGAAGTTAACTTAGTTATGCATAGCTTTAGTTTAATTTAGTTAGGCTATTATATCCATCCAGCTTCCAAAATTTCTCAGCTTGCATTATAATTCCTCTAAAGACTTTGGGCCTTTACATAGGCCCATTAACTTGGAAACAAAGCCTTTTTCTTTGGGTGCGTTGCCCTAATTATTAAAAATTTCATAGGAATCCTGAATTTTTTATAACTTCCAATTTTTATTTCAGAAATCAAAAACAATTAGAAAAATTTCCGTTGAACTTTAAAGTGAATCAATTATTGGATGTTCCAAAGCCCAATTTGTATACCTCATTAGATTTATTAAAGTAATGTATACAATTTATCAAAAGCTATGCTTGAAACAGACTCGAAACACTTCAAGGTCTTTGCTTAATGGTCCCCATCTATACATTTTTTGGGCTTTTATCAAATATTTGGGCCTGAAATCTTGGACTTTGTTTTTGGGCTTTAATAGTCCAACAAGAAACGGAAAGGAGACCCCACACGTAAGACGTAACACGTATACTTAATTCAAAAGAATCCAAACCCCAATAGAATAATCCAGAACGTCAATTTGACCGTTTTTTGACAGCCAGGAAACTTCTAAACGTTGGTCGTGATTTATCCATATAATATAATCGCCCTATAAAGCCTTTTTAAATCAACAAAAGCAAATAATTGCTACACTACAACTTCAAAGTTTAAATCTTTTCTCAAAAACAAACACCGAAAATCATGGATCCCAGCCAGAATCAGCAGCAAGTCGATCTTACCAAGGAAACAAAGCCACTTCCAACAGAGTCAAACAAAATTGAAAACCAGAATCCTCACACCTCGGACTATGCTCCGTACCCAAAGCTCGATCCCAACGACGTTGCTCCTCCTGCTGAGAATTGGGCTAACGCGTCCATGGCTGCTCCTCCATCAGAGTCCCACCCAGGTCCTGCTCCGATCTCCGGAGCTGCCGCCACTACCATGCCTGCTGAATCTAACCCATATGTTTCTCCGGCGCCGGTATCTCCATCTTCGACAAAAAGTAGGCTTTTTGAAGTTGAATTGAGTTTACTAAAGCGGGTTTTGTTTTTATTTTTAATTTTGAAATGAAGGAAAATAAAATTTTATGGGTTCAATTTGAGCAGATACTATGGATACAGTGAAGGATGTGCTTGGGAAATGGGGAAAGAAGGCGGCGGAGGCAACCAAGAAGGCGGAGGATCTTGCTGGCAATATGTGGCAGCACTGTAAGTATTTGAATCTGATTGATTTATTGTTTTCAGTGTTTAAGCTAACTATATAGTTACCTTTTGCGAAGTGTTTTTGTTTTTTCAATTGCGTTCTGCGATGGTAAATACTTGCTCTTTGATCCAGTTTCTTCAGTGTCATAATTACCTGCTTCTAGATGGATTTGGAGTTTTCTGTGAAATTGTCTTGCAGCTCATCATGCTGCAAATTCATTTTCCGCAGAAGTGATTTCTGATAGTTCCCATCTTCTGCAGCATCTCTTGAACTTTTGCACCTAAAACTTTAGGTTTAAGTGAATATAATTTTAATTTTTAGCAGTGTTACAATGGCTTTCCTGCGGGGGTTGTGTGATTTGCTTCTTTCAAAACTAGCTGCAGTAATGATCTTGATTAATGGTCCTTGGGTTAGCTGTTGAAGTTATGATTTCCAACTCCGGAATCATTCTCCAAAACGACTTTTAGTTATGAGTAGTATTCATCATTATGCGCGTTAACAGCTGTTAGAGCTTTTAATTTTGTCTCTTTCGTTTTAAGGGTTAGTTTTAGCTGATGCAGTGGTGATATATTTTTTACACTTCCATGCTCATTAAATTTTTAGTCGGTTTTTTTAGACAAAAGTTCTAAGCATTTTCTTCTTCGTTTTCTTCATATCAGTGAAAACAGGCCCAAGCTTTGCTGATGCTGCAGTTGGAAGAATTGCTCATCAAACTAAAGTTCTTGCAGAAGGGGGCTATGAGAAGATTTTTCGCCAAACATTTGAGACAGTTCCTGAGGAGCAACTCCAAAAAACATACGCATGCTATCTTTCCACTTCTGCTGGTCCAGTTATGGGAGTCTTATATTTGTCGACTGCAAAGCTTGCATTTTGTAGTGACAATCCTCTTTCTTACAGAGCCGGCGAAGAAACTCAATATAGTCTTTACAAGGTATGCACATCATATTTTTCAATGTTTTCTATAGCTTCGTTCTTTATTTATTTGGGCTATTCTAGGCTTCAGCTATACATGGTCTCTTATAGTGCCAGGGAGCTCCAAAATCCTTGTCTACTTATTATTTTTTGTCCTGCTGCTGCCTATGGCGATCACTTATGATATTTTTTGGCATACATTTACATTTCTAAAAACTGTAGTGAATATGTATACATGTTTTTCTCCTTGCTAGCTGTATGCAAGGCCGTGCTGAGATAAACTTAAATGGTTGAGGCGAATTTCCTTTTCTTACAATGTGAGAGTTGCAGTGAAACATGGTGCGTAGCCTACATAATTTTACTGTTTAGTCATCCTACTTGATGTTCCATCATTTTATGTTTGTCATAGCTTTTGTGAATATTTTAGCATATAGAATTCTAACATTGGATCAATGGTATTGCGCCACTTCAATTGAGATAACCGGGCAGCTATCAACCGTGCAATTGTATATCTGCCTGAGATATTGTTGGTGTTGCAATGAGATGAATGTAGATGAAGTCATGATCTGGATTAAGAATGCACATGTAGAGATGCAAGTGATAACGCATTGAGAGATGCCGCATTAAGAGCACACTTTTAGAGATAATCCATTTAGGAATCTATTTTGGTGGAAATGAGTTGATCTTTGAATCTTGTAGTTAGCATGTGGCTGACCCATGGTGATAACCGAAAAGTGATTCAGCAGAGACTGTTCAGATCATCTGGCAGTTCTAATAGTTAACATGCACATGTAGAGATGCAAGTGATAACACATTGAGAGATGCCGCATTAAGAGCACACTTTTAGAGATAATGCATTTAGGAATCTATTTTGGTGGAAATGAGTTGATCTTTGAATCTTGTAGTTAGCATGTGGCTGACCCATGTTGATAACCGTAAAGTGATTCAGCAGAGACTGTTCAGATCATCTGGCAGTTCTAATAGTTAACATGCAACTACACGTTGAGTGATATTTTGGCAATTGATATTTAGTTTAGCAGCCCACTCTCATTACTGCAGTATTTCCTCCGTACGTTTTGGATATCATTCAGTACGAGGTTTATTTCACCATAAGGTTCCAATAAAATTTTGTTAATGTTCATACTTCCCTAGCAGACTGTTTCAGGAAATATTTGTTGCAAACAATTGCCCACCAAACCAAGTGTTGATCAAAGTCAGTTGATCCGACTGATAAGTACTGGTAATACATATAAGACCCAGTGGAAGGTCATCTTGCTGAATCACGGTTCTTTGCAACCTCTAGGCTTTACTATTTCTCTTTTTGAGAAGTTGAAAAGGTTCTTAACTAATTTGAATGGGAAATTTGCTGCTGTGATTATCATTACTGGAGGGTATGTGGGAGGTAGCCTTGCAAGTGCATGTTCATATTGGTGAACAACTGGGGGAAGGCTTCGTATACGGGATGAGCTTTTTTTTATATCACTTGGGAGTTGTGCACTGGAGTTTTGGATGCTATTGCAATAAGTTGTTTTACCGAATCGATGCATGAAATGGTCTTATTTAGTCTTGATGCTGTAAATTTGTGTTTGTAGAAAGTTTGCTCTATGAATTAATATACTGACCTGCATGATTTATAAGTTTGTGTTTATAGAAGGTTCCATTTCCATTGATTAAACTGAATTTTAGCCTGTGTATCCATTTCTCTTTTATGCATCATGCTGCCTATGACGTCATGCTTTTGATGTGTATGTTGATAGGTTGTAATTCCATTACATCAGCTAAAGGCAGTGAATCCATCAACAAGCAAAGCCAAACCAGGAGAAAAGTACATTCAGATTATATCAGTTGACAATCATGAATTTTGGTTCATGGGATTTGTACACTATGACAGTGCAGTGAAAAATCTTCAGGGAGCATTGGGGCACAGCAACCCGTGATGGGCAAATTTCTCATCTATAAAAAGAATGACCTGTTGCTGCAATTTGTTGTAGATATAAGTAATCCTAAAAGTCATTGGTTGTAGTTTATCTTAAATCTATTGGCCTTTTGTTGACAGATTGCAAGTTAGTTATGAGTTATAGCAGTTTTGATACTATGCCTATTTATTCTTTTCCATACGTTTATGAAGTTGTTCATTGTCCAAATAATTGTATTTTGTATAAATTTGCAGAATTTTTTTTTCTCATGCTAACAATTTTCCATCGAAAATCAGACATATTCCTAATCAGTTGGGAGGAAGTTAAACATGAAAATTTATGTGGAAACTGGAAAGGGAAAGTAGAAAATAAATGAAATTGGGTGGGGTGTAGTGGCACGTGGCAGAGTGGTTGGATAAGTAGGAAGCTAAAATCTTGGACAGGCCCAATAATGAGGGGAATCCATGAGTAGGGTCCTGAAATCGAACCAATGTGAAGAAATGGTCAGGATTTCTCGACAGCTTTTTTTGTGTCTGTATTCCAACTGGCGAACTGAAAAGAGGGAACATTACACCATTATTTCCACACTCTTAACTTAACAATTCATCCATTTCAAACTGGACCACCTCTTAAACCTAACTACTTACTAACCAGACCATCATAAAAAATAATAATAATAATTATTATTATTATTTATGCCACTTTCTAAGGACTGTTATTTAGCTTGATGAGGATATTCAAGAATTTACAATTATTTGATTTCAATCAGATCATTTTGAACACATCCAACTGTTCCAAAAGCTTTTGGTGTTTAACTTAGAGTGAAAGCCAAATCAACACTGTTTCACTAAAATGTACACTATCCTTTCTTTCACCAAAAAAAGATATGTATAATATTTTCAATACATCGAAGAGATGCGAGTATCAATTGTAAACCCTTATAAGTTGTTAATCAACAATGTAATGCACTTAGATCATTGGAGATAAGCTCTAAACTTGCGGGTGCATTTTCTTTTCAAATCACTAGAGTTGCCACACACATCAATATTCAAAAATTACATTTATAGAACGTATCAATTGTATCTGCCTCTTGAATAACATTCCTATATATATACATATTCCAAAACCAAAGTCATGAAAGTCGGTTATTTGTACAATTGCACTTGACTTTGCCTATAAAATTAATTTGAAAATCACGTCTAATTGATACACATCCTTTTTAGACTCAAACCCTCTGGGATTTACACTTTTACTTTCGATTTAACTTCTGACCTTGAAATTATCATTTTTTAGTCAAGCTCTCCATTCGTTGTTGTAATTTGTTTCAGAAAACTGAATTAATAGTGGTATGGAATTTTAAATTTTACTCATTTTATTAATATATCCCTATATTTACCAAGGACATAATTGAAAAGGTTAAAAAAGTATTGCGCTATATTTACTGATAACAAAACATATTAGATATAATATATTATTAGACAATTAACAAATTAATATATTGTCAAAAAAAATATGCGAATTACGTGTATATATATATATAGAAAGAGAGAGTTTACGATAAAGAAATAATTTGCCAATTGAAAAACAAAATGGAAGTGCTTCAATTTTTGATTATTTCTGAAAAAAGAAAAAGAAACAACATGTGAGAGTACTTGTTAGTATTAGTAATACAAGTAGCATCTTAACATGTTAGCCCATTTATAGAGGAGTAGTGATTGCGATATTGATTTTTGTTCTTAGCTTCTACAAGTAACCATTTACTTGCTAGCATAAATAGTAATAGCTTTCCCCAACCACTGCCTGTATTTTTTTTTTTTTCAAAATTTTTGATAGCTCAAATAATTATAGGTATATGCGAAAAATGTTTTATGCTTTCCTTAAGAATTTAAAGGAGTAGTGAAACATTTAACATTTTCTTTTCAGAATTAAATAAAAAAAATAGAAAGAAAACGAAGAAAGATAATGATGATGAAAGCGAAGAGCACTGAGGGTAGGGAAAGTGAACTATGCACCATTCGTCTTAATCTGCATCTATTATGCTTCACATAGCCTTTTTTCTGTAGCAGAGGAATATTTTTATTTATTTATTATTTTGGTAACAATGATGATTTCCCAAAAAGTACATAGCGTGAAAGGGAAATAATTAATTAAAAAAACAATTTATTTTTACATGTCCTTTCCTAACTCCCTAACCTAACTGTTAGGACAATAATTTTCGACAAACCCTAGCTCATAATAACAATTTAATCTTGTGTTTGATTAGGTTTACTAGCGCTACATGCATGCAAAAATTCTGAAAATCTAGTACCATAATTGTCTTTAGTTTATTCTAAAACTTGCTTACTTTTTATACTTATAAAATCTAACCTAATAAAAAATCAATTTCATAGTTAAATAATTATGAACCCAACTCTCCCAGTATAATTAAATAAAATACAATTTCAAGAGTCTTTCAACTGTTTCACTGAATGATTACTCATTATATAACATGTGCACTTTAGCGCACTCTTTTCCTGCTTGCCCTCTTTCTGTTAGATATTCATCAATAAGAATATATTCTCACTTACTTATTCTACTGAATTCGATCTCGAAACTTTACCAATAACATTTGATTTTAACTCTATAAACTAAAATTGGATCCAATTTCGATAAAATATTTTTCTATGGTAGAAAAATGATGATTTCAATTACATAAGAATGTTGATCATATTTTAATACAATGATATATAGTAATAGCGGAGAAGCGCAGAACTGAAACCTAAGCTAAAATTATAAAGATTAAATGAAGATGAGAAATAATTAGAATAATCAAGGGAAAGGATAGGTGGGTGAGAAGTTGCTGTTGATGTTTTGTTGTTAGTGTTAGTAATGTGACCAAACGAGTTTAATGAGGCACAGAGGTAAGATGATGAAACTTATAACGAAAGCAGGATTGGGTTTTACAAGTAAGAGACAAGCACCATAACATTACATATATACATTAGCTGTAATGTCAGTCCATTTATTATTGTTCCATTTTTTTCTTAATTTTTATTTTTTAGGACAGAGCCCACATTGTTAAAAATATATTTAATTTGAATTTTAGAATTTCTAGAGTTCCCCCTTGAAATATTTTATTTTAGACTTATAATGTGATATTTAATAAGTTAGGTGAAAAGTGGTTAGGTGAAAGTGATTAGGTGAAAGTGATTAGGTATTCAATAAGTTAGATAGAAAGTGGTTAGATATTTAAGTTAGGTGGAAGAGTGTTAGGTATTTAATAATTTTTAATTCTAGTGTGATCCCAAAACTCCCTATAAATACTCCTTGTACCAAGTGTTTTATGCAAGCCAAATATTTGAGTGTTATATCCTTCTCTCTAATTCACTCTCTCTAAATTCTCTCTTCCACCTTCTAACAAAGTGGTATCAGAGCCAAGTTTCTTTCTTAGTATGCTCTGTGGTTGCAGCATAGTCTGATCTTCCACATCAGAAAAGAATTTTCCTTGGGCTATTGTGAGTGTGTGAAAAAAAAATAGAGTGAGTAAGTTGTGAAAAAAAAAGGAGAGAGAGTGAAAAAAAAAATGTCCAATTTTGATATGATTTCATTCCAATACCCTCGTCTTACAAAAGATAACTATGAGAGTTGGTGTCTTCGAATCAAAGCCTTACTAGGCTCACATGATGCATGGGAGATAGTAGAGAAAGGATATGAGAAGCCACACGATGAAGGAGTCTTGTCTCAAAATGCAAGAAATGAATTGGTAAAGACAAGAAAGAAGGATCAACAAGCCCTCACCATCATCCACCAATGTTTGGATGATTCAATGTTTGCAAAGGTGGCCGATGCAACTACCTCAAAAGAAGCTTGGGAGATCTTGCAGAAGTCTTTCCAAGGAGTAGAAAAGGTAAAGAAAGTAAGGCTTCAATCTCTAAGAACGGATTTTGAAGCAATGAAGATGAAGGAATCCGAATCAATTTCGGATTATTGCTCGAGAGTAAAGGCGATAACAAATCAAATGAAGAGATATGGCGACAAGGTGGAGGATGTTCGTGTGATGGAGAAAATCCTTCGAACTCTCACTCAAAAATTCGATTATGTGGTGTGCTCTATTGAAGAATCAAAGAATTTGGAGGAGATGACTATTGAACAACTAGAGGGATCCTTGCAAGCCCATGAAGATAAGATTAGTAGAAGACAAGGAGAAGTATTAGAGCAAGCTCTAAAAGCCAAGGCTTGTTTGAAGGAAGATAGAGGAGAAAGCCAACAAGGACGTGGACGAGGAAGAGGACGAGGCCATGGACGTGACCAAGGTGGAAGAGGAAGAGGTAGCCAATACAATTTCAATTATGAGGTAAGAAATTTTCAATCAAGTAGAGGTCGTGGAAGTGCAAGAGGTAGAGGGCGAGGCCATAATTTGAAGACAAATGAAAGGAGGTATGAAAAATCCAACATTGAGTGCTACAATTGTCATAAGTTGGGCCATTATTCTTGGGAATGCTATAGTTCCTTGAATAATGGTGAGACAAGAGCTAATCTTATGGATGGCAAGGAAGAATACGAAGATGAATCAACTTTATTGCTAGCACTTAAAGGGGAAGAGAAGGATGACAAGAGCTCGTGGTATTTAGACAATGGTGCAAGCAACCATATGTGTGGGCTAAAGGAAAAGTTCGTGGAACTCGATGAAAATGCACGGGGTAATGTGTCTTTTGCGGACTCATCAAAAATTAAAATTGAAGGCATAGGTACAATTATCATTTTTTCCAAAGACAGTAGCCATAAGCTTGTTAATGATGTCTACTATGTGCCCAAGTTAAAAAGCAATATTTTAAGCTTGGGACAACTCTTGGAAAAGGGGTATGATATTCACATGAAAAATAAATGTCTTTGGCTTCGAGATCAAAATGATACATTGATTGCCAAGGTCGCTATGTCAAGGAATAGAATGTTCACATTGAATCTCAAGACACTTGATGTAAAGTGTTTGAAGGCTACGATAAAGGAGGAAGCATGGCGTTGGCACATGAGATTTGGGCACTTGAACTTTGGCGCACTCAAAGATATGGGGGAGAAGAAGATGGTGAAAGGGATGCCTTTAATCAATCATCCCAATCAAATTTGTGATGCATGTCTTCTTGGCAAGCATGCAAGAAAGAGTTTTCCAATGGAGGCCACATCAAGAGCAACCAAGCCACTCCAACTTGTTCACACCGATGTTTGTGGGCCAATTGATCCATCATCATTTAGTGGCAACAAATACTTCATCCTCTTTATTGATGATTTTAGTAGAAAAACATGGGTTTACTTCTTGAAGCAAAAGTCTGAAGCATTTGCTGCATTCAAGATCTTCAAGGCTCTTGTAGAAAGGGAGAGTGGTTACAAAATCAAGGCTCTAAGGTCCGATAGAGGAGGCGAGTTCACCTCAAAAGAGTTCAACGAATTTTGTGAGGCTCATGGGATTCGACGTCCTTTAACAGTCCCTAGATCACCACAACAAAATGGCGTTGCGGAAAGGAAGAATAGAACAATTCTTAACATGGCACGAAGCATGTTGAAGGCTAAGAATATGCCTAAGGAGTTTTGGGCTGAAGCTGTCTCTTGTGCAGTGTACATATCTAATCGCTCATCAACATCAAGCATCAAGGATCGTACGCCACTAGAAGCATGGAGTGGATATAAGCCTAGCGTGAATCACTTGAAAGTGTTTGGGTGCATTGCTTACAAGCACATCCCGCAACAAGAAAGAAGCAAGCTTGATGATAGAAGTGTCAAACACGTCTTTATTGGCTATAATGCAAACTCAAAGGGCTACAAGTTGTACAACCCAAACAATGGCAAGGTTGTGGTGAGCCGCGACGTAGAGTTCGATGAAGATGGAGCATGGAATTGGGAAAGAAATGAAGAAAGCAACTATGACTTCATTCCATACTTTGTCGAGGAAGAAGAGGAAGCCATGGCACCAACACAAGATGAAACTCCACCTCCTACACCCACTCCCAATGATCAAGGTGAAAGTTCAAATGAAGGGCCAAGAAGAATGAGAAGTCTTGATGATCTTTATAATAAAACCGAAGAAACAACTCTCGGTTTGCATTGCCTCTTAGCCGACGGCGAGCCATTAAGCTTTGAAGAAGCAACGAAAGAGGGAAGATGGAAACAAGCTATGGATGAGGAAATCAAGTCGATTGAGAAGAACGATACTTGGGAATTAACAAATCTTCCTAAACGTCATAAAGCTATTGGAGTCAAATGGGTTTACAAGGTGAAGAAGAATGCAAAAGGAGAAGTGGAAAGACACAAAGCAAGGCTTGTTGCAAAAGGTTACAAGCAAAGGCATGGCATTGACTACGAAGAGGTGTTTGCCCCAGTTGCTCGCATGGAGACTATTCGATTACTTATCTCAATGGCGGCTCAAATGAAATGGAGAATCTATCAACTACATGTGAAGTCGGCATTCCTAAATGGTGATCTCGAAGAAGAAGTGTACATTGAGCAACCACTTGGATATGAATTATATGATCGAAGCAAGCATATAGACACAAGATATCATTTTATTAGGGAGTGCATTGCAAGAAAAGAAGTAGAGCTCAAGTACGTGAAGACACATGATCAAGTTGCGGACATCTTCACAAAAGCACTCAAGTTCGAAGACTTTCAAAGATTAAGATCAAGACTCGGGATGAAGAAGAAAAATTCAAATTAAGGGAGAGTGTTAAAAATATATTTAATTTGAATTTTAGAATTTCTAGAGTTCCCCCTTGAAATATTTTATTTTAGACTTATAATGTGATATTTAATAAGTTAGGTGAAAAGTGGTTAGGTGAAAGTGATTAGGTGAAAGTGATTAGGTATTCAATAAGTTAGATAGAAAGTGGTTAGATATTTAAGTTAGGTGGAAGAGTGTTAGGTATTTAATAATTTTTAATTCTAGTGTGATCCCAAAACTCCCTATAAATACTCCTTGTACCAAGTGTTTTATGCAAGCCAAATATTTGAGTGTTATATCCTTCTCTCTAATTCACTCTCTCTAAATTCTCTCTTCCACCTTCTAACACACATGTCCCTCAACGGAACAGAATAAAAAGCAAAGCAACATAACATGAGACCGAAGTCTTGAGATCATTTTTTTTTTTCCGACAGATTCAAATGCCCTAGTTGCCTCTCCATTCATTATCATTACTTGCCTTTCTCCAACATATACACTTTGTTTATTTTCGTTCCACTTTCTGATATTAATATACCCCATTTTTCATACTCATTTCTCCGCTTTTCTTGTTCAATTATAAATGAGAAAAAAAAAAAGAAAAATTAGTATATGCAACGCATAAATTGAAATTGGAATTTATAGCTTGCTGAAGGGAAAAAAAAAAGGAAAAATACTGGTAATACATAGAGTATAAATTTTCTTACATCTGAAAAGAGTAAATGACAATCACAAGGTCTGAAAATCTGTAAGAACTGCAAAGAAAGAAACTGCAAAAAGGACTGTAATTTACAGTACTACTACTGATATACGATTAATAACCCCTTCACCACTTCGAAAACTTTGTTTTACTTTATCACTACATGATATAATATAGGAACTCACAATTTATATCTTAGAGCAAGAGAGGAAAAAAACAAAACAAGTTTTCAATATAGAAATATAAACTTAAATAAAATAAAATGTAAAGGAAGCAATTAATGGTGGACGAGGAATGAGAAAAGAAAGCGTACTATAAGAGAATGGGATTCACGCAATTCTCTTTCTCTGCTAAGCACATTTGTCCGCATCCTTCTTTCGGTGGATATTGAGCTTTATTCAGATGGGAAGAGAAGTGTGTAGACTTTAGAATTTAAAACTAAGTGGAAGTTGAAAGAAATTAATATGAGAGAGAGAGATGAGAAAACAAGAAAGGAGATTTAAATTAGTAGAGCGGTGAGATGGAGAGAAAGGAGGAGAAGTTGACAGTTGTGAGCAGACACGAAAAAAATGCAAGCTTTGCATGTTATACACGTTTGATTGATTCAACTTACAATTCAATTCTTCTCTCTTCTCGATCATGATGATGTTAGATTTCCCATTTTTCTAATCATCATCTCATTATATTTCAGTTTTGGTAAGCTATGGGTTTTACTTCTTCTTCTTGGGTTTCTTGTGATGGTACTAAGGACATTTGACTTGAAATGTGAAAGCCAAGTGGAGTTTCAGACTTAAAGGTCTAATCTTTTGTTGGTTTTCTCATTTGGGTTTCAAATAAACATAGAAAATAACACAATTAAAGACACAAATAGAAGGAAAGAAAGAAAGAAACTACACGGTTAGAAATATGCTGATTTCAGGAGCAAATTAAAAATGGCCCATCAGCAACAACGTATTCAACAAATAGCAGGGTCATCTTCTTCACCATTCATCCTACATTCAGAAAGAAAAAAACTAAACAATAACCAAAAATTAAATTGAACCCTCCCCTCCCCCAAAAAAATAAAAATAAAAAAGAGTAAGAACCCTAGTCAAGTTACATTTCCTAATAAATTAACATCACAACTTTAGACTTCCCAGTTTTTCCTTACTGATCATGAATCAATTGCACCATAATTGAGTGATAACTTGTGTCTTCCTTCCACATTTATCTCCTTGAAGATGATAACAAATGGTTTGTACCATTGTTTCTGTTTCAGTTTTTCGTTTCTAAAATGAAAAAATAAAATAAAATTAGGGTTTCTTACCAAGAGTGTGCTTGTTATTATGCATCCAAACCTTAAGCACATGTCGTTTAACTCCATTTTCAGCACAAAACTGCTCCACAGCAGATTCATCATGCTTTTGGATTCTCCACCCAAGCCTTTCCGCAAAATCCAGCATCTTGTCCTTCTGTTCTTGAGTAAACTTTGTCCTAAATCTCTTCTTTGAACCAACACTAACACCGCCGCCGCCTCCTCCACTGCTACTAGGATTAGACACATCCTCTTCCTCCCGACTATATCCCCCACCACCCCCTCCAGAAGCTGCCGGCAAGGCTAAAGGCCGGGGCTGCGCTGTGGGTGTCAAGTGTAGATACCCAGCAGGTGGTGGAGCACGATAGTAAGGAGAGAATTGTGGGTGGTGCTGCTGTTGCTGGTGGTGGTAAATTCCTTCTCCGCCGCCATCAGTCTCCTTCCTGTGGAAATTCCGGTGACAATTACACGCAGCACATTTGAGTGCATCTATAGTACCTTCGTCACCGGCGGCCATGAATTCCCCGCAGCCATCCACCGCATGTCCGCCGATATTAACCGCGTGATTTTTCAAGCACTCTCTATATCGAACAGGCTTTCTGGTGTTAGTCGTTGCCGGTGTAGCTGTTGCTGCAGTTGTTGACGCGCCTTCTCCGCCGCCTGAGACCATTTTCGGCCGAGCTGAGTCGCTAACGGTTTCGTAAACTGGTGGCACCGCCATGCCCATTTCTTCTTCTTGGTCTTCGTGCTCATCAAAATCCATTCTTTGTCTCTCTTTCTCCTCTCTCTCTCTCTCTCTCTCTCTCTATCTTTCTCTCTCTCTCTTTGTTTAGTAGTGTTTCTTGATAGGGGAGATCTACATGGCCGGTTTCTTTAGCAGATCCACCACTACAGAAAAACAAACCGTGATATATATCTTGTATTTTTATGGGATTAATATCTTAAAAAAAGATGAAAATTGAAGAAAAATTGAAATAGCTCATAACAGAAGATAAGAGGTTAAGAAGAGTGTGGCCATCAATTCTTGGCCTGCAGAAAAGAGGTGTCTTACTCCAAAGGCTTTCATATACTTTGGATTTTTTTTACCCTTTCTTAATTAAATTTATAATTATGATCTAGAATTTCAATTAAGGAAGTATGTGATTGTGGCGTGCACTATTGCCTATTTTTCTTTGCTATTCAGGTTGACAGTTTTGAAGCAGTAAAAGTAAAAAAGCAAAGCTAGAGATTACACAAACATAACATGTCCTAAGCTAAGAGAGTGAAAAAAAGAAGAGAGAGGTAGCGTGTAGATAGAGTGAAAGAAAAGTGACGTATGGGTGAAATAGAAAGGTAGTGTTTGGGAACAAAGGACAAAATAATCTTAACCCAATTTCACATCCATAATCAATCTATATTACAATTTGCACTGCCTTCTTAAATTATCTTTCACGACTGATCAAAGATTTTTCATTTTTGTGCGGTCGCAACTCTCTAATCATCATGAATCCTAACTTCATTGTCTATGTTTTAATAGCATTACATTTTTCTGTAATATATTAATTTGTCTTTCGAATTGATAACAACTAAATCTAATGTAACATAGTCTACTTTTTTAAGAATTTTTACATCTCCATTCTGTATTTGTGCTCTTTCTTCAGTAAACAAATTTTGAGTGGCAAATGCTTATACCCAGTGATTGAATTGATATCGGATTGGCAAAAATTTCTAAGATAATGTGAAGCTTTGGTCTTTACTTTTTTTTTTTGAAGAAAAAAAAAAGTTAAACAGGATATAAATGTTGAATTTTAAACTAAATAAGCAATTTCTTTTTTGTTACAATAAAATCATAATTTTAATTACAACCGTAAATTTTACTGAAAGAAATTGAATTCAAATTTTCTTACACTTTCGGTCAAGCATTCACCATCTATTGATAGTCAATTTGGTTTCAATTAATGATAAATCCAAAAATGTCTTTATCTGTAGGAGAGAGGGCGATCCGATCGGATGAGAGAAACCTGCAATAAGAAGAGCCCGGTCGGACCAGGCGTGAGCACTCCGAAGCTTAAGTTAGTAGCTTATAGAGAGAGAATGTGCTTTAGAGAGATAATGTCGTGAATTCAATACCTGGAGCCATCGTTGGCTGGACTATTTATACGAGGTAGTTGAGGGACACTCGAGTGCCTGGGGAGTGATTACTGGCTGTCAGAGTAGGTATTCGGCGACATGACAAGGAGCAGGTGGTAGACATGGGCGCTGCCTTGTGTCAGGCGGCTGATGGGACTGGCGGTCACATCAGCCGATCGGGCATGTGCTCTGCCTAGGAGCTCGTGTCTGATACCTTTGGCTGATGGGCTTTGGGCCTTGCCAGTTGGATGGGCCGACTAGTACATGTGAAATTTAATGCAAATTTTAATTACGAGTTCTAATTAGCTCGATTACATTGCAATTTTTTAGTACAATCTTACGTATACGCTGATTTGCAAAAATATGCAATTTCATTAATACAAAATGTATTCACTTTACAATTGGTAAAGAATTCTCTCAACGAAAGCACCAAATGATAAATCCAAAAATGTCTTTATCTGTAGGAGAGAGGGCGATCCGATCGGATGAGAGAAACCTGCAATAAGAAGAGCCCGGTCGGACCAGGCGTGAGCACTCCGAAGCTTAAGTTAGTAGCTTATAGAGAGAGAATGTGCTTTAGAGAGATAATGTCGTGAATTCAATACCTGGAGCTATCGTTGGCTGGACTATTTATACGAGGTAGTTGAGGGACACTCGAGTGCCTGGGGAGTGATTACTGGCTGTCAGAGTAGGTATTCGGCGACATGACAAGGAGCAGGTGGTAGACATGGGCGCTGCCTTGTGTCAGGCGGCTGATGGGACTGGCGGTCACATCAGCCGATCGGGCATGTGCTCTGCCTGGAAGCTCGTGTCTGATACCTTTTGCTGATGGGCTTTGGGCCTTGCCAGTTGGATGGGCCGACTAGATGGGCCTTAGAGCAAATGATATTTGCTGGGTTATCAATTAAAATCTAAATTAATTTGGAAATTCAATTAAAACTAAGTTCCAATTAAAATTCATATTTGACAATTGAAATTCAATTTAATTTTACTGGATTTTAAGTGAATTTCAATTCGAATTGCATTCAATTTAGTTTAAATTGGTCAAATTCAACCTAGTTTGATTCAATTGAAATTTTATAAATTGATTTCATTGAGTTTGAATTAGTTCTATCAATTTAAAAATTCAATAGATGAAATTGTACTGGCCATGCTTATTTGAAATTGAATTCCAATTTGAAATTCAATTTAATTTGGCTATGTTACTTCTTTATATGATACAATTTCAATTTGAATAATTGATTTTCGATAGAAATTGAATCATTGAAGTTCATTTGAAAGTGAAAATCAAATTGAATATGGATGCATTTCACCCGAATAAAAACAACGAGCGAATATTAACGTAAAATGTTGTGGATAGAGCTTCACATGTGAATCTCTGAACCAACATTCATTGAAATTTGTAGAAATACAATCTTTTGTATATAAATATAAGATGAGTTCTTCTGAAATAAATAAATAAAAGATAAGCATTAAAATTTTCCAAAGTAGTCTGTGATAGTCTTAGCCGAAAACCCTAAACGCGATTATGTGTATCCACTATTTAATTAATTTATAAGACTATAAACAGAGATAATGCTGAACCTGTGATTATAATTCATAAACAGCAATTCGTCACGAGTATATTATATGCAGCCAAAATAAAAAGAAGAAGAAGAAATAAACAGAAATGAAAAATATATATAAATAAAGGGAGCAGGCGATGACAAAAGAAAAGAAGCCAAGAGAGCAGCAGAAGAAGAACATACATACATATATATATATAATATATATTAACATAGAGACGAGAAAGAGGAATTAGAGTAGAAGTATAAAACTTAGTACATGGATTTAAATCTGAAAAATAAAAATTTAGTTGTCGGCATTTATTGCAGCTTGCACTGTACGTGCCTTCCATCTCCGGACATTATGTGAATCAGTGAATGCGAATGTGACCCCCTTCACCACCAACATAATCTCTCTCACTATTATTATTATTATTATTATTTTAAGTACATGACTTTTCCTTTCTTAATTCTTAACAACATAATCATCCAAAGTTAGCTTAGTAATCCGTATTTGATTAAAAATTATAAAAAAAATTCAAATTTAATTAATTTTAGTGACATTTATAATTATAATTAAATAATATGGATTTCTTACTAAAAAAAAGCGAGTGAAATAGAGGAATAATAAACCCTAGAAGCCAAGAAATGAACAGAAGAAGATTAGGATTTATAAGATACTAGTAAGAGTTAATAATACAATTGCATAGATATAAAAATAACATTGGGACTTGAACAAGGCTTAGATAGAAACAGTCCAAAGAGAGAGAAAAACAAAAACTGAAACAAAAAGACAGAGAGAGTTAGACGCTAAAAATTAAAAAAAAAAAAATGAAAAAATAGGAAGGAAAGGATGTAGAATTGGGAGCAACCAAACAAAGCATGATAAGGCATAGAGAGAGCGTCATGTGATGGGCATGAAGACCAAACCTAAAGGCCGAATGGGCAATCCCGCAATATCTGATGCGACGCGCTGACCTCTCTCGCTTTGTCAGCTGTCGGGAAACCAACGTCTCCCGTTTTTCTCTTTTTTCCTTTTCCCTTCATCTTCTCATTTCATTGCTATATAATATATCATCTTCCATTACAAATTGTCAACCTTCCTCAAAACAATAATGTTTAAGCACCTTATCATTCTCTAACTTTATCCAAGAGATTCAACAATTATTTGTTCTTAGAAATAAGGATTAATTAGCTTTTTATCTTTTTCCTCATACAGTCAATTTGAATTTACTCAGCTGATTTTCCGATAAGGTATCAGATAATTAATTCTGAAGTAAATACAGAACGGAAGCTGTAGATGATTAGTTGTTATTGTTAATAGGAAATTAAAACTGTTAATATATTCCGTTCCGTTGAAGAACGGAGATTCTTTGGTAGAGAGAGGGGGACAAGGATGGTGACAAGACGGGAAAAGGAAGTGGGAGAGTGGGGGAGAGGACTGGGCCTTCATTTTGATTTCCATTTCCATGCTTTTTGGCAGCCTTTTTCTTCTCTTCTGAACAATTATTAATTGTTTAATCAGCGTTGTTTTTTAATGTAAGACATTAGTTGCTAGTTAGATACATAAGTGCGTGTCTTGCATCCTAATTAACTCATCGCACATGTAAATCCATCAATTCAATCTCATTCAGTGGACCCTTTACCACCCAATCCCCACTTTAAGCATGCGGGCCCCGCCAATGTTTTGGACACTTGTGTTGTGTTACTATCAATGTTTGTAGGGTTCATTTTTACACGACTAATTCCCTCTATTAACATATGTCCAAATCAAAGTACACTCTCTATATCATCCCTTTTCTGTTAATTATCCTTCCCTAATCAATTCTCACTTATTCTAATCCTATTATATTATTTTTTTTTCCTATTATCATAATATTAATCACAGTATTAATACATTTCAATGAGATTAATAAGGTTATTTCAAATTCATGCGAGTCAGCCAAAACAAAGTGGGCATATTATGGGCGATAAAGATCCTAAGGTCCGTTTGGTCAAAGGAAAATAAATCCTGTGGTCGGGGTTGATTTCCACAAGATCATATCTTCTTTTTTCTTTGAAGTTTTCTCCCATTTCGTATTAAATGCAACTTTTGTACAAAAAATCAAATCAAATCCGAAACCAATTGAGTTTATTGAAGTTATGTTAATATAAAATTGATTATATTTAAAAGAATTTTCTTTTGGTGGGGTGATGCTGATTGATTTAATAAACATCTCTGACTTTGAAAAGATTAAAGCCAGATTCAGCTTTCTTTTAATTGCTCTTTTTACAGACCAAACATCTAAGTCTGCCAATGGGCCATGGAGATGTATAAGGCCAGTTGAGAAGAATTGATAAATGCATAAAAATGAAACTGACATATCCATCTAATTTTTCCTAATTTCTTGTAATAATCCTAATAAATGCATGTCCATTTTCTTAAAGGCTTAAAGCCCATTTTCCAGCCCAAATTCACATGCTCTATGAACCCAAATTAAAAAGGCTTTGATATACTACAACCCATTGGACTAAGAACTTCCAAGAAACTAAGCAACGAAACCATATCTGATAACAGTTCAATTTGCTAAATTTCTATGGTCATCTATTAATGTAAAGAACGCGGTCAAATTAGTAGAGAGAATAATTTATAGAGAGATATTAGAGTGTAGATAATTTATATGGGAGATTTGTAACAGTTTATATAGTGTTTTTTATATTTATTTTTCATGAATACGGTCTATTAATATTTATATCAATTGAATAGCTTGGTTATTTGACTTTAGGAGATGTTGACTAGTCGTTCAATTATCAGTATCCAATGGCATCAAAGCAAAGGATTAGTGGTAGAAATAACAGCGGAAAATTCTCGCTAGCTAAAATGGAATTTGATGGCAAAAAAAGGCCAGCATCATTTAATGCCCTGGGACATTCATATGTTAAGAATTAGCCCATTGAATCCGACACCACACATTAAAAATAAATGATTGAGACCCTGGATGATTTATTTTTACAATGAATTTCAAAAAGTCCCAAAGGTTATAATGTTTTAACTCGATTCAAAATCTTTATGGGCTACTAGGTTATTAATCCATGTCTCAGTGAAAATAATTGCAGTATGGAGAGCAGATGTAACTACAAGATGCGTTAAGGCCTTCATTTGTGATTAGGCCCATTGCTTTGATGTAGGATAATATAACTTTGTGTCAATTTAGTCAATCAATAATTTCTTGGCAAGAATTCCAAATCAAGATTGTTAGTCAAGGGTATATCATAATCAAATATAAAACGACAAACAAAACATCGTTTTCTAAAATTTTGTATTTAATGCAAATAGTAATAATAGAAATCGCTAGTTGATATAAAAATGGCATAGCATGAAACAATTTTAGAGAATATTGAAAGGTCACCATCCTTATCGGCTATCGCAAACCAAAAATAAGAAATGTCTGTTTAGAAGGAAAAAAAAAAAGAATCATTTTCAGGCAACGGTAGCAAATAGCAATAAGCAAACCTGATCCGTAAATCTCTATGCATTTAATAGTTTTGTAACTAAGCTACACACCTTTCATCTATTGCTGCCGATTTAAGTCAAATCATGTGTTGTTTTAAACATATATTCACTTTCACCATGAAAATGGAATACTTCATGGTAGGATTTGTGATAAATTGAAATGCAATATGAAAAAGAAAATAATAATTATAACATAAACATGCTAATGTTTCCAATAGACGTAATGTAATTTATCTTAATTAGAACCTATTTAACTCAATTTTTGATGTTTGAAGAATAAAATTAACTATCAATGCGATTTTGTAAGATTATTTGATCCGTAAGCATTTTATTTATAACTTAAAACGAATTAGATGATTTCATAACTTGAAAAGCTATATTAATATGGTGGAGTTAAAATTTATCATTTCCGGCAAGGATAAAGGGTTTTTTTTGCACTCGAACTATTAAAACTTAAGTAAAAATGTCTTCAATTTATTTTTTTGTCAGTTTTTACCTCCGTACTCAGTTTATGGTTGGAAAATATCCTCATAATGTACGAAAAGTCCAACCGGCAAACGGAGTTAACAACAGCCAATCATATATTGACACGTGTCAACTCTTTTTTCTAATCAGATTGCTGATTTAGACTCTATAAATAATTTTTTGCCCTCAAACTATGAGAAAAAGTGTGAAAATGTCCTAAAATTTTGTTTTTATTAGTTTTTACTTTTAAATAAAGTCGACACGTGTCAACACGAGATTTATTGCCATTAATTTCATCTTCTAGCTAGATTTTCCTTCTAAAATGAGTATATTTTTTATTCATTTAAATGAATTCAGGTGTAAAAACTAAAAACTGACCAAAACATTTTTGAGAATATTGAAAATCCAATTTCAGGGCAAAAAAATCCGTTACTCCTTCCTGGTGTGGAATATCTGGCTCACTACAGCAAAACAGAACAAGTTCAATAAATGTGTATAGCGGCAACCTTTAAGAAGCTCCTACTTGAGAATAGTATATGGAATATTGATGTATTCCTCCCAACCCAACAATTAAAGCCATAACCGTCTAAAATTAATATGAAGATCTAAAGTTTTGGTCATACTAGAAAATGCAGAGTCTCATGAGCTTGGCAATAAAAATTCATAACATATGATAAAATTGAATTGAAAATGTATAATTTGATTCAATTATGATAAATAATAAAACATTATTGGATTGAGACCAATGGCTTCACTTGCATTTGTCTCTCAGATTTCTCATCCATACCAATAAACAACTTTGATACAGAGGATTCAATTTCTCTCTCTATTTCAAACACTAAACCTTTACTATGATTATAATTAAGGAACTTTGGATTCCTATTGCTTTGCAATACACCCATTGACCTTGACTTGCTTAGCTTCACTAGAGGAATTTTCACTGCTACCCCTTGCTTTCTTCTTAATTCTGGCCCAACCATTTTTATTTCGCCAAATGAACCAATCGATTTTGATCTAATTACCCGCTCATTCTTTAATCCAATCCTTTCATTTCCATACTCTACACTCGAAACACTCGATACTTTCCTGTTCTTCCTGCTACCCAGTCGAACTGTCTTGTTACCATTCACATTAACTACCTCTTCATTTGAATCAACCACTGCCTCACACCGCCGCGACTCTTCCGCCCCTCCCACGCGCCTTCTCAAACGGTTCCAAATGGGCGGCGCGTGAACTTTCTTTCTTACTATTTTCAATCCCTCAACCACCTCTGCCATGCTTGGGCGCTTCTCCGCCGTTGATCTAACGCACCTGGCTGCTAAAACAGCCAGATTTCTTATCACTCCCGGGTCCGCAGGCGACCCGATCCGATAATCGCAAATCTCAGAGTAATCGCCACGTTTTATCAACGGAACCGCCCAATCGACGATTGAAGGAGGACTATAATTTACATCGATTGCATTCCTGCCGCTGATAATTTCCAAAAGCAAGATCCCGAAGCTGAAAACATCGCTCTTAGTGCTTAAATCGCCGGGAGCGAGATATCCGGGATCAAGGTAACCTAAAGTCCCCGCCGGCGGCGTGCATTTGACTCTCACATCTTCCACGTGTCCTCTCAAAGCAAGCCCAAAATCACCAAGCCGCGCTTGCCAGTTATCATCGATCAACACATTCGACGATTTTATGTCTCGGTGAATCACCGGTGGATTAGCAGAGTGCAAAGCTTCAACCGCTTTGGCTACCTGCAAAGCGAACCGGGCCCGCCTGGTCCAACCGGGCGGTCTAGAGGAACAGTGCAAAAGACCGTATAAAGAACCATTCGGCATGAACTCAACAACCAGTAATTTCCGGTGATTAGAATCTTCGCAGAAGCCGATGAGGTTAACGAGGTTAGGATTTTGAACTCTAGAGAGAATTTCAATCTCGTTTTCTGCAGGAGTCATGCAGTTATTGACTGATATTGAAGAAGGGTGGTTGGGATATGTTTTTTTGACGGCGGCGGTAAGCTTGCCGTCGTCGAGAGTGGCTTTGTAAACAGTGCCGTGGCTGCCTTTTCCGAGAAAGCTATCGGCGGAGAAGCCATTGGTGGAATGAACAAGTTCTTGGTAGGTGAAGTTCCTAATTTTAAAGGGTTTGATGGGTTTATAATTTCTTCTAGCTTTGCTTTCTCTTCTTCTGCGATCCCAGTTGTAAGGATCACAAGTTGCTATTGCAGACTCTCCATTGCAGGAGAAATAACCCATGATTATAAGCAAAAGAAAATTAGAAATTATTCAGGGGAAGAGAAAAGATATATGAGAAAGTGGAAGGCAGCGAAAGCCATGGGAGACGGAGAGATGTGAAAACAATGAAAGCTTTTCAATATATTCAACTAAAATTATAAAGAAAAATTTGAATGGAAGTTTATAATAATAAAAAATAAAATAAATAAATGGTTTAAAACATGCAACCGCGTGCAGCTTTGAGAGGAATTTCTTGGGGTTGGCTTAAAGATGGTGGAGTAAAGCATTCCACTTTTACTTTTCCAGCCATTACTTCAAATTCGTTTTGCTTTTCTTTAAAATTAATTAATTATTATAATTATTTATGTTATTAGTAGCAAGGAAAATTAAGCTTAGACAGATAGATGCATAGAATTAATGATAAATCGTCTCTTGTAATTCAAGTTTTGTTATAGGCGTCACCACTAATGACATTTAACATAAAATTATTTGTATTATTTTTTACATTTCCTACCATTCCACATTTAACATAAAATTATAGCATATAAACATTTATTAATACTTTATAGATGACAAATAACGTCTGCCGTGCTACCCTATTTCTTTAGGCTTTGATCATCCAAATCAATCAAAACACGAAACAGACAAAGATGACTTCGGCCCATTAATCATAACACTGCGATCAATATAGTTTCATTTGTTTAAGTGAGATATATATTCTCCTAGATTATGTATATTGGACACCACTACGATCAGTATATCATATTAAGAAAAAGAAAAGGAAAATTGCATGTGGAATTGTTCTTTAATAATTTCCGGTGTATATATTTTTTGTATTCATGTGGTGGTGACGCATTGAAAAGTTTATAGATCCCACTCCTAAATTTAAAAAGAGTAGCAAAAATTTGTGAGAAGGCGACTTCTAATTGGTTTAAACGGCACATCAATTACTACAACTTTAGAAAAATTATCAAAAGAATCTATTGATTTCTTCTTTCTTTGGGAGTAGAGAGGTGTCACCTTTTTCATCTTTGACTATCATACTCAATTATTCATGCCCGTACAGTAATTTGGACTTCTTTACTTCTACCACCCTCTTCGCTCTTCTGTCATTTCAATATTGGATTACATTAAACTCCCTACTTTATCCACTGCTGGCTCATTGATTCCCATCGTCTCTTAAATATTAATTATTAATTGTATTAGTTAAGCTAGCTTTTCACATTAAATTAAATTTATATTTAATTCTTTAATACAATTTTTGAAGCACCGATTTTATAATATTAAAACACTCACGCAAATTAAATTTTGTAAATTTCGTATTCTATATTTTATGCATATATTTAATTCTAAAAAGTAAGAACAACGTATTAAATATTACATATGAGAATTAAATATTTTTTATAATAGTTTAGATAAATTTTAATTTATCAGTTAATTTTTAAAATTGTATTAGATTTAAATTCTCACTTTCTTCGACATTTTTATATCACAATTAATTACTTTTTATAATAACTTCTCCAATACTTATTTGTTGACATCTAAAGAATAATTTTAACGATTAAAAAAAATATGTAATTTATTGTGATTTATTGAGTGTCGAGTATGTTGCGCGAGAACAAATTTGAAAGAACTATGCAAATGCAATGCATGGGAATTAAAGATGAGCTGCTAGATAGTTTAAACAATTAGTTACAGGATAAAACAAATACATGGTATGCAACTAGTAATGAACAACTTTGGAGATTTTTTCTTGAAATTATTGAGGCAGGTGGGATTTGTGGGGCCTTATCCTAGAGCATCAGTCCAATCCGATCTTACATTTTTGACGTATTATAACCTAATTTTGCTAAGGTGGATTGGTTGCCTCCTTGATTAATGTTTGCCCCAGTTTTGGAAATTTTTCATATTTGTTTGAATCATTATTGACCAATTATGATTTTTGACTTTGGATATAGATTTGAGATTAAATGATATTCATACCAATTTCTCAATCTCCTTTTTCTATTTCCCGTATTATTAGATTGTGCAGACTTTTTAATTGCTATTTTTCAATTTATGAATGAATTTTAATTTAGTTATATTACTTTTTTCATTTTATTTTATACGTCACTTTTATTATTTTCATTATGATTGAAAAGTATTAATTATATTTAAATTTAAAATAAAATTGAGTAATTTAATACACAAATTTAAATATAATTGATCAATTTATATTGAAAAAAAATAAATTTTATTATAAATCTAAAAATATTAAATAAATGAGTAACATGTTTAGTAAATATAGCTGAAAAATATGGAGTTCTAGAAACACTTATATTTATATACATAACAAAAATATCAAAAACGAACCCAAATTATATAATTTTTTCCATAATAAGGCTCAAACCTTCTAGTATTTATTGAATATTTTTGTTAGCACGAAGTTGCTAAGTAACGATATAGAGCATAGGTAAATAATTGATGCAATGATACAAATTTATTTTTATGAAACGGTTAAAGTTATATAATCCAATATAGACATATGGTTTTCAGAATATGTAACAGAACTGACATAAACATTATTGTGTATTCCATTATCTGCACATTTATCAGATCCATCATTCCTTTAATTCAGAATCTTTTTTCACATGATGGATGCCAGGAGATGAAGAAACTTTTAAACACCAAATCACATATATAATTAATGATTGTGCACCAAAATAAGCCTATAATATTTATAAATTCACCCATCACCAGTTTCAATGGGTCAAAAAGCGGGACTTTTTTATATATAGTGTTTTTTTAAAAGTTATTTAGACTTTTAGGGTGTTTTGAATAATATTTAGAATAGTAGGATTTTTTCCATTTCCGCAATGGAATGCTACGGAAATAACATTCCATTTCCGCAACAATCCATTGCGGAAATGGAATGTTATATATTTGTTTTTTTTCATAGTGTTGGGCTTGCTTTCCATTCCAAGGAATGGAAAGCAAGCAAATGACCGGCAGCTTTTCCAAGGAAAAGCTGCCGGTTTTTTTATTATTTTTTTAAATAAAAAATTTAATAATTTTTTTAATAAAAATATATATAAAATCTAAATATTTTATTATAAATGAGAAAATATAAATAAATTTTGCTTTTTTTATTAATATAAAAAAATTAATTTTTTTACTCAATTTAATAAATGTAATAAAAAATTCTAAATTAATATGCGTGTGTTGAATTAAAATAAAAGTACTATTTAAATTTAATTATTTATATAATAAATGTATTATCTTTTATTTTAAAAAAATTATACGTTAATATACGTGTCTTGAATTAAAACGAAAATATTTTATTAAAATATTGTCAATTTTATACGTGTACATTGTGAATTCCTATTCTGATAATAAAATTCAAATATTTTATTTTTAGCATTATAAATTTGCGACCGAAGTGTTACAGTTTGTCATGGCACTTGATAATAATCCATAAGAAAAATGCATGCAAAATTTGACGGAGAATTAGGGATGAAATGGATTAGACTAGAAACATCAAACTGGTGCCACAGTGCTCGTTCTTCAGTTTTCTATTAGCTTTTTTGAATCTGTAAAATGCATGCATGCATGCTCAAATAAATTATTTAGGCTATGAAAACAATTAAAATAAAGAAGAAATTAAAACATTGTTAGTTCTTAGTATTATTAGGAGTTGTTTTCTTTTCTCATGCTTGCTTGCATTTTATCTCGCAATCATATTCCATAAATTTTGTGCTGTGCAGCAGAGCAGCGGGTGCCCTTTCCTTTACCAACTGCATCTTATGTTTTTCCTACAAACTGGGTGAAGATATGACGAAGACATAATATACCTGTACATTGTCAATTTTATTACAATATTTTTGTTTTAATCCAAGACACGTATATTAACGTATAATTTTTTTAAAATAAAAGATAATACATTTATTATATAAATAATTAAATTTAAATAGTACTTTTATTTTAATTCAACACACGCATATTAATTTAGAATTTTTTATTACATTTATTAAATTGAGTAAAAAAATTAATTTTTTTATATTAATAAAAAAAGCAAAATTTATTTATATTTTCTCATTTATAATAAAATATTTAGATTTTATATATATTTTTATTAAAAAAATTATTAAATTTTTTATTTAAAAAAATAATAAAAAAACCGGCAGCTTTTCCTTGGAAAAGCTGCCGGTCATTTGCTTGCTTTCCATTCCTTGGAATGGAAAGCAAGCCCAACACTATGAAAAAAAACAAATATATAACATTCCATTTCCGCAATGGATTGTTGCGGAAATGGAATGTCATTTCCGTAGCATTCCATTGCGGAAATGGAAAAAACCCTACTATTTCAAATATTATTCAAAACACCCTAAAAGTCTAAATAACTTTTAAAAAAATACTATATATAAAAAAGTCCCTCAAAAAGCTCCACTTTCAACTCCAATGCTAACGAAGAAACCAAACATCACTCATTATAACTGCCCAATCGCCTTCAACATAAGCCGATATTAATGATAATTCACAAATAATTTGCTTTCTATTATATTCAGTTTCTCCAAAATAAATTTATGAATCCAAATAATATGCAATTTTTATTTTGCAGTCATTTTTCCCAATTCCATATTTTTTAATTTAATCTTTTGTTTTGTTATAAAGATCAAGATACAATTAATTATGAATTTACAGCTACCATGTGGCTGGTTTGGCCAAGGAATGTCTCCTCTGTTTACTTAGGCCTTCTCCGTCTATATTCCGATATTTGAATAATTTTATTTCACAAACTAATTTTTATGATTAAATTAGGTTGAAATTTATTTTTTTATTTGGTATTAGAACTCCTAGTCTGTGTTATAAAAGTAGGCTTGGATCTAAATTAACTCCAAAAAAATATACATCGTAGAAATGAGAATTGTCTAATCCTATATTAAGAGTATTTCTTTTTTATAATCAGTCGATATAAAATATTTAAAATTTCACATGTGTTCGATTTTGAGATTTTGAATATGAGTTTATGAGGAAAATGTATTATAAAAATTAAATGTTTTTTTATAAAAGTTTGTTCGGTCCTGTATTAGCGTTAACTATCCCATATCTATCTACTGATTCCCCTTAAAAACAAACAAATCTTTGGGAATGAGTTAAGGCAACATGGCCATACATTGAAAATCATGCAATAAGGAATACAATTTGATTTTTTTTCTGCAAATTGGATAATAAAGTTAAGCTTAACTTAATATTAAAAATGAATTGGAGTTTAATACCAACTTTAAGAACTTACTATTAAGATTTGGTCTCGATTTCTCATTCTGATATTCATTGTCAGATTATACATATGCTACTTCCTTGTGAAGACAACAGCACCAACTAATCCTACATAAAATACAAAAGAGTTAGTTTTAAGTCTCTTTCTGGAATACCACAGACAGTCTCAACCTGAGTATCCTACCTTCAACCAGGTAATTTTTTAAAAAATAAATCAGTCAATTCAAAATAATCCTATAATTGCTGATTAATAACTAAAAAACTTGAAAAGGACTATGAAGCATTAAAGGAATTCGTTGGACAAATAGGCCCACTCCTTAATTGGACTTTCAGTAAATGTGGATGGACCTTTTCACCTACCTAATCATACTTGCCTTGCTGGGCCTACTCCCAACTGTTTTTCCTTGTATGGGCTCCAAATCAATCCTCACCTGCCCATTGCTTTCGTTTTGGGGAGCAAAATTTCAATTTTGATTTGGAATTAATTTTTGAATAAAATTCCTCAACAATTATAAAATGTTACCTTTTTTTTTTTTTTATTATGCTTTTAATAAATAGAATTTTCACTGAGGTTATGCTAAAATAAATATATAGCCCACGAAGTCCATTGGGCTTTAAACTGGCAATATTGAAGCCCAAGACTAAGTGGCTGGACTCGACACACTTGGTTTCTTACTAGTATGGGCCAAAGATTTGATTAGTAGCTCACCACTTTAACATGATCATATAATTTTTTTTTTAATCATAATTGCAGGTAGAGATCAAACCAAGGAGAAAACAGTATATATATATATGGTTGATTAATATTTTTGTTAACAAAGGGAGTAGGTAATGCATTGAAATGTAAGGAAATTAATGAATTTTATCATGTGACAATGTATTATTCAGTTTGTGTATTAGGTAAGGAAAGGAAAACGTATAGGATTGGTTAAAAACCACATGAATCTGGAAATGAGAATAAGATAATGGAACACAAAATCAAAACAAATCTCATAGAAAAAGAAGCATTAGAGTTGTGTCTGTCTGATTCGAATGAAATTCGTGTCTCAAAGACTCACTCTGTCCACTAAATTTGCCTTTGCCATGTTGTCTCCCTACGAGTACTTACTTACTGCATCTCATCCAACATTTTTTTTTTAAAGTTTATTTACAATATTTTGGGTCTAAAATTCTAAAATCATTTCTAATACAGACTGCAGCAATAAAATAATCTTAAAAATTATATTGCTATTCACGTTTCAATTGTTTATAAATAGATTTATATAAAGAACGACGCATAAATGGCTTTTTACATAATAATGTCAAAAAATCATTTGATCAATACATAAACATAAACATATATATAATGCAGTTAGGATGTCCGTATTACTATATATATATATATATATAATCTGAAGCCGCCACCATATTACATATATTATATTAAAAGTCCTAATAATAATGATATTACATTATTATATTAAAAGTCCTAATAATAATGATATATTTTAAGATTTAAACAATTTGAGGGAATGCTGGAATCATCATTTAAACAGCTCATAATTGTATGTATGGTGTTAAATATATAAAAAAAAATATAAAATAAGATATAATACATGTCAAGTTATCGATTAAAATAAAAATTAAAAAAAAAATGTTTTGAATTGGTATTTTCCTCCTAAATTTGAAAACATTTTGTGATAATCTCTTTAGGAAAATACTCACCGCAAATCTAAAACAGTTGACCATTATTTCAGTGCAACACGTTTGACCTCAAAATCAAAATCAACAACAAATTAAAAAAGAAAGACTGAATGGGGACACAAATTAAAATAATAAAATCAAATAAAATAATTAATATATCTTATGCAATGCCGTGAAAAATGGTTTTAGAATTGGTGAAGAATAGCCTAGTCTTTTTTATTAAATTTGACTTCTAAATGAAGCAGCTCCATCTATGCTTACCTTGTACAACTAATATCAGATTTTTAATTAAATTTAATCTATTAACATGTAGACCCGGTACAAGGAAAATTTTATATCCAATAGATGTGAGATGTTTAATACGCCCTCTTACATTTAGGCCATGTTTATTTTTCCGTATAGTATACAGGATAGCATAAAATAATACAGGCTAATACATTAGAGGGTGTTTGGCTAATTTTTCTAAAAAATAATACATATCTTATATAATACAACATTTAGTTTTTATCCTATATACACAGTATAAAATAGTACACCCCTCCCCCCTGAGTTTATTTAATACGGTGTTTATCCTTATTTTTACTTTTTATCATTTTATATAAATTCTATTTTATTATTTTATTATCATTTTTATTTTGTGAATATATATTTTGTGTGTCATAATAATTTATTAAATTTATTTAGTTTGAATATTATTATTATTATTATTAAATTCTTTTTTGCATGATTTTCTACTTGTGAGCCTGTTACATATTGGATTATGTCTAAAATAATAATAATTAAGTTTATTTATTTTGATTTGTTATGGGACTATGTATAAAATTATTAATTTTAACACATTTATTAATATATTTCAATTATATAATTGAATGTTATTAATTAAATTGCTTGTTTGATTGTTAATTTATCTACTATTATATATTTATATTTCAAGAAATTTTTGCACATTTTTAAAAAATTGTATTTTACAATTAATTTTTTTGTCTAAATTGATAATATTAAAAATAATTTAATTTTTCATATTTTTTAATTTTATTTAAAAACAATACAATATACTATTATATATCAAATACAATATAAAATAATACAGACTAATATAATATTATACCAAATACTGTATAATATAATACAAATTAATATTATACAGACTAATACTATACAGGCTAATACTATACAGACTAATACTATACAGGTTAATACAATAATATTAAAAATTTAAAGAGTAAAATTTATGGGACTAAATGTTTGTAGGTAGTCCAACTTCGCAAAACTAAGTTATTTTATTAAATAAAATGGATTTAAGTCAAATTTATTCTCGAAAACTAGATTATGATACGAGAATTGTTCTTCTTATTATAAGAAATATTATATTTTTATAACCAATTTCAATATTTTTTATATAATATATTCTTAAAAATTAATGCAAATTCAATTTAAGAATCTGTGTTATTCTTCAAATATATTACTTATGCTGCATTTTAATGATTTGTCGTTTCATTCTTATCATGATATATATCTTTTTAAGCTAGTGAAAACGTGACAAGAAATACATACAATTATGACAATTTTGTAAAGATGTATTTACTTTATATTAGTAGATGGCGTAAATTTAAAGAAATCGGATTGGATAAAAGAGATCATAGAAGAAAAATTTATGAGGATGAAAAAAATGTAATGTCCACCTATGATCATAATTATGGTACCTCTACAATTCCAACATTTATTTTCTCTATTCTATCAAGAAAATTAAAAGATAAAACTATACTAATATTTATCACCTCAGAAACAATAATACAAAATTTGATTAAAAATGTTTCCTACTTGAATATTATAGTAAATAAATATCACAAATGATTCTTTTCCATATCTAGAGAGATCTCAAATTAATCCTTGATTCTTTAGCAAAATTGAACCACCCATATCTTTTGGTGAATCACAATCTCTAAAGAAACCAGTAATAACTAATAATATATATCTATTATATATATAGGAATTAATATAATAGATAGACAATTAAATAATAAAACAATAAAAAAAAGGAAATTAAGTAGTGAAGCAATATAGGGAGACTTCACTGAGTAGAAAGGCAGATATAGTGGTTGACCTCAAAGTCATTTAAGTCACAATTTCTTGTTGGATTCTTTTCATTTTCAAGTTTCAACTAATAAACGCGTATAACTAATTCCTTACCTAGCACCAATTTTTTAAAATTTTCCTCTAAAATCCATAAAAAGTTTCATTCATATTATATTTTATTATACAAAAACCTGTTTGTTTTCAATTTTTCTTCAATCATATATTACTGATTAATTGAATTATGGACTGAATTTAGAGAAGTAAAGTCGCCACGGTAATGATAATAATTAGTGGATCAATACTCAAAATTAAAACAAATAACTAGAAGATTTAGATGAAGGGTAATGATAGTGAAGTTGAAGTTGTAATTTAAAATTAACACATTATAAATTTATTTTTTTTTTTAAAATAAGGCCCTATTACTATATATCATCTCCACAATATCAACTGACGCTATCTTTAATAATCTTTTTTCTTATTTAAAAGAAAAAAAAAATATTCCATGAGCTTGAGGTACCAGAAATTTCCACCACAAAAAAGAAAAAAGAAAAATCATGAGGAATAAGCAACTCCATTGATATAGATAAGCACAATCCATCAGCTTGAAACCTCGTCCAGAAGCTTATATCTTCTTACCTTATTTCTAAAAACTTGCTTTGTGATCCCATTATTGTTTGCAATCTCTTCTGATTTGGTCCTTCTGATAAGTTTTTCCTCTAATTTACCATTTGAAATAAGTCTTCTTCTGGTTGTGACCGGTGATCTTTCAGGTGATTTTTGTTTCTTGATTGGCTTACTCATCACTTGCAACTGTAGATTTCCTCTTTGATTCTTTAATTTCTTGTTCTTGCTGCTTTCTTCTTCACTGCTGTTCTTATTTGACGATGATGAATTTGATGAATTTTGTGATTTTTCTTTGCTCTCGTGACTCAAACACCAATTGCATACTTGATACGACTCTGCTTTCGGGTAGAGATTGCTACAGTATCTGTGGAAATTAAATAAAAAAGATTGAAAGGTTTAGAACTTTGATCGAAAGAAACAAAACCCAGAAAGAAATTAGAGTTTTTGGAAGATGGGTACCTGTGTTGAGATCTGAATTGGCAAATCTTGCATTGAAAAAGCTCAGAAGAAAGGCCAAAATCGCCACACATGCAACATTCGGAGCTTGCTTGTGATGATGCAATGGACAATTTGGGTGGTGCTGACATATTACTTTTTGGTTCTTTTTAGAGAGAGAAAGAGAGGTGTAGAGAGAGAGATAGTGGTGGTGGTTTCGGCAGACGGCCATAAAATAATAAAATACCATAAAACATGAGAGACTGTCTATTATCACACAACTATATATATAGATGTTACTTTAGGTGTGGCGTATTAGAAAAGTAATTTAATTTTTGTTTTAGAACTGAAAATAATTTAATTTTGTTGCTCAATAGAAAATAGACATGTTAGATTCAATAATAAAAAATTCGAATTTTTTTAAATGATATTCAAATTTATTAAAAAAATCGTCTCTTAGTTTCGATTATATTTAACCTTATGATTGCTTTCTTTTCTTTGCCTGGAAAGAAATTATTGTACATAATAGGTCAGGAATCATATATTATGATTAGCTAAATCAGTAAATTAATTTCATAATAATTTGTCTTCTTGAATTTTTTTTTTGAAATATAGTCCACATGTATATTACAGTAATAATTATTCTCATAGTATGTATGTATGGACATACTGTACGAGTCTATGTTTCATTTTCACTTCCATCAAAAGCGGTTCTGAAATAGTCAAATAGACCAAAATCGAAACTATCAAACAGAAGTCACTGTAAGACCCAGTTTCGCACGTTACTATGATTGATCTCCAAGTATCTAAGAATTGTTGTTGTTTCGCCAGTTTCTAATACTATTATCTGACAAAATTATTATTCAGATTATAACATTGAGAATATTGTGTTTATGATTTAGTAATTCATCTAACTTCAACGCCCGATTTTGATATTAACGTTTAGATTTCTGAAACATACACAAGTTTGATATCCTCGAATATGGAGGTGAACCGTTAGATTAAATGTATACGTTTCATCAATCAACATACGCAAACAGCCAAAATGCTGACCTCCAAAGCCTCAAATAGAAATAGGAAGGAAGTTTCCACTTTCCAGCACTCTTGAATTTTGTTATTTGATGACACGTAAATTGGAATCTTTTATAGTGCACGTAAATTAAGCGTTGTTGGTCCAACTCTGTATTAAAAGTTTGATAATGCCATAGCTACATTCTTTCTTAATTAAAAGTTTTAAATATTTAAATTTTTTCAAATATGATTATGGGTCGAATTTGGACAGAAAGATGTACATTTGAACATATCTAAATTCACCTGACGCAAATTTAGATCAAGGTCAAGCTTATGCAAGGAAAAAAGAAAAGTTTGAAACAAAATTGGACAAAATTTACTTACATAAAGTCATATATTTATTCAAGAATTGAATTAGAGACTCTCATATAATAAAATAATTTCTCTACAGATAGTAATATATTATTCATTTTATGGATAAATAAATCCATATTAAAGAATGAAAAATCTATAAAGATTTGGGGCGTTTTGAAGCGCAAAGTGTGCAGTTGTTAGTGGTCCGCGTTCATCTTTTCTACCACCACGAGTTAAGCCACTATCCTCTCCAACCATTTCTTCTTATTCAAAAATTAAATTAAATTGAAACCTAAAGCACATATGTGATGAATCCAACATTTCATTTATTAATGTTGAAAAAATCATTCGATTTTTTTTCAACCAAAAAGGAATATGCTTAATGGAAGTAACACTTATCTGGATCAATTATGTTGGAGATATGTGAGTCGATATTGTCTCAAAAAATCAGATTAATTAAAAGAAAAATGGGTATGAGCACATGGGGAAAAAAGAAGGGATCTTCACCAATATATTGTGTTCCATACAAGTCCTTGTAATACGACACATTCTTATCCCCAACATATGCTTCTCTTCAGATCGTATCTCTATAGCATTGCCACAGGTCTACCACCTGCTCCTAACACTTTTTATTTCCTCAAACTACCATTTACAGTGATTTTGCCAAACATAAGCAGACAATTGTTGAATCCAGATTAGTTGGAACTCAATATATCAATCTTCTCAATCTTAACATAATCCATATTTCTGAAGTAAAAACTGGAACACCCGTAATCCTCTAACCAGGCTGTATATGTGTGTAATGGAGATAATAGCAAAATCAAAATCAAATTAAATACTCTCTCTCAGCAACTATTTCGAGTTAATTCTTTACATGCTCATCCGACTTTGTATTATAAAGTAAATTTTGCCGAAAAATTATCAATTTAGTACGAGAATTTAGACAAATCCTTCTAAAAGTCTCGATATCATCAGTCCCCGCATAACTAAAAAAAATCCCAATTTGGAATGTCATCAAGCCTCCATGTCATTAGTCTTACGTGGACAACTAAGCCATCTATTTCATTTATATATATAACTACACGTTTTGAGTTGGGCCACGGAAATATTATACGAGAAAACGAGTTTCCATCATTAGCAGAAGCAGCCGTCTAGGTGGCTTGCAATCAACTGAAAAATAAAATACAAACAATAAAATTATAATGGACCAACTATATTATTCCCACATAGCAAACAATTATCAAACTAATCAAAAATTAAATCCAGTTTACATTCACTAATCATAATTCCACATGATATAATCAGAGTATGCAACCCCTTATCTCATCCCTCAAATTTTAAATATAATAGGTTCATCGTCAATTTTTAAATGTGTCAAACTAAAAAGAAAAAAAAAAATCATCCAGCAACATATCTCTGATTGTAGAACCGACATCAAAAGCATCTCCAATATTACATGATCTGAGACTGTTAAATTATTCCATTGAAACATCTCTGGCATTTTAAACAATTACCAATTTCCCCACCTAAAAGTTGATCCACTTAACCACATGGCAATTAAAACCCATTATTGCTAGCTCATTATCATATACAATAAGTAAGAAATTTCAGTGACAACCTGTCCAAAAAATCAGATTATCTACATGGGAAGAAAAACTCGTCTATATACAGGAACAAATTTTAACAAATATATTAACAAAAATGTATTATTTTCTAGGAAAATTACATGAAGATGCAGTGACAGAGGCATTGTAAGATAATTGCTTTATTTTAATTTCAACTTATTTGGAGGGACCCAAAACGGCTTTACATGGTCAACAAGTTTTGTACTACCTGATTGGCAGCCTGTACTTCTTTTCCAATGTCGCGAAACAGAAACATAATGCACCATTCATAAGTCATCAGCCAATCTGTGCCCATGAAAAAAGAAAAGAAGTTTGATACAACAAATGTTAGGACTCAACCATAGATAAGTCACAAAGTCCTAACAAGACCAACCTACATGAGATGAGCAACAGGGCTCAAAGACAAAATTGTCAGTAACCAGATTAGTTTTTCCAGATTGTATTACAATAATTCTCTATACAAACAAATCATGAACCTGAAGGATTGCAACAAATTCTCATGTTCTAAAGATGCCATAACACCAATTAGACACGGGTGTTTATGCTTTCAATCATCTTTCCCTTTTGCACATTGAAAATTATATGGTCAGTGAAACAGTTAAGCATGTGCATCTTAATTTTAAATGGAAACATGACAGCATGCAAGCCCACGTGAACTTTGACTAGGAATATGTAACTAGAAAAATGATTTAGCCACCTGAACAGGTTGGATACACTAGCTAATTATCTGTGAAAGGAAACAAAAAGAGAACAGGTTGTGAGCAATATTATTAACATCATCAAACCTGCAGAAGAGCCGTGTTCATAGTTTTATTTACTCATTGACCGGGCTTTTCCTATCGCATATAGCAAACCACATCCTTGCTTAACAACTTTATTCCTTTTTTTTTCTTAAAGAGTTCCTAAAAATCATATGAAATATCCTCCAACTCACTTGCCTAATTACTTGATTAAAACCTTGTTAACAATAGTTTATTTTTTTATTGAACGCATATAGTCATCATATCAGCAGTAAATTATACCTAGCATCCGAATAATCAACTGACTATATGGCATGTAAATTGAACGAAATTGCCTCTGATGATGAGGTAACTCATTAGATCTTTTTTTTTTATTATTATTATTTTCCCTCCAAAGACCAGCAGCAAAAATTGAGAAAAAGTGATACTTAACTTCATGATTCAACAAAGACATCATAATTAGCTCTGAGTGCACTCAAGGGGATGTAAAGTTCCTTCAGTAAATTCATGCATCCGAAAACGCTCCAGAAGTTCAAAGGGGCTGCAACTAACATTGTAGATACAGTGAATGTTAAGATTAAAGAAATCCTTCAAGAAAAGGGAATAATCAATAATCTCTATGAGAAGAAGAAAAGTTACGCAGCAGGCCATTTCATAGTTCCTTTCAAGTAGATAGCCCGTTATACGAATGTATTTATCCTATAAAATTCATTCTGGTGAAAAAGGCACATAATATTAGAAGAAAGCTAGAAAAGCTAGCCATAGATGAGTGTGTTTCTGGATCACTGATAAGCTTTCAGTTGAAGGCTCCCAATACAAGATAAATGGAAAACCATATTTTGCAGCTGATGCTTTATAGCTAAAACAGATGGGTGTGCCAAACAGCATTGTCTATGGAAAGTTGAAAGTAATTACTCCACAACCAAATAAAACAAAGTAGCCTACAGTACAGCTTAGAAACTCGGGAAGCTCAAACAAGAGTTTCAAGCCTATACTTGACTCAGATACTCTAAATGTTTATTGAAAGCAAATCTTAAATCAGTTTAAATTTCTCAAACCAGAATCCTCATCAGCTCCAAGTGTTAGCTTAAAGGAGGAGAAGGGAACAAGTGAACAGGAGGGAGGGATTGGAGAGAGACAAAGAGAAGAACAAGGACTGAGAAAAGAAATAGTAAATTCTGTGGAGAAGGGAATTTTGAGGCTTACAGGATGACTTCACGATTATGGCTTAATCTCCGCTGATTGCTTTCCATAGCCTCCAACACATTGGAAGTTTCTGGACCAGCTGATCCTCCAGCTACAATTGAGGGGGCAGGAGCAGTTGGAGTCCAAATCTAGAGCCAGGCCATCAAAATTAGAATACTATGCAAAAGCTGCTACACCAAAAATTCATCATTTCCATCAGACTTGCCTTTATTGTGTTATCAATCCCACTTGTTGCCACAACACAATCAAATGGATGGCACTGAACACAGTTCACAACTGCAGAGGGAAATAAATAAATTCATGGCAATGAATAGAGACTATAGGATTGACAGAATGAACCTCATATGTTTTCAGAAGATAGAGCCTCACCAGCTTCATCTCCAAGAAGCATTTTTATTAGTCTACCAGTTGCCTTTTCCCAAATAAACCATCGACCATCATCACTTCCACTTGCCACGAATTCACCTGCAAAGCAATAACGAAAAATTTAATCTCCTGTAGTAGTCACTTGTTATAAAAAAAATAAATAAATAAAAAATAGAAATAGAAAAGATACACTGATGCAAAATGTATATCCATACACATTAAATACCAACCCATCCATGCATGCAGACTGGCAGAGTGCACACCCTGATGCAAAATATATATTCATTCATAGAAAAGATTGCTATGTTTATCAATGCCTGTAAACACTAAACATATCATGCAGCAACCCTTCTTCACATTGTCCACTTTGAAATGCCAATTAATAAAAATGTCAAACTTCTAGCATCCTCTTTAACATCTAATTAACATTTACAAATTGGAAAAACATTCTATGGTTGTTCACTGTTCTATGCATCCTTTCCAATAAAAGAGAACTTCAACTATTCAGGGACATGCCCGTACCTAGTATCTACTCCCAACCTGGTGCCCTATGCTCATCAGAGCGAGGAAACTTTTCAGCACAAGTGCACATTTTGAATCAAACTTCACTAGGCAACTACTATAGTAGGATAAACGAAAAAGAAGGCACTCAGTATCAGTAAAAGAACATGAATTGCGAGAAACACGGATTAAAATTTTGAACATTTAACTATGGAGTGAAAGCAAACTCATTTGCATCCATGTCAAGAACTATACAAGACTAATGTTTATATGGGCTTTTTTGTTTGTGCACTCGTGTGTGCATTAGAAGTTACAATAAAATTACCTCTCTGGCCCAGAAAACTGGCCTGTTTTATATCCGTTCCTACATTACAGTGGCCAACATATCTCTGCTTCATATCAATGACTTTCTCTGGCTGCAATATGAAAAGCATGAAATTAAATAGCAAATCAAGAAGATTGAGCACTATACATGCTAGTCCAAAATGTAAGAGCCGTATTCTTTATGGGGTTAGAATGGAATGATGACAGGTGTTCACACGAAGGAAGAGAGTTTTAAACAGAACAAGGGGACGAAAATTCAACTTTAGCATTTTGTTACAACAGACTAGTAGACCAACATGACTTCAGATGGAAAATCTCAAATTAAATATCTCTCATCTTTCCCAAGAGCAACATTTAAAATTGTGCAAGTCAAAACTAGAGGAGCATTTCTGTTTTCATGAAGAATATACAACAGATTTCAAGTTTTATAATATATCTGGATGTTAACCTGGTATGGTGTCCGATCATTTTGTGATGATGAAGGTGACCCGCAGGAGCCATTTGTACAACTTGTTTCTCTGCTTGAATCACCTCTTCGATAAATCCTCAAGTTTAAACTTCCATGATTGGGAGGGTTAAGGGTAATGTGTTCAATATCACGGCCTTCATCTCCTGACATTGCTGTTTCAAAATCCAACTCCAATTCCTCATCATAGTCAGAATCTTCTCTTTCAGACCTCGGACCTTCTTGGGAAGCATCACTGTTAACATCAGAACGATATAGGATGTCACTTAGTGACAAAGCCCTTCCACTTCTTGATTCAGACCTCAGCGAGCCATCAGTTGGCTTATTAGTTTTTTCAGCTTCAGCTAATCATGTACATATTCAATAAGAGATACTTAGTGTCCAGAACATCAAAAAAAATTCCGAAAAAAATAAAAGCAATTTCTATAAATGCACTCTCAAGAGCATACAAAAAAATGGAAGAAATATTGAAATAATTAATCTATTAATTGTTGAACTACACCCAAATTCCTCATCCCCATCAAGCAGTCTATCAGTTGTTCCCATGAAATGAAGACCGCTAAGTAGGTAACTCTGAAATGAAAATCCATATGTAGATGAAAGAATGTGTCATTGTATTGATCACTCCAGAAAGAAAAAATTCCGTCGTAGTAGGTCCCCCATATTGAGAATTACGTACGAGGACTCACATCTCACAAAATTGTATTGGAGTATGCATTTTAACAGCATAATCTATGAAATTATGCATGTCAAAGGAACATTGGTTTCTCCTATTTCATTTGTCCAACAAAGACATCATCAATTCATTGAGACCCAGATGGCCCCTACTACAGTAATTAATATTCTATAAGACCAGATAATACTCTACACTTGCAAGATGCCAAACAATGATAAAAAAAGTCTAGTGCTAAACACACTTTAATTCCAAATAACACAGTGGAATTACATAAAATAATAACATAACATAGCAGTTGATAAATGGGATAGTTTAAGCACCACAGCTGTGAGAAAGGATAAAACGTCCTGAACAATTGGCCAAGAAAATACCAAACCACATACCTGCAGCCATATTCTTTTTCATATTTTCCACCCATTCTGTAATTTCAGTATCTGATGGGGCCACAACTTGAGCAGCAAGAGCAAAGTCGGCAGCTTCTTTATGTTTCCCTAACTGCAAGATGTCGATGATAAGTCCAAACGACCACCAAAATTAAATATTTAGGTCATTTGTACATACATTATTTGCATTTTGACTTAGAAAGCCATTATCTAAGAGTCCCCTTCCCATGCAGGTGCCTGCTAAACCATCTTCATACAAACAGGGTGCAAAGAAAATGAAACGGCAAATTACCTCAGGATGAACGTCAAGTGAACTTATACATGCATAAATTCAGTGCAAGCAGAAAAGTTATTTATAAAAGAAAGTACCATGCTGTCTGAGATAAGCATTTATTGCATAGATTAGATTCATTTTTTGTGGCTGGGAGAGATAGGAGGGGGCAAAGATCACATAAAATTTAATCACCAAACGGTGCATATTTGGTGACACAAGATCACAATTAGTAACACGAATTACCTGTGACAAAGCATCAGCCATACAATAAAGGGCTCGAAAGGAAGAACTATCTAATCTACGAGCATTATAGCAATCTCTAATGGCCATGTGGACATCATTTTTCCACTTCCGCTGAAAATAAGGGTGAGAAGGAAAAAAAAAAGCAATTGGATAAATCAGCAGAAAAACATATCAAATGAATAGAACAAAAACCGTGTCCTAAAGTTTTTGCAAAACCTTAAGCAACAAGGCTGCGCGTGTGCAAAGACAGTCATGCCTCACAGCAGGACCAATATCATGACCATGCCCATCCAAAACTTCATTGCATGCTACAATGCCATGGAAATAATTTGCACCCTCCTCTAAGCATTTTTTAGCTATTTGAACAAGCTTCCTGCACTTCTCAAGCTGTAAGAACTACATTAGACCAAAAAAAAAAAAATGCAAGACGCTCATTAATATCAGCATGATATGTCTATCAGGAATAAATAAAGGGATGAAAAAGAATACCATGGAGGTAATATTGCCTTTGAACCGACAACCACTTTTGAGTTCATCAAGTGGTGGTGGTTGCAATTCTAGCCCATTGAGAATTGGAGTGAAGGTCATCAGTTTTGAAACATCTCCTGAAGTATATTGCACTGCATTTCCTTGAGCTGCACAATCCAAGAACAGTTAATCATACTATGTAACTTTGCTCATATAACCAAACTAAATACAAAAAATATTTTTAAGAGCATCACATTACAGATAAACATGCATGATACAAATAACTCATCTTGCACATAAGCACCAGAAAAATCCTGTAACTATTATGAAATCATATTTTAAGTCGCCATCCCAGCAAAATAAATGATATGACAAAATTCAACACACGTTTCTCGAGAAACAAGAAATTTTTTAAACATTTAGAAAAGGAATCCAGCACAAATCAAGCAATATAATAACCTTAAAAAGCCAAAAAATAAACAAATAAATAAATAAATAATTAAAAAAACAGCAGGAGTGATGATCAAAATAAAAGTGCTATTATTGGAACACAGCCAGCCTCTCAAAACATAAAGAAGCATACCATAATTAGCATTCATGAGGTATACATGCTCTCCACTGTAATTAAGTAGAACCTCATCTCCACTTGGACTAAACGTAACATGAGTTAGGTGCAAGCCTGAATGTCCCTGGAAAGATATACAGGCTAAGCTTTTCTTCTGACATGATATATATTCCAAAAGCATTTCTGCATTCTAACTATAGCAATTATTAACATAAGAAATGAGAACATATTATAAAAATAATAACGAAAATCAGCGGCTGGACAAGACAAATTAGAAAAAAGATGATAGCAAAACCAATAGCCCACTACAAGGACTATAAGCATTACAAGACGTAACGCTTCAAATAGCACAAAACGTGCTGTTTTTCCTTTTCTTTTCTCTTAAGGTTTCTATAGCCCTTCTGATCTAACATTCAATTGCAATGAAATCATAAAGTCAAGAACATCAAAAAGAAAGTAGCAATTGAAGAATTAAGTTCACCACTGACACGTTCAGAAAGATGCATTGGGCAGAAATAATTGACACAAGGAGGAGGAGACGTCCTTATCCTACAAGAGGTCAGAGGCGGCAGCATCCTTCTATCATACAGACGAGCAAAGGCATCACTACAAGCATTGAGAATTAGATATTAGTCAAACAAAAATTATGGAAAGGCTCCAAAATATGAACAAAGAGATCATTAGATGCAACCTCCCACCAACTAGAAGCAAATGAGGCCTACTGGCACTGATGTCACAGGATTTTAATGCAAGGGTCTGTTTAGGAGGATCAGCTAGTGACTTCTTTGCCCCACTCCGCAAGTCAAGCTGCCATTGAGAACTTAATGTAAAAATAAACTATATAACTGATGAGGCGCAAAAAAAAATCCAAAAATTCCATAAACAAAGCGTGAATAATCAGAAGTGAATAAGCAGCATAAGTTAGTAAACATAATAAAAATTTCAGCAGAAAATTAATAACTGCCAACTGAAAGAACTGATAATAACGCTTCAGGAGCATTCATATAAGGTTGATTACTGCCATTACATCTAGAACTTTGTTATCAAATAGCAGCCAGTTATACATCATTAATCAAAGAGCAAGTCTTTTTGAAATACAGCATTGAAAAATAAAACTTCAAAAATTGGGAATAGGCATGTCAAAGTACTTGGCATTATTCGCATGTCATAAAAATACATGTTCAGAGATCTTATAATATAAACAAACTATAAATAATTATTCAGATAAAATCAGCACCTAACAAACAGCTTCAGTTTCCAAGCAAGTTAAGGCAACCATAACACTTAAGGAAGTCAACCAATTGCAAGAAAGAGCTTTATCAGATCTCATGTTAATATATCAGGGAAACACAATCCTTTTCTGAGCTTTATTATAGCATTAGCAGGAAAACGAAACCCTTGGAGCTGACAGAGGGAAATTTCATATTTAATTAAACTCACAAGAACATTACGGCACTCCTGCGGTGAAGACCCAACTGGTGGACAAGAAGCACCCTCCCGAAAGTCGTGCTGTCTCAGTGTCCCATCTTCACTTGCACTCCAAACCACATTGGGGTTTCCAGCTTCAACCTGCAATGCCATATGATCCATAAGAAAGCTATGGCATGAAAAACAAGCAAACAGATAAATGCAATATCTTTTCTCAGTCATCTATCCAATGAGATCTTACAGCTAATTTTTTTACACGCTTTGTGTGGCACTGATACAATGCAGTAGGTGCAATGATGTTTTCATCTGGCCCTCTTCCACTTAGGCGGGACAAATTGAATAACCGAACCTATGAAGAGAGAGATAAACAAAAGAATGAAGGTGAGTTACCAATATATTTAACTTGATGTAGGTAGCATTGACAAAAATTTCAATCTATCAGAATATTACTTCTGCATCTCCTGCTCCAGAAACAACAAGCTCATCAGAAGTTTCAGGGATAAATTTTGCACAGAATATGTTTGCAGAATGCCCTGTATCTATAGAATGCAAAAGCTTCCGACCATTATAGCTCCATATATTCATCTGCAAAAACATTAAAGCCCAAACAATTGCCATTATGTGATTACTTCAGCAAATGCAAATGGAACATGCATGCGATTGTGTTGCATGATTTCATTGCTGAGTCTGATTATAACAGAAAGAGGATATAGAGAAACCAAAATTTGTAGCTTTCACAAGGAAAAATATGTGCGCATGTGTGCGCATGTACATCCTTGCATATTACCATCAATATCAGGAAACACCTACACATAACGCCCCAACCCCACCCACCCAACCCAACCTCCAACCCAAGCTTTGTTTTTTGTCCTTATGCAGGGAGCAGAGGAAAAAGATGACAAAGCCTAGAAATATTTACAAACCATCCCAAAAGAAACTGCAACAGTATTTTTAATTTCCACAAAATTAGCGGCCAAGCAATCAATTAGATAATTCAAGAAAACCAAAATGATCAGTCAACCAATGTCCTACAAAATGGACGACATACATCCTACCAGGCTATCAGTCTTTCAACTGCCAGAACACCAATCAGTGCAACAGACAATGAGATTTCATATCCACAAGCCAACATCTTTATGCATGCCTTTCAGATCAAGGTGATTTGAATTGCAATCTACTTACACACCAAACCGCAGATAGCTAGAAGATTACTTCAGTTTTTTCCCTTTCCAAATACTGTGATTAAGAAATGTAAGAATATCATACCCGAGTATCATCTGATCCAGAAATCAACAGTGATCCCGTAGAATTCCATGCTATAGCATTGACACAACCCTGATGTCCCTATTAGAAAATGGCAGGAGAGAGAGATATTGTCAGATGAAATTTTATTGAAATGAAAAATCCTAAGTTGTCCAACAGGTAAAAGGTGAGGCCAGTTTTTCATAGTAACCAACAGAAGTCATCATGTACATATTGAGCAAATTGGCATGATTCACCACATTAGCGAAAGCAAGCTGATAGCCAATTCAGCAGCAGAAAACATTTCCAACTATATTAGTTACTTTAGGAATGGAATAAGACATAAAAGAAATTATGGAGAAGCAACAACACAAGGCAATATGAACTGTCAATACACTTATTCACCGATACCAGCAAACCAGAATAAATACCAACCTCCAATTCTCTTTCATGGGCAAGTCTTCGTATCAAGGATGAATGCATTTGTACACTGTGATTGACGTCCTACACAAAGAAAGTATTTCACAGCTAGTGTAAATCCAAAAGAAACATATTCCTAAATGTAAATAAATACTTGGCATTTTGGTGCCTTAAAATTAGACAAAAAAAACAAGTTCCATTTAAAAGAATGGAAATGGGAAAAAAAATGGAAACAAGAACCAATAAAAGACCTCAGCCCTTCTCCCCTATCTTAGACACTTCCAAAGGGAAATTGGAGGAAAACTCAAGGACATTGAATTCATCCTTGTCACAGTACACACTCAAGTTTGCAAGAGATATTGCAGCAAAACAGACCATGTTCTAACATTTGATTTCATTTTCAAATCGAAAATTGCATTGGACATTATATTACACACAGCATATAAGTGCTAAGCTTCTCTAGTTAGAGAATTTCTGAGACCATATTCAATCTCCCAGTTCACTCCTTTAGTGAGTTAGCACTCTTCAGGAAACAATTTAAAAATACATATATGCAATTATTACCCGGGGGGAGGGGAGAGGAATGGAGGAGGGGATGGGGGGCTGCGAGGGGGGAGGAGGACAGTTTCGTACCTTCTGGAAACCAAATTCAAAATAATCCCTAAATTTAGAATATCGCAAAACCAAATTTGAACTCAGGTACGACATAAAAGAGCACCGAAACAAAATTCACAATTCTCAAATAACACTTCTACAATATCCGGTGAGCTTATTATCACACTTCAATAATAACCCTACAAGCTCAATTCCCAAATGCAACCTTAGAGCAACAAAATGCATTTACGTTCGGATACTGAAACCTAGTTAAATCTTATCTTAGAAATTAAATTGTATAAGCCAGCAATCCCAAAATTCAGTTCAAACCAAAATAGAAATCATAAGCATCTCAAACCATAAACACAACTTAAAAAATAATGATAATAATAACAACAGTTAGAGAATAAAGTGAGAGACTAGAAAAAGCATCCATACATGGCGAGCGTTGTAGTATCTACTTTCCAGCAAATTATAAATATTCCCATCGTGGAAACCGTAAGCATCCATAATTTTTTCCAAACGAAACGAAATTTCCAAAACCCCAACCTGGATCCAAACTGGTAACAGTGTTTACAGAATGATAAGCAATCTAATTTGATTAATTCAGCAAAAGCGATTCTTGAAAATATAATACAGTCGGTCCGATCGTAACGCTTATGTAACCAGTGCAGCTATTCGTATTATGCTGTGTTTATCTCAATATTAAAAAAAAAAAGAGAAACTTTATTATTGTTATGAGTTAATAAAATACTATATTTGTGCCTTCGTGTGCGATTGTTAGCAATTTCTACATAATACGAATAATAAATTAAATCAAATATTGGAATGTTCTGGTAATATCAGGAACAGTTTGCCCATTATCTGCGTCAATAAACCACCGTTGATCACGTGATGAACAGGTGTTGTCATTTTCTGCCGGTAGTCCCTGTACCTATTCGTGGGCCATGAATAGACGGACTCTGCATTTTATTGTTTTACCGTCCGCTTCGCCAAGATGTCGTATGTGCCAGTTTTTTGAATGGGCTGGTCCAATATGTGGGCCTTCGATTCTTTTTGGGCCTTAACAGTCAATTTTCGGCCCAATAGCCCAGATCTCGAACTGAGCTTGTCAAAGGAGAGAGGAATGTTAGTGTGAAGAGGGACCACCGCAGCACTGTATAGATTGCAGAGTGTATTAATCAATATATTTGAGTAGGTAGAAGTTGATATACAAATCGAATATGAAAAGTTGTTTGGAGCCTTTTCTGAAAAATGAAAAATTGATTTTCCAAATGGAACAATTTGATAAAATCAGGGAAAGTAATGTATGCGAAGATGACGAAAATCTTGTAGAAAGAATATTAGTTGTGTGAACAGTTGCATTGCATCCCATAAATAATGGAATATATTCCTCTTTATCTCCTCTTCAAGTCAGAAGATAAAAAAAAGAAAAAGACAGGGAGAGTTGCTTGAAATAATCACTAGATCAACTCTCAACCCAAATCATCATTCCACAACCAAGTTTTTATATTGCTCTGTAAACCAAGTATCGGTAGCAAATGGATCGGCTTATAAATAAATCGGATCAATCGAGTTCATATTTTTAATAAATTCATTTTGTAAATTGAATTGTATCCAAATTTGCCACATCTGAAACCAAATCTCACTAAATTATCGCATGTAGGAAAAAGAAAAATGCATATTATGACCCATGGACTATATTTGCTTTACCTTTAAATTATGAAAATTGTTAAATTAGAATGAAAGGCAACCAAATTAGGTTGGAGAATTAGTTTAAATGAAATAAAAAAAAATTAAATGACTTAATTTAGATAAAACCAAAACAAGAAGGTTTGATTTTAACAGAATAAAAGACTTAAAGACATAGTAGATTAAAACATTAAAAATGCATAATATTTTTTATTTATAGATATGAAAAGCATTATAAAAACTACATTGACTTCATAAGTTAGCAGCAGAATCCAAAAAATGAAATGATTTTTTGTGGACATAAACACAAAGTCTAAACAGTAACCTAAATAGGGTAATAATTTGAAAAGGAGTGAACACACTTTGAATGCAAACTTTCTTTCAGAATTGAGAGTGAGAGAGCAAATCACATGGACTGCCCATCTCAAAAATAATACACAAACTGTGGTCCCCTCACAATAAAACCATCATATCCACAATGACTTGAGAAAAAAGTATTTGCACCATTTTGTTGAGATCAAAAGGAATCACACACCACCATAAAACATCGCTGTCTACATACATAAATATGAGCATGCTACGTATGTACATAGGCATAAAGACAACGATAAAACCAACCAAATTTAAATTACAACCAACACTACAAACTCAGTAAACAAACACTGATAACAATTAATAAAAACCATCACTGGTCTTGGATGCAGAAACAACTAAGCAGAAAACATAAAATGTCCTTAGTTCTTTTAGATAACCACTTGAAAGGGATGAATAAAGAGTGGATATTGAGTGGCAATGGCTGAATATTGGAGAGGAGGCCCTCACTCGTGCAATGTTACACATCAAGAAAGTCATAACCCCACAATGAGGAAATGTAAAAAGAAAAATGACAAGAATACAAAAAGGGGTGGGAAAGTGAATGTTGGGTCCCAAAACCAACCAAGCAGCGTGCGTTTCATCTTCTTTCTGGGGGGTCCCCTCCAGAATAACCAGTCTCCACGTTCACATACCTATTTTTTCATGCCCAACTGCTACTGCTACTTTCTCTAGGCCCTAAGACATTTGGCTTCATCATTCAACTTCTTCCTTTATTAGGACATAATAGGCTGCATTTGCCTTCCTCTATACACAGCGTATAGAAATATATATATAGACAATTCAAAGCTTGATAATTTCCACATCAATATCATCCATTGAAACAAGGTCTTTTATCCTGCCTAAGTCATTTGTCCATGCCCAGCTCATATTTACTTCATTTATTCTTCACACTCAAATTAACGTCTAACAAGTCTCTGAAGGCTTCTAGTACTAGTATTACTTGACAATTTGCTATTTATGGAGCATCTAGTCCGAAAGCTTTTGCTTTGAGCTTCAAGGACTTCAAGTAATTAATAGCTTCATCGATAACCACAATTGCATCCTTGCCCTTTCCGCAAGGAATTATGTTCTGCAGGATGTTCACAGTCTCTCGTATTCTCTCTTTTCTCATCCTCTTGTTGTATTCAGAACCCATCTCATACGATGCCCAATTTATCCTATTGTCACACCTAGATTCAGCATCACCATCATACTGGAGACTTCTTGTGGACTTAGCAGAACTAGCAGTGTCCATTAGTGCTGGTAGATCACTGTAACTCCCATCAAACAATTTCCGCTTTTTAGTTGAACCATTAGAGCTTGCCACCTCCTCTGCATTTCCCTGGAACCAATCTTGCTTATTGTGAACAGTCATTGTACTAGGTGAGTGACCTGTACTAGCAACTTCATCATCCTCGGTGTAATAACTGTCATCATCCGAGTAAAGCAAGGCATTCAGTTCTTCAGTGTCTTCATGCATCTCACTTCCTAAATCAGTTCCATTATCTTCAGCGTATTGGTCAGTTGCAATTGCCCCCAAATGAATATTCAGATTTTCTTTCCCGGGAGTTTCCCCCTTTAAATTACATGTGCCAGTAAAATTAGGACCCCGAGGAGGAAAGCACTGAACAGGAGCTCCGATACCAGAACCAAATATCAAAGTTGTTTGATCACCTGACTGATCAAAAACAAGGAATCTCTTCTGACCACACCCAGAATCAACCTTGGGTGACATGGCCTCCTTGTGATTGTCACAAGGAGCAGTAGGGACTTTCCCTTTGAAACCAGAGTTTAAAGCAGGCATAAAAGCCTGTCGAAAATGAGGCAAACAGTTAAACCAACCATGAGGTTCATTTGGGTGACCCACGCATGAGAGAGATGGCAGGGCGGTCTGATATACAGGTGACATACCCTTGACAGAAACCATGTCGGTGCCAGGGTTTATAAACGAAGGGATGGTGTACTGCTGCCCCACGTTAATTGGACAATCCAAGTAATTCAAATTGGATGATTGCCAATCCAGTTGTTGCTGAGGGAACCAAGATCCCCAGTCTTCGCCCATCCAACCAAAACAACCACCTACTAAAACAAAGACTGGAATGATATATGGTGGCTCGTACTAAAAGAATCAAAAGAATTTAAAATTACACGTAATTATCCAGGAAAACATACCAGAATGACTTTGCAGTGTAGAGATGTTGTTCACTTGATATTTCTTTCAGTAATAATAGAAAAAACAAAAGACTCCCCAGCTTAACTTGAATACGAAAGCGCAAATACTAAATCTACGTAACAGGTTTAAGCAAATGACGGAAATATTCAGCCTGGCAAACAATCAAGAAAGAACATCAAATCAACAATAAGAACGCATAGCATAAACTTTGCAACAATTATCAAAAGTAAGTAAAGATAAGATAAAACAAGAGAATCTAGAAAAAGAAAGAAAAATACAGAACAAAGGCATCTTATTCCGAAAGCAAAAAGACTAATGCAAAGAATAAAATTATCTTCCTCTAACCTGGCAATCTTGAAGAGGATGAAAGCATGCTATCACTCTAACTATAATGGTGGCACTCCCAGCAATCCCATTTTCGTGTTTCAAAGCCCGAAAATTTGTTTGACTAGCTGCTTGGCACACCATAACTACTTCCCAATCCTTCAATATAGTGAAAATAGCAAGAATGCAATACTCCGGACGGCAATACAACCAAGTGATCGCAATTCGTAGACTAGCAGTAAGCAATACCAATTAAACGAAAGAGGAGACAGATTACAAAAAACAATCGGGTCTGCAATAAGTCGCTTCAGAGGACCAACTACGAAACTAAAAGCAAGAAAAATGAATGGGGTCGCAAATTGAAAAAGGATTCCCCTGTTCAACTAATCTGGCGGACATAACAGGGAATAACAACAAAGAAAGTGGATCCCATGGAAACTAGACTGGAAAACAAAGCAGCAAAAATGGAGGGTAAGGTACGTGATTGGAGAAAGAAATTACAGGATTACTCTACAGTAAAGATTCAAGGAGATAACTTTCCGGTATACATCAACTGAAAGACTCAAAAACCACCGCATACTGTTTCCTTTAGCCAAAAGATCGCCACACTTGTTTCTTGCTCCTTCCTCCAATTCCACTTCAAGGATCCTGCAAAAAGATTTTCAACATCAAAAAAACATATATCTGGCATACTTTACTGTGATCTAAAATCTTGCAACTCACTTCCACTGCTGAAATACTAGGCAAATTCGTAAAAATTTGGCCATCAAAATCAGAAAAATACTAGAAAACTCGCTGCCTTCCATTAAGGCAAAGGAAATATTTTTTTTATGATTATCCAAGGATTTATCAGCTCAAGAAGCAAACAACTTGCAAATAGTGAATCGAAGTCAAATTCATTTTTAACAGTTGTCAGAGTGCAGAGTGAATATAAAAAAAAAAAAGAAAAGAAAAGAAGAGCTTTAACATTCATGTCTAACCAAAGATCTGAGCTTTGACACAGATTCCGGTGCTATAAACATAAATTTAAGCTCAAAAGAGCGAAAAGAAAAGAAAAACTCCACAATGAAATAATAAACGGGGGATTAAGAAAGAGGGAAAGAGAGAATTTCGAGCTAAATGGAAATGAAAAAATTGGAGCTAAAAACTTCAAAAGCCGAAACTTTAGACTAGAAGCAATCAAAAAACAAAAAACGCATTAGAAAGAGAACGATCAAGTCCAAATTAGATCATATAAAGATCAAACCAACAAATTAACAAATGAATAAACAGTACTCACAGTGACAAGAGGATCCGATTCGATCAAATTTTTAAATATTGAAGCCGTCCAATCCCAAAGCAAATACCCACAAACGCTCAAATCGAACACCACACAATGCTAATGCTCAACAAAAGAAAAAAAAAGAGAAGCTTTTGCTTCGCACGGAGAGATGAGAGAGAGAGAAATAGCAGTCAAAATCGAAATATTGGGAATGCACGGAGGCTAAGGTTATATAGAAATCAAATTGACAGAAATACCCTTGGTGGGGGCGGAATCAAAGATTTATTAATTAAATTTAAAGAAAAATAAAAAGGAAAAGGGGATGTTTCATACGTGCGTGCGTGAGGAGTGCACGCAAGGTATTAGGATACAATGATGATACACTGTAACAAAACCCACCTCTTCTCTCTCTATCTCTCCTTGTGGGGTTGTAGTATTACTATTATGAGTCATGACCTTGGGTTGGAACCAAACCACATGCCTTGGTTTAGTTAATTTGGTTGGACCGTGATTTGTACCCTTGTAATAGGGGACCATTCCATCGTCCCATTTACAATTTTTCATATTGTTGTTTTTATTTTTTTTTTAAAAAAGAGAGAAAAAAAATTACCTTTTTGGTGTTGTTTTTACCTCCAAAAATCCAATTGCTTTTCTCTTGACATCATGTGATTTTAAATTGATAATGTGTGTTTCATATATATCATCTTCAATTATTTTAATATAAAAGTCATGCATAATTCATAATCACCTTTGATAATCAAACTTGGTAATTTGAATTTTAAGTTTAGATTCGAACCCAAAAATGTACTTGTTTGTAACAATCATACATTATAAGCATTAATGATAAAATTTATTAGCTGTTATTTTGTATTAATAGCTCAAATTATTTAATATATTATAACCATACATTATATAAAATATCTCAAAATATACTCTTTAATTACAAAATATACATATTTATAGATAAACACGGGCGTAGGTGCCCCTAGTTGGGTGGCTCAACTAAAAAAAATTTTAAAAAAAATCATTTAATTTTAATTTTTTTTATAAAATTGACTCCGCTAAAAAATTAAAAAACATCCTTACAATCTTAATTTTTTTGAATTTGATTCCAATAAAATATTTAAATAATTTTTTTTTATTTTTTTACACTACTCTACTAATTTTCTGGAGGTAAGTATTTATTTTATCGTCATTATACATATTTCTATTTAAGGTTTTTTATTTATTATTTTTTTTTTTATGGAGAGGTGTTGATATTCTTAATTTTTTAGGTGATTGGAGTGGTCTTAAGAAAACTTCTTTGGGATTTAAGTGGCGATAAAAGGGCAAAATTTACTTTCGGAGAAAAGGAATAAAAAAGGGCCGAAAATAAGATAATTAGAAAGGGGTGGTATCCTATGTTCGACATGAACACCAATAATTTGTAGCTTGACCATTCAAACCATATGATTATATAAGAAGATGGGACCCACTGATCAGCATTGGGTACAATCTCATTACAACTCAATACTACACCTGACCTGACAGTAATATCGCTTTGTAATTATTCATCATCTACTAATTCTAGCAGCCATTTTTTTTTTTTTCCTTCTGGGAAAATTTAATCTATCAATTCAAAAAAAAATTCTAATAAAAATTAAAAAAAATAGATATAATTTAAATAAGTTTGATAACAAAATTTATTTTTATACAGTAGCAATTATTGATTGGATTTGGATGTATACATCAACATATAAAATTAATTTAAGGATGAAATTTTCGAAATCTTAAAAAATTTAAAAAAAGAAGCATAGAGAACTTGGCCCCCACATTTTATAGAGTACAATAATACTTTTCATTGATGTGATATATTGATGTGCCTAAACCCTCAAATTGGCCATCAATGAATTGGACCAACCAAGGGTTTGAGTATATTTGATTAACCCTCACATTTGCAGTAACTCTTTATAATTAGCATCAATCATTATCTTTAATTATACTTTTAATATCTATATTTTTTTCCTATTTCGGACACTTTATTGCAAAACATAAATATAAAATTTTGGAAAATTCGCATGAAAGCCGTATATTAATATCACACATTCAAATACTCTATCAAAAAGGAGCTCCTTATGGCTTATAATGATTTTTTTTTTTTTTGATAGAGGCTTATAATGATTTTAATAGGAAATAGATCGCATTTAAAATAATACAATAATATCATCTTTTATTGAATGATATTTATTTTGAACATATATCCTAAATGGGCAACGTGTTAGATTTTGAACTTTAAATTCGTGCTGGAGTTGATTTAAATTAATAATATAGATTAAAATGTTAATTTGTATTATTGTAAGACCCATGGTTGCATGTTCTCTTTATCCCTTTCATCGTGAAATGATTAAAATAAATGATGAAATTTCGTAAGTTCAGCATTTTATATTCTGAATTTATTTACTCTATTATATTATATTGAGCCCTTTAATTAAGTCTTATATGGTTCATTTATCAAGTTCGGAACTTTCAATTTAATTAACTTTCAATTTAAAAAATAGCGACCAAGCAAATAATTTGCAGCTAATTTGGTAGAAAAAAGTTCTGTACATTAAGGTATTTGCCTGTGTGGGCATTTAAGTACTTGGAAAGTGGCATTAAGTCCTTTTTTGTGGATTTATTTTATAGTGCTGTAATAAATTAATCGGACAAATAAATTTAAAATATCATATCATTTATAAAAAGAAAAAAAAAGAAAAATGTTAATAAAGAAAATGGGAAACCCATTAAGGTTCTTTAGCCTTTTTCATTCTTGTTAAACGTTACAATGCTTTAATCCTTTTAACTCATTTTTCATCAGGTCGTTTGCAGTGAAAGTATTAAAGCTACAAATAAATTAATTTCATTATCTAAATCATATACTCTTGTATTAGTTAATGACGAGTTCAACTTATTAATAAAAAAAACAGTAAAAATGTAAATTATCAAGCACACAACTATTACCGAAAGTATCACTATCAGGTAACTTTTATTGGCGAAATGATAAGGGCTTAAGTGCTTTTCCTTTCTAACAACATAGCTGAGCTCAGGGGGCTGTTCCACTTCTATTAAAAGCTGCGCAATTGCCCCCTTAATTATATACATGTTTTTAAAAAAAAAAATCATTAAAATGTGGTATAAAAATACTAATTATATTTTATCCATTTAATATAGTCTTTTGTGTGTGTGTGTATATATATATATTTCCTTAATATTAAATTCTACCTCCGAGACTCGATTTAGATTATAGTGTTGACATGTTTTTACAAGATACATGTGTTGGAATTTTGAAACTGTTTTTTTTTCTAAAAAAAATGTGTTGGAAACTATAAACCCACCACATTTGAATGGTTACCCAATGAAATAAAAGTTTGGCACGTGATTAATTAACTGTACCAGATCATATCAATAAACTAATTTGTTTAATTTATTTTCTTATTTTTTTACAAAATATAATAATTTAGTGTAAGCGTATTCATACTGCGGGATCGTAAATATCTATTTAATTTTATAATTTAATGAACTGTATCTTAATTCTATTATGCTATGAGAACTTTAGTTAAAATTAGAAAATAAAAAATTAGAAACTACTTTTTGGACATGTACGGTGAAAGTAAATTGTCATGATCGAAACACTTTCATGTTTATGTGTCTTTGTGGATATTGCCTTCTCTGCTGTTTCTTATACTGTAGCATTATTTAATTTCTAGATTCTGCAATTATCATAATGGAAATTGGATTGATGGATAAGCACATTTTTTTCAAAAATAAAAACTCAGTTTAATAATACACTAGTTCAAAAATTATAGTTTTATTACAAGAGATTTTATCGAAACTTAAATTTTATATTTTGCAAGATCTAATTATAATACTAATATATAATATTGGATTAATTTTTTTAAAAAAATACATAAAAGCGCCCTTAAAATTTAGTTATACATTTCAATTTCACGGATGTACACTTAAAATTGGCGAAAATAATCTATTGCCTGCATTAATATAATGTGCACACATTATAAAAGTGTAACTATTAACAGGTTAACTTTTTTGTATGAGAATTTACTTTATTAAATTTAAGAGATAATAGGTAAATTTTTGTCAAGTTCATACGATTTTAATAAATAAAATGCATGAGTCAAGAAAATTGAAGGAATTAGTATGTACACTTTTGTCAACATTGGAGGATGACGAGTGCATATTGAAAAAATCACGTGGATAATAATTTATTTTTGTTAATTTTAAATGTGTAAAATTTCATTTCTAAGTTTGAGATGTGGGGCTAATTTTTTCTATCAATTTTGAATGTGTTTGAATGTGTTGTAAATAAAATTTATTGATAAGCAAAGCTGTGTTTAATTTGAAACAAAATGCGGATAACGTAGATATGTAAAGATGAGAATGAGCAACGGACAATAATGATTAATTTAATTAGGGCCATGCTAATATATCAAATCAAAGACAATGGGTTGCTTAAGAAAATAAAAATGGTAATTAAGGGACTGCATGTGTGATGTCTCCCTTTCTAATCTAATGTCTTAAAGTAATGAAACAATAGCTTGAGAAAAAAGGGTATTGGAAAAAGGAAGTCTACTGTGACAAGACAGGGTATGGTATGGTACAACAAAAGAAAATAAAATACAAAATAATGAGAAGGAGAAGAGACCCATGATTTAATCACCTGAAGAAGATCTTATAAACAGGTAAGAAGATCCAATTCCCCAGTAAATTATATTATACACAATTGAGCAATAAAAATATTATCTTATTAAAAAATAATAAGCATAATCTCATGCCCTCTTGTTTGGAGTGGAGGGAACAATAACCATGCCTAATCAAATCCCTCTACAACTCTCCAATCCCATTGGGTCTACACTTTTTGTAGCACTAAAACAACAACTACTCCTCCATTACTATACAAAATGAGATGTAAAGCAAATTAGTATATATATATATATTTTTATAATTAATTATTATTAGACGTTATTTAATCATCATACATGCTTGCTTTCTTTTTAATTAATTAATTCTCTCCTTTTATCATCATTTTTATTATTTTAATCATCTTGAAACAAAATTTTGTTTTCTCATGTTTCAAAGTTTAATTAATGTCAAATGAACCAACAAATCAAATACTTGAGAAACGACATGCCAATGGGCGACGGTGGTTGTGGATTGACCACTTAACTGCAGGTCTTTCTTCTTTAACATGTAATGCGATTTTTTTCTTTTTATTTATCGTTTTTTTTGTTCCACTTTAAATTAAAAAAAAAAAAACTAAAATTAAAAAGTGATTAAAAAATTTTAATTTTATAAAAAGAGTATTAACAGTTGACTAATTTATCTTTTTTTAATTTTTACATAATTAAAATTAAATTTATTCACCTATTTAAAATAGTGGTGTATAATAAATAGGAACAGGCATATAAATTTTTTTAAATGTTTTAAAAAAAATTATTTAAAATAAAATAAAATATAAAAATGGACTACTTAAAGTGGAATATTGATAATACTACTTTTAAAAAAATAATTTAGCATGTTTGATGTACCGAATATGAATAGTTTGATGAAAAATTAAAAAACATATATATATATATATATTATTTCTTAATACATGTCTATACTATATTTATTAAGGACCGAATGAATACCTTTCATCTGCTGGCTCAAGTTCAGTGTACGCATGGAGATCATAATATGGATAATTCAGTGTAACGCACAAATCCATAACACTCCCTATTTGAGCTGCATGTTCACTTCCTAGTGGACCCTCCATATATATTCTAAGGATATCCTATGAATACATGATCCATTATTCCTACTTTGATTAATTTCTTAATATTTTTAGATAACTGAAAAATAACTTCAAGCTGACTAGAATATAAATATACCTTCAATCTCATAAATTAGCGGTCCAAAAACTCGCTATAAATCGCTTTTAGATATTTTAATGATAAAATTAGTCCACAATATTTTTGATTAAAAAATAAAAATATTTTAATGTACTGAAAAATTTTAAGTTCAAATATTCACTTTCGCTTTACTTCTATTAAAAAAGATAAACAAGCCGAGATCTAAAAAATAATTAACTCTAATATTATATATTTAAAAAAAAAATCCAAAATTAGACTTGAAATTCAAATGTTAAAATTGGAGTGGCTGATGTGCTACAAAGGGACCTTCAATTTCATAAGAAAACGCAGACACCAAAAAGAAAAAGAAAAAAGAACGTATTCCCTTCATATTTAGTTATGATGAAAGGTTTAAGGTTAATATAAAATGAGACACAAATGCAAAGGGAACTATAATTTTAGGATATGCATTTCAATGATTAAAGTAAAAATAGCGAATTAGTGCATTTTGGAAGGTTTAATGATCAAACGATACTATATTATAAAATCGAGCTAATTATTTTTAATTGAGTACAATGAATGAAAAGCAAAGTGTGTATATTTGGATTTGAGTATTTACATTTACAAAACAAGGAACACTAGGTAGAGATGAATTAAATTAAATAACAAAATTAGTGACCTAATAGTTGTTGGGAGGTATTCAATTAAAGTAGAAAAGCACCAAAAAAGGGGAAGAGTATTCAAATTGACACTAATAAAAGGGTAAAAATAAAGCAAGTATTATGCGCAAAACAATCAAGATCGCTCTCCTTGTTTTAGGCAACTAAAATTTTAATTTAATGGGCACAAAAACCTTTGTTGGAAGCCCAAAACGAATCAAAAATTGGCATAGTGATAGAAAAAGAAAATTCCATTGAGATATACACATGAATGAGTATAAGTGTGGGGTATAAAACCATGGAGCCATTTGGTTGTGGATTCCCCAACAAAAACATTCACGCTTCTAAAGCTAATTTTATTATTATTTAACAAAATAAATAAACCACTGAATTATAAAATATATATATATATATATACAAAAAAAAGATGTCTAAAAGAGTCCCCTCTCCAATTTTAATATTATATTATGCACCACCCACTTTCTTAATTACACTTTTATCTCACTCTACTTTCTATCTTATACAATAATTGCCATATTTTTACCCAAAAAGAAATGTGTCAACCATTTTCTAATTTCATCTTATTTTAAGGAAAGGTTTGGGAGTTTTATATAATTAAGTGGCTCTAGATTAGACGATATATTAGTAAGTGGCTTAGGTTTGAAATTTTAACTACTATTAAACAAAAATCATCATCATACACGTGCACTTAATTCTCACTCTCTTATATATCATATCCATCACGACATCCAAATATTATGGGGAAGTTAATTAATTTTCAGGTCTTATATATGCTGATATTTAATGATAAGATGCCCTATATTTTTTATTTAAAAATCAAGGTTAATTAATTTATGTGTATTTATTTCATTAAAGTTAATTCAAGTATGAAGTGTGACCAAAAACCTAATTAATAAGAATAATCACACTGCACACTTGTTAGAAATGTAATTTTATTGCTAATTCGAATTAATTTGCATATACATACATGCATACACATATATGTGTATATACATACGTAATTAGCTTTCAAAAAATAAATAGGAAACTGAATGTTGAATTTAACACGGAAAATCTAACTTTTAGTATGAATTAGCATATATTTTTTTAATTGATAGCCATTTTGCTTTTTTTTTTAAAATAATAATAATAATAATAATTTTACTTGTTCTACCCAAAATCGCATGCTTTTATTGGAATTTTGGAATAGTTAATCTTTGAATATCCGGCCATCTCATGTTTTGCAACAATGTCTATAAGTTTGCTTTTATGAAGCACAACATAAACGACATCGGAATTTGGTTTTTGCACTTTCTATAACAAGAAAACAGAAACCTTCCCATCGCAGTCTTGTAGATGTGATGTTGGAACCCAACCTTTCCTACTCTTTTTTTTTTTTTTAAATATGTCTTTTAAATATATTTTTGAAATATTTTCTAAAAAATAATACCATTGTTGACATATATCAGAAATTGAACAAAATGGCCCTAATCATGTCAACGCTAAGGTAGTGGAACTGAAATACCTGGCATGATAAATTGGGCATTATTTAGTCAACTCAAAGTAGTTGATATATATATATATATATAATCCACTTAGAATTTGCATGCTTGAGTATAATCAACTCAAACTGTTTGACACGGAATGCACTAATTCTTCTATTGGATTTAATGCAATTAGTTTGTTGTATCCCAATTCATATGCCAATTAAATATGTTGAAAAGAATGTGCCTAACAAACCAACTAATGCAATTCCTTAAAAAAAATATATAAAAAAAATACAAGCAGGTGATGTAATGTAATTTGTCAAAACATATATTCAGTATTGATTGAAATATTAATATTATTTCGATTGAAGAGTTTAAGAATTCAATTATTCCCTGCGCCAATAAATTTTATAAATTATTTTTTATTATAATTGTAATATTTTTTAATATTGAGAAAAAATAATTTTAACGAATTTATTCATGAATATAAATAGATTACAAGGATGTGCTTTTTTCCTTCCATAAATTCGAATTAATTTGTTTATCATTTCTTGTTTTTGGCTTTTATAATCAGAAAAGTAACAATTCTACAGGTGTATTCGTATAACCTAACCTAACCTAGCCACCTACGAGTTCCGACGTGGACCACCATTTCTATTTTTCATTGCTATGGTAACTCATAATTAAAAAATATTCTAAAATTGGTTAGTTATTTTGGCCACAATTATAAATTAAATTCCAACAAAATTTTCGTTTTAAAAACCAAGCGCTTAAATTTTATTTTTATTAGTAAAAGGAGCAAAACTTTATGCTAATGAATATTATAATTGTAGCATTCACACGAGAATGTAAACTTATAATAAGAGCAATCAATATGATGAGAGATCAATACTAATTACAGTTTAGTAATCGTGGAAAACAGATTATTTTGGGTACTAATTACAGTTGAATTTTGATGAGTAGCACCGTGCGTCCATCGGCAGCTAATTATAAGGCTATATTAAATTTAATTACTATTCACCTAAAAAAAAGCTCAATTAGATTAAAATCAAAAGTTTGAAAAGACATATGAGATTATGAAGCGACATAATTAGTTTTACCCAAAATTTCAACTTTTCTTTATAACAAATCAATGGAGATTTTCAATCACAAACTGTAACTAGGGTTCCTTTTTATCATTATTTGTTAAATATTTTATATTATTTGTTAACCTTTCTTTGGTAAATAGTCAATATTATCCACCTAGAATAGTGATGTAATTATCACATTGACTAAACAACTACCGTGCTAATTAATTGATAATTAAATTAGGCCCACAATTACCACGTAAAAATGATGAGAAAGGTGCTTTAGTGCTCTTTTTGGTGATTAAATCCTAAATTTGGTGGTTAAGTTAGAGTTAGGTTATATGTGAATTAGAGAGTATGGTCTGCCGTTAAGATGCACTTTAGACCAATCAACTTATATAAATCAGTAAAATACATTTCTGTCATTTTCATTTTTCATCAATGAACGAATGCTGTGGTTCAGCCGTCTCCATCACCCACTTGGAAAACTCTTGTTTCGGTTCAAATCATTGTTGCTCCATCCAGTTCTTATTATTAGTATTAGTATTATTATTATTATTCGGGAATACTTATTTTTTATTTAATGAAGGGAGGTAATAGTTTTAATTTTAGAAGATGATTTGATATATGAGGTGTATTAAATGTATTAAAATATGAATTATTACATAAAAAATATAAAAATTTATTTTTGGTACAGTGGTCCACATTTGTCGATGTATATTCCATCCATTTGATTTAGTGAATATGTAGTCTTATTTTTGCTATTAATTCCAAGTGTTTGGTATTTGCATTTCATTTACGCACTCCACTTCACATGAATACAGGATGCTTAAAATTGATTAAAAGGATGGGTAATATGAAAACAAATATAGGGTTTTTAAAGTCATGGGGTAGTATGTTATGATTTATGTAGTATGATATGATTTATCATATTTTTGATAAAAGTAAAAATTACAAAAAATAAAAATAATTTCGAGATAAAAAGATTAAAATTATTATATTAGAGTATAAAAGGAGTTAAAAATAAATAAACAAAGATGGTAAAGGAAAAACTATAGAAAATTATGTAAAATTATAAAGTTGGTAGTTTAAAAATTTAAACAAAATGAAATTATGAAAAACCATAATTGTGGAGAGTCTAATTTGTCGAATAACATATATTAAATCATATCATTTCATACCATCCCACTTTAAAATCATGATCTAAACAAAATCTAAGGGGTAATACGAAAACAAATATCTAGTACATGACATTATTTATATATCAGCCCTTTTAACCTTATAATTAGCGTAGATACTAGATAGTTTGAGTGTAAGTTTTATGCTATTTTATGTTTTTTATTGAGTTAAAAACAATTCCTGTATCGTTTACTGGGCTCGTGATTGGGCAAGAAGCTTAGAATTCACTGTCAGTAGTTTCTAATTAAACTTAGTATAGAACACATTTTTTTTATTTTTTATTTTTTTGAATTCAATCAATTTAGTTATTGTTGTTTTAAAATAAATAAATATATAATCTCCATTCAAATTTTTTATATTAAGTTCATTTTTGGCATTTTCAGCTAGAATTTTATAATAAAATAAATTGACTGCATTCAAATTGAATGAGTTTTCCAAATACCGGTAATTAGATGAAAAATAAATATTAATTAACACCTATAGAATTAACAGATAATACTAAAAGATGATAAATTCCATGACATATATACATAAAAATTGTTAAATATTATTGAAACAATATATATAATAAATCACAAGATATTGCTTACTCGCATATTTTAGTGAATATATTATTAGAAGATAAATTAACACATTTATTTATTTCTATTAACTAATCTAATACATTAATTACAACTTTATAAAAAATAATGTTAATAGTAGCAATGAAACCCAGATGAATTTGGAGTTCATGATTAAGATCATTTACATACAACAAAAGGACGAGGACAGTAATTTAGGAAATAATACAATACACACTAAATTAATTTATTACTATTATTATATAATTTTTTAAAAGGGAGAAAATCTTGCAATTCCGACCAGAAAATCTCCGGTACAGTGAGAAACAGCAGACTTTATGCGGAAAAAGTCTCTCACGCTACACTCGCTAAACTCTTTTTTTAATTAAAAAGTTAAGATCCACGCCCTCTTATCTTTGTTGCTGTAATAGTTTAAAATTTTAATTAATTCCCACTCTCACAGGCAAATACAAGCCGCACGATCGACATAGCCAAAATGTGGCGGAATCTGAAAACATCACATGGATACACGTGTAGGAATCTTAAGGTGCATGCGAAGAGATGAAGGAAACAAAACAAAAATAAGGAGCGTGAAAAGAGGGTACACTGTTACGAAATCGCATCACCGTCGGGATCTTACTTAAGAGGGAGAGAGAGCGCATGCATTAGTGCACGCTTGGGCTCGTGTTTCTATGAGAGAGAAAGAAACTGTTATTTTTTAAATTATTTTTTTTTGGTCAAAGGATAATTTAAATGGCCTACCATGCACGCGAGGATTGAATCACAGCAGAGTGTACGGTAATAAACCGTGAAGTCCACTTTGACTGTTGACACGTGTCAATTTTAAGGGCCTTCGGTGCAGCGGCTATCACGGACGCGTAGCCGCCATCGAAGTAATTTTTTTCTTTTTAGTTTTTCCTCGGTGCTTTGTTTTTATCATATTTGCATAAACACCACAGGTTTTATATTTTTCATTTTTATTGATAGATTTATACTTTTCATTAATAATATCTTTTTACCCTTAAAATTACATTCGATGTCAAAAAATTTAAGCTCTTCAGATTTTGGATTAATCCAAATAATCGAAAAATTTCAATTTATTATTTTAGAATATAATTTTTTTATCAAATTATATTTGCTCAATTAATTTGATTGTTCATTTATTTATGATTGTTTAAATGAAAATTATAAAAAGAAATAGTCATAATTATCATATCATTTATAATTCTTTGGATTAAATATTTAAGGAAAACAAATTATTATACTAACTTGTATTCACTGTGGATGAAATTAAAGATATTATATTTTTTATTAGTTAGTTTTAATGTTTGGAATGTAAATTTAAAATTATTTTCAAATTAATATAGATTTTGAAATGTAATGTAATCTATCATTTATTACTTTAATATATTTAAAACATTACAAATAATTTTGGATTGTTTGGAGCTAGAATAATCTGATTCAAAAAAGTTTCGATAATTTAGATTGAAGCTCTATATTTATTTATGATATATATATATAATCATATCGGATGAAATTAATATTTCGAATTATCTCAAACATCATACGCACACTCGTACTTCACATGAAGAACATTAATGAAGGTGTATAATTTTATTGAATATGCTTTTATTAGTCACATATAGAATATCATTTCAAAAAGATAGAATATAGAATAATTTATTTTGTAGGTGAGCTTTCCCTTTTATTGATAAGCTCACAGTTTACATAGATTGTTTTAAAATTAAGCATTAATCATAACATTACAACCACATTAGGACAAAGTATACATTCAAACATGGCAACTTCCCGTCTTGGCGATAGCAATTCAATTAGATTAGCACCCCCTCATTCTTTTTCCCAAATCCGCAAAACGAGAATTGACTATTCACATATCAATTCCATATATATTTTAAAATAATAATTTAATGGAAAAATTCAACGACATGGCATCCACGGATTCTGTATTTTTGTAATGAATGTTGCAAATTAGTCAATGTGAGCATTTTACTACTGTAATGTCAAGAACCCAAGAAAAATTATTGACCTTTAATCCCATGTATTCCGAAGGGAAAGAAAATTCTGCCCGCATTCTCTTTTCCTTTTAGACTTTGGTGTCTATGAAATTTAGTTCTTTTTATATTATTACGATGCAAATTCTTTATTGTGTTTTGATTAAAAAAAATAAATTCTAATGTAGATAGAAAATTAAAAAGAAATTGGGATGGGAATGAAATATTAATAAGAAAGGGTACCTGAACGAAAAAATGAAAATGGGAACTTGGGAGCAGTAAAAAAAAGGCGAAGAAAAAATTTACTGTGGAGTAAAAATAGAAGTACGTTAGAGAAAGAAAAATATCAATGGCAGTTAAGCAGTGTCGCCCAGTGATAGGTGTGGAGTTGTAAGCGGTGATGGGATTAGATTCCCATCAAATCGTCAACGATGTTTGACACTATTTCTACAGTTCCACATGATTGAGTCAATGCTGTACTTTTTTTTTTCCCTACTTTTTTAGGTGTTAATTGATATTCTATTAAAAATTATTAATTAATCTAAATATTTATTGTTATCTATAATTTTCCAAAACAATTCAAAATACAAATAATTTTTCAAAGTAAAATACAAGATTACAAATCTCATTTTAATATATAAAAAAATATGTATGTTGTATTTCAATATTATCCAAATAAACTTTTTGGAGAGTAAAATGAAATAATACATATTTAATATGAAAAGATTATATAAAATCCAGAGAGAAATATACAAGAGAAAATTTTTAACCTAAAAATTAAAAACGTACATATAGTGAACCACCTAACTGCAATTCGAAATTTAAAAGCGTAATTGAAAATTAAAAATATAAAAAATATAAACGAAAATCTAAATTGGTGAATCAATTAATTAAGAAATTCGATTCGATTTAAATTGACTTTCCAATTAATCATTTTTTCTATTTTTGTTTTGCATACTTTTGCTTTTTATGATATAGTTAGGGGTAAGCAAATTTCGGTTCAAATAAAAAAAATCGAACTAAATCGATCGATTTTTTTTAATTCGATTTGATTTTTTGGTTCGGTTTCGGTTGTGAAAATATATCAATTTTGTTTATTTCGGTTCGATTTTGGAAAAAACCGAACCGACCGAATAATGATTAATATATGTTTTTTTTTTTTCAATTTTTATAAAAATTAATTTTTTTTTTTTATATTTTTAATTCAATTTAAGGGGTTTGAACTCAAATTAAATATATGTACATTTTTTAATTTGGATGTTTTTATTTTATAATTTGTAAATTTTTAGATAATTTTTTTAATTATAATTTTAAAAGTTCGGTTTTATCGGTTAATCGAACCAAATCGACAGACAATATCGGTTCGGTTTGAGTTCGGTTATTATATAATTTCAGTTTGGTTTGTCTAAATCCTAATAAATCGATTTTCAATTATTTCGGTTCGGTTATTGAACCGAAACGACCGTTGCTCACATCTATATACAGTATATAAATATTAGATCCTGTAATGGGCTCGAGTCTATCTGGCCTATTTTTATATATATATATATATATATATATATATTTGAACAGCTATTTTTGCATACAAAGCTCGCCTAGTTCAAAAAATAAAAAACACTTTTTAGGGTCAAACTTAGGATTTGTATATAAATTGGGGGCTAAACTTGGTGCGGCCACGATCTACACATATATTATAAAAATATAAATATTGAACTTATAATATAAATATATTTAATCATTTTGCTAACTTAAACATTCGTATACTACTTGCTAAATAAAAAAAAAAAGAATATTATTCAAATTTATGACTCATTTTGGCACTGTATTAATTAATTTAGAAAATATTTATGTAATATATAGGCTGAACTTGGCTGGGATTTTCATTTTATTTCACAGGCTGGGCTTACACAAGAAATGATGTATTTTTTGTATATCTTTTATGGACTTGGATTTTACCTTTTAAATTGCAAGCCTGTTTGAGTCCAGTCCGAATCTGGCCCAAGCCCAAGCCCAAGCCCGCTGATGAATAAGTCTAATGCATTTTTAGAGCAAACGCTAGGGTACTCTGTGGAGGACCATAGATCTCATTTTTAATCGTTGGACCATTTATGACCGCGTCCTATTATACGAATGAAAGATTGAATTTGAGCGGTTCATTTGATCCACCCTAACATGTGAATTTAATTGATGAGTGGTCTAAAATGTTTAGGGAACAAACTGAAGAGACAAAAGAGACATGTAATACTATTATCAACTAAATAATTTATTTATTTTTTCATTTAACTCGAATTCTATGGCTTTAATAACCACGAAGACAGCTTTACCTCAAATCATAATGCTTTTCTTTGTAAATGTTTGAGAGTGATGGGGATTTGGAGACCGAATCGCAAATGAGGTATTTTGAGAGATATCATAATTTTAACCAACTTGGAGACCGGAAAAACAAAATATAGAGAAAAAAGAAAAAGGAAATGGTCAAACTTGTACCCCAATTATTGAAAATGTATACATTTCCTAATAAATATATTTCGAGTTAAAATTAATTTTAAAATATTAAAAATTGTACACATTTACTCTAAGTGTTATATAATTTGCTCAAATTTACCGCTCACGATAAGACATTAAGTAAGCAAATAAAAATATACACAGTAAATTGATTAAAGTCACATAAATTTTCTACGTTTGCACTATAAATTTACTATTGTATTTTAACTCTCATTAAAGCTTAGAATTTTCGATGACTAACTCGTCAAAATTACGGGACTTTAGGTAAACAAATAAAAAAAAATATGATAGTAAGAAATTTTAGCAATTTTTCAAGAGTTAAAACATGATATTAATTTACAATATACATGTGATAAATTTATGTGGTTTCAATAAGACTATTATGTGAATTTTTGTCTGTTTACATGGAATTATAGTATTTTCAGTAATAAAATTGAGCCAATTACATAATAGTTGATATGTTTTGGAATGTCAGAACCAAGAACGAAATGGTTATTGGGCAAAACAAGTTGGAGCCGATCCACAGTAAGCAATGGATGATTTGCAAGACAGATGAAGACTAACCTCTGGCGTGCAGGAGTTTAGCACTCCGATGCTTCAGTCAGAGAGAGAGAGAGACTTAGATAAAAAAAAAGTAATGAGAGAATTGGAAAAATGTACTGGTACCTTATTTTGGAGGTTTCTCTCTGTTTATATATTGTTTAAGCGTTTAGTGTTACGAGGCTAGGGTACCTCAGTACCAGATCTCCCGTATATGCAGTGAGCAGGCTTAAGGCGTCTGATATGATGGCTAGCAGGTCAGGTCATACTGATGTGGCAGATTCGTTTGACTTTGATAGATCGGCGGGGTGCCTGATCGATCTAATAGTATTAAACCTGTGTTAACTAGTCGATAGACTTTTTAAGTTTCTAAGCCTACAATTAGGTCTGAACTGTAATGAGGCATATGAGTATTGGGCCGGATCCAAGTATGATAATAGTGTATATTATAAATAGTAAAGACAAATGTGTACAATTTATAATATTTCAGGACAAATTAAGCCCAAAACATACTTAATATGAAAATGTGTATCGATTTCAATATTTTAAGTGTAAATTTGACCTTTTACTAAAAAAAATGGATGGTATTTTTTCTCGAGATAATATATAATTTTTTCAAAAACTATCACATTTTAACAAATTAACAATTTTATCTAAATTTTATATATGCATGGTTGATTGTTGGTTATTAGATTGGTTCATAAAAACTATGTCTGAACCCAAAAAAATCAAAAATAAAATATATAGAGATTAAAAATGAAAATTTCTTATACAAATTCAGTTCTTGAACTTTTCATGGGCTAGTTCAATTGTAGAGTACCCTCTTTCCAAAAACAGTATACTTCTTTTGCAACCAATTTATTTTACTTTAGATTAGATATGTTATGAAAAACTCATTAACCCGGGCCCAGTATCCTCCTTGGTCTTCAATTCTTCATTCAAGTAGTCATTAGTGGCAATTGCGTGGGCCGAATAGTCCAATCTCTACAAAGTACAAACAACAAACCATCTGAGAAATGGGCTTAATAGATAGAAACTAATGGGTCTAATATTCGCTTTTTATTTGGCCCATATTCCGATCTCAATAGATTTTTGAACTACTTGTCCATTGTAATTTGATATGGAAGAGAAGCTTAGATCTAGAGGATGAAGAGGCAGAATTTAAGTGCCAGGAACAGATTAAATAGCCAAAATTTGTAATTTTGCTCGTTGACCCATCTCAATTATAGCAGGATTACAATTAACAAGAAAATCAAAACCAGCACGAAATGCAAACTCCAAAACAATATCAAACTTTGTTTAATGATAACAATTTTAACTCGAGACTTTGCAGTTTTGAAATAAAAATTCGTACTATATTAATAAGGAATTAGTGATGGGAAATCGAGATTAACGAATTGAAAGGATCCTAATCCCTTTACATTCATTTTAAGTTGTAAATTTTGACAGAATCATAATATATTCCTCATTCTATAAAGTATATAAATAGATTCTTATTTATGCATTCCCATTCTCTATACCATTTCATTTAAGAATGTCAATTAGTAGTGGCCAAGTAAACTTTATTTATATGTTTTTTTTTTTTTTTTTTTCTAAAAAAAAGATATAAGTTATCAATTTCAAATGTAGATATGAAATTACAAGTCAATAAAAAATGGATCAAAATCTTGAATGTGTATGAAGTATGAAGTCAACATATGGTCCAAACTCGGTTGGGCCATATGAAATGCAAATAAATGACCCATTAATTCTTTTTATTGGGCCTGTTGGGACCATTCATTCATAATTTATTTATTTATAACATAAAAGATGATGCAGTTTATATACTGTACCGGACTGCCTTAACAGACCTAACCGTGTCAGGTTAATGTATTATTATATTTCTTCCCAAATATAAACCATATTATATCAAATTATAAGAAAGAGAGAACAAAAAAAAGGAATATTATGATTTAATATTAGAGATATGCAGAAATAATTTAAAATATAAAATTTGGGGATACAGGAATTGTGATTAGTGTGTGTATGGGTATTTCACAGTTCCAAGAGTTGTGTCTTGTGTTTTTCGATTACCTCTGTCTTTCAATTTCATACACACACTTTACCAGGTATTAATTAAATCGACGACAGACCACTATATTGATTCTGAGAAGAAAGATTATAAAAAGTGCCATGCTCAACCTATCTGTTAATTGATTCTCAATTGTGCATTGCCACTGTCACCTGCATGGAATATTTTCCTTTGCAGAATTAAGTTTTACTTAAATATTTTAATAATTAATCACAGACTTCACACTGCTGCTAATACTAATATTGAATTCTGGCTAAAACAATTATTAATTTTATTTGCTTTGCTTGTCAGATTTTTATTGGCTAAAACAATTATTAATTTTATTTCTCTAAATGTTGCAGTCCAAGTTAGCTTCATTTAATGTAGTCATCTTTTTAATGAATACACCTTATTTGAAAAAAAAAAAGTTATGAGTTTACAAATGATGTGAAAATAAAATGGAGGAGTATTTTGGGGAGGAAGAAATGAAATAAATTATATATATATATATATATATAATTCATTGACTAATTTATTGTCTTTTAATAGTATTATTATAGATATTATTCTTATATATTTCTTTTTATTTGTCACATTTAAAAAAAATTAAATTTCATTTATCTGTTATTTTTAAATTTTTAGTACAATTTATTTTTTTTTCAATACAAATTTACCAATTAAATTTAAATTTATGTATTCAAATACTAAATTTTATTTCAAATTTAAATTTAATTAATATTTATTAATTTTAGTAAAAATAATAAAAATAATATATAATAAGAAACGGAAGTTATATATATATAATTTCTCGGATTACTTTCTGTGTTGCAGGGTACACAGTGCACGTCCCACATGGTTGGTGGATTAGATTTTTCAGAATGTTTAAAAATTAAAAAATAAAATAAAATTCAGGAACAATCCAGAAAGGTCCTTTTATCAGATGATGTGGCACACGTGCGGCCCATTTTCTCTTGTTTACAGCTTTCTTAATAACATTTCCGCCTACTAACACAGAAAATGCTGCTCTTTCTTTATATTCCCTTCTAACTTAACCCTTTTTATTTTTTTTAGTTTTTTATATTATAATGAATTTTTATTTTGAAATTATGAATATAATTTACCATTTATATGTGAGTGATAAAAGTCAAATATTGCAAAGTGCAAATGAATTAGTTATTTATATTTTTATTCGAATTAATGGAATTAAAATATAATTTGTCCATGGCAAAGTTGTAAATTACTGCACATGCTTTAGAGACTGTAGATTATGTAATAATGGCAACAATAATAAATAGAATGGGCATCTCATAGTCAGCTTGAAATGTGAAATACTATTTAGGTATCAACTATGATGATTTGACCAATTATGGGGCCTGTTTAAAAATTCAAAATTAAAGTCTGGTGTGGCCAGGCAAGGTGTCAGTATATTGGTAAGTAATTTGAATAGTTCATAGATTAACATGTTAATCAAATCTCTAATCTCAACCTCATTTACCAATAAAGTAATGAGTATTAACCTTCTCTCTGTTCTAATTACAGCTGTTAATCATAATTACTGTATTTCAATACCAAGTTACTACAATTTACAAGGTTTTTTTAGCCAATCCAGACAGCCAGTCAAACTTAGCAGGTCCAAAGTAGCTCATCCGTTCAGTGACAACTAAAAATAAGAAATCACTGATAATATATATATATATATATATATTTTTTTTTTTTTTCTTTTTGTTGTTTTGTCTTTTTAAATTGATTCCAAAACATATAATAAAAGGGTTGTGATCAAGTGTACTCACGCTCACTTTGCATATCAATTTATACCCAACGATTAAAAGAAAAAACATTACTTTTTCAATCATGATGCATAGTGCAAACCTAATTAATATTCAAAATGAAAATAGTACAAACCAACTCTTTCTTTATTTTTTTTTTCCAAGTTCAAACCAACTGAGAAGAAATAATATATAAATTTTTTTATACACATTAAAAAATTATAGTTAAAGAATAAAAGTTTTTAAAGAATAAATTTTTTTTATAATATCCATTTTAAATATAGAATGAATAATTAATTATTATTGAAATTAACAAAATCAAGGTTAATAAGACAGTATGAGAAATTTAAATTACAATTAGTAAGATCAAAATAATTATAATTAGAATAAATAATTTATATATTAATTATATTACAAAAAATGAAAGTAGATAATATTTTGGGACAAATGAAAATGGAAAAGTGGACAAAAATTATAAGACAAATGGAGTAATTGAAAATAACTTGCAATTTTTAATATACTCATACTATATTTTTTGACATTTTTTTTTGGTTCTTATAAGAAAAGTCCAAACCCTACAAGAAACTGTATCTTAATCTCACAAACCAAAAAAAAAAAAAAAAAAAATCACCAATAGTTTTCCTTTTCTACTCACTCATTGTCTGTAGCTGTTAAGAAATCTAATATTTAACAGCTAAGACTGTTATTTTCATGCCAAGTGCATGATTTTTTGTTTTTTTAATCCCATTTTCAGCCATGACCCAACTTATTAAGCTCTTTGAGTTCTGCAATGTCCACATTTCTCTTCAATCTTTCCTTCCAAAACCTTGGTCTTCTGAATTTTCTTAGGCATCAAAGACCCAATTCAAAAATTTCAAAACTTTGCTGTGTAAAAACTTTCCCATCTTCAATTACTAAAAAAGCTACACTTCCCATTGTCTATTTAGTTTCCTCCTTTTGGCATCAGAAGTATTTTGGGAAGAATTTGCACATGACCCAACAGTTGTGTCATCACTTCTATAGCTCAAGCATGCAGCATCTAACACCCCAATTGGACTTTGAGGCACTGATGGGATTGAACCATTTGCATCCTTAATACACCCACTAATCAATGCCAAATCGTGGATTAATTTAACACACTTCATCACTCTCTCCTGTAAACACCAACCATTTTTAAAATTAAACCAACAATCATGGTTGGTTGCCCATGTATATACCATGTTTCAATTGCTTATTTATTTGGCTAATCAAACAGAAAAATTTATATATTTAATAAAAATAATCATGAATTGTGCTGGTTTTGGACCACAAAAGCACCAATTTTACCTTTTGTACGTGTTGAGTAAGAACAGAAATTGGTTGATCAGTGTCATCCGTTCTGGTTTCCCCCACGACAGCTATGGCCACTGCTGCTGCAATTTCAGAAGGCCTAAATTCCAAGAAGTCAATCCCTGCATTCAATTCACACCCACCAAAAACATCAGCTTAATTATCTCAATCAGACCTGATGCAACTGCAGAGTGATATTATTATAATTATCATAATTGCTAATAACTAGTACATTGGCAAAAATGTTTATGAGAATCGGGAGAGGAAAAGGACCTCTAATTGTGGTTAATATGAGCTGGATTGATTTCAAGATTAAAGATCTAGGTGGGGTTTCATTATTATTGATCTTGTAAAGAAACTGGTCTATGAAGGAGAAGGGTGTAATTGCTTGCATTCTCCAGTTCAAGGTGCTGAGTACTAGAAGCTCCATTCTTTGGATAGTTCTTGCTTCAAATACAAATTTTGATTCACCCACCTGTTAAAAATAAATCCAGATAATTCAAAGCTAATTACATTAAAATGGAAATGCAATGCAAACAGATAATTCTGATGGATATTTACCTGTAAATCTAAGGAAAGTGGAACTTCAGTCTCCTCCATTTTAGCTGCAAGAGATAAACATGCTACGGCCAATAACTGCATCATCCAAGCTTTGCCCTTCTGCAGATGCATCATCAGATAAAATTTTGTTCAATGAATCACAAGAAAGGGATCAGATAAAAATGGCAACAGAGTCTTTGACTTTCAACTTACAGGTAATTCATGGGCAGACAGAAATCTATCCAAATAGTTTATTGATAAATAAGCACAAAGTGGTCCAAAACCAAAATGAGCATGAACCTGTTGAGCCAACAAAGGCATTAGCATTATTGACCATTAACCAAAGCTCCATAAAAGAATAGCTGAACTAATTAATTAAATACGACATAAAAGAAAGAAAAGAAACACTAAATGATGCTTGGCATGAGACTAATCAAAAAGTAAGACAAAATATGCACATGATGCTAATCAAAGGAAAGAGAATTAAAGCAAAAATCAATATGCACAAACTGCTTACCTGATAGTTGATGCTTACATGAACAGTAGAAAAGCAAAGAACACTAAGAATATGCAATTAACAAATCAGCATTGGCCCAAAAAAAGGGAGAACAGAAGGGAACCCACCAAACCCAATTCAGATTGAGCAAACTTGAGTTTAGGAAAAAAAATTATCCTAACCTAACATTAAAAAAGAAAAGAAAAGAAAAAGCACAAGGCTTTCAATCGACACCAGTATCAAATATGAACACAAGCATAATCAATACTTGCCCAAACAGTTCAAATCCATCAATATGTAGGAAAAGAAAACAACAAATCTTTCTCCAGAAAAACAACACAATAACAAAAAAAAATATATCTTGTTCTTCCAGCTGCTCAAACAGAAAAATCCAAAAAATCTCATTGTTTTGAGAAACTAATAAAACAAAGACAAAATTAGAAAATAAAAAATGACTTTTGATTTTAACCAAACACCCACTGTTATTGAAAAATAAAAATGAAAAATGAGGAAACTAGAAAAGATTCAAAATATTCAATTAGAACTTGTCAAAAAAAGAAAAACGTACCTTTGCTATCCAATCAATAGCTTCTTTTCTAGCCCCCAAGTCCAAGTCCCCCCTTCTCAACCTCTTAAAGTAATCAACATTAGGCAAATGCTGGCACTCTTTCTCAACCATCAAACCCAAACATTCCTCACTCTGCATTGGCAGACCAACATCTCCATCGCCACCGTCAAAGAAGGTCATATCTTGATGGTGGATTCGATGATTCCGATGATGCCACGTATTCTCAAACTCCTCCACTGAAGTGCCATAACAATCGTTATCATCGAAAATGCTATTGTTGTCTTCAGCACAGAGAAGGCTTGAAGAGACGCAGTCAAAACTTGGCGCCATTAAAATAAAGCAAAAGAAACAAGAAAAGCTTCTTCCTTTATGTACTGTATCTAAGCGATGAAGTTCATTAAAGAGAAAATGGTGAATAAACCTTGGATTTTTCTTTTTCAATGTTTGTTCATGATTTTAATCAAAGAACGGGTTTTTGTTGCAAAGAATTGAAGAACAAAGAATGGGTCTTTTTAAGAGTACTACAAAAGAACAAAAAACCAATATGTATTGAACCCAGTCCCTCTCTCTCACTCAATCTCAAAGTTGGGGGCTGAAAAGACTGCTTCAAGCAGGGGTTTATGAAGGGAATGAGTGCCTCTTTTTAGGGCAAAAGGCACTTGGATTGGAGAGAGAGTGAGAGAGAGAGAGAAGAAAAACAGAGAAAAATGTGACTCAAAATACACACAAGTAGAAGCGAAAATACAAAATTTTGTATAGAGAGAGAGGGGGGGAGGAGTGAGGGGGCAGAGACCATTGTCTGTACAAGGATTGGTTTCTTAAAAGCTAAAACACAAATTACAGGGTTGTACGTGGAAACTATAATTGTTGCTGTTTTTTTTTTTTTAATAATTTACAGGATTTTATTTTTCTCCCTTTTCTTAATCTTATAATTTTTAGGGCCACTTCTGTTCCTTTTTAATTTCCTATAATTACCCGTTTATACGAATTCTCCATTTTGCTACTGTTAATAATATAAAAGTTTAAGAGATCTTTCTCTTGTAAAAAAAATATTATATTATTATTTTATAAGAATAGAAAAAAAGAATTTCACTTTTAAGCTATGATTTATTTATGCATAGTCAACTAAATTGTGATTTTATAAAATAAGAAAAATGTTAAAATTAGCACTTACTATAATTTTTTTTTTACTAAAATATGAAAAAGGTCGTATGAATAAGTGATTTAGTGAGAGAGATGACGTGTTGAAATAGCAAATTTTAGATTAGTCAGCAATCTAAATCATCATGTGTTTGATTTTCCTTAATTAGCCTTGTTTTATGAATATTCCAAATATATATTGAGAATTTTACATTTTAGCATTTTTATTTCTCTTACTACACATATAATTGACAGCTAAGATTTAGAGTCACATTTTCAAATGACGGTTCAATAAAAATGAAGAAAAGAATGTGACGGTTCAGAGAAACAAAGGGAGAAATTCAATTGAATCCAACATTTTTGTTAATAATATAGAAAGTAGTAATTAAATTAAAGATGAAAGGGTAAAAGGGTAAAGAACAATAGTAAGAAGTGACCAATGGGCATTAAGTTTGTCATCTTGTTTTCCTGTGTTGACACTTGTGCTGTTTTGTTTTCCCTGTCAACATCCGTTTCTTGCAGAAATTACAATTATGGCTCGCTGTACTTTTTTGTTTTTTTTTTGGCATTTTCCGGCACTGACCTTTGTACACTAGCAGACCAGTACAAGACAAGCAAAAAGAAACCCCAATTTTCGGTTTTGAGAATTAAATTCACTTTATTAGTAAAACCATTTACTTTCTAATATTGTTTTTTTAATTACTACATTTTAATCTCTAATCATAATATTATTAAAACAATAAAAATGGTCAGTAAAAATAATATTTTAAATTTTAGTGAATTGGAAATAGTGTTGGATTTTGAACAATTTAAAATTGCTAGTGACTCCCCTAAATTACCATCTTCAATTGTTAACTTCCAAGTAAATCAGAAATTAGGATCCCAAATTTACTCTTATTTATACCTAAATAAAGTAATTAAGGCAGCAAGCATAAAATAAGTTAATTGTTAATTGCGATTATTACTCGCTCAGTCTCTGACACTAATTCTTTGAAATAACTGGAAAACTCAAAATTAATAGCCAACCTAATCCTGACACCCATTACAACATACAAAAAACAAATAAAAAATAAAAAAGTTGAGAATTTTGGGCTGGATCCCATCCCATTATTTGACCAGAAACATAAACACTTGTATAAAATGTTTGTATACTGCGATGCGATCCTCTTCGGATAATTAATACTTTCTTATAACAAAAATATACTAGTTAAGACAAAAATATGATCTGTCAAAAAAAATGAAAAGATATGAAATTATAAAATAAAAAACAAATATGTTAGACTATTAGAGTATAGTTTATATTTTATAAATTATATAATACACTTTATTAATTAAAATCTACAACTAATATTAAATATACCAATGATTTAATTAAATTTTATATTTAATTAGATTGAATTTTATCGGATAATAGTAAATGAATTTGGAACGGATATGGATTGTCTAATAATCGAATTTGGGCATCTATGTTTTTAATCTGATCGGGATTTTTTTTTTTAGATATTCTATCATTCGCCATCCCTACGATGTAATGCATTTGTAATTCGTTTATATTATTTGTGCTTTCATTTTTTTTTTTACACAATTTAGCTATAAAAATAATCAATTTTATAAATTATACTATATAAATAATTTTTTATTGTTTAATGAATAAATTATTAAAAAATAAAAAAAAATAACGTCATAAAATTTTGATGGCTTAATACATATACGGGTACCTGAATTTGACTCAATAATTTATTTGAATATCTAAATTTTAACAGTAATCTATTAAATTCTTGTATTTGTTAATTTTACAAATAACAAATACGAATTCACGCTAAATTTAAAAAATTAAAGCGTGTGACACTCAATTACTCTAATTGACAAGATACAATATAAAAATTAATAAAAAAATTTATCAAAATACATAATAAAATCAATTCAATTTGTTTTCAATTTTTGTCAATTTTACTGTGCATATTGGATATATATCTTCATTAGAATGGTTCAAATGCTATATAAATACAATTGAGTGTCATATGCTTCAATTTTTTAAGTATAGTTTTAATTTATATTTATTATTTATAAATTAAAAAATATAAATACTCTGTATATCATTATTAAAATTTAAATATTCAAATTTTAGCTTCTCCGTATATATTAAGCAAATTTTGATCCATTTTAAATTGATCCAACCTAACCTGTCCGCCATAATAATGTTTTTACAACGGTAGATAATGAAAAAGAAAATCCAAGAACATGAAGGGAGCAAAGGCAGGGCATCCATTTACAATTAATTGACACGTAAAAATCCTATGGCCAAAAAAAGGCTTAGACTTAATGATGAAATTAGAAAATCTTCTCAAAATCATGCAAAATCTATGGTGTAGAAATTAAAGGCTTTCAAACACCCAAAAGAATTAGAAAAAGAGCAAAACTTTTGCTTTTCTATTTTCTTTCACACTTTTAGGAGCGTCTCCCTTTAGCTTATGCGAATGCAAAATTTTCACAAGTACTACAATTAACTAATAATGAGTCAATTTTCTTCAAAAAAAAAAAAAACTAATAATGAGTCAATTAGCTTAGTTTTGGTTGCCCTAATTACATTTTTAATTACAATTAGACAATTTTCCCATCATTGTTCCTACTTTGGGAATGGTGCAAAAAAATATTATGTTTGAACAATTGGTATAATTTGAAGTCAAGATCAACTTTAGGGGTGTGGTCATATAAGCATGTACTGAACATAAATTTTGGTCCAATTGTTTTGAGTTTGTTTCAATAGATGCCCCTCGACTAGGACTTTATCAAATTGAATCATTTGTTCAAATGTTTTTCCTTTAATCCCTTATACCGCCAGATGCTTCTCCTTAAACTTTTAGCTTTTGCCTTGACTTGGATTTCTTCTAATTAAATTGGCAAGAAAATAAATAAGGATTTGCATTTTCTTTTTTACTGTTTATATGAATAAATTTTGTATCATGTTATAGTAGATATTACATAAATAAAATATATGTGTGACATCAAATAAAATGTTTTCATTTATATTTTATCTCCTACAAATGAAAAATATTGGATACTTTTGCATGAAGAAAGATAATTAATTAACGGTAGAGAATGGATAAGGAAATGGTTAAACTTAGGATGCTTTACTTCAAAATAAGCATTCATGGGCATGTGCTTAAAAAAACAATATAAATTAAGTTCCTAAAGAGACTTTAAAGAGACACAAAATTCTAACCCTTTTTCCTCCTCTCTGCCTTCTTCCTCTTTTTTACTTCGCTTTGAATTTTACCTTTTGCAGTTTTCACTATCAAAAAAAACAATAAAAAATCTTCATTTATATATTGAATAAAATAAAAATAAATTATACCCTTTTTGCCCCATATGGTTCATGTCAGTTTTGTGCTAATCTCAACAACTATACTTCCAATTTTTTTATTAAAAACAGGACTTTTTTTTTTATTTTGGGTCTTAAAGAAGAAGTCATTCTCATTCATATTGTTTTTGGGCACTTGAGATCCGAGCTTAACAGAGTGGCTTTCAATTTTCATACGCAACTATCCATTCTTTTATATTATCTATTTCTCGGTTTTTTTTTTTTAAATAAAAAACTATATAATATATATATATTGTTGGTGTTTGTCTTAATCTTTTTACTGCTAGAAACCCAATGTTTGGTCATATAGGGGAAATATTTGATTGACCAGAGGGTTTTTACTTTTACCCAATGCTCAGCATTTGACTGAATCTTATTCTCACATGAAGCGAGGAGATTAATTTGTTAACATGCATAGCCACAGCCTTCAGCACCAAATGCTTGATTCTTTCTACATGTTTGGTTCTACATATATTCCTATTCCTAACATTGCTTTATTCCTAAATTTGATGCAATGGAGATCATTTTATATTTTTCCTTCCTAAATTATGTCTTCCAAGTTCCAAATCACACCCATTCCTAAAAATTATCCTTCCATACTACTCCAACGTTCATTACAGGAGGAAAAACGAAGAATAAATATGATTGTAAATCAACAACCTTCCAATTAATGATATACACACACACACACATATATATATATATATAAGAAAATTGGTCCCTTTTCATATTTATCCTGATTTTATTTTGAAAGAAATCCTGCTAAAAATTTAATTCATACCAACGAATGAATACCTTTAACATTCTTCAAAAGTAAGTGTACTAAATTTTGAACCTTTCTAATATTTACATAAGAAACTATAATCCAACTTGTACCATTATTAATTTATTATATAGTTTTAGATGATACTTTAATAGCCAAATTATCAATTATACATATATATACATAGATTTAGACATTAATGAATGATAAAGTCCAAAGGAATTGGCCAAATCTATAGATCCGAAATAAACTATCTAAGTCATTGAGATTCACTACTTAATATTTTAACACCTATCCATCCATTCTTTATCATGAAGAAAGGGTTTACTTACTGGTGAAACAAATTTTTATCAGAGAGTTAAAAAACAATAGGATATATATTAATTAAAAACAATTATATAAAAGACTCTGTATTGAGCTTGAAACATTTAGCCCCCTAGGCATGTGCAACACCTTCCAACACCGTGTTCCGCCACAGAAATAAGCCCAACATCCGCCGTATCTCCTGTGTCTCCACTATTAAACATATACCTTTTTAAAATATTATGCCTACGTGGATTGATACGGGGTCCACACCTCCCGTCCCATTGAGGATATAATTTGGTATGTTGAATTTACTGAATAAGTACTAAATAATGAGATTAGTCGATTTTGGGCTCAAAAAAGAAAGACCAAACATCAAATAGTTATATATATATATATATAATTAGTTTAATACTGATAATTATTATTACTATAACAATAATAATTTATAGCCACGAGGAATCAATTTTCAAAAAAATTAATGAATCAATTTCATTAAAATTTAAACTGTAATTATAAAATTTAATTTAATATTACAAATAAAAAGTTTATATGTATATATTTTTTTTATGAAATATAACGACTTTTATGTAATATACAAGAAATAAGAAAAAAGTTATGTAAGCCAAGGAATGTAAGGAAAATCAAAATACAAGAAATCATTTTAATTCTCTCGGATTGTTAGAAAAGCACTTTCCTTTCATTCAGTAAAAGCGGAAATAATAGAATTATACTGAATAAGTTTACATTTTTTTTAATTTTAATTTTAATTTATTTATTTTATTTGTTTATTATTTATTTAAAAAAAAAACCACAAATATGGAAAAGAAAGAATATAATTTGCACTTGAACCGTCCGATCGCCAAAACATATGTGATTTAACGATTTAAATATGTGCGTATTACGTGTTTACGTGCACTGATCGAATTACTGTTAGAAAAACAAGGATGCGCTCTAATTTTATTTTTTCTACTTAAACACTTCATTTTGATATTGATGAGCCCTATGTTAATAGATTATATAAGTATGGTTGATATTGGTTGCAATACTAATAATCAACAGATTTGGCAGAGTTTTTGTGGATACTAAATATGACATAAATTGCATATTAGCAAACAATTTCACTCAAATTTCATTTCTACGAGTATATTCTCTACCATTTGAACATGAAAAAAAGATTGACGACGTGTGTTTTAACCATTATCACATAATTCATTAATAGAATACTCGATGTAAAAAAAAAAAAATAGAGGTTCAATGTTGCAAAATAGATGTTATGAAACTTAATAGCACAAACTTAAAAAGATCTGGAACTTGCAGCTACATTTTTGCCAATTACTAACCGATTTTAAGTAAGAATCATCCATAATTTTCTTAATATTGTCAATAATTCGGTCCCCAAACCTAAGTGTTTAACATTGTAAATTAAGTGCATCCCGATCTTAATAAAAAATGTCTGAGCTGGAAAATCACCTGCCTTGGTTCAAGCTATGTTTTTAATGGAGTCATTATTTATCAGAAAATGGGGTATTTTGGTTTAGCTTTTGGGATCATGCAGTATAGAGATTGGGACCATATGCTTAATAAGAGGGAAGCCAATGCATAGTGCCATTTTTAATTAAATCTTGTCCTTTGTTTTGGCTTAATTAATTAATTAAAATAATTACCGATATATATATATATATATATATATATATATATATGTGTGTGTGTGTGTGTGTTAGTTAATTGCACTCTTGTTAATTCCGGGCATAAAATACCAAATAGGAAAATGCCACAAAAACCAACCGGGCTGGTGCTCTGGTGCCTAATTCGTCCAATTAATGGCATCTTTAACAAAATTTCAGCAAACTAGGTGTGCGTTTATTTACAGAAAATAGTTTTCTGTTTTTTGTATTCTGTTTTCTTAGAAAATTGAAATATTTATTTTCTATAAAAAATTTAGAAAACACGTTTATTTATTAAGAAATGAAAAATTAGAGTATTTATTTTCTATATATATGTGTATGTATGTATATATACATATACATATGCATATTAATAAATGAAAAATTAGAGTAATTATTTTATATATATATATATGTGTATGTATGTACATACATACACATAACTGCATATGCATATCGACATACATATCAATAAATGGTAAATTAGACTATATATATATATATATATATATATATATATATATATGCACATGCATATATATATGTATATGTATATGCATGCATGTATGTATATATGTGTGTGTGTATATATATATATATATTTGCATGTATGTGTATGTGTATATGCATGTGCATGTGCATGCGCATGCATATGTGTGTGTGTGTGTATGCATACACACACATGCATACATACATATGTATACACACACACAAACACATATATATAAGTATGTGTATATACATGTATATGTATGTACATACATATGTATATATATGTGTGTGTGTGTCTACGCACACACATATATATGTATATGTATGTATGTATATACACATATATATAAGTACATACATACATGTATATGTATGTATGTATGTACTTATATAAGTACATACATATATGTATATATATGTATGTATGTATGTACATACATACATGTATATGTATGTGTGTGTGAATATATACACACACATGTATATATGTATTAAAATGATTTAGAAAATATTTTTTATTAGTTCTCCGATCTCTTTTTTATTTTAGAAAATTGAAAAATTTATTTTCTATTTTCTATTTTAGAAAATTGATTAAAATAAATATAATCTATATTTTATGTTTTATGTGAAAATTTTTTCTGAAAAATTGTACTAGTTTTCTGTAAGTGAATAGATTTTAAGTATTTCCAATTCTTTTTTTTGGTTGAAAATGGGAGTTCATATTGCAGTTTATTTATTTATTTTTAAAAAAGTTTAATAAATATACCAAGAATCAACATAATATTATAATGAAAATTGAAGTTGAACTTGTAATATTATGATTGCAGATCCGACAATTTAATCTCTCTAGACTTTTACTAGCTACATCTAACTTCGCTTAAAGATGGGATAATATATATATATTGTCCTATCTGTTAAAAATATATTCAATTTATTGGAACCAAATTATTTTTTGAATCGAATAAAAAAAAAGTTGCAACTTTTTTTTTTTTGAAAGAAAGCTGTTAACTTTTATAGAGGAAAAGATCAAACTCGAGAAGGGAGAACATCCCAAACAAAGAAATGATCGAACAACACTGAAACTTTAGCTAATTTATGAGTCTCAGTATTATTGGACCTACCAATCCAAAAAACAGAAACATCCGAAAAAAGAGAAAGCATGTGCTTACAATCTGAAACAATAGAACCAAAATCAGAAAGATCAACTACTGAACTTTTCAAAGAAAAATAAAGTTCTTGTGCATGAGTATAAATGATTCCCTTGTGAGAATGATGATTCTCAATCCAGGATAAGACTGATCGAAGAGTCAAACCTTCAGCTATCCGTAGTGGATACACACCTGGCCAATGACCCGAAAGTGTTTGAACAAAAAAGTTGCAACTTGATAATACTGATTACGACGCTGCGCTTGCAATTAATTTTGTTTTAACTAAAAGAAATGACAACATCTTTTTTTTTAACTACGAGTCTAAAATTCAAAGAATATAAATGAAATATATTTAAATACTTGGAATTAAAAAGAGCGCTTTGCTCATTTTGTAAGCTGGCTTGACATGAATTTGATTTTTTTTTAAATACCGAATGATTCTATATATATATATATATATATATATATATATATATATATATATATATATATATAATTTCCATTCCTTTCGTTTTTTTTTTCTCTTAAAATTCTTTTCACAGCAAAATTTTCTTCAAATTTTGTTTCTTTAAATATTGATTTTTTTTTTCTAAAAAAATGAAAGCAAACCGAATCAATTTGTATTTTGATTTTGTTCAATTTAAATTTTTGAATTGATTTATCAATGTGTAAAATATATTTAAATAATTGTAAGTATGGATTAAGTAATCATAATCAATTAATTTATGTGTGTATATATGTGTGTTAATTTATAGATGTGTGTTATTACTTGATTAGATTTTCTGTATTATATAAAATCAATAAGCAGTTAACTCAAATATTTTCAAAAATTAAACTGAAATAAAGAGATTAAGCAGAGAATTTGATTTTATTGGATTTAATTTTTCTATGGGGCCCAAATTAGAAGCACCAAAAGCCCACAATATAAAAATTCTTTTTACGGGCCCTGGCCCAGGCCCTTATGTGCATAAGAACTTCGAAAGGACACGTGGCGGAGTGAAGTTAGTTGCTGTGGAATAAGAATTAAGAAGTGCCTTGTGTTGTGGGTTAAAAAAGTGCATCAAACTAAAACTAAAACCCAAGCAATCAAATCAAATATAAAACGGAGAATGGCTTCATCTCTGTGTTCAACGAGAGTAGCCTCTGTTTTATCTTCTCGTACAGTACGACGGCGTTTGCCTGTAGTCGGTGCGTTTTGCGTGTTAAGCTTGGGCCTTTCCAATCTCTGTCCTATTCTCCCTTCTTCTTCATCAAACACGGGTTGCGCTCAATCTCTCCCCTTTCTTCCTCTATTGAGGTAAGCACCTTTTCATTTTGGACTTCTAATTATTGAGGTGAAGTTTTTTAATGTTTATGGAAATCGTTGATTAGATCAAAGTTTAGTACCAAATCGGAAGCTGATACTATCAGAATGGAAGGAAGTAGCAACAACACAGTGCCAAGCATTGTTGTGTACGTTACTGTGCCTAATAGAGATGCAGGTTAGTTTTTCTTTCCTTTCTTCCTTTTCTGAGTGTAAATTAACCGAGTTCCTCTTCACTTCACCGCCCCCCCCCCCCCCCCCCCCCCCCCCCCCCCCCCGCGGTGCCCGCCCGCTTTTTTTTCTTTTTTTCTTTCCTTTTTTGGGACATTTATACACAATTAGCGCTTTACGTGGTTGAATTATGCCTGTAATTGTCATTATTAATGAGAATTAGCTGTTCAGTTGTTTTTACTCCACTTAACGAAGCCTTAATTCTGAACCCAGTTAGGGAACTGCATAAGTCGTTTTCCTCTGTTCTGTTAAATTCGCGCATTGGTGTTTGAATCAATCAAGTAGTGAATGACTTTGGCATTACAGTAATGTGTTTGTTTGAGAATAACGTCTCAATTGGTAGAATTTGTACTAGAAATGCTCGAATATTTCAGGTGCAGATTTTTTGCTCTGTGAAAATGAACTCATAGAAATACATCATTATTAAAGGAGCTGTTATATGCTCAATAATTCATAGTTCAATAATACTATGATTAGAAAAAAAAGTGAAAGATATTGATATTAAAATAATCCTGTTTGATCACTATACATTGCCAACATCTGAAGATGGAATAATTGGGAATTCTATTGGATAAGGATTTTTTTGAGATTATATTTAACAATCCTAACTATTAGGGGCAGGCCCCTGAAAGTTAGAACTGTATTGAAATTTAGTTAATTTCAATTCAAGGTGTCATATTTCAACGGATGGAAAGTGATTTTTGGACTTAGATGCATAATGCAGCAACTACTTCTATCTGGTTTGCAAAGTGATATGAATTTGCTTATATCATTTTTTGTGCTTGCAGGAAAGAAGTTGGCTCAAAGCATAATCAAAGAAAAACTAGCTGCATGTGTGAACATAGTACCAGGCATGTGCCAATTGTTTTCTATTTGCAATCCTACTTCGGGCTTGCTCTTATGTAGCGAATGAAATATTTTGTACCTACCTTAGTGAAACTTTTGACGATTTATGATTCCATGTTGAACGAGTTGATTTTTCTTTGACTAAAATTAGAAGTTATGTGTAGCAAATACAGTTCCAGACTCATCAATGACCCTTTGGATATGGTGCCCCACTTGAGGACTTCATGTAGTTATCCATACTGCTTCATGATTTCCAACAAGATCATGTTGCTACCGTTTCTAGTTTCCGCTAAGCTGTGGCTGAAATGTCAGTAAAACTTTGGATTATGTTATGTGGTCAGTGGCATGTCTTGCATCCAATGCCTTAGCCAAAATAAAGGGAAATTGCATTCTTTCTTACAGGCTATCCCATTTATACGTCATATTTCTTAAATCATTTTGCTTCTCAGTTTTCAAATTGCAAATTTCCATACTGGTAATGGTATTTCGTGAAAAAGATGATGTATACTATACTAGCTTAAACATTTATTCCTACAGAATTCTAGATCTTGCATTTATATATTTTCTTGGATGCTGCTTTATTGTTGATTATATGCCTTAAAGTGTCTTGAGAAGATTAATTTTTTGATGAGGCATATGTATGTCGTAAATTCAGGTATTGAATCGGTATATCAGTGGCAGGGAGAGGTATGGATTTCCTTCCTTTATTAATCAAGATCATTTGAATGTATAGCAAGGGTTTATACGAACCTCAAATCCCAATTCATCCATCCTTCATATATACATGCCACAACATTTTCTAGGCCCTTAGCCTTTTTTCAAGTGAGGTTAAATTTGCTTATGTATACATATTGGTTTGCAGATCCAGACTGATTCTGAAGAATTACTGATAATCAAGACCAGACAGTCTTTGCTGGAAGCACTCAAAGAGCATGTCAAGTCAAATCATGAATATGAGTACGTATATAGCTTCTGAACCACATTTTATTAAGAATATTTGCTTTGCAAGTTATAAGTAAATCAAACATGCTTAAGAACATTGTAATTTAGTTTAACAAGTAGGATACAGAACTAACCATCTGGGCCAACTTATATTTGCTTGGAAGTTTGGTCTTAATCCATTAAAACGAGTCCAGCACATCTAAAGAATGAGTTCTATCAAGTTTTACTGTGTCCTCTGGCCTCTATTTAATTCTATTCTCTTTTCGTTTTGTTCAGTGTACCAGAAGTTATCTCCTTGCCCATAACTGGTGGCAGCATTCCATACCTAGAATGGCTCAAGAACAGCACAAGGGACTGACTTCTCAAGCAAACTGCAAAAATTTGAGCATAAAAGTTTAGTACTAAATGAACCAGTCAGCGCCCTGGTTGGATCATATATGCAGAAGGCCTTGTTATCACCCATGGTTGGTCTCATCTTATCTTTGTAGATTTGACTTTTTGTGGGTTGAAACCTTTTTTCTATTGTATGTGAAGAATTGGTAGGATGACCTGTATGTTGGTGGTTCTTGTATTCTCTTGTTTGGCTGGTTGTTCAGTTGTTCTCTTGTTGAATGAAATATTTGTTTATAATATTTGCTTGATCTATCTGAGTTGTTCTCTCTATAATGTGGCGGTTGATACCGACCATGTGCGCAACTGGGCCCCTTTATGTGAATATTATTTGCATGCTGTGGTTCGGTCAGCGCTTATCCGATATTATTTGAATGAAAAGTTTACCAAATAGATTGTTCTGCTAATAGATAACGGTGATCCCCATAACGCTATTTCCATGTTTTTGTTTGTTTCGTCCATTTTGCTCTAACCATTCCACGGGACGATTATCAATCAAGAACAATTCTCAAGGTGAGGACTAAAATAAAATTTAACTGAAGATGGATTGGGCGGTGGAGATGAAGAGTGCAGTAGTTGATGAAGATGCTATGTATTCGCACTTCCATTTTTTATTGTTTGCGACCAGCGAGTGCTAGAGGTCTTATTCAACTTGCTAGACATTTTTTCAGTGTGGAAACATTGAAAAGTCTGACCAATAATTTTCCCTCAATCCGGTGAATTGGTAGTTGCTTATAGAATTAAAAGTAAACAATAGTCGTCTGCAAGATTTAAAGCTACTCATGCCGAATTACTTTGAAACTGATGAATGTGTTCAGACAGGTTCATTAGCGCAGAATTGGAGGTGATTTTGTTGACCGGTAAAAGATACGTGCGTCAGCGTATTCCCTTAGCCACACAACGTTCTCAATTTAGTTTATCAAGCTTTGTTTGATCCATACGGAAACTTGATTTTGTAATTGAGGTTATTATATCAAGAAAATAATGCCATAGGCCACAATCCAAATGCAACAAGATGTAAAAGACATTTCAACTCATCAAATGCTACCTTTCCAAATTAAAATTAAATCAAAAGACAATTTCAGTCCAAATATGAAACCATCATTTCATGGGTTGATGCCCATTGAACCATGTTAACACACTTCTAATCAGGCACCTAGATGACACTCAAAGTCCACCTCCTCCAAAATAAGACTAGGTCCGGCGGAGCTTATGATGCCCCTTCTATGGCTCGTCTAACTGGTCCTGCGAGAAAATGGAACAACTTATAAGTTACATTTGTGATCAATTGAGTGCTGCAGTACTGCGCAGTCATTACGACGACGGGCAGTGATATCCTAAATGGTTATGCTCTGAGAAGAGGGAAAGAATGAGTACCTGGACATCTGAAGTCCAAAGGGTGAGGTTATCCCGAAGGAGTTGCATAATTAGAGTACTATCCTTGTATGATTCTTCTCCCAAAGTGTCTAATTCAGCAATGGCTTCCTCGAATGCCTATGCAAAAAGGTAGCAACGACAATTCAACAGAATTTCTAGCATGCATTTATGAATATAAGGGCTTCGAACCTTTTATTGGCATCTGATATACAAATATCGAAAACACATAATTTCTAAGAAAGTGGTACAGCTATGAAATTCAAGTGCTAGATCTCACACAACAACATGACAAGCATGATCATCATTAAACAGCCTAATTACACACATCTTGAAATTTCATATTTATCCATGAATCGAGACCCAATATCATTGAGGAACATAGTCCCTTTGCAACTTTCAGCTCACATTTCTGTCCTATGACAAATGCGCATAAAACATCAAGAGTATATCCTTCTATTGACCCATCTCTGGAAACAATCTATCTAAAGCCCATAAGCACAAGATTCGGTAAGATACTAATTCAGTTTTTTGCAAGTAGTAGGTAGAATTAGCAAAATACCTCCTAAATCATCCTGATTCGCAATTATCAAGCTAAAGCAACAACTCATATTATAAGGCACTACTTTGTGTAAATGGAGCTAATGCATATAGGCACAAGAATCGTTAAGATACTAATTCAATTTTTTGCTAGTAGTAGATAGGATTAGCAATATACCTCCTAAATCATCCTGATTCGCAATTATCAAGCTAAAGCAACAATTCATACTATCAGGCACTACTTTGTGTAAATGGAGCTAACACATATATATAGGCACACATAAAAGTAGGCATAAGCGCACGGCCATCTGTTTATAATACAAGGGTATTATCAGGAATTACTTTGCATCTCTCTGACCATTCATAATTAAACAAAGAATCAAAACTAACCCTTGATGCTATGAAATAGATTATTAGAAAGAACAATTTCAATAAGTTGAATGAATAGCTCTGAAAACATTACTCCAAAAAAAAAAAAAAGAAGAAGAAGCTCTGAAAACATAATAAATTTTTCAAAAAAAATGTAAATTCAGAAAAACATTTGCACACTTTAATAAATATGCTTGCCGATCAGAGTAGAATATATTCAAACTGAAGAATTGAGCTGAATCATGTATGTCTTAAAAAAAAAAAAAAAAAACTACCTGTTTAGCCATGCTGCAAGCTTTATCAGACTGATTAAGAATTTCGTAGTAGAAAACAGAGAAATTAAGTGCCAATCCCAATCTTATGGGATGTGTTGGCGCGAGATCCGCAAGAGCAACATCCTTCAAATGAGGAAAAAAAAATGCAAGACATCAGCATAGACATCAGAATAAGGAATAACAAACTTGTCAGTTCCTGTATGACTTCCACCATTTAAATCTTTTACTTTATTCGACTTCGAAATTCAACTTCAGTACCTAAATTCTCCGCTCACTATAAAAACCACTATAAATTGCCCATGCAAATCAAAATTTACTCTAGTGGCGCATTAACAATCAAAACCACGAAACAGACTCTTAATCCAGTAGATTAAGTGTGCGATCTTTCTTCAATTATTCACACACCCAAAAACCATGAAAATTAGAAGGGCAAAAAGATGACGTACCTGTGCAGCCTTATAAGCGAGCATAGTATCTTCAGCAGCGGCTTTTCTCTCATCACCAACCTTAAATTCAGCCAAGTACCTATGGTAATCACCCTTCATCTTCAAATAAAACACTTTCGATTCACTAGCTGTGGCCGACGGTATCAGATTAGAGTCCAATAACTTCAATATACTGGCGCAAGTATCCGATAACTCGTTCTCGACTTTGGATCTATAGTCCTTGACAAGAACAACATGTTCCTCGTACTTCCTCCCTTCCTCCTTCTGCTCGATCGATGACACAATCCGCCACGCTGCGCGGAGGGATCCGATCACGTTCTTGTAAGCCACGGAGAGAAGGTTGCGCTCCTCCACAGTGAGCTCGCCGGAAGGAGTGGAGCCGAGGACGAGCTTTTCCATGAACTGGACCATTTCTTCGTAACGCTCAGCTTGCTCGGCAAGCTTTGCGAGGTACACATACTGGTCCCTGGTTAGGTTATCGGGGACTGTAACAGGCGCTGCCATAGCTGGTCCTTGAGCGAGAATTAGAAGAAGAAGAAATTTGCTTTTGGTGTTATTCGTTTTCTTTCTAATTAAAAGGAAAAAAAATAAGAAGAGCTATGGTTAGAACTTGGGTCCTGGCGGAGTGTTTTATAGCATGTGGAAGAAAAGGAAATGTTTTTGACGGCCGTTTTTGGAAGTTGGAAAAGGTTAGAGTGGTAATTTAGTTTCGACTACCAATCGCCAATTGGCAGTTTGGTTTTGTTTTTTTGTTTTTTTGTTTTTTTGAATAAAGTTTGGTTTAGTTATCAGTGTCATCATTAACTTACGGATTGGAATTTTCTTATGTATCCTTCATGTCATTGCTTACTCTCTTCGTTTTATAATTTTTGTCCACCTTTATTTTTTATATAATATTAAAAAATTATAATTCTTATAATTAATAAATAATTTTCTCATAACTTTTTTATTATATCATTTTAAATATAAAATTAATAATTAAATATTATTAAAACTCTAAATATTATGATTAATAATATCGTTTGAAAATTTTAAATTGCAATTAATAGGATAACATTATTAAATAAAGATACAATAGATAGTTTATTAATTAAAAATAAAATAAAAAATTAAATAGTATTTTAGATAACTTAAAAAAATAAAGAAAAATTATGAAATGGATGGAATATAATTTTTTTTTAACTTTTTTTTTGGTCTCGTTTTTTTAAAATAGGAAAGATTTGTTCTATATTTTTTCAATTTTGTGGATGGATAGAACAATTTTATCCTACCATGCGAGAAGAAAATGAAAACCAGCTCTTTAACGGTTGGCGATTTATACTAAACACTGATTCTTGTTGCAATACAATCTCAATTATTCATAATCAAATCGACAGTTCAATTCTAAGTCTTTAAAACAAACAAACGTGCCTTTTTTTTTTCACTTTCTGTGCTTTCAGTTTTTTTCATGTTATTGTCAAACATCATGCAGGTAAAACTAAAGCTTCCCAAAAGAAAAAAAAAAACAAAAAAAGGTAAGAAAATTCTAGCTAACAGCAAATCTACATAACATTGTTTTAATTTTGAAGCAGGATAGACACAACCATCCCATCTGGAAGGATAAGCTCGAAATTGAAAATTTTGACTTCTTTAACACCATAACCACTTCTAATTAAATATTCAATATTGAAATGTTATAATATTACCTTAAAAAAATCTATCTGCTTGATGCTTAAGGCTTTGACTTTTGAGTACTCCCACAAATTCTAGAAGGCAAAGCAATAAATCCGTGAAAGTCGAATCTTAAACAAATATAACAAGGGAAGCTCACCACTAAATACGCCTTTTTTAACCAAACCAAATTATACCAAGCTAGTGACCTTCAAAAGATGATAATTAGCAGCCTTGAAAATGTTACACTAGTGTTAAAATATCCACGCCTCCTATATATACAAATACATCTCACTCTAATGTGCTAATCCTCATAATTCACAACTGATGATGTTGCTAGCAAAATGGACGACTCTGATAGTGTATGAAGAACTGTTGCAACATTTTGCGTGACATAATGTCTTAGATTTACCAGATTGAATTCCTGATTCCAAGACCATTGCATGTTAATATAAGACCCTTGTACCGGTTAAGATATTCCTGCACCATATACACAAACTGCAAGTAAACCACTGTCGGCTAAAGATTCAATAGAGCATATAGCTTGACAAGAATAGAAAAGAGTCTTACAATTATGTTGTAATCATAGAGGAACATCATTCCTTTCTTGTCATATTCTCTCCTCCTAACAGGATCGCTCAAGACTGTTCAAAGCAGCAAATATAATTGTTAATTAGGAGCAGAATACAGCTTGTGGGCATATATTTTGCTTTTCTTCATCAAAGTTTTGTTCTTTTAATGCATGAGTAACAAAGGGATTCTGTATCAACTGAAAATTCAGATTCCCCACCGTGAAAAAAGGGTCAACATCATAATGCATATCTATCCTGCCAGTCAATCCACACAAACTCATCGGGTGGAACAACAAATCAAGGACTAAGATGCAACCTTAACGAAACTATAGAACGTTCTCCGTGGACATGGAGAGGCAAAAATTTTCTCAACTAAAACAAGAAAGAGTAATTAGCCATAGTAAATAAAAATGATTTAGTCACAACCACCGAGGTCCAAGATTCCTTTTAAGGCAGTACGCACTGCAAATGAAAAAGGTGGAAATATCTATTTGGTTACCCTCACAAACAGGTTTGTCACACCAAAAGAGATCAATGACCAGAGGTTTGTCCAATTTTTACAACAAAACTTATGAAACTAATTTACAGCTGCAAAATGACATACAATACATATATAAAGTTTCCAGCCATAACCAATAACTGGTATTGCTCTAGAAATGGAGTAAGGAGAAACCAAAACTACAGATAGCTTCCTTCCCTGTAGTCATCCGCAAAAAGGAAATGGGCATGTGGGGCCATCTAATTTACACCCTGCTCTTTTCCCTAAACACATTGAACACATTTGACCGTGTTGTCAACAAAATAAGATCTCATGGAACAAGCACATGTCCGTTAGAAGTGCATAGAGCTTGTTCACTTATAGAAAATTGCTCCAATTTTCCAGAAAAAATTTTCTTAAAAAATTAAAATCATGTTTATTTTAATCAATTTTCTAAAATAGAGAATAAAAAATAAATGTTCCAGTTTTCTAAAATAAAATAGAAATTAGAGAACTAATAAAAAATATTTTTAAAATTTTCTGAATCGCGCGCGTGTGTGTGTTTGTGTGTGCATACAATCATGAGTATCTGTACATATATGTATATACATGCATATGTCTATACATACATACACATACACATATATATAGAAAATAAATACCCTAATTTTTTATTTGTTGATAAATAAACGTGTTTTAAAAAAATAAATGCTCCAATTTTCTAAAAAAATATAACACACAAAATATAATACTATTTTCTGTTAGTAAATGTACCCATAAATTCTTCTAGTTTCCAAGATTCTTATCAGAAGCAATTTCCAAACTTCCGTAAAGACAAAACCAACAAAGCCAAGCAAAATCAGATATGATTGCAACTGCAGAAAATGAAAAGACCCAAGGCAGGACAGTAAGAACACTGAACTGGGAGTTGGACAAATTTCTCCACATATGATTTTAGATTGAGAGTGGGAAATTGTATCAGCTAATCTTGGAGATAGAAGGAGGGTTAAGATGAAGAAAATGAAGAAAAAATGACAAGAGACTGCTTCATAGAAATATTGCATAATGCTGGGCAGATACAATATGATGGAATATAGGGAAATCACTGAACTGAGTAGCCACATACTTTCAAATCTTTTAGAGACATGAAATAGAAGAGTCGACTGGCAATATCTGGCCCATAGTTAATTAGCCTAAGGCCAAGCAAATCAGTGAGCAGAGGAGAAGAACAACAGTGGAAAAAAGTAAGAGTAAGAAAGAAGAAAAAAAGCAATTCCTCTCTAAAGAGAATTTTCAGCAGCATCTGAAAAGGGATGATGTTTATTGAACGACCATATTCTGCGAGCAAGGGAATTCATTCAGAGGTTTGATAGAACCATATCACCAACTTCATAAATTGGTATTACATATGCACTGTAGTTGGAAAATAAGGTGAGAAAACTAATGAAAAAATGAATAGGAAATTAGAAAAAAAATAAAGACATCAACAACTGAACAATAATAAATAAATCCAGAAAAATGAAATTTTGAACCTTCAGCAACATATGTATCACGAATGAAACTTTCAGCACCACAATTACCATAAAACTTGCTGCCAGAAAACAAGCACCCTCAAACACTTGATTGCCAAAGTTGGTGTGGCATGCATATTTCTTTGAAATGAAAAATGTGATAAACTCGTGATACAAGAGTGGCATAAAACTAAAAGTTTTACTTCTTACAGTGTTTATGTTAAACAAACACACGTACTATGTACAACACATACTTTAAAATTTATTTAGCTCCATAGTCCCTATGCCTTCATTTGCACCTTGCCAGCCTTTCCAGTCAAAAAATTCATACAATCGTCTGAATTCAGTTTATAGTAATAACCAAGCACAATCAATCAAAACCTAAACCAACTCCTTCACTCCTAGAAGATGTGTAAGATTACTCCCAGTCCATTTTGAAGCTTGAAATAAGTATCTAACTGCCTCATAATTTTACTCCTAAAGAGAAATAACTGAGTGAAGACACATTTTGTTACTCATCCTAACTCAACATTAATACACCAACTTGAAAGTTCAAACACAAATGCTACATGGGGAATCTAATCAATTCACCAGCAAAGCATAATAACGTGCATGCACCAGAATAAATTGAACTTGAAGACCAAAATTAAGTTAGAAACAAACTACTAAGCTCGAAATGAGAACATGAACTTTCATATAGTAAAACTGAGTGTGTGTGTGTGTATATATATATATATATATATATATATATAATAAGAGGAATGCTACTGACCCTGGTAAGCCTCGTTTATCTCTTGAAATCTCGTAGTTGCACTACCCTGGTCTTTAAGCTTATCTGGATGCCACTTCTGCAAAGAGCAGCATAAACCATGAGAAACCCTCAACCAAATTATCCAACTTAAAACAAATTAAAAAGGAAAACGTCACAAACCAGAGCGAGACGTATGTAATTGGAGCGAATAGCATCGTCGCTAGCATCATAATCCACTTCCAGTATTTTATAATAATCCTATATTTCCAATAAACAACACAAGCCCAGAAAAATTGCCACATTGTGAGTCCGTAAGAATTGAAAAAAAAAAACAAAAGGGAGAGAAAGAGGAGAGAGAAATGAAAGAAGGGATCACCTTGGGCTTCGAGACGAGAGAAAGGAAATCGAAATTAAGGTGAGAGTCTTGGTCCTGATTTTGGTCAGGTCGATTATCATCCCAATCTTCCCACATCATCATATTCGGCGAAACAGGCGGAGATAGAATAGAAGACAACGGCTATGAAAAGGAAAATAGGTTTGCTCTGGCGTCAGTTGCGGTTGGAGTTTGGGATAAAAGTCGGTGGCAGGTGTCGAGTTTGTGCTTATCGGAGTGCCGCGTATTGTCTGTGAAAAATGAGGCTATTGCTTTATTGGCGAGATTTCTAGACTAAGTTTCTGACATATATCTATCCACATTTTCGTTTCTTTACTTATTTACTGCATTTTATTTTTTTGGGTTTCCAAAAATTTTCATAGATATTATTTATTCTTTTCATCATATATAACAGTAATATAAAATGATAATTTTATTATTTATTATTAGTAATGTTGAATAAATATCTGATAAAAAAAAGTATTGGATAAATAGAAATATAACAAAATATTACCTTAATTATATGTATAAATATATTTACAAATTAATTATATAGTAATAAATCGATAAATGTAATAGTTGCAAACAATAGCGTAGCTACGTGTTACTCTGCACACCCTCAATTTTAATTTTTTTTTAAATATATATATAAATTAGAATTGATCTCCTCAAAATTTTTAAGTACCCCCTCTCAAATTTTGCTCATGATATTTTGAACACATAAAAAAAATTAAAAATTTATTTATAAGATAGTATATTTGTAATAACATTATTCAAATAATGCGGGTAAAAAATTCAATATTTTTTGGCATGTAAAAAATTCTGCCCCATTACACCTAAAACGACGTCGTTTTACTCTTATATTTCTTTTTTTTTTTTTTTTTCTTTTTCTTTTTCTTTTCTCTTTTCTTTCCTTCCCTGTCTCCGCCACTCGACCCACCAGAAATTCATAGTTTTCGATTTTTGCGTGCTTAAGACCATCATATCTCTCTTTTTCTTCTTAATTGCACGATTTTTAATTTTCTGGGTCCGTATTGCTCATTTTTTCCATTTTTAAGATATGATTTCTTTTTTGATCATCTGAATATCAACTGTGATAATTTGCAATATTTTTATTTTTTGCTCCTATGATTGTTTAATCATGAGAATTTGTTGATTTATTTTTTTCTATATGTTGGTTTTTAGATGATTAACTTTCCTTTTGAGAATAGTGAATCTATCAAACTATTTAGACCAAATCATAAGATAGTTTCAACTATTCAAATAAGACATTTTAATTTAATGAATAAATTGATCATGACGTTAGAATTGTTCAAGTGAATCAATTAGTAGAAGTTTTAAAATAATGAGAACATAAATTAATTATAGTTTAGTTAAATTTTGATTGTTTAAAGACAACGAGTTTTTTGTGTTTAGGCATATGCCTACTTGGTTAATCAAAAGGCTTTTTATACATATTGATTCAAAACTTCTTACCAAATGACGGTGATATATAGTTGTTTGTCTTACATTGCAATAATGGTTGAAAATTAAGGATGGAAATAAAAAAAAAAAAAAACTCTTTACATTAATATAATCTGTTATTTACTAAGAATTATTGGCCTGTAGAGAACTTTTAATTAAGACCTTGTTAGTAGTGCATATATTTAATTGCACGACTTTAGAACAAACCATTTATACCTACTTCAATTCTCCTACCTTAAGAATGGCTTCCAACGATTTTCCAGGAATGTACATTATCTTTTTAGAGACATATAACACTAGGGCATATGCGAATAGACACACCAAGTTAGCACCTCCTGAGGTAACCGAGATCAAGGCAAGATACAAGTTGCCTAAGGATGTTTTTGTGATGGCCTGCCCACTTTCGATGTTTATGTCGGAGGGGCGGAATGAGAGATGTTTGGATGAATGATTACCTAATCACTTATATAGAAAGAAATGCATTTGATAGTATTGACAATGAGCTAATTATTTAACGGTTTCAAAATATGAAATCGTGTCGAGAACAATTATTAAATTTTTATTTTTATTTTATTTTATTCATTATCCTTTTTTTTTTTGAACAAAAGTTTCAAAAAATTAACAAGAATCAGCTTCTAACAAGGGAAATAAAAAATCTGGCGGATAATCCATCCAGATACAAAGACCAGACAAAGAAGCCGAGGCTTTAGCTAGACCGTGAGCCACCGAATTCGCTGATCTTTTCGCAAAACCAAATCTCAAATTTGAAAAAGAGGAACTAACACTAAGGCAATCCTCTATAATAAGCCCTAAATCAGAACCATAATGAAAATTCGAGTCAAGCAACTGGATAACCATTTGAGAATCTGACTCCACTATAACTTTGTTCAGATTTTGTGACTTAATCCAACTTAAAACCTCTCGAATGGCCAAACCCTCTGCCAAACTAGCTGAAGAAGTGAAGCTCAAAGGCCCTGAGCCGGCTGCCATAAACCTACCAACCTCATCTCTAATAACAAAACCATATCCCGTCTTCCTCTCCCCCTCAAACAGCGCTGCATCAACATTTACCTTAAGCCAATCTGTAGGGGGTTTTATCCAGATGCTATTACTGTTACCTGAAGGAAGGGAAGAAATAAGAGACTGACACGTAGGTTTCATCTTAGCCATCTTGAAGTCTTGGAGCAAGCATCTGGATTCATGAACCATCCTAACTGCTTGCTTACATCTACCATTCCAGACCCAGTCATTTCTATTCTTCCAAATCTCCCAGCAAAGCATCATAGCTTGTGCGCACAAATCCGGCGTTTGGGAATCTAGCACAGCAGCTACCCATTCATCAAAACCAGCAAAAGCACCTCTAAACCCAGCACAAGAAGATCAACTCCAACATTCAGAGGCTAACGGGCAATCCAGAAGAGCGTGGGTTATAGTCTCATCAGCTTGGCCACAAACACGACAAACAATCTCAATATCTACACCCTTTGAACGCAACAGTGTATTAGTAGGCAAACAATCTGTACACGCACGCCAAACAAGATTAAGAACCTTTGGAGGGACATCAATCCTCCAGAATTTCCTCCATGGATAGCTCTGCACTACGTTAACCTGTCTTTCATCTTGAAGCAATAAATATGCACTTTTCACAGAGTATATACCTTTAGAGTCAGCATGCCACCACCATGAATCCTGAGGGCGCCTCAAACTCAACGGGATTTGCTTGATCAGCTCCTTATCCCTATTATTGAAGAGATTCTCAATAGCCTCCATCTTCCACGAGTTGCTGCCAGCCTCCATTAAATCATTAACACACAATCTGTCAAAATTTCCAGCTGAAGTAGGAACCGATGAAATAAAGGGATTTAATCTATATGGGAGCCATGGAGATTGCCAAACTAAAATTTGTTTGCCGTCACCCACTCGCCACCTGCTCCCCTTCTTCAACAGATCCTGAGTCGCCCAAAGACTGCGCCAAACATAACTTGGACTGGCCCCTAACTTGGCTTCCAGAAAAGAGCAAGAAGGAAAATACTTGGCTTTGAATATGCGAGCCACCAAAGAATCTGGTTTAGTGAGCAGACGCCAGCTCTGCTTGCCAAGCAACGCGAGATTGAATTCATGAAGGGTTCTGAATCCCAAACCTCCTATGGCTTTCCTCGCACAGAGAAGCTCCCACCTTTTCCAATGGATACTCCTATCTTCCTTTGACTTTGAACCCCACCAGAAGGCATTCATCAACTTCTCAATGTATGTGCAAAGGGAGAGCGGCAACAAGAAGGTACTCATAGTATAATTGGGCAATGCCTGGATGACAGTCTTTATTAAAACTTCCTTCCCTGCCCTCGATAACAGTGTTCTATTCCACCCTTGAAGACGATTTCGAACCTTATCTTTTATATATACCCAAAGACTTTATTACGATCTTTCCCTACACAAAGAGGGAGTCCTAGGTAAAAGTCCTTCTCTGAGCCCTCCTTGACCTGAAGCAAATGCTGGATCTGTTGTTTTGTCACCTGGTTGGTATTCGAGCTAAAAATAATAGAGGATTTGCTGAAATTAATGCACTGCCCTGAAGCTTGTTCATAAGCCTTGAAAGTATCCTTGATCATAGTTGCCTCTTCATGATTAGCTCTAAAAAAGAAGTAGCTATCATCAGCAAACAACAAATGCGAGATAGTTGGAGCATTTCTTGCAACAGCCACCCCATGAAGAAGCCCATCCATTTCCCGTTTCCTCAAAAGAGCAGAGAGACCCTGGGAGCAAATAATGAACAGATAAGGAGATAATGGGCATCCTTGTCTGAGGCCTCTACCTGGATAAATTGGATCCGATAAAAACCCCTCATGAGATATAAAGAACTTTACAGAATTCGTGCACATCTTAATAAGGCTGATCCACCTCTCCCCAAACCCCATTTTCCTCATGATATTCTCCAGAAAGAGCCACTCCACTCTATCATATGCTTTGCTCATGTCCACTTTAAGGGCAACCAACCCATTCCTTCCTTGAGATTTCCTCCTCAAGAAATGGAGAACTTCATAGGCAATCAAAACGTTATCAGTTATCAGTCTTCCACTCACAAAAGCACTTTGACTATCCGCAATGATCTTGGGCAAAATAGACTTCAGCCTGTTAGCCAATAGCTTAGCAATTATTTTATATAAAACATTGCAAAGGGATATAGGCCTAAGATCTGTAACCAACTCTGGGTTTTTCTTTTTAGGAATCAACACAATTGATGTATCATTAAGACCTCGTGGAAGAACTGCCTGCTGGATAGATTGAATACAAAAATTTGAAACATCAGGTCCTAAAATAGACCAGCATATGTTTTTATGGTATAATTTATATGTTTTTATAATAAAATTATAATGTGTGCCCAAGGACGGAGCTACGTGGTACTGACAATGTGCCCCTTTGACCCTGGAGTCTTGGCTTTGCCCCTGAAAGAAAATTAATTAATATATGCAATAATTTTTTTATTGATTTGGTTTGTAAATTATTTTAAACAAATCAACAACAATATATGTTCAAAATAAAATATTTGTACTTGCATTAGTTTTATGTGCAAATTCTAATATTTTTTAAAAAAATTATTAAAAAGGTTTAGACAATTCTTCTTTGCCAAAAAAAAAAACTAAGTCAATTTATAGTAAGTAATTTTTATTTTTTCATTTGATGTTCATTCTCATCACCAATTTTTTACATGCTCCTCGTTGCTAGATAAGCTGATATTATATTAACAACAAAAACATTAGTAGGATCCAATTTCATTGAGACGTAATATGATATTTTTTTTTTTTGGTAAAATAATGATACTCTTAATTTATCCAACGAACAGAAGATCACTAAAGTGTATATGGCATTGCTTTTGAAATGGCAAAAATCTACTTATTTGATAAAAAACTGATTATGAAATAATAATAATAAGTGTTTGGTAAATGTTAATTTTAGAAAAATTAATTTTGTGAAAAGGAAAAAAAATAGTTTGAAATTGAAATTTTTCAGAAAAAAAACTTATTTTCAACTTTTAAGGGTAACTGATTTAGTATTTTTTTTAGGTAAAAAATATCTCTTATTTTATTTTATAATGACAATTATATATAATATAAAACAACTCTTTTGCTCTATTTTCTTACCTTATCACCTAAAATCATCTAAAGTTAAAAACGACTCTATTTTTTTTTTATTACCCAAAATAACATGTTTGATGAATTATGAAGATTATATATATATATATATATATATATATATATATATATATATATATATATATATATATATATATATATATATATATATATATATATTATTTTTATGTTTATTTTTATTTAATGATATATGAAAATATATGGCGTTAATAGTTTAGGGAAATAAAAAAGTTTAAATAAGTGAAAATTATTATTATTTTTTAGTGAGATTTTGAATATAATATATTAAAACTTATATATGTCATTTTTTGTCTTTTTATTCTAAAAAAATCATTTTTAATTGTATCATCTACCGTACAGTTGAAAACTGTTTTTTATTTTTTAAGTCTTTTTAAATTTTATTTACCAAACAGTTATCTACTTTTTAAAATATAATTTTTTGGAATACAACTTTTTTTTAATTGAAAAAGTTATTTTCATAAATTTTGTCAAACTATCTCTAAGTAATATTGGCTGTGAACGAAAAAAATAAATTTTGTAATTTGATAAGGCTAAGGAATTTCTCTTTATTCTTTATAAATTATTAATTCATTTTTCACGAGGCTTCAAAAAGAGAAGAAAACAAAAATTTCCCTTGCATTTTAATAATGGGCTTTATAGTAATGTGACGAGGAAAAGCCCAGAGGTATGTCTTTTACGGGTTCTACGCTCTCCAAGTTCATGGGCATTTGGACATTGTCATTCAGAAAAAGTAATAAAAAAATTAAAAACTATCTTTTAGTAAAAAGGAATAAAAAAAATATATTTCAACAAATTAATAAAAAGATGATAATACAGTGCATGTTTATGCAGTGCGCGTGTATATGAATCTTTCGAGCAAAAAGGACCTGCTATGAAAAAATAAATACAGATATGGCTAGCTTAACACCAACGGCATGCAAAAGCCATAAAAAACTGCCTTCTTAGCATTAATAATTTAATATTAGTTCATCCGTTTTTTTATAATTGTCACTTTTATTATTTTCATTAGAATTAAGAAATATTTATTAATCTTAAATTTAGAAAAAAATTGAGTAATTCAATACATATTGAGTGATTTAATGTAAAAAAATGAATTTAATTGGTTAATTTTTATTGAAAATGAAAATTTACTTGTAAAAAAAAAATTAAATTGTATTGGAAATATAAAAGTGACAAATAAATGAAATTTAGATTTTACTCAAAAATGATAAATAATAAAAAAAGGAGGGAGTATTTTACCATAAATCTTGTGCGGGTAAGTTGAAAATTTTTGATGTTTCCAATTTTTTTTTTCCCTAAGCATGAAAGTAGGAGAGAAGTGAGCTGCATGTTCATTATTAGGGTTGGTTAGGAAGGAGCAAGTGCACCCAGATGTCAGAGATGATCCCTCTTTACCTACCAGTCCCTTATTTACTCTTGTCACACCTTAACGACCCAAGCTAAAACATGGAATTATGATTTGGTGCAAGCATCTATATTGCGTGTAAATTTGAAATATTAAATAAAAAAATTATTTTTAGATTAAACAGTTCAAAACTATATGTACTAAATCATCACTTCTACTCAGTCAAATATTCTTATCTTTTAGAAATTACAAAAATTTTAGGCTCTATTTATTTATAGAAAACAAGACCTGTTAGAAAATATTTTTTTCTGATTTTTAAAATATAGAAGGACATAGAGAACTATTTTTATATGTTTTATAAAATTTTCCTTTTTTATATTTTTCAATAGAAAACATGGCACTTTTTGCGAGATCGATGTCAAAATTTCACTGTTTGAATCTCATCTCATACTTTGTCTATTTTTTTTCCTAATCTGTTTTAGTTTTACTCAGCTGATTTTCTCAAACTTTTTTAGGATCTAATCAAAATATGGTTTCTTTAATCATTAGGAGAATCCAAATTTCAGTTGATTTATAGATTTTTTTTCTCAGTTTCATTCTTATTTGATTCTCCTGATTTATCTCAATCAAATTGAATTGCTGCAATCGAAAACAAATTTTGAAACGATTTGCTTTATTCGGTTCCTAGTTGTCTTTATTTAAGCAGAATTTTTTATATTTTGGAGATGAATTCGATAGTTACAGAGGCTATTCATAGAGAAAACCCACTTGGTGAACACTTGGGTGAAGATAACATTATTTGGTTGTCGTTGAATTTAGGCATGTTCGCTGTAGAGTCTGCTTATGAGTTGTTAACTCATGTGGTGAGGTCGGATCAGGAGAGGACGTGGCAGCGGTGTTGGGATTGGAAGGGCCCTCAGCGCATAAAAGTTTTTCTTTGGCTGGCAATGTGGAACCGCCTGTTACCAATGAAGAACGAGCTAGAAGACACCTGACGTCAATCAATATCTGTCCTATCTGCAATATGGGAGCTGAATCGGAGTTGCATGTTTTGAGAGACTGTTTGCCTGTGAAAAGTTGGGGATGTTGAGTCATTCAGCTACTCAACAGTTCTTTAGTTGTGATATTTCTAGTTGGTTAGAAGATAATCTAGCATGTTCTCAAATGAGAGGTAGTGTTGATTGGAGTTTATTCTTTGGGTTTGCTTGTTGGTATTTTTGGAAGTGGAGGAATGAGAGGGTGTTCAATGGTAAAGTAGTTCCTTGGTTCGTGAAAACCCAAGTGATTCATTCCTCTTTTTTGGCCTTTATGGATGCCAGAGCTACTATGGTTGATGTTAATCGAACGCTTGGTGACAAACAGGAGATTTTAATTGGTTGGGATGTTGTGCCTCAAGGTTGGGTCGTGCTTAATACCGATGGGTCGTATAAGCATGACAGTCGCCAAGCTGCTTGTGGCGGGGTGTTCCGTGATCATACGAGGTGGTTGTAAAGGGTAGTAATTCTTATTTAGGAAAATCTCTTTTACAGTTGTACATTCCTAGTTTACTACTACCTGTACATGTATATATACTCTGTTTTATAATAGAATATCATTAACCCTTGCATCTCTGTTATGGTATCAGAGCATAAATCCTAGGGTTACCGATTTTCTTCTAACAATGTCAACTGAATCATCTCCTCAATCCACCATGGCGTCCACAACCACTGTTGATTTTGCTGCCATTTCAACCTCATCTCCTTCTCTTATTTCGACCTCCTCTAATTCTATTTCTTCTCTGTCTAATTCTTTACCATCATTTACATCTTTTACTCCAAATTTATCTCATCCTATTTCCATTAAACTCACTTCTTCTAATTTCTTGCTGTGGAAGACCCAATTAATTCCTTTATTAAAAGGATGTGGCTTGGAACAACATATTTCTGGTTCTTCTTGTGCTCCTACTCAAATCCTCGATGATGGTTCTGTCAATCCAATTTTTTCTCTTTGGGAAAGACAAGATCAGCAAGTTTTAAGCTGGATCATTGCTTCTGTATCTGAATCTATTCTTCCTCAAATTGTTGGAGCCAACACTGCTCGAAAAGCTTGGGATAAGTTGGTTGCGGCTTATGCTTCTGGATCCAGGTCGCAAATTCGTAATCTTCGTGCGCAACTGCAGGGATTAAGAAGAGGTAATGACTCTATTTCTGTTTATGTTCAAAAAGCTAAGAGCTTAACAGATCAATTAGCTGCTTTGGATTATCATGTGCCTGAGGATGATCTTGTTGATATTATTCTTCTTGGTTTGGGATCTAATTATCGACCTTTTGTGCGTGCTATTGAGGCACGATTGGAAGCTATTAGTTTTGATCAATTATATGGTCTTCTTCTGAGTGAAGAAAGACAACTTGCTGTTGATAATATGCATGAATCTTCTGTTCTTCCAACTGCTCAAGTCGCCTCTCGGACCACTGGAGGAAATCGTGGTAGAGGACGATCCAACCGTGGACATGGTGGTCGGTCTCAAGGCCAGCAGCAGCCCTCAATTCTTGGACAATTTCCAGGCCGTTTACCGGCGCATTATAGTCCTCAGTCTTCTGATTTTGTGCAAACCAGGTCTGCATCTCTTGATACTTCTCATATTGTGTGCTTTAATTGTAAAGGAACTGGTCATGTGGCTCGACAATGCCCTTCCCCAAAACCTACCCGTGACTATACCAATAGCCCCATCTCTAATTTTGCTGCCTCTCACCAATCTCGCTCGTCAAATCAGCCTTGGATTGTTGATACTGGGGCCACGCATCATATGACTGCAAATTTGGAAAATCTTTCTCTTCATTCTGAGTACTCTGGTCCTGAAGAAGTTCAAATTGGTAATGGTATGCTTCTTCCCATCTCTCATGTTGGTTCTTCTTCTTTTTCTGTTGGTACTCGTAATCTCTCTCTTCGTGACATTTTACATGTTCCTGCTTCTCACCATAATCTTCTTTCTGTTTTTGCTCTTACTAACTCTAATCCTATTTCTATTGAATTCTTTTCTGATTCTTTTGTCATTAAGGATTTGGACACGAAGCAGGTTATCCACAGAGGCCGGAATGATAAAGGACTTTATTCTTTGTGCTTGCCGTCCCATGCTGTCTTGCCTAGTGCCTCTGTAGCTAGTATAAAATTGTGGCATGCTCGTCTTGGTCATGCTGCCTTTCCAGTTGTTCGAAAATCTCTTTTAGATAGTTCTATTTTGTTTTCCAATGATTCTAGTAATAAACTTTGTAACGCTTGTTGCACTAGTAAAATGCATAAATTACCATTTTTGGCTTCAACTTCTGTCACTCATCATCCACTTGATTTAATTTGTTCTGATGTTTGGGGACCGTCTCCTGTTAAGTCTTCTGATGGTTTTTCCTATTATGTTATTTTCTTTGATCATCACTCTAAATACACATGGATATATTTTTTGTCTCGCAAGTCTGATGTTCTAAATACCTTTATGCATTTTCGTACCATTGTTGAAAATTACTTTGGGCGTCAAATAAAACAGTTTCAAGCTGATTGGGGTGGAGAATTTCAAGCACTTACATCTTACCTTAAAACACATGGCATTACTCAACGGGTTTCTTGTCCATATACTCCTGAACAGAATGGGTGTGCGGAAAGGAAACATCGTCATATTGTTGAAACTGGCCTTGCCTTATTAAATCACAGTTCCTTACCCCTTTCTTATTGGACATATGCCTTTGATTGTGCTGTTTATAATGTTAATAGACTTCCCACTCCTACACTTCAACATGATACTCCATTTCACAAATTATTTGGCACAAAACCTGATTACAAATTTCTAAAAGTGTTTGGTTGTCTCTGTTATCCTTGGTTACGTCCATATACTAAAAATAAACTTGAACCTCGCTCTATTCCTTGTGTTTTTCTTGGTTATAGTAAAATGCATAAAGGGTATAAATGTTTAGATCGTCAGACTGGTCGTATTTTTATCTCACGCCATGTGTTGTTTGATGAACAGGTTTTCCCATTTGCATCATCATCTTCCGCTTCTGTGACGTCAGTATCAACATCCAACAACTCTCCCTCCTTGCCGTCGGTCGCCTTTCCACTATTCTCTCCTGTTCCACCATCTACTACCCCTATTCTGCCTCCTACCACAACTAGCCCTGAACCACATATTCCTGAAAATTCCAGCAGCCCCTCTCCTATTCTGCCGAGTCTTGTGACCTCTAGTTCCTCTTCGGCACATGTTCTGGATGTTTCTCATGAGTTTGAAAGAGTGCAACCTATTTCCTCTAGTAATACACCTGCAATTCCTCCTGTTATTGTTCCTTCAAAGAAGACACATTCCATGGTTACTCGGCAGCAAACTGGGAGTTTGAAACCCAAGCAGTTTCTTTCTGCTCTTGAACTATCTACTGTTGATCAAGAGCCCACATCTTATACCGAGGCTATGAAAAATCTGAAATGGCGCCAGGCTATGTCAGAAGAATACAATGCCTTGATATCTAATGGGACTTGGGAATTGGTTCCTCCCTCTTCTTCTCATAATCTTGTTGGTTGTCGGTGGGTTTTTCGTATTAAAAAGAAAGCTGATGGTACTATTGATCGATACAAAGCCCGCTTGGTTGCTAAAGGATTTCAACAGAGACCGGGGATTGATTTTTATGACACTTTTAGTCCTGTGGTTAAACCTGTTACTATTTGAACTCTTCTTTCCCTTGCCCTGTCTTTTAATTGGCAAGTTCATCAACTGGATGTTTCAAATGCCTTTTTACATGGCACGTTAGAAGAAACGGTTTTCATGCAGCAACCTCCTGGCTTTATTGATCCGCAACACCCTGATTTTGTATGTAAATTGCGGAAATCCTTGTATGGCTTAAAGCAAGCCCCTCGTACTTGGAATCGGTGTTTGGCTCTTGCCCTTTCTCGATTGGGCTTTAAAGCTTCTCGGTCTGACACCTCACTTTTTTATCTCTCTAAGGCCTCCACTCACATCTTTTGTTTGGTTTATGTTGATGATTTATTATTGATGGGTGATGATACTTTAAAATTGCAGCAGGTTATTCGTGCTTTGCAGGCCGAATTTGCAGTTAAAGATCTTGGTGTTTTACACTATTTCCTTGGTATTGAAGCTTCTTGGGAGAATAATGGTTTGTTACTGCATCAACATAAATATGTTGAAGATTTATTAAGCCGTGCTCAAATGGCCAGTTGTAGTCCTGTTTCCACGCCACTCACTCCTTCTGACAAGCTTCGTCTCACGGGAGGTGAACCTTTTAACAATCCAACTTTGTATCGATCTATTGTTGGTGGCCTTCAATATCTTACCTTCACTAGACCGGATATTTCTCATGCTGTTAATAAAGTATCTCAGTTTATGCATATGCCTGACACTTCTCATTGGGCGGCTGTCAAACGCATTTTGCGTTATTTACGTGGAACGGCTCATCATGGAATTTTTATTCGGAAATCTTCTCCTCATTTATGTGCTTATGCAGATTCTGATTGGGCTGGTGATATTAATGACAGAAAATCTACATCCGGTTATTCAGTTTTTCTTGGTTCAAACATTGTTTCTTGGTCATCTCGTAAACAACGTGCTGTCTCTCGCTCTTCTACTGAAGCTGAATATCGTGCTCTTGCTTCTGCGGCATCTGAGGTTCATTGGTTGCAAATTTTGTTACGTGAAATTGGCTTCACTTCTCTTCCTACACCGGTTGTATATTGTGATAACTTGGGTGCGACTTATCTTACATTGAATCCCATCTTTCACAATCGTAGCAAACACATAGAGGTTGATTTCCATTTTGTTCGTGATCGTGTTGCCAATGGTGTTCTTCGTGTTCTTTATCTGAGTACTGTGGATCAGATTGCTGATATTTTTACTAAAGGGTTAACTAAACAACGTTTTCAGTGGCTTCGTGACAAGTTGACGGTTGTTCCATCCGTTCAACTTGTGGGAGGGTGTAAAGGGTAGTAATTCTTATTTAGGAAAATCTCTTTTACAGTTGTACATTCCTAGTTTACTACTACCTGTACATGTATATATACTCTGTTTTATAATAGAATATCATTAACCCTTGCATCTCTGTTAGTGGTGGCTAGGTGGTTTCTCTACTTACGTTAATGGAGATAATGCCTACATTGCGGAAACCTGGGAGGTGTTGTTGGGCTTTCAGGAGGCGTGGAGGCAAGGGTGGAGACGGCTTGTTATCCAGATTGATAATAAAGGTGTGGTTTCGACGCTCAATTTTGGTCTTAATCCAGTCTTCCTTCCTGTTTATAATCCTGTTTTTCAATGAATTAGGGAACTATTGAGTAAGGATTGGCAAGTGGTTTTTAATCACATTTACAGAGAAGCCAATAGAGCTGTGGATTTCATGGCGAACTGGACCTTCAACCAGGAGTGTAGGTTCCTATGGCATACTTCTTTTCCACAAGATCTCATATCTATTCTTCATTCTGATGCCTTGGGAGTGGCTTTTCCCAGGCTAGTTTGTGTTTGAGTTTCTTTTTTTTTTGTTAGCTGTTATCTTCTTCTTCAAAAAAAAAAATCATATTTTGATTAGATCCTAAAGAAGTTTGAGAAAGTCAACCAAGTATAGTAGAGATTGAGTAAAATTGAAACAATTTAGGAAGAAAGAAAATAGACAAAGCATGAGATGAGATTCGAAAAGTGGGATTTTGACGTCGTTCTCGCAAAAAGTGACGTGTCTTTTATTGAAAAATATAGTAAAGGAAAGTTTTAGAGGGACATTTTTTTAAATAATGTATTTTTAATAATTAATTTGACTTTTGGGGTGAGTTGAAAAATATTTAGAAGAGTGGGGTGTTTTTCATTTATGGTTGTCCAATTCCGCAGCTACCTGCTGCGGAATTGGACATTTTTTTTTTTTTTAAAGTTCAGCTTTCCTCTTGGAAAGAGGAAAGCTGACCTATTAACTCAATTCCGCAGCATAATGCTGCGGAATTGAGTATAATATTTTTTTTTTAAATGGTGGTAAGCTCAAATGAGCTTACCACCATTTTTTTTAATTTTAATGGTGGTAAGCTCATTTGAGCTTACCACGTGAAGCCCAACCGGCAGCTGCCGGTTGGGCTTTATTTATTTATTTTTATTAAATTAAATTAAATAAATATAATAATAATTAAATATAATAATAATTATATTTAATAATTATATTAAAAGTAATTAACTAATAAAGTAAATAAAAATAGTAATATTTTCGTTTTAATTAAATTAAATTAAATTAGTAATTAAAATGAATAAAATATCAATATTTTATTTTGAGCTATTTTTCTTAATTAATTGACTAAACCACCCTCATCATTAGTCATAAAAAAGTCCCGACTGTTATTTGAATGAGTTCTATTTGTAAATAGGTAAATTTTATGTATCAAAATAATAGTATATTGTTAGTTACTCTTATGTATTAAATTAATAATATATTATATTTTTATAAAAGTAATTTAATAAAATAGTAATTAACATACTTACAATACATTATTACCTTAATTCATATAATTTACCTAAATTAGACAAAAATGGGGTATTATCGCAAAAAGAAAAATTGAAATTTGATAAGAGTTAGCTATCAACATTTGCGTAGCATAGCACTGGATCATTCTCACAAACTTTGTTTAGAAGTAGCCGTTTAAAGAAACTGTCTATATCTATCAATTCATACTGACCCTTTTTATGAAATAAGAGAAGAAAAATGTCACTTCTCACTACTTCACTGCCACAGTAACCAACAATAACGGAGTCTGATAATATTATCGGTCAATTTCCTTCAACTCCTCCACCTTTATATCTATCACCGCCAGTTTCTGCACCTATTACTCTCCAGAGAAGCGCATGAGGAGATGAATGCTTTAGATGTAGAAAGCTAGGTTACTGGGCTAAAGAATGCCCTAACAAAACCCTCCGAGAAATCACCCTCTTCCAGTTCCAGCCCTGGTACAGCTGAAAATTTTTCTGATTTGCCGTTGGTTCGATGCCCTTGTAATCGGGACACTTGTCGAGTTCTCACCTCGAAAACATCCAAAAATCCAGATAGGAAGTTTTATACTTGCCCTCTTAGTGAATCAATAGTTAGTTACTGTGTCGTATTTTGTTAACTTTGCGATTTGGATTGGTGTTTACTGTTTACTTTCAATTTTTTGGTTTATTTTCAGGGAAAGTGTATATTATTATTAAAACGAAAACAATATTATTTATATTTAAGTTCATTAAAACAAATATGTTGGAAATTTTTATAAATAATATTTTTAAAAAAATTAATTTGGCTTAAATATAAATAATATTATTTTCGTTTTAATGAAATTAATACTCTTATGTATTAATTTAATACATAAGAGTAAATAACAATATATTATTATTTTGATACATAAAATTTATCTATTTACAAATAGAACTCATTCAGATAACGGTCGGGGGCTTTTTTATGAATAATGATGAGAGTGATTTAGTCAATTAATTAAGAAAAATAGCTCAAAATAAAATATTGATATTTTATTCATTTTAATTACTAATTTAATTTCATTAAAACGAAAATATTATTATTTTTATTTAATTTATTAGTTAATTACTTTTAATATAATTATTATTATTATATATATTTAATTTAATTTAATAAAAATAAATAAATAAAGCCCAACCGGCAGCTGCCGGTTGGGCTTCACGTGGTAAGCTCAAATGAGCTTACCACCATTTTAAAAAAAAAAATATTATACTCAATTCCGCAGCATTGTGCTGCGGAATTGAGTTAATAGGCTCAGCTTTCCTCTTTCCAAGAGGAAAGCTGAGCTTTAAAAAAAAAAAAAATTAAAGTGTCCAATTCCGCAGCACCCTGCTGCGGAATTGGACAGCGGAAATGAAAAACACCCTAATCACCTAAATATTTTTCAACTAACCCCAAAAATCAAATTAATTATTAAAAATACATTATTTAAAAAAATGTCCCAGTTTTAGAGAACATATAAAAACGATTCTCTCTAAATCCTTCTATATTTAAAAAGATCAAAAAAGTTATTTTCTATTTACAATTTAAGAAAATTATATCATGTGAACATAATGTCTTATTTTCTATTTTCCATAGAAAGTTTTTATAGAAAATAAGTATTGCTTTATATAAGTAAATAGACCCTAAAATTCTCTAATTTTCACTTGCAAACCTTTTACAAAATAACCTAATTATAGAATACCAATTTATTCGGAGAAAAAAATATCAAAACTCAACTGAGTATAGTTTATTTTCAGCCATGAAAGGGAAGTAATAGTGTGTGTGTGAGTTGAGGATTTATACTTCTAGGTGGAACGTGAAAAGAGAAAACAGAACCCATTTGCGCCTTAATTTTATTCTGATGGCCATGGCCAATGATTCCTCTTCTTGACTTGCGTGGTCCACACGAGCAACGGTGGACAGTATTCCATTTTTTGACAGTATTCCATTATTCCTCTTAGGATTGACAATTTGATATTCTTTTCAGTCCATTCTAAGATTGCCATTGCATAGCCATCAATGCATCGAATATCATTTTCACTAGATATTCTATTTATATTTATTCTGTTTAAAAAATTGCATTAATAATTATTTTTTTCACAAAATGGCCAGACGGCAGTGTGGAAGGAACTATCTCCTCTGTTCCAGCTGGAGTGACAAAAATCCAAGCTCAAGTATTTTTCTCTAAAATTTCCTCTGCCCAAAATATTAATTTCTATTAAGCTAACCAGAAAATTAACTATTTTTGCTTAATATTTTGATTAGTGCATTCAGACACTTGCAGGGAAATAAATACAACACCTTCTCTGTTAATTAATCAGGTTCATTAAGAAGTAATGCACTTGCTGAAAATAAATAATAATTTGCAACACTATGTTTTATTAATTATCTATCTTCAATTCGAAAATAAATTAACGGGTGATAGAATCTTTGAAAGTGACCGACTTATAATGCATGGCAATTGACTTTAGACATCTTGTTCCATACAGCACAAAATATAACAAAAAATATTATATTAAACATGATATTTTCAAATGAAATAAATCTTAACATAAATAGCCTTTTAGTGCTTAAAAGGTCAATTAGAGCTTTCATTGCTTGATTAATAATTTTATTACTAATTTTCTAAAACCGGATTTAAGTGTTCATAATATTCAACACTCATTTTATTTTCATTCAGATGTCAACTATATAATTTTTTAATTTATTTATTTTTATAAAATAAATGGAGCTCAGTGCCACTAAAATCTTAGTGCATATTTACCTTAGAGATGAGGGGGAATGCGGATAACTTCATTTACTTCTTAATCATAAATTTTGAATTCGAGTTCTTTATGCATACCTCATCATTTTTACTGTTTTCGCTATTATTAAAAAATATTAATTAGCTCTAAATTTATAATTAAATATAGTAGATAATAACTAAATTACTTTTATTTTTATTATTTCGAAAATTGTAACTTAAATTTAATTGGTTGAATAATATTGAAAATATAATATGAAATTAATATCGTATTGAAAATTGAAAAAAAATTAATATTACATTGAAAGTTTAAAAATAAAATATAAAATGAAATATGAAATTTTTTAAAAAGTGACAATTATTAAAGAACGGATTGAGTATTATTTTTAAATAATTAAGAGAGTGTGCGCTTTATCTTTTTATAGACATAACCGACATAAATCAGAATTAATTGATTTTAAATACCGAATGTATAATTTACTAAATGGGTGATTTTTTTTTTCAAATTAGTCCTTTGTATTTTAATTTGCAATAAAATTGCTAGTAACACTCAAATTATTTATTTTGTGCGTTTAAATTATAAAATGATACTCCATTAAGGAGCATTTTGCAATGGTCTAATTTTTACAAAGCATTCAAAAATTTTATGTTATTGCGATTCAAATATTTCAACGAAATCAATGATATTAAAAGGATTGTATTTATATTTTTCTAGAAATATTTAGTGAGATTAATTCTTATGCGAAGATATAAATTAAAAATTTAACACAGGAAATTGTCAAGAAAAAAAAAATCACAGGAATGTTTATTTTTGTATTAAAAAAAGCTCATACTGGCATATCACCAAATACGTTACTACAATGGACGTTGTTTATTTTTCTTTCACTACTTTTTATTGCATGTGCAATTGAAATAAATATCTGTTTAAGAAATCCGCCAATCCGGCGTGATGGAGTAGCACAGCGAGTCAAAACCAGGGGATATGCGAGGGCTCTCTCGTAATTACAACACAACCAACGTCCATTCTCGTCAACCAACCGTCACAAAAAGCCAACAAGCCAACCAACGCGTGAATCCTGTACGCTCACACCCTGAAAGCATCGGGACAAAGATTTTTTTGGGGTGAATTTAAAAACTTATTCCCGAAATAGGGTGTTTCGGAAAATAATGATGGGAAAGGGGGTATTTAAGTCAAAGCCGCAGGTTAAACCTGCGGCTTTTGTCAGACCACGCCAGATGCCGCAGGGAATCTCTGCGGCATCTGGCGACGTCAGTTGCCGCAGCCTAAAGCTGCGGCAACTGAGTCTGTGGCTGCGGCATTTGACCGGTAGGGAGCAGCCCCCAGCTGCTCCCTACGCTGCTGCATGCATGCAGTCAGTCACGCGTGAACAGTGTCACGCGTGACTGACATCCCATTGAAGGGATAAATGAAGCAAATTGAAGGGTTGGGGGACGTCCGAGCCCTTTATAAGAGCTGGGTATGCTCATAAGCAAAACCTATCTAAAATTGCTTGTTATTTTGCGTAGAAAAAATTTGCATTGAGAGTCTTGTAGAAAGTTTGTTCAAATTTTCTATTAAATTCGGTAAGTGTAGCAATTATCAATTATTTATATCGTCAGTATATATTATGTGAGTTAAAAAAAAATTTTAATCAAATATTATACTGTGTTATATTTGTTTTTGTAGGTACTTATTTTAGCGGGCTGCTTACGAATAATTTTAAAGGCAAGTTATTATTTTGAGTTTTTTTTTTGTAAAATCAAATATGATAGAAAGAACAATGAGAAAAGGAAAAAAATAATAATTATAGAACATAAATGAAAAGTAATAGAACCTAAATAATATGTGCAGAAACGTGTACTTATTATTTTTATTTTTGAAAGTTATAACGCAAATATTATAATATTATGTCAATAAGCTATTTGAATTGGTAAAAAATAAATTTAATTTTGGAACATGAAAGACAGATAGTATTTTACACTAATTATATTAATTTGAAGCAAATATGGTTAATTTGTGAATACGTGGGAAATAAAATTATTGTTATTTGATTATATGTATTATTATTAAAATATGTGATTATTGAGATATTAGAGATGAAAATAATGATATTTTTAATGAAAATATGAAATCAGATATTTGAATGAATAGAAGTGTTTTATGCTTGTATAGGGTAAAGTAGAATGATGATAATATATTACGTTGTAGAATGGATTTATAATTATATAATTTCAGCAAAAAAAAAAAGAATGAAATATATTAATATTTAATATTTTGATATATTTGTGTATAGATTAATAAAAAATGCAATAAAATTTGTTCGTAGGGCCAAAAAAATGAATCAATTCGAAAGTCGACAATATATAAATCCTGGTCCAATTGTCGGTGAACTGCTGAAATTACATGGAAAACACCGTGCAGATGCTGTTTGGAGTAATAATGTATGTATAAATACGGATAAATTATTTTAAACAATTACTATTTTTGTACTAAGTACATAATGATAGACACCTGCGCGACTGAAAGTATTTATCTAATTTCGCAGGTTGAACACGAAGTTTTGTTTGCGCGCCGATCAAGTGTGGAGAGCCATTATAGAAACATTGATCCTAGGATAGTGCCATACCTACAACAGGCAGATTTTTACGGGGTTGCGCAAATTGGAGTAATGAACGTAAATTGTCAATTAATGACTGCACTTATAGAGAGGTGGAGACCGGAAACACACACTTTTCATCTGACTGTGGGTGAAGCGACGATAACACTTCAGGATGTTGGAATCCTGACCGGTCTACCCGTTGAAGGGATGGCTGTAACTGGACATTTGCAGTACAATTGGGCAGATGTGTGTGGGCGGCTATTGGGACAGGTGCCACCAGATGATGTCCTAAAAGGCCATCAAGTGAAAATGACATGGCTTAGTCGAAATTTCAGTGCACTACTCGTAGAAGCAAATGAGTACACTGTGCAGTGTTTTGCTCGCGCGTGGATATTGCGGTGTGTAGGGGGACTGTTATGTCCTGGACAATCGAATAATTACATACACCTAATGTGGCTGCCGCTTTTAGAGAATTTAGATGAAGCTGGCAATTACAGTTGGGGATCTGCGTGTTTGGCATGGTTGTATAGAGAGTTATGCCGTGCTACCCGTCCAAGTGCTAATGGACTAGGTGGTTATCACCAACTTCTTCAGATATGGGCATGGGAAAGATTTCCAAAGTTGCGGCCTACATTTTTGGAGAATGTTGTGATTAATCAGGCGATGGCATATGGCTTTAGGTAATTATAAAATATTGGTAGTAACATATACATATGTTTATAAAGGTTAAGTCTAATATAAATAAATATTTACTTATTTATTTGGTAAAATAATTTTTAATTTGTTTTCTTTGTTAGGTGGCGCGCTCCCCTTGATATGAGAAATAACCACAATAAAAATGTCAATGACTATCGTTTGGATTTGGACTTGCAACGACCGGATGAGGTTTGTTTAATTTAGTAGCTAATTAATATGATTTGCAATTTAGTATTGCTAATGAAAGTGACTGCCAATTATTCATTTTTTTCAGCTGGAATGGGAGCCGTACAATAATGTGATCCACTTGTTGCCCCAGTACTGTAGAGACGGTGTGAATAGTTGGCGATCGGTAGTGCCATTAGTATGTTTTCACATTATTGAGTGGCACCAACCAGATCGGTGCCTACGACAATTTGGGATGGAACAACTGATTCCATGTCCTCAACAGAATAATGATAGTGTGCATTCCGTAGACTTGCGAGGGCACAATGATATTAATTGGGAACATAAATTTGCATGTTTTATTTTTGAGTGGGGAAATAGATGGAATCGGGTGGTGGAAACTCAGTTGTTGAATGCTCCCCTTCATCCGAGATCGCAATACATGCAGTGGTACACGCAGCGTACTCGACGATGGATAACCCAGATTGGGGCTTCAATGGAGTCAGCGGTATGAGATGTTTATGTATTAAAGTTTGAGTAAACTGACTATGCTTTTTCTTAACATTAATTTGTTGCAATGCAGGCCGATGGGGTGGAAAGAATTTACCATGCCGGCAATGCTTCGTGTTCCAATGAAGCTGATGAGATTCGTATGACATCGGAAAGCATTTTGGGTGCGCTTGGAGCAAGAGGAAGGACATCTGTTGAATATCCGCGACAGCCGGTTCCACATGGTGTTGAGATTCAACCCCTTTCAACACCTTATGAAGATTTTCGGTCTACAATGCGTAGCCGAAGAGGAATGTCTGAGAGGCGCACCTCAGTCGCATCCATCCCCATTAGTCCCGGAGTCCATCAGGTCCCGCCACCCTTGTCATGGCCATATCATCCATCTGATAGTCCTGGTGCATTTGACATTCCGAGTATGAGTCACCAACAACAATTTGATCAGCATCAATTTTGTGACACTGAAGCTGGTCCATCCAATTATTACGAGTCCGAAGCTGGGCCTTCTAGATTGAATGTAGATTTGAATGTCAGTTTATCAGAGGGCGAGCGTCCACCGACAAACACTTATGGACAAGTCGATCCGATTTTGCATTCTGATGATTTTATTAATGATTTCTTCTATAGTCCCCATGTTAGTGCTACAGCCGGATTGGGAGATCGGCCGTTATATAGTGGCGATTATGATGATGTCATGCACATGACACAGGATCAAAATCTAAATGAGTTGGATTCTCAATACAACATGGACGCTAGTTCATCTCGTAGTAGTCGGAGGAACAGTAGGAGATTTTAAATTGGCTGTATCACTTGTATCAATGTATTAAAATAAATTTTGGTTTTTTTGTTACTATTTTAATTAAAAATTATATTTTTAGCGAATTAAAAATATTATTAAACTAATTAAGTTAGCGAAGTATAATGCAAAAATATGTCGGTTATCGATGTATGTCGAATAATTACTTTGAAAAGCATCGTCATTCCATAACTGTCTTAGAAAAATATACAATGATTCGGGACACATGAAAAAACACATATGTAACCAGAGGGCATAGTTAACAAATGTTAACTTCAGTACGGCCGATTGGATGGTCCTGCTGCATTAGTGCAGGTTTTTTTGTTGTGTCCGATGTTTCCACATTTGCTGCAGTGGACAACGTTGCTTCTCTCCCTTCTGTCCATTTCATTGCGTATGCGCGAAGTTTTAGGCCGGCCTTTCTTTCGCTTCAGCTCTAAATCGGGGACTAACTTAGGACCATCCCACATTGGCCAATATGCTCTATGTGCGAGGGGGCGAAATTCACCATCGTAACATTTAAGTGCCTCTGTAATGGTGTAGCACTGATCCACAAATGTGTACATGTCAATGTGCCTGTGCATGCATGCAACAATGGCATGGGAACAAGGCATTTTAGTCCCCTGAAACTTGCCACACTCACATTCACGCCTATCGAGACTGACTACATATGTGTCACATTCAGTACCCGCGTCAGGTGCCCTGCCTGCTACGACGCTGAACAATCGATAACGACCATCATAATCAACAACCATGTGCCCACGAGCACTCATTGCGTGTTTGTTCATGACTTCCACACATTTTGGAGTGAACCGGAATCCTTCAGCCATTTTGCTCATATACATGCTTCTTCTCATATCAAAAAATTTGACCAATCTTCCGAAAACATGTTCCACTATGGCTGTGATAGGCATCATGCGTACGCCCTTAAGGGCACTATTGACACTCTCTGCTATGTTTGTCGTCAGATGGCCGTACCGATATCCACTGTAATGGCCTGCATATCACCTTAGAATTATTTTTGAATTTTCTGAAATTTCTGTTGTTAGTTTCACAGCATTAGAGTGTGCATGAGTGAATTTTTGTGTTTTGGGCCAAAAATAACAACTTCAATGAATAGTGAAATTGGGGCCCACTTGAATAGTGAATAGTGAGCGTGAACAGTGAATAGTAAATAGTAAGTGGGACCCACGATGACATCAGCATGACGTCATGATGATGTAAGCGCTTACATCATCGATGACATAAGCGCTTACATAAGCATGACATAAGCGCTGATGTCATCAATGAACAGTACTGTGTGGCCCATGAATAGTGATATGAACAGTAACTGTGGGTCCCATGAATAGTGAATTCAGGGGTGAATAGTACTCGAAAAATTTTCATTTTTATGATCAGAAAGAGAATAATGAGTGCAGTATACTGGTATAATTTGGTGTAAAAATGAGGTCATATAAGCCCCTGAAAGTCAGTCTGAAGTTCTCTGGTTCGGTTCAATAGGATTAAGCGTTGACTGAAATTTGACCGAATTTTTAAAAATAGTTAGAGTGGATAAATGAGTCTACTATAAGAGGATAAAATGTTTAGAATAATATTTAGAAATTTTTGACAGCTTTATAATTTTATTCTACGGCAGACCGGATTGAACCGAATTAGACCGGTTTAAGCGAGCCGGATCTCAAACGGACTCGGATTGAGCTGAAATTTTGTGGGTAGACTATTTTTAATATTTTAAACATGATGGAATTGGTTTGGAGTGAAAATGAGGTCAGGAATAGTCAAAATATCAAAAACACTGCAAAATATGCATAAAACTTAATGGTTGGACCAAACCGGTTGGATCACCTTGGTTGGACCGGTTCGGTTCATTCTCACTTATGGATAAAAGTGGGAATATGTTCTGAAATTCAGATTTCTTCTTTGTAAATCGTTCTCTTCTTCCTAAGTAAGGCATAACTCACTTTTCTCTCTTTTACTCCATTTTTCTTCCATTTTTCCTCCATATCACCCTAAAATCCAGCTTCCCCACTAAAGTTCAGCTCCTCTACTTTCTATTGGTACCCTTGAAAGTCCGGTTGGTGAAGGAAAACTTGGTGAAACCTAGGCTTGAAGGTTTAGGTGTCATTTTGAGGTATGTGATTTTGAGATTTTTATTTTGGTTTTAAAGTTCCTAAGGGTACTTTAGGATGTGAATAAGGCGTTTATGAAGTTTTTTTGGGGAAAGGAAGCTTAGTTTTTGATAAATCTACGTTTTTGTGTATGACACCTATTATGTTTAATAGGTGAAGGTGTTTCCAATCAAGCTAAAGGGAAGGAAAAGGAAGCTTGAGAAGTGTGTTTCAAGGATATAAGGTTTGTGATTGCAAATTCCAACTATTTCCATGTGTGAACATGTGATTTAGGTTATGTTGTTAACAAAGTATGTGTTTAAGGCATGTTTGCTTGAAAATAACCTTATATTCATGCTTAGGGATGTTGAAAATGGTAGAATGAATGATTAAAATGAAGAAAATAAAAAGATATGGAAAGATGTATGTATGGCCAAATGTATATCATGTGAATTTCATGTGTTTACATGATATTTTATGTATATTTAGGATGGATCTATGGTATTTGGCATGTAAATTAATAAATAGTATGTGTTAGAGCATGTGGAACATCATATGGTATGTGATATATGTATGGCCAAATGTATATCATGTGAATTTCATGTGTTTACATGATATTTTATGTATATTTAGGATGGATCTATGGTATTTGGCATGTAAATTAATAAATAGTATGTGTTAGAGCATGTGGAACATCATATGGTATGTGATATATGTATGACCAAATGTATATTATGTGAATTTCATGTGTTTACATGATATTTTATGTATATTTATTATGGATCTATGGTATTTGGCATGTAAATTAATAAATAGTATGTGTTAGAGCATGTGGAAACATCATATGGTATGTGATGTATGTATGGCCAAATGTATATCATGTGAAAAGTCATGATTTTTATGTGTTTGCATGGTAATTAATGGTATGGTGATGTTATTTGACATGAAATTGACCTAAAAGAATTATAAAATTGAGTAAAAGAATTAATGGTGAAAAATTAATGTGATGGCCGAATGGTATATATGGTATATACATGTGTACCATGATGGTATCATGTGTTAACATGATATGTGATGATGTATACATGATGATCACATGTAAAATGATGAAATGACATGTAAAAGAATGAGATAAAATGATGTTATGGCATGAAAAATATGTATGACATGTTAATGACATGGAAAATAATATTATAATGCCCTATGTGATGTGCTGGTAGTCAAGTCTAGTTCAGGATATAATGGCTAGCCATAGGGACATAAGACCGCGGGAGTGAGCATGGCGTCTCACTATTTTTATAGGCCAATGATGGTCCTATTTAATGTATCTATATTGGAATGTACCGGAGTATCCTTCGGGATTCTTCGGGTTGGAATGTACCGGAGTAATCTTTCGGGATTCTTCGGGTTGGAATGTACCGGATTGATCAATTGTGGTCTTTTCGGGTTTATGTGAGCCTATTGGGGTTCACGTCTCGTTTATCCTGTGTTTAGAATATGCCAGTGTTATACAGGGGCAAAATGGTAATAACGTGATTAAAATGATTAAATTGTGATTAAAATAATATTTATGTGGAAAAAAGCATAATTAGAATTATATAAAAAGTCTAAGGGTAAAATGGTAATTATGTGCTTATGCGTGTGCAAAATATTAAATAAGGGTAAAAATATCATTAAATGGTTAAATATGAAATTTGGTAGCTTTTTAGGGGTAAAATGGTAATTTGGTGTGAAAGATGTGATAAAAGGGTAAAATAGAAATTTTGCATGATAAATGGTGAAAAAGGGTAAAAAGAAGTATATTGAAGGGTATTTCAGTCATTATATATAAAGACATATTTAAAAAGGGCAAAATTGTAAATAATGTGAAAAGTTAAAATGAACTAAGGGCATAATTGTCATTTTGAAGAAGTTTAAGGGTAATATTGGGAAGTTAGTATAAAATGAGGATAAAATGGTAATCAAGGTATTTGACGTATGGTACGCATACTAATGACTTTAAATAAGTAATTTATGAGTGACTAATGGAATCATGGTATGTGTAATTAATAAAATAAATAAATTAAATGTTATTTGTTAATATTTATTCTATGGCACATTTTAATTATATTTATGCATATGACTTAGTTTAGTGGAAATCTTTGGAATTGCAATCACCACTGGGCATTATTAATGCTCAGCACGTAGTTTGTTTAACTGCGTGCAGGTTCGCTTTAGGATCGGAAGCAAGGCATCCTCACATTATCTTGAGAGCTTACTTGGAGATTAATTTGGGAGATTAAAGTATGTAAGAGTTGGCATGTACCTGTCTTATATTGGAGTCAGTATCTAGTAATTATTTTCAGGATCTGTATAACATATAATAAGTGTGTAGAGATTTCGCATGTTTAATGTATGTATGTTTGTGTGGTATATCAAGCAATATGTCAGAAAAGTAAATGAACGAGATTTGTAATGGTAAATGCATGATATACGATAAAGAAAAAACTGATCAAATGAATAGTAATCTGGACAGTTATAGGTCAGTTTAGGAAATTGTAAGTTTGATATAATGAGTTTGGTAACTCCGTTTTCTAAATATTTTTATCGTTTTAATTGATTAAATAACTTCTATTTGTATAATACAATTCATATATATACGGTACTATTCATATATACGGTACTATTCAAAAAAAAAAAAAAATTCCCTGACTTTTAACTAATAAGGTTAAGTAACTTAACATGTTTTCGTTAAAAGTTCTGTAAGTAATACATTAGGGTGTTACAGTTAGTGGTATCAGAGCCCCGGTTTAGGTGGTTCTAAGATCGGAGTGGGTCAATGGGAATAGTATAAGTATATGTACATGCCAATTAATTTTTGAAAAGTATAAATATGTGAGGTTAATGTATGCTTGCTCCTTATGTTAGATTTCGAGTATGGCATTAGATGAAGGTCGTCGTGATAGTGATGTGGAGAGTGCCGCATCAGATAGCATGAGACAGTCAAGGTCACATCGACGTCAAGAGACCCCTCCAGTTGTGCCTCCTCCTCCCCAGCAGCCAGACTTTATGGTCATGATGACGAATTTTTACCAGTTTATGCAAGCTCAGCAGCAACAACAGCCACAAAATGTTGAGCTTCAGTCAGCTCCATCTAGTAGGAGACCTATTCTTGAGCAGCTTAAGAAATTAGGAGCTGAAGATTTTTATGGTAGAGATCAGTTAACTCCAGTACAGGCTGAGGAATGGTTATTCAAGTTGAAGAGAATGTTTGAGATAACTCAGAGCCCACCTGAGGAGATGTTAAAGGGAGCTATAGCCCTTCTTCAGGGTCCAGCTTATACTTGGTGGAGTTCACTCCGTAAGCATACTCCAGCTGACCAGATTACATGGGAGTTTTTCCTATCTCAGTTCGAGCTGAAGTATATTGGTTCTGAGTATAGATCTTCTATGCAAGATGCTTTCTGGCGGCTTAGGCAGGGGAGCAGATCAGTCACTGAATATGAGAGAGAGTTTGAGCGCCTTAGCGGCTACCTGGACGATGATTCCATGACTGAGCAGAAATTGTGTGATAGATTTGAGCGAGGTTTGCACAACAAAATTAGACTGGATTTAGGTTCTGAAAGACACACCAATATGAGATCCCTTGTTAAGGCATCACTCAGAGTTGAGACTATTATGTCAGATGAGGAAGACAGACAATCCAGATTCAGGCAGAAGAGACAGCCAGGACAGTCTTCAGGTGCTCCTAGCCAGGGTAAGAAGTCTCGAGGCCCTCCTCCATCACAAAGCCGTGCATCAGTAGCACCTTTTATTACTCAGAAGAAGCCAGTCGGTAGCAGTACTCCAGTCACATCTATAGCTAGTGCACCCTGGAGTAGAGGACGAGAGTCAATTCCTCAGTGTGTCCATTGCAAGAAGTTCCATTTGGGCGAGTGCAGATATCTGAATGGGGCTTGTTTCAAATGTGGGTCCCAGGAACACCAGATCAGAGATTGTCCGGAGGGCCAGCCATCTATTATAGTATCACCAGCTTCGGGTGGAAGGTCAGCCCCTCAGAGAGGACGTGGTAGGGGAGTAGCTCCTCCACAGGCCATTTCAGGTCCTTCAGTACAACAACCTCAGGGTCATAACACTGGACTAGTATATGCTGTTAGAGCTCGTGAACAGGGTGATGCCTCAGATGTCATTGTTGGTAAATTCTCTTTGTTTTCTCATTCAGTTTATGCTTTGATTGATCTTGGTTCCACACATTCTTATATTAGCACTGAGATTGCACGGGATAAAGGGTTGCATGATTGTCAGTTAGACCAGGATATCTTAGTCAGCAATCCTCTTGGGGATAGTGTGATAGTGAATAAAGTTTATAGAGATTGTCCTATTAGTATTCATGGTTATGTATTTTCTGCCAATCTGATTGACCTCCCCTTCCGAGAGTTTGATGTGATTTTGGGTATGGATTGGTTGACTGCTTACCGTGTTAATGTTGATTGTGAGAGTAAAAGAGTAACCCTTAAGACCGCAGATGGTCAGGAGGTAGTCGTTGTGGGTGAAAGATCAGATTTTCTCTCAAATGTGATTTCCGCCACTGCAGCTAAAAAGTTTATTAGAAAAGGTTGTGTGGCTTATCTTTGTTATACAATTGAGGCTAAAAAGGAAGAACTTAAAGTTTCAGATGTACCTACTGTTCGAGAGTTTCAGGATGTCTTTCCTGAAGACCTTCCGGGGTTGCCACCTGATAGAGAAATAGAGTTCACCATTGATTTAGTACCTGGTACTGCACCGATCTCTATTGCTCCTTACAGAATGGCACCCACAGAACTCAGAGAATTGAAGATCCAGTTACAAGAGTTGCTTGATAAAGGTTTTATCAGACCAAGTGTTTCACCTTGGGGAGCTCCAGTCCTCTTTGTGAAAAAGAAGGATGGATCACTTCGGTTATGTATTGACTACAGGCAACTGAATAAGGTGACCATAAAGAACAAGTATCCTTTGCCACGGATTGATGATTTGTTTGATCAGTTGAAAGATGCTGGTGTGTTTTCGAAGATTGATTTGAGATCTGGTTATCATCAGTTGAAGGTTAAAGAGTCAGATGTGTCCAAGACAGCTTTTCGCACAAGGTATGGTCATTATGAGTTTATGGTCATGCCTTTTGGATTGACAAATGCTCCTGCAGCTTTCATGGACTTAATGAATAGGGTCTTCCATCCCTATTTGGATCGTTTTGTAGTAGTCTTCATTGATGATATTTTGGTATATTCAAAGACTCCTGAGGAGCATGATGAACATTTAAGAATAGTTTTGCAGACTTTAAGAGACAAGCAGCTATATGCCAAGTTCAGTAAGTGTGAATTTTGGCTGAATGAGGTTTCATTTTTGGGTCATGTGGTTTCAGCAGATGGTATTAAAGTCGATCCTAAAAAGATTGACGCTATTCTTCAGTGGAAGACGCCTAAGAATGTGACTGAGATTCGAAGTTTCCTTGGGTTGGCAGGATACTACAGGAGATTTGTTAAGGGTTTTTCTTCTATTGCAGTTCCTTTGACCAGGTTATTACAAAAGAATGTTAAGTTTGCATGGTCGGATAAATGTCAAGAAAGCTTTGAGAAGCTGAAGTGTATGTTAACAGAAGCTCCAGTTTTAGTGCAACCTGAACCTGGTAAAGATTTTGTGATCTACAGTGATGCCTCCAAGAATGGTTTGGGCTGTGTTCTGATGCAGGAAGGAAAGGTGATTGCATATGCCTCCCGACAGCTTAAGACACATGAGAAAAATTATCCTACTCATGATCTTGAGTTGGCTGCTATTGTTTTTGCTTTAAAGATCTGGAGACATCACCTGTATGGCGAGAAATGTTATATTTACACTGATCATAAGAGTCTCAAGTATTTGCTTACTCAAAAGGAGCTTAACTTGAGACAGAGACGTTGGCTAGAATTGATCAAGGATTATGAATGCTTCATTGACTATCATCCTGGTAAGGCTAATGTGGTAGCAGATGCCCTCAGTAGGAAATTCATGGCTTCTCTTCGAGCTATGAATGTGAGCTTGAATGTTTCAAATGATGGTGCTTTGATTGCAGAATTGATAGTTAAGCCAAATTTTCTTCAAAAAGTGATTGATGCTCAGAAGAATGATTACAGATTGTCTGCTATTGTATCTCAGATTCAAGATGGTCATGTCAGCGATTATTCTTTGGGTTCAGATGATGGATTGTATTACAAGCAGCGTTTGTGTGTGCCTGATCAAGATGATTTAAGAAAGAATATTCTGTCAGAAGCTCATCATAGTAGCTTTGCGATGCATCCTGGTAGTAATAAGATGTATCAGGATTTGAAGAAACAATTTTGGTGGTCTGGTATAAAACGTGATGTATCAGAATTTGTGGGTAAATGTTTGATTTGTCAGCAAGTCAAGGCAGAACATCAAGTTCCTTCTGGTTTGCTTCAGCCTATTGTCATTCCTGAATGGAAATGGGATAGGATAACTATGGATTTTGTGGCTGGGTTCCCTCTCTCCAGGAAGAAGCATGATGCAGTGTGGGTCATTGTTGACAGACTCACTAAGTCAGCTCATTTCTTGCCCATTAGAATGGACTACTCATTGTCCAGGTTGGCTAATCTGTACATTGGTGAGATTGTCAGATTGCATGGAATTCCTTCATCCATCATTTCTGATCGTGATCCGAGGTTTACTTCTCAGTTTTGGAAGAAGCTACAGGAAGCTTTGGGAACCAGATTGCATTTCAGCACAGCTTTTCATCCTCAAACTGATGGTCAATCTGAGCGTGTGATCCAGATTTTAGAGGATATGCTGAGATGTTGTGTGCTTGAGTTTGATAACAGTTGGGAAAGGTATTTGCCTTTAGCGGAGTTTACCTATAACAATAGTTACCAGTCAAGCATTAAGATGGCTCCATATGAAGCTTTATATGGAAGAAAGTGTAGAACTCCTCTTTGTTGGGCAGAACTCAGTGAAAGCAAGATTGTGGGTTTAGATTTGATTCAAGAAACTGAAGAAAAGGTCAAAGTGATTAAAGATAGACTAAAAGAAGCTATGGATCGACAGAAGTCTTATGCAGATTTGAAGAGGAAAGATATAGAGTTCCAAGTGGGGGACAAAGTATTTCTGAAAGTTTCTCCATGGAAGAAGATTCTGAGATTTAGAAAGAAAGGCAAACTGAGTCCGAGGTTCATTGGCCCTTATGAAATCATTCAGCGGGTTGGACCAGTGGCTTACAAACTGAAGCTTCCACAAGAATTAGAGAAAATTCATGATGTCTTTCATGTCTCTATGCTTCGAAGGTACCGTTCAGATCCCAGTCATGTCATCAAGCCTGAAGAGGTTCGTGTTCAGCCTGACATGACATATGAGGAGTACCCAATTAAGATATTGGCTCGTGAGGTAAAGCAGCTTAGGAACAAGCAGATCCCTTTAGTGAAGGTCCTCTGGAATCACCACAATGTCGAGGAAGCGACATGGGAACCCGAGGAGACAATGAGGCAACAGTATCCCCAACTATTTGGCACAGGTAAATTTCGAGGACGAAATTTTTATTGGTAGGGGAGAATTGTAATGGCCTGCATATCACCTTAGAATTATTTTTGAATTTTCTGAAATTTCTGTTGTTAGTTTCACAGCATTAGAGTGTGCATGAGTGAATTTTTGTGTTTTGGGCCAAAAATAACAACTTCAATGAATAGTGAAATTGGGGCCCACTTGAATAGTGAATAGTGAGCGTGAACAGTGAATAGTAAATAGTAAGTGGGACCCACGATGACATCAGCATGACGTCATGATGATGTAAGCGCTTACATCATCGATGACATAAGCGCTTACATAAGCATGACATAAGCGCTGATGTCATCAATGAACAGTACTGTGTGGCCCATGAATAGTGATATGAACAGTAACTGTGGGTCCCATGAATAGTGAATTCAGGGGTGAATAGTACTCGAAAAATTTTCATTTTTATGATCAGAAAGAGAATAATGAGTGCAGTATACTGGTATAATTTGGTGTAAAAATGAGGTCATATAAGCCCCTGAAAGTCAGTCTGAAGTTCTCTGGTTCGGTTCAATAGGATTAAGCGTTGACTGAAATTTGACCGAATTTTTAAAAATAGTTAGAGTGGATAAATGAGTCTACTATAAGAGGATAAAATGTTTAGAATAATATTTAGAAATTTTTGACAGCTTTATAATTTTATTCTACGGCAGACCGGATTGAACCGAATTAGACCGGTTTAAGCGAGCCGGATCTCAAACGGACTCGGATTGAGCTGAAATTTTGTGGGTAGACTATTTTTAATATTTTAAACATGATGGAATTGGTTTGGAGTGAAAATGAGGTCAGGAATAGTCAAAATATCAAAAACACTGCAAAATATGCATAAAACTTAATGGTTGGACCAAACCGGTTGGATCACCTTGGTTGGACCGGTTCGGTTCATTCTCACTTATGGATAAAAGTGGGAATATGTTCTGAAATTCAGATTTCTTCTTTGTAAATCGTTCTCTTCTTCCTAAGTAAGGCATAACTCACTTTTCTCTCTTTTACTCCATTTTTCTTCCATTTTTCCTCCATATCACCCTAAAATCCAGCTTCCCCACTAAAGTTCAGCTCCTCTACTTTCTATTGGTACCCTTGAAAGTCCGGTTGGTGAAGGAAAACTTGGTGAAACCTAGGCTTGAAGGTTTAGGTGTCATTTTGAGGTATGTGATTTTGAGATTTTTATTTTGGTTTTAAAGTTCCTAAGGGTACTTTAGGATGTGAATAAGGCGTTTATGAAGTTTTTTTGGGGAAAGGAAGCTTAGTTTTTGATAAATCTACGTTTTTGTGTATGACACCTATTATGTTTAATAGGTGAAGGTGTTTCCAATCAAGCTAAAGGGAAGGAAAAGGAAGCTTGAGAAGTGTGTTTCAAGGATATAAGGTTTGTGATTGCAAATTCCAACTATTTCCATGTGTGAACATGTGATTTAGGTTATGTTGTTAACAAAGTATGTGTTTAAGGCATGTTTGCTTGAAAATAACCTTATATTCATGCTTAGGGATGTTGAAAATGGTAGAATGAATGATTAAAATGAAGAAAATAAAAAGATATGGAAAGATGTATGTATGGCCAAATGTATATCATGTGAATTTCATGTGTTTACATGATATTTTATGTATATTTAGGATGGATCTATGGTATTTGGCATGTAAATTAATAAATAGTATGTGTTAGAGCATGTGGAACATCATATGGTATGTGATATATGTATGGCCAAATGTATATCATGTGAATTTCATGTGTTTACATGATATTTTATGTATATTTAGGATGGATCTATGGTATTTGGCATGTAAATTAATAAATAGTATGTGTTAGAGCATGTGGAACATCATATGGTATGTGATATATGTATGACCAAATGTATATTATGTGAATTTCATGTGTTTACATGATATTTTATGTATATTTATTATGGATCTATGGTATTTGGCATGTAAATTAATAAATAGTATGTGTTAGAGCATGTGGAAACATCATATGGTATGTGATGTATGTATGGCCAAATGTATATCATGTGAAAAGTCATGATTTTTATGTGTTTGCATGGTAATTAATGGTATGGTGATGTTATTTGACATGAAATTGACCTAAAAGAATTATAAAATTGAGTAAAAGAATTAATGGTGAAAAATTAATGTGATGGCCGAATGGTATATATGGTATATACATGTGTACCATGATGGTATCATGTGTTAACATGATATGTGATGATGTATACATGATGATCACATGTAAAATGATGAAATGACATGTAAAAGAATGAGATAAAATGATGTTATGGCATGAAAAATATGTATGACATGTTAATGACATGGAAAATAATATTATAATGCCCTATGTGATGTGCTGGTAGTCAAGTCTAGTTCAGGATATAATGGCTAGCCATAGGGACATAAGACCGCGGGAGTGAGCATGGCGTCTCACTATTTTTATAGGCCAATGATGGTCCTATTTAATGTATCTATATTGGAATGTACCGGAGTATCCTTCGGGATTCTTCGGGTTGGAATGTACCGGAGTAATCTTTCGGGATTCTTCGGGTTGGAATGTACCGGATTGATCAATTGTGGTCTTTTCGGGTTTATGTGAGCCTATTGGGGTTCACGTCTCGTTTATCCTGTGTTTAGAATATGCCAGTGTTATACAGGGGCAAAATGGTAATAACGTGATTAAAATGATTAAATTGTGATTAAAATAATATTTATGTGGAAAAAAGCATAATTAGAATTATATAAAAAGTCTAAGGGTAAAATGGTAATTATGTGCTTATGCGTGTGCAAAATATTAAATAAGGGTAAAAATATCATTAAATGGTTAAATATGAAATTTGGTAGCTTTTTAGGGGTAAAATGGTAATTTGGTGTGAAAGATGTGATAAAAGGGTAAAATAGAAATTTTGCATGATAAATGGTGAAAAAGGGTAAAAAGAAGTATATTGAAGGGTATTTCAGTCATTATATATAAAGACATATTTAAAAAGGGCAAAATTGTAAATAATGTGAAAAGTTAAAATGAACTAAGGGCATAATTGTCATTTTGAAGAAGTTTAAGGGTAATATTGGGAAGTTAGTATAAAATGAGGATAAAATGGTAATCAAGGTATTTGACGTATGGTACGCATACTAATGACTTTAAATAAGTAATTTATGAGTGACTAATGGAATCATGGTATGTGTAATTAATAAAATAAATAAATTAAATGTTATTTGTTAATATTTATTCTATGGCACATTTTAATTATATTTATGCATATGACTTAGTTTAGTGGAAATCTTTGGAATTGCAATCACCACTGGGCATTATTAATGCTCAGCACGTAGTTTGTTTAACTGCGTGCAGGTTCGCTTTAGGATCGGAAGCAAGGCATCCTCACATTATCTTGAGAGCTTACTTGGAGATTAATTTGGGAGATTAAAGTATGTAAGAGTTGGCATGTACCTGTCTTATATTGGAGTCAGTATCTAGTAATTATTTTCAGGATCTGTATAACATATAATAAGTGTGTAGAGATTTCGCATGTTTAATGTATGTATGTTTGTGTGGTATATCAAGCAATATGTCAGAAAAGTAAATGAACGAGATTTGTAATGGTAAATGCATGATATACGATAAAGAAAAAACTGATCAAATGAATAGTAATCTGGACAGTTATAGGTCAGTTTAGGAAATTGTAAGTTTGATATAATGAGTTTGGTAACTCCGTTTTCTAAATATTTTTATCGTTTTAATTGATTAAATAACTTCTATTTGTATAATACAATTCATATATATACGGTACTATTCATATATACGGTACTATTCAAAAAAAAAAAAAAAATTCCCTGACTTTTAACTAATAAGGTTAAGTAACTTAACATGTTTTCGTTAAAAGTTCTGTAAGTAATACATTAGGGTGTTACAGTTAGTGGTATCAGAGCCCCGGTTTAGGTGGTTCTAAGATCGGAGTGGGTCAATGGGAATAGTATAAGTATATGTACATGCCAATTAATTTTTGAAAAGTATAAATATGTGAGGTTAATGTATGCTTGCTCCTTATGTTAGATTTCGAGTATGGCATTAGATGAAGGTCGTCGTGATAGTGATGTGGAGAGTGCCGCATCAGATAGCATGAGACAGTCAAGGTCACATCGACGTCAAGAGACCCCTCCAGTTGTGCCTCCTCCTCCCCAGCAGCCAGACTTTATGGTCATGATGACGAATTTTTACCAGTTTATGCAAGCTCAGCAGCAACAACAGCCACAAAATGTTGAGCTTCAGTCAGCTCCATCTAGTAGGAGACCTATTCTTGAGCAGCTTAAGAAATTAGGAGCTGAAGATTTTTATGGTAGAGATCAGTTAACTCCAGTACAGGCTGAGGAATGGTTATTCAAGTTGAAGAGAATGTTTGAGATAACTCAGAGCCCACCTGAGGAGATGTTAAAGGGAGCTATAGCCCTTCTTCAGGGTCCAGCTTATACTTGGTGGAGTTCACTCCGTAAGCATACTCCAGCTGACCAGATTACATGGGAGTTTTTCCTATCTCAGTTCGAGCTGAAGTATATTGGTTCTGAGTATAGATCTTCTATGCAAGATGCTTTCTGGCGGCTTAGGCAGGGGAGCAGATCAGTCACTGAATATGAGAGAGAGTTTGAGCGCCTTAGCGGCTACCTGGACGATGATTCCATGACTGAGCAGAAATTGTGTGATAGATTTGAGCGAGGTTTGCACAACAAAATTAGACTGGATTTAGGTTCTGAAAGACACACCAATATGAGATCCCTTGTTAAGGCATCACTCAGAGTTGAGACTATTATGTCAGATGAGGAAGACAGACAATCCAGATTCAGGCAGAAGAGACAGCCAGGACAGTCTTCAGGTGCTCCTAGCCAGGGTAAGAAGTCTCGAGGCCCTCCTCCATCACAAAGCCGTGCATCAGTAGCACCTTTTATTACTCAGAAGAAGCCAGTCGGTAGCAGTACTCCAGTCACATCTATAGCTAGTGCACCCTGGAGTAGAGGACGAGAGTCAATTCCTCAGTGTGTCCATTGCAAGAAGTTCCATTTGGGCGAGTGCAGATATCTGAATGGGGCTTGTTTCAAATGTGGGTCCCAGGAACACCAGATCAGAGATTGTCCGGAGGGCCAGCCATCTATTATAGTATCACCAGCTTCGGGTGGAAGGTCAGCCCCTCAGAGAGGACGTGGTAGGGGAGTAGCTCCTCCACAGGCCATTTCAGGTCCTTCAGTACAACAACCTCAGGGTCATAACACTGGACTAGTATATGCTGTTAGAGCTCGTGAACAGGGTGATGCCTCAGATGTCATTGTTGGTAAATTCTCTTTGTTTTCTCATTCAGTTTATGCTTTGATTGATCTTGGTTCCACACATTCTTATATTAGCACTGAGATTGCACGGGATAAAGGGTTGCATGATTGTCAGTTAGACCAGGATATCTTAGTCAGCAATCCTCTTGGGGATAGTGTGATAGTGAATAAAGTTTATAGAGATTGTCCTATTAGTATTCATGGTTATGTATTTTCTGCCAATCTGATTGACCTCCCCTTCCGAGAGTTTGATGTGATTTTGGGTATGGATTGGTTGACTGCTTACCGTGTTAATGTTGATTGTGAGAGTAAAAGAGTAACCCTTAAGACCGCAGATGGTCAGGAGGTAGTCGTTGTGGGTGAAAGATCAGATTTTCTCTCAAATGTGATTTCCGCCACTGCAGCTAAAAAGTTTATTAGAAAAGGTTGTGTGGCTTATCTTTGTTATACAATTGAGGCTAAAAAGGAAGAACTTAAAGTTTCAGATGTACCTACTGTTCGAGAGTTTCAGGATGTCTTTCCTGAAGACCTTCCGGGGTTGCCACCTGATAGAGAAATAGAGTTCACCATTGATTTAGTACCTGGTACTGCACCGATCTCTATTGCTCCTTACAGAATGGCACCCACAGAACTCAGAGAATTGAAGATCCAGTTACAAGAGTTGCTTGATAAAGGTTTTATCAGACCAAGTGTTTCACCTTGGGGAGCTCCAGTCCTCTTTGTGAAAAAGAAGGATGGATCACTTCGGTTATGTATTGACTACAGGCAACTGAATAAGGTGACCATAAAGAACAAGTATCCTTTGCCACGGATTGATGATTTGTTTGATCAGTTGAAAGATGCTGGTGTGTTTTCGAAGATTGATTTGAGATCTGGTTATCATCAGTTGAAGGTTAAAGAGTCAGATGTGTCCAAGACAGCTTTTCGCACAAGGTATGGTCATTATGAGTTTATGGTCATGCCTTTTGGATTGACAAATGCTCCTGCAGCTTTCATGGACTTAATGAATAGGGTCTTCCATCCCTATTTGGATCGTTTTGTAGTAGTCTTCATTGATGATATTTTGGTATATTCAAAGACTCCTGAGGAGCATGATGAACATTTAAGAATAGTTTTGCAGACTTTAAGAGACAAGCAGCTATATGCCAAGTTCAGTAAGTGTGAATTTTGGCTGAATGAGGTTTCATTTTTGGGTCATGTGGTTTCAGCAGATGGTATTAAAGTCGATCCTAAAAAGATTGACGCTATTCTTCAGTGGAAGACGCCTAAGAATGTGACTGAGATTCGAAGTTTCCTTGGGTTGGCAGGATACTACAGGAGATTTGTTAAGGGTTTTTCTTCTATTGCAGTTCCTTTGACCAGGTTATTACAAAAGAATGTTAAGTTTGCATGGTCGGATAAATGTCAAGAAAGCTTTGAGAAGCTGAAGTGTATGTTAACAGAAGCTCCAGTTTTAGTGCAACCTGAACCTGGTAAAGATTTTGTGATCTACAGTGATGCCTCCAAGAATGGTTTGGGCTGTGTTCTGATGCAGGAAGGAAAGGTGATTGCATATGCCTCCCGACAGCTTAAGACACATGAGAAAAATTATCCTACTCATGATCTTGAGTTGGCTGCTATTGTTTTTGCTTTAAAGATCTGGAGACATCACCTGTATGGCGAGAAATGTTATATTTACACTGATCATAAGAGTCTCAAGTATTTGCTTACTCAAAAGGAGCTTAACTTGAGACAGAGACGTTGGCTAGAATTGATCAAGGATTATGAATGCTTCATTGACTATCATCCTGGTAAGGCTAATGTGGTAGCAGATGCCCTCAGTAGGAAATTCATGGCTTCTCTTCGAGCTATGAATGTGAGCTTGAATGTTTCAAATGATGGTGCTTTGATTGCAGAATTGATAGTTAAGCCAAATTTTCTTCAAAAAGTGATTGATGCTCAGAAGAATGATTACAGATTGTCTGCTATTGTATCTCAGATTCAAGATGGTCATGTCAGCGATTATTCTTTGGGTTCAGATGATGGATTGTATTACAAGCAGCGTTTGTGTGTGCCTGATCAAGATGATTTAAGAAAGAATATTCTGTCAGAAGCTCATCATAGTAGCTTTGCGATGCATCCTGGTAGTAATAAGATGTATCAGGATTTGAAGAAACAATTTTGGTGGTCTGGTATAAAACGTGATGTATCAGAATTTGTGGGTAAATGTTTGATTTGTCAGCAAGTCAAGGCAGAACATCAAGTTCCTTCTGGTTTGCTTCAGCCTATTGTCATTCCTGAATGGAAATGGGATAGGATAACTATGGATTTTGTGGCTGGGTTCCCTCTCTCCAGGAAGAAGCATGATGCAGTGTGGGTCATTGTTGACAGACTCACTAAGTCAGCTCATTTCTTGCCCATTAGAATGGACTACTCATTGTCCAGGTTGGCTAATCTGTACATTGGTGAGATTGTCAGATTGCATGGAATTCCTTCATCCATCATTTCTGATCGTGATCCGAGGTTTACTTCTCAGTTTTGGAAGAAGCTACAGGAAGCTTTGGGAACCAGATTGCATTTCAGCACAGCTTTTCATCCTCAAACTGATGGTCAATCTGAGCGTGTGATCCAGATTTTAGAGGATATGCTGAGATGTTGTGTGCTTGAGTTTGATAACAGTTGGGAAAGGTATTTGCCTTTAGCGGAGTTTACCTATAACAATAGTTACCAGTCAAGCATTAAGATGGCTCCATATGAAGCTTTATATGGAAGAAAGTGTAGAACTCCTCTTTGTTGGGCAGAACTCAGTGAAAGCAAGATTGTGGGTTTAGATTTGATTCAAGAAACTGAAGAAAAGGTCAAAGTGATTAAAGATAGACTAAAAGAAGCTATGGATCGACAGAAGTCTTATGCAGATTTGAAGAGGAAAGATATAGAGTTCCAAGTGGGGGACAAAGTATTTCTGAAAGTTTCTCCATGGAAGAAGATTCTGAGATTTAGAAAGAAAGGCAAACTGAGTCCGAGGTTCATTGGCCCTTATGAAATCATTCAGCGGGTTGGACCAGTGGCTTACAAACTGAAGCTTCCACAAGAATTAGAGAAAATTCATGATGTCTTTCATGTCTCTATGCTTCGAAGGTACCGTTCAGATCCCAGTCATGTCATCAAGCCTGAAGAGGTTCGTGTTCAGCCTGACATGACATATGAGGAGTACCCAATTAAGATATTGGCTCGTGAGGTAAAGCAGCTTAGGAACAAGCAGATCCCTTTAGTGAAGGTCCTCTGGAATCACCACAATGTCGAGGAAGCGACATGGGAACCCGAGGAGACAATGAGGCAACAGTATCCCCAACTATTTGGCACAGGTAAATTTCGAGGACGAAATTTTTATTGGTAGGGGAGAATTGTAATGGCCTGCATATCACCTTAGAATTATTTTTGAATTTTCTGAAATTTCTGTTGTTAGTTTCACAGCATTAGAGTGTGCATGAGTGAATTTTTGTGTTTTGGGCCAAAAATAACAACTTCAATGAATAGTGAAATTGGGGCCCACTTGAATAGTGAATAGTGAGCGTGAACAGTGAATAGTAAATAGTAAGTGGGACCCACGATGACATCAGCATGACGTCATGATGATGTAAGCGCTTACATCATCGATGACATAAGCGCTTACATAAGCATGACATAAGCGCTGATGTCATCAATGAACAGTACTGTGTGGCCCATGAATAGTGATATGAACAGTAACTGTGGGTCCCATGAATAGTGAATTCAGGGGTGAATAGTACTCGAAAAATTTTCATTTTTATGATCAGAAAGAGAATAATGAGTGCAGTATACTGGTATAATTTGGTGTAAAAATGAGGTCATATAAGCCCCTGAAAGTCAGTCTGAAGTTCTCTGGTTCGGTTCAATAGGATTAAGCGTTGACTGAAATTTGACCGAATTTTTAAAAATAGTTAGAGTGGATAAATGAGTCTACTATAAGAGGATAAAATGTTTAGAATAATATTTAGAAATTTTTGACAGCTTTATAATTTTATTCTACGGCAGACCGGATTGAACCGAATTAGACCGGTTTAAGCGAGCCGGATCTCAAACGGACTCGGATTGAGCTGAAATTTTGTGGGTAGACTATTTTTAATATTTTAAACATGATGGAATTGGTTTGGAGTGAAAATGAGGTCAGGAATAGTCAAAATATCAAAAACACTGCAAAATATGCATAAAACTTAATGGTTGGACCAAACCGGTTGGATCACCTTGGTTGGACCGGTTCGGTTCATTCTCACTTATGGATAAAAGTGGGAATATGTTCTGAAATTCAGATTTCTTCTTTGTAAATCGTTCTCTTCTTCCTAAGTAAGGCATAACTCACTTTTCTCTCTTTTACTCCATTTTTCTTCCATTTTTCCTCCATATCACCCTAAAATCCAGCTTCCCCACTAAAGTTCAGCTCCTCTACTTTCTATTGGTACCCTTGAAAGTCCGGTTGGTGAAGGAAAACTTGGTGAAACCTAGGCTTGAAGGTTTAGGTGTCATTTTGAGGTATGTGATTTTGAGATTTTTATTTTGGTTTTAAAGTTCCTAAGGGTACTTTAGGATGTGAATAAGGCGTTTATGAAGTTTTTTTGGGGAAAGGAAGCTTAGTTTTTGATAAATCTACGTTTTTGTGTATGACACCTATTATGTTTAATAGGTGAAGGTGTTTCCAATCAAGCTAAAGGGAAGGAAAAGGAAGCTTGAGAAGTGTGTTTCAAGGATATAAGGTTTGTGATTGCAAATTCCAACTATTTCCATGTGTGAACATGTGATTTAGGTTATGTTGTTAACAAAGTATGTGTTTAAGGCATGTTTGCTTGAAAATAACCTTATATTCATGCTTAGGGATGTTGAAAATGGTAGAATGAATGATTAAAATGAAGAAAATAAAAAGATATGGAAAGATGTATGTATGGCCAAATGTATATCATGTGAATTTCATGTGTTTACATGATATTTTATGTATATTTAGGATGGATCTATGGTATTTGGCATGTAAATTAATAAATAGTATGTGTTAGAGCATGTGGAACATCATATGGTATGTGATATATGTATGGCCAAATGTATATCATGTGAATTTCATGTGTTTACATGATATTTTATGTATATTTAGGATGGATCTATGGTATTTGGCATGTAAATTAATAAATAGTATGTGTTAGAGCATGTGGAACATCATATGGTATGTGATATATGTATGACCAAATGTATATTATGTGAATTTCATGTGTTTACATGATATTTTATGTATATTTATTATGGATCTATGGTATTTGGCATGTAAATTAATAAATAGTATGTGTTAGAGCATGTGGAAACATCATATGGTATGTGATGTATGTATGGCCAAATGTATATCATGTGAAAAGTCATGATTTTTATGTGTTTGCATGGTAATTAATGGTATGGTGATGTTATTTGACATGAAATTGACCTAAAAGAATTATAAAATTGAGTAAAAGAATTAATGGTGAAAAATTAATGTGATGGCCGAATGGTATATATGGTATATACATGTGTACCATGATGGTATCATGTGTTAACATGATATGTGATGATGTATACATGATGATCACATGTAAAATGATGAAATGACATGTAAAAGAATGAGATAAAATGATGTTATGGCATGAAAAATATGTATGACATGTTAATGACATGGAAAATAATATTATAATGCCCTATGTGATGTGCTGGTAGTCAAGTCTAGTTCAGGATATAATGGCTAGCCATAGGGACATAAGACCGCGGGAGTGAGCATGGCGTCTCACTATTTTTATAGGCCAATGATGGTCCTATTTAATGTATCTATATTGGAATGTACCGGAGTATCCTTCGGGATTCTTCGGGTTGGAATGTACCGGAGTAATCTTTCGGGATTCTTCGGGTTGGAATGTACCGGATTGATCAATTGTGGTCTTTTCGGGTTTATGTGAGCCTATTGGGGTTCACGTCTCGTTTATCCTGTGTTTAGAATATGCCAGTGTTATACAGGGGCAAAATGGTAATAACGTGATTAAAATGATTAAATTGTGATTAAAATAATATTTATGTGGAAAAAAGCATAATTAGAATTATATAAAAAGTCTAAGGGTAAAATGGTAATTATGTGCTTATGCGTGTGCAAAATATTAAATAAGGGTAAAAATATCATTAAATGGTTAAATATGAAATTTGGTAGCTTTTTAGGGGTAAAATGGTAATTTGGTGTGAAAGATGTGATAAAAGGGTAAAATAGAAATTTTGCATGATAAATGGTGAAAAAGGGTAAAAAGAAGTATATTGAAGGGTATTTCAGTCATTATATATAAAGACATATTTAAAAAGGGCAAAATTGTAAATAATGTGAAAAGTTAAAATGAACTAAGGGCATAATTGTCATTTTGAAGAAGTTTAAGGGTAATATTGGGAAGTTAGTATAAAATGAGGATAAAATGGTAATCAAGGTATTTGACGTATGGTACGCATACTAATGACTTTAAATAAGTAATTTATGAGTGACTAATGGAATCATGGTATGTGTAATTAATAAAATAAATAAATTAAATGTTATTTGTTAATATTTATTCTATGGCACATTTTAATTATATTTATGCATATGACTTAGTTTAGTGGAAATCTTTGGAATTGCAATCACCACTGGGCATTATTAATGCTCAGCACGTAGTTTGTTTAACTGCGTGCAGGTTCGCTTTAGGATCGGAAGCAAGGCATCCTCACATTATCTTGAGAGCTTACTTGGAGATTAATTTGGGAGATTAAAGTATGTAAGAGTTGGCATGTACCTGTCTTATATTGGAGTCAGTATCTAGTAATTATTTTCAGGATCTGTATAACATATAATAAGTGTGTAGAGATTTCGCATGTTTAATGTATGTATGTTTGTGTGGTATATCAAGCAATATGTCAGAAAAGTAAATGAACGAGATTTGTAATGGTAAATGCATGATATACGATAAAGAAAAAACTGATCAAATGAATAGTAATCTGGACAGTTATAGGTCAGTTTAGGAAATTGTAAGTTTGATATAATGAGTTTGGTAACTCCGTTTTCTAAATATTTTTATCGTTTTAATTGATTAAATAACTTCTATTTGTATAATACAATTCATATATATACGGTACTATTCATATATACGGTACTATTCAAAAAAAAAAAAAAATTCCCTGACTTTTAACTAATAAGGTTAAGTAACTTAACATGTTTTCGTTAAAAGTTCTGTAAGTAATACATTAGGGTGTTACATCCACCGTCTGCGGACAATGTCCACCGGTCTAAAGGAACCCGCATCGCCCAGTTATAAGATTCCAGGTCAAGCGCTTTGACCTCATCCATATGCTTGTTGAACTTGCGCGGCTGAAACCGTGCGCCTTAACATAGAATGAATGTACATATAAAAAACCATGTTATCAATAAATAAAAGCAGTTATAATTAAATATCTCACCAGCCTTATAAAGTAGGTCTTTGATCGTTTTGTTGTGATGATGGTTGTTGTAGTTGCTGACGAAATGGCGCAAACATATTCTGTGAAATGAATGTGGCTCATTCCAGCCACTTCTTTCATCTCGAAAAACAGCCATTATACCAGCATGTCTGTCCGATATAACAGCTATACCCTCGCGTCGCGTCACATGCTTTCTAATTAATTGCATGAACCATGCCCAGCTAGATTTATTTTCTGACTCTACCACAGCAAATGCGACCGGGAACAGCATGCTGTTACCATCGACGGAGCTTGCTATCAACAGTGTTTGTTGGAACTTACCCGTCAAGAAAGTTCCATCGATCAACAATATTGGCTTACAGTGAAAGAGCCCATCAATGGCAGGCTTGAAACTCCAGAAAACCCTTTGGAATTGCTTCACATTTGGAAGGTTCGTATCTTGCACATTCAGCTCATACACAGTTCCAGGATTATATGTTTCTAGAGCTAATAAAAAACTGGGCAGCTTTGAATACGACTCTACATAATCTCCGAATACGGCCTCCAATGCTCTCATCTTTGCGTACCATGCCTTTTTGTACGATACTTCTAATTTAAATTGCTGCTTAATGGATGCTACGATTACATCAACAGGCATGGTAGGATTTTTACTTACCATTCCAATAATGCAATTTTGAATGATTTTTGATCCCAATTGTCTATGATCCTTAGACATATTGACGGAAAGGCATGTATGTGGTCCCTCGTACCTAGTGATTGTCCAAAACGGACTATTCCCTTTCATTACAGCCCTTAACCTCCAATTGCAACCGTCATCGCCATTAGCACAACGCAAAACCCAAGTTTTGGCTTTCGATTCGATAACTCTAAAGTCAACATTTCTTATTATTGAATACTTTTTCACACTGGATTTAACTTCTTCCTTACTATTGAAAACCATACCGGTAGATAACTCGGACACTCCATCCCATGAGTTAAGTTGAACTCCTACTGAAAAATCAACTTGTGCTGCATCAAAGTCGATTTCAGTATAATGTTGGGAAGGAAAGTTGTACCTTGAATAACCTGTATCCTCTTCGGGATGGAGTGATGCCAAAGGACTTGCAAATTGCGTAGCGTCAGATGTGTCACTATCTCCACTGTTGGATTCGTCACTTTCGTCAATCATGTTTGCAGCTGCCTGATAAGTTTAAATTAAATGTTGTTTTTATTTAAATTTCTAGCTTGCTATTGAGTTTAGAAGTTCCTATTTCAGTATATTCTTGTAAAATTTTATTAGATGTTGTCTGATATACTAAAGTGAGATTTTGTGTTATTTTTGAGCATTTTTAGGTATTTCACACGGCGGTAAGGTTCTTCCTCACCGCCGTGTGAAACGCAAATAAAAGAGAGCAGCAGAAGGGCAGTACACGGCGGTAAGGGAGACTCATACCGCCGTGTACCACGAGAATCATCCCTTACGTAAGTTGTTACACGGCGGTATGGAAGTCTCATACCGCCGTGTGAGGCGTAAAAATCCCAGGAATTGCGGCACTGGACAAGGGGAGCAAAATGTCAAGATTATTGACCAGAGGCATGTTACACGGCGGTGAGAGACTATCATACCGCCGTGTAACCGAGTTATGAACCAAATCTGCACAAAATCAAAGACTCTGAAGGCCACTTTTTGACTTTGAACTTTGAACGGTTATTTAGGGACTGAAGTTAGATTGGAAGGGGGTCGATGGATTTTTTTGTGGAAACAAAAGAAGGAACATTTATTTTTCTCTGCAACTTAATATTGAGTTTTTCATATAGTTTTAGAATTTAAATTATGCTGTTGTCATTTTCAATCTGAGAGAATAATCAGAGATAGAGGGAGGTTAATATTTCTTTTGAAGTTTTGGGAATAGCTGATTCAATTGAAGAACATCGTTTGGTTTACTGTAAGATTTTCATTTTCAGATTCAAATGGGTAATATCAATTTCTCTCTATTTAATTCAGTCTTTAATTCAAGTATGAGTGAGTAATCCTATTTCTTGTTAAGGGATGCCTTAATTCCCCAGTAAATCATGTGAATAATTTTGTATGGATTGTATTATGCATATACTTCAGTTTTACATTCTCTGATTTTATTTGTTGTTGCTGGTTTGAATACAAGTTAAGGGGAGATCTACCAAGATAAACTTTAATTGTAATCAGTTCATAAATACATACAAATATACATCAGTTTTATCTTCTTTGAAATTATCTGTTGTTGCTGGTTTGAATGCAAGTTAAGGGGAGATCTACCAAGATAAACTTTGATTGAAATCAACCCATAAATACATACACATGCTCTGTTCTATTTTAATCAACTTTCATTGATTTGATGAATCCGAATTGGTAGTTAAAATCTGTGAATGTTTATTTTAATAGGTTCAGAATGGTGGAAGATAAATGAGTTAATATCTGAATCCGGAATGGTAAGATTATTTAACTTAGAACTTAAGATCTGTAATAATGCTAATTTGCTGAATCCGAATTGGTAAGTGCATATTTTAGAGAAGCTGGATCCGAAAGGCAAGCTATGGTATAGGCTAGATTATTCACTGATTGTATATGAAATTGTTGAATTAAGTATTCACATGATATTATTGGGGAGAATGGGTATTCCTTAGCAAGATCTCTTAGTTATTTTATCAACTCGCTGTATTATTAAATCGTTAATATTCTTAGACATTAATATTATTAGTTAGATTATTAATTCTTCTGCATTAAACAATCACCAAATCAAAATAATTGGGAATTCTTTAGCATATAATTAATTGTCAACACTTGCACAACACATTCCCTTGGGTTCGATAACTTGTGGTCTCAATTATATTCCACTATATTACTTGCCGATTCAGTACGCTTGCTGAGTACGCGTCAAGTTTTTGGCGCCGTTGCCGGGGAATAACGTTGTCAGTAAGTTTTGATTTTTATTTGTATGTGTTTTCATTTTCTGATTTTATTATTTTTATTCTTTTCAGGTAGTTGTGGTGTATGAGCAGAGTTAGACAAGGATCATTAGCACCCTACGACCCTGAAATCGAGAGGACCTTGCGTCAACAAAGGAGAGCCAACAAAGACAACAACATGGAAAATAATCCTCTCCCTATTGATGAAGTCCCTCCCGAGAACGAACAAGTGCCAAGGGCACATGAAGAGGTACCAAGAAATTATGGAGGAGAAGTCCCTAGACAGCGAACGATAAGGGACTATGCTGTGCCAAGATGGACTGAAGACCATAGGACAATTGTGCTGCCAAGAGGAGTACAATTTGAACTAAAACCAGCAACTATCAACATGGTGCAAAGAAATCAATTTTCTGGATCAGAAGTGGAAGATCCTGCACAACACCTGGATTTATTTTTGGAGATTAGTGACACAGTGCAGATTCCAGGAGTGTCATCTGACGCGGTAAGATTAAAGCTGTTCCCTTTTACATTGATTGGAAAAGCTCGTGAATGGCTGCAAATGCTACCTAGACAGTCAATTAGATCTTGGGAACAGTTGCAAGAAAAATTTTTGATGAGATTCTTCCCTCCCAGAAAGACTGCGAACATCAGAAATAGTATATTAGGCTTTAGTCAGATGAGTGAGGAGCCCTTTCATGAAGCATGGGAAAGGTTTAGAAGATTGTTGAGAAGCTGTCCACACCATGAGATAGCAATTTACCATTTGATGACCACTTTTTATTCTGGGGTTACACCACAGACAAGATCCTTATTAGATGCTTCATCAGGAGGGTCATTTATGAATAGGTTACCAGAGGAAGCTTTTCAATTACTGGATGAAATGGCAGCTAATGATGCTCAATGGTCTAATCCTAGAGCAGTTCCGAGAAGACAGGGGATACATGCTGTAGATGAGGTCTCGATGCTGAAGGCACAGATGGAGTCTATGAGGAAGGAGATGAATAGCTTGAAAGTGCAGAATGTAGCTGCAGTGGGCCAAGAAAATGGATGGTATGAACAGGAGCAAAGTGGGCAAGAAAGTGGAGCAGTGGGTGATGTCAATGCTGTGGGAGATTTCAAAAGAAATGACCCTTACAGTAACACGTATAACCCGGGATGGAGAACTCATCCAAATTTCTCCTGGAAAGATGGAAATCCAAATGCTTCATCCTCTAATCCACAAGTAAGAGCTCCCTTCCACCAAAACATCCATCAAAACCACGGGCAGCCATATCAACCACCATATCCACCTCCTCAGAACCAAGGGCAGCAGTATCACCCACCGGGTTATCAACCCAGGCCACCCGTTCAAGAGAGAAAGCCAAATCTGGAAGACATGTTGGCTACATTCATTAACAGTCAACAGCAGTTTATGAATAACCAACAGCAATTCATGGTAAATCAAGAGTCTAGATGGAAGTCTCAAGAGCAGTGGAACCGGAACCAGGATGCCTCCATAAGAAATTTGGAAACTCAAGTGGGACAGCTTGCAAATTCTGTGTCCCAGAGGCAACCAGGAACATTTCCTTCAAATGTAGACCGGAATCCAAAAGAGGAGGCAAAGGCAATTACACTGAGGAGTGGAAAGGAAGTGGAACCGAGAGATGATCAAGGTAAAAATCTTTTATCAGAAAAGGAGGAGCCGACACGGACGGTAAGTAACTCTAACTCTAAGTTAGAAGTTAAAGAAAATGCTCCTAAAAGTGACAAGGGAAAGAGTATAGTGAATCCTAAGTTAGAGGATCTTGACATTAATAAACTGCCATTTCCTGCTATTGCTAGACAGGAAAAGAAAAATGAGCAAAAAGCTAGGTTTCTAGAGATGTTTAAGAAACTGCACATAAATTTACCATTTGCTGAAGCTTTAGCTCATATGCCTAACTATGCTAAATTCATGAAAGAACTCTGTTCTAATAAAAAGAAATTAGAAGGGCATGAAACTGTACAGCTAACAGAAAATTGCAGTGCTATTATTATGAACAAGATTCATGAGAAATTGGAAGATCCAGGTAGCTTTACTCTTTCTTGTGCTATTGGTGAAGATTTTTACGGTAATGCTTTATGTGATCTGGGTGCGAGCATAAATTTAATGCCTTATTCTATATGCAGGAAGCTGAATCTTGGAGAGCTTAGGGAGACAGGAATGCGACTCCAACTAGCAGACAGGTCCGTGAGGAGACCAAAGGGAGTGATTGAGGATCTGCTAGTGAAGGTGGGGAAATTTATTTTTCCAGTGGACTTCGTGGTAATGGAAATGGAAGAAGACCACAAGGTGCCATTAATTGTAGGGAGGCCATTTTTAAATACCGCCAAGGCGTTGATAGACGTTCATGGTCAAACGGTTACCCTAAGGTTTAATGGTGAGGAGTTGGTGGTAGATATGAATAAGGCTCAAAAATACCCATCTGGTGATGTGAAAGAGTCTGTATATTTTATGGATGTAATAGATGATTGTGTGGAGGAAGAGGATGAGCAGCCAGAGGAGGCTGCAGGTGCAGCTGCTGCAGGACCCGCCCCAGCCATGCCAGCCTATGATTTTTCCCAGTTTACTGCTCATTTTGAGGCTTTGCAGACTGGACAGGCTCAAATTAATTCCCGCTTAGATCAGTGGGAGAGCTTCATGGAGGATACCCATGCTGAACATGTTCAGCTTATGGGACGATTAGATATGCATGAGCAGCAGTTAGCTTTGCAAGCACAGAGTCTGTCAAGGCTGGAGCATTCCATGTATCTCTCTCGGCAGGAGCAGGAGCAGTTTTATCAGACCATGAGAGATCGCTTTCCTCCGCCACCACCTCCACAGGACTGATTTTCTGGGAAGTTATCTGATCTTTTATTTTGTTTCTTTTGTTATTTTTGGTTGTTTGAATCACTTGCTGGGGACAGCAAGTTTTTATGTGTGGGGTAGCTAGTTTGTGTAACTTTGATGTGATGTGACTAACCCTTCAGTACTTCGGTAAGTTTAAGTTTATTATTTCTTTTGTTTCTTTTGCTTTTATATTTTACAAGTTATATTCTCTGTTTTTTTTTTTTTTTGGTTTCTGTAGTGGTTGTTTAAGTTATATTTTGTGTTTTGAGCTCATCAATTTAACTCATGCTTAGCTTAACAAATTTTTAAGTTGATATTCCAGCTCAATTGTTAATCTTGAAAAGGTCATTCAGAGCACTTAGTCTGCAAGAGAGTAAGATTCTGTCTTAAAGTTATTTTTCTTAACAATTTTTAAAGTAGAAATATACAATTGCAATTCCCATGAATTATGCACTTAGGCCAGTTTTTTGTACAAGTAAAGAAAAACCAGCATGAAATCTTTTGATCAGAAAATTTTTAGAACACTAGAACCTTCCTCATTGCCCTTCGAAACGACATAACAATTAAGGCATAAATGTTGACATGATTTAGGCATTAATTCTTTTGAGTAGCTACTTAAAATAAACTTTTTCCCACCTATTGAATTAATTTTCCATTACTAGCCCCATTGAGCTGAATTGGTATGCTAAAAGCGTACTCTGAAATTTTTCTTGTTACACACTTAATATGCCATTTAACTTAAACACTTTTTGCCTAGCCTTTCTAAGAATTGGCCACTCTAGGATTGGGTGGGGAAGACATTGAAAGTTGAAATAAGCTGTTTAGTAGTAAATAAGTGGGTAAGAAAAATAAAAGAATTTTGGGATATTGCTTGACAAGAGTAAGTTGCAAGAAAATAGAGGATATAAGTATCCCACTAAGTACAATTAAAAAAAAAAAAAAAAAAAAAAAAAAGATAATAATAAATTCTGAGTATAGCAAAATTCAAGTGTGGGGTATCCTCTATTAGAAGACAATATTGGGGTGTAATAGGGCTTGAGAAAGAAATTGTATCTTATTATTTCTCTTGTGATTAAAATTTTTCATATTTGGGAAAATAGCTAAGTCTTGGCAATTGTTGTTAAATTGTAAGTAGGTGATGAAAAATATTTTTTGGGTAGCAGTGTTAGTTGGTAGAGTGGCTGAATCTTCATTTGATTTCCTAAACTTCTCTTGTTAGCCATCACCGATTGAACCATACATTACAACCTGCTTAAGACCTAATGATCATGTTTATGTTTTAGTTTGTTCAGTGGAGATGACCTTCGGGTTCCGGTACTAAAGGAGAGGCCTATGGTGTTTCTAGAGTTTCAAGTGAGAAACCAGAAGTACATTTATGTACTGATTTAATATGCTCTCGATTGATTGATGCTGGAAGTTTTAAGTTTTGAAAAATATTAAAACATTGGTTTTGGCCTTTGCACACACACACATCAGAAATTCGATTGTATTTTCTTCTTTTGAAACTTGTTTGAGTAAGAATTACTCTAAAGTGGAATTTACTAAGTGTTTGCTTGGTATTCTGAATTTCCAATTTCCTGATTGAAAATTGAGATGGTTGAAATTGAAGAGTTATTTTACTCGAGGACGAGCAAAAGCTAAGTGTGGGGTATTTTGATAAGTTTAAATTAAATGTTGTTTTTATTTAAATTTCTAGCTTGCTATTGAGTTTAGAAGTTCCTATTTCAGTATATTCTTGTAAAATTTTATTAGATGTTGTCTGATATACTAAAGTGAGATTTTGTGTTATTTTTGAGCATTTTTAGGTATTTCACACGGCGGTAAGGTTCTTCCTCACCGCCGTGTGAAACGCAAATAAAAGAGAGCAGCAGAAGGGCAGTACACGGCGGTAAGGGAGACTCATACCGCCGTGTACCACGAGAATCATCCCTTACGTAAGTTGTTACACGGCGGTATGGAAGTCTCATACCGCCGTGTGAGGCGTAAAAATCCCAGGAATTGCGGCACTGGACAAGGGGAGCAAAATATCAAGATTATTGACCAGAGGCATGTTACACGGCGGTGAGAGACTATCATACCGCCGTGTAACCGAGTTATGAACCAAATCTGCACAAAATCAAAGACTCTGAAGGCCACTTTTTGACTTTGAACTTTGAACGGTTATTTAGGGACTGAAGTTAGATTGGAAGGGGGTCGATGAATTTTTTTGTGGAAACAAAAGAAGGAACATTTATTTTTCTCTGCAACTTAATATTGAGTTTTTCATATAGTTTTAGAATTTAAATTATGCTGTTGTCATTTTCAATCTGAGAGAATAATCAGAGATAGAGGGAGGTTAATATTTCTTTTGAAGTTTTGGGAATAGCTGATTCAATTGAAGAACATCGTTTGGTTTACTGTAAGATTTTCATTTTCAGATTCAAATGGGTAATATCAATTTCTCTCTATTTAATTCAGTCTTTAATTCAAGTATGAGTGAGTAATCCTATTTCTTGTTAAGGGATGCCTTAATTCCCCAGTAAATCATGTGAATAATTTTGTATGGATTGTATTATGCATATACTTCAGTTTTACATTCTCTGATTTTATTTGTTGTTGCTGGTTTGAATACAAGTTAAGGGGAGATCTACCAAGATAAACTTTAATTGTAATCAGTTCATAAATACATACAAATATACATCAGTTTTATCTTCTTTGAAATTATCTGTTGTTGCTGGTTTGAATGCAAGTTAAGGGGAGATCTACCAAGATAAACTTTGATTGAAATCAACCCATAAATACATACACATGCTCTGTTCTATTTTAATCAACTTTCATTGATTTGATGAATCCGAATTGGTAGTTAAAATCTGTGAATGTTTATTTTAATAGGTTCAGAATGGTGGAAGATAAATGAGTTAATATCTGAATCCGGAATGGTAAGATTATTTAACTTAGAACTTAAGATCTGTAATAATGCTAATTTAGGTGCTGAATCCGAATTGGTAAGTGCATATTTTAGAGAAGCTGGATCCGAAAGGCAAGCTATGGTATAGGCTAGATTATTCACTGATTGTATATGAAATTGTTGAATTAAGTATTCACATGATATTATTGGGGAGAATGGGTATTCCTTAGCAAGATCTCTTAGTTATTTTATCAACTCGCTGTATTATTAAATCGTTAATATTCTTAGACATTAATATTATTAGTTAGATTATTAATTCTTCTGCATTAAACAATCACCAAATCAAAATAATTGGGAATTCTTTAGCATATAATTAATTGTCAACACTTGCACAACACATTCCCTTGGGTTCGATAACTTGTGGTCTCAATTATATTCCACTATATTACTTGCCGATTCAGTACGCTTGCTGAGTACGCGTCACTGCCCCCTCAACATCATCCTCAGATTCGAACTCGTTGCTCAATAAAAAAGTCGGGTCATCATCCGAGTCCCCCATCTCATATGAAAGATCTTTGTCATGTTCTGCTCCTGTTGGATTACATGATATTACATCATTCGCATTGTTATCCGCAATGTTAATGGGTATGGAATCTACCAATAGATCACCATCCCTTCTACTACCCGACTCATTTCGCATATTTGATTCTTTAACTGGATTTTGGGATAACGATTGGCTTCTACTACCAGCAGGAATAGTAGATACTGTTCATTGTCTGACGTCTGAAATTTGCGAAACTGATCTCCGCGCCCCAATTTCTTTGGTACTAGGACTACCTGCAGCATTACATTCTCTGCCGGGATTTAGTTCATTCGACCTACTACCAGATCTTATCCCAAATATTGACTTACTGAAAAAATTACTGACTCGCCGGCCAATCGATTTTCTGGGCTGACTCATAGAACTAGTAGGTCTCTGGCTAACAGATCGTCGTAGATCACCGTACCCGAATCCTCCACTTGTCCCTATTCTGTTCGCATCACCAGGCGTACAACTGACAGATTGCCTAGGCTGAATAGGCACATCTTCCCTTACATTTCGATCCGATTGCTCTTGTTGACTTTCAGTTACATTATATCTTACATCGGCATTCTCTCCTCCGTACTGATGACTTTGGGGTAATAGTTCGGTATCATGTCTACTTACATCTTGCATTGGCTGACTTCCTCCAATCTCATCTACATACATAGGTTGACTTGGACCTACATCAATAGTCGCTATATTACCAGATGCATGGGCTTCACTGACCACAATAATTAATTCCACCACCGTATAATCATCATTACTTCTTAGATTATCATATATCATCTCAACATCGTCATCATCCACCACATCAACCGATGTCCAACATATTGAACCTCGATTATACATTGGACTCTTGTATATAATTCTTGAAACCACGTCATTTAACCCCATTCCCAATTTAACGTGAATTTTGTGAAGCAATTCAGAAAAAATAGGTTTATTCCTAAGCCTTAGCCTCCTCGTAATGGCATTTGGACCTGATATATCATATTGAAATCTTCCTGATCCATAACTTATTTGGCCACCAGTGTGCAAATAAAAGTCTGTGTATGCTGACATATTCAAATTTTCTATAAGTTCAATTATGAAATTATTAATCTTTATTTAGACAACTCACATTTGCATACTTTAATCCATTACTTTAAATAAATTAATTTATTACTTATTAATAAATTAACTCATTACATATTATCAACCAATATTAATAATAATAACAATTAATATAACATTATTATATTATTTTCTACGATAACTTAAATATTATTACATCATATTATTTCACATAACTACTTTATTTAACATTCAAACACAAAGTTCATTACATTATACAAAATTTTAATGAACGTAGTGTACAGGCCACATATTATAATTATACCACTTATAATAAATATTTTGTCCCACTGGCATCGTATCTCTATTTAAATACTCATCTTCACTAAATTCCATAACATCTTTGACAAAAATTAAAACTAACTCCTCATATTTTGTCACATCCTCGCTATTCCATATTTCCATTAACGATTTTAAATAATATAATGGTATAGTCATATAAAGAGCTTCCACCATTTCCACTTTCTCCATTTGATAACCCCTCATTATAATTTCTTGTAGCCTTTTATTAATCGCAATAATATGATTGAACATTGTTATGCCATATCCCACCCGACAGTTATATAACTCCCGCCATTTTTTTGCAACATTTTCCTTAGCATCATTGTGCATCATAGCTCTTGGAGTTAAAAATGTGCGTACCATCTACCACAATCACAATAATTAATTTATTAACACTACAATAACAAATATTACAATTTATATTTCAGGCTTATACGCATACATTATAACAACAAATTACTTTCATTTAATTAATTAATTTTTAAAAGTCATTCTGATTCTTCTTACTCAATTTTTATAATTAATTCACCAAAAATTTTTTTTAAGTTCATATTTCATACTAAAGTTCATACAATAAAATGACTAAATAAAATGATTTAAATTAATTATTTTTAAAACATACATTCAACCTCCTTTGTTTTGATATGAATCTCTGATAATAATGTTTAACTACACTCAAACGGTCGCTCTCGGTGATAAAAAATTTGGTTGCTTTTGTTTATGCACAATTGTAGAAATTACAAATTTAAAGATAGTTTTCGGAAGGGAGGGCCAATTAAATGGATCTGACGCCGCAGTCAGAGGCTGCGGCGTCAGATCAAATTCCGCAGCCTTGGTGGGACCCACCGTACTGAAGCCGCTGTCCTTTCCTGCGTCTTCAAATTCACCCCTTAACAGAAATACTATTTTTTCCACCTTATTTCAGGAAAAACTTTTCCTTTTCACCCTAAAAAAATCTTTGTCCCGAAAGCATCACGGACAAAACAAAAATACAGATACTATCACCCCCACTCAAAACCACATTTCTTAAATTTCTTCAAAAATACCGCCTCCTGTGGACTAATCGTAAATTCTCCGTTCAAATTCCTTAAACCCTTCCTTCTCTTTTAATAATCGCCGGCGCCGATTTCTCAATGGCTTCTCTTTCCGGTTTTTGCTCTTCTTCTCCTTCTCTCAAGTCCAAAACCTCTATTCTTAAAACCAATCTTAATCCACTGTCCTTAAAAACCACACTCATTCCTCTGAGTCGCCCCCGATTTGTCTCTATTCAGGCTGTCGCCGGCGAGATCTCCACCGATTTGTCAAAGACTAATGATAAGTTTCCGGTCAAGCCGAAACAAGGATTGGAGAAAAATCCTAGTACTCTATGGAGGAGATACGTTGACTGGTTGTATCAACACAAGGAGCTAGGGCTTTACTTGGATGTTAGTCGGATTGGTTTCACTGACGATTTCGTTACGGAGATGGAGCCTCGATTTCAGAAGGCGTTTAAAGATATGGAGGAGTTGGAGAAAGGAGCTATTGCGAATCCTGATGAAGGAAGAATGGTTGGGCATTATTGGTTGAGGAATTCGGGCCTCGCGCCTAATCCTTTTTTGAAAAAGCAGATTGAACAGACGCTTGATACCGTTTGCATGTTTGCTGATGAAGTCGTCAGTGGTAAGGTCAGTCTTGTGACACTATTTTTTTTTTCTTTTTTCAGTTTGTTTGCTTCTTTAGTACTGCTTATTTTGTTCATTTGTGATTTCTGAAATCGTGCTAATTATTTGTTCTTGTAGAATTTTTTAGCAGAATGCTGTCAGTTTTTCTTGATTGTTTGCTTAATATTCTTTCCACATTGATGCAGATTAAGCCGCCATCTTCTCCTGAAGGCCGTTTTACACAAATTCTTTCTGTTGGGATTGGAGGTTCAGCTCTTGGACCGCAGTTTGTTGCAGAGGCTCTAGCGCCTGATAATCCTCCTCTCAAGGTATCTTAGAGCCTTGGAGTTATTTCCTCTTCTTGTAAATACACCCCATCATGATCTTGTTCAAGCACGAGGTGCTTCACTTTCCAGATACACTCCTAGTCTCCATCTATCTTCCCAATTAACATTGTAATATTATGACTATTGGTTTCAACCATGGGGATTAAAACTGTAAATAATATTTATTTGAGATATCTTGTGTTAGTATCTCATTCTGTTCTTTTGGCAGCTTGTTTGGAGGTTTTTACAGGTTCCAAAGGGCACTTGAGTTTGATTTTTTTTTTTGTTTTTCTTCTCTCTGAGGGAACACACTTTCAGATATTGGGGAAATTTTGGAGGGTTTTTAGTTGTCTGGTGTATTTATGACCAAAACATGGGAAATCAACTTAAGACACTTTGGGTTGCCTTCAATTTGTAGCCTGAAATTATATACTTGTTCAATAGCAACTCAACAGCTATGCCAAGCTTGCCCTAATTTCCTTGTAACCTGTGTCTAGTAGGCTGTTTTAAAGGCGCATATTCTTTGATCTTTTTCAACAATTATGTTTTTTCTGTTACTAAAGAAAAATGGAGATTCACTTTTACCATGCTTGTGTTATTAATACCTTGATTATCCTTCAAGCTGCAAGGTTCTATGCTCCCTGTAATACCTTGGAATCTGTCGGTGACGGCTCTTTTTTTTTTATTATTTTTTATTATTTTATTATTTTTTTCGTTCCATGTAATAATCAAGAGTCTGTATTGTTTATGTACTAAAGAAGGGCCTCAGTTATTTATTCTTTGAATGAAGTGTCTTTAGGTTTTAACAAATTATACCTTCAGCTTATTTTGAGAATGTGGCTTATAATAGATAATATTTCCATGGCTTCTTGGCAGATAAGATTCATTGATAACACAGATCCAGCTGGAATTGATCATCAGATTGCTCAGCTTGGTCCTGAGTTGGCTTCCACTCTTGTAATTGTGATTTCGAAGGTATTCATGGTCATCAAACTTCTTACCAGGAAAATGCTGATATGCGTATGTGCACTTAATTGACACTTTATCAAATGTTGATATGTTGCTAATTTAAGTTTCTATTATCTACAGAGTGGGGGTACCCCTGAGACTAGGAATGGTTTGTTGGAAGTACAGAAGGCCTTCCGTGAAGCTGGCCTGGAATTTGCAAAACAGGTTTTGATCTCAGGTTCTTGTTTCTGCTTTGTTGATTTTCTTGTGCTATGTGTTATAAATATATAGCTTTCTTTTGATGCAAAATTGGAATTAAAGCTAAACTAGAACTTTATGATATGCATCAAACAAGTGAGTGGATGTAAATTGACTTGCATGTATCAATATTGAGATTCTCAATTGGTTATCCATTCTGGATTATGACTTTTTGTGCTTATATTTTTGTGTTTGCTTATATCCGGTAGACTGATGTGGTTAAGTCTTTTGGACTTGATGGATTTATTTGTTTACATCTCTCATTTCTATGCATGGAAGTATTTGTTTGCAGAAAGTTTATATTGGGACATGTTTTCTGAATGTCAGTCATTTCATCAGAGAGATCATTGAAGTACTTGTTTAATTTTATTGTCGATCTGATAAATGACTGAATTAATTGTGTTTAAATGCTGTTGTTCTTTGTTCTATCTAGTATGAAGATATTCAATTTTTGTTTATGCTAGATGTACTGCTAAGCCTGCTATATATTGATTTACAAGTTATCTACTTAGATTCCTTGTTAATTTGGATCTATAGTTTCTCCCATCTTTTGGATTTTGAAATTGACATATGCACAATTCGATTCAGGGTGTTGCCATAACACAAGAAAATTCATTACTAGACAACACTGCAAGAATTGAGGGTTGGTTAGCTAGATTCCCTATGTTTGATTGGGTGGGTGGCAGGACATCTGAAATGTCTGCAGTTGGCCTCCTTCCAGCAGCACTTCAGGTGAATGACCATTGAATTTAAAGTCTGATGTGGTCATGTGTTCCCTTTTTCATGCATATTTCCTTGCAAATTATCTATACTTCAGGGAATTGACATTAGAGAAATGCTTGCTGGTGCATCGTTGATGGATGAGGCCAATAGAACCACAGTGGTAAGTGTTGATTTGAATCTGTATTTGATATAAAAATATTGCTAGCACTCAAAAAACCAATCATGTTTTTATGACTTCCTAATTCTAGCTACAGAATTCAGTTATTGATATTTTCCTCCTATTGCTTCTTCAAGAGGCTTTGTATATAAATGCATTTGGGTTGGTTAAGAACTGGTTGCATGAGAAGTTAATCTGATATGATCTCATTGTTCCCTCTGGATTATAACTGTATTGGCTATATTCGTCCGCAACTTCAATTATTTTATGAGTACATTTAACGCTTTGATCAGATGGCAAGGACCATCCACTTTGCAAATTTTTTGCTCAATGCTGACCATAAGCACACAGAGTTGCATGTTAAAGCTCTCTTACATTTTCGTATTTATTCTTTTCCAGCTTAGGAATAATCCTGCAGCTTTGCTAGCTTTATGCTGGTACTGGGCATCTGATGGCATAGGATCCAAGGTACTTGTTGCTTTCTGAAGTCTGAAGTTATCCAGATTGTGTGCTACTTACATATATTTTTGTTTTGTTACTTTTTTACTTTCTTCAGGATATGGTTGTCCTTCCATATAAGGACAGCTTATTACTATTTAGTAGGTATTTGCAACAGCTAGTCATGGAGTCACTGGGGAAGGAGTTTGACTTGGATGGTAATCGGGTATGTGCAATCAAGTAGATGAAATGTCCTCTACTCCTGCTACTGCCTCTGTTGTTGTTCTTGTTGCCATTTTCATGCAGGGATAAATTTTGTGAAGTCAAACATTTGATAAGTTGCCATTATTAGTTATAAGATGTAAAAAGTGCTTGAAGACTACTGCTGTTGTTATCTGAGTGTTAAGGAGAAATAATGGCATCTCCTCAGTTAATAGGGGTACTATACCATTAAAATTATATGCTCCTTCTACTTGCCCCTTTTGGCATGGACTTCAAGTTATTACATAGTGATGGTCCTTTATTATGTGGAGGAGGCACTGAGTGAACTGGCTTACTGGGTCCATAGGGTTCAGTGGCAAAATAAATTATATTGGACAAAGATATATTGCAGTAGAATTAGATTATACTTGTAAGATTTATCTGTGGTTTTGTTAACTTGTAGAATTTATTAACTTCAGAATTTGCATCTCATGAATATGAATAAATCTATGCTATTCTTTTGTTTTGAAATTATAAAAATGCTTTTTTTAGGTTCTTTGCGATTTCTGGATAAGTGAACTTATCTTATTTCACAGGTTAATCAAGGACTTACAGTTTATGGAAATAAAGGTAGCACAGACCAGCATGCGTAAGTGCTTTATATTGTTCGAATCCGTATGATAATTTGTTTTGGTGTTGGTATGGGGACCTGAAGTACCAAGCTATTAAATCTTCAGCTACATTCAGCAACTGAGAGAGGGGGTGCACAATTTTTTTGCAACGTTCATTGAAGTTCTACGTGATAGACCCCCTGGTCATGATTGGGAGCTTGAACCAGGTGTCACATGCGGCGACTACTTATTTGGAATGTTACAGGTAAGATGTATGGTGAGAACCTGCAAATAAACACTTAGCAATGGTTTTTTAACCTAGTGACATATTGATGTATTACTATTGACTGATGATGCTCCCCTCACAAAACTGATGTCTTTTTTCAGGGAACTAGATCGGCTCTTTATGCTAATAACAGGGAGTCTGTAACAGTTACTGTGCAAGAAGTTACGCCTAGATCAGTGGGGGCTCTTATTGCACTCTATGAGCGAGCAGTTGGCATATATGCCTCACTTGTGAACATAAATGCTTACCATCAACCTGGTATTACCTATTATCCTTATTGCCTCTAAATCATAACTTCTGATGAAATGAGAGTCTGCCCAGGCTACTGCCTTGCTCTACGTTCTTGGTACATTAGTACATATTCAATAATTAGCGTGTCTGATTTTTATCTGTCCTTAATTGCATCTCAGGTGTGGAAGCTGGGAAAAAGGCAGCAGGAGAAGTATTAGCTCTTCAGAAACGGGTTTTGGCAGTCCTAAATGAGGCAAGGTAAATGTCCCATCTATGCGATCTTCCTTCTATTTCCTCACAGCTGATGCAGTCTTTTCTGTGTGTAATGACAGTTGCCAAATCTCTATCTATGACTTTGTAAATTCTTATGTGGTTTACAGATGTTCTCGCTATCCTTTTCATGTCAGCATCCACAAAATAAGGCATTTTTATTTACCTGTGCAATAAATGGTAGTGTAACTTCAAATAGGATGGTCTAGATTTGATTTTGAGGCATCAATTCTTAGTCACAATGAATGTAACTTCAAATGGGATGGACCTGTCTATAAATTTAATTATTTTTTATTTTCATTGTGCCTTTCCACTTGTGTCTTGGTATTTAAAGTAACTCGCAATGATCTTGTGTTCTCTGTTTACAGTTGTAAAGAGCCTGTTGAACCATTGACACTCGAGGAAGTAGCTGAACGTTGCCATGCAGAAGAAGATGTATGTAAAATATTCTCCAATAAATTAATCATTAGATGAATTGTTTTACTAACGCTCTATGTGCTCATTGTTTCAGATTGAAATGATATACAAGATTGTTGTCCACATGGCGGCCAATGATAGAGCACTTATAGCTGAAGGTAGTTGTGGTTCCCCACGCAGCATCAGAGTTTTTCTTGGCGAATGTAATGTTGATGAGTTATATGCTTGAGGTGAAATAATGACAATTGTCACTCGTGTTTCTGTTAGGCAAAAGCTGCAATAAGCTGATTTTGACCTTCTTGTATCACATGAGAAAGGATATTCGGTGTATTCCCCTTTGGACATACATTGGAAATAAATATCCATTTCCTTGTTTGGTTCTTAATTTTCACAACTAAACTAAGCTGTTAATAAAAGCTGATGTAATTTGTTTGAAATGAGGAGACAGTGTAAAGTACCCAATTGTTGAGGAATTGTATTTCAGACGTTGGAATTCGGCAGGAATTGGATTGAAGGCAATGGCCGTTGTACTGGTGTATGTCAACTCGTTGATTGTGTGGTGTTATTGCCTTGCTACTAAAGTGTTTGAATGTTTATTACAACTCTTTGTGGACATGGCAAATCAGGCTTAAGTAACTTGTTCATTATTGCTTCCAACCATTCCTGTTTGTTCGGCCAACCTTCCTTTTAAAGACGGTAGGCTAGCGGATGAGTCGTTAATGAAGCAAGTGGGCTTGTCTGGCCTTCAATCATTGTCATTTCTTGTACTAATCAAACAGGCTTGTCAAAAGGCAAATAAATCCCTAGCTTGCGAGTTGCCCATCCATCGTTGTCATTTCTTTCTGTAACTTGTCTTAAGACAGGTTAGATGGCCCCGGCTGCTAATAGCAACAAATATTATAATGTTCAAACATGCCTTTTCTATCCGTATCGTGCTCAAAAAAATTTCAAATTAAAGCTTATATTTAATCCTATATTCTCCAATATGATTGCCACCGTCTAACCACAATAAAATTTGAAAATTTGAAACCCATTATTCTGCAATCTATGTTCACATGCGTCAATCATTGACTAACTTCATCAACCATATTGGTTTTTGTATTTATTGACAATTTTAAATATCTTAAATCTAATGCCAATGTGGAAAATTAGACAGGCTTCTATTTTCTGACCATGTGACTGTGTCCCGGGCTAAATTTGTAATGGCATCATGGGAAATTACTCGCTAGAAAACACAACTCTAGCAGAACTGAAGAAGCAACAATCTCCCAGTGCAGATAAAATAGGAAAAGAAGTATGGGCCTTGTGGGACCCATCAGACCATGTGAGCTATTCCTTAACATACTCATATACAATGTGAGCAAAAAAGTGTCCCCACTTGCAACGTTCGACTGATTAGATTAAATTAATGTTCAAATAAAAAACACGGTGCTTCTTGCCACGTAGATTCCACCCGTTACATTCGCACAAACCCACTTTCCTATGTGCGCTTTATTATCGGCTTCAAGTTTGAAGACTTTGTTACTCCATTTTGTCTTAAAACGACATCGTCGTGGCCGCTCATTAGATCATGCGACAGCGTTCTGTGTTGAGAAAAACATTATAGGGTAATCCAGAATTTGTCCAAGAGACATGATCTAACAATACTTGCAACTAGGAAGGACTTCAAAAATAAAAAAGAACAAATTAAAAAACCCTCATTTTTTAGCAAGGAGAAATAAGGATAGCGTCTCTTGCAGTCTCCCTCTCACAGTGGTGGAGCTGAACCAGCGAAAAAGCTTTCGACGGAAGCAAACCTTTTTCTTCCTTTTCGCTTTATCAAATCTGTCATCACTTTGAACTTCTCTAAGCAGATCTCCTCTCTACATTTCTCTCGCTTTCACATTCTCTCTTTCGCTTTTAGTACTCTGATTTGGCTTCTGTAGCTGTGAATGAAACTCTGAGAGCTTTGATTCTTTATGTAAGTTATCCGTTTTTCCACTCATATTCACTCTCATTGTCTCTCTCTTTATTACTATTATTCACATAGCTGAGATTTCTATTTCTCTTTCTCTTCCTATGGACGTAAGGTGTGAAGCATGTTCACTGAAGGACTCGATTCTAATGCCCTTCGCTGGGTTCGAGAGGTTACTTTCACTGTTTTTTTCATTTATTCACTTTCTAATTTCGGCTTAATCAACTCTGATTTGTTAACATTGCTCTTTTCAGAACCAGAAGGGAGCTCCTCTCTCGCATTCCACTCTAAGGCCTTACTCAATAACCAATGCTCGAAACGGCCGCGGATTTGGGTTACCTCCGACGTCCAAATTCAGAAGCGGACACCTTCCAACCACCGCAATCCCGGTCTCCAGAACCATTCCTAACGATGCCGACGATAGCCGGTCCGCGTCTGAAAATGACGTCACCACTGAGTCCGATGAAGATGACGTTTACGGCGGTCGGTATTCTCTCGATTCGTCTCCTCAGGATGACAGAGTCCCTAATTCTCTTGTCAATGGGTTAAGATATCGAAGTGCAGCTCAAAGAGGTGCGCGTTATGCCAGTGATGTGTACTCCGATGTTAGTTCCTCCATGGAGACGGTGGCCGGAAGAGGCGGAAGCGTGGCGGACAGGTTGGTTGGAGGAAATGGGAGGTATGCGGTTGGGAGAAGTTACACTGAGGATGACGAGGAGGAATCAGATTCGGCTGCTAGCTCTGAGTTCTCTACCACGCAAGCTGGGAGTGTTAGTAGTGCTTTGCCTAGGAGTAGACGGAGAGTTTCTGAGGGTTATGCCTCTAGTGTGCCTTCTCAGGCTAATATTGGCAGCATTGCTCACAAGGTTTGGTTTAGTTCATACTTTTTGAATTAGTGAATTCATGAATCGGTACCTAAAAATGCTGATGTCGGTTTTCTTTGGCTTACCTTGAATGGTTGACTCTCAATATTAATGTTCTTTATAATGTTGATTTCTTACTCCATTGAGATTGAAATTTGATTTTTCCTGTCTTTGGTCATTTTACAGGATTTGCATTCTACAAACCTTAAAGTTGACAAATATGATGATGATGATGTTCCTAGTGCACCTCCATTTTGTGCATCTTCTCGGGAAATAAAAGAACGTGATGAACTAGCATCTAGATCGCCTAAAACCACAGGCGTTGCATCAACGGATAAAGACCAAAATAAAGTCAAACTTACTTCAGGAGTTCAGCCTCCGGATAACACTGGAAACAAGAATGCTTTTCAGTTCGCAAGGTTTGCTAGACCATTCTTTTGACCCTTCTATTGACAGATAATTTATGCGGACGCTTTATTTTTGAAAGGCGCGATACTAACATCTCACAAGGTTGTATGTTTAACTGTTGTTATATACTGAAAATCGTTATTTATTTTTTGAAAAAATTTCCATAGAACAACTGCTGGGGCAGAGGCTGCTATACCTTCTGGTTCAAACCCACCTCGAGTACCAACATTTCATGCGAGGTAAATTTCATTTACAAATTCATAGTAGATTGAAGCTATTTACTGCGTTCAATTGAGTGCTGACTCTTTTTTCTTTTTCCCTTTTTACTTTCTCAAAAAAAAAAGTGCATTAGGACCTTGGCATGCTGTGCTTGCATATGATGGATGTGTGCGGCTTTGTCTTCATGCTTGGGCAAGGGGTTGCATGGAAGCTCCTGCGTTCTTGGAAAATGAATGTGCTTTGCTGCGGGAGGCATTTGGGTGTGATTGTCTTTTCATTTCTTTTTGTAATTAACTTCTGTGGTCAATGTTGACAGTAGTACGGTATACATCTGTTGATGTTTCACTTACTCCAATTTCCAAATTTTTTGAACTGCAGTGTGCAGAATATTCTATTGCAATCAGAGGAGGAACTACTTGCTAAGCGCTCTTCTGAGCTTGTTAGCGAGGGAGCTGCTCCAAAACCTAAGAAAATCGTTGGCAAGATGAAGGTGCAAGGTGATGTTTATCTCATATTTGACACTAATTATTCAGGTGCTTGTATTTGGTTGTTCTAATATCTCATCCATTATGCAGTGCGTAAAGTCAAAACAGTTCTTGACCCTCCTACTGGCTGTAGTATGTCATCTCTGACTCTTAAGGCACCAAAGCTAAGGCTTGAATCAGTCCGATATCGATTCTCTAAGATGCAGTCAGCACTTTGTACTGCTTGGCAGGCCTTTCGAAAAATTCGTGTTGCACCTCGTATGCCTGCAAATGGTTCTTTTTCCCGTCAAAGCTTGGCATATGTGCATGCCAGCACTCAGTATATAAAACAAGTGTCTGGACTTCTGAAAATTGGAGTAACAAGTCTACGTAACAGTTCAGCATCTTATGAAGTTGTCCAAGGTATGCAAATTTACTACATTCTGTATGGTGGAGATTTCACATGTATATATACTATATAGTCATATCTATTCTTTCATGGTGGAATCAGCCATCTAGAGTTAGTATATTCACTTTACTGGCTATTTATGGCAAGACTAGATGTCATAGCAATAATGCTGTTTATCTTAGCGAAACAAGTGCTTGGACTTTGCATGATCATAACTAAACCTGATCTTGCATTGTATCCTTTTTAATCACTTTTTAAATGTCCACAGAAACATACTCGTGTATGTTGAGATTGAAAAGTTCCGCAGAAGAAGATGGCATTAAGATGCAACCTGGATCTGGTGAAACCCATGTATTGTAAGCAATATTATTCAGTAATCAGAGTTTTAGTTATTTTTATTAAAAAATCCAATTCAAAAAGGTATTAATAGCTCTACAGCTTTCCAGATAGTCTAGGAGATGATCTAATTGTTGAAGTCCAAGACTCCAAAGGGAAGAATTATGGCCGTGTCCTTGCTCAAGTTGCAAGAATTGCTGAAGATCCAGTAATATTTATAAAGCCTTGAAAAAATTCATAGGCCACTCTTGTTTTTTGGGTGTAACTTATATGAAAAGGTTGGATGCAGGTTGATAAGCTGCGTTGGTGGTCTATATATCGAGAGCCAGAGCATGAGCTAGTGGGCAAACTACAACTTTACATTAATTACTCTACAAGTTCTGATGACAATAATCTGAAGGTTAGCTACTCCCAAAATTAATTTTCACTTCTGTCGAGATTGAACAAAATTGGTCTCTTTTGTTACTAGATACTAACAAAACTAGGGATTCTTAGTTAATCATCAAAGAATGTACATATGTCTTTAGCTTGCCATATCTTGATAATTGTGGATAAAAGAGCTGTTTAAATGAGGAAGATATATATAGGTCGCAAGTCAATCCACTTCTAGAAGATGAAAAGTATTTTAATTCCAGAGTAGCCTATATATTTATATCATGGATTCATGGTTTGTGGGATAATCTTATGAAATTCATTTCTTTTATCCCAGTTTGGTTCTGTAGCTGAAACAGTTGCATATGACCTCGTTTTGGAAGTTGCCATGAAGATTCAACATTTTCAGCAAAGAAATTTATTGCTTAATGGGTCTTGGAAGTGGCTTCTTACTGAATTTGCCTCATATTATGGGGTTTCTGATGTCTATACCAAGCTGAGGTAATAGGCTTTACAAGGATTTTTTGTTCAATTTGTTTCATTTCAGTTCACATCAACACTGGGTAATCTTCTTTCCATTATGTGAAAGAATAAGAAAGAGTAGGATTAATTGTGAAAAGATTTTTAGTTAATTCTTATCTCTTTTTTTGTCCATGTTCTTGTTGTCATGCCTTTAATTTTGTGATATTGACAGGTATCTTTCCTATATAATGGATGTGGCTACACCCACAGCAGATTGCCTGACTTTGGTGTATGATTTGTTAATGCCTGTGGTTATGAAGGGCCATAGCAAGAGTATGTTGAGTCATCAAGAGGTAAATCTTCGAATTTTTGAAGTTACTCACGTTGCAATTATCATTTTCATTGTCCACCTTTGTCAATTTATTATTGAGCTTATGATAGCCCAGGTGCTGATTAGGCTTTGTTTCCATTTCCTTTTGGTCCCTTTAATGTAATTTTCTGCATGTTTTACTCCTTTAACAAATATTCATGATTTATGGGCTTTTGATCAGAACCGACTCTTGGGAGAAATCAAGGATCAAATTGAGCAGATTCTTGCTCTAGCATTTGAGAACTATAAGTCTCTTGATGAATCTTTATTATCGGGTATCATGGATGTTTTCAAGCCAGCAACTGGTGTTGCGGCACCTGCACTGGAACCTGCTGTGAAGTTATATACTCTTCTTCATGACATATTGTCACCCGAGGCACAAACCAATCTAACCCATTATTTCCAGGTAACTGGTTTTTAATTTTTCACTTGTATGTTTCAAGCTATTACATTTTCCTGTGTCACTTAAAGAGATTGTCTCCTCTAGGCTGCTGCTAGGAAAAGATCGAGAAGGCACTTGACTGAGACAGATGAATTTGTTAACAACAGCAATGAAGCTAGTTTGGTGGATCCTGTTGCAATGTCCACTGCTTACCAGAAGATGACTTCCCTTTGTTTGAACATAAAAAATGAAATTTATACAGACATTGAAATACACACTCAACACATACTTCCTAGGTATAATTGTTTCCCTTATGCATAGCATACAATCGGCATATTATGAGTATACCCAAAATTGGATCTCGTGATTTGAAAGCTTGATATTCTCTGAAGACATCAGCCCTCCCACTCTCTCCCTCTTAACAACTCATGCAGTATTTAGAAGCAGTGACACTGTATGGCAAATTGTAACTACTTAATTAACTGTTACATGCTAAAATGATACACTTCAACTGCATGTTGAGGGTAAAGGCGCCAAATGTGATGTACCCCTTTTCCTCAACATACTTCTCACTCAATTGCACACATGTTTAGTCCTATCAATATGTTTTACTTTGGTATTCTCGGATTTAATGCCGAATCTGAAGACTTTGATGTTCAATTTTCTTGGCCTGCAGTTTTATCGATCTTCCACATTTGTCTTCATCTATATATAGCACAGAGCTTTGCAGTAGATTGCGGGCTTTCCTGCTTGCATGTCCTCCATCTGGTCCTTCACCTCCTGTGGCAGAACTTGTTATTGCAACAGCTGATTTTCAGAGAGATCTTGCTAGTTGGGGCATTAGGTAGCACTACTCAACAGAACTACCTTTCCTTTTATTGTTTTTACATTGTTTTACCCGATTTTACATTCTATTTCTTTTATTAATCTCAGTCCTGTGAAGGGAGGAGTTGATGCAAAAGATCTATTCCATTTATATATCATGTTATGGATTCAAGATAAGCGCCTTTCATTGCTGGAATCTTGTAAACTAGACAAGGTATATTGGCTAAGGAACAGCATTACTTCTACTTTTCAATTCTCATACATTTGTTGTCAGCTTTGAAAAGAGATAGTGGTTTAAAAATCTGCAAATTGTTATTTTTGATGATTCAATCACTGTTGTTAATTTCCATGTTCATTGAAATATTTCAACTTGCTGTTTCTTTGTGTGTGTGTGTGTGTATAGTGTCTTGTGCCATCCATTTTAGAGTTGCTTAATTTGGGAAGATTGCCCTAAAGTTGCTTAATTTGCAGGTAAAATGGTCAGGTGTCAGGACACAACATTCTACAACTCCCTTTGTCGATGAGATGTATGACCGTCTTAGAGAGACTCTGGACAGCTATGAAGTAATCATTTGCCGATGGCCAGAATACATTTTTGTGCTTGAAAATGTATGCTCAGATTAGTCCATTTTCCTTGAATTTTAGTTTTTAAAGAGCTTTTCTTTTACATTTTGTATTATCAGCTTGTCAATCCTAGTGTATTGGATACATAGTTACGAACTTTCTAGATTATTGAGTCAAGCGTTTAGTGATCTTATTTCTAGAACTGAGTAACCGTCTAGAATTTTATTTGCATAATCAGCTAGAAAGATTCTACACTATAACTTTGTCTCTGAGAATAAATGGACATAAATGAAAGTAAACAGTGCTACTGAAGGTCCAAATCAGCCTATGTGGTTCCATTATGAAGTCTTGATTTGTGCAAACAATAACATGATACTGCCTTTCGTTCTATTCTTTACTCTTCTTGTTTTTCACTTTAAGGAAATAAAATGAGAGTAATTTTTGCTTGTATATGTTGCTTTTGTAAAAAGGCTATTGCTGATGTTGAGAAGGCCATAGTGGAAGCTTTGGACAAGCAATATGCTGATGTTCTGGCACCACTTAAGGAGAATTTGACACCAAAAAAATTTGGCTTCAAGTATGTTAAGAAGCTTACCCAACGATCTGTATGTTCGTATACAGTTCCTGATGAGGTGAGTTCTATTTCTTGAGTGTTGAATGTGAGATTCCAATTAAAATCCCATACTCTTTTGGTCTTACCACTTTATTATATGCAGCTTGGGATTTTGTTGAATTCCATGAAGAGAATGCTTGATGTCCTGCGGCCCAAGATAGAGACTCAGTTCAAGTCATGGGGATCCTGCATACCTGATGGTGGAAACACAGCCCCTGGGGAGCGTCTTAGTGAAGTGACTGTGATGCTGAGAACCAAGTTTAGAAGTTATGTTCAAGCTGTTGTTGAAAAGTTAGCGGAGAATGTGAGTATCATTTTCAAAAAGATATAGTGCTTCTTTGAATTTAATTTCAGTTTAACTTTTGAATTTAATTTCTAAATTCAATAGATGAAGACTGATTATTACACTGTTAAATGTGTCTGGGTTGCCCTGATCATACTGGTAAATGTAAAGCTGGATAGCATTTGAAAGAGCTGGGGGCAATCATTTTTAAGAGAATAGTCTTGCAAACAGAGATGACGTGTCTTTTTCCATTTGAATGAATCAATTGGGCAAATAGAGTGTAGCAAGGCTAGTGATGAAGACTTGATTGCATGTAAATGAAGGTTTATATTTGCATGATCATATATAGGACCTGTAAATATACTATTCAAACTAGATTGGATATATTTAAATCGGTAGCTGACAGCAGGTGATTCTGGATTGATTTCATGTCCAAACTTTGGTTTATTCAAGAAGTCAGGTGTCACTCAATTCAGAAAGAACAAGCCATTTTTTATCCTTTTGGAATCGGTTTGAAGAATTGGCCATTATACCTGTTCAACCTCTGATATGATTTTAAAAACATTGGATGTAAATGTAACTGATGTCTTTTTGGAACTTCATCGGCAATGCCATTTCAAATATTAATTTGCCCTTTTTGCATTCATTTATGTATATATGCTTTGTTTCAATGTTCACAGATCCGAATTACTGAATTTCTGAATAATTATGCAGCAACCCAGTGTATTTTACTGTCTGTGTGTCTTTGTGCATTTATTTGTTGGTTTGGTGAGGGTGGAGGAAGATAATGTACTCGTTTGATGTGTTCTTCATTTGCTTCTTCTCTTCTGCAGACTAAGTTACAGAATACTACAAAATTAAAGAAGATTCTCCAAGAAGCAAAAGAATCTGTGATAGAGTCAGATATAAGAGGCAGAATGCAGCCACTGAAGGACCAGCTGACAAGCACAATCAATCACCTTCAGTCTGTCTTTGAGACTCACGTCTTCATTGCAATCTGTCGAGGGTATTGGGATCGGACGGGGCAGGTATAATTATGCAATCAATCATTGACAGTTTTCAGTTGAGAGATGGATTTAGTTTTTCAGAAACTAAAATTGTGTTTTTCCTTATATTCCAGGAAGTTCTCAGTTTCTTGGAAAACAGAAAAGAAAACAGGTCCTGGTACAAAGGATCTCGAATAGCAGTGTCTGTAAGTATTGCTTGTGCAACTTTTTAATACTTTTATCTATGTTCAAATATTCGTCTCACTCAAGCAAGCACTAAGAGCTGCCACATCCAACTTTTATGGGGTTTGGATTTTCCATCAACAATCATTTATGTTTTTGATGATCTTATAACCTGAAATGCAATTGTTGACATGCATGGCGGTTGACTTGAAGTTTGGTATTTTGTAAATCATGAATAGTGACCACAACTTTGGGGCTGACAGCTATAAATGATTTTATAGGATTAACTTTAATTTTGCGGCTAGTTTAGTCCAATTTTTGCCAAATGATGAATTAGCTTGTTATGAGTTACTAATATACTGCAAAATGAATTAGTACCTTGAAATTTTATTACAAATTTAGTCATTTATAACTCAATGAGTTGTTATAAATTGCACTAGAATGATGATAAAATCAGAGTTGGATCCTAATATGATAGCTTTTTCACTGGGCAAATTGACATAATCCATTCTTTGAGGTTTTATGTTTGCTATGTAGCTATTCAATTCATGATTTATATAAGAAGGAACAATGGGGAGTGCAGTGAGTAAGCTATCTTTTTACCTTTGTGTGAAGGCTGTTCTTTTGGGGGAAGAATAACTCAGTAATTTTGTCATTAACACCAAGAGAACTAAAGTGTGAAAAGCCCCATTTTTTCATAATATTAACCAAAGGAAAAGGCGAGTTAACTAATTGACATTAATAATTAAATGCTCTTTGATATAAAAATGTTATGCATCATAAGTTTACTTTTAGGTCTTGTTTAGATAATGGTTTGGAATGGGATGGTATGGTCTAATGTGTTGTTTGAGAAGATTGGCTCTTCATGGTTATGGTTTTCCATAGTTAACTCATGTTTTCATTGTCTAAATTTTTAAACTGACGAATTGGTGGTTTTGATGGTTTTCTATATTTTTTCTCTTATTACCACATTTGTTTAATTTTGGTAACTCCCTTTATATGCTAATATAATCCTAATTATTTATCTCTTTTATCAAAATTATCGTTATTTTTTTTTATGTTTTTGAGCTTTTCCTCTTATCAAAAATCTATTAAACTATACCATACCACACATCTTTCCGAGCATACTAGCAAATACCACAACACACTATACCATACCACTCCATGAACTATCTCATCCAAACAAGGTGTTAATTGAAGTATTATTGCTATGAAGTACGTTCTTATCTGTGCTTTCTATTCACAACTATAAAGTCATTGATGGTTACTATGGTTCATCTGATATAAATTTTTCTATGGGATACTTCTGTTTTTAATGATTTCCTGCATAAAAAAGGCTGAACTGCTAAAGACCTGATGATGCCTTTGCCTCACATATGCAGCAGTTCTAGTATGTGGTTTTATATTTTGTTATTTTCTGGCAGGTGCTGGATGATACTTTTGCCTCCCAGATGCAGCAGCTGCTTGGTAATGCACTTCATGAGAAAGATCTTGAGCCGCCTAGATCGATCATGGAAGTCCGTTCAATGCTCTGCAAGGATGCTGCTGTTCACAAGGATAATAGCTACTACTATTGAAAATGGTCACGTTTGTAGATAAAAATAGCACGAGGCAAGGTGAATTCACATAAAGCAGGCAGGCGGATAATAAACCTGGACTGCAACAATTGTGAGCTTTGATTGGGAGCTAGGTAAAACCGGCATATGCATAAATAGTCTCATTTGTGAAAATTATGGCTATCATCAATATAAGAGGTTCACACAAACTGCTGCTGCAGCAAATTTTGTCAAGATGGAGCAAGCGACTCAGTTGCTCTTCAGTCATCAGTCTGCCTCCTTTAAAAGGCTGTTTTTGATTTGGGAAAGATTCTATTATAGAATATTTACAGGGCTGAAAGGTTATTATTATTATTAACACACATTATATACATATAATAGCGTCACCTTCTTCGCATGTAAATTGCTGACTTTTTGGTGACGCACAAGCTACGAGCTAATCAAGAAAATTGATTGTGAGATACAATATTTTGTATGATTTGTCTAGAAAATTTGACGGAAGACCTTATTTGGACATGTTGCCATTTTGGGCGATTCAAAGCTCATTGTTGCAATAGTCTTGGATGGTAATACGAGTGTAAAACCGGTTCACCATTTTTGCAAGCCCAGCTCAGAGCTTTTGCTTTCTTGTCTTAGAAACAAACCTTTCAGTATGGATCTGTGCCTTTTCTATCGGCAGTTTCCCTGCTCCCACGGCTTCCTTCAATAGCGCCGCAAAAGTAGGTTACTGACAGGAAAAGGCTTGAGCCAACTATAAAGTAGATTACTGACAGGAAAAGACTTCAATTACAAGTATACTCATTGATTGAACTTGTTTAAACAATTCTCTAAGAACGATTACTTTTGTGTAACCCCGCAACGAATATTCAGTTGTCCGACAAGAACAGAATTAAAAGGCCTAAGGTTTTTGCCTGAAATTAGTTATCGACACCAAACAATTTAGGGAGACCGTCAATAAAACCACCGACCCGGACACTAAATGCACGAAACATAAAGCTGAAGCCATCTTCCAAAGCCCAACACGGCGGTCTTGTCAACCGCTTCGCAACAAGGTTAACATCTAAACCTAATAAATGAATAAATAAAAGAAGCAACGATTCCATTTCCATATACCAATTAGTGATTGCTTACACGTATACCTAAATCAATTTCCAAACCCAAACATTATGCATCCTGATCAAGGCAACGCCATTTTTTAGTGCAGCATAACTGACAGCCAGATTCCAAGTACATTAAGTGACTAAACCTTCCATGGAGATTTCCAATGAATTTGAATTGCACTCGGGATTATTTAAAGAAGAAGAATATTTACAAGATTAAATAATTTTGAGTAATCAATAATTTCATAGATTGGAAAGAATGGAATACTACATTATAAACACCAGCTCCATTGAACCACAAGCACAGCTACCATGAATCCCAACACTAGAGCACACTCTTGGCATGACAACATATACATCACAGAAGCTTTGATATAACATGACAAGAAGTCCAGAATGCTTTAGAAGCAGCCCTAAGAATTACTGGATTTTGGTAAATCCTGCACGGTCAAAAGCAAAAGGTGGTCAGTAAAGTGTTACCTAGACAAGCACAAAGATATTAAAAATCGCCAAGTAAATGTTACCGACAGTTTTAACGACAAAAGGTATCAGAGTACAGGACAGCTATGAACAACGGAGACAGGATAAATCATGCAATTATTTGTAGGGAAGATAGAAGCTAATGTATTATAATGGATGCAACTGAGATAGCCTACCCAATGGCAGTTGCTCCCCATGATGCTACATTATAGATGACTTTGCTTCCATCCCATGCCTTTCGAAGCTTCCCTTTCTTTTTCTTTACAGAGAATGTCTTGGCAAGGGCTAAAATAAAATGTAACACATTGTCAGGAAAAATTCACCCAAATTTGTGATATGAAATGCAATTGAACATGAAAAGCTTTAGTTAAACTCACCATCCTGAAGTTGATTAGGGGTCAACTCCTGCAAAAAAAAGTTATCCAGCTAACTATATTAGACACTTCGCAGTATCAGAATCCAGTTTCATTTGTCTAGCATAAGGATATATAGCACAGATTCAGACTTTTAAATCAGCAGTTCTTGAATGCCCACACAATTGTCATAAGAAAGCAAAAACATGAAATCGATAACTAAGCCAAGATATATTATCCACCAGGAATATGGCTTCAGAACTACACATATCCAATACTATATTTTGGTAGCACAAGAATAGATACAATTTTTTAACGTAGCCAAACATCTGGAGGAACTCAGATTGGACATCATATTGGTCTGTACACCTACAAGGTGCCATATTTACAAGCTAAGTGAAGGAACAGTAGATGCTCCTATGTTTTGTGCCAGCATGCAGGTTCAGAACTTAAAAAAGTCATAAATCAAAATCAAAAACATAAATATAGTCAAACCAGGTCCACTGTTTCACTTAATGATAACTGGAGTTACATGCCACATTCTACACATAAAGTGGATGAATAATTTCAAAGGTTTCCTGTAGTTTCATTGTTTTGATTGTTCTCCTATGTTCTGTGCTAATGTATTTGTTTATGTGCAAATTAATGTCTCTGTTCATGTGTTTCTGACTCATGAGTACGTTCATGTTTCTTCATATGTGCTAACCCAAGGCATATCTCAGACAAGAGCCCCTGAAACACGTATGAACATAAAATTTGTTTGGAACAAACCATGCTTCTCATCTGTGTCAAAGTGACGATAATATGGTGCTGAAAAAGGTATTTTGGCATAAAAATTCAAAGCAGATTAGTAATTATGCACGAAAGACAATTAACTTTCAATACCTTGGTCTGGTTAAGAGATAGCAAATAGGCAGCCATGAAGCACGCAATGCCATCTACAATGTCTTCTTGCCGAACAAGAACATAATCTTCTTGGTCAGAATCACTGTGTTCATCTTCCCAAAGATCATTTTCACTGACCATGTCCCAAGAATTACCTTCTTCTGTAACACACGAGACCTATCTCAGTAAGCCAGCTATTCAAGATCCAAATATTAAACTCTTCAGAACTATACTTCAAAAGTGATAAAAGAAATACGAATCAATACATCACATAAAAAAAAAAAAAAAAAAAGAAGGATTGTTTATATCAGAATTACAATGAATACCATAATTAGATGCATACCAGCAGTATTTTGTGGAATTGACACTTGGGCAAACTCTAGCTTTTCAAGGAAGTCAGGGCATTCAACTCTAGATTTGAGAAGGTTGCACAACTGCATGAAGAAAAAGACATGTACAAACATCTAAGCAACAATTTGGAAAGCTGAAGGAATGATTGCATTGCATCAAGCCAAGCTAACTATTACAAGACACTCAAACTCACCATTAGAACTACAATAAAAACCATCCACCAATTTCATCAGAATCAGATAGAAAAATGAATTGTAATATTCCTGTGAAATGATACTTATCCACATGTTATCTTACAATGTTCATTGCAACTCCTAAAGCTGAGTGCAATATCATCAAATGTTCATTGCAACTCCTAAAGCTGAGTGCAATATCATCATAGATGAATAACTGTTATGATGTTGACCAAAGGAGAACACCCGATCAAACATGGGTCTTATTAAACTAGGACAGGCATATCCCACACAATCCATAAACAAGGATTTCAAAGCATGTAAAAATTCGCTGCAGTAGCTTAAACTTATATAGAAAAGAAACAAAGTTTAATCAACAGAAGCACAATAAATCACGGTTGAACATCAGTTGCCTAAGAGTACCCACTTGAGCACCCTACACCATAACAAATCATTGCTTCTGGATAGATGACTACAAATGATTATGTCACCTATTCAGCCGCTCTTTTCATCATTGTTGATTCGTTTTGAAATACACAACTAAGAAACTGTATTAAGAAGGCGAAAATTTCTTAATCTTGCAATAAATCATGTTATTCTTTGTGAAACTCAATCACAATTATTCTTGGTGGAATCAATGGTTCCATCAAGTATCTCTAACTTTGAGAGCTTATTATTTTAGAATTGACGAGAAGGAATTATTCAACTTTGTGCCAGCTCTCATCCGTCAAAAAAAAATTAAAAAAACAGCTCTGACAATGGAAAAAATTGATATTTAACAAACATAACTTTATAAACTACTTGCCGATCCTAATTTGCTACTTAATCAATTCAAAGTCCTACATTCTGATAAACCAAGAACATAAATCAACTGAAAACTGCAAAAATCAACTAATCCGATATTTAAACTAAACTAAACAGTACTTAACATTACTTAAAAACTAAACCCCTTTTAACAAAATAAATAAATATATACGTACATCCACAATCAAAACATTAAACTATTCCCCGATTCTCACAATCAATGAAGAATTTTATCGTAACCTAAATTTCAGCATCTAATTTCCTTAGCTAAGCTAAGCTAAAGCTAAACAAAAACAGATCTTAAACATAGGTGTTTAATCATACCTCATCGGTTTCTCGATCGCCAGGCGACGCCACTGAGCTCTCTTTAATAGATTCCTCATCATCATCCTCCACGGGAGGCTTTCTATCAGGGTTATCGTCATCATCTTCATCCTCATCAATACCATCGGAGTTGCTAAGAGCTTCAAGAGCTCTCTGGCACTGTTCAAGCACCGCCTTCAAGGTTTTCCTCTTAACACGAACCCGATCCTTCTCATCTACTTTCTTATCTAAATCGATAGAGGAGGAGGAGGCCGATACCTCGATTTCCATGGCGTGGAATTGGAAATCAGCTATGGATAAACTTCTGTTTTGAGGTTTTTTTAAATGAACTTTATTTCTCAAAACCCTAGAAATTAAATTGATGGTCCATAGCTGATTAGTATTGGGAATCCCAGAGATTGTTTGGCAGCAGAAGAATAATAATTGGGATTCGACATGTGCTGTGCTTCTTCTCTTTTTCAAAAAGGAAAAAATAAATTAAAATGTATTTGTTGTCTGCAAAGGAAAGACGACTTCTTTTTTATTTTTTTTTATTTTTTTTTTCTACAAAGCGTCTCATATATATCTCTTTATGCGGGGGGCTTTCTTTATAATAATGTGAACATTAAAAAAAAAAAAATATGATAGCATAAAATCCATAAATAATTAATGTATCGGATTAAGATATTATTAATTAAGTAAATTTAAATAATTTTTTTAATAAAATTAATAATTTTAGTATTGGTGTGCATATATCAATTTTTGATGGTGTGAAATTTAAATGCAGTTTTAGATATCTAATTGACAATTTAACCCGTCTATTAAAATGTTAATAAAAAATAATTTATATATATAATTGCTAAAGGGATTTTCTTTATACTATTGTTGATTGGTATATATTAATAAATATTCTCTCAATAAAATAAATATGTTTATTTTTAACATATTGTTAATTTGTGAATTATCTTATTAGGTAGAATAAGTTTTTGATAAATGACGAATTTTATCAAATAAGGTCAGATAGAATGATGGAAAAATAATTATACTCTAATTAGAAATATGAAAACCAAACAGAGTTTATAGACTAGAAAAAAAAAAAACCTCATAACCAAGTCCCAAGACTTTTATACTTGTAAATCGAATAAGTTATAACTTCCAACTGACGATCAATTAAATTCATGAATTAAATTCATGGTGAAAAGTATGTTACAGTCCAATTAAGCATTATTGTCAATTTTTAAAAAAAATATATATATATAAAAAAAATTGAACAGTAATTCAATACATACATATTTGAACAGTCAAATTGCGTATTTATATTACTGTGCCGTATATCATCCTAACTAAGATCATGTTATTCCCGGTTTTGAAGGGTGGCCCGGTCAACAGAAGCATAAAAGATTCAACAAACGTAAAAACGAATCTAAAAAGAATAGGTCCAGGTCCAAATCCAAATGCACAGCCGAATCAGCAATTTTAGGATGGGCCTGCAAATGGGTGCAAATTTTTATTAACGGGCCTTCACATGTTCATAAATAAAAAATAAAATAAGTTTAGATAAAAATTTTGGTCAAAATCAAGTCCTATACGAACCAAATCTGCAAAACAAAATGTCTCTATTTTCTATAACATTCTATTATTGATTTTGATTTTAATGAATCATGCGCAAGTAAAAATTAAATTATCAATACTTACTCTACATTGTTCAATATAGGTATTAATACGAACTATTTTTATTTGTATGATTATGTTGCAAATCTTGCTATAAAAAATTACGTTTAGATCTAATTAATCGTTTAAAACTTTTCTAAGGTAAGTCATGTCCATACATTCATGTATTTTAGTGCTGCAGAGCATAAAATTGACAGTAAATATTGCATAAGCTTTTAACATTGATAAGTACTAGTGTGTTTTGGACTGCCCTGTTAGGAAAAGGAGACATAGGTGTCTCAAAATTCAAATCCATGTTCCATAGGACGAAACATTTTCAGTACTGCAACTTTATCACTATCTTTTAAATTGTAATTAAGCGAATTGATTTATTTTCTTGGACAGAACTCACGTGCTTGGCTCTTTCAAGGTCAAGAGTTTATTGGATGAAGAATATGGTTGTTCGGACATTCTATTGTCACAATTATTTAGATACGTTGATATATTCATTTGTATATCAAAATAGCAATTATTATTTATTAAAATTAATTCTCAAAAAAAGGTATAAAAAATTAAATATAGTGCAATTTTACTCTATATATATAATTTCGATGGATCTGTGAGTGTACTGTACTAGAAGTCAGATATTAAAGCAGTCAATTATTAGTGGCTTGGCTTGGCAAATTATTGATGGTGAATTATAACATTGTCACCGAAAAAAAAAAGAAGAAAAAATGATATGATGGCCTTGCAATCTTTCATGGGAGCCATTATCTCCTTCAATCATGCCCTCACTTTCTCCAATATGCCCCACTTTTGATAATGTCATTCAGCAATCGATACCAAAACCAAATATTTATATTTTTGGTTTTTCATATATTTTGAAAAAACTAATTATGTTTTATCCTTTTTCCCATCCAAAAAGTTTTACACTTGACTTGGGAATCATATATATAATGAGCTAAAAACGAGACATATTTCGCTACTTGTTTTTCCTGCATCAGGATGCCATGAATGCAATAATATTTAATTTATTGTTATTCCATATTGACTTGTCATCTTGATTATATTTTAATTTTACTTTTATTGTAACGGAATTTGATTAAAATATATGAAGAGACCAATACACTAAAGTTTTTTTTTTATATATAATTAAATGATATATACGGATATACAAGGTAAAGCAAAAATCCAAAATTATATATATATATATATATATATATATATATATTTATGTTATCTTAAATTTAGGCTTTTTACTTTTTAGCATCTAAAAATCACTTACTCTACCCAATAATAGGCAATGACACTTGCTGCTTATTCCTGCCCCCCAAAAAACAAAAACATGTAAGAAACTCGACAGTGACAGGAAATGGAATGACCAAAAACACCCCGATTATTGATTATCCATATATATATATTTTCCCTCCAAAGAGAAGAAGTGGAGAAAAGAAAGGTAAACAGAGAATATATATAACTAAGAATAGGGGTGACGTGTACAGATGGAACATATTAAGAGGCCCCGCTCTCTTTGGGTGTGGAAGTTTTTGGCTTGACCGCCGAGTTTTCGCTGCACATAATTTCTTGGCTATACCCAAACCATAGCTAAACCAATTTTGAGACAGAGAGAGAAAAAAGAAAGAAGCTATTCACCATTACTATATCCATCCTAAGGCAAGAAGAAGATCAGAGCAAAATTCATAAAAAAAATTAAAACATAATTTCTCTACATTCTCTGTTCTATCTTCTTTCTTTATTTGCGCTTCTTTCTCAATTCTCCTCTCTTCTCTCCTTCTCCTTTGTCTTCTTTTTGCTTTTTTTTTTTTTTTGGTTTTTAATTATTTTATTCATTCACGGCCAAACGAGGTACATTCTTTTCTCTTTCCGTCTTGACTCTTGATCGCATTGTGTATGAACTTTTCGTTTTCAGCTCGATCAATGTGACGGTTTTGTTGCAGACTGCGTTTCATTTTTTCTTAGATGTGCCTCTGCGATTCTGGATTAAGCAATGACGATTAACAAAACTGCAAACACGGAGTCTTCTCAGGTGCGTTTATATTTCCATTATATGGCCTTTTTTTTTGACAGATATAAGTTAAAATACATATGTGCGTTTTGGTGTATAGGGAGATGGAGCTGCTCCTCGACATTCCCCAGGTCCTCAACCACAAGGACAATACGAAAATGTTTGCTATCGCGCTGGAAATACGGTATTTAGTTTATTCTTTGGATTTTTATGATGACATTTTAATGACCATCACCATTCTCTTCATTACACTGGCACGAATTAACGGTCAATTTATTTTTTCTTTCTTTTGATAAATGCAATTTTTCTTTCTGTTTTTTCTTGCCATATAATTCAAATGGATTATGCTATGATATTTTAAATTGTCCACAATGGTGTTTAATTAACCAGTTAGAGTAGAGTTTCTTAAGAGCAGAATATGTAATGCTTAAGATTTATATGAGTTTTTTTTTTTTCCCTTAAACTATTTCATATTTTCATCGGTTCCGCTGTAATTTATATTTATTTTTTTATTGACTCCATTGCTTATATATATATATATATATATATATATATATATATATATATATATATATATATATATATATATTCTTGTTTCTGAGCTTATTTCATTTATGCACTCTGTATTGCAGGTTCTCAAGAGCGGGCCACTTTTTATATCATCTAGAGGTGTGTTCCAATTCCTTAATTTTGTGTATTTTATTAATTCTTTCCCGTGCCAATCATTAGCATGATATGGAATGCAAGCGTGTCAGATCTCTTATATCAAGTTTTCAAACATGGCATAATTCTCGATGTTTCTGGAACTGATATGTCTAACTGCAAATGTTTATATAAGTGCCCTTCATTGTTTATCCTGCTATACAAATTTACTGACACAGAGACTATGGACAAAGGAAGAAGGTTGATATAGAACTTGCTCTATTTTGTGTCAAATATGTTAAGACCCTATAGATGTACATGTATAGCAAAAATAATAACAAAGAAGGCACTGTTTCTTTTCCTTTTTTATATGACTCCAAGCATGAAATTTGGAAGTTTGTTCTTTTGGTCTAAAATAACGTCTGCAGTCCTGTTATTGTTCGGGTTGCATTAAATCAGTTTAATGAAAATTTAGGTATTTGTATTTGAACCGTGACACCCAACTTGCAAAGATACCAGAAACTGTCAAAGACATTTCTTGTCTTTGATGCTGCCCATAGATATCTTATGCTGAAATGCTGATCATAGTTCATCATACTAGGATTGTCAGAGACAAAATCAATAACAATTTAACATTTCAACATGATTCATATAACAATTTATAGTAAAATTTCAAAATACTAATATCTGAAAATAATCTCCACATTAATATAATAACCATATTTAAAAATCAACTGTTCAATTAGAATAATGTATAAATTATTAGTTCACGTATTTGTAAAACCAACAAATTCACTTTCTATGGTTGAGTCTGTCATTGTCATGATTTTCATCTATTAAGGTTAATTGAGTATCCACATTGATCCTAGAATAATAGCTTATAACAACAAGATTAATAAAAATGGAAAATAAGAGAGAGTAAAGCTTGATTAGTACAAAACAGGATCCATGAACAAAAAAGAAACCAGCATAATATTTAAAACTTTAGGTGTTAAAATACACAAAACAGAAAAACTGTCATGCGCCTTCAATCCGCGACCGGCTCAACACATTCATGGTTTAACTGATCGAAATGATCGGTTTTTCCATTACTAAGCAAATAAAATTTTTTTGGTATGTCATACTGGACCAGGAAACGCTTCATAATTTTTTAGGTTCAACTGGCTGGTTCCATTGATACTCATTAGTAACTAAACAACTGATCTTTTTGAAGCAGTGGAAAAAAAAAAGGTATCTGTGCATGTATATTGTGAAAATTTAAGGTGCAACTTTTGTTGAAATTAAGAGGATTTGGCCCATTATGAAGTTATATTCTCTAATTTTGTCACGTAGGAATTGGTTGGACATCATGGAAGAAGAGGTGGTTTATTCTAACTCGAACATCACTTGTTTTCTTCAGAAGTGATCCTGTAAGTAATAAGTATAAATTCCAATCTGCCATTTGAACACATGTGTGTACTTTGATCAAAATGTTATTTATAGTAATTGAGAAATTTAGTTCTTCCATCCTCCACCTTATGCTATTTTCAATTTTATGATTTTATAAGGTTTATGTGATACTTTTGAACTTTTCAGAGTGTTACTCCTCAAAGAGGGAGTGAAGTAAACTTGACTCTCGGCGGTATTGACCTCAACAGCTCAGGCAGGTCAGCTTACTTTTTCAAATTGGACAGTGTTAATTTCTGATTTGTCTCCCATGGCTGGTTTTTTCAGTAGATTTGGCTTGTGTTTACTAATCTAATTATACTTTCTTGGGCGTTTTCTAGTGTGGTTGTGAAGGCAGACAAAAAACTTTTGACTGTTCTCTTTCCTGATGGTCGGGATGGAAGAGCTTTCACTCTAAAGGTATTTTTTTCTTTTTTTTTTATTGAAATTGGTTTGGCAAGTTCTATTTCATAATATATGCTAATCGATTCCCAATACTAAAATAAATGTTCTTAAGGATTTTGGATTTGGTGGGCTGAATGTTTAAAATTGTCTTGGCTTTCAACTCACATTCAATTAAGCAAGTTTTTTTGGAGTGAAGAACCAAATATTTGCTGTGTGGAAAAATGTACAGGAAAATACAGGAAATGCATTACGAGTTAGATAACAAGAGTAGTTAGACCTGGCAGCACTTCTTTCTCTATTTCTTCTGGCCTTGTTAAAAGCTGTTTTATCATTTTACGTATGGCAGTTTTGTTTGTGTTGCAGGCTGAAACATCAGAAGATTTATATGAGTGGAAGTCTGCCCTTGAGAATGCTCTGGCGCAAGCACCAATTTCTGCACTTGTCATGGGGCAAAATGGCATCTTCAAGAATGATCAGACTGATGGCACTGATGCTTCTTTGGAACAGTGCTTATTAACACGTATTGTTGGCTTTGCAGTCATATCTATGCTTACCAGTGGCATGTTTTGCATTTTAGATTCTTGCCTGGCCTAAAATCTTTTAACTTTGATGTGCCAAGATCTCTGTTGGTATTTTACTTTTGGTATTCTCATATCACTTCAGGATCTTTCTTTCAAACCTCCTTTTTGTTGTGTTGATGATCTATTGGATCAGCCATGGTGATGTATTGGGCATACTAATCTTCAATGTTTTCTTGGAGTTGTCTTTGTGGCATGAGTTCTTCATTGAAGTTCTCAGCTTGGAAACTCACTTTACTTCTTTCTTTCTTGTTGATGTATTGACTCTTCTTATTAACCCCTTGCAGCAAAGGATAAAGTGCCCCCAAAAACTGCAGTCATAGGCAGACCAATTTTGCTTGCTCTTGAAGATTCTGATGGATCTCCTTCTTTCCTAGAAAAGGCTCTTAGATATATAGAAGAATATGGTAGGTTTTTAATTACCATAATACTTTTTCAGTACCATTTAACAATATTAGATGTACTTCTAGGATGTCAGTCCTTTCTTCATATTTTCCCTGGTGAATATGAACCATGATTTCTTGGACTGTTGGTGAATACTTTTTTTCTTATACTACAAAATAAGTGGTTTTCTGTGGAATCCCAGTTAGTTTTTTTTTTTTTTTTTTTTTTAAATATTTTATTTTTTAAATAGGTATACTAAATTATATGAATGCAACTTTGTCCATGAATTTTTTATATGGTGGCATATCTTATAGGCTGTAGGGCATGGTCTATTGTATCTATGAGAGGGACTTGTTCAAATTATACTTCATCTGGTGCTAATTATTATAAAGCTTTCTGATTACTTTTTCTCGGTTATTGACTTTCAATTCTCTTCACAAGGCATCTTTCTCACTTGTGTAGTTCTGGGATGATTTAAATCTATGTTTTTAAAATGTTATATGTTCTTACAGTTTTTCAATGCCTTAGCAGAGTATAATTATTTTTGTTGTTCTTTTTGAGATAAACATGTATTTCTTTCTTATTCTTTCAACATGTTTTGCTTTTAGTTTCTTAGAGTGAAACTTTCAACTAAATTAGGTAGACATTTTCAAATTTATTGATTAATTATAGACCAATTTGCTTTGCATTTTCATTGTACAAATCTGATCAACTGAAAGCAATGAACAGGAGTCAAGGTGGAAGGAATTTTGCGGCAAGCTGCAGCTGTTGATGATGTTGAGCAACGAATTCGGGAATATGAACAGGGTTGGTTTGTCAAATTGTTTGGCCAATTTCAAATTTAATGTTTGTATTATCTTTATCTTAAATTAAGATTTAATGACAGTACAAGTAGTAAAAATGTTGAAATAGCAATTAATTTGCAAAGCTATTTGAAGTTGTGTTAATAGAGAAAGCAGTTTCACAGTGGTCTCAAGATGAGAATAGGTTTAGTTCTAGATTACCCTTTTTTGCATTAAGGTTTTCAGTCTTGCCTTGTGATTCAGGAAAAACCGTGTTTTCTCCGACGGAAGATGCACATGTGATTGCTGATTGTGTCAAGGTATATTCTTTTTCAGTTGCAACAAATGTAACCTACAATTAATGGAAAAATAATGTACTAAAGATCAGTTTTCTCCTCACAACTCTCTAGTATTTCCTCCGCGAGTTGCCGTCTTCTCCTGTCCCTGCATCATGCTGCAATGCACTTTTACAAGCATTTCGTAAGCCTCTTGTTGTTGTGTATTTATTATTCTATTAATTCAAGTTGCTTCATTTATTAGTTTTATATGTTATACTTGAATAACATTTGCAAATCCCATGTCTTACATGTTAATTTGCTGACACTTCTCCATTGTTTTTTCTGGAAAATATAATCAATAACTGCTTGCTTCCAAGTCCCAAATCCAAAGTTTTTAGTCCATTACTTGGAGCAAAATTTTTTGGATTGTTAGTGATTTTGTTTCTTTCTGTTGATCAAATTAGTATAATTTAAGATTTTTCTTTTTATTTTGTTGATGCAACTATTTGAACGGTGCATTTTTTATTTAGATTATTCTCTATAATATTAATATTTGCCCTTTATACTGCTTACAAATAATTTTATAAGCATTCAGCTAATAGTGAAGTAGTGTTGCAGCTTAGGGGTCGGGCACATTTAATTATAGAACCTGGGCATCTCTATTCCAGTTTGGTTCTAAGAAAATGGTGTTTTGTATCAACAGTTAACTTAGTAGTAATATATTGGCTATTGCTTATGCATTGCTGGGCTTCAGTTTTGGTGATGAATATGCTATTTGCCATTTGAAGTGTTTGCCTGGCTGGTATTATTTGAAATAATCATGAAGGTTTAGTTACAGTCTAAATATGTGCTTGAAAATTGATTTTCAATCTATGCTGGACAAATTAATTGAGAGAATGGTGCTTGAACTTTTCTGATATACTTAAAGCCTTTGTAGATATTAAGCTGAAAGTTTTATGTGCTGAAGTTTTAAGCTTCTTAGAAAATTCAATGAGATTTTGTAAGAGAATTTGGTTCAATATTTTCTGTCCCATTACATTTGGATGATGTCAGTTGTTTGCTAATTTTCACTGCATGTTTTTCCATAATTTGACATTCATATAATGTCCAGAAAAAGATCGTGGCAATCGAGTTAATGCCATGCGAGTAGCAATACTGGAAATTTTCCCTGAGCCAAACCGCAGATTATTGGAAAGGTAGTAGATGTCTCTTTTTCCTGTGTGGATCTTCTGACATACCATAAATATTTCCATTTACTCTTTCTTTCGTTCCAATTTTTATATGTTTCTTTGACCGCCATTTCTTTTTTGTTTCCCAGCCAAAATTGTTTTCACTTGTCTAAAAGAATCTTTAGTATGTCCATTGTTTTTTATTCTCTATTTTTATGTATCAAAAGTTCAATTTGGACCTAAGGGTGAAGGGCCCTGAAGTTATTACCACATTTCATATCACAGAAATATATCTAGTCAAATTGCATTCTTTCATCCATATACTTTGCAATATGATCAAAAGCAATTAAGACCTGTCTCTGTTCTCAAGTCCATGTTCAGTGAACGGAAAGGGGTTGGATAGGTATTTCTGTTTATATCAACCAGAGATTGCTTATGTAATTTCCATGTGAATTTCCAAGTCTTAGTCATTTGGATTAATAACTTCTTATGCATATATGAGATTAGTGATGAAAAATAATACTGTTTTCTGTTGAATGAACGGTTTTTTATATTTGAGATCCTTTTTTGCTATTTATGTATTGCTCTCTCTCCTTTTTACTAATTGTGATGGTAAATTTACATTTTTTTTTCTTTTTATTTTCCTGTGTATTTAGAATTCTATTGATGATGCAACTTGTGGCTTCTCACAAATCTGAGAATCGAATGAGCACTTCAGCTGTTGCTGCTTGTATGGCACCTCTACTTCTTCGTCCCCTTTTAGCTGGTGAATGCAACATTGCAAATGATTTTGATGTTGGCGGTGATGGTTCCTTTCAACTTCTACAAGCCGCTGCCGCAGCTAATCATGCTCAAGCAATCGTTATAACATTATTGGAGGAGTATGATAAGATATTCGGCGTAAGCTGCTAATCTCTAATTTTTCATTTTGAATAGGGTTCAATATGACTTCTGTTATCAACCAAATTGTGCTGATGTTTCAATGTGGAAGCTGTAATTTGGTTATTAAAGAGGGCACAATATATTGTTATTAGAGGTGTATGATAAGCTGTTCACTGTAAGCTGTAATTTTCTCATTTTACATGTTGATTGGGGCCCAATATAATTTCTGTTATCATTGGAATCATGGTAATGTTTATATAGGGTTTCTTGTTCCTACTTAGCGTATAAGACTTGGATTTATTAATATTTGAAGATTAAATATTTTAAATCACTTTAGAAAACCTGAAAGTCTAACATGCAAATGGAGAGTTAAACAGCCATTTGGATGAGATGGCAAGTTAAGATAAAAAAAATGCCCAGTCATCCACTGAAGTATGTCATATAAATTCAAAAGTCCATTTACTGATGGACATTGGTGATCCTGACCTTGGGTTTTCCAATATTTTGTACCCTTCTACTTGAGTAGGAAATACTACTGTGAACCTTTGAAACAATGTGATGACTGTACCCTCTTCATCCATGGCTTGTATCACTTTATGCTTCACATGAGCTGGTATAAATTCTCCAGGAAGCTGTTGTGTCCCCTGGACTATACTCTGACTCCGATGAATATGAAAGCGAGGATGAGGAGTTGACAGATGATGATGAGTCCTATGAAGGTGATGAGCAGGATGATGAATCTGATGTATATACTGATGATGATTTCGACAATGCATCAGTTGCAAATGAAAGTGGTGATGATCATCTCCCAGAAAATAAGGTCTGTTGACTATCTTTTGTAGCATGTTCGTCTAAATATTTGTGTACGACACATTAAAAGATGGCTTTACTGAAAGTTGTATTAAGTCATTTATAGAATATAGATTCAAAGCATTTACCTAGCTGCTTCAAATTTGCAGGGTGGTCATGATCGTGAATCTCTTTCGAAGCCCCCTGAAGTAGAGAATTATTCTAAAGTTGAGAAGTTGTCAAATTCAGTGCAAACTTCATCAACTTCACCACATGGTGCAGCAAGGAATAACAATTCACCGGGACAAAGTAACAGTAATTTGACCGTGAAAAGAATCAATTCTGATGAAATTATGTTGGAAAATGAGCTAACTGATGATCCATCCATTAAAAAATCTAGGAGCATGTCCAATGGACCTGTTCATGAATCTAAGTCTCCAACTACTTGGGGACGTACAGCTGTGAGTATATGATTTGTCCATGTGTGGCATTTCATTATTCTCTTGTTGCAAAAGGGAATTGATTTATATAGTTAATCATTTTCTCATTAGCAAGAGTTTTTCTCAGGGAGCATAGCTGTTTGTGCTCAAACCCTTTTTTTTTTTTAACTTCTCTTTTTGGGCATGAATTTTAGGCGAGAAAGAACCTTTCTGTGGAATCCATAGAATTCTCTTCTGATGATGAGTAAGTAATTTGGTCTGCTTGCTGCATGTTTTATGTTCATAGTTGTGTGTTTTAAGTTCATAGTGACCTGCTTTATACTGTTTATTTTTGCATCTTTCTTGAACAACCATTTTGTGTCTTGCATTCTAGTCACAATTATTGTTTAGGTGTGATCTTCAATTTTATTCAAAATTTTAATTGAGATATGAAGATGGAATAAGCGACAAAACAATCTATAAAGTATGTCATGCATTTCTACATGAATGGAAGGGACAGAGACAATAGGCATTATGAAGCAATTTTGAAGGCTGAATTACCAGGAAAAAGACATTTTATTTGGCAGTGATTCAAATGTTTTGGTGTTTTTATTTGATCAAAGTAATAAGAAAATATCATGTGGAATTAAGATGTGACAAAAGTACAGGTCAAAATTGTCTAATGCGTAGATTATCACTCCTTCCCTGGAATATTGGTAGTAAGTTCTCAACAGTCTGTTGGTTTTTCTTTCATCAATTACTTACTGCGGTAGGACACTTCACAATTTGGATTTCAGTTACCTCCAATCCTTCAAACCAACTCGTACTTTTTTTTTTCATGAACTCTAGTAATATGTCCCAGTACTTGATGGTGACAAGTGTGTATTCTTTTTCATTGTTACGGACTTGAGTTAGGTGCCTATCATCCCTGAGCCTATTTTTGAAATTTTTTGATGTGGACCTCACACTAGTGTTGCCAACAATTCCTGCATATGTTTGTAATATTAAAGCACAGACCATGTTTTGTTTTTGGTTCCATAATAGTCTATTGTCTAACAAGAAAGACATTTTCTAAATCAGTATGAGTAGTTTTTCAAAGTAGCATAGGCAGTTATTAGTTGGCTGTTGGTCTGCTTACATCTGACTTTTCCACGTGATTGTAGAGTTGAAATTGCCAAGCTTGAGTCAACGAAAATTGATTTGCAGCAGAGAGTTTCTGAAGAGGTGCTAATTGAAATGACTCCTACTTTCCTATGGTCCAGAAGTTTTTTGAGAATTCACACTGTTACTAATTTCACTGCAGGTTAAAGGTAATGCAGTTCTGCAAGAGAGCTTGGGACAACGAAAGAAAACCCTGCACGAGCGCCGTCTAGCTCTTGAACAAGATGTATGTTCCATATTGGAAAATCAAGATCCGCTGTATTGTCCTAATGATTTTCTTTTGCCTCCTTCCTAGCTCATTGTGCGAGGATGTCTTTGTCATCTAGGATAATGTAGGTGCATGCTAAAATCAAAGTTTTTCCTAGTCCTCCTTTTCTGTCCTGGATAGGAGATGAGGGAAGGGGAACAGATTGATCTGATCTACCTTTTATGATAGTGTTAGCATGACCTTTTCTGATATTGTTGGTTGAAAAACCAGGAAGTGACCTCAGTTTGGTTATGTGGCTATGCTATATTCTGGTCCATGTATTTTTGTAATTATTTTTTCACTTGAAGAAGATGGTGATTGTATGATATTTTTTTATTTGGATTCATTGAAGTCAGAGAAATTGAATTTTTGTAACAATAGAACCTAATTATTTGTGAGGTGGGAAGCAAGGCTGAAAGAGATCAAACAGTCTCCATATAGTGTGGGACTTATTATTTACTCATTTGTGTATTTGTGATTCCTTCAGAGTTTCACTAAGCAAATCACTTAAAACATAAATCTGACTGTTTTTAGAGTTTCTCAATACGAAATTAACACTGGTGAGGAGGTGTGTAATTTTGAATTCTTTTTGCAGGTGTCAAGGCTACAGGAAGAACTGCAAAGGGAGAGAGATAAGCGAACACTTCTAGAAGCTGGACTTAAACAATCTGTAGGACACCAAGCTACTCCTCATATAATCGACGAGAAAGTTAGTTCAACTCCATAAGTTATAATTTTATCATGCATCAAACTGTTAATTTTTCAATTTTGTGCTACAGATAATGGCAGAGCTTGAAGAAATAAATCGGACAGAGGCAGATATCACCAATTTGGTGCAGAAGATGGATGATCTCAACTTGCAGCTGAATCAACAGCGTGAGCTAAACTGTGGCTTCTCGCATGATTTGAGCCAGACAGTTGCTTCGAATCACCAAGCAAAGTGGTAACCTCTTTGTGAATTTTTATTCCCAGTTCTTGTACGAGTCTTCTGAACTGATTCAAACAAATGATGTCAAGTGGGAGAGGTTGGGATCTTGGTTGTTTTCTTTTAGAGGAAAAAAATAAAAAAAGTGAATTTGTATGATTCGGCGGCCTGTGGTTAAATGTAGTTCACTTGCAGGAAAGATACACAGAGAGACATTGAAGGCAATGAAACTCCACATCCTGGAAGGTCTGCAATTAAGGTAATTGCATGTTGGCACTTGCAGCATATTGTCGATAAATCAATTTTGTTGATTGTTGTCATTTCTGTGAATTATGAATAGGTTTGACTTCAGAATTTTATTCACATCTTTTAAATAGTCTAAGGAAATTCGGTCCATATCAGAAAATTAAAAACTTAACAAATTTTTTAACCCTTGTAGGGAGAAACCTAGTCAATAATTAAATTACAGAATTTACTTCTAAAATATATAAACAAGTGAAGCGAAAAGTCTTGGGGGATATTGCATTTACCATAAGGTATTTAGGGTAATTTATGAACATGATTAATTAATTTTGCAATTGCATGAAGATTTGTTAGAGAGAGTGAAGGAGCAAACATTGCATCAATACTGAGCAAAACTTGGAAATGGACCGGTTAACAAGCTTCACCAATGCAGTAATCAAACTTCCATTTCCTTTTTGTACATTCACCAGTGAAAATTAACTTTATAAACATCCAACATAAGCTTACAATTTTATCACATCATCTTGTAATTGTTTATTTCAATTTTTCCCCCGGACTATTTCCTGGCTTTACTTTCAGAAACATAAAACCCGATCCTTTCCTACAGCAGTTACAGAATCCTAATTAAGTCGGTTCCCACATTTCTAAGCCTTCAAAAATACGCTTGTAGAGGATTTATGTAAAGGTTGTGCTAACTAGCAGCTCTGCTCAAAGTAAGTTAATCGGATGATGATTAACGCCAGGTTTCTGGTATACCAGGATAATTCTGCCGGTGAATCAACTACTTCAGCAGACAGACAGGCATCTCAAAACCAGCAGCCAGAACCAGCTGGTAATAGCAGCTCCAGACCGATGAATTCCAGGAGGGCTAACTCAAGGGGCGAGGTAAGCCTTTAAATCTTTTAATCCTACTCAAGCAACAAAATGCCTTCAGAAAATCGAATTATTGTTCTGTTGAGTCGGACACATGGTATCTGTTAAGCCATTGCATTTTTTGAAGTTTGTTAAAAAGAAAGTTTCACAATTTACTTTCACTGGGAACACATACCTGTAGAAACGTTATGCTACTTGTCACAAATGTGCACTTACAGGGAGCGAACGCAACTGCTTCTGCACTGTCAAAGTTAACAACTCGACTCAATTTTCTGAAGGAGCGACGCAACCAACTTGATAGACAAGGTCCAGGATCAGCAGTGGGAAGTCCTTTCAAAACCAGAGGGTCCCAGACAGAGGGAGCAATGTAGTCTATAAATCTGACAAAGTTAAAGGATCAGGAGGCCAACCTTAGGCGACTCCAAGAACCAACTCCAGACTATACTATCAACCATTGATAAATTTTTCATGCACAAGCTGGCTCTGTTTATGTTCTCTCTCTGCAATTCATGTGAGATGGATGATGGCATTTGGTAAATGGAGAAGCCTGTAGGATAGCAATACTTCTATTTGTTTGATGCCCGAAAGAAGATTCTCAAAGTCATGATACCCATCAGCCCAGATGTACATATCCAATCATCTTGATGTAAAGTATTAGCTGATCTGTTTGCAAGTTAATTGTTGATCTTGGCTGGTTCAGAATCGTAGTAGCATCCCTTTACAACGTTATATGGGTAAATGCAATTTTTCTTATGTAGTTGGAGTTGCTTGGCCTGTGTGTTTATACCTGGAATCAAGCCTCCACCTGATCTCGGACCTATCATCTCGAGGGTCTGAGTTATAATTTCTTGTATTCCATACATTATTTTGATGAGAAGAGTTTCCCTATTGAATTTCTGCAATTTTGAACTATCAAAACCGATTGCTCGTTTGAAATCGTGGCATGAGATTCAAAGTTACACGCGTGATATGATAACAAAGAAAATAACCTACGCCCTCCATTTTCTTGCCATTAATTTACACGTGTTAGTGCCAAATTCTATAACATGTATGGTAGTATGCTCACCACGTGCCCGCCATAAGTTGTGTAGTTTGACTACTAAAAAGATTGTGGTTGATTTGACAAAACAAAAAAAAAAACTCAAATTTAAGTCTCATCATCAAATAAAAAGAAAAATTAGGAGACCAAGAACAATTCTTATGATTAAAAATAATAATCAATGAAAAAAATTTCTTAATAAGAAGCCATTAAGCTTTAACATAAATGGTAGGAGGTAAAAACTAGTCTAATTTCTCGTCATCATCGATCATTTAATTGTATGAATCAGAATTCCTTAAGCAATTTCCTAACTTGCTCAAGCGTCACAAAAAGAACCACAGTGAAAGGACCCTGCCTCGAAATCGTAGGTATAAACCCTTTGTAAAGAGCCAGAACTCCTTCAGCTCTCACCGTTTTCATTGCACAGTCAATAGCTCCATTGTATGGCGGTGCCTTTCCTGCTTCTACCTTCATATTCATAACCCTAGTCTTTATAACATCCACCGGATTTGACGCCACCGCCGCCACAAACCCTGCCGCGAAGCTCGCCGTCACGTGTGTTCCCAGGCCATCTCTCATCACGCCGTTGCCCAAAATCGTCTCCTTGATCTGATCATACGATGCTAGCTGTGATGCGGTTACAATCATTGCGCGGTTCACTGTTAAAGAAGAGCCGCGCCACAGGCTAGTGATTCCTTCCTGCTTCGACATTCGTGTGATGGCGTCGATCACACCGTTGTAGTTGCGCCGTTGAGCTAGAGGGAGTCGGCCGTCGGCTTGCATCCTCACCATAGCCACATCGGCAGGGTTACCGACGGCTGCACCAATTCCTCCGGCGATGAGTCCTGCTACTATTTTTCTCACTAGAGGCATGCTTCCAGTTTCTTGATTAGTCCATTTCTGTTTGAGCACATCGTAGAGGCCCATGCGAGTGGTGGAATACAGAGTCTGACGAAGGACGGTGGCGGAAACGCCGGAGAACAATGCAGCGACGCCTTCAGTCTGGACAATACGCATGCCGACTGAGATAGGGCCGACGCGGGGCGGTGGAGGAGGGGGAGGGACATGAATGGAGTTATGGGGAAGCACGGTGGCGGAGGCGGAGGAATTAAAGGCCAAAGCAGGGCGGGGATTGTGGAGCTGCGGCTGAGGATTTGGTAAGTTCTCGCCTTGAAGCTGCATCCGGACCTTGATGAGATCCAAAGGATGAGTGGAGCAGCCAGCAACAATTGAAGCAATTCCACCCTCAACAAATCCCTTGACACCCATGTTTGGTTTAGGTTAGTAGTCTGCTCTTCTCTTCTACTTTCTGAGTTAAAAAATGAATGAAACTTAAAAAGATCAAAATCAAACCCAGTTAGGAGTCAAATCACCAGAAACAAGAAGATGGGAGTGAAGGCTAAAAGCAACAGAAGAAGAATGAGGCACGCAAGGTGTTTGATACATATGCTAGTAAATAAAAATTAAGGAATAATTGAAGTGATGGTGTAGAAAGAAGAGAGTTGGAGAGAATATATAGAAGAGAAGGGAAGAAGCCGAATAGGAAGCTTGATGCGCCGCGTAAGATGGGGTCCATGGATGCTCCAGACCTGGGACGGAAAAGAAGACTTTTTTTTTTTTTTAATTTTTAATAAATACAGTTGTTAACTGTTTGTCTTTGACGCTACTTTACTCCCTTATAGGCTTAACTCTTTATTTATTTATTTATTATTTTTCCCCCAACATCCCGGAGCATTCAATTTTTTCCAAGTTGCGATTGTTTGAAGTTTTTAATTTTCAATTAAAAGCATAAGAAAATTTATCAATTTATCAAATTTGCTTTTTTTGTAGAATGAGGACAAGAAAATAATTAAAGCATTTATTTGTTTGTTTATTTTAATTCTCAGGTTCATTGCATAATCTTTTTTGTGGCAATTGGCAATGTGGTGGAGCGCTGTCCACTAACAGGTACGCAAGCCGATTCTCTAATGTTAAAAAAGAATATCATATAGTTCCTTTCCTAGTATTAAGATTGTTTTCTTAGCCCTATATTATTTTGAATTTCAATTCAGATCTTTATATAAAATAAAGATGTGATTAGAAAGAATAATATACTTTAATTTTATGTCAAATTTTCTGGGTTGCCCAAATAACATGACATCAACAATAGTCAATAACAACATTTCTAGAATTTATATGGGGGAGGCTCTATTTGGGACGTTGCTAAACATAATGAGAATCAATTGAGAGGTTATTTGTTTTATTTATATGCCTTGGCAAATTTCGGATGTAATTAATAATTAGTTAAGCCTGAGAGGGATGGACTTTTAATTGAAAATGGGAGCCAGTCTTAGTTGACCTGTTAAATCGGGACATCGTTGCAAAGCGTTGACAATAACAAAGTGAGACTTTTATAATTTGTTCAATTGCCGTTATTCTTGTCCAAGTCCAACAGAAACTCAATAGTTCTAGATATTTTTTTTTTATATAATTTGTGGGATTTCATTAGGATTTTAACTTTTGAGGATACAGTTTTAAGAAAAGCAACCGTAGTGAGCTTTTAGCGAAGATCATTGCCGGGACATAGGCTAATATTTCATGTATGACGTTAATTGTTTGATAGGGGTGAGCATGGTCGGTTAATCGGTGCATTAGTCCCAATTCATTAATTAGTCCATTAATATCGATTTTTTGAAATTTCAGTCCATTAAGCAGTCCATTACCATCGGTTAATCAGTCCATCGGTTTTCGATTTTCGGATCGGTTATCCACCACTATAATTATAAATATATTTATAAATAAAATTAAAATATTGAAAGTACTTAAAAATTAAAATTTTTCGATATAATATAACATTATTGTTGTTAAAATAAAAAAAAATTGGTGGATATAAGCAAATTTATTTTTAAAAATTAATATTTAATAAGTAAATATATTAATCGGTTCATAATTAGTTTTAATTAGATAAATTGTTATACCTACTAATATCCAATTAAAAAAACTTTAAAATAATTAGTATAATGAAAAAAAAAAGTATATGATCACCTTTAATTAGGATAAATTGTTATATAAATTGTTATAAATTATTAAAAAATTAATAAATTAACTAAAAATTCGATTTCGGTTCGGCTAACCAGTCACATGAATCAAAAACCATTAACCAGTCCATTAATATCGGTTTTTTCAAAACACTAACTATTAACCAGTCCATTACAATCGGTTAACCAGTCAATCGGTTCGGTTTTCGAATTTTTTTTTTTCGGTTAATCAAGTTCATCGGTTTTTTTGCTTACCCTGTTGTTTGAGGAAATACAACCTTTCAAAAATTTAAAATCAAAAATTTCATTTCATTTGGATATGGAGTAAATTGTTTAAACAAAATCTCAATATCTAATCTGGATGTACTTATTTCTCGTCGCCCTATTTCTAAAATCCCATAAGAATAGCCTACAACTAAATTGGCCTCCTAGTACTCTTTTCAGCCCATTAATGTTGCAGCTTAAGCCCATCTCTGATGAATTCTCATGTCATAACCTAGGTTTTTTCTATGTATATTAATTACCATATTAGATAATAATGGACATCATAAAATTTTGAGACAAGATTAGCATTTACAAAATTTTATTTGAAAATTTTTCACAGCTTTATTGTGGTAGAATATAAGAAAGGATTCTTTGTATGTTAACTTAAAAGAGGATTGTTGGATTACAAAAAATAAAAAAAGAGGATTGTGATGGACGTTTTGTTTTTGTAGCTTGAAACAGTTTGGTAAGTTAAGCAATTGGAAAATCCGAGCAACATAATCCAAACGGTATAGTTTAAAGCCAAAAACAGTATTAATCTAGTTATATCAGATGACAGCCACAGAAATATTTAGCATAAAATGTAGCTTTAATCCTTCTTTTATTTTCTTTGTAAAAGATGGAGGCCCTAAAGCCTTGTTAAGCAAATACAAAACTAAGAGCAATAAGTTACTCAAATTTCATAAATGCCTACCTTTATTATTTGGCCAAGAAATCAGGTAAACATTGCCTCAACTTACTATTAAATTAAAGCGATTATGTTCATTCAATCGTATAATCATTTTTTGTTAGGCATTTAGTTTATTTTATTATTATTGCTTTTAAATGAGAAGGTAAAATTATACAAGTGTTAATTTTTTTTTTAATTAAAAAAAGCACAACGTATTAACCAAAAAAATACTATAAGCAGTGGATTTGACACCCTAAAACAGACACTGAACGGAGACATCCACTCCGTTCAAAGAAAAAAATGGTAACAGAAATAGATACGTTACCAATGGCTAAACACATTTCTTGCAGCACCAACCATTTTTACCAAAAATAGCTTTGCTATTAATTAACACTTTTCGAACTTTCTTTTTCCTTCTTTCCTCTTATATTTTCTTTCACATTCTTATATCTCTAGCCCTTAATACAACTCAATTCCCCTCTCTCCATACCATCTTGGTAGGTGTTGAAGCATTATTCCCCCTCACAATGCTTCGTTAACATAACGAAAATTGCCTGTCTGGGGACAAAACATCAAGATATGGAGGTGGAGAGGTTAAGGCAGCTAATGTTACTCTGGTCTAGGATAAGAAGTACCCGTGTGGCCCTCGTGGGTGGGAATCACACCGCCGCCAGATTTTGTACTCGCTAATTTATATGTTTGATTTTTGTTTTTCCCCACATTCTCTCCTCTCTTAATTTCTTTTCTCAATTTTCTTCAAAATTCTCTTTCGGCATCGTCCACCTTTTCTCTTAGGCTTGTAGCTTCAGTAAACATACAGCCCTTTTGCTAAGAAGAAGAATCTATTAGTGTAAGCATGGCAGTGCATATTATAAATGGTTTCCAATCTAAAGTTCTAAGGAAGTTAAAGGCTTTGCCCTTGCACTATTCTGATGGCTATAGTTCTCATGGCAATATGTACTTGGTTATCAAGCTGCCTCAATCAAGACTTTTGAAGCTTGTTGCTCGATTTTTGGTTTTGGCATTGATTTTTGGTACTCTCTCCTTGTTTGGGAACAAGTTCGATGTTCCTTCTCCATTCTCAATGACTGAACCAGCCATAACTGAGAATGAACCTGATTCAGATATTGATACTAGCGTCTGGCCTTTACTTGTCCATGACTTGATGAGAAATGAAGGCCTTCTAGGACGGGGTGATAAAGCTGTATTTATAACCAATGGCGTTGGCAATGATAATGCTATTCTTAGTTCTCATGATCAGAGCTTAGGTAATAAGTTTGATATAGATTATATCTCCCTTTCTGATCTGGATCGACAAAGGGCAGTTCCTGGCGGATCTTGCAACCTTGTCATCACCTCTAATTTCCCCGCAGCCCAAGAATTCATCAATCGGACCCTGAAAGTCGGTGGCATAGTGGTTCTAAAACTCGGCAGCAACACTTCCTTTTTATTCAATAAGCCATCCAATTACAACATAGTCTATTTCAGGAGAATTGATTCAGCATTTATAGCCATGAAGAAAACAGGATATGTTAATTCTGATGCAAGCCCAAAAAGGAAGCTCCTCAGTCACAGGACTGAGGCAAGAAGAGCAGCACTGGATAAACTTGAAGATGTGCTCCTTGAACCCCCAAGAGCTACTTCATGCAGGTCAAGCCGATACTTAAAGAAAACAAGGTTCCTGCCAGACTTGACAGGTGATTCATTAGATAGCTATCCCCGTCGCATATTTATTGACGTGGGGTTGCCAGAGAAAGGAGGAGGAAGTGGGACTGGATGGTTTGCAAAGAACTATCCCACAAGAAATCTTGATTTTGAGATGTACAAGATTGTGACGTTGACAGAGGCATCGTCTGGGAAGGAGGTTCCGCAGGTAGAAGAGATAGGGATATCCGGGTGGCTAAGAAATAATGTGAAAGAGGAAGAATATGTGGTGATGAAGGCAGAAGCAGAAGTGGTTGAGGAGATGGTGGAGACTAAAGCCATAAGATTAGTGGATGAACTTTTCCTGGAATGCAAGCCAAGAGGACATGGAGGAAAGGGGAATGGAAGCAAAAAGGCTTATTGGGAATGCTTGGCTTTGTACGGAAGATTAAGGGATGAAGGTGTTGCAGTGCATCAATGGTGGGGTTGATGATTAAGGAGATAAATGACCACATAATAAATAAATAAATAAAACTAAGTGTTGCCTTTAGCTACATATTAATCAGCATTTTTCATCTGTTTCATTCATGTCATTTGGTGTGTTTTTGGCATTTTTAAATTTATATTGTGTGATGAAAGTTCAGTTTGGAGGTTGAAGAGAGGATGAAACCTTGGGAGAGGGAGTTTGGTTTCTTCTTTTCATCATAAAATATTAAATAATGGGTGTTTTCTTGATCATAGTTAATATTAGGAGACGGAAAAGTATCTTTCCTCTTTTCTTTTTTTCAGCGAGTACTCAAACTTATGTTTGCTCAGATTTGCGCATGCAAGCATGTTGTAAATTATAGAAATAACCTAATTATTTTAAATCTTGATTTCTTGATTACGGACTTTGTGTAATGGTTTTTGGTGGACGTTCTTGGTGACAGATGATCTTTGATATTTATTTCCTTTGTTTTTGTCCTATAAGGAATTGATGTATCATATTTTATATTAAAAAGAAAAATGATATTTGAAACAGAGTGCTTTATCATCATTTCATTTGTGAGTAAGTGAAAACCAAATAACGAAGGAAATTTTTTTGGATTCTATTGCAGAAAGTAGTCCATTGGTTTAATTTAGAACAGTCACGAAAGCACCATTCGCACATTGACTTGCTTACTTCTATTCTATTGAACAATCTACAGAACAACAGGAATTCCTTTTCTTTTTCCTGCTGATTGAAACCCATTACCTATCTTACAGGCAAGAGCATAATTGAACAAGCATGAAGACAATTTAAAAAAATATATATATATATTAGTTGCAGAGCTCACGGGCAATTCCCAATCGAGAATTAGGCACATCAAACAAGATCCTAAGATTCTGCTGCTGCAAATTGGCTATAACATTCAGCACAGAATTCACATTATTTGGGGCAGCAGCCATAGCCAAGCAGGCTAGAGACCCAGCACTGCTGTGAATCAAACTATTCTCCGTTGGCAACACCAAATTCAGGCCTTGGAAATGGAATGTAATTGCTGGGGCTACCGCTTCCTTTGTAGCCGCAAAGCAAGTATCAAATGCCCCTAGAGATGAAAATGGGCCGGCCACTTGTTTCCTAAACTCATCCCGGATTGCATTGTATATGGGCTCAACGAATCGGGTTATAACCGTGCCCGAGTCAAATATGGTTCCTGCTCCAGTGTTTGGGTCGAAGGATAGTAGAGCTGGAGCAATGGGTACTTTTACCCGGCCCACACTAACTCCAGTGAGGTTAACGTAGTATAGTGATGGGCGGTGTGGGTTTCTTAGAAGTGGGGTTGTTCTAATGGATCGGGGTTGACCTGCAGGTCCGAGTTTGAGTGAACCCGAAAAGTAATAGGATCTGAAACTGGGTAAACAGTATGAAAATAAACCCGAATAGAGTGACCCGGTTTGAGAAATTAACGATAAGGGTCCACGGCCCAAACCCAGTAACCCTTGGGGAGGGATTGACCCACCTGAGATAGAATTAATACATCCAAAAGCAAAATTGGGTATGACATCATTTCCTAATCTTAAAGAATCTTGAACAAGAGATGCAGAGAAGGAGGAATCTCCACCGTAGGATTGGTTGAAAAGGCAGGAGGAGGCACCGGTGGCGGGGCACGAAAACCCACGGGCTTGGGTACATTGGGCTGCGGAGCAATCCAATGACCCATAACTGGAAGAAGCATTGGCACTAAAAGTGGTGCTGGAGCAGCCGGAGCAACCGGAGCAGGGAACCCAAGCAGCATCATTACTAGTGTCCAAAACCATCAACATGATTTGACCCGGAGTGCCAAATTTGACCCGAACTAAATAATTGCCAACGTTGAGGATCTGCTGGCCTGGGGCAATTGGGACAGAAGTGGTCTTTTGGGCTGTTAGGCTTGACAAATAGTTGAGCCTTTGTGGGTCTTTTGAGGCCATATCAATGACTGTGTTAGCCAAAGATTCGTGCTTTGGTGGGTTAAAGGGTGAGCATTTGCTATATATGGGTATGATTGAAAGATCCGAGTCGTCTGGCTGTGATGCACAAGGGTCTAGAGCTCTTGTGCTTGTGATTAGAAGAGCAAATAGCAAGAATTTCGTAAATATGGTAATGGAGTCCATGGCTTGGACTTCAAAATTGAAAATGGGGGATATGGTAGTGTGTGCATGCATGGAAGTTGAGAAACTTTTATATTGGTCATTAGAGTTTTAAATTACTAAAATGCCCCTTAGAATTATTGAAATTGGAAACATCTCGGGTAAAACTTGTTACAATCTTCTACTGCCCATATGTAGAATATTTAGCAGTGACATTGAAGTGGGTCAAGGAGAATGCATAAAATAAGCCACAAAATTAGTAAGCTAGTGTCTGAGAAATACAATAAACAAAGCCTAATTTGGAAGTAACCTGAAGCTGAAAAACAAATATTTTATTATTTGGGGCATGAAAATGCAAGAGAGGAATGAAAGTGGTGGGTTAGTAGAAGACAGGTAGGCTATGTGATGATGTTAAATCTACAGGCTCAGGCTCACATATTTTAATTAGAAGAATTAAATAAAAAGGGGTAGAACTAGAAATAGGAACAAAAGAAAGAAGAAAGGCAAAGGCAACTCGTGAACCCATCCAACTGGAAGAAGAAACAGAAAAATAGGAATAAGAATTTTGTCCACAAATGGAGAAAACCACGAGATGCTGTCGGTCACGGGGCTTAAACCCTTCCTTTTCCATATGGGTCCATTTATGATCAGCTATACACCCAACTCATTATAGCCAATTATGATCTGCTATACACCCAACTAATCAATCACCCGTTATAGCCAACTATGAGTCGTTACATTAGTAATTAACACATGTTAATCATAACCAAGCTCAATAATTAAACTTGACATACTTTAATTATTTTGTAAGTTGTAATCGCGACTTCAGTAAAAAGCCTCTAAAAATAGCAAAATTGATGAAATTCAAGTATTTATATAATTTTTTCAACTAAATTTAATTGAATTACTAACATTCTAACTTTGTATGTATGTATATACATAAGATATCTTGTATGATTATAAGAAACTGAAGTAGATTTAAAAAGAACATTTTTCTTAGATGATTGTTGGTCCTCTTTTGTCAAATTAGTATGTCTTATCTCATAAATACGAGAATTTCTCACTGTATTCATTACGGGATAAATCTGAAAATTTTTAATATATTTAGAATCAACTTTACTATTGGAATGTCTTCCCGAATCATAATTTCACCTACTTGTCATAATCAAAGAATTAACAGAAAAAGGTTCCTCCCACCATTTTCTGTAGTTCTGCTAAGAAAGTATGGATAATAATTTAAACCTTTAAGGAATTCCCATTATGGACTTTGGCTTCAAAATAAAATAGATAATATCTCAAAAAATAAATATATATATATATATATATAAACAAAACAAAAAGCAATCTCAATCAAGAACTCAATGATAATTTTATGGTTAGTCCCCACCAAATTCACGAGATCTCCCTGTGCAATTGCATCTCATCAGGCACAAATTGTTTGCTTGTGCATCAGAGTATGGCATAATATTTTCAAAATCCATCAACTTCAGCCCATCTGTACTCCAGCAATTCGAGGAGATGAAAAAGACATTGGGCTCTTCAGGGGTCTTTTGGAAAATTCAATTTCTAAATATTTTAAGTTAGGATTAAGTTGTGATTTTACCTCTAAACTATTGGAAATGAGGTAATTTTATCTCTATATTTTTTTGAGCTCATTTTGCTCCTAAAATCGAATTTTTGGTCTGTTTTTACTTCTAAAACGGACAGAATGCTGACGTAGCTAACGACACTAACGACAGCAAATTAACACTTGACACGTCAATAAACTCTCTCTCTTAATCATCTGTCACGTATACTTTTCTATTATAACCATCTGCCAATGAACTCTCTCTCCTAACCCTCTGTTTCCTCTCCTCTCTCTTCTTGTTCTTCTCCTCCTTCAAAAATACCATCTCCCAAACATTCAAACACAAAACCCCAAAAATATTAAAAATGGCAAACAAAAATTAATAGCGAATTCAGAAATTTACCCCTTAATTATTTGTTCTTGCTTTTCAAAAATTAGAGAGAAATATGCAACTTCTGTCCAAAGCAAATCGGACAAGGTTATGATTATCCAAATGCGATCTCCACCATTCAAATTGAAGATCAAGGAGTTCTGACCATATTCACCAAAAATCAATCCAATTTAACGACAAGTGACTACCCAATCGTTAAAAAAGATAAAACTGATCACTGTAAAAAAATCCAAAAAATAATTTTTTTTTTTTTGCAATAAAACCTCAACTTTCAAACTTCAAAAAATGATCTCTACAGTTCAAAACGAAGAAATATATGTTTTCTAATTGTGCTCCAAAATTCAGCTTAATCTGAGTTCCAATGAATATCCAATCGCCAAAAGAAAAAGGCCAGGTTAATTCTGAAAAATCCAAAAGGAAGAGAGAGGAGAGAACAAGGGCAAAATTATCCATTTCAGATAGTTCAGAGGCAAAAATTCACCTTAAGATTGCCACATGTATATCGATGTGTAGCAATTTCATTTGATGTCGTTAACTCCGTTTTTAAGGGGTAAAGTCACATTTTAAACCCGAGTTAGATAAAAATAAATAAAAAATAGGAGTTCAAAAAAAGTATAAGAGTAAAATTATCCCATTTCTAGTAGTCCAAGGATAAAAATTCACCTTAACCCTTTAAGTTATGCCACCACAAATTACAACAAACCATGTGATCTTCATGTGCTATTTTCAGCTATTTGTCTCATCTCTAACTCCTTCACCATCATCTTTTGCTACTAATAAGAATTTTATCTTTCCGGTGACAGATTAAAATACCAATAATGAAAACATATGTTCATAAAGAAAACGAATAATTGAATTTTCTTTATTGCCCTGAATTCGTTAAAATTATTCAATTAAGCCCCTGAACCTACACATTTTGTTCTATTAAACTCTTGTTGGATGTAAAACAATTGAGTATATAATACATGCACGCCTCGCACACTCCAATAAAATACATATTCTCGAGGACTCAATTTTACAAAAATTAAACTCAATAGAACAAACTCAAGTTTTTTGAAATTTGCACTTCTTTATTGTTTTAATGTTTATTTCACATTGTTTTGACTGAAAGTTATTACTTTATATTTTTCATCAGAAAAGAGCTCTTAACAAAATTTGGAGATTCTCCAGCTCATTTAAACAAAGATCCAATGAAGCATACTGACAACATTTCATCAGGTTACAACTCGCAAGCTACAGTTCAGGATTGTTGTCTCCGCTGCCTAAGGCGTACTCCAGACTCAACAAGGAACCTCATAATGCAAAACTGGAAAATTAGAAAAGAGACTTTAAATTATTCAGTTGATTTTAAGTGAAGTCTTCGTAATCTAATGGCCTCCAACCTTATTATAAGTTAGAAGATAATCCTATCTATTCATATAACACCCACCAATAGTGGAGATAAGCAATCAATTTCCAAGACTAAAATCCATGAAATAATGCCCAACAAAGAATATAAGTGAATACACACAAATACAATTGTACAACAACAAAATTGATATAATACAGCAAATAATAACACAAACAAGGATAACAAAATTGATATAATACAGCCAATAATAACACAAACAAGGTTGACTTCTACACCCAAGCTTTCCTTCCAACATCACTCTCGAACAATGAAATAGAGAAATCTCACACCAGAGTTGGTCATAAGTGATCTGAATTGCTTCTGCCATAACTCCATATATATTCAACAAGTTAATGCTACACAAAATCGCTCCATAACTACAGCATGGATATTAACCAGAATTAGTTAAGGGAAACACAAACTTTAGCACATGAATCTATGAATATTGTGAGCTCAAATAAGATGCAACTCTAATAAGGTGAGAGGACAGTAATAGAAAATAGTGCAGAAAATATTTGCCAGTGTCATATCTCAAGAACAAGACATTAGGTAGAGAACTACTAGAAGCTGGAGGTTATATGCTGTTAGCAGACAAACATCCAAAGCAGAAAGAATAAAGCACAAAATTTACCAAAGCACTCTCTCAAAAAAATAAATAAATAAATTTTTTTTAAAAAAAAGAAGAAAAAGAACAACACAACTGACCTTTAACTACCAACATAAAGCAAGTGTAGCCAACATAGTGCCAAAAGCCCACAAAATATTTCTCAGTTTTCTTGACCTTTTCAATAATAACAAGTCGCAACCCAACTTCAATGCTGTTAAATGATAGCTTCGAAGCAAAAGGGTAGAATATTTGGTGATGGGTGGGTGGAGGGCGGATGAAATAAAGAAAGGCAAAAACTGATTTTTTAAGAATTTCTGGTTTGGCAATAACAGCCATTCAATGCCCTACTCATAAATTGCTAATTGGGAAAACTTATGCAAAGGCAATGTGCAGATTGATACTAGAGACTCAGTCAATATGGAAAATCAAATCATGGAATTTTAAGTTTACATCATAAGCATATCTGCCCAGCAATTTAACTGTCAAGAGGCAATAAATTTGTGCAAGTACCAGCCCTACAGAAAGTGGAAACCAACTTGGCTAGCATGAAAATATAATATTGTGAAATTTCAAAGCTCACAATGGCAAGCCAGCTTGGCTAGGCATCTGAATTTGTTGTTTACAGTGAAGATAGAAAATTGCATGTATACAGATTTCAATAATGCAAACATCAGACCTCAAAGAACATCAGCAAAAGAATATTAGAGATTTGATTAATAACATACCTAGAATAAATCTACACAGAAATGATATTACAACCATGAAGTTTTGTAGAAGATAATATATCTTTAAAAAAAAAAGTTGAGAACATGAACCACGGCCAGTCGAGTAACCTTAACCATACCTCTTAATTTATGATGCAGCATCCTTGCCCTTGACTATAATGACAGGACATGGTGCATGGCTGGTGCAGTAGTTGCTTACACTTCCCAGAAACATTCTGTTAAAAAGGGTGTATCTCATCACAGTTAGCATAATCGAGTAGCACACAGACAATGGCAACCCAGGCCTATCACCTTTTCTCTATGCAAGCATAATTAAGGAAACTGATACTTATAACCATTAAGTGCAGCAAATACCATACTACACAATTTCGTAGCAAATATAAGCTCACATATAATAAGTAATTTGAGATCTCCCATTATGAGTCTCTGTTCAGCCACACCCTCACACAAACTGATTTGCAAGCAGGCAATAGCCCTTTCCCATGAAGGAGTACATTATCCTAATCAAACCACTGGAAGCTTTCCACCCTCATAATCATCATGCCAGCCACTTGTTACATTTACTTTAAGTGAAAGGGTCCAACACTACAAATTACTTGGAAGTTCAACACTTGTAATGTTGAAACATTATCTATCAAGTGCATAGATGAGCACCGCAGATAAAAGATGCAAAAGCTTTTCATCATGTATAGTCACGCAGTCAAATAGAATATTATGAATCCATGAACATCAGATGAGAAAATAAACCCAGGGTTGATATGTCAAGGTAGTTTGTTAACATAACACCCGTTTTTGGGGTCTGTATAACCCTGTTTTCGCTGCCAATAGCAGCCTCTGGAACTAAGATGAAAATGAATCCCAAAAGTTTTGCTTTCCATCGACAATAGTGACAAGGCCATCAACAGCACAATCAAACATATCCAAAAACTAGCATCCGCCTTTTTCTCTACTCTGTGTTGAGAAAAAATCCTTTCAACTTCTCTAAATCTTCTATCATGTCAACAAGGATGCTGACTTCACAAAGATACTAAACAAAGAAATCTAATGCCACCCACAATCCCAATATCAAAATTTACCTTCAATTAGAAACATCAAAATATTTCCTAGATTTTATTAAACTTAAGTGACTCTCGATCATGAACAGAAGGCTATATGTTAATCTACCACCCAATTGCTTGCAAAGAAGAGCATTTTTGTCAGTTAATTACCTTTTAATAGGGCCAAAAGCACGAGACCCCATCACAAGCACATCCGCATGCTGGTTCTCAACGGCTTCACAAATTTTCTCCTTTGGATCCCCAACCACCACTTGCGTTTTAACATTTCCCTAAGCAGAAATTCAACAACGACACTTTATAAAACCATTAAAAGAAATACACAAAAATCACCAAAATAATCCATACCGCAGAAAACGAAAAAAAAAATTTGAAAGTAGCGAGTTTGCTCTTATACAATTATTCAATACACTACGAGTACGAAGAACGCGTAAAGCCTTAAAACAAAATGAAAACCTTCGCGCCTTTTTGGCTGCATATCTGCAAAGCATGTTCTAAAACAGCTTCGGTAATCCTCTTCTGGTGCGCCTCAATCGCCGCAGTAAAGGCAGGCACTTGCAGATCAGCTATTAGTTCAGAACCAAATCATTCAGTAATAAGCTCAATCCAAGCCAAGAAAAAATCGGAAACAAAAAATGAAAGAAAATCAAAATCATTAAATGATTCAAAATCAAGTGAAGCAGCGAAAATATGAAATAGTAGACACTTAACTGGGCCCGCCAAAAGGGATAGAACCGGGATTAAGGCCGGTAGCGATAGTCGGAGGAGATTGAACGTGGAGGATGATGAATGAACCGGGGCTTTCGCCGGAGTCAGGCGGAGGGGACCGGAGCTTGAGGTTATCAAACGCCCACCTCAAGGCGTACATGCTCTCCTCGCTGCCGTCGACGGCGACGATCACGCAGCCTAGGTTCGCCGTCATTATTGATTACGGAATGAAACTGAATCAGCGGATGGTGACTCGTGGACTTTTTTCAAAAATCAACAGGGTCGTAAAAGAACGGAAGGCGATTACTGTTTAATCGCGCTAAGAGGAGCGTGGGATAAAGGAGGACGTGAGTTGTAAGCACGCTGTCCAAAAATCCACGTGCTAGCGTTAGAATTGCCGTAAAGAATAGCGGAAATGGCTGACGTCATTATAATATTTTTACATGTTTTTTTTTAACAAATAATATTTTTACATGTTGTTATCAAGCCAACTCAAATAAAAAATTGGCAAATTCCACTAAAATCCTTCAACTATTTATTTCGAGCTTTTTTCGTTAAAAAATATGAGATAATATCCAGCTTTCATTAACCATGTAGTTTACTCATCTTTGAAACACACACTTCTCAATTAGGGTATGATTTGGTACAGTATATATACAGTACACATAAATCTAAACCATTAGATCAAGGGTGATCTTCATTTAACGGTTCAGATTTGCATACACAGTATACATTACTGCGTTGAATTACTTTTCCATAAATTAAGATTTGGTGTGGTGATGTATACGGTGCATGTAAATTTGAGCCATTTGATCGAATGGTCAAGTTTTGCTTGCACCATATAATCACAACATCAAATCATTCCTCAATATCTCCATCATGACTACCATAATTCTTCATTTCCTCCATTTCCAATCACCATTTGTCGGTCTGCCATCACCACAACTCATCTGCACATCGACCATAGCCACGGATATCTTCCTCTCTCGTTCTTTTTATCTTTTCATAATTTCTTTCTCTAAAGCTAAGGTTTAAAGCTCATTTTTCAGCGAAATCGACCGGTTTTTAGTTGAGTGATGGCTGTCTGTGTATTTTTGGTGACAATATTTTTTCTCCAACGTGTTTAGATACATCTCCAATGAATTTTTTACGACCGATGACGGCAACTCCAACAACCACGAAGAAATGTGCCATTTAATAGCAATGAAAAAGTATGCATTAACAAGAAACTGCGTGTTATATCAAATAAAAGTATAAAGATTTTAATTTTTTTTATATATAGTAAAGTGATTAAAAAAAATTAATAATTTGAGTATCCAAAATTGAATTCTGCCTAAAATTTTTTTTGTCGAGATCTCCTATCATTTGTTTTTCATAAATTCTATCAATGATAATATGAGTAATACTATTCAATGGAGTAACTAGAAATCTAGTACATCAAGTGAAGTACAAAATTTATGAAGATTAATAAAAAAAAAAATATTCACATACAAAATAAAGGAATTATTTATATATTTTGATAAGATTAATTTAAAAAAATAAAATAAAATAAAATTCGAGCCACACTTTGAGGGTATGCCTTAAGAGTAGTCAACTGCTATAAATCCATGATTATTGCTTATTGAGACTCTTACAGAGTTATACTTTTCTGCATGGCTCTTCTAATCCAGAGAGCCAAAACTTCAGCCTGCCTGAACAAGAGCATCATGCCCGTAGGTTATAATTAAGTGAGCTTTTTTATTCTTTTGGTTGAGTGAAGTCAATTTTAAAAAAAAACTTTAAATTACAAAGAGTTCTTTTTTCTAATTTTTCTTAGTTAATTGTCTCCACTCAATAAAAAAATAATTATGCTGTTGAATGTGAAATTAATTGGTTTAATTTATAAATATATTTATAAATCAAATTCAAATAAGTATTTTTCTAAACTAAATAATATAAAAATCAAACTTAGATCGGAACTCATATTCTTATATATTATACCAAAAGTAAAATATAGAAACTTTTCTCGACAATATCTAATTATTCTTTGGATTCAAGAAGATCAACCCATAACTAAAAGATTCATTTATTAATTCCAGAAAAGAAATATAAGTAATTAATTTTAGTAAAATATAATATGCCGGATTTTATGATTAATAACAATAAATTTAACAACCAACATGAAATTTGATATTTGCCTCTGATATGATATTAAATCTTGGAATAAACAAAAAAGACACGCTATCGTTTCAGAAATTGTCGTTTTTGAGATATGTTGGCTCCCCATGTGCGTTTTAGGCCATTTTGGGAGTTATCAAATCCAGATCGCCACTCTGTGCTCCTAGCTACTTTTAATTACTAAATAAATAGATTTAACTTTAATTAACATATATATATATGTTTTTTGTGAAGTGGATTACGAACTCCTAATGGGTATCTTGTTATGGGCGGACTGACTCTTGAATTAGATGAATTTAAAAAATAACAACTGTTTCGAAAATTGGCAGGCTTCACGTCAATTGGGTATGTTGAGCTTAAACAATGCATGGACATGGCAGCTAATAATGTTTTTTATTTTACGACTGCATGGCTACTGCATAACTCTACTTATTTTTATTTTTCCTCTAAATATTAGTATAAATAAGAAGTTGACTTTTATAAGATTTGGTAGGAACAAGCTCAACACATAACTTCATCATTCTTGGCCTTCCTCATTGGATCAACCAAATAATTATAGTGATTTACTCAAGTGAATGAGGTCAATATAAACGGCAGACACATCAATCTGCCTATGATTCTTCTTCATATAATATCACACTCTGCACTTTTTTACCTTTGGATTGGGAGCTGGATGATATACAAAACTAATAGTGAAAACTGTAAAAAAGAAAAGTTAAGTTGCGTCCACGGCGGACAAGAAAATTAGGGCAAGCCAAGAGAAAAACCAAAGGGTGCTGGCAGTGATGCTACGTCAATTATATATTTTCAAGTTTCTGAAACAAATCGATTTTAATTGAATTCCAAAGTAGAATTTCATAGAACCTTCTCCTTGTTTTCTTTCTCAAGTCCATTTTGGAATTTTTTGCACTAACATCACAGCAATTAACGTATTAATGAGTGAAGACATATGGTTGAAAGAATTGAGGAAGTGGGTGCAAAGTTAGACAGAGACATGGCATATTTTTTATCAAAATCACACCAATTTCTATTCAACATGTATTAAATCATGTATCTATCACTGGACACGCACAATTTGATGTGGGATCCGACAACCAACTCTGTGAACGCCACATATAAAAGAACGGTAAATTGTGAGATTTTTTTTTCCCTTGGAAAAAAAAATTATGGACAAAAACAAACGTTGGAGACAGTATTCTCTATTTATTAGATTACGAAAACTATTTTCTAAGTGTCTAAACTTTTTGCTTAAAGCTAAATTGTCCGTGACTGGTAGATGTACTATTATCTATTATTTTTATATGAAAAGTTAATTTAATAATTTCATTAGTTTTATACATTATGTGCACTTTAAAATTTTATAATTTTAATTGTACGTTACTTATGTATTTCTTGCTTTACTAATGGAAATTTAATTTGCATTAAAAAAATTGAGATAAATTTTTACTGTAAAATATTTCACAAATATTGAATAATAAGAAAAATGACTAGTTTCTTTAAAAAAAAAAAAAAGAAAAGAAAAATGACTAGTTTGTCCCTATTCTCTTCTCACAGAACAAAAAAGAAAAAAATATAAAAGACAATAATGAAAACCAAATTTTTACATTTAATTTGAACGTGAAAAAATGAATTTGAATCTAATCCAATTACAAAAATTAATTTTTAAGATGAAAATTATCCAAATAATTATAAGGAATATTGTATTTTTATAACTAGCTAATAATAACTAGAAAAACCTAAATCAACACAAACTCCCATATTCCTACAGAAATTTAAATTAAAAGGCAAGAACCATGATCAATTATACATCATAATATCATGTGTTATGTTTCAAATTCATCAAATGATCAATTTGCTATAGTGATATTCGAATTGTATTTGTAATTTTTCCATCCAAAAAATTATTGGAATAATTAGAAAGAAAAGTATATTGCACTCTATATCAAAAAAGAAAAGTATTGCACCGCGCATATCTTTACTTTGAATTTGCGAACAATTAAGGTAAAATAGGGTTGGGTAGGCCAAGAAAATTAGAGCAATATCACACTTTTTACTTAGGGACTCAACCTCAAATCGTACCAACTATGAAAATATTTTCCCACTTTTTTACATCACGCCCATCTTTTGTGAATAAGTTGTTGCTACTAAAACTACCACCCCTATCAAAGAGCTTGAATTTTCTTAAATGATATTTCAAATTCATTTCTTATTTCATTTTGTATATAAACAGTACATCATTAAAATGATTGTTTTTAATTATGAATTTTACTGTATCCGCTTCTAAATTAATTGGTCCTATGAACTTAAAAAAGTTGGACCAAGTATCGATAAATAGGGATGAGCAAAAAAAATTGAAATTTTAATTTAACCGAAAAATCGATTCGAAACTGTATCGTTTTAGGTTAACCACATCAAAAATTTAGGATTATGGTTTTTACTTTAAAAATCGACGGTTAACCATTGACTAATACTTAACCGATACATATATATTTTATATATTATATTTTAATTTTTAAACTTAAATTTTTTAATATTTTTGTAATTTATAAATATTATAATATATAACTTTCTAAAATATTATTATAATGCATACTTTTAGATAAATAGACATTAAAATTATCTTTTTATTACAATTACTTATTCATTATATGTGCATAATTAGCACTTTATTGTTAGTTTCAAATTTAATATTTTCAATTTCTTATAATTAATTATGAATTTTTTTTTATTTTTTAATGGATATTATATTTGATTTTTATTTTTTATTTTTGAAGCTTTTCTAACTGTTGAAAATAACATTACAAATTATATAATTTATTAATTTTATATGTTAAAATTTTTAAAGATTAACTAATAAACCGACCTGAAAAAATTGGTTAAAAGTTGAAATCGACATAACAATTAACCGAAATTAATTAATAAAATTATCAATAGATGGACGATAAATTATGAAAAAAAAGCTACCACCACTTTGAAAATCATGAAATTTGCTTAAAACACGTGAGGACAATATATTGCTGACTACTTGTTAAGACCTAAAGTTCAATAATTCAATTTTAGACCATTATTTTCCACAATTAAAAGTTGGACAGGCAGCAGTGGGTCCTAATTCTTTTCGTGCAATTCTAACTAAATGTTTTTTTTTTTTTGTTTTCTAATATCCAAAATAAGAGTCCTACACAAAATTCTGTTCAAGCCGTGTAATTCACTTTACAGGTACAGCCGTACAAGTAATTCATGTTTAAAGGACAACTAAAACTCCTTCTCTTTTCATTCAATGTAAATCTTTTATTTGGCAATTCAAACCGTTGTTTGGATTTTGTAGATTTCATTTTTGATAACTATGATGAGCTTGTGCTTGATATATTATCTAGCTTGAGGCTTAAAATCTATTGCACATTTAATTAAGTTTAGCCATCGGACCAAATTACTTAATTAATTAATCAATGTAATTGAGATATTATAAATAGGAAACTTGTTAATTTGCATAAAAATGTGATGATTTAAACGTGGAACAGATTGATAAAATATAACTATTTTGGGAGACAACAAAATTTCAACAGTTGTTGAACTTCTAGTCAGTCCTTCTTTTTCATTATTTTCTTTTTGGCTAGATCAAATCTGAAAATCTTATTATAAGGACGCCATTTGTTAAGCGTAGCTAGAGTAATTAATACATTTAAAAAAAAAAACAAGTGGCTTTTTACGTGGAGTGTAAAGATAAATCGCCATGATTACGTACTGTGAAGAAATTTCCAGGCTATTGCTTAATAATCAATTAATTATAACCAAATAATGTGTTCTTGAAAAGTATAATAATGCCATTGCCAGTCGTAAGTAGTTGCACACAAAATCTGACAATAAAATAATTTTGCGTCAATATTTTAGATAATCATGTTTTCGACTTTGACCCTTTGAATCGCGGACCGTCCGCATAAAAATTCCCATTATTGCTTATACTCGGTCTTCTCATTTCGTAACATTCTCTAATTTATATTTACAGACAAAACCAAAATCCAATATTAAAAAACTTTATAATAAAAAAAAAAAAAAACATTTCGTAATCAGGGTTATTATCTGATAATAAAAAGTAGTTGTGTAATTAAATTAAAGTAATAATGGTTCATTATCAATAAGCCATAATAGGGGATAAAGACTTCCTCAACACCTTACCTATGAAGGAAAGAGAAAATTGGTAGAATGGGAAATTTAATCAGATAAATGGAGCCCACCGGAGCTGTGTATATACGGGAAATGGTGAGTGAGACATCATCATCATCGTCATCGTCATCAAAACTATTTTATCTACCAAATCAAAGTAGTCACAAATTAATCTCAGCCGTACGATATCATGCAGTGCCAAAATCTCTCTCCTTCCAAAGCACCCTACCCCTATCACATGCTTCCACAGACAACCGTCCAATTCGGTATCTTTCACAGGAACATAGCAAGATTAGAATTTTTATTTTTTATTTTTTAAGAAAATAGTCTTGCCAAAAAAGAAACACATTATTCACTTAATCTGAAAAAATAAAACCTTTTCTTTTGTTTTGATTTTGATAACTTATTTGAATTAGTACATCAATGAATACAAATTTTATTGGTTGATTAATGAATTTTAGTACAAGAGAATTACATTTAGTTCAAATGATTAAGAAAATAATATTTGAATTCCATCATTTTTGATTCTCTTCCTCATTCATAATTTAAAAAAAAAAACGAATTTTAGCATATCAATCGAAATATCAATTTTCAGACGTTAAATTTTAAATTTAAAATAAGAATTATTAATACTTTTTATTGTTTTAATGACATGCAATTACATTTAATAATAGTTAGTCGTTTTACTCAAAGTGATAATTTTAACTTTTCAAACAAATAAAAAATTATTAATTAACGTAAATGTAATTAATAGTCCTTAAATTTTGAAATAAAAAAACCGTAAGCCATACAAAATATTTAGATTTTTGTACAAAATAATAGAAAAAGATAATACATTTAATGCGCATTGATAAAAATATATATTCAAAAGATTTTTTTTTTTAATAAAATTATCTCGAAAGATAAAAATTTAAAATATAATAACAAATTAAAATCACGTGAGATTGAATTTAATTTAACAATGAATCAAATCAATCTATTAAATTACAAAATTTTGAAAATAAATGCAAGTTTTTTTCAAAAAGAAAAAATTAAAAGTTTTCTTTTATCAAGATATTGAGGGCGGACCAAAGCATATTCCTGAGGAGGGTTGGTCCTCCAAAACTTTTGAGTACTTATAATTTCTATAAAAATTTCATTTGATTTTATTTTGCAATTTAGCCCCTTGAAATGTTTTTGATTCGGTTTATATTATATTTACTGAATTCATTTGTGATTAATAATAGTATATAAATAAAAAAGAAAAAATAAATAATGTGGTAAAGAAAAGAAAAGAAAAAAGAATAAACCGTTAAAATATAATTGCGAGCAGTAGCATCTTGAAGATGGGGCCAGGGATCCGAATATTTGATGAGCAAAGAATTCACTCCTCTCGAAAAACAAAATTCCTTTCCCTCGACTATAAAATTCTTTATTTTAATATATAAAAACAATTTTAAAACGCTCTTTCTCTTCTAAATTACTACTGCAATTTAACTACTTAATTTATATATTTTATTTTCCACATCCAAAATTCTCCCTCTCTTTCTTTCTCTCTCCTTCCAGAAAATTACAGACCCCTAAATTTTCGATCTGTTTGTCTTAAAATCAACGGGCTCACACAGCTGATACATGCACAGCGAACTTAAATATTCCATTTCCTTATCAAAAACGTCATTTCATGCTCCATTTATCTCCAATCGTTGCCGTCCATGAAGGCCAGAACTGAATTTTAATGTCTCCGATCTTGATGGCCGTGCATGCGCTGTCGCCGGCATAGGACTCGCTAGCTCTGGCACTTATGTGTAGGGCTGGAATTTGGAAGTTAAATTTCTCTGGATGTGTTAGGTGGGGGAGGATAAATGCATGTTACCGGGGATCTAGGGTTTTCGAGCCTGGTCCTTGTACTTTTACTGGTGCTCCCTGTGATTGGGTTCGTAATTCGCCGGAAATGGCGGCTTTCCGTTGCTAGGAAGGAGGAGATCAAGCGCTTGTTGATTTTGGCTTCGGAGGAAGCAGCTAGGGCTGAGCTCGAGGCCACGGTTTCGTACGGCCCTGTTTCTGTTTCGAGTAATAGTTATCAGTGTGCTGTTTGTTATTGTCCCACCACTACGAGGTGTGCCCGGTGTAAAGCTGTTAGATATTGGTAGGCTAATTTCATTTCATGTTTAATTAGTATGCTTCTTTCTTTTTATTACAGTTTTAAGTATTTGGTGTTTAAATTGAGTTTTCATTTTTTTTCTTCTTCTTTTTAATCTTTATAGTCCATATGTTTGTGAACTGAAATTTGGATGAGTATGCTGGCATTTGCTAGTGATGTGTGTTTAGATTTTCGGGCGAAAGATGAAAGTCTTGTTTACGAGGGTAGTTTTGAGATAGCTGTAGATTTGTTGACATGCTTTGACAGTAATTTTCATGGGAATCAGATTCGTTCTTCCCAATTTTGGTGTAAAACAGAAGGAACAGTGGTGCTGTGGAGCTGGAGAGGGAACTGTTGTGACCCTGGAGAACTTTTCTTCATAGAAAACAATTATTGTCCATCGGCTGTTCGCTTGTGATCACAATATTGGTACAAGTTTTAACTGCAGCAGTGAGATATGCTGTGTGGAGTTCCCATATGGAAGTAGCTTATTGCTTTCTTTCATGTGGGTTTTGTAACCTTTTTGTGATATACTAGTTATTTGGGAAATTAGAAGGTTTCCCTTGCCTAATAAATTGGTATTTATGTTGATAGTGGGGGCAACTATTTGTGAAGCCCTTAATATGGGATCTTCAGGCATGTGAGGAAATCTGGATTGTGAAATAAACAATAGAATGGCCAACACATGGACTAAAGTGGAAAACCTTGTTTGTTAACATAAACATGGCTCCTTGCCGTTTTTGATCTGTTATGCATACTGCAAAAAGAAGATTTATATCTTCTAGAATTTTCTTTGGGTGCAGCTGATTTTAATGTCAAGTCCTGTTCTCAGTTCTCAGTTGGATTTTTAATGAACATATTTTGCTTACATGTGATCAATAAGATGGTTTTAGTGATGATAGTTTCATTTCCTGTTTTTCCATGCATCAATTGTATATTTATGCTCTGATTTAATTTGTGACAGCTCTGGTAAGTGTCAAATTATCCACTGGCGACAAGGTCACAAGGAAGAATGCCAACCTCCACGTGACACTTATCACAATAATGATAATGGGTACAAATCTTCCCAAAAGGTGGCAAAACAAGACCAATATGATTTTCCAGTTAAAAGATCCTTCGAGGGACCTGCATTCTCTAATTTCTGTAGCACTCCAGAAGTTACCCATCTGAGGGGCAATGGCCATAAAGTTGACAATATTGCAGATGTGGAAGGGACATCCTCTACTTCTGAATCATCAGGCACCTCATTTTCTGGCTTCTCTAGTTCACCTAATGGCAATGAATCATCCGATGATGTTTCAATAGGTGAGAGTATAAGTTCAAATGAAACTGAGGGATCAAATGGTCAAATGTCTAACGAAACTGTTCCTGATGTGCTGGAGCCAGAGTTGAACAAGGTGGATCAGACCAAGCCTCCCTCTCCAAAGTTTGCTAGTTTGGCTGATTCTGTTAATACTTTAAAAAATTCTAGTAAGTCAAATCAAAGTAAAATTGTCAGTAAGAATGGAGAGAGCCAACGTGCATCTGGTATCTCTTTAGCTCAGAGCATTGGTGCTATTCACGAGGGTTCAATTAGTCAGCCTGTTAAAGTTTCTTCTGGTTTCTGGGATAGGACACTTGATGCTGGAGTGTCCAGCAATGCCGCGCAGAATTTTCCAGGTCCCTCGAGTTCAAGTGAAGCTGGTAATCGCAAGTTATCTGATTCCGAATCATTCCTACATTTCAAGTTTGAATTGCCCAGAAGTAACCTTCCTTCCTTAAATGCACAAAGCTCAGAGGTGAAGGGCATTGAAACTGATGATTCCTTAGCATCTACTTTGGGGATTAGCAGGCCTGTGGATAGAACTGCGTTATTAGGAGACACTGGAGGTAGTGCTCTAAAGCCCAGACGCTCCATATCTGTGAACTGCGAAAAGTCTAGTGGTAATTCCAATGTATCAAAGTCCAGTGAACTTAAATCTGTGTCATCTCCTTCAAGGATTCATATACATTCGAGTGATGCTGATATATTACATAGTGTTGATGCGCATAGTTTGAGGCCTGGTGATCTTAAATCTGCATCCTCAAGCTCTAACAGATCAGATGATACTGTTGGTGATACTGCTAGCACTTCACATGTATCGAAGTCTAGAGTAACATCTAGTGCTTTGCAAACCCATTTGGCTTCTAGTGCAAATGGGCATTTAGTTCCCAATGTAAAATCTGGAAAATTTGATAACGTTGAATCTGATTTCGTGAATTCCCCCCATATGATTAATTATTCTCCAAGTTCTATTAGTGGACTGAAATCATCGGTGCGAAAAGTTGTTGACCAACTAAGGGGCCCTAAATCTGGAAAGTACAATGATAAGGTTTGATTTTAATGTTTTGATTTGCTTGCATCTATCAAGTTTATCTTTCCTTGATGTTATATAACTTTATCAATTTCCATTCCAGGGGCTTTTTTCCTATGATCTATTTGTAAAGCTGTATACTTCAAGCAAGGTTGAACTGCTGCCTTGTGGCCTTATCAATTGTGGAAACAGGTATATCAAACACAACTTATCTATGTGAAGATAGTGGAAATAGCAAATGGTACTCTATTGCAGTTAATTATGTATGCATCTGTTCTTATTTTAAAGCAAACTATCTCATATATAACATCAATTATTTGGTCATACTGGGATTATGTTTTATCTTTTCCTAATATAGAATCAAAATTGTGGTTACTGTTTTGAATTGTATGATGCCATCACCAGGTTCTAGTCCTGTAGTGCTGATAGATACATGCCCTTCTTTTTCTTTTCTTTCTTTTTCCTCCTTATTTTGTCCATTTTTAACTGCATTACCTACACCATTCAGTATCTTCTACTGTATCTGCTTCTTCTTCCTTCTGCACTTTATTGATTTCTTTTTCTTTGCATCGCTTGATTGCAAATTTTAATGCCAAAAATTATATATTGTGCACTTGCTACTACTCCAATGCTTGGCTGTGTATGCGTTTGATCACATTCATGTCAGTTGACGGTTTTGCGATCTGCTCAAGGCAGTATCGCTAGGTAAGATTAGTATGTTATACACGTGTCATTTTTTCCTTATAAACATTAGGAACATTGAATTTTTAAGGTCCCAAGAAGGTATGTATCTGTTCACTTATTACGTGAATTCTGTTCTGCTTTTTTTTTTTTTTTTTTTTGCATAGTATTATTTTATTTTTGTTGAAATTCTGAAAGTGGAGCTGCATGAGAATGATGCTGCTATCTTGTGTTAAGCCTTTTATTTTTGTTGAAATTATCTTTTAAAATTTACTTAAACTGTTGATAATGCATATGCTATATGTCTACAGCTGTTATGCGAATGCTGTCCTTCAATGCTTGGCATTTACCCCTCCTCTGACTGCTTATTTTGTTCAAGGACTCCATTCTAAAGAGTGTATGTTTCTAATGTCACAATCTTTGTTCTGCATGTTTATTGTTTTTTATTTTATTTTTTTGACAACTATTGCATGGCATCATGTAAGGCCATATTTCTTTTCCATGTCAGGTGTAAATAAAGAATGGTGCTTTACTTGTGAGTTTGAAAGTTTAATTTTGAAGGCAAAGGAAGGGAAATCTCCACTTTCACCCATTGGCATACTATCTCAGCTACAAAACATTGGAAGCCATTTGGGTAATGGAAGGGAAGAAGATGCACATGAATTCCTAAGGTGATCTGATAATAAGTTCTGGCACACATTTATTATGAAGTTTTCTTGTTATGATTTCAAATTCCAATGGCTTTTTATTCTAGATAATCAGAAAAGTGAGTTTACAGGTATGCTATTGATACAATGCAATCTGTTTGCCTTAAAGAAGCTGGAGTAAATAATGCATCAGGTTCCTGTGAAGAAGAAACCACACTCATTGGTCTTACCTTTGGAGGCTACCTTCGCTCAAAGGTAAAAAGATTTTGGATGTTATTGATGTTCAGAAATTACTTCCTTGATATTTGTCTATTTTTGTAATTCTAAAAATTAGACTGTTGTCTGAAGGCTCCAAACTAAAATTCAAATTATTCACTTAAATGTTATTGCAGATAAAATGCATGAAGTGCCATTACAAGTCAGAGCGGCATGAGAGAATGATGGATCTTACAGTTGAAATAGAAGGGGATATAGGGAAGCTTGAAGATGCACTTAGAAGGTTTACGGGTACTGAGATTCTGGATGGTGAAAATAAATACCAATGTGGCAGGTTGGTTTTGTAACATTTCTTCTATCGATGAGACTTGTGAGAATGTCATTTATTATTATTTTCTGTTTGTAGGACAGAACCTTGATATTGCACTTAGAAGTTCTATTGGCTGCTGGGGCAGCTTAGAGTTTGTCTTTTTTCTGATAAAATTCTTACTTTTAAAAATGCGTTTAGCAGTGGTCTAACTAATTCTTTTTATTGATCTTCTAAGTCGAATGTTATGAACTTATTTTATGAAGCAATTACTTTACAACAGAATTCTTGATGCACGGTTCAAATTGTCTTTTTATGCTTAAACTACTGTTCTGTCTTGCTTGGCAATTTCATTCTTCTAATAAAATCTCAAGTATGGTTATGTTGACATTAGGATCTGAAGATATTGTTTATCACTTGTTTTTGCCAAACTACACTTTTCACTTATAGTATATTTCATAATTATGTGCATTTGTCTGCAATTGTAAGAGATGCAGGTATTCCATGCGAACTTATCTTCTTTTTTTTTTTTTCTTATTCTTATTTTTTAAAGTTAATTTTATTGTGGTCTCAGATGGAACAAGTAAGTTGAAAAAAAATTGTCTTTTGATGGAACCGGTGGCTTTGAATTTGCTAACTTTGTTTGTTGCTATCATTCTCAGATGCAAATCTTATGAGAAGGCCAAGAAGAAGTTGACTGTACTGGAGGCTCCCAATGTGCTCACAATTGCATTAAAGCGCTTTCAGGTATATACCAGCTATAACAATTGATTTTTTTTCCTGTATTTTATTCGGATTCTTATACCCATACTGTGCTTAATTTTGCAGTCAGGTAAATTTGGAAAGCTCAATAAATCAATTCGGTTCCCAGAGATCCTGGATTTAGCACCATATATGAGTGGCACAAGTGATAAATCACCAATATACAGACTCTTTGGAGTGGTGGTTCACTTGGATATCATGAATGCTTCATTTTCTGGTCACTATGTGTGCTATGTGAAAAATATCCAGAACAAGTGGTTCAAGATTGATGATAGCACGGTATGTTCTACATCATACGCAAGTGAAACAAGTTGTATTTAGTCGTTTGATGTGCTCCAATCAAATTTGCTATTTTCATTACTGTATTTTGGTTGACTCTTTATTTGGACCCTAGGCTGTTTTAATATGTTAATTTCCCTGAAATCTTCATTTGCCATCTGTAAGGGTTCAAATGCTTCTTATTTGGTCGTTAGTGTTAGTGGCAGTAAGAGAGTTTATGTTGTGCTCTAGGGTCTGTAGTGGCAAGTAAGTGAAATGGAATGGCAGGATTCCTATATGTTTTGTTTTGAAACTTTGATGCCGTTTTGATATTTGGAATTCAAAAATAACATGATGACGTTGATGACAATGAGTAGGAGATCAGGTATTTCTGGAAAAGAGAAGTGGGTCTGGGCTAAGTGATGAACCCGAAACGTGGGTCAAGTTCATCAGCTTGAGCAACTAGATCAACGGGCTCCTTTACTGCATTGATCGAGTCAAAAGCAGCTGTAGGCAATGATTTTATTATGACGTGTTACTAACATCATATGGAAGCAGAATAGTTCTATCATTTTGGGGATAGGAATCATCATGTCCTTTGAGAGTGAGAGATGTTTTTCATATCAGTTTGCTTGGGGGTGGGAATCATTGAAATAATGTCAATTTGCTTAAGGGGTAGTGGTCTGTCATGCTTGTGGTTGGTGATGTGTGGGCTGCTACAAGGATGGTAATGTGAATATAGTCATGGGGTTTGAATTCGTGGTGACAGTTTGCATTGTGCTTTTGACGGTAGAATGGAGGTGGAGAGCGTTGCATTTTGCTTTGGGGCTTTATAGGAAAGGCCCCTTAGTTTAAGGGATTTCCATTATTCATTTTTTTTTATCTGTTCGGCTAATGGGCTGTTCTTATCTGGCATGCCTGCAGTTCGTGATCTTTGTAAAGCGTTTGATTGCCTTGGCTTGAGACGAACTTATATTTCCATCATTATTTGATTGTTTTTGAAGTTTGTAGTTGCTTGCTTGGTCCGTTGATCCCAACCCTATTATGTGGCCTCAAAATGCACAGTTCAAGATTTGTTAGTTAAATGCTCTCGATGCAGTGTAACAGCAATCAGATAATAACCCTCTGTTTATTGTGATGGTTGTTGTGTAGGTAACACCTGTGGAACTTGAAAGGGTCTTGATGAAAGGGGCTTACATGCTTCTTTATGCTAGGTGATAAATCTCAGCATCTCTATTTGTTTGTCCAATATGTAATCTCTTGTCTTGACCAATTAATTTTCCTCTAGGTGCTCACCAAGGGCTCCAAGGTTGATAAGGAGCAGAATAGTATCTCCGGATCCAAAAATGAGAGGCAGTCCTTCAAGAATCAACGCAAGAAATGGTGCACTCAATTCAAGATCCACATCCAATTACTCAAATGTTATCCATTTGAATCCTCCAGAAAGTGTAGAATCATTCTATTTGAGGTTCCACCGGCTTCAAAAAATTTTAGAAGAGGATTCATCAAGTGACAGCTATTCATTTACCAGCAGCAACTCAGATGAGGGTTCATGTAGTACTGAGAGCACCCGAGATTCTACAAGCACCGATGACCTTTCAGATTATATTTTCGGTGGCTGGAACAACGCTTGGAGGAACACGTTCGATTCTGACACGTCATCTTCCTCTTCTTCCCCGATGTACTCAACACATTCGCCACAAACAAGCAGGTGTCGGACAGATCAGGCAGATTCAGTAACAGAGAATGGCCTATGGGAAAGGCTACCTAGTGGGAGTAGCAGGGTGGTGGATGGAGGTGATCCTTTTTTGCTTTCTGACACGAGGAAACAATGTAGAAAGTTAGCTAGCAGTAGTAGTTGTAGGGAGACTGACTCGGCGAAATTAGGATGGGTTAACCCTGTAAAATCTGGTAAATCCTTTAGAAGATCGATGAGCGAAAGAACAGATTAAGCATTTTTCTGTCAGGTAATTATTAAGTTAGAAGCGTAAATAAAATATTGGGAAAGTGGGGCTGTATCTAATGTACTCTTGTAGTTGGCTCTGTTTAAAGAAATTAGCCATCACCATTTTGTCAGTCCCATTCCTACCCCATTGAGTTCTTTATCATAAGAGTGTATAGAGCAAAGGACCATACCCCCTAAATGAATCCCTAAAGAGGGGGTTTTAATATATCATTAGTTTAATTCAGAACAATATGTTCAATGATAATTTCATTTTGCTTTTATTATTTTTACACATTTTTCCTTTGTTTTATTGTTACAATAAAAAAAATGAACTTAAAAAAACTTATTATGCGATCAGAATTATTTTAAAATTAGATAACCAAGCAATTATTTATAAATATTACAAATGCAAATATTATAAAATGTTGAAAAAATAGTAACCAATTTGTGTTATAGTGGAAGAAATTAAATCTTATATTTTTCATGGTTACCCGTCAAGGAGAAAATCAGAAAGCAGTGGTCACCAAAGTCATCAAGAAAGCCCAATAGCAAACAAATACAAACCTTAGTTGTCTGTTTGTATAGGTTGACAGCGACGATTGGTTGTGCTAGGCAATCGTTGCTATGGCCTCTTTGTAGTTTTTTTGGAAAGAAAACAAATCCTAATGTTATTTATTTGTGCTGGATTCTTCTTGTACTGGTCCCCTACTGATCGACTGTTGCCATATCTTTATTTTTTTTTTTCCTTTGTTAATGTTTATCAACAAAATCTTTCAAGTACAACCATTCTTGTGTACGAGTAAAATATTGGCCACTAAGTTTTCAGCTTCCAATTTCTCTTTAAATGTCTCCCATATTATTAGTAAGGACATATATAGGCCCTAATTATAGCATAAGTGGTTCGCAGAGCGCAGCACTGACTCAACACCAGTTGTTGCTAGGAGCATTCAAATGGGACCAAAAATGCGTAGTCCCTATCCCTTTTTGCAATTCAAAATGGGACTAAGATTGAGATTGAAATTTCATGTAAACCATTAGAGAAAAAAAAAAAAATTAAAGCGGAACAGATCCCATTTTATTGGGTTTTCAAGCTCTTCCCCTACTTGAAATAACCAACAGCTTGCTTCTCATCTTCATACGTGTGCACAATGCCCAATGAGGAATCTACTCTTATAGTGCATTATTCTAACCAATTCGATTTCGATGATAAGGTTATGAAAACGTTCACAAAACTGGAAGTCCCGTCCCAGTTTAATTTTTGTCCACAATATTTAGAAAAAAAATTATTAACAAATTAAAAATTAATTTTCAATGAAAATAATTCAAAAAATATAAATGTTATACTTTTTTTCAATTCAAAAATTAAATTGCATAATTAAAAATAATTATGAAAATGATTTAATAAATATATTATTTTTTTAATAAGAGAGCATAAATGAGAAATTACATTAGGAATAGGAAGATAGTCTGATTTTTTTCAAGAGGCGCATATGCCATTAAAGCGGGCCTATCGAGAACGGAACTTGAAATCCATTGGTAATTGCTCTAATGGCAACTACACCTTAGTGTCATAAAGCGTGTTATTATTCTATACCTGATTGTCGCTATAGGTTAATCGCAACAAGATTTCACGACCGAAGATTGTGGCTATATCTTTGTTAAGGTCAAAATGGTCAATAGCAACATATCATATCATATATGTATATATATATTGGAATTAATTAATTTTATTTGTTCAAGTGCTGTTTTGGGCATTCTTTAGTGAGTAAAGAAATAGTATTAGTTTGATGTATGATGTTACAACAAACTATATATTTACGTGTAGCGTATGTAATTGATAAGTTTTTAAAATGCATGCCATTATATAATAAGGTCGGTGTCCTTAGTTATAAATATGATCGTATCGTGGTATTAAAAAATATGAAGTCTTATCCTCAACCAAAATAGTAAATCTTCTAACTTAATTGCCCTTGTCAAGTTGAGCCATTTGGGACAATTTGCAGCGATAATTACTCTAAATTTGTCTTTGTGGTTGACAATGACATTATATTATTTTAGGGTGGAAGCGGATAGAATTATGATGATTGTCAACACTTGAGTGTGTACTAAATTCCATCACTTACACCTAATTAAATATTGAAAATGACATCACTTGTATATATTAAATTTATTTATTTATTGTTTGTTTAACACAAAAATTGCCAAAGTAACACTTGGTTGATTCTATTAACATGCCCAAAGTGGGTTTGCACAGACAGGAAGACTTGAGATGAAACACAATGAAAGAAGACAAAAGAACAATGGAAAATTGGAGAAAATAAATGAATAGGTGGGGTAGGAAACAGTAGTGTTCAACAACCACCCACCAAACGCCAAACGGTGAGTTCGATTTTATTTATATATATAATCTTTTTGCGAGAAATTCACTCAATCTAACTATAGTTTTTTTTAGAAACTCGTTCAAACTATATATTAAGGTGCATACTATTCTTTTTTATTTTTATTTCTAGTTTTTGGAGTAGAAATGGACAAAGATTTGAATATTGAATGGCCTATATGGCTTAAAATATTATTGGAGACCTTGACAGATTTTATCTTATTTTCAAACATTTCAAGCACAATTGATAGGAGAAATTAGGAGAGGGAGTTCATATTGATATACATCCACATTCTGAAGTCAAAAGTTTTTAATTTTCATTTCTACCATCTACCCCTACTTAATTATGCCATATTATCCGGATAGAGATGCTTAAATTCAAGAATAACAATGGAGGTCTCAACTCTCAAGTTCAAAAGTTTACGCTCTCTTTTTATATGTATATATATATAAATAAATAAAAGAAAAGCATATATATGACATGAAGTATAAATATGCCAATTATCAAATTTAACTATATTTATATTTCTTCATTAAAAAAAAAATATTATATTTATATTTAAAACTTAAATAACTATATATATATATATAAATAACAGATAATAAGCATTCAAAAAATGTTAATAATATTAAATTTATGAATCTCCTTGTGGAAATGCCATCCACCATTTGTTAGCCGAGAGAGGATTTTAATTAAATTTTATAGACCAATTTAATGATATATAGAAATATTATATGTTACCCGAAAAGCATTTGTTAATGTATTATTATTCTCTAAAATGTGGTGTACATTTACTTTTGGCCTTTTGTGTTGTGTATGCAAAGTCTGATATATAGATGATATCAACATTACTTTAAATTAGTCCTTTTGAAATTAAAATCGCATATAATCTAATTCTTTGCTTTACATGTAAGAAAATCCATAAGTATGATAAATAGTCGGCGCTACACAAAATCCCTTGACTCTCGGAGATGTCCAAGAAAGCAGGAACATAAAACAATACAATGCAAGTGAAAATGTCTTTTAAATCCTTTTTTTTTTAATCATCAATCTAATAAAATAAGTATTTTCTTTCGGCTGCATTCCAATTTATGCTGCCTTTATGTTATATTTGAAATCAAATCTTTTCATCTTCTTCTTCTCATCAAATTTATTTAGATTACATTAATTATCATACATACTTTTCTTGGATTAATCATAATATTCGTCTTAATTAGTTAATTTTTTTTATCATAAATTTCATTAAATTTTAGCTTAGTTAATGACAGTGATATGAAGTTTAATTAAGTGCGGGACAAACCCATATATATATAAAATAAAGGCACATAAAATGATTTTTTATTTTTCGGTATAGGAGTTTAAATTTTTGTAATTTTTTTCCTTTCACTCTACATTGCAAAGGTGTAGAATTTTGACAATGATAGAAAGTTTGCCTATAAAAATGTTGACTAATCGATGTACAAAGGGGTGCTGTGTTTATGTGATATATAATAAAAAATACAAGTTGTGATATATAATATGTTAAAAACAAGTGGTATTTAATTTATAAAATATTAAATACATCCTTATATTATATCAATATATATATTTTTTCCGCTTTTGTGAGAATATATGTCATTTATGAGCGCCACTTTGGGATGGCGGTCGTCATTTCCATTAACGGATAAGAAAAATGATTTATTTTTCTTTTTTATAAAAATTGGGTTCATGGTGGAGTAATTTTTAATTTTACTTCCCTTTTAATATCGATAATGGGCTGGAAAAACTCCACCTGGAGTTGAGATACCCCTAATAAAATTTGGGCGAAAATAAAATAGTTAGATGATCAAAGTCAAGTATTTTATTTTTAAAAAATAAAATAATAAAAATTAATTTTTTTATTACTTATATTTTTCCTAAAATCTTGCCTATTTATGTGCAACTATTTTTCTCATATATAATTACGTTATTAAAAATGAGAGATGGCGAAATTCAAATCATAATCAGTTATCTGTGCAAATAGTATTTATGACTATTGAGGGGTCTCTTTAGATTTCACCAATAAAATAAGACTTTACATGGCAAGAGGGTTGCTCATGGGTCCTCTGACTTATCTTGTATACCTAAATGGTACCCTCAAAATCTATATTTTCAAATAATTAAATTCTACATGAGTTATTTGAAAATAATATTAATTATTTTTTGTTGGATCAAAAGTGAAAAAAGTAAGTGGATAAATTTTTAAAAATATTTTTATTTTTTTACTTTGTAGAAAAATTATTATAGTGGGTCAATCATGTCTCCATTTTGTCCAATTCATCTAGAAGCCAAAATGGGCATAGGGATGTGTGATGATCATAGCTATGCCCATATTGAAGCATGTACACTGTTAGAAGACCTATAAGTTTCAGCCCCACCTGCAACCTTACAATTAATTATAGTAATTTCATGCAAAATACACTATTAATTAATTAATTACAACATATAAAAGTAAATTAATATTTACAATTACATAGTCAAACAACATGACTTCATTTTTAATTGAGGCATGCCTTGGTGGAGGGGAGCACTAGTGTTAGGCAGCCCAATTTTGCATAATCAGAAAAAAAAAAAAGAAGACTTATTTACAATAATGATGACTATAATCTACCGGGAATCAGCTCACAGGCGGTCCAAATTAATATCGTACGGTTTCTAAAAGAGCAATTTTAATAAACATTGATTTAGTGATGGATAAATATTTATAATTTCCACTGAAATCTAATTATATTCTAGTGAATAAAAATTAATTAAGCACTGCTCTTATCTTAATTTACTAATAATTAATAAAAGAAATATGGACATGAAACTCTATTCAAAGGGAAGAAAGAAAAAAGCCATAGTCTGGTGGACAAAAAATTCTTCCATGCTCTCAAATGCACTGCGAAATCCCAGACACAATGGCAACCAAGTCAACTTTGAACAACTACACATATCATTAGGTGTATAACAACTACACCGATGAGTAGGTGTATAGTAATTTGCAGCTGTGGTCCTTTAAAACTTAGACACCGATTAGTTCTGACTAATTTAGATTATTTATTCCAATTTGGTCACTAAATTTTTATTTCAATCCATCACCCAAAATTGATCCGAATTTCATAGTATTTTCTTGATAGATCATCGGCTCTAATTGTTGGAAGTGGAATTGGGCAAATTGACATTCGCATTGGTTGAAAGTTAAAAGAAAAAAAATCGTTTGTAACATAATTTATATAATATATATTTTAAAAAATAAAAGTTTTCGAAAAAGGAAATAAAAAAGAAGAGGAGGATTAAGTTGAAATTTTAAAGTGAGTGGTCAAGAACAGACGGCGCCGTTATAAGAAAATATTATGATATGATCGGCATGCAAGTTGATACGTTGCGCTGCTTTTTTGCACAATCTTTATGATTATTGAAAACAAAGTAAAATAAAAGAAAATAAAGGGGTTAGAAAATAAATAAAAAAAAAAGAATGTTGACTGAGTTTGGGTCCAGGCTGGTCTGCTTTCCACAAAACCACCGGCTGACATATAAATCCATAGCCCCACTTTTTTTTAAAAAAAATTATTTCATCCAAATTTTGTATTGATAAATTAATGCACAATAATTATTTAATTATATTGAATTCTCTTCCTATAATTATTCAGCACAGAAATATATAAAATAAAAAAATGATATATGTATGTTTCAAACTTGAATTGAAACATAACTTTCTTCTTCAATCTACAATCCAGGCTTTAATTTCTTGCCTTCTAAAGTTACCATGTTTCTAAGAACATCTTAAAAAACCATACCTACGTCCTTAACATGGCTATACAACATATATATATATATATATTGAATAAATTATCATCTAAAATATAAATTTACAGTTTATTTATTAATTTATTTCATTTCTATAATGTTTTCAAAATGCACTGACAGATAATCTTGGGGGACCAAACGATTTTAGCTCATATCTGACTTTTATATATATTTTCGATCACCGATATTCCATATATTTCCAAATATGCAATAATTGCGTAATAAGATACTTACTTCGTTTGCCCATAATGAATTTAGAACAATATATTTCTAACTAAACAGCCACATATATACCTACACCTCCAACATATCAATCCAAACACAAATTTACCAAATAAAATGTTTTTAAGTGATAGTAGAATCTGCTTTTTTTTATTCAATCACCTAAATTCTATCAAAAAAAACATTCCTTAATCAACTTATGGTGCCTAACTTAAACAATATCATGAATTCGAATTTCGTATATACAGTCATTTAAAATCTAGTGCTAAGAATTTGACTCCCTCAAGAAACATTTTTAGGTCGAACGAGCATTATTCTGAATGTGTTATGGACTTAAATGTAGCTCATATATAGTTGAGACTAATCCTTAATCAAATTAATGTTAAATACTTTTTTATATCCAGGCTTGAAGTTATAAAGAAAAACAAATAATTGTTATATTGTTAACTAATGGAAGTAATTGTCGTATGTGATAATAGGCTACATAGTATGGTTAAGACTTCCACAAATTTGGCATACCCAACTCTTAACTAAACATTACAATCATTAAAAAATCAAACACATAATGGTTCGTTGTGAAACAACATTAACTGTCTCTGACCTACTTAATTTAGTACACAGTGGACATTATGTAAACTATAAAGCCTCTAGACTTCTCCATGCATGTTTTTAAGCTTTGAATCTCTGAATATTATTTTTCTTTTTAATCTCCCTTTCATATTCGGTTACTTATTTAATAATATCGGAATTCTTATTTAACAATGTCAACCAACATGTCACTATTACTATTACAATCACTATCACAGTCTTGCACATTAGTCCTCAATTACCTAAAAATGGAAAGAAAAAAAAAACAAATCACCATTCAATACTTCAAGTTGCAATTAAGATGCATTTTTTTTTTAATTGAAAAAGTTGAAAAATTACCTTATTGAGAACTTTGATTTTCCTGATTATGATTGGTAGAAAAGAAAATCGAAACAAGGTTGCATTTCGTCGAACAGGAACAGAACAATTGCGTGTATTATTAATTAATTTAATTCATTAAATGCGAGAAGTGGAATTGCATGAAAGGAGAAGGAAAGCAACAAATTACAAATCCTAACTCTATTGCAATGTCACAATATGTCTTTGTATTTCGACAAGTAAAGACAGAATTCTGAGGAAGCTGCATTTATTGTTCATCTTCTCAATTTTAATATGAATTATGTATCTACATTGCAAAATTAAATAAATCGAAATCCAAATAATCTTTTTATTAGAAACAAGTAATTTTTCGCAAAGCTTAATATATATATATATATATAAAAGCACATCATCAACTAGCATGATTTTATTAACATGCTCCCATAACTTCTCGCTAATTTGCTATTTGAACTTGTAATTTTATTAACCTCAACATATTGATATGGATTGACAAAATTTATTATAGATACTGTGATTGAATCAGACACAATTTAATTTAATTTTATATAGAAACAACGCATTAGAAGAAAGAGATATAACATTAATATAATTTCAACTGTAACATTTTAATCTAACAAATTCAGATATTATTTTGTACATTAAGCTTTTCTACAAACTAATGTGAAAAGTAGATAACGATTTCATCTTACTTCAATTTTTTCAAAAGGGGAAACTCATAAAAAATATTACTCCAAATTCCATTATGTATTATCCATCATAATTGAACTCAAAATTATAATAAATGAAACCTTGAATATGAAATCTACACAAGTATGAAAAGAAATTCTAAAGAAAACGACAACTCTCTGAATTCATCCATAGAAAAAAGGGCATTGTAAAGTTTTTCCCCTGATAAAATGGAGCAAGTTGCATACTTTTTTGTAAGATAGCAGCCAAGAAGGAACAAGTAGGGAAGGTTATGATCCTTTCATAAATGGTTCTATCTGCCTTCAGTAACTGTATGGGAGTTAAAAGATTCATGCACTTCTCTTTCTTTTTTTTTTTTCCAAAGTGGAGAACAGCTAAAGAATCTGAAACACATTGTAGCCATTAATAATAGAGAGCAGAAGAGATGGGAGGAGAGAGGTTGAAGCATGGCAACCCTATCCTTTTTGCTATTATTATTTATTTATTGTCAAAGCAAACGAATTGAAGAGAAGAGAGAAAGAGACAAAAGAAAGTACAGATGGGTAAGAAAATTAAAGTTGATGGGTATGGTTTTGTTTATAGAAGAGAAGAGAGCTTTCAAGAAGGTATTGGATATTGGACAAAGCAAAGCAGGAGCATCTCATCTTTCAATTTCTTGATTTTCTGAAAAAGAAAACTGGCAACCACAACCCTAGCCACGTTCTCTACTGCAATACGCTTTAACCAAATCAAGAAGCCTAATAAGCTAAAAGCAAATTCAATCAATCACCATAGTGGTGCAACTGCAGCTTCTGCCTTCTGCTGCTATCAGCGAGCGGTGGATTGTGCAGAGATATTTGCTGAAGTTTCAAACTTCGAAGCATAACCCCATTAACATCCAACATGTAAAAACCACCAAAAATGCTGATTTTTGACATTAATCACTTTTTCAGTGTCTGGCCATTACCATACCTTTTCATTTTTAATCTTCTACTTCACAGTTCATTTTTCAAAACTCTTCATTACTTTCTTTTGTATCTTCCCAATTAAATTCAAGCTAAAAATTAATCACTCCCACATTACATTAACAAAGAAATAAAAAAGCTTGAATTTAACACATGAGCATGATCTCGATGATAATGATGGATGAAGATGAAATTTCGATCAGTAGCAACTCCTAAAAAAGTTATATTAAAAAAAAAAAAAAGGTAAAAGTTTTCTAACAATTCACAGTAAATCAATCTTAGTATGGCGGTGGAGGAGGCGTTGGCCTGGCAGTGGGAGCCCAGATAACATCAGAAGGCAAATGACCACTGTACATAACCATCCCACACGACTCACCACCTCCACCACCGGCACCAGAAACAGACGGTGATTGGCCTTCACCGCCACCACCAGAGCCTGAAGTTCTGCCTTCATCTTCGCACGGCAACCGGTGATAACTCGGATTAGTAAACGTAGCCGCGATTACATAAACCGTTCCAGCCGCTACTAAGCTTCCGGCAACTAATCCACCAACGATCTGTCCCTGAGGACCCGCTAAAGAAATGGTGAAAGCATTAGGAACCTGATACGACGCCGTTTGAGGCAAAAAGGTAGCTGAGATGGATAAAATATCGAATCTTCCATGGAAAGTAATGGTAGAGCCCGGAGTGGTGGAAGGCTGACGGAGAGTGACGTTAGCGACGGTGCCGGATCCAGTGAGAACACAAATACCAATATTTTTGCGGCGACAAAAGCGGGAGATAGCTTCAACGACGTCGTTTCCACCAGGAACTTCAAGAATGTAAGGAGTCATAGCAGGCTCAGGATCGCGAGTAATAATAACAGGAGGCTTAGGTTTGTTTTTAGAACCAGGAGGCCTACCTCGCGGGCGGCGGGGAACTTCGATAGTAGCGCCATCGGCGGAAAGATCATTGGGTTTGTGTTTGGAGGGGGTGGGGGTGACGGCGGCGGCACCGGTGCTGCGGGTGTCATCGTCTTCAGAGTGGGGAGAAAGGTGAAAGTGCTGAGAGAAAGGGAGATGGTGATGGTGAGGATGGAGCTTAGAGAAGATGTTGTTGGGGTTTTCATGCTTAGGTTGATGATGATGTTGTTGTTGTTGCTGCTGATGCTGTTCTAGATATTCACCTTTCATGTTTTGTTCTTTAAAATATGATATTATTTTTGTAATATAAGAATATGAAATTTGTATGGATAAATATATATAAAAAAAGAAAGGAGAAGAGGAAGAGGGAAGAGGAAGAGATGATATGGTGATTGTTTATAAGAGAGAGAGAGAGAGAGAGAGAGAGGTGGGTGAGCTTTGAAACCAAGTAAAGACTAAGGGGCGCCGCTGGTTGGGTGATGGGGTCCACATAACATCTAGAGATTTAGAGAGAGAGGGGTTGGGTTTTGGTCTCAGTTAAAACCCAAAACCCAAAATAGGCAAACACCGCTTTTGTTTTTTCTTTTAATTAAAAAAGAAAAATGACAGATGGGCGAAGGCTTCCCGACCGAGTGGATTGACAATGACAAGTTGATGTTCTATCTTTTGGGTTATGGGGGCATGCCCTTTATGTACCTTCTCTCTCTTCATTCTTTTTCATACTTTTCTGCCTTCATCTCACTTCTAAATTTTTTAAATAAATAATATTTTTACCACTAATTTCAATTTTTTTTGAAAGCCGTCCTTGGTGTTAGAAAATGAATTCAAATTTTTTATTAATTGTAAGATTTGTCTAAAATTAAATCGAAATTAATGATATACTCAATTTTAATTTTTAGGTAGCGATTAACCGTTAATTTATAATTAATTGATTTATATATATATATATATTTATTTATTTATATTTACACTTCATGTTTTAAATTTTTTTCATTTCTCTTAAAAACTTATGTAATACTTGAGAGTATATCGAAATTATATTTTTATTTTTATATCTTATTTTTTTTATTTTTTTATAAAATTTATATAATACTTTAAATAATATTTAAATTATTTGATTATATAAAATAATATTTATATGGAATAATTGATTAATTTATATATATATTATTTTTTATCATATATATTAGTGTCCATGTTTTACTTAATAGCATTTAATTACTTTGTTTTATGTTTGATAATTTATGTTTTACTCTCTCCGTTTTTTATTATCTGTCACTTTTAAGTAAAATTCAAATTATATTTATCTTTTACTTTTAGATTTCCAATGTAATTTAATTTTCTCTTTTCAATTTAATTTTCATTTTCAATAAAAATTAACCAATTAGATTCATTTTTTTACATTAATTCACTCAATATGCTTTAAATCACTCAATTTTTTTTTTAAATTCAAGACTAATTAATATTTTTTAATTCTAATGAAAATAACAAAAGTGACAATTATAAAAGAATGGAGGGAGTAACATTTAATATTGTCTAAAATTTTGTTTGACCTAGAATTAATTATGTTAATTTTTAATGAATATCAAACTTATTTTATAATATTAGCTATTATTTTGTTGAACATGAATTTTGACGAGTATATTATATTTATTTTATGACTTTTATTTTGAATTATTTTGTATATTTGAAATTGAAATGAACTTTACCAAAAAAAAAATTTTATAATTGCATGTTATAAATTTTAATGGTTATTTGAAAAATATTGGTTAATCAAATAAAAAAATCGAAACCGATTAATTAACCGAATGTAACGGACTAATTAATGGTTAATGATTTTAAAAATCAATATCAATATACTAGTTAATTTTTTTTATTAATAGATTAATTAACGGTGTATGTTCATCTCTAATCATTGTTAATATCTGGATTCATAATATTTGCAATTATTGAATATTTGACTCTTCTCAATTGTGTTTAGAACATATATTTGTAATTTATGCAAAAAAAAAAAAGATATGAATATCAATTAACTTAATTGGTTTAATACAATTGTAATTTATTATTGGATCGTATTATTTGGTGCAGAGGCCAACTGTTATAAATGGTGAGGTTGAAAAGATTGATAATAAGATTAACAAGTCTCCACTCTCAGCAATGGCATTCAAAAAGTTGAGGTACCCTAAATATTTTTTTCTTTTTACAAATTTAATTCTTGTTAATGATATATTTATGACTAAATATTATACGTCTCTTGTAAAACAAAATACTATTTTATCGTTCTATTTTATTTTTAAAGTTGTTTGTGAAGTTAATTTCTTTTAAAAAAAAAACTGTTAGAGATTATAAAATTGCATTTACATTTATTGAAAAAAATTGCTAAACAAATACTCTCATTATAGTAATTTTTTTCCAAAGAGCATTTTTTATATATAAAAAAGTGTTAATTTGATACATTGATGTGCATGCACCGTCATTTTTCATTCGATCTAATAGCGCATATACATACATATATGTGTACCAAATTACGCTTTTTTTAAAAAAAAAAACCACAGGAGCAATCTAATTAACAAAATAAGTTAAAAGTAAAAATAGGGATTATAATGTTAATGGCATAATAGCAAATATATTTTTTCTTATTTCAAATATATATATATTTTTTTACAAAAGAAAGAAAGTCCACGTTGGGGATTGGACCAAAATTAGTTCTTCTCTTTCTCTCTCTACTAAGTTCAACCACTTAGCTCACTCATATTGACGAAAAGGATTTTGGGTATATTTTGAATTTGACACGTAATTTACATATATTGTTTGAAATTTTGAATTAGTTTAGTCTATTTGATAATAGGGATTCAATCATTTTTGCTTAAGAAGCACATTTTGATTTGTATTTTATTATATTCCAATTAATACTAAGCATGCAAAAAAGAAAAATAGGATAGTGGACCCTTCTAATAGTAATTTATGCATGCTATAATAAGAAGTAGGAAAGCCCATTTTCCTAAGATAGAATAAGAGCACGGAATCTCGGTGATGTCTTTTACTGTTCTAAGGCAAATTTGTACTCTGAAGTCTGTCCTATCTTATCATTTTATTTTCTTGGAAAGGTGGAAATTTTGTAAAGAAATACTAATAAACGTTTTGAAGAAGAATGGGAAGTTAATAGTAATACTTAAGTGCCAAGACTTAGACTGTATTTGTTGGCGTAAGAGCATAAATATCGAAATTAATTAATTAATTAATATGAGCTGAGCAACAGATAGATTCAAAGTTAAAAGTCAAACTTACATTCCAAGTTAAGTAAAGGTAAATATGCAAATAGTGTCTCAACTCAACTACTGCCTCTCATGCTAAAGATTCCATGCACTATCCAATCCAAATCTTATTAAGATTTTGCTTTTTCTTTTTTTTTTCGTTTATTATCACTAATAAATCTTCCTTTTACCACCGCCACCAATTTTGATTATGAACATTATTTTTGCATGAAATCATTTATTCGAAATTCACTAGTAAAAACGACATTAATTTATAACAGGCATGGGTTATATAATTGGATCTTGTTTGAATATGACAAGCATGAAGAATCAATGGTAGCTATTAGGCGTTGTTAGCCCGGTAAATGATCCACCCATTACTAATTACTTTATTTAATATATAATATAGTGTGATCATATAAGAACTATTAATCCACTTATGTTTATATATAAAAATTAATGTAGATTTGTTTCGAATAATAATAATTGATAAAGCCAAAAACGTCTTTATCTGAAGGAGAGAGAGCAATCCGATCGGCTGAGAAGACCTGTAATAAGGCGTGAGTACTCCGAAGCTTAAGTTAGTAGCTTAGAGAGAGAATGTGCTTTACAGAGATAATGTTATGAGTTCAATACCTAGTGCAATCGTTGGCTGAGCTATTTATATGAGATGGTTGAGGGACACTTGAGTGCCTGTGGTGTGATTACTGCCTGTCAGAGTAGGTATTCGGTGACATGACAATAAGCGGGTGGTAGGCATGGGCGCTGCCTTGTGGTAGGCATGGGCGCTGCCTTGTGTCAGGCGGCTGATGGGACTGGAGGTCACATCAGCCGATCGGGCTTGTGCGCTGCCTAGGAGCTCGTGTCTGCTACCTTTAGTTGATAGGCCTTGGGTCTTGCCAGTTGAGTGGGCCGGCTGAATGGGCCTTATAGCAAATGATATTTGCTGTGTTATCACTTGTCCCCCCTCAACAGGTCCGATCGGGCATTGATTTGCCTATTGTAGATCCGTTCGGATGGAATCAGCTCTGAATTTCCCGATCCGAAGACGCGCATTGGCGGACTTTTCGAATTTTGAAGGCGCTTTTCTAAAGAGGCGCGCCTGCCTGGACAACTGTTTTCATTTAATATTGCGCATGTACCGAGCACGACGCTTCGTTCTTCGCAGAGGCATGATATCTTTCGACACGTGGCGTTCGTTGAATGGCGCGTCGTTTGGCGTGTTCCAGAAGCTTTTGGCTTATAAATAGGGGGTTTCTAGGAGGATTTCCTCTTTACTTTCGAAATCCCTAGCGAAGCTCTGTCAAAATCTCTTCTTAAATCCCATATTTCCGCAAACATCTTTTGCTTTTTCGAATTTCTTGAGTTCTTTTCATCAAGTAAGAAATTTTTTCCCCTTTGCTTTCTTTGTGATTTCGTCTTTCACTTTCTTTCCGTGCCCACTTCGTTTAGAGATTAGAGAGTTTCACCTTTCCTTTATTCTTTTTTTTGTTGAAGATGGCCTCCAGTAGTGCTGAAGCATTATACACAAGTTTTTTGGATTAGTATGAGAACAAACCAGCCGCCGAGTTGCACTCTCGACTGACTGCCGGGGAGGTGGTTGAAATTCCCTCCAAGTATGGCCTTCCTAAGGACATATCGGTGTTGGCCTGCCCAAATTCAATGGCGGTGACAGAAGGGCCCTTTGGCCAAGATAACAGAGAATGGTTCATTTGCCACCTCTGGAGCCTAGATGCAGGCCTGAGATTTCCGTTGGGTGCCTTCGAAATGGCGATACTGAGGGGGTATTGTCTCGCCTCTAACCAATTACATCCGAACGGCTGGAGATCGGTGGCGTGCTTCAAAATTCTCTGCAAAATAGAGGGGGTTACGCCGACCCTGGAGCTTTTCACTCACTTCTTTTACATCTCGGGTCGGAGCGACGGGACGGAGTACTTCTTCACAAGCCGCCCAAAGAAGAAATTGATGTTCATCCCCACCTCTATGAAAGGGTACAAAGAAAGGTACTTCTTGGTGGGGATGAAGGGTGGATTTGGGGTGCGCCTTACCCGATCGTCTAGGGTTGAGATTCTGAAGGACCTGGCCGCCGGTCAGCCTATGTACGAGGGCGACATCAAGAAGCTAATGGATGCCGTTAGCAGGCATGGAGAGCCTTATCAGTCCAGTTTCCTTCTGACCACCCTGTTTGGCTCTCCTAGCTCCAAAGACGCTGAGACTGTAGAACGTGAGCATTAGGATCTGGGAGGAAACATTGTCACCATGCATCAGTCATGCATTGCATGTCATTTTTATTAATTACGAATATCAAATCTGAGGGACTTATCTTGTTTATTGTTTATTTGCAGCTGAGATGGCTGGCAGGAGTGATGCGTCTAAACAGCTTGGCGAAAAGATCAAACAGAAGCATGAGGCCGAGCGGAGGGCCCAAGAGCAGAGGAAAAGGAGGAGGTTAGTGCCCTCGGCGGAGCTGCAATCCTCTCGGGTAGCTGCCGGCACTTCTTCTTCTGCTACCGTGATAGACGTTGTCCCGATCTCTTCTGCCCCTCCAGCTCCTACTGTGTCCACCGCCAAACTTGTGGTGCCTGGACCTTAAAGTGGAGCCACTCATCACCACCTAAAGAACTCTCGGCCTCCGAGGCTTCGGGACGAATCGGATGATGACACCGCACCCATCGCTCATATGATCCGAGAGGCGGAGGAGGCTGCCAAGAGGAAGGCCGAGGAGGCTGCCCAGAAGAAAGCCGAGGAAGCGGCTAAGAGGAGGGCTGCTGAGCTGATAGCCGAGTCGGACGCTCGGGTGGTCGCCAGAGGCAAAGCTGTTCATCATGGCGAGTCTCCACGACGTTCTTCTGACCGGCAGTCGGTTTCTCTAAAGGACATTTGAGAGAGAACTTCGGCGATGATTGGTCATTGGGCCAGGTGGTTAATTTCATCTGCCGGGGTCTCCTCCGGGACGAAGATCATAGGGAAGCCAGTGACACAAGTCAGCTCAACAGAGAAGGCAATGCCATCAATCAGCAGTTGATGGATGTAAGGACTTGTTGCTTTGTTCTCGGGGCTCGTTTCCATCTTCGTGTGCCTGACCTATCTACTCTTGCTCTTTTTGTGCAAGCTGCCAGGAGGACACAACGGCTACACCTGATGGCCGGCGTGTGGAAAGGGAGGGCCGAGTCAGGCGTCGTGGCCAAGGCGGAGGCGAACGCTCGTTATGAGGCTGCCAAGAAAGAAGCCTCTGTCCTTCGAGCTGAGGTGGCCAAGCTAGAGGAGCAGTATTCTGCTTCCCAGTCGGAGACAGTGGCCCTGAGGAAGGAGGCCCATAACAAGGCTCAGGATCTGAAGGCTCGGCAGAGCGAAGCCGACAAACTGAAGGGCGAGGTTGCCCGGCTATCTGCTGAGAATGCACAGCTCAGGCGATTCGAGGCAGACGCAACCCGACTGGATGCCGAGTGCAGAGAGTTGGTTGCAGAGAATGCCAAGTTGAAGGCAGAAAGTGAGCAACTTCGTAAGGAAGCGGAGTCCTTGAGGGCGTCAGAGGAGGAGAAGGAGGCCTCCTTCACGAAGATTCTGGAAGTAGAGCTTGCCAATCAGAAAGAGCGCCTTGTTGATGAGTTAGCAGACGCCCAGGTGGAGCTGTTGTCTCGGCTAATTCATGAAGTTGGGACGCGCTTTCCTGGAGTGGATCTGACTTGGATGGACGATCTGGCATCATTGCCTGCTCCTCCAAACGACGATGACGAAGAGGGCGCTCCCGAGGGTGAAGCGATCGAAAGAGCTTCAGGAGGAGGTCCTTCACTTCTGGAGACTGTTCAGGAGGTCCAATTCGAAGTGGATTCTGCGGCGCCTTTAGCCCCTGAAGCCGAATTGGAGGTTCCTCCTGCGCCTGAAGCCGAGCTAGTGGTGCCTTCTTCAACGGGGCCTGTCTCTGAAGGGGGGACATGATCTGTTCCATCGACTGCCGACCCTTCTCAAGCCACTGCCGAGCCAGACGCCGAGCAAACCATTGATCCTCCTGGCGAGGTGGATATTGTAAATATAGACAGTTAGCTTATGAGCTTAGATTAGTTTTACTTTTTTCTTTTATTTTCTATCTCTGTAACAATTCTTTACAAATTATATAGTAGAGACAATCTTAATAAAATTGCATTTTTCTGCAAATTGTTATATACATCAGTTTGTACTAAAATTTGTAATATAATCGAGCTAGGTGTTACTCGTGAAATAGCATAATATTTGCAAGTACTTCCTGAATTCGGATAACGCTTGAGCCCTGTGACCGATCGGATCACTTTGGCTTACCGATTGCATAAAATTGTACAATTAAAGGCGTCTACCTCTCCCGCCAGGCGGAGCAGCCTGCCTCAGTCACCATTTTCAGCGAAGACGCACGAGACGTCTTATTTTCTCATGAGGACGCTCTCGTTGTAAGAGCTCGGATTAATAATTTCAATGTGAAAAGAATTCCGGTGGACAACGGCAGTGCTGTCAACGTCCTAACTGTCCAGGCTTACCGAGCCATGGGACTCCCGATCGGAGAACTGAAGCCGAATGCCACACCTCTGATCGGGCTGGGCAACGCCACGATCCCGGTGGCGGGATCGGTGGAGCAAACTGGTTAAGTAACAATCTATTAGAATATAAATCTCAAAGATAAATTGTAGTGGCGGGGAAAGATAAACGATAAGTTTTTGCAAAGGCGAATGCACATAAACAGGAAGGAAGAAGTTAACGCTACAGAATTTAGGATTAAAGTAAGTCCTTTTAGTGGTAAAGCGAAAGTGAAATTTGTTTCGTTAGAGTTACGTTTCTTAGAGCCTAAAGAATTAAGTTGTTCAAAAGAAGTTGATTTAAAAATAATTACAATTTAAACAAAGAATTTGGGTAAATAATGGCACGTGCGCATATCTTAGTTGCATATGTAATCATAATTAGTTGTCATCTATTGCAAATTGCAAATTTCAGCTTCTCATCAATCCCGTGATTCATTCATTCTAATTGGGAAAAACAGTCTTCAATTTGTTAATGTTTAATTACAATATTACTCCCCTGATTCACTACTTTAATACATGTACACACATATAATTTATTTCTTATATATATATATACAGTTCTTGTATGTTTTAATAACTAAAGTGTAATAGTACTGAGATATATATGAAATGATTTTGATTTTACAAATTTGGTCATTTTTAATAATCTATCCACAATTAAAAATTAAATATAATTTTTTATTAAATCTATAGTGATTAGGGTTATGCAAATACATGGTTGGTTCGGTTCAACTTAGACTACTAGAGAATTGAACCAACTAAAATGGTTTGAAATATTTTAAATCTTAAATATACATAACACAATATGCGTTATCATTTTAGAAAAAATTCTGTTGGTTTTATTTTTTTAGTTTTTGATCTTTGAAACCAAACTGAATTGATTGGACCAATAAACTAATAAACCAAATAAAAAAGATTGAATTGCTAATGGTTTTGTTCTATTTTCAGTTTCCGTTCGGTTATGCACATTCCTAATAGTGATCATTGAGCACTAATTGTTTGTTGTTAGTAGGGATGAGCATTCGGCCTATTCGGTCTACAATTGACCAAATCGAATAGACCAAATTTTATTTAGAAAATAATCAAACTGACCGAAATTGAATTTAGAAATTGAACTAAATCGACCGGAATTATTTCGATTGGTTCAATTTTAAGTTTTGCGCCTTTGGACTTTTAATTTTTTTAGACTATTAAATATATTTTGAACAAATAAATTATAATAAAATTTAATAATTATCAACTGACAATGTCCAAAACACCATAATTTGAATATCAAAAATTATAATGGAGCAATTATATAGTATATTTATAATTATAATGGAGTAATTATATACTATATTTATAATTATAACTAACAAATTATAATTAATTCACTAATTAATACATATACAAAACAAAAATTATAATAGGCAAATATGTATTATATATAATTATATTTATAATTATGTATAATATATAATTAATTTAAATAATTTTTTATGATTGGATTATAATTAGTTTATATAACATACTAAAATAATTAAATAATTAATTATATATTATATAGATAAATATTAAAAAAATATATAAAAATATATAAAATTCGATCGGTTGGGTCTATTTGGGTATTTAATATAAAAACTGATTGTAACTGAATAAATTGAACAATAAAAACCGAATATGTTAAATAAACCGAATCAAAATAACCGAATTGTATGCTGTTCATTTCGATTTTCGGTTTTACACGCCCCTAATTGTTGGGAATTCATGGATGACTAATGAGTGAAGTAGGCTCTTAAAATAAAAAATATTGACAAAAAACTAGAGTAATTTTTTGGAAGGATAGTGATTTAGCTGTTGGATTAGAAAATTTTCAGCAACTTAAAACTGTACATACTACATAGCTTATTACTCGGAACATAATTAAAAAAATTAAAATGGATTTAGATTTTAGCTAAAATCATTCATGTGTGAGCAGCCATAGATTTGAGAGACATTAGTAGCTAGAAATGCCAAAACCATATATTTGAGCAATATCTATTGCGAGACCAAACACAAATGTAAACATAAAAAAAAATAAAATAAAATAATTTGTTTTGTCCATTTACAACTCAGAGAATTAAGTTAACATCATGGGCTTGTACATAGTGATGTTGCTATTCATAATTAAGTAATTTCAAAAGGGTAATATGGTATAATTCATAATAAATAAATTAAATTCTAATTGATAAAAAAAAAGATTTTCAAAATGAAGCTTTTAGAATAATAGATATATTTAAAAAGGGTGATATTTAAATGTGCATGTGCATGCTATGCTCGAATTTACCGTCTAAATATGTATTAGATTATTTTAATAATGAAAATGCGCATCGTAGAGTCACTTACTTAAAAAAGAATTTTTTTTATCTTACCAAATAAATAAATGAATTAGATATTGTGATTGAAATAACTATAAGAAGGCCGAATAATACAATATATTTAGCATTTCTTAGCGATGGAACAAAAAAATGAGAGGCAAGTGGTCCTTTGTGTAGTTGCTCTTAGATGGGGACAGAATATATATGCCGATGGGGACCAATTCCTTTTGACCTTTTTGGGTTTTTGCTTAGTTTATAATATCCTCATTCTTATAGAAGATCATCATATCATTTACTGGACATCTATTATAATTGAATTTATTATTTTAATTAATAATATCATAACATTCAGTTCCCATTAAAAGGATACATTTCAAGTGCTTCGAATGCCTTGCATAAAGACAACCGTAAGAAGAAAGTTCTAGTACTTTATTTTTATTAAAAGAAAAATAATTAATGTCCCAAAGTAGAAAAAAGCCGCCAACAATTGCTTCTTTATCATGAAAATATTGGTAATAGTAATACAATTCAAAAGCAGCCGCATGGAAGGATAAGTCATTTTTGGTATAATTCATCCCGCATTCAAAGCTTATAAGGAGCTAATTTTTATATATTTAAAGATAATTTATACTATAAATATTGATTCGTTCAAGTGATTTGACATTTGAATTTGAGTGAACCGATTCAATTTGACCTGAATAATACCATTAATTATATAAAAAAAATACCTGCATTCAAATTTCAAATTCAAAACCTCTAATTAAGGAAAAAAAAAATACTTTTATTATTTCATATCCTCACCTCGACATGGAAGGATATGAGTTGTTTGAAATTGAGTTGATACTTGTTTCAGATTTAGGGCAAAATTTCTGAAAAAAAGAAATATGGGAGTCTGTCCATGTCAATTGTCAATGATCTCAACATATAAGATACACAATAAACGTGTCATTACAGTGACATTTCAAAAAATAATTTAAAAATATAATAAATGCATAAAGGAAAATCCACTAAGAATTTACATATATGGACATTATGGAACTGGATCCCACCTTTACAATGGGAAGCTGATGCCATCTTTAATCTTTAGTCCAGAACTACTTAATGCTTTTGAAACTTGAAATTCCATTGTCAACAAGCTTCGAGACTAATTCTTGCGTTAGAGTCTTAATTTTAATAATTACACTTCTAAGAGCAACCTTATAGCAATAAGCAAGGAGTTCTTTTTAATTTACTGCCACGTATAGAACTCTCTCAAATTTAATAATAGGCTAATTAGTGGTTTATGCTAATAAAATTAACTTTAATGAAAATTAACTTTTTTAATTTTTTTATCCAGTGTAGCATTATGCTACTGTGTTAATTCATAAACTCAGCTTCTGAATAGAATTAATTAACTTGACGATAAGGTTTTATTATAATTATAAATGTAACTACGTGTAACCCCACCAAATTAAATTTGGAACAGCCCTTGATTGGAGGCTAGTTTTATGCAAATGATGTTAGAATAGCCTGCATGAAGAGAGAAGTTAGTTAGGCTTAATGGAATAATAATCGTAACTCTCACATTTCTCACAGATGCTGCATGGCCGAAAATGCTTTAACAAGTAGTCTTTCATTAAAGCAAAGCCAGCTGTCTTTAGATTATGCAAGAGAATTTTATTCATGCACATTCTTTGCCTTTAGCCATGTCCATTTTTTTTTCTCTTTTCTAGAAGAAATTGAATTGGCATAATTTAGGAATCCCAAGTCAATAAAACACACCAAGTATTGACGAGGAGTGCCTGCGTAAAGGGCTAAAAGTCAGGTGGATGCAAACACTTTTTCCATGTCCGGCCCATGCTTTATTCATGTGGATGTTCCAAAAGGGTTCTTTAAAGTGTCAACAAATTGACATTCTGCCACAGAACATTCAAAATCATTCTAAAAGGTTGGCAACACAGCTGCTATTGCAAGGTCCAAATACAATGAAACAATCAATAGCACATCAAAGGAAACAAAATAATCTTACAAAATTCCAATTTGGCCGACATGTCATATTCGAGCAACATATGAATTTGCCTGTGTCACATATCTCACCCACCGATATGGATTATAGGTATTAGATTTCTTGGCTATCTGCAAGTATTTGACCTGCATCAAGGATCCATATAAAGAATAAGGCGTCTTCAATGCCACTCAAAGTAGCGATAAGGAAAAAGTGAAAATGTGCAGTAAGCTTAACTCATATTCTGCACGCAAATGAATTAAAAAAGCAACAGATACAGTACAGGCGTATAAAGCATATAAAGCATCCTTGCAATGCAAAGCATACAGCCAAAGCTTACAATAAAAGCAAATGACAGGCAAACAAATTTTTGCCCCACAATTAACAGTATTTATATTGCATGCCAAATTGCCAATTATTATATTGGTTCCAGTCCCCATGTTTGAAATAAATGTTGCATATCTTAGGTATTGCTATGAATGACTACTGAAAGATCAGAATCATGTCCTGATCCACATGAAAATGCCCACTGGAAGTTAAACGTGACCTAGGAATACAGATGTAAAAGTTCAACCAGTTCATAATTTTGCGAGTCTGTTTGTTTATTCAAAAACATTAAGGCATATACAGAGTAGCAGGTAAAGCTAGAAACGGGAAGACTCACCTGAAGTCTAGATACATTGTACATTGGTATTGTGAATGTCATACTAACTGGTCCAGCTTCCTTTGTGATATTTCCTGAAACAAGCAACAAAAATATGTAATAAGGTACCATGAGAGGTGAAACACCATATATTGAGTCATGGCCTCGTTACAAATGAGTAATAATTAGTACCGTGAAACTCTTGTGAAAATGTCAGCTTCGCGCGTAATGTATGTTCAGATGCACCAACAATCTGTTATACAGTGAAAGTATGATATAAACATTAACTAACAGCTGCAAAAGAACTGAATTCAAATGACACAATATATGCAAATCCAAGGCATACTTAAGAAATTCTAACCTTCTTTAATCCCCATTCAAGCCTCTTATTTGCTTCCTTGAAATCGGTTGTTTGCCCAAATGCTCCAGGCTCCAACTCAAATGTAGCTCTGTAAAAGAGGTGGCCGAAAAAAAAAATCAAGAGACACCTCAGACAATATGTAATACCAGATACAAAGTCATCAGCACAAATAGCACAATTGGTCTCCGCTCACTGAGCAAGAAGACAGAGATGAAGGCAGAACCTTCCCAAATCCTCTAAACATCAAAATCAGTGTTATAAAGTTTGAGGACGAGTTCACAATCCTTCCAACAACCTTAGTTGCTTTAGTGAACAAATACAAAATACACTAATACACTGCATTCAAGGGAAAAAAGCTGCTTTCCATTTAAAACGTACTTCAAAGCAATCTGTCCCTTTCAGTTCCCCTCAGATCACGTAGAATTATATGCTATGCTTATGTGAGTGATCCCGATGACTTGTCATATTTTAGACAAACAACTATGCCTTCTAGTTTTCCCATTTGAAACATGTCGAACTTATCCAGAAGTTTTATTTCAGTATCAACATACACGGACTTTACTTCACTGACAAACTTGCAAGCACATTCTACCAGAAAACAAGTCCAAAACCACAAGATTATTTTATTTTAATTTGCAGAAATGCATGAATCATTTGGTAAGTTTCAGGACATGCATAAAAGACATTTTCTGCTAGCAAAATAAGAGACCATATTGATGCATACCTAGTAGTAAATTTTGGCAATGGCATCTGTACAACAATTGTGTTAGCAGTAATGCTTGAGGGAAACTCCGCTGATATTTTAAGAATCACTTCAGCCTACATACACCATCAAATATAGAGAACAGAAAGATTACAAGTGACTCACATAGATATTGATCAGCAACGTAACATAAGCCATCTCTAAAGCCAAAGGCTTTGTAATACTATTCGATAAATCTTTCTTTTTCAATACTTGACAATTACACACTAAAGAAAGTAATACACTGATAGCAGAAACTACTAATTATCAACCCATGGCAAAGGCAGGATGTTATAGTGTCATAGAGATGTGCCCTTTTTTCCTGTCATTTTCAGATTTAGCATAATTGGCATGTGGAAATTAGTGTTCACCTTAAGGGCTCCTGTCTCCTCAATCAAAGTATTAATGCGGAAAGGAGGTTTAAATTCCTGGGTCATACGATAGTTCATGACAGGAAATTCACCATCTGGGGGTACCTGACAAGCATGTAAGCAACCTATTAACAAACAAAAGCCAAATTTGAATCTCTTCAATCAACACATTAATTTGTAGCCAATAGTGTTTGTTTAACTTCACTCACCAGAGACAGAGTCCTGTCAAGATCAAAATTATCGAGACGTACAGATTCATGGAAATTACAATCATCGAGTATCACTGTGCCTGTCCCAGATGAGCTCCTGTAATCTGTAATGGCAAGCAGCACCATTTGAGAGTAGGGGAGAGAACAGATTCAAAAGTACATATTAATGATCAAGGTTGACAATCATAAAGACTCATTCTAGGCACAGCACACAGAAAGAAACAAATATAGAGGAGGGAAATAGCCCCTTTTAGCATAATTTTAGAGAAAGTACTTTCATTAGGGACCAAAAGTTATAATAAGATATTACGTATCAACTTATTGACTGAAATTAGCAATTTGATACTAAGTTCCAAATCCTAAAAACAACCAATGACTATGAAATGCTGAATTTCCAAAGAAATCATGTAGGTACTATATGAGGAAAGCATGATTGAACTTGGATCGTACCATACACAGATCTTCCACTGCCTCTTCCTATGCTCAGGTCCTCATTAAGAGCTAACCGAATTTCTGGATTTCCAGTAAGATAACTCTTCATTTGAATCGTGCCATCAATTTCAGATGTCAGTATGTAACCCTGTTTATCCAAAACTACAATGATTAAGAAATGGCAACATAGAGATGCAACAAATATATCAGTTTATTGGCAACATAGAGATGCAACAAATAAATCAGTTTATCTGGAAAAGGATGATGAATTAGTTTGACAAGACTGTAGAAACTTCAAGGTACCATGAGGACCGCCATCAAAAAGAGAAAAAAGTATCATGAGGACTATTACAAGATATCACGAATGAGATTCTATGTACATCTTGTTAACAAACTCATCCATTTAATAACTACAATTGCAAAATGCTAAAACAAACATCTATGCAATTCACCAATCAGAAACACGCATCATGGGGTCAAGGGGGGACCCAAATGTCATATAATTGCCTGATTGATGTGGATATGACAAGTTAACAACAACAATAGAGTGTACAAGGTGTTCCATCAATCAGTGTAATGTACAAGAATATTCCTGAATGATGTCCAATTGACACAACTGAAAAGTCACCCTGGTATTTCTCAAATTAATGGATGTATACTTACACTAGAGCTGAATGTGACACTGATTTTCTCAATTATATCCACAAATATTTCCTCCCTCCTCCTACCTCCAGGCTCATTTGCAACAACAGATTTTGTTACAGCTGTACCTGGCATCCTTTTGGTCCCTTGCTGCATTCACCCAATTATAAGAATCAGTTGCATAAAATATGCTACGGACAACAAATATAGTGAACTTTTTCTGAGCATTACTCATTTTAAGTGTGATTCAACCAACCAAATCATACCATAAAAATGGCAGCAGGATTCAGAGGTTGCAGACGGCCAGCATCAATAACAATTGGCTCGTTAAATACATAGGACTTTAACACTTCAGTGGATGTTGTTTGTACATAACCAAAATCCTGCAACGAGAAAATTCGCAATTGTAAAACTCATGTCAAACTTTGACAATAATAACAAAATTTCATGAAGACCATGCCTATTAGATAATATAAACAGCAAAAGAATAAAAACTACAATCTACGACAAGTACAAATGACTGATATAAGGCACACCACAATGCTAGTGCTACATAAATATCTACTCGTGAGGCATTTTTAATTTTTGGACGAGGCACAAATGGTGAGAAAACATAAAAGTCACCAAAGAACAATTAAAAGAGAAGACTCAAACTATAAGAATACACTAGATGTGTTTTGGAAGTCAACAACCATCATAAAGAGCTAAAAATGAGACACGAAGCACAAGTATGATAATGCACATTTCACTTAGGTATCAATATTCCATTATAAATGACTATGATTATGAGAAAAAAGAGCAGCAGAGATCCAAATGCACTACTGCATAATGCAACCAGAAGGAGAGACAGCACGATAAGATAACTTACCATCACTTCATCAAGCAACTCATATACAAGCACAAAGTTTTTCCTTAGAGAATCTTCATTGAGAATGCCAAGGTAATCTTTGATAACGCGAGCAATCCTTTGTAAGAGTTCCAAGACCAGAGAAGGTGACACATTAACTCTAGTGGTTGCAACAAATAATAATCCAACAACCTTTACGTGAAAGTAGTTGACGCCATCCACATTCTATTGATAAAGCAAAATACCAGGAAAGGAAAATGACATTAGCATACTGCCTGGGTAAAGATACTGGATATCATAATGTTAAAGAAATATATATCCCAGAGAAACTGCATCAGAAAATCTAAGGGCAAAGACTCTATTCTACTTAAAAAAGTAAGGGAAGAGCATATATTCCATGTGCCATCATATAGACAAACATTGGCATTCAAATACAGACTTCTACAAGATATGATGCAGAAATAGAACTGCACAATAGATCCAAATGTTTTTAATATTTCATGCAAAGCCACAAACTTTATTTTTTGAAATTGACGACCAATAAAGAAAAATAGATTACAGTAGAGAGTTATATATTACTAAGCCTTGAACTACATGCAGCTTCTAAGTTTCCAATCAAATTCTACTTTTAGAGGGACAGTCATATTTGTGTAGAAGATGAACAGACCAATTTTATGTGAGGTGGGAAAGATATTGCGAGTCCTCACAACTATCTTTCATGCTATGCATTGCAGGCAAAATTTTGTCTTCTACTTGTCTTACACCAATAATATACTAGCTACTCTCTCTTAAAATAAACTAAAATATCACCAGTAATTTGTTTTGAGAATGTAAATGAGAAAAATGCTAGTTCAATCTCAGAAAAATGACTAACATATTGAAAGAAGTTGAAAATTTTCCAGAAGAAAGAGAGATTCACCACATGCTAAAGAGATAAAAGTGGAGAGTCTTCCAGTTATTATATATTCAAAGCATGTTATATGAAAACGCATTGCCTGACATTATTTGGAGACTTAATACCTACAAAGACAGGGGGCGCCTCTTCTTCTCCATCTCCCTTCCAAAACTTAACTTTACGGAAAAATATTTCAGCACTTCCTTTTGGCACCTCGCCGCGATCTGTAATGGAAGTAACAGACCTTAAAATCAATAAAATGGAAAACCTACCTCCATAATTCGAATACACATACAATAACTCCCAACCACAAGCCAATGCCTAAAGAAAACTCAAAATCCATTTACAAACTGAGTGAACTCTATCTGCTTGAACTGCAGGTATATGATAGTTCAACGATTTAGGTCACCAGTAAAAACTCAACAGAACCTAAGGAGAAACGAACAAACTGGCTCCTGGATCTGTAGCAACTCAATTCAGAACTGCAGCTAGTGCTAAATATAAGGTGCTAATATAAGAAATTTGAAATACGATAGAGAAATTAGATAAAGCATAGGATAGATCCACCAATATCCAACAAAGAAAGAAAAGCTTACAATCGCGAAACACAATGTTATCGCCTCGCTGGGAGAGAACAAAGAACTGACAGATCATGATTTCTCAATTATCAGCTTCCTTTTCCTTGATTTAGCTCTTGCTCCTCTCCGTCTCTGAATCTTCAATTCTCTGTAGATTAAAGTTGGGTGATTTGTTTAAGTTGGTTTCAAGTGCTGAAAAAAGTCCATGAATGTTTTCAGTTTTATTCTCTCTACGTTTGAGACCCTTTTAATTTCATTCTGACTCCTTGAAAAACTCAATTTACTCCATTTTAGTTCAAGTTAAAATTCCAGTTACTACCGGATTTAACCTTTATTAATTGGGAGTTTATTCTTTATAATTGGGAGAACTTTCGAATAAAATAAGTGAAATATAATTTATTTTGATGAAAAATGAAAATTAAAATAATAGAAAATAAAAGAGAATAATTTTTATTTTTTTAAAATAGAGAAAAAAGAGGATGAGTAAGGATAAATAGAAAAAAAATTTTATTTTTTAATTATATGGAAGTAAATTAATTTTTTTTATATTTTAATTAAAATACAAAAATATTATTTTTATTATTAAAATAAATTTTATTTTCTTATCCAAATAAAGTTTAATTTTTCATTTTTCTTTTACCAACGTGGAATGATCCGCTTTTAAATGAAAACAAAAGCGATTTTTTACTTTCTTTTTTTATTTTTTATTTTTCCAAATTTAATACATGCACTTTACTGTTTCTCTGTTCAATCCGAGCCCAGCCCAAAGGCATAGATGGTATAAATTTTTCAATGCATGGCTATTTTATCTCATTTTTTCTTGAATACACTTTTATTAAAAAAATAAAACAAAGTTCAATAAATCCAGGAGATTGCAGCTGGTTTGGTGCAGGCAAACGATCTTTAATTCTTTATCACAACGAATCAAATATGTATGTAGTGCATATTTACAGAGTTCTGTTTCTTCACTCCTAAGGTAGCCTTATAGGTCAGCTCCACAATTCTATGGCTTTAGCAGAAAATCTTCTGTCTTGGCCAACACTGGTTTTCTTGAAATCAAGAGTCCACTTTTCAAATGTACAATTCACAAAATCATAATATCCTCCATGAATACAAAGCATCTCTTTCCTCACCCTTTCTTCAATCCATGGATATGTCAGCAAGTTCAGCAATGAACGGTTGATAGATTCCTGCAACAATTTCCATATGAATCAACTTCACTTTCACATTCTAATCTTTTTTATTTGTAGCCCATCAAATTGATCCAGTGTGCTCATTATGCAGACTATCTAGAATTGCAATTATTTTCTTTGAGAATTTGAATACACCTTTTCACAATGTTTGCATTGCTGATCAAAGCTAAGGTCACTTGCATCAGCTTCTGTTCTTAACTTGGCAACTTTTGCTGTAGCAACCCAATTCTCAACGAAGCTGCAGGACCAAAAAATATATATATACAACAATGAAAAAGCTGGGCAAAAAGCAACCAAGATTGAGGAAGAAAAAATAATGTTCTAAGCTCCTTTTCTTATCTTTTTTACTTTCGGGTTTATAGAGCTTGAACTAAAGCATTCGAATTTGCTAACTCACAAGCCATAAAAACATATCCAATGCCATTCACAGGTGAAACTGAAAAAAGAAAAGTTTAATGCAATTAAACCTGGAATTTTTGTTCTCTTGCATACTCATAAGAGCTTGAATTCCAGCGCAGTTACTATGGCCTACGACAAATATATTCTCAACCTGCAAGGATAAGGATTAACCATTAATATTAACCAAAGTACATGATTCAACAAAATTAATAGAGAATTGTACGTGTTGGACTAAAACAAATTTACCAGAAAAAAAAAATATATATATGTATATATATATATATATAGATAGATAGATAGATAGATAGATGCATATAGGAAAAAGTCGCATACTTGAAGAGTATTTACTGCAAACTCGAGGGCAGCATTTGTTTCTGTTGGTCCATTCTGTTCAAAGGAAAAAATAATAATTTACCATGTGGAATTGGTAGGAAATCTTGAAGAAGAGAGCAAAATGTGAATACCTCAAGTGGGGGAACAAGATTTGCGACATTTCGAACCATAAAAGCTTCTCCAGGTTGAAAACCAAGGATGTTTGAAGGGCAAACTCTAGAGTCTACACAAGCAATCACCATAAACTGTTCAAGTTGTCAGCTGACAACTATTGCATCAAACAAAAATGCAAAAACAACACTAAAGATAAGATTTTTAGATTATGAATTAACCTTTGGAGCTTGCAGCTCAGCCAGAGTTTGAAAATGCTCCAGTTCTTTTCTGTTGAAAACCATTCATCTCTAAGAAGACAAAAAAAGTATCAAAAGAGATGGAATTGGCATGAAATTGCTACTTACAGATATCTGTGCTTCTTGAAATTTAGAAACCTCAGTTTCATTTGTTTAAAAAAGTCCAACCCACCATCAGTTTTGGGCACATTTTGCACTTCAACGCGCCTAATTTCTTGAGCAAGCCCTAGAGAAGTAATTGATGAATCAACTCGCAAAACTGGATTCTCTCTGTTATTTGCAATTGTTTGCATTATTATTAGAGGGTAATGACCAATGGCTCGAAATGCAGCTAAACAGAAGCTATAAAGTTTGACAAATTGTTAACCTTACCTGGGTGATGAAGAGGGTAATCCAATTTGGAAATCTTTGCCTTTAACAAGTTTCCCCTGAAACAAGAAACCTAGCATTTGATTATGCTAATCAATACAGGTGATTAAACAAAGAAGAAGAGCCAAAAGAACTCACTAAGCTAGAATTAGGAGAATATCTGGGAAAATCAAGCAAGGAATTGAGAATAGCAGAAAAGGGCAAGCCGTGAACGCCTCCCTTCTTCACTGAAACATGTCTAAAAGCAGCTATTGGTCCTGTAAAAGTAAGGAACTTTAACAGAGATTAGGATTAAGAATTAGGAACCCATCAAAGATAAAAGAAAAAGTCAGAGAAGATTGTGTGTACGGGTGAGCCAGAGCATTTCTGAAAGTTGTTCCTTTACTAAATCCAGAGAAGAAACTCAGCTTCCATTATACAAAAACATGGCTCATTGTTTGTCTGTCTTTTGTGGTTCCGTGACGTGCTTGGCTTGACAAAATTCAAGTGATTTTCAGATAATTGAAGCAAAGAAGACGCAAGGCAAAGCTTAGAGTTTATCCAATTGGGAAAAGCTGTATGGTTATCCTCTTCCCATCTTTATGGGGATATTATACTCATAATGCAGACAACTTTTCTTCCTTTTTAATGGGAGCATGGGAATATTCAACTTTTAAAAGCAAAGTTTGCCACCCCACCTTAATCACTTTGACATATTTTTTTATATTAAAGTACTTCAACATATTTTATAATCTGAATTCCAACTATAATCTGTTCCGATTTAATGCTATAAATTTTTGGACAGACTTAATCCCCTTATTCGATAAAGTTCAGTTTAGGGGTCTAAGAAGGAAGCCATGTTCTCCGTTGACTATTAAATTATTCATGTTAAAATAGCATATTATTAAACTTCTAGCTTATGGAACAATTGAACAAACCAATACCAAGCTGCCTCATAGAATAAAATAAATTATACAATGGAAATATGAATTTTTTTATCGAAATTAAAAAAGGAAAATATAAGGTAATAAGGAAATATATTTATGTTTTGGATTTCATTTCTAATAATGTAAATATAAATTATATTTTTCAGAATGAAAGTTATCAAATGAAAAATATAAATATATTCGAAAATTGAAATCAAACATGATAAATTAAAATATTATCCGCATCAACAAAATACAAAACTTAATTGACCATGGTGCTTCAATGTATATTTTATTATCAATTCATTGTCGCTTTCTAACAGCTATATCCACGTTATCATAAGTCTGATATTTTGGAAGATGCATTGCTTTGCTTTCATATCTTTTCAAATAGTGCAAAATCCATTCTTGCGCTCTGAATCGTCAGTGGTATTGAATTTGTTATCATTATTTTTATCATTTCTTTATTATATTATCATTGAATGTTAACATTCAGAATCTTCTTTCACTAACATAGGAATTCCAATTGGAAACCTCTCAGACTTGCATTAGATTGAGATATGGGGTCAAGTAGATCAATTAAAATTTAATTAATATTCATTTCGTTTCATGTTATTTTTATTATTTTATTTTCACTAAAATTAAAAAATAATAATTAAATTTAAATTTAAAATAAAATTAAATAATTCAATACATAAAATTTAATTAAATTTAATTAATTAATTTTTATTGAAAAAAATAAATTTTAAAAAAATTAAATTGTATTGAAAGTGATAAATATAATAAATAAAATTTAAATTTTATTTAAAAATGACAAATATTATAAATACTAAAAATAAAGTAAACTCATTTCATTGTGGTATTTTAATTACATGTGAATCTAATTACTTCCTAAATGACTGATTTTTCTTTGATTACATGAAAGGAAAATTCCATTTTTTTAACAGAAGTCAATTAAAAGTTGATTAGGCATTATGCCTCTTCCTTATTTTCTTGAAAAAAGAAAATTTAATTTGAAGTGTGATAATCTATTCTAGGCTGTTAAAAAAACTCATACTAGTGATGATTTTGGTTTAATTTTGAGTGGGAAAAACAGCAGGACTGTGCCCTTTATAAACAGGTAGATAGATAAAAATCAAAGAAGAGACTCTATAGTCTGTACTGTGCAGTCCAGTCAAAGCTATAACGAACTCCCAGTAAATAGTAACACTATATTCACATTAACATGCTCCACCCTATCAAATCATCGCCACCGTTAATCAAAACGGCAACTCCGAACCCGTTTATTCCCATGGACCACCTGACCCATCCCAGAGCTGGACACCCGATTCTCAACAACTGCTTTCAACGCTCTTCTCAGAACTCCCGCATCTTCTTCTCCACCACCGCCCCTTCCCCATTCCACCACCACCACACTCCTCGTCCGTCCTCCGACCGTCATCATCTCCGCCCTCACCGCCCTCGCCCTCACCATCCGGATTGCCTGCGATAACTCCTGGATTAACCCGGGCCTATCGTCACAACACACGCTCACTCTCATCGTCTTCTTCTCTTCACCGTCACAATAACTCAAAGTCGCCTCGTCCGATTCTCCAGGAAACGCCCAGCACTGTTCAATGTCCGATCCGCTTACGTGAGCTGCTTGCTTTTTTAGCTCCTTCACGTGTTGGACAACCTCCGCCAGCAAGGACGCCTTGTCCGTCTGTTGATATATATACACAAAACCACTAAAATTAATGTCACTAAAATCTACCAAAATTATCGAAAATGGAAAACGAACCTTGGCGGTGTTAGGGAGGAGAGTACGGAGGGTGGAAAGATGAGCGTTGATACGCTGTCTTCGTCTTCTCTCAGCTTCCTTGTGACTGTTGCATGCGTCGGTTGATTTCTTTTCCGATCTCGAGGAGGAGCTAAGAATGGATTCTCCGGCGGCGGAAGCGTCCATGACGTTGACTAAGCATGGGTCTGGAAGAGAAGCAGTGTCGAAACCGCCATGGAAGGCATGAAAGGGAAGCATGTGGTGGGGTGTTTATGAAGAAATGGGAAGAGAAGGAGTAAAGTGTAGAATGCAGAGAGAAAAAACTGAAATATGAAAGGGAACTTTAGTACTAGGAGACTGGAGTTTGCGAGTAAAAGAAAAGAGATGGTGCGGTTTTACTGCTAGGATAGGTGTTAAAAGTGTGGGAAAGGTGAAACAATATTCGAGGACAAAAAGGATTGATTTCAAGTGCGGACATACACACCAGAGAACATGTGAAGCTAGAAAAATGTCGCAGTTCGGTGGAATTAATGTCTCTACAAGAAAATTATAAATATTAGAAAAATTAATTGAATATATTTTGAACAAGAAATAAGCAGATCGTACTATAAGGTTGTGACGTATATTTCATCACAAACCTCACGCCAGACAAATATCACATAAAAGGTTTTTATTTTTACTTTTTTTACCATTTTAATGAATAGCTTCATTACTGTTCAGTTAAAACACGAATACTTTTTTTCTTTATTTTGCAAAATTGCAAATTCTAATAAAAATTCTAGTTCTATCATTTCAGACTTTCTTTATATATATATATATAAATATTTGGTATCTGAAAGGGAAAAAAAGAAAAGTGCGATTATGGGTTATGGGAAGAAGAGTCCATGGGGATTCTGTTTCTGTAGAAGAGCACCTAGTTCCAATGTAATCATGGTACATAGCCAGTGAGCATCGATTCTCTTTTATTCCTTCCAAGTTCTAACACTAATTTTACTTGTCCACAATTATTTACCCTTTAATTTTCTTATTTTTGTTAGGTTTGATATTAAATAATGCTTCAATTGCCAATAAACTTTAATTTAATGATATTATTAAGAATGTAAAATTTCACTTTTGTTAGAAGATCTGATAATAATCTTATCCATATGTTAGTTAGCACCTCTGTTATTCCTCAGACAGAAAAATTTGTATCTCCTCCCCTTATATCCAACAGTTACTTTGATGAAAAGGTCTATTTTTCTTAAAAAAAAATATAAAATTTTGAATTCAAATGCCTTTATCTAAAAAAAATAAAAAAATGCATCAATTAATAATAGGATTGAGTTGGGAATGCACCTTGGATTAAATTAAAGGGTCTGCTTTATGAATTAATATTTATATGAATCAATGTCAATTAAAATAATATCATTAACTTATTTTAATAATTCCCATAAAAAAATTATTTTATAAATCTATGTCTTTAGTGTGTTATTTTTTTAATCATTATTTTTATATACAATCATAAAAAATATAGATAGTTGAAATTCCATGAAATTTTAAAAGTTCAAAATAAAAATTACAAAACAAACATAATATTAAACAAAAATTATGTCTAACTTTTACCATTATCTATTTCTTATGATTAATTATTTCAACAAATCAACAGCTAAAATTATAAAGTAGATTTAATATTTGTTGAAAATTAGCATATTTAATTTTAGGTCAAAGAAAAATTTTTGGACAAAATCATATTTTTTAAAAAATATAAGAAAAATGATATTAAATGCTATCAAGTAAAATATATGTACTAATATATATAAAGGTTAACATATTACTCTAAATAATTAAAAAGAAATATATATAATTTAAATAAAATTTAAAATATTATTTTATATAAATTTTAGAAAAAAAAAACAAATAAGATATACAAATAAAAAATATAATTTAAATATCAATCAAAATTTTTATTTTTTTTTCTCACCCCTGTGTGTTAGGAAAGTAAACTAAGTAAATATAAAAAAAAAAAATAAAATAAAATAAAAGATTTGAATTTGATTGTATGCGTATCGCTTTCAGTTGACACATCGTCTTCCATTAAACCCCACAAACTCTACAAAACTATACGTCTATACGCATTATCTTTTATACTTGGCAAAATGATTATTAACATATCTCAATTCCAACTCAGCTCTCACTTACAATTCCATATGTATTTGAATCACTAATATACTGCAATACAAATTAATTAAATTAAATTTTATTTTATAAACATGAATTTTTTATAAGGTTAAAATAAAAATAAAAATAAAAAAACAGATCGAAAACATTTCACTTATTACTAAAATGGTTTTTATAAACATGAATTTAATCGAAATGAATGGAAATCCTAGCATTTCAACTCAAACTGTGAGATTATAATTATGTAGTTTTTTAATCAAACACCACTTAATGGAACGAATCCTAACTCCATAAATAAATAAAATAAAACACAGTAATCAGCATAGTTGAGGATGAGTGAGAAAGCAAAATAAGAGTAAAGTCGCTTTCATTAGGCGGCAAAGGAAGAAACCATACGGCGGCGCCGACAGCTATCTTAGAGAAAATTGTAAGAAAGAAGGAATCAAAATGGGGACAACAGTGATCATATTCCTGCCCCGACAACCTCTTTTGTCTACCATCATTTCTCTACTTTCATTTTCACTCTCTGTTTTTACTGTTTATTATTAACTGCTTGTTTTTCTTTATTACTCTTGCTACATTGTTGGTTCATTATAATTGAAGACTGAAATATAGCAAGAACAAACAAGACAAAAAAGAGAATCCCAGTTCAAATTTGAAGAGGAAAGACTGTTGGAAAAAAATTTCATATGACAATGTTGGGTGGACCCCCACAAGATGAAGGGATAAGCAAGTAAAAGCCAAGAAAGATGACGTCATCATATGATGATCCTACGGCGAGGACATCATCTGAGGAAGCAGCAAGAGAATTCCTTTTCCTACTACTTAGGCTATGCAGGTTGAATGCGACACTTCCTATGAGCAATTGGCATGTTTATGGAGAAATCGGTCCTCTCATTTCTCACGTTTTAACTAACAGATTACTTATTCTAAATTCGATTGATATGTTCATGGAGAAATCGGTTCTCTTTCTCACGTTTTAACTAACAGACCGAATTACTTATTATAAATTTGATTAATTGAAATATTCGATTGTTACAAGCATTAGATGTAACTGTTATAACTGTTACAGAACATTTATAGTTTTTTCCATTAATATCAGGTGAGAAAATATTATATAAAAAGGAGAAGTGATCACCCAAGCACAACTAATACCCTGACCAGGATAAAACAAAACCAAAGTGGAATAGTGAGCACAAGCAATTGGGGGGACCCATTAATTGTACGTAATAAAATTACATTGAGCCTATAAACATAGTCCATTGTACTGTTATTTTCACTTTTTTTACCATTATTATATTATAATTTAAATAGTATTGTTAGGTGATCTAATAATTAAAATATAAGAAGTGACATAAATTGAGTTGCTTTTTAAAACAATCCAATTTGCCAAGCTCCTTCAGTTCTTTGAGAATACAACACCTCTCATTTTCTCGCATGAGTATATTTAGAATTGATCTCCATAAATGCATTCACTAGTCAATCCACAAGTTATTCATAAATTGGGTTTAGATAACTATAGCATATAATTTTCATTTTAAGGAGATACAAAATACATTAACTAAACTGATAATTAAATATATCTCAAAGTGTAATCATTAATTTTGATGTGTCAACTTATTATTATTATTATTATTATGTCATGTATACTGAAAAAGTAAAATAAATAAATTGAAGCTCTGCACTGAATGGGTCCAAAAGATGCAAACATTTCACCGACAAGTGAAATGCATGGAGGGGCTTAATCCCAAGAATTGACCAACAATATCCCCGACTGTGTTCTCTGCAAATTCCAATAGCAATGAGAAGGGCAAAGCAAAGAAAACAAGAAACAAGAGACAAAACAAGTTGAGCAAGGGAATAGAAGTTTGCATTCCAATGTTCATCTTTCTTTTGTCCTAAAATCTGCACCTCCTAACGAGTATTTACAATCCAAGAAACAAATTAGTCCCTTCTCACCCAAAAAAATAATAAAAAAAAAAACTTAAAATATATAATAACTTGTTATACTTAAATTTTTAAATTTCAAATTCATTAAAATGAACCAGACAATAGTAAAGAGACGGTACAATACAAAAAGAAAATTAATCTTGAAATCATACAGGGAAAAGAATAAAAAAGGCATGTTCATCTCTTAGGAAATTCATCAATCACCTACAATTTTTGCAGCTGAATTTATAGACCTCTATCCAAAAACTGACTTCCACTTTAGGCATCATAAGAATTACATGACTTCATACTTACTGCAATTCCATCAACCACAATTTCCTTGCGCTGCAAAGAAAGTATCACAAAATATAACTGACCTTGCTTTTCAATCAAGCTTTGATCTGCATAAAATTCAGCCACTACATGGAAACTTATGCTCACAACAAAATGATGGATCGATATCTTACTGGTAGCAATGGGATACTTTTGCAGGTTGGAAAGAATCTATGAATCACTCAGACAAATCTGTGATTTTGAGGAATGGAGATCCTGGAGGAGCAGCTAGACCAAGAGTTTGCATAACTTTTAATCTCCGTGCATTCAGCTCTGGAGATCTTTCAGACAACTCTTCATCCTAAAAACAATCGTGATTTTTAATAAGTTGGTTTTCATGCAAAAAAAAAAAAAAAAAGAAAAAGAAAGGATAAATTTTCGCTACTTTCATTTTGAAAGAAATCATCCAAAATTGGAGAAAGATACACTCACAGAGGTTGAGATCTGAAGGTTGAGTTTCTTCTGCACTTCACCTTGCTTAGATGATTTTCTTTTTGAATTCCCTTCTGTTTCTGGGTTATCTAACTTTAGTTTTTGCTTCACATTATCATGCTTGGGGGTCTTAACATCTTTACGAGGTGTTGAAACTTTATTCACACGTTTCCTTGAAGAACTTATCACCTATTACCAAGTTCATAGGCTTAAGTGCATGAGGCTTCAAACCGCAAACTGACTGCACAAACTTACATGATTTTGGTTTTTTCTCTCCCGGACGACTCTTTCATCTGATTTCCCTGAAATAAACAGAAGGCAATGACAGGATGCCAAGTTTGTCTCAGGTTATAATGTGCTTCACCATTGTTATTATTCATTGTATTACATGTTAGCTGATGAAGAAACACAATGTCCTAAAGATAACTGTCGTTCAAACTAGATTATTAAAATGTATAGGTTTATAGGAAAGAATTAATTGTACAAGGAATGATTCCATTTGTCAATGATGATAAGAGAATAAGTGGTGGAGAGAGGCTATACACCTTAAAATGTAGCTCCTAAACAGAACAGAGCAGAAGAAAATTATCCACATAGCCAACTTGAATCCTAACTCATATTATAAATTTTTTTAATTTCATATCTCCATGTAGCCAAACCTCAAATTGATCCATAACTTAAAACCTAATTCACCAAGCTATTAAAGAAACTGATGACTACAGAAATGGGAAGAAAATTACTAACCTTTAGATTTGTCCATTTTCCCTTTTACTCGACCTGATTTCGATGACGAAAGATCCTACAGATGATCCAAATGAAAGAACAAAACATGAATACTACTATGTATAATTATTTGCTAAAATCAGCAGCTTGTATACCATAGTAACACACAACCACCTTAAGAGTAGGTTAAAAGGATTACCTGCTCCAGAGCTTTCCTGAATATTTCCTGATAACTACCATTGCTCTGCTCAAGTATCTAAACATTCAAAGATATGGAGAAAACAGTTGAAAGTGAAAAGCTATATACAGCATAACATGTTCAATTCAACATGAGCAACAGGCTGCATTAAGAGTGTTGTATAACCCTACTTACAATCTGAAATTCAGAATGGCACTTAATAGGATTCACAAGCATACTGCGGGGAGGAAATAAAAGAAAAGTTGTTCATTATTGGTTTACTAATAAGAACACAAAACATTTAACTATGGAAAAGAGCACTGACTATTCATAGCTTCCGTACAACCTAACACGAACATCTTCCTGTAATCTATCAACAATCTGTGAAATGAATAAAAAGTAAATAACGATAAAGGTCTATCAATATAAAAGCTACATAGAACCAGAAAACATTTCTGTGGCATACCAATGCAGGCCACCAAGAACCACCAGAAACTTTGACCCAAATTACATCTCCAACCACAGGCTCTCCTTTCGAGTCCTCGGCTGCAACTATTTTCCCATCACCATCTACATCATGTATTCTGCTACTTGGAGAGCTTTCAGCTTCCATTTTTTTGGTTCTTTTGCTTTCAAATTAACTAGTTTCATGAGCAAACAGAGAAATTGATAAGAAAATTATATCTTCATGAAAAAGAAAGTAACACACTGAACAAACTATACCAATAACCATTCTCCAATAGGATCTTGAAAACATGGCCATAATGAGCTCTCAAAAGAAATAGAAGTGACTACTATACTGAAAAGCAAACACTTCTAGTAAAATCAGTTCCACATTTTTAAGTATGAATCGGACTAGAAACCAAATATTGACCTGATAATAACAAACAGATTGCGTAACTCGTGTCCAAGAATATGTGATCCACCAAAACCCTAAAGTACCCAAAACTATAATTTTACAATCAAAGAAAGATCCATCACAAAGTCGAGATTTTTTAACGCCAAAGAAGTTACAAACTCATTTGGTTACCATGAAAGTAAAGGAAAAGTTCCCCTTTTCTTGCATTTTGAAACTGCCCATTTCTTTTCTTTTTTTTTTTTTTCCGGTCAAAACCAGTTTTGATAAACAGAGCCGAGAAATGAATCAAAATTACAGAAAACAAAGGAAACAACAGAAGGGGTACTTACAGATTACAAATGGGGACTGGGTTTAAGATGCACTAATAAACCCCAAGAGAAACCCAGAGGATTTTTCAGCGGAGGTAGTGGAAAATGAGCTGAAAATGAGTAAAAAAATGATTTTTTTTAAAAAAAAAAAAAAAGAAAGCAGCTTTTATCGGTAGTGGTGCAGTGTCAGGGTAAATTTGATGACAAAACGTCTTCTCAAAAGATAATTAACCTGAGATTAAAAATCTAATTTTTTATGTTTTTCTTTCAATGATAATAATACTTAATATTTTGTTTGGATGGGGAAAGTTGCAAAAAAAGGAAAATAGAAATAAAAAAAATTGTATTTTTTTTAATTTTGATTTAGGTTGTTTGATTAAATATTAATCCTCATTTTTTTTTTTTGCATTTTTACTGTTAATTGCCTTTTTCTTTGTTTCCACCGTTCACTATTTTTTTCTTCACCTTCATTGTTCTTCTTTGCCTCTACCATTCACTGTCTTATTTTTTACTTTCACTGTTCATTATTTGCTTTCTCGCTGTTCGCTATCTTTTTTAAACTTCGCCACATGTATTAGTTTTTTTGCATCAGAAAAGAGTTAGGACAGTTCCTCTGCTCCAGCACCAGTTCTAGTTCTACCACCAGCACCAACAACCAGATTTGCCCTTATATAATTTTTCATTTTCATCATAATGTTATCAATGTTCTTAATTTATTATGCTTTCTCTTCAAATTGAAAGAAAATATTTGAGAGAATTTGAGAATAAATTGAGAAATTCAATTTCTTTTGATTTACTCTCACTTACTCTCCTATTTTACAAGCTAAACATTGGGAGTAGATTGAATTTTACTTATTTATCTTCCATTAACTCCCAATTCCATTGATCTAAACAAATGGTAGGTCTCCTTAGTTAACCCCCTCTGCTCGGCCCAAAAGGGAGCTGGGCATCATATCCATGGCTATAGTGGACCTTATTAGGTTTATGGATTAACATTGAGCTTAAGCCCAAAATTGCCTCTTTATCAACGTGCTCGACGTAAATTTGAATTAAATTAAGTTAAGTAGACGTAAATTTGAATTAAATTAAGTAGAATTTGAATATTGAATAATTTTTTAAAAAATCATAATAATAAAATATTATTTATTTAGATTTAGATAATCTATAATTTTTAATTTATTAATTTTTATTATTAGATAATAGGTGCAAAAATGTAACTCATGTTTTTTTATGAGGTAATAAAGTATTTTTATTGTTAATTTTGGATCTGAATTAATAGCACTGATATGGCACATGCCATAAAATATGCTAGTTCTTTAATTTTTTTTCAATTTTATCTATTAAAAATATATTTATTAATGTGCTACTGATGTGATAAATATTGCCATGTGTTTGCATCATTTCATTATCTTATCCGTACTATTTTAACTGTTAATTAATATTTGATGAAAGTTACTTTTAATAATATTTTTATACTAATTTGTATTACATTACTGACATTTTTACTCTAAAATAAATAATAAAATAATTTAGTACTTAAAGGTTTTTTTGTACCTTTACCCATTTTTTATGGATAGAGGTTTTTTCCAATTCAGTAACATTAAATTTTTTTAATTCTTTATTTAAATTCGATACGTATAAAAATAAATCTCAAAGAACTAAATAAATCATAATAAAAAGAAAAACTAAACAAATTAATTTGAAGATTTTAAGATGGTTTTTGCCATAATAACGACAATGAAAGAACGAATAAATAAAGTTTAGAAAAGTATAAAAAAATATCAATGAAAGAAAGTACATATATCACCTGCATATAGTGTACATAGATAAATTGTCATATAAAAAAATATGTGCAGGTGTAAGAAAGAAATTTCCATATTTAATTACGACGGCTGCGACATCGAAACATTTGCAAGCATCCACGACTGCCAGAATTGGCTTGTTGGGGAGGCTTGTTAGCGATAGAAGGATGAATGCATCCCGGCAATGTATAGTTTGATCTTATACAAGAGTCAAATATTCCTGGATTCAAATCTCTTCCTTCTACTTTCTCAATTATCGCCATGCCAATCATACCTAAACACAACATAAATAAAAATAGCTTCATTTTTGATAAAGCCATTTTTTTATTTTTTGTCGTGTTTAATTTCGTATATTTGTTTCCCTATATATTATCCTGATCTTCGTAAATTGCTGAAATTAGGTTACTTGGCAAAACATGCATTTGTTTGTTCATTCTTGCTCTATAATTAGTGTTATTCATTCTGTGGTTGCCATTAATCATTAACAATTTTTTATTCTTGGGCTCCTTAAATTTTTTAATTTTGCTATTCTGTGATTGCAATCAGTGTTATCATGCATTCTATAATTTTTCAATTTTGCTTGTGTTACATAACAGTACATTAAAATCCAACATTTATGGATAATACCAATTTTTACTGGACCTGACCCACTCCCAATCAAAGCCCAAAACAAACCAAAGTTTAATACACTGTCTCCTACTTGCTCTTTGTTACATTACCGCTTACCTAATCTAACACCTAAATAAACCCTAATACTCAAATGGTTTCTCACATTCACTATAAATAATTCAAAACACTGTAGAACCGAATATTGAATTTTTGACTCTCTCTAACTTAAATTTCAAAGTACTTACATTTGATTCAACCGGACTTATCTTATTGCAGCATACAATCTGACTGATCCAATCCGCTCGCTCAGAACTCACATCGAGCCTCATTCTATTCCTGATCTTTTAAGAATTATCATTTACTGCAGTAATATCTCCTTTAAAAATACAATTTTTAATCCATTATCATTTACAAAATTGTAAAACAATTCAATTAGTGATAATTACTCATTAATTAACAAGTTTAATCAGTTCCAGCATCCGACCATACACTTTATGATAGAGATTCATTCTGCATATTCTAATGCTTTTCCTTTTTTTTTTGAAATTCTAATGCTTTTCCTTCTCCATGTATCTTTAGAATGGAAGCCTGCAAAAGAATCGACGGCAAAGACAATAAAAAACCATCAATAATTAGGAACAGGGGTAAAAAATCATTATTCTCTGTGATTTTCTTAAACTCTAAATGATGTTCTTACATGCAGATATAGTTATAATTGAAGGTAGGAGAAGTTTGAAGCTAAATTCTCCATAACATTATTATGTCTTTCTCCCTTACACAATAATATAACATTAACATACCCAAGTTTGAGAGAAGTATCAGAGCTATCATCTTCAACAGGAGGTCCACTATTGGAACTGCAAATGTTGGTGGCGGATTCCGATGAGACTCCTTCATCTTGAACACCAACCTCCGTCTCCACAACATTATTATGTCTTTCTCCCTCGCACAATGAGATCATCTGCATCCATTTTTTTATTAATTAATTAATTAATTTTGACATCATTTATATATAGATATTAAATAAATACCCCGTCCTTACTTTCTGTTTCAGCAATTTATTCTCTTCCATCAGTTCTGCTCCCTACAATATTTCAACGTGCAACATTCCAATAAGCCAAGGCAAAATTCTATTCTTTTAGGCACCAGGCTAACAGGAATTCACACACAGAAAATAAATACAGATATAAAGCTGAAATTAATTCAAGAAAATATACTGCAATTAATTACCCTTATTTCAATTTGAACCCTAAACAATATTTCCTAACAAATTAATCTAATCCTCAACTCTCCTCAACGGATCATTATTATCATTTCACAAAACTTTTTGCCTAAACTCGGTCTATTAATTTTTCACAAACCAACCATGCATTAGTACATTAATACATAGAATTAGCAACCATCAACCCACCATTTTTTCAATTCTTTCATTCTAAGAGTCATTCTCCTATTTTCGTGATCACAATCTGAATAACGAAGCTGACATGTCACATATAGAGTTCACTGATTACATGGCACATATGGTTATATATAATCTTTCATGTATTTCTCCACATGCCAAAAATATAATTAAGATCTTCCTCCCAAGTCACCGTAAACAGGAAAAAAAAAAAAAGAATTTGCAACACTCACCCGCTTTTCCAGTGCAGATATCTCATTCATAATTCGGTCTCCCTGAAAAATTAAAAGCTCTAAAAATTAACAGATATGTGTTTGGGACCTTACTCCGATTGGGATTAAATTTATTTTTAGCCAATTTCACAACAGGGAAATTCTGTTAAAAAAAAACTAATTTTTGCTTTTGAATTTAAGAAAATGAACATATTTTATAAAGACGTAGCACTAAGTGATTTCTTACCGTACGAGTCAAAATGATTTCTTTTTATTTTGAAACTTTAACGAAGAAAATAAAAAAAATAGTCACAATTTTTAACAATTTCAAAATCTTCAATGGCAAAAAACAACCTTTCAAGACACATTTGAATAAGAGCAAGAATGGAGATAAACCTTGGTGTTAAGGACACGGGCAATTCCTGATTCAAGCATTTTCTCTAACTGCTGTAATTCTTCTATACTTAATCCGTGCAGATCTTCTCCCCTCATCTGCCTGTAATTTAGTATTTTACATATAATCATCAACTTTAATATCTCATTAATAACCTTAATTATGAAATATAATCCTGCCTGAGGTGATGGGTCTTTTCAGCCACCTCCTTGCTCAACTGGATGTGGTTACTATTTCCCAGCTATAATATAAAACAATAAAGAATGAATTATATAGAGTTGGGATAAATAAGAGAGTTTAGTGATACAAACTCTAGTAACATAAAGATTACTTGCCTGCAACTCAAGAGATGGTGGATCAAGTTTGTCCAGATTATTGGAGTGCAGATTATACCTTCTAATTATGTCCTTTATACTGCAAAATATATTTTCTGGCTTTTAAATTAATTAAACTAGTTTTAGCAAATGGCTATACCAAAAATACAAATTAATTTTTATATGAAGTTATTTCAATAATTTTTTTTTTGTAACAATGTCAAAAGGCACAACCTATTCAATAAAACATATCTGATTTCTTCATAGAATGACAAACATGTATAGAAAATGTGGCTCAAAGATATGTAGCTCAAAGACAGTCAGAAGAGAACAAAATGTGGCTCAAACAAGAAAAAACAAGGCCGAATGAAGATGAAGAATCTGAAGGATTCACCAAAGGGCAATACAAAGGCAAATGATAACAAGTGTCAATTGAACTGTGCCAGTTAAAATTGAGAGATGAAAATCTCACACCATAGAAATATAAAGGCAAAAATTGTTAGTTTTGTGGGTTAGAATTTCGGTGGATCACAATTTAAAAATTTCATGGTGCAATTACCCTGAATTAAATAAAATTTGATGATTATATATTGGTAGGCGAAGGTTTGGATAGATAGGCTCAAGCCTGGAGCCTAATACTAATCTCGAAGGGGTGTGAGGGAAGCCCCCACTGTATGGACAATTTGTATTAATTATGTAATTTTGAGGCTCATTCTGTTCAATAGAGATTTAGCAACTCAGAAAGCGTTTTTGTATTTGTATTCAAAAATGTAAGCATTAAACCGAAACTCTTTAAATTTTTTCGTTTTTAATAACAAAATTTATATATGCTAAAGGGATCTACATTACTTTAAACTACAAAACTTGTTGTGATTAAGGAAACAGAACATATTTAACCTAAAAAATAATCTCATCAAGAAACGGTGTATGAAATTTATCATTAAGGAAAAATTGATCTCCAAAAGGAGATTTACAAGCAAGATCAGTAGGAGTTAATTGGTCAAAAAGATGAATTCTACGTTAAGCAGTTTAAAAAACAAAAGTAAAAATTTGAATCATATTCATTTATTTTCTTGGTTTGTCATATAAATAGTTTTCTTTTTTTCCTTTTCTACGGTAATAACTTTTGATGGTTTATAAATATGGTATTTTAAGTTTTCATGTGTCTAAAGAGATTTATGAAAATCTCTTTATACTTTTCATAGCAGAGCTACATAAACTATTTTACTGCATATTTTCTCATATCTTATTTGATATGAATTTGTTCTCTTTGTTTGTATCTGTTATGTAATTTCATTTCCATTTCAGTTTAAGAAATTATTTCTTTTGTTGATTTTTGTAAAATTTTTATTGGTTTAAAAGGTTGGTTTACTTAATTAATTTTGATTTATTTATTGTTCAACCCTCAAATGTCCAGAAAATCTACCACATTTTATCCGTGTAAGTTTTAGCTATGATCACTGAACTATTATTCAAATTATGCAAAATTAATGAAAGAATTTTTTTCTCGTAAAAATCACTAAACTTAGCGCATATATAAGTAAAAATCACTTTAACAGTTTTTTTGGTGAATTTCTGGTCGAAAAATTCACATGGCATATCCAATCAATATATTTTGCACACATAACATGTCATATAGCGCCAAGTTAGTATCACATGTGCCACATTTGCCATGTCAGCTGACACATATACTGGGCAAATGGAATTGGTTGCCACGTCATCATGATACGTGGCCGTTGATGTGAACAAAATGTCATGTGAATGCTGAGTTGTCAACACATGTATTGTCACATGTGCAAATCATGTTGACTGGACATACCACGTGGATTTTTTAGTAAATCACTTACCGAAAATCGGTTAAAGTAATTTTTCTATATATAAATGCTAAATTCAACAAGTTTTTACGAAAACAAAATTTTTTTATTATTTTTACGTAATTTAAAAAATAATTCAATAATAACAAGTGAAACTAATCCTTTTTCTCCACTTGAGCTTTTTCTAAGTCTCGGACATCTTCATCATTAATGACTTTTCTCCTTCGTTTTTTTTTGGGAAGAAGAAGAAGACTTTTCTCTTTCTTAGAACTTAGATAATTAAAAGTTTCGAAATATCATTTATAGTTTGTATAGTAATATAATGAAAATAAGATTCATATGATTTCCATTTTCAATCTACTTTCTTCAATAGCAATTTACCAAATGAATTGGCATAGGAAAACGAAGCTTAAATAAGCATTACCTATGTAATTGATCGCTTTAAATTCAAATACAAATCATATATTTTTATTTTCAGTTAAAAAAAAAAAGATGTATAATGTGTAATTGCAACAGTAAATAAGAAATCAAATTCAAGACCCTCAGTGTCGCCCATCATATATTTGATCCATGCAATTAATCTACTTTTGATCCGTATCCTATTTATCAACAATATCTTCCTAGTTTAGGTGAAAATCTCTTGTTATTTTAGTTAACATTGTTCCTATAGATCCAATTTTGCTTAATTTGTAGTGTTTGTAGAGGCAGCACCCTTGATGAAGAAAGTAAAAGCAAAAAGAATATTTTGAATCTAAGTATTGGATTTTCGTTTATTAGGGTACGTTCGGCATAGTTTCTGTTTGATTTTTTTTGTTTTTAAAAAACTAAAAACTTATTTCAGCTTTTTGTGTGATTTTTTTTTTTTAAAAACTGTCTTTATCTCTTTTAACCACACACATATATATATAGTTATTGCAACAATAATAATAATACTTTGTAACTATGAAGAATCAACATTAAAAAATAATGAATCAATTTCATTAAAATTTTAAATTGTAATTTCAAAATTCAATTTCATATTACAAATAAAAAAATTGTATTCTTTATTTTTTATTAAAACATGATATTCAATCACTAAGCATCCAATTTTTTTTTTCCTTTTCAGAAATAATAAAACTATAATGAATTGATCATGATGTGCATATAAGGATTTTTGTGTAATATAGCCTAGTAAAAGTGCATGATGTCAACACAAAAAAAAGGGCAAAGACAATAAAGCCAAGCACAAATAAGAAAAAAGATATGTAAAGTAACAGCCTAACAGGCATAATAAGCAAAATCAAAACACAAGAAGCCACATTTTGAAGTTTCCCAAATTGTTAGAAAAACGCTTTCCTTTCATTTAGTAAAAGTGGAAACGATGAAACTATGCCAACAAATTTAAGATTTTTTTTAAAGAAAAAATTGAAAACATAAAAAACCAAAACCACTCCGAACGCACTCTTAAGTAAATGATGATAAAAAACGAAAATTTATGCCTCTTTTTGGGTACTCTTCCACCGGAATAAGAAGTAAAAAATATATAAAATAAAATGAAAATTGTGTTATAAGGTTATTGTTTCTAAGAACTTCTAAAGTTTTACGTGCTAACAACTTAAAATTCAGAATCAACTATTAGCTGAGAATGCCTGGGGTGCGTAGGGAAGAGACTTATCTATACTGATTTACTTATGAGAAAAGTAAAGAAAAGCTATGTTGTGATGGACTCAGAAGAGTGGAAATTGAGAGTTTATTATTTTATGTGCTAGGAAAATTAGACAATGGTTAGTTCAGACCCTTCTTTAAATGCATGCATTAATCCCCATTACTAATTTTTCTATTTATAACAGCAAGTACACTAATTAAGCAGCGAAACTCTTGGAAAACAGGATTTGAAGCACAAGAAACAAAAGAACTTGAACAAGTACAAAATTTTCTGTTCTTTACTTTCTTGATAAGTACATATATATATATATATATATATATAAACAGGAATTCTTTGTAAAATATTTAGCAACAAGACCCAGCTGAAATGGAGTTCAAAGTTTCAATCTTTTACCTAACAGAATAAGATCTAGCTAATTAGCTTATAAACCTCAAAGACTGCGAGAATGATTTTGACTTTTCTTGTAAACTTATTGGTTGATGAAATTAAGGGGCCTTAATTTGTATTTTTTTTTTTTAAATAAAAATAAGGCAGCATATTTTTCTACTTTTTTGGAGATATTTTTTATATTAATATAGCGAGAGAGAGACATGCATCGGTGATATATAAGAACAGAAGATCTAGAGCAAGTAACAACTAATTATATACCTTGAGCTTGAATACTCAAAAAGCTTGCCAGTAGCAGAGAAAACAATGAGAGCAACCTCAGCATCGCAAAGAACAGAAAGCTCCTTGGCTTTCTTGAAAAGCCCTCTCCTCCTCTTTGAGAAAGTCACTTGCCTTGCTGTTATGTTGTCTATCTTCTTGATCTTGATTTTCTCTCTTGCCATTCTTTCTTTCTTCAATTCCTTATTTATCCAAAACAAAGAAGAAGAAAAAAAAACAAAGAACCATCATTCACATTGTCCGTACAATCCCCAACAAGAAAGAATAACAAACACAGACAAATCTGAACTCAAGCAGAAACCCTAGCAATAAAATACCTACTCATTCATCAGATCCAAACAAAAGAATAAAAACCCACAAATTCTTGACACATCAACGTGCAAAATAACCCAAAAAATAAAGGAAAAAATGGGCGAAAATTGAAGGGTTTTATTAGCATAAAACATTGCCTACCTCTAGCTAGTTTTCAAGAACCTGGATTGATCAAGAAAAAACCCAATAAAGATAAAAATAATTGAAGAAAAGAAGTAGCTTCACTGGCGAGATGAGAGAGAACATTAAAGTAGTGGATGTCTTGTGTTCGAGAAAGGAAAGCTTGGATTCCCCTTTATAGCAAGGCTCGCACAAAGTCTTTACCTTAAAAGGACTTTAAAGAGTTACAAGGAAAATAATATTTTACGTGTGCGACTCCAAATTTATTTATATATTAGAGAAACATACCAAAGAAATATGAGGCAAACATAACAAGAAAAGACTAAATTGTAAAACTAAAATGGAAACTTCCTAATTTGTATAAATATTTATTACAAACTTACTAATTTGGGAGAAACATATAGTAGTTATCATCCATTATGTTATTTTTATTTTTTTTTTACCATTAAAATCCGATTTAACAATATTTTGAAAAATAAGTACATTAATCAGTGCCTAATTTTGACCATGTTAAAGGTATCAAAATGAACAATCTTCTAGCTAAATTTAATCATTTAAATCAATTAAAAACGAAGCTCACTCCTTAAATTGTAGAACCCACATAAGTAATAAATAATATTTACCATTAAATTAATATCATATAAATTCTATAGAGAAGAAAAATTAAATATAATATTCTCTTTATTTTATTCAACTTAACAAGCAAAAATTAATAAAATCATTAATTAACGTGGTTACTAAAATATGTTTTTTTATTAATTTTTGACAATTATATATTTTTATTATATAAAATATCTCTTTTTTTATTATTTATAAAAAAATAGCAAAATAAATAATTAACACTCTTTTAAATTAAAAATTGTTAAATTAAGTGAAATGACTCTAAATCGAGACAGTACCATTGTTGTTGAAATAGGCTTAGGTGGGGCCGGATAATTATATTATTTTTATTACTATTTTTATTTTTTTGAACTTTTATTTTTATTACCTCGATCCAGAAAAAAATTGAAGAATTGTTTTTATATATAATTTTTATGTGGACAGATCGATTTCCGTACAAATGGTAGCATTGCCGCCATGTTTACTTCCTATCAACTTGTACCTTCTTCTTGCTTAGCTATTTATCTTCCTATCCCCAATTAGTCGCGATAAATTGGACGAAAAGTTAAATTGAATCACGCGACTCGAAAACATCTATTAACTGGTATGGTATTGTATTTGTATTTGTTTATTTATTTTATTTATTTCATTAGAAATAAATTATGTTAATTCAAGAGACCCCATTACATTACAAAAAATTAACTTTATTTACTGAGTTCTTTTATTTTTATTTTTGCTCAGTAATTAGTAACCATCTTGTCTCCTTCAAAATATGTTTTAATTAAGTGTTGCTATAATGTACCTTTGCATAATGTTGAATAAAAAATAATTTTATTTTTTATTATTTTTATTTAATAATATGCATCGAAATAATTGAATCGCAATATCTTCATGTTGGTTTTCAAAAAATATATATAAAATTATATTTTATTTAAAAAAGTTATAAAATCATCCCTATTGATGCAAATTAAAGTAATCCTGCTCGAATGACGATTTTTCTTTCCTTTCCTTTTTTTTTTTTTAATTCATTCTATCTATGGCAACAATTTTGAAATTTTTTCCCCATTAAAATGACAATTTTAAAATTTCAAAAAGTATAAATTATATATTTTTTTTAATTTACTCTTAGGTATAAAAAATAATTGATAAAGTAATAATATATAATTATATACAATTGATAAAAATGACATTTTAATAAATTAAAATAAATATTTTATAAAATTAATAGTAATTAATATATTTTTATTCAAAATTATCCGTGGATGGAGAATTAAATTAAATAAAAATTTGATGTGCATTCCCATCCGTTTGAGCCACTTGTCAGCATTCCATGAGCATGCGCGAGACATGAAATACTTTGAAAATAATACACACGTGTTATTGTCTGTTTCCAAGAGAAAATTTTCCTAATTTCCCTGGTTTTATACGTACATTATGTGCAATATTCATTACTTTACAGCTTATTTTTTTTATCATTCTGGTCAAGATTTTGTACGGCCAAACTATTAACTTTATTACTCAAGTATAGCTTTTAACCATAAGAAAAAAGGAAAGGTACAGAACTAAATCGAAAATACCGAAAAACAAAGGGTTTAGCTTCTCAAGGTACATAGCTAATAAATCGAAAAACTGTAAAATATATAAAAATATATTTATAATTTAGAATGACTAAGCCGAATTCAGTAGAGCCCACAACTTAGCACAGCAGAATATAATTGTTAGAAAAAGTAAGTTGTAGAAGTGAAGCAAACTCATCTTCAAATTTTCCAAACTTCAGAGTCCCACAAGCAGCCGATGCCTCTCTTTATTCACTAATGGCCAGGGCTTCGCCGCTCCAAATCCACCACTGCATAAGTATACAGTTGCACCTTGGTCTCAAATCATTTAAGAATGTAAACTCTATTTAATTCTGTAGATATTTTGCAGGCCTGCTTTGAGTATTCTTTTTTGGACACATGGGCCTGGCAGCCTTAGTGGCCAGGAGGCCTATGTAACTACGTAGTTCATCTTTAGTGGATCCACAGTCTACATGGGCCCAATGATAAACTTTCGTATAAGGGAAAAAAAAAAAATTAACATTTTGAGGTTGCTTGCATAAAGGACCATATATTTTCTTTTATGAACTTTCACTTTCTACCTAAGGATGCTATTTTGTCCTAATCTAATAGAATAATAGTATTATTTAAATACAAATATTTTTCCTATTAACTTTGTATTTAACTCAAATATGTGTTAAAATAATTATTTAAAATTTAATAAAAAGGTAAAACTAGACTGGACAATCGGATCGAATCAGGCTAGTTTTCAAATCAATTATTTTTTTATTTTTAGTTGGATTATTTATTTTTTTTCGTACGTGCTCAGGTTGAGTTTTGAATACTACAAAGTCGGTCCAAAATCAAAATCCGAACCGTAGGCAATTCAATATATTTTGTTCGATTTCCAATTTAATCATTTATGTTTTAAAATAGAAATTTAGTTACATCAATTCGGTTTTAATATCCAAAAATCTTTAAAAGCAAGCTAACTGAAATATCAGTAAAATTATATCATTTTATACACTTTTATATATTTATTTATATAAAAATTATTTAATTATATTGTTTATCTATTTTAAAAAATATATGTGCAAAAGTAGGGGTGAGCAAAAAAACGGTTGATGCGGTTAACTGATAAATCGGTCCGAAATCGAACCGATAGACTGGTTAACTGATTGCAACTGACTGATTAATGGTTAGTATTTTGAAAAAAAATAATATTAATGGATTGGTTAATGGTTTTGTCTCATATAACCGGTTAACCGAATTTTTAGTTAATTTATTAATTATTCAATATGTACATATTTAGTATTTATTATTATTTATTGATTTATCAATTTTTCAATAATGAAGATTATAATATATTTGAAAAATTATATAACATTAATATATTAACGAAAAGTTACATTTGTGATAGATTTTTATTTCCGCACACATAAAATTTTGTACCTTTCAAACTTTTTAATATATATAATTAATTACTAATTGTAATTAATTAAATAATTTTAAATATTTAATTAGAATATTTTATATTTAAATTATTAAAATTTAATATGATAACTAATATTTAATTAAAATGTGAAATGTTAATTTTAATATTTTTATAGGTAGCATTTAACGCTTACAATTTGAATTAAATATATTTCGTTTTAAAATAAAAAATTTCGTTGCAAGTAATAACTAATATTTAATAAAATTAATAATTACAATCTTTCCATTTATTACATTTTTGTATTCTATCCATGCATATTGACACAATATTTTTAATTTATATTTATAATTTGAACATTATATTAAATTATATTTAGTATCTAATTTTTATTTTTAAGTATTTTGGACATTTAAATTTTTTTATGAATATATCTTATAATTATAGTGGTTAACCAAAATAATATTGGTTAATTGATTCGAAAATTCGAAAATAAGATACTGATTAATCGATAATAACGAACTGGTTAATAGTTAATAATTTTTAAAAATTGATAGTTGATGAACTAATTTTTTTTCTACTTGTACTTATTATTAATAACGAACTAGTTAATAGTTGATAATTTTTAAAAATTGATAGTTCATGAACTAATTTTTTTTTTACTTGTGCTCATCGATACGCAAAAGCGTATGTTTTGAATTTTTAAGGGAGTGAAATAAAAATTGAGTGTATTTTTTAATCATAAAAAATAATTTTTACCCATTCAATTTTGTGGTGAAAAGACGGAAACGCCGTCATGCCATGAGGCCTCAACTGAAAACTTTGGGGGCATTTCACAAAGAAACCAAACCCAATTCGGGTAAAGAGTAAAAAAATGGCGTATAGGCAGCAGGGAGAAACCAAAACCAACCCATCGTTTTCTTGATTTACCTTTTTTTTTCTCATTTCTCAACCCAACTCAGAAAATGAACGAAAATGGCAACCGAGCCGAAGCTGAACGCCTCCTCGGAGTCGCCGAGAAGCTCCTCCAGTCCCGCGATTTCAACGGCGCAAAAGATTTTGCTGTCTTAGCTCAAGAAACAGAAACTCTCCTCGAAGGCTCAGATCAGATCTTGGCCGTCGCCGACGTTCTTTCCTCCGCCGAGAAGCGCGTCAATAACAACCCCGATTGGTACGCGATCTTGCAAATCGAACGCCGCACTGACGATCAAGATCTCCTGAAGAAGCAGTATCGACGGCTCGCATTGCTACTCCATCCAGATAAGAATAAGTACCCCTTCGCAGATCAAGCTTTTAAGCTCGTCGCCGACGCTTGGGCTGTGTTATCTGACTCAGCTAAAAAAGTACCTTTCGACGGCCAGTTGAGCTTTTTTACCAAGGTTGATTTATCTAATTCGGGGAAATTGCCGGTCCGACGGAGCGAGCGTCCGGCGGCGAAGAAGCAGCCAGCTGGAGAGGCTGTTAGTAATACCTCCGGCGATCGCAGTCAGAGGATGAAGCTAACTTCGTTTTGGACTGCTTGTCCGTATTGCTATATTTTATACGAGTTCCCTCGCCTCTATCAGGATTGTTGTTTGCGGTGTCCAAATTGCCGGAGGGCTTTTCACGCGGCGGTGGTACCATCATTGCCGCCATTGGTACCGGGTAAAGATGCCTACTATTGCTGCTGGGGATTCTTCCCTTTGGGCTTCGTGTTTGGTGGTGCAGAGGATGCAGGGAAAAACACTGGATTTCCAAATTGGATGCCGCCAATTTTTAGCCCTGGACAGCAAAATGGAGGTCCTTCGGTGCCGGCTGCTCCAGTGGCTTTCTCCACGGTGCAGCCAACTGATGATAGAAATGGCGTCGTGCTTGCAAGTCCAGCACTTTCCTCTGCTCCGGCTAAAATGGCGAGGGGTGGCGGATCAGTACAGGTTTCTAGTAGTAATGCCCCTGGTTTTGGCCCGAAGAAGAGAGGAAGGCCTAGAAAATATCCCATCCAGAATGCGTAGACTCATAATAAGTGCAATTTGGTAAGAAACAGAATGGGAATGGTCTTGAAGCAGACACAGTTTGTGAAGTGCATAGGTATTGTTGCTGATTAATTGTCATAGTTGTACCTCTTGATTTCCCATATTTTCTTTTATTCTCTCTTTTTCATTATAGTTTGTAGATTTTTTAGGTGTTTTTTCCCTTGTATGCTGTAACTGACTTGTTAATTAAGGTCATTGTATTTATCAATGCCATTTTATCAATTTTCTTACCATCCATCGCAGTGTACTGATTACTTGCCATAGTTGTACCTCTTGATTTCCCTTCTTTTCTTTTATTCTCTCTTTTTCATTATAGTTTGCAGAGTTTTTAGGCGTTTTTTCCCTTGTATGCTGTAACTGACTTGTTAATTGAGGTCATTGTATTTATCGCTGCCATTTTAGCAATTTTCTTACCATCCATTGCAGTATTTGCGTTTGATCTAATTTCATTCTAAAGGTGCAAACTTTATTCTTTGTTTCAAGTCTACATTATGAATTGATTGGTTCTATACTCATGGATTTGAAAGCTTGAAGTTATGATTGAAACAAAATTTCAAATTATGAAATCTATGCATGCACAGACTCTTCTAGCTTCACTACCATTGCCAAGGTATTAAACTGTTGTTTCCCACCGGGGCTAGAACCAAGCTTTGGAAGATATGGTCTGAGAGAGGGTGAGACTTGAGAGGCTGGTGAGTTTGGAAACGGTTGGAATGCTCCAAAGAGATTGGTGGGTTTGGTTGATTGCACTGCTCCAAAACTAGGAGTGGTTAAAATCAATGCTATACAGCTGCGAAACCCCATCAGAGGTGCTGCGGGAACTATAGTGAATAATGCAAATGGTCAGGTGTTTTTCCCGATATGCAGGGGCTTTGTTCAATTTTGGGGTCTGAACTGGGTGCTTTTGATGGGTTAGCAGCAGCAGCAGCTTGGAAATGAGCTTTATAGATGGATGTCATTAACTCTATCGCCAAGAGGGAAATTACTCGGGTGCAACTCTTTAATTCGAGCTATCAACTGGATGATGATCGGGAATTGGAAAATGAAGGTTAGCCACATGTACAGAGAAAGGGAATATCTGTGCAGATTTAGATGGCTAATTTTGCTACCTGGGGCTCTGCAAGGGGTAACTCAAGCTTGGTATTTCTATACCAAGAGCTTGTATCAATCCGTTCTTGATTCCAAATTTGTTTGTCATGTTGAAGAAAGGTGTACAGGGATTGAGAATTCAGAATTGAATGATATATTCAAAATTTATACATTCTAGATTGCTCTATAGCACTAACCAGCTCAGCTCCAATCAATTTGTCCCAAACATGATCAAACACATCGAGCATCGCCATAATCTTACACTGAAATGTAGCCCTCTAAAGAGAGACTTTGGGCAGTATGTTTTGTTGTAAGCTTTTTAGCTGGTAATGTCAGTCATAAATAGAATCTGTATCAATTTAAGCAAGGAACTCTGTGTAGTAGTCGTGATATTTTTGCTTGTCCTGAATTGCCTTGCAAACAGTTTGTTTGGTTTGAAGATTTGGATCAAAATTAGGCCGTACAATTTACACTGCTTGCCATTTTTTTCTCTCTACTGCTTGTTTAAAGAAAGGAAATTGGATTTTTTTTTATCGACTTTCTCCAAAATAAATGTAAAACATTGACCGGAATCAGATCATCAGTGTCACTGTCACTAGCAAAATGGTCGAAAAAATGGTGAATTCTGCGTCAAATTAGTGGCTGTATAAACTGAAAGCGTCAACGATCAATTCATTTCTCTATACTAAAACAAACAAGCTGTAATATTTGTAAAGAGCGCACCACCAGTTTTACTGAACCAAATGTAAATTGCAGAAAATACCAAAAGATACAATCCTCTCCTTAAGAAGCAAGAGATGTATTGGAAAGCCTTAGGCACTCGTTTTGGCATCTCCGGAGACAAACATCATTCCAGTTAGGCACTTGATGTTGATTAACACATACAGTTCTCGCACAGGCATCAGCACAAGCATCCAGCTCTGAAACACCGCAAACAGTCACGCAAGTGTCAATGGTTGGGTCTTTAGATAAGGCGCCTACCTTCTTCAACATTCTCTTCGATGTGCAAACCCTCTCGCATACAAATATCTCATCTGAGCTTTTTTCTCTTCCTCTGGCGCTCTTTAGCCTCTGCTCTTCTCCTCTCTTCTTCTTCATCCTCAGTGCTTGCCCTGCAATTACCGCTGGTATTGCTGCCCCCAATAGAGACCACCAAGGGTCTACCATGGCTGCGATTCACGCAAGCTTAATCGACGAGATATTCTTGAATACAGTATCGCAGAGAAATGAAAAGTTAACGGGAGAGTGAGAGAGAGAGAGATGGGCGGCTGAGAAAACTGAAAAGGAAGCGAGAAGAAAGATAAATTTAGGGTTTCCGGTGATACTATGCCGTTTCATATAAAAGTACGATGTCCTTTTCTAGGCCAGGCTGACGCCTAATGAAATGAAATGATTCAACTATAAAATAAATGTTATATTTATTAATCATAGGGTATCGTCAAATTGAATACAAAAAATTATTTAACCATAATATACTCGTAAACAGGATAACAGTAATTACCATACCATACTTCACTAAAAATATATTTCACTCCATCCAAACATAGTGGAAGTATCTTTTGAAATGACTATGGTGCCAAGAAGATCATCATCGCCTTGGGACAACTTCTATTATCAACGGTGTAACTGTAAATGATGTTATGAAAAAATATTTTTAATGATATTTATTGATTTATTTCAATTATCTAGTTATAAATATGATTTCCTTTAATTCATTTAACATAATCAAAATTCAATTAACATTTAATTTTTTCTATCTCCTATAATAATTGGACCATTTTACTTGCATTTTTCTATCATTTAAATGAAAATATAAGAAGTTAAATGTTAATTAGTTCTCGTCATAATAGAAAAATTGAAGGAAATTATTTTTATTATAAATTAATTTAAAATGATTAATAGCAATTAATTAATTAGTTTTTTTAACTATAACAATTAAAATTAGGTAATTTAAGAGTTACAAATCATAAAATTGGAAAATGTATTGTGTAAATTATTCACTCATTTCCTAATTCAATGTAAATCGTGCTTTACACTCTTACGCCTCGCGCGTAACTATTGCTAAAATCATTATTCTTGTTCATTTGTCAAGCCAATTCCCATTTAAAATTTTACCAATCAATTCACCGTCACATTAACGGGACTGAGCAAAATTTGGTTAAAATCGAAAAATTGAACTAAATTGATCGATTTTTTAATTCGGTTCGATTTTAAAATTCTATATAATTCGATTATTTCGGTTTGGTTTAATTTTGAAAGATAAAAATAATGAAAAATCGAAACGATCGAAATTTTAATATTATATATTATTTTATTTAATTTTTATATAAAAAATATTTTTATATTTTTTATCAATTTAAAGGACTTAACTCAAATTATATATGTGTATTTTTCAATTTAAATGTTTTTATTTTAATTTTATAATTTGTAATTTTGTATAATTTTTAAATATTTTTTTCAATTATAATTTTTAATTTTCGATTTTATTAGTTAATCGAATCATATCGGACGAAAATTTCGATTCAATTTTAATTCGATTTTCATATAATTTCGATTCGATTTGTATAAATTTTAATATTTTAAATTTCACTTTTTTAGTTCGATTTAATTATTGAATCGATCAACTTACCCATTACACACACATATATATATATATATATATATATATATATATATATATATAAAACAAAATATTACTTTTCTTTGTTTTTTTTCCTCTAACAAATAATAATTGGTTTATTTTTCTCCCACGGGGTCTCTTTTACGATCATCTTCAATGGATGTTAACTCACTGACTCGTCCTTTAATTTTCCTTTTCTGTCTCGCTGAGTCTCTCTAGTTGACTCGAGGTCTTCATCTTCCTTCTATACAACTATCTAAGTCCAGATCCTTCGTTGCAGAAGTATTTCCCTCGAATTTCATTTGAGACTGCTCATATTACAGGGGTTAGGTGGTATAAGTTCCACCTCGATTTCGCGCGAAATAGCACTTCAATGCTCTGGGGAAAAGACTTGTTAAAATCTCTATTTGAGCTATGAAGAACGGCCTTGAAGTTTTCGATTTTAAGGAAGAAGACGAGCTCCCTGAATATGCAGCTGGAAAAATCATGGGCAAATTCAAAAACCCTAGCCTTGACAATCCCGTTGTTTTGAAGTGTGAACTCCTCGAATGCGGTACCGTTTCTTGCTTTTTTACCGTAATCTTTCTTTCTCCATTTGTTCATTTGTTTGGTAGTTTTTTTGAGGGTTTCTAATAATATACAAAGTTAGAGAGAAAGCAGTTGCCAACTATTTTGTTTGCAAATTGGGAATTTGACTGGGTTAGATGATTCCTCTGCACGGTTAAGTGAAAATGGGACGCAGCAGTCTTAGTTTATGATTGATTGGTTAAAATAGGATGCTCTATGGTGTGTTTCAGAGGATTAGTTGACCAGTTTGAGCTACATTTTTTTTACTGAAGGGGCATTCGTGAAATTTTTCACCAATCTAGAGGTGGGTTTCTAGTTAGGACGGTCAGTTTTTTGAGCTCACAGGCAGAAGTGGTAAACACAAGTTGTAAGAATCAATTAAGTTCCAAACTTTCACGATTTTGCGTACCTTTTTGGTTTGGGCGTTGGGAGTTGGGTTAGGAGGGAATCGTTATATTAGGGGAGTAAGATAGTTCTAAGGTGTAAACATGACGTGGATGTGGAGGGAGAAGTTTCTAGTACATGTTAATCACAAGGCTTCTGAAAATTTAACTCAAGTTTTTGGCCATTCTAATTGTAAATAATTTCGTCTACCATTTTGCTGTCGAGCTGTTGGAAATAGAGCCATTACATCTTGTTGGCAGTCAAGCAATTATTTTGTTATATAAATGCAATGCAGTTCATTGGTCTTCGTATAATTTGGATTAATGGTGACGTTTAAAGAATTTCTATTACAAGCCTATCTACATGGTGTTAGAAACTTTGATTATTAATCTGTTAGAATGGCATCAAGGGAAAGAGTTTGAGTTTTGAGGGTTGTACCAACACTACCACCACGTTTTCTTTGTAGCTTTGCTGAGGGACACTAGAAATCTTGTGATATACTTTAGACTTTTGTAGTGTATTTTGTAGTTTGAGAGTCAGAGTTATTTATTTATTTTTTATTTTTTTGAACCTGTGTAATGAGACTTATGGGTTATGCTAATCTTGTGATTTGAGTTTGTTACATTACTATAATTTTGACTGCCGAGCTGTTGACTGTGGAAATATGCGAAGTCCTAAACCATTCTATTCGAATTGAAAGATTTCATTATGCACTATTTGAACTTGCTGCTCACAGGAGTTTGTCCATTTCATGTTGATATCACTGTCCTGATTGTCAAATATTTGTATTCTTTACTAACATTTATCAGCTGTGTTTTCAGTTGCCCTGGGATCTGACATTGCGAAAAAGGAAATCAGCAATGCTACTTGTGTAGATGCTGATCCTAATGAATGTGATAATAGTTCTAAAAATTCTACCATGGCTACTCCTCTGGAATTGCTTAGGGAGGAGTTTACCACCCAAGATACCAATGGTGGTCCGGATTCTGCATTTCAGTTGCAATCTCCAAGTCATCAAAACAAACCCTGTCCTAATACGGATAATTTTGAATCAAAAAGTTCTTTTACTGAACACGAGACAAGCGTTTCATGTGATGGAGCTACTTCATCTGGAAAAAGCCAATCAAATTGTGCCCCAGGAGTCTCTCTCTCCAATGTACTCTGGCTATTAATATGTTTACTGAGTTACAATTTGAATTGAATCCTGATCTTTCTCTGTCATTCCGTAGAAGTTCATGTGTGCTTTGCTGAAAACTGTGCAGAGTGAATTTGTCAATGTGAAATCAAATGCTGATGGAAGCATCAGTGAGAATTCTTCATCAAGTCCCACTTCCAATATCGCCGAGGATGGTGGTATTTCCTTACTATCTTTTGTTTCTTGGATAATGTGGTTCCTTTTCCTATGGATATTAAAAGGTGTATTTTTGTTATCTTAATATATATTGCTACAATTTTCCAGCCACGATAGATGGTCGCTCACCAGTTAATTGTCTTGGTGCGCCAGAAATGGTATGATATTTTTTCTTTCAAGAGTATAATTAAGGTCTTTATAATATTAACACTTTTCTAATTTAGATGCCCAAGGTTTCTATGTCCATGGAAATGTTTATAGCATTGTTGATAATTCACTTGATGAGTTGTTGGTTTTCTCATTTTAGTTCACTTCTTTATGGCCCTATAGGTCCCAATTATGACCTTTGCCCCTATATAATTGTTTGAGTATCATAAACTATCTGGATGACATAATTTCACTGGTACTGGGAGATGTTAGTGTGCTTGTCTTCACGGCTATTTCTTAATGCGAATCCATCTTTGCTTTTAGCATACATACTATATCTTTTTTATTTTTTTCATTAATTAGGCTTGCAGGTGAAACTTATTGCATTATGTTGAACTGGCTTTCGTATTAGCATAAACAGATATAAACATTATGGATGCCCAGCAGTCAATGTTTTTTATTGCTGGGTTGTAGATAAAATGATCAACCTCTGTTCACAATAAAACTTATTGTACTGTGTGGGAGACATGGGCATCTGTCAAATTTTATAGTGTTAATAAAATTTTCAAAAACTGAAATCTCTGACCAATGCTTTTTGTGAAACTCACAGGATATCATAAATATTGCTGTTGATTATGTTTCATATCGGGATAATTACTTCACTGGATGCATGGTAACCTTCTCCTGTGGTGGCATTAAAATTAGTGGGATGCCTGCATATGGTGAGCAAAAAAGCTTTTGCTTTGAAACGGGAATTGGTGATATCATTCGCATTGAATCTCGTTATCTTCAAAGGGTGAGTGCAGCTAACCATGGCTGTGTATTTTGTTACTTTCATAAAGGTTTGGTTTCTGATGCATGCTATATGCAGTTTGGAACTGTGACTGTTAATCTCCACATGCTACCAAAGGGTGCTGCACAAGATGCTAATGCCTGTGGTACGGTTTAACTGCCTTGTATAATTTTGTGCATCTTCATTTAATTCTTCCTGGATTTGTTTATTTAAACTAACTGCTGTGATGCTTTGTTCCAAAGATGGTCTGATCCTTGCCCCCTTACTGTTGGAACATGCACCTAAGTATATATACTTTTCTTCCTTTCATGCTCTTGACAAATGACTCTTCTGTGGAGTGATAAAAGAAATTTAATTGCTAATCGGTAATTTTTGTTTAAGCATTTTTTGTTCAAGCATTGGTGAAAATAGTTTTGTTTGCTATGTGTAAACTTTGCATGTGTAGAATTTATAGCAGATTTGGGGGCTCTGGCCAGAACAAATCCTAGTTTAGCTATTAGCCTATCCATTACTGTGATCTTCCATACAGGAATACCTCCACAATTCCATTAGTCAAATATTATAGCAAGTCCCTTTTTTCTTTTCCCTTTACTGATTTGGTTGTGGTGGCATCCAAAGCCCAATGGGAATCCTGATTACATTTTAGGTTGTTTGGCCATTGGAAGGTTGCCAAAGCCCACACCTTACTGAGTTTGGGGACTGAAGGTAGTTCTATATTGACAACGCTATTTTAGATCATAAACTCCATGATTGCAAATATGTACAATATTTGCGGAGTGGATTTGCAATGGTGATGTTTCTTTATGTAGTTCTATCACGTGCAATAGAGATCTTACAATATTTTCTGTTAAAAATGGAGAGCTCGAAAAGACAATAGGTTGTGCTTGTATTAATTTCAACTTTTAAATTATTAATTTATTTAGTTTTTCTTTATCAACAAGAACCAGAACTTTCAAAGTCCTTTTAAAAGTTCTAGTTCTTGTTTTGCTGATTGTTTTTGTCTATATGAACATTCATTAGGGGTTGAGCAGCTGGAGTTTGCTGTTGTTGAGCCCCGCTGGTCTTGGAAATTGGAAGAGATTGGATCTCTGAATCCTAACTACTTAGCCATATCTTCCATTTTCGGCATGTAAGTGGTTTGAATTCCCATTATAATATAATTTCTGCTCATAAAATTTGCTCCCATGTAATTCTGTAACTAAATTGACATATTTCTATGTTCTCTGAAGATTGAATGGTAAATGTTAAATTTCTTGCCAAATCAAGTTCATTTTTGATGTAGGCTTGTAGTAGTATCTGCAACAAGTTATGAATTATTTATGGCATGTGTGCATATGCTTTCCATTTAATTGTTGTGCCTGCAACCAGTATCAGGATCTAATTCTGTTTTTAGTCATTATCTGGAAGATTGCTTGCGAAATTTTCTTTACTTTGTTATCTGATGCAAGGAAAACCTTTAGAACATCATTGGCATTACTAGTAGACTATGGTAATATATTTTCTGTATCCCAAAGTATGAAGCACATTGACACTCCATGAGGCCAATGTGGCCTCATTTCTTTTTGTTTTTCCATCTGAAAGCTTTTTCCATCTTATAGATATCCTAAATCCTAAGAATTGAAGTACTTGTGAAATTGGTGTTTCCAATAGAAGGAAGAGAAACTGCCTTGATGTCTTTTATTTGCTTATACATTGTCATTGTTGCTTTTCTTCATTTACATTTTCTTGACACTTTCATCTGACTAAATGTAGTGCGGATCTCCCAGTGGATAGTGGAGCAGAATTACTTCAACAGAGGCCTTATTTCCCAATGTAAGTGATAGCTATTTATTTCTCTTCTCTAGTTTTAATGGAAACGTTGCTTTGATGGTGTTGGACAGGCAGCCTTTAATTTTTTTTTTTAATTTTTGGCTAATGCTGTATTTCATCTACTGTTTCCTTCGTCGTTGTTCGTTGTTTTGTCTCATGTGGTGAAAGGGTGGTTGTATGAAGCATTTTGTTTTAATCATACCAACAGAACTATTTTCTTCATTCAATATAATTATGTTCTAGAGCAGCAAGCAGGCATTCCTTAAATTATCTTGAATTGACAATGTGATAAGAAAGACATTTTGGAGTTTCCATTTCGAGCCATTCACTTGACCTAAATGTGCCTGAGTGTTTTATTTATGAATTTGATATGCTGTGTTCTTTCATTTTGCTCCTTATTGGAGGTGGTCTTTCAACAACCTGTGTATATAACTGTATTCCTACTGATAAATGCAGCATTTAAAAGGAGATAAAGTGTTTTTGGCTTTTGTGCATGTACGTGAAGGAACTATCTTATGTTACTAAATAGTTTTGGGACATTACAGTTTTGACGAGGCTGTTGAAGATGTTGTCTATCCAAAAGGGGATTCAGATGCAGTTTCAATCAGCAAAAGAGATTTTGATCTACTACAACCGGAGACATTTATCAATGACACTATTATTGACTTCTATATCAAGTAAGTTCATTTTTATATATAGAATGGTTTCTTTCGGTTTTGACCTGACCCATTCCCATTTTCTTGAATTGCTTTTGATACACAAGGTGGATTTTCTTAAACTTTTTCCATTTTTTATTAATGAGTTTCACTGGATCAGTGGTTCTTTTGGAGGTTGAATGTCTTGTAGTTCATGGATTTGATTTTCATCCAATTGACATCTAAATAACCTTGAAGGGCATTGTTAAGTGATAGAAATAAAGCTCAACTCCAACATATCACTTCTTTACTTTAGCAATATTTGCTCTGCTCTTAAATGCTTATATATATGTATGTGTAATTTTTTAATTTGATTGGCAGGTATTTAAAGAATCAGATTCCACTTGAGGAAAGGCATAGGTTCCATTTCTTTAATAGTTTTTTCTTCCGGAAGCTTGCGGATCTAGACAAAGATCCGTCAAGTGCTTCAGATGGCAGGGCTGCTTTTTTACGTGTGCATAAATGGACAAGGAAAGTGGATATATTTGGAAAAGATTATGTTTTCATCCCTGTAAATTTCAAGTAAGGATGTGGGTCAAAGGATCCTTTTGTTCCATTGAGATGTGGTTTACTGGAAATTTGCTAATGCAATATGTATATTTCTTTTGATGATAGTCTTCATTGGAGTTTGTTAGTAATTTGCCATCCTGGTGATGTGGCTGGTCCCAAAGGTGAGTTCTTGCTGGTTCTTACAATGTCTTCTGGAAATCATCCTCTCATTCATATACTTGGACTGTATATCAGATGAAGACTTGGGGAGTTCTCTAAGAGTACCATGCATACTGCACATGGATTCTATCAAAGGAACTCATGCAGGTCTCAAAAACCTTGTTCAGAGGTAACTTAGAGTTTTTGATGTCCATCTGTTAGCAAGTTCTGCTTTATATTGTGCTGCATTGGACATATGATGATATTCTTTTTTCATTTTTATCTAACTTTATGGAGAACTGTGAATTTTTTCACGTTGTAATGGCCAATTGCAATTCTTCTCATTCTTGTTCATGTTAATTCACTTTTTTCTGAAAGTTACATTCATTTGCATAAAATCAGGCTTAGATCACAATTATAGCTGCTTTCAGATTCTTGAATGCTTAGGGATCCCGAGGTTCTGTCTCACTATGTTTTTGTTTACACTAAATATAACACTTCATCTCCTCATTTAAGATATGTGTGAACGCTATGTTTTTTATGGCGTTCTTCTATGAGGTGCTCAGTTCAGCATACAGAGAAGTACATGAGGTCCTGCTGCATGTCAGTTAGTGCTGCTGTTTGTGCTGCATAAAATGGATTGCTCATAGACTCTAGACCAGACCATTGCTGCATGCGTGGCAGTGGCTTCTTGTGGACTTATAGTTAATCAGGCCACGTCTAGAGTGTTTTGGGCAGAATTTTAGATTTAAGAAGTGCTTTGGTGGAAAAGGGAAGTATTTCGTATGATTTTGCTCTTCATATCTTGAAGTATATGGACATGTTGAAAATATCAAGCTTATATATTCAGCTAAAGTCTTGCATTGACTTTTATTTTTCAATACAGCTTTGACATGTATGTCATAAACTTCTGTACATCATTCTGTATTCTCCATTTGGTTGATAGGCTTTCATTTGAATAAATGCACTTATCTGCAGCTGGACTTTTCATTATTTAATTTGTGACTTTGTACCATGAACTGGCAGGTACTTATGGGAAGAGTGGAAAGTGAGGCAAAAGGATGCATCAGAAGATTTGTCTACCAAGTTTTTGAATTTGCGGTTTGTCCCACTTGAGGTATTTCTTAGTGTGAGTGATGATATGGTTAGTCCTTTGTGGATGGCAGAATGTTGCAAAAACAATTGGCATAGCAGCTGCTTCTAGCTACTAAGGCACAATAGGGAGTAGAAAAGAATGGCATGGATTAATTTAATGTGCTATTGGCATCCGTATGGTGATTTTATCTTTAGTTTTTTAATGTTTTTTTTTTGAAGACATTGATCTAATCTTCCTTTTGAATCAAACTTGCAAAATTACACGATACCAATTTTGAAGCCCATAGAACTGTAGATTAAATGAGCAAAAATCTAATTAGTATATGAGATTATGTAATTTGCTTTTGTTAGTCAGAAAATCCATAAACTAGCCACAGATGAATAGATGAATAATAGGATCACTATTATAACATATCATCTGGCAATACAATTGGATAAGAATAGATTGTTCATTTTCAAAGGTAAACACCTTTTATAAGTTAACGAAATTTAATTATTTTTGCTCTTATGGTCTTATCTGAATAAGTGAGCATAAATAAGGTAATTTCGTAATGCTTTGTGGCACATTTTTGTCTATTTTTGTGTGGCAATTTTCACATTTTACAGCATAACTCAGCCTTTGCTCTGACATCTAGTTCCTGTTTCTGTCAGTTGCCACAGCAAGAAAATTCATTTGATTGTGGCCTGTTCCTACTCCACTACCTGGAGCTATTTTTGGCAGAGGCCCCTCTGGATTTCAACCCTTTCAAAATAAGTCAGCTCTCTAAGTTTGTAAGTAAATTCTACTCCATTGAAAAGTTCTTAGTGACGTTACGCTTGAGTAGAGGGTTTATTTCTTGGATTATTGCAGATAGAATCAATGTTTGGCAATTGGGTAAAGATAACATGTGGATTAATAATTGTAGATAAATAATTGTAGGATTAGAATTGCATATATAACATTGTTTCCCATTTGTAATATTTAACGAGTTACTTTTACTGTAAAAGGCATGTCGTCTGCAATGACTGTAGCCTAATGAGTACTTGTAACTGCTTATTCCTTTGGTCTTTTGTTTCTACAACAGCTGAATGTTGACTGGTTTCCCCCTGCTGAGGCGTCTCTGAAGCGTACTCTTATTCAGAGGCTAATCTCTGGGATCCTCGAGAGTCATTCTCAAGAACTTTCATCTGGCAGTAGTAGTGATGAACCAGACTCCAGTTTTCCAGAAAATAACGAGAAGGAAACTGCAGTCCAGCTTGTTTCAGAGAGATGCATTTCAGGGGTTGCATGTCATGGAAATTTATCTTGTTCTGATGCCAATCAAGGGATTGAAATGACTCTATTGGAGGCATCTTCTGCAAGAAATTCTGGCTGTGTTAATGATCCAGGCTTGGTTCTCAGGGATTTCTTGGAGCCAGGAGTTACTTCAGGATCATTACTTGCACAGTGTTCGTCCTTTGACCAACCATCTTTTTACAATCTTAATGGTGCTATGTCACAACAGATAGAGGTATCAATATTTCTTCATTATTGTAACAGTAATTTATGCATTGCAATTGAAGGAGTCCTTTTCTTTTTCTGTTCTTTTTTTTTATTTTGAAAATAATGGAAGATGCTGAAGGGGATGTGGTTCAGAGTGTTCATTATTCACCACAAACCCCAAAATTTTCTTTGGAATGATTCTGTTGAAAATGGTACTTGTGCACTTTAGCCTGATATCTTTAGGTTTTATAGCAGGAAATGAAAACTGGGGAGCCATTGGTGTATTTCCCCTCTGGAGATGCAATATTTCAGCAAATTGCCGGTATGACACCTCAAGCTGGTTCCATTCCATATTCACTAAAAGGTTTTGGAGCCGATCCTTCTTGGCACTCGGGAATTTCCGTGCAGGAAGAGGATGATGCCTCATCCCCAGAAACATCAATATGTGCCTCGGATGATTCTGATGTGGGTATTATTGAAAACTGCCCTGTTCTGAAAGCTGAGGAATTATGTCAAAGAAATAAAGTTGATGAACAAATATCTCAATCAACGGAAGATATTGAGTATTTGACAGGGAGACTTGCTTCTGGCTCCAGTGAGATGCTAGAGACCTCTGTGATGGAAGTTACTGAAGACCTGGACAGGATGAATGATGGGAATGAGAATGGCGATCTTGCCTTTTGTCCAAGAAATCCAACTACGTTGCATGAAGACCCGAAACTGGTAGAAAATGGATTGCATCAACACTCAAATGAAGCAGAGATTAGTCGTGATGATGTGCAAACTGTGGTTGATGACGTGATAGCAGAGACAGATGAGAAGCAAAAAGTAGGTGATAATGCAGTAGCCGAAGCATATAAGCATCAAACAATAGGCAATGAGGTGATGGTGGAACCAGAAGAGAAGCAAACAACCAGCGGTAATGTAATGGGGGAATTGGATGAGAAGCAAACGGTAGAGAGTAATGTTGTAGCTGAATCAGATGAGAATCAAACAGTAGAAGAACACGTTTCCAAATCAGATAAGCAAACAGATGTCTATTATGTGACAGGGGAATCAAATGAGAAGCAAATGATAGATGGTAATATGATGGAAGAATCGGATGAACAGCAGCAAGCTAAAAAAAGGAGGCGTGTTACCCCTACCAATGAAGGGGAAGATCTCCATTTGTAATGTAGGTTGTAGAAGGAGCTCTCATTGATTTTAGTATAACATAATTGTGAACTTGTTCACGTTCAATCACGCTACATGTTATTATTGCCGTTATGTGAATAGTGCCATGGCCATATTTCGACTACAATTAACGTGTGGATTACAAATGAAGCAAAATTGAATTCTTGAAATTGGGACTACGAATTGAATGCAGCAGGTAATTGTGCTGGAACCTGAAGAAATTACACTATATAATTATAATTGGTACGCCAAATGTGTGTTTTTGAGTGCTGGATATTCATTTAGGACCAAAGTGAAGGTTTTGGTGCTTACTATTAATCGTGTTTTAAATGACATTGTTAGTTAATTTGACAGTTAAAAAATAAAAAAATATTAAACATAGTATTTTTTATTTTTTGACCATCTGTTTCAAATGATAGTGTTGGCTAATTTAATTTGACAGTTAAAAAGTAAAAATTGGCCTGTAGAAGGATTTCATGCTTGCTTTCATTTTAGTGATCCAGGAGGAAGGATCTTTATTGAATTGATTATTTATTGGAATTTTAAATATACCTTATTCTTTTTTTAAAAATAAAAATTGGACTTGTACGTGCAAAATATAAATTTTAATAAATATAATATTCATAATAATATAAAATACGGCACATCTATAGAAATAGATAGAAAGGAAAAATTGAGGGGTAAATCCAAACCCATGAGGACACCCACAGGGTAGCATCTTTCTTTCCCTGTCCCTGCAACAAAATAAACTGAACCATTTTCAGTTGATCTCTCCTCCGCCAATTTATCAGCAGCATTTTATTCACATTGCTAGAACATTGCGAAATTCGCTTCGCATTTCTCATTGCTTTGATAAAATAACACGACAAATTAGGGTTAGGGTTTTTCATTCTATACCAAATCAAGCGACGATGAACCAGTTCTTATACAGTCACCAGTTACAGTCTAGGAGAACGGCTACTGCTGCACTTTTCATCGTTCTGCTTCCAATTTTCTTCCCCCACCTCTTCGATCCATTGGGCCGAGCCTCACCTTCCCTCTTCTCAGTGAGAATCCCTGTTTAGCAGATTCTGTTTCTGTTTTTGTGTGTGGTTGCTAAAGGGTTTTGTGTTTCATTGCAGGAGTGGAATGCTCCAAAACCTATACATTTGTCTCTTCTAAAAGCCGCTTTCGATCGCCATACTGTAAGTAGGTTTGCCCTTCTTAAATTTAAAATTTGTGTCTTTTTTTTTTCCCATCCATTTAGTTTTGGGAAGTATTTGCTTTGAATTTTTGCACTTTTTCAGCTCATCAAACAAGAAGCTGAGCTTTGGGCTCCTTTGCCTCATCAGGGATGGAAACCTTGCGCTGAATCAACTACCACGGATTGTAAGTGCTTAATTTGGAAATGTTTGATGTTTGGGTAATGTGGTCCCCAAAATTATATTGGAAATTGAATTGGATTCCGGGAGATTGTTTATTTTAGCTTCCAATATGCTTCTAAATGTATGATTTTTAACGGCTTTGGGTTACATGTTGAAGCATCGTCCCAAGGTTCTCAAGGGTATATCCAAGTATTTCTGGATGGAGGATTGAACCAGCAAAGAATGGGAGTAAGTAACTATATTATAGCTTTTTCTGTAAATCAATGATATAGTTTTGTTTTGTTTCGTGATTTTCATTCCACACTCCTTTCCTTCATATCCAAGATATGTGATGCGGTTGCTGTTGCCAAAATTCTAAATGCAACTCTTGTGATCCCACACTTTGAAGTGAATCCAGTTTGGCAAGATCCAAGGTAATTCGCGAGCAAGTTGCCTTTTGTTACCTATATCACATTGTAGAAATCTTGCTAGGATTGAGACCTTAAAGTCCTTATCTTGTCTGCTTCTGCAGTTCATTCATGGATATATTTGATGTGGATCACTTCACTGACATCCTGCATCATGAAATTTCTATTGTTAAAGAGCCTCCAAGTGAGTACTCTTGGAGCACACGCGAGTATTATGCTACAGGTATACGAGCTACTAGAATTAAGACAGCACCTGTCCATGCTTCCGCTGACTGGTATCTGGAAAACGTGTTGCCTGTAATTAAGAGGTTGGTAAATTTGTCCGATTACTATTTTGTTGAGGTTGGAAATTGTGGGAGTTCCATGATTAGAATATTTTGTTCCATTTAATCGTTGAGTCAATATTTGGTTGTTTCTCTTAGGCTTAGACGTGAGTAAGAAGTCCACTTCTTTTCTTTTCCTTTGGTGGTCTATTGACTGTCTAACTTAGCTTTCTCTTTCAGCATTTTTATATAAATTATTTTTAGCGCCTTCTTCAATACATATATTATGGGTGTGCTAGTAGGCTAGTATTCTTGGATTGTGGACAGTGGAGTATCAGATATTTCCCTGTTAAATTTATTGCTAGGAAAAATAGAAAGAGAGATTTCAGCAAGGTTCACATTCCTTGCTGATGGGAAGATATTAATCATGCAACTTGATTAGGAATTAGTGCTTCATGTCCCAACGAAATCTTAGTGCCTTTGTTTTACACCCTACATATTGCTATTATGTTAGAGCTGCATTAACGTTCCAGGAGTGGATGGATTATTATGAATGAACTAATGGCATTGGAATTGGGAATGTGGTACAAATATTGCCTTCGTATGTCTTCTTATTTATCATAATTTTCTACTCTCTCAGCTTCTATGACTTGCCTGTTTATTTGATGAATTGAAGTTGTTAGTTTTGCCCTTTTCTGATGCTTATAATATATTTATCCTGAATTAGCGTGAAACTTTGGTTTGATGATGAATGGTTTGGGTTAATCGTGTTTGATGTGTATTATGTAGCAACTGGGTTCAAATCAAAATTCTACTGGACTGCAACTCAATTACTTTTTCATTCAGAAATTACTTTGTTACTGCAGTTATGGAATTGCTGCTATTGCTCCATTCTCGCACCGCTTAGCTTTTGACAAATTACCTGCAAACATCCAGCGCCTACGATGTAAAGTCAATTTTGAAGCATTAGTTTTTGTTCCCCCTATAAAATCATTGGGAGACACACTAGTTAATCGTCTTCGCTATCCTTCCAGCATATCAGGGACTGAGGTCCTGAAGGAGAAAAGAGGCTACACTGAAAAAGAAGGTTCTGGAAAGTTTGTTGTGCTGCATCTTCGCTTTGATAAAGTATGATTCTCAACTTACGCAAGCAATGTTCAGAAGTTACTTTTTACTTATGAACTCTTGTAGATATTTAGGATTGTGTTAAAGATTATATTTATATGCCTTGTCGGAAACATACAATGCCTAGAATGCCTTTAATAAGTCTGGAAAGCCTTTATAGAGGAGAGAAGGAGAGGCAAATGGGGAGTGGGGCTGCCCACTCCTGTTTTCCTCCCATTTTAACAGTCTGTCGGAGAACTACCTTATCTCCTTGATGATTACATTCATTCTGTTGTCTATTTGAAATCACTTGATTGCTCGGAGTTTCCTTATTAGCACTGATATTCTTACAGTCCTCTAACCTAACCTGCATGCTTACAGGATATGGCTGCTCATTCAGCATGTGAATTTGGTGGGGGTAAAGCTGAAAGACTTGCTCTGGCCAAGTACCGCCAAGTACTGTGGCAGCGAAGGGTTTTAAACTCACAGTTTACAGATGGGGAGTTGAGAAAGCAGGGCCGTTGTCCATTGACTCCTGAAGAGGTTGGATTGCTTCTGGCGGCTTTAGGGTTTGGCAGTAGCACTCGTCTCTATCTTGCTTCACACAAGGTTAATCCTGTACTTTTTTTTTTTCAAAAATTGAATGTTACATGTATCCATTTATTATTAGAAGCCCCACTTAAAAATAGAACTTTGTTTCCTATGAGAATTTATCAGTTGAATAAACTTTCTTTAGGTTTATGGTGGAGAAGCAAGGATCTCTACTTTGAAGCACTTATTTCCCTTAATGGAAGACAAAAAGAGCTTGGCCTCTGCAGAAGAACTGTCTGAATTTGAGGGGAAGGCTTCTTTATTGGCTGCAGTTGACTATTATGTGAGCTTGCAGAGTGACGTCTTCATATCTGCCTCTCTGGGGAACATGCACAATGCTTTGGTAAAAAATACAAGAAAAACTGTCGAATTCTTTTATAAAATTAATACTTTGGTAAAGAAAAGTCTGTCAACTTTTTGGCTTGAAATTGAATGCTAAGGCCAAAAATTTCTGATGAAGGTTTATAATTCTGTGGAATTTGAACTGAGATGTTAGTCTAATGGCAGGTCGGACATAGAGCTTACTTGAACCTGAAGACCATAAGACCAAACATGGTGCTGCTGGGCCATCTTTTCCTCAACAGCAGCATGGAATGGTCAGAGTTTCAGCTTGCAGTGATTAACGGGCATAAAAACAGACTAGGGCAGCTTAGAATGAGAAAAGAGAAGCAATCAATCTATACATACCCTATTCCAGATTGTATGTGTAAGCTATAATTGAGAATCTCAAACTATGGATACAGAAATGTTTGTGACTTGCCTTTTTGTAACTTCTGTTAGTTGTAAATAGCGAGCGCCTATATTATTCTGGATTTGTGTTTTGTTACGATTATAGAAGATTAATTTCACCGTTCATCCATCTAAACTCTACCTTGAATTTATAAGCAGGCCTACGATGCCAAGGCTAGAATTATTTCAAAAGCGCTTTAATTACACAAAAACGGTGAACGATGTGGGAAAAAAGAATTAACCCAAAAGAATTTGGATTTGGATACTAAATCAAAGCGGCTCTACAAAGTTGTAAATGCCACAATAATAGCTACTTGCACTCAATCGTTTATCGTGGTCAATTTGAAAGAAAGTGCAAAGTTCAATCTCTCTCTCTCTCTCTTTTTGGTTAACAAGTTCCATAAATCTGATACAGGTTGATTTGAGAGTCCAGTTGAATTAGAGAAATTTGAATTTCGTAAACCTATTTGTAGTGACAAAAAGTGCGCATTGTCAGCAAAGATTCCATGATCCCCAATACCAGACCGGGTGGAGGAGCATGATGACCTGTAATATAAGTTATGAACCTGCTGCTGTAGTAGCCGAACTTATGAAACATACTTGCAAGGACTGACTGACTTCCAGTTCAGCAAGGAAGATATTGATAGGAGCTTAATTGAGGTATAATTTAGTGTATATTTTGTATGAGTTTATGGAATTAATCATGTAATTGTGTGTATATTTGATGTTATATGTGTTAGTTTATGTTTATTTGTATTAGTCTTTGTGTTTTTTGTGTTTACTGGTATTTTTAGGCGAAAAATGAAGAAAAGCAGCATAAATGTGGAGATGATCACGAGAGCAGAGAAAGGTCACGACTAGTGATGCTAGATCACGAGTCGTGACTGGCGAATAAGAACGCAGAGGAAGGAGGAAAAGAAGAGGAGGAGCTGAGGAAGTAGGGTCACGAGTCATGAAAGACCATCACGACTCGTGACGACACAGAGAGGCCAGCATGACGCGAGGAAAGAAAAGAGAAAGGGAAGGGAAGGCGAGACGTGAGCACCAGTCACGACTCACACGCGAAGTCACGACACGTGATTGGAGGTTGCGACTCGTGAGTGGCCAGAGAGAAGAAGAAAAGCGAAGGGAGAAAAGAGATAGGAAAAAGCTAAATCCGCGTTCTGTCGCAAGTGTGACAGTCTCGCGATCGCGACAGAAGTGACCGTTGGAGCAGTTTTTCTTGAAAAGTCATCTGAAGGGGCACCTAACTTCATCAATCTTTACAACTATTTGCAATGAGCATCTCCAAAGGACGTAACTCTTAAAATTCTATAAATATATAACGTTATATGTAAAATAAGGAGGGATGATTATTAAGTAATTTCTGTAAATTTAGAACAGTCTTTTCTTTAGTTAATTTGCTTAGTTAGTTTTCATGTTTTGAAGAAAAAGATTAAGGAGAAGAAAATCTATTTGAAGAGTTGAGAAAAGGGTTGAAAGACTTCTATCTTAATCTCTTATCTTTTATTTCTTCTCTGATCATTTAATGAATACTAATCTAATGAATTTGTTCATTATTAACATTCTTTAATTCCATCTACTTTAAGAGTCTTTGATTGCAGATTTTCTATTAGTATATTTTGCATTATCTTTCTAAGTTAAAGTAGATTCAAAAAACTGTTTTAACTGAAATCTAATAGGAACTCATTATCAAGATATATTTTGAGAGATCGGTATATTGAAATAGTTGCTAAATGTTGGTGTTTATTCTTAGAATATGTAATTAATAACCTCTAATTTATTAATGAAAATTGTGATTTAGACTTTTAATTGCATGTTTTAGGCATTTTAATTTATGTCAAAAGAGTAAATTAGAACTTTAGTTCAACTTGACTTGTATGAAAAAATGATTATAATTAATTGGAATGATGGAATCAAGTTCATTATTTAAGTTCTTCATTGAACATTTTATTTTCTTCTGATGAATATGAACTAGGATTAATTAGTTTATGTAGTAGGATAGTTTAGATTTAAATCATTAATTGATTATTGTAAACAAAGTTAAAATTGAGTAGTAATAGTATGTAAATCACTTGGAATCGACATCTTAAGTACTATTTCGGTACACCGTATACTTGCGGTAATTAGCATCTATAGAAAATGATCAACAGATATAACCAGGAACACTGAATCCTTAAACTGGCAGGTAAGATTGATGTAACAACTCAGTTTTATTCCCTGTGAAACTAATATGTGATGCAGATTTAATGAACAAAAACACTGCTGTAATTTTAAGTCCCACAAATAATGCTGAAAACATAAGAATTGATAACTAAATAAATTTCTGACAGTCGAAACAGCAGCCAACTCTGCCATTAATACGCTTCATTGGCTAGCCAAATTTATCTCCTTTTTCAGATCAATTCTGTCTAATTTAGCTACTATTTACAAACAAGGGTGATCCATGACAAATTATAAACAGTGCAGCAACAGCTTCAAAAACACAGCTGTCGCATTTCTGCACAATTTCAATGATCAGGGGGGCATAAAAAGACACCAAGAATTTACCAACCACAAATCATCTTGTTAATCCTTTTGTGTGGGACTTGGAACTTTTGGCATCTGACCATCTTTCTTATCCTTCCCAGCAGAAGAGGACCCACCTCCATTCCGGCTGGCAGTCAATTCCTTGGACTCTGAACGCAAAGGCGATGGAGCAATTTCATCTTCAATTGGGAGTGTTCTTTTCGAGCCCTCTAGAGCAACACCGAGGACAATATTCTCCTCCAATGCAGGTCTGGCTACTGATGATGATGTGGCAGACCTCTCCACATCTTGTTTAGGCTGTGAAATGTTCAATGGAATTTCACTTCTTGTAGATTCATTAATGAAATATTCTTCCGGTGTTGTCCTCCCTTGGATATTGTCCTTAGAATTTACCCCCACTTTGTCCTTATGCACATCTTCCATGCCTCCCCTAGGTTCCTGAGTTTCAGAGTTGTTCTGTACTGAATTATCATGCATCAATTTCCTTAGTTGAGAGTCAGATGCTGGAATTTCTGAAACCTTAGAAGTTGTGCTGGAGTCTGAAGTGGTTGCTGCGACCTTATCTCCTTTTGACACCTTAGTAGGCATTAATCCAGCCTTGGAATTTGCTATGGACTCAGATGTTGAGTCAGCTTCAACCTTTGCACCTTTTTCCTCATTACTGTGCACTAAACGAGTAGTAGGTTTACTTTTTTCATCCCCATTGATTTTATAAGGGGGTTCAATCAGCAATAATGGACGGTTAGCAGCTGCTCCCGAACGACTAAAAATAGAGTCAGCAAATGGTACATTATCTAAGTCAGGTTCCCTGTACATTTTCTGAACAGTTCGGATGGGTGTAGCAAGCCGGGCCCGATGATGGCTTATAACTCTAAGAAGATCCAAGAGTATTGCTTCCTGTTACATTGCATTTGGCAATGCAAGTCAGCTGATATTGCCAAGTCTAAGACCACATCATCGTCCAGAAAAATAAGGTTATGGCACTAATCCATCACATATAACAGAAAAATTATGCACTCATGTAAACTCTTATGCCCTAGTGTGCACCGGGATAAAGCAATGAATCGTGGGTAGCTAATAAGTGATTCTAACCACAGAATCTCACTCTCTCTCTCTCTCTCTCTCATTCCCTTTTAAGTGTCTATTTTAATTAAAAAATCATTACTTCACTTAATTTACTTAGTGATTTCCTATAAAATATTGTATCTCTTTAACGCACTAATAGCTATTTATTAAAGTAAGGTTAATATAAAAAAATAATTTATAATTTTACCTTATTTTTCTAAATAGACATTTATTTAAAAATAAAAATAAAACTCAAAATGGACACTTATAAAGAAATGGAGGGAGTATAATTCAAGTTCCTCATTATTTCAATGTATAATACCACAGCTATTAAGGTTACTCTCTCTCTCTCATTTCCTTTTAAGTGTCGATTTTGAGTTTTTCACCAAAATTAAAAAATCATTAATTCACTTAGTGATTTATTAAATTAGGCTCCTATAAAATATTGTGTCTCTTTAATGCACCAATAACTATTTATTAAAGCAAGGTTAATATAAGAAGATAATTTATAATTTTACCTTATTTTTCTAAATAGACATTTATTTAAAAATAAAAATAAAACTCAAAATGGACACTTATAAAGGAATGGAATGTATAATACCACAGCTATTAAGGTTACTCTCTCTCTCATTTCCTTTTAAGTGTTGTCTTTTTCACCAAAATTAAAAAATCATTAATTCACTTAGTGATTTACTAAATTAGACTCCTATAAAATATTGTGTCTCTTTAATGCACCAATAACTATTTATTAAAACAAGGTTAATATAAGAAAATAATTTATAATTTTACCTTATTTTTCTAAATAGATATTTATTTAGAAATAAAAATAAAACTCAAAATGGACACTTATAAAGGAATGAAGAAAGTATAATTCAAGTTCCTCATTATTTCAATGTATAATACCACAGCTATCAGATTAAGGTTATAATAAGTGCTTTTCTTACCTTCACGCAAAGGTATTCTTCACAATGTGATGTTTTCACAAAGCATGAAACCATGATCTGCAACATACAACAGAAAACAGGATCTTAAGACAATGAAGAACAAGCAAAAATCAGTGGAACTGATCAAATAAAAAAAATAAAATTGCATAAGAATATTACAATCTTTGTTTCTAATATTTTAACTAGATGCCTGTTAAATTTTGGAGTACTTGTGGAGATGCCAGACTTTAGATGCCAGAAGACAAAATTTTAAGTGCAAATTGGGTGAACATTTCAGCTAATTATGATTTGACAATCTTAACTTTAGTCAGATTATGCACAGGAGTAGAGTATATCAATTATAAACTGAAAATAAAAGCCATCGGTGGACAAGAAAACCTTAATTCCAAAAGGGACAGTGAAACCTCATTAAGCCCAAAACTGCAATCACAAGTTGTTTCATGTCTTTGACACCAGACCAGTGCATAGTCTCCAAAGTTTTACAAGCAGTTTTTCTTAGGAACCAAGAGAGAATAAAATGAGTTCCCAATAGTACTCCTCCTAAAGGCATGTCAATCTTCAGATATGCACGCCCATGGTAAAACTTCATAAGGATATACATAAATATCTTATTCTCGAAAGAGTAGAAACAACAGTTTTAGACTCACCTTAAGAGCTTGAGTCTCTGGGTCAATATCATCAAAGAAGACCCTTCTATGTAACCTTTGCTGCTCAACTTGAGGATTTTTGGCCAAAACTTTGCGCATATCAGCAACAATGTTCTGTGCATATAAAAGGTGAAACCAAAATTCTCGTCGGAGATGAGCAGAGAAATGAAAAACTTCAAGAATTTCAAGTACATTAGGTTAAAAGCAGGAAATCCGAGACGGTTCTCTGGTTCTCACATTAATTTTGTTGACATCCATGTGACTGATGGCAAGATGAGTCTTAATGCGCCAATGAGTCTTCTGGCTAAGATTTCTCACAACATTCACCGTAAATATATGGTTTGGAATGTGAACTGCCTCGCGATCATCACCTCTAATGATTGTTGGTGACCACCAACCGACATGCTGGAATAAGATATCGATAAGAGAAACAATATAAATCCTTAAACCACCCCAATTCCATTAAGAACTGATTCTCTACTCTAGTCCCATGTTAGTGCTTGTGCAGGAAGTTGAAGAATATGCATTATGCGCCTTATTTGCATTGATAAAATGCTTTCTCTTTCTACAAGGCTTAAACAAAGGAACAGAACACAAACCTCAACAGTGCCAGAAACTTCATAACCTTCAATCTTTGTCTGAATCCATTCATTCACAACAAAAGGCCGTGTTGCATGGATCATTACACTTGAGAGAAAATTTGTAAATATCTGAATGCACAAAACAACCAGGTGAGCTGTATCTTCAACAAACGAGAATGAACCACAACCTAAAAGCATGAAAATTGCACCACAATCTAAAACCAATACAGTTATAAACCAGAATGCTTACCTCACGACCAGCAAGGGTGAGCAATACTGTCCCAAGGCCCCCAGCTGTGAGCCACCTTTGGGTAGAGAAACCCAGCAATTCCATGAACAATGAGACAGCAGCAATCCAAACTGCACTGTAAACAGCTTTTCCAGCAAAACTAAATCCCATCTGCCAAATCAAGAAAGAAATAATGTAAATTGGAAGGCTGAATAAAAAATGTCATATAAAAACTAAAAACTGAATTCAAATGACATTCATATGCTTTTAAGAAATATTTAACATGTGGTATTCATAGAATGCCACAGCTATCAACAGCATTTGTAGGGCACGAGTTTTGAGATTACGCATAATTGTAAATCAATACTTAAGAGCCAAAATCAAAAGGTTTGGAACCTCAACCTAAAGAGAATGAATAAGCCATGAGTTGAAACACAAGAAATTTCAGTGCCAGGACTGATATGTAAGTGATACTAGCTGAAGAGGAACACAGGTCACCCAATATGGTATTACAATACACAATTGAATGGCTTAACTTGGGTGTGACGGAGGCATATGAATGCCAAAATCAAGAAGTTAACAGAGCATGTAACCTTGATAGAGAGTCGAATGGACATAATAAATCCAATTTAACCGACTCATAATAACTGCTGCCATATGTTATGACACAGACATTGTTGCCAGAAAGTAAACCTACATAATCACCTTGCACAGTTAAGTGGTACAAAATCTAAGTCCTTACAAGAAGTTCTTAATTTTGCCAACTGAAGTAAACCGTGCCAAGTGAATTCTCTTCAATGAGTACTTGAATTTTTGAAAGTTTATCTTTACAGTGAAGGTACCATAGAAATAAAGAATGAAAAGGAAGTAAAGAAAGTATTAGACAATAGAAATCTTGGAAGCTTACACTTCTTGAATCATCGGAGTCATTAATCTCCACAAAGAACTTTTGGGCTTCTTGAATCAAGCTGTGAAGAGGAAAGATAGCCACATAGAAATTATACTTCAAGAAGTTATAATCAAGACCCAAATGAAATTTTAAAAAATAATGATGAACAACAAACTAAAAAAATGAAAAAACAAAATGGGGTATGATCAACAATCAGTGAAAGTCAGCAGTACTAGAACTAAGAGAGACGCTGCAGCAGTAATATGGATCTATGTCACAAAAAGGAAGGTATAAAATATATTTTAACTAAGAAAGTAACCCATCCATCCCTCCCCCTCCTCAACCCCCCCCCCCCCCCCCCCCCTCTCTCTCCTCAAAAAAAAAAAACTGAAATTAAGAGAACTAACTAGATTGAATGATGCAAGTGAAGATTTAACCAGAAGCTCAACAAATAAGCCACTAATCATTAAATTTTAATTGATTATTTCAAGAAAAAGGGCAGAGATATAACCATTACTCGGTAGCAACTAGCAAGTGCTTGGCCAAACTAAATCTAAAATATCAATTAAAGTAACTGCAAAGGCTGCTTAAAAAATAGAGATGTTGGAAGGGGCCACACCTTGATAAACAATAGGCAAATGCCAGCACAGTTGATAATGCTCGTACAAAATTGAGGAGCCGTTGCTTCACAGCCTGGCTAGCTTCTGACTGAAGAACTACAGGATCTAGGGCTCTGAATCATGCAGGTATTTGTTAGAAGTTACACTATTGACAGGCTGGAATGGTATCTATAAAAATTTAACTCAAAATACCTGCAGATGAGTATTGCTCCAGTCCATAGCAGCAAAGGTTGAAGATAAGACGTCAAAACATAATGTGTACGACTTTTCTTCCAGTTGCTATCAGATTTCTGTAGAAAATTGCCAAAAAAGAAAATTGATAGGACATGCAGGATGATGAAGATTGATAGCATAAATTTGGAATTCTAACTCCTGTTAAACAAAAGGCATGCAGAGTATTAATAGAGTAAATACCTGGAGAAAAATAATCCTGCTTACACGCATTAGCGGGCCAAGACCCCATGCAGCAAAAGCAATGACACCAACCACTGGAACCAATTTTAGCACAAGAGGACTTCCATTTAGAGCATTATAAGACCTATGCAATTTGTCACAATTTCATTTTCACAAAGATTAGGAAAAGAAAGAGTAGGATTATAGCAGAAAAAGACAAACATTATTTAATGGGACTTTTCCACCTCAACGATGAAGGGTACGTCCAAAACTTATAAACAAATTTTGCCTCATGGTGATGATTATTTATATACATTTAAGTATTCAAACTTAAATATATGTTTGGAGTTAGTATAACCCAAAATGCAAGAAAAGTCAAACTAAAAGAAGAATGATGTACCAAAAAATATTATTATTATTAATAACAACAACGTCAAAGACATCCATCTGAATAAAAATAGCAACATATTTTGAAGCTAGAATGGCTGAAAGAATATCATAGTAGAATTCAGGTTTATTCCTACAAATTAACAGTATCAAAGGCTAGCATCATAGTTCTCATCTAATGCTGGCTACTTGAGATGAGTTAAAGGAATAAAATATTAAGCATATACTTATATTTGTAATGCATAGCAAATAGCCAAATTGCTGTCCCTAGATGCACAAATGAGTTTTTCCGATAGGTGAAGAAAATGCCAACAACAACGGGAACGTACCTTGTCAAGACTACAGCAGCAGATTTCAAAACAGGAATCTGATTTCCTCCATTGGGTGTTAGAAAAGATTGGCAGACAAAAGCACTGCATCTAGAAGATACAGGGCTTATGGGGCCATGCATGCTCCTTAAAAGGTGAAAAGTCCAAGCATCCTGGCGCTAAAGATACAACAGGGAGCAGATATTGTCATGGTTATACATCCGACACATGCAATAATCCATAAAGCTTCAAAGAGGGGTTTACATTCAGCATAAGAGTGAGCTAAATCTAAATGCATCACTAGTGAGGTAATCTAAATGCAGCAATAACCTTCACGGGCACAATGAATAAAAGATATCTGAAAGACAAACTATAAACGACAAAGATAAAAATGATACATGCATCAGTATCCAAATTAGCCCAAGACTTATAATCATATAACAGCACTTATTAAGCAAATAATCTTCAAACCCATGAAATTACATACCAAACCGTGTGATGAAAGATTGGCATCACCCAGTTGTACTCTGCACTTTCTCTTTCCTATCACGCTCTGTAGATAAGAGGGAAATGATTAAAAATATAAAGAACATAACTTTAGATATGAGCATTTAGAGTTCAAAAGTAACACTTCTTTGCCATGAAAAAGATACATACAGTGGGTTGGCTAATGCATCCGCGACTATTGTGAATCCTTAACTCTTGGGACAATTGGATTGAATTAGCACGAGTCATGGCTGGATCAAAGGTGGAGTAGCCCCCAGGAACTCAAGATTGTTACTTTAGTAATATAAACTGTTTCTTAAAGGAGATCCTATGCAGAGATCAAAGAAGTATTAGTGTACCAAACAGACAATTATCACACCTGCCAAATTCAAAAAGATACCGAATTTTAGTTCATAAATAAACAAATAGGTAATGAAAGAACCAAACCTCCTAAAATACGCATTAGAATACAAAAACACAATAAAAGGAAATCAACCTGCTCATGCTGATTCAATTCTTAAGAAATTGACATATTTATCTTAAACAGAACTTTAATCACCTTCATCTTCATTTTTTTCCCTTTTCATTACTAGCTCCAATTAATAGCAAAACCTAGTTTTATAATTCTCACACTTTGTAGCAATTAATCCACAAATGCCCAGCATTTACGCCTACATTCGAGAAAAATAGTAACGAACCAATAAACACAAATGATCAACGTACAAAGAGAAGCTTCAAATCACTGCTTCAGACGCTACTCCGAAAACAACGAACATAACCGAAAGAAAAAGGAATGCTTTCTACGAAAATCCGCCAACAACTTTTTTTGTTTCTGGATAATATAAAAAAAAAAGGGACAATGGCTTACACTCATCCACCAAAACGGTGACTTAATTTCTGTGCAGTTTCCTCTAATGGAGCAGGGGACTTTTCCGAGGGATGTTTTTTTGGAGATGGAGATTGCAAAATTGGTTTGGAACTGTGCTAACGTGCACTGGCGGATGAATGCTCTTCAGCCGACGTGGTCCAATTGGATTTGCTTCCTTTGGATTGTATGAATTTTATATTTACTGGCAGAGTTTACGTGGCGACCCGCGAGATTTACTATCGATAATGAGCTTACGTGGCGCATTTCCGCCCTTAACAACGTGCATAAGATTTGCTCCGGTTCATGAGTCGGGCACCCGATTGTATAATATTCGGTTCGGTAGATATTTTTAGAATTTCTTCTTTTTTTTTTTAAAAAAAAGCTAGAATTTATTTCAGTTAGTCATTAATCCCACTTTTCTATTTTTATAATTTTTCTCATCATACATAGATATTTACTGATTACAAATGACACTATATTTATATTTAAATTATATTAAAGTAAATAATAAAGTTAGTAGAATTATAGATCTTGTGCTAGTAATATAAATATGTAGTATTATAAAAATTTTAGAAATAGGTGAATATCATTTTTTTTCTAACCAGTGATATAGATATATAAACATAATACGATTATCAATTACTAGTTTGCTATTTATTTTGCTAATAACAAATTCTTCAAAAAGAATGTAATCAATTTAACTTCATAATCCTACTTAATCATTCACAAATTAGAAGAAAATATTGAAAAAAAAACTTAAAATTAATTTGTAAAATAAGAATAGTAAAAATGAAAAGGAACGATTTATATTTATAATCGATCAACCTAGATAATTAATCCATAAAAAATCCTAATATGATAATAGTTCTTACTTCTTATAATAATTTTCATGCTCTTTATTTTATATATATATATATATATATATATATATATATATATATATATATATATATATATATATATATATATAGCTTTAAAACAAATGAATATAAATTTCAAATTGGGATCCTTTGTAAAAATGAAAAAGAAAATATCCCTCTCGATGTGGTTCGAGTTTGAATAGATTGTAGAGTCGTATAATAAGAAGCAACCATGTGCCAAAAATTCCAAAAGTATGAACTGTAAATTTGTAATCATGTGAGCGTAAAGGACAATAGGGAGTAAGGCATGTTGCTAAATTGTATGGTATATATTTGGTCACACAGCCTAACGGTCCTTTTCACTTTGTCCGCGCATCGTCTCTCTTTCCGCACACATGTATGACATGTTACAGGTTATAAATGAGCCGAATTGTATGGTTTTGAATTGGATAATTAATTAATTAGATTTAATTGGATAATTAACATATTAAAATTTTAGGGTTCATAGATTGATTGGGGTGGTCGATATTTAAATGGATCATTACTTATAGCATTTTTTATCCTTTCAATTTTTCATTAAAACTAAAAGATTAATGCACATATGAGCTATAACACAATTTTTTTGATATTCATATTATATAAAAAGTTATAAAATTATAAGTAATATAAACCGGTCACAAGCCATTGAGTCACAAGCGAATTGATAATATGAGTAGCGGATTGAACTGGATTGAGTCACTTTAGACCTGGCCCCTTTTAGATTAATTCCTAGTCCATTTAGTCTCAAATCACCAATAATCCATCTACGATCCGATTTATTTAATTCAAGTGATAAATTCGTACTAATTAAAAGAATTAAGGCAAATGAGTGAGATATTGAAAATCGTTTTCAACTATAATTATTTCCATTTCTTGATCAAGAAATTAAGAATTAATACTCGTCATTCGTATATATATTCATAGTCGAATAATTTAATTAATTATATATCACTGTATGTGTGACCATCCAGATCAATCATTTTGCTTGTTCTTCCATTTAATCAATCTTTCCTTTTGTATACTATATACTGCATGTTTATAAATTCAGAAAACATGTTAAGTAAATGCATATTATAGATTAAAAAAATTAATTATCTATCAATAAACAGGTGAACTAATCGTTTGTAAAAAAACATTACACCGATAAATGCAAATATCAATGGATAACAAATCTAACTTAATTTAATATAAAACTCTACCAGGAGTTAATCGTAAATTAGGAATTTATGAGTCATATGCTATTTAAAATTTAATTTCTATTCTAACACTAATTCTCTATCTTACAAATATCAGGAATTCAAGTATTTTTAAGAAATCTTTTTCCTAATTACATTATATTTTTCATATTTTAGTTAATATACTGACTTGACTATTGGAATATTTGGAAATCTCCAACGGATCTTTTATTTTTTTTTTTGTAGGTAACAAATTACGATTTTTTTTTTAAAAATATTATCATTGGTGTGGTGAGCGTAGATTAAACACGCGACTTTCAGATCTCTTTCACATAGCATAACAAACCAAGATGCGCATAAGCAGGCAACACACTGCAAACAGTCATGTGGTTAGCTTCTGTACCATAATACAACATTCTCCTAAAATAATGAATTGCTTTCTCATACTCGTCATTTTTAACGCATGACGAGACCACAACACCCCATAGTACCACATCCTTATGGAATATCTGATCAAATAACTTCAAAGCAATTCGAATATCAGACATGGAATAAAAGCCAAGAAAAGCCCAAAGTGTAAATTTTGCAACTAAAGATACAAGATGAGCTAGTTAAGCTCATTCTCTTATGATTCATGCAGTCAAAGTTCCACAATCTCTTGGATCTAATTTCTAATCACTCAAGCAATCAATCGCTCACTCGACAGTTTCGCCACGAGCATAATTTTATTCAATCGCTCACTCGTTAGTTTCGCCACGAGTACATAGTTTCATTCCAGTTGTTTTTTGAAGTTTCCATCGATCTCTTGCTATTTGCCTTAACATCAATGGCTGGGAACTTTTAATATGAAACATGGCAAGTGCTGAAATATGCTTTAAGTTTATTGCAACTCTTACAAGTTTAAAAATTAGTTGTTATCATTCAGTTTGACTATATTGCCATCCGAGCAGTTCAGATTTATCGCTCAAAATAGGCAGTCTCGCTATCCGAGCACAGTTATATTCATAGCTCGATCAAACAGTTTTGCCACAAGAGCATTTCTTTATTTCAAAGCTTGTTCAGGCAGTTTTGCCGATAGAGCATTTGCTTTATTTATTAGCTCACTCGGGCAGTTTCGCCATAAGATCATCTATCTTATTATTAGCTCACTCAGGCAATTACGGCATAAGAGCATCTATTTCTTTGTTAGCTCAATCAGGCAAATTCGCCATTTGAGCATCAAGTTCGGTAATTTTTTTGGTTATTGCTCAATTAGGCAAGTTCGCTATTCGAGCATCAAGTTCGGCAATTTCGCTATTTATTATTCAAGTTCGGCATTATCATCATTCGAATACTTATTCATTGTCAATTGACGAGTTCGGTTATATCATTGTTCAAATACTCAACTGCATATTCTAACACCTAGTTTTGCTATATCACCAGGTTACTATAAATGAATCTCTCATCATGGCTACACATGCCAAATAGCATCCATTCTAAAATGTCACCTCAAAAGCTGCCGACATAAATGTCGCATATCGTAAGGGGACTTATGATAGCAAAGCTAATTTAATTTAATATTTAATTTTACCAAGAGTTAATAGCAAATTATAAATCTATGAGTCATATCCTATTTTGAATTTAATTTTTATTTCAATATTGATTCTCTACACTATAAATAGCAGGAATTCGGGTATCTTTAAAATTTTTTTGTTATCTAGACAAAAATTGTCATATAGAATTAGTTTATTTTATTAGCTATAGAATAAGGTTAATTGTATTGAGAAATAGAAATCATGACTACCCATTTTCTGATTTTCATTTATAAAATTAGAAACTAGGATATAGGTTAATTCAATATATTATTTCTTAGTTCTTACAGCAACAAAAATTAGAGCAACTGAATAAAAAAATTGAAAACCAAATCATATAAACTACAAGCTAGGGTGCGTTTGTGTATATATATATATATATAAGAAAAAGGATACTGCAAACCAACATTAATGTTGAGCCCACAAAACAAATCCGTTGTGCTTCCATGGTTTCTTTTTCAAGCCAAGTGTCCGTGGGTTCTTCCTAATGCTATTTATATTGAATTTATTTATCTTTGAAATACTTTGCTACTGTCCAGATGCCAGGCTCGTGTGTTGATTCGATTTAGAAAAGCTTCCTAATAAACAATCAAAATATAAATGATATTCAAAAATGAAAATTGAGACAAAGTCCTATATGAGATTGAGACTACACAGAGATTTTCCAATGGCCCGCCGTGTAAACTTCCAGGGAAGTCTTTTCAATAATAATAATAATAATAATAAACAAATTGACCGAATAAAATAAGAACTTGTTCAAGAAATAAGAATAAAGAAAGGCTTGATTTTTTTTTTCTCTCTGTCATTATTTATTGGTCATAGCAATGGCTATTAATATTATATTATTGTATCATCGCCGTGTACTTTGGATTGGGTTAACAAATCAGAAATTTTCCACAGGTTGTGTTTCTTTCATTGCAAATTCAATGAAGTTATTGAATTATTATTATCAGCAGTATTTAAAAATAATAAAAATGAATTTGTGCAAGAAATTGCAAGCATAGTAACTAGGAGTGAGCAAAAAAATTGATGGACTCAGTTAAAAAAAAAAAAATTCGAAATCGAACCGATGGACTGGTTAACCGATTGTAATGGACTGGTTAATGGTTAGTGTTTTAAAAAAACCGATATTAATGGACTGGTTAATAGTTTTTGACTCATGTGACTGGTTAACTGAACCGAAATCGAATTTTTAATTAATTTATCAATTTTTTAATAATTTATAACAATTTATCCTAATTAAAGGTGATCATATACTTTATTTTTATTATACTAATTATTTTAAAATTTTTTTAATTGGTTATTAGTAAATATAACAATTTATCTAATTAAAAGTTATTATGGACCGGTTAATATATTTACTTATTAAATATTAATTTTTAAAAACAAATTTACTTATATCCATCAAATATTTTTATTTTAATAACAATAATGTTATATTATAGTGAAAAAATTTTAATTTTTAAGTATCTTGAACATTTTAATTTTATTTATAAATATATTTATAATTATAGTGGTTAACCGAAAAATATTGGGTAACCGATCCGAAAATTCGAAACCGATGGACTGATTAACCGATGGTAATAAACTGAAATTTTAAAAAATCGATATTAATGGACTGAGACTGAGACTTATGAACGAGTTAACCGAACATGCTCACAAGTTTCCTTTTTAATTAGAATTGAAAGAGTCCAACTCCAGAAACATAGACCAAAGCAAAGGTTAAACATTGTTGATTGTTCAACTAAGTCAGGACTGACCATTCACCTGGTACAGGTACTTGCCGAAATTGATCTTAAAAATAAAAACAACTTCAGCATACAAAAGAACACATTACAATTAAGCATCTGAATTAAATCTGATTGACAAATAACTGAAACAAACTGCCAAAAAAATGATATCTGCATTACAGAAGCTTCAGGCCATTGTGGTTGTATGGCTAATCCAAGCAGTACTTGCAAAGGCTCAAGCAAATCCTCCATGCCAAGATACTTGTGGCAATGTTCAAATTCGTTTTCCATTTGGAATCGGAGAGGGCTGTTTCTGGAACAAGGGTTTTGAGGTATTTTGCAATGACTCCTTTTCAACTCCAAAACCATTCTTAACTAGCATCAACATGGAATTGCTCGAAATTTATTATAATGATGTTCAAGTTCGAGTCAACAATCCTGTGATTTCTTCAAATTGCGGCCAAAAAGCTCCTAACCTTACAGGGATCTCCCTGGCAGCCAGTCCTTTTTTCTTTTCGAGTACTAATAACAGGTTCACTGCCATGGGTTGCAATAATTATGCTATGCTTGTCCGGGGAGGTGACACTGTGGGGGGTTGCCTGTCGATTTGTGCTGATGCAGCTTATAATAGCAGTGGCTGCTATGGCATCAATTGCTGTCAGGCATCAATTCCTCCTTTTATCCAAGCTTTTGAATCAAACATGACAAACCCTTTAAGCAATACTCACGATCAAATCGGTTGCAAGTCATCCTTCATAGTTGATCAAAACTGGTTCCAATCTCTATCATCTTCAAGCAGCCTTCAAGATTTGGAATTCTTGGAAAATGTCCCTGCATTTCTTGATTGGGCAACTGATGATGGATATTGTGATCTAAGTGAAGCCTCAAATTTTAGTTGTACCCTTGATGGTAGATATTGCTGGCAAGAAACAAACATAAGTCAATTATGTGTTTGTAGAGAATGTCAAGGTACATACAAGTCCTCCATTAGCTTATTATATATGATCCTATGCCCATTCAATGGTTGCTGATCTTTGTCTAATTATGTGACAGATTTTAAAAGATGCACAGATCCAAGTAACTATTTAGACTGTCAGCTTTACTGCTTGTCTAAACCAGGAGGCTTCTGTTTATGTCCTCGAGGATATATTTCAAATGGCTACAGATGCTACCCTTATCATGCCATCTATGGAAATTCCCGGCCCAAGACCAAGAGTATCATAATAGGTATGAGAATTCTCTTTTATATTTACTTACCATTGATACTAAAATTGTTATATATATGAATATTGAAGATTGAACTTAAATGGTTTTGTTTTGTTTTGAGCAGGTGTTGGATCAGGTTTCGGATTCCTGTTTTTACTTGTTGGCATGTGGTTAACTTATAAGATAACAAAGAGAAGACGAGCTGAGAAGCTCAAACAAAAATTCTTCAAAAGGAATGGTGGGTTATTACTTCAACAACAACTGTCTTCTACAGATAATCATGTTGAGAAAACCAAATTATTCACTTCCAAAGAGTTAGATAAAGCAACTGACCACTATCATGTGAACCGAATCCTTGGACAAGGAGGCCAAGGAACTGTTTACAAAGGAATGTTGACAGATGGAAGAGTTGTGGCCATTAAGAAATCAAAAGTTGTTGATGAAGACAAGCTTGATCAGTTCATCAATGAAGTGGTAATTTTGACACAAATCAATCACAGAAATGTGGTTAAAATACTAGGATGCTGTTTGGAAACAGAAGTTCCTCTATTAGTGTACGAGTTTGTTCCTAGCGGATCACTTTTCCAATATTTGCAAGAGCAAACTGAAGAATTTCCTATGACATGGGAAATGCGTTTACGAATTGCGACGGAAGTTGCAAATGCTTTATCCTATTTGCACTCGGCAGCTTCCATACCTATTTATCATCGCGACATTAAGTCCTCGAATATACTTTTAGATGAAAAATACAGAGCTAAAGTGGCAGATTTTGGGACTTCTAAGTCGATCGCAATAGATCAAACACATGTGACAACTCGAGTACAAGGAACATTTGGATATTTAGATCCGGAGTACTTCCAGTCAAGTCAATTTACAGATAAAAGCGATGTATATAGCTTCGGAGTAGTTCTGGTTGAGCTTTTAACGGGACAAAAACCCATATCTTCATTAAGATCCGTTGAAGAAAGAAGTCTAGCTGCATATTTTTTAGGTTCGATGGAGGAGAACCGTTTGTTTGAAATTGTTGACGGTAGAGTTGTGAATGAGGGTAGAAAAGAAGAGATTATGGCAGTTGGTAATCTTGCAAAGAGATGCTTAAATTTGAAAGGGAAGAGGAGACCAACAATGAAGACTGTGGCTATGGAGTTAGAAGGAATTAGAGCATCTGAGGGGGGTTCCATTGCCATGATTGAGGATCATGAAGAGGTTGATTATATTGTAGATGACTACGTCGTGTCGTTGGATGTTGCTTCAACTTCTATTAGCGCAACGAGTAGAAGCTTACCTTCCGGATTAGATGTACAACCTTTACTTTATAGTAACACCAAGAAGTTATAGATATAAAAGCCATGTGATCTGTTGTATTTCAATAATTTTGATGAGTAATCAATTTATTTCAATAAATTTTGTATCGTTATGAAGCTTGAGGGAACTAGCTGATTACTTGATGTTTAAATGGATTTTAGTTTATGCTTTTTTGGTTGGTTTACAAGTTAAATATATATAATAAGCTTAATTTATTATATACTTAAATTTTATAAAAATATATCTATTATTCTTTTAAAATGATAAATTATAGAAGCACGTGATAAAATGTGCCATAAAATACTTATAAAATTTAAGTGTGGAAGATTTTCTGTACCAAATTTAAAAAGAAAATAGGTACATCAAATATGCCATTTGTAAAATTTAAGCATGTAAAAAGAAAAAAATTTCTATCCAAATTTGAAAGAGAAAAAAAAAATCTATTAAGCAAATATAATATTATTTTATATAAAAATGATTTGCTTATATTTTCAACAATCAAAATATAGCACACATCCTATTATCATCACGTTTTATTTATGCTCTTCTATTAATTTTGAGTTATTTCACATTCAAAATTAATGATAAAATATGAAGAATTTATATGGGTTAAAGTTAGTTACCCCTTTAATATAATTTCATTTGGACTTTGTCACTTGATAATTATGGTGAAGTTCTATGTTAAAATAATTAAACGACAGAACTCTTTGAGGATGTGAATAACCTAACAACTCATCCGTTATATATAGTATTCTCTCAGTTCCTTTTTATTAATCACTTTTGAGTAAAATTCAAATTCTGTTTATCTATCACTTTTAAATTTTCAATGCAATTTAATTTTTTTTTTCAATTTAATTTTTTTTTTCAATACAAGTTGATAAATTAAATTTAAATTTGTATATTGAAATACTCAATTTTATTTTAAATTTAAGTATAGTTGATATTTTTTAATCCATGTGAAAATAGCAAAAATAACTGTTATTTAGGAACGGATGGAGTAACAGGAGTAATTGAGAAGATTAATTTGAAAATTGAAGCCGCCCGTTTTATTTGAATGTATCATGCTAAAGGGCTATTCATTCAAAAGTATCATCACTTCCAACGGTTTATAACTACCTCATGGGCTGAATTAAACTGGAAACTGGGTGGTACCAAATTTCTTTCTTTTGTTCTTTGGGCTTGTACGATTTGGAAAATAATTAAAGCCCATGCAAATAAAAACCCTACAGAGTTTTAAATGAAACATATGCCTTTATTAATTTGAATGGGTACATATGGTTTTGCAAAATAGATTTTTTTTTTCGTCGAGAAAAATAATTCTTTGTATATTCTTTTTAGGAAACTAGAGAGACAACTCTGTAAATATAATTCACCAACCAAATTGATATATGTCGAGAATTTGCACTATTGGAAATTAAATAATTGATTTATTACAGATCATAAAAAGAAAATTTTCTCTTAGGCAGTTGGAGATTGTGGGAGAAAACTATTGAGGAGAGAAATAGATTTTTAAGGATATTTAAACTTATTTATTAACTGGTGGCCTTAATTTAAAAGAAAAAAAAATTACATCTCCATGTCTCACTATATATTTCCATAAATTAGAAAAACAAAAAGAAAATAGGGCCATATTATTATTATGATAACTATGAAATTAAAAAAACTAACAAAGCCACAGAGACCGCTAAGGGCCTGTTTGGCATTGCTTTTGGAAGGTTAAAAAGCTGCTTATTTGATAAAAAGCTGATTATGAGACAAAAATAAGTGTTTGGTAAATGCTGATTTTAGAAAAATCAATTTTCTGAAAAGTGAAAAAACCTCCTATTAGAAAAAGCTAGAAATTGGAGCTTTTCAGAAAAGCTGATTTTCAGCTTTTAAGGGCAGCAGATTTAATATTTTTTTTAGACAAAAATATCCTTTATTTTATTTAATAATGACAATTATATCTAATATAATCCTTTTTTATTGTTTTTTCTCTTATCCTACCACTCAAAATTATTATTTTTTATTTTTTTATTCTAAAAAGCCATTTTTAATCATATTATTTACCAAACAGTTAACAACTATTTTTAATTTTAGAAGTCATTTTAAATTTTATTTACCAAACAGTCATCTATTTTTCGACATACAGCTTTTTGGAATACAACTTTTTTCAATTGAAAAAGCTGTTTTCATAAGTTTTGCCAAACTGGCCCTAAATCTATTAGATCCCAAATTAGGATAGCATTTTGTGTCCGGATATAAATAAATATAAAAATTCGAAAAGAGCCGTTGAGCTTGTGCTCACATGCAACGCACGTGACATACCCCACCAAACATTTGAATTCGGACCTGAAGCGCCTTTTCCTCAAATCCAATTAATCGCTCCCCAATTCATCTTTCAAATATACCACCCACTTCTCTCTCTCTCTCTATCTCTCTACTCCATTCAAATATAAACCCCAAAACGGAAAAGACAAATTTCAATTTCTCCATCTCCATAAGGTATCATCTGTTTGTTTATGTTAGATCGATGATCTCCGTTTTGTTGATTAATGGCGTACAAATGTTTCTGCTTACCGTGTTTTTAATGCATCGGATTGTTCATTTTTTGTTTCGCTTTTTTTGTTTTTGGATCTGTTTTTAGGTTATCCGGTTATTGTTTTTGGCTTGGTAGAACCAGAGATGGATAATGCAGAGTGTGTGAGAGTTGCTGTAAATATTCGTCCTCTGATTACCTCTGAGCTTCTTATTGGCTGTACGGATTGTATCACGGTTGTCCCAGGCGAGCCTCAGGTATTGGATTGTAGCTTTATGATTGATGTTTTTGTCTGTTAGTAATAACCAAGGCTTTGGATTTTAGAAATGTTAGCTTGAAGTTTAATTTTATTTTTTTGAAAATTATTAGGTTCAAATTGGTTCACATGCATTTACTTATGACTACGTGTATGGAGGCACCGGATCGCCTTTGTCTACAATATACAATGATTGTGTTGCTCCGCTAGTTGATGCGCTTTTTCATGGGTACAATGCCACAGTTCTCGCCTATGGCCAGGTTTAACTTCATTTCATTCTTGTTGTATTTGTAGTTGCTGTTTTTTTTAGGGAAAAATTTCTTTTAAGTTCATTCAAATGTGAATGAGCTGAGTTTATGATGTTTTGTCGATCAGACTGGTTCTGGAAAAACTTATACAATGGGAACCAATTACAATGGGGAAGGAAGTAGCAGTGGCATTATACCCAAAGTGATGGAAACCATATTCCAAAGAGTAGAGGGAATGAAAGAGTCCACAGAATTCTTGATAAGAGTTTCGTTTATTGAGGTAAAAGACGTTTCAAGTTATTTTGTTATCCTTTGGTTGTTTGATCGGCTTATGAGTTAATTATGATGTTGAATTGGCAGATATTCAAGGAAGAGGTGTTCGACTTGTTGGATCCAAATTCTTCAACTTTTTCAAGGGTTGAAGGTTCAAATATTACGAAGCCCGCTGTCCCTACAAGAGTTCCCATTCAAATCAGAGAAACAGTGAATGGCGGGATAACACTTGCTGGGGTGACAGAAGCAGAAGTAAGAACCAAAGAAGAAATGGCTTCATATCTATCGCGTGGATCGTTGTCTCGGGCCACTGGAAGTACTAATATGAACAGCCAATCGAGGTGTAAATTAAATCAAGCTGTGCTTTATCATTTGCGCATATCAGTGTTTCTAAGTTGCTTTCTGGGCTAGTATACAACTTATTGGTTTTGTTTTTCAATTTGTTTCATTTGTAGTTATTACTATTATTAGTTTTTTTTCCCTGAATTTTTGAAAGTTAAATGTTTTGCAAATTAATGTTATATTTTACTATTGCTTACCGTTTGTATACTGTCTAAAACAAAACTATTTGATGGTTGTTTTCCAGTCGCTCCCACGCTATTTTTACAATAACAATGGAACAAAAGAAAATTGCTAATTGTTCCAAGGCAGTAAACTATGACGATTTTGGTGATGATATTCTATGTGCAAAGCTACATTTAGTGGACCTTGCTGGTTCTGAGCGCGCAAAGCGGACAGGTGCAGATGGCATGCGCTTCAAGGAAGGTACTTCGGATATATCTTTTATGCACAAAATTGTGCCTTGGCTTCATTCTTATATAGACGTTTTTATTCATTACTTTAAGTCATGGATAATCTGTAATATTTAAGTCATGGATTAAATTGTTTTGTTGCTCGTCTTATTTTAATTCCTTAATTTTGCATGATTTAGGCATTCATATTAATAAGGGCTTACTAGCTCTTGGCAATGTAATAAGTGCTTTGGGAGATGAGAAAAAGCGTAAAGAAGGGGGGCATGTTCCATATCGTGACAGCAAGTTGACTCGCTTGTTACAGGTGCGAGAGTTATTTCTCATTTTTGTTAATTGTGTTTGTTGTTTAGCTGGAAATATTTGCAATTTGTTTTTTCAAACTCTGATCCTAGCTTGGATTCTTTTAGTTTAGTTCATCTGATATCAGCTTGACAATATGAGATTGTTTAGTTAATAAAAGTACCACAGAAATATGATTTGTTATTGATGTCCTTCAAATAGACAACACATACATTTGTCATCAGATTATTACTTTAATGGGTCACTATGTGTCTCAAGTAAGGGGTTTAAAATGTAGAGCTACTAGCATAGACTAAAGAGTTATACATCTAGGAGGTTAGATTTAAAATATGGAAATTTGTTACTCTGCCGAATTGCTTTCTTCTCACTAATATTGCAATTTCAATTATAGGATTCTTTGGGAGGGAACAGCAAAACAGTAATGATTGGTATGCAAATTATCAAATTTATATGGTTGAGCTTCTTATTGAGTTTTGCTTTGTAGAAATTCTGATTTTTTTTTTGAACTTTTTCATATTTGTTATAGCATGTGTTAGTCCTGCTGACACAAATGCTGAGGAAACTCTGAACACATTAAAATATGCAAATCGTGCCCGTAACATTCAGAATAAGGCAGTCGTAAGTTTGCTTACTTAGCACTTTTCTTGTTCTCTGCTCGCATTGGTTATCTTCAAGATGATCTCAACCATCACTTGGTTTCAAGGTGAACCGAGATCCAATGGCAGCTCAGATTCAAAGAATGAGGAGCCAAATTGAGCAATTGCAGGCTGAACTAGTGTTTTACCGTGGTGATGCAAGTGCACCATTTGATGAACTTCAGGTATGTTTGCTTTAAGAGGTTGATAAGATACTCTTTTATACTGGTTTCATCACTCAACTGATGCACACTTTTTTCTCTCCAGATTCTTAAACATAAAGTATCTTTGCTCGAAGCAAGTAATGCAGAATTGCAGCGAGAACTTCAGGAACGTCGAGTTACCTGTGAGCACTTGACACAAAGGGCACTTAATGCGCAGGTTACACTTTCTTCTTGCGTGCTTCATTATTTATGATATTATTCTGGCTGTTTATGTGAGCGGTGATAAAATTGAGCTATTTATCAAACATTTCAGGTTGAAAAGGACAAATTACTTATGAAAATTGAATCAGCTCGTAATGGTAAAACTTGGGATGAGATTGAATCTGATTCAAGCCAAGTAAGATTCGAGAGGCTATCTGATCTTGTATTAATTGCAAATTTTTGAAAATCTGATTAAAAATCTTTGCTAACCTCAAAATTTCATAACCTGTCAGGAATTTGATTTAATGAAAAATTATGTGTCAAAAATTCAAGAATTAGAAGGGGAGTTGCTGCGATTGAAGAACTTCCAGAACTCGAAGCGCAGCCGAATTGCTGATTCTGTTGACTTAGATGATGATGAATTACATTCAAAAGATGGATTATTCCCATCTCTAAATGAGCTTTCAACCAATTCTGATAAAGCTTTGGATATTTCAGGTTACATACCTAAAGCTTTAATTTGCTGCCCTATATGTAATTTGTTGGTTCTTGCTTTATTTCATGCACATTTTTCTGCCTTTTGTATTTGATGCTTCTCATAATGGCGCTTTCTGTTTGGTAGCTCTCTCATATTCAAATTTTTAGATTGACTTTAGTAATTTCATGTCCATCAAAATTGGGCTGCCTTTGGTGGTTAGGGGACCATAATTAGAAATTTATGCCTTGATGGCCTGACATATTTTTATAGTAATATCTGGTCAGTTAACTAAGAAAATTCTTATCAAAATATTTTGATTCATTTGCAGAAGATGATGATGATGAGGAGAAAGAGCTTGAACATTCTTCTCTTCAAGAAAGATTGGATAAGGAGCTGAAAGAATTGGACAAAAAACTTGAACAAAAGGAGGTAGATGCCAGACTTTCAGTTGCTAGTCATGCAAGTATTTTTGCTTTATATTCATGCATAGATGGGTGAGAAGTTTTTAACCTAAAGAGTCTTATGAATGATTCCTAATTCTGGTGAAAAAATTCTGGTGTCCATTGTTGATTATGAAATTGAACTTGTTCTTATTACAAGGCTTTTATTTGCATTTTGTTCACTATCCTTTTTTTTCCTTGTCCTTTATCTGTTGAAGGCTGAAATGAAGCGATTTTCAAGTGTTGATACTTCAGTTCTTAGACAACATTTTGAGAAGAAAGTACAGGAATTGGAACAAGAAAAGCGATCCTTGCAGGTTCGCATCAGTTATCACATTCATTGTTGCTTTTAATGTTCATTATATACATCAATCTTTATTACTGTCTTTAACTGGCAGAAAGAGATTGAGGAATTGAGACACAACCTTGCAAATATCTCTTCTACTGCTGATGATGGTGCTTTAAAGTTGAAGGAAAATTATCTTCAAAAGTTGACTCTTCTTGAGGCACAGGTGAGTTTTGCAGGTTATCTCCAAAAGTTGAAGATTATTCATCTGTTAAATAGTGATATTTTCTGGAATTCATGTTCTGCATTGCAGGTTGCAGAGTTAAAGAAGAAACAAGATGCTCAAGCTCAACTTTTGAGGCAAAAACAAAAGAGTGATGAAGCTGCAAAGCGACTTCATGAGGAGATTCAGAGAATCAAAAGCCATAAGGTACCATGTTGTCCTATGGGGATTGAGGACTGTGTTAATTTGATAGAAAATATAGTTTCTGATCTCTGTCCATGCAATTGTGTTCCAATTAGGTTCAACTGCAACAAAAGATCAAACAAGAATCTGAGCAGTTTAGATTATGGAAGGCATCACGTGAAAAAGAAGTTCTTCAGGTGTGTGAAAGAAAAGAAAACATTACAGCTTTGATGTGATACTGGGATTGATTAACATGCTTCCTTCAAATTTTCTTTTCATATTGCCACATAATTGTCAATGCCAGTGCCATGACAATTTCTTTTTCTGTTTTTAAATATTGCCAGCTGAAGAAAGAGGGAAGAAGGAATGAATATGAGATGCACAAGCTACTAGCTTTGAATCAGAGGCAGAAAATGGTAGCTTGATTCGTACTTTCATTATTGAATTCATTCTAGTTCCAGAGGGATGCTCTGCTCAATTTATACATTTCGTTTTAGGTCTTGCAAAGAAAGACAGAAGAAGCTGCTATGGCCACTAAAAGGCTAAAGGAACTTTTAGAATCTCGAAAGGCTTCCTCACGCGAAACTTCCAGTAAGAAAATTAGCTGCTGCTTGAACTTTATATGGTTTTCATGATTATATTAATTGTTGACATTTATTTGCTCCGTATAGGTATTGGAAATGGTAATGGTCCTGGAATTCAGGTACTTCTAACAGTATAAAGACATGGAATTGCATTTTGTTTGCCTGGATTTGATTCCTAAGTGCTCTTGAGTGTTGTTTTTCTTACTGACTTGTATTTTCATATGAAGGCTCTAATGCAAGCAATTGAGCATGAGCTTGAAGTTACACTCGGAGTGCATGAAGTGCGGTCTGCATATGAACGTCAAATGGAAGAGTGAGTCCCATTATGCATTTCTACTTTGCAAATGACTAATTCACCTTTAAGACCTTTGGCTCTATACCTACCCTTCTATTCATTTTGACTTTAAGAATCTTTCTATCCATCAAACTTACTTCTTTTCTGCTACTCAACTTATTTAATGCAAAACGTTTTCAAATATAGACTGTTCAATCTCTTTCGTGTTTGTGTATGTATATATCAAGACATCAAGATTTCCCTTGTTAAGCTATCTATTCAATGCTCCTTTGTAAATAAGCTGACTCAATTAATGCTTCTTGTTATTTTAGGAGGGCTAGAATGGCCAAGGAGGTAGCGAGATTAAAGGAAGAAGCAGAGTTTGCTAAGCAAACTAACTTGAGGTGGAGGTTTATTTATTTATTTATTCTGGCACCAAGCAAGATCATTTTGTGAATATTATTCAATGCCACCAGTAAATAATTGGATATTTTGCTTAAATGTTACCATGTGCAGTGACTCTTCATTGTCTCCTGGTGCAAGAAATTCAAGAATTTTTGCACTTGAAAATATGCTTGCTACTTCCTCTAGCACTTTGGTTTCCATGGCATCACACTTGTCAGAAGCAGAAGAGCGTGAGCGGGGATTTAGTGGTAGGGGCCGCTGGAATCAAGTTCGGTCTCTTGCTGAGGCTAAAAATGTGATGAATTATCTGTTCAACTTAGCATCCTCGTCCAGGTATAGAGCTTTTTGTATCTTGTTTCTCCTTTACTCACTTTTTCTGTTTTCAAGGCTAGTTCTTTGATCTGGAATGTAAATTTCTTGTAATTCTTGTAACTCATTGCATGCCGCAGCCTCATATTTTTCAGTAAAAGTGCATCTCGTGATGTGTAGTTTTAATAATATGCGATAAAAGAATTTCTGTTATTCTTCTTTTTGGTCAATTTTATCCACTGCATTTTCTTGAATATGGTTCATGCTTCTCAACCTAGTGTTTCAATATTACTTATGATGAATTTGGGCTGAGTCTCTTCTCGATTTTTTGAAGGTGCCAATTGCGGGATAGAGAAGTTGACTGTGGGGAAAAGGATAGTGAAATAAGGGATTTGAAGGAAAAGGTAGTGAAACTCAGTACTCTGGCAAGGCATCTGGAAATGCAGAAGGCAGAACTCATTCGCCAGGTGAAATCAAAGGTTAGTTTCATATTTTTCTTATTCTTAAATAATGCATGGGCAGCTAAAAAGGAAGGCAAAGAATGCTCAAAATGGAGAATTTGTGATCACAATATAGTTTTTACTAGATCACAAATTGATCCTTAATTCTTTTAAAGTTCTCCTTTGTCGATAAAAAATGTTCATCTTTTCTTTTCTTTTTTTTTTTTTTTTTTTTAATAACAGAATTCAGCATTGAAGAAATACTCCACTAGAAGTGAAGCAGATTCAGAGGTTGCTGACAATACTGGAAGACATAATTATGAATTGCGCAAGCAGGTAAACTTCCTTACCACATATGAAGACTCAAGTGGTATATAGGCACTTTTTCTCCTGGTTTCCTAATCAATTTATATCTTGTACTATTGATGGACGTGTTGTGTCCCTTTGCTTTCCCTTCCTTAACTAGGGATACCGAAACTCTATGATGATAATGGAGGATATGGATACATCTGAATCTGAACATTCAGATGAAGACACTGCTGATGATGATGAATGGGTACAATCAGACCACGACTTGGCAGAGGAAGAATCAGCACCCCCAAGACGAGCATACAAGAAAAGAATTTCCAAAAGTGGAAACAATTCAAACGAGGGAGATGTCAGTGATCCGGAAAGCTCCAAATTGGATTCATCTGGTGAAGGAATTGTTAAAACTGCATCACTAGTTTGTTGCACGTGTAGCAAATCTTCTTCTTGCAAGACAATGAAATGTCAGTGCCGAGCTGCCAAGGGCAATTGTGGAGCATCTTGTGGCTGTATCCCGAGCAAATGCTCAAACAGAGAAGATGCTAAGGATCGGTCGGTAGATAGTTCCGGAACTGTTTCAGGCTCTGATGAAGCAGAGAAGAATCAAGATCTTGCTTCACATGGTGCAATGTTGCTTCACAGTGCACTAGCTGAGAAGCCTGCCGAGACAAATGATGGTGGAGGCAAAAGGAAACCCTTGTCAGACATAGGGAATACAGTGGTATGCCATTTTGCATTATTTTATATCTGGAATGAAAATGGCAAATTTTTAGAATAATTCAAAGTTTTTGTATGTTCTTATCCTAACCGGAGGATCCTGGAATCTCAATATTCTCTGTTTTACTTTTATCTTGAATTCATCTTGGCTTATATATCTCTGGCTCTGCTGCGTTTAGATTGGTATCTTTAATTCTAGAAACTCCTGCAGGGAAAATCAAATGCAGCAAAGCCTAACCGGAGAAAGAAATGGGGTAAAACAGTGATTCAGCTTGTCCCTGTGGCCCCACCCACTACACAACCAGAAAAAGTAGAAGCCCCACAAAAGCCAGACATGCCTTTGAAGTTGCCCAGGGCGATGCTATCAGCTGCAGCTAACAGCACAAAACACGAGAACAAAGGTTCAAGCTGTGAAGAAGTGCCATCGAAGTTACCAAGAGCTATGCCATCAGCTGCATCAAATAGCAATGCCCTCTTGAGAGAGAGAAATGCTGATCAATCCAGTGAAGTAGTTAACAAGGAAGCCACTGTACATCCTACAAGAAGTCCTGCTCGGCCGCCAAGAACGTCACAGGAAAAAGAGAACTATGGCCGCTAACTCTGAAATGATGTCTTTCTTCATCATCTAAGTTCCGTAAAGTTCTTGATTCTGTTGATCCCTGCTGGAAAGGAATCTGGAGCTCTAGGTACCCCCGTTAACCCCATTTGCTTGGTTGTGTAGGAAAACTGTGAAGTTGATTTCTGTCTTGAAATCCATGAAGAGGAGTAACTGTCACAGGTTTAGGTTAGAGGTTTGCTCGTTTTCTGTTTCTTGTCGGTGGTTTAAACTTCACAGTAGTTGTTTTTGGTGTTAATATTTATGGTACCACAGATTCATTGGTCCCGGTCAAAACAAATCTGCTGAAATGAAAAAAATGATGTAATAACCTACTCTCTATATTGTTGTTAAGTTTCGGAGACCTGAAAAAATAAAAATTGCTTCGTTCAATGCTTAAATAATCCGAAGGAGCGTTATCATCCCCCTTTCAGAGTTTGATTGAAAGAATCGAAAATATGTTTTAAATTTACATATTATTAAAAATAATAAAGGCTAGCTCAATGAACCCGGTTGGTGAATAATTTAAAAAATATATATTAAGAGAAATGGGGCTGCCAAATTATTTATATCCTCAACTGAAAAATCAATCATATATATTATCATTTTATAATTCATAACATCAAAGTTAAACAAACTATCTTAAAAGAAGACCAAAACGACTGATTAACGAATTACCGATAAATAAATTTCGGCCGGGATAATTTATTTATTTATTTATTTTTAATAACAGTGGCATGTCTAATAAGAAAAAAAAAAAAAGTTTTAACCAACCAAGGGCGGTAATTTCCAGAATCATTAAAACGACATGTCGTTTTGTGTAAACAACATAAAGTATTAATTGTCGGTCCAAGGGCCAAGGCCCAAAGCCCAAAGCGGCCCAGGAGTATAGACTGAGGTGTCACCGTGGTCAATGATGGCCTCTAATAAAGAGGGAAACAAATCAAAATTCAAAAATAAGACATTGATTGGCAAATAACTGAGCTCTTGGAGAACGGTGTGGATCAGATTGCCGCTTAACATTGTCTTTGATCGGAGAAGAAGATGAAAAAGCCGAATCGCCGATTGAAGCCAAGTAGCGTCTCCGGTTCCACGCCCGCAGCAGCCACTGGAGATGATAAAGGACAAGAGCTACAGCAGCAGCAGCATTATGATAACAGAGTTGACGATTTGGAGAAAGAGAATGAAGCTCTTAAGGTCACTTCTCCATTTCATATTCTACTTGATCTTTCTCTAATTTGCTGCACTTGCTTTTTGTTGTTATTATTTTATATCAAAGTTGTTTTATACATAACTTGAACTATTTGAATCTGATTCTCTCGTGAAAATTAGGAAAATTCTTGTCCAGCTGCTATTTTGATCGAAGGATTGAGGTTTTTAAATATCGTTCATACAAATTATAAAAGATTGAGTTGTGAGATGGTAATGACCATTTGATAGGGGGTTGAGTTTGATCTTTTTTCTCTTTTAAGGAGAGAATTAAAACATTTCTTACATTTTATTTCCCCTGTAGGTGAAAATGTTCCAATATTATTTTTCATTCTTTCTATTTTTTTGGGAAAAAAAAAATCTGAAACGTACTCTTTTGGATTACTGGATTTGCATGAATGTGTTCCTGAAGCTACTCTGTAAGATATCGTTAACCTAATGTTTAAGTGAATTGGCAGAGGGAAATTGAGGAATTGAAGCAGTTGGCTAACGTTTCACCCGATTCCCTTGATGGCCCTCGAAAGCTGAAAGAAGGCGACGAGTCTCGAAAGTTGCGTGTCCTTGACGATCAGGTGGACTTTTCATTCATATTTCAATTATATGTCTCTAATAACATGGGAAATTGTATAATTAATTTTCCTATGTAGGTTACGGAGTTGAAGAAGAAATTAGATTGCCTATCTCAGCTTTCATCACGAAAGCAGAACTCATCACAAAAACAGAAGAGTAGTCTGGCAGGGGTATCACCTCAGGATGAAATTCATAGATTGAAGGTTCAGAAGGTGCAATTCTTTTTTCCTATTGTTTAAATATGCCCGTGCAAGCTAATCATTTAAAAGCTCATTTGATTGAAATGCTTGTAGTGATTTTACTTTCTTTCTTCCCCTTTTTTCTGTAAAGGTTCAACTTCTCTGCAAGATGAAGCTAGAATCAGTGCAGTTCAGGCTGTCAAAGGCTTCACTGGAGAAAGAAGTTCTTCAGGCACGTGATTTTTGTTGATTATTTATTTAGGAGTTATTGCATTTATGGTTATTTTTCTGGGAACTATGCAACATGGGAATTTACAGACCATGGCCAGTGTGCTTAATTAATTTTGGCTTTTTATTCCAGATTATTGAAGATCTCATGCTTCGGTTTAATCTTTATTGTGTCTGTTTAGTGTTGTACTCTTTTCAATTAGGCAGCCCAAATTAATTTGACGTTTCGCTTGCAATATAAATATATTTGTAGCTGGTCTATCCTATAGTTTCTTTCTCAAATTGTCGTTAGTTGGAGTACCTGGTTTGGAGAAATTTTTTGTGGTTCTTAAGGACTTTTGGTTTCGCTGTCCACTCATAATTTATGAGGAATCCTACTTTTTGATTTTCCCTTCTAAGAAATTTCGCTAGTCTAGATTGAATCGAACTACAAGCAAGTCATGCTAGGTACTGACCAGTATCTTGATTTTCCTCTCTAAGAAATTTGGTTAATCTTGGTTGAATTGCAACTACAAAGAGTCAGCTGGAATCTGCGAAAAATATCTATAATGGCTCTCTTCTATTCAAGGCATTTGGCTTTGAAGTCATAGTTCTTTCGTATTTTATAGTCTGTAATTGGGGATCAGCTGACATTCAGATATAGATTTTGCAAACTCTAACCAAGCATAACTCTAACCAGATGCTGAAATGGAAATTTTGCAAACAGAATGAATTAGTGATGGTCTGCTCTTCTTTTTTTTTTTTTTTAGCCTTTTTACTGTCTAGGCTGTTTATATGAACCCATTGCTTCATATTCTCCTTGTTGAATCCAGATTTTGAGACCGGAGTTCTAAGTTTTCACATGCCAAGTTAGCTATGAAATCTCATTGGAGTCTAAACTGACATCTGAAACTTTGTATTATGTTTTCCTACTAACAGCTCAAGAAAGATCAAAGAAGGAAAGACTATGAAATACGTAAATTGCTGGCTTTGAATGAAAAACAGAAGCTGGTAAGTCGGTGTATGTTTTAAGTTTCTATGCTCCTCTTTGATGATCCTGCTGTAAGTTGTATATATCACCTGGAGAATTATTCTTCTAACTTAAGTTTTAACATCAGGTATTGCAACGAAAAACAGAAGAAGCTTTTATGGCTACTAAACGGCTAAAAGAGCTATTAGAGTCTCGGAAAGCTTCATCTCACAGAGGTTAGAGGATATGCATCTTTGTGCAGCCTGTGTCTGTTCATTTAAATGCCCTTTATTGACTTTGTCCTTGTTCTCAATCTAATGTAGATACTAAAAGTGACAGAAGTCCTGGAGTTCAGGTATGCATAACCCGATAGAAATGACCAACAATCAGTAAACAATGAAGTGTTCTATTGATGTATTTCCAGCGTGCTTGGGATGTTTAAGATGTCATTTCTTTTGCACATAGAGATTCTTTTCTTTCTTCTTCTCTTTATAAATTATAAATGGACAGGCCCACCTTACTATGCTGAAGTGAGTATCAGGGCTTGCTTCTAATCCATAATTTTCTCAAAACCCATTGAGTTTTGCTGATTTAGCCCAATTTATCATAAAATAGGATCCTCAGTGCCAACAATTCATTGATGTACACTTCTCTTTAAATTTGCAGCTTCTATATAAAGTACATTTGCAACTGTTTATGTGAAGGAAAAATACTTATCTTTGGATTTTTAGTGATTGGGTTTTCTCATTAAGGAATGTAGTGCTTATTTCTCATGAATAATAAAGTAATTCAAAAATATGTTGTCATTTCTCTCTTGACATGACACTGGTTCAGGGTATAGAGATCGAACTTAAAGTTGCAGCTAGGGTGGAAGAGATACGTGCTGACTATGAACGGGAAATGGAAGAGTATGTCCTGGTCACTTTACTGTTGTATTTCGAGCTGAATATTTTTGGGTCATTTACTTAGGTTTCACCATTTCTTTATTGTGTTATTGCCTTTCAAACATGTTGTCCATGTTTCTTTGTTTCATTGTTTCAGTTCATTCAGTTGGAGTTGGGTTTTTCATATATTACATTAAATTAAGTTTCAAAGTGAAGTTGAATCTGTTAACTCAATTGTTTGTTTATCGTGAAACTGATTAAGTAATGTATTTGGCTAGGATGGCTGACGAGCTAAGAAAGTTCGAGGAAGAAGCGGAGACCCTGAGACAAGAAAATTTTAGGTGAGATTTAGTTTTTGAACCTTTTCTGAGCTATTGTATCATTATGTATATATGCAGCACCGAATGCTGAAAAACATCTTCTTGTGCTTTAAGGTTCCAGTTGCAGGATAAAGAAGAAGACTGCAAAGTACGGGATTCAGAATTGAAAGACCTGAAAGAAGAAATATTCAGGCTAAGTAATTTTGTTAATCAACTAGGAAGGCCAAAGGCAGACATCCATCAGAAGAAGCTGGACGTAAGTAAATAACTCCTATGTCTAGCTTTTTCTTGATTTTCTCAATTTACGTTGGTAGATGAGGGCACTTTGAGAAAAATATGGATCTGATGGAGTTTTGACATTTGTTAATCAGGTGGACCTTGTTAAACCTTCTGTTTCTGGTGTTAGCAGTATTGACTTCACGGACACATCTGAATCAGAATATTCTGGGGGAAATAATGCTGCATTAGTGAAGGTTTCTCCAAAAGTGTGCTGCTCTTGTAGTAAAAAATCTCTATGCAAGACTTTAAAATGCGAATGCCGGGCTGGTGGTGGCAGTTGTGGAACTGGATGTGGGTGTACAACCACAAAGTGCACCAATAGAGCAGTTATCTCTATCAAGGTGGATGAATCCCTTAAAAAAAAGGCAGCTCAAGACTCAGTGCACAGTTCAGGCAACTCAGAATCAGAGAAAGTCGTCGTTTTCCTACCTCCTGTCTTGGATGATGATGGTCTGCCGAGAAGGAAGCCTTTACAAGAAATCGGAAATACACTGGTATGTCATTCCCACATTAGTATTAACTCTTATTCTCTGTTAAACCTTTTCTTTACAAAGTTAGATCTATAGTTTCTCACGACAACAGATTTTTTTAAAGCAAAAAGTCTCACTTCATTTGGTTGCTTTCTTGTCGGCTTAGTTGCTTGCTTTTCATATCTTCGTCTTCTTCTTCGTCTTCTTCTTCTTCTTCTTCTTTTCTCCATGGATTTCTGACAGAACTCTCTATCACCTTCAGGCCAATTCAAGTCCCACTGCTTCAAAGACTGGCCATAAAATGACAGGGCAACAACCAATTTTCTCAGAAGACAATGGTGAAGGTCTGAAAAAAGCAGAAACAATTGGTCGGGGGGATAATCAAATGAGGCTAACTAGGGCCAAGCGTTCACAAAAATCAAAATAAGGCTGCTTGAACACAGAAGAAACTGATCTGCTTAATATTTTTCTTATTTTTTGTTGTAAAACATGTGTTCTTGCTGTAGGAAGTTCGGCTGCTTCGAAGGCTCGGACATTAAATAGAAACAGTTTTTTTAACATTGAATGTTGAGATGTACATTCTTCACCTTGTATTGAATGAGTGCGCAAGAAAACGGGTTTTGAGTGGAGGCTGGGGACCTCTTTCCTGAAGTATTTTGTTTGTGATAATTTTTGTTCCATGGCTGCTGAAATTATGTGATATAAACTTCGGCTTGTTTGTAATACTGTTGCATGTTTCTCAGAAGGAGACCCGAACCATTTGCTGTATAAATTTGAACTTCAGTTATATATATATATATATATATATATATATATATAGCTCCAATATATATATATATATATATACCTCCAATTGAAATTTGAATTAGGTTGCATATATTCTATCATCTGTTTGGATAACTCGCAGTAATCTGTATCTAATTATCGTTTGTGAACAACGTAAATAATTTTCCAAAGTCACACAACCTCCTATAAACTCATAAGCAGATATCAATCTATAAAGACGATCTTGGAAATTTTGCACAGAATACATGCCCCTGCTAGAAACTCAATTATGGGGATCTTCAAAATTCACTCCTTAGTCAATAACAGATGAGCAACATCGCAAAACTATAGTAAGCAAAAGCAATTATTCTCAGGCTTCCCATTGGTCATTTCTGCAAATGATAGTTCCCTCTGGTTAGCAATGCTCGCATCATAATTGCTCGTTGTGAAGACAGCATCAACCAGTAGCCCACGCAGGCACTGTATCAACCTAATGCCCACTTGTTTTCTAAGGCCTCAAAAATGACTCCAAAAAGTCTGCGCACATAAGTCCATCTAATATCATCACTGTATCAATGAGGTCTACTACTAAGTTGATTTTCGAGTTTGCTAACCCAGTACTTAAGTTGATCGGCAACACAAGCAGACCCTGTGGAACCATATGAGCTGAATTTTGCAATAGCATTTTCAACTCCAAGATACTCGTACACATCCTTGTCAAACACCAGACTTATACTTCTCAATTCATCGAGGCTTAACTCTTGAAGCTCACAATTCTTTGAAACACATAAGGCAACTGACCTTCCAACTATATCATGGGAAGTTCTGAAAGGCATTCCCTGCAGGATCAGAGATTGAAATCAGAACAGATTGTCAAGAATTTCAGAAAAAGTTAGGTAATACAATTTGTTGTCAAGAATTTCAGAAAAAGGTGTGTAATAAAATTTGCAGACTAACTATGCATGATCATATGCTTCTGCATACAACCGGACAAATACATATATGCATACATACATGAAAAAAACAAACAAACAAACAAACAAAACAAAACAAAAAGGGAGAATTCAGGCAGAATAGGAGTATGGAATCATGGGTGTGAATTATACATGTAGAGCATGGACAAAATGCAAGCTTAATAAATTTATCTGCTCAACATAGCAAGTCAAAACAAATAGTCATTAATATTGCTGTCATGCCAATGTCAAATACCAACCCAGATCATCTATACTAGTGATCTCTATCCTTAGAATATCTAAATGTGAACATAAAGGCATCAGTAAGGAGACCATCCTTTCTCTGCCACTCCTTCAAAGCAACTGATTTCATTATCAGTCTATTTTAACTATGGCCAAGGGATATTTGAATTCAGAACAAGAGAAAGAAATACATCTTCTGTACAGCATATGGACAGAAATTCTTCTCACATAATATTTTGTTTAGGTAATTTTGAGAATAATTATTGATTGGTAATTAGTTAACCATTTTAGAACCCAATATATATGATAATTGACACATTTTGGCCCAGAACTCCTGCAAGCTATTGATAGCAATAATTCTGTATGCCTTTAAAACCAAGCAGGACAGAGTTGATTCTGTAATCCATTACTCCTCACAAAAGTTGCAGAAATATAAGACCTTTGAAAACAGCTGAATTATGACTTGCCTTCTTCACAAGATAATCAGCAAGTGTTGTGGCATCAAGGTGGCCAGCTGGCAAAGCCTTTTGAATTCTTGTGCGATTAAAGGTGATGTTCTGTGCAAACTCAGCTGAAACTTCAAGCATCCCTATAACTGTTTTAACACTATCAAATACAGGTTCCTTATCTTCCTGTCTCAGAAAAGGGAAAAAAGAAAGGAAATATGGATCAACAAAAATTAAAAATTTTAATGCTAGCATTTGTATGCATAAATTCGCAAGATGACACAAGGGAACAACAAATAGGCATGCATATGAGCAATTGTACATGTACAACCAAGATGAAGTAGGTCTTAAATGTAAAGCAGCAGACTGGAATAGCCTAAGCATATATGACTATGGATAATCTGTTGTCTTCACAATGCATAAGAATGACATTCTAAATCTTCTATGCTAAAAAAATTTAGATGCATAATGAAAGTGTCTACCTGCAAATCACGATTATAAGCAAGTGGAAGTCCTTTGCACAATGTGAGAAGAGTAACCAGGTCTCCAATGACTCTGGCAGACTTTCCTCGAACAAGTTCCATAGGATCAGGATTTTTCTTCTGAGGCATTATGCTGCTTCCAGTTGAAACCGAGTCACTTGGTATGATAAATCCAAACTCCTCTGAAGCCCATAATACCCATTCCTCACCCAACCGAGATAAATGAATGGCTGTGATGGAATTAGCAGAAAGAAATTCCAAAACAAAGTCTCTGTCTGAAACTGCATCAATACTATAAAAACAATGAAACTTAATCAACTCCCCGTGAAGCTAGATCTAAGGAATTAAGGGAAATAAAAAAGCAAGATAGAAGATTTTATTTCAACGAGAGACTCAGAAAACAGACAGACTATCCCCAAAATGATACCATATGTAAAGTGACTCAGAAAGTGTTTGCTCCTCAAAGTCATTTTACTTACAGCTTTGAATAGATTTACAACTCAAAAATTATAGCCAGAAAGAAATCTTTACAATTAATTCAATGGAATAATATCATATGTAAGCATCAGGGACCATCAACAGGTAACAGTTTCATCAGAAGACATATAAGAAGAAATGAATATAAGAGAATTCGGAAACTGATATAAGATTTGTTGAAAAAAAAAATAGAAAGGGCCAATTACTGGACAACAAACACCATTTTTCATAACTTCCCTGAGGGTTAACTAGAAGAGCTACATCACATTCAACACCTTAAAGGGTAAAGTGATAATAAAATAAAATAAAAATTGAGAACATACCTGTTCGCCATTGGAGCAGTGAATCCTAGAGCATCAGAAGTCATAACCCTATCTATGGGAAGACTGGTGCCAGCCAAGGCACATGCACCTAAAGGGCAGAAATTCAATCTAGTTTGACAATCGTGTAAACGACTGGCATCACGTTCAAGCTGCAAGAAAACATCATCGAAATTTTTCGCTATGAAAGACAGCAGAAGTAGATTAAACAGAACTAGTCACTAGCAGTTTCATTGGTAATAATGCCATGAGTAATTAATTCCTAAATAAAGCTACTTATTCTCTAAATCCAAAATCCAAAATGGATGTCATGTACATTAAGTTAAAATTTAAGGTCTACAGAAGTGCTTAAATTGCAGCTCTTTGATGGGATGGCTAGTGTGCATGTCCTTGGTTTTGTCATTAGTTATCAGGGTACAACAGCTAAAGCAATAAAAGCAAACCAACACTCCATTGAGTACCTGCTCAACATAAGCCAGCAGAAGATGTGGCAATAGAACAGGCTGTGCCCTTTGCAAGTGTGTATAACCAGGAACAATAAGTTCCTCATTATCCAAAGCTAAAGCGACCAATGCAACTTGTAGATTCCTGATAGACACAATGATTCTATCAATAGCATCACGACACCACAGGCGAAAATCAGTCAAAACTTGATCATTTCTGCTCCGAGCTGTATGGAGTTTCTTGGCAGGCTCACCAATCATATCAGTAAGAGCAGCTTCAATGTTCATGTGCACATCCTCCCTGTCTGTCCTCCACACAAATTCACCAGCTTCAATGCGTCTCTGAATCTTATCAAGACCTTGTAGAATTGTATCCCTATCACAGACACTTATCAATCCCTACAAAAACAAACCATTAGTATCATATGCATTTAATTCAAAAGAATACTACATGAAACATACTGCACTAACCAATAACTCTAGTTCAGCAAAAAGCTAATAACTTTGCATTAACTACATTGTGAGTACACACTGAATTTTCAGGGTAAACGAATGGCTTAAACAATAACTAATATATATATATAACTCAAAGTTCTACTATTTCTATCTGTTCCCGTCCCACATTTTCTCAAAAATTCACAAAGATTACTAAAACGAAAATGAACAGCAAAAATAAAAGAAACCTGATTGCAAAGCATGGAAGCATGGGCCTTACTACCCTGAATGTCTTGTTTATAGAGCTGCTTATCAAACGAAATAGACTCGGTAAATTTCTCCACAGTATGCGTGGTGCTCTCTTCGAATCTTCCTCCCCACAGCTTGGTCTCCTTAGTACCCTTTTCCATAGTTTCAATTTCAGGCTGAGAGGACCCATCCATGGCCCTAGTGATGCATAAAGCTTCGATCTTTCCCTTGACTATACTGTTAAGAGTAAAAGAAACAGAGGGCAAGAGGGTTTTGGGTTTGGTTTGGAGAGAGAAGAAGGCTGTAGGTGAAGAGTAGTGAAATGGGGATGGAGAAGAAGATGAGAGTAGAAGAGAGTGTAGTTTCATAGTGGGGACGGCAGCTGAGAGACAAAAATTGGGGAGCGTTTGATAAAGGGTTCTTGTTTTCTGTTGTGTATCTTTTGAAATGTGACTTAACAGTGTTTCTGGGTTTCAGTGGATGGGGAAGGAGGAGGTTGAGTGTGGGCCAAACAGGCCCAAATTGTTATATATATATATATATATATACCAAATTGTTATATATATATATATATATATATATATATATATATATATATACGCGTACGTACGTATATACGTACATACATATATATATGTACGTATATACATACATACATACATACATACATGTACGTGCATACATATATATGTCTATGTATATGCCAAAACGGAGGGGATCGGACATTTTTTATATAGGAAGAGAGAAATAGAAGAGAAAAGATATTAAAAGGTATTTAATTCAAGAAAGAAAATCATATGTAATATAAATTTTCGTTTAGCTTTAGTATACTGACAAGAACAAAAACCCATTCTGTGACAAAGATGATTACTATCTTCTAACCAACCTAATAAATTTCTTAATTCAGTTTTTAAATAATTTTTCTGATCGGCTGAAGCAAAATCTATTAAATATAAGTTTGAAATTAAATTATCAATTCTAGTATTAGGATCTATAATTATATTGCCAAAAGAATCCATTAGGTATTGATATCTAAGAATTCTATTATATGTTTTATAAATCTTTTCTGAATATCAAAACTCTTACAATCACAGCAGTCTACTTCATGTAATCTATTCGTTTCGTCTTCTATGAATTTTAAATGTTTTTCTAATTCTTTTTTCATATATAATCTAACACTTATATTATCTATAGTCATCAAAGCAAATTGAAATTTTTCAATAAAATCATCTATATAACTTTGAAATACAGGTTCATGAGAAACTGATGACTCATATGCTATGGGAGTGGATGCAGAAGATGATGAATCTGATAACATATTAATATCTTCACTATTTTGTGGAGATGCCATGCTTTAAGAAATATTTTGCAAAAATTCTAAAAGAACATTGATTAAAGTAATTTTACATATATAGTCCTGACAATCACAAAATCCATCTAAATGTAAATCATTATGCAAATTTGTTAAAACTGTTTGTAAACTTAATAATTCTTGCCTGAGTAAAGCCCTTTCCTGTTCTTCTGAAAAATTTAAAGAAGATAAAGAATCAATAAAACGATTTATAAAATAGCTCATATTTTCAAAATATACCTGATGTATTATTCTCTGAAGAAATATTACAAGTAGTGGATGAAATACATGAGCAAGCTCTGTTAAAGATTAATTGAAGATCTAGGGATTTATTACAATGGGAGGTTGATATAACTAAAGGTTTTTTGTTCTTATTTTATCTAATTTTTCTTTTAGAAAAAAAGGGCTCTGCCTGATGCTGAAGAAGTAATCTGATTAAATAGAGTTGGATAGATGCTTCTCGAACTGATGAGCTGTCCTGATAAGAAAGAATCTTCATTATTGAAACTTTGTCTGAATTCTGAAGGGATACTGAGTCACTTGGAGTCTAGTGATAATTGAGATAAAGGAAAGATAGTGGAGTCTGAAGATGCTTGTCGTTCAAAGCTGGAAAGTAAGATGTTGTCGGCCTTAAAAGCTTTTGAGCTGGAAAGCTTTAAAGTAAGAATCTTTACTGTTGAATATAATTGAGTACCTGCAAAACAAAACGTTAGAAAATTTTTCTTTTTCTTTTTCTTTTTTTTTTCTTTTTCATTTCCTTTTTTTTTTATAATGTTACATCATCATATGGATCCTATGAATCAATAAAGTGTCTTAGTGCCGGGGTCACTCCTTCAGTAGAAGAATTTCCCTTTTCAGAAGTTGCTTGGCTGAGGATAGCCGCTACTTCCTGTTCTGATGTGGCTGAAGATAAGAGGCTGATAAGATGATGTTTACTGGCTGTGAATTCCTGAGTGGATTCTGATTGAATTCCTTTATGTTGAGGATAAGGGGTCTGATAAGAAAATTTGTCGCTATCGAACTTTTGTCTGACCGCTTCTGGATTGGCTCTGCTTTCTTGAAAAGAATCCCACCACTTTACTCGGTATTCTCGGTAAAGGATAAGAATGACTGATTCTGTTGAAACATGATAGTTCCAAGTAATTATCCAAGGTATCTTAAATTCATTACAGAATTGCAATAAGGAATCATTAAACTTGGTTTGGTGCTGCTCTCGATATTTTTCAAAACCTTGAAGAACTTGCTGAGGAAATATAGAATCTATGGGACCCATATAATCAAACCATCTTAGAAACCAATTAGGATAAAATCCCGAAAACTTGTTGGAAAAATAAAAGAACCATGAATGATTATAATTTCTGAGATAAAAAGCCTTAAACCAAGCCTCCTGATAGTCGTAATAATTAAAATGATTCCTGGCAGAAAATCCTGTTAGAACCTTGTTGGCGTGAGGCTTCATTCCCCATTCTGATAAAGTCATTATCTTGAAAATCTTAACCTTGCTGTAATTGATCTTAGTAGAGTCTTGATTATAGTTAATGTTCAATAACCACTGAATCGGTATCTGCTAAAATTATTTCATAGAACTCTCTGGTTTTTTCTGGGCATTCTTCCAAAAAATGAAATCCTTTTGAGAAAATAAATTCAATTAGCTTATAGAAACTCTGATTTTCTATTAAATTTTGTTCTTCTGCTTCTAAAACTTCGATAAATTTTCTTCGAGGATTCGACTGATAAACTGATGAAGATTTTTTGGGAGATGATGAGGATGCAAAGGTAGGAGTGGAAACTACAATAGAATAGGTTGGTGGTCTAAAAGTAGAAGGTGGAATTAGAGGTGGTGTTCTGATAAGGTTTGAAGAAATTGGTGGGAAAAACTGTGGAGTTATTGCTCTAGGTCTAGGTGCTAGGGGAGAGAAACGGTTTGGAGATACTGGAATCATCTGATTAGTATAAACATTCTGATTATTATTCTGTTTTGAAATACTTTCTTTGCTCAAAATCTTCTTATTATTCATTTTCCCTGTAGAAACTCACGAGAAAGAAAATCAGGCAAACAATTATTTTGACCTTTAATAAATTCTATTTCAAAATCAAAATTACTAAGAAGGGCTTGCCACCTGGCAAAAATCTGTTTAGAAATTAAATTTTTAACATCCTTTTCTAAAATATGCTTTGCTGAAAGACAATCTATTCTGAGTAAAAAAAATTTTATGTATAAATCATCTTCAAACTTTATGGTGCATGATACTATGCTTAAAATTTCCTTTTTAATCGTAGAGTAATTCTTTTGAGTATCATTCCAATTTCTTGAATAATATCTAACCAATTCTTCTTTATTATTTCTTTCTTGTTTTAGAATTCCTCCAAAACCTTTATCACTAGCGTCGGTTTCAACTATTAAAAAGCCTTCTGGGTGAGGAATACTAAGACAAGGAAGACTTTTAACCTTTGATTTTATAGTTTTTACTATCTGGGTATGTTCTTCTGTCCAAGGTAAAGGATTTTTCTTAAGTCTATCGTAAAGAGGCTGACAAATTATACCCAAATCCTTAAATAAATCATGAACATAATTTAAACATCCTAAAAATCTCTGTAATTTTTTTTTATCTTTAATTTCATCTGGAAATTTTTTTGTGAATTCTAAACTTCTATTAATTGGTCTAATTGTTCCTTGATTAATATCATGTCCTAAAAATCTAAATTTTATTTGAAATAACTTTATCTTTGTAGGAGAGATTACTAATCCATTATTGTGAATAATATTATAGAATTTTCTTAAATGACTAAAATGTTGACTAATATTTTCTGAAAAAATTAAAACATCATCTATATAAACTATAGAAAATTCATTAATAGGTCTAATAATATCATTCATAATATTTTGAAATTCTGATGGAGCATTTTTTAATTCAAAAGGCATTACATTCCATTTGTAATGTCCAAAAGGAGTATTAAATCATGTTTTATACCTGTCCTTTTCTAAAATTTGTATTTGCCAAAATCCCGATTTCATATCAAATTTAGAAAATATTTTTGCATTATATAATCTTTTTAGAAGATCTCGTTTATTAGGAATAGGATATCTAATCCATTGTAAAACTTTATTTAAAGGCTTATAATTAATAACTAATCTAGGAACTCCTCTTTCTAACTCTGCTGCATTCATGACGTAAAAAGCTGAACAAGACCATGGAGATTTCGAGTCTCTAATTAATCCTTTATCTTTTAATTCTTGAATTTCTTTCCTACAAAGTTTTTCTAAGTCTTATGACATGTGTATAGCTTTAGATCTAGTGGGAATCTGTTTTTCATCAAAATTCTTTTCATAAGGTAAACTAACTATGTGACTTTTCCTATTCCAAAAAGCATTAGGGACAGGAGCACAAACATCCTTTAAAAAAGTACTTTCTATTTCTTTAATCTTTTCTTTTATTTTATTTTCATTTAACTGATTTTCTATTCGTTTTTCATCTATTTCTTGAATTAAATATTTTATGTGACTTTGTTTATTTTTCTTAATTAAATTTATTTCTTGAATATTATTTTTTAACTGATTAATATCTCGTACTGTCATAGGAAAGGCAAATTCAAATAAAATCTCTTTTCCTAAAATAATAGTAGATAATCCACTATTATTAACTTGAAAAAGGGTATAACATAGTCAAAAAAGGGGTTCCTAATATTACTCCTGAATTTAAATTTTTAATTAATATTAACTGAGTTTTATAACAATATCCTTTATTGCAAATTTTAACTTTGGATAATTTATACTTAATATGTAACTTTGAACCACTAGCTGAGCCTAATCTTTCTGAGGTTTTTTCGTAGTACTTAGTTGGAACTAAACCTTCTTGAATACAATTTTGGTCTGCACCACTATCTATTAATGCTAAGGTAGAAAGATGAAAATCATCATTGATGACTATATCTAACTTTACATACCATTTTTGATAATTTATTCTAGATATACTATTAATATATTCGTCTTTATTTTCTGGTTCTTTAATAATTAATGAAGTGGATGCCTGATCTTTATTTTTAAATATTCTGCTTAAATTATCTTTTAAGTTTTCTTCTTCTAAGTACAGGATCTTTTCTTTTAACATGTTCATATCTTGTTTTAAATTTTTGACTTCTTCTTGAAGATCCTGAATAGAGAATTTTTTATTAACTTGTTTAAATCTTTGACAAATTTCTGAGAAATTATAAGGTTTATAATCTTTTTGCTTGTCAAAGATCCTTATAATTTCTCAGAAATTTGTCAAAGATTTAAACAAGTTAATAAAAAATTCTCTATTCAGGATCTTCAAGAAGAAGTCAAAAATTTAAAACAAGATATGAACAAAAATTTAGTGCTGAATTTTGAAGAGTATAAACCAGCAGGTAAAGATAATATTGGAATCTGGAATTTTTCATTTTTTTTTTCACTTCCTTTCTTTGATTGCCTTTCTTTGTTGTTTATTTATTTGTCCATGTTATTAGCCAATGCTGAATTTGGTCAAGTTAATTGCTTGCATACAAAAATTGGTTAAGTTAGATTTAATTGCTGCTGGTTACGGGTTGGGTTTTAAGTTTGGGAAGACTCGAAATTTGGCAGTTGAAGTATAATCAAAATTTCAGTTCTTATAATGTGAGGTCTAAATATTTTTACTATTTCTTTACTGCTTTCAGTATTTATACTATTTTCGTGAGCTCATATCAATATTTTTCATTCAATTGTTGCAATGTGACTAGTTCTACAATTGTTAATATAATATATTGCCATTCAAATTAATTAGATATGTAATTGTTTCATAAATTTGAAAATCAATGATATCATACAATTGGCTTTTAGAAGCATTTTCAACAACTAAAACTAAGGGTCTGTTCGAATTGGTTCTATGTTTTTCGATTTTTGTTTTATAAAAACCAAAAATTATTTTAATTTTTGTTATTGATCTTTTAAAATCTATTTTCTTTTTGAAAATCTTATCATATATTTAAATAAATATTAACATATACCTAGACATGATTTATAACATTTAGATGTCAATTCGCAACTATAAAAGAAAATTAATAACCTATTAAAAAAATATGTGATAATAAAAAATCAATTCAACTTTTAAAAATTGTATGATATCTTTTTAGCTTTTATATATATATAATTACATTTTTTGGACATAGGAGGGTGGTAATTGAATAATGATCAATTTGAAAAATAGTTATATATATATATATATATATATATATATATATATATATATATGTATATATATATATATATATATATATTAATACTATATTTATATTTGAAAATAGCTCAAAGCACAAAGGATATCTAAGTTTATTATTATATGAAAAGTACACAACCTAACCTATGAATAAATAAAATAAAAATTTATGTGGAAGATTATTCATAATAGTATCTATGTTTCTCCTAACATAGAAAAATTTAATATATATATAGTAATGGGAGATAATTTAGATGTTTATCTTGCATTTTTAACGCATTTACCTGAGTTCCTTAGCTGATTTCGCATTTTTGCTCCCTGCAATTTGAGAATGTGTAGTTCTTCTTATTCCTTCGGTTTAATTGCTTTAATTTTATTTTTTGTTGGTTATATTCTAAGTTCCCTTTTCCAATCTCTGATATGTTAGATATGGTGTGTGCAAGCAGAACGAAACATTCAATGCAGAAATTTGTGATTTACACTGTCGGTGAGTTGAAATTCACTCTAGAAGTGTTAAAACTATTTTTTTTTTGGTAATTTCCTTTTTGATAATTATATTTCCAACAATTTTAGTTACTTATTTCATAAAAAGATTATTTTTTTCTTATTTAAATCCTGATTTCTGTGCAGGTTTGTGTTATCTGTCCTACCTCCGAAAATTGTCTCCTATGGTTTTGCTATTATTAATTTTTGGAGATTAATTTATTTGGATTTGCTACGTAATTTACGCTGTTTTACTTATTTTTATTTTTTTTTTATTTTAGGTCTCTAGTTGAAACACAAAATCAGTCCGGAACCAATAAAGCTACGAAATCATAGACATCTAATGTAATTTATGTATATTTATTTTTAATGTAATTTTGCTTATTAGGAACATAACATGAAAATTTATGTATTTTATTTTTTTATTTATTTTAAATTATTTTATTTTGTTGAATACAAGGTCGATATTCGATCTATTCGGTTCCGTTTAAAATCGAACCGAACCGATCATTTACACTCTTAATTGTACACTTTAATTTATTTTTATAATATTATATTTTTAAATTAATAGTATTATTAATAATATTGCATAATTATTATTTATATAAATTAAATTTTTGATATAATAATAATAATAATAATAATAATAATAAATAAATTGAATTGAATTTATTTGAAAAACATTTAATAATTTTAGCGACGGAATGTTTTGTCGCAAATATTTTTTAATACGACTATCTGAATATTATTTAGCGACGGGTTATTTCGTTTTTAGCGACGGTTTTAAGTTTTAGTCGCAATTCTTTTGCGACGGCCTGATTAGCGACTGTTAGTCGTTCCGTCGCTAAAAGGAATTAGCGACGGAAAATAAGGAATTAGCGACGGAAATTGCCGTCGCTAATTCCCTGTTTTTTTGTAGTGAATGGATTAGATATCCTATTCCTAATAAATGAGATCTTCTAAAAAGATTATATAATGCAAAAATATTTTCTAAATTTGATATGAAATCGGGATTTTGGCAAATACAAATTTTAGAAAAGGACAGGTATAAAACATGATTTAATACTCTTTTTGGACATTACGAATGGAATGTAATGCCTTTTGGATTAAAAAATGCTCCATCAGAATTTCAAAATATTATGAATGATATTATTAGACCTATTAATGAATTTTCTATAGTTTATATAGATGATGTTTTAATTTTTTCAGAAAATATTAGTCAACATTTTAGTCATTTAAGAAAATTCTATAATATTATTCACAATAATGGATTAGTAATCTCTCCTACAAAGATAAAGTTATTTCAAATAAAAGTTAGATTTTTAGGACATGATATTAATCAAGGAACAATTAGACCAATTAATAGAAGTTTAGAATTCACAGAAAAATTTCCAGATGAAATTAAAGATAAAAAACAATTACAGAGAATTTTAGGATGTTTAAATTATGTTCATGATTTCTTTAAGGATTTGGGTATAATTTGTCAGCCTCTTTACGATAGACTTAAGAAAAATCCTTTACCTTGGACAGAAGAACATACCCAGATAGTAAAAACTATAAAATCAAAGGTTAAAAGTCTTCCCTGTCTTAGTATTTCTCACCCAGAAGCCTTTTTAATAGTTGAAACCGACGCTAGTGATAAAGGTTTTGGAGGAATTCTAAAACAAAAAAGAAATAATAAAGAAGAATTGGTTAGATATTATTCAGGAAATTGGAATGATACTCAAAAGAATTACTCTACGATTAAAAAGGAAAATTTAAGCATAGTATCATGCACCATAAAGTTTGAAGATGATTTATACATGAAATTTTTTTTACTCAGAATATATTGTCTTTCAGCAAAGCATATTTTAGAAAAGGATGTTAAAAATTTAATTTCTAAACAGATTTTTGCCAGGTGGCAAGCCCTTCTTAGTAATTTTGATTTTGAAATAGAATTTATTAAAGGTCAAAATAATTGTTTGCCTGATTTTCTTTGTCGTGAGTTTCTACAGGGAAAATGAATAATAAGAAGATTTTGAGCAAAGAAAGTATTTCAAAACAGAATAATAATCAGAATGTTTATACTAATAAGATGATTCCAGTATCTCCAAACAGTTTCTCTCCCCTAGCACCTAGACCTAGAGCAATAACTGCACAGTTTTTCCCACCAATTTTTTCAAACCTTATCAGAACACCACCTCTAATTCCACCTTCTACTTTTAGACCACCAACCTATTCTACTGTAGTTTCCACTCCTACCTTTGCATCCTCATCATCTCCCAAAAAATCTTCATCAGTTTATTAGTTGAATCCTCGAAGAAAATTTATCAAAGTTTTAGAAGCAGAAGAACAAAATTTAATAGAAAATCAGAGTTTCTATAAGCTAATTGAATTTATTTTCTCAAAAGGATTTCATTTTTTGGAAGAATGCCCAGAAAAAACCAGAGAGTTCTATGAAATAATTTTAGTAGATACCGATTCAGTGGTTATTGAACATAACTATAATCAAGACTCTACTAAGATCAATTACAGCAAGGTTAAGATTTTCAAGATAATGACTTTATCAGAATGGGGAATGAAGCCTCACGCCAACAAGGTTCTAACAGGATTTTCTGCCAAGAATCATTTTAATTATTACGACTATCAGGAGGCTTGGTTTAAGGATTTTTATCTCAGAAATTATAATCATTCATGGTTCTTTTATTTTTCCAACAAGTTTTCGGGATTTTATCCTAATTGGTTTCTAAGATGGTTTGATTATATGGGTCCCATAGATTCTATATTTCCTCAGCAAGTTTTTCAAGGTTTTGAAAAATATCGAGAGCAGCACCAAACCAAGTTTAATGATTCCTTATTGCAATTCTGTAATGAATTTAAGATACCTTGGATCATTACTTGGAACTATCATGTTTCAACAGAATCAGTCATTCCTATCCTTTACCGAGAATACCGAGTAAAGTGGTGGGATTCTTTTCAAGAAAGCAGAGCCAATCCAGAAGCGGTCAGACAAAAGTTCGATAGCGACAAATTTTCTTATCAGACCCCTTATCCTCAGCATAAAGGAATTCAATCAGAATCCACTCAAGAATTCACAGCCAGTAAACATCATCTTATTAGTCTCTTATCTTCAGCCACATCAAAACAGGAAGTAGCGGCTATCCTCAGCCAAGCAACTTCTGAAAAGGAAAATTCTTCTACTGAAGAAGTGACCCCGGCACCAAGAAACTTTATTGATTCACAGGATCCATATGATGATGTAACATTATAAAAATAAAAATAAAAATAAAAGAAATGAAAAAGAAAAAGAAAAAGAAAAAGAAAAATTTTCTAACGTTTTGTTTTGCAGGTACTCAATTATATTCAACAGTAAAGATTCTTAATTTAAAGCTTTCCAGCTCAAAAGCTTTTAAGGCCGACAGCATCTTACTTTGCAGCTTTGAACGACAAGCATCTTCAGACTCCACTATCTTTCCTTTATCTCAATTATCACCAGACTCCAAGTGACTCAGCATCCCTTCAGAATTCAGACAAAGTTTCAATAATGAAGATTCTTTCTTATCAGGACAGCTCATCAATTCGAGAAGCATCTATCCAACTCTATTTAATCAGATTACTTCTTCAGCATCAGGCAGAGCCCTTTTTTCCAAAAGAAAAATTAGAGAAAATAAGAACAAAAACCTTTAGTTATATCAACCTCCCATTGTAATAAATCCCTAGATCTTCAATTAATCTTTAACAGAGCTTGCTCATGTATTTCATCCACTACTTGTAATATTTCTTCAGAGAATAATACATCAGGTATATTTTGAAAATATGAGCTATTTTATAAATCGTTTTATTGATTCTTTATCTTCTTTAGATTTTTCAGAAGAACAGAAAAGGGCTTTACTCAGGCAAGAATTATTAAGTTTACAAACAGTTTTAACAAATTTGCATAATGATTTACATTTAGATGGATTTTGTGATTGTCAGGACTATATATGTAATATTACTTTAATCAATGTTCTTTTAGAATTTTTGCAAAATATTTCTTAAAGCATGGCATCTCCACAAAATAGTGAAAATATTAATATGTTATCAGATTCATCATCTTCTGCATCCACTCCCATAGCATATGAGTCATCAGTTTCTCATGAACCTGTATTTCAAAGTTATATAGATGATTTTATTGAAAAATTTCAATTTGCTTTGATGACTATAGATAATATAAGTGCTAGATTATATATGAAAAAAGAATTAGAAAAACATTTAAAATTCATAGAAGACGAAACGAATAGATTACATGAAGTAGACTGCTGTGATTGTAAGAGTTTTGATATTCAGAAAAGATTTATAAAACATATAATAGAATTCTTAGATATCAATACCTAATGGATTCTTTTGGCAATATAATTATAGATCCTAATACTAGAATTGATAATTTAATTTCAAACTTATATTTAATAGATTTTGCTTCAGCCGATCAGAGAAATTATTTAAAAACTGAATTAAGAAATTTATTAGGTTCGTTAGAAGATAGTAATCATGTTTGTCACAGAATGGGTTTTTGTTCTTGTCAGTATACTAAAGCTAAACGAAGATTTATATTACATATGATTTTGTTTCTTGAATTAAATACCTTTTAATATCTTTTCTCTTCTATTTCTCTCTTCCTATCTAAAAAATGTCCGATCCTGGACAGCTCATCAGTTCGAAAAGCATCTATCCAACAGCATATACATAGACATATATATGTATGCACGTACATGTATGTATGTGTGTGTGAATATATACACACACATGTATATATGTATTAAAATAATTTAAAAAATTTAGAAAACATTTAGTTTTACAATCTTTTTTTTTTATTTTAGAAAACTGAAAATTTTATTTTTTATTTTCTATTTTAAAAAATTGACTAAAATAAACACGATTTCTATTTTTTATTTTCTGTGAAAAAATTTTCTGAAAAATTGAACTAATTTTCTGTAAGTGAACAGAGATTAAGATAAAAATTAATTAAGAACTCAGAGAATGTTTTTAATTCTCATTTTCCCAACGATAGAATTACACAATTGAGTAATTGAGTAATGCCTGCAACTGCAAGCATTGTGATTCCATACTCTTCTCAACTATTTCCAATTAAACAGCAGTGTAGTGTCAAGATTAATTGTTTGTGGATTTTCTTATCACTTTTCCGTTCCTTTTACTTCTCTTGCTATTGGACTTCAACTCCATATTTTTTTCTGCTGAAAATTCCATCCCAATTGAAACTTTAATTATCTTCTTATTAGCACCATAAAAAGAAAACTAAAAGCAACACATAACGTACATTTTCGGAATTTAAATTAATATTTTTATATTTTTTATTTACAAATAACGTTTGCAGCAGTAATATATTGTAATCTTCCAATAAATATATATAAATGGGTTTGGTAGGATCATAGTTTATTCCGTGAACATTGCAACAGACTTCATCCTGAATGAAATTGATTTGCAACATTGTGAAAATAGAATAGTCATGTCATTGAAAGAACTCATATGCCACGTGCTACACCATTGGGTGGGTGATGTAGACCCAAAGCCATTAATCTAATCAAATGATAGTATTCATCGCGTGTGCCCGTGTACTGGTACACAACATGTAAAAGACGTCAGATTAAAAGTTTATATTTCTTTATATTTTATCTAACGGTTTTAAAAGCACAAATTAATACGCAACCGCACTGAATTATCTCCCCCCACCCAACTAGTAACAGTATTCTGGCAAACTTAGAACTAACAACAATAATTTGATGGGGTTACAAGAAATTAAGACAACTCCTTTACATGTGGAAGAATTAGAGCCTACCAAATAAGAGGTTATGTCCTTGTCTTATTGGGTTGTGGAGAAGAATGAAAATCTTTAGATATAATATAATACTTTATGAGGTGGATTAACATGCATGAAGCTATTTGCTTCATAGGATGCCATTTATTGGTTGCTTTTGTGCTTATCTTTGGGATATGATTGGAATAATTATTTCAATTTAATTTGAGCAATATGATATGATATGTCACCAATTATGTACAAATATAATAACAATTGTCTATGATAATTTGTCTTATGTTAATCATTTCATTCTGCCAAAAATATGTGCCATTTTGATTTATAATTTTTCAATTCTAAAAATAGTTATTGCTTTGCTACAAAGATAAATTTCAAAGGTGTATGCTTTTCAAATTTGATAACTTTGTATAGAAAATATAACAATATATATAAATTATGTGTTACAATAAATTAATTCACAATAAATTTTTAATCATTTTTAGTCTCCTCATCCCATAATTATTATTCACTTTCTTTTTTCACACATATTAAAAGATTTTAATTACTCTTTTCATTCTATTATATATGACGTTTTTTAACAAAATTCAAATTATATTTATCTAACATTTGTAGACTTCTAATAAATTTTAATTTTTTTTTAATTTATTTTTTTCAATACAAGTTGACTTATTTACAACCAATTAAATTTAAATTTATTTTAACTTTTTGTTTTAATTACTCAATTTTATTTTAAATTTATACCTGATTAATTCTAGTGAAAATAATAAAAAAGTCACATATAATTGAATGGGGGAGTATTAATTAAGGGATAAAAATTATATTCTATTATACTCATTTTAAATATAAAATGAGTAATTAAATTTTATAAAAATTATAAAAATCATGATTAATAACATAGCATAAAAAAATTAAATTACGATTAATAAGATAAAATTAAATAGAAGTATAAAAATAATTTTAAAGTTTTAAACCTGGCAATCCATCAAAATAATAATAATATTTAATTTGAAATCTACTAATCAATCAAATTGATTTTTGTTTTCACATAATTTATGAAATATTATATACGTATAGTTTAGATTTTGAAAGAATTTATAGGCCAGAAATTGTAGGAAGAGTAGCCATCAGTTACTTATGCCACAAATACACGCAATAATCCCCCATTCAGCCTTTCTGGTCATTCGCCACGCCACGTCACCATTTCCTTCTTCCTTTCCGGCTGCCGTAGCCACCACCATTCCAGCACCCCAATTCTGACCTGGCATTCTCTCTCCCCTCACCTACATCCCTACCTATCATAACACCCAATTCTTTGACAATTTTACCCTCGCGTTTAATCTTGAAATTACTAAAAGCCTTTCCTTTTGTACACGCGTATTCCAGATCTCGTTTCGCTTGCGGAACTCAGATAATGATAAAATTATTGAATAAACAGAGTTCCATTAAGAATCAAACAAGCTCAAGGTTCTCTCTTTAATCTCTTTCTCTTGGCAAATCCATTGCTTGCTTTCTTGCGCGAGGAGAGAAAGGGGATTTGAAATTAGGGTTTCTATATTCCAATTGTGCGATTCAAGGTATCTGCATTACACTTTCTCTGCAGAGGCTTGCCTTTTTGAATCTCCTTTCGTATTCTAAGTTTGAGCGACAAGTTTTTCGGTTGAGTCAATGCTTGCCTGGAATCGATCTCTAAGAAAAACCCGAGAAAGAAAGAAACGAAGGAAAAAAAATTTCAAGTGTTATAATTCTTTGATAAATAGCTTCCATGAAATTGAAGATTGCTTTTCCTTCATATAGTTTCTGTAATTTTTAATATATGATTTTGTTGATTAGTAGATCTATTTTTGGCCTAATTACGTGTTTTTCTATTTATGGCTCCTATTGTTTTGGGGGTAGTTTAGTCTTACTGTTTTGTTGTGCATATGCGAAGTTGGTTTTCTGTTCTTTGGAGATTTTTCTTTTATGTCTCAATTAATCACATTGACAGCAGGTAAATTGAAAACCTGTGTGTTGTATAGTGTTGATTTATCATTAATTGGGTGATTTGCTTGATGGTGGAATATTGGGGGAAATAAGATGTGAAATTATTTTCAGTCTTTTTGTTTTTTTTTTCTTTGTTCTCTTGTTGTGATAATTTAGTGATGGATTAGTAAATATTAGAAAGAACTGTGCAAGGCTTCTCTAAGATGATTGTTTGGTTGAGTAATTCAGCAAAACAGTTGAAATCATGAGCAGGTTTCATCTCCTGTTTGCTTTGCTTTATATATTTTTGGTGTAGGATTAAATTTGTATTCCCTCCTTGTCTCTCACTAAAAATTCTTTTTCCAGGAAGAGAGGATCATCTGCTATGGCGGTGGCATTTACCAATCTTTCATGGTGGTTATGGAGTGGAAAGCGTCAGGAGCCTAGAATATCAAATACATCTTTAAATGTCAGACCTGATTCAGACTTATGGGAATCAGAATCCTTAAAATTTCCTATGGTTAGGGGGGCTAATGTGGCTTCCACATCAAGAAGGGTTAGACGAAAATGGCATAGCAGGGAAGAGAGGAAAATTGATAGGGAATGTGATGTGGTTCTTGTGCCATCTGATGGCGGCTGTGTTTCAGGCTCTGAGTCGGATGCTTCAGATTATTCCATTGGATGGTTAGAACCTCATGGACCTGGGTTCCCAAGTGACGATGACACAGACAACAGTTTTGCTGTGCTGGTTCCATGTTATGGGCGAGCTCGAGATGAAGTACCTGAGGATTCAAAGAACAAGGTGTTTGGTGCCATTGTCAACATTCAAGATGGTTACTCTGAGGGTAAGAGTCATTTTCTGCACATTATGTTGTTTTGTATTTTATGCTGCCTTGTTAACATGATTTTTCTTTGCATAGACAAATATACCAAGCAGACCATTTCTTATCAGCATTTATTAATTGTGCTATTAACCATGGAACCAATCATTTATTAATTGTGCTATTAATCGTGGACCCCGTCAGGGTGTATGCTGAACTTATTAACTCTGATATTTCAATAGTTTGAATGATTCAACTTGTTGAATGAAAGCCAGGAACATGATGGAATTTCTTCCATGCGTTAAATTTTTGTTCTTTTTAGATTTTAATGTCAGAATTTTCCTTTTCCTTTTATCTCATCTCTTCCTTGATTTACTTTCCTTTTGCCACTCTCATGCTGGAAATATCACTTCTAAAAGGATGGTATTTTCATGCAGTTTGTGAATTTCACCAGTTTTCCTTCCCATTTAATTCAACAGTCTATTTTAGCAAATTATTTTCCATGAAATGTTTTAGCAGAATAAAATTTTCAAGTTATGCCCTAAAATTTTATTGCTGCTTCAAAAAAGTTTCAAAGCTATGGATAGAGCAGCTTCAATTCATTAAATGAGCATAGTAGTGGTTAAACCCCGCCATTCATTTATGGATGCATATTTGGGGTAGAGCTAGTTAGATAATTGCATTGATTTTAAGTTGAAAATAACTGAAATAATTGCATTGATTTGGAGTAGAGCTAGTTAGAAGGTGTCTTTTTGTGGTCTATCGAAATAAGCAAGATATAAGGTTCCATATCCTGTCTTTTCTTACGAATTTAGCCTACAACTTCCAGCCTCTGAACAAGCATTTCTTTTGCCTCAGATATTAATCACTTCAACCCCAATTCTGCTCACATTTTAGCCACTTGTTTTAATTTCTGGATGATACACCTCCATTTTTATGGAGTATGGACTCATCATAAAAATACCGGGAATGATTATCTAAAACTGACCTATCTGATTACGGCTTGGAGCAAAACTTTAATTTCTCATTACTTTTACTCTTCTTCAAGATCAGAACGAACTTAGATCTTTCATTTCTTGCATATTGTTTTTTTTTAAATTAACCATTTATTCTTTCTTAAGCATGTTGAAGTTCTGTGCAAGCTATCGGACTCTGGAAAATGTTAAATGTTAAATAACCATTGATTGCCCCATTTCGTTTTTCCGACCAATCACTTTATCTTCCTATAGCTTACTTCCATTGTTAAACTCTCACCATTTCTGCGTGTTCTGCTGTCACTCTCATTCTGAAATTTCTTCAACAGTTACATACCTTTTAGACTTATTTTCACTCCTAAAGAATCGTAGCATGATCTGACGTCCAAGTTTCATGCATGAGAAACAAAGACTGGACCCTTCTTCATTACTCTCCAGTTTTTTCTTTGTATGCTAATTGGAATAGGTATCTAAATTGTTCAAATGCAATTATTATTTACATTGTTCTATTTTCAGTGGTTAATCCTTTTCTTTTCCTAACTCCAATTCACAGAGAGTAAGAAGTATATGGAACAATGGCTCTCATCCCTCCAGAACTGCTGACTTTAGCTGCTAATAATTGCGCGTAGTTCTTTCTCCAGTAGCTTCTGTGGGTGCTGTATCTTTCCAGAAGAATCCATCCATCTTGTTGATTTAACATGAGATATTGTATAAAGAAATAGCTGAAGATGTAAAAATGATAAGACTGAAAACGGGGGAAAAGAAAAAGAAAAAAAAAAAGGAAAATGAAAAACACAAATAACAGGTGGCGAAGTCTACCGGAATGCTGTTGAAAAGGATTGTTTAGCGTTCCATCTTTGGTAGTATTAATGTACAATGAGCAGAGGCAGGAATGGATTCAGAAATGATGATTAGAAGTGGTGAGTATCTTGGCGTGAATGATCGGTGCTTGGCCTGGAAGATGTTTTCTCCAACTGTCCCCGGTTATGATATAAGATTCTTAAAAAAAAGGCAAAAAAAAGTAAAAAAAAAATAAAAAAAAAAAAGAAAACAAAAATGAAAGGGTGTGACTCGTGGTGAGCGTGTGAGGTTTCAATTCTTTGATGTAAATATCCTTGTACATGCAGAAGCAGGATATGCTTCACTTTCTTGCTGTAAATAATTAACGATAATTTAGGCAAATTATGTATTATTATTTTTCTTGTGTATTTGTTTATCAGACTATCAGGAGGCACAAACTCGTATGACAAAAGTGTATGGTTAAATCATGCTCCGGCGGAGAGATGCATAATTTAATACACAGGCTTGAATCATCTTGTTGGATACAAACACAATGTCACTAGCCCACCAACCATCTCACAATAGTGTCAAGCAGATTTAACTTTGTTAAAATTCTAAGAACTAGGGTCAACGGAAACGGAACTGAAGAGAAGGAAGAGAGAATTTATGGAAAGAAAGAGTAAAAAATCAATTCTCGATTAGAGATTTTACTCGTCTTGATCGTATAGTATGTTGACTAAAATAAATAACAGCGCAGTTATTATATAGTATTTTGTTATTGGCTCCGTCCATAGATTGCACGAAAATTCCCTAAAAATATATTTTGCAATTTACTGCTCCGCTTGTAATAAATGAATTTCATAAAATTTTATGGAATTCATTTGTAATTCTCATTTCTAATACTTGAAATGCAAAAAAAATAGAAATTAAATTCATAAAATTAAATTCCATGAAATTCATTATACTTTCACCAAATTCCATCAAAATAGGTGAAATTTACAAATGAATTCCACATTTTTAAAAGCTAAAATTAAAAAGACTATAATACCCTTTTAATTATTTATTATAAAAAAAATTTCTTTTATATAGTTAACGCAATCTGTTATTATTTCTATTCTATCACTATTCTTCTTCTTCTCCTATTACTATTTTTTTGTCATCCAAAACCACCAGCACCGGATTTTTACTTATTTCCATTGGATTTTTACTTATTAGTTTCATTCGGTATGTTCGGTTTTTTTTTATTGGGAGTAATTGAAATTGAAAGAAAATATCAAAATTAAAAATAATTGAAATTGAAATAATACATCAAAATTAAGAGTAATTAAATTAATAATAAATTTTAAAATGATAATTAATGGTTGTTAATTTTTTTTATTGGAAGTAATTGAAAGAATATATCAAAATTGGCATTAAGGATATTTTAGTAAATAATATAGAAATGAATTCATTTATTCATTTATTCCAAATATAAAAATAAGGAATTCATTTTTAATTATATATTTTAATAATTTTATTCCAAACATAGAAATTCATTTACAAATCAATTCCATATGAAATTTATTTGTAAATGAATTCTACAAATTTAATTCATTTGTTTCAATCGAAGCCTAATTGTTCATCTATTCTATCTTTTAATGCTGAACTCAAAACACAAAAATACACTTTAATTCGATTTGACTTTAATTCGTTTAAAAAATTATTCAAATTCGATTTTAATTAAAAAAATTAAAGATTGAGTATAATTCAACTTGTAATTTGAATGTATCAATTCAAAATTAATTTGAATGGATCAACTCACGAATTGATATGAATAACTTATTATTCATATTATTCATATCAAACTATACTTTAATGGAGTCTTTTTATACATGTCCATAATTTGTTTTAATAGATTACATATATTTTTTGGAATTTATATAATTATTATTAAAATTTAGAAGGGGTGGTTGAAAATATTTAAGATAATATGAAATTAAAAAATTGATTTAATAATTTGAAAATCAATTATTCAGTCAAACGCTATAAAAAATATTGTGAATTTGACCTGAAAATATGATCAGACTTGAATCCAAAATGATCCAACCCGAATCTGGACAGCCTAATATTTAAAACACCCTACATGTCAATATGAGCTTTGTTATAAACTTAAATATGATAGGAAATCACTAAATTTGAGCAACAAAGGGAGAGAGGTATGATGCTTAAAACATTCAGCACTTTCTAGTTGCTTGGGGTCCAATTTTCTAAATTTATCTCAAACGTAAATAACAAAATATCAATTATTGTATACAGCAAGAATAATTTGCTGTTGCCAAGTGTTAGGACATCAATCTCGTAAATTTGAACCTTCTTTATTTATAAATAGTAAATGTGAAAACTAAGAACCAATGAGCTGTTACAATCCAGACAGGAAAACTTATCAAAGATTTACCAAAAAAGAAAAATATATATTTCATTTCTGAACAAAAGCAAAACAAAAACAAAAAATTGTTGTTCCATTATTAGAGATCACCAACCTGGCAAACTCAGGATCCAACAAAGTCCATATATTAACTTTTTGTTAAGGTTGTTGAAAGAATCGAACCCCAATAGCCTACCCTCCATGCTGACTCCTTTCAGGCTTTTTAGACACAAACTCATTGAATTCTCTGCATGAGAAATACAATTTATCTTCTGTATATTTAGATTTCAATCAATTCCAAAAGGTTTTCTCCAATGGGTTGAATCTGTTATTGCATTTTAAAAGATAACAATGCTGCAAAGAGCAGCAGGCAGTGCATACTCCTGGTGGTGGGCTAGCCACATCAGGACCAAGCAGTCCAAATGGCTGGAAGAAAATCTCCAAGGTAACACATTCTATATACAAACACGCATTTATTTTTCTGATTTTTCCAATAAAGTTTCTTCTTTTATGTGTACTTTGCAGTTTTTAATTTTAATTTCTATGCTTAGAAGCTGAATTTCCTTGATTTGTTAAAAATGGCTGGATAGTTACAAAAGCGAAAACCTTCAAACGTGACATATTGCTTTGAGTCATGTTTGTGGAGGAATTTAGAATTTATGGGAGGGAGGAAAATGGGGGTTGTGTTGGTTTTGATAATTCTTGAAATGTGAAAATTTTCTTTCTCCCCAAACAAGCTTATGAATTGAAATTGTAAAATTACAGATGTGGAGCAAAAGGTTTCAGGCATGCTGAGAATCATAGAACACAAAGGGGACTCATTTGCTCAAAGAGTTGAGATGTTCTACAAGAAGAGGCCAGAGCTTGTAAACCATGTGGAAGAAACATATCGATCATACCGAGCATTGGCAGAGAGATATGATCGTCTGTCAAGAGAAATGCAAAGCGCGAATCGAACCATTGCAGCTGTATTTCCTGAACAAGTTCAGTATGCAACGGATTCTGATGAAGATGATTATGCACCAAACATCTCCACACCTCCAACTCCTTCTCTTGGTCTTGACAAGGATTACGATCTACCTAAGCCAAACATTCCTAAAGTCCCTAGCATGCCAAAGAATGAACTCTGGAGCCCTGCGAAGAAATTCGCAAAAAAGGAGCAGCAATACAAGCCTTTTAGCCCTTCTTATAAATCTGCTGAACCTCCAAGTTCAGGCCTAAGCAAAGAAGAAGCTTTAGAAGAAATTGATAAGATTCAGAAAGAAATTTTGGCACTACAGACTGAAAAGGAGTTTGTGCAAAGCATAAGCAAACGTTGCAGTGAAAAAGCTAGCGGAATTGAAAGCCAGATTACTGATATGCAAACAAGAGCTAGCAGCTTACAAGATGAGTTTGGTATCAACAATGTTATAGATGATGATGAAGCTCGAAGTTTGATGGCAGCCACAGCTTTAAAATCCTGTCAGGATAGCTTGACTAAGCTACAAGAGAAACAGGAGCAATCGACCAAACAGATTAAAGTAGAGAGCCGGAAAGTTAAGGACATCATCAACAAGTTTATGTCCCTCCAAACAGGGAAGAATGTGTCAACTGATGAACAAGAGACAGAAACAGATGAAGTTGCTCAACGAAATAGAGAATTGTTAAAGGAGAAGATTAAGAAAGAGCTCGAAGAAGATTCAAAATCAATGACAGCAATTCAACTAGCAGAGAGAATCAACGAGCTTGTCGACATGGTCGTTGGCTTAGAAACTGAAGTCACTTCTCAGGATGCAATGGTAAGCGTACTAAGATCAGAAGCAGATGGGCTTCAGGAGCATATTAAGACCCTGGAAGAGGAGAAGCAGATTCTGAAGGAAGATTCGAAGCAAAAGAGCATCAGGCTGACGGAATTGGAGGAGGAATTGAGCAGAGTGAAAAGCCTCAATGAAAGTTTGAGAGACCAAAATGCCAAACTTGAAGCACATTTCACTGAAGCAAGTTGTAACGTTGATCATTTATCAGAAAAGCTACAAAATGTGAAGCCAGAGGAAGAAGTCAAGAAGGAAGCTGAAGCTGAAACTGAAATGGAGATTAAAGGTATTAACTACACAAAAGAACAAAGACAAAGGGAAGTTATGCCCAAAAACAATCTCGAACAGAAGAAAGATGGAAAGAAAGATTTGCAATTGGAAGGCATTAATCTTGACAAACAGCCAGAGGAACTGGGCAGTGATGAGGATGAAGATCACCTAAGCTGGAGGATTCCATTCACCGGTGAGCAAGAAGACAGAGAAAAACTTCTAGTGGAAGAGTATAGTCATCTTGTAAAGATTTATAAAGATGTAAGAAAGAAGCTCGATGGAGTGGAGAAGCAAAATCGAGATGGTTTCTTTCAATTAGCAGTGCAGATAAGAGAACTGAAGAGTGTTCTAGCTCTAAAAGATGAAGAGATTGAAGCTTTAAGGAAAATGAACTCTCTACCAAGCAATAAAGACGAAAATCAGGATGCTAACTCAACAAAATATAAGTACATTGATCGTCAGGGAGGGTCCCCCGAAAGCATAATACATACAGCTAGTCTTCAGGATTCTAATCACTCAACACCAAGTTCACCTCATCACCAACTTTTCAGTCCTGCTAAGGTGAAAATAGATGAGATAGTGACAAAAGCTGTTTCAGCAATCGAAGAAAAGTTCCGGCGAGACATCGATAAGGTGCTGGAGGAAAACCTGGAATTCTGGTTAAGGTTCAGCACCTCAGTTCATCAGATAGAAAAGTTCCAAAACATCATACAAGACTTAAAGATAGAGCATTCAAGGCTAAAGGATAGGCAAGATGGAACTGACAAAATGCAACTATCAGAGGCTCGAGCAATATACAAACACTTGAGGCAGATACAAACTGAGTTGACATTATGGTCTGAAAATAGTTCAGTACTTAGAGATGAGCTGCAAAGTAGATATGCAGCATTGTGCAGCATTCAAGAAGAGTTGACAAAAGTTTCTAATTCAGCTTTAGAAGAAGAAGAAGCTGAATTAAGCAAGTATCAGGCAGCAAAGTTCCATGGTGAAATTTTGAACATGAAACAGGAGAACAACAAGGTATCAGAAGAGCTGCAAGCAGGTCTCGGACGAGTCAGCCTTCTAAAGGATGATGTGGAGAAAACACTGTTAAAATTGGATGAGGATCTTGGGAAACAACAGCGAGCTAGAATCCCTCTTCGGTCTTTCCTGTTTGGTGCTAAGTTGAAGAAGCAAAGACAAAATAAGCAATCCTTTTTCATGCGTACATTATCTGGATTTAAGGACCAACATGCTGGTAGTGCTGCAGATGGACCTTAGTTTCCATTTCTCTTCTCCTTTTTATTCATTTTTTTTTTTAACTTTGCACTTTCACTTCTTATCATTGCAGTTGTAGATAACATATGATAGAAGTTCATGCAAGTGTTCAGTTTGTTAATGTTGTTGTAACAAGTAATCTTTCTTCTTCTAGTCTGCTGTTTCTATAATACAGCTGAAAATCATGACTATGGAAATAGTAGGACAAATTGGGAAAAGATCTTAGTTTAATTGATATTTTGCAAGTTATTAGATTATTAACTTATTAGTCATACGTGTATCAGGAAATTTGGACAATGAATTCCTCTGTTCTTGCTGCTATGTAATGCAAGTATGTTAATCTGAAAGCATGGAAATTTCTGATACTAATTCAGCTTACATTCTTGTGCTTTATATGTAAATGATATTGCACCACTTAATTTCATAAATATCAAAGGAACAGGTCTAATTAGCAGATTACGTGAATGAATAATAAATATACAAAATATTCATGAAAACAGAGTATGATTGTGAAAAACCCGGTGTTATTTAAATTATTTAACTGAATTGACAATCTCCATTTGTGCAAGTAAGAAAGCTTCAAAGTCTTCATCGCCAATTAATTTACACAAAGAAAGAACTCACAAGAGAAAAATCCACCAAATATCTATCAAATAAATAACTCCCTACAGAAACCTTTCTTTTTTACTTTCTCAAACCCTAAGTAAATAGAAATCACTAAATCCAGTTTTAAATAATAGTTGCACATACCTGTTGGCCTCTCTTCCACTGAACCAGTCTACCAATTCTTTTCTCAATGGAAATTCAGGACTGATACAAATCCCCAAGACTTTTCTGTAAATCACAGTGACCCTACTCTATTTATAAATTAATAAAAAAAAATGGCTGATTTCTAGATATTTGTAGAATGTACAACAAAACTTTCCTTGAATAGCCATACCTTAGATGTATAAATTCCTTGAATCAGATCAGTATCAAACCAAAAAAAAATAACTGATTCGGGTGTTTTCTTTTGCTAAGCTCCCGTTTCCAGTAGTCAGACCAAGTCCAATTCCAACTATGTCAACAATGATGAATCAGTATCAGTCATCGGGATTTGCTTTCCCGCCAAATTTTATTCCGAGAGCGCTACGGCTCTTCAATCTTTCTTTATAGGGCCCAGATCAGGTAATGACGTGTAATAAAGGAAGGATATATGCCATTTAAGTACAGGATCTGAGCCCACCAAATTTAACTTTTCAACTTAAAATGGGCTCAATTGACCTAATTAGAACGTTTAATTAAAAGAGTGAAATGACCGATATATTTGTAATTTTATTAATCAATTTATTAATATTAATTTTAAAAAATTATTAATCAAAAATCAGTTCATTAATTTCAATTTTAATTGACTAAAATTTTGATTTTAAACTGATTTTCCAATTAACATCTATAATTATCTTTCAATTGTGACTATTCACATTCCAATTTTTCTTTTTTTCAAATGCACTGCAAGATACAAGAAATTGTGAATTGGTAGTCATTTTTATTGCATAAATGGACAAAGACAGACTGAACAACCCACAAAGTATTAACAATTTCCCCTGCTGTCACCAAAATCTTCATCTAAAACTAAAGAACAAGGAAATATAATGCCAGCACCATTGCCACCTTTTCAAAAATAATTCAACAGTTAAAATATAAATCACAATAACTGCCCACAGAAACCAACCTTTGTTCCATTCTCGTATGCAACCATTCTAATAAGACATTTACACCATTTTAGAAGATATGCATTCCATCATTTACTGTCCACACAATTCTGTGAGTAATGTACACCAACTAATTTCTAAAGTCAATTAAAACACAAATGGAATACTACCCTGAAACAGAAGCAAGAAAATATCCTTAACACTAACTTTCCCCTGCTGTCACTGTTTTGCCAGGTTCCTCTTTGCTAACACTTTCAAGCTTCTCATTGCATTCATTAATCGCCAAGGTTGGAAGACTTGCGTTGTTATCATGCACAGTTTGATTCTCACTATTCACCTGACCAGCAGATTGATTTTCATCTTTTTCAACCGATAAACAATTGATCTTATTCCCATTTAAATTATGACTCCCTTCAGCCTGGTTACCCTTGGCCATGTCAGAGCTGGCCACCTCCAATTTTGGGGGACCATTAGAATTTTTTACAACAGATGCTTGAGTTTTAATTTCTGTTTCTTGGTTACGCAAGACTGCTTTCTCTTCTTTAGCTTGCTTGCTTGTTTCATTTCCTGGCATACAAGTAGCATGTTCTTTGCCTTGAACTTTTACTGGATCCGGTAGAATTTTGATGCCTCCCGTAGTTTCATTATCTTGCTTTTGCGGAACTTCAGCATTAGCCTGTGCAGATGATCCATTCATTACTGCACTGGAAATTGGATTAAGTTGGGTGGTTGGCGAAGAAGCTTTATCAGAAGCATGGCGTGGACCACTAGGGAATGAAGATTTGATTGAAGAACCAACTGTAGGCATTCTATGAACAGCATTTTTAGCTTGAGCTGCTCTGAGCAGTGAGGCAGCATCTGATTGAGATGCAATACGAGCCCCAGCAGCGACCGCAGCAGCTCTTACTGGATCTGAACTCAAATCAGGCTTCACCGGTTTGTTAACAGCTATTTGAGATCTTGCTGCAGAAGCCAACTGTATCACTGGAGATGACTTTGAAGCAATGGGCCGTTGAGCCTGAGGCTGGGTAGATGTACCTTCACCTACAGACAATCATAAGCATAGGAACTACTACTTGCTCGAGCAAGAGGATAGAAATTTCTTCACAGTTATGACCTTTTAGATTTTTATTAACAATAACAAGAGATGGAGGACAAAATTACCAGAGTTATTTATAAATGTATTCTTAACAGGCAGATCAAGGGCTGCATTAATTGCTAAACGTGCTGCTCGCTGTGCCTCAGAGAGTTGCACACCACTCGCGCTGGCTCCGGCATTCAAGTTGCCAATCCGCTTTCGAATGATCGCCCACCTCTGCTTGAGAGAAACTGTGACAAAATTATACGAACAAAGGGAAAGGAAAACCATGCACAGAGTATATGCAACGGAGCAATAGTTAAATGAAGCCAACCCCACTACACCACAGAATTCACCTTTGAATATAATAGAACATGGACAAGAAAAGATATCTTAAAAATAAAAATAAATATATAAATAAACAAAAGACTTACATATGCATTGGAATTTACTGACATGGACAAACATGTTGCAATATTTGCGTAACTCCATAAAATTCAAAATTTAACCTCCAATAAGAAAAATTCCGTTGCCGGGATTTGAACCCGGGAAAACTGGGTGGAACTAGACATCCTGACTGGACTAGATGACAACGGATTGCTTTATGTGGAAGTATTTTTCTTTTAATATAATAAAAAGGGCAAGCAAATCCCAGTAAAAACCTAATCTTTGTAGAAGCAACTAGCAATCTAGTTGAAAATAGATATCACATTGTCCCAGTCCTGAAAGCATCAATCTTAATTCTCCACCGAGAGCATGTGCAGTTCAAACTCAAATTTACAATACCATTAATTAGAGATTAACAGAGCATGAGAAAACTTCAAAACAACAGCTTATGCAATTGGAAACAGATGAAATTGTCATAGAATTGGCGGGCAACATGTGATTTCTTGCTTTCTCCATCGCATTCAATCAATATATAGGTTTCATGAAAATCAATTACCAAAAATCATTTCCAGCAAATTCAATGTATTGGTGAAAGCATGTAAATTTATAGCTCTTACCCATGAAATCTTAAAATACAGTCCAGATATTGTTCAACCTTCCCTTTCTCTTGCTATCTCTAACCATTATCAGCTTTTTCTCTCTCTCTCTAAAATCATTATCGGCCAATATAACAAAAGCCATGCTCTTACAGCTCAGCTTCCGCTCAAAGATACTATTTAAGTTAACACAAATGATCAATTATCCTTTAATTTCCCTCCTTTCAGCCACCTTGAGAATATATCTAAACTTTATTCTTCAGTTTCAAATCTTCCAACAGCAAATGTACAACTATAAATCATCAAAACTGAAAGTGTAAGTGGCCCCATCCTTGGCAAAGGTGGTAATAAGATATTTTAGGGACAGGGATAGAACTTGTGTTTCAATCCCATGGATGAAATAAAGTATCAATAATAGCAGAGCAACAAGGTAATATGGATACATCAAATTAAGGATCCTGTATGATAGTCTTTTCATTCCTTGTCTCTTCAACAGAGACGGTGAAATTTGTTAATTCATAGTCTGACAGGGTGCAATAGCTAGGGCAAAGTTAGCCGAAACTGTAGAGGATTTAAGAATCACTGATAATTTACACAGTTGAAGATTGTTAATAATACACATTCCAGCAGATAATTAAGCAGCTGAGTGGCGTCTGAAAACTTCGACACCATCCCTCTGACTACAGCCACAACAAGCTTCCCTGTCATTCCTTAGCAATGGCATTACTCAGAGTCTCTCCCCATCAAACATTCCTTATGACATTTTTCCTATACCATTTTATATCAATATGTAGAAAGAAACAGCAAAACAAATGCATAGGCCAGTATAAATGAGTCTCCTTGATCACCATTGAGGTTACATCTAGTTCATCAATTATGCATAAAATCCTTAACCCATGGCACCTTCAATTAGTAGCTCACCAATTTTTCACAGCAGAAAAGAAAAGGAGAAAAGGAAAAAAAATTGCTTCCCTACTGCTGAACACTTGATTACCGCAAAAATAGAAAAACCAATAGAACTTTAGAACTTATGCATCTTTAATCCCTTAACCACATCTAACCATCAATGGTTTCATCTCATCTAATATCACCTTGGACATTTTGCTTCCAATATATCACTCCATAAAAATTGACAAATTCATGCTGGATAAATATCCCAACATCAGAAGGCTTTCATGGCAGTACTATAGGCCTGGGCATCTTAAGTGTGCCTTTAGCACCACTGTAAGTAAAACACGAGGCATAGCCAGCACAAAGCAACTTCCAATGTGATATTTGTAAGCCCATTTAATTTAGGACTTGGAATAAGGATATACGAGGCATAAACTTCATCACCAAAAGCAAAAGAGTTGAAGCAAGCATTGAAAGGCTCATAAAAGTATGCAAGTTTGCTCTAAACTCGAGCACCAAAGACATTAAAATGGCACAAATATAAAGAATAAGTAAATGAACCACAAAAAGAAGAAGAATACAGATTGAGGTGGAAAGATCACATGTAAAGCTAAAAAAACGTAATATGAAGAAAAGAACCTGTGATAGCTGTGAAGCAGTTCTGTCCCAACTGAATTCACTCCGTAAGATGTTTGCCCAATTCCCTTCACCATATTTCTGTACAGCAGCAACCAGTTCTAAATCCTCTGCTTCTGTCCAAGGTTTTCTCTTCCTTCGAGGAGGAATAGTGCCGTTTGCTAAACCATTTGTATCCAATGCTTCAGTAGATGTCACTGCAGGCAGAGGCAGTTTCTGGACAGAAACTGGAACAGTAATATTCATCCCTCGCATTGTAGCAAGCTGTGAATTATCTGATGTTGCTCTGACTGAATGTCCATTCGGTATATTTATTGTTAAGGGAGCCTCAACAGTTGTGGTATTAGGATGGGTGGAGTCACTTGGTAAACCAGAAGCAATCAAGACCTAACCAAATAAACAGTTTCACAAAATAAGCAGCCAGCCAAATGGAAAAATCATCCAAATACCACATTTGTTAAACTATATAACCATTAGTCAAAGACACTGACACCACTAACCCCACACACGTATAACCCAGATAAACTGGTGGCAGAAAGCATATTATTATGCCAACTTGGCATCCTCCATAACATTCAAAAAACTTGACAAAACCTTAACATTTTTATCCCTGCCAAAATCTTACCAGAGTGATTCTAGATGCAAGTGAAAGAACTAAAATCACCATCTCTATGATCATAAATGCCATGAGTCCAGAAGTCCACATAAACTTCATTTCAATGTATTTCATGCTACTCATATCTTACCCCTTTTGAGCATTAATGCAATTTGATCAGGACCAAAATTCACCTCAACTTGTGCCATCTATTTATTGGATGCACACCCTTAACGCTAGATCTTAGTTATTCATCCTTTTTATGGATACCCAACTCTTAAGTGAAAGCAATCTAAAAATCTATGATTTATTTTTCCCAAGGATTGGCAAAGATGTCTCATGCAAAGTCTCCAACTCCTTAAGGAAATCTTCATTGTTGAAGCTTAGGTTTTCCATCAAGGGGTATCAAGTCTAATCCCACTTAATTGGAGTGAAAGGACGAGAGTAATTCCTCCACCGGTTTTACAGCTGGTCTGACGAGAAACAAAAAAATCCCAAGAAAATAGAATATGCAAGTAAAAATAGATGTACAAGACATGGCTATCCCAGTAAACAAAATAAAAATCACAAGGCAATGCAAAAAATTTCAATTACCATAGCAAATAAATTATCAGAACCAAATTTCATAGTGGCATTACCTTGACACAGGCGGCAGCCTCAGCCGAAGCTTCACTGCTAACATCTGGAAATGCTTCTAATTCATATTCTAAATCACTGTCATCATCCTACAAATAAACATAACAACAAATTCAAAAGGCGGAAAAAGAAATGAAAGCATTTTGGAGGCTGAGAAGTACGAATAGAAAAAGTAAAAGCACACCAGAGGCTGAGCCCCATCTGCCAAATTTTCAAGCAAGGCATGTCTATAAGCCAAGTGCCTCCATAGCATCTGATATTCTCTCACATTAGAAATTCCAGTGGTCGTCTTCTTCACAAGTGCATTCCAATCAATCTTCACTCCTCCCTCAAATTGAGCCACCTCCTGAAGCAATGCCAGTACCGTGTTCGCCGTATACCTTTCCCCGAAAAAAAAAATTAAATTAAATTAAATAAATCACAAAAGCTATAGCCAATAAAATCAAAATCAGGAAAAAAAAATTACCTTTGCAAAAGAGTAGAGATGTCTTCTTCACTAATTATGCCCTTTTTGTTAGTCTTGGATTTCTCTGTCATTGTGTTTGCTTGCGACAGAATTACATATTATACTAAGATTCTGCAGAGCTTAATAAGCCTTTGTTAAGCCCGAATTGCCTAAAACCCTAGCAAGGGTTTTACGAATATAGAGAGAGTGAAACTGAGAAGGAAAGAGAGGAGATAACGAAGACGGAGATGCGGAAGAAGAAGGATGGAGGACGGAGGAGGATCGACCGTTGAAGAGCGTGAAGGGCACGCGCGAATTAAGGATTTACTTTTACGGGCGTAGGAAGAAACGGTGCGCAGTATAGAGAAAAGCCGGTGAAGAGAGAGGCAGATTTACGGTTACGGAGCTGCGCTTGGGGCTCGAAGACTTGCTGCCGATAACTGACCAAAATGTCCTCGTTTATATGTACGATTCTTTAAATGTTTAGATTTCAGTCGACGGTATTAAAGTCCTATCATGATGCAGGTACCACAGTAACATTTCTCGTGAAGTTGGACCCCACTTTTCTTAATAAAAACGCAGAAAATTAATAACTTTCCTCGGTTGTTTTGCCAAGTAGTTGTGATTTGGTCTGTAATTTTATTTCCTTTTTGTAAGGAAAAAAATGAGTTATGCCAGTTGGGTAGCATGAAGGGGCTTGTAAAAGAAGGCATATGCGATTTTGGCATTTTTCGGTAGAATTAGAGACAGAAAGAGTCAGACCTGGGCTTGTTTCTATAATTCTTAAAATATTAAGCAAAAAATGATAAAGAGGGTTTGTTGTGTTTCGCAATGTCTTCTTTCCCGCAGCAAGGATGTAATAACGTAATCACTACAGCATGTGTAGATGCACAATCATAGAAACAAACAAATAGAAAACAAGACTTAAAATTTTATGATTTAACTTGGAATTCATTGTTATAATTTTCTTTCTACTCAACTATTGAACCAAGTGTTGGCCGCTTTGCCTTTGGATTAAAGCAGCCGTACCTGAACATAGGAAATCAACTCTTCTTCATTTAAGAATTGGGAGAATTTTCAGTAGACAAGATAGAAACACAGAACACCAAACAACTCTACAATAATATCGGTTGATGAAGTTGCTGGAAATGTTCCACTTGGCTTGGCTACCATTTTCATTTTCCATTGTTTAGTAGTTTTTGTGAGCGTTAACAGTACAATATGTCTGCCGTTACTCAAATTAGACAAAAAGAAAAACTAGATAATCGTAACAAGAAAGTCAATTGTAACTTTCAGATATTTCATTGACAATGAAACAAATTTTTACAAAATTATTTATTTCCCGGATTGAATTTGAAAATTGGTCAAAAATCAATTACTGGTTTCATCATACAATGATCTCAGCGACTTCGTTTGATATCGTACAAAAATAAAGCAGAAATGCGACCCTCAAACTTCTGTAAGAAAATTATCCTGACGCAAATTTCTTAAAAACAAAAATAAAAGTTGAAATAACCAGCATAGCCCTGGTCCTCCAACCTGCATATACCATAGTTGTCTGGACATACAACACTCCCCGTGCTACTCTCTATCACATTTCTAAGCAGTTAGCATTCATCGGGGATCTGGGTAGATCACCAGATACAAGCAGTTGATAAATTTTTAATTAATCTTGAGTTTGCGGTCTTGAGGGCTAGCTTCAACTTATTCTACATTACCATATTTTACGACAACAATTCATACATGATGCATGCAGCAACCATCTTTTCGACATTTTGTAGCTGGCGGCATGACATAGCCTGTTTGAAATTTTGCTTTTAGGAGACTGTAGGAGATAAAAGAGGATCCTTGTATATGAAAAAAGAAAAAAAGAAAATGTTCAAAAAATGATGAAAGGGGAAGGCAGAGAACACAATTTAGGTTTCTTTGAAGGATAACAAGTTTTGGTTTCCACATCCTTCTCGATCCTGCTGCCAGGAGGGCAAATATATATGTATACTGGTCAAGAAGCTTGAGCAAGTAGATGAATGAATTCAATGCTATACTTGGAAGGTTATCACAAACAACCACAGATCTGATACGAAAATTGCAGCTATCACCAGACATCTCTAAGATATCTTCCGTCCATCTGGAGTTTCTTAATCATTGATTCTGTCTTTGATGAGTCCAAATTTCCCTGAAATACAAATATTTAAGATGCATGTGACATTGAAATTGAGGAGAAACATCGAGAAAGCTCCCCCAGGACCAGGAGTCAAAAACCACCTCATTGACAAAATCCTAGTGAAACAATACCCAAATGTTTAAGCCTCAAAAATGAAGATGTTATAATAATGCTAGTCCATGTTTAAATAGGAGATCTTTTCTTTGGATCAGGTTCAAGGGATTTCAGAGTCTAGGGGAAAAAAAAAATTAAACGCATACTCCAAAGAAAAACATCAATTAACAATATACCAGATATCAAGCGCCACAGATACAAGTGATATTGATGGAAGATCTGAAGCGGGAAAATGAAAACCAATTTGTATGGACAAGTTAAATAGGTAAATATAATTCTGAGACTAAATACAAGCCCATTTAAATACCTTCAGCGATAATCTTATTGGAAGTACACCAAAACTTCAAATTTTTGCATGAATGTGCATGATTTTCTTTAAATTGGGTGTTATAAAAGATCAGGGCACCCCAAAAGTTTAGCTGCAGGGAAAGAGATAATACCTGCTCCTGAACAATGGTATGCAAAGTCCGATGAACATCTCTCGCCATACCCTTGGCATCACCACAAACGTAAAGATATCCCCCTTCAGAAATTATGCTCCATATTTGTGCCGCCTGCACCTTGTGATAGTTAATAATCATATGCCTGTAACTTGACAAGAGTACACTTGGTTTGACATTCTATAGCTACTTACTTTCTCCACCATCTTATGTTGAACATATTCCTTCTGCGGCCCCTCCCTAGAGAAAGCAACAATCAGCTCAGATATCACACCTTGTTCCACAAAATTATTCAGCTCATCCTCGTATATGAAATCCTGTAACAAGAACAAAAAATATGCATGCTTGTAATATTTGTTGAAAGCTAATCCACACACAAAAATTATGCATAGGAAATGTCCCAACCATTCGGCGGTTTCTACACCCAAAGAAGAGCAGAGCAGGGCCAAGCTGAGCTCCTTCCTCTTTCAAGGCCATTCTTTCCTGGTGGGAACAAATATTTAGTTTCTTGCTTAGACAACCAATATAGGAAAACATACACCAGATAGAAATCCCAAACCTGTAAAAATCCCCTAAAGGGTGCCAGTCCAGTACCGGGTCCCACCATGATAATAGGAATTGAAGGATCAGATGGTAATTTAAAATTGGATGTCCTAATAAAAATAGGAGCCCAGCTACAGTCACTGCTTTTCTCCAGAGGAACCGCATTCTGTTTTCAAGAAAATGTTAGATACTGCAAAGGACAGGATTCGTTCCTGAATTAAACACGTAGCAACAATCTGTAACTAGGTGCTACCTTCATCCAGGTTGAGCACACCCCTTTATGAATTCTACCAGTTGGTGTAGGACCATAGGCTAAAGCACAGGTCACATGTACTCTATTGGGAGTGAATCTGCACAAGATATCAACAGGGATTATGTATTTGCAACTCTAACAATTGAATAAGAAACATTTAAAACAATCTATAAGAAAAAGTAAAGCACCTAGGAGATGATGAGATAGAATAGTAGCGAGGCTGTAGGTGAGGAGCCACTGCTGCAAAAAATACACCTAGGGGAGGCTTTGCAGATGGGAACTCAGCCATCACCTCCAGAAGACTTCTCTGACTTGCAACAATCCATTGAGAGTACTCGTCCTACAAACCAAAAAGAATCAAATATCATAGGCATGAAGAGCACACAAAAGATACATAAATTTCAAAAAAATAAACTACCAGCATATAGTGCGAACAATCCACTGACCTTTCCCTGTGGTGATGATAAGAACTTGAGTCTCTCTGCCTCACTAGGTTCACTGGCATGAGCAGCTAAAGCAACCAGAGCAGCCTGATAATGGGGCACAAAAATAAAAACCATTTCAAATAAGAACTGGAAAATAGGCAAACACAAATCAGAAAATTTAAAAAAATAAAATAAAAAAAATATCACCTTTCGAGGAGGGTTCAAAAGATCTGCATAGCGCGCCAAAGCAGTACGGAGTGTGCACGGCCCTGGGAAAGGAGGTGGCATTGAACTTCCAAGGGGTGTTCCAAATTCATCGTCAGCATGAACAGAAAATAGCAAATCTAAAGGTTGGCCCAACAACTTCCCCGCTTCTTGAACAGTTTCATCAAGATTTTCGGCAAAGACACCCACATGGTCCCCAGTTTCATATCTAAAGAAAGAAAAACATGGAATAAAAAATAGTGAAGTGAATATTATCAACATCAATGTAAGATCAAGAATTGTATTTTAGTGAATATTATCAACATCAATGTAAGATCAAAAATTGCACTCTCATAAATGAACAGAGAGGTGAGATAACACTCCACAGAAAATTCGATAGGGAAACACTATTTGAAGCAAAGGAACAACTGAAGGAAAAACCCATTTGTCCCCAAGCCAAAAAGGGAGTAAAGCCTAAAAAGGACATAGAACATAAAACCCAATAAATGACAACAGTTCTTGTGTGAACCCTTCATGGGAATAGAGCATACACACACGCGCACAAATAGAAATCCCACTGCAAAAAGGCTGAAGTCCCCCCTAAAGGAATAAAATATTGCAAATAGACAGTCGTTTAAGAAAACCGTTCAAGTTTTCAAACAGGGTTTGAGAGAGGAAGACTAGTCATTGGGCTTTGAATCAATAGCCACAAAAAAAGGTAAGAGTTGTGATTATTGAAGGCAGGTTCTCTTTTAAGAGAATCTAACACATACAAGTAAAGTGCAGTTTCTTTCTGAATATACTGAAGCAGGATGAGAATACAGTATATGATGGATAAAATAAACTCATTAAGCAATAACTTACGTGATACCAGTCCCCGATATGTCAAACTCCAAATGTATGCATGAGCGGTCAGACTCCAGTTTGTGAAGCTCTTTTTGCACAGCAACATTAACCCTTCAGCAGATGCAGAACAACCAAGAACCAAAATTTCAGTAGAAAAACATATGTCATAATTAATATAAATTATCAAGTACCTGCATGGATGGTGAATATCAAAAGTAGCATTCCCATTTTGTAAGTTCAACAGTTTATCCTCACAAGATGTCACAATAGCATCATGAATCACAACTCGGTATTCAGGTATAGCAGCAGTATACGGAGTAGATGCACCATTCACATCATCTTCATCCCTAAGTATCTGGTCTACCTCAGGCCACAATAATTCTCTCCTATAAAAGAAACCAACTGCAAGGTTAACACATGATCCTTTGGCAATACTGCAGACAAAGAAATACTCAAATTTGACTATATTATACCAAGCAGTAAAATCATCCTCGATGCACTGATCATCATCACCAAGACCAACAGGAATGAGACGTTTTGCACCTATACCAACCACACATGATCTACCGTATTAGAAAGAATGCATAACTCACCTTCAAGCAATCAGAATAACAAACTTCGCAAGAATAAAATAACAGAAAGAGGCAACAATTGCAAGAAGCAAAATTAAAGGAACCAATCTATGAGATATCTAGCTCAGAGGCCTTCCATTAGATCAGTAAAAAAGCAAAATCTGTTGCCGCACCACCTTCGCACAACCAACAGTATTTAATATGACCAAAATTTAATACATGCATCACCACACAAACTCCAAAAATAAGAACAGCGAAGAAAACAAAAAGAAAAGCACATGAAAGGAAAGATATGATATCTTAAAATACCTTGTTCATTAAGTTGCTCATCAAGAACCTTTGCTATCTGTTTTGCAGAGTTGTGCCATCAATGTATGGTATTCATGATACGAAATAGTAAAAGGATAGAGGAAAAAAAAAAAGGTAAGAGAATAAACACTGCACTATTTACCTTATTAAAATGTTCATACTGACGGTTACCCAAGCCAAAAACGCCGTAGGTGAGCTGTTGAAGCCAGACTCCCCTTTCATTTTCCTGAAATTAAATTATATTGTCATACAAAGAAACAAAATGCAACATGATTAAACAATACAAAATTAAATTAAATAACAAACCTCAGTAAACCATTTGTAAAATCGTGCAGCATTATCAGTTGGCTCACCATCTCCATAACTGCAAAATAGGATTACCACTCATTAGCTGCATCCTTATTCAAAATACCCAATGACAATATTTAAATGCACTAAAAGACAGGTAAAAAAAAAAAGTTATCTTACGTGGCAACCATGAAAAATGCTAAAGTCTCCTTCCTCAATTTTTCTTCATACTGATCATCATCCACAGCATAATCATCCTGAGACAAACAACAAACACCCCCAAAAAAAAAATAATCATGAAAATGCAAAGACAAATTTTCACATGCAACGCGAGGTATCATACAACAACCCCATCCAACATACCAGGTCAACAACTTTTACAGCGGCTTTCTCATATCTTGCTTTGATCTCCTCAGCTAAGGCCTGCAATAGAATGACAAATACAAACACCAATCATGGTCAAATGAAAATAAAATGTTCAATGCAGAAGACTGGGATAGGAAAAGGCAGAAAACCCAGGCATATAGAACAAAAAAATTCCAAAAAAAAAAATATATAAATCAAAAATCATCCATCCAACAATGGCAAAAGCTCATCAACAACAAGGATAAATTCTTGCAATTATTGCACGAAGCTGTGGTCACTTTCCTCTCGTTGGTCCCCAAATTTCCAATTATAACAAAAGTATAATATATGTCTCCCCCTCTTTGCTACTGTCCTCCTATTTATCATTTCCAAATGTTTAGAGCTAGTGAATAAATTATCAATGTTCACCCAAACAAAATCACGACATCACACAAACTAGGATACCGACAATATGAAAAACAAACAATGTCTGGAAAACGGTATTCCTGCACTTAAATATATATCACCAAGATCTCATTTATGTGGGGTGACTCGATCAATCAAAATGATGAAGTAGTAAGCTATTAACAGAAATGATGACAAGCGCAGAGTTCATAATGAGCAAAGTGGAAGCTTTCCAAGGAGATAGTGCGCCCTTGATTTCATAGCCGAAACAATAATATTTTCTCTTTGAGAGTCAGAGAAAACTAGTTCCAAAAACCTGGCAAGAGAAATCCTACATCAATAGGCAAAGTTCAACTCATTTCAAAATTCTATGCAATTTAACTACCAAGATAGTATAGTCCACTCATCCTCACCAAATATTTTACAAAACACTAGTGTTGGAATTCATCCTCGGTCAAAATCATCATTTCAGAACTTTCCAAATAAACTTAAAAAAGGCATCATCATTAGCAACCACCAACCATCAATTTTCTCTCTCTTTGAGAAAGCCTCCCAAAATCACCAATCACGAAGCCAAAATGAAAGGTGAAACAGAAAACGATGCAGCCAAGCTCAAAATTAATTAAAAAAAAAAAAAAGACATGATAATACCTTAGCGAAACCCTCAGCTGTTCCAGTCTGAGTCCCGTAAAAGACGGTAACTCTAGTTTTACCAGAAAGAGCCTCAGCATCATCGTCCTCGCTCTTCGACGCAAGCGACTTAGGAAGCACCACAGATTTCACCTCCTTACTCCGATCCGACGATCTCTTCCAGAAAAACACCAAAAGCCCAACTATAAGCGCAAACGACGTCGTAGCAATAAGCACAAGAGAGTCAGAAACAGAACCGCCGAGCTTGACCCCGAGCAGAGACTCAACGAACCTAACCAAATCCGAATCCGAACTCATCTTCGATCCAAAATCAATCAATTCAGAGAAAGAAAATCAAAGAACAAAAAATTTCCTCCGCCTCGAAATAATCGGCGTTCGGGTTTGGTTTGGTTGGCTAGGTTAAACGTTTGCCGTCTCCCCCTCTCTCTCTCTCTCTCTTCTCTCTTTCTAGAACGAGACCCTAGAGAATTGGGGGTGGGTGAGCTGAGACAGAGAAGAGGACGAGACCGTGAAGACAATGATAAACTGGTTAAATAGATGGGACCCACTAGGATCTTGACCTGTTACTTTAATTTTTTTCTTTTTAAAAGAAAAAATAGTTTTTGCAAATTGGAAAAGGTTTCTGAAATTCGTGTCTTTCCGACCACCTTCAGTTTTTTTTTTTTTTTTTCTCATTTTTAGCACTTTTCTATATTTTTTTTCTTTTTCACATTTCATTTCCCTCATTCAAAGTGAGGGAAAAGCCATAGTCCTTATTTCCGCACCTTTTTCATATCTTTAAATGTTCATAGCAATCAAAATGCATGGTTTGATCGGTTAGTCCTCTGATTCATCAGCGCGCCACTTCACAGCGCCAAAATCCATCCGTTGAGAAATTTAATTGTAGGATATTTGTCATTGTAAATCACGGTAGCTCCGTAATTAATAATTAAAGATATTTTAATGACCAACGGCATCGTTTTTGGAGTTGAGAAATTATAGAGGTATAAAATTAGATTTTGTTCCATCTCAAGAATTTCACTCATGGAGTAAAATAGGAAAAAGAAGTATGAAGGAAAGTTGTATTAGCAAGTGCCTATTGCAATAAGCTGTTGTTAATGCCTTGATCTTTCACATTCACCAGTCACAAATACACCGAAATATTTTTAATTAATAATGCGAGAATATATAATTATAGATAATTAATAAAAAAAATATTTTATAAAATTAATATTAATCAATAATTTTTAATCAGTATAAAGAGATGAAACCTAAGTGAAATGGAACGAGAATAGAGTCGTATCAAGTTTCAAACACGAAATGGCAAAGCGTAAGATACCAAACTACGCAATTGTGAGGCATGCGTTGACAATAAAATTGATTATAATTTATTTATTACACTGATATGCAATAAATGCATTATTAACTGTGAGCGTCTTGGTCCTGGGCCACGCTGTTTCACCTTTTTGGCCAACTAAATTGTATTACATAATACATATAATAAAAATTTCTCTCATTTCTCAACAAATCAAAGACTGATATAGTATTTTAATTAGAGAGAACGTATCGACATCCAGGAGATAATAAAGGGGTTCACATCAGCCAACAACATTCATTGTATACAACAGTATTAGTAGCTATCAGTAAACGCTATTTATATGTAGAAGAGATTCAAATATAATATTAAATGATATTTCTTGAATAAATTTCAACATGAGTGCTACTAAATATACATATATATAAGAGTTGGATTTAGCGACGGTGAAAGTTTGTCGTCCAAGAAAATCTGTCGCTGATAAGTTTAGTCAAAATAAACTTTTAACTTGTTAAAAATATTTTTTATTACGAAATTTTAAACTTAAAAGACATAAAAAAAATCATATAATTTTTTATAATTTATTAACACCTTTTATAACTATTTCTTCCATCAACTAAATTTTTTAACTCAAAATTTCTCCAACTTTAATTTTAAATACCCATAATTATTTCAGCCTTTAAAACTAATTTTTTTAGCCGAAAACTTAGAGATAGCATTCCTATCCGAAAATTCCAAAACATACAACAACAAAAAGTTCCATCCCACTTGGCCTGGAATATATATATATATAGCCTAATCCGAATAATCCAAAATTATTTTTTCTATTTTTTATAATTTTTAAATTGATAAATACTAATAAACTACATTATATTTCAAAACTTTAAATTAATTGAAAAATAATGTCAAATTAACATCCAAAACATCAAAAAGTAATTAAACCCAATATTTCACTTTTTTTTAAGTTGTTCCAACCCGAATAATCGAAATAATACGATCCAAATTACATATTTGGCTTAGAGTTTTTGAGTAAATTGAAAATTTAATTAAGAGATGAAATCGTCATGAGCGTGAAAAATAATGTACAATAGTAAGAATATGCACAAATTATCTGTAGTTTATCGGCACAAATATGTGCTAATGAGTTTAGAAATGGGTAGTTTGAAATTGGAGTAGTTTTGATTTTGCATTTAAAAATTTAATTGAGGGACGAAATAGTTATTGACATAAAAAAAATTAAAGGATTATGTATGCAATTTTTCCTAGTATTTCTCAAAAAAAAAAATGCAACTTTATCTAAAATATTCTTGAAAGAAAAATGGATAAGAATAAAAAAGCTAACGGCTAATAATAATAATAATAATAAAATCATTAGTGATAATACCCAACATAAGCCCTAAGCCCAAAGCCCAATATGGACCTAAGGTCCAGTCAACTGCGAGGCCGGACATCACTAAATTCTACACGTGGCAAGCAAATATGCACAAAATCAGAAAAAATAAGGATCTGTTAATTATTCAATCGGACTGACATGACATGCCCTCTGTTAGTTTACTGACATACGCAACTTTCATTTTTTCTATATGTTCCGCATTACATCACCGTATACCTACTTTAATACCAGAGTAAACTACTTGAGTGAGGTGCTCACACATTCTATAAATATTCTTGAAAATTGTATACTTAGGTATGAGAAATCTTAAAACTTTCTCTACACTATCTCTTTTTCAAATACTATTGACTTAAATTTTGGAGTGTTTACATCCGATCCGACTGAACAAGTTTTATTGTAGATTTAAAGGATTTGATCGGCCTATCATCGTATATTATTCACATAATTTATAAGCCAATAACAACTAAGGTGGATCAACATCCACCAGTGGCGAGATGAACCTCCAAGATCCCTCGCTTATAATTATCTAAATCTTTGGTGATTTTGGAAAAAACATCATGCAATCAGTCAGCAAGAAACCTCAAACCCCATCAAATGTATGAGAAATTGAGGATGAAAGAGGAAGAGAAAAACAAAGAAATAAATGAATAGTGATCACAGATCCAAAGGAGGGAGGCCATGATGAACCAATGCAAGTTTAATAAGAATTCCGAATCTAAATTCGGAGATTCCAAAGCATGCAATGACAAAAAGCAAATATTAACTTGTACACGATGTTTTCTCAAAAAAATCTTGTACACAATGAAAGCATATAATCATAAATAAAATTTTAAAGATTGGGTAACAGTAGTTCCCTTTTTTTAATATTTAAAAAGTTTGAATTAAAAAACTAATTATAAAGATTTTTAAATATTTATAATGGAGCTATTTGTCTCATTTTGTGAAATGTCAAATGTAAATTTAAATTGGTTGAATGAATAGATGAAATTTTTATTAAAAAATTATAAATAAATGATATTTTGTGAAAAAAAAAATTGAATCTAACTAAATTTAAAAATTAACTTGTAAAATAATAATTGTTAAATATTTTATATGATGTGTGAAGAAAACGGATTGAGTATAACTCAACTCCAAAAACTAATTTGTCAAGTGAGTATTATTTAAATTTTTAAAAAGTGTATTTTATTTCTATAACTATCCCAATTGATATACTTAACATAACACATCCCCTAAAGTCAGAGCCAAATATAAGCGAAAAATTTTGAGCACCAAAATACTTAACAGATTCTCTTAAGTTCAGAACCGAATACAAGTGAAAAATTTGGAACATGAAATTTTAGTAGTGGACATATGCGACTGTCCAATATTGAAGACTAGTGGTTATGACAGTATGCGTGAAAAAAAAAAAAAAAAAAAAAAAAGGATTTGGGTCTAATTAAATTTCAAAATTTAGTATGGGAAATGATAATTATTCAAATTTAACATAATTTTTTAAAAAGTAAGATAATTTATTAATTCATAAATAAATGAGAAGTTGCTTTATCAGTTGCGATCCAGTGCGCACAATGCCGTATAAGCTCACAAGACGCACGCACAGCTCACAAGGCAGTGAACAGCCCTCTTTATTTATTGCCATGCGCATAAACAACAATTAAAGTTGTCTACTACATCTCAAATAAAGTACTAACATTTACTGCGGAATTTCCCTCACACAATACCCCACTCTTTCCTGAGCTGATTCTTTAGCCCCGAAACTTGATATCCCGGTAAGATCACAGTCACAGTGTTTCCACCATCTTCCGGCTGCCCAGGAAGAACCAAAACAGCTCCTTCATCGCCTACACCTTTAATGGTATAATTTACAAATGTAGGCTTATGCCCTTTTAATTTCAACCCATAAATATCTGCTTCTTTTAAATCCACGAATGTTAAATTCGCCCCATATGTTATATAATCACCATTTTCACTCGCTACTGTTTCTTCGATCGATCCATTTTCATTTACCAATTTATTTGCAATCATTGCAGCTAATTCATCCACGCCTCCTTTCGCCACCGAGAAATCGGCTTCAACAGTGCTAATCACCATCCTATTATTGCTCGGAAATTCATTTTCGTTGTACTTAGAAGAAATTCTCGAACAAATTGTCGCAATTTTTGGCCCTAAATCTTCCCTAATATTGGATAAAGATTTCCATATCATCGCCGAGATTACCTCGAAATGCGAGATCTCGGCTGGCTTGATCAGGCCAGAAATCTGTGATGCGATGTCGTTTAGTTGATTTGCAGGGACATTGAAACAATGGGTTTCCATTTTACAGTTACTGGTAGTTAGCCAGTAGTCCTCAACCGGGTCAACCCGTTTTATGGTTGAAGGTTTCTTATGAGGTGATGGAGGGTGATCGGGCTGCTTGGAGGGTGGCACGTGGAGAGAGTGGAGCGGCACGTGACCTTGAGTGAATTGGCCCCACATATTGATGAAGGCCGAGGCCGAGTATATGTCTCCAAGAACATGAGCCCAGCTTAGTCCCACAGATAACCCTCCACACTTGAAGAAAGTGAACTAACCAAAAAAAAAAAAAAAAATTCAACAATTATATTCTCATTTAAGAAAATAAAATAATTGTAAAACAGAGTGAACAGCTAAAACTATTTTGCTTTTGTGATTTAACAGAAGAGAGATTTTGATAAAACATCTGTAGCCATTCATTTATTCAAACACTTTTAGTGTAATCAATAAGAGCTGACAATATAGAGAACAAAATTCTTTACTTTTATTTAATTGTCTTTCTCAAATACAAAAGTCTCCTGCAAAGCTTATTGAGTTATTGGACCATTAGGATAAGGTATGACCAAAAAATTGTATATATTATTGTATATAATCTTAAGTGTTATAGATATTTTAAGATTATAGATTTATGGACAATAAATTTTAAAGACCAACTATATTATCGATGTAACCTTTATATATGAAAAAAGAAAAAAATAATTGAAGATACAAATTCAGGAGCAAAAAGAAATAATTACTCCATCGCTTCAACTTAATAAACACATTTTTTTTCTTTCTCTTAAATTATAGTTCACTTTTTTTCTAATAGCACAATCAATTGGTTAAATTTTGGAAAAAAAAAATTGGTTAAATAACTATTTTACTCTTATTTAATTTTTATTATTATCCGTAAATATCTCTCACTACAAAAAAAACATAGAATTAACGACGAAATTTTTTTTAACGTTTCATATAGGGTACGAATATGTGCATATGCATACTCATGCTAAATACTGAATAGGAAATATGCAACATCTATGAATAGCTGGATAAAAGATAAATTAATATTGAATTATAATCCGATGCCGCACACTCTTACCAGATTAATACTTTAACCTAACAAAAACAGGGATTAATATTATTTTTTTTAATATGTGCTTGCGCAAATGCCGCTAAAAATTAATTTATTTTTATTTTTACCCACTCTAATCTCTGAAAAAGAATGCCGATGCACTAATTACTAAAAAGAGTTCGATGAGTGGCCAAACATTTGGCCATTTAGCTAGTTTAGTGTACGGCCCTATTTAATTAGCAACTTTTTTTGTTCTTCGTGTTAACCATGAGTCTGAGTCTATGACGTGTCGTGTAGCTCTACTGGAAAGCGGGCGGCTCATATTTATTGGTCACTCTTAAATTAGTCACATGAAAATTCAGTTGAATTAAATGATTTGTTACCTTTAATACTTTTTTCTATCAACATTAATTTTTTTTTATGAATAAATTATTAATATTCTTTTTTGGGCAAAATTAAATCTAGTGCTAGCCTAGCATATTTTCTAGAAAACAGGTTTCTAGTTTTATGCACTGTTATTAAAATCAAAATCAATTTGTTTAACAGTGGACCAACAGCTAATTGGACTTGGTTCAATTGGACTAAATTGGAAAGAAAATCGATCTGAATTCAAAAAACCAATTTTTATTCAAAATGTGTATACAATGTTATTTTTTACTGGAAAAATAAAATATAAACATAAATTATATTTTATATTTTTTTTAATATTTAGGCAAATTTGATTTATTTTTTATGAATAAAATAAAAATATAAATTATATTTGATATTTATTTTGAATATTTGTGAGTATATTTATTTTTATGCATAGAAATATTTTTATAATATTGATTATAAAATTTTAGAAATAATGTTTTTTGAAAAACCAATCAAACCATGATCCATTAGTTTTTACTTTTTTTTTTCAATTTTAATAACAATGGTTTTATGTACATAACAAAAGACCAACTTTCGAATTTAACCAAATCTAAACTATGCATGTCTCTATGCATAGGGGTGGAAAATTTTGATCAGATCCACGAATTTAATTCAATAGACCTATAAAATATAATCTAATTTCGATTTATATGTCAATCTCATAAAATAAATCACCAACTGATTATATGACATATATGATTCAATTTATTTAATGAACAGTTTGTAATATATTTATATTATTATATATGCATAATTTTTGATGAAAAATATAAAAAAATAATATCATAAAATTTTACTTATTTACAACACAGTCAATTTAACAATGATTCATTTATCTTTTTACTCAACTCGTTCATGACCTGTAAACCTAGCCTAATTTTACCACCTATAAATTGTATATGTATATGTTATTCATCAAAGAAACGACCATAAAAACTATTGGAATTCAAGGTTTTAATAATTACCTGTATATAAACAAGAGGAGAAAACCCTAAATCCGGACCAAGAACTTGATCATAAGCAAGAGAGGAATAATTACGATGATGATAATCAATAGCCATAAATTCCTCTAAGCTTTGGTCGCAATAAGCTTCAACGATGCGTACACCACTGTCATTGCATTTTATAAAAGGTTTCTCGTCTTCAGATCTTCGAATTCTGCCGGAGGTTGTGTAGAAGAGATGCAGCCACGGAAACATTGGCTTTTTAAAATCTTGTATTGTTAAACCTTGCATTGCTTCTTCTTTGAATAGATATACGCCTGTGATGTAGTGGAGTTTCAGTGCTAAGTCTATATTTGTGAGTTTGTGATTTCTGTTTTCCTCGGCGGTTACCTCCGCCGGAACCACCGACGACAACCTTACGCCGGAGATGGTAGGTGTCAACATCGTTATCAAATAAAGGAAAAGGGAACGTATTGTAGTTTTGTTGGTGAACGAATTCGTATATGTGGCTATTGTTTATATAAAAAACTCCAGGCATTAATTAGTGAAGCTTTCATCTGTTTATAGTTATCAATTTAAATCATCCACCCAAAAATTGTTGTATTATATTTAATATATAGCTTGTTCTTAAAAAAAATAATTTGATTCAAAGGAGAAAAATTTTAATGTAAACTTATTTGTAAACTTTGAAACTTGGAGAATTTGTGAAAAATTCACTTGCATTTGTATTCATTTATTGGGTGAGTGAGAAAAAATTAGAATTAGTGAATATAAAAATTGTTCAAAGATTTAGTGAAATTTTCTTGGTTGTTTTCAGATAACAAGTGATTTTTCTCCGATTTAGAGTTTTTACACTATAATTTCTTGTGTTGTCATTGTTATTTTAATTTATCGCAATTATTTATTTCACATTTATTAGAAAACTTATTTTTCCAACAAAAATCATAATGACAAAAAAAAAACATTAAAAATATCATTTTTACATGTGTAGAAAAATGTCCATATCCTATCCTTTCATAGTATATGAAACTATACTAGAAAAATTTAATTCATCGATAGCTTATATTAAATATGCGAACATATATAATTATATATAATGACATATCCATACTAAAGAAAGTTAACATCCACATTGGGTGTGGAGGACCATGTGGACAATTAAACATATATACTTAATCTCCGTTTCTTATTTTTATTTATAAAAAAATAAATAATAAATATAATATGCTCCTTCCGTCCTATAAAATTGTCATTTTTATATATAAAAATATTTGTTCCATTAAATTGTCAATTTGATATATTTAAAATAATATTTGATGCATATTTTCTAATTATACTATTCATATATATAATGCAAACAAAATATTTAATAATTTAATTAATATTTCTTTTTTTTTCTACACAATTTATTATAGCCTAAATTCAAATAAAATATTTTAATCTATTTAATATAAATTTTCATAAAATTTAATAAAAATAATTGTTACCTTAATACTGGTGATTTGTGAAATGTGTAACGAATTCAATATTAATTATGGTTGTTGGGAGTTGCATATCGTGTTCGTGTGCCCTTCTTAGTTTGAGCTATTATTTTCCTTTTTAGTCAAAGTGTGACCTACTTAATTAAAACTAAAGGATCTGTCTGTTTCTTCCTTATTGATTAGTATATTATAGAAAATGAATATTCATGGATTTTTAGAGTAATTATTTTGCAACTCAAATATACAAATCACTATTATTATATATATATATATATTCTTTTCGTTACATAATATCTGTCACTTTTATTATTTTCGTTATGATTAAAAAATATTAACGGAAGAAATATATAGATAAATATATAGAAATAATCTTTTATTAATTGAAAATTATAATTAATTATAACTTATAATAAAATAATAAATTATTGTCATAAAGTAATAACCAAAATTCCAGTTTTCTCAACTAACCTCCCAAAAAAAAAAAGAAAAAAAATTGTAATATTAACCATAGACCTTAAATTATATAAATGGATTTTCGTCCTGAACCATAAAAATTACCCAATTGAGTATCCCATTTTGTTCTAAAGCATGTTGAACAACCAATTTTATAAACTAAAAGTTACTACTAGGAGTATATATTGAATTATATACTACAATTTAATTCATAAAAAAAATTATATTTATACAATTTAATTTAATAAATAAAACACACACCCGGCGTTGTGTCTTAATTCTGAGGGTCAATGTTTAGTTGGCCAGCTGGCCTTGCCCATATATGATTCTCAACAATTTTTCTTTTCAGATAATAATAATAATAATAATAATAATAATAATAATAACTCAAGTCCATTGAATTTAAAAATATGCATGTATGTGCCATAAATACTTATAATGTAAATGGAGGAGGAATGAATTATTTTCCAATGTAGCTAATTCCAAAATCAACGATGACAGTCCATTTTCTGGATATAATGGAGTAAAATAGGTTGATGAGTTGTATTTCAACTACTTTTAGAAGGATTGGTTAATGATGATATGAATATGATTAATTAGGTTCTAACTTATAAAAAAATATATACATGTCAAAGTTAACACAAACCCAACAATTCATCCAAACCCACTAAAAAAAATTGACCCAAATCCAACCCAATTAAAAAATTGACCCATTTAAACCCACACAAAATCTACCCACATAAAATACAACCCATTTGGGTCATTCTTCCTTGACTCAATGGGTGTTTTTTTTTTCTCATTATTTCTTAAATATTAAAAATTTTTGTCTTAATGAACAAGATTTTTTGATTATACTGTCCCGCCATATTATTATTGTGTAATGTGTATGCATATTTTGTTGGTTAGATTTGTAATGGCCGAGTTATCGGATTAGTCGTGAATAGTATTTTTTGATGGTCAATAGTGCACTGGGAACAAAAATTACACCCGGAAGTAAAAAATATTTTATTTGACCATCGAAAAATGCTAGTTATAAGGAGCCAGACGGTAAAATTTGGAGAAAAAATGAGGTCAAATAGATCTCCAAAAAAAAAAAAAAAATCTGGCTCGTTTTAAAGGGTAGCCGGTTTAACCAATGTTTGACTAGACCTCTAAAAATAGCAAATGAACTATAAAAATTGTTTTAATGGTATATATAGACTTAAATTAATATTTAGAATTTTTTAACAGCAAAAAATTAATTTTTTGGTAACACTGAAAATTATCGAAACGGACTGATTTAAATATACCAGATCGAGAAACGGACTCTATTTGAGCTGAAATTTTGCAGGGAGATTAATTTATATATTTTAAGAATTATAAAATTAATTTTGGGAGAAATTGAGTTTAGAAAATAAGTAAAATAATTTAGAATTATATAATTGGTTTAAAAATGAAAAAAGAGTAACTTGGTTTATGAATTATTGTGTTATTGTGCCCCTGTGTGTGACTGTATATTGTTTGAAATGCAGGAAGGGTATGTTATATATATAGCCATTATACTGCCAAAATTTTTACCAAATGAATAGTAAATTGGACAGCTATAATTCAACTGATATCCCGATCCGTTTGGATCTCTACCGACCCATTTGAACCAACATTTTTATAATAATTTTTTTAGTATCCCGTTATTATATCGATAATTATTTTTTATTAAAAAAATCAAATGGGTCGATCCAAACCCACCCAACCCATTTGGGTATTTACCCATATATTTTTGACCCATTTATGACCCAACCCAAATCCGCCCAACCCACCCATTTGCCACCTATAAAAAAATAGAAATGTAGAAATTTAATATTGAGAAATAAATGTTATAATAATTTTTTAAAGATAATTTAAGGGTTTATAATTTTTTTTTTGCTAAAAAAAATATATAAAGCAATGCTTTACAAACAATTAATTTGCAACTCTTTTTTTCCATTGTTCCATCGGCCATGCATTTGCACTTCAATTTAATGTGCTCCTATATATTTTTTTTATAAATTTTAAGTTAATTACTATTTTTTTTTAGTATCTCAACCTCAAATTGGTAATGGCATTAATGACCACGCATCAAATTAAAATTAATGTGTAGATAATAAAGATGCGTGAAATATGGTGTATTATTCATTTTTTTTTGTCAACTGAAAGTTTAATGGGTAAAAAAAAAATTAGAGCTTTAGTATTATAAAATAAATATTCAATAGATTAATAGCAAAAATTTTAAAAATTCATATACTCGGAAATGTTTTTTGCCCAGTTATTAAGTGAATTATCTGATAAAATAAGTTTAGGGGTAAAATATGCTATTTTCAAAAAATTTATGGGCAAAACTTGACATAGTATAAAATCTGTTTGAGTAGCCAAATTTCAATAAAAACTCCATAGTAAAGCCTTCTTGGACTATTTGTAGGTACAGGTGAGAAAAAAAAAAAACAAAGATTTTGTTAACTATAAAATCGGTGCAAAATCGAATTGTTAACCTGTCAATTTTTATTTTTTATATTTTCAACTATCAATTTGAGTTTTAATTTTTTGAGTACTGGTTAACCGGTTGTCCACGATTAATAAGTTAATATTTACATAATATTTTTATTTTTATATCATATTTTATTTAATTTCTTATTGAAACTTAAATAGTGTATTTTAAAGTATATTTAAATTATATTTTTATTTTTATACCCTCAAAATTTTTTCTTTTTATTTCTCTCTAAACTTTATATAATACTTTAATTAGTATATTTAAATTATGTCATTCTATCTAATCATATAGAATAATATTTATTTGAAGAAACCTATTGTTATTTTTTATTATGTATATTGGTGTCTATATCTCACTTGATAATATTTATTTATATTTATAGAGGTCATTTGCTATTTTTAGAGGTTTAATCAAATTTTGATTAAACCAGGTAACCTTTAAAATGAGTCAGACTTTTTTTTTATTATTTTTTCCTTTTGAAAATCTATTTGAACTCATTTTTTATCCACATTTTACCCTCGGACTCCTTGTGACTAGTATTTTCCGATGGTCAAACAAAATATTTTTTATTTTCGGGTATAATTTTTGTCCTAAGTGCATTATTTATCGTTGAAAAATACTATTCGCGACTAATCCGATAATTCGGCCATTACAAATCTAACCAACAAAATACGAATATACATTACACAATAATAATACAGCGAGACAGTTTAGGCAAAAAATTTTGTTAATTAAGGCAAAAATTTTTAATATTAAAGAAATAATAAAAAAAAAGAACAAACACCCATTAGATCTAGGAATAATGACGCAAATAGGTTGTATTTGATGTGGATAGATTTTTGGTGGGTGTAAATGGGTCAATTTTTTAGTTAGGTTGAGTTTGGGTCAATTTTTTTTGGATGGATTTGGGTGAGTTGTTGGGTTTGGGTTAATTTTGAATGTTTACTTGATATTATTTATTTATATTTTATAATCTATATTTTAACAATTAATTATGTTTAAGATTTTTTTACCTAAAATTAAGCATGCTAATTACTAACAGATATTAAATCCACTTTATAATATTGATCGTTAATTTGTTGAAATAATTAACCATAAGAACTGGAGAATGATGAAAGTGGAACATGAATTTTAGCTAATATTATATTTTTATGTTTGTTTTGTAATTTTTATTTTGAATTATTGTAAATATTTGAAAGGAAATTGAATTTTAGTCTATTTTTTTTATAACTGTATGTTAAAAATTTTTGTGGTCAACCAAAAAATATTAGTTAACCAAATAGCAAAAAATCAAAATCTATGAATTGGTTATGGTTAATTATTTTAAAAAATCAAAATTAACGGACTAATTAATAAAATTGAGACAATAAAATTTGTTTCTAAGCCCTGCCCAAATACGAATAGAAACTCGCTTTTATGCGAGTGCACTTGGGCTCTCTAATATAAGCTCAGGACAAGTCCAGCTCGCAAATCATAATACATGTATATGTTGTGTATAAATTTTCACTCATTACATAATTAAAAATATGTAAAAATATACACAAATAATAAAAATTTGAAAAAATCCATACTTTGTTCTCTGAATTTTAACGTTTTTACACATTAAATTCATATACTTTCAAAACTATGCGTCAAGTTCTCGAAATTTTTGAGAATAACATATTAAGTCCAAGATGGACAGCACAAATAACAGTTTAATGCAAACGGGGTTAAAATCGCTTGTATTTTAATGGAAAACTGTTATTTTTACAGTTCGTTTGGACTTAATGTGCCATAATAGATAAGTTCAGGACTCAAATGTGTAGTTTTGAAGGTATAGAGACTCAATGTGTAAAAACGTTAAAATTTAGGGACTAAATTATGAATTTTGCCTAAAATTTTATGATAAATATCAAAATTTATACATTTATTAACATTTTAATTTTTTTATTGTATATTTTTATATTTTTATATAATATAATATATTAATTTAGAAATTAAAATTAATTTGTTATTTAAATATATTAACTGATTGATCCAGTCCAACCTGAAACCGACTCCAACCAATTCCGCTTTTCATTTATGTGAGTTTGAATAAAGAAAAAAAATTCTAAAAGGCCAAACTATTCGTGTATCTCTTGATTAGTCAAACAAAAAGATAATTCTGGAGGAAGAATTTAAACTCAGCATTTCAGCAATAATTGGAGTTGGAGCAACCATTGAAGGAGGATTTTCAGCTTTCACTGATCGAGTCCATCATGATTTTCGAATTTACTTCAATTATAGCATTTATTAATTTACTTTACTTTATGAACAAGAATATAAATGCAATTAGGCTTATGGATTTAATTGTTTTAAAAGTTTAGGGACTTGGTTAAAATAATGAGGCCCAGGAAAGTTGCATATTGAAAGAGAGAATCTAGTAGTAGCAGTCCAGTTGTGCAAATATTGAATAATTTTTAATGGGCCCTAACCCTTTTCTTGGGCCTCGTTACTCAAAATCTAAATCAACAACATACTTCTAAAATGTATTCTTAAACATTTTTAGTCACTAATTATTTGATGATTAGTAGAGTTGATTATTAAATTATTACAACTAGTAGAGTTGAACATTAAATAATGTTAATTATTAACATCGCTCTAAACTCGATTTTCTTATCCTAACTTGATTTTAATTCAACTAAACTTTTTATTATTCTTGGACCGAAGTTGAATATTAAAAAATAAATATACACAAGCTCGACTAAACTTTTTATTATTCTTGGACCGAACTTGAATATTAAAAAATAAATATACACAAGCTCGAGCTATTCAATTTTTTTTAATAATCTTTTTATGAGAGATGCATAATTTTTAATTACAGCTCTAAATGTCATTATAAAAAATTAAATTTGGAACTTTTTACATTTTTAATACAGTGTTGGTATGAAGTCATTTCTTTGATTGTTAATGGCAATCCAAACTTCAAATAAGTCTAGCTCTAACAATGTATAATAAGTCACCCGAATTGAATTTAAAACAACGATGGATTAATTTGCATTAAAAAGAACAAAGGATTAATTTTAATTAACTTGTTTTAGGTTATGTTACGTCAAATTGTATTTTTCATTAAAACAATTTATCTAATCAAATATTATTTTAATAATAATTTTTTAATTAATATTTTTATTTTTTTATTCACTTTGCTATGATAGTTTAAATTAAGAATGGATATTTGAGTCCATCTAATATATCAACTAAAAGCCATGACTGTTAGTGAAGGTCCAGACTTTCCTATATTCACCATCCACCGCGTTTCGCTCGCACTCTTCCCTCACAACAGGGGCCCACGCTCTTCCGCCCTTTGCGTACTCTTTCGCGGCTGCCTGCTTCTTTTGGGATTCGAACTTACGATCTCGTGTTGGATGAGTGAGTTAGGTAGGCTCTGATACCATTTCAACTAAAAGCCATGAGTGTTAGTGAAGGCCCAGACTTTCCTATATTCACCATTATATATATTTTTTTTCTAGAAATTTGTAAAATTAATGATTATTTAAATATTAATAATTTGTATAAAAAATAACATTTTGTAGTGCAAGAGATTATTATTATTATTATTATTATTATTTTTGCAATCATTATTGTTCAAATCCGACGGTTATTGTACTGTCCGCAGAAGGTGAAAATGTACGTGAGAGGTGCGGGGACTTATGAAATGGCCGAAGGACGCGCAGGCACATTAAAAATACTCCTCTCTTCAGTAACATTTTGAGCCCACTTGGGTCACGTCTCTTACGCATACCCCAAACACAATCACTCTCCGCGCGTGGGCTATGAATTTTGCACTATTTTAGAGATCACAGAAAGGAAAAAGCCTTACAAAGGAAAGGAAAGCAAAGGAATTCAACAATCCTTCCTTCTCTGAATCGTCTCAGAATCTTTATATATTCAATTCCCAATCTTCACATTATGGACATTTTCACTTTTTTATTACTCTAAACACCTTCTCTTTCTGTAATTTTCTTTTTTTATTTGTATAATAAACCAGCCTCTCTCCTACTTGATAACTGCTTTTCTTTTCTTTTCTTGTCATTTTTTTTTGCCTTCCTTTTCTCTCTCTCTTTCTCTCTCTTCTTTTTCTGTTATGAGCACGGCAGAGAAGAAGATGGCCTCAGGTGGGTTCTCAGGTAAGTGATCAAGTTTGCTTCTTTTTGTACTTTTTGTTTTGCTTTTTATTTTTGGTTATCTGGGTGTTCAACTTTTGCAATTTTTGACGGCTGTTTGTTCTCCGTTTTTGTGTTAGCTTTGACAATGTCTAACCTTTCATGCTTTTTTCCTATCTGGGTTTGGCTTCTTCTTTTTGATATATTCTGTTTCTTTTGGGACAATGTATGTTGGGTAGTGGGTGAAATCTTCTTTGTTTCCTACTGAACTGTCATATAATATGATATAATGTTTGCATCAAAAAAATGGTGGTGGTTTTAGGCTTTTTCTCTGTTTGGTCGGCATTGTTTGGTGTATTGGTGTTTAGTGCTTCTGCTCTTAAAGAGTAGATTTTTATGGATCAAATCTACTTTTTTGCTTAATCTTCAGAGCTCCCAGAAACTCTTAATGTGTTTGTGTTGCATGGACTCTTTGATCATTATGTTGATTTCTCTACTTTTGTGCATTTCTCACAACCACAAATTATTGCGGTTTAATGAAATGCAATATTGAAAATGGTAAAAAAATTGCACATACTTTTCCCTTTGGTGAGAGTTGGAGGCGTGGCTTACAGATGATAGGCGTGCACCCCTTGTTCTCTCCCCAGGGCGCAAGGGTAAAGCCTCGGTCTTGTGTCTCACATGACTACTTTATGTTAATTGATTTGTGACAATGGAAAATTTTGATCGGCGACAATGGAAAAGCCTGTCATAAATAGCAAAGCAGTGTTTCTGGTATCCACGCTAGATGTCATTTTGGATGGCGCCTGCTACACTTATTAAGATCACGCCTGACGCTTCTGTCAAATACTTTTTGGTGCAATTATAGGTTTGCTTAACTGAGTCCAAGTCTGTGAGCATTGTAGTTGTTTTGCAAGTACTTTCTGTCGCATTCAGCTTATTTCTCTGCACTTGAATTAATGTTATAGTTAATGAAAAGTTCCTGGTGCTGACACCGTCTTTTTATGTTGATAGGATAATATGATTGTTGATTTTATTTGCATATACTCCAAAGGATGAAGTTCAACTCATGATTGTTTTTGTTGTTCAGGATTTGTGCTTGATCCTGCACAATGCAGTCGACTGAGCATGGAAGAGAAAAGAGAGCTGGTTCGTGAGATTGCCCAATGGTCAAAAGATGCCCCTGAGATTCTTAGTTCATTCACCCGCCGAGAGCTTCTCGAAATTATCTGTACTGAGATGGGTAAGGAGAGAAAATACTCAGGATATACTAAACTTCGAATGATAGAACACCTTTTAAAGCTTGTTACGCGGAAGTCCAAGAGAAGCAATAGTAGTGGCAATAGCGCATTGTCACCTTCCAGGCCTCAGACTGGATTTAAGAGGCAAAGGCAGAAGGAATACCAACTTCAACTATCAACCGACCTCCATCCTATTTCTCAGGAGAAAGATCAAAAAATGGAAGGAGATAAAATCCATTTCTGTGAGAATGTTGCTTGTAAAGCGATTTTATCTCCTGATGATGCTTTCTGCAAGAGATGTGCTTGCTGTATTTGTCACCAATATGATGATAACAAGGATCCTAGTCTATGGTTAACTTGTGGTTCTGATTCTCCTGGTGAGAAATCTTGCGGGCTTACATGCCATCTCATATGTGCTTTGGAGAATGAAAGAACTGGAATAATGAAGACTGTTTCTGGTAGAAAGTTGGATGGCTCTTTCTTTTGTGTTCCTTGTGGAGAAGTCAATGAACTAATGAGGTGAGGCAAGGTCCCTTTTGTTATTTTCATATTCTTCATCCAATGAACATCTTGATAAATTAACTGCTTGCTTAGTTGATTGCAAATTTTAAAGAATTGGTGCTCATAAATTAAGGTTTTGCAACCCCAAGCAAACACGAAGTTTGGGCCAAGAGGTTGAGTTACTCATTGTTGCTAGTTGAATGTGTGTTCAACTACCATATTGTGCTTTGCATTCTATTTCATTTTATAACAGGTTTTTTTTCTCCTCTCTCTCTCTCTCTTTTAATTGGGTGGCATATTTCATGAAAATATTTTTAACCCGGCTACCCTGTCTCAAATTCATCATAACCTGGGTTGCTGCTAGATGTTCTGTTGCCTTCTACTGGTTGTCTCTCAGCAAAATTCTTCTTATATTACTCTGAAGAAAAGAATTGGCTGATTGAACATTTAGTTTTGCAGTACCTGGAGGAAACAAATGTTGATTGCCAAAGAGGCCAGAAGAGTTGATGTATTGTGTCTACGTGTCCTTCTGGGTTACAAGATTATTACAGGGACTGAACGATACAAGGAAATGGAGAAGAAGTTGGAAACTGCCCTAAAATTGCTAACAAAAGAGTTGGGATCTCTTGATCTAGTGTATGCAAAGATGGCAAGGGGAATTGTAAAAAGGCTCTCCTGTGGTGCCGAGGTTCAAGAGCTCTGTGCTTCAGCATTAGAAGCTTTTGATTCAACGTTTTCTGATTGCAACCTTGATCATCTGAAAGAGATAAAGCCAGCATGTAAGTTCCTCTCCTCTCAGAATTATAGATTTCATCATTTTACGGTTCTCTGGGATTCAATGAAATGATAATGCTGAATTTGATTTTGACATCATGATCTAACCCTGTGATGCTGCTTATTAGAATTTATTTTCTTCAGCTTGTCAGATTAAATTTCAAGAGCTCTCCCCAACTTCAGTGGTCGTTGCGCTTGATTATGAAAATAACGAGTCTGATGACCTCTTAGGTTGCATGCTTTGGCATCGGGAGTCTAAAGTGAAGGAATATCCGCATAAACCCACCTATATTATATTGAAGCCTGATAAAAGTTTCAAGATAACTGATTTAAATCCTTCCACTGAGTACGTTTGCAAGGCTTCTTTCTTTGGCAGCACCGGGATTCTCAATGTTTCAGAAGCTAAGTGGATCACACCTGTATTAAATGCACACTTTGGTACAGCGTTAGGTGAATCTAGAGAGGAAAAAAGTGAAATAATTAGTCAAATTCAGCTGCAAATGAAATCAATCGACTCAAAAACTGCCAAATTAGTTGGCAACCATTCAACAAGATCGCAATCAGTTAAGTATATGAACAAGAGAAAGAACGAAAGGTTATGCTTACCGCCTCCATCCACAGAAGTTGTCTCATCAATAAGCCTCGGGTCACTTTCTCCTTCCACCCCTCGTAAATCCAGGGAAATACAAGAAGTGTCAGCTTTTGCTTGTAAAAAGCATAAAGAAGAGAGTGCTTATGAATACTCCGTTAGAGTAATCAAGTGGTTAGAGCGTGAAGGGCATATAAATGAAGATTTTCGGGTAAAATTTCTCACCTGGTTCAGCCTGAAAGCAACAACGCAAGAGAGAAGGGTGGTTAATGTATTTGTGGATGCTTTTATTGATGACCCGCCAAGCTTGGCTGGGCAGCTCATGCATTCTTTCACAGAAGAGATTTGCTGTGAGCAAAAAACAGTTCCTCAGCCCGGGTTTTGCTCTAGGTTGTGGCATTAAAAACTGAAAGCAGGAGTTTTAGTCTAGATAGTTAGTTTCTAGAATTTTGTGGTGTTTACAAGATAAAACATTCAGCGTTTAAAGGAAGTCATATGTGCAGCTCTTCAGTTTGAGTTCCATTTCCCACTAATGTTTGATGAGAGACCTGAATTCATAATGCATGCAGAAATGTATAGCATGCCCAGAATCTTTCTTGCATGTACAAATTTTTATATTCTTGAAACTTATATCTCATCACAGACTTTCTATACGACTATACATAAGAGATTTACCTCTAGAAATTAGTAACAGTTGATAAGAAGAATAGTTCTTCCAGACAGAGTATACAGTGAAAACTGGTACAATAGCTATCTAAAAATTATTCAGGACCTAAGTGGAAAGCATAAATGTGCAATAGTTAGTGTATGCCATAATGGCTGTGTCTGGGGAGGACGTAGCTCAAATAGATTTGCTTCGCAAAGCAGGGACCGGCAACCTTTTGGAGATTGATATGTCCTAATCAAAAGTAGGCAACTTGTAGGACAGTAGTACTTGCTTTTGCCTCGAGGGCTCTTTAAAATATGGCACTTTTCCAATGTGAATGAACAGAAAATAGAGAAAAAGTTCATAGGACAAGGAGATCCCGCAACATATTAAAAATGGCCCATGTACAAACATCTAACAGATTGCCACTGTCAATGTTTGTGAAGATTGGTAGGGTTGTTCTCTGCAATTGTACCACCTTTAAGAAATTGAAACCTGTGTATAAGACAGAGAAAATCAGAGTCCTCATTTGGCAATCTAAAAATTCAACCTGGATCAAGAGGTATCAGTATGCTTGCATATTATATGTGGTGCATATTACCATAAAAGGTTCCTAATCAAGGGACTCAATTCTTCCAAAAAGCTGTTCCTGTTCGCATATCACAATATACAACTACTTGTTTTTGTTGAAGATAATGTGAAAAGAAAAATTAAATTTATCAAACGGTTGAAGAAATTTCTTAATAGGTGCAAGCATAATTTACAAAAATAAATCAACCATCTACTTTAGAAACTTCCATACGCTGGAATCTACCGAATCAGCCGCATTAAATTTTGAAAAGCATCATATGCAATTTCAGCTTCCCCATTTAGTACTGCCGCATGTAAGCATCTGCAAATGATGCCAAGAGACAATATGTGGAAGGCAAGATCTCTTCTTCTCCTGTTGAATTCCTTAGTGATCTAAGTGCGACTGCTAACATAAATTTCCTCATGCAATCTGAGGGAAGTTCTTCAGGGAATCTGAGTGGCAATTATACACCTGAAGAATTGCTGGCTGCTTCATTGAATGATGCAGCCAAGTATTCTGCAAGGCTTTGTTGAGAAGTGAGCTTGTTAGATGGATCTGAAATTTTTGCCTTTTTCGTGCTAGTAGATTTTGGAAGCCAGGAATCTGACGAGCCAGGTGTATCCATATTACTATTTGAAGTCTCCTGCCCCCTCCACACAACAGGTTCTAAGTGTTGCCATGGGTCCACAAACATAGATTTATCATAGAAAGAATCTACCCCAGTGTGACCAGAATGAAAACCCCGTCCTCTTCCACCACTCTGTCCAGAAAATGGGCTTCTGCTGCCACCGCGCCACTGTCTGTGGCCTCTTCCTGAATGAGTAGCATTCCCTCCATGTCGTGGGCTAACACTTGAACTGTTACCAAGCCATGGACCACTACCTTGTCCATTGTTGAAACCAGGGCTTCCTCTTGGTTGAAATCCTGGGTTTCCTTCACGAACAGGAAATGGAACTCTATGGGAAACAGAATTACTGGCTAACTGACCAGATCCACCCCAAGCATCAGGAATTCCGTGATGCATGGGAAAAGGACCGGATCTTGGACTCCAATGGGAAGCAGGACTGTTATAGAGGCCTTGCCCTCTATACATCATCTGATTTGGTGAATAATGGCTTTGCATTTGATGAGCAGGAGGAGTCATATCAGGGTTCCTTGATCCTGCCAAGTAATATGACAAGAGAAAGATAAGTCATTAACATTGTACCACAAATTCAGCTAGAAATGCATATACTTTCCTCCGCTCTTGTAAAATAAAATCCCTGACCCCTTTCTAAGGACCCTGCCAAATTATGTGGAAGCACTCCACCCACAAGACCTATATCCTTACACAGACTCCAGCAGTAACCTGACAATTAGTTGTTGCCCAGAAAAAGTTCATAACATGGTTTAACCACTGAATACAGGCAACAAAAGAAGCAAAAAGAAAGATGCAAGATTCAATGAATATTCATATATAATCAATAAATTGCAGTTTAAGAAATACCCTACCTGGAACGGGAGATGAAAACTGTGGCATGGGAGAACCAATATTACTAGGAGGCATAGAATATCCTTGTGCAGCTTGGTTACCAGAAATACTCCTCTTATTAGCAGAAAATGCAGCCATAGGGTCTGTGTAATAGTCAAATCTTTGAGTTGCAAAAGAAGCTTCTTGTGCAGGACTCTCAAGCAGTGGATTAGAAAGCAAACAAGATGCAGCTGAAGCTTCCACATAGTTAGAAGCTTCAGCCTGAACAGCTTCTGTGCGCATTGCTTTTAATCTTTCCCTTCTTTTTTCCGAGTCCTCCATTTAACCTGGCAATAAATTTTAACCAAGTTAAAATTTATACTTGCTACAAACTGAATTAAAAGCAATGGCTCTGGAGCTCATTTGCACCAACCCAACATAAGTTTCTTAAGAAAGTTGTCAAATTAGTAAAAATAAAAAAGTGAAAGGAAGGGATGAAAAATATGAGAAAAACTGCCTACAAGCCACAAACTCACAGATCACAAGAGAATGAGAAGAACAGGAGCTCATAGACCATGCACAATAGCATCAAGAGAGGTGAAAAGAAAATACTAGTTGTTAAAGTAGAATATGAGAGAACATAGCCGAGGTAAAAGGAATTTTGTTAATTTTAATTGCCCTATTGTTTAATATTTATAACTTTATTCTCTTTCATTAAATTGTCAATGGAACAATCAAAAGATTGTCTTTGGCACTCAACAAAGTTCTATCAGAAGAACTGATACTACCAACCACGTATTTCTTCTACTCAGTACAATTTTAGAAAGCTTAGTCTCAAAATTAACAACAATTCAGAATACTAATAACAACAAAATAGCAATTGATTAAACTGAAAACTCCAACAATTAAAGTGTTTTAAAGAGAATTAATTAATTAAGAACAGAAAAATAACAACAATACAATATCATCAAGGAAAATTGATGCTAAGAACAACTGCAAGCAACAATAGTACACAAATTCAATTAAATCAAACCTGATATCAATGAAATTCCCGATTAATAAAAAAAACATCACTTTTTCTTTAAAAAAAGAAAAAGATAAAGAAAAAAAAAAGTAAATTCGTTTAACTGGTCTGCATCCAATATCTTTTGTAACAAAAATTGTTCCCCGCACATCAAAAATACCAATTTATAAGAGAGAGAGGGTACCTAAAAATCTGTAAAAGGAATCCCACTTCTTTTATCGAATTTGTTTCTCGAAGATAAGCTCTTGAATCATCAGCAGATGAGCATGAATTTCTGAATTTATACTTCGCCCAATCCGCAATTGTTCAAAGACAGAAATTAAGCTAGAATGAGTTTAGGTTTGACAAGCAATGTGGATTTGGTTCAAATTAGTATGAAACGAAATAAAGAAGACGATAAAGGATGCAAGGGCCTTGGATTTTCAGGTTAAATAGCCACGGAAAACCTAAAAAAAGGGGAAGAGATAGGTTCATGTTCGGTTCTGCCAAGGAGGAAAAGAGCAGTGAGGTTATAAAGAGGCTCTTCTTCTGTGCGAATGAGACTATCAGGGGAGAGTAGATGGGCTGCAACAGAAACTAAGGAACAAAACTTAAAGGCCCAATTTGTATCATTTTAATAATTGGTAGTTAACATGATGCGGTGGTTTGAGTTGCATTAAGACTTCCAACAGTGATGTGCATAGGGCGGGTTCCGATCATCCAATTCGAATTTGATTAACCCGAACCTTGAAATATAACTAAAATTTTAATTTGAATCCATCCTGAATTTTAGTAGGACTCCACATAAAATTTGAAATTTTCTGCCCCCACCCGAATAATTCGAAAAACAAGCAAAAAATCACTTGGGGTGTGTTAGGTAAAATTGCAGTTTTTTAGTTTTTTATTTTTAAAATCTAAAAACTATTTTTAGTTTTTGTTATTTATTTTTTAGAAACTGTTTTATATATTTAAAAATTTTATCATATTTTTTTTTAATTATTTATGTATATTATAATAATAATTTTGGTAGTGGCGCTGGCAGCAGAGGCAGTGTGGTGGTGACGGTGGTGTGGTAGCGGTCGAGGTAACGGTGGTGTGGTTGTGGTGGTAGCGGCGGCAGTGTGGTGGTGGCGGCGGCGGCGCGTTGGTGGTGGTGGTAGTGGCAGCAGTGTGGTGGTAGTGGCAGTGGCTAGTGATGGTGGTGGAGGCGGCAGCGGTGTGGTGGCGGCGGCGGCGGCGACAGTGTGATTGTGGTGGAGGCGGTGTGGTTGTGATGGCGGAGGCGGTGTGGTTGTGGTGACAACAGTGTTAGCGGAGGCGTGGTGGTGGTAGCAGCGGCAATGACGAAGGCGTGGTGGTGGCAACAGCGGCAACGGTGGTGGCGGAGGCGGAGGCATGGTGGTGGCAGTAAAGGCAGCAATGATGATAGCGGTGTGCTGGTGGTGGCGACGACAATAAAAATAAATTAGCAAAATCCTAAAAATTACATTTTGAAAATTTTTAGTTTCTGTTTTAAATGTGAAAATTACTTCTTTAAATTTTTTAAAAAATCGATAAATTTTTTAAAAAATCGAAACGAAAAATATTTGCCGAACGAGTTTTTATTTTATTTTTGAAAAAAAAATAAAAAATCGAAAACAAAAATCTGTCCGAACGAAACAATAAACCAGTTTCTAACTTTCCAATTTCTAGCATTTTCAGCAATTAAAAGAAGGAATAGGCGAGAAAAAAAGACGAAATACAAAGAAGACTCATTAGATATTCTTGATTCACTTCCCAACATTTTCTTGACGAGCAAACAGAGAAGTAGCTTTCAATAGATCAACCCGAATACATTCAAATTCACATTCACAAACATTTTTAATTTTAAGTTCAAATCATACAAATCAAAATTCTTAATCCTTACACAAAACAATTATTACAAAATGCTCCTACGAACCCAAATCACAAAAAAATTAAATCACAAATCAGCAGGTGATAAACAAAAATCACAGATAGAGTTTGATTAGAGAAAGAGGAGAGAGAAGGGGATAATTAGGAAAGACTCCATCGATGCACTGGTGGAGGAAAAAAAAATGAACCATCGAAGCACCAGCCAACAAGGAGAACGGCAAACGCATGGTGGAAGGCAGTGGCTATAGGTGGAGTGTGATGGTGTGCTTCAATGGAGTTTGATTAGAGAGAGGGTTGAGAGAGACGGGAATAATTAGGAAATGATATCTTTTGGAACGGGGAAAACAATGAGATATAAAAGGAAAATGCAGGATTTAAGAATCGTAGGAAAATAATGAGATAAAAGAAGTGAAAAAAATACGTTATTTATAATCGGAATTGAGACCTAGAAGGGGTTTAGGAGTTCCAACCAGTGTACGAAACATTACAAATAAAAATTATATAAGTATTTTATATCGAGTCGGTTGCTTTAACCCGATCCGGACCTAAAAACTCTAAAATTTCAAACCTGACCCGTATAATCCCGAATACATTTCTGCGATTCGACCGAATCGGGTTTTGCACACCCTTACAAATTAGTATAGGTTTCTTTATGTTAACTTTAAAAACCATCATTACCAATGTCATGAATTCATATTACGAGAAGGGTTTCTATGTCACTTTGAGTTACTTTTCCTAACATAATTTGGACCGACGCTATTAATTTTTCCGAACTCTAGTGCGAAATGTTTTTAAAAAAAAAGTCCTAGTCCTCATAGGAGAAGAAAGAAGATGCATCCTTTATATATAATAATAGAATGCACAGAACTGGAAGAAGAAAAACAATACGAGGCTCATAGTTTATGTTGTTGGCCATGACAATGGATGAATCATCCTCGATCAGGATGCACTCTGCAAAACCAGAATTTGAGAAGTCACTTGCAAGTTTTTTGATGAGTAGGTCCAAAGATTATAATGTTTGTGCTTCTTTTTCAGTTATTACTTACACTTTTCATTTCAGACAGCAATATTTAAGGGCATCTTATTGTTGTCTTACAAGGAGTACTACAATTTCAAAAAAAGTCAAATTTTGGTTTTTTCAAGTTATGAAACACATTTACACACCAAATTAGGTTTAAATTAGATTATTTTAAGTAGCTTATTGTTTTCATTCATTTTATATAATTTTTTATTTTGGCGATCTATATATTTTTATAATTTGATAAAGGTTTAACGACATAATATCATGTAAAAATAATGCTTTATGATATTTTCTCATTTGCTTAATTCATAAATAAAATTATAAATAAATAATGTCTCAATAAGTAATCTTTAATTATAATAATTATTCATTAATCGAATGTTGGAGTATTTTAATAATAAAGAAGAATTAATGCATAATTATTACTATGATAGGTGGCAAATGGGTGGGTTGGACGGCTTTGGGTTGGGTCATAAATGGATTGTATCATAAATAAGTGGGTTATAAATGGGTCAAAAATATATGGATCAATACCCAAATGGGTTTGATGGGTTTAAGTCAACCCATTTAATTTTTTTAATGAAAAATAATTATCGATATAATAACGGGATACTAAAAAAATTATTATAAAAATATTGGCCCAAATGGGTCGGTGGAGATTCAAACTGATCGGGATATCGGTTGACTTATAACTGTCAAATTTACTATTTATTTGGTAAAAATTTTGACAGTATAACGGTTATATATATAACATACTCTTCCTATAATTCAAACAATCCACAGTCACACACAGGGGCACAATAACACAATAATTCATAAATTAAGTGACCCTTTTTCCATTTTTAAGCCAATTATTTAATCCTAAATTATTTCACTCACTTTCTAAACTCAATTTCTCCCAAAATTAATTTTATAATTCTTAAAATATATAAATTAATCTCCCTGCAAAATTTTAGCTCAAACAGAGTCCGTTTCTTTATCTGGTATATTTAAATCAGTCTGTTTCGATAATTTTCAGTGTTACCAAAAAATTAATTTTTCGCTTTCAAAAATTTCTAAATATTAATGTAAGTTTATATATACTATTAAAATAATTTTTAGTGGTCATTTGCTATTTTAGAGTTGTAGTCAAACGTTAGTCAAACCGGGTAATCTTTAAAACGAGCCAGGCTTTTTTTATTTTTAACTTTTTAAAATCTATTTGAACTCATTTTTTCTCCAAATTTTATCCTCTTATTCCTTGTGACTAATATTTTCTGATGGTCAAATAAAATATTTTTTTACGTTCGGGTGTAATTTTTGTCCCCAGTGTACTATTTACCGTCGAAAAATATTATTCACGACTAAACTGATAACTCGGCTATTATAAATCTAACTAACAAAATACGCATACACATTACACAATAATAATACAGCGGGACAGGCTAAGTAAAAAATCTTGTTTATTAAAGCAAAAATTTTTAATATTCAAGAAATAATGAAAAAAAAAAGAAGGAACAAACACTCATTGGATCCAGGAAAAATGATCTAAATGGGTTGTATTTTATGTGAATAGATTTTATGTGGGTTTAAATGGATCAATTTTTTAGTTGGATTGAATTTAAGTTAATTTTTTTAGATAAATTTGAATAAATTATTAAATTTGTGTTAATTTTGACACCTCCATATAACACCATTATCATTGCATATAATACCACTATCATTGCAAGCGCAAAGACGTGCCAATTACGCTTAGAAATGGACACAAACAAAACAATCATTGCTGTAAACAATAAACATTCATTTTCATAAACCTAATAATCAATCAAAGATTTCTAATACTATCATTGTTGTATACAGTTGAATTGACATTGACATGAATGGCTTCAGACAAATTATTGATTTGGCATTGACTAAAATCGCACACCGCACCGGGGTGTCCATTTGCCGGCAACTAAAAAAAAAATTATTTATTAATATTAAAATTTTTCAAATATTATAATATATATCATTTTTCAATAAAATTCAAACTTTTTTTATTGTTATTTTTAAATTTTTAATACAATTTAATTTTTTTCAATTAAAGTTAATTAATTATATTTAAATTTATTTATTAAATTACTCAATTTTATCTTAAATTTAAATCTAATTAATACTCTTTAATTATACTAAAAATAATAAAAATGACAGATATTATGAAACGGATAGAGTAATTATTAATTATTCAGTTATAATCGATTAATCAATCTATCGGTATCGATTTTTCGGATTGATTAACTAATTTTTTTTTATTAACCACTACAATTATAAGATATATTTATAAATAAAATTAAAATATTCAACATACGTAAAAATTAAATTTTTTTCAATATAATATAATATCACTGTTGTTAAAATAATTTTTTTTTAACATAAACAACTTTACTTTTAAGAATTAAGATTTAATAAATAAATAAATTAAATGGTGCATGATTACTCTAATTAGATGTACGGTTACACTTAATAATTATTAATTAAAAAAAACTTAAAAATTTTAAAATAATTAAGCTAATGAAAAAAATGTAGCAAAAATAATTAAAAAATATAAAATTTTTAAGATAAATCCATGAATGCTAACAACTCTTTTTTTATATATATTAGTATTATATGACTTTTCGGATATATTTTGATTTTCATTAGTGAAAAATTGATAAATCAATAAATATTAAGAAATATTAAATATGGATATATTGAACAATTAATAAATTAACTAAAATGTCTTAAAAAAACTAAAATAAAATTGAAATCTGTTTTAAAGTAAATAAAAATTAAAATAATATAAATAATTAAATATGAAAATAATGAAATAAAAAAAGTGAAGTAAAGTTAATAAACTATAGGGTTCGGTTAACTGGTTCATGAACCAAAAATAAAAATCAGTCTATTAATATAAATTTTTTTAAATACTAATTATTAACCATAAAAATAATTTCGATTAATTTATTTTTTGAACGATTGCGGTTCAGTTTATCGGCTAACCAAATCTAACAGTTTTTTTAAATGCTCGTATACCACATCGTCATAAATGCTCCACGTGTATCCAAACATTACCGTTTTCTTTGACCCTCAGTTTGTGCAATGGTTAAAAAAATTTAAAAAATAATTCGTTCCGTTAAATATGTTGAATACTTAAATGTATTAAATAAGAATCATTAAATTAAAAATATTATAATATTTTTTTATTCAATTACTCATAATTATGAACCAAAGTACTAAATGTGTAAAAAATATATATATAATTTTAAGATTTAATGCATTTAGAGACACATTTTAATTTTATAATTCAATTAAATACTTAAATTTTAATAATAATATATTAAATATATCACATTTGTATTCACCTATCAAATTTGAAAATAATAAAAATAAATTTACACAATTTTTAAAAAATAAAATAGATACTATTTAATCGCGTTGATATTAGGGGTGAGCAAAAAAATCGATGGACTCGGTTAACCGAAAAAAATTTGAAACAGAACCGATGGACTGGTTAACGAATTGTAACGGACTGGTTAATGGTTAGTGTTTTGAAAAAATCAATATAATAGTTTTTGATTCATGTGACTGGTTAACCGAACCGAAACCAAATTTTTAATTAATTTATTAATAATTTATAACAATTTATATAATAATTTATTCTAATTAAAAGTGATCATATATTTTTTTCATTATACTAATTATTTTAAAGTTTTAAGTGTTTTTAATTGGCTATTAGTAAGTATAATAATTTATCTAATTAAAAATGATTATGGACCGGTTAATATATTTACTTATTAAATATTAATTTTTAAAAATAAATTTGCTTATATTCACCAAATATTTTTATTTTAACAACAATAATGTTATATTATAATAAAAAAAATTTAATTTTTAAATATTTTGAACATTTTAATTTTATTTATGAATATATAAATATTATATCAGTACAATAATTGTCACGTACTATAATTTTTAAAAAAATAATATTAATTATTTGTAAAATTAATAAATATATGTATTAATAAAATATTGTTAAAATTTAAGTATTTAAATAAATTATGTGGTCAAATTCGAGTGTATCAGTATGTATTAATTTTTTTTAATCACTTTAACTACTTTATATTATATAACATTCGTTATATTAACTTAGAGCATGAAAATCTCATATACCTAGAAGATTCTTTTCCATTATGTCTATAAAAGTAGCTTTCTTGTCTATTGAAAAGGGTAACAATTTGTTGCTCATTTACCAAAAGTTTAATTCTGGAAACAATGGCAATGGCAAACACGAATGGCTTCCAAATCTCACCACAAACCTAGCTTGGGTTACCACTAGGCTCGCCGGCTAGTGGAAGTTGGTGTATCAGATATTTTCTCAGTCCCCGGTGACTCTGTACTTTCTCTTTTTGATTACTTCGTAGCTGAGCCAGGGATTCATCTGATAGGTTGCTCCAGTGAGCTAAATGCTGGGTATGCAAGGGCACGTGGCGTGGGTGCATGCGCTGTTACCTTCACCGTTGGTGGTTTTAGCATTCTAAATGCTATTGCTGGTGCGTACAGTGAAGATTTGCCTGGTATTTGCATTGTTGGTGCTCCTAATTCTAATGATTTTGGCTCTAAAAGAATTCTTCACCATGCCATTGGATTGCCTGATTTTAGCCAAGAGTTTCATTGCTTTCAGGTTATCACTTGCTATCAAGTAAAGTACTCTATATACTCTCATATAGAAATAGAATTCAACTGGTGTATTATTATTCTTCATCAATATATGCATGTCTGTAGTTCCATGCTTTAAAACTTTATATTAAAAAAAAAAACATTCTATTTTAATTTAATATTATTTTATTGGTAGATTTTGACATTTGCCAGCTAAACAATTTGACAGTAGATCTAAATGAAGAGATACTTAATGAAATACAATTAAAATTGAGTGAAGTTTTGACTGGTGTATTTCAGGCCATAATCAAAGACTTGGACTTGGATAACGCCCAAGAAGAGATCGATAAAGCAATTAAAAGCCTGTGTATATTAGCATCAGCTGTAACTTGGTCTCCATCCCTCACCCTACTTTCCTTCACCAGCCTATTCCACTACTCCTTTCCACCAAGTAAGATCAATTAATCACTAATCATCTACTAATACACTTGATTAAGCATATAATTAACATTGTTGGTGTTAACTTTCAGAATGAGCAATCAGTTGGCCTTGAAAGTAGCAGTAGAATCAGCAGCAGAGATTTTAAACAAAGCAGCAAAGCCAGTTCTAGTAGGTGGGCCTTGCTAAAGCAAGAAATGCCTTTGTTAACTTGGCAGATAGTTGTGGGTATGCATATATGCTGTAATGCCAGCAGCAAAAGGGCTTGTTCCTGAGAATTCTCCTCTCCATCTTATTGGAACTTACTGGGGAATAGCAAGCACTCCTTATTGTGCAGAGATTGTGGAAACTGCTGATGCTTCTCTCTTTGCAGGCCCAATCTTTGATGATGTTAGCTCTGCTGGGAATTCACTTGTTTTCAACACCAAAAAGGCTATCATTGCAGAACCTGATAGAATAATAATTCCAGGACTCCGTGTTAGGACCTATAATCCTGAATGAGAATTCTTGAAAAAATTCGCTTTGGTTCTTGATACTAATAAGTGTTCTTATGATAATTATAAGCGGATTTGCTTATAACAGGAGAAAATTTATAGCCTTCAGTTTCTCCCCGAAGCAGCCCTCAGGATTAATTCTGTGTTTACCCACATTCAGAATATGTTATCATGTTGCACTGTTGTGTTGGCTGAGACAGGCGACTGTTGGTTTCAATATATCCAATAATTCCTTGCTTTGTTAACTTAATCAACAGTATTAAAGTTGATCACAGAGTTATAAGATTTCGAATTTGAATTTCAAAATATATATAAGAAGTTGAGTTGGAAATGCAGGTTTGAGAGTCAAGTACTGTACGCATCAGTTGGTTGGTCAGTAGGTGCCAGTCTTGGTTATGCACAGGCTGAACCAAGGAAACGAGTTATAGCCTGTATTGGAGATGGAAGCTTTCAGGTATATAAAAATCCACTCAAACTATCGTAAAAAAACAAGTTGCACGCTTCACCTAATCAAATATTTCATTAAGCCATCCACACGCCAAATTAATATGCATTTTCTTTTTTCTTTTCACGTTATGTCATAAAGAGTTAATTTGATATTTAATTAGTTTCAATGTGTAAGGTATTCTCCCATTTTCTTTTTCTATTAAAAGCATGCCATTTTGAAAAAATAATATGATGTCTGGCAGATGGCCCCACAAGATGTGTCAACAATGCTGAGATGTGGGCATAAATGCATAATATTCCTGATAAGTAATGGTGGGTACAGTACAGAAGTGGAAATTCATGACGGACCCTACAATGTTATAAAGAATTGTTACTATACACCAATTATTGATGCCATGGATGGAGAATGATGAAGGCGGGTGTTGGACTGCTAAGGTATAATTAATTATCCAAACATTTTATTCATTTTCTAAAAGTAATAATTTTAATTGTTTATTATATAATTAATAAACTAATAAAGGTTCGTAGTGAGGAGGAACTAATAGCAGCAATAGAGACAGCAATGGGAGACAAAAAAAGATTGCTTGTTTATAGAGGTGATAGTTCATAAGGATGATACTAGCAAAGAACTTCTTCAGTTGGGTTGCAGACTTGCTTCTGCTAGTAGTCGTCCACCCAATTCTTGTTAGTGTTGCTCTCTAATTCCTAGTTAGTTCCTACTGAAATAAAAACAGCCGAAAGCTATCATTGGATCCCTGAATTTTGATATTTAGTCGCTTTACTTTTATTTTACTGTTTTTAGTACTTAAATATTTATTTATTTTAGTGCACATTAAATTAGAGAAAAAATGATATTATTACGATGAATTCCATTCCATGTGTGAAAAGAAACAACAAAAATTAGGTGTGATTTGAACAAAATGAGTAAAATTGCTGAATATAGCGGTCGAAGCAGAGCCATTTATATCCAATCCAATCAGCAGACAACCTCTTTAATTCTCCAAAACAGAAATAAATATAAACATCCAAGATACTGAAAACACAACTGCATACAAGTTGAGGTGGAAAGTATTATAAGCATAGAAATAAATAGCAGCAAATGCTTGGTAGTTATTCTTATTAACACACATTATTCTTGTTAATAAACATCCGCACATTAGCTTAAGTGTCTCTACAATATAATTGCACATTAGCTTAAGTGTCTCTACAATATAATTTATTGCATACGAATTTTTTTTAAAATATAAAAAATTAATTAATTAATTTTTTTAAATTAAAAAGAATGGAGTTAGCATAAATTTATAAATAAAATATGCCAATAATATCATTGCATTAGTAATTGCCATACATCTTAACATGATTGGATGTTAGGGGCATAATTCTAACACAATCAAATGCCAAAAACTCAAAATTTTGTTACAACTTACATGGATGGACACAATCTAAACGAGGCCGTTTTAGGAGGCCAAACGAGCCAATGCCTCTTGAGCTGAAGCCCATTCAGGCTGCAACTTCAAGGCAGCCTCATAAGCACTTTTAGCTTCTTCCTTCATCTTCTCCCCCTCATAACACTCTCCCAACAACCGAAACGCATTTGCATTCTCCTCATTAAGCTTCACCGCCTGACTCAGATCCTCGATCGCCGAGGCAACTCGGCCAGGTTGATTCATCCCCATAACCAACTCAGCTCTCTTAAACAGCGCGTCGCCTTTCTCTTTCTCGCTCAAAGACTTCACGGCAAGCGGCGAAAGAGCCACGTTGAAAGAGTCCAGAGCCGAGGTTTTGAAGCCTTGAACCTCGAGAGCTAGTGCTTTGAGGATATGAACAGCGGCGTCTGTAGGATCGAGCTTGATGGCTTTGTCGGCTTGCTCTTCGGCTTCTTTGGCTAAGGACATGGTGCGGGAACGAGAGTTGGAAGGCGATGTGGCTTGGGCGAGGATCTGAGCGCCGTGGACGAAGTGGCGCTTGGCTTGGACTCCGGCGCGGCCGCGGTATTCCTGGAACTTGGCTAGAGCCTTTTGGGGAATATTATGCATAGCTAGATACATAATTATGGAGATGAGAATCAACGCTGCTTGTAGAAGAATATCGGTCACCATCTTTTCTGGTACACCTGTGATTGATAGCTCCTGATTCTGAGTTTTGATAGGGTTTTGGAAGAAAGGAAGGGGAAAGAAAATGGAAGCCGGATCGTTGTACGGGTATAGTTGTGGTTGACCCGATGCCGAATTTTTATGCTTTCTTTCTATAGTTGATTAGTTGTAGTTGTTGTTGTGGGACCGTAGATTGAAATAGCCGCCCTCCATTGACCAATGAATCAATGACAAGCGGATTCGAAACGGCGAAATTCCAATTAGGCGAATATAGCTGGTTTAATAATCATTTTATTATATCGAGCAAATACCTGAAATAAAATAGAGAAATCTCTCGTTTAATTTTAAAATTAGGTAAAGATCTTTAAGATGGTGGATCAGCAGGAGCAGGTAGAGTTTCCTGAGTGTCTGGATTTTTGGGAGGGTTTTGCTATTTTAATTTAAATGAAAGAAACAAATAAAGATGAAAATGGTTTCAGACGATCATCATATTAACCATGGTTAGATGAAATTATTTTTTAAGGATGAAAGGCAAAAATTATGACCTCGGATTGGACCTTGCTTAGGAGAGAGCAAATGGCCCATGATCCTGAAAGAAACTAGATGTAAAAATGGGCAACAATTATTAATAAGATTTATGAACGTATACTCTCCCATAAATATGGAATAATTTTGGCAAAATTGTCCAGACTTTGACTATAATCTGAACACTGAAAATGTTTTCAACGTTATACTTAGGCCGTTTGGCATAGCTTTTGGATGGAAAAAAAAAATTGATTACGAGATAAAAATAAATATTTGGTAAATGTTGATTTTAAAAAAATTAATTTTTTAAAAAATCAAAAAATTTTATATTAAAAAAAGTTAGAAATTGAAACTTTTCACAAAAATTGATTTTCAACTTTTAAGTGCAGCATATTTAATATTTTTGTTGGACAAAAATATACCTTATTTTATTTTATAATAACAATTATATCTAATATAATTTTTTTTTTTTTTTGCTCTTTCTCTTATCTTACCACCTAAAATCATCACACGTTAAAAATAATTATATTATTTTTTTCTATTCTCTTTTTTTTTATCATTAAAATAATATATATGATTAATTAATAAAACAATGCATATATTTTTAATTTTTTTATGTTATATTTATTTTTATTTAATTATATATGAAATATATGGTCTTAATAGTTTAGTGAAATAAAAAAAATTAAAATAAGTGGGAATTATTATTATTTTTTAGTGAAATTTTGAATATAATATATTAAAATTTATATATATCTTTTTTTTATTTTATTTTAAAAAGTAATTTTTAATCATATCATTTTCCAAACAGTTGACAACTGTTTTTTATTTTATAAGTTATTTTTAATTTTATTTACCAAACAATTACCTTAGAATACAACTTTTTTTCAATTAAAAAATCTGTTTCCGTAAGTTTTACCAAACTGTCTCTTAATCCATTTGGGTTTACATTTTCTATCAAAAGAAATACGTAAAATCAGTCTATAATGGCGCTTGATTAATCTAGGACAAAATTGGGAGAGGCCATACATGATACACCTATTCCAATTCGCTCAATCAATAATGTCCAATACTGACCGAGATCATCGAAAAGAATCATTTCGTTAACCAGGTAAAATAATTTGTGTTATTTAGCAAACATCTATGTTTTAGAAAAATCTAGAGATTAGTTTTCCTTGTGCTGAATCTAAAAACATGCCCAACAAAGTGTGGCTTCGGCTGGTCTGGCTTAACGTCCAACAGTTGGATGGTGCTCAAATCTGACTCTTGAATATGATGTATCATCTAATTCAAAAAATCAATATTTGATGTAGTTGACTCCGATACATAATTTCAACCATTTCATTCGAAAACCACTACTCTCTGTTTTTTTTAACCTTTTACCGTTCAAAAAAGATGAGAATGTCGTGCCAACAATATATTTATTTGAATGAAAGGAAACAATATAACAATATAACCATGAACTAATATTTATTCAACAATTTAATCTGGCTATTTCGTTCAAGGAAATTGTATCAATTCATCAAAAGATTTATCTAGGAGGAAACGAGGCGAGGTTCAATATATATAAATACATATTAGAAAGACCACCACATTTTTTGGCTCGATAATATATATCATTTAAAGAGGGTGAAGACATCTTATACAACTTATAGCAAACATACTCGGCATGTATATATGCAGAGAAGTTTCGCATTATTACACAATCATCATGCAACTTTACATAACATGATGGGGCGTGCCCTCATTCCAGCACATCATACATAGTCAGATTCCGAATTCCTAAAATTTCGGAGCAGCAATGACAAATTAACTACAAGCAAAAAGGCTACTCATAGAAAACCTATAGAAATACAGAAAGAACATGCTTTCTGAACTGCAGGTTTTCATTTTCGCAAATCTTGCTTTCCAAATCGGTCCTGTTAGATAAGCAACAAATCTACAGTTGCCAGGAACCAAAACGGTTTGGTTAGTGGGTGCGTAAACTACATAGGCTTCATAATTATAGTTGAAGCTAAAAAGACCAATTGTTCAGTGGTTTTGCTGAAACGAGTCGTTATTGTCCGCCCATCTTTATCAGCTGGAGTGGAGACTTGAGTACCTTCTTCAACGATTCAACTATTTTACCAAAAGATGGCCGCTGAGCTGGATCGCTGCATAATCATAGACAGAACGAAAGTTATATGTCGAAAGAAAAAGGTGCCATTTACTTTGCAGCATTATAGTGATGTCATATAAGTGATATGCATTGTAGTAATGCTCTTATGTGTCACATAACATGCCATAAAAATTTGCATCGAATCTCAGAACGGCCAAAGAAAAAGAAAGAAGAAAACAAGCATGCAAGTGCATTGAAGTGCTAGAAAGACTTACTCATCCCAACAAGATTCCATGAGAGAAGCCAACACAGGAGAGGTATTTTGTGGTATGGCAAGCCTTCTGTTCTGGAATGCTACAGCTCCAACCACCTAGACAAACATATATAACAAGGAAATAGAATAGGGGGAAAATAGCAAATAAGAAAAGGTTGCAGAGTCTTCTAGAAATGCTCATTAGATTATACCTGTGCAGGACTAAGTCCATTCCAAGGTTGTTGCATTGTGACAAGCTCCCACAGAATGACTCCAAAACTATAGACATCGGATTTCTCATTCGAGGGCTCTCCTCGAAGGAATTCTGGAGCCATCCACTCAGGCTGAAAATAAAAGCAAGAGAGTTACATGCTGATTGAGGCACTGCGAAGTAAATTTTCAACCTGCAAGATGTTGTGGATATATGACTTTGTATGGAATAGAAAATAAGAGCATGTAGGTACTGGCTGGAAAAAAAAAAAAAAAAGAGGGGGGTGGATGGTAAGGGGTGTGTTGGAAGTAGACCACGATGGAAGACAACATCAGCACGAGATAGTCAGTTATGATGAATGTGATTGGACATCACAGCTAATTGACAGTTTTGATGCAGAACCTATTAATTACTACAATTAATTTGCAAACACACTAAAAGGGGGGCACAGAGAGAGACTTACTGTTCCTGCTACTGATTTTGAGGATATGAATGTGGTTGCTTTAAATCTAGACAACCCAAAATCACACACCTGAGAAAGAAAAACAAATGTGAGCTATATACACATCAAGCAGGCTGGAAGGGGAACAAATAGTACATATATCCAATCCTTTACCTTTACTGTCCAGTTTTTATCAACCAACAAATTGGGAGATTTAAGGTCCCAATGAACAATAGGAGGGTTCAGACAATGAAGATAATTGATGCCCTTTGCCTGTTCCACAGTAAACATCATCAATTTTTTTCACATGCTATACTTTTCAGAAACCGAAAGAAAAGCAAAAGATCATAATCACTGACCACATCCAAAGCCATGCGCAACCGCCTCCTTTGATCCAGCATCTCCCCAGCAGCTGGTCTGTGTATGAGGCGGTATAAACTGCCCCTGTTCCATAATATTATTGGTTATACATGCACGTTTCTAACGCAAACGAACATAGAACCATTTGCCATGCAAGTAATTACCTTGGCAAGTACTCTGTCACAATTGATAGATGAGGACGCTTTGTAACAGCACCCATGAAGAGAACCACATTAGGATGGCGGACACGTTTCATTATTGCAACCTGAAGGATAATTTTCCTTAGAAAAATAGCTAACAGAAAGTAGTATTTCTCAGGGTATGACTGAAATCATATAAATATGCAGACCCGCCTAGGAAAGAGTGAGAACTGCCCACAGGCATAACTCCCTAAATTGAAATATTTGCCAGAATATCGTTTTATAGACTAAGATTCCAAAACAAGCAAAACAGAAAATAAGCAAAAGGCTAAGTAGGACACGGATAAATAATGTCCAAGAGGAGGGACAAGTACATGCAATATTGAGACCATAAAGGAAAAACAAAAAATAGTATCCATTAAGAAAATGAACATCAGAAATGGAAATAGCGATTGCATATGAATTACTGAGCAAAACAACAACCAGGTCTCATAAAAAATACTGCCCCATTATTTAGATATAGCAATATCTACCTCTCTCAAGAACTCCCTCATCTGATCATCATGAAAATCTTGAATGCTTAAAACCTTCACAGCAACATCCTGCATTACCACAAGATGATTATTTGCTGAAGCCAAACAAAAAGGAGTTGAAAATTATATTTAAATATTATAAAAAAGGTAAATGGCATCATCTAGGAGTAAATCAACAAAGATATATTCTTAGGATGAAGACACTGACCGATCCATGCCATTCAGCCCGGTGCACTGTCCCAAATGAGCCTGCAATGATAGAAGTGAGTATAATGCTTTGACCTAATGGCTTTCAGAGTGCACAATATACAAAAACTTCAAAAATGAAACAGCCAATATGAAAAAAAAAAAAGAACAGCAGAGAATGTACCAGCACCAACACGCTCCTTGATATGTAATTCATCCCATGAGATCTCAAGCCAGTCCATTGCAAGAGAAGGTTCAAGATTCAAATATCTCGGTATGGACACGGTGGATAATCTTCCTTCATTCTCAAGCCCTCTCTCCCCTTCCTTCACCTCTGACTCACGGGATGAGTTCAATTTAGTTTGCTTGACAACACCGTTAACAACTGGAGTTCCAGAAACCACAATCTCATTTTTGTAAGTTTTTTGCATAACTTTGTCTGCTTCAAGTTCAAGGGTAGAACTTTGTGCAGAATGCCCTGCTACATCTAAGGCTTCAGTACTCCTTGTTAAATCCAAAGAAATCAGAGAACAATCATCTCTTAGGGTGGATTGTCTGCTAGTCCCCCTTGTTTGTTGGCCTTCTTCTTCCCTGCCTGCAAGAGGTTTGATCTCCACAGTGAGAACTATAAATTGGAGATATAATGACCACTAATATCTTATGGGTTAATGAAAATTTGACTCAGAAGGTAGAGTGTCATTCATATCCTCACAAACTTGCTAATTGTGAAGAAACCGCAATGCAAATATCATGTTGTTTTGTTAGTATAAGGACTGGCAGGTTACATGTCTGGTGGGTGAACTACTGATGGCATAAAGTATTGCTAAAGTTGCAATTATGTCTTGCCCTAGAGCCTGAAGCCAATCCTTCAACACATCATGCATTATGGTTGATGCAATGCAAAAAGAATTACTTGATGCATGTAAAATATTGCATACCAGAACATGCATTATGGTCAATGCAATACAAAAAGAATTACTTAGCGGATGTAAAGCATTGCATACCAGATTTGGGAAAAGCACATGACTTCTTTGGGCCTAAAATTCGATACGATGCATTATCCATGTAAGCATGCTGGGGGTCTTTTAGATGATAAATTTGAAATGGTGAAGGAATTGAATAAATGAACCCTCCATTGACAGTGGAATCTGGACCATGGACATTTCCTGGCTGCCCAACAAGATCAACCACATATTCCCTGTTAAGAATAACAAACACGCGTCTATGAACAATAGAATATAATAAAGGAAGAGAGAGAACTAAAATTGCAGAAAGTTTTTAAAACTTGTGTTCTGTTGGTTTAGTTATGGCAGAACTTAGAAGTTCCTCATCTAGTTCCAGGTTCTATTGAAATCGACATACAGGATCATGCAAAGCTAATTATACTACACAGATTTCACAAGGCGCAGATATTACAGTAGGATGATATGTCAGAAACCATAATATTATACAAGATGTAGATACTGGGAAGCATATCAATCAAAATAAAACAAAATTTAAGATGGTCATCACAGAACAGAATATCTGCATCATCACTAATCCCGTTAGCCCAAAAGACTAGACACATTCTTTTCCAGCAAGAGAACTTTAAGAGGACCAATAGGAGGATACATTTTTATATATAATTTTTAGGTTCACATTTGCCAAAATAGATAAGACAACGTTTTTAAACCTTGAGAACTGTCTGTCATCTTCAATTTTGACAAGGCAAGAAGACCTGTGATCTGCTAGACAGTATCTGCAACCTCGTGCAATCCGGCACGGCAAACCTATATAATCTGCCAATTTCTGCATGTACCAAAAATATTGCCATTAGCAATCAATAAACTGCAGAACTTAATTTTTCAAAGTAATACGTCCAGCATATGCAAACCAAATAAAATATGTATATACCTAAACACTTGACTGTATTCTTGCCAAGGGACCAAATTAATATTAGCTCAAACTTCAAAACTATGAGCTTGGCGACTGCTTTATAAGTTGGATTAACATACGTAACTGCATATGCAGATTTGTTCACTAACTGAGTTATACCACACTTTTTTACTCTACTCAATTATAATCCATGTAGAAAGCAGGACACGGTCACTTCAAGAAATAATTATAATTTTTCACAAAGTTATAACGTCTCCCTGATTCAGGGAACAAACTCATCTGAACCATAAATTAAAGATTTACCCAATTTTTTTCCATTTAGAACACCAAGCTACAAATAGATAACTAAATGTTTAGGGAAAGAAGTCTAGCACTAAATAATTGTCACTGCCTGTCAAATGCCCCTAAATTAGTTGCCTTCTCATGTAATACGTATTCCTTATATTCATGATTCACGTATGCGTTCAAATTTGCTAAGCTTTTAGGATATTCAAGGTATGTGAGACCAAACTTATATTAAAAGTTGTGCTCCCAATAGAATAATTAATGGACGTTGTAACTTGACATGATCTTCCAGGAAACGGAAAAGCTTGGAGAGAGGTGTCACAATAAATTGCAGCATCTGCCAGAGAAAAGATACATAGTAATTAAACAACCAAGAAGCAAATGGAATACAAGTTAGGCCAAAAACTATTAGTCAGTAATATAAGTTCAACAGTTCGTACTACTGAACTCTCTGGTATTACTAAGGGTAACACCATAATGGAAGAACCATCATCCCCCAAACCAAAAGTTATTGATTGTAAAGACTAGGATCCACAACTTGGCGTCAACTGAGCAAGGACTAGGGAGATTTCAAAAATAATCAACACTGATAGGAGTCAGCCAACCAAAGGGAATCAACGACCGCCTTGTTCTTGAACCGTACAGTATCTCTCTTTTTCTTCAGTCACCTAAACTTCCTTGAAAAAAAAAAAAAAAAAAAAGACAAACAAACAAACAAACAAACTATTTTCTACTCCATAATCCCTTAATTGGTAGTCAAGTAACCAGCACGAACCCACTGACGACCTTAAACCTAAAGCTCGCACGGATATATAAGCCATGAACGGTTAAAGCTCCATCGCGTTGAACAATAATGAGAAATAATTATTTAAAAGCCAATACGGTATGTATATATATATATATGTTCGAACAGCATAAATTAAAAACGGGAAATCCGAATTGTCGTACCTTGAATAGAATTGCGCGATGCCTGCAGAGTCCCATTGATAAACTTCCAATCGGTAGCACAATACATCTATGGAAGTCCCTCAATCTCCTGCTAACTAATTTCCATCTTTTATGAAGATCACCTCGCTCCACAGGAAAAGGGCCACTGAAAATTTAGACAGACAATTTAAGCAAATGAGGTAACTAAATAATATTTTTAGCGGCATGGAAAGACGAACAACTTACCCCATGCAAATAGCAACGAGCTTTCCCAGTTTCTCAACCAATACCAGCGTATTTTCGGAGGCACGGTAAAGCTCGTGAGCTTTATCCTCGAGCTCCTTAAGGCGTGAGTCGCCACGCCCATCAACGAGAACCACCTCCATTAATGTCTCACTGGGTTCGATCTCTCGGAGCGCCGCTAAGGGCGGTAGCCGTTTTCCGTTGTCTTCATCATTGCACATCACCCAGAGATACGGATTCATCCCAAGTATATTGTAGAATCCATCTGATATCCTGTCACTATAAGACAAGCATCCACTTACCTGAAAACATAAATATATCAGAATAATGAATCTTTCCAATGACAAGACCAGCTTGTAATTGTAATAAACTATTCGATCCCCATATGATAATGAGAATAAGAACGAGAAAGGTAGTGAGTACCCAAAGACGATATGACGCGGTTTCTGAATCAAAGTATCCAGGCCCGGTCTCCGGAAGAATCGCAAGCTCATTAGCAAGACCGGATTGAGAACTTAGCCTCTTAGCGAAAGCAAGCTGCAAATAGTAAGCCTCTCTCGTCCTCTGCGCCACCTTATTATCATCAACCCCTTCTTTTTTGTTCTCCTTAATTTCCTGAAGAACCACCTCTTCCTCTTCCTGCACCACATCTTGCCTTGTCGTAGTAGTAGTAGTGGCAGTGTCCTTAATATAGCTCAAAAAGTTCGCATCCAATGTAGTCCCAGAGAACAAACTACCTGCGTAACTACTCCCGCTGGATAATCTCGGCAAAGAAACCTGGCGGTCAAAGTTCTGGTCAACATCTCTCTCCTTAATAATCTCCGGCACAATCTCCGGCTCCGGAGCTGCAGGTTCAGGTGCAAGCAAGAGCTCATGATCGTCATCGTCAGATGATAATCTTGGCAATTTCACGTGACTGGTCGACCTCTCTGCTTTTTTCTCGGCCAGCCAATCATAAAAAGCGGCTAACTGCTTTTTCTTCTTTTGAAACCTGTCATCTTCACCAAATTGCTTCTCCTTTTTATGATACTTTTCATCGTCGCTGCTCGTGAAAAGATCGGATACTGGAGTAGGCGTCGGTGTTATATTCGAAGTAGTAGTTGGTGGTGTGATCTTCCCAACTGCATTCGAGTCCTTCAGGTGATCATCTTCATTGGTAGAAATATCATTCTTCTTCTTCTCGTGATCCAACAGCTGTTTAGAAGCTGCATCGAATCCAGTCCGATCAGGAAATTGCCTAGGGAAGAAGTAAGTCGTTCTGTGAGGCATTCTTTTTCACTCAACCCGCACGAGCTCGCACGTGCACCGCCACACCAACTCGCACGGCCGTTTAGACTCTCTCTGTAACTTAAACTCTCTATTCAAGTCATCTTCAACGAAATGAAAACGAAGAAAAAAACGAACTGAAAATTAAACAGATTCAAATAAAATGAACCTAAAGAAGCAAACGGATAAAGTTTTTAATTGATCGAACGACCGGCCTTATAGAAGTTGTGCGGCGGAATGACGACGGAATGGGAGGTGGGTGATGAAAGGGCGGCGGAGCTAGAAAGGAGAAGAGAAAAGAAGAGAGAGCAGAGTTTGTTAAGAGTGTAAAATTAAGCATAAAAAAACATGAAAATGTGGGAGAGTGAAGGAGGAGGAGGAGGAGACTCGGTGGGAAATTGAAAAATAAAAATGTCGAGAAAGTGAAGATGGAGCTAACAGACGCAGTAAGTGTGAGTGCGCACCTTTTGTATTGAGCGCACACGTAAAATTAAGCACGAAAGCCGCTGCGACACGTAAGCTTTTATGGCGGTGGGGTAGCAACACGCATCAGGCGCATGTTAGCAACGTTAGAACCGCGGGTTTTGTGTGCATTGCATCTCAGGTTATTGTATAAAATTTGGGAGGCAAAAAGCCTGTATTGAATGACGATAAGGTCCTTGAAATTTGTTGCCACATGACGAGAACGGGCTTTAAATTTCCTTCATCCTAAAAATAGTTTATTGTTTTTCACACGTAATAAAAAAATTTACTAACATATTTCACATGTAATAAAAGAATTTATTTTTTTTAACGTGATGAATTTAAGAAATTTTCATTCTCTCCACGGTGTTAATTACTGATAATTACCATTAAAAAAAATTAATGAATATAATTCTTCATCTTAATGCTATACTTCTACATCAATTAGAGATATATAAATAAATTCAAAAAATTAGTTTTATACCTTGATGCAATGCACCTTAAATAAGGACATCTGGATATTCAATTAGTTAGTTGTAAAGTAAAATAATATCATTTTAATTTAGGACAAATTGAAAAGGAAAAAGAAATTGTATATTCGGATTCATTTCTAATATAAAAATCCTGCAACTTTAATTTAATTCACTCCTCATATTTTTAAAATATATTTATATAGAAAATTGAATTTTTCATTAAAATTGAGGAGAAATCAACAATAAAAATTAAAATTATTTTGACTATGAATTAAAATTTAGAAATAATAGCGTTATGAAACTGTAAATTAAGAGATAACAGGTCAAAATTATATTTCGACCGCCAAATAAAGACTCATATTTTGATAGCTTTTTGCTGAGGAGCATGTGAAGGTGGTTGGGCATTGACATGAAGTTTGTCATGTGTTTGGCTGAATTGAGGAGATTTAGGCATTGCTGGTCTCGCACTCCTCTTTCGGCTTTTTCCCCTGCATCACTTGAAGTGCGTGAGCGCTAAAAGACATCGCTTTCTATAATGTAGCTGTAAATTTACCTTTTAACATCACTAACTCTTATTTCCGTTCCTCAATTTATTTTATTTTTAAGCATAATCGTATTTTAATTTGTATCGCAAAAGATATTTCCGCTTTAGTTTTTTTGGACTATGATCTCCGGTTGTTTTAGGATATTGTCGTATACATGATTACTGGTGATCATTTCAACCGTATATATTCGATGTACAAAAATTATTGAATTTAAGAAAATCTAAATTCCTTGCTATTCGAACTGACAATCATTAATAATTCAGTTTTAATTTTATTCATTAGCTGCTTCTCTATTCAAATTCACAATTAAATTACCTAGTGGAAATGTCAAAATTCGGTATTTAATTGGACAAATATTGTTGCAGTGATAGGAAATTAAAACAAAGTTGAATATTTCGCGATACAAAATAATTAAAATCAAATAACGCTTTATATCTGATACTAAATTTAAAAAAAAAAAGCTTATTTTATCGCATTTAACGTGATAATTTTCAGCTTTTTATACGAATAAAAAAGTTATTAATTATTAATTATATAAAATATTCATTTTAATTTACTAAAATATCATTTACTAATTTTTTATAAATATATATTCCCACTCTATTAATTATATTTTTTGTGCATATATAAAGATAGATAGTAAAATACATAATCAACATTTATTAAATTTAAAAAATGTTAATTTGAATGAAATAAAAAAAAATTAAAAAATTATCTGGAACACTGAAATAATAATAATAATAATAATAAACATGAAAATAAAACTAGCCTACATACATCGAATAGAGAGTATACTTCTTCTGAAGCTAAGCTAAAAGTAAACCAAACACGTAGTCTTATTTCCACTAATGGGGCATGGCAGAGATGATAAGGAAATGAAAAACGGTTAGCCTAAATCAGGCATATCGATTATTTTTGTTTTGGTCTAAATTTATTTTCATGAAACAGTATTTAAATTTTTGTTTGTCGAATCATGCATTAATTTCAGGTTCACGCGCATGTATTATTCATATTTTAAAATTAAAAGTCATGTCAAAATTCATGTTTTATTCAGATTTTAAAAAAGTCGGATTTGACCATCATAAATAAGAATACTAGCTAGCTTACACCGAGATAATTTTTATTTTTTATTTTGACTAATAAAATTAAGTTTTCTATATTTTATTTTTTTGTATTTCCACAATACAATTATAGTAATTTGTCAAAATTAAAGACAATAATTAGTTTTTTATGTATATAGTTACATTTTTTTTCCATTATTGATTAAAAATTAAGCACATAACATACAAATATTACGTAAAAATTGTACGAAATAATTTTTTTTATAGCACGTCTTATTAATTGTTAATTTGAGATATGAAAAATCATTAATTTTTGAAGAATTATTGTCTTTATTTATCTAATGCACTCTGGATCTGAATCTGAGTGGTTTACAAATGTATACGTAATTTCTGAATATTTCTTTTTCTTTTTCGGCCACATTTAACCAATAATATGGTGAGGTTGAATTTTGGTAATAATAGTTTTTGAATAAAATAGAAACGCAACTAAATGACTGCACAAAAATCTACCACAAAATGCATAAGGATGATGCTTGCAATGCCGTAATATAATGCAATTATTTATTATAATTATATCTATTATACGTCACTTAAGAACTTATACTAATAAAAGAAATAGTCAAACATTATCCATTATTCCAAAAAAAAAAAAGCCTAAAGAGTTATAAATTTACTCATCAAAATCCAGCTAATAAGAGGATACATAGAAAATGATTTAATATGTTATGTAAAAATATTATTTTTTATTCAATTATGTATTTACTGACTACCAATACATTTAATATACTGAATATATATTAAGTTTTCTAGAATGGCCTAAGTTTATGTTACAATAATAGATTGAACTTAGAAGAATACAATAATACTTAAATTGGTAGCTTAGATTAACTTTGTATTATAAAAATTATATTTCTCATGATAGTTTTTTATTGGCCGTTTGGTGGGTTCTATGCTCCAATTAGAAAGTAGGCAAGTGACCCAAAAACCCACGAAAGTGGAGCACGTATTTTTAAAATTCATAGTTTTGGATTGGTGGATTTCTTCCCAGTTTTCAATATTGTCCACTTGCATGCGATTGGACTGGCGTTTACAGACAATTCAATCTTAGGGCACATTTCCTATTTAAAGTAATACGATATTCTAATTTTCTACTTAAAGAAATATATGTAAAATAGAGTTGATGTATTCTAATTTTTCATTCGCAAATGAGGAAGCAAAAGTCTAATTTGTACAATTATTTTATTCGTTGTTCGGAATATTATATGTAAATCATCAATTAGGAATTAGTAGTAGTATTTATTATTTAACTTTTTTTTTTTCAAAAAAAATGAATTTAACTATTTCAGTTGTTATTTCGATTTCAATTAGCAAAATATATAAATTTTGATTATCGGTTCTGCTAATAAAATAAAAAACACAAAAATCTACAATTTTAAAAGCCATGTTATTTTTTTCTAATAAATATTTCTAAATTGCTAATTATTTCGGTTCGATTATCATTTTAGGTCCATTTTTATTTATAATTTTTACTTAACCGAAAATCAAATTAAACGTATGCGCCATTAACTTTGACTATTGGTGCGGTATCATATAAAAACATGAAAAACTTGCTTTTCCACGTGAGATCCTATCACTAATTCGATTTATGAATTAAATTTTAAATTTAAATAAGATGAAGAATCGTACGAGTAGAGGCAGAGCTTACCCAAAATCATAAAAAATCACACCCACGTATTTCAAAGGGTCCACCAATACAGTGTATAAATTATATGATGCTGTCATTGTTAGTTGGTCTACGAAATATTTTAAAAGTCCAATAACATATGATATACCATATATTTTGTGCGTGTGTAGTACATTTATATTATTATGAACACACTTGAAGCACAATTTATTATTCGAGGGTTTTAAAAAGCCACGTTAACATTAAAAAATATATGAAAGCTATGGCCCATGTTGTGCAACGTTGCAATTCATATCTAATCATCTTAGTTAATAATTAAAAAAAAAATCGGATCGAATATCAGATGATTATATAAATTAAAAAAATCTCACATGACATTCACAAAAAAAAAAATCACCCGAAACGTTCAATAGATTATAACCTAAAATCATGAATATGGCCACATGCAATTAGTATTAGCATAAATGAAGTTGTAGATTTATATTTGCAAAAGAAGTCAAAGAAAAATAATGGAATATGAAATAAAGCATCAAAATTCAAAAAAATAAAATAAAAAGAAGGAAAATTCGAAAATACGTTATTTAATGATATTGCTACATTCTAATTCAGAATTTGGAGCAGCAAATTAATGCATTACATAATTACTTGTAACAACTTTCTATAAGTTTATTGGACGATGCTTTGACTCCATGTGGATTTCGTAATGACTTCTATTTTTCTAAATCAATCGTCTAATTAACTTTTATTTTTTTTTAAATAACATTTGTTAAAAGTAATCTCGTGACCCATTTTATTAATTTTTAAGATAGACAATGATTTAATATGCATTCAGTAGTGGAACTTAGTTAAATATTTGGCGGGAGTATCTTCTACGTGCTCTCGTGAAATTTCACCATTGGATCAATCGAAAGACATTTTTCCAAATGGTAACATTTAGGGGTAAGTAAAACTCAAACTGACCGGAAATATTAAACAAAAAATATAATTCGTATCGGATTGTTTGGGTTATTGAAATAGGATCAAAATAAAAATATATAAAAATTTTGAGTTATCTAGGTTATGTTCGGGTTAACTCGAAATTATTTTTTATATATTTTTAATTTATTTTTCTTTTGATAGTTTAATTGTTTATTAATTTGAAATTCTTCAATTAACTTCATTGTTCATTGATTTGTAATTTTTTTAAATGAAAATCTTAAAAGAAAAAGATAGTCCAATTAATTTACTTATCATATTATTTGTGATTATGTGGATTAATTATTTAAGAGAAACAAATTATTATTGATAACCGGACTCTCTATCCAATAGTTTGGTAAGCGGCCTCCTCCAAACATCAACCATGTCAGTAATTCAGTTACCAAAACAGTTCGGAATCAGCATATGTAAAATCATTATTCGCGAAAATCCTTAAGATATTCAGCAGATGTTAATCTCATAATAATAGAAGTTATGTAGAATCACTCAATAAAATTTTATAAATATGGAATCAAGCACCAATTAAGGAGTCAGAGTAATTCCTTCTATTTAGGATTTTGTTTCCTATTCTATCCATAGAAAGAGGTCTATATAAAGAAAAGAAGCAGGTATGTTTTCGGTTTTCTGAAATCTTTCAACAGAAAAACACATTTTAATCAATTTGCTCACTTGATCGTCGAAATTTTTATTGTCGAAAATTCATCGATTTTTCTCGTACTTTCAGGTGATCTGTTCACAGAGCCATGCATCCCGAATAATATGTTTGTCATCAATTATATTAATTTAGGTTTATTTTTGGATAAAAGTAAAGAGATTATATTTCTTTATTAATTACATTAATTACTTTTTATATTTAGAATGTGATTTTGAAGTTTACAACGTAATGCAATATATAGAAAATTAATTACATTAATGTAATTTATTATTTATTAATTTAATATCTATAAAAAATTATAAAATTTAGTTTACCTGAATAATCCAAATTAAAAAAAGAGTTTTGGGTGATGCTTGTCATTTTTCTAGTTTTACTTTCTTTGTGGGAGATTTCGGCAATGTAAATTTCGTGAATAAACAAGTTGAGGAGATCGGAGGAGTATTTTGTAAATTTGGAAGGAGCCCTACGTATATAAGCACATGGGAGGGAGCGGTGATGGGGATGGGGTGGTCTGGTCGCCAAGTGGGCCCCACAATTACTCTTTTTTTCCTTAATAGGGATATTATGGACATAAAATGACAAAGTGGCTATTATTGTCGTATTAGTTTCTGTCTCATTTTTGCTCCCTATGACCATGTCGTCACCCTATAATTGTTTGGAAAAGTTTTTTCAAAGATAAACCTCAAATCAGGTCACGGATAAACTGTTTTTTTTTTCCAACTGAATTTAACACTTTAAATACTTATTTGCAATTAGAAAATGCAATTAGAATAAATAATAAAACTAAATATATTTACTTTTTTATTTTTCATTCAGTGTCCAAAATCAAATTTACTTATATGGTAGACGTGACATGTGCAATAATGTTTCGCTGAAAACCTGTTGAAGTCTTAATCATTATTATATGTTCTTTTTCCAAAATCATTGTTTTATGTTGACTTTCTTCGTTTTGCGATGGACTTGTGCCGCATCTATATATGCTACTTGCTAAATAATCTATGTAGACTAGTTATTTAAATTTCAGGTATATGTTGCTATAGAATCACAACTAATTTTTGAATTTTCATGGAATTGTTAAATTTCTGTATCATCATTTTTTTGTTATCGGAATTAGTACAATTAATTAACAATATTAGAGAGGCCCATCCTAATAATAATAATAATAATAGGGATAAAAGAAAAGTGTCGGGCAAAGAAGAAAATAGCAACTTGGGTCATCTTTTGTGGCTTATATATTATCTCTATAAAATTATATATCTATATATTTATAATTAATTTGGGAGACAGTTGAACAATTCATTAAACTAACTGCTACTGCCATAGAGTCCATCTTACCCTTCATCACTTGTACCAAATCCAATAAATCTTTTTCTTTTAAGCAAACTCCATTTTTTAGATATCAAAAAAAAAATTTATCAAACATCTGTTCCTGTTATATACTCGTGTTACAAAAAAAAAAAATGGATAGCTATAATTTTGATTTTTTTTTTAATTTAAATCTGGTTCATGCACGTTACTAGTTAATTAATACTCACTCCGTTCTTTATTATCTGTCACTTTTGAGTAAATTTCAAATTCTATTTATCTGTCATTTTTAGATTTTCAATGCAATTTAATTTTTTATTTCCAATTTAATTTTCATTTTCAATAAAAATTGACCAATTAGATTTATTTTTTTACATTAAATCACTCAATATACATTAAATCACTCAATTTTTTTTCTAAATTTAAGACTAATTAATATTTATTAATTTTAATGAAAATAACAAAAGTGACAATTATAAAAGAATGGAGGGAGTACATATAATGGATAATTACTTACTATTCGATATGACATTCTACTATTAATTTGATCTATAAATTTATCCGTGCATTATGTTGAAAAAGAAAATAATAGGTATAACTTTTGCAAGAGAGTACTATTTAACACGGGATTGCTCAATTTTAAACCGAAAGTGCATGCCAGTAAATTTTGATCCCATCTATCAATATAATTTGTTTCGTTTTATGGAAAAGTTATTCAGATTTAATTCGATTTGTCAATAATTTATTTATGATTCAACTGTTTAGTCCACAGAGTGATTTGATTCCATTCAATATGCTGTAATTCGTATGATTTGACTTATTTATAAGCCATTTTATAGATTATATACGTATATTTTTGTATTTTTAATTATTTTAAAAATAAAAAATATTAAAAACCCTAGTTTCATTTTCTTATTGAATTTAAAAATTTTTATTTTTTCTATTTAATTTTGAGATTGCCATTGGTCCATTTATAGGCGGCAGCTCCATTCCTATATTCCTTCTTGTTCTGATATGTTTTTACAATTTTTTGAGATTTTTTTTTATTATTTTTTTTATAATTTTTCATAATAATTTTCAGATTAGTATAGATCTAAATTTCTTAATTATTTTAATTTTGTGTTCTTTTGATTTTTTTTTAATTTGTTTATATTTTTGTTTCAATAAACTGAAATGTAGTTTAAGATTTAATTTTATTATTTGTCCATATCTTATTTGTATTGTTTAAACCTGATACACTTTTATTAATTAATTTTGCATGTAGTTTAAATTTTTGTTATGCGCGTTTGTCCTCCTCAATTTGAGGGTTGTTGTTTTTTCTTATGGAAATTATTTGTCTTTCCTTATATAAATTATTGTCTTTCTTAGATGGATGGCAGTTAATAATTTTGCTATAGGCAATAGATGAACTGAATTTCTCGCTGAAAGTCAGATTGTCCACAATATGTTACCATTATTCAATATTTTTGCTCTAGAAATTTAGATTTTCTTCGAGTAACTTCATTAGATTTGTACATTATGTGTACTTTGAAAATTTATAATTTTATTTATATTTTACATATACCTTTTATATTATTAATACAAGTTTAATTTGCATTTAAAAATATAAAAAAAATATTACCATAAAATATAATTTATGAACCGATCTATTTATACTCATTTAATAGTGATCAAATTAATCAACCTTACCATTTGACATCTATTGCACCAACCATTATTGAAATATGGCTTTGCCCAAAATTATATTGATTTATTTATTTATTTTAACATTTTGGTTTGATAGGGTCCATAGTTGATCCTGCAATAATAATAATAATAATAATAATCCCAATTACGTCTAATTAGATTATAGATACAACGAGGGCACATGGGAAAGATAAGAAAATTATTGGCTGCTAATGAAATAAATCAAATCTAACTTTCGCACGAACGTGAGAAAATGTTTCGATGTGACATGTGCTGATGGTCCACCACCAAAGGGAAAATTCAGTTTGGAACATTTAAATATATGAACATGCTATGCGTTTTAATTAATTAGAAGCACTTAGAAAATCATTATTATAAGTATTTCATAATAAAATATTTAATGAATGACCCACTGTGTGTTTAGAATATCAATATGATCTATTCATGTTTATCTGCCAAGAGGTCCAATTATTCCATAAAATTTAAAAATATCTCAACACCATTGGGTATATAAATCTATAAAAAATGATTTATAACATTAATAAAATAAAAGCTAATTGATAAGTGATGACATAATACATGAGCTATAATTCGGCTAATTGAAAATTTAATCATAATTAATTAGATTACTTATCAGACTGTTAACTGTACCAATTATGATAATTTCCGTGACCAAAAGTTTTATTTGAAATTATATTAAAGATATAATTTACGTTAATGGTGTTTGTATCAATATAATTATAGCTGATAAATTTACAACTATATATTAATAAACATCGGATGTTTCAACAGGATTTATTTATAATCTAATTGATAAATTGTACTTGCAATATTTCTAAAATATTCCAGGGGACCAAGTAACGTGTTGTCATGATTAACAGTGAGGTTTACTTATATTTCTATTTCTCAGATCCAGCCTTGTTTAGAATTCCCAGCCCATGCCGCTAAGGGTTCAGAGGCTTTAAGCCCACATGTTGAAAGGGTGAGAGTCAAATTGATTACTATTCGATAAAAGTCAACTAAATTTCTAACTATTACTCCGTCTAATTCATTTTTAGTTGATACTTTTAATTAAAATTTAAATTTTATTTATCTGTTTATTTCTAAATTTTTAATTAAATTTATTTTTTTCAATTTAATTTTATTTTTTAATAAAAATTAATCAATTAAATTTAAATTTTTATATTTAATTACTCAATTTTATCATAAATTTAAGTTTAATTAATACTGCTTAATTATAGTAAAAACAATAAAAGTGACAAATATAAATGAATTGAGGTAATAATAAATTTTAACTTAGCGATACTCGTAAAATTTTGCATTTAATAACACCCGAGCATGATGTTTTAGTTTGGTGATTAAGATACTTCAATTCTTAGTATGCATTATGCATAGTATGTGTATCAAATTTATAACAATTAACAACTAATGCTTAAATTCCCCACTTTGATGATGAGGACGACGATGATGCTGCTTAAATAAATAAACCTGCAAAGCAAAATCTTTTACAGCTAGGCATCTGAGGTTGTGTCATTAAACGTCCATGTAATCACGATTTTCTTTTCACTTAATTTTTAATTCTTTAAACCAATTCAATCCTCCCTTGTTGGATGATAGTTAAGTGTGACGAAAAGGTTGTATTAGACTGCATCTTTTTATTATTTCGTGACATTGGAAAAAGAAAAAAAAAAAGAAATTAACATTATATTGTAATATAATGGATTTCAAAAATTAAATGTGAGTATCAAGGGAATAAAAATTCACTAAATCATTAACAACTAACAATTTAGTGATTTTAAAACCATGATTTTGAAATTATGAGTTTACTATTAAATCGTTACATATCAATTAGTAATATTTTTAAACGATGAATATCACAACATCATTCCAACAAGATTATATATAATTACATTATTGGAGCGGATGAGTGAAATTCAAATCTAATTAGTTTTGAATTACGGGTGATTCATATAATATATTTCCTAAACTCTAAATAACTATTTCTTCTATTCATTTAACTCAACATATAGATTTATTCAAAGCGTAAATAATAAGAAACTTTGTACATTAATGAAAAATATGGAATACATGTTTTTTCTTTTTGAAGATAAAAGAAAACTATTATATAATATAATTCATGTCGATGAATAAATATATAAAACCTCATACCGAAAGGCCAAAATTGGTGGAAAAGCTCATAGAATGATAAGAGGTTGTCGTTGGGCACATTAGAGGAAGCTAATGAAACCAAAAGGAAGGAGGTATTGGTTTCAAGGACATGGCCGCTTTCAATCAAGCTATGCTCGCTGAGCAGGCATGGAGGATGCTAAAAGGCCATAATTCACTCATTTGAAGCGCTTTTCCCGTTGTCAGTACCTAAAAGCCAAAGCAAAGACTGCTAATTCGCGAGGTTGGAAAAATCTATGTTGGGAGAAGGATGCTCTTAAGGAGGGTTTACGGTGGAAAGTGGTAACAAGATGCCGTATTTCGGGACAAAAATATGTTTGATGCTTTTGGAAAACTTATTTTTGATTTTAGTGTGTTTTTTAAAATATTTTCGGAAGTGTTGTTTGGTCAGAAACCGCAACTGACATATGCGATTTTTTATAATAATTAATTTTTTTTTTATTGAAGCTAATGCTGTCCTGTCCGGCGACTTCTCAAAAGTTGCATTTGCGCTTTTTTTTTTTTTTAAGATGAAAGTTGCAGACTGTAGTTTTTAAATTTTTTTAATAAATTATTATTTTATTTTTTAATAAATAATAGTTAATAATTTTTTTATAAATATTAAATTTAAGTATTAATACAATTATAAAAATTTTATTTTAAATATATATTGACTTGATTTTTTTTTTTTGTAAAAATATTGACAAATCAAGTTAATAAAAAAATGACTATATACACAAATTATTTTGTAGGTATTACATTTTTCAATGTGTTACTATAATTAATTTGTAAATATATTTATTTATTATACAATAAATATTTTTATTAATTGGGCTCATCAATCAATAATTTTGTTAAAATAATTGAAAAAAATCAGATTACGAGTTCGGTTAAATTTTAGATATTTTTGGACAGATTTTTCGAATTTCCTTTGACTTTGAATCGAACTTTGATCATTATTTTGTATAAGTTCATATCGAATTAAAAATTGCTAAATCTAATTTAAATATTTTTCACAAATTTAGTTATTTTCCATTATATTAATTTGGATCTTATATTAGATTCTCCTGCAATTATGTATTAAAAAGTATTAGGCCCTTTTGTGTTGTTTGGATAAAATAAGATTTGATTTAAAAAATATAAAAAAATATTTAATTTTATCAAATAATCATTTAAAATAAAATTTTTATTTTTATTTTTTAATTCAATTTTGTGTTGACCTTTAAAGAAAATAGTTCTGTTTATTTATTTTTTCAATTTACTCTGCCTTAAAAATTATTACCTGCATGATTAATAATGGGTCTTGTATATTTCGATAAAAGTGATAAATTCAAAGTATGTGATACTATATATTGAGTTATTAATAATAAGAAAAAATTATTATTAATTTTTATTTACATTAAATATCAAATAAAAATAATATTTTAAATAATAAATTGATATTTTCATTAATTTTAATGGAATAATGGATGAAGCGGTTCAATTGAAATACTCCAAGAAGCTTATTAAGGGTCTAATAATTATTTACAAATTAATAAATATATTTATTGTATAATAAATAAATATATTTATAAATTAATTATAGTAACACATTTGAAAATTGTAATACCTACAAAATGATTTGTGTATATAATAATTTTTTTATTAACTTGATTTGTCAATATTTTTTTTAAAAAATCAAGTCAATATATATTTAAAATAAAATTTTTATGGTTGTATTAATCCTTAAATTTAATATTTATAAAAAAATTATTAATTATTATTTATTAAAAAAATAAAATAATAATTTATTAAAAAAATTTAAAAGCTGCCGACCTGCAGTTTCAACTTATTATTTTTTTTGGTTTATAACCGTGCGGTGTCCTGGAAGGGCCACAACTGTGGGAAAGACACCTTTAAACCTGTAAGGGCATCCAGACTAATCCTCACTCGAGCCGGGCAGGATCACAAGGGCGGCAAAACTCTCCCTCAGGAGATTTAAAACGGCTGCGTTCCCAATAACTCGAACTCGAAACCACTGGTTAAGCTGGAACAATCCCGAGCCAGTTGATCCAAGTGCTCTTAGTAGTTTCAACTTATTATTAAAAAAAAAGTAACAACAAATGCTTTTTCTTCTGAAAAGCTGTCGTTACTGTCCTGTCCAGCAGTTTTAATTAAAAAAAATTAAATTATTGTCAGAAATCGTAGGTGTCTGACCCAAACATCCATCGCTCCCGAAAATATTTTGAAAACACACGAAAATCAGAAATAAGTTTCCAGAAGCACCAAACACATCTTTTGTACCCCGTATTCCCATTTGGGACAACAAAATGGGTGCCAAGCTCAGCAACCTGCAAATTTCTGACCCCTAAGCCTCCAAATTGCCAACTCCACTAGGTTGCGGATTTACTTGAAGCCAGGATGAGGAAATGGCAGGAAAACACAATCAGGAGCACTTTCTCTAGAAATATTGCAGATGCTATCCTTGAAATACCCTCTCGAAATAATGGAGGAAAGGATGACCTTATTTGGCACAAGGATAAATAAGGCAATTTCTCCGTGAAATCAAGTTACTTGGCCATAAAGCATTCTTGCAGGGATGAGAGCAGAAATTCAACATCACAATCTGTCCCGAGCAGAATTTGGCTTAATATATGAAAACTCAATGTCCCCGCAAAAATCAGAAATTTCATATGGAGATCATGCAAGAATTTCTTAGGGACTGCTAATAACAGCCAAAAAAAGTATCCTATTCAACTTGTCAATTGTGTGGCCAGGCAACAGAGACTTTCTTCTGTCCGCTAGCTACAGCGACATGGTTTGCAAGTCAATTAAGCTACAAACGGGATGCTACTGGGTGGACCAATCACTCTCACTGTAATGAAGAAGTCGAGGCACATATTGAAACCTGACCTAGGGTATATCGTATATGGAAGCAACGAAACCTTCTATGCTTTGAGAAAAAAGCAGCGGATCCTGTTGAGGCCAGCATAAAGGCTTATCAACTACGTGAGGAGTATTTGTTAGCCAACCAGCATCCAAGTAATCAAAGTTCTTCCCACAATGATCGCAGTCTTACAAAGTGGAAACCTCCTGTTTAAGGGATGCTTAAGTTCAATTTTGATGTCGCTTATGACGTATTTACAAGAGAAGGATGGTGGGCAGTTTTGGGCAGGGATCATAAAGGGAAGATTCTTGGAGGTCGAACATGCTCAAATTTGTTCTCTTCAGTAGCGGCAGTTGAAGCCTTAGTTGTTAGAGAAGCATTTCTCTTAGCTAATGAGTTAAATAACACAAAATGCATGTTCGAGAGTGATTCTGCTGTGGTCTTCAACTCTCTATATAAAGAAGGAACGAAAAGTCACAACTGACTTTAAATCCTTTATTCATGATATTTGGGATCTGATTAAACTTTTCCAAAATTGCTCCTTTCATTTTGTTAGTAGAGAGGCAAATAGAATTTACTAATTTTGTTGCTAAATAGGCAAGAAATTTAACTTGCCCTCCTTATTGGTGGATCAATCCTCCTTAATTACTTGCAAATCTTGTATCAGATGATATGCCTCAGTTGGAACCTTTTGTTTAATGGATGTTGCCTCTTCTCGACGGAAAGAAAAAAGAACTCAGACCAAAAAGAATAAAAACTTGAAAAAGTTATTGCTACTCCAATAGCATAGCAAGGTAGTACTTTTCCCTAAATTAAGTGCTCTATGGACATCCGGCGTCGTTTTCAAGCTATTCGGCACTTTTGTTTTATAAAGTCTGACTATACATCAGTGGGAGGGCAATTGCGAAATTAAGTGGACTTTAGGGGTCTAAACGATGGTGCAATCTACTACTTCACCTATCTTTTTGCTCTTTCTCTTCGCGCATTAACTTTTCCTTTTTGTCTTTGATTGTTACTGACGCCATTGAAATAAAGCTCCGAAGAAAACTCAAGCTCAGATCTCGGACCCTAACCCTAGATGCCGAATTTCTCATTTTCGGTTCTGGCGATCTGATCAGGTTATAGTCCGTCAATTTACTGTCGAGCGATCTCCGACGATTCATCTTTGATAAATTCACCGTGTTTTTTTTTTTTTTGTAATCTATAATTTAATTTCACAATTCTTTTTCCTTTGAATTTCTCCTCATTCAATCCCTTAAACTGTTCTATTTGTATAATTTTCGTCTTTAGATAATTATATTGTCATTATTGTTCCCACTGGATCGCTTGGCAGCTCATTGAGACTGTGTGCTCCAAATGGTCTTATATTAGCCTTAAGTGATTTTTAAGTAGCCTTACTGATTCTTAGTTCGCGGAAGTGATTGGGGTACTGTTATGACTAATGTTTGATTGGTCTATATTTGAAAAGCCGTAAGTTTAAGGTTAAAAGAGCTACCTATTCTTATGATAATTGAACAGAGCAATGACAGTTTATTTTCCTGCTATTTCTATTCGTCCAAGCTTTGTTAGTTGTTTGATAATTGATTTTGGAGTATGGTGCTTTCTTATATCCGTATTAGTTAGATCATTCAATATTTTCGTAGTAATGGAGTTATATGGTGACCTAATAGTGCTTTTGTTCCACGAAACAGAATCATTGGTTACTAAAAGTGATGGGCTGGAACGATAATTTGGGTCTTGTTTATTGGATAGCAAAATTCTGAGGGCCTTGATAATTATTAGTGGGAAGCATGAACATTGTCAAGGGCGTGGCTGATCTCATTCGGAGGACGTCAAGTGGCCAGACTGGAGAATCTACTTCTGGGTCACCGGCTGAGAGGTTTCCATCTCCTGCTCCAAAAATCTGTTTCAGGTACTTGACAAATCTAGCACCATACGAACTAATGTATTTTATCACTTTCATGTATACATCCATGATAGTAATAATCATTGCCAAATTGCTTCAGAAAATTTTGTCCACGTATGTTTTCAGATTCAGTTTGTTAAAAAGATCAATTGATATGCCAAAAAAAAAGTGCTAAATCAGTTTCAATTAATCAACATGAGTTCTGTTTTCTAATTTTTTCTTTTTCCCTAGACTTGTCGATAGCCTATGACCTGCTGGGTTGGCTCAGTTAAGGGATGCTTAAAGAGTAGGTTGTTTTTGGGGTTTTTAATTACATGGATGTGGCTTGGCAAACCGCCCCCACCTCTCATGCAATTTCGGGAGGCTGGACTGTTTAATGCACCAGCCCAACCTTTCAGCCAGTCTGCACCTAGTCAGGGTTTATAAAATTGTAGCCTGATTGGTGGCCAAACTACTCTGGAGTGATTCCTTAATGGTTCTAGTTCTTTTACTTCGTGTTATACCCCGTGTCACATGATGTATTTCTGCATGCTTTTGTTATTGGCATGCCTCCCTGTGTCACTGCCATGTTGTATATTATTCTTTCATTTCTTGACACCTTATTCAATTTAGCTATGTGTTTTCGTGTGTATTCATTTATGCAATTATGCCCCATTTGGTTGCTTGGAATAAGAGATGACCTAGAATAGGACTCAAGCGTTCATTCCTGTTCCTCAAGAGCTTGATAACCTATACTGGGAGTGAGAAATTGGCAGTGAAATGACAGGTATTGAAGCATCAGACAGGAGATAGAACACCATTCTGCTTCCTGCTCCTTTTCTCCCAAGAAGTCATGGTCCAACATGATTTTTTCTCTCTTGTTTCCAAATTTTCTTAGTTAATTACCGTAACACTAATATGATGTTGGAGTTGTTGTTTGCTGATGTGAGTTTTTTTCTGTCTTTGTCATAATGCACAAATTCTTTAACGGGTACTTTTATTCTTGAACTATTATCTTTCTAACAATGACCTGGTCACTCCACATGAACTTTTATCCTCTTTTACTTTGCAGTGAAGTGGGTGATGAATCAGTTTTACATGCACTTTGGGAGAAGTACGAGAATGCTACAGATAAGGTATTGCTGCCAATTTGTTAACTTAGACTTAAATGTGAAATTTTGGATGTCAATTTGTTAACTTAGACTTAAATGTGAAATTTTGGATGTTTTTTATTGTGCGCATGGTGACTGGGGTGCACATTTCCTATTTGAAAACTAGAGTTTGTCCTGTTAATCCTCCAGGAAAAAAATGAGTGGCAAAGGCACAATAGGCCTGAAAAGTTAGCATTCTAAATGGTCCAGCCCTTTGTCCAGTAAAATTTTATTTTTATTTTATTTTTTATTCACTGTAACTGTATGAAATAAATTTTTTTTATTTTCATAGATCTGCATTGTGGATGAAATTTTCCTGTGTTCAATTTTCTTGGCTGTTTAAAAGCTTTTAACTTCACAATGGAAGGAACACTGTTACACAGGCAACATGCAATGTGCACTCAATTTGCTTCATGGAAGTGTAACTTTCTTGATCTTGTTTGCAGGATTTATGGTAGCTGAATTATATGGTTGTTGTTGCTATTAGCTAGTTTGTGATTCTTGAAGTTAAAAAGTTTTGAAGGTTTTCTAATCTGATGGAAATGAAATTGTAACTTATGTATCAAATTACTGGGATATGTTCTCATATTTTACATTTATCTTTGAATGAAAAGTTTGAGAATGTCATTGATGGAGTTACTCCATTGGAAAATAAGACTGGCTTTAGAGTTACGGGCTTTGTACTTTTTCAACAAGACGACTGTTGGAAAAAATTCTTGAGTTGTTGTAGTCAATGTGTTGCAGAAGATTATGCGTGATAAATGCCCTCAATATATATATATATATATATATATATACACGCGCGCTAACAAGACCGTTTTATGTAGACAAAGTTAAGAACTTTTTATGGAAGAAAACTTACTTTAGTGTATATTCCTTTCCAATTGATCTTATTTGTTTCTAAATTCTCTTTATTTAGGCTGAGAAGAAGAAGGTGTTTCATGTTTTTCTTAAGCAATTTCTAGTGGTATACAAGAACTGGGAGCCTGTTAACACTGGCAAGTTATCAGGTTCTGCTTCAGGGACTGTTCCTCCTGTGGAATATCAATTACAATCTAATGATATTGTCGTTGGCTGCTCTGCTGGACACCCTGCTGAAGTCATTTTAACATTGACTGAAGAGATCACACGATTAACTACGTTGGTGACTAATTGTAAGTTGAGTTTGGTATTCTATTTTATTCCAAATTGGTTAAATTAGTTTATATTGGAAAAGCTTTTTGGTAAACTCTCTGCTGTTTCTAATGAAATAGTGCTAAGAGATTTTGAAGTGACTGGTGTTGCCTGTTAGGATTTGCAATAGTACATTCTGCGTGCTCTTGGTATTAGAAAGCAAGGGCAAAAAATTGTTCACCTTTGGCAAGCAATTTCTAGTTATTCATCTTTTTTTCTCTATTGGGTCATCTGTCATTTCTTGGAGACAGCATCTTTTCATTCCTTAGGAATATGTATCAAGATACAGCTAAAAAGAAAGCTGGGTTTCTGAAAAGTTTGGCAATCAAGATGGTTCCATGGAATATTTCAAATTCTTTAGTATGTGTCATTTTTTTTATGTGTGCTAGTGGCAGTATATTAAGTATATAACTAAATATATTTTTCATTTTTGGTTATATGCATGATTAAATGTTGAATGTCATTTCTTTTACTTTTTTTTTGTTGAGAAAGAAAACTTATTTTAAGTTTGGGTTGGTTTTGAATATGCATTGGAATTCTCCAAATCATTTCTAGTAATCCAAAATGTTCGCTGGTGCAGATTTCAAGTGTGTTAATGTGCTTTCTATTTTGGTTTTTACTACTTTGAGCACATTATTAGTTTTTTACACTTAATTCATTTGTTCTTTTCTTGTGATGAGAATGAAATTTCTCTGTCTCTGTCTTGCTCTCTCTCTTTTTTCTCTTTCAATTGTAATAGAGCAATGGGGATTGATCTGTTGGAACTTAGTTTCTTCAACCTGTATCTGGATACAATTTGCAACTTTTGTTCCTTTATTTTGGAACTTAGTTGTGAACAACCAAGATTGAATATTGAACACCTTTGCAAATTTAGGGTTTGTTATTATGTAGTTCTGATTATCTCTCTTTTTGACATAATTTTTTAAGGTTAAATATTAAAATGCAAATTGCGTTTTATTTTAATAATATGCTATTCACTGTCAATTCAGTAAATATTGGTGTGGTGCCCTTGACAACCGACCTACCAGAAACTTCCACAAGCTTTGGTATCCCTTCTGAGGGGTTGCAGGCATTGGATGCTTTAACAATAATAACCCGGTCAATGCATAATTGCAGAGTGTTTGGGTATTATGGCGGGCTTCAGAAGCTAACTGCACTAATGAAAGGTATTCTTAATCCTATCATCTGCCTACTTCTTTCTTTAAAATGCTGATGCATTTTAATTGTGTTGACACCTAATTGCTAAAAGATATACTTTCGGATAGTTTTTCAGAACTATTGAGTGATGTGGGTTTTGTATCTTTTTGCCTTCTTCAGTAAATTTCTTGTTATGTTGCTTTCAGAAGTGCACTTTTTTTTCCCTTACCTTCTATAGTACAATGCACCTAAATGTTGATCACTTTCCCCATGTTTACACTTTTTTGCAGGGGCTGTTGTTCAACTTAAAGCAGTAACTGGTGCACTATCTGGTGATGAAAATCTGTTCAATGTTGTTGCAGAGAAGGCTGAATTTTTGCAGAAAGTACTTGTACATGTGGTGTCTATAATACATACATTTATTGATCTAAATCTTATTGAATATGATGAAGTTCAGTTGTACAGTGGTTCTATAGATTTTTCTGTCCCACCGAGGGTCGTGTCTCCTATTGACTCTTCTAGTAGTTTAGGGATTCCCTCTGAAACAAGGGTCTATTGGCATCAAAAGGCTGTTATGTTGGTGATGGAAGCGGGTGGCCTCAATTGGTTAGTAGGTAAGGTAGGCACTTCCAAATTTCTTCATGTTAAATTCCATTCTTGCATGAGTTTTCAGATCAATGGACAAGTTTTACCTAATATATTGGCATGTGATAATTTTTTTTTTTTGGCTTCAAGAGCAAAAATGAGGGCTATAATTAGTTCTGATAATCAAATTGCTGTCAGAAGTATCACAAGACCTTAGCTTCTTGCATATACAATAAAACATTTTTTTAATGGTTATAACTGCAATGAGTTTTATCCATGTTATTTTATTTCAAAGTTTTTGTTTAGTGTTTAGTTTTTACATCATTGTGAGTCTTTGTTGTGTTGCTACCTGAGAAAGAATCTTTCAGCCTTTCAATTTCTGTAACATATAATGTCATTCAATTTGTATAAGCAGTGTTGGAGTCTTCTAAATGTCAATGGTGTAGCTTCAGAGCCTTATGTGGAAGATAGTTGCATTATTTGTTCTTAATCTTCTAAATGCCTGCAGAACTTAAAAATCTTAAAAGTTCAAATTTTTCTCAAAAGTTCCTTCCTGCTATTATAGACGAGGTATTATTAAGTTCCAATGAAAAATTTGTTTAGTGTCTATTAGGTCTGAATTCTGATGAAAATGTCATGCCGTTTTTCTAATCCTATTTTAAATCGTAATCTTGGTGTAGCATTGTATTCCTCAACTTGTGGACAAAAATCTCTTACACACCTTAACCATTTGAATTCCCCTTACACACCTCAACCTACTCAAGGGACTAGGTGCTTTATTAAAAATGTCAGATGTCCTATTGCACAGCTAGACAAGTTTAGGTGCGATAGGACATTTTGCAGGTTTAAAAGAGTATTCGGTTCAATTTGAGCAAGTTGAGGTGTGTAAGGGGACTTCCGAAAAGCTAAGGTATGTAAGAGGTTTATTTTATTTATTTTTATTTTTTTGACAAGTCGAGGATGGAAATTTTGCATTATTCCAACATTTATTGTTTTGGCATAAATTTTCACATTGAAATTTTTGTGTTCCAGAACTATTGCGTGTCATCAGAAGGTTTAGTTTGAAAGAACAATGCCTGGATGTATCGCTTCAGTACTTGACTATGAGGACCCTCCATTTAGCATTATCTGAGAATCCTCGGGGTCAAAATCATTTTAAAAGTATTGGAGGGCTTGAGGTTCTTTTGGATGGCCTTGGGGTTCCACCAATTAATGTGCTTTTGTTGAAGACTACTTTTTGGGTTGATGAGAAGAGGTAATTTTATTATTTGTCTAAGTTACATTTTATGTATTTGGGAATGATTGCATATTACTTTCAGAGCATTGACAAACAGAGAGTTCTATTTCTATTGTGATTGAAGATGCTAGTTTCTATTTCTCTTTTGGGTGTTGATCCTAGTGTAAAGTACAAGGTCCTGCTGGCAATCTTGTCATATGGTAAAGTTGAAACTGATCTTGTTCGGTTTGTAAACTTTTAATACTGGAGTTTTTAAGCATATATCCACATTCCATGTTTTTGTCTTTGTTATGTCTAGGCCACTTTATCTCCTAATGCATTTGACAATGGGAATAGTTTGTATCATGATTGATTTTGCATCTGAACCTATCATATTCAGTATTAATAGCTCTGATTGAGAAGATAAATTTCACTGCAATTTTATGTTTTTCTGTTCACTTCTGATAAAGATATTTCTTCTGGTTGTATACGTGGATCAAATTCTGTTTTTGTGCTTGCACAACGCAAGCATCTGAAATCATTGTACCCATTGTGTATGCATAGGCATTATTGTATTGGTGGTCCTTATTTGTAAAGGTTGATACTTTGATAGGTCATATACACTTGTTAAGGTTTACCACCCATTGACACTCCTTTATAACATAACCTCAGTGTCTGAAAGTTGAAAATTGGATACCCTGATGGTCCTAAAGAGCTTATTCTCAGGAGCTTTATGTGGATAATCAAAATAGTTTTGTAGTTGCCAAAATTTTGGATTTGAAATTTGAAATCCTGGTTTGTCAATCGAGAATCAGGAACAAAATCAAATTGTAAGAATCAGTACAAACAGCAAAAATAAGAGGGAGAAGGAAAAAATTGGAAGAAACTACCCTAGGGAGACTTAAAATTTGAGGTTGTGGGGCTCCATGCCCTACAAGAAAAGAGTCAACTGAATTTATTGTTTTACTCAGTTCACTATCGATTTGCTAGATTCGGAATTCAATTCACCCTATAAACATGTACAATTTGACTTGAGAATCATATGATTTGACCAACAGCATTTTAGGTGCAGATGTCTTTCTATTTTCCAAAATCTGTTACTTAAACATTGCCTGTGATATTGCTGTCCCCTGTGGGTGTTCCACTTTGAATTGATGGTCCAAATAGCATAATCAGTGGGAAAAATGCCTTAAATTACTCTTCAGAATCTAGAATAATGCCTCAAAATACTCCATCAAGCAAGTATGATACACTTCATCATACCGGTGATTCTCCTTTGAAATTTCTCCTCAATTCCAAACCTCTAAACTAATCTCTTCAGGAGACCACGGTACTCAGTGTAAAGATAAAGGAATTTCTCTACCCAAACTTTGGTCTCTGACCAAACTATTTATTTGAGTAGGGTCTTTAGTTGGAGGGAGCTAGGAGAGGGGATTCGAATGCAGAAATTTCGTCTGTTTTGCTTTCAAGTTGTGCTATTAAAATTGGCTGTGTTTTTTGGATTATACATCAAACCTTTTAGATAACTGTCTCTCTCTCATTGTTATTTGGCTTGACATATAAATCATCTTGCATTAGCTTCTGTGACCCCACCGGCATCATCTAAAGGTTTTCTATTGTGTCTTGGCGATATTTTACTTAGTTCTGCTATCAATAATTATGATAGATTAGCTGTTTTGCTTGTTACTGCATGATATTGATGTTGATTATATGTGGTTGTCATTTCTTTTCCTTTCTGGTTTGTAATTTCTTTTTAAAGATGCGATTCATTTTTATAGGACTTCTCATTGTCTGTGTTCTCACGTGGTTTTAATTTTATTGCAGAAATGAAAATCCCTTGCTCAAAATTTTTCCTCTTCACATTCTTTCCTTGACAGTTTTGAGAGAGGCTGCGTATCCTTCAAGTGACCCACTATTGATAAACTCTAAATAAGGGATTTTGAATGTTCTACTGGACTTGTTTAATGATGCAGGAGCTTTGATTTTAAATAGAGAATCAATATGTAGCATTTTCTTTTCTTATAAGTGTAATAAGTTCCTTGAAAACATGGTCATGCATCTGTCAACTATATTTTTTCACATGGCTTGAAATTACTGATTTTATGCTCTGTAATTTTATATGGAGAAATACTTGTAGAGCAAGATGGCACTATCCTTTTTAAACATTGTGCTTTTTACAAAGGAATGCTGCCTTCAAATTAGTATTGAGTCTTGGCTATCACATAAATATCTTGACACTAAATGAAGAAGAGAGAACTTAAGTTTGTTATGTGGTAACGTTCATTGTTTTCCTTAACAAGTGTCTAGCTTTGGCAATTTGAACAGCATGCAATTTCTATGCGAAAATGGAAGGATTCATAAATTTGCGAATAGCTTTTGTTCACTTGCCTTCATGCTTCAAGAATACCAGCAGAGAATAAAGGATTTGTCTATACAAGATGATTTTCAAATGCCTGCTTCTGGATTAGATGAGAATCATGTAAAAGCGAAGCTATTTTTTCCCCTGCCATCTGATGCCTCTCTCTCTGAATTTTGGAACAAATATGTTGTTAGCTTGAGCAGGGTACTTTGTTCTTTCATAGCTACTCCAGACAATATTAAATCCCAGCATGTTCCAGCAAGCAGTGCTCGCATTTCTATACCAGTTTCTTCAGCGTATAGTGAACTTTCAATTAAGTGGATCATGAGGGTTCTTCTTACTGTTTTCCCATGCATTAAGGCTTGTTCAAATCAAAATGAATTGCCAAGCCATCTAAGGTGATTAATAGGAAAAAAAAAAGAACAATTTATGTATGAAATTTTGCTAGATAGCTGTTTCATATTTTACTCCCTTTCCATGGTGTTTCTTTTCTTTTTCCCCTATCTTCTTAATTCATTTATTTATCTTTTTTGCTTGTTCATTCTGTATTCCGCAGGGTCTTTGTCAGCGCTCTGCAGCATTGCGTCCTTGATGTGTTCAGAAAGGTTCTTGCTTCATCACCTACATCACTCGAAGTATTTAGGGAAGAGGGTATCTGGGACCTTATTTTCTCCGAGAACTTTTTCTATTTTGGACCAGCTTCAGAAGAAATTTCTGTAGAGAATTGTCCTCGTAATGAAGGATTTACGCGGAAGCTTGAAACTACTTCTCCCTTGTATTTCACCAAAAGTCAAACAAAGGCTAGTGGCACTGAAGTGCTTCAAATGGAAATAATTTCATTTGTTGAATTTGCAGCAACTTGCGATGGAAGTGTGCAGAATTTGGTAGGTTATTTTGTTTCCTTGGTACTCCCTCCCTCTCACTTTAAGTGGTTACTTTCACTTTAATAGGGGAATTAAAGAAATGATTAGAAAATCTTGATTTTATAAAAATGTATTAGCAATTGACTAATTTGCCATTTTCTAATTTCAAGTAAAACATTTAATTTTTTCATGATTAAAGCTAAATTTATTACTCTAATAAATATAGTGGTGCATAATAAATAAGGGCAAACATATAATTTTTTTCTCAAATTTCTAAAAGGACTCTTAAAGTGGGACAAAGCAAAATAGAGAAAGTGACTATTTAAAGTGGGACTGAGGGAGTAGTATTCTTTTGAATTTTATGTTTTTTGTAGCGTGTTAAGTGGCACACGGACATGATTTAGATGTCCTAGATATGATTTGCATTTGCACATGTAATTTCAGAGAGATGGTAAATGGTCCTTGATTACTCTTTTGCTGGCACAATTGCACCCTCACATCAACCTGTGGATTCTTGGAGTTGCATGAAAAAGCAGGGGAAGAGTGAAAATGAAACAGCCAATGCTCCTGCCATTTTAATTGTTAGGTTGTTCTTTGGGAAAAAGAACATATTGATTTTTGTGAGTGAAAAATTGTTAGCTATGGAAAAGCTGGAAAAATTGTAAAAGCAACATTGTTCTGTTGTTCATTTTGGAGATCACTGCTTTATACGTTTCAGTTGTAGGTGTTCTAGTGCTTCTCTTGTACATGCATGCGAAAGAATGCTCCTCTATCTCTTTGCTTTTTAACGTAATCTTATTTAGAAATAAAAATGTTGGTATGTGCTATGGTGGCACAATTTCCGGTCTTCTCAATTTTTGAAGTTGTCTTGCACTTTTCTGTTTTGCTTATTTTTTTTTCTTTTTTTTAAAACATTTGCTGCAGCCTGAGTTGTCTTGTTTGTTGGATGCCCTTGATCAATATGCTTGTCATCCTGAGATTGCTCATGTTGTTGCAAAGAGTCTAGTTCGTATACTGCAACTTTCATCTGAGAAAACTGTTGCATCCTTCAAGGCACTCAATGCAGTTCCTCGTGTGCTCAAAGTTGCTTCTATCCAAGCCAAAGAGTCAAGAAAATCCAGTGCAGGCCCTTCTCTAGAGAAAATGCTTCCAACTTATAGCAACATGATATCTGATTTGCCTGGGACAGACCACAGTCGACTTGAATGCATGGAAACATGCATGAGTCTGTTCACAAAGTTTTTCTCAATAGCAGATGATGCAAGAAGTTTTGTTATGCGTGATTTGACTTGTATTGATTGCTTGTTTAATTTATTCTGGGAAGAAGGAATGAGAAATACTGTGCTTGGGCACATTCTTGACCTCATGAAGGTATTTTGCTATGTGTTTGTTTGATATGCCAGTTTTTTGTTGCTAAAGTGTCACAGCAGCTGAACATTTGCCTGATCTACTTCTTTAGACTGTACCATCATCACCAGAAGATGAAAAGGCAAAGTTGCAGTTATGTTCAAAGTATTTAGAAACATTTACACAAATAAAGGAAAGGGAGAAAAGTTTTGTGCAATTGTCTATTGATCTTTTGGTTGGAATGAGAGAGATGCTAATGGCTGATCCTGAGGTAAATTGTAATTCATACTTAGATTGTTATTCTTCTCATTCTTGATTTTATGTTTTAGGAAGCAGTAGTGTAGGGTGGATTTCGGGAGCAGGTAATTGTGGGGCTGGTGATGCTTTTGGGGGGTGGGTGTAAGATAGGAGGCCTGAGGTGATTGTGGTTGGAATTTTGCTTTTTATTTTGTTTTGTCTCACTGCATATTTTTTTTCCCTCCTTCAGTATTATCAGGCCTTATTTCGTGATGGCGAATGCTTTTTGCATGTTGTTTCTTTACTAAATGGTAATCTTGATGAAGCTAATGGGGAGAAGTTAGTTTTAAATGTCCTTCAGACTCTCACCTGTCTTCTTGTAAATAACGACAGCTCAAAGGTAATCCTCTCTTGTGCTCTGTGTGTTTGATTGTTCCTTTCGAGAATGGTTCTCATGCTGTATTTTTTTTCCTAGGTTGCATTTGTATAATAAATGTGATTTGAATTTGAGCTTTTGGTTCAACTTGTACACCATAATTTTTACAAGCAAATTTAGATTAAAATAACTTCTCTTCACATAATTTACATGCATTTTTGGGGAGCATGGATAGATGAATCTTTTTGCAATTCATGAATTTGACCCACCAAATAAAACCTGCATATTATGAAGCTCATTCAGGTAATTTAAACAAATCAATTCAGGCCCTTAAAGTAACTATGATCCCAATATAAACTTGCAGATTTTTATATAATGGGTGGATACATGTCATATCATTTAATTTCAGCTGTAGCTGAATTTTAGACTTCTATATATGTTATATACTGTTTCTGTTCCTCCAGTCCACTAGTGTCGATATCTCACGTGATTTTAAAAATTAAAAACTCTATGTGAGTCTGATGTAGTTTATGCTGAGGAATCTGCTGCAATGTGGTACAATATATTCCATTGATGTTTATCAGAGATATCAATTTACATAAGGACTTGAACCATTGGAATAATTGTGTGATTAAAGATGTTAGGAAGTGGCATAATGGCTTCGAGTTGTACTGTACTTTTATCATGTAGCAGTCAGTTAATAAGATAATTGGATATGGTTCTATATATTCAGATATTGTTCCAGAAAAATGTCAGTTTACGTAAGTACTTGCACGTAGTTGTGTAATAAAAAAATGTTAAGGAATGGGGGGTTGAATGGCCTGGAACTTGATTATATACACTGTCTAACATTTGGTTGTCTGTCATCAAGTAACCTTGCTCATATGGCTGTTTATGAACAGCAACTGCAAATATTATGATGTGTGCTGAGGCCGATGAGATTGTTATGCTATCTCTGGTGTTGGGCACTGGGGTTTATAAGTTATTTTGAAATTCCAAAATTTCTAAAGGAGACTTTAGGTTTTACCTAATTCTCAGATCTCAACCATTTCTAATATTTGACCAATTTTTGGGCTTCCCCGATCATTTTTGTCAAACATATGCTAACTCAAACATATTTAAGTCAATATTTTATTAGCAAAAATCAGAAGGGGAGAAAATTTTTTCCTTGCATGGTGCAATGGCTTAAATTAACATAAATTATTTTCACCTTCATGCTTCCTTGTACCAAAAATGTAGAAAATAAAAATGCTGGTGTAACTTTTAACTTTTTCTTTATCTTGATGCTGACATATTGCTTCAGTTTAGATTTCATCTTTCTTTTTTTACTTTTTTATTTTTTATGTATCTGAATTCTTTTTCTGTTTGCTCTCTCATTACATTTTTTAATGCAATATATATATATATATATATACTTTTTTTTAATATTTGCAGGCTTCATTTAGAGATCTAGTTGGCAAGGGTTATCAGACGATGCAAAGTTTGCTTTTGGACTTTTGTCAATGGAGTCCAAGTGAGGCACTTCTGAGTGCACTTCTTGACATGCTTGTTGATGGAAAGTTTGATATAAAAGCAAACCCTCTCATAAAGGTTAATCCTTTATTGAAAATTGCAACCAATTCATTGTGGGAACTCTTTTATCTTATTTACACACCATTTATTTCTTTGTGTTTCATGCTATATTAACACTGGATATGTGTGTGTATTTTTTTTTTAATAGTAAATGGGTGGTGTTTCTGATGTGTTTTTCTCCCTTTTCTTGGTTCAGAATGAAGATGTGATCATACTTTATCTGAGTGTTTTGCAGAAGGTTGGTAATTCATTTGTTTGCTTTCTTTTCTGCATTTTCATTTCAAAGTTTATTATTTTGCTACAGAAGTTTTCATCTCTAGCATTATGTTATGACATTTAGTTTTCATCTCTAGCATTATGTTATGACATTTTCAGTCTATATCATTACTTGTTATTTTGTATTGGGCAGAGCAGTGACTCCTTGCGGAACAATGGGCTCAATTTATTTCTACAGCTGCTCAGGGATTCAATTTCTAATCGAGCTTCATGTGTCCGAGCAGGAATGCTTAGTTTTCTTCTTGATTGGTTTGCTGAAGAAGATAATGATAGTGCCATTTTGAAAATTGCACAATTGATCCAGGTCATTGGTGGGCATAGCATATCTGGGAAGGATATTCGAAAAATCTTTGCTCTCCTTCGAAGTGAGAAAGTTGGGGGTCATCAGCAGTACTGCTCACTATTGTTGACCACTGTATTGTCAATGCTGAATGAGAAAGGACCCACGGCTTTTTTTGACCTTAATGGCAACAATTCTGTAAGTCCTTTCAATTTCCTTGAAGCTACATGAAAAAACAACATTCTCTAGGTTAAAGACTCATTCCGTACAATAGTTTGCATAACATTATTCCTCATGGATGTTGAAGTATAAATACAACCAAATATTCTTTCTTTCTGCTTCTGGAATTTTATTTCTTCTTTTTTTTTTTTTTGTATTTGAAGTTTTTGAGATGAGAATGGTTAGGCCATTGGGATGGGGTTTCTACAAAGACGTTTTGCTTTGCTATGAAATGAGTTCGCTGGATGGTGAACCTGAGAAATTTAGCAGTGTGAGCTTGAATGCTGCTCCTTTGTGCTTTCTTAGCTGTGTGCTGGACCAGTACGAACACTGCAGTTCTTAAGGATTTTACTTTTTACAGACCTTATTTTCCTGCACTTGGAAAAATGTCCTCATTCTTGTCTCTCTCCTATTCAAGCTGTATAAACTCCCCAACCATTTTTGAAATGTAAACAAATTTTTTAAGTATTGCCAGACACTCTTATCCTTGAGAATTTACCTGTCCCACAATTGAAAATATGCACTTCGAAGTGAATATAATTTTTCTTCATGTGCATGCATGTTGGTTTCTGCCTTCATTTTCTTACTTTTTTGTGTGATTGCTTAATCCCATTTGTCTTGTCATCATTTGGTAGTCTTGTTACCTATTGTAGGTATATGAATTGTTGCTATGATCAGAAGTATTTTCTTCCTCTCTTATTGCTCTCTTCTTGATTCAGTTAATGAGAAAAAGGGTGAGGCTGAGAACTGTATCTTGTATAATTTTTTGTAATATCATGTTAGGATTATTTTAACAGTAATTCTTTCTTTTCCATGGTCTGCTTTTCTTTTGGTTGTTAAGAGTTGATTTATTAATCTTATGAATGATCACATGCCAACTTCTCAATTTCAGCATTTCTTTGTGTTCTGTGGACTTTTTTTTTTTTTTTTTTTCCCTAAGCTATCTCAAGATTGGATAACCAACTGATCTAACTTGAACATTGTTTTTGCTAACAATTTTTGAGCAACGGTGAGTTCCTGTTCTCCATTTTGCCTGCACAGTATAAAGTTTACTTATAGTGGATACTTCAACATGTGAGACATGATTAATGGTGAATAACTTGGATTTTATGTGCATCTTGGCTTTTCTTGCTGTTTTGTTTCACATATCATTTAAGATTCTTCAACAAAGCAATATGCAGCATTCTAGTTGAAATGGTTTACTGATTCTTCATCATTATGGCATCAATATAATGTTCCTTTAGAATGCTAACATGATATTTTATCTTTGTTGTAGGGGATTGCAATTAAGACACCTATACAGTGGCCACTGAATAAAGGTTTTTCCTTTTCATGTTGGCTTAGGGTGGAAAGCTTCCCAAGAAATGGAACAATGGGCCTTTTCAGTTTCCTGACTGAAAATGGAAAAGGATGCTTGGCAGTCCTTGGAAAGGATAGGCTTATTTTTGTGGTAAAATTTTCTTAGAAAATGAGGATTTTTTTTATTGTGAAATTTAAATTTGATAACTTTTCAAAATTTGTGCTAGTTTCATCAGGTTGCTTTGGCTTTCCTTGCAACTATGTGCTAAAAGGACTATTATCATTTGTCTATGTAATGCTATAGTCTTTGTTTCTTTGGCAGTCAAACAATCTGAAGCGGCAGAATGTGCAACTGCATGTTAACTTGGTCAGAAAAAAATGGCATTTTCTGTGTCTAACTCATAGCATTGGAAGGGCATTTTCTGGGGGTAGTCTGTTGAGATGTTATGTAGATGGTCATCTAGTATCATCTGAAAGATGCAGGTCATATTCCAGATCCAGTATTTCTCTCTACTGATAAATTAGTAAGGTTATAGAAGGTTAATGTAATCATTGTACTTTTTTTATGTTTCAGATATGCAAAGGTTAATGAGTTCTTGACAAAATGTAGAATTGGAATGAAATTTAATTTGCCTCAGAGCGAAGAAGATGGCTCTTTGGATTTTGTCCAAGATATCTCCTGTTTTCATGGTCAGATTGGTCCGATTTATTTTTTTTCTGATGCCATTTCATCTGACCACGTCCGGGGTATCTATTCCTTAGGACCAAGCTACATGTACGCTTTCCTTGATAATGAATCTGCACCAGTTTATGATGGCCCGTTGCCCAGTGGTATTCTTGATGGTAAAGATGGCCTGGCATCAAAAATTATCTTTGGACTAAATGCACAGGTTTTCCCTTCATGAGATACTTTCATTTTTATGCTGGTTTAAATGTTTAGCCAAATTCAGAATGTGATCTCCTTTTTCAGGCAAGTGATGGCAAGAAATTGTTTAATGTTTCACCAGTATCAGACCATGCATTGGATAAGAAGACATTTGAGGCAACTGTAACGGTGGGTACACAGTTATGCTCGCGACGGTTGCTGCAGCAGATAATTTACTGTGTTGGGGGTGTATCTGTCTTCTTCCCTCTCATTGTGCAATCTGATAGATATGAAAATGATGAAGTTGGGTCCTTTGAGCAAGCATTGCTCACACCCATCACAAGAGAGCGTCTGACCGCCGAGGTTATTGAGCTTATAGCTTCTGTATTAGATGAGAATTTGGCAAACCAACAACAAATGCATCTTCTTTCTGGATTTTCAATACTGGGATTTTTGATGCAATCAGTTCCACCACAGCAACTTAATTTGGAAACCCTTTCTGCCTTGAAACATCTGTTTAATGTTGCTGCAAATTGCGGTATGCATCTCAGTTCTGAAACAAGTATTTTGAGTGCATTGTGTAAAAAGTGATTTTAATGTGTTTGGGACACTTTGCAATCCCCTTGTTGTATTTTGGCAATTTCATATACCATATTATGGCTCAAGCAGGTTTTTTGTTTCTGTTTTTGATTCAGGTTCAGCCGAGGTGCTTGTTAAAGATGCTATATCTAGCATTTTTCTTAATCCTTTTATCTGGGTCTACACAACTTACAAGGTGCAGCGTGAACTTTACATGTTTCTCGTACAGCAATTTGATAATGATCCAAGGTTGCTCTCAAGTTTATGTCGGCTTCCACGTGTTATTGATATAATCCGCCAATTTTATTGGGATAATTCCAAATCTCGATTTGCTATTGGAGGGAAGCCTCTTATTCATCCCATTACCAAACAAGTAATTGGAGAGAGACCTAGCAAAGAAGAAATACACAAAATTCGTCTTCTTTTATTGAGCCTTGGTGAAATGAGCCTCAGGTATGGTGTCAGTCTGGGCAGTTTGTCATTTGTGGGATTTGTTTTTTCTGTCCGTCCTCCCATTTTTAATGCAGGCCACAAACACATACAAATATATTTAATCCAATCATTGTTGAGGGAGTAGGGGGAGCAGGGGGTGGTTGGTTAATCTTTCCCACACATTAAGTCCCTGATTCCTAAACTGATCTGGATTTTGTCTAATGCTCTGGTCAACATCAAGGAACTGATGCTGTTTGGTATCGATGTTGGTATATGCAGGCAGAGTATTTCAGCCACCGATATAAAAGCCCTTGTAGCCTTCTTTGAGACAAGCCAGGATGTGACATGCATTGAGGATCTCCTGCATATGGTCATCCGTGCTCTTTCTCAAAAGCCACTACATATTGCTTTGCTTGAACAAGTCAATTTGATTGGTGGTTGCTATATTTTTGTCAATCTTCTTCAAAGGTATGCATTAGGCATATAAAGTTGTATTTATTGTGATTTGTAGGGTTGAAGAAAATAAAATGTTACTCCCTTCGCTTCATAATATCTGTCATTTTCGAGTAAAATTCAAATTCCATTTATATGTAATTTTTATACTTTCAATGCAATTTAATTTTCTTTTCCAATGAAAATTAACTAATTAAATTTAAGTTTGTTCATTAAATTATTCAATTTTATCTTAAATTTAAACCTAATTAATATTATTTAATTTTAGTGAAAATAATAAAAGTGACGTATATTATGGAACGGAGGGAGTATTATTATTTCCATCTAATAATGATTTGTATAAGTGGTTTAAAACTGAGTAAAAGATTATGTATGATGTGATGATTTTTAGTGAGGAATGAGTAATTGAGAATGGTGGTGCAAGGATTTGTTCTTATAACTTCCTACTCATTTCATATAGGGATCATGAGCCAATCAGATTGCTTAGCTTGCAGTTCATAGGAAGGCTTTTGGTTGGTATACCATTGGAGAAAAAGGGGCCAAGATTTTTCAGTCTTTCTGTTGGAAGATCTAGGTCACTTTCAGAAATCCAGAAGAAGAATAGTTCAAGGATGCAGCTAATATTTTCAGCTATCTCTGATAGGTTGTTCAGGTTTCCACTGACAGAGTATTTATGTGCCAGCTTGTTTGATGTTCTTCTTGGGGGTGCTAGTCCCAAACAGGTAATATTAAGTTATTAACATTTTTTGAAAAGTTTTTTTTGATTTTATTAATTTCTAGTGTTAGTATGTTAAGGATCTGCTGCTATGTATCAACCTCGGTTTGCTGCTGATTTACATCTGTTTCTTGGTAATGGATGCTGCAGGTTCTACAGAAACATAGCCAAGTTGAAAAGCCAAAAAACAAAGGCAATAGCTCTCATTTTTTCCTTCCTCAGATCTTGGTTATCATTTTCAGATTCTTGTCCAGCTGTGGTGATGCATCTGCAAGAACGAAAATAATTAGAGACCTGCTTGATCTATTAGAGTCAAATTTTTCAAATATTGAGGCTTTAATGGTACGAGACTCTGAATAGTAAACGTACCCTTTTGCTGAATTTTGCTGAATGATTTTCTAACTGATTGAATTCTGGGAATAGGAGTATGGATGGAATGCCTGGTTGACAGCATCTTTAAAGCTTGACGCATTGAGAGAATACAAAGTTGAGTCTCGCAACCTCAATGAGACTGAATTACTGGAGCGGACTTTGGTGAGGAGTTTGTTTTGTGTTGTTCTTTGTCATTATATTCATTCTGTTAAAGGTGGCTGGCAACAGTTGGATGAAACTGTGAATTTCATACTTCTAAACTGTGAGCATGTAAGTTGCACCCCTTACCAAATCCCTACATATCTGGTGCCGAAGAGTTATCTTTAGTCAACAATCTGAGGATGCTGGTTTCTTTTCATTTTTTTTTTCATCACAGTGGGGTACATCATATCTATACTTGCTTCGCGATATATATGGTGATCTGATTCAGAGACTGGTGGATTTTTCTTATGAGGACAATATTTTTGCTGCACAACCATGCCGGGATAATACCTTATATCTTCTAAGGCTGGTTGACGAGATGCTGATCTCTGAAATTGACCAAAAAATTCTGGTAAGCTTTATCCTTTATCTGGAGCAAAGATACCTTCTTTCTTCTCTCTCTACTGTTCTTCTACACCTAGATTTTCCTGAACTGCAAAATTCTCATGTTAACAATTGAAGTTTCAAAGGTGCTTGTTGAAGTCCAGCCATATGAGTTGTGTGGTCCCCTAGCTTTATTTCTTCTCTGTTAATTATTATATAATGAAGTGGTCTGGGCATCGTCTGCATCCTTGATCCTTTCATATAGTTGTTTTTCCAACTCAATTAAGCACTATTCACTTTTAGAATGAATTCCTTGTTGCCCCTGAAGGAGTTAGTGTAGAATCTGAACTCAAGGATCTTTACTCTGGTTGCTATATACTTGAACCCAGTATACCCATTGCTAGTACATTGCTTGCATTTGCAGAAACCTGTTCTTTTTTACACTTGGATGATAAGTGGATGACTTTTTCTATATAGCATATAGTATAAATTACTACGCCTAATTTGAATGTTATATATTTTTGAATCACATCTTCTAGAAATTCATATTTTGCCCATTTCTTCTTTAATTTAAAGAAACATGGAGAATATGTAGCAACTGTTGGATATGACTATAGATATGTATCTTATGAGTTGGTGGGGAAGGGTTTCTGACTAAAAAAGATAAAAGACAGCTGGAGCAATTCCATTATACAAAATGAGCTGCACTAATTTACAGGATGCAAAATCAACCTGCACCAGTGAGCTCATATAAAGCCTTAGGGGTCCTGAGCCAACTGTTTGAAGGGTGCTTAGGACCAGTTTGGCAAAACTTATGAAAACAGTTGTATTTCAAAAAACTGTATATTGAAAAATAGATAACTGTTTGGTAAATAAAATTTAAAATGACTTATAAAATAAAAAACAGTGATCAATTGTTTGGTAAATGATATCATTAAAAATAGATTTTTAGAATAAAAAAATAAAAAATGATATATATATATAAATTTTAATATATTATATTCAAAATCTCACTAAAAAATAATAATAATTTCCACTTATTTGTCATTTTGAAATAAAATAAATGATATTTTTGTCTAAAAAAAATTAAATCTGCTGTTCTTAAAAGCTGGAAATCGGGTTTTCTGAAAAATTTCAATTTGCAGTTTCTCTGAAAAGCAGATTTTTTCACTTTTCAGAAAATTAATTTTTCTAAAATCAGTATTTACCAAACACTTATTTTTGTCACATAATCAGCTTTTTATCAAAAAAGCAACTTTTTGGCCTTCTAAAAGAAATGCCAAACACTCCCTTAGGGTCTCTCTCTCTCTCTCTCGCTCTTTATTTCTTTTTTAATTACAGATCTTCGGTAACGTTTATCCACGCTAGCTGTTGTATAGTGAGTGATACACTTCTCTGTATCAAAGTTATTCCCATCCTTCTCCTAATATGTTCAGCAAAAATGGTGCATATTAAAAGTGCCAACTATATATATATATATATATATATATATATATTAAATCAAGAGCAGATCATACCAGGAAAAAAAAAAAGAAAAATCTCTGATTTCCATTTCTTTGGTCTATACTCGAAAGCTAGTCAAGTACAATTGCTTACCCTTTGCAGAAACATGAAACATAAGAATCACAAACAGCATTATGTAACTGCCCAACTGTGTTGTTTTGATATAGAGGACACACTGGAGCTTCAAATTTTCTGCTTGTTATACTTCTGAGACCAGAGGTTCTTTAATTTGTTGTCAGTCAAGATAGTTAAAAAGCTTATGTGTGACCTGCGTAAAGTATAAATATTACATATTTATATTACATTACATTTTTATTGGTTTATATGTTGAGTAATGAAAAGCGTTTCTTGCTTTTGTTTTTTTTACCACAGGGGAGAATGTAAACCTAACTCTTTTCTCTTTCCTTGTTTTGCAGTTTCCAGCACATGGCTCTAATATTTCTGCTGACTCTTCAGAATTGGAAACTCAGAAGGATTTTGACTCTGCATTACATGAGATATTGCAAGGGGAATTTGATAACCAAACATTCAGGTTCCTCTGATATTCTTTTCATTTTTTATTTCTTGCCTTGGTTGACTCTCTTCTTGGTGCTATCTTTGTGTGCATTGACATGTCTTACATGATATTACTATTGGCCCTTTCATAACTTGATATCTACAACTTGTTATCATGTTGTCTTCTTTTTTTTGTGACATATTGTTGTGACTCCTTGATTTTTAGAAATCCATGGGGTTGCAAGCATCCAATGATGCATGAAGAGGACCTAATTGATGATAGGTGGTGGAATTTGTATGACAATTTGTGGATTATCATTAGTGAGATGAATGGGAAAGGCCCAAGCAAGATGTTAACTAAATCATCATCAACAGGGGGACCCTCACTTGGTCAGAGAGCCCGTGGTCTGGTTGAATCACTGAATATTCCAGCTGCAGAAATGGCTGCAGTTGTTGTATCAGGAGGAATAGGCAATGCGTTGGGTGGGAAACCAAATAAAACTGTTGATAAAGCCATGCTTTTAAGAGGGGAGAGGTGCCCGAGAATTGTTTTCCGACTTGTGTTTACATATCTTTGCAAATCTTCTCTGGAGAGAGCATCACGATGTGTGCAACAAGTAATTTCACTTTTGCCCTGTCTTTTGGCTGCTGAAGATGAGCAAAGTAAGAGCAGATTGCAGTTTTTCATCTGGTACTATTTCTTTCATCTCAACTACATTTCCATGTATGCATGCATTCTCGATGACTTGTTTCTGGGCTTTTTTTTTTTCTTTTTTTTTTCCTTCATTTTCATCAAGGTGTACTCATTCTTATTTCTTGACCTTAAAGTTTTAATATTCTGTTGTTGTCTTGTTCTCAGGGTTTTGCTTGCAATACGGTCCCAATATGGGGTGTTAGATGATGGTGCTCGCTTTCATGTTATATCACATCTAATACGAGAGACAGTCAACTATGGGAAAGCAATGCTTGCTACTTCCCTTGTGGGGAGAGATGACCCTTCTGATTTAGGGAATAACTCAAATGATACAGGCTCCATTCACAATTTGATTCAGAAAGATCGTGTTCTTGCAGCAGTATGTTCTAATCATTATTGTTGTCTTCTCTGCTTCATGTTATGGCAAAACCCTGCATTCTAATTAAACCCTTAAAGTTCTCTTTCCTTTTTTGTTGGTTTATTGAGTTGCTTGGAATCATGATTCATGACACATATGATTACCTCACGATCATAGTTTCCTAACCTGGACTGGGCTTGCTCGTCTGTGTGGTGAGCCTGAGAAGTGGACAACTGGGCAGTCTTGAGTTTACTAAGAAACTCTTTATATATATATATATATGAACTGGTCAATGCTGTCCAAGTTTTCTGAATGATTGGCAAACCAGTCAACCTAGTTGTGGTTCATTGGGTTTAGCTGATCAAGTTGCAGGGATGTTGCTCCCCGTGAAGGTGGCGTGTTGCTCATAAAGAAAAAATTGTTGAAGCCTGTAGGATTTGAACTTGAGGCTATAGATTCATTTAGAGTCTTTTCCATTAAGCAACATAGACCAATTAGCATAATCAACTCATTTAATTTCAGGATAAAACTAGATTTCACATGCATAAAACACATGCAGATCCATGACAATTAATTTGATTTTATATTTTATCCACTTAACTTTTCATTTTTCTTATTGTTATTTTTGTTTTTGTAGTTATTCTATTGTTACAAACATGAAGTTTATGAAGTGATTATGGTTATTTAAAAGAAATTCTGTCTTGGCATAATAATTCCATTAATAAATTCTCATTTTCTGCAGACTGATGTACAGATTCAAAAAATTAATCACCATATAAGACATTAATAAAATATCATTAATTTTGAATTATTTTTTTACTCAGATAAATTTATTATATAAAACTCAATGAAACTATTATGATAATTTATTTATGTGTTGTTAAGTTATATTCTTTTGACATATTATTTGAAATAAAATCAATAAACAATTAATATATACTTAAGAATTCGGATCAATCCCAGTTCAACTCAGGTTGAATATTAAACTTGTGACTTGCTCAGTTAAAAAACCTTGCTGTTGATAATTGACTGAATAATAAAAGGAACATTGATGTAGCATTTTACTTAAACAATAGGAGAAGACATTTTAAAGTAATTTTGTTACTGACTACTTTGCTCTGTAATAATTATTAGACAACAACATATGCCATGGATGCATGTTCCTTATGAAGTTCATCTTGAGAAATTTCAATTCATGGACAAACTATCTCAGGATATGAATCTTCATTCCACATGCCACGACATCATGTTTTCGAGAGTGCAGCCTCTTTTTAATAGATCATGCTATGGCATAATGTGAAGTTCCATCAGCAATTTGTTCTAATGAATTGATAATTTTAACCGTTTCGATGCAGTGTTAACTTTTCAGATTTGCTATATTTTTCTCTTTAGGTCTCTGATGAGTTGAGATATTTAAAGACATCGATATCTGACCGCTCAAGGCAGTTGCTTGAGCTCCGTGCTCGGATGGATGAGAATACCTCTATTGAAACTACTAATAAGAAAGTATTTGAGGATGAGATACAGAGTAGCTTGAATGCAATCCTTGCCTCGGATGACAGCAGACGAGCTCTTTTCCAGCTTGCTCATGAGGAGGATCAGCAAAATGTAGCTGTATGTTTGTTTTTTGCATCATAGAACATGCTGTTTTCACTTATAAAGGGGCTTTCTTTTGTTTTTGCTAAAAATGTGCTGAATATGTTTTTATGCAATGCACTTTTGTAGGAAAAGTGGATACACATGTTCCGTGCTTTAATTGATGAGAGGGGCCCATGGTCAGCAAATCCTTTTCCAAATAGCATGATAAAACATTGGAAACTTGACAAGACAGAAGATGCCTGGCGGCGTCGACCCAAGTTAAGACAGAATTATCACTTTGATGATAAGTTATGTCACCCCCCTATTGCTGGTGGTGTTGAGGATTGTGTTCCTGTTAGTGAAAACAAAGCTGGTTTTGTGGGCCATATTCCTGAGCAAATGAAGCTATTTCTGCTGAAAGGAGTGCACAGAATAACTGATGAGGGAACCTCAGAAACTGGTGACACTGATGGCGGACCCAGCAGCCAAAACTCATCTATCTCTGAGGATACTTCTGATAGCCAATACTTGGATACTGCTAAAGGAAGCAATGATCAGAAGGATGTTATTCAAGACAAAACCGAACCACCTTCTTCTTCACAAGAGACGGAAACTAGTGAGGTATGTTGAAACTAAGCTTGAGAAAAGACAGAATTGCCGCTTTGCTGACATGTGGGGTTTCTTTTTCAGGTACTTATGTCAGTTCCATGCGTACTCGTGACACCAAAAAGAAAGTTGGCTGGAAATCTGGCTGTCATGAAAAATTTCTTGCACTTTTCTGGAGAGTTTTTGGTGGAAGGTACTGGAGGATCATCTGTTTTCAAGAACTTCGATGTGTCAACCAATTCTGATGTGACCAAGCTTGAACAAAAGCCCAGGCCTCTTAAGTGGCCCATATCTGTTGATTTTAGTCTTTTGAAGGGGGCTTCTGTTGATAACATAGAGACACTAAATGACAATCCGTATAAGAGACAGTTGAAACAAGTTAAGCGGCACAGAAGGTGGAATATAGGCAAGGTAATAATCTATAGTAAATTTCATTTGGTTTTTACTTCTTTGTATCCTGCAGATGAAGCAATCCACCTTGTTTCTTTTGCTTTTCATAGATAAGAGCTGTCCATTGGACTCGCTATCTGCTTAGATACACTGCTATTGAGATTTTTTTTGGCGACTCAGTTGCACCAGCTTTTCTAAATTTTGCATCACAGAAGGATGCAAAAGAAGTTGGGAATCTTATAGTTGCTACTAGGAATGAATTCCTGTTTCCAAAAGGGAGTAGCAAGGACAAGAGTGGAACTATTATGTTTGTTGATCGACGTGTAGCCCTGGAGATGGCAGAGATTGCTAGAGAAAGCTGGAGGAGAAGGGAAATAACAAACTTTGAATACCTAATGATTCTCAACACTCTTGCTGGAAGATCATATAATGATTTAACACAGTATCCTGTCTTTCCTTGGATTTTGGCTGATTATTCCTCTGAGGCGCTAGATTTTAACAAGTCATCATCCTTCAGAGATCTTACTAAACCTGTTGGAGCACTTGATTTGAAACGGTTTGAGGTTGTTTTTCTCCATGTTCAATTTTTTAATTGCTAATTAATAAATGCTGATTTGTCACGATGCCATAATTGGCTTCTTAGTTTATCCTAACATTTGTTTTACCCTTGCAGGTGTTTGAAGATAGATACCATAACTTCTCTGATCCAGATATACCCAGGTAATCTTCGAACACATTTTCAGGGATACAGTGGCTCTTGCCCTCCTTGATTTGTTAATCTAATATGCAATTGTACTTGCTTTTATCACAGTTTCTATTATGGCTCTCATTACTCAAGTATGGGGATTGTTCAGTATTATCTTCTTAGATTGGAGCCTTTCACGTCACTTCACCGTAATTTGCAGGTATTGTTTTTCATCGAGTATATCTCTTAATATATTATGGGACAGCATTAGATATACAAGGTACATGTGGCACTTAGATGATATTCATTGAAATGAATGTGGTGGTACCATGGGTAACTTTTTAGTCTACAAATCAATACTTAACCTTTATGATAAGAGGTACTTCCTCCTTTCACAAATAAGTGTCCATCTTTCTATTTTAGTCTATTCACAAATAAGTGTCTACTTTTAAAAAATATAGTATAATTAAATGTGATTTTCTAAATATGTTATATATATATATATATAATGAATATTAGTTTAATTTTCAAAACATAATTAATAATTAATTCTCTTTAGGAATGGCAAATTAGTAAAAACATAGGGTAATAAATGAATTCCTTAGTCTTTGTGCAAAAAGGAATGTGGACTTTTATTTGTGAATGGAGAGAGTATAATATATTTTTTTCTTGGCTTTTATTATCATTTCAATGTTACTTTATTTCATTGCAGTGATATCCTTTACCATTTTCCAGAATAAATAAATAATTCAGGGGACTCTTTAAGTTGTTTTATCCGTACACACTCCATTTACTCCATTCTTATGTGTCCATATACATTTAACATCCTATTCCATGGTATTCTTTAGTTATCTTGTACTATCTTCTGTGTGATGTACCTACCTGGTTGTAGTTTTATATCGTTGGACCCATTTTGGACCATGATGTCACATGAATATTTGCCATTAAATGTGAAACTTCACAAATTGAAGTCTTTGTTATTACCATGACTATTGCTTCATGTGAAATTTTGAGTTCTTAATAGGTTTCTCCAACCAGATTCTATTATGTTAAAAAAATAAGATGACTTATATGGCAGATTTGCAATACGATGAGACTAGAAGGCCATCAAATTCATTTAGATTTCTTAATTTACTGAGCTGATAGCAATCTAATTGATTTATGGTAATGCAAGATGATGCTGCGCACACCTAGTTTCTTATCAAAATGACAAAAAAAAAAGAAGAACTTGCATTCTTTATTTGGTATTGATATGCATTGTAATTTCAATCTGTTTATATCAATATGTTGTGTCCTTGTCCAAATGTCTCACTAAGCCCTATTTTTTTCTTCTCAGGGTGGTAAATTTGATCATGCAGATCGTCTTTTCCAAAGCATTGAAAGCACATATCGTAACTGCCTTTCTAATACAAGTGATGTAAAGGAGTTAATTCCAGAGTTCTTCTACATGCCAGAGTTTCTTGTTAATTCAAATTCTTATCATCTTGGAGTTAAACAAGATGGGGAACCAATAGGTGATGTGGGTCTCCCTCCTTGGGCCAAGGTATGCAAGTTACCCTTGCAGTTCAAGTTTCAGATTACCAAGTATAATTGTTTTCAGTTCAAAATGATTTGGAGTTTATGGCACCCCTAATTAATAATATCTGAAGGTTGGAGGCAAACAATGCGGATGTCATGTTCATTCACCATCAAAATAAGATTATGAAAATATTGTGCCGACAAGAAAGATGCTACTCTTTGGAACTATGATTTTTTTTATTGATATTTTTACCGAGTACTTGGATGAAGAGAAATTTTATTTATTTCTAAAAGGAAAAAATGCACTCTTCGATCCCTAAAATTTTTCGAGTTTGTTGATAGGATTCTTGAACTTTTATTGAGTCCAATCAAATCTTTGAACTTTTCCGAAATTGTGTTTTCACCCTAGATTTATTGTTTACTTTCCTTCAGGTTGGTCTTTTTTCTTCTAAATGAATTCCTACAAGGTTTTGATACCATTAATAGGATATTCCTTATTTACACAAATTCAGAATATTTTATCCGCAAAATAAGAGTTATAAACCTTATTTTGAAACTGGATGGAATACATTATACAATAATAAATGTAAATTAAAGAAACAATTGTTTGATGATAAAAAAAATGATACACACACACACATTGACAAAATATTATATTAAAAATTACGTTAATATAAACTATTTAAAAATTTGAAGCTAATACTAATTATTATGTTGCATTTTTTATTCAGAAATTTTGGATTAAATGAGTTCAAGAAAATTCTTTAGCTCATAAAAAATTTTAAAAAAACTTAAAAAGTGGGTGTACAATTTTTTTTTTTTAACTTTTTACTAGTAATCTTTTATGTTGGTGTACAACTTTTTCTTAAATATTTTTTTTTTTTTGAGGTAATGTTAGTATGATGTATGCTGTATTGAATGGGTTTAATTAAATATTATTCCCCATATAGTTAAAAGAGTGCCTAATGTAATAACTATAATAAATTTTTCAATTAATAGAAGTGTTTGTGTTTGTGTTTTTGTCATTCACAGTAATTTACTTTTAACAATTTTTAAATTTTTTTTTTCCTTTGGGATGGCAGGGCTCCCCTGAATTGTTTATAAATAAAAATAAAGAGGCCCTTGAAAGTGAATATGTTAGTTCAAATCTCCACCATTGGATTGATTTGGTGTTTGGTTACAAGCAGTGGGGAAAACCAGCAGTGGAGGTATGCAGTTGTTTACTATATTTTTCTTCTTTTCTTCTGGGTGCTGCATGCTGCAACTTGGTTTGGTGCTCATAAGTCTTTGAAATGGCATGAGGTTACAGGCTGCAAATATATTCTATTATTTGACGTACGAGGGTGCTGTTGATCTAGAGACGATGGAAGATGAGTTGCAGAGATCCGCAATTGAAGATCAGATTGCAAATTTTGGGCAGACACCAATTCAGATGTTCCGTAAAAAACACCCAAGAAGAGGGCCACCAATTCCAATTGCTCATCCATTATATTTTGCACCAGATTCTATTAATTTGACATCTATTGTGTCTAATACAAGCTACCCATCGTCAGCTGTGTTATTTGTTGATGTATTGGACTCCAATATTGTTCTTGTAAACCAAGGGCTCACCTTGTCAGTCAAACTGTGGTTGACAACTCAATTGCAATCTGGTGGCAATTTCACCTTCTCTAATGTTCAGGTTGGCTTTCTTTCTGTCAAATAGATAGTACTTGAAGTTATATTCTAATTAAATTTGTTTAGTACATTTATTAAGTTCAACTTGTCAATGACAGGAACCATCTTTTGGTGTTGGTTCTGATGTTCTTTCTGCGCGAAGAATTGGCAGTCCTTTGGGTGAAAATATGGTGCTTGGAGTACAATGCTTTGTAACAATGCAAACACCAAATGAGAACTTTTTGGTCTCATGTGGTAATTGGGAGAACAGTTTCCAAGTCATTTCCTTAATTGATGGGAGAATGGTGCAGAGCATTCGGCAGCATAAAGATGTAGTCAGCTGTGTGGCAGGTAATATTTTTAGGAAGAAGTCTAATCTCCTCGCAAAGAAATTGAATAAGGTTTTCTTCGTTAATGTCTTGTAGTGTGCAGATTGGTACTTATAATGCTCTCCTTGGTCAACTTTATCCCTTTTCATATAGTGAAAAGTTGACGATATAAATGTATAGAGCAAAACTATCTTGGTAACCTTGTCAGATTTAATACATTTTCATGGCAGTATACTATCGATGAAACTATTATATTTCTACGTTTTCCACCCATCAGTCGCCAGCATTGAATGACAGAAGATTCCTGAACCTTCAAACTAGTCTAAGCCTACCCATTGTAGAGTTAAGCCTATCCCCTTTGAAGAATTACAATTTTGCTTTGAGGCTACTATTGGAATTTTAGTTTGAAACTATATTGATTGTTATATAATTTAGGAGGAATACGGACCCTTCAGAGATAATGACATAAAATAAATATACAATCAATGTTACTTCAACTCCTTATTCTCCTTTAATGCACCTGCCACATCAAATGCTTGTTGAACACACTAGTTTATCTGGGCATAATTTCCAAATTTAGAGAATGCACAAACCATTATAAATCTGTTATTCATTGGTATTCCTGACACCTGTATTTAAGACTGAGTTACATAGCACGTCGTAAAAACATTCTAGTCATCCATTATTAAAGCTAGAATTATGGATCTCCTTGGACATAAAGTTGGCAGACCTATTATACAGGATACACAATCCTTAAAATTTTGAACCATTTAGGAGTAATTCAACATTATCATGTTTATACATTTATCACCTGTTCAATCTAATTGACATTTCTCTACACATTGTTTTAGTTTATTATTATTATTATTATTATTATTATATATTTTTTTGGATATTACCTTAGTAGTTTTTTAGGAATCCATGTCATCCATTTGAAATCAGTTAGTAATGTGCAGTGACAACTGATGGTAGTATCCTTGCTACTGGAAGTTATGACACTACAGTCATGGTGTGGGAAGTTCTCCGTGTTCGAGGCATGGAAAAGAGAGTTCGGAGCACCCAAACAGAACTATCCCGCAAAGAATATGTCATTGCTGAAAGTCCTTTTCATATTCTTTGTGGCCATGATGATATAATTACATGCTTGCATGTCAGTGTAGAACTTGATATAGTTATCAGTGGTTCAAAAGATGGAACTTGTATTTTTCATACCCTAAGGGAGGGAAGATACATAAGATCTTTACGCCACCCTTCTGGCAGTGCATTATCCAAGCTTGTGGCCTCTCAGCATGGACGGATAGTATTTTATTCTGATGATGATCTTAGTTTGCATCTGTATTCTATTAATGGAAAACAGCTTGCAACTTCTGAGTCTAATGGGCGCCTTAACTGTGTTGATCTCAGTAGATGTGGGGAGTTTCTTGTTTGTGCAGGTGACCAGGGACAGATAGTCTTACGCTCTATGAACACACTTGATGTTATAAAAAAGTATAACGGAATTGGAAAGGTAATAACGAGTCTTAAAGTGACCCCGGAAGAGTGCTTTTTAGCTGGTACTAAAGATGGAAACCTTCTCGTATACTCTATAGAAAATCAACAACTTCGAAAAACTGGTGCTTCTCGAAATATGAAATCTAAAGCTTCCATAACAGGATAGATCTTCATTGAATGGACACAGTTACATGGTCAAGAGCTGCAGCATGCTTATGTTGATTTTTGGTAAGATTGCTGCTGTTAGCGTTTCAGTTAACTCTTACTCTATATGTTTGCTCAGTTTAAGCAGTATTTTTGCTTACTCTTGTGTCTGAGGTATTCATTTAGTCTTTTCCAAGATCTGGTACAAGGAGACACATATGACGTCACCGATCAGGTGTCTTGAAATTTTGGTTGTATGAAATTTTCTAAGTAACCCAAAATGCTTGAATTCCTGCAAGTTTCTTATTCTTTTTTACTCTTATTTTTTTCAAGTTTGGAAATTTTGAGGGAGCTTACTAGATATTTAGGCTCACATGATGGTATATTTTAAATAAAGAATTTTAACATTGTAAAATAGAGGTTAAAATCATGATTTAAATTAAAAGATGGATAGTTAAACAAAAAAGAAAGAAAAAAGATAACTGTTTTATTTTTTTGAAATCAGATCTTTCTTTAAGAACAGTTAAAGCTATCAGATTTACTTTTAAGTGGAAATCACCGTTTAGTTTCCTTGAGGGTATCACCTCCTACTTTCTTTGCACTATATTGTTACTTATCTGCTTCTGTGCGTAGGCTAATCAGTATAATGCAAAGTTTAGGTGCACTAGGATGCAGTTACTTTTGCTGATGATATAATATAGACATATGTTTTTCTTGAGTTTTCCTTTTTCTTTCTTTCCTGATGTTCACCCACTTTGCAGAATGTGCAGCAATGGTTGTAGGAAGTGAGGAAGCAACGGAGAGTGCTTTCCATTGTGTTCCGTCTCAAAATGGTGTCTTTAAAATAAAGACCAGGTGTTCTATCGGAATTAGCATACAAACTGATCAAAGCTTCAGCCTGAATGGATTAACCCTGCAGCTTTCTTGCAGTATACATTGAACATAGTAGTACAGATAAGCCATTTTTGGCTTCTACAAGTTGGAGATTTTTCCTCCTTTTGATGTTGAGGGGTTAAGAAAGGGAACCGTCTGCACATACATGTACATTATATTCTTGTAGCATTAGAACACAAATGCAATGTAATAGTAACAACAGCATATTAGGTCCATTAATTTGTTGGGTAGCAAGTGCTGATCCCTAAAACATTGTATGGGCAGGCCATTTACTGCCCCCATAAATATCAATTTGGAAATGCAGAAATTGTCCCTTGACCATGAGACGTCTGGTGGTTAATTGTATTGGATGGATCCAACTTATGATATAGGAATATGTTTGATATTTATTGTTTCCGAGACTTTGAAGAAGAGTCTGTATTTAAATTAATTGATAAAAATGAATAGGTTGCTAATTCTACGACACTGGTAAGTTTGTGAGTCACTATTTTAGCACCAATGTCAAACATATAGTCCCACGCGCATGTTTTAAATTGGGCCTGTACATAATTTAGCCTCTATACTTGTATAAATTTGTCATTCCGGCCTTTGAACTCTTAAATTTGAAATAGCGCACGCATAGCAATTGCGGTGATATGTAAATGCTACGTGGTAAGTGAATCCGATGATATATAAATGTGACTATTTTGCTCTCATTAACAGACTAACTGAAATCTCAGCCATATAAATAGTGCGACCTAAAGCATACAGATAAAGAGCACTATCACTGCAAATATTGCCAGTACAACAGATCCCAATTTGGAACAACACCCTCCCTTGTTTCTCGAACTGTCCCTTTACGGTTCCAGCTCCTTGAAGTCCCAGCCACATCAGACTTATTCCTGCAAGTTGCGTTTATAATTTGTGTTTTAAAAGTAAGAGTCTGGGGGCTGGGATGACAAATTTGGACAAGTAAGTTTATGATAGTTTCACTCTCAACTCTCAAGAGAAAAAAGCACAGAAAAAAGCATATTATTAGGTGTGGTACAAAGGAGAAATTAAAAGGAAAAAAACAAAAACGTCATACTGATTGCGAAATATTTTCTTTTTGTATGCCATTTGATGGAGAAATTCTATTCTCTTCTAGGTATCGAACAACCTTTTCCACGTACTGATCGTTCTTAACCCCATCTCCAAACAGGTCCCTTAGTTCCTTCTCCGACTCATCCATCTTCGCCTTCCTCACTAACTCTGCCACCGAGTCAGATATGAATGCCCCATTTACTTCATTTCTTGGTATTTCAAATCCAAGATTCTTGCTCTGTAACAACCTTGCATTTAGTCCTTGATCATTTAATACAGGAAGCAGTATCAAAACCTTGTTTAACCACAGCCCCTCAACAACCGAGTTCCAACCACAGTGAGTCAAGAACCCCCAGACTGACTCGTGACTCAGTATTCTCACTTGTGGGACCCACCCCGTGTACACGATCCCTCGATCCTTAACTCTCTCCTCGAACTCGTCCGGTAGCATCTCCAACACGTTCTGTGTTGACCCAGGTGGGTTACTGAGTACCCAAACAAAACACGAACTCGACTTCTCCAAACCAAGAGCCAACTCGGTTATTTCTTCTCCAGTTAGAGCTGCCTCAGTCCCTAAAGCTACATATACAACTGATCTGGCTTCTTTCTTATCTAGCCATTCTTTAATATCACTCCATTTTTCATCTAACTTATCTTCTTCTTCCTCCATTAATGGCGGCAAGAACCCGATAGGAATAACCGTTCTTTCACTCAGCTTTTCGTAAAGGTCGAACCACTCCGGCTCAAACTCCGGCGAGCTTCTAATAATAACAACATCAGCTTCTCCAGCTGCAAAACCAAACCGAACCAAGTCACTCGGTCCGGTTTTATCCTCTTCCGTTTTCTCCACATACTTTGTAACCTCATGAATATGATACACGATATTGGATTGGAAAGGAATCCAGGTGGGGACCAAAGTGAGGTCCTCTGCGGCGGAGCGAGGATCGCCGTCTTTCATGATCAAAGCCGGCGGGCCAATAAAAGACAGTGCGGCGGCGGTGAAGAGACTAAAGAAAGCAGTAGAAATACCAAGATTGGAGGCCAAAGAAGGCAGCCAGTGAGAGGCATAATCGTAAATAGCCCAGTCAGGGATTTGAGATTGAAGGAAAAGGGCTAATGGCGGTTGAAGCAAATCAAAAGCTTTTTTTAGTAACTGTTGTTTACTGTAGGGTATGTCTGTGGTGGTCTCTGCATCAGATGGCAATCCAGGTATGGAAGGTAATTGAAAGGATATGAAGGAAATGGAAGATGAGAGTTGTTTGGGTATTTTGGGTAGACGATTGAGGTTTTTAGGGGTTGAAATGAAAGAAACTTTGTGGCCTTTTTGAGCTAAAACCATGGAGAATCTGAGAAATGGTATTAGATGTCCCATGGCCAGCCATGGAAACAGCACCAAGTGAAGTCTTCTGCTGCCTTTTTCCATTACCAAAATACAACTCTTTTTTCAGGATTATTAACGTTAATATGCTGATGGTGCAATATATACATAACGTTAATTGTGATAAATGGTGGAGAAAGAGCACATACTAGAAGTTGGAACAGGCTGGTCAAAATACGACTAGAAAAAAACAAAATTACCTGGGAAACTCATAAAGAATTAAGTGTTTTTTCTATTAATTTTTCATCTATAGTTAAATTATAATTAATTGCTGAGATTACGGGTATTTTAGTAAACTTGTGAAACTGAATTACTAGTATTAGTTTTCCTTTGTAAAATTAATTGAATGGGAACAGGCTATAACTACAGGGATGTATGATGAGGTGAAATTTTTAGGCGGTATTAAAAGATGACGATTGCCTATTTTCAAGCTTTGGTCAGATCGGTCCGGGTTATTTGTTTTCTAATGCCATTTCATCTGACCAAGTCCAGGGTATCTATTCCTTATGACCAAGCTACATGTACTCTTTCCTTGAAAATGAATCTGCATGCACAAGTTTATGATGGCTTGTTCCTTGATAATGAATCAAAAATTATATGTGGACTAAATGCACAGGTTTTCCCTTAAGAGATATTTTCATTTTCAATTAAGCTGGCTTTAGTGGTTAGCCAAATCCTGAACGTGGGTTTCCTTTTTGATGGTAAATTTTGGTAATAATATCCTTTCCAAGGCAAACAGTCTTGCTTTTTTAAATGGAGATTTTAAGAATATTTTTTTTTCAGAAATTGCAAGTCTTATATAAATTAAATTTACTTGTCAGTTTAATTAAAAATTTATTAATAAATCTAATAGTATATAGTTATGTATAAAAATTTTATTCTTAATTTACAAATATCAAATTAATTGAAAAGAACAACTTATTTTTTTCAAGTTACTGCATCACAATTTTAAAAGCCCAACACTGATATTAAGAAAAAAATATCGTGAGTTAAAATTTCAAAAGTAATTTTTACAAGACAAGAGTTGTTGTGGAATAGAGAGGGGTAAGGGCCAATATCAGGATTAAGGGCCACAAAAGTAAACTTGAAAATAGACTTGTCTAGTTTTCTCCACATATATATATATATATATATATATATATATATATATATATATATATATATATATATATATATCAGAACTATTACGAGATTTTTTTATTAATAATATTTTTTAGAAAAATAATTTAAATTTTAAGATATTTTGAAAATTATTTGAATTTTTTGATAAGTTAATTTAATTTAATTTATCCTTTAAATTTCATATTAGTGTTTTTTTTTTAAAATGTATATATAAAATGTATAAATAATAGAAGAAGGGCTGTAAGCCAACTTTATTTTGTTTTCAAAATCAGAAATTAATTTTAGAATTCGATTGAATCCAACACACACACACACACACACATATATATATATATATATATATATATATATATATTTTATTATGTATATAATGAATATATTATTTTTATTTTGAGTTATATTTTGATTGCACAAAATATTATTAATTTTATATTTTAATAAATTGTTACTAAACTATAATTTGTTTTATCTCGTTTATCAAATTGAATAAAAGAAATTTTTTTTTCATATTAATAAAAAAATAACAAAATCGGATTCATATTTTCTCATTCCAATCAAAAAAATAAAAAATCGGCAGTTTTTCCAAAATATTGTTGTTTTCGTTTTTTATTATCTGTCACTTTTAAAAAAAATTAAATTTTATTTATCTATCACTTTTAAATTTTCAATACAATTTAATTTATTTTTTTTAATTTAATTTTTTTCAATATAAATTAATCAATTAAATTTAAATTTGTATATTAAAATATTCAATTTTATATTAAATTTAATTCTAATTAATACTACTTAATTTTTGTGAAAATGGTAAAAATGATTGTTATTTTGGAATAAAAAGAGTAAAAAACTAAAAAACTGCCATTGAAAAGCTGCAACTTTCCAAACATGAAAAACTGTAGCTTTCAAATAAAAAAATTAAATTCAATTATTCAGCGGTGGACTGTGAAATTAAAGTCAAATATCGAAATTCAGAATTGCGAAGTTTTCAAAACATCTAAAAATTCAAATTATTTTTTTTTAAAAAATTGTTAATAAAAAAGTCCCAACTATTACTGGCCTTTTTCTTTCGTGACAATCAAGAACATTAACCATATCTTTCTTCTGTCATGACGATAAAAATTAATTCGCTCCCAATATTTCTGATAATCTCTCTCAATAACCTTCGTTTCTTAGAGGCACAAACCTGGATCAAATCTGCCTATTACGATTCATCAAGCAATCTTCCGGTATCAACTGTAAATTCAGCACCTTTTACTCACCTTTACTATGCATTTGCTCGCATCAATAGCTCCACATACCAGCTTTCATTCTCAGATGAATCAACTGCCTCTACTTTCACGGCTTCAGTTAAGCTTAAGAACCCATCAATTGTTACACTTTTGTCCATTGGCCTTGCCTATGGAAACTATTCAACCTTTTCTTCAATGGTGAGCCACCCTTCTTCTAGGAAATATTTCATCACTTCTTCAATAAAAACAGCCCGGCTTTACGGCTTTCATGGCCTTGATCTTTGCTGGGCTTGGCCTAAATCAAGCTCTGACATGGAAAATATTGGAATCCTTTTAGATGAGTGGCGAGCTGCTATAAATTCTGAATCAATAAACTCACCTTTAATCCTCACAATGGCTGTGTTTCGCCACCCAGTTGTTGGTGCTGCAAGTTTTCCTGTTGATTCGATTTGGAGAAATTTAGATTGGGCTAATTTTGTTGCATTTGATTATCATTTTCCCTTGAAAGAGAATGTTACAGGCTATCATGCTGCTTTGTTTGATTCTTCAGGAGGAATAAGTACCGATTCGGGTATAAGGGCATGGATAGGAAGAGGATTGCCAGCAAGCAAACTTGTTCTTGGATTACCTTACCATGGCTACGCTTGGAAACTTGCAAGCGCAAATGAAAATTCAGTTGGTGCAGCAGCCTCAGGTCCTGCTCTGAATCCTGATGGTTCTATAGGCTACAAGGCAATCAAATCATTCATATTGGATTATGGATATGGAGTCTCTTCAGCTTACGATTCATCAGATGTAGTTAATTACTTTAACATCAAACAAACATGGATAAATTTTGATGATGTTGAGGCTATTAAAACTAAAATATTATATGCCAAGGACAAAGGATTACGTGGTTATTTTGCTTTTCAACTTGCCAATGACTTTAATTGGAAGCTTTCCATAATCGCTCATAAGGTTGGTGAAGATCATGAAAGCAAGAAAAAGTTGTGGATTGTTGTTTCAGTACCAATTTCAGTGGTTATTCTATTGGTCATTCTTAGTTTTTTAGCATACACTGCAAGTTGCAGAATGCTAAAAACAAAAGGTAAAAACAGTTTCTAACTCCATCATTCCTCTGTTTATAGACAATCAAAAGATTTGTTTAGAACTTTTTTTTATTTTTCTCTTTGATGTCATATTGTTCAGGAAAAATCGATTTCAGCAGAGCTGAAAGCTCTAAACTAGAATCAAATAGAAAAGTGAATAAATATCAAGAACACAATGCTCCTGATCTTGGAGTGTTCACTTTTTCTGAAATCAAAGCAGCTACCAGTAATTTTTGCTGTGAAAAAAAGCTTGGGGAGGGCGGATATGGACCTGTTTACAAGGTAATTAAGAACGAATTACACACTGTTCTAATTCTTCAATTCATGTTATTCTTAGATTATTTAGTAAGTACGGAGAGTTACAAGTTTGCAGAAAAAATGAATTTGGGGATTTATGAGCAGCAATTGTAATTAATATGTGTTGGGTTTGTCAGGGCACACTAGCCAGGGGGCAGGAAATAGCAGTGAAGAGGCTTTCAAAAGCTTCAAATCAAGGACTCAAGGAGTTCAAAACTGAGGTTAAACTTATTGCAAAGCTGCAACATGTTAATTTAGTGAGATTATTAGGAATTTGCATTGAAAAGGGAGAGAAAATGTTGATATATGAATACATGCCCAACAAAAGCCTCGATTTCTACCTATTTGGTAATGTGATACTAAGTGCAAGTTTGATTCAATTATTCACTTCATTGACAGAACAGGATTGCTTATGTATAATTCTTTTTTCTCAACTAGATTTGAAGGAAAGATCCAAGTTCAACTGGGAACAGCGGGTTCAAATCATCGAAGGGATTGTTCAAGGACTTCTATATCTCCAAGAATACTCAAATTTTACAATTATTCACAGAGATATTAAAGCTAGCAATATTTTGTTGGACCACAATATGAAGCCAAAGATTTCTGATTTTGGAATGGCAAGAATTTTCAATAAGGATGAAAATATTGAAGCCAAAACAGGCCAGATCGTTGGAACCTAGTAAGAGAATCGCTTCTTCTTTGAAATATCAGAATTACATACATATATGGCTAACCATATAATTCATAAAATGCAGTGGCTATGCTCCTCCTGAATATGTGAGAGGAGGCATGTACTCGACAAAATATGACGTTTATAGCTTCGGAGTTCTACTTTTGCAAATCATAAGTGGCAAGAAAATCACATGCTTTTATGGTTTGAGTGAAAATCAAAACCTATTGGAATATGTGAGTACTTTCATAATTCTCTGTATATATATTTGGTGAAAGATTAATTTGTTCGTGTTGTTTGACAGGCATATGAGTTGTGGATAAGTGACAATTGCAAGGAGTTTATTGATCCAACATTAGTTTATTCATTGTCTTCGTGTAAATTTCTGATATGCTTCCATGTAGCATTATTATGCGTACAAGAAAGTCCAAAGGATAGGCCATCAATCTTGGAAGTTTATTCCATGTTGAAAAATGAAAATTACATTATTCCTTGCCCCAAAAGACCTGCATTTTCAAGCAGTGAAGACGAAGACATTGGATGTAGAGTAGGTCAAGAAATTTGCTCTGTCAATAGTGTAACTCTCTCCCAAATGTTGCCGCGTTGATTTTATTTCTTTGTTTTGTTTTCCTCTTTGAACCCAAATACATACTTTTAATAGAGAAAACGACAGGTTTAATTGCGATCAATTTGTCAAGTGTCAAAAGTCAGGTGTGTGTCGTCGGGAAACAAACATGGATTTGCTGAATTCCTAAGAGACATTTGATATTAATCAATCAGCTTGACCAAGAAAAATGGAATATCAAATGTAATACTTTTGAGCAAATCGAGATATCCCAAGGATCCCAAAGTTGTATTGGGAAGCCACGATGGTTGTTGTTAAGCCACTCATATGCTATTTTTTTTCAGTACACAACAATAACCTTCAGTATAAGAATAATGAAAAAGTTCAAAAACTACTTCAATATTTAAGTATTATTTACTATTATTCTTATTATTATCATCCAAATCTTTTGTTAAAGACACTTGGAAAATACTCTGTAGTGGTAAAACCCTGTAAATCCATTGCAAGATCATCATAGGAAGTGATGAAGAGGTCAAATGTAATGAGGCCAAGCTCATTAAACCTAAATCCCTGCGATACAACTTCCCTTCGGATCGAATTAGTATGGTATTTTATAAATGGATTCCAACAATATTCGGATAATGATATTAATCTTTGTACAAAAATAATGATTATTTATGTGAGTAGTTGTGCTATTTTTGGGAGCAAGTTTTTGGCATTAATGGCAGTCCAATCCCTGTACTAACAAAAAATTGAATGAAATCATAAATATAAATTTGATCCAAGTTTTATTAACCCTTTCATGTTAGGGCCTGGGTTTTGTGCGTTTTGGGCCTGTGCTGTGTATAGTTTGCAATTGTAATATTAATAACTTTTTTCATGTTTTATTATTTTATTTAAAGTCATAAGTTTTTGTTAAGTATGAAAATAATAGTAACATATACTAATTGATTAAAAAACTTTATTATATGTACATGTGGATTAATTCTGCATAGTTGAATTCGATTTTTTTGTGAAGTCAAGGATTAGACAAGGTATATATATATATATATATTTGGCAAGATTGGTTTTTAATATTTAAAAGTTAAGCTCTTGTGAACCGCAAAATTAAGAGGTGTACTTATTATTATTATCAAAAAAAGAGAGAGAGAGACGTACTTATATATTGAATTAAATTTATTTTTTCTAATGTTGATATTATTGTTTTGCTATGAAAAATAAGATGATTTTGTCCAATGATTTTCTAAACATTATACTTTACACAGAAGAAAAGTCTCATCTAACTGTAGTTATGATACAATTACAGTCAAAATTCTATCATGATCCACTCATGTAAATGCAGTCTAACCATGATGCCCTAAAATCTAATTGATTGAATTCTAACGAAAAAAAATATATTTTAGTGAAAAATGCATCTTAATCTTGCTATGAAATTAAAATCAATAATTTATTTTTTTAAAAAAAATACATAATGTCTAATTATATACAACAATAAATGTCATTAAAAAAATTAAATTAAAACATATCGTTCCACTTTTAATATAATACTGATTATTAGACTACTTGTTTCCATATTCTAAATCTAAACATTGAAAGTAAACTTGGCATATATAACGAATTCTATATATGAAGAATTGTAAGCTAAGTAGTGCTTAGTATAATACTGGAGAAACTTGTTGAATAAATACACGTTTTATTTTTAATAGAATACTGATGTTCAGACTACTTGTTTTCATATCCTAAATCTAAATATTGAAAATAGACTTGCCATATATATTATAAGCTACGCAGTGATTAGTATAATGCGGAGAATTTTGTTGAATAAATATTGCAAGTCAATAAAGGTATATTCAATAATTCGAAATAGGGGTGTGCAAATAGTCGGTTCGATTTTGGACCGAACCGAATAAATCAAAAATTAAATTTGAGAAATTTTTAGAATTGAACCGCGGATCAAAGTTTTTAGAACCGAAACCGAATAAATCGAAATAATTTTGGTCAGTTCGGTTCGGTCCAATCGGTTCTCCACAAATATAATTTTTTTTTTTAGATTTTTAACTTATATGGGTCCATAAATTAAATTAATTTATATTCAACAAAATAAAACCATTTAAAAATAACTAAAAGGAAAAAACATACATAAATTTTTCATATTATGTTGCTAATAAATACTAAATAAAATTACACTAAAAAAATATACATTAAAAATAAATACAACATAAATTCTTATTAATAATACATTCAATGTACTTCAATTTAAAAAAAATATACATATAAATAAATATAAGTATAGTGTATATTTAAATTTAGGTTATATATATATATAAGTAAAATGGTGAGCTTAACAAATTTCGGTCGGTTCGGTTCTTTCGATTTTACAATTATAAGAACCGAACAGAAATACTTGAAATTTAAGTTTGGTTTAGAACCGAACAAACCGAAAATCGAAAAAATCAAATCAAATGGACCAAAAATCATTCGGTTCGATTTTCGATTTCGGCTCGATTTTATACCGCCCTAATTCCAAATATTAATATTAAATTTAGAAACCGATTATAAAAATTAATCAAAATGCAATGGTCCCACCGACCCATCTTTTGTCCCGATTAGGCCCATACCAGCATTTGCCAACTGCTATTTTTCCAACACAAAGACCAAAACGCATCACTTATGGGTCCATATATACGTATAACAACACGCCAATTGTACGGTACTTCTCCCACTCTCATCAAACGCATTTGCTCCTATCTTCACCTCTTTCTCAGTTTCCCTCTCTCGTTTTTCACTCATTCCCAACTCACTCACTCGATTAGGGTTAGGGTTTTTGTTTCTTTTCCCCCCCAATTTTCTTCTCTTTTTCCTCTGTAATGCTTCATTTTCCTCCAATTTTGCCTCAGATTTACCAATGTACGGCCATTCTCAGCCTATGAATGTTCACCATCAGATCGCTGCCGCCACCGGCCACTCCGGTGACGACGAGGACGGTGGCGCCGGAGAATCAATCGACCATCATCACATTCGTTTCGAAGATGGCAACGCTACTGGTGTCGTTGTAGACGATGTTTCTCCCGACTCCGTTTATGTTCCCAGCAGTGGCGCTGGCTCTGACCTCTCTATACAGCGTAGCGATGTGTCTAGTCAACTCACATTGACGTTTCGTGGCCAAGTTTATGTTTTTGATGCTGTAACGCCTGATAAGGTACTCTTTCTTTTGGACACTTAAATTGTTTGATTTAGGGTTTCATTCTGTTCCCTAAGGGCATGGAGTGGCGGAGATAGTGGAAGGGGAAGACGCTGATGTTTTAAAATTTAGAAGCTTTTCATTCGTTGAGAAAAACAAAATTGCAAGAATTGTGTTCAAATGATCGTTATAGCCTCGAAATTGAGTTCAATGTTTTTTTTTAAAAGAAAAAACAGTCGACAAACTCGATTTTACTTTACTTCAACTTTTTTTTTCCTTTTTCTGGAAGAAGCATTTAGTTTGGCGTATCTTCATTTGGAAATTTGGATCCTAAGTATACTTGGCAATTCTTACAGGTTCAAGCGGTGCTGTTATTATTAGGGGGATGTGAATTAACTTCGGGTCCGCATGGTCTGGAAGTAGGATCTCAAAGCCAAAGGGTATCTTCTCAATGACGAAAGTAAAGTTTGCTAGTGCAGATATAAATTGCTTATTCTTCTCCTTTTATTCATCATCTAATTTTGTTCTTTCTAGGGGGCTGTGTTAGACTATCCTGGACGTTGTACTCAACCGCAGAGAGCTGCCTCATTAAATAGGTTTCGGCAGAAGAGGAAAGAGCGATGCTTTGATAAGAAAGTTAGATACAGTGTTCGACAAGAGGTTGCTCTCAGGTGTGGTTATATACGCATTAAGTTAGATTGCTAAGAAATTAGTTGGAGATAACTTTACAAAAACTTGACGGAAAAGTTCAATTAATTCATTATGCTTAATAGAGAATCTAGCATTACTTATGATTGAAATGCTGTGTTTGAAGTCTAATAGGTGCCTTAGCATGTAATTTTTCAGCTATTATATGAAATAAGTTAAGAGTAGAAAAATATATTGTGTCAAACCATGTTGGGATCCTTTTAGTTATACATTATAACCGAAACTTGGTGCTGCTGAGAAAATATTATTTAGAGATAAGTGAACTCGTTTTACTAGGCCTATATAGGATCTCAATCCTGAAAGGAATCTACTGATTTCTTTCCCAATTAGTTGGACCATTGGTGTGATAATTTACTTCATGGGTGATCTTTGGTTCTTTGTAAAAGTGTCAGTGGGCGCTTTTTGTTTTCTTAGAGAAGCTAAAATTTCAATATAGGGTTAAAGGAACTAAAATTTTGTGCAAATCAAGCCCATCCTATTTAAGCCTACCACAGTAGTTTTCCCAAAATGACATTTGATATGCTGTAACACTTGCAAGAGGGCATTTAGTTCACATGAGGAACCAGAATCTCCTTCAATTATTGCTCATTGAAAGGAAATGTTTTTTTAAACATGTGCCTTTTTGGTGGTCTTGTGTTATTTCTTAAAGTGGCAGTATAAATTGTCAATGCTAATAATAAATAGGTATTGAACTATATGTTTCTGACACAAAATATGTAGTTTGGAAGTTCTGCAAGCTTTTTGTACATGACAGCACTTCAAAGGTGTTGAAAGCACAAGGGTCAAAATTTTGCTCTCTCCGTTTCATTTTATGTGTCAATTTGAGTAAAATTTAAATTTTATTTATAAGACACTTTTGGATTTTCAACGAAATTTATTTTTTTTTTTCAAATTTAATTTTCTTTTCTAATAGAAATTGACCAATTAGATTTAAATTTTTGTACTGAATCATTCAATTTTATTTTAAATTTAGGACTAATTAATACTTTTTAATTATAATGAAAACAACAAGAGTAACACATAAAATAGAATTGAGGGAATAATATACAAGTAGAGGCAGGAAATAGCATTAATATCCATATTAAAGGTTTTGTCAGCCTCACTTTGGGAATTGGGGATGCATTGGTGTAAGCTAGTGTTATGAGAAACAGCAAATTATCTTAGTATACATATGTTGAGATTTGGAAGCTTGAATTTGAGTTGGATATACTTTCTGCTAATCTTTGAAGTTTTTGATCTCCACCAGAATTTGGGAAGTCTCATATTTTTTATTTATTTATTTATTTATCTATTTTTTGATTTAGATCTTAACTCTGTCATAAAATTGTGATGCTAAACTATTGATATGTTTGGGAAAAAAAATAACTGTTTAAATCCTGCCAAAATGCCGTTTTTAAATGTTGCAAGGTCAACAAGGCTTGCAGTTTTCATGGCCATGTTGAGATCCTTCTACGGACAAAAATCCAAAAGGAGAAATAAAGGAGTTTTGACAATCACTACATGTTTGTATTTTGTGGTGCTAGTACATTTTGGAACTTTGTTTATTCTTAGCCAATGTTAACTCCTTTTAAGCCAATGTTAACTCCTTTTAAGTTAAAAGAGAAATATTTTGTGGAGGAAGACAGGTGAGTGCTAGGGGTACTGCAGATTATACAATCGTATTGAGCAGATTACTTTCCTTGTCTTATTCATATCTCCATATCTTTTGTTGAGGATTTTTATTTATTTATTTATTTTGGTAGAAATCATTAGACACTGAAAATTTAAGTTGTTGTTATTGCCTTATTCTCTCTCTCTCTCTCATTTTTTTTAGTGTTTTATGCACGATTTAATATTACCTGTTGGAAATTATGAATTTGCATTTTTAATATTGTCTTACCTACTTCTATATTACACCATTAGGATGCAGCGTAACAAGGGTCAGTTTACTTCTTCCAAGAAGTCAGATGGATCCTATGGCTGGGGTGGCGGTCAGGATTCAGGACAAGATGATGGCCAGCAAGAAACCTCGTGAGTTTTGCATAATCATGTGGATTTCTATTATTTCCCAAGAGATAACTGCTTGTCTACTATTTATTGTTGAATTGTGAAAGTAGAGAGGGAAGAAAGGAAAAAGAAACATAGTGGATGTGAATTTCTGTCCCATTCTTACATCTCTTTGCTATATATTTCTCCATTTGAGGGTCTGATAATGTTCTATGACAATTAAAAAGTTCATATTATTTCTCTATCTTTCTTAATTGACGCACTATTTTGTTTTTTGAAGAGATTTAGAACGAATAATTGTTTTCTATTGATTTTCATCTTTAGGTGTACACATTGCGGGATTAGTTCAAAATCAACTCCGATGATGCGGCGTGGCCCATCTGGTCCAAGGTCGCTATGCAATGCCTGTGGACTATTTTGGGCAAATAGGGTTAGTATCTGTAATGAATTTTGATTCACAGCTGATCCTTTTGGTATGTTTACATTTGTGGATGTATGTATTTGTTTTAATATCCAGTTTACTGTTTGGAAATAAAATGATATCCTGTACATGCTGATACATTTGCTGTGTATTACATCTGGTGGTTGATAAATCATATATTAACTATTCTTCATCAGCATAGTAAACATTGTGTACTGATGTATATTGTCAGTAGAACTGTAAGTAACAGTCTTACAATTTATTGATGCGCAGCTATCAAACTTAGTTCTACATACACTTTAGATTTTGTTGTAAATGCTGTTAGTTTAGTTGGCTGAGGAGTTCAATTGTTTGATTTGTGTAAAACAAGTCGAAAGAAAGAAAAAAATTGCAAAAGGAAGCAAAGGAAGCGACATTGCAAATGCTTTTGATGAATGAAAGATGATTTAGTGGCTGACAATATGAATTTGAGGAACTGACTATTATTTTTTAAAGTAGTTTGGAGATTAAGCAATAAGCTTGCAAGTTCCAAATGCTAATCTGAAATAAGCTCAATAGTCATTTAGGAGCTTGTATATACTATTGATAGTTGACACTTAGATTTTGTTGCTAGTTTTGAGGGTTTGCTTTTATTTTTGTAGAGTGGGTCGGGGGGAGGGGGTGGGTGGGAGAAAAAGAAGCCAAGCAAGTGACATTGCCAATGCTAGTGGTAAATAAAAGAGATGATTAGTAAGAGATAAAGTGAGCTTAAATCTACAATAGTAAAAGAAATGACCATATGAATTTGAGAATGAGACTTTTCTTTCTTAAAAGTGGTATTAAGATTAAGCATTGAGCTTGCAACTTCCAAATGCTATTCTGAGCTAATCTCAATAGTCATTCAGAGAATTCTCACATTGAGATTGCATTCAGCACCATGGGTCAACCCAAGTTATCCTTGTGAATATGATGTGTTTTTTTTTATGGATCCCATGGTACTTTAAGCTACCCATTTGTGAAGTCAAGCCAGCAGTTTGTGAATCACTGTTAGGATTTTTGAGTGTGGGTGTTTTTCCTCCTTGGAGTTGGGTGGGCATCAGTGTGGGTTGGGGAATTGAGGAACTTGGGTTAGTGCCGTGTTGCTTTTTTGAAATTTGTAAAATTAATATCCATATTTTAGGACATTCATGATATTCATTTATTAACAATGGGCATGCAAAATGTGCCTTCTTGAATGCTTTTTTGAAAAATAAATAAATAAAATAAATCTTGTACTGTTTATTTTGTTTCATTACTAAGTTACTTTTTTGATTGTTGGAGAAGTTTGCCTTGCAATACCTTGTGAAGCTTGGTAAATAGAAAACTAGAATCAAGCCTTATTGCCCACAAAAGCGTCCGTAACATAAATTAATGATGATTGATTCCTTCATACGTGTCAATTGGGCAAATGCACCCATAGTAACTGGGGTGGACATAATATGGGGTGAAGTGGTAGGGAATGATTTGGTATTTTTAGATCTTACTGAAAATTCTAACTTTAGAGTAGAATGGGGAGAATATCCCATGTATCTGACCCAGCTAGATTTGTACTGTAATCCTAAGATTGAGTTGAGTTGGTGCGAGGCTTGGTATTAGGTAGTTGGATCAGTCTTGCAAGGTAGAGGCCTGTCCTGCCAGGATCAAGAGAATGACATCCTACAAGAATGGTCAAAAGTGGTGTCTCATTGTTAGATGCACCTAAGTAAGGTATTTGAGGTGTACAGATATTGAGACATCAAACTTGATACTGCATCGACATGATAGCGTGTTAAGTTCTGTTATTGCTGGGATTTAATTATGTGCAGTATGTCAAAATTTAAACAAAGATTGCACTCCACTCTGACAAACTGAAATCCTTGCAGGGAACTCTAAGAGAGGGGTGAAGTGGTAGGGAAGGATTTGATATTTTTAGATCTTACTGAAAATTCTAACTTTAGAGTAGAATGGGGAGAATATCCCATGTACCTGACCCAGCTAGATTTGTACTGTAATCCTAAGATTGAGTTGAGTTGGTGCGAGGCTTGGTATTAGGTAGTTGGATCAGTCTTGCAAGGTAGAGGCCTGTCCTGCCAGGGTCCAGCGAATGACATCCTACAAGAATGGTCAAAAGTAGTGTCTCATTGTTAGATGCACCTAAGTAAGGTATTTGAGGTGTACAGATATTGAGACATCAAACTTGATACTGCAGAGACATGATAGCGTGTTAAGTTCTGTTATTGCTGGGATTTAATTATGTGCAGTATGCCAAAATTTAAACAAAGATTGCACTCCACTCTGACAAACTGAAATCCTTGCAGGGAACTCTAAGAGATCTGTCTAAGAAAACTCAGGAACATTCTATGGCTCCAATTGAGCAGGTATCAATTTAAATTGTGCACTTTTCAACTGTGCATCATTCTGTTTCATTATTTGTTGTAAATGTCATCTTCTTTTCTATTTGATCTCTGGATTAGGGTGAAGCTGAAGCAAACGACTCGGACTCTGGAAATGCTATGCATACACATAACAATCTTGTTACCTATTAAAACGATGATTTCAACCTTGGTATTAGAGTATTGGGTGATCGTTTCCAGGGTGTAACTTGCGAGAGTAGTTACAGAAGGTGGGCACCTGGCACCTATTCGAGTTGAAGATTTTCTAGTAAATTGTTTCAGTTTGTTCTCTGTAATGTACAGATTTTATAGTGTCATCATCAATACGCGAGGTTCTCTCTTCCATTGGAACTATACATGAGAATGAGATTTACCTCTTGAGGATTTTATGCAGGATGTATTGCATAAAGCTTCACTGATTTATCTTTTGGTAATTTTATATGCCAAATGCCTTATGATGCTAAACCTTCCATCACAATATCAAATATCCCTTTTTATACTTTATAATTCAAAAGTTGAGGAAAATATCAAATATGGTATTTGCAGTGATTTTCATCCTCCATCAAAAGGAGGTTTGAAGTAATCGGTTTCAAATTCGTATGAGCTTTTAGGTCACTTGCAATTTTGTTTTCTGCATCTTTTTTTTTTGTATACCAATGTCTTGTTGCCTGCAATTGGTACGATTTATCAATTATCGAAGATACTTTTTTTAAATACACGTGTTTCTTTTTTAGCCATAGATGCGTATACTTGAAGTTATGCTATAATTTAAACACATTTATCGTTTTTTAATAGTCTTTTTTGTTTTTTTCCATCTGAATGCGTGTATACTAATATAGACTAAAAATTTACGTTATGTTTCTTATTAGCATATAAATGTTCAAGTACTACTGGAAAATATTAAGTTTATGTTTAGATTTCTACATTTAAATGTTTATTAGGTTTAACAATTAGCATATATATGCTACTAGAAATATAGACTTGCTTCGGATTAAGTTTATTTGGTGGTCTACACAGCAAGCACTCTTGCAATGATAATTTTATTTTTCCTCGTAGCCAACGGATCCCTCTGAATTTTTAAATACTTAATCTAATGGGGAAAAAAAATCTAAATCCACTATTTCCAATAATGGGTATTATCTTGTGCATTTTCTATAAATATTCGGGCCAATGGTTGTGTCAATTGGCTGTGATCTATGAAACGAATAGTTATTTAACGACCTTAATTGGTTGTTTTTGCATTATAGTTGCTGCATGCTGGTTGGAACAAAATGCGTTTCTGACCTGTCATAAATCCACTCATGACGATATTTCCCTGGCCATTGAGTTTTACTTCCCATGTCTTGACCAGTGAATTTCAGAATTTCTTATAATATCAACTTACTTTCGATTAGATCTTGGCAATCATACTGCTTTTTGTATAATAGTTAGCCGAATTTTTTAATGCATTTACTAAACCTATAAAAATAATATTTTATTTTTATTTGTAAAAATAATATTAAATATAATTGTTGATTATGGAAGCTTTTTCTTGAGGTTGTGTATTATTTTTATATGAAACAAAGTTTATTTACATAAGCGAGTATTAGTTTTTTTTCAAAGAATATGTGAAGTATTAGTAAATCATATTATTTTCATTATTCCATCGATCATCTTACGGAGATAGTTTCATTTCTTTACGTATGTTAATAAAATTAATGCGTTTTTTTTTTTTCTAATATGTTCTTACATTAATTAGGGGTATATTTGTATTTATATATGTTAATTACAATAGAGATTGAATATGGATATATTACACGTTTAACAAAGTTAACCATAATATTAAAAAACGAACCCAAAAAAAATGGAATTCTTTTTTTTTTTTTAAAAGACGAAGAATTTTTTATTGTTAATTAATATTTGACAAAACACATCACGAGTTTCATAAATTATACATATATTTTTTTGGTATTTGATACCTAAATTTTTATTCGTTCATATTGAATTTTTAAATAATTATTTAACTACACATTAAATCTTTTTTAGTTTTAGTAATAGAAATCTGCTAGACATATTTAACAATCTGACACAGTATATTATTTAAATATTTTTTTAATGTCATATAAGATTATAATTATCAATTGGCACCTTGTATCTAAAATTCAACCATTAAAAATTTCACATGAATTATTATCAATTACATTCCATTTACTAACCGAAAAATATTTAAATAATTCAATGCGTTAAGTCGTTAAAGGCGTTTAGCAGATTTTTGTAATTAGAGTAAAAAAAATGGCCTATTGTGTATTTAAATAATTATTTAAGGATCCGATGTAAACGGATAAAAATTTATAGATCCAACAATAAAAAAACAGAATAATTCAAGGATCTTATGATACATTTTGTCTTCATATTTTCATACATTATCATGTATTTCATTGTTGTTAACATTTGTATCTCAATTACTATCCTAGATAACCTATAAAATGTAAATTATTGAAAAGATTAGCAACTAACAGTTGTCTTATCCATGATTAAAAAAGGCAAAATACAAAATAAAGTTACCTTATCCATTTTTGTTCCTAATAGTAAATTACTACCCATACCTTATCATTACAATTTTTTTTCCTACCATTTGTTAAATAGAAATTATTAGTATATTATTTTTTACTTTTTAGCAATCAAATCGTTTTTATGTCATACTGATTATGCTGTGAAAGGATCAAGTTTATAGATAACCGTCAAATATTATCATAATGTACTATTGTAAGGTGCAAGAACTCCTTTTCACTGTCCTCATAATACTGCATCGGCTAGTGTGTGTGTGTATATGTGTATATATATATATTGTACGGGCGTTTTAGACTATTCTATTAATTCACCTAATGGTTAAAAAGTAGAAGAAACGATCCTTTCTCCAATTATAGGTTGGAACAAGTAAAAAGAGTAAGAAACATACCCTAGCAAAATCCTATGAAACTACGAACAAATGATGATCCCGACTGCATGCTTCTCAGACATTACTACCAACCGTTGGATCATCATCCAAAATCCACACACATCACCCATCGGTTAAATAATTAAGAAAAGAAAAAACACCCTACCCATACACCACAAAGTCCATGTGACACCCATCATGATCGTACTATCCCATGTCGACGAAGGATCACCCACCTCCATTGTTCTGCGAAACACTCAATCACCACCTATATTTTTCTTTTACATATATAAATAGAAATCTCTGCTAGACGACACATTCCCTACAAATCGGAAATTTTTTATTTTCTTTGGAAAAAAAGAGAAAGCAAAAAGAATATTTATTTCTAAATAGAGAGTCTTCAAGGAAACACGAGTGCAGAGCCTGCACCTCTTTGGCTATTTTAGGCTGCTTTCTCTTTTCTTTTCGTATTCCTTTCTCTTCCATTTTCGAAGCTTCTGGACGCCTTAAATTTATGTAATCCAATTTCGAAATTCAGGTTAGGGTTTGCGTAACTTCAATAAAATATTTGTAGTGAAACCATATTCAATGAAACAGGTAGCTTCAAGTTTAGCTTAGGGTTTTTGCTTCTCTGTGCCCGGCGGTTGGTGAGGTTAAGCATTAATTGCATGGCGGCGGCCAATCCACAGCCACTGCAGTCTCGCCCTTATGAGGAACACACGCGAACTCCGATACAGATCGAAGACGACGACGACGGCGGCGAGTACGAGGACGGTGACGCCATGGATGACGTGGAGGAGGAGAACGTGAATTCAGGTGTGAATGTTGCGGAGCTTCATCTCGGAGTCGGAGTTGGAGCTGGTGTGGTTATGGCGTCCAGGACTAGTGAACTTACTCTCTCTTTTGAAGGAGAGGTTTATGTTTTCCCTGCTGTTACGCCTGAAAAGGTCTCTGTTTAATTCTCTCCAGCTAATTGCTTGGATTTTCTGCTTTTTCGGTTTCTTTATTTTCATTTTTGTGACTTTCGTATGCACTGGCGTGTGTGTCCTTTTCACTTTTACTGTTTTGGATTCTCGCGAGACATGAAGCCTAATTAAGCAAACAGTAAATTCCAGTTCACTTTTATATTATTTGTCTCTGCGTTTTTTTAAATATACATGAACTTATTACTGCCTTGAAGTTAATGCATTTTGAGGTGTTTTGTGTTATCGAGGGTTATGAGTTGGTATGGAGATGTGAAGGATTAGCAAAGTGACGCGGATATTGCTACTTTTTGATAACATATGTCCCTTCTAGTTTTATGTTGAATTCGTTGGTTTTGGTATATTCATTTTCTTTTTTTTTTTTTTCTTTTCAGCAATTGTCTGTCTGTTTCTACTTTACATGTGGCTGAATTAGTACCAAGTGACTTGGCTGAATTAGTTCTAAGTTCCTAACTGGTTTCTGTCAATTCTCTTGTTACTTTGCTTTGCTGTTTGTTTTTAGGCAATACATTTGCGAGTAATAAATGTAACTTTAGTGATGTTTTGGAACTTCACTACGTTCTTGTAACTTGTAATGTACAAGCAATAGATTTATTCCACATTTATAAATTTGAATACAATTCTATTCATCACAGCTGTTTGCTTGATGGCATATTAGTTGTACTTTTGTAATTGATCAGTTCTTTTTTCCTATTGAATTGCTGTCAATTTGCTATTATTATTGTTCTGGTTTACTAGTCTGGATTATGATTGTTGAAAAGGCATGCCTGTTTTCACTGGTAAAAACAGGTGCAAGCAGTGCTCTTGCTTCTGGGAGGACAAGACATACCCACAGCTGTGCCTGCTCCTGAAGTACCCTATGATCAAATTAACAGGGTAATGTAGCACTTCAAATTTCAAGTGCGATTAATTGGTTCTTTTCTGCTTGAGTTCATGTGCAATCATATTCTCTAGGACATGGGTGATACACCAAAGCGCTCAAATCTCTCACGAAGAATAGCCTCTCTTGTTAGATTCCGTGAGAAACGGAAGGAGAGATGTTTTGACAAGAAAATAAGATATACAGTGCGAAAAGAGGTTGCTCAGAGGTATGATGCAATCAAACCTTTATCTTCTGTGGGTTCTGCCTGATTATGTTAAATCAGATGATTTTGGTCAATAATAAACTAAGTTGTTCGGATCTGTCAATTTTAAATGCCAAGAGGATGATTCCTCATGCCTTGATATGGTTGGAATTAGATATTTTTTTTCCCTTCTTTTGATTCATTACTGTTGTTATTTTATGTTAATTAATCTGGTGGCTCGATCCCTGTTTTTAATCTTTATTTCTTATGTTGTATGCCCATAGTAGGGTGCAGTGTTTACGATCCCTATATGTTCGATATGATTACGGAATTGAATTTGTTAATATTGTGATGATTGGGCTAGCTTTTTGTTGAGCATGATGGATTGATTCTTCACAAATATTTTCATATTTCTCTATTCTTTCCTGCAGTCCTTTTGGACTTTGATGTGTAGCTATGATCAATTACAGAAAAGGATATTAGAAAATTGATACTATACCCTTCTTTTTCACTGTATGATGGTGCAAACATGCGGAGAATTTTCTAGTAGGCAGCAGTTATAGATTGAACGTGGCTTTGTCCTCCCACCTCTGAACACTCAAATTAAAAAAGAGATAGAGAGAGTGAAAATTGCTACTGATGGAAATTTCCACAGATTTTTCAACTTGTCAACAGATGTGTTACTCTGTTGTTTCTCTTTATCATCTTTTTAGGATGCACCGCAAGAATGGGCAGTTTGCATCATTAAAAGAAAGTTCAGGGGGTCCAAGTTGGGACTCTGCTCAGAGTTGTCTACAGGATGGCTCTCCTCGTCCTGAAACTGTGTGAGTAGCTTGCATAACATTGGCTTAGTAGTTTAGGTCTTCATAAAAAATTATTGTTGTGGCTTCAATCATTGAAGTTTCTGGGATATGGTACTTCATCTCAATTACCTTCCATTTCTGCAATGATTTCCAGTGTCCGGAGATGCCAACATTGTGGTGTTAGTGAAAATAATACTCCTGCAATGCGTCGTGGGCCAGCTGGACCAAGGACTTTATGTAATGCGTGTGGTCTAATGTGGGCGAATAAGGTTGGTTTGTTCTTTGCCTTAAAATAGTTTGTCTGTTGGAGTTAGCGTGCACTATTGCTTAAATAATGGCCAGGAGGCTGATATCTATGTATGTGTTCTAATGGTTCTTGTGTCTAGGTAACTTTAGGTACTGGCATTTTCTTACATGTTTAGTTGACCATATGACCAACAGATCACTGTGTGCCATACAAAATCAAAATCCTATGATAATTATTTTTCAGGAAAATCTACTATTGTTTTCTTTTGATTTTGAAAATTTATAGGAGAATGCATACACTGGAAAAAAGTCTCTCTCTCTCTCTTAAAGTTCTCCATCATCAATGTTTGTTGGTAGAAGGTGCTACATTTGATTTGGTCATGACCTATTAGGGGCACATGCTTCTGTGCAAGTACAATTTCCTAGGACAGTTCATTTAATGTTCCCCCCTTCATTTGAATTCTTATTCTACTATTCTTGTAGTTTTGGTACAATATGTAAACTACCGACATATATTTAGTTGTTTGCTTATTCAGTTGCAATAGTTTCACTAACTTGACTAGCTATTACCTTTGTTTTGCTTTGTAATTGATTTGACTTTCCGTTGTAACTAGCTATAGGATTCAATAAGCAATGAGTACTCTACTTTGTATCTTTAGTATTAAATTTTCATTGTCAATAATGAAGGTAAGTCTAAGATGTGATAATCCATGTGCTTAATTGATATTGATGTGTTTAGTTCACTGTTAATTTTCAAACTGGACCTTATCCATGGAATCTTTTTTATAATTTCCATTTCTGTTTTGTCTTGTTTGGATGTGGAGAAGGGAGTGCAATGTGTTTAGATAATTTAAAAAATGTCACTAATTTTTAAGGCCTCTATATTTAGTGATTTGCCCCATCTTCTGTTGGTTGTGCAGGGAACACTGAGGGATCTCAGCAAAGGAGGAAGAAATGTGTCCATTGACCAAATTGAACCTGTATGTACCATGAGAAAGAGCTGCAAATTTTTGTGAGCTGCAACCTTTAGTTTAAGGATGTTTATAATTCTGTTTCTTGAAACCAATTCTATAATTTATGTATGTATTATTTTTGAAATGTCAAGATCTGTTGCAAGATTAAGATTTCAGCTGGACAAAGTTGAATTCTCGTCTTACTGCAATTGCTTTATTTATCTGGAAACCCTCAATGGATGCACTTGTTGTTTGATTCTTATTTAACTTGGTTGTCCTTACTTTCCGCCTTTCAATGCTACGTGGCTTTAGCTTTGGATTGCTCAAGGAGTTTCTATTCTAGTATTGTTAGAAGTGAAATATGTAGTTCTGTATTATTTTTATAAATGGTTTAACATGGAAATGGGTGCAGGAGACCCCTATTGATGTCAAGCCATCTATTGTGGAAGGAGAATACTCAGGCAACCAGGATGAGCATGTATTCATTCTTCTTACCTATTATGATTTTCTTTTGACTAATTGGGAGTTATCTTGTTATTGAACTGGACAGCCACGTACCATTTTTCTAAGTTGATCTATGGGACGTGCAGGGAACCACTGAAGATCCTTCTAAGGCTGTAACTGAAGGATCCAACAAACCCTCTGTCAATCCAGTTGAAGTATGATACTATTCCAGCTTTAACATGCTGAGGCACTGCATATAGTTCTATGCATTCGAAAGGCTTGTTGTAGCAATGTTTCATATTGGTTGTTTTGGAGTGAATGATGTGAAATTGCTAGCATTTTCTGACTGGAATTGATCATAAAAATTGATGACAGCTCTTTGCTTACTGTGGGCATGGTGCTGTAAAATACTATGCTAGAAGTTGTTTCGGCTGCTGCACGACTTAGAATGACATGCATATTTATTATCCTTTTCTTTTCTTTCTTTTTAAACTTTTGATGTTTTGGAATTCAAAACCCTCGAGGCCATGTACTTAAAAGTCTTTGTTTTGTGCACACATTTTTATTTTCACTTTAATGTGATGCCATTCTTTTATCAATTTGCCTTTTCTGTATAATGCAGGTTTTGCATGATGCTACTGGAGATCTTACAAGCACTTTGCCAATAGGAGGTGTTCACTCTTCAGCAGATGATGAGCAGGTATTATCTATATGGACAAGCTTTGATGGCATACTATATGTTTACTGTAACTTTACTGTTGGTAGGCATTTCAGTGATCCTTTTCAACCTTTTTATGGTTGGGCTATTTCACTCATCCACCCTGTTTTATCTCTGATGCGATGCTCGCTGAAACTTGTATAAAGTGTAGAATTTATAAATAATATTAGCTGGACCTAAATAAAGCATAGCTGATGGGGGAAAATAGGGTTAATTATCCAAGTCCCAAGATTTGATCATGCACTTCATCCACTCCTTACCCTACCACAAAGAGACAAATTTTATGAATAGTTTTTCCTCAAAAAAAAAAAATTGCTTTGTTCAAAGATGTCCTTAATGATCTGGTCCTTGGTCTCTTCCTGGTTTAGGATCTTGATTTTGTCGTTATCCTCTCACCTTAAAAGTCCGTGATACTTTTTTAACTTAGGAAAGAAATGGAGACAACAGTTCCACTTCTGTCCTTTTGTATTCACGAACTAGCGTTTATACTTATGCGCTTATTATGATGAACTGGAAAAAAAATTGCTGCATCATATTTCTACTTCTATAATTAGATAATATTACACCATTTAGTCCATGTCTGTCATATTCCTGAAAATGTTCAATATCTGTTGAGATAGTAAATAATCCCTTTTCCTTTATATTAGCCTTTATTATGCAACTCTTCAAGGTAAGAAAGTCTTTATATGATAATATCCATAGTAAAGTGGCTCCTAATTTCTAAATTGGAAAATATTTTAGGAGGCTAGTTTTGTTAGGAATATGATCTTGTTCTTTATACTCTTGTGTCGATAGCCATCCCTAAAACACTCGTGCAATTCATTGCAGATAAGCATTATTGTATTATTTTGTTAAAAGTAGCTTCGATGTTGACCCAAAATAAGCATAACACAATGTAGACCAGATATTTCTGGTGAAGTTTTAGACAAGGATGATTTGGAACAATATCTTATTTATAAGTTTATGGGAATTACAGGAAGCACTAGTTGAGCTTGCTAATCCATCAGATACGGAATTGGATATACCTGGCAATTTTGATTAGAAGGTGATAATGCTTCTCTCTGCTAATTTGGTAAGAGTTGAATAGCAGATGGGCACCACCATGATACTGCATCTTGTCATCATGCAGCGTGGGAGGGAAAGTTAATGATACCTCATCATATTGAGGGGTAATTAGCAAGATGAGTTGTGAGTAGAAACACGCATGATATAGGACCGCCATGTATAATTGTTTCACAGTGGGAGAAGATGTGATGCTGCTGTCAACTAACACCAAAGTACAGGCGATACTGTTTGTGTATGATTAGGAGCAGATATTGCCCAAGTGGTTTCACAAGTCTATATGTGATTAATTTATTAGGCTGTGTCATAATTGCAATTTGCATCAGTGTTGTCATTTTTAACAAGGTATGACTGAAATAAAGGTATGGGTCTTGATTTAACAGCAAGGTTGAGGGGCATTGTACTCTTGTTTTACAATAGTGAAATATATTCACCCCTGTAGTGTGCAATTTTTTTCATATTTTTGTTATGCTCTTAAATGTTGACTTGTCTCTGTATGATCCTCTTCGCCCATGGAAGTCAAGGTTATGTTATTAAGAATGGTTCTTGAACTGAGTTGTTTTTTATTGGACTCAACTGCGCAAATTCATTCTTAAAACAGATTCGGCTCGTTCTTGCTTATAAAATTATAGTATTACCTCTTGAAGATGAACGTACATGTATATACATGCTATCATATATTTGCAGAGGATTGGTGGGAGGGTATGGGCATGACTTTGCCTCTTATGGGTGGGATGATTATTTTCTTTCCAAACATGGTGATAAAGGCAAGCAATTTCAACAGGTGCCTAAATTATGTATAGACAAAATTTAAAGAAACATTTTGCACCTGTGAAACGTCGAAGGTAAAAAGATGAATGCATACGTGGGCCTCGTATATTGGACGGCGGGAAATCATCACATGTAAAAGTTATCCATGTCGTGTCATAGCAATGCAAACACAAAATAATTCCACCAACCAGCAAGGATCAATTTTATGGCATCAAAAGATGATCCTGTATTCATTTATCTTTTAACCTGTACCCCAAATATATACAAATGTTTTTACAAATTTGTGGGATTCCTCAAATTCGAATAAGATTTTCAGAGCTCGTATATCTATTCAAGCTAAATACGCTACAAAACTATACAACTGCAAAATCAAAACTCAGCCCCAAAAAGGCAAGCCCTAACATGAAAGGGCTTACGAAGTATAGATAAAATTGCGGCATGTGAAAGCATACCGTGGTAAGGCATTCTTTATGCTGATACCATATCACAGTATCAGTATTACCTTACCTGGCAGCAGCATTCCAAATCTTCAAAATTTATGGTAGGTGAGCAAATAGCTACATCTCCCCTTAGGATCCCCCATCCACTAATAGCCATCAAAAGTCACCTTTTAGTGATTGGAATTCAAGTTGCTCATTAAAATCCTCATATGGTGAAGATTCACTGGAAGAATCGGTTTCAAATGCTTCAAATGGAGTGGATTCATTTGGAGATGCTGGAAGTGAGTCCCTCTGTTGGGAGGATGAACCTGAATACAGCATGCAGAAGATTTTACATTATTGAAGAAAGCAAATACCATGAAGTAATATGTGCAGCAATATCCAGGACAGGTCCTTATGTGACTACTTTGAGCGCAGCTACAATGAGAACATATCCATGTGATTAATTTTAGCACCCACACACTATACGCTATACCAAATAATTTCACTGATAAGGAAACCAAGAGTACATATAGGCAAATGCAACAGACCTTTCTGTCCTCGTGAACGGAATTTCTTTGTGTGCCTCCTGATAAGCTTCTTAGCTTTTGTTATGGTGAGCTGCCTGGCAAAGGGAGAGAACTCTACATCACTTTCACTCCACTCACCATGGAAATCATTCTCTGCTTCACCCCTCATTGTCCGCAGCACAAATGCCTTGGCCTTGCGGCGTTGAGTACTAAAGAGACCCCTTATGGAAGTTACGAATCCATCACCTGCTCCATCACTTGGACGTTTAAGCCAGTTTGGATACTGATCAGATTTCCCAGAATGGCCTCCATCATTGTCACTAAAATTAAGGTCGATGTCAGGAATGCTAGATCCATTTGATTCTCGTTGACTATGTGCTTTGTCCTTGAACTTTTTACCCTGCAAAATCAACAGAAAATATTAAAGGCACCTAGAAAGAGACAAGATGATAATTGCAATAATCCTGGACCTAGGATTTCAGAACAATTTTGATTTAATTCAGTAGGTGAGAATTGGTTAAAAAAAAAAAGTGGAACCAAGACATTTTCTAGAAGACCATTGAAGTGGAAATGGTGGGAGCACAAAACTTCACTCACAACATTTAATTATTGACAAATATGCACAGAGAAAAATTTGAATAATTTGAAATGCAAAGGTTACTGCTGGATACTTATAAGTAGAGGTGAGAGGAGTGAAGAAAGTGGGGTCTAAATACCAAATTTAGCATTTGAAAGAAATAAAATAAAGTTAAGAGCTAGGTTGAGAAACTAGACAGGTCTCGTACATGCCAGCCTTTAAGGAAGCTACATAGCTCCTTTCAGTTTATTTATATATAGATACATAAAAAAGAATATATAGTTGATTAAATGTGATTATAATTCTCATCATCTTTTGATGGTATCACTTTATTACCATGAAAGATACAAGTTCTCACAGTTCATAAACCGGACAGTATGTCACAAGACTTTCTGTGATCAAATTAGAGGTGGTAGAACTTCATAGAATCAACTAAAATCTTAACTGAGGAACCATATGTTAAATCAATGGAATTCAGAGGTGTTACAGCACCTCAAAGAAGATGCATTACCTGCATTCCTGTTACAGACTTCAGGGTTCCCCAAACAACATGCTTCTTTACTCGTGAGAACAGCCTTCTCCAAGTCCCCGTGAACTCAACTCGGTGAAATGTATCCATCAGCAATTTTAGCTCATGCAGATTGAATCTTGAACTTTCATAAGTTATTTGCAGCTCAACCTGCAGCAGGATTATGTAAAACGTTAGCTACATAAACAATATGATTGCATTACTAGATAACAAACAAGAAATTCACACACAGAATCCACCTGACTAATCTTAATATTGTTAAATTCCATAACTTTCCGGGGACGAGATCTCTTATCTTCATTTGACTTCCCAATTTTCTTATCTTCATGAGATGACCGACCAGACTTTATAACTTTAGATTCTTTTGATTTATTTCTGGAGGATTCATCGGGTTGTTCATTTGAACAAAAAGGGTCAACTTTTGAAGAAGAAATGCTGGATGAATGAGCCTGCAGAACAAGTTCATTAGCAACAGATTCTGCAAGAGACTCCTCCCATGTTCTGTCAAAAGAAGAGGTTCTTCTCAACTCTGGGCCAGAACTAGCAATGAGTTTCGACGTGACGTCAGACTCTTTGGTTGAATGGCCATATGATGAAGGAGCTTCATGGATAGATAAACCTTTCTTTACGCGTCTTGCACCGGCAGTGGTTGAAACTTTCCAGAGGTCCTGATGTCACAAAGTAAAATGCTATGATGAGCAACGTTGGTCAAATTTCCTTTTCCTTCTGTCTTATTAGCATCACAGAGCTTGTTCACCAATTCAAAACAACTCAAGCAAAAGTGACTACTGTATAATATAATTTTGTCTTTTTATTTAATTGTAAGTTCAAATTTTTCTTGCAACTACCTGTTGCATCATATTTTATTTTTTTATCCAACACATATTAATATAGTGATGTATACAGCAACTCACCTGCCGCCTCTGTGAATCTTGTTCCTCTTCTGGGAAGAAATACTCCCACATCATCCTGTACATCGTCTCTGTCAAATGAATCTTAAGGGGATAAATCTCTACCTGGATTGAAGAGAGAAGGCGATATTAAGCAATCATGAGACAATCATCTGATTTATTATCAAACATAAGTCTCATAATACATTTCATTTACGTGAAAGTATCTATAGAAAAGAAGTAAACAAATGATAATGATTCATGCATACTACAAGACGTGCATATAGTTAATTGATGTGTAATTATGGCAATTAGCAGCAGGAAACTACAACTTGCAACATCAAAGATTGGGAGACCTATATATGAACACAAACAATCAGTTCATCTAGGAAAAGGAGGCTACATATATTAGATATTTTATTGATCGGAAAAATTTTAATATTACTTGAAAGCCTATAAAGCAGCAGAACTAACTCCCTTGAGTGTATATACAAAAGGTTGAAAACAGACCAAAACATTACTCACAGTGCAACTTATATAGTGGGCAGAAAGTAAAAAGTAGCATCTGAAATTTTTGATCCCAAAAGCAAACACAAAAGCAGGATGTCTTTGATTTAGAGACTTAAATGAATACTTATTCATAGTTTTACTCTCCCTTCCAGCACCCTCCAAAGGAACCTCGAGAGCGACTAGTTCCACATTTGTTATGCACACAGATAGCTCTATAAAACCGACAGTTAAGCAACCCCTTAATGTCCTTTGAACTCTGAAGCACCATGCTCGCTATTTAAAATAAGCCAATGGATGTTTAAATGATGCAAATGCCCTCAAGTTACCCACAAGAAACATTACTACTGCAGATTAAAAAATTAGCAAGAAAGCCAATCAGACTGATTATTTCTCTTCTTTATGTTGTGCTTACAAAACTTCTTCCTTTTAATCAGTGTCCTCAGAAGGAGTGAGATTTTAACAGGCTAAGCTCAATGCAAGAAGTTAAGGGAGAGAATGCAAACAAATGAAGCGTAAAGATAAAAGGATTAGAGGCCTAGATGCTCCCTGAACTAGCAACAAAAGTTTGTTCTACTCCAAAATTAACTTCATGGCCACATTAAACCACTATTTTAAACTTATGGCCAATCAACTCCAATCTCTGATAAAGTACTGAGAATATAGACAAAAAAGATTGCACTTGCTATGGAAGTCTAGATAAAATAGCTCATACTATGGTTTACTTAAATTTGATATGTATTAATAATTTCCAATGAGGATAATATGTTTTATGTTTCAGAAATTAGGCTAAACTGGCCATACACGGAAGTCGCAGGCTAATTTGGCCATAAAGTTACTTTTAAGGTAAATTGAACTTCACTGGTGAGTTTAGAAATAAATTGACCTTTCATCCAAAGATAAAATTAAATTACCTGGAAAAGTTCAATACGAGAATTCCCATCCCTTGGAGTTCCTTGCTTAGCATCTACACGAAGCATTACTTTTCTGCAGCCAAAAAAGTAGAAATACAAGATTATATGTCACTGGGGAACAAAATGGAAGAAAAGAAGAAGAAGAAGATAATAGAGTTGCTTATTTGTTACATCAGGAAATATTAGAAGAAACGCAAAAAAGGTAATAAGAACACCAGTTCCTGCTACATTCAAGCTTCCTCCTCCTGGATGACAGCAACACCTTAAGTTCACCTTTCCCGAAATGCTACAGTGTGCTAGTCTCTAATACTGGAGTTACATAATAGGTTATCCGAAGTAATTTCATGGTGTGCATGCCTTGTATATTGTGACTAGATCTTCAATACACTTGTAAAATTTGTCAAATTACAGGTGTGTTTTTGTAGGACCTTGATATGCTCTACTTTTTTAAAAATTAAGAAAGGCGCAGACAGGAAGATCACGTTAAATTGTGACAATAGGAGCCAATGGACATAAAGAGCAGAGTGATATATAGCTATTAATGTAAAAAATCCGATGATAAAACTGAAACTTGTAAGGATGAGTTGCTGAGAACTACATGCACAGAAATTTAAGAATGAATAGAAAATGCAACAGAGAGAAAAGAGGTGCATACTCACTTTCCCCAGTCTGGTGGAGGATTCCAGGCTGACAGAACCATATCAGACTTGGCATTAGGTAGGCAGTTTCTCACAACAAAATATTTTGTTGTAAACAGGGCAACTCCGATTTCCTTGTAATCCCGGTCAAAATCAAAGATCTGAGAATAAGATATACAAACAAACAAGACCTTAACATACATTTCCATGAAAAACTGAAAGCCACTAAGAATCTTCTTGAAGCATAGTACTAATAAATATGCAAGAGAAATATGCATTCACTAGCGTTTTAAGACCATATTAAGCACCTCCAGAGACACCTTAAACAAGAGATATAGCAACTTCTTTACTTTTTAAAATTATTTTCTCAAAAATCATATTCTAAGAATAAACTTAGGCCATGTTTTTTTAGTACCTAATAAAAACTGTGATGTGATTCTAATCATACTACAAACCACAGGATTGGTTTGGCAACTCTCACTACATTTAAAAAAGAATGTAATAATAGTTAGATTGATTAATTATTTTCTTTTCTTTTTATCATGATCACTGACACCCCCATTGCCACCACCAACCTCCTCACTAACCTAAATATGAAATATAGAAGCTCTCATTTCATTATAAGCCTAATTTTTTCAACCAAAGATTCAAAATTAAAACGCCATTACATCTATTCCCATTATCTATTTATCAACTGGTGAATACCTATTCTATTGTATTGCATTCTACAATATATATAACTTTTTCTTTTCATATTCAAAACTTGGAAGAAAGCTACTCTTACCAATATGAGAATCTTAAGAGCTACAAATCCCACTCGTTAAATATTAAATAGAAAGAAAACAGAGAATACCAAAGAAATGAATGTTATGCATACGCACCATGTCATTTATCTCAGCCTCCGCGAATGGTTTACCATCTACAAGCATGCTCCAAACAACTTTGTAAATCTGCAAAGATATGCGCATGGCATAGGATGGACTCTTGTTCTTCTCCTTTTCCATCAGTCGTAGCTGGGCAGCTTTCTGCAGAGCCATCCTTAATGAAGCAGATGCTGCCTTCCTGGACTTTTTTGCTGTCACAAGCTCTCTCTTCAGTTCCTGGACCTGGATAAATGAAGCTTGGTCACTTAATAATCATGCACATGAAAAATATATGACCAATTAAATATTCTAACACTAAAAAGGATGCAAGTCAGCATATAATATATTGGATCATGTTCACATAACATGAACAAGTAAACACATGGTACAGTTGAAAAAAGATAGCAAATATTACAGAGGAAAAGTACATATCTTTTGATCCTCTTGAGACAACTATTGACTGAAGAGACGAGAGACAAAATCAATAGCAATTTTTTCAGTACAAAAATCATGTCATACACACATTTTTCTGCACTATTATATCGACAGTGAATGAAGACATATTCAAAGAGATCTACAAACCTGGAAGACAAAATAAAACACAATCATACAATATATGTGAAACAACACTTAAAAGAGCAAAAGTTAACCATACGTATGTATGCACATGTGCATGCACACACACATATATACATGCATGTACAGTTTTTGCCTCTCACCAAAGTAGATCTTCCACCAGTGACCATCCACAATTCACCTTCCTTTTTAGGTAAGTCTCCAGAGGTATCACAATGAGAAGACAATCTCCTGATGTCATCAAGAAGCAACTTCTGCTCCCGTTCTTTTTGTTCAAGGTTGACTTTGGCAAGCTCAACTTCTTCTTCACCATCAGGCACCATCTCATCCGCTTCTTCTTCAACATCATCATCATCTTCAGCTGGAAATGACAGACTACTCTTTCTAGGCCTGAATCATATGTGTCAACCAAATCAATGTGAAATGTGGGGAAAAAAATGCATCTGATACCTTGGTTAATTTCATACCCAAATAAGTAAAATGTCCAGCAAAAATAAAAAAAAATATATATAATTTCATTAGGTCAATAGATGCACACATTCAAAATATCTCCATAAATTGAAAGTCTACATAATTTTAATAATTGAAGAAAGCAAGCACATACACTGCTTTAAGTAACCTGATATAGAATAATTTTATTTTATTTTTTATTATTATTTTTTCTTTTTTTGCAACAAGAAGCATATTTGACACCTATTTGTTCCTAACCCACAGCATAAAAGCAAGAACTATAATTATTTTTCTAGAAGACAATTTTAATATATTTTTATTATTTTATCCCTACTAAAATAGTAAATTTGGTTTTATTTCTTTACCAATTCCCACCAATTTGGAGAGAAATTAAAAGAGGTAAAGAGAGTTATCCTCACTTTTTAGCATCCAGAAAATGAAAGAGAAATTGAATTCATTGCCTTTTTTTCCCATCCACCCATTTCAACCAAACCAAACAAAAGCTAAAGGAGGAAGAGTAGTACCATCAACATGATGATAGACTGGATGGCAGTTCAGCGAATCAAGGTTTAAGCACTGTTGATCCAGAAGGTTGGAAAAGTCTAAAGTTTTGCGATGAAGTCGGAAAAGTCTTAATGTTTCAGAATGCAGACAACTGCCCACACCTGAAAAAGTATAAGGAATAGAAGTTTGCGAAGAGAGTTTTGAAAAGAACTCATAGAAGTAATGGGATAGTTGAAGAATAAGATGAAGACATCATATTTGAAGACTTGGAAAGAGAAGAATTTCTGCAGCAGATAAGGTTTAGGAGTAATAGGCTTTGATACCATATGAACAGAGAAAGCAACACAACCCAAATATCTCCAAATATCAACAAATACAGGCTGTCAGCTATGAGGGCCAAGTACAAAAATATGATGTATCAATAAAAATCTATATATGTTTGCCATCAAGTGGTACTATTGCAGGAGTATTTTAAATTCAGACATCAAAATGGAGGAAACATAATTCCCAAACATGAAGTACAGAAAAGAAAAAGAAAATTCAAATCTGTCACATTTAATTTCAAAGTTCAGGTAGGAAAATGGAAGAGACGCTCTTCCCAAACATCAACTAGCAAAAGAAAACAAAAAATAAAAAATAAAGATTCAGATCCTCACTTGGGAAGCCGAGCAAAGAGGAGATTGGTCAACACATCCAGCATAACCTGAAACTGGCGAGATGTCATTGTTGCCGTTATATTGTGGGTATTGAAAGTGAGCTCCTTTAGAGGCTTCACCTGATGGAATAAATAAAAGATTCAGTATCCAATTAGATATAAAAAAGCCAGCACTCAATTACGAACTAGTGGATAAAATTGATTTCTATAATATAATTAACAATGCAGACAAAAGATATGAAGATACAATACTAGGTAACATAGATAAATTCCCAAACCTTCAAATCTGGGGTCCCGCCTTTGTGTCTTGTGTACCGGAAATACATATCACAAGGCATAAACACTCGTTCAAGTAGAGCACCAGTACGCTTTACTTTCGGAGAGCTTCTTCGAATTTTTGGAAGCCACTGCAGTCCGGCGCCAGGATCAACATCAGTTGGTGCAACATGAGCCTGCACATGCTCCAACATCACAGAGAACTCTGTGCGTTTCCATGTCATTTCAGGTACAACTTCAGGAAGTTGCACATTTTCGCTGCCAAGTGCTTGTTCAATTAACTCATGTCCAACTTGAAGGATAGAATGAAAGGATCGGGCTAAAACACGACCACTAACAGCAGCAAGCAGGAATCTACCCTGATGGGAATAAAAAGCAACCCCAAACTGTGAGTACCTATGTCAAGATGATTTACTTCATATACTCTAAGATGATTCTTGATCCCTAAAGAATGCTACAATAACACATACTGCATAATGCTTATGATTTGGCAAGTATTAAGCATGAAGTTCATCACAGCAATAAAAGAAAAATAAATAGTCAAAGCTATTTATTGCAGACTTTTCTTTTTCAAAAAAAAAAAAAAAAAAGCAGAGTAGCAACTATAGCATATTCATATGTTCCATACTTTAACCATATGATGCACACATCTCCTATATACCATTAGAAACTGTAACCTCAATTTTCTAATATACCTAACAAAAAATAACAAACTAAGAAAAATCATAACACATGTAATAAAGAATTCAAGTGACTTGAAATGTTATTCAGAATTCCATATCCAAACTTAACATAAATGCAAGCTTAGCAGGTCATTAGCTGGCAATTCTAAGCACAAAATTAAAATTGCCAACACTTCTACATTTCTAGCAAACCTAAATCCTATATTAAGAATGAAATAGCATTATAATTGAAATGATGTATATCGAGAGCTATGACAATTAAAAAAAATAAAGAATAGACATGACATGATATTGGTGTTTCAAGAAACATATAGCATTCCCAAGCTATCAACAATGTCTTAGTGCGTGTGTGTGTTTCTCTTTCTATCTCTCTCTCTCTCTCTCTCTCTCTCTTTAATATGCACCTAAATTACTCCACAAGAGCCTCCTGAATATGCCAGGGATACCCATAACATAATGTAACCAACACAAATATAAACTATCTGAGATTGGAAAACTTAAAGCATGACCATGAAAAAGTAAAAGAGAAGATTAGTACAATAGCTATAACCTTTGCACACAAAAGAGTGAGGTTCACAGCTTACATTTGCTTCTTCTGAATGGAGATTGAACTGTGGCTCAATAACATTCACCATAAAATGGCGAGTGCCTCCTTTTTCAAAATCATCTATGCTTGAATCTGCTGCCGGAAATGAAGCTGAGCAAACAAATCTATTTTAGATGTAAACAATGGTACTGAAGAAGTCTATAAGTTCGTATTAATCAAATGCATGTAATAATATACTAACGTTGCTGATTTTCATTGTAGAACAGAAGATGGTTGAAGTATGATATATTAACATTTTCATAGAAAAATACCAATTCAACAGGCTAATAAATTAAAGCAATTCTGCAAACCTACCAACTGCAGTAGATGCCGAATTCTCTACTTTGACAGAATGCAATGGAGACGAGCTAGATCCTGAAGTCTCTGCATGCCGAGAAGGGGAATTGGCATCATGGCTGGTAGAAGGGGCCTTAGAGCAATCATCTTTATTCACTTCAGTTTCAGCAAGTAACTGCTTTTTCTCAAGTAATTTCCTTTGTGTATATTGCCGAGAAGGAGAAGGCTTGGGAGGTTCAAATGCTTTGGATATTCCACCAACCCAAGACCAAACGGCATCCCTATTCGGAATAGTCCATAAAAGCTTGAGACCATAAACAAAAACTTGCTGACAATTGTCAGCAATTACCACATTAAAACCATCATCATCACTTGGATCAGATCTTGTGTGATCATCACTCTCACTCCCATTTTCGAACTCAGACCTCACATAGGTCATCTCAAAATTTCTTCTCCCAGCCTCTTGCCATGCCAAAAGCCGTGCAGGGTCAGCCTTCGGTGTCTGCCTTCTGATTGTAAAGTAATCACATGACAAAAGAAATCCATCATCACGGTGCTTCTCTGTGCAATTAGAAATGCTATTGTGTTTTTCACTGGGAATTCTATCCACAGTTGAAGGCTGACTGTTTTTCCTCATCAGTTGAACTACTTTTGCAACACTGGTAGAATCATCTTTATCTATGACAATCTTTGGCATGTGAAGGTCAAAACCCTGGTAAACAAGATCAAGAGTGTCTCGCTTGCATTCAAAAGTGTACTTTTGCTTACCTCGACTGTAACAGAGTTCATATTTAAGCTTTGTCAAATTAAAAGTTAATCCCTTTGCTGGATCATCATCATCTAATGGCATATATTTCATACAAGTGGGAGTAGCATCTATGCGGAGGAAAAATTCTGTCATTACTCTGTCTAGTGATAAATTGCCTGATCTGGTAACTCTTGGAACTCCGAAACGAGGCCATCGAGAGAAATATCGTAATTTATGGGGAGGAATATAATTCAAGCTCCAAAACTTAAATATCCATGCTAAATCATGAGCACCAACATTCAATGTTGGAGGAACACTTGAAACATTTTCAGGCTTGTGAGGTGGGTTATATACACATCCATTGATGGCATTGCTATCACCCATGGAGGAAGAAGATGATTGATTGCTGCATGAAGAATTTGAAGGCCTTAGAGAGAAGTTCCACCTTAGCGACAGAGATGTTGATCTGAATGGATCAAAAACTTTTTCACGAGGCTTCCCTTCAATAGGAAGTGCGAATAGATAATGGTTAAGGGGAGCGCCTGAATCACAATCCCAATCCATTGTGATTTCGAGAATAAAGACAGGAGCTTCAAGGAAAGCACCATATGCACCACCAGGTAGTTTTAAGCCAGATCTGTTCGCCAAACTCTCTAAACTGCTCAGCAAAAACTTAAAATCCTTGGCAGAGATATAAATACGGCCATCTGACTGCTGGATCTCCATAGAACCAGAAGTAATTTGAAGCTTGTCAAGCTTTTCATATGGATCAGTTGTTGCAAGAATATGCCACTTGGTTTCAGAAAAAAGTAAGGTAATATGTCCATGAATGTAATTTCTCATGTCATCCCACCATGGTAAGCTACGTTCCTTTTTGGGTGGTTGAACTAGCGGACCAGGATTTCGGACACTTAAATTAGCCCTACGAAGAGCAACACTAAAAGCATAACTAATATCAGCAAAAGATGGTTCATAACCTACTCCAAAGGACACTTCACCCTTCTGAAAATGTATAGGCAAATCAAAGTATGTTTTCATTGGAGGAGTAGTACCACTAGCTGAACGGAGCATGCGCACCTTTCTCCACCTCCCAATGAAGACCTCTTGGTAAATTTGGGGCTGAAAGCTTGTTGCCTGATTGAAGAAATCAGATATGAGGCAAAAAGATGCTACGACAGTGCAATATAACCAAAGGCAATCACAGAATATAAAAAAACACATAGACACACACATGAAAAACCAAAAGAATTAATTTTTCTGTGCTACACTCATTTAAGGATGGTAACCGAAGCTAACATATCCAAAAAACAATACAATCTTAAACGTACAGACCTTCATATCTAAAAATCATCACCAAGTCATGATGTCCTTCATTTCATCCTTACCCAATTATGATATCCCCGAGTAAATAAGGAATTGACGTCGCAAGGAAATATTACTTGCCATTGCAAGATTCTAGAGGTTTTCTATATCTTCATCATATAATCAGGAAAGACACCTAAACATAGAGGTCTCCTTCATTCCAAAGTGCATAACTCTTTTTGTAGCTGATCTACAACATTACACAACCAACACTGTGGATAGCCATTATGTATCATAAAATTCTCAATGAATTTAAAATTATACATTATTGTACTAGCTTGAACAGAGCATAAAAAGAATGGAAACACATATTTGTTTGGAGAAAAAAACAGTAGCCATAGATAATGCTCAACATAATTAGACAAAAAGGTGGGATGTGGCCACCAAACAAATATTCTGCTAATGATCTCAGATCTACCTCAATATTTGCAACAAGAATTCCACCATTTGAAAAGGCAAATCTTATCACCGCCATTATTAACATTTAGCAGAAAGATTTGGACCTGCTTGACAAACATACTTTGAACAGGGCTCAAAAGAGGAGTTCAATACTTGTTCTTTTTCCTTTTCTTTTTTCTCTCTTTCTTTTGGTAAAATGGAGGTTTAAAGCCCAACTACACAGCAATGGGTTGGACCCAGAAAGGAAAGCAACTATAATTGGCATAGGCTTGCAAGAAATTAAAATTGATAGAAGCCAACTCCAACTAAAGGTATGGCAATTATCTTACTACCAGGAGAACTTATATTACCATTCACTATAAATGCTACTACTGGAAGTCTCATTGCATGGATAGGCCTGTCAAACCTCCTATCCTGCCAAAATGTGCTAATGCTTTCAGGGAAAATAAAAGGAAAAAAAAAAAAGCACTGCCGCTAAGAATTCTCTATCATATCCTTAGCCAAAACATCTGCTAATTGACTATGGATATTCTGAAGGTTATGAAGCTAAAGACTGAGAAAGAGAATAGCATCTGAGCCAGCCTGCTATTTGCGAATGGACGCGCAGCCAACCTCCAACTGTCTCTCTAAGGACAAATGAAACTTGACATCCTACTAGCTCCCCAATTAGAGAGAGTCAATATCTATATCAACAATCTGAAATTCATCTCTGCCACCAACTTCCAAATCCCATTAACTTAAGCCAACACTAGTGCATGTGTGAAACTATACAATCAGTTAATTACTATCAGTAGAAGAAAAATGCCAGATATGCATCTGATGGAAAAGAAACAACAAAAATAACCAGTTGGGAGGAAAGAGAAGAAGAGGGTGAGAAGCAGTTTTGAACTTACCTGCTGTGCTAGCACAACACAACCTTCACATTTACCATCAGTGCCAGCAAAAAGAGGAAACGTGTAATTTCTAATCTGAACAACAAGAGTGCCAGTGCGCAATAAAATTTTACTCCCATAGAGTCGAGAAAAAGGTATATTCTCCTCATGACAAACAGGATCCAGCTTTTTTAGAACTTCTATCATCCCATCATCTCCACCATCTATCTTTTTCAAGCTTAAATCCAAATCTGAAGCAGAAATGGAAAGAAGGGAAGTCCTTGAAGAGCTAGGCTTGAAACCAGACTGAAAACCATTCCTACAGGCACCTGAACCTTCAGAAGGTTTCAGCTTCTGGCATGCCTGATAATATGATCTAAATGATTGTTTGTAAATTTCTTCTCGCATTTTCTGAATAAATGAAGGATCCTCCGCATCAATCTGAGTCCCATTATGAAAAACCTTCCTTCCAGTGGTAGTATCATTTGCTTCAGAAGCTCTAGGACCCTGGTTAACTTTGCCAGTAAATTCATCCAGGAACTTCAACCTTACAGCCAGCTCACAGGCCTCATTCTTCATCAGCTGATAGTGCTCATCAAGCCATCCTTGTAATGGTTCTTCCTCAATATCAGCAGTAAGTTTGCGTATGAAAAATTTTACACATCCAAATTTTGTGGAACTAGGGCTTTTAGGCTTTGAGCTTTCCTTTTTCATGGGATATATTAGTTGAGTTTTAGCAGCAGCAACAAGCTTCAGAGCCCGCAACATATCTTCAACTGAATCATCAATAGCACGCAGCTCCAACCTGTATGGCAAGCTAATATGAACGTCAAGCCCTTGAATCACCCAATCCCATGAGATAGCTGCTGGCAGTTTTGCATCACAAGAACTACTAGAAGAACTAGGTATACGAGAAATTTGCATTCTACCACTTTTAAACACTCTGGCACCATTAAAGCAGAGCATTAGTCCTTCAAGAAGAACTCCTATACGGGCATTCTCAGAAAAAATCGATTGAACCTGCACTCTAGCATCAACCCCATCTCCCACCCCAGCAGAAATATTCAACATCTCCACATCAACAGCAAAAATGGTTTCCTTCTTCTTAGGTTTATCAGAATGTCCAGATTCCAAAGTCGGATCATTCTTCTCTACACTATTTCTCATTTCTTCCTTATATTCATTACCAAGCCCCTGAGGCTCTTGAGCATGCAGCAGTAACTTCAGGCGCAGAACAAGTTCAATTATTGACAGATGTATATCAGGCTCCCACCTGACTGCAATATCAGTAGCACTGAAAAGAGAGCAAATCGCAATTCCTTTAAGACCACCAGAACGCCGTACAAATTTCACATTATGCATGTCAAACAGTGTTACTTTTGTATCAAGACTATGTTCCTGCAGCTGTTCCTGATAAATAGATCTTGCTCTTTGAAGTTCCACCTCTGTAGATTGGTTCTCCTTGCTCACACACACAGTGAAATGGAAGACATCAAGAGAAACAGAATACTCCAACCTTTTGCAATCATCGGAAAAACAGGATATTACACTTGCAGTACGAGGTGTACCATCATCTGAGATGCTAATTACAACTCGCCCACCTTGTGATCCATAATTGACACGCTTGGGATCAGCAACAACTGCATTGTCCAAACTAGTGTTGCCACAAAAATTTACCGAACATCTTTCGAGATTTAATTTCAATAATTGAATCCCCTTCCCAGAGGGTTTAGATGACCGCACACCTCGACTCTGTGTTGTTCTTTTACTAGAGGCAGATAGATCCTTGAGGAGAGCTTGAAAGGATATAGCAGCTATAATAAATGATTCTAGACGCTTAAAGTCAAAGTAAACACCCATACCAGTCACATCAACAAAAAGAACTAGTTTACACTTTGCACCACCCTCTTCAGATGATCCAGTATCCTTCTTGCCCCAATCTAAACTAACCCTTGCTATATGAACTAAAGCACCTGAATTTGATTCCACAACAAATGGGCTTTCCTTCAAGCATTCTTGATATTCGTCTGCCAAGTGCAAGTTTATTTCACCAAGTTCCAAATGTATCGCAGTGCCCAAGCTCGATACATTATTAGCAAACACATGAGATGATTGTGAGCAGCACTACAATGGAAACCAAGAAAGTCAGAAGTTAGTTTGCTCTCAGCTCTAACTAAATTTAAACAGCACCCAAATGATAAAACATAAAAAACAAAAAGGTGGCAAGACCATTAGAAAGCAAGTATGCAACTTACATTGAAGGACTATACACGGCATCACAATAAGAAAATTTGAAAATTCTAAAACAATAAGACAAAATCCATGAATATAGGAAGCTCTTCAATCCTTAAATGGCAATATGTAGATCAGCTATGCCAATTCTCAAAAGCTCACTCAGAAGATCAGGTCTTCCAGAAATACACTTCAATATTTGTTTTAAACAATATTGAAAATAGGTACCATTGGAACTATTACTATCACTGAGACCAGAGGCTTTATCATGCTATAGTATATAAATATACATGATCCGGATAAAAGGAGGGACAGGAAAGTACACTTGACTTGGTGTTCTGTTTCATAGTTTACAAAAATCTAACCTACAGTTTCTGTTGGAAAGAAGAGGAATTTAAGGTGGGCAATTTCTATCAGCAACCACCCGAAATTCTATAATTTTAGTGGCCAATGTAACGGTAAGCACAGGGTAAAAGAATCATAAATTCATCCTAAAGTATGAAATTGCAAAATTATGATTTTCAACTCTTTTCCTTTTAGCCATCCCATTCACCTCACAGGAGAAAAGATCATTTCAGTTTCTCTTCTCTGCTAATTCTATGACATGGTTTAAACTAAAATAAAGCGCGAAAGAATATAATAAGCGGATTTTAAAAACAAAACCGGAAAAGAAAAGAAAGAAAAAAAGTAACAACCAAAGTATAATGCATAACAATAAGCTCATTACTTACATGATAAAGAGGTGACCCACTGATACTGTATAGCACAACAGTCATCTCCGGAGCTGAGACAGTACATGTCCACATTATGGCTTTGGACTTGCTCGATTTTGGCTTTACATGAGTAGGAGCTTCTTCTTGAAGTACCATTTTTTTCTTTTTAGAAAAGTGGATTTGCAACCATGGCTTTAATCTACTCATAATAATGTTGCACTGAGTACCACCCAACTTAACATCTATTTCAGCTCTAACTGGTGAGGTTGGCTGAAAAAGGATCATCAAAAAAACAAGTGAATATAATAACCAGATTCCTCCACTCTGCCATTTGAATAAGAAAAACAGAAGAATTACTCAACTTTTCTCTCCAATCTCGGCACCTTAGCAAGAGCCAGGAACCAAATATGGAGGAGAATGAGACAGTAAATTGGACTTGGAAAACGTGTCTACATCAAAGAAGCCTTTTCCAGAAACTAACCTAGCTAGAAAGAGCTGCATTTAACCCAATCATTTTCTCTTTCTTATATATATATATATATATAGATATATATATAAGTGTGTGCACGCGCATGCAAAAATTAATAGAAAAAGGGGAAGTGGAATAAGGATGATAAAACAATCCCCTCTAATGTACACAAGAAATAATTTAGAGAGAGAAGTAAGTAAACTGCCTCCAATTGTGCTGAATATTTGCAAGAGATGGAATAAACACGCGAAGAAGCCAAAATTACATATATCTACAAATGAAAAAGGTATTAATTGGCTTTTAGAAATCCTAGCATGCCAAATGAATGGGTTTCTTACTTCCCTCATCTTCATACTCCAAACCCTCATAAAATTGGATGGTTGCCATCCACCTCACAAGATTCAGTAACACTTAAAGGAAATAACAAGTAATTCATTTGCTACTTTAGAATGCCTGAAAGACACCAAATGCTGAAAGCAACTTTTGACTGCACAAAATAGAATACCCTGATTGCCACCTAGGAGTAATGATAAATAAAATGTTTATGTTTATCTTTCAGGTACTGCATAATATCAGCTGATGAAATACAATACATAATAAGAAAATATTGTTCCAAGACTGCTCATGCAGTGGAACATCATATAACTGCTGAATCTTTTACAATTTCTGAGATACATACAATAGTTAAAACAGCTGCAGCAATTGAATTGTAGAAGACTCACCTGTATGGGAATGTAAACAAATGAGGTGACAACAACTTTCAATATCTCCATGACTGAAGTGCCAGCTTCCCTGAAAAGCTGAAATATAATGCAAAACCATCATCACGAAGAGGCCAAGCTGAATGATGAAGAGTGTGAAAATTACAAACCAAAAGAATTTTTCATAGTTACTTTGTAGACTCATACATGTATCTCACTAAAATCCAACTGAATATCCAGGCGAGTACTCTCCCCCACATCTTCTGTACATCGGAATTTGGTGCTCTTGAATTGAATACCCATTATATTATTCTCAATTAAAAGATTATGTTCTTGATGGGTAAACCTCACATCCAGCTTCGGGAAAGTGAAACAAGCCTATCAGACAAAAAGATACATGTCAACTGACATTCAGAATGCTGAAAAAATTGGCATGCATAGAAAGTTGAAATGTGATTGCTTTTGTAAGCAGATTTTCTGACACATACAATAAGGTCAAGAAAAGCATATTTAAAGATTTAAGGAATCTTCATTTAAGCTGTAAACTTACATTTCTACAAGCTTACAAAATTTATTCTAATTATGTTTTGACAGTATAATTTGTCTCAGTGGTAAAATGTGCTGCCACTGTAATTAACAAACTCATGCCCTGGATTTTAAAATTGGACACTCCTACAAAAAGGTCAACAGATCCAAATTGTCTTAGAATCAGATATTTACAGAATAATCCTAATTTCACTACATGGTAGGTCAAATTGACATGTTGCAGAAGGAAAGGAGCGCAGAAGGCTTCTTGCCACTGGGAATAATGCAATGCACATCTCACAAGCCACAGCCTCAACTTTTTCACATGTCAATTCCTTTTTCAAAAAGGAAAAGTGAGAGAGATAGAAGTATGATTCAACAGGACAAACTTCATAAAGACTACAGGAAAGAACATTTTCTAGAAATTATCAGGTAATCAACCTTGTACCCAAGGATAAAGGTAAAAAAAAAGTTGGCATGCTTTCTATGCTCAAACACATTTTGCAAGTATGAATCAATACTCTAAACTAGAAATTATCAGGTAACCATACATGTAGACTAGGAAAAAGAGCTGGCATGAAATTTCTATATTCAAAGTCCAATTGTAGTATCCCTCATATCCAAACAACTACGACGAATTATTTTAATTTAGCATAAATGAAGTACAATACTGTTTCTACCAATAGCTTAGGAGAATATGCGCTTACAAGCCATAAAGTATTGCATAGAAAATACAAGTTTACCAAAAACATCCAAAGAACTTATAAATATATTATTCAGGGAAAAACAAAGAAAAAGTTTAATTAAAATATAAAATAGAAAAAAGGAAATGGAGAAATGCATAAAGAAACAGTCTAAAAAGATTAGAATACAGACCTTTTCAGGAAACAGAGAAGCATACTTTATAATATTGACAAGGGCTGGTTGTTTTCTTTGTGGATCTTTTGCAGCAGCAGAATCAACTGTAGCTTTATCTGTGTGAGAAGCATCTGAACTCTTCTTTTTTGACAGTAGATTCTCATTCAGGTTCACAGTGACCTCCCCACTGGTAACATCCACATTCCGAATAATTACACCTGCTTCCCTACATCCAAAAAGAGATATGTCATGAACTCAGCATCTGCATGACTAAAACCGGCATAAAGAATGCACTACGTTCATTTTACTCAAGAAATAGTGCAGGCAGGGATGCCTAAAGTGTAAGCCAAAGCTAAATAAGAATAGAAAACAATCTATTGTCAAAACTAGAATCATGTCACAAAATATAAGGAAGACGCCATCTAAAAGGCAATAAATAGAGTCAAAATTCCCAGCCCTCAAATACTCTTGCTTAGGAATTTATATTTCATTTACTACACAACCTTACAAGAGAGAAATTAAGAAAAGGACAAGGTGCTCTCCGACCCTGTTGCATAAGAACTGAAGAAATCCTTCCACATTCTTAACACTAGCATTAAACCATGATGAATCAAAACTAATAATACAGCTGAAGAAGATGACAATGGTGAACCCAAAAAAGAACAAATACACAGCTGTAAAGTCTCTTCAACCCTGCTTGTAAATTTTGTCATAGCTATTTTCTTCTTCCTTAAAAGAATATGAGAATGCAAACTCCTAGAATACAATAATATATTACCCAAAAAACACCCCGTTACATTAACTATATATAATTCTTTCTTTTAACTAATAAAGAAAGAAAATCCAATATAATCACCAAATTAACTATTTATAATTAGATTGACAAAAAATATGAAACTAAAATAAAAGAAAACAAAAAGGAAAATTACCTCTCATGACCAAATTCACAAGAAAGAGAAAGTTCTTCACAGCTGAAGGCAGCAGAAGGCCCTTCCACTGAAGCCAGTGATGTGTCGGTTGCAAGAATGCCTCCTCCACTGTCAAAGTTGGATGACTGGTCACAACTAGCATGTGGTTCGCACATGTGAATAACAATAGGTAGTATGTATATTTTCACAATTAGATTCGCCTTGGATCCACCATCTTTGCTTATATCCAAATTCAAGTCCTTAACTTCAATCATAGCTTTGGGTGTCTGCAATATTTGCAAAGACAATTATAACAACTAGTTAAGCTCTGCAATATGAAACACAAAAGAAGTAAAAACCACAAGTAAAGAAACAAACTATTAGAACTTTGTTGTAACTAGCAATAACTCAAAAATATACTTTAACACAACTCTTAACTTTTCATTTCATGCCACCTCCCTGGAAGCATCGTCATGGCTAGTATTCACAACGCCACATCTAACTACACCTCAAAATATAGCAAATATAAACCCAGGAAACCAGAATAGAGAACACGAACAAAAAGAGCGTAAATATTTTTGGCTATATGGACCCAATTCCTTTATTTTAGGATTGCTATGTTCGTATTTATTTTAGGGTTGCTATATTTGCACTTACAATAAACTAAAGCATCTGTCAAACTGGCTATTTGCTTTCATTACAGAATCATCAAAAGTTTGTTTCACATAGGCCTTGATTATTCACTTTCGAATTCTAAAACATAAGAATTCTGCAGTTTCAAGACAGAGGTGGCTGAAGTTACTACCTCATTTCCTCTTAATAATTTTGGAAAAAACACGAAAGAGCTTCATTATTTATGTTATTAATTAAGAAAGGCTCATTATGAGCTCATACAACAGATTTTAGTCCTCACATTTCTTAGACACCAACATTCAAGAATGAAATAAAGAAAAAGGTTAATTTCAAAATAACCAAACAAGGAAAGGGGAATGTACCCTACTCTCACTCTAAAGATAAGGTATACCCCTTTACACAAAGAGAATTAACCATATATTTATATGTCCTTTTTCCTTTCTGAATCCAAGAACACCTGCCATATTAATCTTTCATCCATACAAACAATTAAACCGATAATGACATGAAAATAAAGGGGTCAGAGAACTACAAAAAGATAAATTAGCATCTATATGCACATGTGTGTGACTATACACACAAAAATATAATACCTTAAAGAATAACTTAGCCTGACATTAGTTACCTTGACAACTAAATCTGTAACAGAAACTGACAAAAATCTCGCAATGTTAGCTAGGACCATCCACTTTCCTCGCCCTGAAGAGCGGGACCGTGCCTTTCGAGGTTTAGTCTTTTGTGTGCCTCTGCTTGAAGGCCTCATTACAACTTCCAAGTCACATATTAACACTTGCAGTTTTGGATCCCGGGAAATAAAACCAACTCCTAGTTTGACCAAGGACTGACGTAAGCTGAGTCTAATTTCACCAACTGATATAGATTCAACAGCACCCTGTAGATTTGCAAATAGGGGGAAAAAAAGAAAAAAAAAACAGTTAATCATGATAATAGCACATATATCTGTTCACTCATCCTCAAGAAAAAGAGTAGAGGCACTAATCTTAATTTGATGATAACATAAATGAAATTACAGACGGTAAAGGCCTTGACTGACCATTGTAATAATAATAGAACCCTCAACAGAGAAAAGACATGTATAAAAACAACCTAATCTTCGAAAGGGAAAATAAAAAACATATTACAAGTAATAATTGGTATTAAATACAACATTACTATTTAACCAAAATCTTCACATATAAAATGCACATCAGCAGTATTTTATAAGCATTGGGGGCAATAATTTGCAAACAGAGATGCACAATGAAAAGGATATTTCATGTCAGAATCATAAAGACCATGTATATCCATGTGAAGCAGATGAATTGTATCTTCTCAAGAAAATTTGCACATTATGACAAAGAAATCTCCTTAGTAAAGGACACATTGAATTATTAAATTAACAGGACAAGTACCAATGAATACCATATTTATGCAATATAAGCCATTGTTTTACAACAATTTGGAAAAGGATGAGCCTCCTCATAAATTCAATCTCATGAAAAATGAGAATAGACTTGGTAACAGTATCAAAATACGAACCTTTCTGAACTTCACTACAATATCCCGCAAACATTTCCATCCACCAACCCGAAATCCCACAGATGCTCCAACAACCCGGCTTAAAATCCAAGCCAGCAACCTAGAAGTAAATCTGAAAGAAGATGTGGAATCAAAGTTAGCCATTCAAATGGATACAAATTAGTTTTATGACTATGAAAAGTTATTATAGTTTAAGCAATTCATAGCTGTTCTGACTAAAAGCAACGGAAAACCAGCATCAAATCAATAACAATAAGCATCTTTTAGATATGATCCAACTAAAACAAGTTGTCCTTCCTTTAGCTTTTCCTCAAGAAAATCATTGTTTACTACAAGATATGTCCTGTAAAAGCACTTAAAACGAAAACAACAAATAAGCCTTAATCTCATACTAAATGGGGCTGGCTATATGGATTCTCTGTCTCTAGTTCCTAAAGCCATCTCCGCCCCAATGTTTAGTAATTGTAAGTCTTTGAACAATTTTTCTCTCCACATTACCTTAAACCTACCTCTACCCCTTTTCTTTATTTCTACAACTAAACAAGCACATCTTCAAACTAGAGCAACAACAGGTGTACGTAGAATATGTCCAAACCATCGTAAACTGCCTTCTCTTATTTTATCTCCAATATGTGCTACATGCAACTTCTATTAAATATGCTCATTCCTAATCTTGCCCAACCTTGTACGCCCTCATCCACCCAAACATTCTCATTTTTGCTACATTTACTTTGTAATTTCATGTCACGCAACATAAAAGCCCAATGCAAATTATGCAATATAAAATTAAAGACTAAGTCAACCAGCTTTTCTTTATCGCAATATCAACTAAATGAGCAATTTCATATCACACACCGTTGAAGCAAAAAGCAATTTATGTAATATCACATAAAAAACAAATACTAAGCCAATTTTTCTTTATCGCACCAATTTCATATTCATTTGACCCAAGCTTAAAGACAACCTTACTCATGTCCTTCTAGCTCCACTAACTCAAACACGATCATTCTTCAGCTATAACACACCCCTTGATTTCACTATGCAAAATATTGTTCAGAATTCTCTCTAGTTAAAAGTATGGCTCACAATCTAATGTGGTATTGAAACAAGTACGGTTCAAGAGTAGGTGGGATACAAAGAAGCTGTCAAATGTTTCTTGAAAATTAAACCAGCCTAGATGTCTGTTAATGTTTGAAGCTGCCATATCTCCATAATTTAACACTAGGGATGTCTTCCATGAAAAAGCTAACAAGGCATTATTAAAATTGAAAGAGTTACAAATAGATTATCTCTTAAACGATAACATTTTAGCCATAAGGATAATGTATCCCAAGCTCATCTCTTTCTTCAACGTACCATATCCTCAATTCCTAATTATTATTAAATCTATTTTTTGATGTTGTTAGATAAACTATGCAAGCCCCAAGACTTGAAGCTATCAAAACTCCAATTTAGAGATTTAAGGGAAAACACTTTAAAAAGGTCATTTTGAGTCTTTGAACAAAATATGTAGACAACTATAAAAAAAAAATGAGTAAAACTTACACCGGTAGTAATCCAAGAAAGCTTGAAACAGTGGTTAGATGCAATGAGAAGGCAAACAATGCCAACTTAACATAAATAATCATGCAAGACATAAAAGAATGCCAATGGAGGTTCATTTTGGCCACTACAAGAATTGCAGAAATCATAGGTGAATATAGTTTCATTTACTTTTACTTAAGACATAAGCCTGGACAGAAAATAAAGTTGCAAGCCATTTTTTTGAGGGAGGTTCAAAAATGGATTTGCGCTACATATTATCTCATAATATATACTATAAAAATTAAATTCAAATCTTATTGTAACCCACCCAATCCATTTTTGAATACCCCTTACCCCTAATCTTTTTCAAGCTCAAGCCACACTCTGTTTCTCATTTGAGTGTGTACAAAGTCTGATAATGGCCAGTTAAAAACTAGACCGTACACTTCAAATAGCAAAGCTATAACGAGCTCGGGTAAAAGTTGCAAAAAATCTAAGCATTGAAGATGGCAGCATCATAAACAATTTGATAAAATTGATAGATTAACTTAACTTGCTTGCACAATGAAGGCCTCGGAATCATATAAGTGATGAGTAAAGAAAGTTTATATATTGCCACCTTGCTACACTTACCTTCCAAGAGATTACAACCTTAAGAAGTGATCGATCAAGTAAAAAATCAACATGCTATTACAAATTGCCTAATATAGTTTTATTTTCTTTTTCCTTTTTCTAATATCCGTTATTCCATAAGCAAAGTCTCTAACGTTAAGGTATGGCAAACACTTCAATACAAGCCATACCAAAACCCAAGCTCCATTTTGGTCATCACTGATTACATTGTATCTCACTAAATTTCCCATACAAATTCTTCTGGTTGCATTGCTTATCAAAATTTAATTGCCAGCATTAATAAAGCGGAATTGTGATTCAAAAATTTAGAACGATAAGAACACACCGCATACGTAAACATATACAGCGAAATTGAGGGCACTTACATGAAAACCATCCACAATGTGATGGAAATCATCAAGAATCCGAAGAGGAATCTCACTGGCGAGGCCGCCATTGTTCTTTGACTTGTAATGTTCCACGTAATAAAACTCGATTATGACGTCAAAACGAACCAGAGATTCGAATAAAATGCATTCTCTGCACATAACTTCATGTCAATAGCCAAAAATACACGTCGAAATGAGAAACGAAAACCCTAAGGAATTGAACCGATTGAAGAGGAGAATTTCCCTCAAAATCGGTGTGGCCTATATTTTTCAGTATCAGCAAATTAAGAAATAGTCTTCGAAGCATTGCGATCGGGTTTGTTTCATTTAGGAGAACGTAGATCCGATCCGCGAGGTGCTCGTTGATCACTGGGAGGGAAAGAGAGAATGAAAGAGAAGAGAGACTGTTTCCTTGCTTTTCTTTTCTTGTGTTTTTTTTTTTTTTCCTTCTTCTTCTTTTCGGTGCCAGGGCGGCTTGAATCCGGTGTAGTGAGGTGTACCGAATGAAAGCGTTTTCTTGATCTTTTCGAGAAACGTGCTTTGAGATGTCCTTGTTATGGTTTTAATGGCGAACGTGTCTTTCCGATTGGGATTTGAGTATTTTGTCAACGCCTCAACAACAAGTAAAGATTACAGCACAGCCATCATGCAAAATTTCTATGACAGTCAATTTTAATCGGTACACGTGCAAAGGTGTTTCTGGCCGCGAACTTGACCTACAGGCCCATTTAAATTATATGGGCTTCTTAGAAACTTTAGGTAAGGGATGATCAAAATGAATTGGGCTTTTTAGCCTATGTGCCCTGCACCGGAAGCCGATCTCTGTTGTTTATCGTTACCTAACAAAGACAACGGTTAGTAAGGCTGTAAGCTTTACCACTTGTTTGGATCGGCGAAGTCAAACGAGGAGAAAGTAAATGAAATTAACTTTATTTTCCTTTATTTGGTTGTTAAAATGGTAAAAATGAAGTAAGGAATATAAAGTAAATCAGATTTTTTAATTCTTTTATTATCTCAATTTCATTTCCATTCAATTTGGAAAGAAATGAAGATAATTGAAAGTAAAAAGAGTATAAATGACCAGATTATCCTACTCTCTCTTATTTTCTTTGCCTGTTGACCAATTCGTGATCTTATTCACGAGTCGTGCTCCATTATTCGAGTCTTATTTGGTTTTATGTGTCGTGCATTTCTTCCTTTTATACTATACATCTTTACAAGTCGTATAGCGCTGTATCTCTTATTTGTCTTTTCACGAGTCGAACCTCTCTTCACGAGTCTGACAACTTATAAAACTTTCATTAATATAACTTCCTCCTATACTACTGTTCTTGTAAATTCAAGTTTTGGGCATTCCTTTGTTATTATTGGAGCAAAAATAAACATTAAACCGCTTGCGGGTTAATATTTATTTTACAGATATAAAATTGAAACATAACTTTGTTATTTTTAGAGCAACCGTTTACGGGTTAATGTTTATTTTTGCGATTTGTGCAGCGATCAAATGTTCACGAGTCGTGGAGCGCTTCACAACCCGTGCATTTCTTGCACATGTGCAGCAATCAAATGTTTGCGGTTTGGTTTATTGTTTGTCATTTATAGTAAACTACAGGTTAGAGAAAATGTTGGAAGAGAGTACGGAATTCATTAGACATCAGCGGGCAATGGGAAGAACGTGCCAGACAAGAGGAGGAACTTCTTACACGAGCACCTATTTCAGAGATGGAGAATAAGAAGGATAAACACTTAAAGAAGTCAAGAAATGGGTATGCAGATTTCAGACTCAGAATATGTTACGGTAATTTGGAGATTATTTGTTTCATCATTTTGGTCTCTAAATTCGTTGATTGATCTATCATTTGATTTGCGCCAGGTTGCTTGCTTTAACTGATGATTTCTTTGACGAAATTAAAAACTTGCCCTTGGAAGAAAATACTAATGATCAAACAAGCAGCTTCAATACAGAAGCAGAGGAGGATAACTTAAAAAATGTCATGAGTTTTTTTGGTGACTTTCGTACTAACTTTTGTCTTACAAAATTATGTATGTAGATTATGTGTCGGCCCATATTTCCCGTTAGCTCTCATAATTTTCCCATTACCATTATATTAAAAGAAGTTGGATTCGCTTAATATCTGTTTTTTTAATTCCTTTTTGCCCTTTCTTTGCACTTCATGCGATGATAATTACGTGTTCAAACTCTCTGCCCTTTTTTTGGGTTTCATGCAGAGGAGACACTAGAACAACAGCTGGGATATTCCAATGCATAATTCGGATCGAATCAGAAGTTGAACTTCAATATTATTGCCCAATCAAGTATTATAGAGTTTTGAATTCGTGTTTGATGTTGAAGCTGTATGAGGGGCTTTAAATGGCACGATATCCCTAGAGAACGTAATTTTGCAATTCCACATTAAAGCTTTGTGGCATATATATTTGTGGGCTTAAAAACATTCTACTAATATCAGCTAAGCAACACTACTAAAAGTCGGCACGGATTAGGCTACTCTTTTCTCTATGCTGTACCCCTCCCAAATTGAACTTATTAGAATATACTGCATTATTTGGCTTGTTATGACATTAAATATTTCGGGTCTTTGTTTTTCTTATTTATTTATTTAATTTTTTTTTTCAAAAAAAAAGAGGGAGAGAGAGAGAGAGAGAGAGAAGTGCACTCTTTCTGTTAGAAGTTTGTCAAGATAAGCTGGAATAAGATTTGTGTCGTCTTACAAAACTTGAAGATGTGCAATGTCGCATGGGAAATGAATCTAATAAAATGGAAGCCCACATGAATTCTGAACCCGACAAATTGGGATTGATTTGGTAGGCCGACCTGAATTTTGGAGATACTCTTTCTTTAGCCCTTACTGGTGGTCCACTAGGAGAGTGAAAACTGAAAACTACAGGTTAAAAACCAAATGCCTAGGCAAATAAAAACTCGTGTACCGTATGACCTAATACAAGGCAAACTAAAAGCATGGCCACAAAAAATAGCCAGTTGCTCAAGATCCACGAAAAGAATGACAACATGGTATATACCAAGAATCATAAACCCTTAAGAATTGGGTCCAGTGATTAAGCAAGCTAATCTGAAGCCTGCTTGGAGGGCCGACCTACATTGTACAGAACAAGACCCAAGAGTAGAATCATGCTACCCAGCAGAAAAAGTGGACTCAAACTTGCTCCTTCAGGAAGATATGGCAATGGAAGGGATAAAACATAAATTGATACTGGCACTGCAAGCAAAAACACATTAGCCAAAAAAAATTAGACCCTTATTTGCATTTCCAGCATGCTTGCCTGGGCAAACACTATCAAAGATTTTATGTTCTGTATTTATGTGCAGAGAGAGTACCTGACAGCATTACAGCAAGAGAGGTAACAACTGCAGAAGAAATTTTCACCAGATAGAGTGCTGATATGTTGAAGGCCATATTTGTTGCAATGTAAAGCAGTGGAAGCAATGGAGCCCCTTCGCAACCTGCAGCAAGTATAGTAAAAACTAATGTGTATTTATACAAATTGTGAAGTGCCTTTTCATCAAGGAACAAGACCAAATCACCTTTACAGCAATTAAAATATAATTATGACCAAGGACCTGGTACTGTGGACCATTAATCATACACAATGTAAACACCATGAAATAGATTATTTAGTACACTCCTTTAACCAGATTATCCAAGGGAAGTACCATATTTGTAACTAAGTTGAAGATGGATCAATCCTATTATGAAATTCTTCAGAAGCATACTTGCATGTTAGAAAGCCACAGTTACTGCTCTCCTTAATCTTGTAAACTTTCACAAAGCTCAATAACAGAATGTTATGTCATATACCATACACTTGCATGTTAGAAAGCCACAGTTAGTGCTCTCCTATAATCTTGTAAACTTTCACTAAGCTCAATAACAGAACATTATGTCTACTTAGATATCCTGTAGCCTGTGGGACACTAAAAAATTAAAAGATATAGGAAGATATTTTGCAGCATGTCTACCCAGAAGATGAAAGCTTGCCTGGTGTATTTCTTCCAGTGTTCACAAAGCAACCAGCACCACTTATCAGATATGAAGGAAGTTGAGCAAATGGAATGCCTTTCAAGGTTGACAATAGAGGTAGAAAGAGAAGAACAAAAAGTGCCTACAAGTTAAAGAAATTTCTCAAATCAAACTACATGAGATGATACATGAAATTCAAACTGATGAAGTGAAACACATAAACAGAATCTATCATTTTATTAATAGATTTTCATTTTGAGTTTGGGGTAGAACTTTTGTTAGTATTTTGGGTATCAGTAATTTGACCAGGACCTTTTCCAAGTAAAAATACTTTATCTTAATGATGACCTTTGTTTTGGAAATTTAAAAAGAAAAGCTCAAAGAACCTCCCAAGACATTCGACCAAACACAAGAATTCAAATGGACAACAAACATAACGGTTTTTCCTGTTAAAACAAAGTCGGAGCCTTAGCATCAATTATATTGCATACCATCAAACATAGCGGTTTTTCTGGGGTTCTACTTAATAAAGTTTGACCTATAAATTAGTTTTTAAGGAAAAAAAAAGGTTATTGCCACACCATTATATAGCACATCCCATTAAATAACATGCATTTGCAGTTTTTCTGGTGTCTAGTCGATCAATGCTATAATCAAACCCTGAATGGCATATAAAGGCACATGAAAGAAATAGTAAAAGTGTGTAGTTACTGTGCAATACTGAGAGGGCCCACCTAATTGATGGCATGACCAAGTAAATGGGGGATTGCTCAGATTGTATATAAAATAGCAACACAAATATATACTATTAAGAAAATGATACCACATCAATGACATCACGAAAATGAGGAATTGTGCTTGGTAGATGTATGAGTACTGCCATGTATAGATAGACACAAGATTTAAACTAACAGAGACAGGGGTAAGGATGTATACGTGGCCCTTGTTTTTGTCCTAAATTTATAACATGGAACTCTAGCCCCCAAAGGATGTAAATTGAACAGTGAGTTATGCACTGATTACCTGAAATCCAGAGCCAAAAGAATTCACAACAAATATGTCAAGTGACTTTCCCTGCACATAAGCAAGCCAAAGAGTTTGAGATTCTTACTGAACAAATATGTTACAGTCCAATTCCTAAAAAGACACAAGTAAATAGGGCCTACCTTTAGGCGCTTTGAAGCATCCACAAATACATACTCCTGTTAATGGACAGATTGGAACCTTTACTTTTCTTATTCAGCATATAATCAAGAAGAATGGCTAGTGAGTCGCACCTTTATAATTGATGCACCAGCTTGAAAAGCACTTGATATTATCATTATTGTTGGCCAGATGAAGTCGACCGCAGATAGCATCTGATCAGCATTTGATCCACTGCACAATAATGAAAAACACGTATCACAGCCATCTATATTGAGATGGTTTAATCTGAAATAAATGAGTCAAAGCACTAACTGGCATACCTTGAAACAGCAACCACTACACCAATTGCTACAAGCAAGCAGCCACTTATTTGATTAAATGAATACCTCCTTTGCAAGAGAATTGCAGAAAATGTCAGCTGCCACACCAAAAATGTCTGGAAGAAACAATGATAATCAAACAAAAGCAACTTTTACAAAATGAATGCAGCCAAATATAGCAGCATGGACTCATACAACTTACATTTTACATGCCCAATAAGGTGCATGTATTACTATTATATATGCGTAGATAAAAATGAATATAACATAGAATGATGATACTGGTTGGACTCAATCCATACATTTAAATATTAACTAGTCACTGTGCCCGAATCATAGATCTTTTGTGTTCTGGGAACTTAATAGTCACTCCAAGACCCCCTCCCACACCAAAAACTTCCTTTTCTTTATTCATTCTTTACTGCAACTATACTGCAAAACACAGCAGCTTCTGAAGAAAAATTCATCAATTATGGGCGATGTAGACTGCTACTACACATGCATAACGTATAGCAAACAACTCTATCACAGAACAGATACCAAGAATTTTGGAGGGAAGCAAAAACCAAAACACTTTTCATAAAAAGTACCTGGTTCAGTATTGGTATAGCAGGTCCAGGAAGCATGGCTGCAACAGACAGACAAACATCAAATACAAAATACAACATCGAATCCAACAAGAAAATATTGCAATTTTAACATTTCACTTTGCCCTTTTCTACTTCCAAATTGGTTTCATAAGCTTTTGATCCATTTAAGCTTAAGCAAACAGCCCCATTACCAAACTAATTGATTGAAAAATCTCAAATAATTGAACCAAACATACAAAATCCAAGCATAAGAGCATTAAAAAAATGACTACCAGCAGCAGACATTCCTGTCGCAACCCCAACAGCTTCTAAAATACCAATAGCCACAAACGGCAATTTTGGAACGGAAATCATCTCATTTGTCACAATTCCTGCACGATACCGCGCGTACAATATCGAAACGTAAATCGCCACGTACCTGTCATTTCATATTCGTCTCGAGGTCAATATTGCTAAACTTATTAAAGAAAAAAATCCGAATAAAGCATATGAACATACCCGAAAGTGGTGAATTGAGCCAAGAAGAAAGGGTACTGTTTCATAGGGACAAGAGCGAGCTTGTAGAGCACACGATTTGCCACTGCTAATGTGACGGTAATTGCAGAGGTAACGAGGATAAGTTTAGTGTTGTTATTAGAGAAGGCACGGGGCATGGGTAGAGGTGGGGTTTTATTTGAGGCGCGAACGGTGAACTTGGCGGTTTGTTTGGAGTTGCGATAAATGGAAATGTCACCACCGGTGATTTTAGCGTAGCTAGTAGATAACGGTGATTTTAGAAGACGGAGAGTAGGAATTTTGGAGGAGGACATTGGTCCGTTGACGTTGTAGCTTTGAAGATGGGTAAAGGAGTTAAACGATGTCGTGTTGTAATTGCAGAGTGGCATGATATATAGGAAAGTGATGAAGAAGAAGCAAATATGGAGGGTGGAGTTGTGGAGGGGACGAAGGGAGAGTTTTGGGCTGTGGTCAAAAGCAAGAGGAATTTATTTGGCGTCTTGATGAGTTGATGGATGGAAATAGACTGTGATCCACTGGACTTTGGACCGTTAGTCGAAGAAAAAAAAAGGACATTGTACCTCCGCTTATAAGCTTATATTATTATTTTATTTAAATTTGATAATTATAAATTTAATTACGGATAAAAATAAAAATTTAAATGTTTAATATAACCAAATAAAAATTTAATAGTAACAAAAATAAATATAAATTTTGAAATTTGAAAATGAATTTTTTATTCCTAAAAAATAATGTACTATTCTTTTTTTCATCTAAACATATTTTTTTTGTCTAAACGCTAACCATCTATATTCGGAAGATTTTATACATTTAACAATATATTTGTAAATTTATTTAAACTAAAAAAAAAAAAACAAAAATTGTAGGAAGAGAAAATTGCATAACTTTTTGTGCTCACGGTTTAATAAAGATAATCAAAATCAATTGGAATAAATTATTTGCTAAGCAAGTCAGCAGCAACATGTAACACGTTGATTGATGTATATCATTTGATGATAAATATCTGATGAGTATGCGATTATTGATTTCATGTTGTTGATTGTTATTAAATTATTATTATATTTGGTTCAGTAGAAAGTGTGAAGAGATAAAAAGTGATGCATTACCACGGAGTTGGTTACGTTTTGAAAATGGTTATAAATCTATTTTTGGTTTAGTTCATATTAGTTAAATGTTCTGCGTGCTTCGGAAACATCATAGTTCGGATTAAACTTTATTCGTGCTGAACTTTTCCTTTTTTTTTTCCCTCACTTGCATGTTATTAATTATGTTTTCGAAAAATTGCTGTGATTAACAATATATATTGTTAACTTTATCAAATGGTGCAGGCTCCCGACTGCTGCTGCTCGTAAGCCAGCCCCACCACGCACTTCCTCCCAGGCCAGGGGATCATCTACGTCATGCCTTGTGGTCATATTAATTACTCAGCGAAAGTGTTGAGGAACTTATATTGTAATAGAATATAATGCCTGATCTTGCAACGCCTTTTTTTTTTTTGGTACATATGATTTGCAACGCGTTTGATTGTTCATAAGCTTCCATATATTGCATCTTTAAGAGATGCCAGTTAATTAGTTGTTATGGTTCTTTTCATGATTCTGACGTTTAATTCAATTTTGATGGTTAATTTGCTTGTCAGCACCTGCTCCTATCTGACTTTTTATTGGATTTATTGGCTTAAAAGTACATCATAATTTTGATGCTACTTAAATATTAAATAAATTTTATTATAAATTCTTTTTTAAAATAATTTATACAAGTATATTTTACATATTTTTCTGATGCAAAATTCTTCATGTACAGGTATTAGAAGGCATATATGAAGATTGTCTTAGTTTATTAAAAATTATGATTTTAAATTGTAAAATCAAATTGAGGTATATCATTTCTATTTATGCATATTTTAAAATTGCATAAAAATATTTTTAAATCAGAAAATGAGTTTTTGAATAAAATTAGTTTTCGTCCGAAAATGATTTTTTAAAAAATAAATTTTTGTCTGCATCAATTTTTTAAATGAATTTCTAACAGTATTAGATTTTTGGACAAAAATCTAAATTTCATTACAAGACAAGAATAAAAACTAGTTTTTTCCAGATTTCTCTCAAACGGCTAAAAACGGTTAGTTTTGATTTCAAACACCTAAAACTGAATTTTTGAATATAAATAAATGTTATTTCACCTATTAGAAAATTAGAAAAAAGTTGAAAAGAATTTCTATTTTTTAAAAGAAAAAACTTAACTTCATTTTTTATATATTTTTCTCAATTTGATTATAATTTCTATTGTAGTTTTTTGTGAGAAAATTTTATTTGTAAAAAATTGTGAGTTGGGTTGACTAAAAATTAAGAGAAAAATTCTAATAAGTATTTACATCGTTTACTTTAGAAAAACATTATAAGTAGTTGTATATATCTAGAATTATATACTGATTTTGAGTTTTGCCCTTAAAAGAATTAAGAGTGGAGAGAAATATTCAAAAAATGAATCTTGAGGAATGGATATAGGCATAGAGGCCGAAATACTATATGTGTGTGTATTCATTACACACACATTTTTCATAATTATTTTTTGAAATCTTGTTTGAAAAAAAACTTGCAAAAATCTGAATATTATTTGTATTTCATTTTTATATTCATAGTCAGAATTCTGCATATTCATATATTTTTGTTCAATTAAAAAAATAGTCAAAAAAAATTTAAGACACTCAATTCACTCCCTCTCCCGTGTCTTTGGGACCTACAGGATCCATGATGCAAGGTTTTGGCGGTTTAGTTGTTGATTGTAGGTTGATCATTGCTTCGCCTTAATCTATTTTAAATGATTCACCGTGGCAGCTGACTGGGGTTCATTATTGTATCTTCTTAATTGGCAGGCTTCGCTCTTGGTGCTGGGAGTGCCATGGTTCATAGGGCTGTGGATGCTGTGATAGGCCCTCGAGCCGTTCGCAGTGAAATGGCTGTTTCATCGGCCTCCGATGCTACACCAGCTCATCAGACCAACAGCAATAATGTTGCATGTGTTGGGCAATCCAAGGCTTTACAAGACGTATGTCATACTTTCATTTTCGTGCATCACAATAGGAATGTCCTCTTTTAGTTTCCCTTGTTCTTCTGTTGCCCCCATATTTTAGCTGGGATGCAAGTATTTAGAGGCACTAGTTACCTTACCAAATATAACTGGATATCTGATGCTAGCAATCACTGTCATTTCTCACTGAAGTTGTTATTCCCTAATTTTTATTCAGCAGTTAGGTTTAAACTTCTAATCAATGGTATTAAAGGGTTATTCGGTTGTATATTTTCGCATTAAGCAACTTTCACGACGGTCATACGGTTGAAATTGCAGTGACTGTATATTTGCGCACTCTCACTAACTGATCCTGTATGTATCTTTGTTGAAATTGCAGTGCTTGAACAGCTTTGGAAGTGACATAAGTAAGTCCCAGTTCTACATGGATATATTGCAAGAGTGTCGCAGAAGCTCGGCCGGGACTGCGTTTGGTGCTTGAAGTGGACTGACGAAACTTGAAGAGAACGGACTACACATGCATGCCCGTCTAGATGTTTTGATTCTCAAATCTTGTGACCGAAGAAAGAGGATTTTTGTGGGTGGGGCTTACCACTAGATGCATGACCTGAAGAATCTAGTTGACTTGAAACTTAGGTTTAAATAATTTTGATATTGGATTGACTGTCTGTTCACTTTTTCCCAATTCAATCATTTGATGTTGTTTCTTTATAATCAAATTATGTAATCCTTATTGCGTGTTTGAACAAAAAATATTAATGATAATCATTGTTGTGATTATCTCCCGTCAATAGTATTTTAGACGTTATTAACAGAAAATTGATTAGGTTATACTTATATGAATTTGGATCAAAATAAAATAATAGAAGTCAGTCATTTTATCCGTTGCTCACGTGTTCACAAATTAAGTTTGATTTGTTTTTATCCGTCGCTCTATTGACTTAAATTTTTTTATTTTTTATAATTTGCATTTTGATTTTGCTATGTAACTATGACTTCAAAAGTTCAAATCTGGTTAATTTTATGTTAGGTTTGATTAGATTTATTTTTTCCTTTTCGTTTTTATTTCAATTTTGCATTTACCTCGCAAAATAAAAATTTTAGTTCTGGCTAGTTTCTACATATAAATCATATTATATGATTCTAATTATTATTATCCTCTTATTATATCGAAACATATAAATGTTGACTAATTTAACTAATATTAAACTTGATAAAATGGTATTGTTGAATAATTGAAAAATGAAATTATTTAGGAATACAAATTGAATGCTAAGATTACTACATATAAATCATACCATATGGTTCTAATTATTATTATTATTTTTCCAATATGATACTAATTAATTAGATTCTTAGCAATTTAAATGGTTGATTTATTTTATATAGTAATATTTCCTTAATGGTATTGATTTTCGTCACACGTTTTATTTGTGAAGATTAATTATGGAATTATAATTTTTACACAAAAAAAAAAAATGGAAAAGGAAATCTTAAGAGGAAAGCGAAAATAAGTACCGGTCTTTCGGCTTCGGGAACAGAAGTGAACATCCCATAAAATACCAGTTGACTTGCAGTCTTCATCTCTCCGTCTTCCTCCTGTTTTCTTAGAAGCAGAAAAACACGAATGGACACGCATTTAAAAATCCTTTTTAAATGAGTATAGGAAACTGCAATATTGTTAGAATACCTGCTCCAAACAACTTTTCAGAAATGGTTTGGAAACCCCTCTTAATGGGTTTACTCTCAAAGCTCTTCACTTTTCTCTCCTGGTATGCTTTTCTAGTTGATCTTTTCATACGAATTCATGATTATAGACGCTTAATTTTCATAGTGAGGATGGAAATGCTACTACCCTTTACAGCTTTTACCGTGATCATTTATTATTTCCACTTTTTCTTGATTTGCAGGCCTTCGTTTGCCTTGTTTTGTCCCTTGTAAGCAGCTGTTCCTCCTCTGCTTCCTTTTTCTTTTTTGTTTTCAATTTTATAAGTATCGTTTGGTTACAGGTATGCTTCCTTTTGGGCAATGGAGAGCCGATCACACTCCAAAAATCAGCAATGTTTGGCTTTCTGGGTTCTGTTTGCCCTTTTTGCTATGGTGGAGCATACATTTGCAAAGCTTCTCCTACGGTAATAAAGGCTTTGTTGCTTGTTTTCCTGTGTTTGGATGTAGTGTTTTTTGACTTGATATTCTGGATTCTGCTGTTGCAATGCTAATTTTTGGGACATTAGATCTTCATGCTAAATAATTCTGCTTTAAAGTGTTATTAGTCTGAATGTATTAAGAAAAAATTAATCCTCCTATGGAAGGTATCAAATCTGTTCTTTTGATTAAGTGTTGAATGCAATTGAGAATAAATCAAACATAATGAGACGAAGAATTCAAAAGAATGAGTAAGAAATTTTCTAAATTTTGCAGTGCTTTACTTCATTGCCCATGCAAGTTCCAAAAAGATCTCACATACCTAGATGGAAAATTAGGGCTTTGAGTAACACTAATTTGATTGGATGAAACGAAATCCATTTAATATTGATTAAAGAGCTTGAGCATATCAAAATTGATTAATTTGAGTGAAAGTTATCTGCAAAATTTTGATATAACAGTGAATCGAATCAAACATTTCCTTAGAGCTCATTACATGTACTGGAACTTGTTGGTTGACTACTCTATCTGTGATTACTAAACTGCCTTTTGAATTGTTTTCATGTTAGGCTACCTCTCTGGCCTTATATGAAGGGCATGATGACTTTCTTATTGGTGATGCCTTATTTTGGTGGCGCTTCTTATGTGTATAAACGTATTGTGAGATCTTATCTATTTAAAGGCCCAGGAATATTATCTCTGATGGCAAACATAATCTTAATCATGACAAGGAAATGTCTCTTGTTATGTGGGCTTTTCCTGAGGAGGAATTGTCTTGCATCCAGTGTGCAGGACAACTTTGTCAATGGGACAGATAAAAACATATTTGTGAATGGACAGGAAGAGTTGGATAAAAACATTCTTTGTCAGGTATGTCTGTTATTTACTGATATAGCACTAAGAACTCTATAGTTTATGGGGGACTATAAACTATTAACTATAGAAGCTTGAATTCCTTATCTGTTATCTGGAGCCTCTGAGTTGCCAAACTCAATTTAAGTATTGAATTTCTTAGAATCATTATATTTGTGCGGTTGTGCCTCAATATATTGCTATTGCAATACATGTCTTATACACAGGGGTACATTAGATGACATTTTTTTCTTTTTTTGTCTTGTTAATGCATATTACCTATTGGGGGAACTGACACATTATAGGATCACTTGTAGAAAACTAGCTAATGCTGACATATATAAGATGCAACCTTCCTTTTCACAATTTTTTCATACCCACTTTCTGTACTTTTGACAGGAAAAATTGAAACCCAGTTATGAGAATGCAGAGAGGGACTGTAAGCCGATTATATCAAATAAGGTCCAAAAGGAGTGGAGCTGTGCACTTTGTTTGATAAGCACTTCGAGTGAAAAATGTTTTAGAGAACATCTATGGAGCAAGAAGCACAAGGCCAAGGAAGAAGAAATAAAAACTGAAGAGTTGGGTTTGAAGTCATCATATGTGGCGAATAGAAAAAACAGTGCAGTTTTTTTAGGGAACCTGGTCAATCTTGTAGGCCCTGTTGCTAGATCAATTAGATGGTGCAGCTGGAAAAAGCCAGATGTTGGATGGATTAAATTAAATACAGATGGATCTATAGATAGAGAAAATGCTGGTTTAGGGGGTTTGCTCCGTGATTTTAAGGGTGATGCAATATGTGCATTTGTTTCTAAAGCTCCTCTAGATGATATTTTCTTGGTTGAACTGTGTGCTATATGGAGAGGTCTTGTACTTGCCTTAGGTCTTGGAGTCAAAGTAGTATGGGTAGAGTCTGATTCAATGAGTGCTGTGAAAACCATCAACAGAAAGCAGTCTCATAATGGAAAAGCTGATAAGTGCTTGAAGCACATTTGGGCTCTTCTAAAGAAGTTTGATAAGTATAAGGTAACTCACTCGTGGCGAGAAACCAATAAAGCAGCTGACTACCTTTCGAAGATGGCTTCGGAGAAAAATGATGAAGTATTGTGGCCTGCTGATTTTCCTCAGAGCCTCCTTAATATCATCATGGATGATGCTCGAGGAAGAATATATCATAGGCGGTAACTTTGAGTTTCATTTACCTTGGCATTGCCTACTAACTAACTCGGAAACAGACAAAAAGGGATTTGTCTTGCTAAATTGGGCATGAGTGAACCCGGTCTTGGTAAGTCAGCCAGAAAGAATGGGAATTAGTGTGTAAATACATGGCTTTAGTCTTGGAAAGTTGAGTCGGTGTAAGCTCTCTAAGTAAAGCCATTCTGGGTTTAGGAACTTCCAGATAATTTCTTGACTATCAACTAACTCTAACATGTAATTGGTATTTAAAGTGTGCAGATACATTTAATCTATAGTTTTAAATTTCTTTTAACAATTTGAGGGATGGCTTCAAGTTCAGCAAGTACTCGTCAACCTGGGTTGGGAATGCTTTCAGGTCATGGACTGGGCTATCTGGCATCAGGATATTGCATGAATGATTCATGTTACCTCTCTTTTCTACATGCATTTTGATTTAAAAAAATCCACGTCTTGGTTTTAAATATCCAATGCATTATTACTTGTGAAAATGGCTGGATCGAATGCGAAACGACGGCCTCTTGGTAGTTTGGTGTAAATGACAGCTTCTATTTTGGCAAATCAGTATTATTTTAACCTGTCAATACACTACGTGCACTCCACACGGTCAGAGGAAGAAAATTCCATACTATTGGATCAAACAATTATTTTTATTGTATAATAACTAATACGGACCCTATTCATGGAAGACAAGTATTTGATTTTGATTTCACTTGTGATATCATTAAATTAACCACCAATAATTAGTATGGTGGCTTAGCACGGAATTAAAAGTCCGATAAATTTTTAATTCGATTTCTCGTTTTATAGTTGAATTATATGTCCCTTAATTAATTAGCTATAAAAAATTAAGTCTTGTTGTAAATAAATAAAAAACAATAAACAAACAAGATAAAATTAAGATAGAAATATATAATAGAAGCAAAAATATTGTTCCCTTATATTTTATTGTGTATTTTGAATAACTCACCATGAACAAAAAGACTTGGTACATAAGTCAATAGTAGAATTTGAATAAAATATAATACTATAGTTTAATTAGAAATAGAACCATAGGAATATTTCAAACAAGTTCTTTTTTTTTTTTTGAATAATCCCAAATAAATATCAAAAGGGAAATAAAAAATAAAATTAATTTTACAATTGGACCGGACTTAATCAAATGGGCTTACATCTGTTCAAATTGCTTGTTGGGCTTTATCTTGTAAGATTCTCAATTCAAATTCAAGTTTGAAGAGATCTGAGGACGGGGCCCAGATGTGACTACAAGGAGCCAATTCAATGTTCATAATTAACGGTACCATACCTAAAAAGAAAATTAAATAACGGTACCATAAATTTTTGAAATTTGAAACCTTTGAAACACCATCTACCCCATCAACGGGAAGGAAAAAAGGCAGGAAAATTAAGCGCTCCACTGCTGTTTCTCTAATTTTCTTGCAAAAACGAATATATCGTTATTCAACATCCAATTTCAATCTCTTCAAAACAAAATTCATCTCTTTAGTTCCTTTGGTTTCGTTAATTTTCTAGGAGAAATGGACAATAAGGACTCACTTGCCGGCCAAGATTTGATGGATTCAGTGCTTTGTGTTTCTGGTTCTAAGATGCTTCAGTCAGGGTTAATAACCTCTCATTTCACAGGTTGTGTGTTTAGTGTTTAGTTGTTTTATTTTTATTTTTTTAATGCAATATTATTAGCTAGACAAGAATGGCACTGAATGATGATAATCTTGTGTTTCTTGAAGCAGAGGTTCCCTTGATATTTATAAATTCTGGAGGTGGGGCTATAAAGGCAGAAACTTGCAAGATTGATATTGAGGGAGATAACTATTTCCAAGGAGGGGATGTTCTAAGAACAGAAGAAAGTATAATCTCCGGTGGCGATATTCCTTCCATTTACCAGTCAGCCCGGTACGGGAATGTTTGTTACCGGTTCACTAGTCTGCCTGCTGGAGAATTCTTTGTTGATCTCCACTTTGCTGAGATTGTAAACACCAATGGTCCTAAAGGAATGAGAGTCTTTGATGTCTTTATACAGGAAGAGAAGGCAAGTTAACTCGTTTATTTTCTTGGAATGTTTCAATAGGATTTTTGTTGTGTGTGAATATTTTTTTCAATACAATTGTGGCTATGTCACTCTTATTAGGAAAACAAACTGGCAGGTCCTATCTGAGCTTGATATCTATTCCATTGTTGGAGCCAACAAGCCCTTGCAGGTGGAGGATATTGGTGTTTCTGTTGGAGAGGATGGGATAATTTTGATAAGGTTTGAAGGACTTGTTGGCAGCCCAATTATTGGTGGGATTTGTATAAAAAAGTTATCAGAATTGCCCAGTAAAATTCTCTTTCCCTTGCTTGATTTGTGGCATAGGTCACTTTGTTCCAGGATTACTTTCGTGGACTTACATGTTTTATTTTCATAAATTCGTTGCAGTGTACCAGAAGAAAGAAGAGCATCTAATATGTAACAACTGTGCCGCTCAAGTAAAGATTTCGTCATCTCAGGTTAGGTGCAAATTATGTCTAGGGCTAGGGCTTTTAAGGCTTTAAATTTCTTTTGCTAATTTTTTTTTTTTTTGCATTTGAAAATCTGTTATCTATAGAATAAAGTAATGAACGTGAAATGTATATCCAAGTATGAAAAGAAGATAGACGAGTTAACTATTCAATGCCAACTCAAGGCAGATGAATGTTATGAAGCTTGGATGTCATTGACAGCCGCTAATCAGCAGCTTGAGAAGGCTAGAATGGAACTGGACAACCGGTTCTTCGACAATATGTGCTTAGGTAGGGGACTCTACCATATGGATTTGAGACATTTAACTTTGAAGACAGAAGTGATACTGACTGTGTCCTACATTTTTTAGATCAAGCAATGAAAAAACTAACTGCAGAACTAAGGGATATTTCTAGGCGATACGAATGTGATAAGAGACTGTGGTCTGCAGCAATTGATAAATTGGAAAGTAAAGTCAAGGTAAGTCAAACTGCGTAAGACTTTGAAAGCATGTTCAATTATTTATTTGGATCGACTGTGATATAAGATTTGCTGATCCATTTATAGATGATGAAGAAAGAACATGCTCAGCTCTCTCATGAAGCTCATGATTGTGGCAATTCTTTTTCTGAGATAAATAAGATGATATTTGCAGTCCAATCATTAGGTGTGTTTTTCATGCATCAAAGTGCTACTTGGATTGCAATATTTGTTTTCTTTATTGCAGCTTCTTAGTATCCTTATTTTGCACCTTAATATTTATCTGAATTATAGTTTCTCAGTATGATGATCTCAAATCGAAGTTCAATGAGGAGCATGAGAAGAGGAAGAAGCTTTTTAACCAAGTTCAGGATGCAAAAGGTATATCCATTGTTCTAAAGTTTGTTTCTGTACTTTAATTTGCAGCTGGCAATCTGTAGCTTTTTTCAATTTCAGGGAACATAAGGGTGTGCTGTCGGTGTCGTCCACTTAACAAGGAGGAAAAATCAGTTGGGTATCAAATGATTGTGGATTTTAATGCAGCAAAGGAAGGGGATCTTGGGATACAAACAAGTAGTTCCTCAAAGAAAAATTTCAAATTTGACAGAGTTTATACACCGAAGGATGATCAAGGCAAGCACCAGTTAGAAAAGATGTTTAATTTTCTAAAGATTGTCTGAGACACATTAGCCGTGACTAGTCATTAGAAGCTATTAGGCTTCAAGACACTTAATTCATTACTTGATTCTTACAATAAGCATTTAAGAACGGATTGACTACTCTTTTACTATGCCTCTTGCCAATTAGCACTGCGGTTCTGTTCTTATAAATGGAATTTCCATATTTTCTTCTGAGCTAGGGCTGAAACTGAATGACTGGACATTTAAAACTTTACAGAATCTCTTCTACAGTCCAATTTATCTGGTGTTTATTTAGCGTAACATTTAGGCAAGGACTCCAAGGAAATGTCATGTTTATTCAATCTGTTTTCTTTTTTCTCTGGGTGAAAGAAAAACCAAAAAAGTTGACTTGACATTCTTCTCTTCTGAAACAGTTGATGTTTTTGTGGACCTTTCTCCCATGGTAATCTCAATATTAGATGGTTACAATGTATGCATATTTGCATATGGGCAAACTGGTACAGGGAAGACTTTCACCATGGAGGGTACTGAGGAAAATCGAGGGGTCAATTACCGAACTTTAGAAGCTCTCTTCAAAATTGCTGAAGAAAGGAAAGAAACTGTCAAGTATGACATTTCTGTGAGTGTGCTTGAAGTTTATAATGAGCAAATTAGAGACCTGCTTGCCATCTCTCAAGCAGCAAAGAAGTAATACCATTATCCTTCAGATTTTGTTCACTTTTGCAGATATTTATACTAGTTAGTCTTATTGATATCTTAGGCATATGCGGTCTCTTAATTTGATTTTAGGTTGGAAATAAAGCAAGTTTCTGAAGGGATTCATCATGTGCCAGGGATAGTTGAAGCAAAAGTTGAGAATGTAAAGCAGGCCTGGGATGTTTTGCAAATTGGAAGCAATGCTAGAGCAGTAGGATCAAACAATGTGAATGAACATAGTAGCCGATCTCATTGGTTGGTATCAATTTAAACTGGATCCTTATTCTAAGTTTGATATTTTCTTTGCTTGATTACATCTCATTGATGTGAGATTCATTTCATTTTCTGTATGCGGAACTTTCGTTTCCTTGTTATTGGTGGGCAAAGGATTGAACTTATTAAACTGTTAGCAAATGGAATCATATATTTGCAATGTGTGCAGCATGCTTTGCACTTTGGTGAGATCAAAGAATTTAATGAATGGTGACTGCTCCAAAAGCAAGCTGTGGCTTGTAGATTTGGCAGGCAGTGAGAGGCTAGCAAAAACTGAGGTGCAAGGGGAACGGCTAAAGGAAGCTCAAAATATCAACAGATCACTTTCAGCTCTTGGTGATGTAATTTCTGCTTTGGCAACTAAAAGCAGTCATATTCCTTACAGGTTTGATAAGATTCTTGATATGTAATATGCAGGGATGAGTTGCTAATACATTAGTCTGACTGCTGTAATTGGCTTCCACAGGAACTCAAAGCTCACACATTTACTTCAGGATTCATTAGGTTAGTAACTACCCTTTAACAAATGACACACGATTGAATGTCGAAATATACTGGAATCTACAGTAGAGTGACCTTAAAGACTAGATTAGCTCATTTTGAACTATGGGTTAACAAAATAGATCTTTGTTCACATTCTCAGCTTCAACCTTTTGCAATGCCTAGGAATTTTCATATCTTAATGAGTTTGTTAACTTTAGTCATTTTGATTTGTTAACTTAATATTTTATCCATATGGTGCAGGGGGCGATTCAAAAGCACTGATGTTTGTGCAAATAAGCCCTTCTGAGCGTGATCTGGGTGAGACTCTAAGTTCTTTAAACTTTGCAACTAGAGTTCGAGGGGTTGAGCTAGGTCCTGCAAAGAAGCAGATTGATACAGTTGAGATTCAAAAGCTCAGAACAACAGTAAGTCATATAATTTTGCCTAACTCTTTGTATTGATCAGGGGAAGTGGGAGGAATTGGGGGTAAAGTAAGTTCAACTTACTTTATTTTTTATCGTTTGGACTGAAAATAGCGTAAAAATTGAAAGAAAATAAAATAAAATTAAATTTTCCAATTTACTCTACATGGAGCATTTTATTTCCTTCCGATTTGGAGAGAAAGCAGAGTAAATAAGGGTAAAAATGGATATTATACCGTGAATTGACAAAATTGACCTCCATCATTGTGTCATTTTCTAGCCATCTTTCTCCTGTACTGCTGTTATTGCAAATCCAGATTTTGAAAATTCTTTTTTTTTTTACTGCTCCACACATATATATTTTTCTAGTTTTTTCCTTTTATGTTTTGAAATTCGCAAATCATAAACACCGAAATAAATCTAATTCGTTATTCTTGGAGCAGAAATAACGTATTGACAAATAATATTACATTAACCCGCTTGTGGGTTAATGTTCATTTTGTTATTCTTGAAACATAATTTTGTTATTTTTAGAGCAAAAATACTACATTAATCCGCTTGCAGGTTAATGTTTATTTTACAAATATGAAATTAAAATATAAATTTGTTATTTTTGGAGTAAAAATACTACGTTAACCCGTTTGCTCGTTAATGTTCATTTTATGATCCGTGCATTGCAATCCTTAACGAGTCATACAGAGCTTCATGACTCGTGCATTTCTTGTCCATCTTTTTCGTGCAGCGTTTCATGAGTCTCCTCTTCCATCTTTTTATGAGTATGAGTCTGACACCTTAAAAAAAAATGGAATATATAAGAATATAAATATCAAAATAATATATAATTTTATTTTAAATTTCCAAACAATAGAAAAGAAAACAAATGAAAATATAATCTACGTTACTCTCATTTCTCTCGTTTCCATTCGTTAAAGAAAATTCAATCTAGCTCAATCCAAACAAAGCATAATTTGTTACAGAGGTAATGCTTCTCTTTTCGGCTTGTGGATCCGTATTGAGTTTTTCCTTTCCTATCTGAAGCTTGACAAAGCAAAGCAAGAATTGAGATTTAAAGATGATGCCCTGCGCAAGCTAGAAGAGAACTTCCAAAACCTACAAGTGAAGGTGAAATGCAAGGATCAGCTTTGTAAGAACCAGCAGGAAAAGGTTACTGAACTGGAAAACCAACTCGCAACAAAGTCAGAGTTATATGGACAACTGGAGAACCAGTTGTTACAACTGTCAGAAGAAATGAAGGGGAAGGAGGAAATTTGCACAACATTCAGGCAAAAGGTTGCTTCTCAGTATAACGGTACCACGTTTCTCTTTTCTTTTCGATAGCCAAACTTCTGTGACATGATTGTTGGTTTTTATTTATTTCAAAGGTCAAGGAACTTGAGGAGAAGCTGAAAAAGTACGGAGAAGCAGAGTCGATGAATCTTCAGCGCAAGGTTCCTGCAACTCAATTTTTTATAGACATTCCCTCTTGTTCTCTCTTGCTTTGAGCTGCTGCTATTATATGCATGTATATCTTAGATTTGTTGGAACTTTTGGATACTATTATTCAATTGTTCAACTCCAGTTAGGTAGAGGTACAGCCTTCAATATTTCCATGGACTGCAAGGTGAAAACTGACAAAAGTGCGGCATTCCAATTGATGTGGCATGTTGTTTCAAGACAGCTGCTTTACACTGTCTCAAATTTTTAGGATATTTGGGATGTTACATACATGAGCCTCATTAATGCCTTCATCGTTATTGTTAATCCGGTTTGAACAAAGACTTATTTCAATATCTATGCTGTTGCTTAGATCTTTTCAATCTACGAATCAATTTTTAATGCATGACTATCAAGGGATTTATGACTGACCTAGAAGTTTAGGAGTTCCTAATTATTTTTATACTTTATGCAGGTTAGAGAACTGGAGAACAAAATGATAGAAAGAGTGCAGGAGCATGATCTTCACTCAAGGACGCTCCAACAAAAGGTTGTTACATGTATTGTCAAAATACCAACAATGCTTAGTCTCTCTAATCACTTGTACAGATGAAACATACAACATATAAAGAAAATGTTGAAAGAGAGGAAGAAATTGTTACTTTATCCTCTTCATTTCTTTCCTGACTACTGAGTAATGAATTATCCTTTTCACCTTTGGACAACAGAAGTCTAGAGTTGAGACGTTGCTTTTTGTTGTTACAGATTAGGGAACTTGAAGACAAGCTGACATGGGAAAGAGGAAATTCGGATTCTCAGTTGCTCTTGCGAAAGGTGTTGTTCAACAAATTTATGCTTAGAAGCAAAGGTACTATGATAAGAGACTTGTTAAAAATAATAATATTCTATGACAGGTTAAAGTTCTTGAAGAGAGGCTTAGAAAGCATGAACAAGCAGAGTGCGTATCAAAACCATGGTCTGCAGAAAAGTTAGGAACCACCGCGAAAACAACAGCCTCAAGGAGGGAAAGTCTAGGTAGTAGTCAAAGGAGCTTGAGTGCTAGTAACCAAAAAACGAATCAAGATTCTCATTTGCTAAAAGGGACTGATTCTCTCCGTGAGTTGAGGAGAAAGAGGGACATAATCCCAAGCAAGGGGGCAGAGAATAACTTCTTGTTGTCTACTTCTTTGCTTGAGAAGAAGATACTGTCACCAGAATCAAATAAGACAAAGCATCTTAACCCATCAGCAGTGTTGGCCAGATTTACAAGAGGTACAAAGCCAGCCAGTAGTGCACAAAAGGCACACTCCAGATTTGATAGAGAACAGATCATGGGGATCAAGGAGAATAACAACAAACCGAAGCTTTGGTTAAGGTAAATTTAGTCTTTGACGCAAGTTATGCTTTTATCACGCTGTAATCAGTAACTGTAAATATGTAAAGGATCATACCATATTACCTATTCTCTTGAACACAAGAATCAGATTCTCTTAAACACTATTTTGGAGTAGTTCCATGTTTCCATATCCATTATATATGAATAGAATTCCATTGATGAAAGTGCAGAGTTTACACAGCCAATTTATATACAAATATAGAAGGCTCTTTACAAAAATAGAAAATAAAAATAAAAAATTTTACAAGATGTTAAATACAATTTAACTGCAAAAATATTATTAAAGGTTGCTACAAATTTTATTATCTTTGGATCTTTTGTAAGAGTAGCGAAACCCAAAGATCTTTACTTTATAAATAAGTCCGCGAATTTGTTCCGGACTAATGACACTTTGGCTTCTAAAACATCCTAAATGCTCTTTATCATGGAAACAAATTGAATGTTGAGCTTTAAACAGGCATGATAAATAAGATTTCTAACTTTGTTTGCCAATAGAAACAAATTTGCGCTTCTAAAAGCGCTTTACGATGGGAACAAATTGGCGCTTATATCTATTTATATAAATATGATTAGAAGTCAGACCTCAAAAGATTAAAGAATTTGAAAATGATTGGCCTACAGGCTTCTTTATTTGTCATCCTGCGTTCCCCACTTGCACTTAAGTTCACTCTTTGGGTCGTTATATTAACTGTGTCTCAAGAGAAACAGCATTAATGAAGCCAAAAGCTATTGAGATTGATATCCTGAATAATAAAAGTTACAAAGCCACAATTGGAAAGGGGAGATGCTGTAGCATAATTAACAACGGGAGACAAAAAGCTGGAATAGGCTGCCCCCTAAAAAATAAAGGAAAAATTGGAAAGAAATTAAAAAAAAATGGCAAATTTAAAAACTGCCAGAAGCATTTCCCATATCCAATATTGGACTGTACAATATATTAACAACTCAGCATACCATTTCATGATAGCCTGTGACTATTATAATATCTACATCATAACTATTCACTAATGCCCCACTGTAAATTAACCAAAACCAAAGCCTTCACTGGCTTCATGAATGGCAAGCAGCAATCTCTCTTCTAGATGTTCTTTAGAAGGATACTCTGGTAAATCCAACTGATTAAAACTGCAAAAGTGTTGCATTGTTTATTCGTAAGCATTTGAATATATTTTGCGCCAAGCTTTAACAGATGATCAAAATTTACAAGCTTCGGAAAAGAATAAGAATATTAAGATTTACCAAGTATGAGCAGAAGGCAAGTGATCAGGGCTCCCATATGCCTTGTGTATTTGGAACTTTTGCGAGCCTGAGATTCCTTGAAGTGCACTGAAGCCTTCCAAAGGCACCTGTAACCATTAATTATTCAGTGCAGGAATTAGACACCTATTTGTATATCAGTATACCTTAGAATCCCTCGTTTTCATAAGCAGGCACATCAGCTACAGCAGTAGCACAAGAACAACCATATTTTACAAAGTCAGGCCACATAGCATATGAAGAAGAGAATTTTCTTTGAAAATTTTATATCTATTCCCTAAATAAATCAAGCATCACAATTACATTTCCTAACTATGAGATAAATAAACTAGAAACCAATAAAATAAAATCATTTTCAGGAACATGTACATCAATCCGAAGTAAATAAGAATACCAAGAAGAACGAATATGCAAGAAAGGCGAGATACCTTGGAGGTGCCTGTAACAAACTGCAGAAGACGAGCCTTGTCTTCCTTACTGAACCCTTGAACAACCTCCCAAAACCACTGTATGACAGCGGATGCAGCACTGTATCCAGAATATTCGGTGTTTGCCCTCATATCATCCACTGGAAGACAATGATGGAAAACCAATTGTTAAAGTGACTCACTCACATATGACAAATGCTTTGGGTGTGGTTAGGAAATTATTTAAATGCCAAAACATAGGGGGGATAGCTAAAAGAAACTCACAATCAATATCTGGAAGGCCACTTATCAACAGTTCTAATTCCTTATCATTAAAAATGGATATCAGTTCCCGAGGAATTAATTCACTGAATCCCTCCAAAAAGGCATTTATTTGAGGACGAATAGCAGTTGTCAACCGATGCTCAGCAACTAAATCAACATATTGATGCTTATTCTCCTCAGTAACTTTAATGTTACGTCCACCAGGAATCAATTCATGGTCAGTTACCTGCATTACATGCACAAATATTTATTAGTAAAACATCAGAATGGATAATTATAATATATATATATATATATATTAAAAAAAAAAAAGGCTGTTGGAGCACATTGGGAAAGATCATTACTTCTGTCCGTTCATACAATATAAGCTTCTCCTCATCAGCATCAATACTGAAAGTGAGGTCCAGAACATCACTTATATCATTCTGCAAAAACCAAAATTTTAACCCAACAATCAATATTAACAATTGTTTAAGTACAAAGCAACTGCAAAGTTGCAAAAGCTGAAGAATAGACCCATGCAACATACCTCAAGCATCCACTTCAAGTTTTTAAAGTAATCAGGATCAATAGCTTCGATGTCATGATATGTAACTTTAACTCCTAGAATATGCTTGTAGAATGATCGGGTGAAATGAACATCCAAGAGCTGCCCATCAAAAAGTGCTTTCCCCACCTGTATAAGATAGATGAGAATAAATGACACAAGGACATGGGGAACTTTATAAGAAAAACCATCTAATAATATAATACTCACAACTCTCCCAACAAATTTGAAGTATGACAAATGCTCTGTCTGGTAAACAGAGTTGGGATTGGGTTGAAAAGTTGATTCATTGCCCACTGTTGTAAAAAGCAGCGCTCCCTTGTCAAAAATAACCCTGGACAACAACTGATACCACTCCCTTGTAAGTCCACCTGCATCAATACCTTCCTCTCCTTGAAAGTGCACAGTCAACCTCCCTTTCAAATCTTGCGTCGACCTCATGCGAAGTTGGTTGTATGAATCTTCGAGAATATAAGCCCTCCTCACTGAAATTCTCAATGGACTCTGATGATGATCATGCTGATGCTTTATTTTTGATCTGAAGTGAGCACGTTTATTATCAAAATCCACAAAGCGGGGAACCTTCAGCATGAGTGAAAAGGACTTCTCAAGCAACCCAGGATTTTGACGTATGAAAGCATTAAGGAGCTTCCTATGTTTCTCGGAAAATTTCACAAATGCAACATGTTTTTCATCAACTTTTGAAGCAGGGCCAGAGGTTTTCTGATGAGCAGCAAGTGTGCTCACATCTTCAATTTCAGAAACAGCACCATAATCATGACTGGAGCCTGGCTGTGCAGGATGTAACTTTTCGCACATTGCAAAGAAAGACTCAATGTAGGGTAAGATGTTCTGAGAACCAGCAGGGAGTGGAGGTGTAACACCAGATGGTTTTGATGTGGAAGTCCTTGGAACAAGCAAGTCAGGTGCAGCATCCGAGTAGCATTCTATTTTGCTTATGCAAGTGCTAAGTTCCAGCCACAAGGGCTCTAAAGCTGCATTAATGTCGCCTAGCTGAGAAAAAGAAGCACTATGCTCCTTTTCAGGAACAATCTGCTTATCCTTCTCTTTCTCAACTAGAGAGGCAACAAGAGAGCTTAATGCCTGGAGAACCCTTAAAATTGCTGCTCCATCAGAAGATGTTGTTCTAAGGAGCGCTTTAATTTCTTCACCAAACAGTCGCAACTCATTCATAGCAGATTTAGTCAAATTCTGCACAGCTTCTGCAAGCTCAGTAACAAACAGATGACAATGTGTTGGAGCAATTGCCACCAGCTTCTTCATTACCTCTGCCACAAGAGTATATGCATTATCTGACAGACTGGAAAAAAATAAGCATGTTAGATCAAATGCATATACATATTAATCTAAGACTGCCACCAATATCAATAAAAAGAAAAGACAATTGCCAAAAGATATTTTTACTTGAAAGACAATTGCCAAAAGATAATTTACTAGCAAAATATTGCATTTTCAATTTTTTTTTTGGTCCAGAGCATGTTTTTGCAATATTAATCAATGTCTTAAATAGATGCAAGTAAATCAACTCAATTAATCAAAAGTCAGGTTTTCTGAACTCTCCCACAAAACAAAAATAGAGTGATGGAACAAACAGATTATGAAAACTCAAGATACATGCAAGAAACATAGCATTGGGTGCAAACAAAAATCATAAAGGAAGACAAAATTAAAAAGATTCAAGCCGCAAAAGCAAAGCATAGACCACAGGTCTAAATATCCATCATACCCCTCCCGTGCGAGGAATGAACACAGAAGCCGAAGTTCAGCTTGTGGCAGGTTCAGTAGCACACTTTGAGTATCACATTCATCATTTACACTAGAACTTGTGGTTTTGGCGGAAGCACCAGCTGAGGATGATGAAACAGCAACTTCAGCAGAAGCACGCCCAACTTCAATACTTGTTCTAGCATCTGATGTGGAAATATGGGGAGCAGACATTTGCTCGGCAGCAGCCTCAGGTTTATCTGATGAACTTGACTTGCAGTCAGTGCTGTCAATTATTACCTCCAATAAATTAAGTAGCTGCAGATGGAACAAGAAAACAAAATCAAATTTACATTTTAGCCATATACACAGGCTAAAAATGAAATGATCTTAAAAACATTTAACACAGAAACATCACCTGCTCAAGATGTGCTACGCTTCTTGAATAAAGAGGTTGGTTCAAGAGGCTCAAAAGCAATGCAACTGCTATATATCCTTCCTGGTGCTGCTTTAAATCTGTTTCATACTCCTCAACTATCATTACAGCTTTACCACGTGATTGATCCGAATTTTCTGGTTGCTGTTGCCGAGGAACAGGGAGCCTAAGCTGAAGCAAGATTTTTGCTACATAGGGATGATTTCGAGCCAAGTAAGTAAGGGTCTCAAGGATACGCCGCGACACCAGCGGTGGCACCCCTACAAATCAGACCAATAACAAAAATAATCATAACCATGACAACATTGTAACACCAAAAAAAAAAAAAAGAAAAAAAAAAGAAAGAAAAGAAAAAGAAAAGAAACGAAATCCTTCGGACATGTCTAACTTCCCACATGAAATACATAGGAATCAAATGCAGACATATATATCATTAGATAACTTTAATAAAAGTATAATAAGCCACCTCAAACTTTCCATGACCAATGAAACTTAAGAAAGATTCAAGAACAGTACATGTTGGAATAATTTGTATCAGAAAACACTTTGTTGCAGTGTATAAGGAAAAATATATGGTAAATAATCATCCAATGGAAAGAATGCAGACTACTAATGGCAAAAAAGGTTAGGTAAATTTTTCTAAACATCTTCTAGAAATAGCTGGCAACAAAAAAAGGCCAATAAAACTTAAATAAAATGCTTGACCCTACCATCAAAAGATTGTGGGCGAGAATACATCACGTTGCTCTGGCAAGCATAGAGTCGATAAGAAGGTTCTGAAGCATTTAAGTTAGTGGCAGGCTTTCTAATATCAAGCATCAGCATGTCCATCAAGATTTTTACAAGAGCAGTTCTCGTTTCACCATGAGCACATAGGTTCAAGAGAAGCCTCTGCAAAGGACCCTTGTATAGTGGCTGCAAATCAATTTTTTCCATCACTGAATTGACTGAACAAGGATATAAAAGATCATGTTTAAGCATGAGTAAATAAATACCTGGACAATGCGTAGCACCCGGATCATTGCTTGAAGAGATTCTGTCCCAACCAGAGGAGCTCCATCAGCTTCAACAAGCTTAGCAGTGAAAGACCTACGTGAAGCATTGCCAGCTCTCTCCAGGCTGTACCCAACGCCTTCACCCCGTCTAGAAGACTCACCCCGACGACGACTTGGGTACATACCAAAAAGTGTGCGATTATGATAACGATGTGCAAATCTTTCACGTAACATGTTAGCCTCCGCAACAAGAGCAGGTGTCAGATTGGCAAGAATAGCATCCGATGATGTTAAAAGAACCTGGGAGATGAAGAGTAAAGTAGATGTCCTAAATTTTAATAGTCCAGAATCATATGAGTACAGCACAACATCAAACATACCTCTTCACGCAACTCTGAGGGAAATGTTGCAATAATAGAGACCGTGTCCATTTCAACTGGCTGACCTTCCAGCTCATGAGACTGATGAAGCCTTTGTGCTTGCTGTTGAGCTAAGACCTCAGCTCGGATGTCTGGAGGAAGGGCTGCAAGGAACTCCGGATCAATATCTCCTGTGTTTTGTGGTTCAGCATTGGAGGGTTGTGCTACTTGACCCTGTTGTGCTGAAAGAACTTCAGCTCGCAACTCCTCAGGAAGAGCATCCAAGAATGCTGGATCAATTGATCCAGAACCAGCCTCACTAGCAATTTGCTGCTCCTCTGCTTGTCCATCCTGATCAGCTTCTCTGCTAGAATTTTCTGAGACTTCAGTGACACTGTGGAGAGATGGGTCTCTCCCACTTCCAGCTGTAGAATTGCCATAAGAAACATTTGTTCTTCTCATCCGAGTTGCCTGTGGATCCAAATGCATTCTATCTGCTGATCCTTGCCTTTCTCCACCATCATCATGTCCATCAGCACTTCCAATTTCAACATCTAGGCTCCGAAGGCTCTCCCCCAAAGTAGCACCACTTCCACCACTTTCTTGGCTCACAGCTTCAACATCACGTACGGCAGCATCATTCTGTTCAAACTGCATTTCAACAGACTGCGACTGAGAATCACTTGTCACTGGTCTCATCTCAGTAGTGCCTGATCCCCCCACTGCCACAGAAGATGGAGGAGGCCCATTGCTGCCACCATTGTTGACAACATTCTCAACGGGGATATCGGGCTGTGCTGCATCTTGTCCATGCAATTGGACAGCCTCACCATTACTTTTAGGTTCCACTGAAGTGTTCTGATCAGAAGACTTCTCGGGAGCTGGTCGCCTCAGCTGAGAAACAAGCAACTCCTCCAGGCCTTGAGGTACAGATGCACTAGATCCAGCACTTTGCTGGTTATCATCACTCCACATATTCAAACGGTGCCCATGGCGCCCATTCCTTAGCGATCGGAAAATAGAATCCAGCAAGGATGAGGTGTTGTCAAGGTTCCTTTCTGAAAGTACCATATCACGAGCATTCTCTGATAAGAAGGACAAAAATTTGTTGAACACAATTTCAAAATTATCCAACTTTGAAATAAATGATACAAAAACAAGAAAAAAAGTTACAGCTAAAAAAAGGAAATTACCTAATTGTCTACCAGAACCTGAATTTGCTGTGGCTGGTCCAACTAAAAGGGGATGGCGTGAGGGGGCAGCACTGTCACCATTTCTACCGAGAAGACTGTAAATGGATGTAGTTCGGCCAGGACGTCTAGAACCAAAAACTTCAACTGGCATGACATGAAGAGTTTCATTGGGGAAGCTATGGTCCCTCCCAAAAACCTCAATATGATCAAAAACATTAATCCCATTGATACCCTCCTCCAGCCGAAGTATAACTCCATCATCATCTTCCTCCTCATCTTCATCATCTTCCTCCAACAATTCCTCATCAAACTCATCATCATCCATATCATGATCGTCTTGATCTGTGTCAGGATGTGGCAAGTGGTGTACTTCATCCTGTTCCAGGTCATTATGCTCCTCGTCGTCATCGTCATCGTCATCGTCATCATCCTCATCTACGTCATCTCCATCATCCCCAGACATCTCCTCATCTTCATCATCATCAAGATTTTCTTGTCCATGAGGCTGGATATCAAAACGTATCCCAACTGTATCCATACCATTTTCCAGACCCCTCATATCCTCAGAAGTTTCCTGCATATAGTCATCCTCAGTAGCTGCAGTAAAACCACCATCAAGATCTTGGTCATGTTCCATATCATCTGCAACAGTTTCAGATCGACCAAAGTTTTGAGCAACATTAAATGATTCACCAGGATCAGCTGACACAGAAATATGACTAGATTGAGGCACAACTTCTGTAGACTGGGATATGTCAACAATACTCTCTGCTCTCCCTGATTGAGCCTGTGCAGCAGGTTTTGAATTCTCACTCTTCCCTGTATTAGCATCTGCTGTGTTAACATGTTCTTTAGTAACCAACTCCAGCGCTTTAATAAGTCCAGTAACAAGCTTAGGTGAGTCAGAATGGTCTAGATCCAACACTTCAAGCGTTCGAGTCAAGGACCTAATCAAACCAACATCTATAAAAGTGGCAGAAGCCTCTGATGAAATGTATGAACCAGTAGGTGTACGGGCTGCAAGTACATCATTGAGAAGATCAACATAAGTCTGCATATCATTGTTTGGTGGCCTAGAGCCATTGCATGAATCAACAAAGTAGTTGAAAGTGTAGCAGATCTCTGTGAACACCCTCTTTCTTGCTTCAGTTGAGCGAACACAACATGCCACCAAAAGCTGACTTGCTCTGTTTGCCAGTTTATGCCTCCAATCACCATCTGACTTCTTTTCCTTTTTTAAGATTCGAGAACAAGGAACAAACTTGTGAAGAATATGGTGAAATATTCCTCCAGTGCACAAACCAGTTGAACCCTTTTGATGAGGAACCCTGCAGCTACCAACTTCAGCATCTCTTTTCAAAAGCACGTGAATAGATGGTGAATACATCAATATTATCTCTGTCAAAAGCTTCAGGATAAACACAACCTTTGCAAGAAGTGCAGAAGCTTCCTGGCTACTCGTTTCTTTATCTTCAGAAACAGTGGCTATGGCTTTTCCTTTCCCCTTAACTGCAGCAACATCAACATCCATGTCGGTTGATGATGGGACATCACCTGGCACATCTATCATAGCAGCATCATTTGTTGGAGGCGCAAAGCTACTGACTACATCCAAAAGAAGCTCAATCACAGTTACAAAGCTTTGCGGAGATTTTCGGTGTACTTTAGCACTCTTGGAATTAGAATCGTGAATTTTTCCATGCAAATTTCCAGACATGCCCAAAGTAGCCTTCCCATCAATTGTGTGTGATTTATCTTTTTCCAATGTCTTCTCCTTCTCCTTCTCCTTCTCCTTTTCTTTATCTTTGTTTTTTTCCTTCTCCCTATCCTTCAACAACACAATGTAAGGCCTTTCACCTACCATCTCAACTTGGCAAACAGATTGTGCAGCCTGCATAAAAATGAGTGGATCTCTGGAGATGACAGAACCTAAATTTAAAAGGAAATTGCGTGGAGTGACCCGCCCATTTGAATGTCTGTTAGCAGCAGCCACAAGGCTGTGCTTTATCTCAGATTCCATTGCTTGCTGAAGAGTTTGGGGATCTTCAAGGACATGACGAATGATCGTAGCAGCAATATTGTCAAACCCAGGAAAAAGGCTACTTGTTGGCAAATTTAGTAGCGAACTTAGACCATCAGCTTCAAGAAAACAGACAGCAATAGAATGAGTTCTGGTCAGAGTGGAACACAGCTGCAGAACAGCATGCATTGTCTCAGACGGAAGGTGGTTCTTGATACAATGGCAAGCAATCTGAATTAGCCTCTTCTGATCTTCTGCTTCCACCTGCTCTGCAGGTGACCCCAATATAGATTGCAATCTGTTCTGCTTATCCTCATCAACAATGATTGAACTTTGCTGGCTGCTCACATTGTCCCTTTTCAAACGCTCAACAATTTCAGAACTCAATTTCTGATCTACTTGAAGTAGGCGATCAATGGCAAGAAAAGCTGTCGTAACCCACTTGGGAACCTGCTGTTTCTCTTTCTCCACCAAACCAGAATCCCATTGTGATAGTAAATCACATACAATTTTAACCAGACCATTCTTCAAGGCAATTTCTCGAGCTTTTGAATCTTCATGAAGAATCAAGGCAAGAACATGAAAAACAGCAGATAACATTGTATTATTTCTGACATCTGAAATCAGGTTCCGGTCCTTCACTTGATCGAGGATAAATGAGATAACATTAGACCTATATTTGCCATCACTTTGTGAGCAAATCAACACAAGAAGGTCACGAACAGGAAAAGCAAGAGGCTCTTTCACTTGCAGAAGCCTTGTGCAAGTTGATAACAACTCATCAACTGGAGGAAGTTGGACAATCTCTTCTTCAAGCTGTTGACTATTCACATTTGCATCATCTTCTTTTGCATCTGACTCCGAGTTCCCCAAAGACATGGCAAGTGCACGAGCAAGTTCATCATCTTCTTGAGTTTCCTCAGGGTGGGAAAATAACCACTCCATTGCCAATTCCACGCTATTTGATCCAACTTGCCTCAGAGCCTCTTCTGCCCTAGACCTGGAAAAACCCATCTCCACAATAGTTGAAATAGTTGTTTCATTTGGAGGAGGACCAGTGATCCGTGTACTGCTGCTACTATTCAGATTTTTCACTTCCACCCCTGAATAAACATGCCTAATTATGGAAATAACTGTGCTGATGAAATCATTACTGCATTCGGTCAACTGAGGGTGAGTCCAAACAGGTAGCACTGCCTTTAGCACCATAGACTGGAGCACCTTAACAAATGTCTCAGCATCCCTTGGAAATGGTGAGCCCCCATTTGCCAAAGGTTGGGCAAGTAAGTGCTTCGTAAATGGGGACAAAATAAACGATGATGTCACCAGGTGATCCATAAGTTTGCCATAGCTAGCTAAAGGACCATAAATCCATGAATGATCTGCATCTTCCTTTCCATCCTGCTTTACATTTAAATCATCAGTCTCCATAGGAGAAGCAGGAGCCCTGTTAACATCAAAAAGCAATTGACGGGTAGCTTCAAATGTGGTCAAAACTGATTGAAGAACTCCATGTCCATATAAGCAATTTAGCAATATTGGATTACAAGAATCTGGCCTGTCCAGCAAAATGCCATCAATAAAATCAATAACCTTGCCAAAGTAACGACACTTGGTTGATATAACCTCAGATCTGGAAGGACTTGCATGACCACCAAAATTCATGTGATCCAGTGCAATGGAAGCAAAAGTACCAGCCACAACTTTTGAAGATGGGGAAACATTCACAGTATCATCTCGACGGCGTGAAGGAAGCAACATTGCCTTCCCCAACTCTTGAAACAAATGCGTAATGTGAAAAGAAAGTGACCTCACCATGTCACAACACGAATTGTAATAGGAACTCTGCTTGTCAAACTCCTTTTTACTGATAGCCCCAGCTGCATCTGAAGATTCAGACTGATGCGGCTGATGAATGGATCCAAAGCGGCTTGAAGAACCATCAGTGCTCAGTCTCTGTGGAAATCCAGTAGCACGTCCAAGATCATGGTAAAGGTTTAAGAGGTCAAACACCTGGGACTCAATACTCCAGCCAGATGTCCTCCTCCTCAATAACGGATCAAGGAACTGCCTAAAGGAACTAAATCGTTGCTCTTCAGTTTCATTTGTATTCACTTCAGACCGCTGCAACTCAGTAGCAGAACCAGTACCATGATCCTCCATCTCAAGCTTTGCATCTTCCAGCAATGCAATCTGCCAAAGGACCTCACGATGTACATGACCAATATCCTCCAAAACATCTTTGCTACCATTCCCAAATTCTGTAAGCAGAGCAGTAACCCACCTGTTGTCTTTTGAGGCAGCAAGAAACAGAAGGAACTCAACAAGGAAAAGTGAAGAAAAGATCACACCATCTGGTGTTGTCCTTGGGTCCAGTAAAAAGGAACCTGAAATCTGATCAAATCCAGTTAAAGCTTTCTTTAAATGTTCCCTGAGAGAGTGACAGAATGCACGAGCCAGAGGTGCAGAGTGGTGTTGAGTAAAACCCTTGAAAACCATAGTGCTATGCAAAGCAATAGACATCCCTTCAGACGACTGGACAATAGTTGGCCTTAATAGAAGTTTCAGTAAAGCTTCAATTCCTGACTTATCCACAAATAACCTACACGTCTCTGAATTTTCCATAGTTCTGTGAAGCAAGACCATCAAATGAAAGATGCACAGTTGAATGAACTGCTCATTGCTGATGCCTTCAGTTCCCATATCAACTGCACCAACTAAACAAGAATTCCTGTCATTTTCCTTGACTTCAGAATCCATTTCCATTTTGGTACCGCCACTAACCTTCTCTGAGAACCCAGCAGAATCATCATCCCCAAATGAAGCAATCCTGTCGACAATTTCAATAATTATATCAACACCATTGCCCCTCAACGAAGACACATGACGCAAAAGCTCTTCAACAGCATTTGCCAAAGGAACAATGGCTTCATTCATAGCTAAAACATATTTCTTGCTGGTGAATATGTCCACAAGGAAACGTAAAGCTGAAGTTTCTTTCACTGCTTCCAAGCCTTTGGGATTAAGACATATGGCTCCAAGACCATTTGGAACACAAGTCAGCGCTTTTGAAGAAGGAAGCAGCCCAGCTACAACCGAGGATATAAAGGCATCAGGAAGACCCATTTCATGCAAAGCAGGAAAACAAGTTGGGTCCTTGTGGATAATTTCACTCATGACAGTCACAGCTGAATAATAAATGTCACCCCCAAATTTATCTGCATTCCCATAAATCAGTGACAAAGTAGAAGGTAAAGAACTGTCATGGGAATTCAGGGATCTGGTATTGTTTGACGGAGCATATGTAGCAGAGCCAAGTGCCTTCAAAAGAACCTTGATCAACCTCTTCTGTGAAGAGATATAATCATCATTGTATCTTGAACATTCACCAACGACCATCGAATTATCATTTTCCCCACCCAGGCCAATAATTCTGTGTACTTCTATCTGTAACCTCTGAGCCAAAAGCTCTACTCCCCCTAATTCCCTAAGCAGTGACACAGCTGAACTGCTGTAATCCATGAGCTTCTGTAGGGCTTTCACAGCCAAATAAACAAGATGCATGTGATTGGGATCTGAATCTTCCAAAAGGGGCAAAAATGTAGGAACCATACCTGAGCCCCTGACATTGCTCCCTGATGCCGAAGACGAAACGATATGGAGCAAATAGAACTGAAGTAGCGCTTCAACAAAGGCAAGAGATGATGGATCATTGGAATTTTTCAAAGATAGAACAGCCCTTTGAAGCACATTCAGGAGAATCATTCGGTTCCCAACAGCAAAACTGATACTAGATCCGCTCAAAATCCTTGCCCGCTCATGAGATGCTGAATAAGCAGCCAACTGAGCTCCTAAGGCAAGCATTGCAAGAGTTCTTATGGTTCCAGGAACAGTTTCCTCTGATCGTACAATCCTAATCAACTCATTTGTATATTCAGGCTCATTAGCAAAGAAGGATGTCAGCTCATCATTAGCATCACTAGACTGAACAAGCACAATGAATGCAAGGAGGCAAATCCTGCTGTAAAGCCTGCAGATTCTGGGGGAACGAAAAGCTCGAGCATATCTGATTCTTGTTAGCAATGAGAATCGAACGTCAGGGGGCACATTATGCTGCTCAATGCACTGTTTCATCAATAATAGATCATCCTCCTTCCGTAAGTGCAGATCTTGTAAATGAATTACTCTCGAGCTAGAAGAAATTGCATTGACCCTATTATCTCTGGTAGGCTCGTCATTTTGACCATGCAATTCAAAATAAAGGGTCGAACCAATCCGGTATTGAGATTTTTCATTATCATTTTCCACCTCAGAAGGGAACAAAGACAACCCTTCCTCTTGACTTCTCTCATTTGCCATCACACATGAATACAGACCTAAACCTTCCTCCTTGCTTCCCCAGCCCTGTGCAAGGGACAATAGATAGCTATTTACTGGGCCACAACCAACAAGCTTCCCACTCCCATGCAGTTTCGAGGGGTTGATTTTCACAAGTGCTGAGAGTGTCTCTAATGTAGCTATTAGAACCTCAGGATCTGTTGATGCTAGTAGGAGCTTGAAATGCTGAAAAGGCAATGACCAAAAAAATTGCATCAGATGGGACAATGACAGCAAATACTTAAAGTGAAATAGATGAGTTAATAAAGACTTAACCCACATCAATTTAAATACTTTTGGGTAGAATATATTAATCTGGACCCCATCAACAACATACCTCTATGCCATCAAATGAACTCTTGTTGTGGCAATTCTCTAAAATTATTTGCATCACTCGTAATATTTGCAGAACTGCATGCTTTGGAAATGGGCTACCATTTTCTGAAATGTTATCTGACAAGAGAAGGTCATTCCTACTAGACAAGTATGTCTTGAAGTAAGTATCAAAATGCAGAAACAAAGGCCTCCAATGATGAAAATTTCCCTGTCAGACACAGCATGGAATAAGCACAAATGAAAACAGATTTTTTTTTTTTTTTAAAAAAAGGTGGGTAAAGTGAGGTCATGGGATGTAGAAAAAGAACAGCATAGCTCAGGAAATGCTGCAAATTTACCTTATTGTACTCCCAACGAAAGCCAGAAAGGGGTATTGCAATATCTTGCAATGGACTTTGAATAACCTTGTCAATGAATGCTTTAATTTTAGGAGGCTGCAATAAGCAATGCATGTCAGATCATTTACACAAACAGATGATGTGCAAGAATAGAAAATTTGAATCAATTTCCACACTGTTCCTATAACCACTCTGTCACAAGTTCCCAGACATCAGGAAAAGGAAAACAAAACGTCAAGCAAATATTAAGGCAAAGATCTACAAATCTGACAATCTGCCACAACAAAAGTTAGCACTTTCAACTTCGTAAACACATATGAAATTCATTTGAACATTCATACCCAAAAGTATTACCAAGTAATGGCCAAAACAAATCGGGTTACGAAATTAGAGACGAAAAACAAGGATCATCCAGTAAAATCAGAGTCTATACTAATGAACATGCCTTTTTTTTGTGGCTACTTTTTGGGCGCCAAGGTATTTTTATAGAATACAAGTAAGAGGATGAGTTGCAAATTTTTATCCCAATTTGTCTTCTACTTGTTAGGCACCATGGTAGATAGAAAATTCATAAGAAAGAAAAGACTTTGAGCTGAATCGAACTATCCTCACTTGTTAGGGGAGTGCGTGTTTTGTTCCCATGCCTTTTGCACTCCAACTAAGGAAACCTTATCTAATTGGAAAACCACATAGTGAACGATCTAAAGCATAGACAACCTCCAAGAAAAAAGGAATTAAGTCAAAGTGTGTTTTTGTGCATGAATCAGTAATAAAATCTACTGAGGTGCATTTGGGCTAGAAGGCTCTGACAATTGAAATCCTTGTCATAATAGTATCATGCATTGATGTGGCATCAACTGAAAACTAAATTGGGGGCTCTCAATATAAAGAAAAAAGTTATCAGTGTTAATCTGTAGAGACAACTGATTAGGGGGAACTTTTGAAGGAGAGGAATTATATCACTCCATTTATAAAATGTAAAACATAAAATATAAATTACTAGAAACATGACAATACTCCAGATTTCAACAAAAGAAATAAATAGATAAATAGACTACAGATAACAGTCAGAAGCAAAAGGCTGATTAGAAAGTAATTGCGAGCATGGAGAGGTATGCTACTCAGACAAGAAAATAGAATAGCTATAATTCCTATAATTACTATAATTTATAGTAAAGAAAAAAGGGAAGAAGATAACTTTTTAGGGATAAAAATTACCTTACGTCACTTTAATAAGTATAATATATAATTTAACAACAGTAAAATGCATTATTTCAAAGTGGACGCTTCAAAGTTAGATACTTGGCATTTGGCAAGATGAAACTTCCAAACTTAAGAATAAGTGAACTCATTTTATCAAAATGTCAAGTATTTCCAAGATTAAGACTTTAACATTCTAACAAAGTTTCCTGACTTCGGGATGGGGGGGAAGTGTATATGATAGTAACACATGTTATAAGCCACAAAGAAAACAAATATATGTATGTGTATGTGTGTGTATATATAGACAGATAGATGTCAATCATCGATAGCATGCTTAAGCAAACAGAAAATCATGGCATAGCATCTAAGGTATTTGAAATTTGTTCAATCTGATATCAAATCATGCATAATTTCACAGAGTTCAAAAAAGAGAACCAGTATTAAACGGTTCAGATAATCCATCTAAAACTATTCCACAGTCCTAAATTACAGAAAAAATGGGAAGAATCCAGGTTAGCTGGTTATGACTTTTGGTCTTGCATGGATGGCCAATCCAGCAAAAGACATATAAGTTATATGATTGGAAGAAAACCCACCACTTAAAGCAGCCAGTGAATGATACATGACAGTTCCAACCTAAGATGCCATGGTTTGAGCGTGCAAGGAAAAATAATTATAGCTGAACTGTGAAAACTCCACATGCATTAATAATCTCGATTTTTCACTTTCTGAAAATCGCGTAGTTGAAAAAAAATTTTAAAAAAAAAGCATTATTTTTTTCCAAATACAATGTCATACACTCTACAAACAGAAGCAAACTACATCAGCTAAAAGACAATAATTCAAATAAAGCACTCTATCCCGGCCACATTTAACTCCAATAAATTTTAGAGTCAAATAACATTACTTGAACTATGCTTTGCTGATGTTTCTTTTATATAATTTATTTTTATTGTATTTGAAATAATATCACGTTATATTATGCGTGAGGCTCCACATTCAACGTTTAAATACTAATGAGAAAGAAACAACACATCGGTAGCACAGTTAAAGCCATGGCTTGCTAGCGCCCTAAGCAACCAGGATTGTTTTAATTTGAATGCCCAACCGCAAACACTACAAACGTATACTTAACAAACTGCCTCCAAATTTAAACCAAACACCAGCCAAAAGATCAATAAAACCAAAATCATCTATAACATAGAGGGTGAAATCAATATGCAATTACAGAGGCAGCAGCTATACACTTAAAAAGAGGGAGAAGATAAGTTAACTCACAGGCTCAGAGTCGAGTTTTATTGAGGGGCCGATAACGCTTTCACCTGACAAAAGCTGCCGAAGCCTCGATGGCAAGCTCGATCTTATCGTCGCCATCACGCCTCGACTTCCCTACTTTCAACTACTGAAGCAATAAAGCAACCAGAGAAAAAAAAAATAAGGACAAAACAAAATCAGAATCAAAAGCACACAGAAACAAAATCCCTAAAAAAACTAGATAGCAAGGTTCGATTTGGAAAACATTAAAAACAAGAACCAATAGATCAGGTGCAAAATAAATATTAAAAAATAAATAGACTTGCAAGATAGAGAGAGAGATAACCTGAAAGAGAATAGAGAGATAAACGATGGATGCATACACATCCGAAGAGTGAACTGTAAATAGAATAGAGAAGAAGAAGAAGAAGAGAAAGAAGAAAAGGCGAGAGATTGTTGAGGAGAAAGAGAAACGCAGAGAGAGGCGAAACCCCAAAGCACAGAGAGAGAAGAGAGAGGGGGTGGGGGTTGGGTTGGGGGTGGGGTTGGGTTAATGTTGTTTTTTTAATTTTGGGTTTGGTTTTTTATTTGATTATTATTGGGATTATTTGTCAATAATAATAATAATTAGAGAAAATCTTTGTAATTAGGGACGAGAGAGTGAGAAATTAATCTATATTTATAGTGAGAATCAGAGGCGGTTTCGCCTTTGGGTGCCCTTTAGATCACTTTAGAAATCTCTTTAAAATTTCGTGTCCAAATAAAAGTTTGGTTTGTATTTTTTTATTTATAATTAATAAACTTAAAATTATTTTTAACTCTTAATATAATATTAAAATTAGTTTCAAAAAAATATACAGTATTAAATTATTTTTTAAACACATTTATAAATAAAATCATGAATCCTGCCGATTATACATAAAATTTACTTTATATATCTCTTGGTTTTAGGATATCTTATTAGCATTTCCTTAAAATTACTATTAATATTTTGTTAACTTTACATATATGCATTTCTAAAAATATCCAAAGGTTTAACTTTTCAATAATATCTAGTATTCTAAAAAAAAAACTTTACAATAATATCAAAAAATTATTAATTGAGAAGCGAATTGTTAAAAATTTATAATTTTTGCTCATTTTGTAAATTTCTCAACTTTGTTTTATAATTTAGTCCACTATCATAAATGATACTTCTTTTATTTCATTTTATATATCACTTTTATTATTTTTATTATAATTAAAAAATATTAATTAGATTTAAATTTAAAATTAAATATAGTGAATAATAACTAAATTATTCTTATTTTTATTACTGCCAAAATTGTAATTTAAATCTAACTGATTAAATAACATTAGTATTAAAAATTGAAAAAAAATTAATATTGTATTAAAAGTTTAAAAACGACATATATAAAATGGAATGTAAAATTTCCTAAAACACTTCGAGTATTCTGAAACGGAAATAGTATTATTTTATTATTAATTGTAAAATGAATGAATAAATATTTATATAAGTAATTTGTTGTGAAATTCTAAAAAAAATGTTGATGTTTTCCAAAATAAAATTGTTTTGTCAATGTTTCTTTAAGTTGTATTAATTTTTTACATATAATGTAAATGATCTTATTACATAGGAATCCGCATTTTTTGGGGACAAAGATTTATCTGGTATTTTACCAAAAAATATTTCTGATTTTGGTGTCATTTTCAAAATATTTTTAAAAGTGGTATTTTTTCAGAAATCGCAGCTGACGGCTGCTATTTCTAACATCAGAACTGCAGCTGTCAGTTGCGATTTCTGAATTTTTTTTTTTTTAATGGGAGCTGCCGGAGAGGCAGCCCCGGCAGCTCCTCAAAAGGCAAAGGCAAAAGCCTTTGCTTTTGCTTTTGCCCAAAGATGTATATTTTTTTTTATTTAATGGTAGGATAGCTGCAGACCTGAAGCCTTTAAGTTTTTTAATAAAATAATATTTTATTTTTTAATAAATAATAATAATTAATAATTATTTTTATAAATATTAAATTTGAGAATTAATACAATTATGAAAATTTTATTTTTTTGACAAATCAAATTAATAAAAAATTATTATATATATAAATTAATTCGCAGTTATTACATTTTTAATGTGTTATTATATAATTAATTTGTAAATATATTTATTTATTATACAATAAATATATTTATTAATTTGTAAATAAATATTAGTGCAGTTAGATCTCTAGACTTCAGGTTACTTGCAGTATCAATGTTATTTAGTGTCCACGGAGGCAAAGATTTCTCGGGCACAATGATTGTTCGTCTTTTCTTTTCAGCACCCATTCTATTGATTCCAAGTCAAAATGATTGTTAATAAAATTTAAATATATTCATCAATTATTAAAAATAATAATCAAGTAGGGAATGAAAATTCCGACCTTATACTGTTTTTCACCGAGATTTTGCTCTTTTCTCCTAAATAGCAAGTATATGATACGAGTATTTATTTTTCAAGAAAAGTTAGGGCTCTATTGTACTGAAAAATATCAATCATCGGAATAGTAAAAATAGAAAGAAGAAGAACATAGATCAGAGAGTAGAGAGAGAGATAGACTCCTGCTATGAAACGTGAAAACTAATGAAGCGAAAAAAGTTAAAATTTTATATATATAAATTAATTTACAAATTAATTATAATAACACATTAAAAATGTAATACCTGCAAATTAATTTATATATATAATAATTTTCACTTTAATTTGATTTGTCAAATAATAAAATTTTCATAACTGCATTAATTCTCAAATTTAATATTTATAAAAAAAATTATTAATTATTATTTATTAATTATTATTATTTATCCTGCTGTGAAACATGAAGATTAATGAAGCGAAAAAATTAAAATTATATATATATAAATTAATTTACAAATTAATTATAATAAATAACATATTAAAAATATAATACATGCAAATTAATTTTTATATATAATAATTTTTTATTAATTTGATTTGTGAAAAAATAAAATTTTTATAATTGTATTAATTCTCAAATTTAATATTTATAAAAAAATTATTAGTTATTATTATTTATTTATTAAAAAATAAAATAATATTTTATTAAAAAACTTAAAAGCTGAAGACCTGCAGCTTTTTAGCTGCAGGTCTGCAGCTATCCTACCATTAAATAAAAAAAAAAAAATATACATCTTTGGGCAAAAGCAAAAGCAAAGGCTGCCTTTGCCTTTTGAGGAGTTGCCGGAGAGGAGGCCCAAGGCTGCCGGAGCTGCGGTTTCTGAAAAAACACAACTTTTAGAAATATTTTGAAAATAACACCAAAATTAGAAATATTTTTTGGTAAAACACCAAATAAATCTTTGTCCCATTTTTTTTTATAGTTTCTGACAACAATTTGCTTTTTTTTTTTCCTTTATTTTGGAAGACATATGTAAGTATGGATTAAGAGTTTAAGATTGTTCATACACAATATATAATTATAGATTAAGGTTGTTAATACGAAGATATGTGTCTTGCCTAAACGTTTAATTTTTCATTGTACTGGAAATTATTAATTGAGTTTCATTAAAAAAAAAGATATTGATTGAGAAAATAAATTAATAGTAATTAAAATTCATCCTAATGTCATGCATTCAAAGCTACTGGTGTCAAATGAGTCGGTTTGGATTAGGCCATGACACAAACGTTTTAAAATTTCACAGGTCATTAATTAGTTAAATTAGATTGAATCATGAATTAAATGAATTATTGTTAAAGGGATCATTAATTGATTAAATTATAAAATATTATTTTTTTATTTTTAAAAATTTTATTCATTAAAATACAAAATTATACATATATAATTTTTAAAAAATAAATTTTCATTATATAAAAATATAAACAGATCACATAACGAGTCGGATTAATTTAAAATAAAAAAACCACAAGTCATATAAATCGACTTAATATTTCAATTTAATATATAATTAGAACCACGACACTAAACTAGAAAAAGTCCATGCGTGTTAAAATAAAAATCCAAGTTGATGGTTAGAAAAAAAGTACACGATACAGTGTAAACTCGAACCTTACTAAAATGAATGGTCCGTTTAAATCTGTCATAAAAGTTCAACAGAATTTAACTCTCTAGGTGGCGAAAACATAAAATTGTTTACTCCTAGGAAATTAGGAAAATGACTTTGAATTTCCATTGAATTTTTTTATATTAATTTGCATTGAAATTTAGTTTTAATTTTTTAATAATTGCATCATTAGGGTAGAAAAGAATGCGATTCAAATTATTGTCATTTAAAAGAGTAATCAAACTTTAAATAATTTAAATTACATGTAATTTTTAATTTAGTATTAATTTTTATTTAAAGACAGCATAAGACAAATTGTTCTATGTTAAAATTCTCACAAGCCTAAGGTTTTTTTATATTTTCCAAATTTAGAAGAAAAATTGAATGCCAAAAATAATTTATTGGCTTTGTGTGTAGTGCGAAATGGTCAAACTTGGCTTGGACTTGGGAAAACACGTTTATAGTATTGATTCCTAAGCGAGAGGATGCTGAGTTGATTACGGACATGAGGCCGATCTCTCTTTGTAATGTCCTTTTCAAGATGGTCTCGAAGATGCTTGCAAACAGGTTAAAGAGGGTCTTGCCAAAAATTATTTCTGAATCCCAAAGTGCTTTTATTCCAGGTCGGTTAATTACCGATAATATTATAATTGCTTATGAAGTCCTGCATAATCTGAAGTGTAAGAGGCAAGGGAAAAAGGGTATGGCGGCTCTCAAACTAGACATGAGCAAAGCTTATGACCGTATTGAATGGTCTTATCTTGAGCAGATGTTGAGGTGCCTGGGGTTTAGTCCGATGTGGATCAAGTGGATTAGCATGTGTGTGGAGACGGTATCCTACAAAGTAACTTATGGAGGGAAGGAGTTAGGGCCCATTATTCCTCAAAGGGGCCTTAGGCAAGGTGATCCTTTATCCCCTTATCTATTCATCATTTGTGCTGAAGGTCTCTCTGCCCTTCTAAGAGATAAGGAGCAGAAAGGTCTTTTGCATGGCTGTCGTGTTGCCCCCACAGCTCCTACTATTTCCCATTTGTTCTTTGCCGACGATAGCTATCTCTTCTTCAGAGCCAACGTAGAGGAAGCAAATTGTGTGAAAGACTGTCTGAAAGAGTATGAACAAGCTTCGGGTCAATGTATTAATTTTCAGAAATCTACCATTTTTTTCAGCAGCAATTCGGGAGAAAGGGCTAGTAGGGATGTTAGTCATGTGTTACAAGTGGAAAGAGTATCTGATCTGGGTTTCTATTTAGGAGCTCCAGTGGCTGTAGGTAGGAGTAAAAATTACACGTTCGGTTTCCTAAAGGAGAGGATTTGGCGGCGTATCAACGATTGGAAAGAAAGGTTTTTATCTCGGGCAGGTAAAGAGGTCCTCATCAAGGCTGTTCTTCAATCTATACCGACGTATATTATGGGAGTGTTCCAAATGCCGGGCCAATTTTGTGAGGATGTGAATAGGATGCTGAATAAGTTTTGGTGGAGGTCCAGTGGCAATATATCCTCGGGTATATGTTGGCAAAAGTGGGAAAAGCTTTGCTTACCTAAGAAAATAGGGGGGATGGGATTCAGAAGTATTCATGAATTTAACTTGGCTCTTCTTGCTAAGCAAGGATGGCGTATTCTTCAACAACCACATTCACTTGTTGCTTCCCTCCTTAAAGCTAGGTACTTTAGAAATTCTGATTTCCTTCTTGCAGAGGTGGGGCATAATCCATCTTACATCTGGAGGAGTATCCTTGCAGGTCGGGACATTCTTCATAAAGGTTTGTCTTGGAAGATTGGTGATGGGCTTTCTGTTAGAATTTGGGACGATCCTTGGCTTCCTGATTTTGGTAATCCTTACATTTCTAGCTCCCCTCCTGACTCTGGTGGTTTAACTCATGTAAGTGATTTACTTGTTTGTGGGGGTGGCTGGAATATTCCTTTGATTGAGTCTGTGTTTAATGACCGAGATAAGAAGCTTATTCTCTCTATTCCAAGACGAAGGATCACGATTCAAGACAAATGGCAGTGGAGGCTGGATAAGAAAGGGATTTATACAGTTAAAAGTGGCTACCTGTCAGCCATGGGCTTCTCAAATTCGGGTGTGCTATTGTCCCCACCGGTTAAGTGGAGTAAGTTTTGGGCGCTGGAAGTTCCTCCAAAGGTCAAGAACTGTGTGTGGCGGTCGATGTCTGCTTGCCTTCCAACGGTGAATAATTTGCTTCAACGCAGGGCCCCGATTAGTGATCTTTGCCCGGTTTGTCACCTTTCAGGAGAAGATGAGAATCATGTTTTTATCTCTTGTAGCTTTGCTCAACAGTTCTGGCAGCTTGTCTTTGGGGATTCTCGCATGGTGGGTGTCTTTAATTTTGTTGAATGGATTACAGATCTGATAGTTTCTATTCAAGGTGATCAGCTAGTTGAGATTCTATTCTTTATTTGGGGTCTGTGGTCGAATCGAAATAGTACTCTTTGGGATAGCAAAAGAACGCCTCCTCATATGGTCATTAAACAAGCACGATCTTCCTTAAATCAGTGGAAATTAGCTCAGGCTCAAAAGTTTGGAGCCAAGAATTTCGTTGATCCAACTGTTCTAAAGTGGCAAAAACCAAGGCTGGGTTGGCTTACTTGCAATGTTGATGCAGGGGTGTTTGAGGCTGATGGGTATTGCTCTGTTGGGTTTCTGATTCGGAATAATTTGGGGGAGTGCTTAGCAGCTTGTCATAAGGCGTTTGAGGGGAATTTTGCACCACATATAGCAGAAGCCCTTGCAGTTCGTGAAGCGCTTAGTTGGTTGAAGGACAAACAGGTGACTAAAGTCCAGATTCAAACAGATTGTGTATCGGTTTCAAGTGCTATTCTTGGAGACAATTTAGATTTATCTTATTTTGGTGATGTGATTAATGATTGTAAGTTGTTTATGTCCGGTATAGACGATTGTTCTATCATTGATATTAGGCGAACAGCGAATTGTGCTGCTCATAGTTTAGCTAGAGCAGTGTGGTCTAAGTCTGTTTGTGGAGAGTGGTTTTGTCCACCTCCGTTTTTACTCGATGTTTTACTTGCTGATTTAATTTGATTAGAGGTTTGTTTTCAAAAAAAATTGACCAACTAGCGAGGTCCAATCACATGGGGACATGTAAATAAATTATACGAAATTAAATTAGATGGATTGCGCAAAATTAAGTGTCCACTTTGCCTATTTATCAACAATATATTAATTGTGGAGCAAAATTGGAATCAAATATTCAAATATACCATTTTTCCTAAGTTTGCGCTTATATACTTCTTTAAATCTATAAAACCAATTAGTTTAGAATCAAGTACTGTTAAATTTATAATTATAAATAATTAATACATGATACCGTGATTGTACTCGAGACATTGCATAAATAAATTTTAGAATTTTATTTTCTCCGTTCTTTATTATCTGTCACTTTTAAGTAAAATTTAAATTTTATTTATCTGTCACTTTTAAATTTACAGTACAATTTAATTTTTTTTTACAAGTTAATTTTTATTTTCAATAAAAATTGATCAATTAGATTTATTTTTTTTCATTAAATCACTCAATTTTTTTCTAAATTTAAGACTAATTAATATTTCTTAATTTTAGTAAAAATAACAAAAGTGTCAGTTATAAAAGAATTGAGGGAGTACCATTCAAACAAACAACAACTGGTAGACACTTGTATGCTTTTACGTGCGGTATTACATAACAAATTGGTGTTTAAGGTAGTGTTTTAAGTTCACCGAATAAAGTGATTAGGATACCAACGAGAGTTTTAATTCGGGGAAACAAATTTCATGAACTGAGTGATAATACATTAATATACATTTTGTGGAAAGAGAGTGAATTTTTGTGGTCAATTTGTTTGCAAGAACAGGAAAATCAACGCACATAGGCATACTACGTACGTCCTTAAGGATCATGATCAATCCATGATAATTTATTTTAGGAATAAATGCTAAATGTAAATTCATATATTATTATTATTCGTCAAACAAAAATCAATTGCACTGAAAAAATGGAAAATGTCTATTTATTTATTTAAAAAAACAAGGTTTATCTATCTCTATGTATTAGTAATGAAATTTGTTATTTTTAATTGAATCAGACCGTGTACACCAGCAGAGATTTGGAATGGAGAAAAGTACATAAACTTGTTTATATACCTTATTCGCTATTTAATAATTTTTGGGTCTACATTTGTTAAATAGAATTTCATTTTAGATCTTGCAATATTGCTTATAAAAATTGGGCTTTATTCGAGTTTTGCCATTTTTAACAACTATAATAATTATATAACTGAAAATGATTTGCAGTTTAAATGATTGAAAATTTAAAAATATATAATAAAAAAATACAATTATATAATCATTTTCTATAGAATTACGAAGTGATTTTACCTTTAAACTATTAAAAATTAAGTGATTTTACCTATATTTTTTTGAGCCAATTATGCCATTGAACTTATTTAAACGGGGCGATTTTATCCTTTAATTTGATGGAAATCATGCGTAGCTAATTGTATTAACGGTGTCCAATTAAAATGTGACGTGTCAGCAAATTATCTTTTCTAATCATAAATTCAGTTATAAAAAAAAAAAAAAAATGTATTACATTTCCACTTGGCAGCTTAAAAAAAAAAAAAAACTCTTCTCTCTTCCTTTTCTCTCTCCTCTTGTTTTTCTTCTTCTTTAAAAATCACAAAAAATCTAAAAAGATTAAAAATGATAAACAAAAATTAATAACAAATCCAGAAAATTTCTCTATAATTGTTTAAACAATTAGATCCACAAATGTTTAGATTTCTACATCCTTATTCTAACAATTGCATTATTTTGGATTTGAAACAAGTAAACATAGACAAAATTCAACTAATATATGCATATTTAAAGATTTTTTTTTTCTTGGGACAAAAATAGTATTAAAGTGTTTGGAAAAAGTATTTTTCAAAATAGAATCTTTTAAATAGTATTTATGGGTATAAATTTTTTTTCAATGCTGCAGCTGCTGCTTTTTTTTTTTAAATGCCGCAGTTCACAGTTGTAACATTTTCTTGCAAGAGCAGCAACATTCTATTACTGCTCTTGGCTTTCTTTTCTTTATTTTTTTTTTCAAATAACAATTCTTTTTTAAAATAAAAATTGTACCTTACTATATTACTGTACAGTTTTTACATTTTGTTCCCATGCATGCATATGTTTAATTTTTCAGTTTCTAAATTTATCTACAAATTTTATTTTATAAATAAATTCTAATGTTTAAAATTTTTACTATTTCTTATCATCATTTCACTTAACCACTGAAATTATTTTGTATCATCATTTATATTTATAAATAAATTTATTCTCATATATAAGAAAAAAAGGCTGTAAAAAATTGACATAACCATGCATATTCTTCTATTCAATACCTATCTACAATTAGTTTTTTTCTACTTTCTGGTTTGCAATGCAAGCGAATAGTCAATTAACCATGTCTTCTGTAGGTACTATTTTCAAGATTTTGAGATTTAATAAAATTCTAATATATATTCCCATTAAAGAAAATCTATCTAAATTCTAAATCTATTTAATTAGCAAATACTTTTGTATTCATTGTAATCCGATAATAATATTGCCCCCCATATTTGAGAAGTAGAGTTGAATTTAACTCTGAGAATGTGTGTGTTTATTTTTTAAACCTTTTTTTTTTATCGTTTACATGAAAATGTATTTATTTATTCCATTAAAAAATTTTAACATATAAATTTAATAAAGTATATAAACTGTAATATTATTTTTAATGGTTAAAAATTATATATTCAATGTAAAAATAATAATAAAATGCCCATTACACCCATATACTGAATATATTATTTTAATAAAAAGATAATTTTCAATAATTATTTATTAAAAATATTTTTATAATAATATTTTATAAAGTCATATATTGTAAAAATATTAAAAATGTGAAGTATAAAAATTAAAACCAAACAGTGATATAGTAAGGTACAATTTTTAATTTAAAAAAAATTGTTATTTGAAAAAAAAAAAGTCAATAGCAGCAGCTCTTGCGGTACAGCAGTGAGCTGCGGCATTTAAAAAAAAAATAGTAAGCAGCTGCTCCAAGACAACATTAAAAAAAAAAAAAACCTATACCTATAAATGCTATTCAAAAAACCCTATTTTAAGAAGTATTTTTCCTAAACACCCTAATCCTATATTTGTCCCTTTTTTCTCTCAAATTTCTTTCACTTTAGATTTTCTCATTGATAAATCCAAAAATGTCTTTATCTGTAGGATAGAGAGCGATCCGATCGGATGAGAAAACCCTGCAGTAAGAAGAGCCCGGTCGGACCAGACGTGAGCACTCCGAAACTTAAGTTAATAGTTTAGAGAGAGAATGTGTTTTAGAGAGATAATGCTGTGAAATCAATACCTGGAGCCATCGTGGGCTGGGCTATTTATATGAGACAGTTGAGAGGCACTCGAGTGCCTGGGGTGTGATTACTGGCCGTCAGAGTAGGTATTCGGCGACATGACAAGGAGCAGGTGGTAGGCATGGGCGTTGCCTTGTGTCAGGCGGCTGATGGGACTGACGGTCACATCAGCCGATCGGGCATGTGCGCTGCCTATGAGCTCGTGTCTGATACATTTGGCTGATGGGATTTGGGCCTTGCCGGTTGAGTGCGCCGGCTGGATGGGCATTAGAGCAAATAATATTTGCTGGGTTATCACCCATTAACTAAACAAGGGATTGCAAGAAAGTTTCAACCTTTGTTTGGTTGCTGAGAAACCAATCAGAAAATCAAATTAGATACTTATTTGATGAAACTAAAAATTAAACATTGAAAAAAGAAATCCGACCGATCTAACCTAGTATGACGATTGGATTGATGATGAGAACAGTCATTCTTCGCTTATGGGAGATCCATGTATTGTACAAATGACAGTGGTGAGAGTTGTGAGATTAACCTCAAAATCTATGAGTTAACAAAAAAAAAAATTGAAATTCAAAAAAAATTAATCCCTTATGGAGAAAACACATAAAAGATAGAGATGAAGAAGAAATTTTAATTTCATTTTTTCTTAGAAACCAAACACTTCTCTTCATTTTGTCTCTTTAATTTCTTCACAAAAATCAAAATTTTCATGCTTGAACTGGAGATGCAATTTTCACATAGGACATGAAAAATCCAATAGGAGGAGGAGGAGGAGAAAGGAGAGAAGAGAGTTTTTTTTTTTTTTTTAATTTTTTTATTTATTTTTGTCATGTTATCAAAGTGCTTGTCATGTGTATATCGATATGCCGCATTTTCATTGGATATCACTAACTTTATTTGCCACATGTACATCTCATAAGTTGAAAGGTAAAATTGCATCATTTAAATGAGTTCAACCGAAAAAAAAAAAAGTATAAAAACAAAAACATTTGATTTCTAACCGTTTGAAGGTAAAATCACATTTTATAACTATTTCAATTTTTTCAATTACATATTTGCATTCTCAAGTCTCTTAAATTACACGGAAACACAAAAAACTAATAATTGTTAATTTGAGTAGTAATACATTCAAATTCTATTAAATGAGGTTTTAAATTCAATTGTTATCTTAGGCATAAAGCTTACAATTTTAAGAGAGTTATCTCAAATTGCAGAGTATACAACGTTAAAATAGCCGTCTCCAACCATTGAGATAATTGCCACAAATTATAGGTCTAACTCTAACAATGTGCCGATGCCGAATGGTCATGAACGAAAATATAGTGTGTGGGATAAGAAAACTAGAGGGAAGACAATCTTTGGAATATTCTTTGATACGCTTGCGCATGAAATTTGAACTCACAAGGAAACTTTTTCAGTTTTATTTATCCTTTCAATTTTTTTTTGGAGAAAATATATTATATTGTATATAAAATATAGTGTACAGGAAAAGCCATCCGGTCAATAAGTAAAAGAAAAAAGTCGAAAAAGAAAGCAAAGCAAAAAGTCTTCCTTTTCTTTTATTATTATTATTATTATACGAAACGGGGAAAAGGTCTTATTTTGAAGTAGAATTGGATCCATGGATTGTCAAAGTCGCACAAATATTGGTCTTATATATTACGTTGAATCCTAACCGATTTACATTTGGATTTTGCCCAAACCAGCACTGTGACTTGTGACTGTGAGCATCAATTAGAACATGAAAAAACACACAAAGATTTGTAGAACTCTGTCATTGCCATCTTTTCTCTGTGTTTCGACTTCAGAGTCCAAAAGTTTAGCAACTTCAGTGTAGCCTGATTTGCATTTAGGAGAAAAAGTAAGATATCATCATCTAAGCTTAAAATCTTATACTTCATAAGTAATTATGTTTCTAATAATAGATATGAGAAAAAAATAAATCAGGGTCTACGTCTCTTGGTCGAATAAACGATCATAATATTATCAAATATTAAGTCTACATCTCTTGGTCGGATATTAGAACTATGCAACTTGTCATTTTATTGCAGCATGAAGCCTTCAGAATATTAATGCAATTCAAGTAAATCTATATGCTCATTAACTGGAGGGTGGCTAAAGGCTTCCTTTTTTTTTTTGCAAAATATTCTAAATTTTTATGTGTGAACTTAATTTCAAGTCTCTTCGGGTCATGGCTCCCCAAGCCTTTATGTATTTAGGGCTAGAGAATTCTAATTGTGCATCTTTATCAAAGAAATAGAAGTTAATGTGGAGAATTGACTTGCCAATATCCTGCATTATGTACTTTGGTAGAAAATTCTGCTGACACAAAGCGAAAGAGTTCCATTATGGGTGGTAATGAAGAAGGTACAACTGAACTTAACTTTAAGCAGGACATCCTCCACATCAATAATTAAGTACCAAAGTTTACTAGGCAAGATGAAAAGATCTATCACTTGGCTCCAATAATACTACACTTGTGGTCTAGCCTGAACCACATATATTACTCCATCTTTAACTACCCCTTCAATATCCTGGGGGCAACCGTAAAGGCCTTCTATGATTTTTCCTGCTTCGGCAATTTTTGAGAACAGTGATATTTGGAAAGAGTTATCAAATATCATTCGATCACTGGAGTAGTCTAGAACAACTTTCTCCTCTTCATCCATGAGTACACTGCATTAATTACAATATTAGATAGCAAATGAGAGAGAAAAAAAAAAGATGCAAGATTGCACGGAGGAATTTGTTATTGTGCCATGGATAAAATTTGATCTATGAATTGGAATTGAACAGGGCATAACATGCCCGGAGGCTTCTGCCCCCTAGTGATGAAGGTCATTTCATTTGTTATCGTCAACTAGGTCAAAGTGTAATGCAATTACACTTGACAATTATTTAAATGCATGATCCTTTAAATAAGCGAATAGGTCAACAAACAATCCACCATACCAAATATGAGAGCGGCTTGCGGGTTCAATAGATAGAAAACTAGCAAACTGTGACCCTTTTGCATCATCCCAGCATAGGAAAAAGGAACATGATAAGTAAATTATTTTGGTAACTCCTCATACCCAAATGAAATACAGAAACAGACCTGTCATAAAGCCCAGCTCCTGCATATCCTTCTAGATCTTCACCATTTGAGTCTGATCTGAATATAATAGACTGCTTGCTATAGAGCCCTATATTCTTGCTTGGATAACCAGTAACCTAAAATTCAGTTTCAGGTTATGTCTTTATTAGTGATGGATAGAAATTCATATCTAAGATCTGAAGGCAGATTCAGGCTACGTCTTTATTAGTGATGGAGAGAAATTCATATTTAAGATGAGAAGGCATGTTCAGTAGGATGCTGTAAGCTTGCCTATTGAACTGCATTGAGATTTATTTGACATTTATCCAGGTAACAGCAAGTGCAGGAACATGTATTAGAAGAAGTTGGACTCACAATAGGAAACTTTAAATTGGTTTTCTTGGTAATGAAGCTCATAGCTCTTCCTGGATATGCACCCACCAGAGTCTCTCCAAGGCCCTTTACAATCTGTGCATTTACATGAAAGGAAAGGGATGAAATGAAATGTATGCCAGCAAACAACCTAGAGCAGAAACAAAAGTCTTACCTCAGTATATATCTCTGAGGTATCCCCTGAGATTGGATTCTTTGTGTGAATTACAAAAGCATAGTCGCCACGTATGACTTCTTGAATGAGTACAGACATGCGTAGATTATCATGATTCAAGTTCAATTTCCTACAACTAACATATGCTCTTTCATTCCATTTTGAAGCCCAAACCTGCAAGAAATAGATTAACCTCATGGTAAAACTTGTGAAAAGCTTCTCTCTCTCTCCTTTTTTTTTTGGGTAGAAAAAGCGCTGCCTATAATTCTAACAACTGTCAAAAAAGGGACTAAAGGATAACAAATAATGAACTCCAAGAAAAATCAATAATAAATTAAACCTCATGGAACTGAATGATGTACAAGATTCCTCTTTGGTTGAAGTGTCTAAATGCAAAATCCGAGGGAAAAGCATTGAACTTTTCCCCACAAAAATGTATTGAGCACATAATTGATTATTATCCACATAAAAGAGTTTCTGAAAGCAGTACCTTCTTTATTGCTTGCCATGCATGAGTCCATCTTCCCTCACTCTCATCACCAGGCCAAGGTATTCTTGAACTTCTCATCTTGCTCTTAAGTTCAAAGGCCTACAGAAGTTCAGAAATAGCAAACACATACTGAGGCATAAATAAATAAATTTCAAGGAAAGATGATGGACAACAATTAATATATGAATTTATTTTATTAGAAGAATTTGATAATAAAGTTATGAATGAATCTTGTATACTTGTAGCTTAGAATTTCTAAATGATATCCTACTACACAAGGCAACGATGCTATCTATCATCTGAGTAAACAAAACAGGATTGCTAAGTTAACTAGTTTGATAATTGTTGTTTAGGCATCAAGAGCTTTAGAAAGCAAGACAATGGAAAAAAATGGTTCTTCCACAAACCAAATGAAAAAAAAAAGGGATATGTACATATGCATACATATATCTACATAAATCAACGTACGTGTGTGTATATAATTATACATATGTAGATATATTTATGTGTATGTATGCAAGTATATAAATATATATGTGTGTATATGTATGGTAGTACGTGTGTTGGTGTGTGTATTATTCTCTCCTTTATAATTGACAAGATGGCTCCATGCAGTGGTTACCATGGTCTACTAATGACCATTGAAAAGGTTATAAGTACTACGTTGTCTATGACATAGAATTACCATAGATGATGTTGCATTCATTTGTTCAATTACACCTTATATTGCTCTAAGTTTGGTAAAGTTACCACCCAATACTTATACATTTATACATACACATATGTAGATATATACATTTATATGTACAAGTGTATATAATTTTATATATGTATATGTTTGTATATGCATGTTTATATGTGTGTATTATTGATAAGATGGCTCCATGCAATGGTTACCATGTTCCACCAATGATCATTAAATAGGTTATGTAAATATTACATTGTCTATGACATAGAATTATCAGAGATGATGTTGCACTCATTTGTTCAATTACGTCTTGTATTGCTCTAAGTTTTGTAAAGTCTCCACCCAATACTCACACATATACATATACATATACATATATACATTTATATGTGGACGTGTATATAATTTTATATATGTATGCGTGTTTATGTATTTGTATATATGTGTTTGTGCGTGTACTGTTATCTCTATAAATTAATAAGATGGCTCCATGCAGTGGTTACCATGGTCCACTAATGACCATTAAATAGGTTATCTAAATATTACATTGTCTATGATATCAGTGTATAAAATGTTAAAGATATTGTATAGCTGTATGTTGATTTTCCTGACTTTCCTATATTGTCTAGAATGTTTATAGGCAGCTGTTAGGCTAACGGATATTTAACTTCCTATTTAGACATCTTTTGTACTAGTATATGTACCTATGATTTCTTGAATAGAGGGAGGGCAGAAAAACAATTAAGTTTCTCTCTTTCTTATAATTGACATATGACATAGAATTACCAGAGAAGATGGTGCACTTATATGTTCAATAGCGCTTTGTATTGCTATAAGTTTCATGAAGTCACCACCTATTACTGATTTGTAAAAGCTTGCGATCCTGTTTGCTATATCCTGAAAAAGAATGGGGTATCAAATGCCGATTAGTAAAGATATCAATGATGAATTCATTCTGAAAATTTAATGATATGCAAGTCTACAAAAATAAAAAATAAACATAGTGCATTCCATTTTTACAAAAGATAACAGTAACGATTTCAAAATGGCAATATCTGATCTGGATATTTGCTGCATAGTGTCTTGATTCGTTTCAATGATGCATGGCCAAGTGCAAGATGCAAAATAAATTTCTAGGCTGACAAAGAGTTAGGAATATACAGTCACCTCCTAATAGTTCATAAGCAAAGAGGCTGAAGGCTCAAAAATCAGTGTTGACCAACATGATTTACAGCATGAAATTATTGTGTTATGACTGTATTCTGACTAGGCAGTGAATGTAGACTAGTTGTTCTTTCTTAATTAGGACTCAAGTGTTGTGCATAAATACCATGCATTATATCTCTGTAAATATAGAAGTGAGAAGTAATAGAATTTCTTTTTAAATCTTCACATAGAAACAAGTGAGGAGTTGGAAAAACCATGTATTTTAGTTACAGAGCCTTTTCACCATAAAAGAAAGAGAATGACCGAACTACATAGTCACATTAACCTTTTAGTACTAATACTGGTAACTTCACAACCACTACCTACCCCCGACAGTCACCCAGCAAAATATGTCAAACACAATTAATGACCAAATTGCATAAAGTCTAAATTTGAAGCTAACATAATGCTCATGGACCCTTGACTCTTGACACACAACATAGATATAAAGTAAGCATGAGGTATGCAACACCTATTGCAGTGAGGTGTGAGTCTCACTTACCAAACTAAACCTATTTTAGTCGCAGCCTTTTCACCTTGAAAGAAAGAGAATAACTCAACTGTATAGTCTACGTTAACCATTTAGTACTAATTCTAGTAACTTCACAACCACCACTGACACTCCTAACAGTTGCCTAGCAAAATATGTAAAACATAATCAACGATCAAAGTGCGTAACATCTAAGTCTGAAGCTAGCATAATGCTTGAGGAACCTTGACTCGTACACATGATGTATGTATCACCTATTACAGTGAGGTATGGGTCTCACCGATCAAACTAAACTGCCAGCAAGTCAGTAGCGGAGCTCGGACCCTAGGGTCAGGGAAGCACACATTATAATTTTAATATAAAAAATTGAAAATTGAAAACACATATAAATTATATCATAATAACATATTGCATTTATAGTTTAGTTAAAAAACTTATGTGATTATTATTGAATTATAATAATAAATTAGGGGTATCACTATTATAATTTAAATATATATATACTGGAAAAATTTCTAAGAGTGAGGGTGTGCACATATCAATGCGGCTCCGCCACTGCAGCAGGTTATGTGGAAAGCTATCTCTCAGGGCTGTCAAGCATCCAGGTTTGCATGCAAGGATCCAAGGTCAGACAGATAAAAGAAAAAAGAAACTTCCAGCCATATTATATTAGATAAATGTATGACAGAAAATAAAATTTAACTTGACTGAAAGAAGCGCTTCTGCTTTCTCATTTTGGGTTACCGTTTCCAAGTCCTAGACATCCTTTTTACTCGCAGACAACATAAATGAATATTGTGATACAAAGAAAACATTATGTCGGATTCATTCACATATATGAAGTACATAATCCAAATCAATTGTTTTAGAAGATTAAAGGGCCAAAAAGTGGTAAAAAGTCTCTTTGAAAAAGTAACAGTACCTTATTGATATTCTCTGACAGAATAGCTTCAAAGGTTCCAAATGGTAGGGCAATTGAATTTGGAATCTTAATCCATGATGGCACCCTTTCTCTTAAGAATTTGATATTGCAAGATTTTGCACCGACCTATGAAATAAAGATCCCACAACCACATCAGCTGAGGTTTTCACTGACAATGAGTAATTGATTGAAGTTATTGTTACTTGACAGATATCAAGTTCCTAGTAAGTGTAACAGATGTTACAAAAAGTTGAAGAATTAACAGATTAACTAAGAGATCCATCTATACCTTCCTTTTGCTTTTGTAATTATTAAGCAAGTCATGTCCCTAAAACAAGTCTACATGCATTCTGATAGTAGGTAAGCAAACAGCTAAACAAAATCCAGATCTACAATTAAGTTGATCACTATGTGCATACCATATCGGCAGCGAACTCCTCCACTGAAATAGCATATTTCCCACAAAAAGTCTTCCTTTTAAAAGTGAGTACCCGAGAAATGGAGGTAAAACCAGAAGGACCAACTGACAAATTTGTGCCATTGATATCACTGTAAGAACAGATATTTACGGAGTTAATGACATTTGTGCAGGTTTTGTCTAAAACAAGCTCAAACGGTGTACCTGATGATCAAATTCATTGACTTCAAGCTTATTGATATGGCTTTTCCTTCCTTCAGTTTCAGATTCCTGAGAACTTTCTGATCAAAACATGTGGCAAAACATACCTGTAGAATGTTTTTTAAATTAAAAATGTCGTTTTCCCTTATCCATGAATTAAGGATCGTCTTGGCATACCAAATACAATGAAAAAACTTGCAACTCTGACAGAATGGAACTTAAAAATGTAGGCGCAATAAGTTGTGAAAGGTTACACACCTTACTATTTCTTGCTCTGATAGAGACATGAGACAGAATGTCCAGCATATCAGGTGTCAGGACAGCAACAACTCCATCTGGAATCTCCTCCTCACCAGTCACTCTATTTGCAATGATAACAGTTGGTTTTCTGTAAACTTTGTTCTGAATGGTAATTAACTCATGAACACAAGTTACAAAACCACAGACTTCCACAGGGCTAATAACCTGCCAACTGCAAAACACTAATTTAGTGCATTTTCAAGAATGAAAGTAAAAGTCCAGCTGAAAAAGATATAGCAAAACCTTGAGCGATATTCTGCAGTATTACAGGTTAAATGCTAGGATGGTCCAACCAAATTCAAATTCATGAGTAGACATTTCAAAATAAAAGCAATGATCAAACGTATGTGTCATTTAGTATGCAGCATGGAGGACAAATAAATTCTTACCAGCCTAAATTTGCAATTTTTCTGAGAACAGGATCAAAATGACTAATGAGGATTGACAGAGTAGCTCCTGAACTTGACCTAATCAACTCCTCTGTGAAAATATCAATCTGAAAGAGAAAAAAAATAGAATTTAAGAAGAAAAAGAATGCAAAAGCTTTTATCAAGGCATCTCATGGAAACATGATAACCAGTCATTTTATCTTACCACCCATTTCTCAATACCAAACAAATTCCCAAGATAAAGTGCACTGGGCTGTATCTTTTTCTGGTAATCCTGAGACCTATCAGCAAGTATTAGCTGGAGTCGATCAAGAACAGCTTTTGCTTGTAATGCCCACTGAACATCATTGCCCATATATGATTCACGGATGCGGTACCAGTCCTTTGAAAGCAGCAACAGCAAGATTAGATGTAAACAACTCCACAATACTAAAGCAATTGAATGATAATGAAATTGATTTCAAGAAAAGCTGGAATTAGAGCCATTAACTATACCTTAATTCAATAAAAGTGCAAATAAGGAAAGGTCAAAGCATTGAAGCTGAAGAAAATGCATACCTTTGTGCAATAAATGAAGTCTTCATTGTTGACAGTTGACAAACATATATTTTCCAGTACCAGGGAAATTAATAACATGGTATCCTATACACAATTTAACAAAAAAAGAATTGAGTCTTTTCTTTCTTGCATACATGCTTCTTTTTCAATAAATATTAAAAGCAATATTGTACAAAAAAAATAAGTAGGCAATATAATTGTTAAATTTACAGTCGGCTGGTTAAAGCTGTGATCTTTCAATGCCCTCTCCATTGTTGTTCTAACTGCTGAATCCAAAGAAAGATCAAGGAAGAGCAGGTCTTTTGATGTTCCACTAGATGTGAGCAAAGCAGGGCGAAGTTCTATGCGAGATTCCAGTAACTTCTGAGAAAAAAAAATGTAAATATAATTCTTTTAATGAAACAGTAAAATACAAAATTGACTTGCAATATAACCTCCATCAGTGAAATGATGTTTGCATCACCATTATGTGCTCTGACAAAGTTCAAATATTCCTGAGAATAAAAAAGACAAGCTTAGTTATTTATTGTTATAGAATAGGAAACATATTGTATAGCCCTATTGAGTTGATTAGCTTATCTTGTATAGTATATTTCTAATTAGCCTAATTGATTTAGTTTTCATGGATATTAGCACTATACCTGTATATATATCCTTGTAATTTTTTAGAAATATACACAAAATCTTTTCCATTTTTGTTTATCACATGGTATCAAAGCCTTTAAGCTCATTTGGGTTTTCTGGATTTTCTATCGAGGATAATGTTCCTCTTTGGGTCACACATTTTTTTGGTGGCCGTTCAGCTTCACCACCGGTGGAGGAAGGTGCATAAGGCTTCGATCGGCCATTCCCTGAAGTACGGTGACTGGATCCTTAGCACGTGTCTCATGCACTGGTCATAGTTTTGGACAGTTCCTTATGCGCTGGAGCGTGGAGGCGCGTGTCATGGTGGCTGAAGCTTCGATCTTCTGTACCGACATTGGATCTCTCTTCCCGGTGTTCTCCTGTCCATTTGGCTTCATTTGGAGAGAGTTTTGCACTTGTTCTCCGTTTTGTTTTGAAGCTTATGTCACCGGTTAGATGCCCAGCAGGAGCAATTGCTAAGGGAGAGATTGTTGGCCACTATGTGGCAGTAATTGTACTATGGCAGAGGCCCAGTGTGGGGTCAAGTCATAGTTGTGGCTTCTGTTGGTTCTTCAAGAACCAGGTTTGTTCAGTTTGGTCATTTTTTCAAAATGGCTGTTTGCTGTGGCGGAGGCCTGGTGAGGGGTCGAGTCACAGTGGTGTCTTTTGTTGGTTCTTCAAAATTGAGTTTATCCAATTTGGTCACTTTTCAAATGATCTGTTTACAAAATCACTCAATGGACCTTGAGTGGAATATCTATATAACAAGCTGGACATGGTTAATATTTATACTCCAGTTTGAGGAAGAGTGTTACAGAATAGGAAATGTATTGTATATTTCTATTTAGTTGATTAGCTTACTTTGTATAGTATAATCCTAATTAGGCTAATTAATTTAGTTTTCATAAATATAAGCACTAATACCTGTATATATATCCCTGTAATTCTTGAGAAATATATACAAAATCTTTTCCCATTTGTGTTTTGTTACATTTACCATTTACAGTTCAGATAAATACAACCACATGTGCCACAACAAATACATAAACATGACCAAAACGCATCACTCAAACCCAAAGTCTAAAATAAATACTTCCTGTGCATAGCTTTATGTCAAAGTTCAAAGAACTGATGATTACCTGCAACTTCGGTGTCAAATTAGTACCTGTGAAATTGTTGCCCTGCAACATACACAGGTAATCTGAGTAATTATTTCCATATTGAAGACGGGAAAATCAGAAAACTACTTGAAGACTGCAATTACCTTGCAAGAAAGACTCAAACAACTTTCAATGGCAGATTCAAGGTCAGCACCTGAGTGAACAGCCTAAGGCATTTTAATAAAGTAATGAGAGGTTTGAAGACACTTCTTACATGCAATGTATGATTGGACAAACCAAAAGAATACAAGGAAAGCTCATGGCTACCTTACACTAAATGAATGACAGATACATTATGCCTAAAAGTCAATTCTGCGATGAAGGACATTAAACAATCGGTCCAAGAATTTAGATAATTATTATCTCTAGAAAACATATTTTGGCAAAAACATCAAATCAATAAGCCCAGTAATATTCATGTTGCAGTTGGGTCTCTGCAAAAACTCTATCCCCATAGATAAGTTTCCAGTTTTCATGGAGAAACCCACATAGCAGTGGCAAAAAAATAAAAATAAAATAAAGGCATGTAAAATGGAAGAACCTTGGACCAACTTATAAAGCCAGTTAATCCAAAAGAATATGACTTCCAGGAACACATAATTTTTAGATTTTCTGCAAACTTAAATTCAGAAAACATATGACTTCCAGGAACACATAATTTTTAGATTTTCTGCAAACTTAAATTCAGAAAACTAAACTTCCTTAAAAAAGGAAGGAAAGATCGTACCACAAATAAAGGAGGAACCATAAAAAAACAGTATTAGCTGACCAGAGTATTTTAGCTAACTAATGCCAAAAGTGCATTTCAATGATTGATAAAGGGAAGATAAACCTTCAACTCTATACCTTTAATGTCTTCAAGTACATTGTAAGGTCATGTATGAGACCTTCTTTAGCATCAGGGCTGAAACAAGGCTCTGACACAATTGGACGGTCATAACTTGCAAGTTTGTCCTTTGTCAGACCATTTGCATTTAATGTTTGCCAATAAACATCAGTTCGCAACCCAGACCGAACATAATTCAAAAGTGCCTGTTGAAAAGTTAGAAGATGAAAGTCTGGAATTGAAAGATTGCATGGTATAATAAAAGTTTAGCCCAACAGACAAGCTTTCTCAAAAAGTAAAAATCCCCGATTTGACTGTTCAAACATCCAATTCTTTAATTTTCATCTCAGTATTCAACACTTGACATAATTTTTCTCAGTTTTGGAAAGGAGTGATTCACATCATAAGGGTAGAATGTCAATACACTAGAATTTGCACACCAGTAGCCGTAAAAAAGCTTGTCCATGAACTAGAATTTTACAGAATACTAGCCATAAAAACTTTTCAACATTAATAGCTACCTACATATCCATAGATATATGATTCCTATGTGTGTGAAGCACAAAAGTAAATTGCACATAAATAAATTGGTAAATAATTTGTTTACAATGAGTATAAATTAAAAATAGACAAACATTCTGCAATTTAACTGGGAACATTTGATCTCTTGGCTGGATTAAAACCAGCAGTCTAGTACTAAATACCGATAACTGCATTGCAGAAAAGAAATTCATAACCTATAATACCTCACAAATTATCACATCATCTGGGCTACTGTTATTATGCAACTTTTGGTGCCACTCCTCCATCATGCCAGTTTTGCAATTGTTATTTCTCTGATGATGCAAAAAGAAGAATGTAAATGTTTTCACAAGCTTGATAAAGCAGAAAAGAAATTGTTATTCAATACATTCAATGTATATACCTGAATCACAAGAATTTCATCACGGATTCTCTGCCCAACATCACCCTGACCTCCACGTCCCAAACATAGCATAATTAGTCTCACAATTTCTCTGTCAATTGGCTGGTTCAAGTATATTTTCTGTAGTAAATTGGTGAACTTATCCTGAGCTTCACTAATTTCACTGGACAAGGTAATTATAACAAACATATCAATTTTCTGTTGTATTCTCCATGGTAAAATCAAGCACTGTCAAATAAACAAACTTTGATGTGCACAAATAAAAATGTTTTAAAAGCCAAGAAATAGAGATGAGATTTTATCACGATCAATGAAAAAGAGAAGCAAGAAAAAACAGCCCCAGGTGTGAGCATTCCATGCTTCATGGCATGATGGCTATCTCTCTTTTGAACTAAACATCATTACCTTCTGAGGCAGACTCCTTGCTATCAGCTCTATAATAAATTAAGTTATAATACAGAAGCTTGTGATAACTTTTCACCAAGGACAGAACATTGCAGTATTGTGCATAAGATACTGCTATTCTGCTACATGAGGATGCAAAATTAACCAAAGCTGCTTATTGGGTGCATATTCCAATATTGCCTATAAAAATATCTCATTATAAGATGCAAAATTTTCTAATACTTCCTCAATCTTAGAGAAAAAATATTAACTCTCCAGCATCAAGTTGCAAAAGGACCAAATAACATGTCACCAGCAGCTGAGCTTGTCCTGCTATTTTGTGATTTCACAGATTACACCAATTAAGAATATATATATATTTTTTCACTTAAGATGACATCTTACACTGTGATAAGAGACAGAGCTGATATCTTGATTTTACAACTTTCACCAACTAAGAATATATATATTTTTTTCACTTAAGAAGACATCTTACACTGTGATAAAGAGAGAGCTGATATGGGTTTTGTTTCCAAATTTGATGTTTGATGCCCTAAATCTGATATCTCCAAATTTGACACAACATGATAAGCTATGTAGTTTATATTCAAGATTCCAATAAGAATAAAAATAATCAATATTTCTTTGTGGAAGTTTTGTTACAAAAAATGCAGAAAGCAGCCTTTGCAGAAGCAGAAAGTATAGATCTTTTTGTCCTGTATTGCCCTAGCCTCTAGAGAAACTTCAGTCTTTCTGTCCTCTAGGCTTTTGCTTGGGAAACTTCTTTCTGTTGTTCCATGTAATTATACATATCATGAAAAAGAAGGAAAAGAAAGTCAATTTCTAGAGTCCATGCTAAAGACTGGTGCATTTCTTTTGTGATCTTATTCTATAAAAATTACCTAGCATCATTATCTAGATATTTACTTCAGAAAAGTTTGCTGTGTATGAGGCTTGCAGTATGCATGCTTCATTTTCCTTTGTTTTTTCTTTTGCAACTCCGCAATATTTTAGTGAGATTTAGCTTTCCACTTCTAGTTTACAGCTACTAATCTCAAGTACGTTTTCTACCTAGTACAAGACTCCTTCCTAGCAATAGAATCACCAACTTTAATCAACTGATGGAATGAGCATCATACAAAAGGCTGAACTTAAAAAATATTGGACACAAAATCTTAAGTCCATGTCATAAAGTATCTAGAATAATCAAGAAAGGAGAAAATGTGAATAGTTAATATAGGTTCTTGAAAACGCATCTGCATTAGAATTCAGATAAGTTACATAATATGAGCATATAAGATTGAGGAAAACAGTTTTCGTAAGAAATAAGAGGAAAAGTTTACCGAGGTTTCACATTGTAATTTTTGTTCCATGTGAGATGCCTGCATGCCATAAACCTCAACCAAACCAATATGCCAATAAGACCCAATTGCCCTTCAAATTTACAATGTTCTGTCAATTCTTTTGCAATGCTGAACCTGTGTGCATTAGTAAACATAAAAAGCATGCTTAGTGAACTAAAAATATCAAAGGAAGCAGCAAACAGCCCATTTGTGTGTGTGTGTGTGTGTGTGTGTGTGTGTGTATTCTGATTGCCCAGTTTTAGAAAACAAATAGCAGAGAATATATTAAAACATTACGAATGCAACTTCGGTTGTGTGGATGACGTATATTTCATGCAATTACAATGTTCTCAGCATCATATCTTAACCTAACCTGTGCATCAAAGACCTTTCAGCCTCCTTCTCTCTTTGATATATTTCGTCCAGTAACCATTTGACAATTTCTTTCCCATGCCCATCAACCTCCAATGAATATCCATCAGTTATAGTACAAAATCTAAACTCTGCACAAAAGTGTCTACAGAGAAAAGACCACAAATAATAGGATACTGGAACTTTATTAAGAAACTAGAGTGTCCTTTTAATGGATCAAAAGAAATTCACTTTTCTGCATAATAATGCATAAAGCTTCAATAACCTGTTAAGAACACTATGGAAGTCAGACAGGAAGGGCTAGCAGGACTGAAGAACTTGGGAGGTCAAGATTAGAAGGTCAATCGCGTAAGGTTTGAAAGGTCAGGACCGTGAGGTCTGATTTGGAGGCATGGAACCCTATAAATAAATGGTGGAATATGGTCAAGCTGGATGATCTGGCAAATTATTTATTTTATTATACCTTTTATCTGTTGTATTGGATTTCAAAGCTGTAGCTGTCTAGCAGCTAACTGTGATTTCCTTGTATCAAGGTTTATTTTACTAGTTAAAGTACTTGATAAAGACCAATATATAGTGGTGATAATAAAAAGAAAAGAAAAATAAATAAAAGAAAATAAACTACTGTCATGAGATGCTCTCATGCCATCTATATATCATTAGGACATTGTCAAACAAAAATTGTTAATTCAAGATCAGTAAATAAGCTGTACCTTTCCATTTGGATTCACCGATGTGAGGAAAACAAGGAAGTTTGCCCCATTATTCTTTATCCAAGATCCACCCGTCCAGATCACAAATTGTATACCTAAGAAATTTCTTTGCCGAAGATTGATATCCACAAGCTTGTTTTTTTGGTTGTTGTTGGTGTGATGATATTGCAAGGAGTTAGATAAAAGTGCAATGTTTGCAGATATTACATGGATTAAGATTACCAAAAGAAAAAAGGCATGATTGAATCACGAAAATGCACATTATCATAACTACCTGAAAGGATCCTGTCCCAGTTGACACTTCTGTAAAATACGTTTGACATGCACCAGGAAGAAGTTTTGATCTTTCAGGCAAAATGTCTGGAGGAGGGACCTAAATGAGGAAAGCTAAAAATGAGACAAAATGATATTCATATACCTGCTGACAACTAGGTAAAAATGATGTCCAGTTGATCTAGTTTTCATTATAGATCCAAAATATAAGAAAGGAACTCACCAACCATTCCCCTGGGGATGACTTTGACACACCCCAGTGAAGAACTATAGAACCTTTTGTGTTTATAGCTACCAATATGTGATGCTCACTCTTAGCGATTTTAGCAAGGACCTACAAAATAAAAACATTCAAATTCGAAAAGTATTAAACATACATACATAAATACATAGTTTATATGCAAGTATTGAACAATGCCTTTTACAGAAATAAGAAATACACTACAATTTCAACTTCATTACAGGTCAAATCTAAAAGATAGTTATGGCAAACCAGGAAGCATGCTTCTGTTCACACAAAATGAAATAGTTAAACATGAAAACTAGACATTAAATCAACATGAAAAGAAGCCCCATTTTTCAAAACAAAGCAAAATCTCTCGTTCAAAGAATACTCACCACTATCTCAATGTTACCCACATTATACTGCTGCTTTGTGACCACTTTGTCACTTCCAGTGGTTCTCTCTACAAGATCCATCAATTCTGAACCTCGCTTCTTTGTGCTTTTGGCATGGCCAGAATCCTTATGCAGCCACTCATCAACATTGTGTCTTCTACAGTGAGAGAAAGGTACAGACCTGGATTGCACTCTACTATCAGTTAGCGTTTTAGCACTTGAAGACATGTGGCTACTTTGAACTTCATTCAAAGATACTCCTTTATTCAGCTGACTTTGGAGCTCTCTTATAGCATCATCATAATTTTGCTGCACAGCAGAACAACCAAAAGAATAATGATTGTTCACATAGAAAGAAAAACCTGAAAATAATAACCTAAAAGAATATATAGAACCGTTCTTTAGCTCTTTCACGATTAAAAATAAAATATCATGAGCTCAATTGGATAAGCATATCTATCAAAATGTCAAGAATAGTTAATCTTCCCAAGCATTTAGTTGATAGAATCCTCATGTTAGCACTACCTTGCCGCGGAGATAGGCCACCAATAAAAAAGAGGATATGAAGACAAATGAGATTTAAACTTGGCATGTATCCAAACAGAAAGAAAGAGAGAAATCAATTCCTCAATTGTATCGATAGTTGATAAATAGAAAACACAGGGAAAGACCAATGACTAGACTATTCCAAAAGACATTGCAAAGATATAGTGGCTCTTGATTTACTAGACAATTAAACAAGCTTTTGGTCATATTTCAAAGTTGACATATAAAACAAAAAGAAGCACCTTTTGCTGTTCCGGAGTGCTCATGGGTCTACCCTTGCTTTCCCAAATTAGATATGCCTTCCGTTCTATCAGATCCTTTGAAATAGATGGATAAATAGTACTTTCATCATCTTCAGGTAGGTCAATTCGAAAATTGCCATTGTTCAACTTCATCCTAGTAAACAAGTAACAAAGTGATAAGAAAATCCACCAGAATTTGGAAATGCTTCACAAATTATACATGGAAAAAAAAATAAAATAAAGAAAAAACTTGAGGAAACAACTAACCATCTATTGGAGCTGCCATCTTTCAGCACAAATTCTATAGCATGAAACTTGGGGTCCCGCAACTCAATATTAACAACATACAATTCCCTAACCTGCCATTTAGGGAAAAAAAAACAAAAAAATAAGGAAAGAAGGAATGATTTCATTAACTGGATGTTACTTCTAGTTTCTTATGTTATGCTATATCAATAACTATAAATGAACTACAAAATCAAAGGCAGAATTAAGATAGACCTTCGTAAATGGCGTTTGTAGTGCACCTTGCTTATAAGATTTTGTTCCTGAGGATGGATCAGTAGGGATGAACCAATTTCTACAGGAGAAAATAAATCTCAGCAGTTACATATATAGAAACAAAATGAATAATAATATAAAAGGTTAAGGTTCTGGCTTTACGGGTTTCCTTGATAAATACAACCCCAATGAAGTATCCAAACCCTGGTGCAGTTCTTAAGCTGAAGTTCAATCCTCACATTGTGTTGTCTCAAACACCCTGACACGTTTATCTAAGGAAACCAGAAGGAGAAAAGTTATAAATAAAATGATCCCATTTCTACATAAACGAACAGACAATCATAAATTTTGTGCCACAGATAGAGCCTGGTACCTGAAGTTGCATCCCATCCACGAGCTGGAAATGTTGAACTCGGGGGGTGGTGGAGGATGCCATAACATCGACTGTTTGCACATATACAATTAATTGAAATTTGGATAATAAAAGAAAGAGAAATTAAAATAAATAAATAAATCTTTTTATAGGGCTTTCAACTCTTCAATCGAAGCTGAAGAGTTTGTTTAAATAGTTGATATCCTTAAACATGATAGTCTTTTCATATAATCGCAATACAAGTTGACACAAGCCACATCCTTACAACGCTTATAGTCCCCTCAAAATTGTTCTCTTTCTTTCCGGTTTCGTTTCGAATTCAAGCGTCTTGACGTCAAATTCATGCATTTATCGGGACCAAAAAGAAAAAAATTGTAAAAAAATGGGGATTGTAGTTTCCTACTTGGTTTTGCGCAAAGGCCAGCGCTGCAGGAAATTTCTGGCATAGATTAGAATCGGATTCTGATTCTGCATTTGACAGTACTACAACTAGAAGAAGAGAGAAATAACATCCATGCTTTTTAATTATCGAAGCTGAGCCGTCCAAATCTACTAAAGCGATGGGAATATTCATTATTTCCACCGAGAAAGAGATTTCCGAAGTCACCATAGACGTTGCAAAATTAGAGAGGTCAAGAAAAAGAGAGCGAGAATGCGAAGTGATGAACCTTGCAACGGGATTGCGCGCCCAAAAATTTTTATGGTAGTACGTGTTGTTTACTATTTTTTCCCCGTATTCATTAGCATTTTTATTTCTATTTTTTCATTGAAAATAGATTTTTTTTTAAAAATATCTAATGAAAGGAAATTGAAATATTGAATTGAAGAAATGGATAACAAAAAAAAAAAATCATACAAAATCAAATCGATTTTATGTTAATTAAATTGATAATTTAAAATTATAATTTTTTACTTTAAAAATGATTAATATTTTTACTTAATAGTTAATACTTAATCGATTTATATACATTTTATATTTTAATTTTTACGCTTTATAATTTTATGATGTACAATTTTCTAAAATATTATTTTAATATATATTTTTAGTAAATAAATATTAAAATCTTTATATTACAATTATTTATTCATTAAATACGTGTAATTGGCACTCTATTATTATATTCATATTAAATATATTTAATTTTTACAATTAGTTATAAAATTTTATTTTTTATTTTTTAATAGATATTATATTTGGTTTGTAATTTCCATTTTTGAACTATTTTTTAACATTAAAAACATCCATATAATTTGTATAATTTAATAAATTTATATGTTAAAAATTCTTAATGGCTAACAAATATACTGGTCCAAAAAACTAGTTAAAAGTAGAAATCGATAACAGTTAACTGAAATTAATAAATTAATTAATACAACTATTAAGGAATCAAATAATTGGTCCATACTAAACCCGAGAAAAAAGTAACTAGATATGGATAATAATTTTGGATCGAGAACAACAAAAAATTCAATTTCAACAGAAAATGAAATTTCACAAGTACTTAGATAATGTATCTTAATTTCCAAAGTATGCATATATATAATTGTGAATTTGTGATGAGTCTCTCACTTCTTCCCTATAAAAAAAGTTTTGTTAAGAAAAAATTGCAGAATGTGATCCCAAATATATTGTGTTTGTTTTACTAAATTCTTATTTATTTTATTTTATCTAATCATATATAAATATTTTGTTCTTCCAAGCTACATATATTTTGTTCTTTCAAGCTCTTGCAAAAATTTCATCGGAAGCTAACTATGGCCAACATTCGATAAAAAATGAAAATATTATTTTGAGTTTATTTAAAATCTTAATTAGACATTATATCTATCCCTTAATTTTTTCAAAAAAAAAAAGAAGCAAAAATCATCTTATCCCTTAAACCTCTCATTTTCATCCTTTACATGTGCAAAAATTATTGTACGTTGATTAATTTTAAGCTGTTTGAACTCCAACCTTTGATTAACATTTCAATTAAGAGAATCAGTAAGGCTTCACCGTCCAAAAGATATATTCTCTTCATTGAAATCTTAAATAAATGTTAAATTTAGAAATCCATTGTAATTTCAACGATTGGAAGTGTTTTACCCACTATGTAATTATAAAAAAAAAAATAAAAAAAAGGGTTAAAACTCAATTAGTTAAAAGTTTTTTGGCTAGGAGTTTAATTCAAACCTGGTGAAAGATGAACGAAAGTTTAGTACTTAATCCTAAGTTCAATCATATTAATTATTAAACTCTAATAATATTGATCTACCTTTCAACAACGTAGGCATATCTTCCTAGCTTTTGAAAAGTTCCTGAACAATAAACTAAACAAAAATTGGTGCCATCTGCTTTCGCACCAAGCAACATCTATTCTTAATTAGAGACAACCATAAAATGCATAGACCCAAGTATTGGGTAATTCGTGGTTTTCACGAGTCAATTACCAAAATATATGCTCCATAAGTATCTTGAAGAGAAGAAATGAAAAGGACAAAGAAGATAACTGCCTCCAATAAGGCATGCACTAAGTTTCAATATGGTAGTTTCGATGGTCGATGGCTATAAAACTAACGTTCAATCTTCACTCTTCAACAATAGATAAGACACCATTTCTGGTTGCCCTCAACTTCTACTACCAGGAGGCAAGCAGATTTCTAGAACTTATTGTGTGAGCAGCTTTGAGTCACATGCCACTATTTTAACCCGTCCAACGTTCTCCTGCGAATCCTCATTCTTAAACAATGCATCCTGTAGAATGAAAGTCCAGACATTGTCGCAGAATCTGTACGTGTGCAGATGTCCCTGTAGCAGATACAATCAGAGTATATCTCTCCAAACACAAATTTCATGAGAATTGAACCATTAATTCAAAAGAAACTGGGTTCCCATTTGAAGAGATATCAATTTAAGCATCACAGGCAACAAGTAATTAATCATCCTGATAGTTAGTTACATATTCTTATACTGACCCCATCCAACCCTAGAAAGCAACCGAATTTAATGACGGCAAATTGTACATTTTTTTCATTTTCTATTGATCTTCTTCTGTTTCCTTGTCTCCAAAAAAATAAAAAAAAAAATAAAAACAAAAACGTAATCCACCGGGAGGGACTCCAAAAAGTAAGTCTAGACACTGTAAATGAAAGAACCCTGTTATAATGGTAATAATCACCAATCAATCCTGAGACTGATGACGACAGCTTCAGAAAGACATTTTTTTAAACCTTCCAATTTCACTTTAATGAAAACATAGATAATGATTAATACAAAACATGATGATTTTGAGTCTTTGACTCTTAAGAGATTAATAGATGAATAACATGGCTAATAAAAACACTTAGTAACATAAGTAATAATACATTAGAACCAGAATCTCACAATTCAAGCTTCAAGTAAGCCTCAATTAAACAAAATAAGGAATAAATGGTCATAATAAAATGCTTGACAATTAAAGAAACTACCTTGATGGTAACTTTGCTCTTAACTTGCGTTTCCAAGGCTTCAGTCATAGACTAAAGAGAAAAAAGAATAATCACAATCAGCAAAACAAGAACAGACACAAGTGTCAAAATATAGCAACTTAATAGACTCAGGTTCAACTATGTACCTTATCAAACTGGACAAGAACCTGTATCGCCAGCTCTGGGCTGAGAGTACCACTTTGAACCATCTCATCCAAAGTCTCTGTCAGGCACATGCCAATTGTAGATCTTCTGTACAGCTCAAATGTTGCCATTTTCTAAAATCTGTAACAAATACAGCCAAATAAAGGAAATCAAAATCATCAGTACACAAAAAGTAACCAAGGAAGAAGATTTTAGTGAGAAGCAACAGGAAAGGTCTCAAGTTATGTATATAGGGGAAAAAGCTTTTGCATGAAATGATAAACTAACTGGATGTGAAACTAGAAATTTTTTTCCTTTCCTCTTTTTTTTATTTTTTTTTATTTTTTTTTCAGTGTAGCCAGTTTATATGTACCAAGGTTTGTAAATCTATTTAACATGTTCTCAATCTAACATATTAGCTACTACCAAACACTATATCATCGTGATTATAGGATGGACAATCCATCTACTTGTCCGCAAGTCCAAAAACCTACGTGGGTATAACAATCTCTGATAGCAACCAGCAAGAGCAAGCAAATTCAACCATTTCTATAAATGAAAGACAAGATCATACATCAAAAAACCTAAAGGGTTCCTATATGTAAATAAGATTATACTGTAAATGTGTCAACGGGCATAACAAAGCTTTTAATTTTAATTTGCTTATTTTTATGCAATATGACTACCCAGAAAAAAAAAAAAAAAAGCCCCAAGAGTCCAAGACTTTACACAAATCACGAAAAAAATACTTGGCATCAAATTTAAAGAATAGAAAATCAAGCTCCTTGAACGTGATAATTGCATCTATATTCCCGCAAAAGCTACCGGCACATCTTCAATCACTTCCAAATAAACCTAGAAATAACAACCAACTACACAGCAAAAACCTAGAGAAACCCATGAACCAATTTCGAATCAATTCAAATAATCAATAACAGAAGGAAATACATAGGCAAATGGAAAGATACGATACCAATTCAAAAGATTTAATTGCTTCTTTTTCTTGTCTAGAAAGAAAAAGAGAGATTACCTCCGAATTGAGAATCTGGAAATCGAATTCCGATCAAAATTGGAACAATTAGAAGTAATATTAAGAGGAGAAATCGATGTTACTAACAGAGGGAGGTAAAGTTAGTATCATTTGTTGTTGTGGTTTACCGTTTGTTCGAGGAAAGGATTTTGGGCGGAGAAGAATTGGGGCTTTTTATATCATAGATTTTGAGAATGGGGGTATATATAGTCGCGATTGATTTGCTGAGATTTAATTGACCTTTTTGCCCCTTCTTCTTTATGGGCCTTGTGGCGGTCTGTTTTGAAAGTTTTAGGCCCGGCTCATCTACTCTTTTATGGACCACCACAGAAATAGGCCCAGTAATGATTTCTAAAATCTATTCTCGGGATGATTTCCATTAAAAAAAAAAATTACCACATTTTCTTTTTCTTTTTCTTTTGATAATATAAGTTCGGAGGAGGGGTGGTGGAATTTGAAAGTAGTCAGATTCTTTATTCTCTAACTCATTTTCTTTTATTGATTGTAAGGTTTAACCGGAAATTAAATTTAAGATATTGTAGTTTTAGTAGAATAAGAATATCAATAAACTGAAATTTATTGGTATCATTTAACCGAATCTATGATTTATGTGATAAGATGTTTATGTTATTTGTAATTTTATAATTTTTAGGCCATGAGCTTAATTGACCTCAGCCGAATATCAACCGAAACGAAACGTGGGCGGATCCGAAGCTTACCACGTAAACCAACACATTAGACGTGTAAATCTGAACCACCTCTGCCTTTTCCAGGAAACACTTTCCTTGCAGTTTTAAAATTTTCCTTCTTTGTTTGGTTTTCTCTTTGATATAGTACAAGGATAGAGGGGGAGAAGTAAAATCATGGAAGAGATAAGGCCATCATCGCCGCCGCCAACCGCCGCCGAGAGAAAACCAGGAACGGCGGCAACATCAAGGATAGAGAAGGAGTGTTTAGCTTTCTTAATTTCATTGCAGGAGAGCTTTCGCTATGTCAAAGCCAAATTTGTGGGCTTGGTGTGTACCAACTACCGATCTGAAAGAAAATCAATGCAATTATCCATTATTACTATATAAAGATGAAGAGACTAATTGAACTTGTTTTGTGATGGAATTAATAGGGAAAGAAGATAACAGCAAGAAACGAGAAGGAAGCAACGGCAGCTGAGCTAGAGGCAAGGAAGATGGAGGTGGAAGCAGCTGATGAAGCCGAAAATATGAAGAAGAGAATAAATAAATCTTTGTAAGAAAAAATTCTAATTTTTACATTTTTTTATATGACGGTTCATATTTGCATGCTAGTTTGAAAAATTGTAATTAAGCTATTCAATTCAAATTTTACATAATTAATTTTTCTTCAATTGAGTTCTTATTTAACTAAAAGGTATACATACTTCCAGTGCGTTAACGGCGCATGAAAAGAACACTTCTCAAGGGTTTAAATGAACAAAACCAAAAGTTCAGGGCCAAAATGTACATTTTTTAATTTTGATAATTTTATTTAGCATTCTTTTTGTTAGTAAATGTTAATTCTATTCTCTACTTTCATGAAAGAGGGGTTCAGCTGTATACAAATTTGAGATTTAAGGGTTCAATTGCAAACAATAGATAATATAAAATTTTATTTGACGGGTGTAATTCCATTTCTTGAATAAATTGAGGAGCCAAATGGTGTAATAAATCAATCCCATTTCTTGCAATTGTACAAATATATATGAAATAAATAATTTACGAATGAATTAATTAGAAGATGGGGGGCCTTCAAAACGAATATAGTCATACATGAACCCCTGAAAAGGGCTGGTGGCTACAGAGGTGAGGAAAATGGTGTTGTCTCCTTCAACAAGCTGAGATCCTTCTACTTGAACACTATAAAGCCTGTAAAGTCCATGAATTCCATGTCTTGCAATGGTATTATCATGTCCAATAATTCCAGTTGAAAATAAGGCTGGATCTTCTCCTCCATCATTGATCCGAACCTTCAATGTCAAAATTCATAATTAATTCATAAATCTACTCTCAAATTTTGTATAGAAAAGAAGAAAGTTAATTAGTAGTTGCCTGCAATTCTGCGACATTTGCAGTTGCAAGTGCCAATCTTAGTATATATGTTCCATTGCAATTTACATCGACAAGTTTGAACTTGATTTGCCATGTGGTGCTAATGTACTCATCTTCATCTATTTTCCTGAAATGGCACAAAAAGAGAAGCTATGACCCACAAAAAAAAAGTTTGAAACAAAAACCACCAGGTAGCCAGGCTTTTGCTTCTTTTAATGACATTTATAGCTTAAGAAAAGTTTTCGAAACAAACCTGGTAACATGAGCAAAAAACCAATCTTTGCTAAAATCACTAGTTCCTATAGTGTAAACCAAATTCCCATCAGGGTATAATTCTGTATATCTTTCCCAAAGTCCATATTGCCTGAACCTGATCGATTGACTCAATAATTTATTATTGTGTCAGCAAAATAGTTTCTACAATTAGTTTCTGAGTATATAATTGGCTTTTTGTCTATATTATGTGCGATAGAAAAGCTAACCTGTCCGGATGATCAACATAAAGTTTGTTAATATAGTTCGGATCAGGATCTGGAACATAGAATTCTTTAGCGGAACGATCAGGAATTCCAATTTCCCATAAAGTAGGGCCATTTCTTGGTGGTTCATATACAACTTCTCCCAAGTCAATGTCACAACCTGCTTTACGCAGTTACATGTTAATTTTAAATGCAGATATTAACGCAAAGTACATGAACATAAAATTGCTGATTGAAACTCACAAAACAACACCTTCAGTTATGGTGACAATTTCATCATATCTGTAATCTCCAATAATGCCAGCGACCCATGCGAAAAGATTATAGTCACCAGTGCGTATGTTACTGATGGAAAAATATCCTTCAGGATCTGTTTCTATCCAAAATTGATAGCCCTGAAAACGTTCATCGTGAATTGAATTGATATGAAAAAAGAATTTTCAAGCGTTATTCTTATAAAAAATTTCAAAGTTCCTTGAATTTTCCTTTGTTCTAGATGCAGCAATAGTTGAAGAATTCCATCAACTTTATTCAAAGGCCACCATTCTAGATGCAGCAAATATTGAAGGATAAAGGCCACCATTCTAGATGCAGCAAATGTTGAAGGCCACCGAATTCTTTTGTTGAATTTGGTGGCACAGTGGCACAATTTTTTGCCTATAAAAAAGCCTCCCCTTACCATTTGTAAAATATATATCATAATTAAGAGAGAGTTAAGAGAGTTAATGCTCTTATAATTAAGAGAGCATTTTGTGAGATTATTGGGTATAATTAGGTTTTGGGTTGAGAGTTAAAATACCAAGAAATTTGTATTCTCCATTTGATAGTAAATTTATTGCTCCTCTTCTCCCGTGGACGTAGGCACATTGCCGAACCACGTAAATTTTGTGTGTATTTATTTTTATTACTTTGGCTATTTCTTCATTGTTGCCATTAAATTACTATCTAAATAGCCCGTCGATTCTAACAAATTGGTATCAGAGCCTTGTTCGACTATTTTTCGACACTGCATCAAGATTGCTGTCCGGGAAAGTAGCGCATTTTGGAAAAATAATTATATTGGCAGAAAGAGAAAAATATAAGGAATTTTTCGGTATGATCCGTTTCGAAAATGGGTGTAAAACGTGAAATTTGATGAATAGTGATACTATTCAAAGTGCAATTTTTGCATTCAAAATTTGCATGGTTTTTGCTCAAAATACTGTTACGTGGGCCACAAGTACTGTTCAAAGGACTGTAGCAGGGGCACTGTTCATACGGCACTTTAGCTCGTCACTGTTCATTTATACGGTACTGTTCACGTGTACGGTTACTATTCACGTGGAATAGTGGGAGCTATTTTTTGATCAAAAGAAGGTCATGACAGAAGCAATGGCAACTACAAGATTTGATATTGAGAAATTTGATCGTAACATAAATTTCTCTTTGTGGAAGATTAAGATGCGTGCCATCTTAATTCAGAATGGGCTTGAGAAATCTTTATTGGGGAAGAATAGAATGCCAGAGTCAATGACTGAAGAAAAGAAGGAGGAGATCATCAACAAGGCAGTTTCCACGATTCAGCTGTGTTTGTCTAACGAAGTTCTTCAGGAGGTCATCAATGAAGATACAGCAGCTGGCTTATGGGCGAAACTGGAGTCCTTGTATATGTCCAAAACCCTGACCGACAAGCTGTACCACATGACGCGGTTCTACACATTTCAAATGCATGAAGGTACTTCTATTAAAACCTATCTTGAAGAATATACATCAATTTTAGTAAGTCTAGAAAATGTGGGTGCTAAAGTTGATGATGAAAATGCTGCTTTGAAATTGTTGTGTTCATTACCACCGTCACATAAAAGTTTTAGGGACACAATGCTTTATGGAAAATATAGTGTGTCTTTGGCGGAGGTTAAGACAGCTTTACTCTCTAAAATTATAATTGATAAAGGAATTATCGGTACTAAAGAGGATAATGTAGCAGAAGGCCTTGTTGTTAGAGGAAGGTCTAAAAATAAGAGTTATGGCAGTAGTAGGTCTAGGTCAAAATCTAGACATAAGAATTTGATATGTAACTATTGTCATAAAAAGGGGCACATTAAAGCTGATTGTTATAAGTTGAAAAACAAACAATCAAATGAAGAAAGAAGGGAAAATTTTGCCGAAGCTAGTATTGCCGAAAATGAGTCCACATCTGATATTCTTTTAGTCACTAAAAATGAAAGATGCAGATTTAAGAATGACTGGATTATGGATTCAGGTTGCTCTTATCACATATGTCCCAATAGGGACTGGTTCTCCACATATGAATCTTTTACAGGTGGAGTTGTTTTGATGGGCAAATTTTTCAGCTTGCAAAGTTATTGGCAAGGGCACAATTCGAATCAAGATGCATGATGTCATGGTACGAACTTTGACAGACGTTCGTCATGCTCCTGACTTGAAGAAAAATCTCATCTCTTTAGGCACTCTTGATGCTAATGGGAGCAAATACACAAGTGAAGGTGGAGTCATGAAAGTTAGCAAAGGTGCTCTGGTAGTGATGAAGGCTCAACTACTTGGAAGACTTTATATCCTACAAGGAACCACAGTTACAGGAGTTGCTGCTGCAATTACTACTCAAATGTCTGAAACCGACATCACCAAATTATGGCATATGAGGTTAGGCCATATGAGCGAGAAAGGCTTGACCCTGTTAAGCAGTAAGGGTTTTTTATGTGGACAAAATACTGGCAAGCTTAATTTTTGTGAGCACTGTGTTTTTGGAAAGCAAAAACGTGTCAGTTTCAGCACAGGTACCCACACAACCAAAGGTACTTTGGATTACATCCATTCTGATCTTTGGGGGCCATCACAAGTTCCATCAAAAGGTGGTGCCAGATACATGCTTGTCTTCATCGACGACTTCTCGAGGAAGGTTTGGGTTTACTTTCTTAAACACAAGGATCAGGTGTTTTCCACATTCAAGCAATGGAAAACCATGATTGAGAAGCAAACGGGAAGGCAAATAAAGAGGCTGAGAACAGATAATGGCTTGGAGTTTTGTGCTAGTGAGTTCAATGACTTCTGCAAAAATGAAGACATTGTGAGGCATCACACAGTTCGAATGACACCCCAACAAAATGGAGTTGCTGAACGTATGAACAGAACCCTCATTGAGAAAGTAAGGTGTATGCTTTCAAATGCTGGATTACCAAAGATTTTTTGGGCAGAAGCTGTTTCAACAGCTTGCTATTTAATCAATCGCTCTCCATCAGTTCCAATTGGTTTCAAGACTCCAGAGGAAGCTTGGTCTGGAAAACCTGCAAGTTATTCAAATTTGAGAATCTTTGGCTGTCCAGCATACATGCACGTCAATGATGGCAAGTTAGCACCAAGAGCTAAGAAGTGCATTTTTCTAGGATATCCATCAGGGGTGAAAGGATATAAACTTTGGTGTCCCAAATCATCCAAAGTTATAATCAGCAGAGATGTCACATTTGATGAAGGTTCTATGCTTCACTCGAAAAATGAAGTATTGGTACCTTGCAGTTCTGATAAATAGGTGGAGGCCAGTCAGAGACAGGAGATGAATGTTGAAGACTATCCTGCTCAGCAAGATTCTATTTCACAGTCAGATTCACAACCATCCAGCTCTCAGCAAGGTGATTTAGAGCCTAACTCAGTTGAACAGGAGCAACCATACTCTATTGCGAAAGATAGAGAAAGGAGAGAAATAAAGAAGCCAATAAAATATACCGATTATGCAGATTTGGTGGCTTATGCTTTGTTTGCAGCTGAGGAGATCAACAATGTTGAGGAGCCATCCACATATTCAGAAGCCATTTCAGGAGCTAACTCAGATAGATGGTTGATAGCTATGGAAGAAGAAATGGAGTCCTTGCATAAGAATGGCACTTGGGAGCTCATTAGACCACCAAAAGGAAAGAAGATTATCGATTGCAAATGGGTTTTCAAGAAGAAAGAAGGCACCCCAGGTATTGAAGAAGAAAGATACAAAGCTCGCTTAGTTGCAAAAGGGTTTAAACAAGTTCAAGGTGTGGATTTCAATGATGTATTCTCACCAGTTGTAAAACATTGTTCCATTCGCATGTTGCTTGCTATGGTGGTTAAGTATAACTTAGAACTGGAGCAGTTAGATGTTAAAACTGCTTTTCTACATGGTGACCTTGAAGAGCAAATCTACATGCAACAACCAGAAGGTTTCAGGGTTGAAGGCAAGGAGGACCATGTTTGTTTACTGAAGAAATCTCTATACGGCCTTAAGCAGTCACCCAGGCAGTGGTATAAGAGGTTTGATTCCTTCATGACTAGCAATAATTTTTCAAGGAGTAATTATGATAATTGTGTTTACTTCAGAAGGTTAGGTTATGGATCATTCATATATTTATTGTTATATGTTGATGATATGTTGATTGCTGCAAAAAATACTTCTGAAGTTGAGAAGCTGAAAGTCTTATTGAGTAACGAGTTTGAGATGAAAGATCTTGGAGCAGCAAAGAAGATTCTCGAAATGGAGATTCAGAGGGACATGAAAGCAGGGAAGTTGTTTCTCACTCAAAAGAAATATATTGAGAAAGTACTGGAGCGTTTTGGCATGAAAGATGCAAAGCCTGTAAGTACTCCATTAGCTGCTCATTTCAAGCTTTCAGCAGTATTATCACCTCACACAGATGAAGAGTAGAAATACATGGACCATGTTCCATACTCCAGTGCAGTAGGCAGTCTTATGTATGCCATGGTATGTACTCGACCTGATATTTCTCATGCAGTTAGTGTTGTGAGCAGATTCATGGCAAATCCTAGTAAAGTTCACTGGCAAGCAGTAAAATGGATTTTGAGATACTTAAAAGGCTTAGTTGACACCTGTTTGGAGTTCAGTAGTGGTGATAGTAGTTTGGTTGGTTATGTCGATTCAGACTATGCAGGAGATCTTGATAAAAGGAGATCGTTGACAGGCTACGTATTTACTTTTGGTAATAGTGCTATCAGTTGGAAATCTACGTTGCAACCTACAGTTGCGTTGTCTACAACAGAAGCTGAATACATGGCAGTAACTGAAGCTATCAAAGAGGCTATTTGGTTAAAGGGCTTGTACAATGAGCTCAATTCAGATCATCAAGTGACAGTTGTCTTTTGCGATAGTCAAAGTGCTATGCATCTGACCAAAGACCAGATGTTTCATGGAAAAACAAAGCACATTGACATCAGGTACCATTTTGTTCGAGATATTATCGCACAAGGAGATGTTATGGTTAAAAAGATTGGTACTGCAGACAACCCAGCAGACATGTTGACAAAGTCTCTTTCCACTTCCAAGTTCAAGCACTGCTTGGACTTTATTGGTGTATGTACGTAGAACTCGAAGTTATTTGGAGAAGGTGGAGCTAAGTTTACTATTAGTAAAATTCAAGTCAAGGTGGAGATTTGTCAAAGTGCCTTGAATTTTCCTTTGTTCTAGATGCAGCAATAGTTGAAAAATTCCATCAACTTTATTCAAAGGCCACCATTCTAGATGCAGCAAATATTGAAGGATAAAGGCCACCATTCTAGATGCAGCAAATGTTGAAGGCCACCGAATTCTTTTGTTGAATTTGGTGGCACAGTGGCACAATTTTTTGCCTATAAAAAGGCCTCCCCTTACCATTTGTAAAATATATATCATAATTAAGAGAGAGTTAAGAGAGTTAATGCTCTTATAACTAAGAGAGCATTTTGTGAGATTATTGGGTATAATTGGGTTTTGGGTTGAGAGTTAAAACACCAAGAAATTTGTATTCTCCATTTGATAGTAAATTTATTGCTTCTCTTCTCCCGTGGACGTAGGCACATTGCCGAACCATGTAAATTTTGTGTGTATTTATTTTTATTACTTTGGCTATTTTTTCATTGTTGCCATTAAATTACTATCTAAATAGCCCGTCGATTCTAACAAAAAAAAAAATGGGTTGATTTTATTCCATGTAATTTATACAGATTAATACATGATGAGTGTAAGTTTACCTTGTTTTCTAGTTGCCATGATCCAATTTCTCCTGGTGGTGCCAAACCCACATAAGCACAGTTGCCTGGAATATCATAATCACTGATATACCTATATAGAAAAAAATATTAATCATTAAAATTTCAAAAAATCACAAAAAACTAAAATTTGGTTTTCCAATTCTTTGATCAATAAGAAAAATAGGACTCTTACCTGTCTCTTACTAACAATCTGCCACTGACACTACCTCGTTGATCTGATGATGGAAAATCCTCTGAAGCTGGGAAACTGTAAGGCCAGCTCAGAACTTCTGTTAACATCTGAGAATTTATTCTGTTAGTTCCGTTTATTTTATACTGCCAAAAGTTACTAAAATGCTGTTCATTATGTGTATAGACCTGTAATTTAGCATCTCGCCATAGCAAAAGCGGATCATTTTCATCCAGCAAAGTATTCACATGCATAAAAACAGGGCCAAAAACTTTCTTCCATGGCTCCCCAGGTGTGAGTTTCAGCACCATATCCTCCCCTGAATAATGGGCACTAAGAAACATCTGGTTGTGCCATTTTTATTTATTAATGGATCGATTATGTATAGTAAAAATTAATTATATAAATTCTATTTACACTTGAATCATTAATAAATTCATGGACTTGATTGAGATAAATGTCTTTTATGTACTTATCACTTACAGCAAGATTGACGGGACCGACATGAGAGGTAAGGTTTTGTTTGAGTGGTCCACCGGACCGGAATTCATTGCTAGGTGTGATTTGCCAGAATCCGACAGGAGGGTCAAAGCATATCCAACCATGGACTTTAAGATCTCTGTTCTCAAGTGAGTATTGGTACTTGTCGTCCACCTGAAAAAAAAAATTCACCATGAATAAATTTAACTGATTTTGATTCTGACTTATTCAAATTCGAGATATTACAGTTCTTACAATTCAGTAAAATGAATAAGCTAAAGATGAAAATTCAACTGTCCAAATTAATAATAAACTGCCATGTAAAAAATTATTATTAGTTTAGTTGATAACCCGGCCCAGGCTAGTAGTACCTCTCCTTTGAAATCTTTCTCCACAGGATTGACCAATAGGACAGCTTCTGGGTAAGCTAAGGGTTTACCCCTTGGAGGATCCCTGTCTTCTGGCAGTGGCATTTGTCTTTGCCTGTTGTCAGCCACTACCATGTAGTGAAACCTATAAATTTGCTCATTGATAAAAATAGAATATCAATTAGTTTTTCAAGTTAATTTATATATAGAAAACTATTGTTTTTAGAAATAATTTATGCTTACTGATAGCAGAACCATATAAACAATATTCCTTAGAAGAAAACAATGATCATTAAACTCGACTAAGAGCTATCCGAGTATTACAAGCATTTAAGGGCGATTAAAGTGTACATGTTAGACTAATTAATAAGCAGCTGTTACTGGGGATTAACAGTTCAACTCATTGATTGTCGTTAGGACAAAATATATAAAACTATCAGTTCTACCAAGTAAACTCTCTAATATCTTCTTTTCCTAAAATTCATTTTCTCTATCTGTCTTAATAACTTAACCATCAAAGTCTGCCTCAACGGAAATCCAATGGAGTTCTTCTCTTGCAAGTGACCTGGATCTTTTTGCTGGTCATCACTTACTTGTCTCGCCTGAGCTTGAACACAATCCTGGTCTGAGGTAGATTGAAAGCAGGCCATTCCTTTAAGTGCTCATAGATGGCGTAGGAATAGAATCCTGACGAGTTGCGTAGCATTACAAACCTGAAAATTCACTTTTATTGGCCAGATTAGATATTAATCTATATATATCTACCATTGCTAGCAGAAAAATGTAAAAATAACAGTTGAAGTGTATATACTGAAAAATTTATTTATTTTGCTTCATAAATTAATTCACGTATCAATCTAATAGTAAGCTTTCATGTAAGCAAATCAGTTATATATTATTTTATGATTAAACTGATATGCAATTAAATTTATTCATAAACCAGATTTATCGATCAAGTCGATTACCTTTTGTCTATATTTAAAGGTGGAAGCTTGCCTTCAAGTGAGGGATCCCACATTCTGAAGATTGATATTTCTACTTGTTCTTCATTTTCCACTACAACTTTGAAATCTATGCCCTTAATCCTGCACGTACAGTAGCTGAATATTAACAACATTTTCTGTATAGAAGTACCACAGAAAAAACGAGCTTTAATTAGTTAATAATTATTCTCAAGTCGTGTTCAGAACTAAGAAATTTTTGAGTTTGAAATCTAAATGAAGCCATGTGAGGAAAAAAAAAAAATCTTATGATACTAATAATTAATTGACGAATTAAAAGTATTTGAGAGATGAAGAATGATAGGTGAATATATATAAATGGTTATGATGTTAAGCAAGAACATTAAAAAAATATGGTTTTGATTTGATAGTAATTTTATTTGAATAAAATATATAAATGATAATATGTCATGCATAAAAGGTGACAAAATGCAATGAAAATAAAATAAGAAAAGAACTCTTCATACACGTAAGATATTCCAGTTGTTCCAGTACTTCCTTCCTTGCTCCAAACAAGGTCCCAATACCTTCATATATGCCCCATTCAAATCTACATCAAGTTTCTAGTAACCGAAAAAATAAATGGCCAAAAACTATTCTGAATTTCATCGTTTTTTATTCCATGAAATAAATATAAACTTGTAATTACCCCCTGTTGGATTCATTATTACGAACTTCAAGCAAATTGCTGATGCCATTATACTGTATTCCAGTTACAATTCCTGCTGGTTTTGAGATTGTCACTTGCAATATGCCATTGTCCATCACTACCTGCTTCCATTTTTGCATGAAGTTTTAACAAAATTTCATCAATTTTCAGACATAAAAAAAGAAATTAATTGAGGAAATTTGAGGAGAAATTAATTAATATCAGATTTTAAAATTTTTTTAAAAAAAAGAAGAAAAGGAAATGGGCAATTGTAATTACAGAATGATCTTTGATATACAATTTCACCGGTTGGCTTGACATGGCGATGCCCTTCTGATAAAAAAAAAATAAAGCCTAAAAATATATGTTATAAATCACCTAATGTAAATGATAAAAACAGTGCTAGGAAACTATATAATTATTTTAAAACATGATAATAATAACAAGAAAACAATTGCCAATAAAGTCTTTAAGTTAAAGAATTTGTTTGGCTTGCTATACCTTAAACTGGAGGCTAAGATTTCGTTTCTTTTATAAACTTGCGTATTTGCAAATCTTAACAAAAATATAATCGTGCAAGATTTTAGAAGCAAAGTCAGCCATCGTGAGTGTGCTTCTTCAACAATATTGTTGATGAAAATTCTTGGTTTTTAGTTAAAAAAAAAGTCTCTAATTAATGTTAATTAGGAACCCCACTTAATTACTAAAGGGGTAATATTCATATATGTCATAGTAATTTCTTTTGCAATTTATACATTTCTGGATGATGACAATGTTTCAATTGCATATATATTACCTAATGGATATATAATGAAAGCAACATGGTACCTACTAACTAACGATAGATCAATTGGGTGATTAACTCTTTGCATATAGAAACTAATGATTAGACGTGATAGAACAGGCGAGTTGGGACATAATAATGTCGGTTCTGATATCATGTTTGAAAATTTTGAATGTGAGATGGGTGGAGATTTGAATTCCTGTAGTTAAAAAGCATTCAAATATTTCAATTAACATGGGATCACACTGTACTTATTTTATTATTTATATGTATAATGGATATTACTTATATCTCACATAATGTGTTAGATGTTGCTTAGGATATTAGGATTTAATGAAAATTGCACGGGAATAAATGACAGAATTTTGAAGGAGTAAAGTAATTCTACCAACCAAAACGACTGTCGTTAGAGCCAGGCGATACCTGTTTAGGATAATATTATGTCGCTGAGCTATTGTGGCGGCGGTGGCTTACAAACCAAACTACAGGTATTTTGGCTATGGACAGTCGTATTTGTTTTCATTTTTTTTTATTTCATATTCTTTATGAGCCTTCTCATGGAGTTCAAGCTCACAATTAAGTTAAGAGCTGTAAACAATCCTAATATCAGTCAATCAGCAGATCATCATAGCAGTTATCATACAATCTTTTAGAGATTAAATTGTTGTACCCTTTCTATTTATTTATTTCCTCAATTTTTTTCATCATATCAGCAATAAAGAGAGGACTTGGACCAGCCGCATGTCGAAAATGGTAGTAAATTAGGACGCAAACGAGAAATTATAAGCGAATTATTTATTATACAAACAATATATATATAAATTATTATTTCTCAACAGAAGATGGCATTTATATACACATATGTATCCCATTTGTTAAGCAACATGAAGCATAGTTTGTCTTAGGAATCAGAAGATGGTGGTCCTTCAAGCCGAATATAGTCATACATAATACCTTGGACAGGGGTGGTGCTGATTGTTTGTGTAAGAAATATGGTATTATCCCCTTCCTCAAGCTGATTGCCTTCCACTTCTATGCCATAAAGCCTGTAGAGCCCATGAATTCCATGTCTTGCAATTGCATTGTCATGCCCAATTTCTCCTGTTGTAAATAGGGGAGGGTTTGCTTTTGCATCATTTACACGAACCTTCAAAAAAAAAAAAAAATCATGTGCACAAGTTGGACATAATTGCTGTGGATATTAATTAATTGTTAGTTCACTTCTTCATACCTGCAATTCTGCAACATTAGCAGTTGCCAATGCTAGTTGTAGCTTATATGTTCCACTTTTGTCTAAATTCTCAAGTTTGAAATTGATTTTCCATGTTGTTCCTTCATATGTTCCATCATCCTTCTTCCTGCCAATCGACATAAACTTCAAGCTTAAACTCATTGCTAATTTTATAGAATTATTCAGATCATACATTTGGATCATAAAGTTTGTAGGATTAAATACCTGCAAATGACCTAACGTCAGAAGTGAGTTTGGCTATAATACCATGTTAAAACGACTAGACCTAATTTCAAAACTTGGCACAGAAGGAGATAATTGTCCAAGTCATTAAAAGCAGCATTTTGCTCATATACCCAATTAACATGAGATCTTAACAATTGACATTTATTTTTTTTTTTTGACTATACAAGGCTGCCATTTTCACAATTACAGATTATCAGAAAATGTATTCATCTTTCTACAATCTTTCATCCTCAGGTATTTCATAAAATTCAGTTCGAAATCGATTAAAAAATACTAGGCAGGGGTGAACCTGTTCACTTGAGCAAAAAACCAATCTTTGGTGTAGTCGCTAACGCCAACAATGTAGACCAAATCTGCATCAGGGTACAAATCTGCATACCTTTCCCATAACCCATATTGCCTAAACCTGAAAAAGATATAAACAACATAAATTGAATAATTTATATATATTAAATAAAAAAAAAGAACTAAACTACCTTAAGGGATTTGTTTTGGGCTAACCTATCAGGATGGTTAATGTAAAGTTTGTTAATATACTTTGGATTAGGATCAGGAATGTAAAATTCTGCGGCTGATCGGTCAGGAATGCCTATCTCCCACAACGTTGGACCATGTCTTGGAGATTCATATGCAAGATCACCCAAGTTGATGTCACAACCTGTTTTTACTTAAGTTAATGAGGATATTGAATTAATTGAGAACTAAATTATGAAAATGCTTTACTACCTGGACTTATATTAATGACTGAATCGTTACGGTAATCCCCAATAAAACCAGGAACCCAAGCATAAACATTATAATCACCAGGGCGAATATTGTTAACGGAGAAAAGGCCATCTGCATCTGCTTCAGTCCAGAATTGATAACCCTGAAATAAATTTTCAATTAATTTTGTTTATTTGTCAATATATATGTTATTAATTAGTTTTTGTCTATGAATAAAATAATTTACTGCACCTTGCATTCTGTTTGCCAGGATCCAGAATCTCCTGGTGCTGCTAAGCCAACATAAGCCCCATTTGCTGGTATGCACTCTTTGCTAACATATCTAGATAGGCAAAGTTGAGCCATATTAAATAAATTTTCCATAATAAATGTTACTACAACTCTACTAACGATAATTGTAATTAATTAGGCCTGGGAACTGAAATTTACCTATCTTGTACTAGTAATCTGCCACTAATTTTACCCCGTTCGTCAGAATGCAGGAAATCCTCGGACGCTGGAAAGTCATAAGGCCAACTCTCAACCTCCTTCAACATCTGAATTCACAACAAATATTATGATTAAAATCAGAATCCAATTATATAATTATTTTGCAAACGAAATTAAAATTGAAGCAACCTGTTGTTTAGCATCATCCCACAAAGAAAGGGCAGCAGAATCTTTGTCATCTACACAATTTAGATACATAAAAACCGGTCCAAAAACTTTCTTCCATGCTTCACCTTGATTGAGTTTCAGTACAAGGTCGTCTCCACCATAATGAGCACTCAGAAACATCTGTATATAATAGATTTAATTTTATATCTGTTCAAAATGGACTGATTTATAAGAAGGTGAGAGTCGGCGAAATTTGATAGAATGCAGCTGCTCTATTGAGAGAGAAAACAGCTGTTCTATTCTAGATTGTTCTAGTCTGACTGTATTGTTGTTCTGTTCTATCAAGATTAACTTACGGCGAGAGTGTAAGGGCCAACATGGGAGGTAAGGTTCTGCTTGAGTGGTCCGCCGGACCTGAACTCACTGCTAGGCGTGATTTGCCAGAATCCTACTGGCGGATCAAAGCTTATCCATCCATGAACATGGAGATTTCTGTTCTCACATGAATATTCATACTTATCATCCACCTGAATTCTTTCAAAACACTAATTAATCATCACATTTAAGAAAACGTATTCTTAATTTGATGGAAAATTCTTAATTAATTACCTCTCCTTTGAATTCAGGTTCAACAGGATCAAGAAGCAACACAGCTTCAGGAAAGTCCAGGGCTTGGCTTCTTTCCGGTAACCGGTCATCAGGAAGAGGCATGAATCTTTGCCTGTTGTCTGCTACGGCCATGTAATGAAACCTGTAGCCCCAAAATATTAGTATTTTGATGTCATATGTATTAATAGGAACTAGTATATTTGTTGCTTAATAATTAATTAAGAGTTGTACTTGTCTTTTCTGAGCTTGAACACAATTCTTGTTTGTGGAAGGTTGAAAGGAGGCCATTCCTGTAAATGCTCGAAAATAGCATAGGAGTAAAATCCTGAAGAGTCACGAAGCATAACAAACCTGTGAAATAATTAATTAGCTCATTAATGAATTAATTTCATATTTAATATATATTATATAATATGATTCACAACACAAATTACCTTTTGTCTAAATTTAGAGAAGCAAACTTGCCCTCAAGAGATGGATCCCATGTTCTTGTGAATGATACCTCAACTTGGTCCTCATTTTCCACTATAACCTTAAATCTTGTGCCTTCAAACCTGCACAACTACTCATTAGATTAGATTCACTGGAGTTAATTAATTAAGGTTGATCATCAGGAGAGAGTGGACTTACACATCGAAGGTTCCTGTAGTCCCTGTGCTTCCAGCTGCACTCCAAACAAGATCCCAGTACCTGTATACATATATTAATCCAATTAAAAACTTATATAACTTTTATTTAATTAGTAAAAAAATAATTACCCTCTATTAACTTCATCGTCGAGAGCTTCAAGCAAATTGTCGATGTTATTGTATTGGATGCCGGTGACAATTCCCCCAGGATTTGACAAAGTGAGTTGGAGTATGCCATTATCCAGCACTACCTGCTCACCAATTTTTTTACAAATTCTCAAATGATACCATAATAATAATTAAGTTTAAGCAAGTTAATTATACATATTTCTGGGTTAAGCAAGTTACATGTTCATCTTCAACATGCAGCCTCACACCCGGACTTGACATGCTCTTTTGCTTTCTATCTTTTCTTTCAGTTCTGCATGATGAATAATATATATATTTTTTTGAGCTATGAATTATTTGCTAGTTGAGATATACATATATATATATATAGAGGGAAGTATAAATGTAGAGGGAGCTGAAAATTATAGAAAATCTAAACTGGGACAGAGAATTCACTTGTGAACTAAACTTATATATGATAAATTAATTGATATGTAAAAAGAATAAAAGTACTCAATGTTAATAATTTTTTTTAAATACTCAATTTTGATAGTTAATTATAAATTTATGAACTTCTTTTTTACTAATTGCTTATCTGTTCGTCACACTTTAAGTGATTAATCTTGCCTTAATATGAGAATTAAGAAAATAATTATCCTTCATTAATTCTTCTACTCCATTTTAATTTTGACTTGATTAAAATTAAATTTATTAATCTATTAAATGTAGTGGTACATAATAAATATGAACAGACATTTAAATTTTACTCTTAAATTTTAAGGAGAAGTTTAAAATAGAACAAAATTAAATGGTAGAATTAATTATATAACATGAAATAGATTGAATAGTTTATTATTGGTTTTGTGCAAGAATCAAGCTCGCAAGAAATTTTATATTTTCGAAAGAAGTAATCTTTTTGTGGAAATATTGCTTCCGAATGTGAACAAATTAGCAGCACATCATAAATAGAGAAAATTATTGATGGGACATGTGTGGTCTCTTTACTCTGTCGCCACTGTTCGGTGAAATAGATTACACTTACGAGCCTTGCAAGAGATGCCAATTAGATGCTTCTTCCATAATAATAATAATAATTAAGTAAGAGTTCGGTGAAATGTCATTTCTTGCCAAAGTTTTGTTGTTAGAAAACATAGAATTAAGTAAGAGTTCAAAGAAAAAAAAACATATAACTAAACTAGAAAATAAAAGTTATTTTAATAATAAAATTCTGTTCCCTGCCATCAATAGAATTCAGTTCACTATAGCAATTGTATTAATTAAGTATATCCTAAACCTTAAAACCATCGCTAAAATAAGACATGTTGCTAAATACAACAAACTGTTGATAAAAGTAAACCTAACTGTCGCTAAAAGACTTAAAAATCATCACTAAAACGAAAAACGTACTGCAAAAGTGGACAAAATTGTTGCTAAAAGTCAAAAGGACTGTGCTAAAGGATGTAAAATATGTTGCTAATAGACAAAGAAACTGTTGCTAAAATACAACCTCTAATTGTCGCTAAATAGATCGAATTTGTTACTGAAGGATAAAGATTGTCGCTGTAAGATAAAACTGGCACAAAAAGTTGTAAACACTGTCGCTAAAACTCTAAACTAAAAAAGTAAAACACTAAAGTTGTCACTGTAGAAAACTAAACTGTTGCTGAAGTAAACAGAAACTACGTTGCTAAAGCCAAAATCGTCGCTACGGAAAGTTGTTGCTATAAGTCTCCTGTCGCTAAAGGATTTACACATCTTACTAAAGAGGAACTGTTGATAGTAGACAAACAGATTGTCACAACAGATGCCAATTGTTGCTAAAAGTCTTAAGAATTATTGCTAAAAATTTTATCCACTGTCGCTATAGTTGTGCAAACTATTGCGAAATGTAAAGAGAAAAGTCATTGCTAAAGTAACTCATTGTCGCTAAAGAATTTTGTTGCTAAAAGCCTATCTTATTGTCGCTAAACAGATTAAAATTCGTTGTTAAATTGATCAAAACTGATGCTAATAGTCAACTACACTGCCGCTAAAGAGGTTACTATTCGTCGCTGAATATTATCTTTTACTAAAAATGTCGAAGGTATCTATAACTTAAACCATCGCATAAACTTTACCATTTTGTCACTAAAAAGAAAATAGTGGCTAAATGTGTACTTTGTCACTATAGAAAAATTAATTTTGGTAAAAGTTAACTGCAGTGTCGTTAAAAGACTTACTTATCGTCGATAAAAGTATAAAGACCGTTGCAAAAATTGAACTTAAATGTTGTTAGTAGTTAACAGTTTGTCGCTAAAAGTGCTTCTGCTGAAATTTGGTCGCTGAAATTTGACAAACCGTCTGGTAAAAATTTACCTATAAATCCATATTTATAACTGAAAATCCGTTGCTAAAGGGTAAAAGATTAACTAAATGACTAAATGACTTTGAATCGGTGGATAAAAGTAGAGGTGGCAAGTTGGGCGGGTTTGGGTTGGGTCACTAATGGGCGGGTCACAAATGGGTCAAAAAGCATGGGTTACAAATGGGTCAAATATCCAAATGGGTTGGATGGGTTGGGTCAATCCATGAGCTAAAAACTCTTTGAATATACAAAAAATTTATAATAATACGCAAATGAGTCAGGTGGTCCAAACGGACTGATTTTGGTCCAAACGGATTGAGTGTCCCAAATGGGCCGCTTGAGACCCAAACGGGCCGAGATGTAATTTGATATTTTTAATCCATTTTTAATAAAAAATAATTTTCTATATAATAAAGAGATATTAAAGTGATTAATTTAAAATAATTTGGCTCAAATGGATTGAGTGGCCCAAATGGGCTGCTTGAGGCCCAAACGGGCCGAAATGTGATTTGACCCATTTAATCCATTTTTAATGAAAAATAATTTCCGATATAATAAAATGATATTAAAGTGCAACATGGTGGATCGTATGGCCCAAACAGGCCCAATGGAGGCTCAAACGGGTCGGATGGAGGTCTAAACGGGTCGAAATGTGGATCGACCAATTTTATCCATTTTTAACAATAAATAATTTTTGATATAATAATGAAATACTAAAATGACTGTTATAAAAAAATATTGGGCCAAATGAGTCGGGTGGGCCAGATGAAAGCCCAAGCGGATCGAGATGTAGATCGACTTATTTAACCCATTTTTTAACGAAAAATAATTATCAATATAATAACGAAATACTAAAATTATTACTATAATTGAGATTTCGAGTTCGAAGGAAGTGCTTTTTTCCTCATCCGGTTACGGGGAGGTTGTACCAAAAAGTTAAAGTTGAGATTCAGCATGAAGAAAGTCTCAATTGAAATGAGAAAGTAAACACGATACTGATAGCTAAGATAGATTGACTTTATTATTCAATTCGGTATTGTTCTGCCACAACAATTGCAATTCTTTTATTCACAACAAACAGAATGGATTATTACATGCTTATAGGATTTGTTCTCAGGTCACCCATACTCCTACTAAATGCTTAAATCCATATATCTGAAGTGCAGTCACCGCCCGGATATCTCATCTCATGGGCAAGTGAAGGACCCTCAGGCTCTGCAGCAAAGTCTATGAAAAAGTTCCGGTTGATTTTCAGACCACATCAATCTGCAACTATATATATATATATATGCAAATCTCATACTTTTACATATAATTTGCAAAGACAAGAGGCAAATTTAACCCTAAAGTGTTAAAAATAGTAAGTATTTGCCATACCAAACGCCAAGAGGACATTGAAAAAAGCTTGTGACCCTCAGACTTTGGAGTTCCCAGTTCACACCAACAAATAGAAATTGCAAAGGTAAAATGACACAAATTAACGACAAAAAGAACAAAAAAACACAGCTCTCTCTTTAATCACATCTTAAACCAACGGGGTTTGCCTCAACAAATCACAAAATTTTAATTAGCTTAGCCCTCTCAGATAAAGGTATCTATGAGCTGTAATCAGAGTCTCTATGAACCTCAAGCCATCAAATCTTGGCGCGAATTTCTCCTTATCTGATGATGCACAAGCATTTGGTGTGCCATGTTTCCCCATTCCTGAAGTGGATCCCTAAAACCAAATTTAAAATTAAATCTTCCAGTTTACATACAAATTCTCGGCTACAAGCCAATCATGTCTTCAGAGGAAATTATCAAAATGAAGCATAACATAATTGTGCAAAACTTTAATTCAAATTACCAGAAGCCAGAATTACACAAAATTGCACATTAACTCTTATATATTTGATGCTAAGACTTAACCTAAAACAAAGAGAAATTATAAGATCCAAAAACTCATCTTCAAATTCAATAATCAAAAACTGCAACAGCAAAAATGGAGAGTCAAACCCATGTGAGTTCTAGCAAGCAATACACAGTTTATTTTCCCCTTTTATTTTTCATGCCATTGCCAGGGCAATAGTTTGGCAGCTACCTTGCTCAACATGCATACTGCCATGGTATAATACTTAGAATTGTTACTCTTGTTCTCATCACTTCCCATGGCAAAATGTACAAATTCAATTTGTCATATAAAACAACTATATATATATATATATATATATATAATTAAACAATATACACAACACTTAAAAGGTTCATCTTATATCCATTTATCTTTATTAATGAACAGGCCTCCAACGGATATAAAAATTCTACAAAAGATGGTCTATCCTATATTGCTAGCCTCCCTTTAAAGACTGCAATTTTAAGTCAAAAACCAACCCCAATATGTCTAATTGTGCTCCCAATTCTCATCATAATTTACTTCTTGCCCCAATCTATCCTGCTCCTACTCACGCACTAGATATTCAAGTTTAATTTTAAGTTTTTAACTACAAATTCTTCTCAGGTTGCCCAGAAAATGAACTCTCCTTCACATACTGATTAATCCAGACCAAAAGAAGCATATGAATAAACCCACAAGTAATTAAGTTAGCAGGTTCATACAACAAATTGACCTGATCAAAATTTCCCCTTTTTCATGAAATCAACACAGCGAATGCACCATATAAATATGAACACCTGAATTTGCCCTTGCGTTCTCATTCTCTCAGCAACCAAACAGAGAAAAAGAAAATGCACGAATGACTTCATTTAGTCCACATTCAAAACAATCCAACAAAAACCCATCCCATCGATCACCCAATTTACTCATCTTCACAACTCCAAAAAAGGAAAAAGAACATTGATTTTGCGGAGCTCTATGCAAAACACAAAAAATGGTCATGAGAGATTAACGAAGAAAGGGAAAGTTAAAGCTTACTCTTTTATGGTGAAGGTAAGTGGCTGATTCTGACAGAGAAGGAGTCGGGTTTTGCCTGTCAAAATTTATTGAGTGAAGAACATCAAAATCTTTCTCCCCAAGTTCTTCATCCTCGGAATCAGAAGGGAAATCAAGGTGTGAATCTGAGTTTGAACTGGAAGGATAGTGATCATGTGAAGGAGAAGAAGAGTTTTTCTGAACGTCAGGCGATGAGAGGATGGTGGAGAGGGAGTGAGGCGGCGAGGGTAGAAATGGGCAGAGAGGGAGGACTGGGTGGAGAGACAGAGAGAGGGAGAGGGCATAGAAACAGAAACGATGAAGTCTGTAGGCCCGTTGGGCATTGGGGGCTGACCCGAACGGGTCATGCTTTTTTTTTGGGTTGGTTTTGTGCAGGTCGTAAAATTTTAGCTGGATTGGGTTTGGGTTAATTTTTTCTGGACGGGTTGGACAAAGTTTTTGGGTTTGGGCCAAGTTTGACAGGCCTAGATAAAAGATTAACTAATTATCACTAAAACATAAGGCTGTCGTCCTAAAAATTAAAAATTGTTGCTAAAAGTATGAAGATTGTCGCTGAAGGGGCCTAAGCCGTCACCAAAAAAATAAAGCTTACGTCACTATAGAGATTTTTATACTTCACTAATGTATATAAAAATTCATGGGGGTTGTACTGTAAAATTGACAAAAATATAAGAATATAATAATCCGAATTTTGAGAGTTGTTGTTATTGTTATTATTTATGTGGTTGTTAAATGTAATTTTTTAACGTACGTGTTATTAATGTTTTGATATTCTAAACAACTGTAGTATTAAAATATTATCGAAATATATATATATATATATATTTTTTGTTGCTTCGAGTTTTCATGGTTAGACTTGTTACGTATTGTGAAAGCGAGTCTTTTTAAATTTTAGCACCAATCATGGTTTTAGGCGGTGGTGACAATTTGCTTAATTAGTGATAAATCCAAAAATGTCTTTATCTGTAGGAGAGAGGTCGCTCCGATCGGATGAGATAACCCTGCAATAAGAAGAGCCCGGTCGGACCAGGCGTAAGCACTCCGAAGCTTAAGTTAGTAGCTTAGAGAGAGAATATGCTTTAGAGAGATAATGGTGTGGATTCAATACCTGGTACCATCGTATGTTGGGCTATTTATATGAGACAGTTGAGGGACACTCGAGTGCCTGGGGGATGATTACTGGCTGTCAGAGTAGGTATTCGGCGACATGACATGGAGCAGGTGATAGGCATGAGTGCTACCTTGTGTCAGGCGGCTGATGGGACTGGCGGTCACATCAGCCGATCGGTCATGATCGCTGCCTAGGAGCTCGTGTCTGATACTTTTAGCTGATGGGGTTTGGGCCCTGCCAGTTAAATGGGCAGGCTGAATGGGCCTTAAGGCAAATGATATTTGCTGTGTTATCACTTGTCCCCCCTCAACAGGTCCGATCGGGCGCAAAATTGCCTTTGCTGATCCGTTCGGATGGAATTAGTTATGGAGATTCCCGATCCGAAGACGCGTACTGGCGCGCTTTTTGAATTTGAAGGGCGCTTTTTCTGAGGCGACGCGCCTGCTGAGACAGCTGTTCTCCTTTAATGCAGTGAGCGTACCGAGGGCGACGCTTCGCTCTACGCAGAGACATAATGTCCTTTGACACATGGCGCTTGCTGAATGGCGCATTGTTTGGCATTTTTGAGGAGCTTCAGTCTATAAATAGGGAACTTTGCAGAGCATTTTCTCTTTTATTTTCGAAATCCCTAGCGAAGCTCTGTCAAAACTCCTTCTTGAATCTCAGATTTCTGCAAACATCTTCTTCTTTCTTCGAATTCCTTGAGTTCATTCTGTCAAGTAAGTAACTTTTCTCCCCTTCTTTGCTTTCTTCGTGGTTTTCGTCCTTTGCTTTCTTTCCATACCCATCTCATTTAGACAAAAGAGAGTTGCACTTTTCCTTTCATATTGTTGTTGAAGATGGCCTCCAGTAGTGCTGAGGTGTTAGACACAAGTTTTTTGGAGTGGTATAAGAATAAACCAGCCATCGCACTGCGTTCTCGCCTGACCGTTGAAAAGGTGGCCGAAATTCCCTCCAAATATGGCCTTTCTGATGAGATAAAAGTGTTGGCCTGCCCTGAGTCGATGGCGGTGACAGAAGGGCCCTTTGGTCAAGATGGCGGGGAGTGGTTCGTCTGCCACCTGTGGAGCCTTGATGCAGGCCTGAGGTTCCCGTTGGGCGCCTTTGAGACAGCGGTGCTGAAAGGGTATGGTCTCGCCCCTAACCAATTACATCCGAACGGCTGGAGATCAGTGGCGTGCTTCAAAATCCTATGCCAAATTGAAGTGGTAGCGCCGACCTTGGAGCTTTTCACTCACTTCTTCTATATTTCGGGTCGGAGCGACGGCACGGAGTATTTCTTTACAAGCCGCCCAAAGAGGAAGTTGATGTTTGTCCCCACCTCCATGAAAGGATACAGAGAACGGTACTTCTTGGTGGGGAGGAAAGGCGGATTTGGGGTACGCCTAACCCGATCAGCCAGGGTCGAGACCTTAAGGGACTTAGCCGCCGGTCAAGAATTCTACGAAAAGGACATAGAGAAACTGATGGCCGCCGTGAGCAGGAATGAAGGGCCTTACGAGTCCAAATTCCTTTTGCGGACACTGCTCGGCTCGCCCGATTTTCAGGAGGCTGAGGACGCAGAACGTGAGCGTTAGGATCAGAAAAAACCCAATCGTCGTGCATCAGATCATTCATTGCACTTTATTAACATTTTATAAAGAGAATTTGTGTTCGAAAAAACTTATCTCGCTTATTTTTTGTTGTGCAGCTGAGATGGCTGGTGGGAGTGATGCATCCAAGCAGCTCGGCGAAAAGATTAAGCAAAAGCGTGAGGCCGAGCGGAGGGCTCAAGAGCAGAGGAAAAGGAGGAAGCTCGTGCCCGCCGTCGGAGCTGCAACCTTCTCGGACAGCTGCTGGTGCTTCCGCAACAACTCCTGCCATTGCGGCCATCCCGATCTCCTCAGCACCCCCCCGCTGCCACAACTACATCTGCGGCGTCTCCCTCCACTGCAGCCGGGCCAAAGATTGTGCTTCGAAGGGAGGCCCTTCCTCCGCCGGTGCGTCCAAAGCGCCACACTCTTCGGGATGAGTCAGATGAAGACGATCAGCCGATCGGTCCTGCGATCCGAGAGGCGGAGGAGGCCGCTAAAAGGAAAAAGGGCCGATGAAGCGGCTAGGAAGAAGGTTGCTGAGATGATAGCCGAGTCCGACGCACTGATTGCCGCCAGAGGGAAGACCGTTCTACGTGGCGAATCTCCTCGGCGATCTAGCGATCGGCGGCCGGCTCCCATGAAGGACATTCTGAGGGAGAACTTTGGTGATGAATGGTCAGTTGGTCAAGTGGCCAACTTCATTTGCCGTGGTCTTCTTCGGGATGAAGATCACCGGGACGCCGGGGACGCTAGCCAACTCAACAGAGAAGTCTCGGCTATCAATCAACAGTTAATAGACGTAAGGACTCGTCGTTTTGTTTCTGGTGTTAAATTACACCTCTGTGTCTGATGAAGTTATTCCTGATTTTGTGTAGGCTGCCAGGAGGGCACAGCGGCTGCACATGATGGCCGGTCTGTGGAGAGGAAGGGCCGAGTCGGGCGCTGCAGCTAAGGCGGAGGCGAACACACGCTGTGAAGCAGCTAAGAAAGAGGCCTCCGACCTTCGAGCTGAGGTGGCCAAGCTGGAGGAGCGATATGCTGCTTCTCAGTCGGAGACAGTAGCCTTGAGGAAGGAGGCTCACCAGAGTGCTCAGGAGCTGAAAGCTCGGCAGGAGCGAGGCTGACAGGCTGAAGGGCGAAAATGCCCGCCTATCCGCAGAGTGTGGACAACTAAGGCGGTTCGAGGCAGATGCAAGCCGACTGGATGCTGAATGCAGAGAGTTGGTTGCTGAGAACGCCAGGTTGAAGACAGAGGTGGAGTCCTTGAAGACGTCGGCAGCAGAGAACGAGGCTTCCTATACGAAGATTCTTGAAATGGAGCTTGCCAACCAAAAGGAGCGCCTGATCGATGAGTTGGCAGACACCCAGGTGGGGCTGTTGTCTCGGCTAGTTCATGAAGCTGGGCAGCGCTTCCCTGGGGCGGATCTGTCATGGATGGATGACCCGGCCTCATTGCCTGCTCCTCCAAACAGTGACGACGACGAAGGCGCTCCCGAGGGGGAAGTCATCGAGAGAACTTCTGGAGAAGGTCCCTCAGTTCTGCCGACTATTCAAGAGGTTCCATCTGAAGTGGGGCCTGTGGCGTCTTCAATCCCTGAAGCCGAAACGGAGGTTCCTCCTGCACCTGAAGCTGAGCCAGTGGCGCCTTCTTCCACTGGGCCTGTCTCTGAAGGGGGGGCAGTATCTGTACCGTTAGCTGCCGACCCTTCTCAAGCCACGGCCGATCCGATCGTTGAACAGGTCGTTGACCCTCCTGGCGAAGTGGAGGTTGTAAATATAGATAGTTAGCTTAGGAATTTAGATCAGCTTTACTTTTCCTTTCTTTGTAACAATTCTTTACAAATTGTATATTGGAGGCATTTTGTATTAATAAGATTGCCTAACTGTGCAAATCGATATATACATAAGTTTGTACTAAAATTTGCAATATGATCGAGCTAATTAAAACTCGTAATTAAAATTTGCATTAAATTTCACAAGTACTTCCTGAATTCGAATAGCGTCGAAGCTAAGTGACCGATCGGGTCAGTCCGTCTTTTTTAGATCGTTTTGTTAAGTGATACTCATAAAGCTGCATAAGGTTTGCATAGCTGAGCTACATGATACTCGTAGAATCGCATAGTTATTGCGAAGTCGAGTTGAGCGATACTCGTCGAGCTGCATGAGAATTGCATAGCCGAGAATACTCGTAATACTGCATAACAATTGCATAACCGAGCGAGAGAGGTTAGATCCTCTTATAATAGGGATAATATTCGGGGAGGTAAGATCCTCCATCACGTCAGATTCGCTTTTGTACCTTGAGACGGGCATCAAGCCTAATCGTAGAACGCTAAGCTATGCATTAATTGAACGAACATGAAAGAAGGAACCTTTTTATTAATCAGGCAATTGCCAGGTTCTGATACATTATAAGATATGATATTTCTTGAGTACTTCAACGTTCCAGCTTCTGGGGAGCTCTCGCCCTTCAACAGTTCGGAGCCTATAAGTGCTCGGGCTTAGGACTTTAGATACCTCATAGGGCCCTTCCCAATTTGGCATTAGCTTTCCCACTCCGGCGTTTCCCAAGCCTAGTTCTGCCTTTCTGAGTACCAGATCGCCTACATTGAAGGTTCTAGACCTTACTTTAGCATTGTGGTATCTGGCCACTCTTTGTTTATAGGCAGCGATCCTGGCGTAGGCGTCCTCCCTCTTTTCTTCGATGAGATCTAAGTCTTGGCATCTCTCTTGAGTGTTCATCCGCTCGGAGTAGAGAGCCGATCGGTAAGAAGGGAGGCCGACCTCCACAGGAATCATTGCTTCGGAGCCGTAAACAAGAGAAAATGGCGTCTGATGAGTGCCTGTCCTGGGGGACGTTCTATATGTCCACAGGACACTCTGCAGTTCTTCAGTCCAGTTGCCTTTGGCTTGACCCAGTCGCTTCTTCAATCCCTCTAAGATGGTCCGATTGGAGACCTCAGTCATTCCGTTGCTTTGGGGATGAGCGACAGATGTGAACTTTAGTTTGATGTTCAGGCCTTGGCAAAAGTTCCTGAAAATGGAGCTGTCGAACTGCTTGCCATTATCTGCAATAAAAACATTGGGTAAGCCATACCTGCAGATGATGTTCTTCCATGTAAAGCTCTTAACCCTCTCGGCTGTGATGGTGGCCACCGGCTCAGCTTCAATCCACTTAGAGAAGTGGTCTACTGCCACTATGAGGAATTTCATCTGCTTTTTGCCTTGGGGAAAAGGTCCCAAGATGTCCATCCCCCATTGGTCGAATGGCCATGCAATTCCGATCGGCTGCTGGTCTGCTCCATGCTGCCTTATAATCCTGCCATGAATTTGGCATTGCGGGCATATCCTTACTTTCTCCTGGGCATCCTTGAGCATGCTAGGCCAGTAATATCCCGTCTGAAGGGCTTTCCTTGCCATGGCTCTGCTTGCCTCATGCGCACCGCATATGCCCTCGTGGAGCTCTCTGAGGATGTAGTCCCCCTCTTCCTCCGACACGCACTTTAGCCAAGGGTGACTGAAAGCTTTTTTGTACAATTCACCGTTAATGATGGAGTAATTGAGAGATTTTTGAGATACCTTTCGAGCTTCGTCCTTGTCCTCGGGCAGTCGTCCTGTCTGGAGGAACTGCACAATTGGGCTCATCCAGGTTTCATTCTCTTGGTCAATTTCCATCATCTCTGGTTCGTCTAGGGAGGAGGAAGTTTGGTCTACAACGGCAATGTTTTCTTCTATGACACTTTGTGCGGAAGCAGACATCTTAGCTAGCCGATCGGCCTCTGCAGTTTGGTCTCTCGGGACTTTATGTAGCACCCATTCCGATCCAGCCTCTTCCAGTTTTGCGAGAGCAGTCTTGACTTTGGCCAGGTACTGGATCATCGTGGCCTCACGTGCTTCGAAAGTCCCTAGAATTTGACTGGTGACCAGCTGGGAGTCGCTCCTGATGGCTACTGACTCCGGTCGGATTGCATGGAGCAGTCTCAGCCCTTGAAGGAGCGCCTCGTACTCTGCCACATTATTAGAAGCTTTAAAATTAAGCTTTATGGCGTACCTTATTGTGATGCCCAAAGGGCCTTTTATTACTATGCCGACGCCTCCTCGAGTGTCGTTTGCTGCGCCGTCCACTGTCATTTCCCAGTTTTGTGGCTTGGGCTGACTTGGTGGTTCCTCACCCGCAAATTTGGCAATGAAATTTGCCAAAGCTTGGGCTTTTATAGCCTTTCTGGGCTCGTATCTGACATCCCAGGACTGTAGCTTAATCGCCCATCCCACCATTTTGCCTTCCAGATCGGGCGTCTGGAGTATCTTTCTTAGAGGATGACCCGATCGGACGATGATTGTGTGCGCTTCGAAGTAAGGTCTCAACTTCCTTGCACACATCATGAGGGCAATAATAAGCTGCTCAACCGGTCCCTTTCTCAGATCGGCACCTCTGAGTACTTCACTTACGTAGTACACGGGTAGCTGTTGGGTATCTTCTTCTCGGACCAAAGCACCTGCAACAGCTTCCTTAGAGGTGGCTAAATACAGGTATAAATTTTCACCTGGTACCGGTCGGCTGAGCAGCGGCGGGTTGGTGAGGAATGCCTTCAGCTCTTCGAAGGCCTGCTGGCAGTCTTCCCCCCAGACAAAAGTTTCGCTCTTCCTTAACTTCTTGAAAAAAGGCGTGCAGCGCTTGGCTGAAGAGGAAATGAATCGTCCCAAGGCTGTTATTCTTCCATTCAGCTTCTGGACGTCTTTTATGCTCCTGGGGGGTTGCATCTCGAGGATGGCCTTTATTTTTTCTGGATTTGCCTCAATCCCTCGTTGAGAGACTAGGAATCCTAAGAATTTTCCAGATGGTACCCCGAAGACGCACTTCTCGGGGTTGAGCTTCATCTGGAACTTATTTAGGGTGTCAAAAACTTTTGCCAGATCGGCTGGATGTTCCTCGGCGCTTTGGCTCTTGACGATCATATCGTCAACATATACTTCGACATTCTGCCCGATCTGGTCTTTAAAAATCTTGTTCATCAGGCGCTGATATGTGGCTCCAGCATTTTTCAGTCCGAACGGCATCATCCTGTAGCAGAACGTCCCGTCGTCTGTGATAAAGCTGGTTTTTTCCTGATCCAAGAGCCACATCAGGATTTGGTGGTAGCCAGCATATGCGTCTAGCAGAGAATAAATGGCATGGCATGCCGTGGCGTCTACCAACTGGTCTATGCTGGGCAAGGGGTAGCTGTCTTTGGGACATGCCTTGTTGAGATCGGTGAAGTCCACACACATCCTCAGCTTGCCAGACTTCTTTTTGACTAACACCACGTTAGCCAGCCACTCTGGATATTCTACCTCTCGGATGGTTCCGGTCTTGAGTAGCTTATCCACCTCTTCAGAAATGAACTTCCTCCGATCGGGTGCGTGCCTTCGTAGCCTTTGGCGGATCGGAGGGAAGCTCGGGTCCACATTCAACTTGTGGGTGATTATTTTGGGGTCTACCCCAGAGATATCTTCTGGCTTCCAGGCAAAGGTCGCTTGATTGATGGTCAAGACATGCATAATGGCCTCTTCGGTTTCCTTATCCATGCTTGTCCCCACCTGAACATTTTTACCTTTATCTAGCGACCTGGCCTTTGTGGCCTCTGCTGGGTCCATCCTGGGCCTTTCCGCTTACTCTGGCTGTTCGAGGCCCGGCTCTACGACCATCGCTTCTCGCTGCTGCTTTATCATGGTGATATAAGCCTCCCTGGATGCTTTCTGGTCACCTCTCAAGATGGCGACGCCTCCTAAGGTCGGGATCTTCATCACCATGTATCGGATGGAGGTCACAGCTCCGGTCTGGAAAAGCAGCGGTCTGCCAAAAATGGCATTGTAGGCAAATGTCATGTCAACAACCATGAAAATTACCTTACAAGCATGAGCTATCGCTTCTTGGCCGAGCTCGACAAAAAGCTCTACAGAGCCTGCTACGGGAATAGTAGCGTTGCCCAGGCCGATCAGAGGAGTGGCGTTCGGCTTCAGCTCTCCGATCGGAAGTCCCATGGCTCGGTAGGCCTGGAGAGTTAGGACGTTGACAGCACTGCCATTGTCCACCAAGATTCTTTTTACATTGAAATTGTTTATCCGAGCTCTTACAACGAGAGCGTCCTCATGTGGAAACAGGACGTCTCGTGCGTCTTCGCTGGAAATGGTGACTGAGGCAGGCTGCTCTGCTTGTCGGGAGAGGTAAACGCCTTTTCCTCTCCATTTCTTGGGGAGATTCTCTCCGTATGAGGACCCTCCGGTGATCACATTTATTACCCCCGCATAAGGCCTACCTGGATCAGCATTTCTGGGGTTCCTGCGCTCATCGTCATCTGAGTCAGGATCGTCCCTTCTAGGCTTCGGCTGTCTGCAGGGTTCATCCCCTCTGGCCGGGCCTATGAATCTCCTGAGGGCCCCACGGCGTATCAGCCTTTCAATTTCTTTTTTTAGCGAAGTGCACTCGTCGGTTAAATGACCGACGTCTCTGTGGAATTCGCAATATTTGCTCGGGTCCCTCGCATCCCGACTTCTTCCGGAGAGGTCTCTGGGCCAGTTGACTCTGCGGTGCTTCTCTTTGATCCACATTAGCACCGCAGTCGGGGTAGCATTGAGAGGAGTGTATGTCCTCTCTGCCTGGTCGTCTGGACGCAGATTCCGGTCTCTTCCTGATCCTCTGGCTTGGCCTGAATTTCTGGAACTTTGAGCTCCATCTTGGCCTTTGGCTGTCCGATCGGAAGCGGAGGCTCTTTGAGTAGAGCGATTGTCCGGATATTGTAAGCGGTCCAGGACGCTGGTCCTTCCTCTGCTTTTGGACCTGAGGGCATCATCCAACTGGATGTGTTGCCTAGCCCTCTCCATTAGCTCAGCGAAGCTGGATGGGGGTCTTGTTGTAAGCGACTCGAAAAGTGGTCGGTCAGTGGTGCCCCCTTGTAAGGCGGTAGTCGCCATCTCCACACTGACGTTTCTTACTTCAGACATGGTAGCCTGAAACCTGTCGATGTAGTCTCGAAGACTTTCATCGGTTCTTTGGTAAAGATTGCACAGGTCGTTCACCGTTTTGGGCGCGCGTGTTTGCACAATGAACCTCATAGTGAACAGCTCCTTTAACTGTCTGAACGACGTAACGGACCCCATGGGCAGCTCATGGAACCATGTCAATGCATCCCCACCTAAAGTGGTCGGAAAAACCCTACAGGCTATTCTTTCGTCGTAAGTATAGACCTGTACCTTGGTCAAGTACTCCGCCAAGTGCGTGGCAGGATCTGTTCTGCCTGTGTACCTTTCCATGACCACATCTCGCCACCTGGGGGGGAGCTCAGCATCGGTGATCTCTCTGCAGAAGGGAGAGGCAGTGTTCCCACAAGTATTTCCTTCGAAGGTGCTTCTTTTGGGCGCGAGGACACCAAACTGCTTGAGCTTCTGCATGAACCACTGGTCCTGCTTGTTTGACGGATTCTGTTTGCTCAGGGTCGTGGTGTAGATTCGCCGCCCTTGTGCTTTCTTGTTTGGCCGCGACTTGGGGTGCACATGTAGGACACATCATCCCTGGTAGACAAAGTAGCAGACCTATTGCTGTAGGGAGAGGCCCTACTTGCAGACACTATCTGCTTCCCCTTGTCGCTCTTGCCTGGAGTTCTGGTTGCATTTTTCCTGGCTCCCTGAACTCGGGATTCATTGATAATGACTCCCTTGTTCCTATTTCTTCTGAAGTCTTCGCCGGCGAGGAAATCCTCTTGGGCTCTTTCAGAAATATCGGGCATCTTACCCTTTTTCAGAGTCTGGACTATGCTTTTAGTAAAATCACTGAGGATGGCGCGCATGTCCCTCACTGTGATAGGGGTGTCCTCTGGTTGCCTTGTAGTGGCATTGTCGAATTCGGGAAGGAGGTTTGTCCTCATGGGGGGTCTAGTGGGCGCCTCCCTCCTTCTCGAAGTGCCTGAAATGGCACGGGTGTTGTCGTCATGGTCGAGGTCCATGGGGGTCGTATTCTCATTGGATCTTGAGTTTGCCATCTCTCAATGAAAGCACCAAATGATAAATCCAAAAATGTCTTTATCTGTAGGAGAGAGGTCGCTCCGATCGGATGAGATAACCCTGCAGTAAGAAGAGCCCGGTCGGACCAGGCGTAAGCACTCCGAAGCTTAAGTTAGTAGCTTAGAGAGAGAATATGCTTTAGAGAGATAATGGTGTGGATTCAATACCTGGTACCATCGTATGTTGGGCTATTTATATGAGATAGTTGAGGGACACTCGAGTGCCTGGGGGATGATTACTGGCTGTCAGAGTAGGTATTCGGCGACATGACATGGAGCAGGTGATAGGCATGAGTGCTACCTTGTGTCAGGCGGCTGATGGGACTGGCGGTCACATCAGCCGATCGGTCATGATCGCTGCCTAGGAGCTCGTGTCTGATACGTTTAGCTGATGGGTTTTGGGCCCTGCCAGTTAAATGGGCCGGCTGAATGGGCCTTAAGGCAAATGATATTTGCTGTGTTATCAATTAGGATAGCAATCAAACTCGTGGCCAACTAACAGAAATTCAAATGTTGCTTTATATGTAAGAGGGATCATTATTTACATATAAATACTACAAACTTTCTAGCAAATAAAAAGAATGCATTGAATTTTCTGTGGAAATATATGTAGAAAACAACATAAAAAAAAATCATATATTGTTTATGGTAGTATTAGAAAATGCAGGAGTTTCAAAGCGAATATAGTCGTACATGATACCCTGGAAACGGGAAGAATTGTTAATTTGAGACAAATAAATGGTGTTATTTAGAAGAAGCTGAGATCCTGTCACATCGACATTGAATAGCCTGTAAAGCCCATGAATTCCATGTCTAGCAATGGTGTTGTCGTGCCCAAATTCTCCAGTTGAAAGTAGAGTACAATTTGAATTTGGATCATTAATCCGAACCTTCAAAAATAGACATCAAAATCAGTAAATTACAAACCATGAACACAATAAATGGTTAATTACAAAATAATTTCCAACCTTTCACTTATTTTTCAATTTAATTTTCAAACTATAAAATTTACAATTTTATCCAAAATTAACGGAATATTTAAATTGAACATTAGTGAATTCCATAAAATATTCTGTTAGTTTTGAACTGATTTTTTAACAGAGTTCCTGATTGAAATATAACTAAAAATTGGGTATTAAATGGTAAGATTTTTTGTTTAGAAATTAAATTGAAAAGTGTGTGAAAGTTTATAGAATAAGCAAGATTCTTGATATATTAGCAGATTAACCTCCAAATTTGCCGCATTTGCAGTTGCAAGTGCTAATCGTAGTTTATATATCCCTGTCTGATCAACTTGGGCCAGATTGAACTTGATTTGCCATGTTGATCCTTTGAATAACTTCTCACCTATCTTCTGTGTGCTGTTGCTTATCCCCCTGCATCACAATATGCATAATATAAAACTTAATGAAAACAGAATATTCCGTGACAACAATCTGTTGATTTGGTGAAAATTATCAGATTATGAAGGTAACAATTGTACCTTGTAACTTGAGCAAAAAACCAATCTGTTGAATAGTTACTAGAGCCAATTGTGAAATTCATATCTCCATCCGGATATAACTCCGCATATCTTTCCCATAATCCATACTGCCTATATCTGCAAGTAAAAGAAGTTGATTAAGTTTATGATAGAAGATCAAAAAATAAAATTTGAAAGGTAGAAATTAACAAAAAATCAGTATAAATTCTGCTATAATAACCTGTCAGGGTGATTGATATAAAGCTTGTTAACATAATCGGGATTAGGATCTGGAACATAAAATTCTGCTGCAGTGCGATCAGGAATGCCTATTTCCCATAGCGTGGACCCGTTTCTTGGGGGCTTGTATACAAGCTCACCAACAGAAATATTACTTCCTGATTAAAATTTTTCAAGCAAATTACTATATGAAAAACAAGAAACCCAAATAATGTGTATTAAAAAGTTTGAAGAAATTAATGTTGGACCTGCTGATATGTTAATGATTGTTTCATACTTGTAATCTCCAATAAAACCAGGAACCCATCCATAAAGATAGTATTCACCAATCCTTACATTTCTGATTTTGAAATATCCCTCTTCATCTGCTGTGGTCCAGAATTGGTAGCCCTGAGGACATCATTAGAAATTGGTTTTTCAGACTTGGAAAATAGAAAATATCAATTTTGTTTTTTTTTTATTTAAAAAAAATTGCTTAAATTTTGTTAGTATTTTCATTTATATATTGAGACTAGAGGGAATCACAGTTTGATTTTTCGTTATAACCAAATAAAATAATTGAAAATGAAAATTTAATAAAAATAATAAATCAAACTGAATTTTGGCACTAATTGAAAAAAATCGAACCAATTAATAATTTATGAAATTTTATAAAAAAATTATATCATTTAAAAATTTCAGTTGTTTTTTTTTTTGGTTATTAATCGAATCAACGACTGAAATTCAAATATTTTATTAAGTGAAAAAGAACTGAACTAATTGAATTAACCCAATTCAATTTTCTATTAAAATCGAACTATGTTTACCCCTAATCCGAGAAATAATTGGTAGCAGAAATTAAAAGCTAGTTTTAAAATGGCCACCTTGGCTTGTATTTGCCAGGAACCCGCATCTCCTGGGGATGCCAATCCAACATAAGCTCTAGATGCGGATATGTTCTTATCGCTTACATACCTATGCAAATGTGAATTAATTGATAAAATAATTTCATTTAAATATAAATCCTACAATTAATAATTACCAAGAAAAAGAGAAATACTACATTTAACATAATATATATATTAAAAATGTAAATAATATGATATAGGTATGTACCAATCAAGGACTAGTAATCTGCCACTGACATTACCCCTTTGATCCGACCGTGGGAAATCTTCTGTAGCAGGAAAATTATAGGGCCATTTTTGAACTTCATTGATCACCTAAATAAAATTGTAAATAGTCTTCTTAGTTTATGAAATTATTATTTAAATAATAAAATAAATAAAATCATTGTTAAGATAATAAATTGACTAAAATGACCCTTGAATTTGAATTAAGATGAAGAAGAACCTGTTTTTTAGCATCATCCCAAAGAGAGAGAGGTTCACCACCATCCAATAAAGAATTAAGATAAATAAAAACAGGGCCATACACTTTCTTCCACGTCTCATTTGCTCCAAAATGCATTATTATGTCAATTCCTGTATAATGAGTGCTGTGAAATACCTGTCACGGGAAAGCTGCTTCTTAAATTATATTACTTCAAATGTTATGTAATTATCTCAGACATTTACTGCTTTGCCTTTTACAATTTCCAAGTCTTTAAAGGTTGTGTAATTTATATATTTGTATTTATCTATCTATGAGAAACCATATTCAATTTGATTTATGACCTAATTTAATCAGTCATAAAGTATATAATTAAGTTAATATATAAAAGATTTTTATAAATTTTGACACACAAAATTACTCATTTGTAATTTATTTATCATCCGTTTATATTATTTGTATTTTTATATTTTTTATATAATGTGAATATAAAAATAATTATGTTTATAAATTATACATGTATATTAATTTTAATTTTTTTTTTCAAAAAATAAAAAGTAATAACCAATTTGTTTATAATATTTCAATTATGATATGTAATTTTAATCCAATTATAATTCAGCTATTTACTCTCTAACTTACCATATTCCAATGCAAATTCACCAAATTGGATCCGTTTACCATATAATTAATTTATAGATATGGAGGTTGGTAGTTGGTAGTTGGTACAACAAGAAAAGAACAAAAGTAAGAAGTAAGAAAAAGTGATGCTTACGGAGAGGGTAGTAGGGCCAACATGGGAGGTAAGAAACTGCTTGAGGGGCCCACCGGACTTGAATTCCAGAGAAGGCGTAATTAGCCAGAAACCGACAGCAACGGCCGAGTCATTCCCAATCCACCCGTGAACTAAGCTCTTCCTGCTTTCACATGCGTATTCGTATTTGTCATCTACCTAGTTTTCACATGAACCCACTTGCCCCACTAAGGAATTTTTCTACTTTACCAAATATGTAATTGCAAAATTTATTTTACAAAACACACCTGAAATTAATCAATTACACATTCTTTTATTCGTGTATAAATTATTTCAATATATTATTAATTAATTAGATTCATAAATAAATAAAAAAATACATATATACCTCTCCTTTAAATTCAGGTTCAATCGGATTTATGAGTTTCACAGCTTCCGGATAATCTAGAACAATGCCTCTCCCCTTCAATCTATCATCCGGCAATGGCATGAATCTTTGTCTGTTGTCTGCTATGGCCATGTAGTGAAATCTGAATTTTTAATAATTCAATTTAGCAACCACTCTTTTTTCTTTAATGATTTCAGACACTAAATATAAATAAAAATCCTTTAGTAGGAATTACATGTATTCCTAGTATAATATTCTTATAAGAAGACATGTACATTAGTATTCAAATTTAATTTGGAGAATTGTAGTGGGTTAACTATGATGATTTGATTGAATGGTTCATATAAAAAATATTCATCTATATATTATTATGGTTAAATTGGGTCCAAATCAAATTTGAATAGCTGTAATTGAAAGAGATGTCAAGATATTCCAGCAGAGTAGTAGATTTTAGAAGTTGAACAAATTATAGAAATAAATATTTGCAATTAGGACCACTTATGAAGGGTGGGTCCAAAATTCTAAGTTGGTTAAAATGGTTGCAACTTCTTTTGGCACCTACTTGTTTGCCTTTTTACTTTTTAATTGGTTAATATCTTAACTGCTGCCTGTTATGCATGTGAATGTAATTCTAAACAATAAATTAATTAATTAATTATTGTACCGTTTAATTATAATAACGTAAAAGGGATAGATATATACTTGTCTTTTCTAAGCTTGAAGGCAACCCTGGTATTTTCAAGGTCGAAAGCAGGATATTCATTCGAGTGATCATAAATTGCATAAGTGTAGAATCCTGACGACCCACGAAGTACAACAAATCTGAAAATAGGAAACTATAATAATTTAGTGCACTTTATAGATAAAATATATTAATTTCGATAAATTTAGAGACAAAAAATTATAAGAATTACGGGCACAAAATATCTTTTTCCTTTTAAAAACGATAAAGGTAAAATAATTAAAAATTAAAATTTAATGACATTTTCTAATTTTTTAAAAAAAATTTATGGCAAAAAAAAAAAAAAAGAGTGAAAAAATGAATTTTCAAAATTGACCTTTTGTCTATGTTCAATGGAACAAGCTTTCCATGGAGGGAGGAATTCCATGTTCTTGTGAATGAGAGCTCTATCTGGTCCTCATTCTGTAGTATTACGCTAAAATTTGTCATATCCATCCTGCATAGCATTATTATTACTTTCTTAATCAACTCAATTTTCAAAGGAAATATGAATTTGGAATTTGGAATTTTTTTTAATCAAGTAGGAAGTAAATACTAATTTTTTAATGTGATAACATTTTAGTAAGTCGGTCTATAAATGAAAATAAGAAGTGGATTTAAATAAAAATTTTCCTAATGAAAAAAGAATCTAAACTAGAAATTTGTTGAGCTAGACGTAAAAGATATCTCAACATGAAACATACCTGTCGAACATACCCTTTTTAGTAGTAATTGATTCATCACGCCACACAAGATCCCAATACCTTCATATTACATAGAAAAATGAGGCATTAATTTATCATATGATTTTTTAATTACTAGTTAGTTAAATATTTGAGATTATAAGTAAAAGCATAATTATTAACACCCCACCAGTCTCATCTCACCATCATTAGAAATGAGACTTGGTAGCATCTTTAAGAGTGGGAAGCATTGACATAAAATTCCAATTAATCAAATAGATAAATTTTTAATATAAAAAAAAAAATGGAAATCAGAATTTTGAGGTCATTTCATCTAATACTCAACTGCCTTTCACACGCACAGAGAGATAGGAATTAGCTTTTTCGGTACAAAAACTAACCAAAACGACACTGTTGGTGCTTTTCACGAGGGAAAGCTGTATACAGCAGCTTCTAACTCACTTTGTAGCAATAACACTAATAATCAACCACAATTACTACCAAATGTAAATGACCTTATCTAGATTTACGTACTTAGTAGTTTATCATTAGAGTAAAAAATAGTAGACTCAATTTAAGCAAGTAATTTTTTTTTTTGCATGACATTGCTAAATGTACTGCTGTTGAAACTGGACTGGTTCGAATGGTCCAACCAGGTAAACATAATTGGTCCAACCAGTATAGTTTGATTACAAAATATGATTTTCCTCCAAAATTACTATATTTTTACGCTCTTCTTTTCTATGTAAGACTTAATAATTTATACGTTTTAAACAAAAATTATTACAAATAAATAAATAAAAATAAAAAAAGAAATCCAGCGGAACTAGTCCAAGTATGACCCAATTTTCAGTGCAGTTCCCGTTTTGACAACGTTAGCTACATACTACCAACTACACTTTTTTTTTTAATTAAAAATAAAAACAAAAAAGGAATTTTGATGGCCGGAGCTTACCCTCTATCAGTTTCACTATTAACAACTTCAAGCAAATTAGAAATGCCTTGGTATTGAATTCCGGCGACGTACCCCTCCGGAATACTAAAACTCACCTGAAAGAATCCATTATCCACCACCGCCTGCACATAATTTTGTGAAAATTAATTCAATAAATATGCGAGAATTAATTAACTTAGGAAACAGAAACCAAAAATAGAAAGAGTTAATTAATTTTACATATTTATTCTGAATTTGCAGAATCACAGGTGGCAGAGTTTCTTGACCGGTATGACAATCTGAGTTTAAAGCTACAGATTCTGAGAAGAAGAAGAAGATGAAGATGATGATGAACTTTTGTGAATCCATAGTTTGGTTTGTTTTGATGGACGGCCAGAAACCATATAACTAATTTTGGTTACGAAAATATAGTGAAGTAAAAGAGTGTTAATATCAAGAAATCCGGGAGAAATCTAATTATCCGTATTTTGCTAAAATGGTATGGAAAATGGAAATCTCAAGAAATTATCAACTTTTATTTGCATTCTGTTCAACCACTCAATGCGCGTCAATTAATATTTATAAGGAATGTATGTCACCATTACATAAGTATTTCCCTTCTTAATTTCCTTAATTATTCTCAAACTTCTTTTTATTTTTTTAATTGTTTTCAAAGTCTACGATTATTATTTTTAATCTCATAGTATATAATAATTTCTTGAATATATATTCACATTTTTCATCCAAAATTAATCTTACTCGATGAGATGAGATGAGATGAGCTTTTAAAAACAATCATTTTCTATTTTTAAGGAATGATTCGAGTATTAAGAATTGATTATATATTTTTAAATATTTTAGAGGAGCGTTTTGCCGATCAGGTGGGTTTGTGTAGAAAGAAATTCTAATCAATGGACCAATAATTTCAAAGCACCCACTTTAATAATTCTAGAGCAACCACTTTCTGTTGCATGATCAGATAACAGTCAATCTTGGAGGAGGAAAAGTATAAAACTAAAGTCGGACCACACAAAAATTCTTTTCTTCTAGCCTTAGTGAAGGTCATAGAATAATACATGTAAAATTATAGAATACGTAACTGCCAATGGTATTTCTTTTGAATTAACCTGCCAATGAGGCAATGACTTTAAAATATGGTAAAGTCCCACAATTAATTCGCGATAACTTTTTTTTTTTTTTAAATATAAACTGATATAATTATACAAAAAAAATAAAAATTCTATAACTTTTGACTAATGACTCTTTTCGGGTGCACATGATCGGGGCAAAAAGTTTTCTTCACACAATTAATTGATTTTTGGAAAAGCAAAGTTATAGACGGCTTCTTGTCGTGAAAGAGAATTATACCCGATTCAGTTCGTCCTATATGATAGGCCGCTGCACTAATCTCTCTCCCATTTAATTTAATTTAATTTAGAGGTAATAATAATGTCTTTTTTTTAATTATTATATTATGATTTGAAATTTAATAAATATAAGAATGATAATTTATTTTTAGTATGTATAATTTGTTTTTGTTATTTATATAGCATGTGTAGCAACATAAATACATGTACAGTTCCTGGACAATCACATCACATAGAAATTACATGTTTAAGATAATTATAAAATTAAATTATACCTACTCCTCATCTATATTTTTAACTATGAATCAAATTAAAATTTTTTTAATGCAACTTAGAATTTTTTGTTATATTAAAAAATAAGGTTTATAATTAAATTCTTATGTATAGACTAAAATTATTTTTATATAATACTAATATATTATTTGTATTTTTTTGAAACCAACTATATAGCATTGCGAAACAAATAAAACAGAACAAAATGAAAGATAATGATGAATTTAACTCGAGCCAGCAGATTTTCGCATTACATCTGAACTAGTACTCCTCATTTTCATTGGATTATAAATGTATCAAAGTTCTATAGGTTATAAATTGTGGATTTCATGTGTTAAATTAGTTGGGAATAACTTAAATTCTCTACCTTCAGTTATAATTTTTTTCACTACCCAAGAAATTACTTTGGTAAAAACTGTAATTGTTTTTGTCAAATATTTGTTAGACCTAAAATTACAATTTGTGCAACTAAAAGCCAAGTTACGGCAACTAAATGTCCAAATTGCTACACTTACTTGTCTAAGTTGTTCTCTATAGAAAAGAACAATAATGGTGCATGTGCACATTCTGTATAGAGTGAAGAGACTAGTGGCATCTGTAGAATCTGACAAGTTTGTAACTTGTTTTTAGGCTCACATTGAAATGCAATAGATTGTGAGATTTTTGAATGTAATTGAGTTAAAAATTTTGAAATTTTTTATTATTCTTATACCATTCAGTTAATAAATGAATTTTGCTCCTTTTATCGGTATAGTACGTGTTAGAACTGCCAAACACCACTTAACTTTACATTAGTACGATATTGTCCGCTTTGTGTCAAACCCGCACGGATTTGTTTTTGAACTCCTCCCAAAAGGTCTCATATTAATTGAATTAGGTGAACTTTTTATATTCAAGGTGCTCCTCCCTTAATTTTCTGATGTGTGATTGGGTTGTACCCCAACAATCCCCCCTCAAACCAAGGACCACACAGTTTATGTCTTCATTTCGAGCGATAATCCATTTGATTCGTTAAATCATCTTGTACCGCCGTTATGAACCAACGGGACACGCCGCCTGACCACCACAATATCAGGAAGACTTTCAACACAAAGTACCAAATACGAATCTCCAATCTCGGGGTCGTACCGGAAGCCTCCCACACAACGCAGTCCACTATTCCGGATCGTCTTCAAACCACTTGTTAGGACTGCCAAACACCACTTAACTTTACATTAGTATGATATTTTCCGCTTTGGGTCAAGTCCGCACGGATTTATTTTTGGCCTCCTCCCAAAAGGTCTCATACTAATTGAGTTAGGTGAACTGTTTATATTCAAAATCTTACTCCCTTAATTTTCCGATGTGGGATTAGGTTGTACCCCAACAGTATGCTTATGCTAAACTACATGAAGGCGGTTTTAACATGGAATGAATGGATTGCATAAGGCATTATTAGACAAAGATAAATTACCTAAAAAATTGACCGAGTATTAGAAGCAAGATTTGGAGGAGAAAGAATTGGCTGACATTCAATTATGCTATCGAATGAGGTTTTATATGAGGCGATCCATGAGAAAACTATCAAAAACTTATGGAAAAAATTTGAATCTAATCTCATGGAAATGATATCTCCAAATTGGTTGTGAAGCATATGGTGTACTTGCTTAACGTGCGGTAGAAGGTTATCCATAAACTACTTCTTTCAGACGGCTCCGTAAAACCATGTAATTGTTAATTAAATATTAATTCAATCATATTTATAGACTTTAGGTTGTAATTTTGTTTTAAATTAAAATATTATCAAATTAAAAGGTCTGGGGAATAAAATATTATTTATATCAATATATTGGTAAACGCTATATAAATTTTTAGGGAGTAAAATTATATAAATATCGTATAATCTGATCTATTCAGGACAGGATTTGATAAAATAGAAAAACATGCTCATCAAAAAACATGTTAATTATGAGATATAAATCTTGTCAGAAATGTGCTCAAACTGAAATAACTTTTCCACCAGTTTCGCTGCACCAGATCAACAACAATCTGCTTTTAGATCAGGAACAAAATCTAACAAAACAATAGCTATATTCTATCATTTAAATCTTGGTCTAATCCATGAACGATTTTTTTTTTTTTTTAATTTTTTTAGTTAATGTTAATCCAAATTCACCCATTGTTAAATGAATGATGTTCGTGTTGAGTTGAGACTTGAGCTTTAGCATGACTTAGAAGCAAATATTCACATCTTTCTTTTTTTAAGACATATTCATATCTTGTTCAATCACATTTGTATCTTATTATTAAGTGATTAATTCATAATATATAACCAAATATGGCTAATTAAGTTTAGTGTTTTATGAATCGATTTTTCAAATTTTTTTTTTTCTCCCCTTGAGCAGTTTTGGGAAATATCTACGTAGGCTAGGAAATTTCAAACCTATCTACGAATAGAGGTGTTCATGAACTAGTTATACCGGTTCATGAGCTAAAAAAATCAGTCTATTAAATTTGATTTTTTAAAAATACTAACCGTTAACAAATCTATTACTATCGGTTAATCAGTTAATCAGTTTCAGATTTTCAGACTAGTTAACCAATGTTTTTCGGTTAACTATTAAAACTATAAAATACATTCATAAAAAAATTAAAATATTCGAGTTACTTAAAAATTAAAATTTCTCCACTATAATATAATATCATTATTGTTAAAATAAAAGTTTTTAATTGATATAATTAAGCAATTTTATTTTTAAAATTTACAATTTAATAAGTAAATAAATTAACAGATCATGATCACCCTAATTAGATTGATGGTAACACTTATTAATCGCCAATTAAAAAAATTAAAAACTTCAAAATAATTAGAATAATAAAAAAAGTGTAGTAAAAATATTTAAAAAATACAAAATTATTAAAATAAATCCATCCAATACTAACAACTAATTTTTTTTATTTATGTTTTTAACTTAACATATATTATTTTCACATATATTAAAAAAATAGGATCTATTGGTTTAAGAAATAGAAGTCTTCTTTTTAAATGGCTGTGGCGTTTAGATCCAACTAGTTCTGCCCCTTGGCAACAAATTATAAAGCATAAATACGGGGTGGGCAACTCTTTGGATCCCTTTGATTTCTCATCTACTGGAAAGTTCTCAACTGTATGGAAGGACATCTTTGAGGTCTCACTTTCTTCGCCTTTTATTGATGGGATTAGGATATGTGTAGGTAAAGGTAATCTTTGCAGATTCTGGTTGGATGTCTGGCTAGGCGACGTGTCTCTAAAAACTCAGTTCCCTCGCCTGTATGCTCTCTCAGTTAATCCACTTTCTCTTGTTCATGAAAATGGTTCTTGGCAGCAGGGTGTTTGGGTTTGGAATCTGGATTGGAGAAGGCATCTACGAGTCTGGGAAAAGGAGATTGAAGAAGTTCTGCTTAATTCCCTAAATAGGGTGTCAATATCTAAAATGAAGTCTGATAGAAAAATTTGGGTTCATGACCCTAAAGGCCTGTTCTCGGTCTCTTCAGCCTGTCTTAAGGCCCAAGATCTTCAGGTCTATCCCCAATCCCATTTGTTACCTTCAAATATACTCTGGAAAAACCTCGTTCCCCCAAAAGTGGATATTTTCCTTTGGAGAGCTTTGTTAAACAGGATTTGCACAAAGGATTTCTTATTTAAATTGGGAATTTTGGATGCAAATGCTCTAGCGTGTCCTTTTTGTCGGAATGAGGTGGAATCCGTTAACCATTTGCTCCTTCTTTGCCCATTTTCTTCCTCTATCTAGTACAGACTGGTGGGCTGGTGGGGCATCTCAATCTGTCTGCCATGTTCTTTCAATGATTTCGTTGTTCAATGGCTAGATCTGGTGAAAGGTAAAATCCAAAGGAAAGTGTGGTTGATTATTTTTTTTGCATCCATATGGTCTATCTGGCTTGAGAGAAATGCAGTTGTTTTTGAGGGTAGAAAGGTTAAGCTAGATGTGCTTTTTCATATTATTCTAGCTAGAGCTTCCTTTTGGATTAATAATATTGATGATTTGGCTTTTCTGAGAGGTCAGAGTCTAAGTCTTGCAGCTGATGCCATTAAAATTCACCGTATTACAAAAAAAATCAGACCTTTAGTTTTTTGGTGCCCACCCGAGGTGCCTTTTCTCAAGTGGAACACAGATGGTTCCTCCCTTGGTAATCCGGGTCCAGCAGGAATCGGCGGCGTATTAAGAAATTACAGAGGAGAGTTTCTTTGCTTGTTTTCATGTTTTGTGGGTTCTTTAGACTCTAACTTGGCTGAACTGTTAGCTGTGGAGAAGGCCCTAAAAATCTCTTGTGAGCACTTACTGGGTAATGTGTATGGACCAGGCATCATTATCGAATTAGATTCAATGGTGGTAAATCAGTGGTTATGTCTTGATGTACATCATAGGCCATGGAAACTTTCTTTTATCTTCAACAGAATTGACAATTATTTGCTTTCTCTAGGTAATGTGATTTTTCAACAGAGACCAAGAGAATGCAATTTTGTAGCCGATCACCTTGCTAAGCGGGGTGCCTCTAACAAGTCGGATCTCTTCGCTTGGCTGCTTTGATATGCACTTGTTCAGTCTTCTATAATCTTGTGGCTTTGCTGGTGGCCTCAGCCTTTCATCTTTGGCTTTGGTCATTTATTCTGCTCGGTGTAATTGGGTCCACCTTCTCTGTTTCTTCTCTGCCCTAAGTTTTATGCTCTGTGATTGTTTGGTTGATCTCTTTCAGTTTGTTCGCTGTTCACATTAGAGGATCAAGAGGGAAGTCTCTGATATAGGAAGGCTGGAGTTAGGCTTGTAAGGGTTTGCATGCTCTTTTTTGCTGGGTTGCAATGCTGGGTATTCATTTTGGGTTGAATTTGTGTGGAGGGAAAGGCTCTAATCACCTTCTTCGATTCTCTTCTATTTCAGTCAAAAATACTATTTTGAACTGGATCAATCTAATGTGGTGGCTGGAAGCTGTTTAGCAATTTTAACGTTTTAGTCAGAATGCTCTGCTTTCTTTAGGGAGTCTCTTTCATCCATTAATCATGGGAATGCTTTTTTTTCGTTGTCTCTTTGGTGATGCAAGGAGTAGGATCAGTGAGTATGGTGTCCTTGAAGACCTGCAGAATTTATCTAATAGTTAGTCTGAACGGCGGCTCCTCTGCAATGTAGATTTTGATATTTTAATAGGGTAGTGTTGTCTAAGTAGGCTTCTGATTGTGGGGTTATGTTTGGTTCTGGATTTGCCATATATGCTGTTGGCTGGGTTGTTTGTTTCTTGTGGATTGTTTGGCAGTTTTGTCACTATGTACTCTTTCTAATTTAATTGAAATCCTTTGGCTTATCAAAAAAAAATATTAATATTATATAACTTTTTGAATATATTTTGATTTTAATTAATGAAAAATTGATATATCAGGAAATAATAAGAAATACTAAATATGGACATATTAAATAATTAATAAATTAACTAAAATATCTTTAAAAAAACTAAAATGAAATTAAAATATTTTAAAATAAATGAAAATTAAAGGAATATAAATAATTAAATATGAAAATAATGAAATAAAAAAATCATAATAAAAAGAAAGAAATAGTGAAATAAAATTAATAAATTATAGAGGTATTCATATATTAGTTTCGTTTCGGTTCGGTTAACCTTTTCATTAGCTTAAAAATAAAAATCAGTTCATTAATATTGATTTTTATAAAATATTAACCGTTAACCATAAAAATCAGTTCGGTTAATTTATTTTTCGGTTCGAATTTTTGGTTAACCAAATTCAACAGTTTTTTTGAACACCTCTATCTACGAGAGCTTACAGATTTTTATATTTACGGTTTCGTAATTAATATAACAAAACGGTGTCAATATAGTTGCTAGGCTGAATCTATAGACAAAATTTTCTTTTAATATAATGTTTAATGGTCGTAACTTGTAAGGTAAATATACATGAACGTTTAAAGTTTATGACAAATAAAATCATCTCATTTCATGATTAAAAAAGAAAATTGTCTCATTATTGTAGGTTCCAAAGACACACAGGAGGGGGTAAATTGAATGTCTCGAACTTTTTTAGTTATTTTTCTAATGGAACAGAATTGTAGAGAAATGCAGAATTCTGACTATGAGCCTAGAAATGCAATGCAAGCAATGATTAGATTTTTGCAAGTTTTTGTTCAATTAAAATCTCAAAAATAATTCTGTAAAGTGTATGTGTGAAATTGATTGTGAAAATTTTCCAGAATAGTTTTAAGAACAATTTTGAAAAACCAAAATCCAGAATATGGAAACAGAGTAGTAGAGATGCAGAGTTTCAGAAAAAAAAAAAAGAAGAAAAGCTAACACAAAAAAAATTATAGTGGTTCGGCCAACTTACCCACATCCATTTCTCAAGATTCACTTTTTGAAATTTTCTCTCCACTCTTAACTCTTTTAAAGATAAGAGTCAAAACCAATATATAATTTTAGATTTGTATATCTACTAATAATTTTTTTCCCAAAGTAAAAAAATAAAAACACTTACAGCAATTTTTCCTAGGTTTTAGCCAACCCAATTCACAATCTTTTACAAATATAATTTCCTCACAAACAATTACAACACAAAATTATAATTAAATTGAGGAGAATATGTAAAAAATGAAGTGTAAAAAATATGAAAAATGAGATGAACAAATTAAGCGTTTCTCTTAAGAGACAGAAATTCTTTCTAACTTTTTTTCTAACCTTCTAATATGTAAAATAATATGTATTTATACTCAAAAAATCAGTTTTAAGTTTTTGAAACGCAAACTAGCCGTTTTTAGCTGTTGGAGGGCAAAACAGGGAAAACAGATTCCAACTAGCTGTTATTTTTGTCCTGTAGTGCCATTTTGATTTTTGCCCAGAATTTTGATACTGGCATAAATTCATTTAGAAAATTGATGCAGACAGAAATTCAATTTCTAAAGAACCATTTTATAACGAAAACTAGTTTTAATCACAAACTTATATTTTGACTCAAAAATATTTTTATGCAATTTTAAAATTGTAATTTGTATGCAGTAATGAAAATAATTTGTCTCAATTTAATTTTACAATTTGGTAACCTAAATCCTAACAAACTAAAACAACTCACCAGCTTGACTTCTTAAGACCATGCTTTGATGATCTTCAGAATATTGACACTTTGCATCAGACAATAAGTAGAAAAGTTCCTATAGAAATTGTTTAGAAAAAAAATTTATAATACAGTTTATTTAAGGTTTAATTATTATCAAAATTAGGATATGACTTTGAGCCAATAATTATATATATATATATATATATATATATATATATTGAATCAAGGGGCTCATTTATAAAATTTAGAATTTGAGATATTATTTAATTAGTGGAACAAGTGTCGACCACTTGAACCAACCGATCTTTATTTTTTTTTAATTATGTTGAAGGTTATTTATATTTGTTTATTTATTTTGTGCATCCTCACTAGTAAATATACAAATATAGGAAATTAGTTGAGTTGTAGTTCCTTCGTTTTCCATAAATAGCTAAAACCTCCAACTATCAGCATCCCCATAATGGAAACAAACTGAACTGTGATTTTAGCACAAATAAACACTTTCCACTAATAAATGATCAACAGACAATAACTAATCATTAGTAATTTTAGTCTTTTTCTTTTCCACTATAAAATTCTCCTCCTACACAATTCATGAGACAACCCAAGGCAATTTCCCCTTTAATTTCACAATTTTAAATCAACAAAATATTGTACAAAGATGGCCATACAATTGCACTTTGCTTCAGCTCTTTGTACATTTATCTTCTTCTTCTTCTTGGCTCAAAATTTCTGTCTTGCCCAAGAGATGAATGTGATTGATCGTTGCTGGAGACAGAACCCTAATTGGCGAAGAAGCCGCCAGCAATTGGCCAGATGCTCCGTTGGATTTGCAGGGAAAATGACTAATAACATTGGCAAAGGTGTTGTGAGATACAAGGTCACTGATGCCAGTGATGATCCGATAAACCCTAAGCCTGGAACCCTGAGATACGGAGTCACCATGCTCAAAGGAAAAGTGTGGATTACCTTTCAAAAACACATGACAATTAAGCTTGAAAACCCCCTCATGATTAAAAGTTTTACTGCTCTCGATGGTCGTGGTGTCAATGTTGACATTACTGGCAATGCTTGTCTTCTAATCTATAAGGTAATCAATTTTTGAATTATCAAATTATAAATGATCTAGATATTTTTACGTAATATTCAATTATTAGCTTGATCGACGCCAAGCGCAAAGGCTTGGTGACATTCAAACTCGAGCTGCTGCGTGTGTGGCATGTGGCTTTCTTGTGTGCTTTTAGTTGTAGACAAAAAATTTCATAGCTAGAGATGTAACAAAGGGACTATAATCTAATTAGTAATTACTCATTAAACTGTATTCAGGCAAACAATGTGATAATCCATGGGCTGAGGATTCACCATTGCAAGGCAGTAGGTCCAAGCTCAGTGAGGGGACCTGGTGGAGAGATAGTGAAATTGGGTCATATGGATGGAGATGCAATTAGGCTAGTAACCTCATCAAAGGTATGGATTGACCATAATACCCTTTATGCTTGCCAAGATGGCCTCCTGGACGTTACACGTGGATCTACAGACATTACCATCTCAAACAACTGGTTCAGAAACCAAGACAAGGTTATGCTACTTGGCCATGATGATGGTTATGTTAGGGACAAGAACATGAAGGTCACTCTCGTCTTTAATCATTTTGGTCCAAATTGCAACCAGAGGATGCCAAGGTGATTTTTCCTTTTTTCTTCTTTGATTTTGTGGCATTCATTATTAAATTTACTCAAAATAAAAAATAACTGTTATTAGAAATAATTTTAATTTATTCTAAAAATTTATAACAATAATTGGAAAAATTGCAGGGTTCGCCATGGATATGCACACGTGGCAAACAATCTGTATGATGGATGGGCACAGTATGCAATTGGGGGAAGCATGAATCCTAGCATTAAGAGTGAAGCCAATTACTTTGTTGCACCGAAAAAAGGAAACAAAGTGGTAATAATAAATACACTTTTTATTTTAATTGGTAGTTTGTTTTTCAAAAAAACAAAATAATAATCTAAAATATTTTGAACAGATAACGTGGAGAAATGGAGTAACAGAGAGAAATATCTTTAAATTCTACTCGGTAAATAATTTATTTGAAAATGGAGCTCATTTCGAAGACGTAAGTTCAAGTAGAGCAAAGCCTAACTATACTGAGCCACAAAGCTTTCAGGTTTCTGATCCCAAGTCTGTCAGATCATTAACAAGCTCATCTGGTGCTTTAAAATGTTGAGAAATATACCCTTCAAATTATGAAATAAAAAAAAAAATAGCCAATTTCCATTAAAAGAAAATAAAATAAATTTATTATCTTTGTATGTCAGTAGATTAGATCTTAGTGAGGCTGTAAACACATTGAATCAGTCTGAGCATAAAGATTTTATTTTTATTTAATATATATATATATATATATGATGACTGTATAATATTAATTTTTGCAATGTTTCTATTTTCTCATATCATAGCGCTGATTTTTACTGAAAAAGCTATTTTCATTTAATATCAATTAATTATATATAAAGGAAATTAAATATATTTATTTTTGTGCTACAATTTATACTTTGCTAGACTCAGTCATGTCTGTAAGTATCAAATTCAGGTAAGCTTAAGTGTCATAAATGGTGAATTAATTTGTAATTTTAGAAATTTAAAATAATTCCTATTTTGTGGATTGCAAGTTGAAGAAAATATTCAAAATGGCCCACATAAAATGATATTCATAAGCATATGTATATATAACTAATTAAGAAAAAAAATACATTATAATTTATAAATACCAAATCAATAGTTTAATTTAATAAGACAAGAAGTGATTTATTCAGTTTACAAATAAAAATATGGTTAGGATTTGGGTTAAACTAGAATAATTAAGAAGAGATGATATAATCTGGATATTTGAACAAACATAACTAAGTAGGTGAAGGTGCTTCAAAACGAAGATAATCATACATAATTCCTTGAAAGGGAGAAGTGGATCTAGGTTGTGTTAAAAATAGAGTATTATCTCCGGCAACAAGTCGAGCAGCTGCCACATCAACGTTAAATAGCCAATATAGTCCATGAATTCCATGCCTTGCAATTGAGTTATCTTTCCCTATCAATCCGCTTGAAAATATTGGATTTGCTTTTGGATCGTTTACTCGAACCTTAATTTGATTTTTAAAAAATTAAGTTAAGTTAACATTTAAATAATTAAGTTTTTAAGTAAATAAATTATATATGTACCTGCAATTCCGCAACAGTTGCCGATGCAAGTGCAACACGCAGTTTATAAATTCCATTTTGAATAATATTATCGAGTTTAAATTTAATTTGCCACGTTGTTCTCTGGTATGTTTTGTCATCTTTTTTCCTGCATTATAAATATATTAATATTAATTAATAGTTAATTTGTGGATTTATATATATATATATATATATCTTAGTTAACAAATTAATAATTATGTATTATTAGGGACTGATTAGACATTAATAATGATGAAAAGAATATATAGGAAAGGGCAAAAGAAATAACCTGTTAACTTGAGCAAAAAACCAATCTTTTGTATAATCACTAACACCAACAGTGTAAGCCAAGTCTCCATCAGGATATAATTCAGCATATCTTTCCCACAATCCGTATTGTCTAAACCTGCTAATAAGAATCACTAATCAATATTATGTATGAATTATCAATTTGCAAAATATTGATAACTTCAATTTTTTTTTTAAACAATAAATGGCTCAATACTAACCTGTCAGGATGATTAATATAGAGTTTATTGATATATATGGGATTCGGATCTGGAACATAAAATTCTGCCGCAGAACGATCAGGAATTCCTATTTCCCATAATGTAGCGCCGTCTCTAGGAGGCTCATAGACTAGATTGCCCATGTCTATATCCGAACCTATTTGTGCATGTCAAACATGAGATGTAATAATAATAATAATAATAATAATTTGTTAAGATTATTACCTGGAGCGATGGTAATGAGAGAATCAAACTTGTAATCACCGATAAAGCCAGGAACCCATGCATAAAGATTATATTCACCACTACGTATATCATTTATTGAAAAATAACCATTCTCATCTGCTCTGCTCCAGAATTGGTACTCCTTTATTATATATATATATGCCACAATTTCAAATTAAAATCTTATAATTAATTTCGTAAATATTAATTATATTATACACAAATTTAATCTAATAATAAGAAGATTGATTACCTTGCATTCCCTTTGCCACGATCCAACGTCTCCTGGTGGGGCCAATCCAACATAAGCTCCATTTGATGATATATAGTCATCACTAACAAACCTATATATTTTCAGATATTAATTTTGATTAAGTAGTTAATTATGCAAGAAACAAATGCATAGAATATATCCATTTTCTTAGAAACCAAACAAGCAAAGTCAACACATACCTATCTTTGACTAATAGTCTACCGCTAACATTCCCTCGTTGCTCCGATTTTGGATAATCTTCGGAAGCTGGAAAGCAATAGGGCCAGCTTTGGACTTCAATCTCCATCTGAATTAATTAATTTGTTATTGTTTAACAATTAAAATAGTCAAAATTTTAATTAACTACATAATTAAGGACTATATATATAATTAACCTGTTCTTTAGCATCCTGCCATAAAGAGAGTGGATCATCACCTATCATGGCTGAATTAAAATACATAAAAATAGGACCAAATACTTTCTTCCACTCCTCACCAGCCCCAAATTTTGGCACCAAATCTTCTCCAGAATAATGAGCGCTCAGAAACATCTAAGATATAAATTAAAATTAAAGTTTATCGATTGGATTTATAAATGGAAAAATGAAAGAAAAAAAAAAATCTAAGCTTAGTTAAGAAGAACTCACTGCAAGTGTGGTGGGGCCAACATGGGAAGTTAAGTTCTGTTTGTGGGGACCCCCAGATCGGAACTCGTTGCTGGGAGTGATTTGCCAAAACCCTACAGCTGGGTCCATGCAAATCCAACCATGGACTCGATTGTCTTTGTTCTCAATTGAATATTGATACTTGTCATCCACCTATTGCACAATTATTTTCACATTAGTTAATGTTTGTACTTAGGTTATCATTTTTTAGACAACTCAAAAATATTATTTAATTTGGTTATTCCGAAAAATTTCAATTTTGACTACGTAAATACCTCTCCTTTGAGGTCAGGCTCTATGGGATCGAGAAGCAAGACGGCTTCAGGGTAGGCAAGGGGTTGGCCTCTTGGGGGTAAACGATCATCAGGCGATGCCATTTTTCTTTGTCTATTGTCTGCTATTGCCATGTAATGAAACCTATGAATCCATCCCAATTTTTACTATTTAATCATTTTTTTTTGTTTACTAAAACCCAAATGAGAATTTAATAATAATATTAATAAAAATAATAAAGGAATAATTACTTGTCTTTTCTAAGCTTGAAAGCGATTCTCGTTTCACCAAGGTTGAAACCAGGCCATTCTTTTAAGTGTTCATAGATGGCGTACGAATAGAATCCTGATGATCCACGAAGCATTACAAATCTACAATTTTTTTAATTAAGATTAATTTGTGAATAATAATAAATTATAAGAAATAATTAATAAAATATATAAATAGAAGAGGCAACCTTTTGTCTATAATTAAGGGAACGAGCTTGGCCTCCATGGAAGAGTCCCATGAACGAGTAAATGACAGCTCCACTTGTTCTTCGCTCTCCATTATCACCTTAAAGCTTGCTCCTTTTATCCTGCATTTTAATATCACCTTCATCACCTCATATCAAATAAGGATTTTTTTTTTTTTTAAAATTGGTTAGAATCAATAATTTTCTTCATGTTCTTGGGGAAAATCAAGAAAAATGTGAAAGCTAAGGAGAACTTAAAAGATTAAAATTAGAGATTAATTAAGAAGCAATAAGGAACATACACTTCAAAAATTCCTTGTGTTCCTGTAGTACCTTGCGTGCTCCAAACAAGATCCCAGTAGCTGCATACAAGTAAAATCCATTAAATAATTTTCCATTCTTATTAACTTTGGCCTTACATCCTTCTACATTCATTAGACAAAATGCTATTGCTAGTTCTCTCTCTTTCATAAAAGGAAACAAAAACTATGAAGCTTTTTATTCTTTCTTTGTTTTCCAGAAAAGGTCAAAAAATTTTCGCTTACCCTCTATTTGATTCATCATTAAGGACTTCAAGAAGATTGTCGATGCCATTATACTGTATACCAGTGACAATCCCTTCTGGATTTGAAAGAGTAACTTGCACAATTCCATTATCCATGATCACCTGCACAAGAAATGAAAAAAAAATAGATTTGAAAGCTTTTTTTTAAATCTGAAATTCTCGATAATATCTAAGATACATATGTCATTCTATGAATTAAAGAAAGCAAAAATAATTGAAGGAGAAAAAGACCATAAAAAAGATAAAAGCTTTATTTACATGATGATCTTGAATAATGAGTTTCACCCCTTGAAGTGGCATGGTGAGAATCTTCTTTTAAGTCCTTCTTGGTATAATTATTACTGAATGTTAATGCATACAAGCAAGAAAAGTTTTGAGAAGAAATTTGGATTTGGACACAGAACTTGAAAATTATATACATGTGTGTTCATTAGCACATAAGAAATCTTTTGGGTTCAGTTTCCTTAAACTGAGGTTAAAGCATTGTTTTCACTATTTCTTTAAATTTTGCTGTGTATAATCTCTTTGCTTGGTCGCCACTCGCCATATCTACAATTTGGTGGCCTAGATAAATGCGTACAAGGATGGTTACATATAGCACCCACTATTTGGGCATAAACAATACAATATTGTAATTGCTTTTAGCGGATGGCTATGTTGCAAAATTATAACTATACATTGGGTTAATTTTACGCATGTTGATTGAATTTATATATTTATAATGAAAAAATTACAAAAAAAAACTTTTGTAATATAAAAATACCCTAACTAACCCATTTTAACTTAGAAAGTTACTTTATTCAGAAATCAACCAAAATTCACGGGAATGTAGAGTTAGCATGCCAATTTATCAGTTGACAAATCAAATTAACAGTTAGCTCTCATTTTCTACATGTACTTGGCTTGTATTGGTACCCCTAATATGTTTTTTTTTTCCTCATTTTGAGCTTCATTGGTATATGCCAACTATATATTCCGATAAAATTTAAATCGGTTTCCGGGCAAAGTAACTTTTTTAGATTAAAATGAATAAATTGAATAATTCTAGCTACCATGAATTAAATTAACCCATTTTAATGGGCTTTTGCTTTCTCGTTAATGCTAAACATGCAACCATGTGTGTGATGGCTGATTATCAGTTACTTAATCCTATTAAAGAATTAGTGATTGGCTGATAGGCACAAAATAGTAATCAAATAAACAAGCCCATCAATTTTACAAAACTTGGCTTTTCGGCATGAAAAATGATAATTGCTAATCCGATTTGAGAATAAATATATAAAGGAATAAAAGTGATTTTTACCCCTTATCCTTTCCCAGCATGGTAATTTTGTATCTAAAATTTTTTATTAATTTTTGCCCTGAACTATTTAAAATAAAACACAATTAATTACATAATACCACGTATAATCTTTAAAATGTTATATATCATTCATTTTAAATGTAAAATATGTTTATTTTAATTTGTTTAGGGAAAAAATTTATTTATTTTGAAAATTATAGATGCAAAGTTTCCCCATGAAATAAAAATGATAAAGAAAAATATAAGAGCAAAATTGCTCTATTTCAAATATTTCAAAAGAAAAAACCGTTGTTGTCCCATATGAAAATGATAATTGCTCAAATAATCATACAATTTTTTTTTTTCAATGTGCTTTCAAGTTTCATATAATGATTCAGGAAAAGTTGAAATAAGAGAACTCAATAGGATAACCATACAAAGTTCAAGGGCCCAAATATCAGTTTTGCCTACTTAAAGTTGAACAAATTTAGAAACTTGACCTGCACATTAAGGAACTGAACAAGCTGCGGTGTGTGGGTATATTAGGACCGATAACCATGCCTAGTTGAAGCAGAATGATGTAGAATGCATTATGACCTTCTCAATGAAGGAAGCACCCTGCAATTTACATCTCTCATACATTTTGAAAAACTTGCTAGATTAATTTTAACTGATATTGCTATTATTAGGTTTACAATAATAAAATTATTATTAACTTCAACACATAAAATTTAATAACTCAAGAATTCATGACTATTGCTGCTCTCCAAAATGCATTTCAAGGACAGCACTTTGAATGCAACTGACTGATCACAAAAATTAACCCCGCGAATCTGTTAATAATGATAATCCTGCAGATGCTGGATGAATAAATCTATAACGAAGAGGATGAAATGAAAACAGTGCGATTTGATTGTAGATCACATATTCTTCATCCAGTAGGCTGTCCTCTCATTGCATTTTTGTAGTTTAAGATAATCTTACGAACACTTAATGTAGGAATATACACATTCAACCAAAAATGCCAATCAAATTAAAACTTCTACTGGCCGTCCTCTCATTGCATTTTTGTAGTTTAAGATATAATCTTACGAACAGTTAATGTACGAATATACACAACCAAAAATGCCAATCAAATTAAAACTTTTACTTACATTAACTTTCAGTGGTGGATCATACACAAGGAGGACCTTCAAGACGAATATAGTCATACATGAGACCTTGGAAAGGGCTAGTGCATCTTGGTTGTGTCAGAAAGATGGTATTCTCCCCTTCGACTAACCGAGCACCCGGTATATTGACACTGTACAGCCAATAGAGACCATGAATCCCATGTCTTGCAATCGAGTTGTCCCTCCCTATAAGTCCAGTTGTAAATACAGGGCGTGCAGAGTTTGGGTCATTAACACGGACCTACAGAAAAAGATCAGAGAAAATGCTTGAAAGGAAAAAATTTTAAGCACAAACTGTGTTTATTTGCAGATAAATGAAGTGCTACAAGTCTATAACCTGTAGTTCTGCAAGAGTTGCAGATGCAAGTGCCACACGCAATTTGTAGGTATTCCTGTGATCAACTTTTTCAAGTTTGAACTTAATTTGCCACGTAGTACCCACATGTGATCCATCATCTTTCCTCCTGTCGAAGAAAAACATTTTCACCAAAGAAAATTGTCATGATTTTTTAATCAATTGATTTGAAAAACACCAGTTGAGGGGAAAAATATGGACAAGAATGAAAAAGAAAAAGATATCATGGCTTTTTTCATTGATGATGCCATGGACCAAGTCAATGGTAAACTGCAATAATAAAATGCTCGCTGTGTACATTGTAAAAATGTTTTACCTCCATGGCATTCTACCATTGACTTGTCCATTAAAAAAACCATGAGCCAGGTCCAGGCACATCTTTTTGCTGTTAAAGCAAATTCAGCAGATATAAGATTGGTGACCAACAATGTCCAGATTTTACATTAGAGCACTTTTTCAGTGATTGGTCATTCCAAATCTCGTTCATGCTTAACAAGATTTAGGAAAAAACATATCATTAGAAAATAACAAAGCTTCCATCCAGAAAAATCAAGAAGGATATAATCAGAGAACTGCACCTCACAACATGCGCAAAGAACCAATCTTTTCTGTAGTCACTGAGACCAACTGTGTAAATCAAGTCAGTATCAGGATATAAATCAGCATATCTTTCCCACAACCCATACTGTCTAAACCTGCCAGTAAAGAAAATAAAACTAAAAATAAGCCCCACACATGATCGTCAATCCAACTATTAAAATGACTAGCACGTCTTAGTGGAAAATGTGAAGAATTATTTTGCTGTCATGCTACACTCTTCTCCAATCAACCCAGAAAACAATGAAAATTTATAGAAACCCTTCTGCATTATGTTGATATATCAGGAAAGCCAACCTGTCAGGATGATTGATTAATAATCTGTTCATATGCATTGGATTAGGATCTGGAACATAAAACTCTGCAGCAGATCGATCAGGGAAGCCTATTTCCCACAATGTGGGTCCATCTCTCGGGGGTTTATATGCAAGATCACCCATATCAACATTACAACCTGTGTATTGCATGTTATTAGATCCTATTATACACACATTCTTAAAACAGTTTCATGGATAGAAATAAATCACTATAGCTCAAGGACAAAACCTGGGATTATGGTAATGACAGCTTCACATTTATAATCTCCAATAAATCCAGGGATCCATGCATAAAGATTATAGTTTCCAGTGCGGACATTTTTAATAGAGAAGTACCCATTCTCATCTGCCGTGGTCCAAAATTGATAGTCCTAAAAAAATAAAATAAAATAAAAATTAAAAATTAAAAAATAAAAAACTATAAAGATATACATGTCTGGGCATGACCCCGAGAAATTGATTCAATGTAAGCATATACAATAATTTAGTTGATCCCCAAATATCCAAGGAACACGCAGTGGGGATGATCTAAGTCTCCTAGACTTTTCATTCATTGGATCTGTTCAAAATCCCCTCAAGGTCCTCATCTATTAGATTATGCATTTAATGACAATCACAAAAGAATTAAATATGCATGGGAGAAAAATAAGTTAAGGATAAGATCCAATGCTTTTCGAGTGTTGTCATTTTTTGTTGGCGGTGTTATATGCATTTTCCCTTATGCTCCATATCTTGAGCATGAAACGGGAAATGAAACATGAGAAAAGCTATCTGCATACTATATCTCATCTCTTTGCAGGTAATAATGATTATCTATGGTCCTAAACAGATTAAAGAAGATAACAACCTTGCATTCTCTCTGCCATGATCCAACATCACCCGGTGGGGCCAACCCAACATAAGCACCACCAGCTACAATGTAGTCCTCACTCACATACCTAGGCATCAAAATAACAAAAATTTTGACATCTTTGTCAGAATAACAACTGAATATGAAAAAGAGTCATTCTTTATTTCTATTTTAATCTAACATTTTCTGGTCTTCTCAATTTAACTTAAGACTCAATTAGTCAGCTATTGATATCAATAAGATTTGACAAAATTTCATGTTAGCAGTAACTTCTTGTAACTGTTTTCATTCGTCCAGCTTGGAACCTGGTTGCCCAGACCAACCAGGTTAAATCTTTATAGGTCGGAACACTTAGTAATTAACTCACGTAAAAGACCATTCCAAACTGAAATCCATCATTTCTTTAGGTCTAAAATATAAAGTACTGAAACATTCCTAATATCTTTACAAAAAGTCCAAACAGATTCTGGATTCCCATCCCAATTTCTTTAGAAATTTCATGAGACTTCAGGTTGGACCTTCAAAGTTCCTAAAGCTTACACTTACCAAGCCTACAAAACACATCCAGCTTGCAACAGCTGATGATACTCATTAGATTGATAAAATAACAAATATTATGATTTTAATAGTCCTTAATGCATGCGAGAAATTTATCTTGTGCATGTGGCCCATCCCTTTCATTGCTTCTAATTAGTTTCATTAATGAGCAAATATTGTTGTAACTCTACATAGCTATATCGATTGAACGCCTACCTGTCTTGGACTAATAGTCTACCAAAGACATTTCCTCTTTTTTCTGATTTTTGGAAATCCTCAGATGCAGGGAAACTGTATGGCCACCTTTCAACTTCAGCAACCATCTGTCAATCAACCTAGGTAAGTGATTATCCATATATTCTAACAACTTCTAAAAGCATGAAATTGCACCTCCTTAAGTGTTAACCTGTCTTTTTGCATCTTCCCATAGAAAAAGAGGGTCAACTCCGGGAGATGCTGAATTAAGATAGATAAAAACTGGGCCAAAGACTTTCTTCCATTGTTCGCCAGGGTTAAACCTTGGAACCAGATCTTTTCCAGCATAATGGGAACTATGAAACATCTAGCCAAAACCATTTATAGTAAAAATTGATGCTGTCAGACACTTTAAAGCAATAACATCATAGTTGGTTTGAAGACTTGACCAAGCATGACTCTGGCACGATCAATATTTATGACGGCTACATCCAAGATCAATCACTTACAGCAAGGGTGGTGGGGCCAACATGAGAGGTCAGATTCTGTTTGAGGGGCCCTGCAGTTCGAAACTCATTGCTTGGTGTAATCTGCCAAAAACCCACAGGTGGGTTAAAGCATATCCACCCATGGACTTGATTATCTTTGTTCTCACAAGAATATTGGTACTTGTCATCCACCTGCATAAAGTTAACACATGAAAATTAACAATCCTTCTTTTTGCAGGCCCTCCCCAAACTCAAACTTTACTTTTATCAGTTTCAAAAGGTTTGGTGACCGTAAAAATTCAGTAGTCGCTTACTGTTGGAGCAAACATTTGGAAAAAAATAATGGGAAAGAAAAAAAGAAGCTGCATAAAACAGTAGCAAATGCACCTCTCCTTTAAGTCCTGGGTGTTTAGGATTAACAAGCAGGACAGCTTCTGGGTAGGCCAGGGTTTGACATCTTCCTGGCATACGGTCATCTGGTAGGGGCATCAGTCTTTGTCGATTATCTGCTATGGCCATGTATTGGAACCTGTCCCCCATAAAAATAAATAAATTGAAAAAAAAAACAAAGAAGAAAGAAAGCATAATTCAGGAGGCGTGCGATATAAGTAGACTAACACAAAATAACAACAACCAGAATTTATCAAGTACATTATCTTTTCTTTCTTAATCAGTAGTTACTAATTTGAATTGGACCTAGTTATACTCTTGGAAAGGAAAAGAAAAATTCCCCAAAAACAGTTAAGTCAGATGTAGGACAAGATATGCGATTCAATATCCTTATCTTTACATCAATTCACCAACCCTCACAGCCTCACCCTTTATCCAAGATTACTTCATTAACTCAAGGAAGGATACGAGTAGGAAGTCAAACCCCCTAATTACCTGCATTATATCGTAGGTTTCAACCTAGCATTTTTAAGTGCACCAGATAGTTTCCATTTTAATTTATGTTGGAACCAATATATAAAATTACAGAGGCTTCACTGCAACCAGGTTGATGTGAGATTAAAAACACCGCCTAAACTGATTTACATCCATGCACATTATCAAAGACTGATCTATCGGCCTAAAATTGAAGCAAAGCAAGGTTATACTTTTATAACCTTGGAGCCAAACGGCATACACTATCTCATCAAAATAGAGACAAGAAGTTTGATCCTCTAGATGAGCAAACTAGATATTAAACTATATACAAACCCAAACATTTCAGAAAAGATTGTGACTTTCATTTAAAGATTACTGAAAATCAAAACTAGTTCGACCCCTCCTGTCTTTTAATCATGATAAATAGACCACAGGACATCATTATCAGCCATAGACAGATAGATTAAATAGTTTCTTCTCAAAACTAGAAAATGTTAACCATGTTCTTCAATAACTGTCTTTGTATATAACTCAGTAATCTCTTCTTTAACCAAGAAATGTCCTACAATACAACATCAAAAGTATAGATTCCCTTACTTGTCTTTCCTAAGTTTGAAAGTGATCCTGGTTTCACCAAGTTCAAAACCTGGCCACTCTTGCAAGTGCTCATAGATGGCATAAGAGTAGAAGCCTGAGGAGCCACGAAGCAACACAAACCTAGAGGTAAATAGACATCTTATTTAGTTTTGAAGCAGAATGTCATTATTATTATTAAAAAAAAAAAAAAACCTATGTGGACAATTAATTTGACCAAGCACCTTTTATCTATGTTTAGGGGAATGTACTTGCCCTCCAAGGAGGGATCCCACAATCTCGTAAATGAGATCTCAACCTGTTCATCATTTTCCACAATTACCCTAAAGTCTGTTCCACTAATCCTGCATAGCATGCAGTTTTTCATTCACATGTCAGCATAAGCATTATCTCCTTTTCAGTCAATGGGCAAGCACAATTAGTTTAAAATACTAAAATCTTGAAGACAACTAACTCTAAAATCTGCAGAAATCCAAGAGTAGCTTATGCTTAGTTCAAAAACTTAAAAAATATATAGATTGTATAAAAATTCAATATTGTAAAATGGATCAGATATCAATGATATGAAAAGATTCAGTCAGGGAACATTTTGAGTATTAAATCAACTTAGCAATTAACAAATTGTTGACAGGTTAAATTCTAGGCACATCAAAAGAAAAGAAAAGATATTCTTCGGAAAATTTTTGGCTGAATCATTTTAAGCATTCAATTTTGTTTGTCATGTGGGGAAGAAACAATACACATCAAATATTCCGTTGCCTCCTGGTGGAGTCCAATGAAGATCCCAATACCTGCATGGCAAACATCTAGAATCACTTTCTGATGTGGTAAAGGCTGTTATACATTGTTTGTATGCAGCGCTTTTATTCTGACAATTAGATTTATGCTTAAATTCGTTACTCAGAAACATGTAATTCAATGCATAGTGAAAGGCAATGTCATAACATATAATTATCAATTTATCTTCAACTAACTAGATCTGTGACTTCATGCACTTTCTTTCTACATCATAAATGTAATTTTCTTAATTGATATATGTGAATAGATTATCGGAAGGTGGTAGCCAGAGATAGTATTTGTTGCCACATCAAGGACCTGAACTGAAGCCTCTCTGATCACGGGTTTGGCAGAGGACCAGTCTTACCACCTAAAATGCAGTCCCAGCTATCCAGCGAGAGATATGATATAGAAATATTTAAAATAAAAGAATCTGCTGTAACATCAATTACCCTCTGTTTGATTCACGATTAAGAACTTCAAGCAAATTGTCAATGCCATTATACCGTATGCCAGTAACAATTCCCTCAGGTTTTGACAATGTAACTTGGAGTATGCCATTATCTATCACCACCTACAGAAAGAACAGAAGCAAAGTGAAACATACAGGATTTTTTCTTCTTCGAGTTAAATCCAGATTTATTATCAAAGAGGTATTGAAAAGTATTATCGAAAGTTCAAAACATATGATCTGCGTAAAATTGAATTACATGACGATCTTGAACATGTAACCGAACCGGGTGAAGTGGCATGATGGGATAGTTGTGATGAAAATGCGTATGTGGGTTCAGTACATCTGCAACATACAAGCAGTCGATCACTACAAGAAAAGATACAGCAAATCTGAGGGAAATTTATTCTAAAGAATGTGGAACGACATACAATAATCCCTATTTCTCGTTATTTAGGTGCTTTTGCATATATGTAGAAGAGCTGATATAAAAATAAGAAGACAGAAATGGGAGAGACAGAATAAAAAACACACCATTAAACAAATTTGTCATTTCAGAATCAATAAAAGCAAAACTAATTGACAATTAACCAAACACTCAATCCTAAACGACGTGTCATTTCCAGAAAAATGTACTTTTCAAAGTTAATGCAGCAAATTGCTTTCAATTAATTCCAACGGTTACAATTCATGGCGATCGATTCTGCACGGCACTAGTAAAATGCCTGTGAAACTGATAGTCACAGTAATTATCACTATACAACATAATCCATGAAACTTTAATAATTAATGAAGGAAGAGCGTGAAGACAATATTAAAACGATGAGAAGAAGAGCGTGAAGAAGATTTGGACGCCAGTAGCCATATATGTCGAAAAACGATATCAGAAGAACTAACCGTTAGGTTTCAACGATGAATTTGCAGAAAAAAAAAATAAAAAAAAAAAAAAAAAAAAAAGATGAAGAGAGAAATTTGGGTACCTCCAGGTTGCTGATTGGTAAGACAGCCGAAGATATTTAACAACCTTTTAAACATTCGAAGTATGAAGGAAGAATCAGTGGGGCGGATAGGAGGTGGAAGTGATTGATGGCGGCAATAACTGTTCAAAACAGGAAGTGTGTAACTGTATATAGGAGAGTAGAGCCTCCTTTCTTCTTTCTGTCGTTGGAGCTGGCGCGTTTTTGGAAATAAATGATGGTGCTGCTCCTCTCACGCTCGTACTTTATAATTTCCTGTTGGTTTGATTTGTTGAATAAAGCCTCAATGCATTACTGGCAGTCTCTGCTTCTTATCACAGGTTAAACTCGTCAAACTACTGATTTGTATTTGCCCCAGTAGTTCTAGTTCTAGATACACTTGAACACCTCACACGAAGGCAAAGTTAAAGTGGTGCTGACGTTAATTCTCGTTCAGCTTTTTAGTTTTCAACAATGAGAAAAAGAGGACATCAATTAAAATTATCTCACTTGTCAAAAATTGGGTTAAAAGTTAAAACATGGAGGCTGCCGGGACCTTAAGATTTTATTATTGTTATTACTACAAAAGAGTCTACTGATAGCTACTCCATAAATGTGTGGAGATTCAAAGATCAAGACTGTACATACAACAGAACCTCCAATGGCCTGGAAAATTCTACCCAAACAGAAGCAACCATGAAAGTTCAGCCTGGACTAAAAGGAAAGCAAAATGACAGAGAATTGAGAAAGTAGAATTGCAGATGATTACAAGAATGTAACTTTACAAAAGACCACCATTTGCGTAACAAAGGCTGATGCTCATATCCAACAGAGGATACAATATTACGCATATCCGCAATACCAATAAGTTAAATACAGTAACAACAGAATGCTCCCGTTTGATTACAGATCAAGATAAATGGAATAAGCTTTAGAGCTATGATCTACAAAAGCCCTAATGTGCACTATTTCTGCTTCTATTGCATTTGATTAGCCTCAGTTTTCCTCTGGAAAAAAAGTGATCCTAATATAACAGCAAGGCCAGTTATTGCAATTGTGAACAGAAGTCGTTTCCGTGAATAATCAGGTGGCTGCCTTCTTGGAGCGCCTTGTGGTCTTTCAGCTGCCCTCACCTCCCTTCAAAATTCAAACATTCCTTATAAATTAGCCTTATCGCAAAGATTACAAATATTGGATGATAATAGATAATTGATGAATATGCACGAGGCAGAAACATAAATGGTAAATCCATGAGATAAATGACACTTCAATCAAACAGCAAGTCTGCACTTCCTGCTGTGTAAGTTAAGGTCTGTGTACTCCATATTCAACCTAAGTTGTTCAAAATAATCATAATTATAGTTCAATTTCAAAATATTCTCTTAAAGAGCCCCTAAAGTTTAGAGCATGAATGCAATTTCCTCTTTTTCCGAAAACACTTGTTTCCTACAAACTAATGTCTAATTAAAGCATGCATGGGCAAGAAGCACTTAGATCATGAGGTCTATTGTAGTTCTCTGTCTAAAATTCAGGAATGAAAACTTTAATTATGACCTAAATAAATTATTTTATTACATACTTAAATTAAAAATAGGATGACCTATGTTTATTAATTATTAACATCTACTGAACAGGAGGAATTGATATGCTCATTTATTCTTCAAGGACCACATCCCAAGTTTCCAAGAGAGAGGACAAAATTATAATTATCCTCTAATATCAGCAGGGTTTACATATATTTTCCCCCGAGTCAAGCTATATCCCAGATTATTTATTATTTTCAAAAATAAAAATGACATGACACTTTAGGCATCCAGGTTCTTCCAGAGCAGTTATCGAAAAGCAAATAAGAATGAAACGACAAGATTAATAACCTATCAATGGAGTGGAAAATATGAACAGGCACTCATTCCAAAAGTCTGTAGAAAAGGGGTCTAGAGAAGCTCATGGTGATTTATAAAGCTCTTAAGTCTTTAACTACTTGAGGCAACTACCAAGAGAGCTTCCAGAAAATTCAAGTTCCATTTGATATCTTACGCTATCATGGTGTCCGGTTGTTGTCCAATAAAAATGAGTTGATGGAATAAGTAGATAAACACATTTTTGGTCTTACAAGCTTGTGGAACCTGTTTTTCTCTCTACGACATTGAGGAACAAAAACAAGCATGTTGTGAAGAAATAAATGTTTTTAAGCCATTGAATCTACAATAACAAAATAAAACAAACAATTTAAAAATAAAGATGCTAAAACGGCCCCAGGAGTCCAGTATCAACACAACTTCAGCCCTAAATGGCAGTAGAGTTTTACTAACACTAGATCAAGTTCACAGTTCTGTTCTAGTTCTTCAAGCAAAATCACATAGCAAAAGCAGTTAATTAAACAAGATTGAAAGTTTAAACTTATAGAGACCCTCAAAAATCAGTCAAGTAAGTACTTATGACGGCATACTAGGTCTTAAACAGCTCATGCTCAGCAAACGGCAATATTTGGCATATGCTGAATCACATACACACCAACTGCCACAGAACTAACCATCAACCTATATATAGACTCACATTTTCACCTACTTATCAGTTTTTACTTTATTGTGACATAAAATGCAGACTTAGACAGCTTAAACTGTATTTCAAATCCAAGTTCACCCATTATGCTCAACCACAGCAAATTGATCATGACAAAAGCATTCACATGAGATTCACTTTGCAATGACTGTGTTCAACAAACCCAAAAGTTCTAAAAACTTAAAAGCTGACGAGAGCATAACAAGTCAACAAGGCCAACAAAAACAGCAAAAGCAACAGCTAGCCAGCATAATAAAATAGTTCCAAATGCAAACAATTATGAAAAAATAATGGAAGTAACTAGAATGAATTAATTTATGAGTGGAAATAAGACAAGATGGCATATCTACCTGGAGGATCCCACTATATTATCTGACACACCAGTGCATCTACTCTCATGGTTATATCTTTCTCGCAGTCTAATATATCTATTACACAGATGACAAAGTTCTGTCCGATTCCCACATACCTCCTGCAATTTAATGTTACAAGGTCAAAAGAAAAAGATGCAGCCTTTGGTTGACAATAAAGCAAGCAATTGAAAGTTGTCTTGTAATTTGTAAGTCATAGATGGTCATACCTGATGCTCAGCTAGATCAATTGCAGGCAAGGGAAACTCACAAAATTCACATGTAACAATCCTTTGAGGGCAATTTTCACCTTTATGGACTGCTAGATCTTCACGCTCCACTGTCTCCCTGCAGAGCGAACAGGAAACCTGCTCGAATACAACAACGTAAATTTAGAATTGACTAAACAAAGTTCGATATACAACCGTTTCATTTATTGCTGAAACTCTTCACACAAACAATCGAAGTACGTCGTAGAAAACAATAAAATTGGAAATTTTGAACTTCACCACCAAGATAAGAAAAAAGACATAAATACATCATGGAGAAAACACCCTATGGAATAGAGATCGAATATGAGAGTGCGCGTTGAAAAGCTAATCAATTACATAAACCATATCAAGTAAATAAGGAACTTGCAGTAGCCAAAATACTTCTTAAAAATCAAAAGTTTCATGAAATAAAAACATGAAAAAAATTTCCAGCAGTCTACCAAATATTTAGTCATAGTACAAAGCAATTCAACTTAATCAGCAGCAAACCATGGCTTCGAACTATCCTGTTACTTGGTTCAGTCTCATAACCACTATTTTATAAAATCCAATGGAGTCAGAACAAGTAATTTGTAACGGCAGCCATGTTACATAAAAGAGTTCAAATCATATACAGATCTATGTACACAAAATTTTTCTTTAGACTATGCTCCTATTTTGCCAACAGCTAAGTGTACATGCATGTCAGTCGAGAATTTAATAAAAACACACAGACAACTGTACCTTGAAACTCCTAACTAATATTACAAAAGTATATCAATGCCCTATTAGCTTTCCAGGAAAATTTTCCAACCCAAAAGGAAAGATCTACGACCAAGTTGTTATGTAAGACGTAATAGAGTGGCATCACCAAGTGCAGACTTCCTTTGCTTCTCACCCTAAGCAACTCCAATATCGTATGCTACTTTTATCATTTATATTTTGTAATAATGAAAAAATCCAATTCAAATTTCATATGCACTAAGAAATACAGGTTCAGTATCTTCCCCAAGGCATGTATGAGTCTTGCCCAATTTAGCACAAGCAGGTTTGCAGTAGAAGGAAAGATAAGAGAATTATTTCTCTGAGGTAAGCTGAAACAAACTCTTAATTTGAAAATTACAGAGCGAAAGTTCTTCACAGGCTAAAGGTCAATAGCATCAAGAAAAGAACATACCGGAGCATGAGTACTCGAGTAGTGTTCCTCAGCATGCTTTCTTGGGACCATATCACCACAAATTTTACATTTTTCAAGATTCCGAGAACAATGGGCAGAATGCAAATCGATGTTCAAGGATGGGATAGCCCTGTCACTGGAAACATAAAGACAAGTTACTGATCAGTTATTAGATCCGTTCAACTGGCAAAAACCCAATCATCCCATATAAAAATGATCATATCAAGGAGACATCAAAAATATTAAAAATTTATTGCTAGACATAAGGCACAATAGGTAACTTTGATCAAGCAGGTTAGACCAAAATTTATTTAAAAGATAAAAATGCCAACTAATATTCAAAGCATCCCAAAGACTAGCAAGCATAATGAAAATGATTGTAAATTCATGAATTCAATAGAATCATTTTTAGTCACTCACTAAAATTTATCTGCTAAAAAAGGCTTCAACACAAGTAGGCTGGTTTGACCTATGATTTTGTTAAGCAAATCAATCAAACAAAATTCAATTAAATAACATACAAGTTTGTTAAGCTTCATCTAACAAAATCATCATATAAATTCCAAAATAACAAAGATCACGAAGCCAGAGACTACAATTAAAGCTTTAAAACAAAACTGAAAGGAAACATTACAATCAAATCAAAATATAAGAAAGATGATACACAAGAAATCAGAATTACCAGTGACTGCAGACGATTGTGGATTCCTCGGAAGTAATCGCCATATCTGCAACACAAACGACGCCGTACCTCGTCGAGCGAAGACCTTGAAAAGAAAAAAGAGACTTAGGGGAAAGAATCCAACAAGATTTACAACGAAAAATAGCGACAGATATTCATTGATCGGCCAAGTGATTTTCGTTTTCGTATTACCTTCTTCTGATTTGGGAGAATTTTCTGATTCTGAATTGCTTTTTTCTTTTCTTCTATTTCTTTGGAGATTTTGATGACTCGAAGACGAGCTATTTCATTTCATTACTTGGTTCAACAAACTTTAGATGGAGAGACTTTTCGGACCTGTGGGTCCACATCTATGATTTTTACCTTAAATTTTTGTCCACTCTACTTAAGTACGCGTGGTTACACGCTCTCCTTTTCCCGAATTGCGTCTAGTAGATTTCATATCGGGCCCAGCTTAGTGTTCTTAAGCTCACGTTACAATAAAATTGGGCCAAAGTTTGAAATACGGAAAGTTTGGGCCCTAAGAATGAGAATTGCAAAACTTGCATCGTTCTAAATTCTAATTCACTTTCATTTTTAAAGGATATGCAGAAAAATCACCACTTTTTTGAGATTCTTTTTTATACTTATCCCTCTTTTTTATATCGTTTAAAAATATCTTTTTAATTTTCATTTTTAAAAATACCTCTTTTATACATAAATATACCGGATTGAACTGAAGTGTATAAAATTAAATTTGGAATTTTGTATATCAAATGGTATACATTGATATGCCGAATTGGAATGAGATTATTTTAACAATTCAGCTCGATATAGGAATAGATATACTTCAGTATATATAGGTATATTGAACTTAGGTGTATAAAATTAAATTTAGAATTTTGTATACTAGAAGGTATACAAAATTGAAAAAAAAAAAAATCAACGATCGATTTTGCATTTTTTCTCGTCTTTATTTCTACAATTATTTCCTCACTTCTTTTCTTGAGCAATTATTTAAATGAATTTGATAAATGTTAAATTTTTTTTGTACCATGAATTTTTCAATTTATATTTTGATTCAAAAAAAAAAAGTTTACATAAATTTTTTTTGTACCGTTAATTTTTCAATTTGTATTTTAATTTAAAAATAAAAAGATATAAATACTACTTTGATAAAACAAAAGTGGTTGATTTTGTAAAGGGTATATTTTTAAAAAAAAATTAAAAAAAGGTAAGTTTAAAATTTTATAATTGATTCTGTATTTTTAAAAAGTGAAGTTAAAAAGGGAGTGCATGTTATAATTTCCTCATTTTTAAATGATAAATATTTGATTGATATTTAGCGAACATTTCCTAGCCTATGATTTTTCCCATTCTGGTCTAGAAAAGAAAACTGTACGGAGGCAGAGAATCAAACACTACATCACGCTTTTTATCTATTATCATGAAATTTCATGTATGGAAAGTGACAATCATTAAAAAATTCATCTTTATTTAACGGGATTTTAATTATAACAGACAGAATATTATATTTTTATAATCAATCAATATGTGATATTTAATACGCTCTCTTACGTTCAAAATTGAATACATAAAAAAAATTATAATATAAAATTTACAAGATTAATTATCTGTAAACTCTTCATATTAAGGGAAATAAGTTTATACTAAAATTAAAAAATTAACTCGTGAAATAAATACAGTTAAAATGATTATAAAAAGCATTATATTTTAAATACTTATACAATAATTTGTTTTTCCCTGCGTCAAAAAAGAAATCAACTTTATGATTTGTGCACCAGGTGGCAGGCACTTGACCAATAAGCTGCTAGCCGACAATGCTTACCACCCTACATATTATTAAGGCATTTAGAGAAAGCGTGCATCAGCAGTTAACTGATTCATTAGAAAAAAAAAAAAAAATCAGTTAATTAATATTAATTTTTAAAATTATTAACGGTTAAACAATCCGTTATATTTAACTAATCAGTTTATCGATTTCGATTTTTCGACTTTATTAATTAATATTTTTCGGTTAACTATTAAAAATTTTAACATGCAATTATAAAAAAAAATAGACAGAATTCAATTCAATTTCAAATGTGCAAAATAATACAAAATAAATATAATATACTAGCTAAAATTTATATTCAACAAATTAATAGCTAATATTATAAAATAGACTTGATATTTATTAGAAATTAGCATACTTAATTCTAAGTTAAAAAAAATTTGACAATATTAAATGTTAAAATATAAATTCTAAAACATAAGAAAATATTATTAAATGTTATTAAGTAAAATATGAATGCCAATATATATGATAAAAAATGACGTATATAAAAATTAATCGGTTTCTCCATATAAATATTATTCTATACAATTAAAGAGAATAGCGTGATTTAAATATAATTTAAAGTATTATATAAATTTTATAGAAAAATACAACAAATTAAGGTATAAAAATAAAAATATAATTTAAATGCATTTTAAAATATTACTCAACGAAAGTTTTAGAGATTTTATAAAAAAATACAAAAATTTTAAGGTATAAAAATAAAAATATAATTTAAATGCATTATAAAATATTACTCTATGAAAGTTTTAGAAAGAAATAAAAAAAATAAAAAATTTTAAGGCATAAAAATAAAAAACACATATATGTGTGTATGTGAATCGGTTAAACGTTATGAACCGGTTAAACTTTGATTAACGGTTAACTGGTACCTAAATCACAAAATCGAAAATCGAACCAAAGATAATAATTAAATCGTTCAGTTAACCAAAACGGTCGATTTTTTCAAACCTTTGACCGAAATTGAAAAATTTAAAATTTATTAGCCATAAACCGAAACTGACAATCAATTCCATTTCATATCATTTTTTCAATTAATTAGTTCAATCGTTTTATTTTTCAGCCCTAGTTTTCTTTTTATTTATGGGGGAGTTATTTTCTTATTATAAATTCTCGTATAGGACCAGACCTCTTATACGAAGACGAGAATCAAATTTTTCAATAAACCAAATTCAAAAGACAAATAACTAAAATTATAAATAGCATGTTCCAATTCCAAGTGGTTAAATTGATTGTCTGATTGGCGAGGTGCCAATTACTACAATGGTGGTATGTGTGTGTATATATATATATATATAGTACACTAGTACTGCTGGGAATGTGGGGGCAGAAAACCACCATTTTAATTTATATAAAAACTTTAATTTTATTTAATTCTTAGTCCAATAATATAGTAGGAAGAATTAAGGCATCATTATCATTTATATAATTGCTTCTTTTTCTCTTTATCATTTTTTTAATATATCAATTACTTGTTTGTGGGGTAAAAAGGATTCCAAGATGAGCTATATATTATAATACTATTTTAGGTAGAATTAACTAAATTTAGGGACATTGATTATTGATTTCATACAGATATGTGATATCTGCTTTCTAGTTACCTACCAATTCCCAATTGCTTAATTGGTAAGTTTGTCCATTTATTTTATTTAGTGATGGCTAACAATCCACTAATAAAAGTTCCAAATTACATCCAATTCTATTTCTCTAATTATTTTTTTTTTCTAATTAGGTATCTAATACCTGCCTACTTCTAGCTGTACGTTGTAATTAATTAGAGGCATAATTGATTAAATTTAAGTTATAAGTCTGATTCCTTGTAATAATAATAATAAGTGAAGTTTGTGCAGGAGGACTAGAAACTTCTTTTTTCCCCTCTGATCTTTCATTAAAAATTTTATTTCCTTAGATAAAATATTGAAAGAGAGCATGACATATTCTACTTCAATTGACTAGTGATGTATAATAAGGATCGGTATGGGATTTGAAACTTGGAATTCTTAATTTAAGTAGCATCTGAATAGTTAAATTGATAATTAACTTCGGTTTGATCTGTTTGACTTAATTCAAATGAAAGTTCTCTTCTTTTTTTTTTTTAAAGGAAAAAAAAGAAGAAGAAGAAGAAGAAGAAAGAATTCAAATGAAAGAAAATGGAGAGTTTTAATTACAAGACAATAGAAAACCAAAACAAGCATACATCTAATAAATAAATTATTTAAAAATTAATTAATTATCAAGCATTTATATTTTATAGAGATAATATATATATATATATATATATATATATATTCCTTAAACTACTACCGTTTAATAGATTATCCTTTGAATTAATCGAATGTTAGATTATCTATTTGAATTTAAAAAAAAATAGCAAAATTATCTTTTACAGGAACACGTAGCACATGATGATGAACACGTAAAAATCATTTTGCATGTGACGTGAATGAACAATCACGGGAGATAATATGATATTTTTAACAATTTTAAGGGTATTTCATATAATTTTTAATAGTATTGCGGATATTACTTATACTTTTAATAAGTTTAGAGTAATCTAACACTTGATTAAATAAGAGGATAATTTATTAAATGGTATATAGTTTAAGAAAATTTTATATATGGTCCGTATTTTATAATTAGTAAAGTTTGATAAATTTCTTTTTTTAATAGAGGAAAAGAGGAAATAGTTAAGAACTCGAATATGAGATGTCCTATTGGATAGTAGGTAGATTAATTTAATTAATAAATACATGAACTGTAGTTTTGATTAATCCCATGTATATTTTTATTGGTCAATTTGTGTAGTAATTAACATGATCATTTTTTTTTTAGCATGATTATATATTAAACGGAGCACATATAGCTAGTTATATAGAGCAAGCCTTAATTGGTTGACTAACACAAAGTAAAAGTATCATTAAATTAGTTTATCTTGCTCCAAAATAATGGATAGGATGGTGGTTCAACTGCTATGTATGATGTATATTATACAAGCTATTGATTAATTATAGTAAAATGATAATTGATAATTGATCAGTGAAGCAACTCCCTAAATAATTAAATCCCAAATGTAATTATAATTTTTCTATTGCTTACACACTGCCATATATATATGTTGGCAAAAGCATTTAGGGACGGATTTGCCACAGATAATCTTCCTATGTGATATAGTAAATTAAAGATATGTTATAGGTAAGTTTTTGCTTTAGAATTGGGAGATTTTAAAATTGAACTTAATTGGTAGAATCGCCTTAATAATGAGAACAACTAGAGATATCATTTAGTAAACTTGTTTTTTTTTCAATGTAATAAAGTTGTTAAGATTTAAAATAAGGATAAAATTGTTAAGTATAATAATTAGTAATAAATAAGGGAATAATTGGTCTTAGCTAACTGTGAATATAAGCAAGTTGCCCAAAGGTTTGGCAGTGAATTGGTTTAGACAATACCCTTATTTTTATTTATTTATATATATATAATAATAATAACAAAAAAAAAGCAGACAACAGCCAAGTTTGTTGGGCCTAATTAAACCAGTAAAAAAAGGACATTCTATTTATGGAAAATGTTAGAAAGCAATATTCCGAAATTTATATGCTTTCTTAAAGAAAAGCCGAACTCTGAATTAACTTCTAAATTAGTCATATAAAGTAATTTCCTTTTTTTATTATTATTTTTTAATGCTATTATAATTTATAACTTTAAAGTTTTTCAAAATTTATACGCCCCATACGAGTATCATATCAATCTACTTTAATTGTTGTAAAAAAAAATATATATACTTTAATTTTTTTATATAATCCCTTCCATATTTGAAATTCAGCGAAACTATTAATTTCAACTCAAATTAATAAATTTAAGTAATTTTTTTTATTTTTATTTAATTTCGATCCATTAAATTAAAGTTAATATATATCCCACTGAAAATATAAAAGAGAGAAAGCAACTTATTTTTAAAATTTTTGATCTCACATACTCAAAATTCTGGCTATGTCACTGAGTATGATACCAGCGTACTTTGATAGTTTTTTAAATTTAAATGGGACAATTTTATCAAGGAAAATAAAATGTTAATTCTAAGTATTTAAAGTATACTTTATATCCTTTGCTTTTTCAAGAGCAGTTTTAAGCATCTTGCAAGAAAATTTTCTTTTCCAGTAGCTATGTAGTCTTAGTTCTTTTTTTCTTCTTTGAATAAAAATAAAAATAAAAACTTTGTAGCCGAAATTCAAAATTAAACGAAAGAATAAATTCTACCATCCATTTCAATACTCACAATAATTTTTTTTTCTCACTTCGCGGTATTTTGAATGGAACCTAATTTTATAAAAAACACCTTTAAACTCATGCTATATTTAGATTAATTCTCGCTTAAATAGAAAATATTTTTTGAGAAAGATAAAAATTTGACCTCAAATTTTAAATAATTGTATACATAAAAATCGAACTCACGAGCTCGTTTAAATCAGAAAGCCATTTACCAACTCACCTGCATCCGAAATTTTGAAATAATATACTTTAAGATTAAATATATAAGAAACTTTATTTTTATTTAATAGTTTGGAGATAAGCATGAGAAATCAAAATATTTTTCTTGTTATACGCACTTATATGATTTGGCTGATGATTGACACTTGTCCATGCTTTTTAAGTTTGGAGGTACCAAATGCACTTATTTTATTCAGTTCCCTTAATTGCCGGAGTTGTTCAATCTGGAAGACCCCATGCTATTATTGTTATTGTTATTATTATTGTTTCATTTTCATTCTCAAATATATATATATATATATTATTTTCAAGACATATCAACCTGATTGGTTGCTTCTTTTTTATTCACGTGGCCATGCCCAATAATCCCATCATCCAACTCTCAAAACCTATAATATATATACACACACAATAACATTTCTTTTTTCCGTTTATTCACTATATTATATAGATCCATGGCATTTTATTTGAGGTGTCAAATTTACTAAATTCACATTCTAGATTTAATTCGTCTGTAAAAATATAATTTAAATTTGATATAATTTGATTTATTTAATCCGTAAAATGATTCGATTTATTATGAAATTCTTATAAATTTTATTTTTTTTTATATAATATGAATATAAAAAATAATTGTTATTATAAGTACATTTTTAATAAAAACTACAAAGAAAAAAATCATAAAATTTGACATTTTTATGATCCAAATAATTTATATATTACCCATTTAATAATTAATAACCGAATACGTTTATAACTTGCAAGAATTTTATATATGTCAGTCATAACCCAACCTTACTTGTTTGCCAACTATACATTCTACACTTTACTCTATAAATTTTTATGTAAACAATATTGGATATATATGTCCTAAATTATTATGTACTGATCAAGTAACCTTTTCAAAGTATTATAAATATGGTAATATTATATTTATTAGTCGTAATTTTCATTTATTTTAATAATAAAAATGAATAAATTCTAATTTTGAATTTAATGGTTAAAATTATTGATGTATTGAATGAAGTCATTGTTAGATTAGATATATAGGCAAGATCCCATTGATGTGGAGATGAGATGACTACTGACTGAACAGCAACGGAATATCTCTATGATATATACATAGAGTGTTTTCTTGATTAATTAGAAAATAACATTAAAAAAAAGAAGCTTGAAATGGGAGATATACTTGTGTGCTGCTATTTAAATCAGAGAATTTGGTTAATGGAAGAGAAATGGAGCACTCAAAAGCTTAACATGATAGATACTTAATTAGTTCATATTTTGGGATTCTAGCTATATGTACATAATTTTATATTTTCCAAACTTGAACCTAAATAGGACTAAATATACTTTCTTTTGTTCAATTTTATAAATCTTTTTCAATTTAGTAATTTTAAATTACTTTCTTGTGATTTAAATATGTTAAGTATATTCTATTAAAATTTTGATAAAAGCGCGTGTGAAAATCACTCTCTATTAGAAAATAAAAGAATTATCACTTTCACATGCGCTGCCAGCTAATCGATCGATGGCACACGGTTCCTGTATACAATTAAACGATTTTCCATATAAAATAATCAGTTAAGCAAAATATAGAAGATTTTGAAGGTGATTCCTTCTGGGGCAGGGGAAGAACCCTAGAATTGTGTTTTGCGCTTCTCTTTATCATCCCATAAAACCATGCTCTTTTAGTCATCCGCACAGTTCCTTCACTAACTATAATCTACGGATCAAATACGGATTTCAATTTTCAAAGGCACGTGAAATTATATATATATTTTTTTGGTAAACTGAAATTATATACTTTAATTACTATATATTTAGACCAATATTAAAATCTGGATGACTGTTTTTACTTAATAATATACCTTTTTTATAAACCCGGTCATATATATTTTTTTTCTTGATAAAAAAGCCTATCTATTAATTAATCTCTCAGTATTTTTTTATTATTTTAAATATTATAGGTATTGATCATCTTACCAAGTTTTACCTTATAAGATCTATATTAATTAACTCTTGGATCAACATGTGGCCGATCCACGATCTGTGATTGTAAATATATTACAGTTAAAAGCTAGAAATATTGACCTTATGGATTCATATAGTTATTATTACCTTTTTCATAAAGTTATATAAAGCCTTATGCATGTTTTATTATTCAATGCGGCTATTTTTTGTTTTTAACTATATGATATAAATCAATATAAAACTTATAGACCTGAACCATTAAAGCTGGAGTGTCATTATTCGAGCCCCATCATGTGGAAAATCATAATTAATAAAATCCTGCATCAAACATCATTTATATATATACACATTTATCAAATAAAATTATTCATCGGTTGTCAACAAATAAAATAAAATAAATAACGAATCTAGTTTGAGTTGTGGATGCTGGGTGGGCGTTATTCTTTAGGGATAAGAGCATGGGCTGATGGTGACAGTGCAGAAATTGGAACTTGGATTCTCAGAAATTAAGAAGAGCAACTCAAGCCAAGAAAAAAAAAAATGATTACAGCAACAAAAAATGAAAGAGACAAAGACAGCAGAGAATCTCGTATCTTTCATCATCCCATACCTAGTTCTTATCAAAAAAAAAAAAAAAGGAAGAAGAAGAAGAAGAAAAATAAAAGTTCAGGTTTTCTTGACAGCATCAGAAATATACTTGAAAGGTGGAAATTTTCAGTTAATTTTCAAATAGGCGTGTTCTTCTTTTTCCTGATTTGGTAACCTTAAAAGCATGAAAAAGGAAATCTTAAATCTCTTTTTCTGATTTGCCTTTTGTTTTTGCTTTTCTTCACTTTCTGTCCACGTGGCATTGCACCCAATGGCTCTTCATTGAAATCTCGTATACAGCAGGATGCCGTGGTCTCGTGGGTATTGTATAGGTTTGGTTTTATTCACCAAAGCATCTTTTCCAACATACTTACCCAATTGTCAAATTAGATAAGTTAATTGAAAAAAATAATGTGATTGAAATTATTATTTATATGTGACACTTTATTATATAAAAAAAATTCATAAACTGAATTTATATAAAATTTTTCCCTTTTAAAAATTGTAGGGAAAAAAAAAGATATTATAATTTCCAACCTACAAATTTCTTCAAATTTAAGACAGGTTATTATTGAAAATATTCAATTAAAGATATAGATTTTAGCATTAAACTTTCTGGGATCATGAATTTTTTTTTTCTTAAATATATTCTATAAAAAATTGCTGAAACAAATGTATCATAAATTGTAAATCCTGGAGAGAAAAAAAAATAAAATTTGATTATCAATGTCTGGTTTTTTCATGAATTTTCTTTTTTAAGAATTTGGTAACATAACAGGAAATTGGAAAAGAAATAAAATAATATAAAAATTCACTCTATAATTGGCCACCTTTAGTCTTATCCGGTCATGAAGTATAGGTGTTGTCTTTTGCCAAGACCCAGACAGCCGGCACAATACACGTGACAGGACTTAAAATCCATCAACAAAATACACCAAGCGTGAGCTAGAAGTCAAGACGGCGGTCGCGTGACGTCCGATCGGACTGATTGGACAGCAAGTTCTATCAATCCACTGACACAAGACAGCGCCCACGCCATTCACCTGCTCCCTGTCGCTTCGTCGCTCACCTGCTCTGACTACCAGCTATTACGTTCCAGGCACTTAAGTGCATCCCTCATGTCTCATATAAATAACCCAACGCACAGTGGCACCAGGTATTGAATTTTTGAGACTATATCTCTAAAAATTCTCTTTCTATAAAGCTATTAACTTAAATTTCGGAATACTTACGCCTGATCCGACCGAACATTTTTTCTTGCAGATTTCAAGCATCCGATTGGCTTTCTCTCCCCCTCTTTCAGATAAAGACTTCCACGTCTTATCAGTCTGGTTTTTTCATGAATTTTCTTTTTTAAGAATTTGGTAACATAATAGGAAATTGGAAAAGAAATAAAATAATATAAAAATTCACTCTATAATTGGCCACCTTTAGTCTTATCCGGTCATGAAGCATGGGTGTTGTCTTTTATTTTTCTAATGGCATGATAATTGCATAAATTATTGCTCTTAGATTATGGTCGCAAAAACACATAATTACTAAGGGTGCATTTGGTTTTTTGTTTTTATTTAAAAAAAATAAAATTAAAGGCAGACTTATTTCCATTTCAGCTTTTACAAAAATTTTTAACAAAGTGATTTTCACAAATAAAACAGAAAATAAAAATTTTCAAAATGTGATTTTTAGATTTTTGCTATTTTATCCTTATTATCACTACTACCAATACCACTATCACGCCGCCGCCATATCGCTACTGTCACCACCGCCATATCGCCACTGCCACCACCAAAATTATTATTATAATATACATAAATAATTAAAAAATATAAAAAAAATATGATAAATTTTTTAAATATATAAAACAGTTTTTTAAAAAATAAATAATATAAACTAAAAATAAATTTTAAATTTTAAAAATAAAAAATAAAAAACGTACAATTTTATCAAACACAGTTTAAAATATCACATCGTTCTACTTTTTTTTTTTCATATATATTATATTAATTTATACCAAAAAAAAGTTTGGAATTTCAAAAAAGAACCACCAGCCTTGTCCTTATTTTACCCACTCTAGGAAGATGACAATACCAGACCATCAACTATATTCAGATCCTTTTGTACAAATTTGGCATCTGAAATATATATATATATATATATATGTATATAAAGGAAGTTGAATTCTGACAACACTTATTTTGTTAATCAAAATTTAGAATAATATAAAAGTGAATTTGTCTTTGCCATCGGTTTATATTCAACAGATATTCACGTGCTGTGCAGGAGTGTCTTCAAAAATTGCATTATTTTTATTTTTGAAACAAAAAAATCTTGAGATCAGCCAACAGAAATACCTACGAGTTTTGTCTAAAAATATGCAATTTATTGATTAATCACGTGATTCTCGACAATGTTCAATTAATTTCATCTTTCTTTTTATATTAAGCTTGCTTATATGCAATTAGCACTTCGATAACGTATAACCAAAAAAAAATTCATATTTCTTTTTATATGAAACTTATATGCAATTAGCAATTCTATAATGTATAACCAACAAATCTACATTAGTTTAGTTATAAGTGATTGGACATTTATTTCCTTTAAATTAAGCTTCGAATTTAAGTATATGAAGTGTGAATTAATTAATTATGAGAATTTTTATTTCTCATAATTTGTAAGTCTTTATTACGTGCCACTGCCGCCGGATGAAATTTTTTTTTTTTTTTTTTTGAAAATAGACAAAATAGATGAGTATTTTTCAGAAAAGAAGATGGAGAATCAAAATGTGATAGATAGTTGGTCGTCCAATATGACAATGACACTCAGTTTAGCCCATGTTCGGGGGACACAATGGGCATTCCATAAATGTTAAGGGCAAACTTTCCACTTCCACCGGAAGTAGTCCTTTTTTGTTTTTTTAATGAATAAAAAAGTAAAATAATCCTAAAATGGAAAATACTGTATACGAATCCGTATACCCCACGCGTCAACGATCTATATGGCGGACGGCGCTTTGATCTCATTCTCTCATTGCCCAACGCGCTACCTTAAAAACCCAAAATAAAACCCCTAAGCGGTTTTCTTACAAAAATAAAAAAAACATTAGCGGTATTTTTGCTTCCTCAGATAACACTTTCCTTATATAGGATGTTCGCTGATGTATCTTAGTCTTTACTACTCACCAATTTCCATCTCTCAAAACGACGTCTCTGAAACCTCGTTTTTGCCTCCATTAACGCCTCTCTCTCCATCTTTTATCTCTCTTCTTCTTCTTCTTCAGGTAACTAACTTTTTCACTCTCTCTGATATTTAAGATATTTCCTTTTATTTTCTTCATTTTTTGACTATCTTTTTTGACTCGGCTTTTTTTTTAAAAAAAAATAAAAAATTGGGTGGTTAAAGAAAGAGAGCTTAGTGTTTGATTTTTTGTTTCAATGGGGAGAGGGAAGATAGTGATAAGGAGAATAGATAATTCAACGAGCAGGCAAGTGACTTTCTCGAAAAGAAGAAATGGATTGTTGAAGAAGGCGAAGGAGCTCGCGATCCTCTGCGACGCGGAAGTTGGAGTCATTATCTTCTCCAGCACCGGCAAGCTCTATGATTTCTCGAATACCAGGTCATTTTCTAAGATCTCTCCATCATCAATATGCTATATGATTTCTCTAATTTCTTCATTTTTTTATATTTTTTATTTATTAATACATTATATATATGATTATTCCGTGATTTTAGATTTCTTTTTTTTTTTTTAATTGTGAGTGCTTAATAATCTTTTAATGTTGTGAACTGCACTTGCTTTAAATTATGATTTTATGATGGAAAAGTTATAGGCTTGTGATCTAGAATTTTTTTTTTTGCATGGATATGTACTTTTATCTTATTTCTGTACTGAATATTGTTTGAATATATGGTTCTCTAATTTTTATTTTTTTTACATTTTGAGGGGACAAAGAGTTCAAAACTTTAGCATTTAGATAATTTATTAAAAATATTTACATAGTATACTGTAATTATATTTATAATGGTGAAAATTTACAAATCAATAAATAAATATCTCAATTAGTAGTGTGATCCAATAAAGCTTTAGCCAAGGAAATCAACAAGAACTCAACGACTAAGTGAATTGCTACTATATATATTCAACATTTAGTTGAGGTTTCAAACACTTAATTAGGATAGAACTTTGGTTTATTAGGAATCAAAGGCATCCATCTAGAACCAGCATTCTAATTTTCTAACCTAATGGAAAAAAATTCATGAGCCACAATTTATTCATCTTTGCTGCCTATTAATTATAAGAAGCATTGTCTTCAAAAGCATATATATATATATAGCACCCAAAAGGGACTCAGAATATTTATTTTGTGTGCATATATCTGAAAGAATCCAATTGAGGTACTACAGTATGGAATCGTATGTTAGAAAGTACTAGCACAGACATGGAAATTTGTCTTTTATAGGAGAAAAGACAGTGCTTCGTTATGTTTATACAGGTTGGAATTATATGTTAAAACAACATTAACCAAAGGATTCTGATAGTAAACCAAGACCTCTATCTTTTCATTATTTTTATGACCTTTATCTTAGGATTGTACTCAGTTGTAAAACTATTTTAATTCTGTTCCAATATGAGAAAGCTTTTACATAGAGATTATCAAGAGGCTTACTTAATTACATATAGTATAGCGTTAATTAGATTAAAAGCATTTGATAGAATTGATAAGTGCAATTTGATGAACTGGAGAGGTTCTCCTCTCTTTTCCCACAATACTTGCATAGTTGGGCTTTGAAATGTAAAATACTTGAAACAAAATGCATATCTCTTGTTGAATACTTAGAAAAAGGTACTATTTTTCTTAAAAGATTAAGATTTGAACAGTGAACGGTCTAATAGTGGAAGCTAGAATAGGCATGTTAATTAGAATTTTATCTAATTGCAAAGCCATCTACTCAAGTGATAGTAATTAGGATTGATGAAGCAGTGGTGGCAATTTGGAGATGGAGTTGATAAAGGAACTGATGGAAAGAGTAGAAGAACATTGCCAATTTGGAGTTTAAATGATTAAAAATAAGTAAATCACGGAAAAGGAGATGAATTAAATTTGAGGTTTAGATTATATATTAAGTGCATGGAAGAGGAGGTTTTGTTTGATAGGTTCATGATGGTGATCTCAATTCTCTATATAAAGATGGACCAGAAGATGTATTGGCTATGGTGATTGTTGAAGTTTGAGGTCTTTATACCCTTATAAAAATGTTGTTTATTAGAGAAAAATAGAATAGATCTAAGCAAAAATTTTCCAAAATATTATCATCGATAATTGTCATTCAATTTCGATACTATAATCTTTCTCTTTTTCCTTTTTTTAGAAATATAGCTTTCTAAACCATTAAAAGCTAGTTTGGTGGTCAATTTTCGAATTAAAAATATAAGAGATTTTGAGTTAGATTTCTTTTAATGACATTTATGACATTTATAATTGTAATTAGATATTTTACGTCATTTGAAAAAAAAAATATAACTCTCCAACAACCCTTATTATAAGCAATCTTACAAAGTAAAAATAAAGCTTGCTCAAATATGAAACTTAATATAAACAAAACCATAAACTCACAGCAACAAAGATAGAAACAAAAATTGCATTCACCGAACTATTATTTTTGAGAAAAGCTATATGTATTAGAAATGAGAATGCTTAACAATAAGGGAGGCCTGTATTATTAATTATTTGGTCAATATGTTTTATTGATTCGAAATAGTTTGAATTGTTTGGGGTTATTTACTTCACATGCAGTCATATAACTATGACTCTTATAACACTACGGTCACATAATTTCATTTGTACCAATAAAATAAGCTAATTATTTTTTATATTCAATAAAATTAGAGTGGCTTGAATTAATATCTTTTGGTCATTGAATCTCTAACGTTATATAATTATTTTAAAAAGATATTGACGTGGCAGCCACATCTCGAAGTCCACATGATAGCTAAAATAATGATGAATAAAGTTAAATTTCATCTGTTGTCATTATCACACATTAGTTAGTTATAAGAATCAAATATTACTTATAAAGTTTTGAGCAATTATCATCCTAGAAGCCAACTTTTAGAGTTGAGTTAAATTCAAATCTATTTTCGTAACATGGTATCAAAACCATTAATCCTTACTTCAATAATCCTCACTTAATAATCTAATTTTTGGGTTGCCCATTTTCTTATAGACTCAAATCCATTTTCTTCACATGAGATCAGAGCCACAAATCCTTATTTCAACAATCCTGACTTTTCAATCTAGTTTTTGGAGTTGTCCATTTTTTTCACATAATATCAAAGCCACTAATCCTTGATGTTGGCCACTCATAAATACTAAATATTCAGTACTGCAAATTTCACACTTCAGTTTTCTACATGTGTTAGGTCCTAGGCATGAGGGCGGTGTATTAGGTATACCTATACCACATCATCTAGTCATAGGAATCGAATACTGCTTATAAAAATTTGAATAATCCTCAACTCACAAACTAATTTTGTAACGCCTCAATATCCCATTGGAGGATATCGGAGTCGTTACGCACGCATACAACTCGCATCAAAAACCAAAGCAATATCTTATAAGCGGAATATCATTAATAGACGGAATAATACATGTATAAACTAACTTAAGTTATCATAATACAAAATATCATTATCTTACATATATTACTTTAACATTCTCTTCTACAATACTGCACTTATCATAAAAAAAATTCTCTTTACATATCACTACACTAACCTTTACAAAAAGAATCCTATACAAAAAGACACATCATGCTCTAACTCCTAGTGGGCTGTAGATGCACAACTCTCTATAAACCGAACCTGCATACCTACACGGGAAAACACTCGTGTTGAGCGATGGCTTAGTGAGGATATACAAAAGAGCAAATAGACTTCTAACGAAGTCGCATACATCAAACAATAATAGGCATATCCACAGTAATCATGCTTATCCCATTATTACATTCATAAGCTTGTACTCTAAAACGGACATATTAATAACATATCTATATCATTTACATTCTCTCAACATGCACATAATCTCTAGATTCCTTTGCAACATCATATATATATACGTTAAGTGATAACCTATCACTACTTTAATACGCAATCTTGCACATGTTAACAAACCTTTGACATTTATCATATACAGCTGGTAATAACATATCACTACATCACATGTACTTTCATATACATATAAACATATCATTGCGCTTCTTATACATTCATAAACACACAATAGATTAGCCTGAATTCACATCGATGGTGAATACGGGCACTCTGGATACTGACTGGCAGTATCAAACATCTGAAAAACCAAATCTCAACATCTGGATACCAAAGAGTACCAAACTTCTAGACACAATCGGTGCCACTCTGGCAGCTGCAACTCTAACCCCTTTATAGTTATGCCTATCTATTCACTACTATGACTAATTTAGGCTTATACATATAAACTCTATTCACTGTACCATATACTTTACATCACTCAATTACTTTTTTCAAACCATTGCACATCATATATTAACTTTGCAACTATGAGCATATATGTACATACATGTTTATTTATCGGTCATGCCAAAACAATATTGATCTAAGATGCTCATGTTCATTCTAATTACTCATATAAGACACACGAATATCTCATCAAGCATATAACTCATGTACTCACTTATGTTATCCCACTATAGTTTCCATATGCCTAGTTGTTAATAATCCAATGCAATATTACACACACATAAGAACAAATAGCTTGCATTCAAAATTCTTAACAATGTCGCGCTCACGATGGATTGCCCAAATGACTTCTGTCTCGCCCGCGATGAAAATCGCGCTCACTACAAAACATTGCATAGCAAACTTTGTCTACGGAGCACTCTGTCGTGCTCGCGACAGAACCTGAATTTTGTGTTCAAACTCCCAACTTCACAAATTTCAAACACAAACTTTTCACATACTTCCCTATATTCACATGCATGACTTCTATGATCAACCAAACACTATGCCACATACACTACAAAGCTTTAAAACTCATCTTTTGACACAATCAAACACTAATTCCAGCCCAAATGGTCTTCAAGCAATGTAATCTCATGCAAGTAACTTTCCGTGCACAATTTATAGCGAACTCATAATCATCATGCAACAATCAAACAAAATACATCTAAACAGGACATTATCAATTTATCTATTCTATCCCATATGCAATTTAACACTAGAATAGTTATGGAACTCTTCAAAACTCATAATTACCCAATTAACCAAACATGTAACTAATTAAAAATCAAATACAAATAATCCCAAATCTCAAAATGAAGCTTAATCAATTTTCTTCTAGCTCAAACCTTGTCTTTGCCCTTGGCTCTTCTCTGATCCACAGCTTCTTGCACAACCAACCAAATACACATACTTAATTCATGAATCAACCAACTAAAATCATGAACAAAATATGGTAGAAAAAGAAGATAACTTAAACTTTCAACCCACACAATTATCTTTCCAATTTGTCACTTAACTCTTCAACCCAATCCAACTTAAATCTCAGGAAGAACCAATGAAGAAGATGAAGACACAAGAAGAAGAGGTGAAAAACAAAAAGAAGAACAAAGAGGGAGAGAAAAGTGGCCGGACCAACATGCAGAAATGGGGCAGATTTGCCTCCACTAACCCCTATATATTGCATGTAGAAGCTTAATGGCAAGCTCTCATCAAGCCACTTGTCAAACTCTTTGCCACATGTTCAGCTCATAGCAAATAACCCACTTAATCCTTGGCCAACTCCCATTAAGTCCCTCCATTAAATTCTTCCTTCAAATACTTTAAATTTTCTTTCCATTACACCCTCATTAACCCCAAAACTCACACTTACACAATTACTCTTGTACCCTCACTAATCAATTAACACTACAAATCATTTTAGAGTACAATTTGGGTCATTACAAGTTTTATGGGTTGAGTTAGACCCAAACCATTTTTCATATAACTATAACAATTATAACATTTTGGTAAAAAAAAATTAAGTCAATTATTATTTTGTATCCAATAAAATCAGTATGATTGGAATTATATGGAACTCAGATTTTACCTTTTTTTTTTTCACAAAATCAAAACCCTAAAAAATTCAAATCCAAATCCAAATATTAGCCATAATCCCAATAAAAGAATAAAACCCCAAAAAAAAGAAAAAAGAAAACTAGAAATTATTTTTAATTTTTAAAAAATCAAAAAATTAAATTTATAAATTATCAAGAAGATGAAGAAATCAAAGGCGATGAAAGTGGAAAGCACATTTGCAAGAAAAGTACAATTGCAAAAAATTCTGTAAAATTCCGGCCGTATGGACTTATTGGATACAAATTAATAGTTGATTTATATAATTGAGACAAAGCATTTCTTTTGTAACTACAACATTATAATGGCCATAATTACATGAACATAAGTGAAATTTAACTTTTTGTTGTTATTGTTGCTGCCATGTGGAATAGTTATGCCACATCCCCAATCATGTGACCAAAATTCACTAATTCCGACTATTCGGACTTTATTGAATAGAAAATAACAATTGGCTTATTTTGTTGGTGTAAATCAAAATTTTATGATCGCAACATTATGAGGATCACAATTATATATGATCACGAATAAAATTAACCCCAATTTCTTGCCCTGGAATACAGTTAGTATTTCTGCCAAGCTTTTTTCAAATTATTCAAATTAACAACTTGAGTATATATTTTTATCCAATGATAAACATAAATGTATTGAACACTGAACTTTCAAATGTAGGGTAATAATTTTCATGCATAAACTTAATTTATCACAAAAATATCACCTATGTTTTAATTTTTATGACAGCAAAGTCCTTTTGGTGAAATTACCCTTCAAGTCGGAGGAATGTTAGATTATCCATATGCTAAACAATGTGGGCAAAAACATCACAACTTAAGTCATAACATTTCGTGATTAATTAATCTTAAAAGTTAACATTACAATTAGAATATAGTAGCAGCAACTCAATATTTAGTTTAGGGATAAAACATAAAAATGCATTAGAAATTAATACAAATATTTAGTTATACGTAGAGTTGTACACAGTTCGGTCCAATTCGATTTTTTACAAATTTTCGTTTTATATTGAAATTTCGGTTCTTATAAATTTCGTACAGTTCTATTTTTATTAATATCGGTACAGTTCGGTACGATTTTTATAATTTTTGGTACGGTTCAGTTCTGTTTTTCAGTTCTTTCGATACAAAATAAAAAAAGACAATACAATACGGTACTTCGGATAATTCAATATTTTTAAAAATTTATAATATAAATATACACAATAATAAATACAAATATAATTAAAATATCTCAACAAGTACATACAAATTTGCATTCAATTTTAAAAAAATCTTTCAATTTATCCCTCTTTTTCATGAAAAGAGAATAACATCTTTTAACAATAGTCACTTTAAATGAAATTTTAAATTCAGGATAAATTGCGTCAATAAATTTCCTCCGGCTACTAGCAGTGGCTAACGGAGTAGACAACGGTGGACTGGTTGCCAAGAAGGAAAATGCAGCCAAGCTGTTGTCCCTCTACGCAAAGTCCGACAGAAAATAAGAAAGAAGGAAAGAAGAAAGAGCCGATGAACGGTAGCTATAGTCGGAGGGGGCAGAGATGACAGTGGCGGCGACGGGAAGGAAGAAACGCAAGTATAGGCTAGAACCAACGGGAATGATAGGAAAAATTGTGGGGCTGGACACAATTTCGAGATAGAGAAGGAAGAGGCAGACACAATTTAGGTTTTTTTTTTTATTTTATTTTCTTTTATATATATATATATATATATATATATATATATATATAATGAAATATAAAAGTGGTCGGATTTCCTCCAAATATTTCAATTCCCTCCAAATATTTTAATAATAATTGTATATAATTATATTATTTAAATATATCTTCAATTACTCACATAAATATTGTGCTAAATATAAATGAATATTAGCTGAGTAACGCTAAAAATAAAAGAAATTAAAATTTTATTATAATAATTATATATAATTTTATTTTTAATTTACATATTCATATATGTATTGTGATAAAAATATATGAGTATTAGTTGAGTGACACTAAGCAAATGAAATTAATTAATAAAGTGATTATATAATAAATTATTCAGTTGTATATTATTACATTATTAAAATAAATCATCAATTATTCAAATAGTTATTGTGCCAAAAATAGATAACTTCTAATTGAGTGACACTAAATATAAATGAAATTAATTGATAAGGTAATTACATATACAGTTTCGGTTAATTATATGGTTAAAATCCATTCACATATATTATCTTGACTCAGTAATTATATTCAATTTCACTAAATTTAGCTTAACAGTTAAAAAATTATTAATTAATATTATAGTCAATAGATATAAGGGTGAATGTAAAAGTAGCACTAAAAGTAAATAAAATTAATTGGTAAAGTGATTGTGTATATAAATATTTGTATAAAAAGAAAAATTAAGTAGTAGTTAAGTGACATTAAAGTTAAATTAAATTAAATACGAATTAATAAAATTTAATTATATATAATTAAATTATTAATTTACAACTCAATTACTCATATAAGTATTGTGCCAAGATAGATAAATACTAGTTGAGTGATACTAAAAATAAATGAAATTAATTGGTAAGGTGAATATATATTTATATAATTACATGAATTGAATTGGTAAATTTTATTACATATAATAATTATATATAATTATATTATTAATTTATATGCTCATTTACTCATATAGGTATTGTGCAAAAAATATATGAGTACTAGTTGAGTGATACTAAGAATAAATGAAGTTAATTATATAGTTATATTAATTAGTAAAATTTAATTATATATAATTAAATTAGTAACTTACAACTCAATTACTTGTATAGGTATTGTATCAAAATAGATAAATATTAGTTGAGTAATATTAAAAATAAATAAAATTAATTGGTGAGTTGATTATATACTCATATAATTACATTAATTAGTAACATTTCATTGATATAATAATTATATTTGTATGTGTATATAAATATTTGTACAAAATAAAAAATTATGTAGTAGTTGAGTGAAACTAAACGTAAATTAAATTAAACATAAATTATTTTAGTTACACATTCATATAAATATGATAATTAAATTTATTTTATTAATAATCAAAATATTTATTTTAATTTATTAACTATTTATTATATTAATTTCGTGCATTAAAATATTTAATACAAATAATTATGAAGTTAAATTTATATAATAACTATATAATAGAAATTATAAATAATATTTATATATAAATTACTAGTATTATATATAATAATTAATAAATATCGGTTCTTTCGGTCCAACTCGGTTCAGAATAGTTCGATACGGTTCAATATTGGTTTCAGTATAATTCGGTTTGGTTTTAGTAAAAAAAATTAACAGTACAATTCGGTTTGGTTATAGTCAAAAAAGTCAACGGTACGATTCGGTTCTGAATTTTTTTTTTTCGGTATTTCGGTTCGGTACAGAAAAATCCAGAACCGTGTACACCCCTATCATTGTATATGTTAATTTCATGAATGAAGTTACTGATTGAAATTAATAAAATAACCTATTAGACACTGCATGTGGCAATATATAAATAATACGTAACTCATAATATTGATAAAAGCATACCCACACCTCTTGAATTTCTTAAGCACGTAAATTTTGTTTACTAAATTCATCTGATAATAACAAAAAAATATACTTATTATTTCCTAAATTTAATAAAAAAATTCACGTCAAACTCCAATGAATATGCAAATTCTAAAGGATAAACACAGACCACATATTTGTTCTCTTTTCATTTTAACTTTGTTCTTTTTACAATCCCCTTTTCAACATATTCAAGATAAATCCCTATTCATACATCTTTAGTATAGGGCAAGTAGAGAGAGAGAGTAATAAGAGTGTGTGTATATATATATATATATATATATATATAAAGATGATGCCAACTGGCACATTGACTACACACATATAAGCTAAAAAGCTAAGTTAGCTAAGTACGCCATGATGGGGATGAATAAAGCCAAACTTGCTTAGTGAAAGACAATCAATTTTTGTATGCTTGTGAAGAACCAAAAATTCTTGTCTGATGTGTTATTATATAAATCATGTTAATAGTAAATTATCACCTACACTGATAATTATCTATCCACTACTTTTTTAACTTTGTTATCTACCTTGGCATTTTGTTATTAATTTGGTCTATTAGCTTTAAATCAACTCGGTTAGGCAAGTTTTTTCCGCAAAAGACATGGTTAGGAGTGAGGATAATAATTTTTCAGAGAAGTCCGGAATATCAGGGCTTTATAGATATAGCACCACTAAAGCTTACAAATTTTACCATTTTGATCCACATAAATACGGATTCACAAAGCAGTTCCCATAAAGAAAGCTACAAACAATTTCTCATTTTGAGAAAAACTATGTAGAAAAACGATTGTGACATTGAATGCGCCCTGGGATAACTTACTAGGTAGCAAGCTAACAAACTATTTTAAAACGTGGAAAAAAATATATTCTGCACTCTGTTCCTCCTGAATGTTTGGAGAATTGAAGTGGTGGTTTTTATTGAAACCAATAGCAATGAGATGCTTTCCATGGTCTCTGCTTATCAACTGATTTTCATTTTAATGCAGCAAAATCCTCATAGATGCCACTCCTGTGATTGGGAAGAATATTTAATCTATTCTGATGGTGGGCCTCCATGCAATTTAGAGTTAGGATATGGGCTCTGTCCAGCTGTTTTAAGTGATGATTCTTGTTTTACATATTAGTGGAAATTGACTAGAAACAATGATATGTGCAACACCTGAAATTGTTTATATCAAACTGTCTGCTTATCCATTCCTCCATATTTTTTTAGTGTTTCAGTTTTACATATAATTATTTTTTCTGTTCTCTTTTTCCAAGCAGAAAAGTCTAATGATTTCATTTACAAAGCGGTAGGAGCTCCCTCTCTCATACCTCAAGTTGAAATATGATTCAAAATTCAATCGACACCCACATCCAAAAACAGTGAAATTTGTTTTGGTTCCATTACAGATTTCAATCATCTCGGCCAAGTAAATTAGCTTGCAACCACATACACCTTAAAAGAATAATGACGCTATTAGTTGTCAATTGAAATTTTCATGACAAAGCGACATGCAATGTTTTCTTCTTGAAGCCCTGAGGTCTGGTGCAACGATTTGAATATTCCCTAACTTGACTTGGATCAAAAATAGAAGAAATCAAACGGAATGATATAGAAGTAATGGGGGAAAAGAAAGATTAGAGGCAGATATAGAGAAGAGGAGATCGAAAGAGAGAAAGAATAAGAGTAAAGAAAAAGAGAAAGAATAAGAGTAAAGAAAAAGCTTTGTATTCAATCTTCAATCATCTATATAATACTCAATATCACACTAGTCTTTATATTCTCAGGCTAAAATAGAATAAGAACATGGCAACTGGCATATCTCCTCTTCTAATAGTTCCTGTGATCACTAACTTAATCTATCAGTTCATATTATCCTTCAATTATCATGTAATTGCTGATTATTAGCCACTTCATCAATCTTTGTTACATTAGCTTATAGGTTGGAATTGCATCTAATCGACCAACTTGTTGGGTCATTACATTATCGTCCCCAACAATAGTCACCTTGTCCTAAAGTGCAAGTGAGGAAATTGAGAACATAAGAAACGCCATTCCTTCCAAATGATATCGTTAAGAGGTTAATTGGTCCGATTGAACCAAATACTTGAGTGCTTGGATATTGTGTCCACCTTGATGCTTTTCTTTGGAATAGCCAAGGTTCCACTCTAGGCACAGTAGGAGTAAACAAAGAGAGTTCTCTTGTAGCTTGATAGTTTGGATTATTCTTCATGCCAAGTTGTTGCACAATAATAAGACTCAACATGAGACTGAGTACTTTCAGTTGTAGGCATGAGTATCTCTAGTGATCTTATAACGGCTTACCGTCAGGGTCAGAGATCTATTTATGAAAAAGGGTATCAAAGTCCCTATTCTTTTTCTGTTATCATATCTCAAGCTTTGTTTCCTTAATGATGTTAATCATTGTTGACTCCAATTTGAATGCAAAATAACCAAAGATTTCAAAATCAAGGTTACTTCATTATTATGTTCTTTTTCAAACTTACCTCACCAATAGAATTCCATATGAGTTCATCTTCAATTAGAATTTCAACAACAAAGGAATTCAAATAGGCATTTCCACAAACTACTAAAGATGATTTTTTCGTTCAACTTTCCCATTTCTATCCATCCTTTTCGGCTCAACATGATGGCAATCATCATTTCTCATCATCAACTCGCCACATAATTTTTCTATTTGAAGAACTTTTTCATCCATGCTATCAAAATGTTCAAAAAAATGTAGAGAAAAATCAGGTGTTAGAGTCGTTTTTATTGGTTCTTGGCAAATATTTCTTGCATTCGAATTGTTAGATATTATTTCCATTGTTTCCTTGAATAAGCTTGTACCCTCCAAGGAAAAGACAGCGAAATATACAGACTGCTTTGTCTGTGTGAAATTCGCTCCAAAAGTCTTTTACAGTAAACCAAGCAGATGGAGAGATCAAGCATTTAGAACCAAACAGAGTCACTACAAAAATTCCAAACTAGGTTGATAAAAAAGCATAGATTGTTCACTATGAACAACGATATCGCTTGCTATCTTGTCATTCCTGATAACTACACAAGTAACATTTGCAAAAAAACTCATTCAGTCGGCTCAATTCACCTGGCAGGGTCCAAAACCCATCAGCAAAGAGCACAAAGCCTGAGCATGAAGGCAGCGCCACGTCCGATCGGACTGATGTGACAATACGTCTAATCAACCCACTGACACAAGGCAACGCCATGCCCTTCACCTGCTCCCTGTCGCTTCGCCGCTCACCTACTCTGACTGCTAGTTATCACTCTTTAGGCACTCAAATGCACCTCTCCTATCTCTTATAAATAGCCCAACAAATAGTGACGCCAGGTATAAAATCTCTGAGACTCTCTCTCTAAGTATTTTCTTTCTAAAAAGCTACTAACTTAAACTTCGGAATGCTCACGTCTGGTCCGACCGGGCATTCTTTCTTGCAGGTCTCAATCTTCCGACCGACTCTCCTATATTACTTGAAACTTCCGATCAGCTCTTTCTCTCTTTTAAATAAAAACATTTTTCGTCTTATCATTTGATGCTTTTGTTGAGAGATATGGCAAGTTCAAGATCAAACGAGAACGCATCTTCTAGAGAGCATAATCGCAGTGGCAATAGCCAGGGCAGGTCTAGGCCCTCAGGGAGAAAAGAGAAATCTCCCAGGTCCCCAGCCAGGAGGAATCTTCTTCCAGAATTTAACGATGCCATTTTACGGCAACCAGAAAACACTCCCATCACAGTCATGGACATGCGTGCCCTCCTTAGTGATTTCACTAAGAGTATCGTCCAAACAATTAGGAAGGGCAAGATGCCAAAAACCTTCGAAAGAGACCATTAAGAGTACTTCCTGGACGAAGACTTCGGAAGGAGAAAAAACAAGGGCATCTCCATCAATGAGCCACGAGCTCATAACAGCAGAAGGGGCGTCATCAGGACCCCAGGAAGATATAACAAAGGGAAAAGGACAATGTCCTTAAGTAAGGACTCCACTTATTTCCCCGGCAGATCTTCCATCCCATCCATTGGGGATGACTTGTCCTTCATGTGCACGCCTAATCGCAGCCACTCCAGAAGGCCGAGAAACGAGTCCATCTCCACGGCCATGAGCAGGGAAGACAAGTGGCTTAAACAAAAGCTTAGGCAATTTGGCTTAACCGATCCCAAAAAAGATATGTTCGAAGGGAACACCTGCAAAAACACTGCCTCCCCATTTTGCAGGGAAATAACGGAATCCGAGCTGCCTCCCAGGTGGAGAGACGTGGTGATGGACAAGTATACAGGTAAAACAGACCCCACCACTCATTTAGCAGAATACTTGACTAAAGTGCAGGTCTACACCTACGATGAAAAAATAGCGTGCAGAATCTTCCCCACCACATTGGGAGGAGATGCTTTGAATTGGTTCCATGAGCTGCCACAGGAATCAATCACCTCCTTCAGACAACTTAAGAAGTTGTTCACCACAAGGTTTATTGTGCAGACGCGCGCACCGAAATCGAGGAGCGACCTATGTAATCTCTACCAGAGATCCGATGAAAGTCTTAGAGACTACATCGATAGGTTCCAAACTACAATGTCTGAAGTGAGGAACGTGAGTGTAGAGATAGCGACTACCGCCTTGGCTGGAGGCACCATTGATCGCCCATTATTCGAATCAATAACTACAAGACCCCCGGTCAATTTTGCTGATCTGATGGAAAGGACCAGGCAGCACATCCAGCTGGATGATGCCCTGAAGTCCAGCAGGGGAAGCAGGACCAACGTCATGGACCGGTTACAGCATATAGACGAACGGTCATTCAATAGAGCTCCCGCGTCCGAACGGATAGCGAGAAGTCCAAATAGAGCCGCAACCTCAAGAAATTTGGGCAAGCGAAAGGAGTCCGAACGTGAAAGAGCCGAACGCTCAGACGACTGGCCGATCAGAACCTTTACCCTGCTCAACGCCAATCCGGCTCAGGTGTTGATGTGGATTAAGGAAAAGCACAACAAGGTCAATTGGCCCAGAAGGCTGTCCGAGCGAAGCAGAACCGTAAGGGACCCCGGCAAATATTGTGAGTTTCACAGAGACGTCTGACAAGTGCACCTTGTTGAAGAAGGAGATTGCGCGGCTAATACGAAGGGGGTCCCTAAAAAAATTCATAGGTCCGGTTAGAGGGGAAAGTCCCTGTAGACGGCCGAGTCTCAGGAAGGATGACTCTGGCTCGGACGACGATGACGAGCACAGAAACCCAAGGAATGCCAACCCGCGCAGACCATATGCCGGAGTAATAAATGTGATCACTGGAGGATCATCTTATGGAGAGGACCTATCCAGAAAAAAGAAGGGAAAGGGTGTCTATCTCTCTCACCAGGCCGAACAGCTTGCTCTAGTCACCATATCCAATGAAGACGCGTGAGACGTAATGTTCCCTTACGAGAACGCTCTCATCGTCAGAACTCGGATTAACAATTTTAATGATAAAAGGATTTTGGTAGACAATGGCAGCGCTGTCAATGTGCTCACCCTTCAAGCCTACCGAGCCATGGGACTTCCAGTCGAAAAGCTAAAGCCGAACGCCACTCCGTTGATCGGGCTCGGCAATGCTACTGTCCCGGTGGTGGGATCTGTTGAACTCTTCGTCGAACTTGGCCAAGAGGCACTCGCCCACGCCTGCAACATAACATTCATGGTAGTTGACATGATTTTTGCCTATAACGCCATTTTTGGCAGGCCACTGATTTTTCAAACCGGAGCTGTTACGAGCATATGGTACATGGTGATGAAAATCCCAACCAGAGGGGGCGTTGCCGTTTTGAGGGCCGATCAAAAAGCATCCCGCGAGGCGTACATCACCATGATAAAGCAGCAGAGGGAGACCATGATAGTGGAGCCAGGGCTAGAGCGGTCCGAGCGGGCAGAGAGGCCAAGAATGGATCCCGTCGAAGAGGTGAAAACAAGGGCATTGTCGAAGGGCAAAAACATCCAGGTCGAGACAAGCATGAATGCAGAAACAGAGGATGTCATGCAGGTCTTAACCATTAACCAAACATCCTTCGCCTGGAAGCCAGAAGATATTCCTGACATTGATCCTAAAGTGATCACCCACAAACTCAATGTGGACCCAACTCACCCGCCGGTAAGGCAAAAGTTGCACAGGTATGCACCCGAGCGGAGGAAGTTCATATCTGAGGAGGTTGACAGGCTACTGAAAATCGGGACGATCCGAGAGGTAGACTACCCAGAGTGGCTTGCCAATGTGGTCCTGGTGAAAAAGAAGACGGGGAAGCTACGGATGTGTGTGGACTTCACAGACCTTAACAAAGCATGTCCGAAAGACAGCTACCCCTGCCAAGCATAGACCAACTGGTGGATGCCACTGCAGGCTATGCAATCTACTCCCTCCTTGACGCATGCGCTGGCTACCACCAAATCTTAATGTGGCTCGCAGATCAGGAGAAGACCAGTTTCATCACAAACGACGAAATTTTCTGCTACAAGGTGATGTCGTTCGGTCTGAAAAATACGGGTGCCACGTATCAGCGTCTCATGAACAAAATTTTTAAAGACCAAATCGGGCAGAATGTGAAAGTATATGTGGACGACATGATCGTCAAGAGCAAGAACCCTGAAGAGCACCCTGCCGATCTGGCAAAAGTTTTTTGCACATTGAATAAATTTCAGATGAAGCGCAACCCCGAGAAGTGTCTTTCGGGTCCCATGGAAAAAAATTTTGGGTTTCATGATTTCTCAAATGGGGATTGAAGCCAATCCAGAGAAAATAAAGGCCATCCTTGAGATGCAACCCCCTAGAAGCATAAAAGATGTTCAAAAGCTGAATGAGAGAGTCACTGCCCTTGGAAGATTCATCTCCTCCTCAGCCAAGCGATGCACTCCTTTCTTCAAGAAGCTGAGAAAGAATGAGACTTTCAGCTGGGGAACAGATTGCCAGCAAGCTTTTGAAGAGTTAAAGAAATTCCTCACCAACCCACAACTGCTCAGCCGACCGATCCAAGGTGAAAACTTGTATCTCTACTTATCCACCTCTGATCAAGCCGTTGCAGGTGTCCTGGTCAGGGAAGAAGGAACCTAACAGCTGCCCGTATATTATGTGAACCAAGTGCTCAGAGGTGCAGAATTGAAGAAGGGTCTGATCGAGCAGCTTATCATTGCCCTCATGATGTGCACGAGAAGGCTAAGACAATACTTCAAGGCGCACACAATTGTGGTCCGGTCGGGTCATCCAATCAGAAAAATTTTCCAGACCTCCGACCTTGAGGGCAAAATGGTGGGACGGGCAATCAAGCTACAGTCGTGAGATGTGAGGTACGAGCCCAGGGCGGCAATAAAGGCTCAGGCTCTAGCAGATTTTATTGCTGAGTTCGCCGGCGAAGAGCCCAACAGTTAACCTAAACTTCAAAAATGGAAAATGATTGTAGACGGCGCAGCAAACGATACCCGAGGAGGCGTGGGCATTGTAATAACAGGCCCCTTAGGCATTGTAATAAGGTACGCAATAAAATTTAACTTCAAAGCTTATAATAATGTGCCGGAGTATGAGAAGCTTTTTCAAGGTTTGAGATTGCTCCATGCCATCCGACCGGAGTCAGTAACCATCAAGAGCGACTCCCAGCTCGTAACAAGCCAAGTCTTAGGCACCTTTGAAGCCAGAGAAACCAACATGATCCAGTAACTAGCGAAAGTCAAGGCCGCATTCAAAATACTCGAAGAATCTGGATCGAACTGGAATCTCCAGAAGGTGCCAAGGGACCAAACTTTAGATGCCGATCGGCTTGCAAAAATGTCTGCCTCCGAACAAGGAGTAATAGAATAAAATATTACTGTCATCGATCAAGCCGCCTCCTCTTTAGACATGCCGGAAATGATGGAGATTGATCAAGGAGATGAAACCTAGATGAGCCCAATCAAGCGGTACCTGCAAACAGGGCAACTACCGGAGGACAAGATCGAAGCCCGAAAGGTATCACGCAAATCCCTCAATTACTCCATAATTAACGGTGATTTGTACAAAAAAACTTTCAGTCATCCCTGGCTCAAATGCATAACGGAGGAAGGAGACTATATACTGAGAGAGGTCCATGAAAGCATTTGTGGGGCACACGAAACTAGCACGGCCATGGCAAAAAAAGTACTCCAGACTGGATACTTTTGGCCAAGCATTTTTAGAGATGCCCAGGAGAAATTAAGAAAATGCCAGCAATGCTAGATTCATGGAAGGATCATAAGACAGTCTGGAATAGATCAACAACCGATCGGAATCGCATGCCCATTTGACCAATGGGGCCTGGACATCCTGGGACCTTTCCCTCAAGGCAAAAGGCAGATGAAGTTTCTCATTGTAGCAGTCAACCACTTCTCCAAAATGAATCGAAACAGAGCCTCTATCAACGATCACAGCAGAGAGTCAAAAACTTTGCATGGAAGAACATCTGCAGGTATGACTTACCTAACATTTTCATTACAGATAATGGCAAGCAGTTCGACAGTTTCATGTTCAGAAATTTTTGTCAAGGCTTGAACATCAGCCTGAGATTTACCTCAGTCACTCAACCCTCAAAGTAACAGGATGACGGAGGTCTCTAATCGGATCATCCTGAAGGAGCTGAAAAAACGACTAGGTGAAGCGAATGGCAATTGGACTGAAGAACTGCAGAGTGTCCTCTGGTCTTACAGAACTTCACCAAGGACGGGCACACACCAAACGCCATTTTCTCGTCTATGGCTCCGAAACAATGATACCCGTTGAGGTCGGCCTCCCATCCTATCGGTCAACAATGTATTCCAAACGGATAAACATCCAGGAAAGATGTCAGGACCTACATTTGATAGAGGAAAAGAGAGAGGACGCCTACGCCAAAATCAAAAGCCAATGAACATGTCTTGTAATACATGTTTGTCTACATGAGCTGGGCAGCTTCTGTAGAGTGAGGCCAAAAAATTCCTGAATATCATTTTAGTAAATCAAACAGAAAGAGAATAACAGCCGCCATAAAAGCATTCACATTCGGTTGAAATTCAAAACATATATGATTAAAAATAATAAATCATAACACAATGCTGTTGCCAAGCTTACTAGTGCCATTTGTTCCTAGATGTTACCAAGTGTGCCATATATGCTTTACTGATAAGATTTGAATTTGTTCTTACAGCATGAAATCAGTAATCGAAAGATACAACAAATCAAAAGAAGAGCATAATCAAACAGGGAACCAAATCTCTGAAGTGAAGGTATTTCGGTTTCCAATTCAGAATTCTCTCTGAAAAGTGTTTATATAGCTTAGTTATGCATGATAAAATCATCATTTGATTTCATTGCAATCTCTCTTGATGGCAAATCAAAGGGCAGTATTTTTTTCGTGGGTCCTCCACAATGCATGGGTATAATATGGAATTAGATACCAATATGCTAGACCTCGTCCCTTTACATAAACAAAGTTATTAGCTAACAGTAGCAATATAAATTGCATACTTTTAGTTGGGAAAACTCTATGGCAAATTGAGCTAAAATAAAAAAGCATTTTGCATGGCAAATTAACATACATCTAAAAAGCATCCACATGGTTGAATGGAAATCATAGGACAATAACAACTGCCAATGAATCTTGGTATTCAGACTGTGACTATGTGTACCATTCATAAACTGTGGCCATATCTTGTGAATAAATACCATTAAGCAGAACTTATAACCTTACTTACAAGATCACAAGAATGTAACTACCAATGTTATATTTGAAAAACAAAATATCTCAAATCTTTTCCTACTATCAACCTCCTGTTGCATCATTAAGTATACATGAATGGTTGGTAGTCATCAATTCATAATCTGATTAAGTCTCACATATTTCAGTGTCTTTTACATTGCATACATCTTTGTGCATTGTGTACCTCTTATGGTATCTGTCATGTATGATGCACCTCAATGCTGAATACTGGAAAACAATTATGAAGTAATGCAATGCAAAATGATATGCATGTTGTTATGAAAGATAAACACTGCCAAAAGAAACAGCTGGTGGAAGAAATACCAGACATGCAATAGTAATGTCTGTATCTGTCTCCCTTCATTTCTGTCCACTACCAACAATTTAATTGTTCTTCCATTTATCGTAGCCATAAAAACCAGGAAAGTCTGATATGTAGCTAAATTGTGCAATTCTGCTAGTTCTGGCAAAAAGAGGCAGCAATGTTGAGGCAACAACTGCAGACTCTACAAGAAAATCATCGGTACGATTCTTCCTTTTGAACATTATTTCATTGCTTATAATGTATGAAGAAACAGAGAAATAGAAAAGACCAAAAACTAGATAGTTTTTATTGGCAAGGCATGTTACTAGTTGTGATTATACAAATGCAGCCATTATCCGTCCCCAAATGTTTACAACTGATAGAAAGTTAACAAGACAATTGATCAGAGACTTCTAGATTCATATCATGAGGGTTAGCTTTGTTTAAGTTATGAAGAACAACCCCCAAGTCATACATTTTGCATAGATAACTTGCAGCCTTGAGCTGACATTTCCTGAACTGTATGCTAACATTAAAAAAAAAAAAAAAGACATTTATGACATGACATATGAAATGTAAATGTTTCACCAATCGTTATCATCTTTTAACTATTCTCTCCGTTAACATATTGAACTTCCTTATCTATCCATCAAAAGATGTTAAGATTTGTTAATACTAATCTATATTGATCAACTATAATTTAAATTCCACAACATTCTTGAAATGGGTGAAGAAAATACTAAATTACATTTTAACTCATTGTTAACGCTGTCCTATCAAAAGATGCATATTTGACACAAATATTACAACTATTCTATAGAAATGTTTCTACCTATCCTGTTATAATTCAATCCCTACTACTGTGTATTAAAATAAACCAAGTAAAACAGAGGCTGTTCAAGCATTACAAATTCTCGCACATGCATGTGCCCTTATTATGCATACATGATATGTAAACAAAGAAAAATAAATCTGGAACCATCCAGAAAGCAGGCCTTTTGCAGAATCATAAATTATGGTATTTAATTGCGCCTAAGAACAACAAAAACTAAATGTGATACAGTAAAGGACCTCATATTTAGAGATCTTTTGAAACTAGAAACAGAAGTAACTACAGCCAGAGAACTCATTTGAGAATTGCAATGCCATACCATAGGAGAAGAAACAAGAATGGAGCAATGAAATTATTCTTTGCGACAACTCTTTCCTTTCTGAAATTATTTTTTAGGACAACTTTGTAGTTTCTTTAGAACTTCTGATTAAGTTGTCCTCCAAATGCAACTGGCAAAGCCAGAGATTAGAAAACAGCATATGCATTAAGGAGCAGCAATGCAGAAACAGTGGATATAAATCTACAACCCATTTTCTGTCAGTTTTAAACCTTAAAGTAAGACAATTGTTGAACATTATGCAAAGCACAATGGTAAAATAAGAAATTTTAGCGAAAACTAAAACGGACAAGCAAAGGACAAGTTCAAAGAGGTCTGCCTTCTATCTGCTTATTTGCTTTATTTAATTATTATGCATACTAATTTTGATAGATGAGCTTGCATTGAAACATTCATGCTATTATCATGGTTTAAAGCTTTACTTAAATACTGTTTCTTTTTTGGCAAAATCTGTTACAAAACACCCTTAATTTTTTATGACTTGGAATAAAACAATAATAAAATAATAAGAAAAATAAAAACCAGTGTCATCCATAATGTGTTATAAAATCTTACTAAATATATATACCTTGTGACATACATTTCCTCACTTTCATACATGCACAACACATACATATAGCTACTCTTTCAATACCAGAAATGAAAGACTGCTTTCTGGAAGAAACTTGACATGTTACTATGTGTTGCTGCATGTGAAAAATTAAGTAATCTGTGTTAAATATGCAAGTAGACAGTGACATATTACCTGCAACATACTGCATCCGTTCTTTTCTTCTTCCTCCTCCACTTCTTCTTTTTTGTGGCTTATGAACCATGCATCTGCATTTAATAACCATGACCTTAGGCATTAAAGTTTAATTTTCATAAAAATATCATTGAGACCAGCTAACATTATAATATGGTTGTTCCCCACTACACTAACTATTTAGTCGACTGTTTTACCTGTCCTTTCACTTCCTTCTCTATCTTGACAATATTCATTTGAGTATCTAGTTTTCCATGTTATGGGATCCAACTATTTAAAGACTCGTATCACGGGACCCAAAATTTTAATGCGCTCGTACTTGTAACATGTTTTCGAGATAGATGTGAAGATATAAAGGAGAAGATAGCTAGCACTTCTCAACATTTTGATATCACCAACTTTTTGCTTTACCATAGTCTCATGTATGTCAAAACATGCAGAAATACCGACACCAACTCTAACAACATCCTCATTCCACAACAAGTACCTAGACTTGCAAAATAATAAATAATGCACTTTTTAAGTCATTACTCTTCATGAACACACCACAAAAGGGCACCATAGGTTGCTAAAGAAAGTCACTAAAGCACAAAAAAAAAACGTTTGCAAAATTGAGAATTTGCAAACTTGAAATAATGCACTTGAAATGCAACAATAACAGGCAAATGATGGGTGAAGAGCTTTCTGGCTTGAGCATCAAGGATTTACAAAATCTTGAAAGTCGACTTGAACTGAGTCTCCGCAGTGTTCGCATGAAAAAGGTTTGCAATTAAATTAGTATTGAGCCTTTGAATTTTCAAATGCTCAAATGCTAAGCGCAACCATATGATATTAACATTTTACTTCTTTAGGACCAAATTTTGATGGATGAAATACAAGAATTAAACAGAAAGGTGAACTCCCGAGACAATGCCAATTGATTTAAGTATCATAGTTTTCTAATTCAAGTAGATAATTCTTCATTGCTATTATTGCAGGGGAACCTGATTCACCAAGAAAATGTGGAACTCTATAAGAAGGTAAACCTAATTCGTCAAGAAAACACAGAATTGTATAAGGAGGTAGAGATTTGGACAATAATGCAACGTTGAACTTTACTTGGAAAGTGTGGATGAAACTATCCCTCCTAGGTCCAACATAAAATTGAGAGATACTCTTCATCCATTCTCATTCAAAAAATTGCATATTTCAGGTTTATGGAACAGGGAACATAAATGGAGCAAGCAGAGATTACCTTAGTGCAAATAGTCTGGGCATTGGAGAGGAATCAAATGTACCTGTCAGTCTTCAACTCAGCCAGCCACAGCAACAGAACTTGGATGCACCAGCAAGTGCTACTAAACTGGGGTATAGCTTCCTACATACCTATATTTTCATATGTCTACCGGTTACTTTCCCATCTTCTTGATGCTAGAACCCTTTTTCTTTGATAACTGCAGCGGACTACAATTGCATTAGCGAAGAAGAAACACCTACTGCGAATGGATGTTACATCATGTTAATGGCTCATTAATTTCACTATTATGCTTCTATTACTGCCATGTGCTATGCAATCTACAGATAATTTAAGAAACAGACTTTGGTTTGACATGATCAAATGGAAAAAACCTTTGCATGTATTGATAACAAGGAAACTAGCAGCTTATGTAAAAAGAAGATTAAGTGTAATAAAGTGAGAAGCGGCATTGCACAAAACACAACACATTTTCATAAATGATCATATCCTTACAATGGAGAGAAAGACCACAGCTTAGAGCTGTTTCACACATAATATAATGCAACGCAATGGCATGCATAAAGTCATGTGCTGAAATAAAACATACCAACACCACTATTTGATACTTCAGGAAATAGCAATATACAGAGAAATAAATCATTCAAGGCCTAATTAACACAACATTACAAACTCAATAGCTTTCTAATTTTGATTTATACTTCTTTTTTTAGCTTCATATAATTTGTTGAGGGAAGTGCAAATTATCTACCTAGCTAGATTCAACATTCACTACTTTAAAGAACTTGAACTGATTCATGGTCAATTTGCTTATGAACGAAATCCTCTGGTAGACCTACACAAGCTGATCGACTAAAATAAAATATCCTTGTCTACACAAATGGAGAAAGAAAAATTGAACCAGCAGAACCTAGTAAAATAGAATTTTTTTTTTTAAAAAAAAAAAGCAAAAACAACAAAAACAATTAAGTCCAGCCAATAAGTAATAGCTAGTTCCACAAAAATTTAAAAATGCCAAAAACATACACCCTTGCTATTTGTAACGACAAGCAGCATCAAAGAATGACAATGATGAAGAACCTTGGATGTATTTTGTAGGTTACTACTAGTGAACTAATCATAAGATTATGAAAAGAAAAACAATTATTTTTTTATTTCTAATTGCTGGCTTATTTGATGTTCATTTTGCAACAGAAGAACACCTCACTCAAAGCAAAAATGGCAAAGAAACCTTCATATACCACCTTCAGGAAACAGAACATGCAGATGCCTCAGTAAGGTGCTTTCATTGGCTAATAACAATTAATTATTCCTTTATTGATAAAAACATTGGGACTCGAAATGGCAAGTGCAAGCAGAAAAAGTAGAAGGTCACAATAATGGAGCACAAAAAGAACATCTAGGCCTCCTGGTAAAGTATCCACTGTTGGACATTGGAGTACTAAGCATGCCACCTAGTTTGAAATTATTTGGAAGTCCATAATGCAGAGGAGATTCCTTTTCCAAACAAGGGAAGATGTGTAACAGTTCTGAATTTGGTATTTGATAATTATTTGACTTCAAGCAGGAAACAATGAATCTGTAAAATGATTCTCAATCATTTGTTTTTCCCAAATATCAACTATCATTATTGTGTGTGCCTCTCTGGCGAACGAGAATTTCATTGAAAAAACTTTGTAATACATCATCTATACCATGCATTAAAAAACATAGATATGTACCCATTGGATTAAATCAGTTCTTGAAAAGATTGGTAATCACTTAAGGCTTATAATTTAATTTGACACACTATAAGTGGAAAATTCTAATGAAAAGTTGACTAAATTCACACGCGAACTACTGCTCCAGAAATATATAGAAACGATGTCCTTTATGGGAAATTAAGGAATGATGCTCCAAAATTTTCATAGGAAATGTTAATAGTAAGAATCCTAGCATGTTCACAGGTTGAGGCATGCACAAAGATTAGAAGCACAGCCCTACATTTTACAAGGGCCAGCATTTAGTGTTAAAAAATCACTAGCACTTAACAAAGTACAAAAGAAATATGCAAGGATTGTGACTAGAATCTTAATTATGATCACTACTTCCTAAACAAATTGAAATGAGTTTTTTGTAATCTATGATAGCTCTAACCCGCACCATCTTTACCTACTATTCTTTACTACAATCCGTAACACCACCTTTTTTTTGTATATTGTGCTTGGATGCTATTATAGACCATTATTGTCCAATAATCTTTTTTCTCACTACCATTCTTCCCATCATCTTTATGATGGGGTCATCGTCATGTGATGAGATAATCTTAATGTTATCTACATAGAACCTTTAACCACAATTCTACTCCATTTAGGGCTACATTTTTAGATAATTCTCAAGATATCAATTTCTTCTTGACCACTTTGTCCATGTCACCACTGATAACGAACAGTCTCCTTTAAAACCTTCTACATATATAAATGCATTATACTGTATTCTCCTATTTAGGGAGAATTGTATCTTCCAATTTGGTGGCCATCAAACTAGTATAAATAATATTCTTATAAAAATAACAATACTGAGCCAACATAAATGTCCTTCAAGTAGACTATTCATCATTAACGAGCAGCCATGGTAAACGAGAACAATGCCCTTGGCAGCTAATACCTACTTCTCAAGTGCAGAATGTAATGGAATATGAATGGGTTTTCAAAACTAAACAAAAGCCAAATGGTTAAGTTGATACAAGGCCATGTTGGTTGCAAAAAGGTACCATCACCTTGTCAAGGTTGATTTTGATGATATATTTAGTCCAGTGGTCAAACCGACTAGTATTTAGTGGCTTTCATCTCCTGCTCTATCGCACAGTTGGCATATCACATAGCTCTCACCAATGTACTTTTGCACGGTACACTTGATGACACAACGTTTATGATGCCACCACCTGGATTCATTAGTCCTCGACAATCAGATTATGTCTGCCACTTGCACCAATCAAATTATGGATTGATCTACGCTCCCCAAATTTAGAACCAATGCCTCATTGATGCACTAAGAGAGCTTGGTTCCAAAGGATCCAAGGCCAATTCCTTTATATATTTTTACTCCAATGATCTAGTGAAGCATTTTTGACTCATCTATGTAGTAGATGACTCTAGGCAACATTTCCATACTAATTGGATCTTTAATTTACAAGTGTAGCAAAGATTTGCAGTTTGCAATCTTGGTCAACTAAGATGCTTCTTGGTATTGAAGTGCAGTGGTACAAGAATGGGTTTATTTCTCAAACAAGCAATGTGAAATATTTGTTGACTCAAGCTTTTACAACAAGTTGTATTATCATTTCCACGCCCCTAAAGATCCAAGAAATTGTCTGCGTAGTCCAAGAAACCATTTCGTGATCATACTCCTTTACATGGTTTGGTTAGTGGTCTTCAATATATCACATTTGATTATCCCGGCATTGACTTTGCTGTCAAAAAGGTCCCACAATTTATTCATGTGCCAAAGGAAGATCATTGTACTGCTGTTTAAAAGCATCCTCCACTACCTCCACACTACTACTGCGCATGGTATTTTTCTATTACGTTCTTAACCATTTCACTTGCAAAGATACATAGATGTTGATTAGGGTGGCCTAGTGGATTATCCGAAGGCACTATGGGCTATCTGATTTTCCTTTGTTCGAATATTGTTTCATGGGTATCACGAAAAGCAAAACTCAACATCTAGACCCTCCACTATATCTGAGCATCGAGATTTGGCAATTACTACTCAATGCTCACTTGGTTTAAGTCTCTTTTACACAGAATCGGTTTTACACCAAAACTCACTCCAGTGCAATGGTGTGATAATCTAACCACACCTTAGTTAATTGCAAATCCTATATTTCACACACATACAAAACATATAGAAATTAACTTTCATTTAATTGGAGAACGGGTTCAAAATAAGTAATTGCAAGTTTGACGAAGTCCATTTCAGTAGCCAAGGAACAAGTTGACCGTCTTTGCTAGCCCAATTCAACTTGTGGGGGAGTAATAAGGAGAACTTTTCTTCAAGAAATTCCAAGTACATAAAATGTCTTCACATTATATTCACGATCGTTTTTCACATTATATTCACAACCGTTATTCTAACTTTTAATTTCTTCACTCCAACAAAATGAATGTACAACTCTTCCACACTATTGCATATTTACATCAACTAATTAAGATATATATGGCCAACCTCTTATAAACTAGCACTAAACCAACTAATTAAGATAAATATGGCCAATCTCTTATAAACTAGCACTAAATCAAGTTACAATCTTCAATTTCTCAAATATGCACTCATCCCCTACCTAGTTTAGGTATTTTTACATGATCATCTTGAGGTCATCATCATCCATATATAGATTGTTCCACTACTAAACATTCACTATCATACGTCATAGATAGCAAATCAGTGATCTTCTAGAATTTCAACCTAGCAAGGATTTTTTTTTTTTAATCACAAAAGATCCATTGAACTTATTTAGATTGTTATTATTATAACATAAAGTAGTCCATTGATTTGAATTGTCTCAAACATCTGACCATATAGCTTTTCCAACATATGGACGATCCATGTTTCAGATAAAGGGGCTTAAAAGTCCTTGAAATAAATGAAATTTTGAACATATTACAAACTTGAAGATGCAACACTTCTAAAAGACTATTAAAAAGAAGAAGAAGAAGAAGAAGAAATTGTCTTGATAAAGGAATTCAAAAACAATCGGAATGCAATAACTTGGATCACACTCAACTTCTTGGTCAATTGGAGCAATGCAAAAGGAAGGTTAGTTTGCTATACATGTTGTTTAATAACTCAGCTTTAACTTTGGTACCAAATTAGTTGCAGTGACTATATTGATCATATTACATGTTTAGCTTTACTAGATCCTTTTCATTTTCAACCTTCATATTTTATAGATCTACTGATATATACTAGACATATCCATATTATCTCAATATCATCTATATTGTCTCTCAAACACTATGCTCATGTTATATGCCTCAATCCATCTTGCACTTAAATAAATTATTTCAGCATCCTCATAGTCACCATGTTAAATTGATGGATGTAGAACTAACAAACTTTACAGCTCATTATTATAAATTGAAATGCAATATTGTCAAATTTTTCCATCACCTTAGCTAGGTAGACATATGAACTTTTGCCACATATCTACATCCAAATGCACCACGCTTTAATCATGAAACCAACATTCTTACCATTCTTAATGAAAATGTGCACCTTGTTGAACATTTATGCCATTCAGATTAATCCCATTCCATTAGCCCCTTTCTATTTCTAAATTGTTAGGATCCAACCTATCCTTGTGTTTGGAAGATGAACAATAAAAGAGGGTAGGGTCCATATTATAAGGAAAAAAGAGAGAGGCTGCAGAAACAAAAAAAGAGAGAATTTAACAAGAAAGAGTAAGGTTGGTAAAGTCGAAATTCAATTAGCCAATGAATAAGTTGATGCTGCAACTCAAGCTACCAATACGATTGGTCATTAGTGTAGTACTCAAGTTATATTTCACCATGTTCCACCTCAAGTAAGCATTCAGAAAGGGAGAAATCAAGGTGAAACAAGTATTTACATGTTTTCAACCTCAAAGCAATAATTAAGAATTTGTAAGTTCATATGGTTATGTTTAATCAATTAATCCATGGGTAATACTTATTAAAAGGATAACCTATACATAAGTTCCAAGGTCAAAATCACATGTATAACCAATTTCCTCCTAAAATAACTTAATATCTAAGCAATTGTATTTTGAAAGTAACCTCTACATATAATGGTTGCTAGTGTTGCTTTTGCAAAGAATGAGGATGATTGTGTAGCTAGTACATGCGAAATTGCTTATTTTGATGTGCAGGAAACAAAGAAGTAAAGCTTGCTCATTGTGCAACTTCCTTACCAACACGCAAGTGAAAGATGTTCCACAAGAAGAAGCTAATGATGCCAAAGAAAATTCTTTGTGCCAATCCATTGAAAATGCAACTCCTATGTTCTATAGTTATGATACAAATGTTGTTGCTCTAGATTCACGATTGCAATATGGCAACATTTTAGGAATGCTGAAACTTACAATGTGTTGGATAGGGAAAGTGAGGCACCAATAAGAAAGTCTTGAGAAGTGCCTAAACATGTCACGTACTTCCTCATATGCCAGCAAAGCAACTCAAAAGATGTTGCAATTATTTTTTATTAGATGGCTACCAAAGAATCCTTTAACAATTACCAAGTTTCTTATGTTTCCCACAATGATTATGCTTATGGAAAAGTAATTAGTCTCAAAGTGGATAATAAATTTTCAAATTCGTTTGGGCATTATGGAAAGGGAAAGAAGGGTGCAGTTAAGACAAGTCTAAGCATTCACCTGAAATCCAAGGTTAGTATTGACAAAAAGATCATTGATGATAGGATTGATAGTGGATGGATGATAAAAAAGGTTGGAGTACAAAATGATAGTAGCACACCAAATACTCGTAGTGGAATTGTAAGTGGATTAGGTAATATAAATTGGACAAGAACCGTAAGCTCTCAGAAAGGAATCATCCTCGTTTGTGCAGAGGAAACATTCCATGATATATCATTGGATATGGGTACACCATGTTGAATGTCATCATGATAAAGCTCAAGGAAACATAAGTAGGGGCATAAACACCATCATTTACCCAAGTACCCCAGGCCACCAAATGGCTTACTTGCTACAGCCGAGATATTTTCGCAAGAGCATTTAAGTTAAATATTTTTTCTATGTTTTCCAATTTTCCTACTTTATTTAGGTCAATTAAATATTTTGCTTAATTAATTAAGAATAGTTTTCCGATTTGCTACTTTATATAGGATTTCTTTTTAATAACGTATTTTACTTAATTAGTTTGTGTTATAGATTCTTTTGTTGGGCGCGTGTATGCTAGACGAATAGAATAGACCCGCTTTATTTTAATTTGTTGTCTGTTTATTTCATTTTATTTATTATTAGCTTTATTTTATTTCCCAAGTTATAGGTTTCCTATTCATATTAAACTTTCCTATTTAATGGACAACATAGGAATAAAACATAAGCAGAATTTTATTATTAACTTTGAGATTAGAGCTCTCTCTTAACAAGGTTCAAGATTTCAGCCTCCCTTTGACGAGCTGAATATTGTTCAAAATAGGTCGACGAAAGATTAATGATAATAAAGAGAAAAGGAAGCTATTAGAGCTAGATTTTTCAGTTAATCGCCCTATGACAAGATCCGTGGTTAGGGAACGTAATAGTTTGGAATAATTTTCAGTCTAGAACCATAATTCACCCTAACTTGCATAAATAAGAGAATAATTGTAAGTTTCAAATAGTATTTTTTTTCATGCAATTTATAAGTTCAATTATAAGGTTTTATTTAAACCTAATGATTTTCTATTGTTCTAACCAAAATAATTCCATTCTAGCGCTAAATGTAGGAATTTGCCTTGAGTTCTTTCATTTGTCAATTAAGCAACCAAAAACTCTACCTTCAATCAACTCTCACAAATCAAGAGAGCACATAGAATGGGCACATGTAAGAAATGAACTATTGTTCTTTGGGCATTAAAATTTTCCTTGGTAAGTAAACCAACATATGTAATCTTGTGATGAGCTACTTGGACTAAATATCAACTTTAAATTCCCAACACTATAGAAAGAACATACATGACACGATACATTGCATTCCATATCATGCAAATTACTAGAGAAACAAAGAGGAAAAGAAAGAAGAAAAATTGGCAAAACATGAGTAGTATGAAAACATAAAAGGATTAACCAATAATTACAAGTAATGATAATGTTCAATCAAAATGTTTATGAGCAATGCCATTAAAGTAATAGATGTCAAAAGCACTACATAAACTTCTACCTTAATCTTTCACATATCTCAAACTATATGGCTGGACAAGGAAACTTTAACAAAGACATAATTCTTTGAAAACCTTAAATTTTGCCTCATTGCAAATGTTATTCCCTAATTGAAAACCTTAAACATGTCATCATATATTCTTGAGAATGATAAATCAAACAACGTTTTCAATGTGCAACAGAAAATAAAAGAAAATGAATCTTTCTTGGCCGTATTTTATAAGAAATACAAGCAAGCCACACCTTTTTCATGATATCAACAAAAATAGTCTCAAGACATGACTGAATACGGAATTCAATTATTTTTATAACCCACCATCGAATAGTGTAATCTGGTTTGGTACTCAGATGTTAATCGTCACGCACTAATTCAAATATTTTACACATTTCTTTTTCAAAAAAAAAAAATACTAAGCTCTACATGTTAGGATGTGAAATACCATATAGACCTACAACTTCACAATACAATGATGCCTGGCCATATATATGGTTAAATAAAACTATTTCCATCTAATAACAGGCAGTTTAAATTCATCTACCTCAAAAAAGCACTGAAAAAAAAAAATAAAAGATAGAGACAAAAGAGGAGGCAATAATGACTATAATTTCAAAATACTTATAATAGCAATAAAACATTAATATAAGACCAACATGCAAACCGTACAATTGTGGATCACCTTATGTAGCGCAGTAATTGATATTAATTTACTGTGAAAACATGTCTTAGCCATTCGAGATTCTGAAAAACTATGGTTTGGGCAATATTTTATGTGTTATTCCGAGAGGGCCTCAATTGCCATATATGTAACTAACAAAAGAGATGACAATTCTACATTAATGTGGGCTGTATAAATTTTTTGTACGAAATAAAACGTAGACAGCCAAACAAGCATCGCGTGTTGTGGTGCACTTAACGACTACAAAGCATCAAATTAAAGCAATCCGACCCGAAGATGAAGGTAAACTATGCTAAAACTGTAGAAAAAAAAAAGGCCGGAGGAGAGAGAGAGTATCAAAAAGGTACCGTCAAAAAGTTCCGTAGTCTGGCCTGGAAACCACAACGGAAGCTTCCGGCTCCGTGGTTCTCTAAATATCATCTGCAGATAATTCAAACCGTAAGAATGAAAGAAAAAAGGCTCACAAAAGTAAAAGACCAGAGAAATTAGCATAATCAATTTGAAAACTAAGGAAAATAACAAAAGCGCAACGCTCCGCTATGCAGTCGACAAAGCTACAGAAAGAAAATCAAACAAAGGTAGGAGTTAACAATGCACGTCTACTAAAGTTTCCAGTTAGGCTTTCCTTTATTTTCCTGGAGTTTCTAAGCAACCAAACGGATCTTAAAAACCAGATATCTAATCTAAAAGAAAGAAGAAGCAAAATCAACAGGTAGTAAGAAATTGAACCGGTAAGTTGTGGATAAACCAGCATTAAAGCGTTGATACAAAGCTAAAAAACGCGCGCAGCTACTCACCGACGAGAAACTAGAGGAAATTTGCGATCACAACAGAAACAGATTAAAGTTGAAATTCACAGAGAAATTAAAGACGAAGAACAAGGAAAATAATAATAAAAAAATAGAAAGAAACAAGGAGATCTGTTTGAATAAGAGAGATGAATTCTGGAAAATGTAGATAAAATTTTAGAGAGAGAGAGAGGGAGAGAGAGGAGAGAGTGAAAATATCTGAAACAAAGGAGCAAGGACGTTTTATAGTGTTTCTTTGAGAAAGAAAAATACCCGTTTTGTTATAGTGTGGGGGAGGCTTGGATGGAGATGCCCCCACTAGATCTGTAGTATACACGTAATCAGCAAACCAATTTTTTTTCCTTTTTACTTTTTAGTTTTTAATTCTTCTTCAGTACTCCGATTCTCTTGTTTCATGGTAAAATTGCTTTTGCTGCTTGGGGGACAGCTGCTGTTTCACCGCAGCAAGCAAACGGTTTTTTAATAGAACCGGTTTCACAAACTCCCACTGCCGCACCAGCTTTCTGGCCCAAACCAGGCTAATTTTTTTAGGCTTCCGTTTATATTTCTAGTTGTGGAAAAATTTAGTCATTAAACTTTTTTTAAAAAGTATAAATAATCTCTAAAGTTTTTTTTCTCTTTTAAAATATTCACTAAAATTATTATAGTGTTCGTAAGACTGAGTTTTCAAAATACTAATTTAATTTTTAATCTAATGATATTTGCAACATTTAATTTCAAAATACTAATTTTAGATAAAAAAAAAATTACTAAAATGGTATTTTTCCTCTTCTCTAAACCATTGAGTCTTGTTTTTTGATTTATTTTCATTCAAGTCAAAAAAATATTTTTTTTTCTTTTACATTTTATTTTCTTTCATGCATCTCCCTTTTTTTTTACGCTTTTCTTATTTTTAGGTTGAGTTTAATCAATGAATGGTTGAAAAGTAAAAACAAATATTGCCTAAAAATAGAAAAGTGAAAAATAAAAATTAGACAACCAAATTTTATCTTAACAGTATATGGAAGACACAAATTGACACAAAATAATTAACATTAACATCTAATCATATATCATGTCATTCAAATTAAAACGAGTTATTTGAAGAAATTAAATTTATTTTGTTGTTTTTTATCATATCATATGCCATACACCCTGTTGATTTGGTTTTCCATTTTAATTAGGTACTAACCTAAATTATCATGTGTCAATAATTGATTGGTTTGTGGCCTCCTTGCAATGTCAAAGTAGAGTTCTAATGTCTATATTTTTTGTTTTTCAAACGATAGGTATTTTACAACTTATGAAATTTTTGTTTACTTTGATATTAGTTGGTAATAAATTCGGTTACTGTGCGTAAAATCAATCCTAATTTTGGGTGAAATTAACACTAATTTTAGTTATTGCAAAAATCTTTTGTGTTAAGATAGAAGCTATACCTTAGAATGTATTAACTTGATGGCGCCTTAGTGATAGAGATATGACTACTGTAGAGAATAAATGTCTCATATTCTGGGACTTTTTTACATATAGTGTGTTTTAAAAAAATAATTTGAAAATTGGTGTGTTTTAAAAGTTAATTGGGAATTTGGGGTAGTTTACCCATTTCCGCAAAAATGGCTTGCGGAAATGGGTAACCATAATAGTTTTTTTTTTTTATTATTATTTTCTATAGAGCAGCTTTTCCATTGGAAAAAGCTGCGAAAAGCTGCAATTTTTTGTTTTATTTTTAAAATTTTGGAGATTTTTTTTTAAAAAACAATTATTTTATTTTTTGTTTTATTTTTAAATTTTGGATGAAAACCCTTAATTTTATTGATAAGGCCAAAATATTTTTCTTTTACTTAATTTGATAAAATGTTAGCCTATTTTTTAACATGTAAAAAAATATTTTCATTTTACTCAATTTAATCAATAAAATAAAAAATTGTAGGTTAATAACAATTTATTAAAATATGAAATTAGTTGCAATCAAAATAATTTAAAATAAAAATAATACATTCATTATATATTAATATAATATGACATAATTTTTTATACATACTGTAAATATACATTTTTAAAAAGATAGACAATTATTTAGGAATATAGGTAAGGGAGGAAAATGAGTATTGGATCCGGACCTTTCAAAACTTGAAAAATTACACATGCAGTATATGTTACAATTTCAATAAAATAAAAATATATTTTCAATTTGGCTCTCATATAGATAAATAGAGTATATATTTCAATTTGGCAATCGTTATAAATTTTAAATTGATTCATGTTGGCTTCAGGAGCACCTGCCAAGTGTTCCGTAATGGCATATGCATACAATCCTGATTTTTCTGGCTTCATTACGTATCTGTGAATTAAAAAAAAATTGAATTACAAATTAAAAGTTATTCATTTATATAATTTGTTCATATTCACCATACTAAATACACATTTTGCCTTAAGTTATTTAGAAATATAAAAATATTTTTATAGTGTTTATCCGTATATATGTTTATAGTTTTAATTATTAGTTAGAGTATCGTACATTTTATCAATATTTAAAGGCATCCATAATTTGTCAGATAAAGAAGTCCATTGTCTACTAAACGAAACTTCTACTTGATCTGCATTTTGTGTTATAATAGCAAATTTTGTTGTGGATAACCTACGAGTTATTTGAAATGATAATTTTCTTTAGTTTAAAATTACAATTATAATTGTTGCAATACAATTTGGCAATCGTTATAAATTTTAATATATATTATATTTATCTATATGAGAGCCAAATTGAAAATATATTTTTATTTTATTGAAATTGTAACATATACTGCATGTGTAATTTTTCAAGTTTTGAAAGGTCCGGACTCAATACTCATTTCCCTCCCTTGCCTATATTCCTAAATAATTGTCTATCTTTTTAAAAATGTATATTTACAGTAAGTATAAAAAATCATGTCATATTCTATTAATATATAATGAATATATTATTTTTATTTTAAATTATTTCGATTGCAACTAATTTCATATTTTAATAAATTGTTATTAACCTATAATTTTTTATTTTATTGATTAAATTGAGTAAAATGAAAATAATTTTTTACGTATTAAAAAATAGGCTAACATTTTATCAAATTGAGTAAAAAAAAATATTTTGGCCTTATCATTAAAATTAAGGGTTTTTCATCCAAAATTTAAAAATAAAACAAAAAATAAAATAATCTTTTTTAAAAAAAAAAATCTCCAAAATTAAAAAATAAAACAAAAAATAAATTAAAAAATGCAGCTTTTCCAATGGAAAAGCTGCTCTACAGAAAAAAAAAAATATTATGGTTACCCATTTCCGCAAAAATGACTTGCGGAAATGGGTAAACTACCCTAAATTCCCAATTAACTTTTAAAACACACCAATCTTCAAATTACTTTTTTAAAACACACTATATATAAAAAAGTCCCCATATTCTCGTTTCTTTCTTTTTATATACTCGTATATATAAAAATCATCAGACTTTTTAACTCTTATTAAGCCGCTGTTTTTCAAGCTGTTCAGGAAAACGTAGGGCTGATGTGGCTAGGCAAAACCAACTGCAGAAAGCCGGAATGCAATTGGGTAAACAATAGGGACTCGTTTCCCCATGGTAATGAGCCACGACGGGTGATAAGCAAGTTACTTAATAAAAAATTAGCAATTAGGTCTCAAGACGTGTCGTTTTGAGCAAATATACTATCTCGACACGTAGCCAACATCTTTGTTTAAAAAAAAAAATAGAACAAGTAGCCAATATCCTACCCTCCTTGTGACCAAAAAAAGAAAAAAAGATTTATACCCTACCCTCATTGTGAAATATATATATATTTATATCCAACCTCCACATTATTTTCTTTCTTTTTTTTGTTATAACAAACATTGTAGTCCAGAATCAAACCCCCAAGACCAGTAATCTGTAATCTAATCGAATCTCATTTTTATATTCTGCTTTTAGAAGGTTTTGCGGAATTTCTAAATAAAAGTAGAGTTATTGGCCCAATAATAAATTAATGAAAAGAAAACAATGGTAAGCCCAAGAATCTGCCAACATGACATCGGCACCTGTCCTTAGTACGCTCATAATTATCGCCTTAAATTATTACCCAAAGGACAAGATATTTTGAGCAATCACTTGTGCTGGTGCTACTTGTACTCTAGATATTTTTAGGGGTGTGCAATCTAAAGTTATACCCTTCCCATTCTCTTTTATTTTTGGGACAACGTACTAGCTGCCGTAAAAGTAGATATTAACGGTGCTGATGTGCCGACATATGCCATGCTATTAACATATGCCATGTTATTAACATATCAAACCTACGTATATTTTAATTCAAATTAAAAAAAGTACTAAAATTATTTAAAAATTATTTTCAGTATACTAAAATACCTTTATAATTAATTTTAGAATAAAAATGATTCTAATATTAATAAAAAGGTATTAAAATATCCTCAAATCAAACTTTTATCAGTTTTTATTTTTAGTATTTAAATCACATAAACAAATTTACAACAAAATATAATCAACGTAATTAGTTTTTTTTTATAAATTTATTCAGTTACTAATAAATTTATTATGCCCTGTAACTAAGTTTTCAAATTTTAATATCATATTTATTAAAAAAAATTAATTAATAAATTCTTGAACTATATAATTTATTTGTAATTTATTTTCTTATTGAAAAATTTATTAGGGACATATGTAAAGAATATGAGATATTAATCAATGTTTGTTGGTAACAAAAAAAATATTAAATAAGTATATGTTAAAAAATTAATCAATTAATTTTAATTATCAAGTGAGTTACAATATGAAATAAATATGAATAAAAGAGAGATATACATATCAAACTGAAAATAAGATGTTGTAATGTTAAATAATGTGTTAAATTTATATTTATTAGATATTTAAACTGAAAAAATATAAATAAAATTAAATATAAAAAATATAAATATTTAGAGGTATTTTAATACATTTTAATTAATATTAGGGATATTTTTGTTTCAAAATTAACTATAAGAGCATTTTAGTACCATGGAGATAACATCAAGAGCATTTTAGTATATTTTTTTTATTTTGAATTAAAATATACGTGTTGCTGATGTGACATATTTTGTTACGTGAGCGCCGTTAATACCCACTTTAATGGTAGGTTAACGGAATGACATATTAATATCGAATTTGTAAATTGATGAGTATTTTTGTTTTAAAAAAACCTAAAAAAAATCAGTATCTTATCCCTTCACCTTTTATTTTTTTGAGATAAAAAGAAATATGTTAAGCTTGAGCAACAATCAAAATAGACCCAAAAGGGGAATTGTTTTTCCCTTTTGAGTTTTGACTATCGAAAAATATAGGAGAAAAAAGCACATGTTTTTCTTTTATATAACATATTTGATTGTGTTTCATTTAATTATGACTAATTATCATATAATAAAATTATATTTGATATATTAGAAGAAATAATAATAACTTATACTTTTCTTTTTCTTTTGAATTGATGTTATTAAAATAATTACTAAAATAAAGTACATAATAAAAGTTCAAAACTCAGTGAAAAGAAAAACGTTGGTGGTGGTGGTGGACCCCATTTGTGTTTTTCCAATGTAAAACAATTTTTATCACGTGATTTACAGGGAAATTGAGATTTACAGTATTAAAATAAAACGAGTCAGTGTTGATTTTAATTTGTAAGATTAAATAATAATATACCAATGAGATGAATGCAATTGATGAATAGAATAATGGCGAAATCTACCAATAAACCTATGCTATCTGCTAGATGAAAAAGATTGTTTGCGAGTTGTATAATATTGAGAATATTAGGTAACCAGATATTCACCTCTTTCCAATAAGGACAAGTGCTTATCCATGTTTCTTGGCGTTGTTTTATATATGATTTGGTATTTGATATGTTAATGGTGTTTTCAAGAGCAAAAGTAAAGGCCAAATGTATGAAATTGTGCATGAAATTTTATTTTAATTATTTATTTTTTTATTCCTGTTTTTCAATGCATATTATAATTCTTATACTTTTATTTACATAAACTTTTTGTTTTTTAATTGTATGTTTATTAATAAAAATTTAGAGGATGTAGTATAATAACCTTGTGAACTCGTCTAAGAATACATTATATACTTAAATTATAGAGGTGAAATTTTATTCTATACTTTTTTCTATGCGGAAAAAGAGAGAATGGTAGGTCAAAGTTGTACATTGAAATTCCTTTTTTTAGATGCTTAAGCTTTCTTAGAGTAATTAATTCTTTACTTTTTCATATGCCACATGATGACATAATTAAATAAAGTTAACTCGATAAGAACTCTATTAAAAAAATTAGACAATATATTATTGTGCCACGAATTATCTGCAGGCTTAAGGATAGTCTTATGCGGAACTCAAATTTAGGTCTGGTTTGGTTTTAACCGGTAGGCAGTAGCTTATTAATTATTAAATAAAGTGTTTGGTAAATTAATATAGAGCTATTGCTAATGGGTTGTATCAATTTTTTCAATGTAATAATACTTTTGTATTCTTTATTAACAAATAAACATACAATAGTATAATATCAAAATTTTATAAATAGCTCAAACAAACAATTTAGTGAAAAAAATTAATTAATAAATATAAATTTTCATAAATGCATGAAACAATTACCATACGCTAATGTGTATATATATATATATATATATATTAATTAATTAAAAAATAATAAATAATAAATAATAATGGATATTTTTTAAAAAAAGATCATACTTATAGTGATAAAAAATTTATGTGTTTTTACAAAGATATTTTATAAATGATTACAAGTAATTTTGTGTTTTTGTTAAATAAATTAGTAAATAGATAATTAAAAAAATTCAAAATGTTACATTTTAGAAAGGCAACTGTTAGAATAGCAAATACCTGCCAACTTATGTTTTAAAAAGTTAACAAAATACTTAAAAGGAGTTGTTAGGATAAAAAAAAAAATCACTAACTTCTTTCAACAATTAAACCAAGCACCAATTATTCTTCAATCTCTAAATTCATAATTAGCTTTTGACGAAACGCGAAACGATAAGTAGATTAAATTGAAAAATCTCGATTTAATCATTATTTTAACAAAAATTAATGGCTTAATAGATTATTCACAAAATTTAGATGCGTAATTTTTTTTTTTAACAACTTCATGTAGTTTTTCTGATATATCAAAAATTCAAATGCATACATAGTTACATACACAATGCACACAAAATTTTCGTAACTTTTTTTTCCCCTTCCCCTGATGTTAGCCATGCGCTAAGGAAGCATGCCTGCCAATTTAGCAACATTAAATTTAAAACCATGCTCATGACAAAGATCTATAAAGTAAATGTCAAGTGAAGAACCTGTGGCATCTAGAAAAAATATCTTCTATTTATATAGGTTGGTAAACTCGCAATTAGACAGGTATAAAATCATGTCATTTACGTAATCTAGCCGATGTTAAATTTATGACATGTGTATGAACTCAACCTCTTAATTCAAAGTGAGGTAGAACAAATAATTAATTGACCAAATTAAATATCTTGTATAAATATTATGGGTGCAAGAAGCTAGTCAAAATTAATTTTTAATTCCTAAACGACCATAAAAATATTCAAAATGCTCCAAATTATGGTAATTTTATAAAGAAAAGTAGAGAGGAAATTACAAGTAAAAGTGGCCCTTCTAGTAGAGAGAATCTCCTCCATTTTTTAGGATTACGATAATGTGACGCAGTGTCAAAATTTTATTGGCCAGAATTACAGGTGTTGACTCCAAAACAAAAGGTCATAAGGAAATCAATTTAAAGGTCTATCAACTATCAAGGTTGTCTTGCTGGCAACACTAGATATCCATGTCGGGAGAGATGCAGCATCGGTCTGAATTCTCATTACTCTCACCTGAAAATTACGTAATTGAAGAAATTACGTAATTGAACAAATGCAATGCATATATCCATTGCAATTTGTTACCATTTTGCCACCTCAAATAGGGGTGAGTACCGTCCAATTTTAATCCTACGGAACTAATTAATTCAATTATTGGGATAATTGATTTGATTTTAATTAATTGTGAAAAGTTTTTTTTTTTTTTTTGTAGTTAATTGGATTAATAAGAAGCAGAAGTGCAATGGGAGGCATCGAAATTTGATCCAAGTTCGTAGAGATTTTGTCGAGACGGACCGGGAGGTGCAAATAATTCGTATGTTCAAGGAAAGTAATTTTGTGTTTGACTTTTTAACTAGTTATGTTTTTGAGCAGGAGATGGGGGTCCATGAGATTATTGATCAAAATGAAGAGATTAAGTAGCTAATACAGAAAGATTTAAGGGGAATGTGCAGACTTATGCGAGTTCCAGTTACCTAATTCCGAGTTTTTTCATTTATTTTTTTGGCTTCTAACCCTTATTTGTATAAAAAAAATAACTGAAAAACAGAAAAAATTAAAATTTAAAAATAATATCATTTTTGCCTAATAAATTTGTTAAATTGTAAATCGATTCAATTTTCATTAATAATATAAAAAAATTCAGTTACTTATTAGATTTAATTTTGTTTATAACTTTAAGTTACCAAATTTTAATTTTTAATTATTTCAAATTCCGTTATAACTAAAGTTGAATCCCCACTCAACATATTTATTTTTCTCTACAATATGTCCATAATTGATTTGGGTAAATTGTTGAAAAAAATGATCGTAACCATAATATCGTAGTCAATTCTCCACAAATATTGTACAAGAATGTCTTATGAAGTGATGAAGTGATATATGCCATAATTGTTAAGATTGTAACTTGATCACATGAATCTTAAATTTTAGAATTAATGCTTTTTTTTTCAAAACTAAAATCTATTAAAAACATAAATAATATCTTTATATTATTAAAAATGTCAAATTAACCTCATAAATTTATTAAAAATATCATATTACTTCCACATCACTATTCACACATCATATGTGCTGGATTTCTATTCATTTTTCGGAAGATGTCACTTGTCTTTACAGCTAGAATTAATATAAACTGGTTAACGGTCCATTAATAATTTTTTAAACCAATTTATTAACATTAACTTTTTAAAATCATTAATTATTAGTCATTTCATTACATTTTATTAATTAGTCAATTGATTTCGTTTTTTTCAATTTCATTACACAATAAATTATACTTCCTATGACGAATTTTGATAGTTTTTTTATTCCACTCCAAGTAACAATCTTCAAATTTCAATAAACACTTATTATTTATTTTTTTAATTTTACCTTATGCACAAAAAATGAAATAATTAACAGGGAGATAATATATAATTGCAGAGAATAAGTAAATGGATATTTTAGTAAATTATAATGAATATTTTATAAAATCGATGTTAATTAATAATTTTTTTTGTTTGTGTGAAGAATTAAAAATTATCATATTGAGTAGAATAAAGCGAGTAAAATTTAATCATAAAAAAATAAGAAATGTTCAAAATATTTGAAAATAAAAATTACAAACTAAACAAAGTACCGGCTTATGTTCAACAAGTTTAATAATAAGTTGAATAGGTAAATGTTCAAATAAAAGAAACTTCATCCGTCCCATTTTAAGTGTTAATTTTCAGTGTTATTTTAAAAATTTGAGAAAAAAATTTACATGTTTACTTTTATTTATTATGCAAAATTATATTTATTAGAGTGATAAATTTAATTTTAATAATGTAAAAATTAAATTGTGTACTTAAAATTAAAAAGTGTAAATTAATTAATTGCTAATAAATATTTTTTATAAAATAAGGTTTTTCAATTACTTATGTATTAAAGTGAAAGTGATTACTTAAAATGCAACAAAAAGAGTACAACACAAAGTGAATAAAAAGTAATATAATATTTTTAACAAATTTAAAAATATAATTTGAGAATCGTTTAGTTTATATGAATAATATATTAAATGGTAATAATTTTTAAAAAATTGATATATTATCCCCAAATTTTATTGAGGTAAAATGCGATACCATTCAAGTTTGTGAACTTATTATTGAGTAAAATTACTGATACTAATTTTATGAGCATAATTGTGAAATTTCAAATTTAAAAATGAATGGCTATTTTCAAAACAAAAAAGGAAAAAAAAAATGGGAAATTCATACGACCAATAAAAATCTCTATGAGGACTGAAAATTGATTGAATTATAATTTCATTGTAATCCCAAAACAGAGGCAAAATTGTACTATCTCAACAGTCAACTCTGAAAGAGAAAGTAACAATTTTTGGTGGAAGAAAGAAAAATTAAGAAAAGAACCTTATGCTGAGGACGTGAGTATGGATACGAGCTAGGCCTACTAGCCAGTTTTGAGGCCTTTGTTTGAAAGGCTGTCCAATTTGGGGGGATTATTTAGGCCACAACCTAGTTACGAAATCGGCCTTCAAAACAAAAATCTACACTTCACCGTCTCCCTCTGCAAAATCCAGGAGAAGAAGACACAAATTGGATAAGCAGGCAAGCAAAGCCGGCACACACAAACACACAACATTCTGTATCCTCTCTTCTCACAAACAACAATCTTACCGGTAAACTAAGCTTTGTGTATCCGTTCTCCCTCCAAAAAGTTATTTTCACTTATTAAATCTATCTCCGTATTCATTTTTAAACGACCCGTCACAGTTCTTAGCTGCTCTGGTTCCTTGTAATACTCATGTGTTAGGCACGAATAATTTAAGTTTTAGCTTTGGTTATATATAAGTTGCAGTTGTTATGGATTTGATTGTACATTGCAATCATACCCATGAAGGGTTCTGCTCATTTCAGCGCCTCTGTAGAGAAAATACAAGGATTGGCAGTAATTTTGTTGGAGTTAGGGTTAGGGCTAAAGTTTGTTCAAGTGTAGGGTTTAGAAAGTTAAGAGAGAGCAGGGTTTTTGCGGTTTCTGAGGTTGAAGCTTTTCGTTCTAATGGTAGAGTTCGAAGTAGTGATAAGCTGCCCAATGGAAACATTGGAAATGGGCAATTTACTTCGAGTCCCTTGAATTTTGAGGAAATTGAGAGTAATAATCAGCTCCGTAAATTGGTTAGAAATGGGGAATTGGAGGAGGGTTTTAGGTTTCTTGAGAGCATGGTTTATCGCGGGGATATTCCTGATATTATCCCCTGCACTAGTTTAATTCGCGGCTTTTGCAAGACTGGGAACACTAGGAAAGCAGCTAGGATTATGGAGATAATTGTGGATTCTGGGGCTGTTCTTGATGTAATCACTTATAATGTATTGATTAGCGGGTATTGCAAGGCTGGTGCGATTGATGAAGCCTTGAAGGTCTTGGACCGAATGAGTGTTGCCCCTGATGTTGTGACTTATAATACAATTTTGAGAACTTTGTGTGATAATGGGAAATTGAAGCAAGCAATGGAAGTTCTTAATTGGCAGTTGGAAAAGGAGTGCTATCCTGATGTGATTACGTATACCATATTAATTGAAGCAACTTGTAGGGAAGGTGGGGTTGGACAGGCCATGAAGCTCTTAGATGAGATGCGAAGTAGAGGGTGCAAACCAGACGTGGTTACTTATAATGTTCTTGTCAATGGGATATGCAAAGAAGGGAGGTTGGATGAAGCAATAAAGTTCTTAAACAGCATGCCATCATATGGATGCCATCCCAATGTGATTACTCATAATATTATCCTGCGTAGCATGTGTAGTACTGGCAGATGGATGGATGCAGAGAAGCTACTGGCTGAAATGGTTCGTAAGGGTTGTTCTCCTAGTGTTGTTACTTTCAACATATTGATTAATTTCTTGTGCCGCAAGGGTTTACTAGGTCGAGCAATTGACATTTTGGAGAAAATGCCTAAACACGGATGCACACCAAATTCTTTAAGTTACAATCCCTTGCTCCATGGTTTTTGCAAGGAAAAGAAGATGGAAAGGGCGATTGAGTATTTGGAGAAAATGGTTTCTAGGGGTTGCTACCCTGATATTGTGACCTACAACACCTTACTCACAGCATTATCCAAAGATGGAAAGGTAGATGCTGCGGTTGAGATTCTTAATCAGCTAAGTAGTAAGGGGTGTTCACCCGTGTTGATTACTTACAATACTGTGATCGATGGGCTTTCCAAGGTGGGGAAAACAGATCAAGCTGTAAAACTTTTGGATGAGATGCGCGGAAAAGGTCTCAAGCCTGATATAATCACCTATTCTTCACTCATTGGTGGGCTTAGCAGAGAAGGAAAAGTTGATGAAGCAATCAAGTATTTTCATGATTTGCGAGGTTTGGGGATCAAACCCAATGCTATCACCTACAATTCTATTATGATGGGGCTATGTAAAGCTCGACAGACGGATCGTGCAATTGACTTCTTGGCTTATATGATATCAAGGGGATGTAAACCCACTGAAGTTTCATACACTATCCTCATTGAAGGCATAGCTAGTGAAGGTTTAGCTAAGGAGGCGTTAGATTTACTGAATGAGCTTTGCTTAAGAGGAGTTGTAAAGAAAAGCTCCGCAGAACAAGTGGCAGTCAGGATGTAGCTTGCTGTTCATGTCCTCTGTTATAACCTATGCTCTTGGTGCAAAATGAGCAAAATCCAAGTTCAGTTTTGATAGATTTGATGTATTTCTTTAATTGTAATTTGATCTTGAGATTTTGATATACTTGGTAGCCTAGTGAACTTGGTAGTACTGTACTCAGAACCAGCTCTCTTGTGGTTCAAGCTTTAAATACTTATCCTAGTTGCAGTTGATGTGGTAGTCGTATCACTTGTAACATAAAATGATACATTCTTTTTTCTTAGAATTTCTTTATCTCAAAACTGTTTTGCTTCTACGTCTACTCCACGCCAACATAATATGATGTTATGCCGTGAATTTGATATTATATCAGAGTACTAAATAACGGGTCAACATTCTTTCCTATAGATTCAGGGTGAGTATCATAAGCCATGTTCAAATAATTCCTAAAATAATTATTCACAAATTATAATTTATTTTTTAATGAAAATCTAGCAATCTCGTTTGGATTGAGTACATGAAACTCTTCAAAGGAAGAAGATAAAAATGGCTAAATTAATTTTTCCACTTGCAATGGAGGAAACAATTAGTGATGGAAGAAGAGCATGCGTGTGAAAATAGACAAGTGCGTGCCAAAAACATTGTCCACGTGTTAGAAGCAATGTTATTAAAACCGGACAAGATAAAAAACCGGCAAGGCTGAGGATTCGTAGTTCGATCGGGTTCAACCGGGTTTTTTATATTTTTTAAAATATTATTAATTAGTATAATTTTTATAAATACTACTACTCAAAAAAAAAATCAATCAAAACATTTAACATATGTCTCAAATATACTAGTAATAATATTTTTTCACCTTTTATTTTTTTTTAATTATTACTTGATTAGTTATTTTCTGTTAAAATATTTTATTTTATGAGTTTTAATTTAAAAATTAAATAATTCAATAACTGTAGGTGAAATTAAAAAAAATGATAGAAAATTATCTTTAAGTTTACCAATTTTAATAATTTATTCAATTTTTATTCTATTGTATTTTATTGAATTATTAAATCATTATATTATTTTAATTAAGTTCAAATGTGATTAAATAGTAAAAAAACCAATTATTTGTTAAATAAAATTTATTAGATTATTCATTTTTTATTTTTATGAAAAAATAATTATTTTAAATTAGATCCGGTTTTGGCCGGTTCAATCCGGTTCTTCTCGATTTTTTCAATCCGGTTTTCTGCAGTTGAACCAACCAGTTTGCGGTTCAACCGGTTGAACCGGCCGGTCCGGTTTTAATAACCATGGTTAGAAGTAGAGAGGCAAGGAATGTGATTCACACACCAAAAGATCAGCTAATGAGAATTGAAAGGAGAGCAGCACAAAGCAACTAATTTATTATTTATCTGCTATTTTTTTCTTTTTTCTTTTGAATTTATATTTAATTAGCCACTCAATGGATATTCTTCGAAAAACCCTTCCTATTTTCCTTGTCCATCAAAGTTGCCTTCGTTTCTTGTACACATGTAATTCCATAAAATGCCAAAATTTTGAGCAATAATTAATACTCTCCACTTAAATGAAATAGATTCTTGTATTTGTCAACTTATTATATTTAAATGAAATTATTACTTCAAAGAATTTCATATCTTTAGTTCTTTTTTTTTTTGAATAGAATACCTTTATTTTCAATTTATGGGTAAAATATATTCATTTTTTTATAATTATATTTTTAATGGCAGAGTTAAAATCGAATTTTAATCAATTAAAAAAGCCGACAACTCTCAACTGTTTAAATTATATAATATTATTTCATAATGTCATTAAATCAACATAAAAATTGCAATAAAAAAATTTGAAATGGCAAACACATGGAGATAAAATTTGTCTCTAGAGAGGGATATATATGTGACATGCTAACTATAGAGTAATTCCAATCTATATATAATACGGTGCTCATTTAGACATAGTCATATAATAAATATAGTTGACTAATGACTAGTAACCTCCAAATCCAATAGTCCATGCACAGGAAGCAAAAATCAAACATTTGGTTATTTTAAGCTAAACTTAACAAAAATATCTAGAGGATAGGAAATCTGAAATCTAAAGTTGATTTTCATTTGTTCAAATTGTAGAATAAAGATCTAAAAACTGCTTAAAATAGAAAAAGATATCATCAAAATTCAAAAAGTGAAACTAAATTATATATAAATTTACTAAATATTTCAAACTTCACTCACTTTTCTGAACATTTAATCTCATTTAAAAAATCTACTTGATAAAGAAATCAAACTAAATTATAAATAAATTTTCAACCTTATAACAAGTATTGAAGATGCTGATTGTTGCCCTTGGATTCTTGCTGCTCTCTATACTTAGTACAGTGATTGCTACTCAATTCTGTTGAAAAGTAGTACTTATATTATTTTTATAGAATTGAAAGTGATTCTCAAGAGGTTTGAGCATAAGATTTCATAATAAAACAAGTACCAATAGATAAAGTAGATAATTTCATAAGTTACAAAACAACTTGAGCACATCAGTAGATGCATATATATCTATTAATTAGATGAGAAGGAAATACATAGTCTTGAAATAATCAATATCACCAAATTAAATTTTATTACGATTAAATATATATATGATCTTTAATTAGCTAGTAAAAATAGCTATTTTCACGCATTGATTTTATTTAAAAAAAATTCCTAAAAAGTACAATTTATTGGAAAGTTGTATTTATAATTTCCCGGGTAGGGTTTGTCATTTTCATTTACCTAATATAAATGCACTCATTATATATTAATCTTATTCAGTAATTCCCTTACAGGTTTACTTAAAGAATAAATTTAAAACCATTTGAGGAATTTAAGTGGTGTAAAATACTCCGAATTATATTTCAAAGAAAATTTCTTCTTATTTTGTGGATTTCAATTGTATTTATATGACGATTGGGCTGTGCCTTCAGTCAGGATTTTAAACAATATTAGGGTATAAAAAATCATGCATGAGATTCTCTTTGCCAAAACCAAACTTAAAAATAAATATCCTTTCTGTACCCTTCAATCTCTCATCCCTTCTCCCTCCACTTTTCCCTTAAAAACAAAACACGGTTTTGTATCTTCTGATCTTATTATGAGATCTTCTCTGCCACACACCCTCTAAAAAAAACACTTAAAAAAAAGCTTATTTTATGTGTGCAACCCCACAAGCCCCACAGATATGCTCTTCAAAGAGAACAATTCATATTAATTTTTGAAAAAAGTTTGACAAGACATTGGATGGAATCTCCAAGAAACAGAGAAGAGGAAGGGGTATTTTCATGCTGGGGAAGGCTGAAATTGAAGCTTCCATGGACAAAGAAAAGAATAATTAACATCGGCAGTAGCAGTAGCAGTGGCAGCAGTACGACAAACTTGATAAGACAGAGAAGAGTGGGTTGGGACATTATGGGAGCATTGAATATGAGAAGAAATAAGCGAACAAGAGCTGCTGCTGCTGGTTTTAGGTATGACCCTTTAAGCTATGCTCAGAATTTTGATGATGGCTGTTGGGATGATGATAATGAAGATGGTTTATATCGTGGTTTCTCTTCCAGATTTGCCCCTCCTCCTCCTAGAATATCTCTTCCTCCTGATCAGAAATAAATAACTTTTCTTTTCTTTGCTTAAAAAAAAGTGATATATATATATATATATATTGCGATGCTGTTCAAATTCCAATTTCATATTTGGAATTCTTGTTTCTGTGCTTAAGGTATATATCCTGATGATTCTTGGATATATTTGTAATTAATTCTTGTTTTTGCAGTGAAGATATCATAGCATTATACACATTGATTTTAACTTTTATTGCTTTCAATTTCTATTTATGTCAAAGAGTCATTATCCTCCACCTTCCTATCACTAAATATTGATTTTTTTTTTTAATTTTCTATTTCTTAGCAAACTTCATATCCAAGCAATGGAATTGAAATTTGTTTACATTCTAAGAGTTTTTGGAATGAATTTTGACAATTTATTAACCATACAAAATTATGAATTAAGTCAGGTTTATATATAATTAGGATTTGGACTGAGGCCCATTAGAAGGAATTTGATTTGATGCACATGTAAGTAGATAGTTCACGTGGTTAAGAGATGAAATAAAAGCTTGAATTAGATGGGTTGTATGAATATAAACATTCTTTTTTTTTTCTTTTAATTAATAATGATAAGTTCAATTCTAGATAAATTGGTTTGTTTCATTCAAGACCAAAAATACCAACACGAGAAGAAAATTCAGTGATTTGGTGTCAAATTGAAAGCAACGGGTTTGGATTTGGATTGGTCATCTTCCAGCAACAGTTGGCCAACATGTTCAAAAATTTGATCAGAAGAAGAAATCTCACTTAGACACTAAATATTCAGAATAAGCTAGACAATTATTATCATACACTTGTGATTTGATCTTCAACTATAGACTACAAGAGAATTTTAAAATGCAGGGCAGCCATCAACAATTATACCCTTAGCAGTGGGGCACGAAGCAAGAGGGCAGTGCTCAGGATCAATATCAGGATCAGAACCCCACCAGTGCATGTTAACATTTGCAAGGCCAAGAGTCAAGTAAATAAGAACTGCCATGAATGCAACTCCAGCATCTAGAGCTGCTGATAAAACATAGTTGTACCTTTGCCACCAGCTCTTTCTATACCTGAACACAAAGAAGTTGAAGATTGTTCCCACCAAAATCCATGAATTGTAGTTAATTGCAGTTGCAGGTGGCATAGCAGCAGTTGCTCCAAGTAAAACTGGCAGGTTAATTAGAGGTATCCAAGATTGGCTTGGAAATGCCTTGTGGAATAGCCATACTACTACTGGTCCCAAAAGTCCTCCAAGGAAGAACCAGTTAAGTGCTGAGTATTCTCCTGAGGATCCGAATATCCTCCTGGGTCCTACTAAGCCCCAGATAACTGATGCATCGAAGAAAACTCGGTCTGAAGGACAAGTCCAGGGACTATTTGATGGAAGAAGATCGTCCTGACATATGTGTTCTATTGAACCCAGAAGCCACCATGCAACCCACAGATTGATTGTGCCTGCTATTATTGTTCCAATGAACTGAGAAATATACAATGTCGTTGCTTAATTTTCTCGTCAAGTATACTAATTAACTTAAGAAGAAGAAAATCAAATAATTTTTACCTGAACAAGAAACATGGATCTTGGAGGGATCTTCATGTAATGGCCGAGCTTGAAATCACTAAGAAAGGAAACTGCCTGAGCCATGCTCATGTAACCATAAGTTTTGAAGCAGACGTTGGCTATAGGCCTTCCTGGGTATATAAGCCCCATTAAGTATTCAGTGATGATATTCAGCCCTGGTGTCTGTGTGTAGTTTTACATAGCATATTGTTGATTAGTAAATAGATGATGAAAATGTAGAAATTTAACACAATGATATGGGTAGTTTGAACATTACCTGATTTGTTGTGGCAGTGATAATGCTAATAGGAAGTGTGAAAATGAAGGCGAGAGCAGCAGCAAAGACAAGCCCCCACCATGGCATTTGTATCTCCTTTTTCAGGAAAATACATAGTACAAGAGAAACTACAATTGTCACAGCAAGAAGAACATAAAACCACCAAGAAGGTATCTCCTTGTAATTCTTCATTAATCTTGAGTGAACATCTTCCTTTCCCTTATAGGAGGCTCGGTATCGCTCACGAATTTCCCTATAAAATCACACAAGCCACAATTAAGAAAACTATAATCAAGTATATAAAATTAGAGAAAGCTGTTCTATATACATACTTCCCATAAAACAAGGCCACATGTGTAAGAGTAGCTGCAATTGTAGCAAATCCAATTCCATAAGTCACAGCAAAGAAGGTGCTCAAATGGACTCTGCCGTACTTATGATATTGAGGTATATCAAGCTCGAATTTATCGTTGATGACGGCTGTGAAGTTGTAGGGTTGACCTTGGGCATCAAACAAGTGAGAAGAAAATATTGGAAATGTTTTAGCATTGTAAAGGTTAAGCCCCCAGTAAGCTACTGGGGTAAGTACATACATTATCAATAAATATCCGACGAAAACATTGACAATGGCAAAAAAGGGACTAAGAAGAGGGCTAAACAAGAAGGAAGCTATGGTGGACCAGTCAAGTGTTAAAGCTCCAAGCCCTAGTCCTCCCATGCCAGAACCAAGCTGATGGGCAGTAACTGATTTGGGGAAAGCCCAGCATACCCATGCTATGCTTTGTAATGTTTGGAAAAGGTAGCCTGGAACTAAGTACCAGAGAAAGCTACATGTTAATGCTATTACAAAGAACTTCACTCTTGAGATGCGGTGCTCGTTTTCTTTATCTTCTTTCTCATGCAATGTCCTGCATGTTCATTAAATATATTGGAATTCATTATTTGAAAATATAAACTAACGTGATTAAACTATGATGCTTGGTCTTATTTAAAAAATAGGTAAAGTAGAATACAAAATAAATATTAAAAGCCAGGAATATGTTTGAATAGATTCTTTTTAAACTAAAATTAAATTTATTCAAAATATTCATAACGTGTAGCAAAAAGTTTTTGTATTTCTTACCTAATCAAATTGAATTTTTTATAACTAAAAAACCAAACATTACTGCAAATATCACAAGCAAAAGTATAAATGGTCAAACGCATATTAAATATAGGACAGTAGCATTTTATAGTGAAAACGAACCATGCAGCGATTCTTTTTGTTTTGTTCATATGTGGCAACCATTTACTCCTACCAATTTCGAGTCCGTGATTATTGGTTAAGTAGTATTTGGAGAGAACGACAATATTAAAATATACTACTATATCCCAGGAGAAATGGGCATATCCTATATATCAAAAAGACAAAAATCTATCTTTTTGGGTGAATTGCCCAAGCAGCTAGGCCTTGGGATTTGCTAATATCCCAACTATGTTGACATATACCAACACAACCACAATACAATTTTGGACAGTGAAATCTCAACTCCCAAAGCTTGGAGTCGTCGCCATAATCATAGTAGTCATAAAACTCACCTTCATAGGAATCGAATTCATTGAAAAATACTTACGTAAAAAGGGAGATCTGAACAAGAGTCCCAGGCCACCACATGTGTGCAGGCTCCACCACGTATTTCCTCAATAGTCCAGCCCATCCATATCCCAAAACCTTCAAATATTCCATCATTTTCATTTACAATCTAGTAATGAACAGTAATAAATAATAATCAAAAGAAGAAGAAAAAAATAAATAAGAAGAGGGACCTGAGTGGTGATAATAAGAAGCCAAGCAGACAAAAAAGAAATGCTTCTGCCATAAAACGCTCTAATGATATTAACGATGCCAACAGCATAAGCAGAGCCAGCCCCAAAAGCGCTTCCAGCGTTTGCAAATATAGATATCAACACGTGCTCTTTCACGTTAAACGGCCCTGGGTTAAGCGACAACTCTTTTGAACCGAACCCGGGAATTCTGAACTTAGTTTCGGGGAGTAAAGCCGCCATTAACCGTCCGATGGGGAGAGTTGCCACCTGGACGGTGATCTGGGTAATGATGAGAGGCTCTGTACGATAAGAAAAAAACTGGTTCAAGAAAGAGAGTAGGCAGCAGGATAATAGACCCAGAAACCACATCCTGAATGTCCATACTGGAAGAGACGGGTCGTCCGTTGTTGGTACGGTTAAACGGACTTGCTCTATCGGAGATATGTCCTCCTCCTCGTCCTCCAGCTTCCGGCCAGGGGGTGGCGCTTCTATCTCTACGGTTCCCATGTTGAGGAGGAGATGGAGTCTTGAGCTTGGGATAGGTATATGAAGATTCACCTTTGATACGGAAGCTTAGGAATTTACGGTTTTATAGTGCAGGACATCATAGGGGTAAATGAGTAAATATAAATATTGTGATTATCTTATTCTTATCAATGGAAATATCGTAAAGTATAGTTTATAGTGTTATTCAGAACGTGAAACAACACAAATTACAAATCAACGAAACTAAAATTAATTTCGTCGAAAAAACCAAAGACAAATGCTTTTTCTTTTGTGATTTTTCTCGATTTAAAATACTAAGCTAATGTGGATTTTTTTTAGGATTAACTGGAAATTGTTTTTTATTGTTTCTCTTCATTTTTATACTTGTTATTAATTAGTTTTCTCTTTCAATTGTCATTGTGATATTTCTCAATATTTTTAAATAGCAAGCTAGCGTAAAGTGTCAACTTTCTTACGTTGTTTTTTCCTTTTTTCCCCCTGTTTCTCTTCTCATTGCTTTAATTTTTTAATTAATGATCATTGCTCACAATAAAATAATAATAAATCAGCATATTAAAACTCAATTTGCTACTAAACAGCTAATAATATTGGCTGGCACTTAAAGTTTTCTAGTTGTTAATTAGAACCATTATTCTGGACTCTGATTTTGCTAGAATTGACCACCCTAATTGTTGGTTAGTTTATAAGTATTATTTCAAAATATGTTTACCAAAATATAATACAGTATATATGTGTTTTCTATTAAATAGATTAATCATAAATTGATCCTCAATATTATTGGTTTAGGTTGAATTAGGGGAATTCATCTGACAATTTCTAATCAATTAACAAAATTGAGTTGTTTTTATATTCTAGATATTTGTCAAAAGAACGGGACAGTCAGCAAATCAAACAATTCCATGAATAATTATAAAATAATTTTTAAACTTATATTTTCTTCTCATACAAATATTCAACTTCTGATTTCTCATTTATTGGTGGAACCAATACAAATTGAAATCATGCTTTCAAACATTTTCTAACCCTCCAGTGGCGAAACTAGGATTTGCAATCAAGGGTGACAAAAATATAAGTCAGGCTTAAATAAAAAAAATATAATATACATACTATAAATAAATTATTATTATTATTATTATTATTTTGATAAGCTGAATAATTTATTGCAAAACTTAGTGAGCCGAACAACAGATCAAAGGGTAGGAACATAGGGGACTGACAGTCCCAAGAACAACAAGAAAAAAGAAAACCACTGCTAAAAGGAACAACAAACCAGACCAAACCCAAAAAAAGATATAAACCTTTGTTAATATATAAACCTGCCATCACCTAATTGCTACCCAATCAACCAAACCCGAATGCAGAATCATATAACCCCTAGTATCAAAAAACCAAGAACAGACAGATCTGTGAATAAAACTACAAAACAAGTCCCAACCCAATTGTTAGAATATTCTTAAAGGAAGGTTAATTCACTACAAGAAAAAGGGGAAACAGCGACGGAAATTTAGCGACGGAGTCATTTCCGTCGCTAAATTGCGACGGAATTTAACTTCCGTCGCTATTTAGCGACGGAAATTAAATTTCGTCGGTAAATAGCGACGGAAAATAAAATCCGTCGCTAAAAATGGCGCCAAAATTTTCCACCAAAATTGCCGACCGATATTTGCGACGGTTCTTAGGAACCGTCGCTAAAAATAGCGACGGAAATTATTTTCCGTCGCTGAAAAAATTAAAAAAAAAATTAATTATATTTTTAGCGACGGAAAAAAAATCCGTCGCTAAAATTGCGACGGAATAAAAAAAACCGTCGCTAAAATTAGCGACGGTCGCCATTTTCCGTCGCTATTTTTAGCGACGGAATATTTTTCCGTCGTTAAAGGTAAAAAAATTTCATTTCCCTCTCTTTTTAGCGACGGAATATTATTTCCGTCGCTAAATATAAAAAATTTCCTTTCCCTCTCATTTTTAGCGACGGAAGATTCTTTCCGTCGCTAAAGTTAAATTAAATTACCTTTTTCCCTCTTTTTTCTCTCTCTCTCTTCTCTCTCTTTCTCTCTCCTCCCTCTCCTCGCCACTGTCTCTCCTCCCTCTGCCCAGCCGCCGGCGCTTCTCCCCCTCCCTCCCTTCCCTCCCCTCCCCTCCCTGGCGCCGATCTCCCCCTCCCCGTCCCCTCAGGCGCCGGCTCCCCTCTCACCATTTCCCTTCCCCCCCGCCCCCGATCCCTCAGGCGCCTCTCACCATTTCCCTTCCCCCCCGCCCCCGATCTCCGTCGCGGTGGGTGCTGCGGCCGGCGACGCGTGGACCTCCGCCTCCCCCTGCCGTTCCGTCGCCTGTGGTGCCTCCGGCCGGCGAGCTGCGGTGGTTGCTGCTGCTGTTCAAGTAAAATGGGTATAATATTATGTTTTTATTTCTTTTTTATTTCTTTATTTATTAATTATAAATTTAATTATTATTATTAACATTATTAGTATAATTATTATTATTATTGTTTAATGGATATGTTAATTATAATAATTATGAGTATTATTAAATATTTATCTTAATTATTATTATTATTATTGTAATGTTGTGTTAATTATTATTATTATTATTATTATTATTATTATTATTATTGTTATTGTTATTATTTTTATTAAGAAGTTGTGTTAATTTTAGTTATTATTATTATTATTATTATTGTTAATTGGGTATGCTAATTGGTATTGTTATTAGTATTATTAAATATTTATCCTAATTATTATTATGATTATTATAATTTTTATTAAGTAGTTGTGTTAATTATTATTGTTATTATTTAATGGGTATGTTAAGTAGATATATTATTAGTATTGTTATTAAGAAGTTGTGTTAATTTTAGTTGTTATTATTATTATTATTCAACATGTTATTATTATTAAATTAAAATCAGTAAAATTTGTACCTTAATTAATATTATCATTATTATGTTAATTTGTATTGTTATTATTATTATTTATTTATGTTAATTTGTATTGTTATTTTTATTTTTTTTTTAATTTGTAACATTTCCCGACGGAAATTAATTGCCGACGGAAATTAAATTTCCGTCGGAAAATTTTAGCTACGACTAAATTCCCGACGGAATGAATTTCCGTCGGGAATTTAGTTTCCCGACGGAAATTCCTTATTTTTCGTCGGGAATTTCCGTCGGGAAATCCCTTGTTTCTTGTAGTGATATTGACGACAAAACTACAAATTAAGCAAAAATGTCCATATTAAAAGATGACCATAAAGTATTATGCAGAAAGTCATGACCATAAAGTATTATGTATAAAGTATTATGCAGCACCCAAAATATGTATTATTTATACAACAACCCAATGAAACAAAAAAAGCAACTATTGATACAACAACCCAATGAAATCAAAATCGAAAGTACTATAAAAAACCAAGGAACAGAGCCTCAAACACAAAAGAAAAATAAAACTTCTGCTACACACAGTAGCGACGCTAAACTAATATAAGTATAATTAATACATTATCAAACAGTTAAAAGTATAAGAAATTAGAATGAAATCAAGAAAAATAGATTTTAAGCAACGAAATCATCAATCAAGAATAATATATTTTAAGCAAAAACCTAAAATTGTAAAAACTAAATTACTAACCTTTAAGAGATATAAAAGCAAAAAAAAATTATAAAATTAAATTACTAACCTTAAATTAAAGATAAATCTTTGTAACAGTACTTAGTTTCTTCTCAAATTCACCTGATTTTCCTTTAAAAATTTGAAGAGATAAAAAATAGAATTTTGTATTTTTTGTTTCAATAGAAGTGGGAATACAAAAAGGTTGATTGATTAAAAATTTAAGAAACAAGTTAAGAAGAGATGGGTTAAAATAAAATTTTAAGGGGGACAAAATGGTCTATTTAATATATATGTATGAAAATATATATATATATAATTAATTTTTTTTCAAAAATTAAGGGGGCAATCGCCCCCCTTCTCTTTCAAGTGGCGTCGCCACTGTAACCCTCCATTATGTGCGAAAATTAAGAATCACCTTGTCATACACATCCAAGGCCACCTATAAAAGGGACGGAGCCAGAAAACTATATATGTTAGCCTTAGGGGATTCATAGTATAGTAACATAAGAATAAATTTGTATAGTAAAAAATAAATAAATAGTTTGGTCTGATTTTCTATTTGCTCTAAAATTTATTTATTTATTTTATCTAAATTAGTGCAATATTTTCAATTTACTGTCGTTTTACTCATTTAATCACTAACATATATTTCTTCATCAAATGATTCTCTACCATAAATTTGCATTTTATTATTATAAAATTTATATTAATCATATAGTTAATGGTGTAAAAAAAAAAAGATAAAAAAATATTATTTTGGACAAAATCAGACAAATTGACAACAAATTGCAAAATAATATGCCAAGTTAGTTCAAATTTTTTACTTTTAAATATATTAGATGTCACTCAAAATTTAAAAATTAAATTGAATTTTTGCTAATTTAATTAGATGGAGAAGAATAGTATAAAAATTAGAAATCAAGTGATATTGATTGAAATTTTTTATTTTGATAGCTCGTGATATATTTATCAATTATTTTACTAATTTATTTCAAAAGTTAATTTTTGAATAAATTGGATGTAACAAGAATTTTAAAGGTCAAATTAATTTTTTTTTTGTCGATTTGGGAAAATAAATAATAGCATAAAAATTTGAAAACAAGTAAAAATTGATTAAATTTTTTTATTTTATTAATTCATTTTGTATTTTCCTTTTAGATAATAATTACCCACTTAGATTTTATTTTGTAAAACTAAAAATTTAATTTTTCAATTATTTACTACTCCATCCGTTCCATAATATATATCACTTTTGCTGTTTTTACTAAGATTAAGAAGTGTTAATTAAGTTTAATTTTAAAATAAAATTGAGTAATTTAATGCACAAACTTAAATCTAATTGATTAATTTTCATTGAAAAATAAAATTAAATTGGAAAAAAATATTAAATTATATTGAAAATTTAAAAGTTACAGATAAATAAAATTTAAATTTTACTCAAAAGTGATAGATAGGGGGAGTAAACTTGTGCATTAATTAAACAATAAGTGAGCATTTTCAATTTTTTAAATCAAATTAAAAGTAATTTTTATTTTTCAAAAATTAATATTTTTTATTGGGGGTGGGGGTGGGATTTAGCCTGAATTTTAATTTTTTTATAAGGGACCTAATGAGGAAATTTTCAAGTTTGTATACATTAAAATAATCGCATTCCGTAATTTGGAAACCTTAAAATTAGTAAAGCACCGGAATAAGCTATAATTAGTAAAATTAGTAAAGAATTTCGTATAAATAAAAAAATTATGAAAATGAATGTTTGTCTTTAATGTCTCAACTAAAGTTACAATGAAAGACACAAATGTTACTTAGTCAAACAAACGTCAAACCCCAATGCTTAATTAATGATAACTGAAGAATCTAAAAAGGAATATTGTTTAATTTGGGGTACTAACTAAATAGAAACATAGACTCCTATTCAAATTCTACTACATAACTCTATAAATATCCATAAAATCAGGTATTTCAGGCTCTCCAATTATCTTAAAATTTTCATTCATTATTCGTCAATCACCGACTTGACCGTCGGAGTATTCATAAATTTTCACAGGTTTTTTATTTTTTTTTGTAGGTAATAGATTACGAAACTTTTCTTGACGATGTTATCATTGGTACAGTGAGCGTGGATTAAAACCCACGGAAATATGGAAATCTGCAGGTGGGTAAGAAGATTCCAACCCGCGACAGCTGGAGAACCCAAGAAATTGGATTGCAAACAAAACCCATTCAACGGCACGGTCAATTTCAAAACTATCAAGTCAGATCTCTTTAACACACTCTCCCTAAAATTACTTAAGGTCAAAACTAAGCAACATGAGCTCTGGATCCGTGTTTCGATCCTTTGCCTTGTCTACAATTCAGCTTTTATTACCCGTTTGTTTAGTGTTCTTCGGGACGGGTCCGTGATTCACAAATTTGACCCTTACTTCAATTATCAAACCACTCTGTTCTTGACCGAGAGAGGCTTCTATGAATTCTGGAATTGGTTTGACTTTGTGAGTTGGTATCCTCTTGGTTGTAGAATTGGGGGCACTCTCTATCCAGGTCTTATGGTCACTACAACTCTCATTTACTAGATTCTTCGATTTTTCCGATTCGTGGTTCACATCTGCAAGCTGTGAACATGGGCTCTCTTGCTTGGTCTTCGGCTTCAGTTCTTGGGTATTTTTATATGGTTTCTGCTCGGGGAGCATATGGATGCGATGGGCGTATTCTTCTTAATGCAGTGACCTGCGTTGTTGGTCATTCCCGTCATCCAAGTGCAGAAGAAGCTGAATTTATATGTGGATGAATCTGTTGCTGACTATTTGGCCCTCATGGATGGTCTTACTGAAGCTTTACATCATAAAATCTGCCAAGTGTATGCATATACTGATTCCAGATTGTTACATGACCATATAATACATAAGGAGAAAATTGAGACTCCACTTCTGATTGCTCTGAGGCAAAGGATCATTGAACATGTCAGTAATCTGGAGGCTTTTGTGCTGAAACTTATTCCCAGCATTGATCTTGAGAAGCCATTGCATTTAGCCCAGGTAGCTACTGAGGTCGTCTCGTTTCTTGTCACTGAGAATAAATTGCATGAAAACTGTTCGATCTGTTGTGAGAACAAGATTCGGCCCTTAAAATTAAGGGCGACACGAAAACAGCAAAGAGCACTCGTCGCAGCTACCTCAAGGTATGTGTTATGTCTTCAAGCTAGTTTTGATGATTTTTCATTTGGCATTCACTTTCAGTAAGCTGCAAAGTTAGGTTCTTTGGCCGATTGAACTTTGAATTTATTTCTGAAATGTATCTGAAAGATGGATGTTCCTTGTTGTTAAAAATCCACCTTGGTCTGGTGGTAAGTAACTAACAAATTCCATATTGCCGCATTGGGGTAGACACCCTTATTTAGCATCTTGTCAAATGCTGGCTTCTTCCACACTATTTTTCTTTTTGGTGCCAACTTATCATCTATCTTTTTATTAAGATTTCAGAGTGGCCTTGCTAACATTTCAAACACAAAAACAAGTATCAGGGCATGGTTTAATTTTCACGAGGAGTTTCTTTGGCCAGTTTTTGCTACCTCCTTTTATATTCGAGTCGGGGTTCAGTTTATCGCCTACACCATTCTTTTCCAACTTTGGAGCCATTGTCACGTTTGCTATTTTTGGAACCTTTTTAACTTCAATTGTTACAGGTTTTCGTGTTTACCTTAGTGGTCTCATGTACCTCATGTACAGACTTCCATTAGTTGAATGCCTAATGTTTGGTGCTCTGATATCAGCAACAGATCCTGTTACAATTTTATCCATATTCTAGGAACTTGGCACAGATACGAGTCTCTATGCATTAGTGTTTCGAGAATCTGTCTTGAATGATGCAACGGCAATATCCTTGTACAGGATAATGCCCTCGGTGAAAAGTCACGCATCTGGGTCAAGTCTCTTCATGTTGATTGTCAGATTTCTTGAGAATTTTGTTGGCTCAATGTCCACTGGTGTAGGAGTTGGATTTACTTTTTCATTGCTTTTCAAGTGTTGGCCTCTCTGGTTTAGTGTCAATATTATTCACAAGAATAGTCATGAAGCATTATACGTACTCAAATTTATCAGAAAATTCTCAACGATTTGTCTCTGCTTTTTTCCATTTGATATCATCTCTAGCTGAAACCTTTGTATTTATATATATGGGATTTGATATTGCCATGGAGCAACATAGTTGGTCCCATGTTGGATTTATCTTTCTCGATTGCAGTGGCCTCCCCAACTCTATGGATACTGTTGACATTTTCTTTGATGGTAATGATTACCAAGAGCTGCTTTCACCACGCATAAAAACTCGCAACACCGATGGTACTGGTTGCACTTTGGCATCATGTATAAAAGAGCTTGCCAAAGGTTCTCCAATGTTTTCAGTTGTTAAGTGGGTTTTGAATTTCTAGCAGCTATTTTTCAATAAAAGCTCGAAACAATACAAACAAGAACAGTAATACACCAAGACAGCTTTTAGAATATATTCGAAGGGACAAGTATGCTTTTTACATGCCTTTTTGCAAGTTCTGCAGCTAAAGATACAAAATGAGCTAGTTAAGCTCATTCTCCTACGATTCATGCTGTCAAAGTTCCGCAATCGCTCGGATCTAATTTCTTATCACTCAAGCAATCAATCGCTCACTCGGCAGTTTCCCCACGAGCATAGTTTTATTCAATCGCTCACTCAGTAGTTTCGCCACGAGCACTCAGTCTCATTTTATTTGCTCACTCGGCAGTTTCGCCGCGAGCACTTAATCTCATTATTAGCTCACTCAGGCAGTTACGCCATAAGAGCATTTATTTCATTGTTAGCTCAATCAGGCAAGTTCGCCATTCGAGCATTAAGTTCGGCAATGTCGCCAGTTATCGCTCAATTAGGCAAGTTCGCCATTCGAGCATCAAGTTCGGCAATTTCGCCATTTATTGTTCAAGTTTAGCATTATCACCATTTGAATACTTATTCATTGTCAATTGCTCAGTTCGGCTATCAAATACTCAACTGCCTATTCTAACACCTAGTTCGGCCATATCACCAGGTTACTACAAATGAATCCCTCATCATGGCTACACGTGCCAAATAGCAGCCACCAAAAAATGTCACCTCAAATGCTGCTGACATAAATGTCGCACACCGTAAGGGGATTTATGATAACTGAAGAATCCTAAAAAGGAATATTGTTTAATTTGGGGTACTACCTAAATAGGAATATAGACTCCTATTCAAACTTTACTACATAACTCTATAAAATCAGGTATTTCAGCCTCTCGAATTCTCTTAGAATTTTCATTCATTATTCGTCAATCACTAACTTGACCGTCGGAGTATTCATAAATTTCCACAGGTTTTTTATTCTTTCTTGTAGGTAACAGATTACGAAACTTTTCTCGACGATGTTATCAATTAATATAATGCTAGCTTAAGAGATGAAGCAGCTGGCAATTGACAAGCAACTTCATCTTTTAATTTTATTTATTTGTTTTTAAATATATACTCAACAATGCACAGTACGGACAAAAATATGAGGAGCATTCTAGCTGAAGCTGAAGTTGAAGTAGAAGTCTTATTTAAGTAAATTTCATGACTCCATTTATAAAAAAATTATATCAATTTTAGATTGAAATATATACCTATATCTATGCTTAGAAGATTACAATATTCTTACACACGGCCGTAGTCGGTATGTAATGAGCGGTGTCAATTGAACCCACTAAACTTTAGAATTTTTTTTAAAACAATCTTGGTATTTTTATTTTCAAAATTAACCCTACTAAATAACCCTATTAACAATTGATCTCATATAAAAATTGACTACACTAATATATTTAAATATTTTCCTTAAAAATTAATTCCACTAAAAATAACTTAATATAAGTATTGTTATATACATTATTATCGCATTAATAAGTTATGTTTTATGTGAATGATTTTTTTTTTCAGCGATAATTTTTTACTCAATTGAATTCAATTTCTGATTATACCTCTACTTATATATGTACTAGGTACACATACAAAATAAAAATGTGAGTTTAGTATAATTCATTCGATAAATAAGTATTAGGATAAATAAGTAAAGAGAAGATAATTAAATGAGTTAATAAAGTTTTATAAAAAAAAATAACTTTCCATATATAGATCAGAATTAATAAATAAATAAAGAGAAAAAATTAAAATTTTATATCACTTGCCTTCCGTATCAATAAATTAACATTTCATGTATCTAAAGAAAGCTATATTTTTTTTAAGTCTACTCCTTAATGCAACAATGAGTTTATTTAAAGGAATATTTAATCTAAACATTTGATTTTTTTTATTTTTCTCACTAATCAATAATTAATTAATAAATAAATACATGCATCTCACATACACAATGGGCTACTATCATTTAAAAATAATAATAATAATAACATTTTTGCAATTAAAGGAAGTTGACTGTTTATAATAATAATAATATAAATTAGCTTTTCAATTCCTATTGCATTTTTAATTTTTATTCTAGAAAAAATATTAAAAGTAAAAATTATCTTTTGTATGTGAACCTAGTCTATAAATGAAGAGATTGAATGAATTATTAAAAATATAATAATATCATTAAGTTTTAACACAAATATAATCTTGTATGTAAATGATTTTTAATTTTATATATATGTATATATTTGTGGAACATTGACATATAATTAGTGCTTGCTTAGTTTAGTGACATATAGAGGTAAAAATACTATAAATAGTTCGAGGCTAAGTGTCTCCATTGTAGGCTGGTAGCAACATTATTAATTTTCACAAAAAAGAACTCGTTTGACCCAGTTAACTATATATGGTTTCTCAAGTCACCAATCAGTGTTTTTTTCTGAAAAATTGACAAAGTCTCAATTCGCCATACCAGATTTGAGTAACCATGAAATTGGTCTTTAATCTGCTTCCCTAGTCCTTACATTTTATGACTTGATCAACATAGTATTTTATTATTAGATCAGCATAGATAACTAAGTAATTAAATCATAAAATACAAAATCACAAGAGTATTATAAATATAGCACTTTAAAAGTAAGCCAATTATTTCATGTTGATCCACATTATCACTAACATGTTTGAAGATTTTTTTTATTATACATATTTGGAAAATAGTGGAGAATTAGATTCGAATTCCGATTAATTTAAAAAGTAGTCGAATTTTAAATCATTTGAACTGCATATTTATAGCATTTTTAATTTAGAATTGATAAAAATTACTTATAAATATAATTTGTGCCAATTTTTTTTTATGTTATGAGCATTTTTATTTTAAAATAAATAATAAAAATATTTTAATAGTATAAAGAAAACGTGAAGGACATTATTATAACTTGCCAACAATTTGTCTACTTGGAGGACCATGAAAAAGAAATAAGAGCAATAGGGAAAAGCTGATTTTTACTCCTCTTATGGTTTTATATTGAGAAATGACAGTCGTAAGTGTATTGCAGCAAAACATGCTGCGTGGGAGGGGTGTTACGCACCTCATGTAGCTGAAACTTTAGCTGTTAGAGAAGCCTTAAGTTGGATCAAGTCCAAGAATTTGAGTCGAGTTGAGGTGCAGACAGATTGTATTTTGGTCTCTGAAGCAATTCACAAAGATTTGTCTGATTGGTCTTATTTTTGTGATATTATAGATGACTGTAAGTATTTTATTAATGCATTAGAAGATTGTTCTGTTACTTTTATTATTCGAACAGCGAATGAGGCTGCTCATAGTTTAGTTAGGGCAGTTAGTTCTAAGTCTGTTTGCCGAAAGTGGGATTGTCCACCTCCTTTTATTTACGATGTTTTATGTTCGGATTGTTCTTAATGAAAGGTTTATTTAAAAAAAAAAAATTAATCGTTCTAAAAATTGATGGGTAAATTATATGCGTTAGAGGAACGACGCCGTTTCGTGAGCCTTTTCCGCTAAAAACCTAAAGCCGAGATCCACCCATGGTGACGTCTGATGTGGACGGTGGTGACATCACCTCCACAAGAGGTGAGTGGTCCATTAGCCAACCCCCAAAATTTTAAGATTTGCAGAATAGGACTCTTATTTTTTTATTTTTACTATTTAATCCTAAAACTATCATTTTTTATAAGAAATATTGAAATAAACAAAAAGTAACAAACAACTTGTTTCGACGCCACCAACCCCCCACTCACAGTCACACCGACCGAGAACCATGATCCAAATTTAGAGACTAGCTAAATTCGCGAGCACAGTGGGGTCTGAGGGAGAAACAAATACGCAGACAGAGGAACAGCAACGGCAATGGCTCTTCGCAGATTATCTTCATCTCTCAAGAACCCAGCTAAATCTTATTTCAATGGCGGTTCCCTCTATTACATGGTTTCTTCATTTCATCTCTATTTTTCAGTTCCTCCACGTTCTTTCTTTATCTTTGCGCGCAATATCTGATTCGTCTCTCCTTTTTATTTGATTTCGCAGTCTTCTTTGCCTAATCCAGCAGTTCCTGATAGAGAGAAAGCTCGAGCTACTGTAAGCTATTTCTCCTTTCACATTTGCTTATACTTTTTGTCTACATTGAATCGTTTTTGGTGAGAAACATTTGATTTGATACATAGCTTAGCTTGTATGTACGTATTCTGTTTCTCTTAAGATCCGTAGTAGATCTCTTTTTGTTTCTAAACATTTTGTTAATTCGTGTTATTGCAAAAATGCAACACATGTTTCAGTGGATAAAGCAATTGAATGCTCCACTCGAGGAGATCGATCCTGAAATAGCTGACATCATTGAACTTGAGAAAGCAAGGCAATGGAAGGTTTGCTGTATCTTATAATTCATGTATTTTTTTTATAAGATTTCTAATAAATTTGACTTTTATAGCTTAGTTTCGAATGTTATTTGCTTGTTTTACACCGTTAGGTAATGATTGGGGATTCAATATTTGAAAATATTAGGGACTTGAACTCATTCCTTCAGAGAATTTCACATCAGTGTCGGTGATGCAAGCAGTTGGTTCTGTTATGACTAACAAATACAGTGAAGGGTATCCTGGGGCCAGATATTATGGAGGAAACGAGTATGTTTATACTGAATCAATCTTACCACAGTATCTTTAATTTCGTGATCTAGGTTACCAACTAATTTATTGAATTGATATAACCTAAAATGATGGGCAAATTGTGTAACATTTGTTGGTTTCATCTCCCTTTATTATCAATTTTACAAGAAAAATTCATATGATATGTAACCTGTAGGTTTTGTTTAATTAGGTACATTGACATGGCTGAGACCTTATGTCAGAAGCGTGCATTAGAAGCTTTTCAGTTGGATCCTGAAAAATGGGGAGGTAAATGGATCATCTTATGACGATAGTTTATGACATGAGATAATATCTGCTTTGGGTGTTATTTTAATTCATGTTTTTGGCTATGTTGATGCTTTTTTGCAATTTGAAGATGTCTGTGAGGCATGTTAAGAATGTAAAGCCTGCTGGAGAGTTTAACTGGCTTCATGGTTTACATTACGATTTAATGAGTAACAAGGCACAATTGATATTGTGAAAATGTAATTCGCTGGTAACTTTATTGCACAAGCAAAGAGAAAAACTGTGTAACATGGGTAAGGTACATAGAACAGTAATTAAGGGTCCAAATTCATTATGCAAGTAGCTTTATTTCACTAATCCATTGTATGGATGGAGAGGGGGCCAGTAGGAACTTTGTTGAATTTACCTCTGTTAGAAGTTATTTTGCTAGGATGAGAGAATTACATCCTTTAGTGATAGATGTTTGTATGCCATAACCTTGTCAAGCTCTTTGCTTGGCTTATCTTACTGCATAACTAAGAGTCATTTGGTGTTGGATGGAAACGGATACTCATGGTATATTTTTGCTGACAGAGAGAGATGTATATAATACTCGTTATATCTTTACTATTTATGTTTTAATTTGCATCATTTTTAGATATGTACTTATTCAATCTGTGTATCACATTCTAATCATATGGAGTTATATGCTTTTTAAATTAAAGAGAATGCATATCTTATTTATTGCAGTCAACGTGCAGTCACTGTCTGGATCCCCTGCTAACTTTCAAGTTTACACTGCATTGTTGAAACCTCATGAGAGAATCATGGCACTTGATCTTCCCCATGGTGGACATCTTTCACATGGTTACCAGGTGCATATGACTTAGTATTATGTGTAAACATGAATGCATGCACATGTTGTACTAAATCCTGTTGAATTTTTCTTTTCATCTTAAGTAGCAAATTACAAATGTAATATACTGTCTATTTGTGGCTGAAATCATTGCATTCCATAAGAGTTGAAGTCTTTTTTATTTCAAACATATTCCAATTACTGGAATCTTTCATTTGATCACTGAAGGAATTAATTTGATAAATTCTGAAGTTATCTAAATATCTGAGCTTTAATTTGTTCAGTGGCTTAGAATTCTGCTAATATTGTTTAGCAGAATAATATTATGTGTACTTGCAAAGAATGATTCAGATGTTTATTTCCATTTGTAGACAGACACAAAGAAGATATCTGCAGTCTCCATATTTTTTGAGACAATGCCTTACAGATTAGATGAAAGTACTGGTTATATTGACTATGATCAGGTACTCTACCATTTCTATTCTGCTGTTCATTATCTTTGGGGAAGCTTTCATTTATAGTTTAGAGTTTCTAAGCTCCAGCATTCTACAACTATTAATTAGGTTTGGTGATTTACATTGCTACAAGTATTAATTAGGTTTGATAATTTAGATTCCAATTTCTGGTAACAAAAATAGGATATGTTGTATAGAGGTTCTGTGTGCCATGGGATAAAAGACTTAAAGAGATAAAATATAAGTGGCAAAATACATAAAAGATCCAGAAGAAATGGGAGTCACCATCAGTGATTATGTGGGTACTGGGTACCATAAGATCTCCTGAAACTTCTGCTATGCATTATCAGAAAGGGGTTAATGGATTGAATTATGCAGGCAAGGGGCTAGGAACCTAGTTTTTCCTTAACTTGTGAATATGATTTTGCAGTTTTTGACAAGTATACAATTATTTTTATGTATGGATCACTTCTGAAAATGAAATTGTTTGCAGTTGGAGAAAAGTGCTGCACTCTTTAGACCAAAACTTATAGTTGCTGGTGCAAGTGCTTACGCACGCCTTTATGACTATGCACGAATCCGTAAGGTGAGTTGCAGCCAGCAATTACAATAGATGGAGTCATACATCATTTATGATTCTTGTAGTACTGGCATTTAGATATCACGATTTCCGTTTCTGATGGATTTGACAGGTGTGTGACAAGCAAAAGGCAGTTTTGTTGGCTGATATGGCACACATTAGCGGGTTGGTTGCTGGAGGTGTTATCCCATCTCCATTTGAATATGCAGATGTAGTCACAACCACAACCCACAAATCACTTCGTGGTCCACGGGGAGCTATGATCTTCTTTAGAAAGGGGGTTAAAGAGATCAATAAACAAGGGCAAGAAGTGAGTTTAAATGTTATATTAAAAGAAAAAAAACCAAATTACTCTTCTTTTTTTTTTTTATTATTATTAGAGCAGATGCTATAATTACTTAATAATTGCTGCTTTCCTATGCCCCTTTCTTTCTGTGTTCCTGAATATAGAAGTGCTGAAGTAATTAAATTAATTCGTTCTTAATCTGACAGGTGAAGTATGATTACGAAGACAAAATTAACCAGGCAGTTTTTCCTGGACTTCAAGGTGGTCCACATAATCACACAATATCTGGATTAGCAGTTGCTCTAAAGCAGGTAGGGTCCTAGAAATTGCTGTTCCAATTTGCAATGTAGCAAGATTTTGGTGTTCAATACCAGATCTTGAAATTCTTAAAATCTTTTTGGCAAAATTTATGATTTGGAGTGTTGAATTTTGCTTTTGCAGGTCATGACTCCCGAGTACAAGGCATACCAAGAACAAGTTCTCAGTAACAGTTCGAAGTTTGCTCAGGTATCCTTAGTGGGGCCTTTCTAGAATTGTGCTTGTGCAAGTATGCTGCAGATATCTGTATTTATTTTTCAAGCATGGGAATGCTGTATCTCATTATCTTACTGAATGATTTAACTATCGGAGGCGCACTCTTATAAGTTTGTTTTTACATGCAGAGCTTGCTAGAAAAGGGCTACGAACTGGTATCTGGTGGGACAGAAAACCATTTGGTTCTGGTCAATTTGAGAAACAAGGTAAAAGGAATAGCTATTCTTTCTCTGATCTAACTTATTTATGTTAGAAGCCCTCTTTAAAATAAAATAAACTTTGAGGTGTAATTCATATAATGGCAGTGCGAGGTGTTTCTCACTGTCTGATGATTTCCCAAGAAGAAATTTTTAGGCTTAGTTTGAAGAATTTTTCACAAGATGTTTGGCAATTGGAATAATTATGAAAAAAATGTAACACCAGTAGCTTGGAATTCTGATGCCTAAACAGTGTTATGGATAGCATTGAGCAAGGGCTTGTGTAATTCAAGTTTCTTTGTTTGTTTTCTTAAACTCTGTTGCTCACTTAAATTCTGCAATTTCTGTTATAATGAAATTGAATACTTAAAAAAAAAAATTTGGCTGGATTTTGTTTGTCATTCTTAGAAAACTATCTATTTTGCTGATGTTGCGGCAATATGATGTAATATGGACCAATAGTATATATATCTTCTTTTTGGCAGGGTATTGATGGATCAAGAGTCGAGAAGGTTTTGGAATCCGTTCATATTGCAGCAAATAAGAACACTGTTCCTGGTGATGTATCTGCAATGGTTCCTGGTGGAATTCGAATGGGTAGGGGCTGCTTCTGTTGATCATTTCACCTACAGATTGTTGGTTACGTGCTCAATTTTTTCAGAATTAACTTTTTTCTGGTGCTTCAGGAACCCCAGCTCTCACATCTAGGGGGTTTGTCGAGGAAGATTTTGTGAAAGTAGCTGAGTTCTTTGATTCAGCAGTGAAATTGGCATTGAAAATCAAGTCAGCTACTAAAGGTTCTATTCTATCCTCTCTCAAGTTTATTTTCATATCTTACATGTCCAAGATCTAGCATATGATCCATGGTATAACTTCCATTGAGTACATATATCCTGATGACGCCTTTGTTTACTGTATATTTAGGGACAAAGCTGAAGGATTTTGTTGCAACTTTGAAGTCCAATGCAGAGATTCAATCTGAGATTGCACAGCTACGTCAAGATGTTGAGGAATATGCAAAGCAATTCCCGACAGTTGGTTTTGAAAAAGAAACAATGAAATACAAGGACTAAGAAGACTTTAGCAGAAGGTATCTCCTTTCATTTGAGCAATATCATCAAACATGTAGATGTTATTTTTACATTCTTCATATATCTAAACAGAAAAACACTGCTAAATGTGTCTTAATTTTAGTTGGATGTGTTCTTTTTGCAGATACAATTGTTTTAGAATCTACTACGAGTGCATTTATATGTCAAAGGGAATGATCAAAGCTCCAGGATGGTTGCTTTTTCAGTCTGAGGAGCATGATGGATTTATTTCTTCAAACACAAAATTATAATTGTACTGAGAAACGTTAAGAAGATACAACTATATGAGGGAAATGGTAGATTTAAGCAAAGTTGTGTATTACAGGCAAGTGTATACCGTGCGCAATAACTAGAGAAATCAGTCTTCTATAATAGAACTGCCATTATTCGAAACCTTTTCGGAGAGACTTGGTTTATTTTATTTTTTGTCAAACAATATGAAGAGACTCGTTTCTTGCATTTTCAATCTCCGTCAATTTCAATTGTCCTATGTTAATATATAGTTCGAGTCCTACTCCCAACATGATTTCAGTGCAATCTAATAATTGAAAGAGGCTAAAAGGAAGTCTCGAAGTAAGAAAAAACTCAAGGTGGAAATTGCATAATGATTTCTAAATTTTTCATTCAAAAAATCTTAAATATTTACGTTCGATATCTTTCAGCCTTTTATTTAATAGTTGTGCATAATGAGAAGGAAAAACATTATTTGCAGTCCGTGTATAACAAAGTGATAATGAGATTTCTTCCAAGAATATTCATAGCTTTTTCTCCGAACAATTTATCTGCATTTTCCCGGAGTTCTGAGCGGCTCTTTCAACTTGAAGCTATTTTAAAATAAGCTTCAGCAAGGTTGCTTTTTAACAAAAAAAAGAAGGTATATATGGCAAACGCAAAAGAAAGGAGTGAAAGAAGTATAAACAATACGAACTTGAGGGGTAGTGAGTACAAATTACTATAATGCAGAAGGATTTACTGCGTTTTTTCACCCATTAATTTTTTTACACGTTTCACTACTGTATAGGATAGCAGTTGGATACTGTTAAAAAGTCGGAGGCTGGTGCTTCTCTTCCCTCCATAATTCTATCTAATTAGATAAAAGAGAGGCTATTATTATCATACTTCAACACCCAGACAATCTCTTTTTCCCCCCTTCATGGCTTCTTTACCTTCAGTTAATCTCACTGCCACTCTCAAGCTTGAACCTCAACTCAAAAAACATCCCTCTTCTCCTCTTCCGACAGAGAAGGTACTCTCTCTTTCTCTCAGCTATTTATGCTACTCCTACTATAACTATAAATATTGCTTCTTTGGCTTTTTTTCTTGCTTTTTTTAATGGATGAATTTCATGATAATGGTAATAGAAACAAAAGATTGCTTTTTTTTTTTTTTTTTTTAAATTGGTTTAATTGTTTTCTAATTGTTGCTAATACTGTATCTCAGAGCCAGAGCATTTCTTATCAGAGAAGTTCTTTATGTACTACCCAATTGGAGGGAAGTTTGGAACCAAGTAGGGCTTTGGATTTCCAAGAAGCTATTTCTTTGATTAAAGAGGAGAGAAAGATTGAGCCCTCTTATTATCTTCCTCTGTTACAAGAATGCATACACAAGAATTCTGTTTCTGATACCCAAATTATTCATGCCCATATGATAAAGACAGGAACCCATAAAGAGTTTGCCTTGATTTCATATCTTGTAAATGTTTATGCAAAATGTGGAGCCATGGAAATTGCTCGAAAAGTTTTTGACGATTTGCCTAGGAGAAATGTTATTGTTTGGACAGCCCTTATCACGGGTTATGTTCAAAATTCACAACCAGATGTGGCCATTGAAGTTTTTCGATGTATGTTAGAATCTGGAAATCTTCCTTCAAATTTAACTCTAGGAATTGCTCTAAATGCTTGCTCTTCGTTGAACTCTATTGAATTGGCGAAGCAATTACATGCCTTCATTGTTAAATACAAGGTTGACTATGACCCTAGTATTGGAAATGCTCTCTGCAGCTTCTACTCAAAATTTGGGAGCTTGAAATCTGCTGTTAATATCTTCCGGAGCATTGAAGGAAAGAATGTGATTTCATGGACTGCAGTGATATCTGCCTGCGGTGAAAATAGTGAAGCAGCAATGGGTTTGAGATTCTTTGTTGAGATGCTTCTTGAAGATATTAAGCCTAACGAGTTCACATTAAATACTGTTTTGAGCTTGTGCTGTGTGATGTTGGCTTTAGATTTGGGGCAACAAGTTCACTCATTGAACATTAAGCTCGGCTATCAATCAAACCTACAAGTAACTAATTCTATCCTGTATTTGTACCTCAAATGTGGATGCACAGATGAAGCACAGAAGTTGTTTAATAAGATAGAATCTACTAACTTGGTAACGTGGAATGCAATGATTGCAGGCTATGCCCAAGCAATGGATCTGGAAGAGGATGATCTTTCTGCATACCAAACAGGAGCCGAGGCACTCAATATTTTCTTGAAATTGAATTGTGCAGGCAAGAAGCCAGATTTATTCACTTTGTCAAGTATCTTGACTGTATGTAGTAGGTTGTTGGCCTTAGAACAAGGGGAACAACTCCATGCTCATACCATCAAATCTGGATATTTATCAGATGTGGTTGTGGGAACTGCGCTAGTGAATATGTATAGTAAGTGTGGAAACATTCAGGGAGCAGGTAAAGCTTTTGTGGAAATGTCCACAAGAACTATGATTTCATGGACCACGATGATTACAAGTTTCGCACAGCATGGTCGATCTCAGCAAGCACTGCAACTCTTTGAGGATATGAGGCTAACAGGATTTAGACCAAACCAGGTCACTTTTGTGGGTGTTCTAGCTGCTTGCAGCCATGCTGGAATGGTTAATGAAGCACTTGGATATTTTGAAATTATGCAGAAGGAATACAGAATCAAGCCTGTGATGGACCATTATTTATGTCTGGTTTCTATGTTTGTGAAGCTGGGTCAGCTAGATGAAGCTTTTGATATCATCAAGAAAATTGATTTTGAACCTAGCGATTTTATATGGTCAGTTTTGCTTGTAGGATGTAGAATTCATGGGAAGCAAGAACTGGGATTTTATGCAGCTGAGCAGTTACTCAAACTCAAGCCCAATGACGTCGAGACTTATGTCAAGTTACTGAACATGTATGTTTCAGCCGAGAGATGGGAAAATGTTTCCAGAGTGAGAAAATTGATGAAAGAGAAAAAACTTGGAAAGTCAGAGGACTGGAGCTGGATTAGCATAAAGGACAAGGTTTATTCGTTTAAAACGAGTAGACGATTGGTTCCTGAAAAAGCAGAGATATATACATTCTTGGAAGAACTTCATGATAAAGCAAAAGATCTTGGGTACCAGCTGCCAGAACATATGGAGGCATTTCTTGATGATGATGATAACAACAATGAAGAGGCAGAGGATGAGAAAAATATATTCTGTTCTGCTTTCTACCATAGTGAGAAATTGGCAATTGCATTTGGTTTGTTAAAGACACAAAGCAATGCACAGATACGGGTTGTCAAGAGTGTTACTATGTGCAAAAATTGCCATGATTTTATTAAGGTTATCTCGCTACTATGCAGCAGAGAAGTCATAGTTCGAGATAGGAAGCAGCTTCATAAATTCGCTAATGGGCACTGTTCTTGTGCAGATTTTGGTGACTTACTTTGATATCACAGCTGAATCGGTTTAAGCATAATAATCATTTATTCAATAGTTGACGACTATGGATTCTCATTTGTCTGTTGTATGTTCAATGGGAAGAGTGAATTTCAAATGAGATGTATATTTACTCTTCTTCTTCTCAATTTTGTTTCCTTGCCACAAATGAAGTTCTTGATATCTAAGCAACTGTTTTTCCTCCACAAGCTATCAATTACCAAACAAGAAAAATATATATATAGGGTTTTTGATTGACTTGTCAAACATACAATCGTTTGATTAGTTGTGTATGGCAAAGTAACATTCTCAATGAAGTCTACATGCTAGTAACTTAAAATAGCATTGGCAACGCTGTATCATCAAACAAACCTGATGAATAAAGATTTACAGACAATGTACATATAGATATCAAATAGAACTATTAAGCTTTTCTCCTCTTTCCTCGCAGTGGGAAAACAAGTCCAAAGATGATGTAACATCAACTCTGGATCTATGTAAGCTATAACTGCAAATACCAAACAATAAGTTATTTTACTTCAGCACAAATGATATCCAGGTGCCGTAACTAGAATCAAGACCTCAAGTGAATGAAATTCATCGTTTTCTGCTCTTTGACTTGGTGATCCTAGATTTGCTTGAATCGTTAGGTGGTTTCCAGATGATATCCTCGAGATTGCTACAAAAGTTCTTGTAGAACTGCAAGAAAGAAAAAAGCAGTTCCCTTAATAATTAGAACCTAAATCTGCATACACACTGAGAATCAAGCCTACAAACACAAGTGCAAATTAAGATGAATCTGAACAACTAAGTTACTAACCATGTGGTAATCTGTGGCATCTCCAGCTGCTTTCTGGATGTCTACCATAAGAAATGAGGGAGCAACTTCAAACACCTTAAGCCAAAAAACAGAAAGAAGAAAAAAAAAAGTTAACATGGTACATCAAACAAAGATTAAAGCAACTGTAATCCTATGCATAGTCGGCCAATAATTTACTTCCAGAAAAACTGAGAAATGAGCTGTCTTATCAGCAGAAAGGCCTTCAACTCTCATCTGCGAAATGAACACAATCTTCATTTAGATGGAATGTAAATGTACCACTGGGTAAGTTAACTTCAGTCAGATGTTGATCTAGATATGCATAAGAAAGGGATAAGTAACTGGAATAAAATTGGACTAATGAAGTCGTGTATATGCTAGCATTTTAGAAAAATGTGAACAAAGTAGCATGGAAAAGAAATGGTATTTCAATAAATTCCAAGTTGTCTACCTTATAATTACGAATATGCGTCTTATAACCCATTGATTGTGCAACAACTTCCATGCTTGATAACACAACATTTGCTGGCTTCTTCGAGACAAATCGCGTTTGATACTTCACAGAGTCCTGTTGGGAGTAAGAAATTCAGGCATCCCACACTGAACACTTAACAAACATGAATGTGAATATCAAAAGCTGTTGACTATTCAAAACACAAATGTGAAGCTTACGGCATCCAAGACCAATATAAAGACAACAGCTTTTATTGTATCCATACACACATGAGGTTGAAGATATGAATGAAGAACTCTTGAAAAGAGAAAATAAGAGAATCACGTAACATAATTGAGGACTCCTACCTTCCCACGGTCAAATAGTGTTGCAAGGTTCAAGCCTTGAGACAGAATTATCAAGTCAAATGCATTAAGAATCAAAGGACCTGTATCCTCATTCCCAAACTTTTCATCAGCCTTTGGTTCCTGCAGCATACCATGTTATAAAAAATGCTTATGGGAGTGTAAAATACCCGTACATAAAATGGGATGTGGTATTATCAATTCTGATTGAAGGTGGTAACCCTCTTAACTATAAAGACCAGATTCGTCTTTAGAATGGATAACAAACCACAGTACACAGACTTAGAATTTTCATTAGCCTACTATCAAGATGTACTTTTTATCAGGAATCAAGCAATGTCTCAAATATGACTGAGAAAACCACAGCAAGATAATTATAACATAAATACGGAGTGAAAGCAAAACTAGGAGCTCAAGCATTTATACAAAAAAAAGCAGGTGGCAAAATACCTCTAGTTGAAATCACTATAGAATCATCAAGACGCTGTAATAAGCACTGTAAGTTGTTTTGATGGAAACGCTAGGGACAAAATTATTCTTTCAGAACATAGAGAAATATAAAACTTAAACCATCCATACATTTTGTTTTGGTCCAAGACTCCTAAGAAGCCGTATTGGAACAGAAAAATTCTCTCAACATACCACTATTCAAGATATATGGAATGGACAGCTCAGTAAAAGGATCAGGAACAATAGACAGTCATCCTGCCAATTTGTGGATGAAGGGCAGGAACAGTTCACAATGTAGAACCAACACTTAGATTAGCATTAAATATGAAAAATATGACTTAAAATGCCATAAACTTTTTGGCACTGAACCAACCTCCGGATCATTAAAAGCGGCATCCACATCATCAAGGTTCACATCTTCATATTCAATAAGTCTGGCAGGAACATAATTTCTCTTATACCACTCGTCATCCCTGATCTGCTCAATGGTTATACGCTGTGGAGAAAAAGAAAGCACCTCAAAAACAACAAAAAAAAAAACAAATAAAATAGTCTAAAAGTAACTAATTTGTAGCAAACTTTTGAAGAACTAGAAAACAGTGTGAAAAAAAAAGGAAATGAATTGCCAAGTGGATTTGCTAAATCATTTAGCAGTTTAAAAGATTATGAGCTGTAACTTATTACAATGAGTATATTTGCTACGAGTATTAAAGATAATATGGCTCAAAACATATTAAATTTTAATGTCAAAATTTTTCATTTAGATAGAATATATAAAAATAAGACCAGTCCCTTTGTGGCATAATGAGTACTTACAGTTTCAGGATTTGGATCCAAAATTCTATGAATAAGAGATTTCGCACCCACTGGAAACCATGAAGGGCAAGAAAAGTCTGCCTTCTCAATCTATTGAAGACAATAAAGAAAAAAATTAAATAACAAAAAAATCAGTTAAATCAACTGTTAAATAGATATTGCTACTTGAAGCAGAAATTTAGATAAGCTAAAAAACAAAAAAAAAGGTCCTTCAGGCAACAATTATGCATTCTCAAATTCAGGCAACATTTGAACTCGTGCTCTATCAGCATCTCCTAGAAAGTGCATCAAATGAAGGATGATAATAATTACACTATTGTTCCCTTTTCATGCAAACACAGTTCGCATCACCAATTTATCACTTCTTCCACCATATTGCTTGCTGTGTGATTATTTTTGTTTTGATCCTCATGGTCAAGCGAGTTGACTCATAGGATTGGAACACAAAAAGTCATTTTTCTGCAGTACCATGTTAGTACATGTGAATATAAATTCATGCCTTACTATATAACGTGGTGAGATCAAGTTCATCAAATGGAAGATATCCTGCCATCAAAACATAAAGGATGACCCCACAGGACCAGACGTCCGCCACAGCACCATCATAACCCTTGTGACTGAGTACCTGGAAAAGCATTGAAAACTTATTGAATATACTTGAAAAAGTAGAATGGAATCAACATATAAACCAAACTACTCTTACACTCACCTCAGGCGCTACATAGTTGGGGGTTCCACATGTTGTTCGGAGCAGGCTAACTCCCTATGCACAAGCATCATCAAGTATCAAAATATTATTATTTCCTCAACAGCAATACTGCCACGTGGATGTGAAAAGGAACTCTTATCGAGGATCTTACTTCTTCAGGTGATGCACTGAGACCAAAATCTGAAATCTTTAAATTTCCTAGTGAATCAAGCAAAAGATTTTCTGGCTGTACAGAAGAAGAGAAAGGCTTTAAGATTCTAATGCAACAAAACCAAGCAACAAATTTTCAGATGTTTTCCAAACAGCACCTTCAAGTCTCTATGGTAGACCTTTTTACTGTGGCAATAATCTACCCCATCAATAAGCTGTTGAAAATATCTCCTAGCTTCAGCCTCACTAAGACGTCCATGATGCACCTGCATTGACAAGGCAAACACAAAACCTTTACTAATGTTTCTGAGTACTACTAGCATAAGGTCTATCCTGAAGCGTGGATCTGCAGTCAATTACTCACAATTTTATCGAACAATTCACCCCCCGTAATGAACTCCAAGATTATATAAATTTTAGTGCGACTTGCTAAAACCTAAACAATGCAGCACTAGTCAGGATAAGCACAAATGATGATAAAACAGGGCAAATATAATAAACAATACCAAGAAACTTGATATCCCAACAACAATTACGAAAATAAATCTCATGCCTCATGTAATCGTACGACATAAGGATGCCTGACAAGCTTCATTATAGATATCTCCCTCTTGATCTGCAAGAAAAAGGTGCCGCCGCAATAATCAGACACTAATAGAGGAAGTTGCATAATAAAGAAACTGAACTCATAGCAACAATTCCAACTATAAAAGAACATAAGAACATGATGAATCACAACCAAAAGAAAAAAGAAACCGCCACTCAAAGCAGCCTAATGAAATTAAAGTAATTATCTCATGCTTTCTGCTGAATTGGGTAATTATACTTCAAGAACTTGACAAGCCAAAACATTCAATTTGAATAACAAAAACTACATACCATATATAAAATGATAAACTAGATTTCAACTTCTCCGCTCATAAAGCTTTATTGGACTGCTTAATTTGTATCTGATTAACAGACAATTAACAGCTAAAACTACTTGAACTGAAAAAATTAACCCTTAAAATTCTCCAGAAAAGAGGGGGAGACAAAAAAAAAAAAAGCGCAGTTCTTTCCTCCAAGCAAACATTTTTATCAAAATGGGCATTTTACCTGATCGACCATCTTGTGTTTGATGATGGTGCTGCGATCGAGCACTTTCATGGCCACACTCTCGCCGGTCTCTGTGTTCTGAGCGAATTTTACCTTGGCGAAAGTTCCTTCGCCGATTGTCCTCCCAATTTCGTATTTCCCTACTTTCCTCACCACCATTGCTTCTTCTTCTTCAGTAAACAACACCGATCTTCTGTTCTTTTGTTCTTCAACCAAATCTTACCAGTGCATAAAAGCACACAACTTGAAGAAAAAGCTTTTACTTTATGGGAATTAAAAACCAATATAACTGTTTTGGTTTGGAATTAAAATATTGGAAGATTATACAAATAAATTTAGAAATGTTATAATTATTATAAAAGTAGAAAGTACAGCTTTGAAAGCAAGAAAGTGGGGGTTTGGTTGATTGTGAATTTAGGAATTCGAAATGTTAAGAAAGCTTACTTCGTGCAAGTGAAGATTACAGCAACTCCTATCTGTCTTTTCTGAAATTTAATAAAATGTTGTCTCTATGATAATATTTCTGCAAAATTCATATTAGATATTTCAACTTTTAAAACTCTTTAAAAAAAAAAAAATTATCTGTGATTGATAATTAGATGTTGAGATTATAATCTATGTTGATGTTGGAATTGTGAATATTTTGTTTATTTTTATGCTAAAAATGATAAAGCTAGCAAATTAATGACTAATAAAAAATGAAAATGTATTTTAAGTTATTAATAAAATTATTATTGACAAATAAGAGTATTTATTGTAATCTAAAACATTATGAAACAGTAAATTATAAAACAATATGGCACGATATAATATATTTTATTTTTAACAAGTGGAGTTTTATATTTTTAATAATCGCTGTGATATTTTTTTTTTTGTTTTTTAATAAATCAAAATATTCCAACTGATAAAATTCAAATTTCATCCCACATAAAGCTCCAGTACTCAATGCCTTGGATATTGGAATCTATTCTCCTCTATTTTATCTGCTAAAAAATACTGAAATATCTTAAATATTTAAATATTTATTTTTGGTTAATAAAATTTAAATAATTAAAAATTATGTTTCAGGAAAATACTTTATTTCCTTACACTTTTTTTTTTTTATTATTATGTGGGTAATTTAAAAATGTTATTATACTGATTTAACACTATGTGTATCAAAATGTATGATAAACAACATTTGACAAAAAAATAAAAACAAAAAAGTTTATACAAATTGAATCGAAATGTTTATATGTTTATGTACTAAATCTATTAATCTAATCATCTTCAGAATACTTTCTCTTTCTCTTTCTGTTTATTCATTTTTGGAATAGCACATGAACTGGATTCAATAATTTATTTAAATGTCTAAATTTTAACAATAATATATTGAGCATAAATACTTTTCGATTTTACAAGTAACAAATATAAAATCACACTGAATTTAAAAATTTAAACAAAGTGACGTTTAACCACACTAATTGGCACCACATAATATAAAAATCAACAAAAAAATAATTAAAATATATATAAAAAATCAATCCATTTTTTTTAATTTTTGTCAATTTTACTGTACTCGTGGGACATATATCTTCGTTACAATTATTTAAATACTATATCAGTGCAATTGAGTGTCACGTGCTTCAATTCTTTTTAAAATGATGTTAATTCATATTTATTATTTACAAAATTGATAAATATAAATGTTCAACAAATTATTATTAAAATTTAAATATTCAAATAAATTATAAATTCAAGTTCAAGTGTTTTCATATGAATTAAATCTTTATCTTTTGTTAATTTGAATATGTGGTTGTTGTGTCAATTTAGTCGTGGACAGCAATTCCTACCTTTTCTACTTCTTTTTTTTTTAATTATATTTTCATTATTTTGTATGTTTTTCTTTTTTTTCTTTTATGTTTTTTCATTTGTTTACTTTTCATAATAATTTTTAAATAACCGTGGATCATTCTTGTTATGGATAAGAGTTAAATTTGTTTTTAAACTATATAAAATGATATAAATTTGTGTTTAATTTTTTTTTAATTCAAAAATATTACTATTACTATTAAAATAGCTCACATTTACCATTGTTTGTAATAACACGAACAAATATAGACATTTTTTAATAGCAAATTAAAGCAAATACAAATCAGTTTGATAAATATAGAGACAAATGTGGATCGATATAGTAATAACAAGATAAATGTAGATCATTTGGTAACAATATGAGTATTTTTGAATGAAAACATAATGCAATGACAAATATGTACTATTTTGTATAATTTGAAGGCATATTTGGTATTTGTCCTTTTTCTTATTATAATGTTTAATTGATGATTGCGTTATTTAATAAAAAAAGACTCCGAATTATTAATCCCATTTTTCTGAAATTGAACCCAAATCTTGATTGTATTTTTTAGATTTGGTTTGTTACTTTAATATGTATTTTCCATAGTAAGGTTTTTTCTTTTTTTTTTTTTTTTGAAATAAAATAGCTTCAATTAAGAAGAAGAATCTGCAAGAAGAGCAGAAACAATACAAGAAGGAGGGAGCATGTCCCAAGAAACAAGATCAGGCCAAGAACAGGAAGCTCTAGCAAGGGTGTGAGCAACCTTATTCGCTAATCTTTTAACAAATCCGAAACGGATATTAACCAACGAACTACATAAAGACTTGCAATCACTAATAATTATTCCAAAATCAGACCTATCCGAACACTGAGAGCAAAGAGCCTGAAACGCAACCTGGGAATCTGTTTCAATCACAACCGAGGAGATATTGTTGGTCTTCACCCAGCTAAGCGCCTCTCTAACACTCAAGACTTCAGCAACAAGAGGATCAAAATTCCCCACCACTGATCGACACCTAGCTGCAAGAAAATCTCCCTGGTGATCCCGAACAACAAAAGCTAACCCCGTCCGATAGGAAGAGGAAAAGAGAGCTGCATCAGTGTTGATCTTCAAGAAATTCTCAGGAGGAGGCTTCCATCTTTGCGTCGAGCAGTTAGGATTAAGAGCTTCAGTGGTCTGTCGTGCCAACTTCCATTCTTGCCAAACAGAGTAACCCATAGAAATAGTTGCGATAGAAGACAGTCTTCTATGATTCCAAACCAGCTCATTGCGGGCCTTCCAGATTGCCCAACAAATCACCATCGCCCCTGCACATTTGTCTGTATCAAGGCAAGTAGATAGACACTTAAACCACTGGATGAAAGAAGAAACATTCCCTCTAATAAAACCCACCTCTGACTTAGTCCAAACTTCCTTAGCATAACAACAATCAACCAGGATATGAAGAATAGACTCATCCGCACAGCCACACATAGGACAAACTTTACTTACATCCATACCCTTCAAATTGAGACTAACACGAGTAGGAATACAGGAATGCAAAGCACGCCAAAGAAATTGTTTAATTTTATTTGGTACCTGAAAATTCCAAACTCGTTTCCAATCAATAGAACAGATCTCCGCAGCAAAAGTAGGGCCAGCATCATGAATTAACCGATAACCACTCTTGACAGTATACTCACCAGCTTTCTCTAAGCTCCATTGCCATCTATCCTCTGTCATTTGCCAACTAATCGGAATTTGAAAAATAAGCTTCCTGTCTCGACTATTAAACAAAGAATTCACCAAATCATAATTCCAGCAGCAAGAGTTCCTGAGAATCAGATCATTAACCTTTAAATTCTCCCAAGAGCTATCCAATTGAGTTGTTATAAACGGATTAGTCGGGTCTGGTAACCAAGGGTCAGATCTCACACTAATAGAGTTGCCATTCCCAATTCGCCACCTGCATCCTACTTTGATTTTATCTCTCGCTGTGATGATACTACGCCAAGTCAGACTCGGATTAGCTCCTATATTAGCAGCCCAGAAACTACAATTAGGGTAGTATCTAGCTTTAAGGACCCTAGCCATCAGAGAAGATTCATCCGAAAGTAGACGCCAACACTGTTTCCCCAAAAGAGCCAAATTAAAATCCCGAAATGAGCGGAAGCCTTGACCACCTTTGATTTTGGGCCAGCACAACTTATCCCAAGCCATCCAATTTAAACCCTTTCCTTTGGACTTGTTCGTGCCCCACCAAAAAGAATTAAGAACTCGCTCAATCTTAGTACAAAGCGTCATTGGTAGAAGAAATACACTCATGGTATAGGTAGGAAGTGATTGGGCCACTGATTTGAGAAGTACTTCTTTTCCTGCCTTAGAAAGCATTGTTCTGTTCCACCCACTCACCCTCTTCCAAATCTTATTCTCAATAAAAGAAAACACTTCCTGCTTTTTCCTTCCCACCATAGCCGGTAGCCCCAAGTAAGAATCATGATGAGCATGCAACTCAATAGACAAACAAGAACAAATGGACATTTTATTTTCCATGGATGTATTCGAGCTGAAGGTGAGTGATGACTTACTTAAATTTATCTGTTGACCAGAATCCGCTTCATAAGTATTCAAGATCATCTTCACCGCTGAAGCTTCTGTCGAGTTTGCTTTAAAAAACACAAAACTATCATCTGCAAACAATAGGTGTGTAATAGCCGGTGCTCTCTTAGCAACTTGACATCCATGAATAAGACCTTCTTCCTCATACTTGGCAAAAAGAGCTGATAAGCCTTCAGCACATATAATGAATAGATACGGGGACAAGGGGTCACCTTGTCTCAGACCCCGTCCTGGATCAATTGGACCCAAGTATTTGTCATCATAAGAAACCACATAGCTAACGGATTGCACACACATCTTAAGAAGATTAACCCACCGCAAGTTGAACCCCATTCTAATCAAAACCTCTTCTAAGTAATGCCACTCCATTCTGTCATAGGCCTTGCTCATATCCAGTTTAAGAGCAGCCATACCTTCCTTGCCCTGAGATTTTCGCTTGAGATAGTGCATGACTTCATAGGCCACGAGGAAATTATCCGAAATCAATCTATTCGGCACAAACGCACTCTGATTCAAGGAAATGAGAGTGGGAAGAATAGTCTTGAGCCTCCAAGTCAACATTTTAGCAATCACCTTATACAAAACAGGGCAGAGAGCAATTGGTCGAAGGTCTGCCATAGTTTCGACATGTTGTTTCTTAGGGATTAAAACAATAGCTGTCTCTCTCAAATGCTCAGGCATACAACAATTATTTATCACAGATAGGCACTCATTAGTAACATCCTTACCAACAATAGACCAGCATTTTTGGTAGAATGCTGCATTCATTCCATCAAGTCCAGGTGCCTTGTCGGGGTGCAAACTAAAAATTGCCCTTCTCACATCTTCATCCGTAAATTGTTGTAAAAGCATAGCATTTTGTTCTGCAGAAACCAGTTTTCTAATACACGACACAGTAAGTCCAGTACTTCTATTAGATTTGGTAAAAATAGATCGAAAATATTCAACAATAACGTTTTCAAGCCCATTACTCCAAGAAATAACTTTACCAGTAGGATCTTTGAGCTCTGTGATGCGGTTCTTTCTCTTTCTCTTGGAAGCCACAGCGTGGAAATATTTAGAATTGCAATCTCCATCCTTTAACCAGAAAAGCTTAGCCCGCTGACGCCAGAAGATCTCTTGCTGACGAAGAGTATCTAAGTATTGCTTCTGAATCTCGGAGAAATTCTCATTGAGAAGACCAGCCCGCACTTCTTTCATTTTCTTTCTTAAATCTGCCAGCTTAGATTTGAAATCCCCAGTAATTTGTTCGCCCCAGCTTAGTAACGATTCACTGCATAACTTAATTTTTTCCACCAAAGAAGAGGAAGGATCACCTTGCCACGCTTGTCGTACCACATTCATAAACGCATCATCCCGAATCCAAGCATTTTCAAATCGAAAACGCCTAGCACTACTTTTCCGTTGAGAGATGAAAGGGTTGAGCAAAATAGGATTGTGATCTGAGGAAGTTTGGTCAAGATTTCTTACAGAGTACCAGGGGAAGCAAGAAACCCAATCAGCTGTACCCAATGCACGATCAAGACGCTCTTCAATAAGCCCTCTCTCTGAATTACCTCTAAACCAAGTGAAATCATGCCCCACCATTCCCAGATCAATTAAATTTGCACCATTAACAGCATTTTTGAATCCATCTATCAACAAGCTCGGTTGACTATTACCTCCTTTCTTCTCCCTCGAATCCAGAATATCATTGAAGTCTCCCATAACACACCAGGGGAGAGTAGATTTAAAAGCAAGTAGGCGAAGTAGGTTCCAAGTGATCTCTCTTCTGCTTCGATGAGGTTCTCCATAGAAACCAGTAAATCTCCAAAGAGTAGAGTGGGGAAGAGAAATCTCGACATCTATGTGGTACTTAGAATAACCCAGAAGTCTAGCTTCTCCTTTATTTTTCCAGAAAAAGGCCAAACCACCACTCCGGCCCACAACATCCACACTAAAACAACCCTCAAACCCCAGCATAACTCTAATATTCTCCAATTTATCTCTATTGCAATAAGTTTCTATAAGAAATAGAAACTTGGGCCTTTTAGACCTAACCAGGTCTTTTAGAACACGAATTGTCTGTGGGTTGCCCAGCCCACGACAATTCCAGCTTAGACAACTCATGATGACCGGCAGGCCTGTTCTCCAGAGCCCGCCTTTAACATGTTTTTTGGATCCAGAATGTGAGAGCCTTTTTGTTCAGAGCTAGGCCCAACTCCATCAGGATTATTGTTGTGACATTCCTCCATCCTGCGACGTTTTGGATCAACAATCACTACCCCCTCCCTATTTCTTTCTTTGCATTCCATTATCATCCCATTATTCCCACCATCCGTCACCACCTTACCATTTAAAACCTCCTTTAATTTTGCCTCCTTCTCCGCCAAAACTTCCTCTCCCTTATTCACGTTTTCACATCCTACATCCACTCCTAAATTTGTGCTGATACCAAAACCACCATCCACCACCATAGCCGTACCGAAGGAAACATCAGAAGGAGCCCTATCCTGTTTCAATGGTGGAGAATCCCTTAGCCATTGATTACCAAAAGAAGCCTGCAATCTTCTATTATTAGCTCTAATAGTATCAGTGAGACACCTAGGTAATTCGTGATCAGGCTTGCGATATAACAGTGGACATTGTCTTTCATTATGCCCCAGTATGGCACAAATATAGCATATGGTTGGCAGGCGCTCATATTTGAACTCGACATTAACCCAGTTTCCTCCGGGCCTCTTAAGCTTCATCTCCTTTTTGATTGGCTTATTCACATCTACATCAACTCGAACACGCATGAAACTCTTCCAAGTTCCTGTGAAATTATTAGGATCAGCCTTGATATACCCACCAATATAATTCCCAATACTCTCGGCTACCTTAGCTGACATAAAACCCGTTGGTAGCTTATGAACTTGGACCCAAATGCTCATCTTGTTTAACTGAATTTTCTCTGGCTCCTCATCCGATTTAATTGTGCTGACTAACAATAATTGATTATCAAACGTCCATGGCCCATTATCAATCACCCTTTGTACATCCAATTCATGGAAGAATTGAAAGATAAAAAGGTTAGGATTCAAATCTTTGATGAATACTCCCATTCCAGGTCTCCATAACGCCGCTAGAGTTTGCTTCATGGCATGGATATTGATTACTTTTTTTGTGAGAAAACGTCCCACTAGACTCCATCGTAAGTCTATAGAGCAGTCTTCTGCCTCACCTTCTTCAATTATAATCCCCTCCGAATCTTCTTCGTTGACAGAGAGTTGAGCACATTGTTGATTAATATCAGTGATATCAATGTTATGGCTAGTCATGATGGGAAAAGAAAAGGACAAAGAGAAAACAGAAATAAAAACGAAAACACTTGCTAGAGAGCAAGACAAAACTCCATGTCAAAAGACAGACCTCTAATCATAGTCACACATAAAGCAAGAATAGTAAGGTTTTTTCTTAAATATCAGAGTTTTGAAATTAAACCCTTGGAAGTTAGAAATGGGGAAGCAGGTGAGGTGGTCTCCTAAGGAAGGAAAACAATAAAAAGTCAAAATTACTATCTTCAGTTTTTTAATTCTTAGTACATAATGATGCAATATCCTGTAAAATAAAATTCTATAAAGAGATATTTTGGTTTGTCATAATCATATAATTATAAAGAAAAGGAATAGTGTATTCTCACCAAACCATTATAAAAAGAAAATTAGTTGTTGAGGATCAAATTGCAAAGCAAAGATATTTTGAGGGTTATAAGGAAGATAATGATGTGTTATTTGTTTATTAATATTATAATTATTTCCTACATAATGTCTAAAACCCACTACCATAATTGTCCATAGATAATGGAAAAACAGCTAAAATGGAGATGCGGGGTATCGATCCCCGTACCTCTCGCATGCTAAGCGAGCGCTCTACCATCTGAGCTACATCCCCATCTATAATTTGTTGGACAAGTGAAGATATCTATTCATGATATAATACTAGTCACAATGTTTTAAGCAGGAAATGCAAATTTGTTACACAAATTGTGTCCATGGATTTATCATTATTAAATCAATGATAATACATATAAGGAAGCAGTAACATGTTTGGGAATTTGGATAATATCAAAATAATCACGTAATCAAATGAAGTTTAAAGATATGAGAAACTTAACATGCAATATTCATGAAACCTTAAAACAAGGAAATTAAATTACAGCCGTCTAACAAAGGGGGATCAGCTTTACGATTTGCGTGCTCTAAGTTCCCACAAATCATATCCTTCTTCAAAGGTACCTAAAATGTGATACGAAATTAGTGTCAGTGTCAAACTCCTATTATAATTAATATCTTATTATGAACCCAAACCTTATAAATATCAACCAAAACTTCCATGTATAAACCAAGCTCAGGCAATGAATTATTTGTTCGATCATAATAGAAAAATGGTAAAAGAACAGCAACTAGAGTGGTCTAAAGCACAAAACATTGCAGTCAGTTTAGACTTAGTAGCTGCAGCTAAACAACAACTTCAATTCCTTACAGAAATTGATAAAAATCGTCAACTTTACGATGGTCCTACTTTAAATCGTGCCATTTATAGGTAGAGCATAAACGGTTTTTTATTTATTTATTTTTGTTATGTTCAAGAATATATAATTTTGAGCTTGCCAATTTCAGGTACAAATACTATTGGCTTCCTTTGCTTGCCAAACATGTTAAGTCTCGAGTTTCAGAAGTTCCTTTGGTCGTGCCACTTGACTGTGAATGGATTTGGCATTGCCATAGGCTCAATCCAGTAGGTTTCTCTGTTGCAAACTCGTATCTATTTTTGAGGAAATATTTTACATATGTAGTTTAATAAAAAAACGTCGTTGGATTAATTTCAGGTGCAGTACAAGAATGACTGTAAGGAGCTGTATGGGATAATTCTTGACAACAAGAATGTTGTATCCTCAACTGAAGCAACCTGCAAAAAGCAAACTGAAGAAATCTGGAATGGAACGTATCAGAACGAGCCGTATGAATTGGATATCAATATCCAGATCATGGAAAATGATAGCAACAAGAATAGCACAAACTATGATCTCGTCTCGGCTGTCAAAAGACAGATTCCATTCTGTTATCAGGTATTTCTAGCTAATGTTTATTAATGTTGTCTTGATTTGAGGTAATCAATGTTTGTGTTCTAACAGGTATTGAGGCCCCATATGAAAGACAATACCTTTCTTGAAGAAGCTGTGGGTAGATACAAGGGATTTCTGTATCTAATAAAAACAAATCAAGAGATGTCCATCACCCAATTCTGTGTTCCGACTTATGACATTGACCTTATTTGGCACTCTCACCAGCTGCATCCCATCTCTTACTGTAAAGATCTGGTCTCATTGATCGGCCGGGTATTACAGCATGATGACACTGATTCAGATAGAACCAAAGGTAGAAAGCTAGATACCGGCTTTACTAGAACCACCAAGCAATGGGAAGACACATTCGGGACTCGGTATTGGAGGGCAGGAGCTATGTATAGAGGCGCTGCTCCATCTCCCCTCACCATCAAGGCAATTGTGTCTGATGAATATCAAAGTATGATTCAAATTCCCAATAAAACGTTTGTGGAGGTAATTACGTCCATATATCTGCTTCCAAATTACTTGCTGAAACTAATTATAGTCCACGAACTTGAGATTATCTTGCTGCTATTTTCAGGTTATGCTGGAGATTGTGGGAATGAGAGGCTTAACTGCAGGGAGAAATGGAACACTATTACTGACATTCAGTAAGAAGCAAGCAGATAAGGTTTTAAATGGCAAAAGAAGACTAATCTTGTCCGAGTCGGGGGAGAAACGAGTAACTGTTTTCCAATGTGAACCTGTAGGAGACCTTGTCTTCGAGCTTGTATCTTATTCACCTGATTTTCTGCAAGTAACGAGTCTTCCTGAGGCGTTAGGGACAACATCATTTTCTTTACAAGACCTCATGCAACCAGGTTATTCGCTCTCACTGGAGAAATGGTTCGAGTTTGGGACAAACTCCCAGCCTATCGATCTCCGGATTGCATTGTCTTTCACTCCTCCAGTGCCAGCACCTTTCATGTTCAGCAATACAAAAGAAAAGGAGAATGCTTCAAAGCAAGAATTCTGCAAATTTAGTTTTGAGTGCAATGGATATGGGGCTTGTGGCACCGTGAACGCAGACAAGAAGATGACTGAGAGTAGTATCTGCAGAGGGAGTGGGCTCTGCAGTAACTGTGGAGGAGGGGGTTGTATTGGAATTTGTACAGTTACGGAAGATATAGAGAGCAGCCATTGTGGGGGCTGCGGTGGCTGTGGAGGAGGCTGCGGTGGGTGTGGAGGAGGCTGCGGTGGTAGGTGCAGCCACGATGCTGTATAATAAAGCTCTACCTACTTCATGCCAACACCACAAAAGTAAAACCATTATAGAAATACTTTCTGCATAATATTGTATGTTGTATTAGGCTTTATTATTAACGAAAACCTACCAAATGAGCTACTGCTTAAATAATGTATGTACCGCCTAATTAAAATATATACTCCTATGTTATGTTATTGTGGCTGCTTGTCAAAGTTTTCTTTGCAATACAAACAGAATTCGTGGCTAAGGTTCTCAAAAACGCATGCTATCACTCACTAAACTCACTGAATTCAACCATTCAAATTAGTTTAAAAAATTAAAATTATTTTAAAATGTATATTATATCCTGATCATATGCATCACGCCAAATTTAAATATAAACACATGATTTAATAGTATCATATTTTAATATTTTAAAAAAATTGATAAAAATATATTATTTTAACATTTTCATTGATAAAAATTTACTGTTTTAGGAGTTTTAGTAGAGGAAAAAAAAAAGCGTTTAGTTATTTTGTGCAAAATTCGATCCGACCCGACGAACAACGACGACCCGAACTAACTATTTTTGATATACGCAGGGAGATATTCATCATAGTTGCAAATATTACCCTCGATATCGAATACACACGTAGACGTGCAGGCAAACGCCCGCGCAAAAACGAGGAGAGAAAGAGGCGGAACGAAGGGATTAGGAGAAGAGGAGCAAGAAACAGAAACTGTTATTGAGGCTTGAGCTCAATTTATGATTTCCATTGAATACTTCAATTTGATCCGAGTCAATCCATCTACTCCCCTCACTGAGCTAGTCATCAAACACATTTTCAATGGTGAAAGCTGTGGTGGGAGACGAAACCCAGCTAAATTTAGCCGAGGAGCGCCTCAGCCAATCCGGTCTCCTTTCTGAGGTTTCTTTCCTTCTCTTTCGATCTTCAATAATCTATACACGCAAACCAATTATGAATTTGAATTCTATTTTATTGTTGTAAATACTCCTGTTTAGGTTGGTTTGGTGATAGGCAAGCTCAGCTCCACATTAGACAGGGGATTCGTCTACGATTTGATCCCTACCCCATCAAACGACGCCGGAGAGGCTTCTTGTGCTCTTGTCGAGACCGCCGCCGCATTCAAGGATGACAGGAGAAGGGGCTCGAAATCCAAATCACAGTCAACCGCCGATTCTGCCACTTTGGTCATCGACAAGGACTGGGTGGCCGAGCACGCTCGCCAAGTATGTTCTTCCTTCTTGATTAAAATTTAGCTTGATTTTGTTTTTTTTCTAATTTCTAATTGTTAGGTTTCTAAGATTTTAGGTTTCGAGAATGTTACTTGGTGGCATGAAGGTGGTTGGCATTTATGTATGGGTTAGCGATACTTTGTTTAAGAATTCGACCGTCACTCTGAGCCAGGTGGTTTTTCTCATTTCTCCTATGTTTATTTTTGTCGTGTTATCTAGGAGATCTTTTCTTTTTCCATAATATAACAATTTTCTCTGATAATTTTGTTCATAATGGGCTGGCATAGCTGTTGCAGACAGTAAAGGGAGTTGCAGACGCTGCACCTACATCTCAGATGGACTTGGAAGAAAGGCTACTTATTCATATATGTTATAGTCCCAGGAGGTGTTTATGTGCATAAATCCTTTTATATACTTTATTATCTCAAGTGCACATTCATTATATGCTGTTTACCTCCATGTTACATTCATTTTGAGTAAACTTGTTATGCTTGCTGTTATTGAGCTAACCAGATCTTTAAACTTGTTTAGGTGGACATGTAGAAATTGTCTACTGTCTTCAAATATTACATCCAGCAGCATAAGGCCATGTGATTTCAGAATGGGAAAGGTATTAAATTCTCTACAGACGTTTAGGTGCACATACAACTTCGAGCTCAGGTAAATCTTATCATTAATGCACTTTTTGTATAATTCAGCAATAATTTATGTCTAGCTGTCCACTTTAGACAATTTGTGCTTGCGACGTCCTTCAAAATTCACCAGTCTGCAGTTTTCTACCATATCTATGCTTTTGAGTAGGAATATAATTAGCTTAAAAATGATTCATTTACAGTAAGATTTATTAAACCGAAGTCTTTGCCTCTTAGATGCCTTGGCGTATTTTGTGTCTTGGGCTAGATAACATCTGCATCTGCCATTTTTAGAGGAAACGGTTCATCAATTATCATCATGTTATAAGGCTTTCGTTGTGGTGGCCTATTTCTGTGCCAATGCAAACAAACTTAAGCGTGCCTTTCTACAGTACCTGAATAAGTGGAATAACATCTTTATTGTGGTTGCCAAAGATAATAGAAATGGCAAACATACTTGTAAATCTAAATTCTGGCTTGGAGACCCTTCTCTGACTCTATCATGTTTAAAATATGACCAGCTTGCAAAATACACTTGCAAAATATATTTTGTTCTCCGGCTATTCGTATGGTATTTCTTAAGCTATGTATGTTCATCCAGTGTGCCGTTATGTCATGAGAGCACATCAAATGCATCAGCTTTGAGTGAAATTCTTTGTCATGGAATCTCCGTTCATGCTAAAGAGCTAAGAGGTGCAAAGGCATTAATTGATGGAAATTGGGTAAGAAGCAAGTCCAAGGTTGTTGATTTTGAGATGCATATTCTGTTTTCTATGTTATATAAAATATGCATATTAAACCCCTAAATATAACCTTGCTGACACATAATGCGTGGATGTCTACTGTTAATTTAAACTGCTAGATTCAAGTCACAACTTTCCTATAAAAAGATTTTTAAAGTTCATCACGGCAAAGCTAACATGTTAGGAAGCTAAAGCTTTATATGATCTGTAGATAGACTCAAGCTTCTTACACTTCATAGCTGTACATGAGTTTGGAATGCGATTACAGAAACTAGATGGGGGTACATTCATGGCAGAGATCAGCTCTGTGCTCTCCATCTAGGAAAAGAAAAACTGAACTATACTACGAGGTGTATGATGATGTAGAGGCATATCATCAAAATCAAAAACCATAAAATTTATGTAATGGCTTTCTTGTTAAGATTTGGTGCTTGGATAAATGTGATATCTATGGCTGAACCATGCCTGAGATGCATACCTGGATTTATGTTGTGCTTCTTACAAAATTGGTGGTATGATGATGGCAGTAAAGCAGAAATTTCTCCTCTCTCTCTCTCTCTCTCTCTTCTTTTTTCACATTTTTAAATAATACCTTAAGTAATCATTTATATAATATTGTTTTTTCTTGCAAGTATTACAGCTTTGTGCGAACATTTATTTCTTTAGTCTGTATGGTTCTAGGTTGTTAATGACAGACCATGTGACACTGAGGGTCTGCATGAAGTCGAATTGCTGCTTCCATTCATGAAGAACACCTTGGCTGAAGGTTTCTTGTAACTTATTTAAGTATTTTAGAACATTATTCTTATTGTTGTTTGTAGGAGATTTAATTTATTTTGTTGCAAACATTTGACAATTTGTTGTAATCCTATAAAGCATGCAGAGAAAGAGATGTTTTTGGTGTTCTAATGTTCAGTGGGTCTGTTTGCTCATATGCGTACTCAAATTCAAAGGAACCAGTTTCAGAGGCTGTTAATGATATAAAGGTATTCTGTAACTGTCCGTTTTGTCTCCTTGTTATTGTAGAATGCAATGCTTGTTTCCACATGCTATGCGTGTTTGGAGAAATGCTTTGCTAAATGTTCTTAATTTATTCTTTATGTGAGATTTGCTTGGTTTTGACTCTGTCAAGTTCATTCTGAAACTGGTCCACAATAAAGGTTAGCTTGTTAGTACAATTTAATGCAATAAGCATTTTGCCCCATATGCCCTAGACATTTTTAGCCTGTGTAGAAGACACCTCATGCAATTGTGCACAGGCTGTATGTCCGCACTTGTTCATGTTTTGCTATCTACTTCCTCCATTCCACTCAACTGTCTTTTAAGGTTTTTACACAAGGATTAAGGAAATGATCAAAAAAGCTCAATTCTCTAAAAAACATTTGTGATTGCTTGAATTAAATTATCCTTTTATTAATATAGAAAAATGTGCTAAAAAAGATATAATGCATTGTAGATGCTAAGACAAACACAAAATTGGAAAAGGGAAGTATTTAATACTCCCTTGATTTTTTGAAAAGACAAAGTGATACAAAAAAATTTTCTAAAAGACCAGTTGAAGTGGAATAGAGAGGGTACTTACTACTTACCCCTGTGACACAATATTCTCTGTTGGCTTTCATTTGACTTGATGAGACAAGTTAGTATTGATTTGATGAACCTTGTGAACTATTTCAAGTTTTAGTACAGTTCATTTGGAAGTGAATGGCTTATGCTGGCAATAAATGCTTGAAAACAACAGCAGCAAAAACTTGTGCAGAAAAAGTTTAAAAAATGTTTTGAAGTTGAATAAAATGTTCAAGAAGCAAGGAGAAAGTGAATATTTATAAGCAAATGTGTCAGATTTGAAGATTTTTCCAATTGCGAGTAAATTAAATGTGCTCCCCTCTTTTCCCCTCTTTATGATTCCTGCTCTTTTTTTTGTGCAATTATGGATTACCTATTCTATTTTCAGGACGATATCATTAGGAGTCTAGAAAGCAGACTGGATATCATATGTGATGAAGTAGATGGAGATCAGGGTCAAATAGATGATGATAATGGGGAGGCAAGCCAAGCAAAACTAATTGAAAAACCTGTATCCAGACATGTTTTGCGCTTATTGAGGTATGTCAGATATAATTTTAGTAGTGTTCTGTTACGATTCAACATCGGCTAACTATATGAGTAGTTAGTGGCTTATAAGTGTGATGAGCACCCACCACTACTAGAAATTCCTTTTGGTGGAACAAGGGGCCTTCCCACTTATGGGCCTGATGTAACCCTTGGGCTTGTATGGGCAAGTCCGCCAAGTGTGTGGGTGTGACTTGGGCTTATGGGGGTCTGGGTCATAACATGTTCGAGTTGGGATAATTCTTGGACTTGTCCTTCATTTTTGTTTTTCAAGTGATGCTAGACTGTATTAGTAGCCTCTCGAATCTAGGTTTTGGGTTCCTGTGATGTGTTGGCCAGTCTTAGCCTCAATTAAATCCCAAGTGCACCCCACTTTAGAGGCAAGCCTCAATTGAAACATGTCTCTGGACAACCCCACAAGCCCTATTTTCCAATAATGGGACATGTGGGTCCCTTAACCCATGAAATAGGTGTAATTGATGCCAGGTATGTGCAAATATCAATCAAGGATTTCAGCATATTAAGTTATATGTTAGATTGGCAAATGGCTCTCTGGCAATCATTTCCTACCAGTGATATTACTTTGTGTCCTCTGGCTTTTCATTTTCCCCCTTTTTGTTCTCTTTCCTATTCACTCAAACTAACAACGAGCTTCAACAGTGGGGTGTCACAAATTTAGTTTTACACTAAATTACAGAATGGCTCTGCAGTAAATTACTGTAGTTTGGCACGTTGCTTGCATGAGATTTCCTTCTACCACCGTTTCAGCTTTGCCTTCTCTTTTTCCACTTGTATCAATAGATGTAAATTACCCGTTCACTATATGCTGCAAACCCATCCCATTAGAATAATGTTCTCTCAGCATCATTAGCTTCCTTGATTTATCTTTGATTTTGTGAACTCGAATTTGAAAAAAAAAAATGATATATTTTCTACCAGAACATGAACTCCTGTGCTCATCACATTTGCTTTTGTACAATCTATAACAGGAAAACATGCAGTCTTCCATTTCCGCGAAGAGTATTTATTCCTTGGTTGGCTGGAACATTTATATGTGACTACTTACAACCATCCGAGGCACTTGAGGTTTGTCCTGTGGCTTGTTGAGCAAAGTATTAATGTTATTTTATATGCACATTCAGAATCAGAAACCCGTTGATGCTAAAAACTAGAAGATCCCATTAATAGTGACATTCATTGTTTCGATGTTTTAACTAGAGTTCTCTTCATGCTTCGTAGATTATAAAAGATCACTGTGTTGAGTTAATGTCCGTGGAAGCTCCAACTGATGCTTCGATGATCCTTCAACCAGAAGCAGAAGCTGCATCACTGATTGTTAAATCTTTTTGGGATGTTGCGGTCCCAGGCTATTCTGCATCTAGCCCTATTTCAGAGAAGAGTAGGAAGAGTGTGTCAAGTGATGCGAGCAGTAGCAAGGGATCTATTTGTTCATTAAACGTAGACATTTTGACTGCTGCTCTATTTCTTGTCTTTTCTATTCTGGTAGGTTACGTGCTTCTGAGGAAGTCCTAGTCTTGGACTGAATTTGTGGCTATAAAATCACTCGTTAATTTCATTGATTTTCTTTTTCTTTTTTTATAAATGAAAAAATTGCAGTCATGGAATTTTTCTGTTTAGTATGTGATCTAAGTCTCTGAATTTTGGTACGTAAGCTGTACTGGAGACCCTTTTTTTGTTTTTTTTTTTCTTTCCTTTTTTATTTCGCTTTATGAAAGAAAATCTGTACAAGGTCATTGAGTTGAGTTTGTATATTTTTAACACTAATGCATCTATAAGTGAGTTCTTGGGGACCTGGTTGTTTAAGTTCGTTTCTTTTTTCCCGTTGGCTTTTTTTATGCTTTATTTGAATATTGTGATGAGCATGAAATTGGGGGTCTTTATCAAGAGAGAAGTAGATGCTAAGCGAGACAATGCATAAATTCTTTTTAAACTATCGTAGTTTAACATATCATTTTCTAAACTTGGATAATGTCATATTAGTTGCTACATGTTTAAATTCCATTGATGCAGTTGGAATGACAAGTCAGAGCTGTTACAGCATTCAACCCTGTAAAAATAATAACTCCCATCTTAAATTAGCAATCCCACCACATAACACGAGGATGAGACTCTCATCGTGAGAGTATTTCAATCTGCAAAGTATGAATATTTCATAAACTAAATTGATACTTAAAAGTACAACAAACAAGCGTGGTTTTATTAAATTGTGTCTGGATATGGCATCTTGACTCCAATGATTGAAAGAATACATATGCAAAACTAGGCTGTCAGCTTTAGGATACTGCATTCCTTAAACTTCCCCACATAGCTGGCCCTTCTGGATGGACATCCACAAAGTATTTCACAAATCGTGCATCCGAACAAGCAAGGATAGTGCTCAAAGACAATGTTGCTTTTACTGCACCTCTATCCCTTAGCCAGACATACATTCTGAATCTATGATTAATTCTTTCTAAATCATAGCATAAATATGCCGGAAATGCCACCACTGATGTAAGCGGGTAGCCTAAATAGTTTGTTAGGCGATCGATCTTCTTTTCAATGACATCTTTGGTCTGGTTAAGCACCATTGGAGCATGTTTCACCAAGCTTGTGACAGTATCACAGTCCAATCCAGCTTGTACAAGACAATCAAACCTCTCCTGTAATTGATTTCCTCTACCTCGGAACTTTTTCAAAGCTCTCATCATCTCATCTGAGTTTTCCACATAGCCTAGCCTCAATAAGAATGCTGTTTTCTCCACTCTTGTATCCTGAGACACCATAAGCTCATAGTTCTTTACTTTCGATTTAAAAGCCAAGTGGAAAAATTTCACAGGGTCTTGCCTAGCAATTTCACATAAAGTATCTTTCTTAATATTTAAGTCTTTACAAATAGTTCTAGGTCCTTTCAGAGAACACGAACACAGAAACTCCATATGCTTAGATACAATATCCGCAATTTCTTCTACTCCCATTCCAATGTACAAGAAAATATCCAATGTCCGCAAAAGATTTTTTTCACACTTAGCTGATAAAAGCTGTGGACTTTCTATAAACAATGAATAAACTTCATTTATTTTTAAACCCAGTTTGAGTAACCGGCAAAACAATACACAAACCCTCTTCCCAGAACCTTCAAGAACTAATGGAGGATTTGTATTAAACAAGATATGTAACTGCTCCTCACTATATCCCACTTTATCAAGAAAATCTAATGTGTAAAGTATTGTTTTCCAATTATAAGAATGCTTCCAAGACAAATATCTTTCAATTCGACAATTCTCTATGCCTGCTCTATTTAATTTCTCAAGGACATTAACAAAATCATTGTCAACACCACAATTAGTATTCAACAAATATGGGCAACACCAAACAAGCTTAACAACTGTGGTTTTACTTAGACCCAAGTTTTCATAGGCCTGAAGTTTGGAAGATAATAACCCGAATTGATTTCCAAAAATCTCTCTAGCTTCTTTATAAATCTTGCCAATTTTACTACGAGGAACCCCATAATTGCACAAAACATGGAAATTCTCAAGCAAAAGACCATCATCATTCAAAAAGATCAAGTGCCCTGGAAGAAGGGAAGAGAGTTCGGATGGGTATAAACCTAAACTCTCAAAAAATGGCTCAAACTCATTAATTGGATTATACCTAAGGAATTTACCTAATGAACGTGCAGCGTTATCTTCATTATCAAACTTGGAGAGCAAATTCTGAAGGAAAAGAGGAGAATTCTTACTAACATGCTCAGCATCCGTGAAGCTTAAGCTCCTAGTGGAATGCAAGTAATCAAAAAGCACAGCTTGAGCCTCGGTTAAAGCAATACGTGATACACGGCTATGAAAATTAGAAGTATGTGATTGAGTGGATACAGAATGAGAGAGTTTTGGATTGTGGGTTAGATTAGTACTGCAAAAGACTCGAACTTTGAGCGGAATGGAAGATAGGTTTGGGGTGGAAAAGGGTTTTTGGGAGGAAACGGGAGAGAAAAAGAGGATATAGTCGAGTTGAGCAGTCATCTGAGCTAATTTAGCTACCCTGTAACAGAATCTGGGTAATACCATGGTAATAATGGGAAAGAGAGAAAGAGAGAAAAGAGAAGATGATGATATAAGATTTGGATTTCATTCGAGATTTCAGGTGACTGCATAAAAATCTCAGAGACTGTAGAGAAAAAGTTGGGACTCACAGAGTTTCTTACTTTGGGAAAGTTACTGGTACCAAATGGGGATTGCAGTGCTTTCACAGAATCACAAACTACACTTCTCTACAGATGACAATATGATTGATCAGAGATGGCAGGGCGTGGGATTAGTTACTGATTAGACATGATAGCGTTTATCGTGCTAGTTAGGTTTAGGGGTTTAGGAGGGTTGGGAGCCTTTCCTTTTCTATTTATATACTTGTTAAGAAGTCCTTGTAAATCCTTTTTTTTAAATGTAAATAAATGGTTAATGGTCTAATTGGTCGATCAGGTTGCGTCTTTTCAAGAATAATTCAAATACTAAATTTTGTTTATTTGGGATAAGTATAAATAAAATGTAGGCATTATGCTGCATATGTAAGCATGCGGTATATATGTGTTTAGATCATGCATGTCCTATTAATTTAACAGTTCATATCAATTAGAAAATGTCTCGTATTCCAACATCCATTTTTCTTACCCTTCTATAAGTTAACCAACCTGTACATCAAAACATGTATTCTTAGAAGAAATAAGCAAATTCTTGGTGTTTATTTATTCCATGTATAGTAACAGCATACAAAATCATACCCATAATCAGAGTTAAATCTGAATCTAGATTAACCAAATGAATCATTGGCTACATCTTTGAAAAATCAGTATCTACGAATCTCCTCAGGGCTTCGGATGAAGTTTGAAAAAATTGAAATTTCCTAACAGAGCTACTAGTTAGCTCACCAAATTTTAGTGACTTTGTTTTCAGCAGTGTTTTGAAGTAACCAGGTACAACAATTTTTGGGTAAACAAAAAATTGATGGGAGATAAAGAAACCATATTATTTTCTGCTCACTAGAATAAATGATTATCACTTCCAGTCTATGCATGCTTCTCCTCTGCAACATCGCTAGGAAGATCAAGCCCGACCGGAATTTTTCCAGGATAGTTAGTTGTTCCACAACCTGACCCCATCATACTGCACAGGAAAGAATATATGAATGTCTTGCATTAATTTTAACATATGGTGTAGTCTAGCTTTGCCAAAAACAAGCTTACCCCCTATCAATGAGAACCACTGATCGAAGCTCACAGTTCGCAAAGCTGCATTACAGGTAATAAACACCTGATTAGCTAAGAAACAAGAGGCCTATGCTTTTTCAGTGATCAATATTCAAGAAATGGATCATAAAAGAGGCATTCAAAGCGGCTCAATACTGAAAACAAAGGCTTACTGTGTGCATATTTCACTCTTTATAGATGGATGACAATCATCCCCAAAAACGCTTAGCGTATGGTATAAGAATCCACTGTGAGTAACAACTGCAATCTCCTTCTCTTCCCTTGTCCATAACCTAACAAGTTGTAGAAAGATTAAAAATGGATAGATTCATTATCAAAATACAGCATATCTTTCAAACGCTACCCACCTATGGCATTTTATATAAGAACTTATCTCAGTAAACACGCCAAAATAAGTAAAGGAATTTTTGTCCAATTGAATTTCACTGTTGCAGTTCTCTTTCTTACAAGTTAATATATCAAAATGGATCAAATTTAACAAGAAAAGTAAAAATCAAAATAATTTTAAACGGCACAGCTGCATATTTGGCCCGCATGATTGAAATTGCATGAGACAACTGCCCGCATCATTGCCCATATGAATTACAAGAAGCTATGAAAAGCTGAGAGAACTAATGGTTACGGTATTCTGGAAGGTGTTTTTCAGCCCCAAAACATCATTTTCCACTCTGCAGTTAACTGTTCATGTGGTTTTCAAAGCGCCCTACTTTGAGATCATTGTTTGCAGACTAAACCTTCAATTGTTAGGATGGTGAAAAGAAATATAAGATAGATATATAACATAAGTAGTCACCAGTTCAAAAACTTCTGCCCCCTAACAGCAACTTCTTCATTCTGCTCTCTGACATCCGGCGTCCATAAAATGTCAGCATCACTCTCAATCTAAGCAAATTATCAAAACAAACTGGTTTCCCTCATTCCAAGATTTAAAAATATTCATAGGAAAGACCACATAGGAAGTACAACTGTTGTCAAATTACTTGCCAGCGAAAAATCAATTGCAGGAAAAAGAGGCCGGTACTCGCTTATGCATCTTCTCCTGTCACACGGATGTACTCCCTAGAGCAAATTCCAAAGCAAATTAGAGGTAGAACAATACAACCGGCAATAATGGTATTCTTCATCATGACATAGGAAATAAGAATGTGAAACAGGATGCACTAAGAAGGCATGCAAATAGTATCACTACAGGACTGATATTCAAGAAATACCAAATGTTCTCGACAAAGCTCAACTGCTGCAAAAGCAGGGCAGTTTAAACTTGAAATTGCCGGACGATTACTTTTCCCTGCATTTTCAACCATCAATGGAGGGGCCTCTATGCCATCACTGTAGCCTTCTCCGCCAAATACTCCAACTGCTGTTTGCATGGTCCTACAGTGCAATTATTTAGGTAAGATGAACTCAGACACAGGACTTCAGATCAGAGAAATCATGAAATGCCAAAGTTTTCCTCAGCAAGCAAAGCATTATAAAGTTAATAAGAATCCCACCAGAAACTCTAACTTAATGTTCTGGTTATCAGACATATCTGTAACTGAACAAGATCCTATATGGAGACAACAGACAACAAATGCAATTTCACATATTCAATTAAACCAATACTAGTACCAACAACTAGCCTAAGCTAAAAAGAAAATTTCATTTTTTGAGAAATGAGATGTTAGAGAAAATACTTCAAAAAGTCGGGATATCTGCCTAGAACATTAATTTGAGTTCACAAAACACACAACAGATTCAGAGGCTAGCGATTGTAAATAATTCAAAAAGTGAGCACACACTAAAATGCAGAAATTCTTGATCCAACTCAACAAAACTTCATTTTCCCTCCATATCAATTACTCCATGCATTGTTTCAGAACTTCAGACGACACAATCACATAATAGCACAGAGCAATCAACAAATTATATTTGGCAATGTCCCTATGCCACTTGTCCAATTCCAAATTTTAGCATATGTTTTCATAAGAAGTACTCTGAAGCACTGGCAAGTTAGTTTTATGACTGCCTTTTAGCTGTCCTATATTTTCAAGTATGCATTCCTTAAGGAATATATAGTCATTTATGATGGCAATAGGATAGTATTATTCATTTCATCCTTATTACAAAAACAAGTGCAAGCAACTTACTTTCTAGCTTGTATCATGAATTCTAATCCGCATAATACAATAAAAAGAACCAAAGCAAACAAAAAAAAGGGGGGAAGGTAAATGGCTAGAAGTACAATTTCTTAGTTGGCAGTCATGGTAAAGAAATACATATTAAACAACGAAATCATCTGTATAGTAGACAATTAGAAAAAGCTACACGGTTAGCTAAATGGTGATTGGGATTAAAATAAAAGAATATGCACTCATTCACTGCAAAATCAACAAAGCAACAAAAGATAAAAACAAATAAATACACGTTGCATAATCAAAAGCCAATACCTCAATAAAGGAGAGGTAATGACCAATTCAATTCTCTTATTAAGCCCACATTTTTGAACATGCTTCCGCAGATTATCAACCTGTTAATCACTAAAAATCATTTCCTATCCAAGTATAAACAGGAATATTTTTAAGAAACGAGCCAAACCAAATATCAGACAACGAAGCTTTAGAATATAAAATCAAGAAGGGTTTCTTGAACACCTAAAAGCAATGTTCTTTTCTTTTTTCTTCATTAAGAAAAAAGAAAAATATACTCAAAAATTCTTTAGAAGTCTAAAGAAATACACAAATAAAACCCACAAGCAAATCTAGATTAATTAGAATTAGGCAATAGTACCTGTTGCCATCCCAGAGGGGTGAGATGAGCATCAAAGAGAGCTTCGGATAAATAAGCACTGTAATCTTTATCCCCTTCTACATTATGAACCCCTTGTGCGTGCCTCACCTGTAATCCCTCATTAATTTTCTCCAATTCTTAAAAAAGGCAACAACTTTTTGCAATTATCCAAAGTAAAATTAAAGAAAAAAACAAATGCAATTCAAGATTGGCAATACAAACCAGGTGAATGGTCTTAGTACGATGCAGAGGATACAAAGTGGGGGTGGGGCTAGCTTTGGTATCCATACCTGCACACTTAAAAATAAAAACAATTAGGAAAAACGAAGAATCAAAAGCAATCAAATACCTAAATCATGAGATGAGAGAAACACAACAATCTGATCTAAGATTATCAAAGGAATTGTATTGTACCTGAAAGAGAAGAGAAGCAAATAAACGAAGGATATTTCTTAGTAAAGGTAGAAATGGAAATTGAAGGAGGATTTAATAAAGGGGAAGTTTTGGCATATGGGGAATAATAAAATAAGACTGACATTTGTTAATAAATTTATAATTTTTAGCGATGGGTTTGGCTCCTGCGTATTCGGTCTTTGAGAAACGGGAAAAAGCTGAGCCGAAGATCTTTAAGAACATGAATGCAAGCCATGACTCATGAGATGTGGAAATGGAAGATGATTGTTTTGGACCAAACAATAGCCGCCACATGGCCGACGTTTTCTTTTACGTTTGCGTTCCGTACGATACTTTTCTTTCTTTTTTTATGTTTTTCAAATTGGCCACATTATTTTAGCATTATTTCCGAATCATTCCCCGCATATTTTTTGGTAGATTCCCAATAACTATTTATTCTCTTCTTAAACTAAATTAAATAACCAGAAAGAAGCAATATTTGGAGTTAGGGCACCCAATTTAATCCAATCTTATAACCTATTCATTTAATTCCATGTGATTTTTTCATTTTTCATATAATGTGAAAATAATTTATACTATTTTATTATTAATGAAATAATTATTATAAAGTTTGATTTATTTACTATTTGATCCATTTATAACTTAGCCCGTTTATAATTTATTTAATAACGGCTCATTTAAATTATAATTCAAATTGATCAAATTCAATATATTTATTACCCATAAAAAATTAATCATCCATTTATTATCCAATTCAATCCAAACCCATTTCATTGTTTTCGTTTGCCACCTACATTTGAAATTCTTTTATTTTTATTTTTAATTAATGTGTATGTGCATTGCGAGGAAGTAGTCTTTCACATATGACTTTTCTAACTAAAACATTGTTACCCAATCTAAATCATTGTGTTTATAGACTAAAAAATAAAAGTTTTTTTTTGAGAAAAAAATAATAGAGCTTGCTGATCCAAACAAATCCCAAAATAAATTGAAGTCTAATTCTAATAAGACACCAAGTTACATCATATTTCTGATAAAAAAGGAAATTGGATGATAATTTTAATTTCTAAATAAGAATTCAAAATTATATTATATTAATTTCTATTGATAGTTAAAAAATCTGCAAACAAGGTTGGGCATATTTGTGCTCAATCTTCTAATTATATGATACATCGTGTGTTATGCAAATTAAAGAAAAAAAATTGCTTTCAAAATAAGGAAAAAAAAACTACATTATTAATTTTTGTTCTTCTATGAATATTTTACTAAAAATATTTATGTCAATAACATGAGACTATGAGACTATTTTCATTGAAAAAACAGTTTTTTTTTCCTAATTATCACATTTATGTATAATATATGTATATGAATAGATAGATAAATCAAATTATAGGATAATGTTATGCACTAGATAGAGATACAAAGACAAAATTAATCCATTTTAGCTGTAGAAATTTCTTGCTTAGATTAAATTTTTATTTAAAAAAAAAAATTACTGACCAAACTAATCATATACTTTATCATAAAAAAAAATAACTATTTTGTATTTTCCATAATGATGGACTTGGTTCGCTATTTCTTTAGTGAACCTAATCTAAGTAAGATATTCTCATCGACCATATTTAATGAAAGAGTTAGTCTCAGTAAGTCGGTGCTATGTTTGGCAGCAAAGTTGACAGGCCCAAGTTTTTTTGATGCTAAAGTAAGCCCAAATTCAAAACAAAGTGAATTAAAATCTGTTTTCCAATAACTCTGATATCCTAAGCCCAAGCCCAAGCCCAACATTGAATATCTTTTTTTTGAACTGCAAGTCCAATATTAAATCAACCTCAGCTGTAACTGCTGCCACTTAAATCTTGATTAACCATCCATCTTTATCTTGATCAATCTCGAGCTAGGCAGGCACTTACCAATAGTCTTATCACCCTAATATTAAGTTTATAATGTAAGAAAACCGTTTTCTGTTTTCTTGCAACACAACATATTATTAACTGATCCATTGTTAAAAACATAAGTTAGATATACTTTTAAGTGACAAAATGAAGTGATAGAGATTTTTTATTTGTTAATAAAAAAATATCGGCTTTGAATTCCAAAATGAAGCATTTTTAAATATTTAAAGATAGTGGTTTGTATATTTTATAGGCCTAACTGATGCAAATTCGTATTAATCGAGTCGATAAATTTTAGATACTAAATAGTTATAAAAATAAATAAATAAATAGAAAACAGAAGATAGGAGTGTTGGAGATATGTATCACAACTTAATTAGCACATGAGAAAACGATGGAACCTAAAATAAAATAATATTTTGTATTTGCATGTCTGAGCATGAAGGAAATGGCGAGCCAGAGCAGAAGATAGGCTCTGGTGGCACATGGAATGCAGAGAAACATGAGACCACAACATAACATACTTATTATGTAAATTGTCTTTACATTAGTTCCCTTCAAACAAAGGCACCGAACAGTATTATCTTTTGACGTACGAGAAATTTTTGTAATATTATTTCAGTGCTGTCAAACGAACTCTTCCTTTTACGATCACGACACACCAAATAATGGCAAAAACCATTTATTATTGTTCAATTATAAACTCACAAACTCAACATATATAAAATCGCTTTCTTTTATACACTCACGTATTTTTCTTTTCTGTCCATTTTGAACTATCATTTCCGTATAAGTTCCTCGACTGGGGCCATCAAATTATTATCCATCTTTAATAATCAAATTTTCATCACCGACAACATGTACGAGTATCATTGTATACATACGCACGGTTAGAATACCCATATCCCCTAATTACAAAATTATGATACCTTTTATAATTTGATAACAGTTGGGTTTGTCGAGCTTATGAATGACTTGAAAATACAATATATTTAGTGAGTTTTTAATAAAAACACTCCGATAGTCAAATTAATTTAAAAAGAAAAAAGTAATTTTAAAAATTATGTAACAAAGAGCTTACCTGAAAAATCTATTATTTTATATGATGTTTTTATGTCTTGTCATTAATAGGTAGAACTATATATGCGGGATAACAATCGTAATGATTGATCATTAATTATGTGACGTCTGTAACGGTCATACTCATTAATGTATTTGCTTGTTGAGTAGTACAGTTGTCCAAGTTTATGGAATAGAAGATGAGTAGTCTTAAAATGCATTAATTATAAGAGTGGAATTCATTTTTTCTAAGAAGAGATAATTGTTTGCTATAAAATAAATTTTACATGAATGATGCATGATTTGTTTCAAATTCGAAATGAATAACAAATGTATTACGTGCTGAAATGGCCATCAATCGTCAAAGATTAAAGAAGAAATTTGTCATCATCAGCAAAAGGTTGTTTTCATTTCGATATTGAGTGTAGTTAATTAGTTTTTTTTCTCAAAGAAACATCATATTTTAATTACTAATTGGCCTATAATTTCTGTTTTACTTGTATTTTTCAAACTGCTTTTATAATACATATCATATCAATCTGCACATTAGGCGGGCAATCAAATTTCTACCCAAATTGACTTTTCACTAATCCATGGAAGTCCAAATTTTAATAGGTCATGATGCCCCCGTCTAGAAAACAAACCAAGATAATATTTATCCTGCTACAATTTCATGATGATTTTATTAATAAAATACCATATAAAAGTAGATTTTACAATTCTCACATATCGGTCCATATTATCTTCTTGATCTATAAAAAATCTTTTTTTTTCTCAATATAAAATCCGCTTAACTTAATCAATTTAATTCAAAAAACACACTAGCTCATGAGATAAGAATAAGACAAACCATTGTAAGATAATACGATATTTTCATACCGAGATAGGATACTTAATAAATTTCACTTATGCCCACGGCTAAATATTTGTGATAAATTTAGAGTATAAAATTGGAATGATTTGATATTTATGAGTGACTCAACGTCTTAAGATTGATGGCTTTAATATTACGTTGAAGAAACTAAATTTATGCTTAATCCAATTTTAAAAGTTAACTCGTGAGGTCACAATTATTGAAACAATTATAAAATGTAGAATACTTAACAAATAGTAAATGTTTAAGTTTTAGGCTTTTAGAACTTCACTTATAAAATTTCATAGAAAATTTAAATCCACAAATTTTTATCCCTAAAAATAAATTATGGTACTAATTAATTAAGTTGTTGAAATCAAACTAACAGGAACTCAAGATTATACAATAAAGGACATTAATTTAACAACTAATATATGTATATTAAAATGATAAACAGAAACTAGGAAACACAAGGAAAAAAAAGTACAAAGGAATTCAAAGATGAAAGAAAAAGAGAAGCAACTTGCATCATATTATATATAGTTTCAAAGATTTAGGTTGCCGGTTTTTGTCTAAGATTGATTGGACCTGCATGTATTCAAAAATCTTTAGTTTGTAGCCACATAATTAAAGATACGATCCTTTTGAAAATTCAGTTATATCCATAGATTTAACGTCTATATGGACTAACCTAAAATCATAAATATAAAGTCAAAATTATTAATTCTTGTAAAAATTGTAAATTAATTAATTTTGTACTTTCTCCAGCTAATGTACATATGGTTATTTTTCTAATTTGATTCCAATATATTTATAATCTGTTTGTCCATAATTTTAGTCAAATTGAAAAATTAAAAAGAAAACAAGTTGGATTAATCATTTTTAATTGCACTCTATATATACTCTATAGATATATAGGTACTTCAACTAGCAAATATATCGGATTCTTGATCCACTTATGATCTTTATTTTTGACTTTTTCTGGTTTTGTTTTTATTTTTCTTAAGAAGGTCCCCACATTAATTTGACTGGATTTTTAATTAGCATTATCAGAACTATGTATATACTCAAAAAATATGCTTTTAATTAATGGGACAGAAGGATGAATAAAATTTCAAAAAAAAAAAAAATTCATTAGCCTCTCTAAATGCCATGTAACACAATATAACTTTTAAATTGAATTCTACCACATAATATTCTAGAGGTGTAATTCACTTTAAGAAGTTTCTGTAATAGTTTTCTTCGGACAAATTCATGAAACATTATTATATATCAAAATAAATAAATTGCTTTAAAATGTATAAGAAAGCAAAATGACAGTCCTAAAAAAATCAGCCAATTAGGTAGGTTCCTACATTGATGGAAGTTATAATTGGAACTCTAACGTTGGAAATCTTGGAATTAAATTTCTTATCAAAATTAAGATTATACAAGGCCAACTAGTATATAATTCATATATTTTTGGTATATTATCTTATAGTAAGTAATATCAAGATTAACATACAGTTGGTAAACCTAATAGGGAACTGTTGATTATTATAATAATAATAATGTACAACAGCAAAATATTATGCGTACATATAAATAAATCGGTAATCTTGTAGAATAGTTATATGTAGAATGTCTTGTATTTAACCATTATTAGCATTCTAAATCTTTGAAGAGACAAATATTAGATCTGTTTGTAGTGCGACCACTAAACAGAGACAACTGCTTAATTTTGTATAAATTTCCATAGATACAAGACCAATAATTTTGGAAGAAGATCAAGGATATAAATTAATTTGTTGTGCAATAATAGGAAAAGATTTGTAGTAGTTCCTAATTCTTTTTTCAGGAGACCAATCACCGGAATTTACGTGCTCCAATTCTTAACTAGCTATATGAAATAAAAGAGAATTATATATTTATATTGAAATTAAGTATCAATACGACAACTTGATGCTTATAATAATTGTTATTATTATTATTGTTAAGAGAATAATCGTTTTTGTCTTGGCCTTGTTGGTTAAGAAGTTAGATGAGATCATAATTATAATTAATTATAAATATAAGCACGGTTGGATATTCTAATTATGGAAAACTAAAACTTAGGAGTCGTATGATTATTGTCTGTACATAACCACGCGAACAGCATGAAATTGTTGAGGACCCACCAATATATTTAGTTTAAAGTTTATTCAGATTTTTTGAGTTCGAGGTCAAGAGTCAATGTTATGTAGACAACTCCACCCACCTACAATTGCCTTTTTTCTTTTTTTAATCTCAATCTCATCTTTTCATCTTCTGTAATTTTTATTTATCTCAGAATTTTTTACCGTGCATCATTAACATGATTTTTAAGTAATACAAAATTTCTTGCCTTTTGGTCCATGCAATGGTATCTAATTACCGCATAAAAAAAATTATACAAGCGGTTATTATGTAAATATGCCTTTTTATTTTTTTATTTTTTTTCTACATAGCAATATGCAATTAATTTGGTATATGAATAAGTTCATGGACTCCATTTAAAAAATAATATAGGTTTTTTTATAATTCCTTTTTCTACATGGCAACATGCCATTGTTTGATTCATGAGCAATTAATTTCTTGGACACAGCTTAAGAAATAAATTTTCAATATTGATAGTACAAAATCTTGATGAAATAATTAGTGATATTACATAACCTAATCTCATTGGTTAATTACTAAAAAGTGAGAGCCAGGGGAAACAAACACATAAAATCCATATAAGGGAAATATAAATTTTCCACAATCATTAGTTTTTATGATATTATGCAATGTAATTAGAATATGTGATCATGTTCTTATATTTATTAAAATTAAATTAACGGCAAACTGTTATATATGAAAATTAAGATGTTTATAATTTATAAAGCAATACGCCAATTTGATTTATAAATTGGTGACATAAACCCGATTAAAGTAAAACATTTTCGTAAAAAATGTTGCGATATACATACATACATATACATATACACATATACATATATGTACTTGCTTTGTAAAAAATGTTGCGATATACATACATATACATATACGTATACATATATGTACTTGCTTGATATCAAATGAAAAATACGCAAGTTTTCAATCCCTATCAAAATCGAATTGCGATATTACTAGCTAATAATGACATTCCAAAATGTTTCTAATTTATTATGTTTTATATACTTAATTTTGTATCATTTTATATTTGATTGATTTGAAGAAAATACATTATAATGAGAAGCCTGAGCCAATAGAGATTCATTAAACTCAATGAACAAGGAACATAACATGTACATCTTTTTCATTATAAAATATCTATTTTTTTTTTGTCTATCAATCTATTATGATACGATTTTTCAAGTTGCACATATTATTCAATACAAGTTGGAATTTATTTACGGTGATATTAATGCAAAATGGCAAAACTATGAACCTACGACATATATATTTGATATTTATTTACTCGCATTTTAAGCCACTTAATATAATATGTATTGCAATTAAATTTTCGTTTTATTTTTTTTGTTTCCTTTGAACAAGTTGCTGATCTTCAATATATATTAAATGAAGAGCCTCCAATCAACGGCAGAACCAGGAAATATGGTACCATGGTTTTATCTTTCCTTCTACTAGGACTTAAAATTATTCTCTATATACATTGTACCTGTCAACATTAATATTATTTATATATTAAAAATCACATATAAATCAAACATTAAAGAATCTGACTAATCATTTCAAAAATATATTATCAAAATAAATATTATTTATATGTTAGCTTAACTTGCTGGCCAGAAACGCCAATTCTTCCTAAACAAAAATTTTCTGACCTCAGCAATGCAATTAACAACTTTTCAATTAGTTTTTTTTGTTTCCCTTTTATATTATGATCAGCTTTGCCATGACCACGAGGAACAATCCAGCAACTAAATTTGAGAATTTATATTTTTTTAGGAGAAAAAAAGACGAATTTATGTTTGAATATATATGTAGCTTTTGTATGATATTAATGTAGAGTTTGGTTGTGTTACTTATTACTTTAAAAATGATTAAATTATTTGACAGTTAATTAATCACAATTAGAAGTATTTACTACTTTTTATATTTTTTATCTAGTTGTAAACCGAAATCTGAAAAAATAAAAAATAAAAAATAAAAAAAGCTCTCATCTGGATGAATTACTGTCACTATTATCGCCTGATAATAATAATAAATCAATAACAATATCTTCAAAACGTGTGAGATGACCAATTCAATGATGTTAGGTTAGAGCTACTTCTGCTAAACTCCAATACTTAGGGACCCTAATTTTTTTATGACTCACTACTAATCGGCTCGATTTCTTTATGACCTTAATCTTTAAATGTTAAGTAAATTCTTTTAAATACCATTCCTTTTAAAACAAAATTAAACATCTTTTTTTTGGATTAATTTCACATGCTGCCATATAATTATGGCCAACTTAACATTTTAATCACAAAAAATGATTTATTTTGATAAAATAATACGATATTATTTTATATTAATTAATAAAGTCATAATAGCTGAATTTTGGCACTCTTATTATCGAAATTGCATTGCAAACTAAGAATTTGAGTTGTAATTTCGATAAAAAGAAAACTCCATTGAGTTGCAAATAATGAGAAATAGAAAATTGGTCAAGAAATTTATTTGCTAAAATTATAACTATATTTACAATTCTCATTGCAAATTCGGTTGTTCGAATATCAAAAATCTGGCAAAATTCAGCCATTATGAATTTAAAAACATAATTACATTACTTTATTGATATAAATCTCTTTTTATTGTGGGTATAGTATTAAACTGACCATAGTTTTTTTTTTTTTTTTGAATGCAATTGACCATAGTTATATCAACACAATAAAATTAATCATATATATCTATATGGAGCATTACAAAATGCAGTAAAAGTGATTTTTACTTATCTTATATATTTAATAAAAGTGAATTTTCCATCATCCACTACCACTAGTCGTACGAACAATATAAGAGAAAAGTAAAAATTCACTCATAGTCCACTCATTCTAATTACAGTTTATACTTAATGATCAAGATAATAGTTTCTATTTTATATCCGTAACTAGAGATAAAGCAAAAAGACACTTAGATTTTTTTGTTCTATTTCAGAGAAGAAACTGACACGTCTTTTAATGAAAGAATGTGATATCTTGTGGGGTTACCTTGGTTCTTCTGTTGCTAAAGAAAAGATGACTCGTGAATTATATGTACCCTTCTTTTTTCTTTTTTAATTTTCTCAATTTTGGTTAAACAAATTTCAATTTACATAAAATTCATAAACCAAAAAAAAAAATATAAAAATAAAAGAAAAAACAGTTTTACTAAAGAAGGAGAAACTACTACTGGTTCATCTTCTTCGTACAGTAACCCTAATAAATACACAATTATATAAAAGAAAAAGCAAAAAGAAAGAAAAGAAACAGAGTTACTCACTGTAGCAATGGACCCCCACCCTTTATTTCTATTACAAAACAAAACACTAAAAGACAAATACGAAGGAGTGGTTTTTAGGTAGAACCTAAAAACCCTAAATTAGATATTGTGGGCTGTCTTAGTTGTATTAAAGAAACTGAGACTCAGAAAATGGCAAAAACCGCTTTTCTAAAACCGCTTGTGTCGGGATGGTGGGGAGAAACCGCCCGCGGTTTTCTCTCGCCACCGTTTCCAATTCTTCTCTCTTGTGCTTCTCGTGGTTTTGCGTCTTGTCATTTGTGTGCATACACACACATATATGTATAATTTAAATTAATATTTGCTATTACATTGTTTTTGTTTAGCTTCTAAATCTCTCTTTCAAGATCTAAGATCAATTATGATCTAGATATTTGTCCTCACTAGAGGTGGCAAATGGGTGGGTTTGACGGGTTTGGATTTAGTCATAAATGGGTTAGATTATAAATGGGTGGGTCATGAATGGATCAAAAATATATGGGTTATAAATGGATTGGGTGGGTTTGCGTCGACCCATTTGATCATTTTTTGGATAAAAAATAATTATTGATATAATAACGGGATACTAAAAAACTTACTATAAAAATATTGGCGCAAATTAGGTTAGGTGGCAAACGGGTCGGTATAGATCCAAACGGGTCGGGATGTCGGTTGTCTTATAACTGTCAAATTTACTATTCATTTGGTAAATCTTTTGGCAGTATAACGGCTATATATATAACCTACCCTTCCTGCAATTTAAACAATTCACAGCCCACACAGGTGCACAATAACACAATAATTCATAAATCAAGTGGCATTTTTTTCTATTTTTAAGCCTATTAGATAATCCTAAATTATTTCACTTACTTCTTAAATTCAATTTCTTCCAAAATTAATTTTGTAATTCTTAAAATATATAAATTAACCTCCCTGCAAAATTTCAGCTCAAACAGAGTCCGTTTCTCGATCTAGAACATTTAAATCAGTCCGTTTTGACAATTTTCAGTGTTGCCGAAAAATTAATTTTTCATTGTCAAAAAATTTTTAAGTATTAATCTAAGTCTATATATACCATTAAAATAATTTTTAGAGGTGATTTGCTATTTTTAGAGGTCCGGTTAAATTTTGGTCAAATCAGGTACCCTTTAAAACAGGTGAGGCTTTTTTTTTTTTTTACTTTTGAGTGCCTATTTGAACTCATTTTTTTCTCCAAATTTTACCCTCGGACTCCTTGTTACTAGTATTTTCCGATGGTTAAATAAAATATTTTTTACCTCCGTGTATAATTTTTGTCCCCAGTGCACTATTTACCGTCGAAAAATATTATTCACGACTAACCCGGTAACTCGGCCATTACAAATCTAACTAACAAAATACGCATACACATTACACAATAATAATACAGCGAGACACACTAAGCAAAAGATCTTGTGCATTAAGGCAAAAGTTTTTAATGTTCAAAAAATAATGAAAAAAATAAATAAAAAAACACCCATTGGGTCTATAAAAAATGACAAAAATGAGTTGTATTTTATGTGGATAGATTTTGGGTGGGTTTAAATAGGTTAATTTTTTAGTTGGATTGGATTTGGATCAATTTTTTTTTAGTGAGTTTGGATAAATTGTTGGGTTTGGGTCAATTTTGACATGTCTAGTCCTCACAAATCTGTTAATCCTACTTATCATAAATAATTCATAACTTTGTGAGTAAATCGTACTATTTTACTTTACACACACACAATATTAATTCTAACTTTCTAAGTATATTTTTTTCATATTATGATAAATTTTTATTAATTTAATTTACAAAAGAATTTTATAAATTCGATTTAAATAGGTATTTTTCTGAAAGGTATTCATTACCCAATGACCATCTCAAGACTAACATATATGAAATAGTGCATGCATAAATAGCCTTTTAATAATTAAGCTTGTCTTCAAATGATTTGCCAAAGCGGATAACAATGACCAATTTAGGTTGAATTTTGTCAATCATTAATTTTTGTAAACTCATTTAATTCTAACTGAGAAGATATGATATGCAAACAAATGAATAATCTATATATTATGAAAATATATCTTATCCTGTATATAGTTTTATTACAGCTTTGGACCTTTCCCAATATGAAATAACAATTTAAATAATTCCATTTGAGTTATACTAATTAATAGCTGTTTAAGTTTATATTTCCATATATTTTATTTAAAAAAAATCGAATTAATTTACCTAAAGCTACTTCAGTAGGCACCTAACATATTTGAAATTTTATACAAAATTTACATTTCTACAAGTTAGATGAGGGCGGCTTATTCTTTGTCGTATAGTGATATTTGTTGTGAAGGCAAGAAAAGAAAATGATGAAGTAAACAATAACAATAATAAAATATAAATAGACTCTTATAATATTTAAGATATGAATATGTTCCCTTTCTTGCACGATATATAAAAACACCGTTTCCCCAAGTCTATCATTATTTTGTATTATGTTATTATAGTCTTTGGCGTGTCCATTAATAGAATATCATTACCATATAATTTTTCTTGCTAGCCATGCAAAAATTAAATGACTTTCTTTCTTTTTTTTTTTTAATCTTGTCTATATATATATATAATAAATTTATAGGTTAAGTTTAAAATTAAATGAACGATTAACGGTAGGGAAAGAAATTGCGAAGTGCATAATACGGCGATCATGAAATTTGAAAGCAAATAAAATAAATAATGCAAGAATTAATGTTTCATAAAATATAAATTTTCATATATTTTAAACGTAAATTAATATAATTATTAATTTTAAAATCACTAATCATTGAGAGATATACAATCATCTATTGCCAATATTCTGAAATTTAAAGTAGAATGTAAATATTATGAAGACACATACATGATAAATTAATAACTATAGTATTTAAATTAAACAAGAAAATTTAAAAAAAATGCTTATTTGACCATATCTAATTATTAGGGGTGAGCAAAAAAACCGATGGATTCGGTTAACCGGAAAAAAAAAACCCGAAACCGAACCGATGTACTGATTAACCGATTGTAATGTACTGGTTAATGGTTAGTGTTTTGAAAAAATCGATATTAATGGACTAGTTAATGGTTTTTGACTCATGTGACCGGTTAACCGAACCGAAACCGAATTTTTAGTTAATTTATTAATTGTTTAATATATCCATATTTTTTATTTTTTATTATTTCTTGATTTATTAAATTTTCAATAATGAAAATCAGAATATATTCGAAAAGTTATGTAACAATTTATCTTAATTAAAGGTGATCATGTACTTTTTTTTCATTATAATAATTATTTTAAAGTTTTTAAGTTTTTTTAATTGGCTATTAGTAAGTATAATAATTTATCTAATTAAAAGTGATTATTGACCGGTTAATTTATTTACTTATTAAATATTAATTTTTAAAAACGAATTTGCTTATATCTACCAAATATTTTTATTTTAACAACAATAATGTTATATTATAGTGAAAAAATTTTAATTTTTAAGTATCTTGAATATTTTAATTTTATTTATAAATATATTTTATAATTATAGTGGTTAACCGAAAAATATTTTGTAACCGGTCTGAAATCCGAAACCAATGGACTGATTAACCGATAGTATTAGTAACAGACTGGTTAATGGTTAGTATTTTAAAAAAATCGATATTAATTAACTGATTTTTTTTTTTTTGCTTATAAATCAGTTAACCGATTCATGCTCACCCCTACTAATTATCCATGGCAAATAGGGGTGAGCAAAAAAACCGATGGACTCGGTTAACCGAAAAAAATCCGAAACCGAAACCGATGGACTGGTTAACCGATTGTAATGGACTGGTTAATGGTTAGTATTTTGAAAAAACTGATATTAATGGACTGGTTAATGGTTTTTGACTCATGTGACTGGTTAACTGAACCGAAACCGAATTTTTAGTTAATTTATTAATAATTTATATAACAATTTATCCTAATTAAAGGTGATCATGTAATTTTTTTTCATTATACTAATTATTTTAAAGTTTTTAAGTTTTTTTAATTAGCTATTAGTAAATATAACAATTTTATCTAATTAAAAGTGATTATTAATCGGTTAATATATTTAATTATTAAATATTAATTTTTAAAAACAAATTTGCTTATATCCACCAAAAAATTTTATTTTAACAATAATAATGTTATATTATAGTGAAAAAAATTTTAATTTTTAAATATCTTAAACATTTTAATTTTATTTATGAATATATTTATAGTTATAGTGGTTAACCGAAAAATATTGGGTAACCGATCCGAAAATCCGAAACCGATGGACTGGTTAACCGATGGTAATGGACTGAAATTTCAAAAAATCGATATTAATGAACTGGTTAATGGACTGGTGCTAATGGACCGGTTAACCGACCATGCTCACCCCTAATGGCAAACCGATCAATTTTAATTAATTCGGTTGACATGAATGGCAAAAAAATGGGAAAAACAATTAGCATTTAAGTATAATAATAGTCGGACGCGTTGGGTAATTTGCAGAAGCCATCAGTGAAGCAGCTCATCGTTCACATGCAAGAGATGAGAGTGGATACTTTAAAATTCTCCTAGAAATTCGGGACTTTATTTTAATTTTCTCTAAGTAGTTCTCCATTATTAAAATTACAATTCTTCCCATGAAATGATCCATGCTGCTTCTAGATAATTTAGCTTCTGAAAAAACTAAAATGTCTTTGTTTGACTACAATTATATTTTATAATTTTATATTTAGGTACCTATTATACCTTTTCTTTTCACTCATTATCACCATTTTACCAAGCAATCCATCTAAAGTTCAGCCCATGTATATGTATTAATTTGTATTCCTTTGTTTTTTTTTTTTATCCACACGAATTCCAAAATCAACTTTTCATTTACCTTTTATTCATCCCTAAAAATATTATATATTTTTTTATGCTTTCCCTTTATTTTTGCACTGATTGTAATTTGTAGCACATTTCTCTGTAAAATTATAATATAATTAGGTAAAATTTTTAGAAAAATTATGAAGAAAATAAAGGAAATTTTAACAAAATTAACTTTGTACCAACTAAATTTAAAATATTAATGATAAATAACTAATCATCGCAAAAAAATGCTAAATAAATTAATTTTCTTTTTCATCGATCCAATTAAATCTAAAAGAGCAAGAGGTGCTTTCCAATCCATGGCTGTAATTATCATCTTGGACAAGCAATAGCTGGGTACATAGAATAAGAAGAGGCTGCTGTAAGAAAAAACACTTGTCATAATTATCAATCGCTGACCAAAATTATGCAGGCAATATAAATATAATTTATCATCTTGAATGATCATATACTGTTCCTTCCTTTCTGTTTCTTCTTCTTATTTTCATCATTTCTACCTTTTTTTTGTCTTTTTCTTTTAACCATTCATCGACTTAATTTGAAAAAGAAAATGATATATTTCTTCTCCACCTTCCTAAATTTCCAGCCAAACCAGCTGGAGTTGATCATGGATATATGACAATAATTATAAATAAAAAAAAAAGAAAAAAAATAACTACTGCTCTAATTAATTAAAAGTTAATCCATTTTTTTTTTTTCAGTTTACGGTCGTCGTATGTATATATACACTTTATTATAGGCATAGCATGTGGCTCAGAATCTTTTTCAGGAGAATTAAAATACCACAATAAAATCTAGAGCCTGACTTAAAAAATAATCCGTGTGTGCCTTGTTTATATTTTTAATCTGTCTCACTGCATGTTAAAGAAAATGCAATTTAACGATCATATACCGCTTTAATCATTATCTTGTAAAGTGATAATTTTATGAAATACAAATCATTATAAAGAGTAAATAACACATCTCTTTTATATTTTAAGATCTAAAAAATTTCGAGCATAAAATTTATAGAACTAAATATATACAGATAAGCCAATATTAATAAAATTAGTGATTTTGATATTATACAGGAGAAATTATATTTAAGTATAACTCCATTAATTTCAAAAGTTAACAAATGAAATAAGCATTAATTATCCAGTCATTACTAGATTTCTTATAATCAGTCCACATGAAATATTTAACAAGCTAGAAACACTTAATTATCTATGACATGTCTATCAAAATCCCAGACTAGCATGTGGTTTTAGAAAAGTTCACGCATTTTCTCGTTTAAGAGTTAGAAAGAGCCGTGTTAAATATTCCTTTGTGCAATTGAATACGAGATTAATGTAATTTATGGTTGAGATAATGAAGCTAAAATTACAAGAATAATATTAGGCAATAGGGTTGCACCGCTCCCCTATTACTCAAATAGAACAATTTAGACATTGATAGCCATTATATATAGTCTTAGTGAATTTTCATATTCTTTTAAAATGTGAAGAGTGAATGATTAAAATAACTATATATGTTTTATCTTCAAGAAATGATACCACAGTCAAAGATTTCGGATTTGAGTAGCTGAACTAATTTAACGCAAAATTGAATTAATTGGACCTGTAAAATTCGGTATCATATATAAAAAAAATAATTACGTTTAAATCGTTTATCTACATCTATATGGTGGGAATGAGATTTAGCTACCTCTCATGGTTATAGTTCTTAAAAACTAAAAAATAAAAAATAAATGGTAAACATATAGAACGCTAGAAAGGCCAAGAAAAAGCTCGTGTAATTGACAATGGCAGTGATTGTCGACCGGATACATCCAAACTAGCAGTTGAAAAGGTAAGTATGGCATCTTTACATATTCTTGCCTTCACTAACACCATATGCATATGCCAAAATTGCTCCTTTTAACTATTTCTATTACTTTATATTCAATAATATGCATTTCAGTTTACAAGTTCTCTGGCTAATTCCCTATATAATCCATTGTAAGCCTTGTCCATGTGGCCAATTCCCTGCATAACCCATTGCAGTTTAAATTAATTTTTAACTAGAATAATGAATTCTTGACAAAGTCATTAATTCTTAAGCAAGCAAAACACAGACAAAAAGAAAAAACAGACCCCACAACCAATTCATTTGAATTTCTGACCTAAGCCAATAATTAATTTTTCTTTTTCCTTAAAACAAAAATTCTAGTAATTAAGAAAATTCATGGGACCCAAACCCAGCAATATTTTCAGTGAGAAAATATATGTTATGGTTTTGTTTTGCGTTTATATGTATATATATTTATTGTTAAGTCAAGAAGTTTTATTACAAATCTTTTAACGATACAAATAACCTGGCAGGTCGACTGTGATGCCATTTTCATCCTTTTCGGTTCGGACAGAGTTAGGGGTCAAAGTTTTCAGGGAAATACAAATTTTTTTATTCACCTTCTTTGATTATAGAGATTTCGGTGAAAAAGACCTGAGAAAATTAAAAGTTAATTTACAAAAAAAAATGTATAATTAGTATCAGTCCAGCAGTAATTGTGAGCCTGCAAATAAAATATTGATAATTAAAAAAAGAAGATTCCATTTCAATCTTAGGCCACAAATTGCAAATAAATACAACACAAAACATACTATAATGTTATATTATTATTGTATAATCAAGTAAAAAAGCTGTTACGTGTGTGTACCTATATATATTTCCCAACTTGGTGCAGCTTCACATAATCTCAAGTATTCTTCATTTCATTTTCCAAGAGAAAAAGAGCCAAAAAACAAAAAATGGAGATGAATGAACATGGGTTCTTAGAAGAATTGCTAGCTTTAAGAAGAGAAAATTGGGAGACCCCCATGCCTAGTTTTCCATCAGAGATGAGTGAGCTGTTCTCTAATGGCTGGAAGTTTGGTTGTTTTGATGATAATCCAATGGTCAATGTCCCTCAAGAGTTCTCTTCTTCACCACTTGATCAAGAATTCAATAATTACTATTTCAATGAAGTTTCTTACCCATTTGCTGATGAATTTTCTACTCCTAATTTCACTGATGAGTTCCCTGCCCATCCCCAGTTCACTGATTCATCCTACAATACTCTCGATACGCCGCCGTTTTTGGTCCAAGAAGACACTCCTATGTCTTTACTCGAGGATGATCCAGACTTGGGTTTGATTCCTAATCCCCATCTCATGGCTTCCACTTGTAAAGTTGAGTCTATTCAACCCCCGGATATGCCAGTTTTCAACACTGGTGCTTGCCCAGAACGAAAGATTAAAGGCAAGAAATTGGAAGGGCAGCCATCAAAGAATCTAATGGCTGAAAGAAGAAGAAGAAAGAGATTAAATGATAGGCTCTCCATGCTAAGATCAATTGTTCCTAAGATTAGCAAGGTAAATTGATTAGTAATTCTTCAAATTATGCAGAAAGTTTGTGTCATTATGGAGGATAATTTGCTAATAATTGATGGGTTTGGTTTCAATTTGGTTATGCAGATGGACAGAACATCAATTCTTGGAGATACGATAGATTATGTGAAGGAATTAATAGAGAGAATCCAAAATTTGCAGCAAGAAACTGAAATGGGTTCCAATAATGTGATGGGTTTTTTGAAGGACACAAAAGCCAGTGAATTCATAGTTAGAAATTCACCAAAAGTAAGCATTTTTTTTTCTTCACTAACTCACTAAACTACCCATATAAAAAAAGCTGCTATTTCAAAAAAAAAATAAAAAACTTTACTGAATTTCTTCAATGTTGGATTTTCAGTTTGATGTAGACATAAGAAATGGGGATACCCAGATAGAGATTTGCTGTGCATCAAAACCGGGGCTATTGCTATCAACAATAACAACTTTAGAAGCATTTGGCCTTGAGATTCAACAGTGTGTTATTAGCTGTTTTAATGATTTTGCAATGCAGGCTTCTTGCTCAGAGGTACAAATTCAGATCATTCTTTATCTGTTTTAATTTTAATTTTTACTCAATTTTGTATAAAAAAATCTCATCTTTTTGTGTTCTTTTGGTTATAACAGGAACTGGGGCAGAGAAAACTGCAAAGTTCAGAAGATATAAAGCAAGCATTATTTAGAAGTGCAGGATATGGAGGAAGATGTTTGTAGAGATAGAAAAAAAAAATATTAACTTTGTATTGGAATTTTAATGGATAGATTTGCAAAACTGTGTCTTCTGAAAATAGTGAACTTCAATTTTTCAAATAAGTTTAATTTCTACTCATTAGAGGTTATGTAAGTCTAATTCAATTATCTCCATCAAATTGCTTTAATGGGATATAAGAATATTTTTGGCAATCATCCAAATTTTCTGTGCATGAAAGGGACATTAGCTGCCCCCTTTAAATCTTGGATGAACAAATTTTAGCATCTATTTATTGAGTTGGAACTTGAATATGCCCTACCATGGAAGCATCTAAAAATTAATTCCTTTTTTTCTTTTGTTGGTTTATGCTGTGATTGCTTTCTATCTTTTTGCAGCAAAGTGTGCAGAAAATTTTATTTTATTTTTTCTGCTTAGAAATGTAGTGTAGAAGATACATACAAATTTGGACATGAGCAATTAGAATTCCAGGGTTTATCAATGAAACAGAATTCAAATCCTACCAAATAATTATGGCTATGTTCTTTTGTTACAAGTACATGTTCTTATGCTTGTACAAGCAATATATTACAAGACAAACAAACAAGATATGAAATTTCTCTGTAAGTTTGTAAATTTTATTGAAAACAAGGACTGAAAAAGTTTTGATATACATTGTAAGTTGGACTCTTAAAAAAGTTCAGATCCAGCCCAAACTCTTATTAGAGCGTATGTAACTGTTAAGCATTATATACCATTCCGAGCTAGTATTTAGAATTTATGACTCAACTCATTTAACTTAGTGTGAACATATCTTATAAAGCCTTTCACTTAAATAAGAGAAATTTTCTAAACTATTTCTAACTTTACATTTCTCTTAATATATTAATTTGATGTGGGAATATTTTTTATTAAAAATTTACTGGTATTTTTTTTAGGTGATAAAGTAGATAGACAAGTCATTAATATCTTAGTTTTCAACTTTTAAAAATTAGTGGACAATGTAAAATCAATGATTAGGAATACTATAGATAGCAAAGGTAAGTGGTTGAAATAATTTAATATTTATTGTCTTTTAAATAATGTTTTAAGTTCGAATTTTATGAATAAAAAAATCAATCAGAAAATAAGAAAGAAAATATATTTTATAAACAGAGATGAATCCACAATGTGTTTTGGTTATAGTAGATTGATATAAATCGAACTGCCTTAAATGAAGCCATTTGTAAGGAAGAAAACATATTTTATGAACAGAAGTGTCTTCTTCAAATTTTGAAGGAAGTATAGACATAATCTGTCTCTTTAGTCTTTACCACGTAATCAAAGAGGTCTGTATTAATAATAATAATAAAAAATAAAAAAGTCTGTAAAGACAAAAAGGTAATGAATGAGTGTGTTTTTGACAACATTAACTTTATGTCTATTCGGTTCATGGGAATGGCATAAATCATCAACAGATTAAACTGATAATTGTTGATAAAATTTATATTAAAAAGTGTACGTACTCAGATTAGGACAATATAATAAATTTGCCTTTTTTTTTTTTTAATCTCAAATCAGACTGTCTAATTTTACTATACATTTTTAATAAGCTCATTTTTTAATACAATATGCCTAGAAATGATTACGGAGCGAGAAATATCCGACCTCAGCGAAAACTCCTACCTGAACGAGACGGAGATTTCTCGACTTTTTTTCCCGTGGGGACAGGGACAAGAAAAAAAATTTCTGTGGATGAATTCGGAGCGGAAACGGGGAGTGGGGTATTCGCCCCATGGGTTCCCCGCCCAGAACAAAAAACCTTTAATACACTTGATTTTCTATTTATTTACACATATGCTACTATATATATAAGGCAAACAAGACCCTACTTCTTCTCTTCAAAACGCGCCTCGGCTTCTCTCTCTCTTTCTTGCCTATGCTCTTCTCCTTTGCTGATGTGTTTGCCTCCGACGCTGCAACACCCCCACACCGACACAAATCTGCAGGAGGCGCGACGGGCGAGCGACTGGCTGCTGATCTGCTAGGCGCGATGGCTGCATGGAGTGCGCGGAGCTGCCGGCGTGGATCTACTTGTGCGGCGAAAAGGACCAACTCTGGTTGTTTTGTTTTGGAATTGAATTCATGTGAAAATCTTTTACATGATTTTGAGTTTCTTTGGCTCATAGCCATTTTCTTCACATTCTTTGTATTGTTTTGGCTTGTACTCATTTTAGCTTCTATCTTATTTTTATTACTTTCTTAGTCGTTTTCTTGAAAAAACTGGGAATGTACTATCTGTTTTAGAGTTCCAGATCTGAACACATGAAAATACACTATCTCAATTTGATCAGGGATTCCCGCCGGGACGGGGGTGGAGAGAATTTTCTCCCTATAATCCTACAGGGGGCGGAAATTTTCCATCCCCTTCTTTAGGCGGGGCAGTAGGTGGGGAACCATTCCCCGCTCTAGCTCTGGCCCGTGATCATTCCTAAATATGTCATTAGTTCTGAATCTCCAATAGTTGAGCATCATTTGATATGACTAAACACAATACTAAACTTTTTAAAAAGAACAAAAAAAAAAGCATCAATAATTAATTCAGATTGCAACAGAATCAAGATACTTGTGCATTTCTAATCAATTATATTGAAAAGATTAAGAGAAAATTATCCAAGTTTGACATGTATAACATGCAGATACTAACATGCTATAAGCATTCAAATTTGTCTTGGCATGGAAATAAACTTTGTAGTTTCTTTTATTAAATCTTTTGTTTTGCTATTATGTTTTCTTGACTTTTATTTTTTGTTTTAATATTGAGAAGTTCTATATAGATATTAAGGCTGATTTAACCTTGAATAGAGATTTTTTTAAAAAAATAATAATTCATATAGTTAATATTAATATAAGTTTCTTAAGAGAATATTTTATCGGTAAAAACTGATGTCAATATATTTAAAATTTTCAAATTTGAGCTCATATTCCATCTTTCTTTTATATTAAAGAAATACTGATGTAAAATTGAGAATTGGTTGTTGTTATAATGAGAATTTATTTTTTAAATTATATAGTGTTTGATGTAGTAATAATATACGCAATTAATTGAGATACTCTTGTTACTGTTTCATGAGGAAAAACAATAATATGGGATTTCATGCAATAGAACAAAATTAAAATATAAATAATCTATATTTATAAATGTACTGTTATATATTGGAATGTCACAAAGCCAACTGGGAAGATTATCCAAAATTTATTTTCATTAAATAATACACTATAGAAAATAAAAACAGAAATTTATTATTAAATTCGTCTATAAGACTATAACAAATTAATTAGTTTATGCTCTCAATTTTTTTTCTTTTTATTTTTTTCCTCACTCCAAAAGAAATTGGTAAAAAAACGACGCCGTTTTTGTCCACTGCAACGGCATTTGAGCCCATTGAAAGGCGTGGAGGCCCACTTAACAACTGCATATAAACCCAGTTCGACCATGGACAGAAGCAAACCTGTATCCACGAAAAAATACATAAGGGCCTAAAGTATATATTGATGGAAAAAGCAATTTCATCAAGTGAAACAGACAAAACATCAAAACTTAAGAAATGAGAGATACAAGGAGGACTCCCCTCAATCCAAACTGGAAAATTAGAATGATCAAAAGACTGTTTTGCCAAACAACGAGCTGCTTTGTTGCCGGTTCGTAGGATGAAGAACCAAGAGCATTTGGAAAACTTCTTCAGCTGCAAACAATCTCCAACAACTAAATCCAGTCCATTTCTAAACCAAGTTCCTTTTGTAATTTCAGCAGACCCAGTACAATTCTGTTCAACATTATCATAATTAATTACCCTCCCTATTACTCTCAACAGCCAAATGATGCTCCAAAAACTCAACAGATTCTACATTATTATTGTAAAAGCATTCAAATTCTGAATCATCAAGATAAATGGAACCTGTACTGGAATCACATTTTTCAATTGCTGTACCCGAGAATTGCCAGAGTCAGTAGCCTGCTCATTATTGTTATGCTCCTGTTGTTCATTTCCTACCACCGCTTCATTTATACCTCTCATCATTCGATTATGACCTCCCACTTAAGTCTTTTGGGGTGAAGCCCTTAAGCAATCTGCATATTCCTCTTCTTTTTTTTTTTGCTCCAAAAGTACATCTTTGTAATACATGACCCAGCCTGCCACAGCCAAAACAGAAAATGGGCAAGCGCTCATAGTTCAGTTTGTCCATTCCACCTTCTCTCCAAGCTCCAGCGACACACCATGCCTTAAGGGTTCAGAGATAGGAATTGAAACCCGAAAATGTAGATACGGAGTCCAACCTAAATTGTCTCCATCATCAATATCAATTAAATCTCCTGTCATCTCAGCAATAGTCTTTGTTGTTTCTCTAGAATGCCATAGATATGGAACATCATATGCTCTAGCCCAAAAAATGCATGCATTAAATTCAGAAGCCGAGGCAGCGTCAGTTTCCTTCATTTCAGATAACGGTCCTTGATCCCGGACTCGATGACCATCAGCCGCCAGCTCTAAAACTGAATCCTCTTTGTAAACGCCAGCTATTAAGCACGGTGACACGAAAAGTGCTCACATTAAAATCCTTACATTTGAAGACCTTCCCGATCAAGCAAAGGAAACTTTTATTCTTTGATTGGCATTTGCGTTCTTATCGATCAGTGACGACCTTATACCAATCTTGGACTCTTCCTTAGTTAAATGTAGCCAAGAATGCAAATTGTTTACATCATTCGGATAAGTCATTAAAAAGGAACAAAATGGAACAGGAAGAAGGAAGAGTAGCAGTGCAATCCCTAACCACGTTACGGAGCAAGAACCCTAGTGTTAAAAAACCCTGGGGAGAAAAAACGAAACCCCTACACAACGAGGGGAGTTTTTTTAAGTGAAATGATTTATACTTCTATATTTTAAAAAAATTAATTTTAAATTTTATTTCTTTTTACTTGTCTATGTATTAACAATCCAATTATAAACAGAGCATAATCTAAAAAAAAGGCATTAAAAGAAAGGTGGAAAGAGAAATGAAAGAGAACCCTAGCTTTATCTTGTTTTAGTCAGTAATATAGGCTGATGGAAAAATAATACGACTACTGAACTTAGAAAATTCTACATGGAAGCATAAAATGAAAAATAAAGTAGCCAGTTCTTATTTATTTCCATTATTAACCATCCGGTATTTAAAATTCCGTAAAATTCGATAAATCTGAATTTGAGGCCGAATCATACTTAAAATTCTTGGCCTCTCCCAATTAGGATGTTATTTGTGTTAGTCGAACTCGACTCCAACACCACAAAACACTCAACGTGTGTTGCTAATTGAGCCGCCGCTAATATTTTCTTATTTATTTGATAGAAAAAATAAATAAATCTTTTATTATTTCTTTCAATCATGAAAAAAACAATGGGTTGAATCTGAAAAAAAATACTTAAATAAATTATTTTCATAACACAGCACTAATCTATTTAATGGTCCTGTAAAGCAGCAGGGAATTTGATAGTTTCTATAGTTCAAAAATCATGACATATTCCACTTATTGTTGAAATTAAGTGGAATTTGGAAGCAGCCACTAGATAATTATTTGCAGCTGAAAATGACTAGAACCTAATATGCGGAATCCAATTAAAATTCAAAGGATCACTTATACTAATAAGATTGCATCACATCACATCACACCACTTCTATTTTATGGTTATAGGATAAGCCAATTATGAATCGCACCATACAAGATAATTTTTAATTTTACTAATCACCACCTTAAGCTTTCTTTTTAAAGTAATATTAATGGTGTTCTGGTGCATGAAGCCAAATTGCATCTATTATAAAAAATTGAAGTGATTAAAATACCCATGCTGTGCAACTTTCTTGCAGTTGCATATTTAACTAATTCTGATAATTTGAAAGTGATTAAAATCATATCCATTCCGTTAATTAAACATAACTATTCATCAATTGGGTTTAATTATACACACATTTTCCTATATAAATGTGCATAATTTTATGTTTGAAATGGGTTTAAAAAACATTATAACTTAGTGGTGGTGGGAAAAAGGACCCATCTTCATTCCGTACTAATCTAAACATGAAGTGTACTGCTAAAATTGCAGCCAACTCACTCACCAAAATTCAACCCTGGATAAATTGGCACCATCATTATCAAAACTGAAGGTGCTATTGCTATCACCATTCACCAACTCCATCTTATAACTTTCTCTTTGCTTCAATTAGAGAACACAGAAATCAACCAAAATAACATATATATTTAAAAAAAAAAAAATCAATTAATGGAGTCTGAAGAATCAAGTCGGCCATCAATAGCGTTTCCATTAGGTTTAGCTCTTTTGATTATCTTGTTGGTATTGATTTGTGGATCTTTCACTTGCTATCTCCATTGGCACAAGCTTAGATCCTTTTTCAGGCCTTCATTTCATCAAAATTCTCGTATACAAGAAGATTTACAGAAATCTGCAACGCCTCACCTGGTAAACATTTGATAATTAAATCTCTTTGATACATGTATTTATATAAATGATTTTGAATTTTTGCATGTATTTTTGAAACAGGAGGCAAAGCAAATACGAGGAGAAAGTTTGCCAGTATTGATGCCGGGGGATGAAGTACCAAAGTTCATTGCAGTGGCGTGTCCATGTGAGCCTCCGGTAATAGAGAAATTGACTGTCACTGTACACAACCCACCGTCAATTTCAGCTCCTTTATATTATAATTAACTATTATATCTTCTCTTTTCTAATTATATTTTGTTTGTCCAGACAAAAATATATATATATATATATTATGGTGTTTATAATTATAACCATTTGAGCATATATTAATTACCAAGTTATAATTTGAATCCATCTTTCTGTATTTTCGTCTTTTTTACCCTTTTTCTCTCAAAAAAAAAAAATTACATTTATTTTTCTTTTTAATGTAAATTTATGAATTTTAGAAAAACTATATTTTATACTAAAATTAACATGTATTAATAAAAAAAATATTAATAAAAATATTTGTAATTCAAACAATCGTGAGTCTATCCTTTTTTTTTTTTTTTGACCAGGATTTGAATTCCACCTTACTCCTCCCCAAATAGGTATTATAAAAAAAAAAATCTAAGCAGTGTTCAGGATTTTCTTAGTTATTAGGTCTTGTATTGGTTTTTAATCTCCAAAAAAACATAAATAATAATAGCGTCGATCCATAATCTAAAATTGAAGCCTCCACTAGATAAGTTATTGTTCCAGTTGTAGTTTGAAAATAAAGAAGTTGATGAGTCAGATTTATTCAAATTTGTTTTTCGTATGAAATACAAACTTTATCCTCACTAAAATCTCCATATACGCACATTGGAGACAAGATAATATCTGTTGGCATCAAATCATCACTCCTCGCCGTTATAACTTCGCATGAGATTTTACTTACGTAAACTCCATTTCTATTTTCCCTCAATAATATACTTTATAAAATTATTTATTTTGATGTGTTTGAAAAACAAATAAATCATAATTTTAATTTCATTTAAGTATTATATATTTTTTCAGACCAAAATGTATTCATTGAGAATATTAGGCTGGCTTCGGCCTCTCACTCCATCTAATTTGCCACTTAAAGGTGTTATGCAGACTGAAAACTTAATTGGGCCGACCTAAGCCAGTGCTGTAAAGCCCAAAGCGACAAAATCTGGCCCAAATGCTCAATATAAAAAGTTTTATATTACTTTGGATTTTTTATCCTAAAATAAATTATTACATTTCATATCCTGGGATATTTTATTCTCTAAACATGAATTAGGCTATTTTGCAGTCGGAATTCAAATAATATTTCAGAATTTATATATTTATTATTCATACATCTTATAGTAATATTTGTTTTTATTTTGTTTAACTTCTATTTGAATGTTATGTGCAGTACAAAGTTAATATTATTTTATTATTCAATTAATGCAAAATGGTAATATGTGTTGAGTTTGAAGTGATGAAAGGTGGTCGGTAGCTGGAATGAATTTCCATAAACATTTAAAAAAATTAAAAGCATCATGTTGGAATGGACAGAAGCATATGATATGATATGATATGAGAGTGGGTCATAGCAATAATCGACTATGTAGAAATAAAAACAAAAATGGTAGAACATGTAAAAAGAAGGAGAAAGGTGAAATTTAATTATTATTTTTTGTTTAATATGATTATATTATAATAAAACAAGAAATTAATAAGGAGAAATTGTAGAAGATAGACATCAAAACTGAAAAGAAATTATAATATTTATCAGTTTCAGGCGTGTGCAATATTTTGGTGGGGATAGAGAAAGAGACTGCATGAGTTATGACTTCAAATCCATCAAAGTCAGAGAGGTCATATTCATGAGTTTTATTACATTATTTATTTATTTTGTACGTGTGATATCCCAATCACTTGTTTCTACTTCCTCGTTGAAAATGTCAGAAAATGAACCAAACGAGGTGGTGAAGAAGAAAGAAACATAAAGTGTATTATGGTGATTGAGTTTTGTTTCGGTCATAAGCATGAGCAATCATCATGCCTTCACACTCCAATTTTGACTATTCTACCTCTCTCTTTGGATTTTGTTTTGAAAATTTGGCAGTAATTACTTTGTTCAGAAACATCCTATTTTAACTTAATTTTTACTCTGTTTTATGAAACATTGTTTTTATACTCTAATGAAGCAAATTAATTATGGATAACATTTTATTGGTAAAATTCGTTCTCCATCCTGTTTGATGCTTTAGACAAGGACGGACCTATATAAATTATGAAATTCCACTGTCCACATAATTACTCGAAGGCCCAACACGTATTAATTGTCTTATGACCCCAAATAATTCTTTTTAAAAAAAAACTAGTAATTAATTCATGCATATATATTCTATTATGATCGCTTCACTTGTACCATATCTCTAACAAATTACCAAACTTTCTATTTTAATGTAAATTTAACATCTTTTATTGCATTGAAATTAATTATATTGATATAAAATTAATTTTTTTTAACGTAAATGCGTGAATAATATATTTTATTGTCCTACTTTAATAGGAATGAATAAAAATGAAAAAAACAGAAAGGCCTATATATAAGTGATAATTAGGGGGTCAGAATAGGTGGGGCGATGGGGGTGCGTACAAAGATGGCGTAGGAGTGACGTAGTGTAAATGGAAGAGTGACAGAAGAGGAAGAAGACGATGATGGACGGTGATGAAGATGCCAAAAGAAGCAGGAACATGGTGCTCAATGCAGATGCGGTGTATGGGTGTTTCAGAGCCAAGGCGTGCAAAGGTCGTAGCAGTTAATGATGGTTACTAAATTAAAACATCTCCTTCTCTCTTATAATTTTATGCTGCCAAAATCAACGCGCGTGTACCCATTTTCCTCTCTCGGCTAGACATAATTATTTCCTGCCTTTCCTGCTCAATTTTATACGCATCAAAAATGTCCAAAAAATTTATAATTATTATGGTTATTTACATGATAATTTTTTTTTTATGACATTTCTATTATCCACATATTTAAGTAATTAAATATTATTAAAATTATATTTAATAATAAAGCATAAAAAATTTAAATTACAATCAATAAAATAAAATTAAATAAGGAGGGATTAATTATAATGTAAAATAAAAAGGTACAAAACATTTTGAATCAAATTAAAAATAAAAGACGGACAAAAATTATAAAACGGATTAAGTATAATATCACATTTAATTAATTAATTTTATAAATAAATAATGTATTTGGATAAATAATTAAGATTTATATGAACTCGTGGAAAAAATATATTAACACTTAAACTTTTTTTTTATCCTAAACACTTTAATTTTATGTATCACTGTTACAAGTTCATCTAATTTATACCAAAAAAAAATAAATTCATTTATCCATCTATACTTTATTAGAATGAAGTCTTTACTTTTTATATTTAAGATCAAATCAGTTTATATATCAACTTGTTTGCAGACATCTCAATCATATAATTGATTTTAATATATTAAATAATTTAATTTTGTACTACCCTTTCAATTCTTTATGTTAGAGTCGAGATGCGCTCATAACTTTTCGAGTTGATCCATAATATATTTACCAGTCCGAATATCCTACTAAAGTGAAAAAAGTTTCATAATTGAAGAAAATCAAAAGTTTATGTCCCTTGATTTTCTTTTTCCTCATAACCTCCCCTTTAATACTATTAAAGGGAGTAACTCCCCTAATGGAAGTTAATCTCCATTTATGGTGTATTTATCTCCTTTGGGAGATGAATGCCTATAAATAGGCACTTCTCCTTTGAGAAAAGGTGGTGCAAACATCAAGATACCGAAACTCTGTCGGTTTTCGCTCCTCGCCGGTTTGTACTCCAAGTGGCTTTTAGACTGTGAACGAGCTGTTGTCATCCCGTTCGTCGATATCAGTCAGACCAGTGGCGCCAGAAGAGATTCTTATAATCGCTTCCGCCAAAGTATCTGTGCTACAAGAAATAGGTAGCATATAATCCGTTTATATTATCTTCATATATGCATGTGATATGTTGGTATATATAAATCCTTTCACTCTTTTTATAAAAAAAATTATGATACTATATGTTATTCATGGAAACAAAATATCCAGCGGGCAGTTCACAAAAACTCATATTTTGCCGATTTATTTATTTATTCTTTTCCCGATTTTCCTAATATTTTTTTTGTGGACAAATAAACGGGCAGTTTACAAAAACATGAAAAGCATTGGAAAGTGAAACTGTGAAGGCAAGCGGAGCGAGTAAGGTATAGTAAGAAGAGAGCGCGTGGAGAAAAGCAAAAATCTTAGGAAGTTAAATGTCGCGTTCTGAGGCCGGCAAAACAAAATTAAAAGCCGCTTTCTTGTCCCCCAATACATCATTTCGCTTGAACTTGTTTTTCCCTGTCCCCTCCCTACCTCACCCTTCCACTAAATGCATCGCCTCTAACTTATTTTTTTATCTTTCCTTTTTTACCCTCCTTTCCTTTTTTACAATCTTACCCTCCTTCCCCTCATCCCAAAACCACACCATCTTTAGTGGAATCCAATAATTAGTCACATATTAAGCCTCTTTTGTGCGACTAATGCCACCCTTTTTAAGGCCTACAACCCATGTGGTATGCGTTGGTGGGGTCCACTGATTCAAGGGTATTCTTGTCATTATGTTTGTAATATGTAGCTTTGCATGTAATACGAGGCAATTAAGGAGAGAGATGAGGAATCTCCTTTTTGTTATAATAGAGGGTAGTAGTGTTGAGTGGGGTTGTTGATTTTTTTTTTAAAAAAAAAAACTTGTTGAATTTTGTTATGTTTGTGCTTAAAAAAATATACTTGCTTTTCTTTGCCTCTAATTATCACTTTGGATACCAATCTTTTTTCATCACTCAATTTTGATTTTGTAGTATTAAAATGAATAAAATTACGCATTTTATCTCATAAAATTATGCACATTTTATATTTTTTCCATTGAGAATTGAGATTAAGTTTTCAATTTTAATTTTATGGAATTATTTTTTTAATATTCATTCAAAATAAATTATCCGTTGACTGAATAGAATAAAAATTAAAGTGGAAAAGTTTAATAACATAGAAGGCTCAAGGTGAAATTTTGTTCATAATATTTGACGAAAAGTACGATGTTATTTCTAATCCTTCAATTGATGCAATTTTATTCTCTATATTTGCCTACTAATTATACCATAATGAGTCATATATTTATTTATTCGAGTGTTACATGTCAATAAATTATTAAAAAAAAAGTAAAATTTTTTTAATTTTAAAATATGAAGTCTAACATTGCACCACCCAAAAACATTATAAATAAAATTTCACTTTTTATTAAATATTAAAAATAAATTTGCGCATTTGGCTATATAGATACAATAAAAGTTGGTAGGCTTAATTTTAACAAATTAAAAGTTGATTTAATATAACGAGTAAAATTTTTTAATATTTGAAAATCACTTATATTTTAAAGATTTCTTCAAAAAAGTAATTATAAAGAACAATTAATACACCTAAAATTTATGAAAAAATATTATTCCATTCATATGTTCCATTAAGAGTAATAACTTTCAGCTATTCATGCATATTAAAAAAATTACTCCTAATTAATATTGATTTTATCAAATATTTATTATAATTTTATATTCTCTATAACCTATTAACCATTTTTTGTTACATGCATAAAAGTAAAATAGTAAAATATATAATTAATATTTTTTAAAATTTTAAAATTATTATTTTAAATAAAAAAATTTTAAAAATTATCGTAATATGTTAAATGGAGAGTACTTCATATCACATAATAACATTTCGAAAATTTGAAAATTATAAATCAGAATTAGATGGATTACTGTTAGACTTTATCTAAGAGAAAAACAAAACATAATATATAAATTAGATTAAAATTTGATGATAATCTTCTGATCAACTCATTTCTTGAACACCTTTAATCACAGAACAACAAATATAAAAATGGAGAATATTCATTTTGTACGTTTGTGGGCAATGTGGTCTTTGCAGATTAGGGTTCCACGTTTACATGGGGAATCAGCTGCCCAAAAATCTAAGAACACATGTGGTATCTTATCGGTTTATCTTAGAGTAATTTCCGAAATCTAAGAAAACGACATTTGAAGGGCACTGATTTTGACACGTGGTAATTTTGGCTGATGGATAATCTGTAAGAAGACAATGTTGCCCCGGTTCTGGCTGTACAGGCAGCTCCACACATCAAAATAATTCTACCTGCTCCACATACGAGCTTCTCTCTCACAGTACCTAATACCTATGCATAATTTTCATTTTTAGCAATTGTAAATATTATTTTGTAGCGATAAGACTTTATATTGATGCAGTAAGTTTTGAATTTTGATTATCTCCCATAAAACAATAGATGCTGAACTAAAATATTTTGTACAAGAAAGCTTCTTTGTTTTTCTTCAACATTTCCAACAATAATTGTGATTCGAATATGCTGTACATGTATTTATGTTATATGAATAGATGCGTGTAAATACAAATAAAATATATGCACTGAACTATAAACTTCTTAAATTATATTCATAAATTTTAAGAAGTTTGGGTTGGTCAAGAAATAATTCTTTTTTTAAGGGAATTATGGGAAAAACAATTAGTTGGTGGTTTTGGGCATGTGCCGTGTGCATGCTTTACATTATTATCCAGATAATTACTACTTTGTACGAGTTTTTCAATTAGCAATTGCAATAAAATGAGATAGTTTCGTTACACAAAAATTCTACCTTATACACTTTAAAATAATCAACTTTTGGTATTATTTTACCAAAAACAATTAAAAAAAAAGTGAATTGAAAATAATTAAATTTTCAACTAATTATCAACGAAATACTAAAATATTCTGTGTGGAATTTGACTATCCCTTTCGTGAGTAGTTACTAGGGTACATGAACGTACCAGTGCCCACAGTGAAACTAAAAATTAAGAAAGAATAACAATACCGCTTGTACCGTTAAAAACAGATCAACGGCTCTCCTTCACTCTAAAATATCCGATGCCACTGACACGTATAGCGCTTTCTCTCGAATCATTCAGCATCACCATGTTATTATTAATTATATTACAAACAAGATGCGAATTTTTATTTGTTTTTACAAAAAGGAAGTAAATTATTTAAGAAAAAATTACATTTGTTTGTTTTTTTTTTCAAGTGCTTATTTTAATGCATAGAGTTTCACATCGGACAGCAAATAAGCTTTTGTTACTCTGTGACAAATGGAGGGTCCTTAGCCTTCTCTCTTCTTCTTTTCTTCTTAATCTTCTCTCTATCTCTCTCTGAATTTCTCAGTTTCTCTGCTAAAATCAAAGATAATTAAACCATTCAGTTTGATCTTCTCCTGCTTCATGCTCATAGATTATAGCAGGTAGAGCTTTCAATTTCTTCTACCTTTTCACCTATTTGCTGCCTTTTTATGATTTCTTTGACTTAATTGCTATTGTTTTAATTTTTGTTTTTTGTTCCTAATGATTTTGTGTGAAGTTTCTGATTCTCATTCAAGAAAACTGATAGGAATGATGCCATAATTTAGAAAATGCTAGAAAGTTGTTTTTTCTTTTGGTGTTTATTTGCTGCTTTCGGTCTTCGTTCACTGAAATTACTCTACTGCATATTGTAAAGCTCAGTTGATTGGAGGTTCTTGTTTGGCGGCCTTGTGAACAAGAGTTAGTTCCTTTCCTCCCTTTTTTTTTTCTCACCTCCCAAACAGATATATACATATATTTTTTTTTAAGTTTGACTTTTTTGAGCATTTACTCAGGGCTTCTGTTTTATTGCTCATATCCTGGGCATGCATTTAGCACTGTTTATTGTATTTTACTCCAAATGCTGATCTGCTCCGGATTTTTAATTTTGGGAAAATGCGTTTATTTCTTTTAATTTGGTATTTACCAACTTGATTTTGTAGTTTTTTTTTCCTCTTATGATAAATAGATAAGTTCTATTCTCGATTGCTGCTCGCTCGCTTTGACTCTTCAGTGCGTGTCCGTTTCTATGCTATTTACGGATTAATTGATGAAAAATTGGAAATCTAGAACTTGTATGTTTCTGGGAAGTTTTTGGTATTTTCATTTCAAGTGTAGTGATATTGCTATAAATCTGTACTTTATTTGGTGTTTAATCTTTGCTTATGGTTTACTGAGTCTTAATCCTTAGAGATCTGGTAATATATGCAGTTTTTATATCTTAATCCTTATGCATAGCCAGCTGTGTGTTGAATGTGTTTGTATTTACTTGTTTGTCTTTTGCTTTAAGATTCAATGCTTGTCTAGCTTGTTTGAATATTTCAATTGTTTTGTTATATTTCCTGATGCGTATCATACTGTAATGATTTTAAACAGGTTACAAAAAGGGATTCTGAGTGTTTCTAGTTTAAATTCTGATGTCTACACCACTAATTGGTGTTGTGGAGGAGGAGGGTCAGAGCAATGTTACTCTACTGGCTTCTTCAACCTCTGCAGAAAGTGTTTGCCAGAACAGCTCTGAAATAAAAGAGCGGAACTATATGGGATTGTCTGATTGTTCTTCTGTTGACAGTTCGGTAGCTGATGAGAGCAAAACTCATCTGAACTTGAAGGCGACAGAACTCCGGCTTGGGCTTCCAGGGTCCCAATCTCCTGAAAGGAATTCAGAGCTCTGTTTATTGAGCTCTACACAACTTGATGAGAAGCCTTTCTTTCCTTTGCATCCCTCGAATGATGGTCACTGCTCTTCAGCACAGAAAAATGTCATTTCTGGTAATAAAAGAGGGTTTTCTGATGCTATGAATGACTTTTCAGAGGTGAGAACAGCTGCTTCACTAAATAGATTAGCTTTTTACTCCAAGATTTTTTTTTTCCTCGCGCTATAGCTAAGAAGACTACTTGTTCTTTCAAGTATAAGGTGTCTTCTGTCTCTTGAGTTTTTGAGCTAATAATTAAACTACTAATCTGATACAGGGTAAATATCTTTCCAATTCAGAGGTTAATGTCTTGCTATCACCAAGACCCTCTGCAAACTTGGGACTGAAACCTGGTTCTGTGCTTGAGAACTTTGGGGCTCAGGCAGCGAAAGCAAAAGACATGGTTGCTCCTAAGGTGGCACCAGAGAGGCCTCATGGCACAAATGATCCCAGATCAATCCATGGTGCTTCTGCTAACAATGGTACTGCACCTGCCACCAAGTAAGCATGGAGAGAGGCTTCGCTTTAGCTCCTTTTTGTACTTGTTACCTGCTTGTTTCTTTTTCGTTTTATGTTTTGCCTCATAAACATGAAGATGGTCTCTAATCTTCCTCCAATTTCCAGGGCACAAGTTGTTGGTTGGCCTCCTATCAGATCATTTAGAAAGAATTCTCTTGCTACCTCATCAAAAAATGTTGAAGAAGTGGATGGAAAAGCAGGGCCTGGTGCTTTGTACATCAAGGTTAGCATGGATGGAGCTCCTTATTTAAGAAAAGTAGACTTGAGAAACTACTCCACTTATCAGGAACTGTCTTCTGCCCTCGAGAAGATGTTCAGCTGCTTTACTATAGGTGAGCTTAATGAAAGTTTTCAACTTGGGAGAAATCATTTGTATCTTATACTTTGGAACTGATACTCTCTATTTTATGGGTATTAACTCTAGCTTTCATGGATCAAGTTACTGCTATTCCATTATGATGTCAGGTCAATATGGAGCTCATGGTGCTCTAGGAAGGGAGATGCTGAGTGAGAGTAAGCTGAAGGATCTGCTTCATGGCTCAGAATATGTTCTGACTTATGAGGATAAAGATGGAGACTGGATGCTTGTTGGTGATGTTCCATGGGAGTAAGTACTGATCTAGTTAGACATTATGTTTTTCTTTATAATTTTGTCTGACTGTTTTAAGATCGTGTCTTTTTCCAAATCTATTATTTCTTCTGCTTCAATAAGTATTGAGATTTATTTTGAAGCTGAAAATGTTAAAAAGTAACATCTCTACTTTTATCACAATTCTATTATGGGATTATTGGTGAATCTGCACAGACAAAACTATTAGAAGATTTGTATAGTGTCCATCAAATATCTCCATTGTGCCATTTTACTTGGTTTCTTAAGAATATTAAATATCCATAAATTGTTGATAGATGAAGAGGAACAATAGTTCCTTCATTTATCTGACGAAACCATTACAAGCTTATCAAAGGGTAGAGAATTTTGGTTCTGGCGTCTCTGAAGGAATTGATATGCAATATTGTTTTGCACATCATAAAATTGTTGGGACAAGTTTTATTTTTTATTTTTTTTAATTTCATTAGATAGCATTGGTAATCTTTTATCTTGCCTTTTGTTTAAAAGTCATAAGCTAGGAAGACTAATGCTAATTTCTAAATCTGCCTGGTTCCTACATTCTGAACTCTAGTCTATTGCGTTTGTAAATGTGTAACTGTTATATTCAAGGACCTGCTAGGTTAATGTACAGAACATTAGTAATGAAACTTTTGCCTTGCATTGGGAAAGGCTGCTCTACTTGATCATGCATTTAATTGGTGGAACTGCTTTTGGGAATGCACAAACCTGACTAATGTATCTTGTGAAACATTAAATTACATTTTCCCCCTTAACCTGTGGCCAATCTACCTTATTTTTCTCTGTAAGGGAAAAAGTGATGAACATTGACTTAAACTGGGCCCGATGTATTTTGCTTGAATTTTTCTTTTTCTTGTTTTCAGTTTAAGCTGAATAAAGTTCTGAAGCTGGAATTGTATAATGATCATCAATATCATTATTTTCATGAATACATGCCATAATCATTAACTGGGAGAGGTTTTTGCTGATAAATTTTTGGATGCATATGCATACAAATTGAGTCATTGTTATTGTGCAGGATGTTTATTGATACATGCAAAAGGCTGAGGATTATGAAGAGCTCTGATGCCATTGGCTTAGGTGTGTATTTTTTGTTTCATATTAATGTTATGAAGCCACTACCTTAAGTCACATGTTGTCACTAGAACAATTAGATGCTGGATCAAGACAATAACTAATTGTTATGATTTCTGTGAACATATCTGTTGTTCAGCGTGTTGTGCACGCACGTGCCAAACTTCTAATGAGCTTTCTTAAGTGAAAACTCAATTCCTATCTCTGTTTGTATTCCGGTGATCTATGACACGATCTCATAGTTTCTTAAACCCAATAATGTTTCAGAAAGTGTATTTTCTGGATATACTTGTACATTGCTGATCTATCTAGGAGCAGAGTTTCTAGATATACTTGTACACTGCTGATCTATCTAGCAGCAGACTCGAATACTAGTCACACCTAGTATTTGTCAATTAAAGTTTCTAGCTTTAAAACCCATTCTATCACACACAACTGACACTTGTTAGCAACTTCTATTTTATTATTCTTGAAGGGATATTTAATTACAAGATACCGGTTAGCAATTTCTATATAATAAGTTTATGTTTACGATTCATTCCATTGCGCTAATTTTGTGGAGAATTTATTGATTTGATGTAGCTCCAAGGGCTGTAGAGAAATGCAAGAACCGAAATTAGCCCACAGTTTGCATGATCGAGGCTATCCGTCCGGCATGTCCAGGATAAAGTTTTCGGAATGTGTACACAAGCTGATGGAATTTAAAATTGCAGAAAAAGAACTGGAAAATGGGCTGTTGGACTGGGTAGGAGATCATGGTTATCAATGTTTATTATCTTACTATGTCAAATGTTTTTCATCACAAGGAAATTAATGTTTTGTAAAGTTTCTGTTGAAGCTTCATTAAAATCATAAACTCCAAAGACCTATGTATTTGTGAGTGCAAACATTATCCTGTGTCTAAGTCTGGACAAAGTTTCTGTATTGATAACAGGAACTGTAGTTTGTAAATTGCATGGTTGTTGATCTTGTTATGTGTGCTTGTATGGCTTAAACCTTTGATTCAGGTAATCAACCACTGACTTTATTATAATATATGCTCCAAGCGATTCTCCGGCTAGTTAATTATATGATGCGGTGTGCGTAAACTGTTGGGATATTGCCAGTTCTGCCGATATGCTTGTCGGGATTGTACTCAATAGACCCATGTGATGCTCAGCTGATAGGCTGCATTATTGATCTGATTGTGCAGATAAATAATTTGTGTAGGCGGTTAATGAAGTCCAGAAGTTAGGGGCTATTGACCTAGGAGGGGGAGCCCGTACCATACCGTACAGGATACACAAATTAGGGGTTGTCCTATAACTCGAGTCAAAAGGCATTCTGATAATTTGGCCATTTCCACGGCCAGGCAAACCCTACCTCACTCTTCGGCTTGCATGAAATATAAATATGCTTAACCAGGAAACCAACAATGCCTGAATGAGGCCAAATCTATTAAACTGTGGTGTCGTATTTTGAGCTAAAAATATCCAACTGGCACCCACATTGGAAGTTCCCAGAATAATTCTCGTGTCTGTTTTCAATTCGAACTGAAAAATTAATTCTTTTTTAACATGTGGGAGGGCCAGGGAGATGATATGGAGAAATTGAAAGTGATGGAAATCATAGAATGGAACAAAACAAAACAAAACTGATGAGATGCAAAGATTGTCTTTATCCCGGAATTATAGATGAAACTTGTCTGCATAATGATGTCTGTTTTTTTTATGGGCCATGAGTTGCAGTATGTATATATATATATATATATAAAGAAAAGAAAAGCTTGGAAGTAAGCTAATTCCATCCAAATTCATGGGTTTAGGTTGGTGAATTGTCTTTGTCCAGATGGAAGCTCCATCTCAAAATCTAAAATCAACTTCATTTTCCTTATATTTATCAATTTTCATGTAATTGTTGTTTGTGATTTTGTGTTTTCTATCAGCGATTATTCTCCATAAACAATATCACTGTTATCAGTTTGGTGGACATCACGACTTCTACCTTTATTATTGTTACAGACAAATTACTCCCTTAATTTTTTTTATCTTTTTATGCTTTGTTAGTGGGAATGTTGAGAATTAGAACATTTCTCTGCTACTTGTCTGAAGTGGGATATTACCACTGAATACTGCACATCTTTTATCCTACACATTGATATGGTCATCGGAAAACACATATAACACAAAAATCATCGCTCACTCTGTTCATTAAATTATTTGGTTAATTCGAATTGGGACACTCCTCCCATTTCATGCTTTGCGTTCACAAGATAATATAAAAATATATATTATTAGATAACATTAAAAAATAGAAATTATTAAGTGATTTAACAGTCAAAATTAGATGTTGAGAATTACTGTAAATTTTCTGACATATCGATAGAATTATTGATGCTACAAAATTTAGATGAACGGTCCAAAGAAAACTTAACAATTATGTTTTTAAAATAGTAATATTATAATACAGACAGGTGGTAATGATTAAGGTTAGGCAGTGGTAGATGATATGTAACTCTATCTCAATTATTTATATGCACTTTAGGTTATACATACTATTTTAGAAGCTTCATACATATTTTTCCTGACACATACATAAATATGCATTTATATCAAGATCAATTCATACTAAATCCTTTATTTTTTTATTATTTTTTATAAGAATATATAAATATATTTTGGTTTGAATGATAATAATAATTTAAAAGTGGATGGGTTTAGAACAGAAAATGGGCAATGAATAAGGACATTTTGTAGTCAAAACCCATAACCTCAGGCCCATTCCTTGTTTATGAGAAAAACCGAAAGCAGAAGAGGGATGGCAAATATAAAATAACCCATTTGGTGCCAACAAACAAAGCCTACAAACTATCAATTATAACTTCTTTTCAATGTCTGGTGTCACCTCAGCACTGCATTATATCACAATTAATCAAGACAGACATTGAATTTCATTTTTTTTTTTTTTAGGGAAAATTAATTCTGAATTTCAAAGGTATGCCTTTTCTTCTAATGAAATTTGCCATTTTTATAATTTGAGAGGCTGTATTGCTAAATTTCAAATTAAAAAATGAAGGTATAAAGAGGGAATTTGATGGTCAATATTAGTGGTTAAGCATATGAATAATTTCTTTTCTATTTTATTCTCCAATTCCATATACATTGTATGATTTATTAATTAATTTGTAGGAAGTTGGAGTGGTTATCAATGTTTGTTGGAATTAAAGTTGATGCAATTGGGATTGGTTAGAGAAATTCTTCAACCGATAATTATATTTTAATTCCTAACTATCTTATTCTATAATGCCTTCTTTGACTCAAATAATATGTTAACAAGCAATCATTTCATGATTATTATTACACCACACCTACCATTATGATATTTATTTATACATTTTTTTTTTCTCTAGATTCCATTGTTAGCTTCTTTTCAGTGCATTTAACTTGTATTATTTACAAATAAGTGTCCATTTTTTTTATTTTAGTCTATTTATGATTTTTTTTAAAAGTATGGCATATTTAAATTTATTATTTCATTTTAAATACGGCTCTATACAGTAGATATTAGTTCAATTTTCAAAATACAACTAATAAATTAATTATTACTTTTTAAAAATAACTAAATGGTAAAAAATAAAGTACTTTAATTTTTGTGAGAAAATGTAAGTGGACACTTATTTATACATGAAAAATGAATTACAATTTTTTTTTAAATATTAATGTGTTATTGGCTTGTTTGCATTACATACGGTGCATGAAAGAAGTTCTCATATATCATCTTTCTAGAAAAAAAAAAAAAAAAAAAAAAAAAGATTATCATTTTGGCTAAAATTATTGATCCATCAACAAACTTCACCTAGTATTAGCAATAAGGTAGTATTTAGAATCCTTAACTACATGTTTTAAAACCATAATCACAAGTCAACTAAACAATCCACATGGCTTGCTTTATGTTTATGTCTTAAGTGTCAACAATTAAAGCCCTTAGTTCTATACCAAACCCATTAATTACCTTTAAGTTTCATTATCTTAAACCATTAAGAATGAGAATTACCATTATAATTAATTAGTATTCTTTTACCATATATGAGAAAAATAAAATAAGAAAAAACACTAATATACACCAATAAACCAAAGCTAGCATTTAAAACATAATTTATCCGTCAACTAAATTATTACTGCCCTTGTTTTTTATTATCTGTCACTTTTAAGTAAAATTCAAATTTTATTTATCTGTCATTTTTATATTTATAATGTAATTTAATTTTCTCTTTCCAATTTAATTTTCATTTTCAATAAAAATTAACCAATTAGATTCATTTTTTTAAATTAAATCACTCAATATACATTGAATCACTCAATTTTTTTTCTAAATTTAAGACTAATTAATATTTCTTAATTCTAGTAAAAATAACAAAAGTGACAATTATAAAAAAAAAAATGGAGGGAGTACTTTTTGGAAAAAAAAAATTATCTCGTTAAATTGTTACTTTGATAAATTTAAGATAACATGTAATGCATATTTTTCAACTATACTCTTTATATAATGTGAATAAAACATTTAATAATTTAATTAATATTTATTCTTTCTGCACGCTTTACTGTGTAGTATAAATTAAGAGAGCGTATTTTAGATTATTCAATATAAAAATTAATGATTATTTTAATATTAGTGATTTGTGTAAAAAATGGCAATGAACGCTACGAGTATACTCTAAGTAGAAAATGCAAAATTTATGATTGATGAGACGGTAAAGATTAAAAAAAATAGTTCCAATGAAATATACCGACAGTATATTGTGGTTCTAATATATTAAAAATTTTCAAATTGGAACTTTCGGATTTTCTTTTTCTTTATAAAAAAATAATAAAAAAAAAAGATTAATATGGATATGTTATCAATCTCGAGAAATGTAGCATGTAGAACCCAACATAGCATTTAATGAGAAGTTTGGAACCATAGTCTTCAAGAAAATATTTTAATCCTGGCCATTAATTAAGGCTTTATAATTTAGATTATGTTGATATTCTGGAATTGTTCTCATCAGTTACGTCATTAAAGAGAGATTTCTTGCTTCCCTTTGACCCCATCATTTCCACCTTAATTACTATAATACTATATAATTTTGGTCCGCTCGATTCACTATATATATATATATATATAAAGTTATAAACACGCAAAAGAAGATTACGACATTACATAAATAACAGTCAAATTTGTAGATTTTAAAAGTGAAAAAGGTTGGCCTAAACATTCTACTATTTATGTTATTTTTTTAGATAATGGCCCATCCCATGCCCCAAACCGTCCCACCTATATATTACCAATACAAGATATTATAAAGTTTATTTTAAAATCAATTGGAATTAAAAAGAAAATGCTATCATCCTAAGTAGTTTACAAACATTCACGATACTTGATTGTAATTCAATTTCTCATTCTGACTTCTGTTAAGAGATAATTACTGCCACACTTTAATCAATAAGACCAAATTTGACGGTGAAATTCTAATACAAATATATATTTATATATAATAGATTACAAACTGAACGAATTGAAATTGTAAGTTGAACTCAAAAAACTATCCGGTAAGAATTTTACCGGATGACCAGCAAACTAAGGTCCTCGCAGGGTGAGCTTAGTCTGTCCCATTGAGTGGCTCCATGCTTATGCTTCAAAATGGAATCTCCATCCACAATCACAAGTCTACCAAGATCTTTACAATTTCCAATCATAGCTATGTAGGGTCCAAATCGCAAGAATCTGGTTCCTGGGCCAACCCAGATCCATAAAATTAGGATCCTACCAACTCCATATATCTTATCAAATCATACATTACGGGGTGTTCAATTCTCTGTGTAGCTTAGGATTCTAATCTTTTCTACCATTACTTCTTTTTTTTTTTTTTTGAAAGAAATTAGTAATTTTCTTTGCAAATAGTATCTTTATTGCATTAAAAATTATGTAAATTTTGACTTTTTAAAAAATAAAAATAAAAGTGAATTTGAATCTAAAAAATTAATTCGTTAAATAAGAATTATAAATAAAAACTAAACTGTTGTGAAATATTATAAAGAGTATGAAGAGTTCCATCTTTCTACTTTCCAATTAGAGTGATTAAACTGATATAATCGGCAATCATGATGCCCTTTATTTTAATTAACGCAGAGATTAAACCTTATTATTCAGGGGATTGAAATCATAATAGTAGAATATTATTGTTATATAAAAAGATGATTCTTTATTACAAGGGATAATTATTGGCCGTACAACTATAATGGGTTTTATTTTTTTACTCGAGTGCAAGCTATCGGACTAGTTAATTCTATTGGTTAGTTGGATCCTATTTGTTTGGGTAAATTAGAGTTCCACCATTATGAAATTACAACGGAGCACATCAATTGTCGTCCAGCTGCTTGTTCATGACAAAATTTTCTGTTCAAATTTTGTAAATTGACCTGTGTTTTGAACCTATTATCAACTCCTCCAAATCAATAATGTTTATGCATTGAAATTATTTGGTTCCATTGTCCTTTTCCATGAATACAATGATATGTATATATATATATTATTTTAAGATGTTTAATGAGAATACAATTATATTAATTATAGTGTATTGTGTAATTGGAAGGGGAATTTTAAAATAAAGTTTTGGTAGGGGAAAGAAAATAGGCATGCTTGTCATGCAAAATAATAAAAAAAAAAGGGTAATGGCATGTGCTCCATTTCATAACAACATCTTAACAACAAGCAGGAAGGAAAGCTTTCACTTTCAAGTTTCAATCTCTTTAAAAAAACCCTAAAATCTGTCTTTACATGTGCCCTTCTCCATTCTCCAACTACTTAACCAGTCTCTTCTTCCATTAATTATTTCCTCATTTTATCATCTTATATATATAATTTCATGTTTGTTATTTTCAAACAATAATTTAGACTCTATTTGAATTTAGTGAACCCAAATTATACAGTTGGAATATCATACATGAAATCACCATCAATTATATCAAACACCCATATTAATCATTAGTGTTATCTTTGGCTTAGCCTTGTGTGGTGGATATTTAGTTGTAATTATATAAAAAATAATTATGAAAGGAAAAAATAAATATCGAAGCCTCAGTTGTAGGCCACGCCGCCGCCAGCGCAACCAAACTGAGCAGTTTCAGAATGGTGAGTGGTGATTAGGAGAATGTCATATTAATTAAATTCTTAATGACATAATCGAATCTGAGTAATCTTAATTAACTATTCAGTTTCATTGATTTGAGATCTCTTCCCTTTCCTCATACACTCTCTCTTACACTAACATTATCATGAATTAAATTTAAAAAAAAAAAAATCAACATATCTTGTACATTCAGGATTTGATCATCACATTCCCATATGCAGCCCTAACGGTGACACATGCTCTTTCCCATCATTCCAATTATTTTATTTTTTGTGGACTAATACTTTTTAAAATTATTATAAATAACCAAAATTTAATATTTTTGTACAATCTCCAAGTCTCCAAGCTCAAAGAAAATACATGATTTTTTTTTCTTACGAAATTAAATAATCTTTATTTTTATTTCCTTAAAATAAGGTATTGGACCACAAAAATTATAGTAGAAACGAAAAGGTCATGGCTTCCCAACATTAAAATATATGGTCAAAAGAATATCATTATATAAGCACATATATATATATATATATCCTTAGACTTAAATTTAATTGGTCAATGAGAAGAATCATCAACTTAGGGTCAGTTAAATTATGGAATCTCTTCCATATGGGGTGTCCAATTATGTCATGTGACATGTGGGCTTATTTTTTTAATTCTTAATCACTTTCATTAGTTAACATAAAAATATATACACCCATTATATAATAATAATAATAATAATAATAATAATAATAATAATAATAATAATAATAATAATAATATAATTTTATAATTGGTCCAACTAATAGAGTGTAATTAAATAACTAACTCTATTACCAATAAATAAAGTTGCATAAGAATACAATTTACGATAAGAATCATTAACATAAAAGAATACAAAAGAAAAAGGAAACAATATTTCTTGAATAATTAATCAAAAAAGAATTTTAATTTGAACAATCTGTAAAAAGGTATAAATGTATATTGTAATTCAATAAAAATAGTTATATATGTGTTGAATTGATTTTTTTTTTTTTTTTGATTAGTGTTAATAAATTGTGAATTTTTGAAAATTAATTTTATAGAATTTAATGTTATATAAATTCTAACAGTTAAGGATTTCATGTAATTATTTATCAATTAACTTATTTTAAGTGACATTATACCATTAACAAAACGTGCTTTTTATTTTTATATATAATACGTCATAATGTAATAAACTATAATTTATTTTAGTGTAAAAATAATTTATTAACTTGATTTATTTATAAATAAAATGTAGAAAGAAATTTCATTTGATAGTAAAATTAATAATACCAAACCAATTGCTTAAGATGGGTTACGTACTTCATGTTAGCTTAATTATTTATTCTCAAGTTATATAATTGTGTAGTCATATTTTATATTACTAATTTTATAATCTAACTAAATATATTAATAAACTATTTGTTATCATATATATATTCATTATCAGTTTATTTGCAATAGTTTATTCTCGTACACAATTATCTTCGTACAAATTAAAATAAAATGAACATTACAAATACATACAATTTTTTTTATGATTAATTAATTGGTCTCCTTAAATTATATGATTTTATCAAAAGAAAAACAAAAAGAAGTCCTTATTAAATTATGTTATGATTATGAAATGGAAGGAGTCCACAAGCATATGCATGTGTCTCTTTCGTGACCAATTTATAATATAAAATGTTTTTATGTATTTGGAAAGATTTAATTTTAAACATCGATCCATATATGTTTTATGATTTAATTATATTGTCTCTGCAAACCTATTAAAAGGCAGAAACACCAGCTTAGAAGAGGTACACCTGAGAATTGAGATTGAAACTTACTTAAATTTAGCATCAATAATTAGTTTCCCATTTTTTCCAATTATTTTTTATTTATTTAAAAACTAATAATATCCATTAAATCTTGTGTTGATATTTTACCATATAAAAATCAAATAGCAAATGGTGGGAGTCTCCCATGTGAGGATCAATGTAATTTAGAGATCAATTTTTAATTCTTATTCCCTTCTATTTCTCTTTTATACATTTATTTATTTTTAATTCGAGTTAAATAATAATCAACTATTATTTATAAGGCTAAATACCTTGATATATTTTTGATATAGTCTCTAATGATATTTATTTTCTTAAAGAGTAAGTATGCCTCTTGTCATTATATGCCCCAGTCTTTTATTCAAAATTAAATAGAAAGGATAAAACATCAATACAAGGAAAAGAGAACCAAAAGAAAATGCTCTATTCTTAAGAGAAGTAATTATTGAGACATTAAATTTTGGATTTTTTTTAATACAAAGTTAAGGTCAACGCTAACAATTAATATGATAAGAATATTCCAGATTTAAATCTAAACTGAAAAAAAAAAATTAATAGAAAAATGTTCAAGCATGATGACATGGGCATTCCACGTCGCATGCCATGGCCACAGTAGATCACAAATAGGCCCTACAATCAGCAAGAATAATAGGCTATGGATACTTTCAGTTCGAAATATAAAAATCCTAAGTGGCACTTTTTTTTTTTTTTTTTTTTCTTCAAGCTAAGTTGTACTGAATTTACTTATATGCCAATTTGATATTCAAGCATCATCAATAAATGTTTTGACCAACAAAATCATTAGTTGCCCCCACGTTGTATGATATATAACTAACTTTTAATTTTCGAAAATGAAATTTCATTGCATATCTTCTTAGTTTATCATAACATAGAATTCAATGTATAACAAAAGTACATATCAGAGTTCTCTTTACCACTAATTATTAAACCAAAACCCCATTCACAAATTTCATCACTTTGTCATTAGTTTGATTCATAATATTTTCATGAATAAAATATAAATAAAAAATTCCCATCGTAATCACAAAATATGAATATAATTGCTAATCTGATTTTAGCAATAATTAAATTGAACTCACTTTAAAGTAATGTTATTAAAATCCCATCCATTGATCATATGGAGGGAAAAAAAAAAACAACAACAACAACAACTGTAAGAAGATAACAAATTAGAGTAATACATAACCAAAGCAGATTAGGCAGCGTAATTTGACTAATGTTGTATCATCAACTCATGTTTAATTATTCGATATGTTAGGAAGACTTTCATGATTTAAGTTTGGTAATAAAATGAGTGATGCCTGAAAATTAAAATTTAAAAGTAAAGGTTAGATTAGCGATTAGGGTAAATGAACAATGCATTATTAATTATTGATTAAGGCAGCTTTCCCTTACCGAATTACTCTAGAGTAGAATTAGCATTTTTGACTTGTAAGTACCCCATTGTTTACCATTTCTTACTTTGCTTCTTATTATTAATTAATTTTAGTGATTAAGTGGAAGTCAACATCATATCTTCAATTATAAACCTAGATTTTAATCCTTAATTAAACATGTTTTTTTTTTCTCTTCGAGTTAGGAGGGATGTTTTAACATAGATTATTAGAATTCATTTAACTAGCTGTTTATATATCTTTAATATATGGTCAATAATAACTTAGATTAACAAATCATATCACTTACTCGACATGAATGCTTTCACTTCCACTTAGAAAGTGATTTTGTAATTTAAACTAAAACAAAAATAATACTCGTGTTGGATTTGCATCCAATCTCTTCCAAAATATGTAACTCAGACAAACAATTCGAACAGAAATAAACGGTTACTATACCAATTGAAAATAAATACTCCCGAGAAATAAACTGAAAGAGTAATAATTAAGCAGACAGTGCAGTGTTTTTGTAGGTTGGTTTAATGCAAATGAAATTCTTTTCATAAATCCAGGTGTTGAGTGTTGTCTCCTAAAACCAAAACCAAAACCAGTAAAAATACCTACCCTTCTTAGGATAGTCCTATGCAAAACAAACAAATATGTTAAACTAACCCTACCCTTGTTATTCATTTCCACACGGAAAGGAAACCCTAAAAGAAAGGTGAAAAAAACAAAAAGCTTTGGCTTTGCCTAACTCCTAATAAAATAGTAATTAAAGCAAGTTGATTAAGAATTATAAACATACTTTACTCCCAAGGAGTTGACATTTTGACACTTTCGGTTTTATTACCGCCCTGTGAACCCCAAAAACAAACAGAAAAATAAACGTCACCGACTGTACTGCAGCTGTGGAAGTGGAAATGTAGAAATGTAGAGGTAATTAACGGCGTTAAAAAAAATACAAGGCCTAGGGAAATGGACCCCACGGGAGATCCTCTGAAATTATTGACTGTGTAATGACATACATGAGACTCGTTCATACCACAAGTACTGTCTAGTCACTCTGTACCACAACACCAAGCATCTCTTCGGGAAGGTGCCACATCCAAAGCGACCCTGTCATTTTTATTTTGCTAACTTTAATAAGTTATTAATTCCCACTGGCTGTCACTCTGTGGATTTTACTCGATAACAATAATTTTATTTATTGGGTTATAAAGAATTGATTTTGCATGCAATATGGTTGATTATTTTTATGATTGATTAAAAGCTGAGGGTAATAAAACTTTTAATTTTGTTTGTTTGGTTAATGAAGAGATGGTTTGGATTAATTTCCATCAAAAGAATAAGTGAGAGAAGGTTAAAGAAAAAAGGTGGAGGTGATGATTGAGTTAATTATAAGTGAAAAGATAAAATTGTTGCAAGTGAATCATTGTCCCAAAAAGATGATTCATCATAATTCCATGTATGCCGTAGCATCTAACAGTTGTGTCCTGTCCACATTATCTGCCCCACTTTCAAATTCATTGCCATTTATTTTATTTTACCTTATTTATTACACAGAATAACCACAATATATAGTAACATTTAATCATTTTCTTCCTACAACGCTCTATACTCTCTCTACAAAATTATTTATACCCTAATTATTAATGAAACTTCCGGAATATACTCTCTTACTTTCCTCACAAGTATAATTACCTAGTACAATCTTTAAACACAAACATACTCCTATTCCATCTCTTATACATCATTTTTTTCTTAAAAATATAACATTTTGCATACGTTTTTTCTCAATCTATCCTCAATTAATATGAAATTATTTACTTTCTATTACAAGAATCCAAAAAAATGTTTATTATAATGCATATTGAATAAGATTTATATATATATATATATACAATTTTCTTTTCTTTTCTTTGGAAAAAAAAAATAAAAGGAAAAGAAAAGAAAAGCATTCTCGGGTACATTAATTACCTGGATATGGACCCAAACCTGGTGAAACCCGGACCCGCTAAAGACAGGATAATGGATTTTGACATGATAAATAGGAGAGGACCTACGAGAGGGGAGGTCTGTACGGTAGTCCCAAAACTACTGACACCCTAAGAAAGGACGAGTCATGTGGGTGTCTGAGCCACTCAGTTCATCTGACTTTTTTCACTCTCCTATTTAATGTTTTTCACCTTCTCATGCTCTGTTTCCTTCACATTTTTATATATCCCATGCTTCTCCCTCACTGTGAAACTCCCTTTTTCACCCCTCCTCAAATTTTTACCACCTCCACTCTAGAAACCACTGTTCCAGTTTCTAGTTTCCTGCTTGCGATTTGGAAATGGACTATTACATCTAAATTTGGCTTTCTCAAAAAAAAATAAAAAAAAAAAAAAAGAAAATTATAAAATTGACATATTTGATTAACAGGCAATCTTAATTAATTTTGGAAAATCACATATACTCACATTTATTCTTTTTTTTTTAATTACAACAATCAATTTAATCAACATCATTATCTTAGAGTAAAGAAATTAATAAATTATAGTACTATTTTTTTTAAAAAAAAAAAGAAAAAAACCAAAATATTCCATTACCAAATATGTCTAGTGGGTTGAAAATAATGTTTCTACAGGCAGAGGATAATAAATAAATTAAGAATCATGCATGAACGACAGAGACGAAGCCGACAATTCCAGTTCTGATTCCAGTCTCAGTAATGGGAGTGAAGTCCACGCATTGAATATCCAAGCGGAATCACGTGAGCTTAGATTAACGGCGCGTGAAACGAGAATCTTAAATAGAGCATGGGGAGCGTAGAAGTGTGACGGAGTTTTTACAGGTCGGTGGTAGGGTTGACCGGCAAAGTAAAAAAGAAAACCAACACGTGGCGGTAACATTGGTAAACTCTTAATTTACCATTTCCAAGGAATATATATAATGCAAGCAAAGGAAACTGTGTTATATGAAGCACAGAGAGAAAAGGTAGAGAGGAGGGAGAGCAGTAGATCTGAAGGCTTCTTTAGCTTTTTGGGTTTAACAACAGAAAAAAAAAACTTTAAATCCCACTACTTTGTCTCTTAGCCTTTCCCTTTTTCGTTTGATCCCATGCTCTTATTGCTCAATCTGATCCTCCGCTTTTGTCTTCTGTGCCAACCTCAGATCGATCAAAACAAAACTTTTTCTTCTTTATTTTCTCCATTTTATACGATTCAGTTGTAGAACCAAATAACTTTTAAAATGGGTACCGGTTGGAGAAGAGCCTTTTGCACTACTATTCCTAGAGATCCTGATACCACTTCGATTTCTGATAAGCATCAACAAACCACTCCAAGTCCCAGTCCCAGCCCCAGAAGCTGTGCAAAGCTAGGGTTTCTCACCGGTAGTAGCAATCCCAGTACCCCTCGCTTACAGTCTCAGCCTGTTTCTAGCCCAAGCTTGCGTTGCAAAACTTTTAATACTACTACTAGCATTAACTCTGTGGAACCAAATTTCACCAATGAAACTCCTGTCCTTCATTGCAAGACGACTCCTAGATCAGCTAAGACTTCAAATCCTTCTTCTCCTCGATCTCCTCTTAAGCTGTCTCTCTTCAAGAACAGCTTTAAGTTCAGGGTAAGATTCATTCCTTCCATCTTTGAATTTCCAGTAGGTAGAGATCTAATGGTGTAATAATAAGTTTCCAACTCTTTAACTTTTTGCAGAGTAGCTGTGGAATTTGTTTGAATAGCGTTAAGACAGGTCAAGGAACGGCTATTTACACAGCTGAATGTTCACATGCTTTTCATTTTCCTTGCATAGCTGCCCATGTCCGCAAGCATGGAAGCCTGGTGTGCCCAGTGTGTAACGCAACTTGGAAAGATGTTCCTTTACTCGCCATCCACAAGAACCTTCACCATCCTGAATTTCAGCAGCAAAACGACGCCGTTGAAAACACCAATGCTGCCATAAGCACCAAAAACAAACCAAAAGTAGAGGAGAAAAAAGTTGTTGTAGTAGAATCTTCTCCTAGAGCCATAAACGCCCACCTCAAACCCGAATCCGAACAACTGCCCCATCCGACTCCTAAAACCTCTGATTCCAGATCCTATGACGACGATGAGCCATTACTATCTCCCACCGCCGGCGGGAGATTTATTCCGATTCCTGAAGCTGATGAGAATGTCGAAGAGGAAGAAGATGATGACGTGGAGGAATTTCAAGGATTCTTCGTTAATCCTACCCCTTCCTCTTCAATCAAGTCAGATGAGATTCCATTGCAAGGAGCAAGAGATTCCAGAAATGTTCAGGTTAGACTGTTGCCTGAAGCTGCCGTTGTTTCTGCTGGCCGTGGATATGAAACTTATGCGGTGGCATTGAGAGTGAAAGCGCCACCACCGCCGCAACAGTTGAGAGGAAGTAATACGGCGCCGCTTTTGGATCCTTCGCATAGAGCGCCAATCGATTTGGTGACGGTGCTTGATGTCAGCGGAAGCATGACTGGCGCTAAACTGCATATGCTTAAACGCGCAATGCGTTTGGTGATTTCATCTCTTGGCGCGGCTGATCGACTTTCTATTGTGGCTTTCTCTTCCAGTCCTAAGAGGTTGTTGCCTCTAAGAAGAATGACGGCTCACGGTCAGCGCGCGGCTCGCCGAATCATTGACCGGCTAGTCTGTGGTCAAGGGACCAGTGTGGGAGATGCATTAAGGAAAGCGACTAAGGTGCTCGAAGATAGGAGGGAGAGAAATCCTGTGGCCAGCATCATGTTATTATCCGACGGCCAAGATGAACGTGTGCACAGAAACATGGCTGATCAACGGAAGGCGTCAGCCCACGTGTCGTCCACCCGATTTGCTCACATTGAAATTCCGGTACATGCGTTTGGGTTTGGTAAAAGCGGCGGCTACAGCAACGAGCCAGCCGAGGATGCATTTGCGAAATGCGTGGGCGGGCTGTTGAGTGTGGTGGTACAAGACTTGAGGGTTCAGCTCAGCTTCGCTTCAGGCTCAGCTCCAGCTGAGATATTAGCAGTATATACAAACAACACAAGGCCCAGTGTGCTGAGCTCCGGATCGGTGCGGCTGGGCGATTTGTACGCGGAGGAAGAGAGAGAACTACTGGTGGAGCTAAGGGTCCCATCATCGGCGGTAGGCTGCCACCACGTGATGTCTGTTCGATGCCTTTACAAGGACCCCGCCACTCAAGAGGTCGTATACGGCCGGGATCAGGCCCTACTAGTCCCACGGCCCCACGCCGTGAGATCATCGGCACCAAAAATCGAACGGCTGAGGAATCTCTTCATCACGACTCGAGCTTTAGCCGAGGCTCGAAGGTTAGTGGAGCACAGCGACTTCACCAGTGCTCATCACTTGCTGGCTTCATCTCGGGCTCTGCTATTGCAATCCAGCTCTTTATCAGCTGATGAGTATGTGAGAAGCTTGGAGGGTGAATTGGCGGAGCTACAGTGGAGGAAACAGCAGCAAGTGGAATTGCAGCACCAGCAGCAGATGATGATCCAAAGGCGGAGAGGAAGCGAGAGGGAGACAAACACAATGGTGGCGATAGATGAGAATGGGGAGCCGCTTACGCCGAGTTCAGCTTGGAGAGCGGCTGAGAAGCTGGCTAAAGTAGCCATGATGAGGAAGTCATTGAATAAAGTCAGCGATTTACACGGCTTCGAAAACGCTAGATTTTAATAATTTAATAATAATAAGATTAAGCACATTATTGATTTTGAAAAGAAGAAAACTGAAGCTACATTGGAAATGGAAATTGGAATTATGAATTATGATTATATAATTAAAAAAAAAAAAAGATAAGCTGGTAGCAGACGGCGCGGTCCTTTCTGCAGAAGGATTATATCAGAGAAGTATAGGCCCACAGCCTAGTCTTCTCTCTGGATATTTTTTTTTTTAATATATATATATATATTTCGTATTTTGTATCTGTGGTTTTGAATGAGAAATGTGAATCCAGTCCACGATAGCTATTGAAAAACAGAGAAATTGAGTCCATTAGTACTGTAGGCATCGAAAGTTGTAAATGGTAGGTTAATGGAGTTTTTCCTTTAGATTTACATATATTCATACATGGTTGCTCTTTTTATGGTTAGTAATCCTAGAATGAAATTATCCTTTTGGGGGATTTTAATAAAAGACATAATGATTGAGGTCGATGGAGTTGAAATCATGAACGAATCATTTTGTTATAATTACCTCTGCTACCAATTCTTTTCTTTTTATTATTCTCATTTTAAAGTACCCACACATCCCCTATTCTGATCATCATCTTACCCACTGTACCTCCCCTTTTCATAATTCCTTCTTTCTTTTCTTCTCTTACGTCTAATTATAACATTACAACTTAACTGTTAATAGAATTTCTTTAAATTAAAAACAATCCCACAAATCAGAAACAATTTTAGTTTAAGTGTCACCGTTTATTTCACATATCAAACTACTGTGAAAAGCTACCTTCATTTTCAATAGATTCGGATCCCAGATACAGCATGTCTTTAGCAATTTCGATGAAATGCTACATCTCAATAGGATTCTGAATTAGCTGTAATTGAAATGGTATGCTGCGGTCCATATCAGAGAGAATGGTTCCATCAACCAAAACATTCCAAACCCACCAACCAGTCCCTCAGGATGGACCAGCTCTTCTCACATATCTCAAAATTACCCCTAATCCCAACAGATTTGATGGTAAAACTTCACTCTCCCTTAACTAAGGTTTTGACCTCAAATTCTAAATATATGGAATATTTTTAAATAGTTGAGGGTGGTTTGCTTTGTTCCATTTCTTAACTTGTTTGCTATGAACTAATAGACTCTGAATACCCCCAAATTGTTATATATATATATATACTATCACACTCAACCTCCTACTCGTGGTACCCATTCTGAATTTACATGTCTCTACATATCATTTTTTCATTAGCTATCAATCTGAGCAATTTTATAGATTCAATTTAATTAAGAAATTAATGAATTGGAGCTTTGTCAACGGAAATTTGATTCTTCTACTAGTAAACTATTTGTAAGAAAGTATTTTTACCTAATTTTTGTTTTATATTTGAAATAGTATTTCTTTTTCCCCCAATTAATTGAGAGCAGGAGCATATACTGCAATTTGCATGAATCATTGCGCTAATAATAACAACAACAATAATAGTTATTCATGTGGATGCCAACTAGCCTAATCAATACCCCTATTTACTCGCCAAAATTATGTCAGTTGACATTAGTTGAAAGAAATAGATATAAAGTCTGAATTCTTAGCCGCTCTCATCAGCTTATTCTATTTCCAATATCTAATAATTATTCCAGATTTTCTTCTTTCTTCCTGTCTATACTTTAAGTTTGTGTAATGATTAAACAAAGCCGGAAAATATATATATGAAATCATATTCCTTTTCAACATTTAAGCAAAATACTTGCTTTGAACCCAAATTCTGGCAAACTCTCAGAGCTCCTTAAAACAAATCCAAAAAACTGATTCATTTTCTTGGATATTTATAATTTATGTATACAAGTCTCCGGTCTAAACTTTGATAAACAGATAATGTTGGCATTCATTTTTAAATAGTTAAATAATGCCAATGATGGATCAAGTCCCAGGCCCAATGTGCATTGCACATGCATAACCAAGGCAAGCAAAGTAAGCCCAAGATATATATCCCACTACTCCACAGATACTTAGCCTCTGGCCGAAGCTGCACTCATTCACTAAAAGACTACAGAAATTGATTTTAACTGTCAAAAAGGGGCAAAGGAATTGATAGAAAAAGATATCTTCTTCTTATTATAAGTTATAAAACTGAAGGAAAGTAATCAATCAAAACATGAAAATGTAATTGAATTTGTTCTAGTTATTTTTGGAGACAAAATGGATAAATAGAGAATTTATCGAGCGAGAAAAATAATACATTAATTTCAAAAAAATTGAATAAAAAACTATATGAATTGAAAATCTCATGTACAGTTATTTAGAGTAGCAATAAACCACTGTCATTCCAAAAAAACCAAACACCATTTTATTTAAAATTGTTAGTGTACGACTGACATCTGAATTGCAAATCATTGCTTATATATCTGGTATTGTTTGCAATAATTTACGAGAACATTCTGTAATCTTAGTCTTAGTAAAAAAGGAAAAGGCTAAAGATTTACTTGGTGTGAGATATCACATTGTTTGAAGAATGTAGATGTTGTCGGAGTAAAGGATCATCAACAAAGGCACAACGATCCGAAGGTTAAAATTAATTCCTGTGGACCTCCGTAGTTTTGCTTCTTTTTTCAGGGTCAATATCAACCTTGTACTAACTTGAAAAGGAAATAATGAAAAAATATTGTTCAAACCATGTTTATGTACTCATCCATAAACCGAGACAATACTTTCACTACAACAAATATTAAAAATAGAGACGAAAATTTAAAGACAGAAAGAACATTCCGTCTCAAAACAGAGACAAAAATACTTCCGTCTCAAATTGTAATATTTAGCGACGGATTATGGTTTCAGTCGCTAAAAATGGCGGAATTGATTTTACCTCCAAAAATAAAAACGGAATAGTATTTTCGTCTCTATTTAGAGACGAAATTCTATTTTCGTCTCTATTTTTAGAGACAAAAAACAAATTCAGTCTCTATTTAGAGACGAAAAAACCATTCCGTCTCTAAATAGAGACGAAAATAGAATTCCGTCTCTATTTAAAAACGAAAACCTCGTTTCGTCTCTAAAATTAGAGACGGAATGAGGTTTTCGTCTCTAAATAAAGACAAAATTAATTTTTCGTCTCTATTTAGAGATGTAAACAATATTCCGTCTCTAAAATTCGGGGTAAAAAAGCTCCCCTTTTTCCTTTTCTCTCTCCACTTTCCCCTCTCCCCCTCTGCCTCCCGATCTACTCCCCTTTCCCCCCAACCCCCTCCCTCCTCCGTCATCCTGCTGGCGACGAGATCCTCGGGAACTGCGTCCTCAACGCCGGAGCTCCTCTCTCCTCCAGCGCGTCCTCGCTCCACCTTTCCCTGCGCGAGGAAGCCGACATTTTCTCCCACCGACGAGCCACTCGATCTGCTACCCTCCTCCGGCCGGCTTGCTGATTCCCGACGCCAGCGAAGTCCCTTTTCCGGCGATCTATTTGACAGGTATTTTTTTTATTTATTAAATGTTTTAATAATTTTAATTTAGTATTTTATTTTTGTGTTTTTTTTAATTGTTTAATTTATATTGTATTATAATTATTATATTATCTATAATTGTTTTAAATTTGTGATATATTGTTTGTAATTGGGGTATATTGTGAATTATTAATTTTTTTTATTAATTTGTTTGCGTATAATTGTTTTAAATTTGTGGTATATTGTTTGATTGTGGTATTTTATTTGTGTATGTAGTTAATTTTTGTGTATGTATATTGACTTGTAATTGTTGTTATGTTTATGTTATTTATAATTTTGTTGCATGTTGTATAAATTGATATCTTATTTGTGTATATATATAGTGTTTTGATTTTATATATATTATATTGTGTTAAAATGTTTATTATATTAATATATTTATGATGAAATTGTGGCATGTTGTTAATATTTTATTTTGCTATTAAATTTGTATATATTTATTATTTTGGCGTATATATCTTCTATTATGTCATGTTTGTTAAAATTATATGTATTATTGTTTTAATTAGGGGTGAATATGGTCGGTTAACCGGTTCATGAGTCCCAGTCTATTAATATCGGTTTTTTAAAATTTCAGTCCATTAACTAGTCCATTACCATCTGTTAACCAGTCCATCGGTTTCGAATTTTTGGATCGGTTACCCAATATTTTTCGGTTAACCACTATATAATTATAAATATATTCATAAATAAAATTAAAATATTCAAGATATTTAAAATTTTTTCACTATAATATAACATTATTGTTGTTAAAATAAAAATATTTGGTGGATATAAGCAAATTTGTTTTTAAAAATTAATATTTAATAAGTAAATATAGGGATGCTCACGGGGCGGGGCGGGGATCCCCGTCCCCGTAAAAAAAAAATTATTTTAATAAAAAAAATTAATTTGATTGACATTTTTTATCCAAATTAAAAATATTTTATAAAATTTAATAATTTAAAATTAAAAATATTTCATATAATTTAAATATAAATATTTATAAATATTCCATACAATTTATACATTACAAATATATATATATATATATATATGTTAATATATTATTAATGTATTATCAATAAATATATATATATATATATATATATATTATTAATGTATTATTATTATTATTATTATATATATATATTATTAATGTATTATTATTATTATTATTATTATATATATATATATATATTTTTTTCGGGGCGGGGACCCCTTTCCCCGTCCCCGCCCCGAATTCAAGGGCGGGGATTTTTTTCCCCCCATCCCCGCCCCCGCGGGGGAAAAATTCGGGGATTCCCCGCCCCGTTCGGGTCGGGTCCCCGCGGGGGACGGGGAATCCCCGCCCCGTGAGCATCCCTAAGTAAATATATTAAGCGGTCCATAATCACTCATAATTAGATAAATTGTTATACTTACTAATAGCCAATTAAAAAAACTTAAAAATTTTAAAATAATTAGTATAATGAAAAAAAAGTACATGATCACTTTTAATTAGGATAAATTGTTATAAATTATTAAAAAATTAATAAATTAACTAAAAATTCGGTTTCAGTTCAGTTAACCAGTCACATGAGTCAAAAATCATTAAACAGTCCATTAATATCGGTTTTTTCAAAACACTAACTATTAACCAGTTCATTACAATCGGTTAACCAGTCTATCGGTTCGGTTTCGGATTTTTTTTTCGGTTAACCGAGTCCATCGGTTTTTTTGCTCACCCCTAGTTTTAATTATGTGTGATATATGTGAATGTATTTTTTCTTTTTGGGAAATTTTTTGTATTGGTATATATAGGGGTGTGCATCGGTCGGGTTCGGGTCAACCCGAACCGAACCCGAACAACCCGACACCCGAAATATACCCCATATCCTAATCCGAACCGACCCTATATTATAGTAGGGGCCCGAACCGATAAACCCGAAATTATTCGGGCCCCGACCCGAACAACCCAACCAACCCGAATTCTACATCAGATTCTTCAAAAAACAAATTACAAACCAAGAAGAAACCAGAAAAAAAATCAAGATCGACCTAAAAGATCAAAAGCCAAAAATTAAAATAAAAAATCAAACTATAAATCAATCAAAAATCCAACAAACAATACTCAGATTAAAAAACAAAAATCCAAAAAATAATCCAACAAATTAAAATCAAAAAATTCAAATCAAAAACGAAAAATTAAACAACATATATCAAGAAAAAGAAAAAATCTGCTCACAATAAAAGAAAAAAAAAAAGGAAAAAACTCATATCTCACTGGATCTGGGTTTTTTCCTTTTTTCCTTTTTTTATTTTTTGGTTTTTCTTTCCTTTTCTCACTGTTTGCTTCTCGCCGGAATGGATGTCGCCATCTTCTCGTCGATGGCAGATCTGAGGGGCTCAGGGGAGGATGAGGAAGAAGAAAGATATATATATAGAGAGAGAGAGAGAGATCGGCGATGGAGGGAGTTGACCGTCGATGGCAGATCTGAGGGGGAGGAGGAGGAAGATGGGAGAGAGAGAGAGAGAGAGAGGAGGAGGAGGAGGAAGATGGGAGAGAGAGAGAGAGAGAGAGAGAGAGAAGAGGGAGGGAGCAGAATCGAGAGAGGATGAGGAGTGAGGAGGGTGGGGTGGGTCTGGGTATGGGTGGGTAAATGAGGTAAAATGAAAAAAAAAATTATTTTATATATGATTTCGGTCGGGTTCGGGTGGTTTTAAACCGACCCGACCCGAACCCGATATATATATATTTTATATACCCGACCCGACCCTAAATATCCGAATAACCCTACCCGAATAGCTATTTCGGGTCGGATTTTTCGGGTTTAACGGGTCGGATCGGGTTTTGCACACCCCTAGGTATATATGTTGTTATATGTAGTCTTGTTTAAATTATGTATTATTCCTAATTTCTTTTTGCAAATGTGTATTACATCGTTATAATTGAAATTTATATTAAAAATATAAATTTTTTTGGTTATTGTAGATACTTGGACTTAGTATTTATTTTGATATTTTCTTCTGCCATATTAAATCTAAGCTAGTTAATGAATTTTGGATGTTGAATTTTATGGTAAATATATGCTTGGATGATGGAATTGGATCTTATAATATTATTTTGGATAATGTATGAATTGAAAGGGCAAATTCACAACTGTTGGTGAATTTGGCCTTTTATTCATTTGAGGCGGAAAGGAAAATTTGATATTGCATTGGTTTTGTTGTGGAGTTGAGATATTTGGATGTTTTGTAGAAATGAAAAATTTGTCATTGTTCAACAGGGGTATACGAACACATACAAGGGAAACTCTATTCGTTTTTTCACAGAAATTTGTGGTATTTTTTTTATTATATGCAGTATTGTTTTAATTATATATTGTTGTTAGTCTTCTAGGATATGTGTGTATTATATATAGATGTCAGTATAAGTTTAAATTTACTTAAATTATACTATATTTCATATTGCATGTAACCCAATTTCGCAGGTGTCCACTGCTTTTTAGCTCTCCGGCACGCGCCTTCCCGCTCCTATCCGTCCGCATCATCTAATCTGTCTGGCTTGATCTGCGTTTTTGCCGCTGACCCACACTACCCTCCCTCTCCGACTAGTTGCATCACCAAAAGTCAGCGATTCTGTTTTAAATTGATTTTGTCAATAATTAGTATATATGTGTATTAATTTATTATTTAGGTATTTATAATTTGGTTAAATATAGTAGCATATTGTTTATGTTTAAATTTCATATATATGATATTTATCTCTATTTAATTTGTGTGTATTTATTTTGAACAATAATTGTTATTATGTATAAAATTTTATAAGAGGGTATTAAATTTGTGTATATAATTTAAAACGCGTTTTGAATTAATTTGAAGAAATAGAATATAGAATTGAATTGCAGTTTAATATTAAATTTGACACGTGAAGGTTCTAACTATGTGCTTATGAATTTTGCACAACAGTTTAACAATAGTAAGTAATTTAGATAGAAGTTCGATGTATAGAAAAATAATGCCTGATAGTTACATTAATCTTGAGTTTGCTGAATGAGTTCAATATTTTATTGAGTATGAAAGCTCTCAACCTGCATACATGGACGGTTCAAAAATTAGATGTCTTCGTCCTCTACGGCTACGGCTAGTAGGCTTGCGGCAACTATTAATGAGGTCATTGAGTTTCGCAGCACAGTCAACATATTAATGAACCGTATTAATAGGTAGGGGTGTGCAACGGTTGGTTCGGTTCAATAACCGAAAACCGAAATATTGTAATTTATATAAACCGAACCGAAATTTTCGATCGGTTTGGTTCGGTTAACCGAAAATCCAAAATTATAATTAAAAAAATTATCTAAAAAATTATACAAAATTATAAATCATAAAACTAAAATTAAAAAAAAAATAAAATTGAAAAATATACATATATAATTTAAGTTCAAGCCCCTTAAATTGATAAAAAAAAATACAAAAATAATTTTTTATGTAAAAATTGGATAAAATAATATATAAATTTAAAATTTCGGTCGGTTCGATTTTTCTTCGGTTTTTGCCTTTCAAAACCGAACCGAAATAACCGATTTACCTATAAATTCAAAATCGAAACCGAACCGAAAAACCGAACCGAATTAAAAATATCAGTCGATTTTTCGGTTTTAACCGAATTTTGCTCACCCCTTTTAATAGGTTAGCGGATTTCATTAGTCGAAAATTATCTGATGATACGCAAATACCGTCGGCTGATCATACACATTCACCTCCAACTTAGTTAGTGTTTTTATTTTATTCACGTACTTTTATTTGTAGTGTTACTAGATTATATATATATTAATACATTATTAATTAAATTTTTATTAAATATATTTATTTTTTATTTAATACTTGTTTCATTATAGAAATTTTGGAAACTATAATTTTAATTTTATTTATTATATATATTTAAAAAAAATCTTAAAAAATAGAGATGGACTCTAATATTAGAGACGGAAAGCGTATTCTGTCTCTAATTTTAGAAACAGAAATTATATTCCGTCTCTAATTTTAGAGATGGAACTTTGTTTTCCGTTTCTAAAAATAGATACGAAAATATTTTATCTCTAAATTTAGCGACCGACAAAATAGAGACGGAAAATTTTCGTCTCTATTTCCGTCACTATTTTCATTTAGAGAAGAAAAATTTTCGTCTTTATTTCCATAGCTATTTTCATTCCGTCTCTAAAATCCATTTTTTTTTGCAGTGTTTATTGCAGCATGGCAAAATTTTCACTGTTAGTTTCATATTTGTGAAGTAACGATCAATTATCAGAAACAATTGGACCACTCAAAGTAAAACTATTAAGAAGCCTGAACAAAGATATTCGCAAGAATTGCAGGTCTCTATTGAAATAACATAGTAATTACAAAGGTAAAACAGCGTTCCATATACAGGCAATAAACTCTCAAACAGATCAGTACATGAATCAAACTCACCTCATTATTCCTCTACTTTAACCAAGTAACATGAATGGCTGCAAAGCAAGATACAGGATACATGTGATTGACCACAAATGCAAGTTAGAAGGAGTATCTCAAACAAGAAAATGAATTCAAGGATCCCCCTGGAGGATCAACACTCGCACTACTGAAGATTGCAATGGCAGTAACGAGAATTTCCTCTTATTCAGTTTGGAGGATTAGAATGTATTGAAGTTATTCTTGGAGTGCAGTTTTACTTTTGGCTAGTTTTGGCTCGGAGCTTTTGTTCCAACACTGCTACTTCAGTCTCCAGGCTGAACATTCTGTTGAGTGCATGCATATTCTCAAGGGTCTCACTTAGTGTCCGGCTGTCACTCCCATCGCATCGGAGGTGCTGCATTGGGCCGTGGAGGAGCTTGTTAACAATGCCTCGACTAAGATCATCCACAGCTCTTATTGTTTTCTTAGGGACATCCTCGCCCATTTTTGAAAGGCATTTTTCTAGCTCCGCAACTCTGATTCTCTCAGCATAAGCTCTCAGTTTTTTGATTGTAGGAACAGTCTCCAATGAATCTCTCCAAGCTTCAAATTGTTTTGCCTCCTCCATGATAATTGCCTGAGCTTCCATTGCTTTTCGGAGGCGATCTTCCTTGTTAGCAGCCACAACCTCCTTAAGATCGTCCACATTGTAAACACGTGCATTTTCAACATCATTGACACATGAGCCCACATTTCTTGGAACAGAGATATCTATAAATAATCTTAAACCCCCAACCTCTGAACCAACAGGGGTCAGATCCTTAACATCTTCTTTCAAAAATAATGGAGTTTCTGATGCTGTGCTAGTAAAAATCACATCAGCTTCAGCTGCGCAGGTTAGCATCTCATCTAGAGGTTGGTAAATAACCTCAACATCCTTCAGCTCCTCGCGAATAGCTGCAACTCTATCCTCGGTTCTGTTTACGACCACCATCTTTGTGCAACCCTTTGCCACCAAGTGTTTGATCACAAGCTTCCCCATTTTGCCTGCTCCAATCACCAACATTCTGGCAGTTGCGTGAGAAGATTCAGGAATCTTCATCAAGGCCAGTTCAACAGCAGCTGAACTTACAGAAACAGCCCCAGCAGCAATATTTGTTTCTGTCCTAACACGCTTACCAACAGATATAGCATGTTTAAACAGCCCACTAATATTCCTCCCAAAGCCGACAACTCCTTGACCAACTTTGACAACTTGTTTAACCTGAGCCAGGATTTGACCTTCTCCCATAACAAGAGAATCAAGACCAGCAGATACTTCAAAGATGTGCTGTGTAGCATCATTATTGTATAGCAGAAACCGGTGCTCACAAATTTCTGAAACAGGGACGCCACTTGTCTGCCAATAAAATATGGAACAGCTTAGCAACCAAAATCCGAATGTTAAAACTGATAAAGTGGAAAACGTTGTAGTATGACAAAGAAGGAATCACCTTTGACATCCATTCAGTGACTTCCTTGACCCCACGATGCTGGGACAGGGCCACAACATAGATCTCCATTCTATTACAGGTGCTAAGAACAGCAGCCTCTTCTATATGATTCAAACCACATAGCTCCCCAATAGCCCGAGGCCATTCAGCCTCTGGAATGGCAAGTTTTTCACGCATTTCAACAGGTGCAGTGTGAACACTAAGCCCAATAACCACGATGCTAGCCCTTTCCTTGGTATACCCTGATTAAAATCAAATGATATTATCAGTAAAACAATACTGATAAAATATCTTTATGCACTTCTGCAATACAAGCAAAACTCGAAGCCATTCACCTTCAAACCACCTTTGCAAATAAAACAAATCCAGAAGTTCAATCTTGGAATTTAAATATACAGTAAGTGATGACCTTAATCCATCAGCCAGTTTGGAAAACTTAAATCTAATACCCAGATCCCATTCTCTTTTCCGGTAAATATATGAAAAATGGAAATCAGCATAACAGAAACTTAGGTCGACTTACTCATACTCATATACCCAACTTAGACCACAGATTTTTGAGCACGTTATTATGGTTATACCCGATTCTCTATCATCAAAATTGGACAAATTAAATTCAAAACCCATCCCTCTTTCTCATTTAATGTAAACCATGAAAATAGAATGTCAGAAAGCTAGATTGTAATTCAACTAAGTAACTAATACAAACCCCCCAAAATATGAAGATTCGGACAACAACATTATAAGTTTATAATACTAATCAATCATAGCAAATGGCCATTTAAGGAAAGTAAGAAAAATGAATGCAAGTTGCAATTTCTTGAAATATTAACCGCACAAAATGTGGTATGTAAACCGAGAATTTCATCAATCAATTAAGTTTCTGTCTTGAATCGTTCAAAAAAGTCAACTGAACAATAAATTATGCAAACTCAAATCAAGCATTTTCCTAAGAAGACAGCCAATTTCTGCTAGAAAATGCAGAAATTTCAAATAGAACAACAAATAACTGGTTCAAACCATAGAATGAAGCGATGCAGTAGCAAAATTAACAACTGGCAATCATCAGCAATCGAAAAAGGAAAAAAAAAAAAAAAACTTTGAACTGAAATGCAAATGGAGAAATTAAGACATACTGTCAGCAGCAGATGTCTTGAGCTGTTCAAGAGCGGACAAACTAGAAACCTTAGCCGGATCGATATCAGAGTCAATCTCAACAACAGAATCGGTAGAAGCAGCAACCTCACATCTCACCCCTCCTCTCTGAGTCGAAATCCTTCTAGAATTGCTCCGAGTCGGCCTGCATAAAACCCGAACTTGTGGAGACGAACCCAATTGAGCCGCCCTCAAAGAAGACGACGACCCAGATGAACACGAAGAAGAAGCCGCAGAATTAAGCAACAAAGTCTCCATTTTGGTAGCTGCCAAAGTTGTAGCAAAACCCATAAATGGAAGAAAGATTTACACCCAAAAGCCAAGAATTTGAAGAGGTTGAATGGGCAGCTGAATGAATTCCAGGTATGTGAAGAAAAGGGGCGTGTGGTTATTGGGGTTTGGTCAGTGTATTTTTCAGAAAAAGTTGGAGGAAATTTGCGGGTTCAAAATTATTGACTTCCTGTAAATGGGTCCTAATTTGGCAAAATAAACAAAGATTGAGGATTGAGTTTTTGTGTTTTTGGAATGGTGAAATCTGATTGGCGGGTGTTGCGCACGTTTTATCCACACTCTCATCTCCTCTCCCTTTATACATGTTCGTTTTCTTCTTTCATTTTGACCCCACTTCTTTTTTGGGCTCTCACTATGGCCCTTTAACCTCTCACAATCTATGCTCTGTGTTGGGTTTTTTGGGATTTAATCAATGTTTTAATTCGAAAATCAAGTTTATAATTTTATCGATTGTATACATATCTCTACGAATTTAAAATTTGAATTCTTTTATATGATAGCATACTGCTCAGTTCATAAATAAATGTAAGAATTCAATCTAAATAAAAAAAATTCTTTATTGATAAGTCTCATATAGACTAACAATAACAGTTTTGAGGAAAAAAAAAATTGTTTGGAGTGAATTTTGATAACTTTTTTTTTCTTTTCTCAAAAATAAAATTATAGGCTAAATGCTAGATTATAAATTAACTTTTTTTATTCAAATACTTTTATATTTCTTTTAAAATTTAGCGAGATAAATATTCAATTAGAGTTTTCGAACTCGAGTTTCTATTTAAAAAGAAAGCAAGAATTAGGGGATGCACATAGTGTGTTTCAATTTATAGGCGTAGTATAATTTAGGAAATTTTAAATAAAATTAATTAATTTAGGAATAAAAAAAAGATGTATGGATGGGAAATGGACATTGGCATTGGATCCAATGGAAGTGTGTTAGGGTGATCTGAGGGTGGAAGGGGAATTGGAAAATCAAAGAAAAAGATAAGGTGGGATTGGGAACATGAAATTAGTGACTGTTATTGATTTCTTAGATTTCACATCTCTATTTGCCACATCTTTTATGTCTATGTCGTGGACTGGACATTACCTATGCTTTCATTTTTTTTATTTTATCATTCTCTCTCTTTTTCAATATAATTTTCAACCCATCTATTCTTTATTATTATTATTATTTACTAATAAGTCATAACACATTATTGAATTAGAAATGGACTCACAAAATTAAAATTAAAATTAATGCAATTTAGGATCTTAATTATATGATCTAGTACATTAAAAGTATAGAGACAAAAAAAAAAAATTGTAAAAATTAGAGAAGGAAAACAATTGGATGGATATGTTTAGAGAGAAATAAAGAGTAAAGAATAATCAATGGAAAACAATAGGATCACGATTGATGTTGGTTTTGATTTAAAGTTACTTATTAATTAAGTATAAGCTGTTTTCCAAACTTCTATACTTACATTCAATTATACAATTAATTTTAAAAAATGAGATGTAGATTATGATTATTCATAAGAATATTGATTATAACCTAAATTAATTAGAGGAAAAAGAAAAAAAGGCAGACAGTCTTGCCTTAATGCCCAAGAAGCAGACCTTAAAGATAACCAGGGTTCTGATAACCACAAACTCATTTAGAGTTGATGTGGTTGATTTAGGGTTCCCAATTGGGAAATTTTAAGCTTGAATTTATGAGATTTGGTACAGCTTGATTAACCAGATTAGCAATTCTTAGCTTCAATTTATCATCTTTATGTTAGTTGCTGTGCATCCCAAGACATCTAATACGTATTGTTGATCATTGGGCTTAGGATTTAGTGGGCAGTTAAAGCCCAATTTTTACCTTTCAGACTCAACATTCTCTACAAACTAATTTTTGTCAAAATTAGGAATTGTCTTGTTTATTAAGCAGTAAACTGAAATATCAAAATTTATTTGATGATTTTAAATTTACTATCAACACTCAAAAATTGATTGTCTATACTACAAACACTTGACCTGAACATGAGAATTCAAATAAATCAATAAATATTTACTGAAACATGTAGTGGAATATTGGGCCTAATCCCATCTCAAGTCTAGCCTTTGGCAGGGAGACTCTGGGCTTTACACATCTTTCATTCGCCAATAAGTGTTTTACATCCTGGATTTTAATTAAAACTTTTTTTTAGGCTTAAGAGTTAAATAGTTTTTTTTTTTTTTAAAAGTTTGTATTAGTAGAGAATTAAATCTCTAATAATTAATTAGATCAATTTAATTTTTAAATAATTAAAATTAAATCAAATATAGGTTTTTAAAGATCAAATGTTTTACTTATTTATGCTATATTTTTATGTTTATGTTACCATTTATGATATTAATTAGCGATTACAATGAATCGCAACTTTAATTGAACGGGTCATTAAATTATTGAATTTTAGAAAGATATTCTTTCATTTCTTTTTCGGTTATTTGAGAGATATTACAAATTATTGTTTAAAAAGGTGCAAGTTGATCAGTAATTCTCCATCCATTATAATTAAATAATTTAATGTACAAATTCAAAAATAATACATAAAATAGTGGAATAATTATATTTGAAAACATCATTAGGTTAGGCTGCTAAGAACTAAGGGAAGTAAAAGATGATGGATGTGTGTGGATCCAACGTGGATCGCTAAAGCTTAATCCGACATGTTTGAATTGACCTCTGCTCCCAAAATTCATCCTGCAAGTGCGCTGGCTTTAATTGTTGTACGCAATTTAATAAGAACATCGCAATTTATTTTTTAATAAAATGCATGCTACCTAAATTTTTAATTGGCACGTCTTATTTTTATGATATTTTGCTAGAATATAATAACTCGTAAATGAATGGGCGTTTATGATTTGTTATCACGTGAGAAATTAAAACAAATAGGTAGAGGCAACTAAATAATAGATAATATTATTTCAATGCTTTCATCGAATAGAGTCGGTCCATTAATTCAGTTATAAGTATTGTTTGACTACATAACAAAAATAATTTATCAATTAAAAAATCATCATTTTTATTTTATTAGAGTCAAACAAAGGTTATTTGAAGATTTTATCGGATATGAATACACTGTTTCTGCTCAATTTATAGAGTTATATATATTCTCATGTAAAATGATTTTATCCACCATTTTACAATCTATGTTTATATAATATATATATATATATATATATATGCCATACTAGCTATTCATTGGACCTTATTCGTCACCAGCAAAAATTTACCAATTTAATGCGGTGGTGGTGGGGTTTAGTATTTGGTAGAATTATGAGGTTAGAATTTATTTACCGGCGGAGACAATTCACCTGAAAATCTTCTATGGATTAATTTATTTTAAAATAAAATATTTATAGTGATATATCATGTTAACCATTAGAAATTTGCCTGTCTCCACCAAAAAAAAAAAAAATCAACTGTATGTCCATTGCTATTTAATATTTATATTGGAAATGTGGAAAGAGTCAATAAAAGCGACGAATGCTCAATGCGGTTGCTAAATTCGACAAATAAATATGCACAAACCATTACCAGTTTCTAAAATTGGTCCTAAATATAATTTTAATTTTAAAATTATTAGAGACGAAATTGATCTCAATGCTAAAACAACTAATATTTGTCATTAAAAAGCATCTAAAAATATTTATAGCTGTAATTAGTAATTTATGTCTCGCTTATAAAAAAAGTAACATGTCATGTTTTTATTTAAAAATTAATTTATGGGGATCCACTTATTGGCATGATTTTGTTTTTTTACTTGAACAAAATAATCATGATTCTTTATTTAGGGACAATTAAAATCAATTGAGTTTTAAATTTTGAAATTTGTTAATTTGGACTGGTAACCAAAATACGTTCAAAAAAAGAGAGAAATAATTTAATAACATAGTTTTATGATCAATTAATTAATGAAATGTCACTGTATGACTAATTTTTATAGTATTCAAAGGGTGATGTGCTTGCCCAATCCAATTCATCCCATCGACTACGCAATGTTTTGACTTATTAGTTATTACTGTACGGGCTATTGACGGTGGATTTGTCTGCCACCAAAAGTCTGCTATTCTGTACCTGCCCCTTTATAATTTAGGAAGATAATCTACAATTTACATAACAATAGTGTAATAATTTATTTTATTAAAATTTATCTCCTATTCTTATTTTATTTTTTCAAGCTTTGTATTGAGAAAGTTCATACTTTGGACCATACATGAGATCTCAAGTTAATATATTAATCGAGTTATTCTGAAATCAATTAAAAAATATTAGAGTGCGTTTATTTACAGAAAATAATTTTTTATTTTCTATATTCTATTTTTTTAGAAAATTGGAGTATTTATTTTCTGTAAAAAATTTAGAAAACGCATTTATTTATCAAGAAATGAAAAATTAAAATATTTATTTTCTATATATATGTGTATGTATATATGTGCGCGCGCGCGCATTTGCATGTATGTGTATATGTATATGCATATGCATGCGCATGCATATATATATATATATATATACATGTGTGTGTGTGTACGCATACACACACATACATACATACATATGTATATATATACGCATATGCATGTGCATGCATATATATATATACATGTGTGTGTGTACGCATACACACACATACATACATATGTATATATATACGCGCGCGCGCGTAAACACACATATGTGTATATATGTGTGTGTGTGTGTGTCTATGTACACACACACACATATATACATATGTATATAAGTACGTACATACATATATGTATATGTATGTATGTATGCATATATCTATGTATGTATGTACGTATATAAGTGCATACATATATGTATGTACATACATACATATATACATGTTTATGCATACATATACATGCACATATATATGTATGCACATACATGTATATGTATGTGTGTGTGAATATACACACACATGTATATATGTATTAAAATGATTTAGAAAATTTAGAAAATATTTTTTATTAGTTATCCAATCTCTTCTTTTTTTTAGAAAACTGGAAAATTTATTTTCTATTTTCTATTTTAGGAAATTGACTAAAATAAACATGATTTCTATTTTTTGTGAAATTTTTTTTTAAAAAACTGGACCAGTTTTCTATAAGTGAACAGGCTTTTAGCCTCTGTCTACGTCATCTCTTGTTATATATAAAAAACCAACATTTCTATTTCATTTTATTATTTCTTTTTTCTAAATTAAATTTCAGAATTATTGAAAGTTAAAATCTTTTTCTTTTAATGATCCATTTGACATGAAATATTTAACCTGTTAAGTAGGGGTGAGCATGGTCGGTTAACCGGTCTATGAGTTCCAGTCCATTAATATCGGTTTTTTGAAATTTCAGTCCATTACCATCGGTTAACCAGTCCATCGGTTTCGGATTTTCGGATCGGTTATCCAATATTTTTTGGTTAACAATTATAATTATAAATATATTCATAAATAAAATTAAAATGTTCAAGATACTTAAAAATTAAAATTTTTTCACTATAATATAACATTATTGTTGTTAAAATAAAAATATTTGGTGGATATAAGCAAATTTGTTTTTAAAAATTAATATTTAATAAGTAAATATATTAACCGGTCCACAATCACTTTTAATTAGATAAATTGTTATACTTACTAATAGCCAATTAAAAAAACTTAAAAACTTTAAAATAATTAGTATAATGAAAAAAAAGTACATGATCACCTTTAATTAGGATAAATTGTTATAAATTATTAAAAAATTAATAAATTAACTAAAAATTTGGTTTCGGTTCGATTAATCAGTCACATGAGTCAAAAACCATTAACCAGTCCATTAATATCGGTTTTTTCAAAACACTAACCATTAACTAGTCCATTACAATCGGTTAACCAGTTAATCGGTTCGGTTTCGATTTTTTTTTCCGGTTAACCGAGTTCATCGGTTTTTTTGCTCACCCCTACTGTTAAGTGATCCTATTTGATGCATATACATATATTTGTAACTCTATAACTTTTTTATATATTGTCAATATAAAATTTATTTTTATAGATTATGCATGTATAATTTTTTATTTTGAATTAAAATATTTTAAATATTATATAAAAATAATATTATAAAATTGACTTGTTTAAAATTTGAATCGTAATCTAATATAATATGTTTATAATTCGTAAAATTTTGATCAATTTAATTATGATCATACCCAATCTATTTACCATACACACTGTTTAAATTAAAAATAAATACTAATATTGCAGTTTATATGAATTCTCAAGAAAAGTCTAATGATAGATCTGAAGCTTTTTTTTTTTTTTAAATAAATAATAAAAAAAGAAAGAGTTAGAAAGTATATATAAACAGTGGACCACAAAGTACAAATAATTTTGTGAATTAAAGTAAATGGATCCACGAGTTGGACGGGTCACTGCGTGTTAGATTATTAACAAGTCATTGTCTTTTCAGATCATAAATTGATGAAATTGACGGAGTTTAATATTAACTCTAAATAAATCATCACTAAAAAAAATTAGATCATAAATAAATTTACGCATAAATGAATGGGACCAAATGGATAAGGTGAGATGACTTTTTCTACCATTCTGCATGTTTTTTCATTAAAAATAAAAATATTTATTAGTTTGTGAAATTATAATTTAAAGGTAATCAGAAAATTGAGAAAAATCCCTTTTCATGCTACTTTATCACTGTGGTAATTATATTATTAGAATATATGTATTTTACTTAAATTATAAAATATATGTATTTTAAATGGATGGCTGAAAAATGAAAAATAAAATATCCATCTGTTCGTGCAAGTCAACTTGACGGGGTATTGTCTATGTGTTCACGAGAATCATGTGAGTAGAACAGATCTACCGGAACGTGACGCTGAAACCAACCTACCTATGTATGTATATCAATGAAATAGTATTTGTTCGCCTTAATTCATATTTTATACTACAAATTCTCATTAAAAATAAAAATCAATGCAATTCAAAGATAATTAAATGAGAAATATCATAATTTATGGACTAAATAAAGGAGCAAAATATATGTTCAGGCTCTAACTTTTTTATTTGGTTTCATAAAATTTTCCAATTGAAAGTTTATTTTACTTAGTCCCTTATTCTCAAGTTAGTTATATTATATTGACAACTTTAATAAAACTAAACTAAATTTTCATTTTGATGGGATTCATTTATAGTTTTAAACTTTTATAATTAATTAGAATTTGATTTTTATCATGTCAAAAAACATATATAGTTATCAAAAAGAAAACTTATTGATAATACCATTATCAATTGGATCTAAATTAATCTCAGTTCAAGATCCAATATAAATTAAAAGCCCGAAGACACAAGGTCCAATGCATGACACACAACCATCCAAAAGCTGGTGGCACAGTTTGTACGTTCAGATTAACAGAATAGGCTGCATGTTAAAAATTTATTCTATCTGTTTTTTATTATATTGCCGCTAACCTGCTCTGATACCTGAGTAGATCTACTTTTGACACTCAAATAGGTTATCACATTCACTATAAATAGCCCGAAACGCTCTAGAACCATGTATTTAATACTTGATACTCTTTATCTAAATTTTACTAATTTGAGTTTCGAAATGTTTATGTCCGGTCAAACCGAACTTGTTTTATTGCAATTTATTCAGCTTTACTGATCCGATCGGTTAATTCAAAACTATTATCCGGCCTCATTCGGTCTATAATCTTTTAGAGCTTATCGCTTATTTTCCTATACTTTTATCTATTAAACCTCAAAAAGCATTCAATGTTGTTAAATCTATAAAATTTATATCTAATAAAACAACAATTGGGTAGCTGACTTATTGCGACTTAAATTGCACATCCCCAATTTTGTTTTCAATTTTTATAATATTTTCCAATAATATACTGTATTTAGTTGGTGCTAAGATGCATAAGCTGTTAATTTGCAAAATAATATGAATAAGGGTTTACATCGACACTCCCTTGATGTATGCTGTAATAATAACTCAATAATAAAAAAAAATTCATTTCATAAATTTTTTTTTTTTTAAATATCATCATTAAGGTCATTTTGACAAAAAAATTATAAATTCGATCCCGCAGCACTATATGACGTGATTTTTCATATTATCGTTTTGATACTAAATTTATAAATTTTTTTCCAAAATATTTTAACGTGAATATTTTTAAAATTAAGATGTTTTTTAAAAATAAAAATTTACTTTATATTCCAACTATTATTAGATATAAATTCTCTTCCGAATGACTTCTAAGTTCCGACGATAGTTAACCAAACCATGGTTGGGTTTAGTTTGACGTGGAAATAGAAACTAGAAACCCCTATATAAAGAGATAATTGGCGCCTATTCTTATCACTGCCATTTGCAAACAAATCTTCCATTCACTTACGGTTTGTAACCGAAATTTCCTTTTCACAATTTCTTCTCTCCTATCGTTTTTCTTTTCTCCCATCCTTATCCTAATTCTGATATCACCACTATTCCCTCTAATTTTCTCAATTTCTTTTCAATATCTGATAACATCATATTATTAGTTATTGATTGCAGAAACAAAAAAAAATGGCGGATAATGGAGAATTCAGCTTCAAAAGCAACGCCACAGGACGCAAAGTACTGCCCAAAATTCAAACACAGAAGCCGGCCAACGATGTTTGTCACGACGATAGCGGACCGACGGTGAAAGCCCAAACCATCGATGAACTTCACTCGCTTCAGCGGAAGAAATCTGCACCTACCACGCCTATCAAGGGCGGCCCTCCTGCCTCTCCTCTGTCTGAAGAGCAGCGCCAGAAACAGCAATTACAGTCTATCAGGTAATTAATTTAATGATTGAAGTGTAATTAATTGATTTTAAAATATGTTTTTGATTTTGAATTTGAATCGGATCGTGTATTCGTGTAGCGCATCGTTGGCTTCTTTGACGAGAGAGACAGGGCCGAAGCTGGTGAGAGGGGACCCAGCTGCGAAGAGGGCAGCGGAACAGAAGGTTACCCATGTGGACTATCATACTCCCGCTATCAGCGTTAGTGATAGTTCCCTTAAGTTTACTCACATCCTCTACAATCTCTCTCCTGCCGGTAATTTTTTTAATACTCCTCTTTATCCCAACCTAATTTTCCGAATTATATCAACAAGGTCAATTTTTTGGTGGGATATGGGTCATATTTGTGAAAATAGTAAAAATTTATTCTTAATTTTCTTTTTTTTATAAAACATCAAAGTGTAGAAAGGGGTCTATATCTACACCTTAATGGCTTAAATTATTGGATAAAAGCAAATTTTTATCATTTTCTTTATGTTTTTAAAAAATAAAATAAAATTTAATGATAGATTTGTACCATTTTTGGTTTTATATACGTGTTCTTCCATTATTCAAGGGTCAAAAAATATTTAAAATTATAGTTCTTCTATATCTTGATGATAGAATTCATGTAAAAAAATGATTTTGGTTACAAGATATTTTGATTCACTTGGTTGACCATAACATAATCCGTAACATTCAATTTCATATCCATGTATAAATGGCAAATAAATATTAACAACTAAAAAATATGTTATTTTTAAAAAAAAAAACCCTACACATATGAATAAATTTAAAGGGCAAATTTGTCATATACTAGTTTAATAAATTAATTTGTTTAAGAAAGGATCTCGCTATTTATAAATTTACCAATACATGCTCTTAAGTAGTAAAAATTTAGTGGATATACCTTCTCTTTAAAAAAAAAAAAAAGAATGAACCTGAATTACATGTGAAGTGGGAATATATCATCTATGTACAATGGTGCAATTTTATTGGATGGAGTAGAATCTCTCTCAAATTCAACATTTTCTTTTTATATATAGATACATGTTGCAAATTCTAGTGTTTGAAATTCTCAAAGTTTGGAATGAAATTCTCTTAATTTTAATGGCACTTCATTGATTTCAGACTGCTTCAGAGTGTTTTTTTTTAAAATTAATTGGTAACTAATGAAATCAACAACCTAACTCTAACGCATTTGACTGTGATATAGAGCTCTACGAGCAAGCTATCAAGTACGAGAAGGGTTCGTTTATAACATCATCTGGTGCTTTAGCCACACTTTCTGGGGCGAAGACGGGCAGATCACCAAGAGACAAACGCGTTGTCAGGGACAGCACCACCGAAGGTGAACTATGGTGGGGAAAGTAAGTGCTTCTGCATTATTTGCATCTTTGATCTCTATTTTTTATTAATATTTTTGGTGGGTCAAGATTCAAGATTAAATCCTTACAACTCAAATTCAGAATACAAAATAAGAGGAAGGTCTTTGTTCTTGGTTACGCGCTGCTAATTATTTTATGATTGCTGATCAATCAGACAATCGCCAACGTTTTTTTGTTAAATATATTCAAATTTTACAGGGGCTCTCCTAACATTGAAATGGATGAGCATACTTTCATGGTTAACAGAGAAAGAGCTGTTGATTACCTGAACTCATTGGAGAAGGTATTTATTATCATTTCTTGTAATTTCTTTCAAATTCTGAGCTGTTAATTCATTGCCGGACTAGATTTATCAGTTCCCTTCTCCCACTTGTCGAGTGCTTCAGCTTTTCGTTCAGTGTTTTTGACCAATAAAATTAAAAATTGAACTATATCTAGCACCTATATGTTTGACCCACCATATTATAATTTTTCAACAAATACTTATTATTATTTTCCTTCATTTTAGCTTCGCGTATCCTATTCATTCCCGTATCTATGGACATGGTATATCTTATTTTACACGACTGACGGTGATGATGGTTGCCTAATTTCACTTATTCTATGCAGTTGACATAACTGATTTCTTGTGGGTTTTAGAGAGATACACATCCTTATCAGAATTTTGTCTTTGCGTGAGAGTTATATAACTTCCTTACAACTGGTTGTCTTCCTGCACATAACTCAAATGTTTTCTGGGTCCCAAGCTCAAAGATTTTTTAATCTAAAATTTACCACAATCACTGTTAACCTGGAGGGTATTTACATATGTGTCTAGGAATCATAGAGAGGTCATAACAGAATCCTACATCACATTCTTGCAGATTCCATGTAGCCTTTTTGTCACTTTTCCATCAATAAATAATACATGGCCCAGGAATTGTCGTGACAGGCAATTCTAGAAGCATTACATATGAATTGGGACCAGGTATACCTAATATTTATTGAGGTCAGATTTTATTGTTTGGTGTGCCTTATCCATCCTAGGTCATGTTCACTTCAACTATTAGGCCCATAGGATGATCATCAAAAGATCACTAAGTGTTAATGGTTATGGTGGCGGCATCTTCGTATAAAAAGAGCAGCTGTCGGGTGGTCACAACATGGGCGCACTGACCACAAATCTTTAACCAAATAAAACAGTACGAGTCCTGGCACTATTGAGTGTTTGTGCCATTATAATTGATTGGACTTCTCAAACCATAGCTACCTGATAAGTATTTGTGAATTATTTCTCATTTTACTAGTTGAGCTATGTACTCTTTACTTATGAATTAACCTTGCAAGTAAAATAATTTTAGTTCTGTATTTGCCACCCAGCAAATTTACAACATATAAATGTAATTGGCTTGGAGGTTTTTTCAATCTTCATATGATCCCGCTTTATAAGATATTGCCACATAATCTATTGATCAGAGTTTTCAAAATTAATCGTACTAAACTGCAACTAAAACTAAATGTTTCAAAATTCAGCAATCTTCCAAAGTTTACATTTCTAAACTAAATCTAATGATATCGGTGCTTCTGTCTTATGCTGTTCAGCGCTTTGTGAACTTGAGTGATGACATTAGTAAATCTTCATTCCAGGTCTTTGTAAATGATCAGTTTCTGAACTGGGATCCAGAGCACCAAATTAAAGTTCGTATTGTATCTGCCAGAGCCTATCATTCATTGTTCATGCACAACATGTAAGTAATGGGGATCATTATTATTAGTTTGACATATTTGATCATTTAGATGATGGGGAAAATGATTGAGTTTTCAACAACTTTTCATGTATACTTGTTTTATTTCATCCTGTTTAGATGAATGTCGTTAAGTAGATGTAACTATGTATCAGCTTTCATTAGTGTCAAGCTTTAAAAAAAAAAAAAAAAAACAAAACGTATAATAGGCCCACTATAACAAAGATACAATAATGTAATAGCTCAGTGAATATGCGATAACTGGGTGGGTTACAGGTGTATCCGACCCACTCCTGAAGAGCTGGAGGACTTCGGAACTCCGGACTTCACTATATACAATGCTGGGCAATTCCCTTGTAACCGTTACACCCACTACATGACTTCTTCTACTAGTATAGACATCAATCTTGCTAGGAGGGAAATGGTTATCCTCGGCACCCAATATGCTGGGGAAATGAAGAAAGGTCTATTCAGTGTAATGCATTATCTTATGCCTAAGCGTCAAATTCTCTCCCTTCACTCTGGCTGCAATATGGGAAAAGATGGGGATGTTGCTCTCTTCTTTGGATTATCAGGTACAGTATCATTGGATCATCGTCCTGCAATGGGAGCAATCATATCCAACCGATACGTGCCTCTTAACGATCTCAACTTGATAGTTTATAGTGCCATTATTACGTTGCTGATGAATTCCCTTTCTGCTATATTTTCTTTTGCACAGGTACTGGGAAGACTACTCTGTCTACTGATCACAATAGGTATCTAATTGGGGATGATGAACACTGTTGGAGTGAGAATGGCGTTTCAAACATTGAAGGTGGTTGCTATGCCAAGTGCATCGATCTTTCGAGAGAGAAGGAACCTGATATCTGGAATGCCATCAAATTTGGAACTGGTAATTTGTCTTTTCAAAATCTTGCTTATGCAGCAGCTGGCAATCGCCTCAAAGTTTCCTTGTGCTGATGCTTAACTGGTGCTAATAAAAGAGCTTTTCTATGGCAGTGCTGGAGAATGTAGCTTTTGATGAGCATACACGAGAAGTAGATTATGCAGACAAATCTGTCACAGGTATTACTGACTCCCATATTTTTGTTTCATAAAACATATTTTAAGAGCCTGATATGTGATTTTGCCCTCACTATTTGCAGAAAACACACGAGCAGCATATCCTATAGAGTATATTCCTAATGCTAAGTTACCATGCGTAGCTCCCCACCCGAAGAATGTAATCCTTCTGGCTTGTGATGCATTTGGGGTTCTCCCACCTGTGAGCAAGCTAAGCTTGGCCCAGACTATGTATCACTTTATCAGTGGTTATACTGCTCTGGTACTTGCTAAATCTGTTGTTTCCTTAATGCAGTTAAAAGTAGATCTTTAGCAGGTCAATAAGCATTCATAATAATAGCTATCCCCATGCTGGAACAGGTGGCGGGGACAGAGGATGGTATCAAGGAGCCACAGGCAACATTTTCTGCTTGCTTTGGTGCAGCATTCATAATGCTGCATCCTACCAAGTATGCTGCTATGTTGGCTGACAAAATGCAGAAGCACGGGGCTACAGGATGGCTTGTCAATACTGGCTGGTCAGGTGGCAGGTATATAACTAAATTTGATTCGGTTAATTCGTGCATTTCATTTCAGTTTATAATTTCCATGTTTCTAGCAGCTATGGATCAGGAAGCCGAATGAAGTTAGCATACACTCGAAAAATCATTGATGCAATACATTCTGGTAGCCTTTTGAAGGCAAACTACAAGAAGACCGAAGTGTTTGGGCTTGAAATCCCAACTGAAATTGACGGGGTGCCCTCAGAAATTCTGAACCCTGTGAACATTGTAAGCTGCTGCTTCTCTGCATTGTTTTTTGCTATAATTTGTTTCTTCTTTTTCTCAGCGAATCAAATTTAGACTTGTAATTAGATATTTATGAGCTTTTCTATTAATACATGTAAATTTTGTTTGAATTGTAGTGGTCGGATAAGAAAGCATACAATGAGACCCTATTGAAGCTGGGTGGTTTGTTCAAGAAGAATTTTGAGGTATTCACTAATTATAAGATTGGAAAAGACAACAAGCTGACAGAGGAGATTCTTGCAGCTGGTCCTATTTTCTAATCAGAATTGTGGAGGAGAGTCAAAACAAATGTGAGAAAAATAAGAAAGAGAGACTTGACGTCCAACTTGTTTTTCTCCCCTTAGAATTTGGAGTTGCATAACTTATCATTCCAAGAATTTTCAGTTCTGTAGTTTGGGCTTAACGTCAAGTTGGTTTGTTGGCTTTTAAATTTATGAATGGAAGTCCGAAAATGGTTAAATGTATAATTCATAATTTAATATTAATATTCACGATTTCATGTTGATTACAAACTATTTTCCTATCTTCGTGAAGGGGCTGTGTCGCAATGATATGAATATTTTATATAGATTATTTATTTATTATTTTAAACTAAACAATATGTGAAGCATATGTAATTTACACTATCATTCATAATAACACAATTAAAACTTAAATATTTAAATACTCCAATTGAAAGTTTTCTTTTCCAAGTCGAAACCTTTTTTTAGAAATTTTATTATGAGCAAAACAATGTTTTTCCTATTCTTTTAACTAGCAAAATGCCCATGCAAACCATGCTTTGCATGGTTTCTAACTTTCTAATAAAGTATTTAACTTATTTAACTTTAATTTTTATTTGCATGGTTTCTAACTTTCTAATAAAGTATTTAATTTATTTAACTTTAAGTTTTATTTATTTATTGCTATATTTTTTTTATCGAATTTCTTTTAGTCTATAGTAATTTTTCTTTTTTCTTTTTTAATTTTTTCGTCTAAATATCATAAGACAATTGGGCCACATATATGAATATATATATATATATATATATATATATATATATATATATATATATATATATATATATATATATATATATATATATATATATATATATAATTTTTATTAAGGGATAAGAATGTAACATATACTATTTTTAAAATCACATATACTATATACTCTCAATTATAATTAGGATCAATTTAATTCAAAATAAACGATTTTATGGTATTATTTAAATTAATTTAATAAATTTAATCAAGAAACCTTATTTGAAATGTTCCTAAACAAAAATTTTGAAATTATAGTAATCTTCAAATGAAAGAACAAATAAAAGCTCTTCTATTTATAAAAGCAATGAAATAAATTTATAATGGTAAAACATTACAATTAAAATTTAGAAAAAAATAAAGAGAATAAATTTGTAACAACTAAAATTTTAATTAAAAAATGTACCCTACAGAATTAATGATAAGATTAATAATGATTAAAGAAATGCATTTTTTTTTCGTATAATAGAAAATGTTGACCAGAATAATTAAAAGGAATAAATGATTATTAGAAGTAAATTAAAAAAAATAAGGAATATAATTTTTTTTGAGAGTTTTACGAGTGGCATTCTAATATATATATATATATATATATATATATATATATATATATATATATATATACGCGCGCGCGTGTGAGTCAAATGGGTCGGGTTGATTCATAAATGGTAGGTTATAAATGGACAATTATTTATGGGCCAATATCCAAACAAGTTTGACGGATTTGGATCAATACATGGATTTGCTATTTATTGACTCAAATAGATTGCATAGTGGTCCAGATGGACTGCATGGTGTCCAAATTAGCGCATGGTATCTTAATGGACAAAGTTGTGCGTTAATCCATTTAACTATTTTTTTAATGAAAATTTACTTTTGACATAATTACGATATACTAAATGTGATGGCTGGGTTCAGCCAAGTTGGGATTGGTTAGGTTCAAACCGGACCAGAATGAATCGGATCTAACCGAAATTTGAAATTTTTTTTTCTATACAAGCTTGCATAAATAACATCTAAGCTTACTTTGAACTAGGCTAGACTTGACCAAGTTTGTACCAAATTGGAATAGGCCGAGCCGAGCCGAGCTTAACCTGAATTCGAAGATTTTTTCTGCACAAATCTGCATAAATAAAATATAGGCCTACATCGGATTAGGTTGGATTGGCTTTTATTCAGGTTGAGCTAGGATTGACTGGGTTTGGTCTAGGTCAGGATGGGTCCATCCTAATCGAAATTTGAAGATTTTTTTTTATGTAGAAACATGTATAAATAAAATCCATATCTACTTCGAGTTAGGGCAAATTTAGATCCAACAAAGATAGATCGGGTTTGAGTTGGACCTAATTAGAATTTAAAGATTTTTCAGTACGAGTCTGTATAAATAAAACTCAGACCAATTTTAGGGTGGTGGACCAGAATCAGGTCCAGCAGGACCGAGTTCGGGGCCGGATTGAAATGAATTCGGTTTTAGGCAGGCCAAGTTTGAGTCAGGTTAGTCTTGGGTTTGGATGGATTGAATCAAACTGCACATGTTTATTATGAAAAATTATAGTTAATATAAATTTGGTACATCGACATATTTGGTGCAGGTTAATACTAATTGGATTACATAAAATATGGCCATTTGGCTCAAATTTATTGAGATTACTTTGAATTGACCTAAACGGCATACTTCTAAATTGAATTGAGTTTGAATCAATTTTTTTAAACGGATTTGAACAAATTTTTTTGATTGAACCAAATTTACCACCTCACTCTCTCTCTCTATATATATATTAAGATTAAGATTATTAATGTGACTGCATGTTGTTTTCATCAATATTCAACATTGTTAAATTTCTTCCCTAAAAAGCGGTGTTGAATATTTTTGTCAAAACAACACGACTTTTTAAAATTCTAACAATTGTTTGTTTTACTGCTCTCAAAAAAAATAAATTGTTTGGCGAAAAGCAACCTTTGGTAACACCTAAATAAAGTCTCTGTGGCAAGTATTGGAAACTTGGTTAAAATAATAGATTAGATTGTGTTTGCATTACGCATATCAAGAGAGAGAGCTCTTTGATTGCAGAAGCTGATCTCAGTGAGATTTGCAATGTACTCTTTGATCGTATGAATATCAACTGCTGAGCCACCACACAATGCAAAAAGTCCAGTTGAATTCGAAATTTTTGTTAACTTAGAGCTTTTGATAACCAAAGCATTACTAGGAATTCCAGATTCAAGTACAATAGCTACCATACCTTAATGAGTTGAGCTGCCTGCAGCATAGTAATTCCTGTGTTCTTGGGATCCCATATAGACATGTGGTATATGCCCTATTTTTGGCCATTCCTCATTAACATTCCTTTTGCACCTTTCCTCCAGGATTGGACATTCGCTAATCGACAGCCGCTGAAGGCAACTCAAGTATTGCAGCCCTCCTGGTAAAGAGCTTAAGTTTTGACATTCTGACAGTGTCAATGATCGAAGCGAAAGGAGGCATGCTAACCACTCTGGCAATTCCTTCAGACAAGGACAGCCATGGATTTCCAAAATTTGCAAGCTTGTCACATATTGTAGGCCTTCTGGTAGTGATGCTAGTTCCGGAAGATTTATGATGGTCAAGCTTTTAAGAGCACGCAGATGCTGAAAATCATCAGGCAGAGAAGCCAATTGTGGACAGTACATGATGGTTAGATGCTCGAGGGATGTAAGGAGTTGAAGTTCCTGCGGCAGAGATGTGATGCCATTGCAATTCTCAATGGACAAAGATCTGAGTGATCTTAGACCTTGTATATCCCCTGGCAAAGACACAAGGCCATGGCACTCAACTATCTCCAGGGACTCTAAGGACGTGAGATTTTTCAATCCATGTGGCAAAGAATGGAGCTCCTTACACCAGCGAACTGCCAATGATTTCAAATTTAAGAGCCTTGCTAAACTAGGAGAGATGGTGCAAAGCTTTGGGCACGAGCTAATCTCCAGAGACCTGAGAAGAATATTGCTCTGAAGCAAGTTATCCAAAAAAACAAACTCAGCAAATTTATCAATGACAAGAATACTGAGCGAGTTAAGGTCTGATGCTGACTCTGGTACCATACTGTCACATTCGCTTACTTCCAAATGTTTTACAACTGGGAAACGTGCAATGTTTCTTAGCTTGAAACATCTCTTTATGATGGCTTTAGAAAGAGAAGGGAAGTCTTCCCTCCTGTTAAAGCTCCACCAGGTTTCTAGATTAGGGAGATCCACAAGAGCTAGCTCTTCCAGAGACGAGAATGCTTTCTTTGCTTGACCGTAAAACTGATTGTCAATGCTCTTCACTGCATCCATTCCTTCCAAGTAAAGGACCCTCAGAAAAGGAAGCTGACCCAGTGCAGGAAGATGTTCACTTCTTCTGCAGTTAATCAAGACAAGATCGGTTATATTTTGGAGTTTACAGTGAACCAACCATGCTGGAAGCTGAGTTCCCTGATATTCTTTTATAGACAACTTCTTCAGATACTTATGTGGCTGGAGATAACTGAGCACTTGCTCTGCTCGGTCATCATTAGCATCATTCCCAATTGGACAATTGTAACAACTTTCCCAAGATAGAACCAATGACTGAAGGTTTATCTTTCCAATCAAGTCAGCTTTCAGTGCTTCTACTGCCTCCTTTACATTCTCCAAGCAGCTAATATTCAGCTGCCCTCCAAGGTTCAAGCTCCCTAGCTCGCCAATACTTTCACCTCTCTCCCTTCCCACAATAAATATGGACAGTGTCCTAAGATATACAAGTTTTCCCATAAATCGCGGCATTTTGCTGAGCCTGTCACAGCCATTTAAGATTAGATGCCTGAGTTTAGAGATCTTGGCAATATCTCTTGGCAACTCAATGAGATCACAGCAACCAGAAAGGTTGATAACTTGTAGATTACGAAGGCTGCAAATACTTTCAGGTAAGTTTTTAACATGGGTGTTAGAGATATCAAGATACCTTAAAAATACAAAGGAGGAAATTGATTCACTAAGCTTTTTTATGCCGCTGCCACTTAAATCTAGGACCCTTAAGTACCTGAAATTTGAAAAAACATCAGGAGGCAACTCTCCAAGGTCTCCTTTTGGTTTCAGTAAAATGAGGGTTCGTAACTTCTTCGCTTCATACATGTCTCCCGGAATTGTACATGAGCTGAAATTACAGATCACTGAAGAGTGGCGGATTAGGGAGAAGCTTTGTGGCATTCTGTCATTTTCCACACATACATATTCGCTCCCTGAAATAGATTGTGCCAGATCATGAATGAGATCGTGCATTTTGCACTCGGAAATGCTGCAATTTTCACTTCTGTGTACATCTTGAAAGAAAAACAGCCACACCAAATCTTCAAAGTACTCATTTCCTATAAAATCAAGTGTTTTTCTTCCTTCAGGTGATTGAATTAGGCCTGCTGCAATCCAAAGCTGGATTAATTTATCCTTCTTGATTATGTAATTTCGAGGAAATATTGAGCAATAGGCGAAGCACGCCTTCAGATGGGATGGCAAATGATTATAAGTCAACTTTAAGGCAGGTAAAATGCCAGTTTCATTTTGATGCAGATTCCAAAGATCACTATCCTGAACAAGAAGCCAATCCCTTACATCTCTTTTGAACCGCATCAGGCCTCCTAAGGTCCTTGCAGCTAATGGTACACCTGCACACTTCTTCACTATTTCCTTACCGATTAGGAACAGGCTTGTATGCTTGTCTTCATCATGGGAAAAAGCTTGTTTCTTGAACAAATCCCAGCAGTCATCATCAGACAAACCTTCCAAATAATGAATGTAACTAGAACCCATTATCAAGGCAACCTTTTCACTACGAGTGGTGATAATGATTGTACTCCCCTCCGTTCCAACTTTTAGAGGCACTCTTAGTTTATCCCAGTCATTATCATCCTCATTCCACACATCATCCAGCACCAGCAAATATCTCTTCCCAGTCAGTAGCTCCTCTAGCCTAAGCTGCAGCGGATCCATTTCAGAGAAGTCGCATCTAACCTTTGTGGCAGATTCTAACATAGACAACATGATCTTTTCCACATCAAAATCATTGTTGACACATACCCACATCTTCAGATCAAATTTTTTTGCTACCCTCTCATCATTGTAAACTAACTGAGCAAGTGTAGTTTTCCCAAGACCCCCTAAACCAACAATGGACACAGCATAAATATCACTAGCAGCCTTATTATTATCAGTTGAAATCAAAAGATGTACCATCTTTTCTTTATCATCTTCTCTCCCAAAAACTTCTGATTCTATTATCTTAGAGCCAGTGCGTCTCCTACTTCTGCTACAACTGGGTCTAACAGGTCGCTCTCTCAAATGAAAATTAGATTTTTCTACTGCCAGCAATTCAATGGACTCTCTAATCTGTGCTATTCTAGGATACATATTAATGTGATTTACAAATTGCCCCAAGGATGGGTGAATGCTACGTACCTGCCCAAGGAACCCAGTGTAATCTCCGGATTGAAGGGCTTCTGGAGAGAACTCATCGAGGAAATCCTCCATATCATAAGCAACTTGTTTAAGCTCTGCTGACCATAACCTGAAAGCTTTACTGGATAATTGTTGCTCCTCTGCCTCTTCAAGGGCTGTTCTAATGACCTTTAACTTGCGGCAAAGCTTGGTGACTTCCTTACCAAGGCCACATCGATTAGCAATCTCTTCCAACAATGGGGAGCTTAATTTGTCAAAGACCACTTGCAGAAGTGGAGATAGAAGTATGTCTGCCATGATGAGGCTAAAGAACTTGAAGGGTGTCGAGATCACTTGTTAAAGATTGAATCTTGGTACTGATTACCTCTCTCCACTCTGTTTTGGTTGTTTTCGTATTCAATCTTTCCTCTAACTTGCAGAGGAAAGTGCTGCGAATTAGTTAAAAATTGACATCTGTAGACTAGTGGTGATGGTTTAAGATGGAATTTCTTTCCCCATTTCTGGGCCAGTTAGAATGACAGGAGCCGAGAAAGATCGGACCGTTGAGAAAAAATTACAACCAACATTTTGAATTAGATCAAATCAATAAATTTAAGAAATTAAACAAGACTTTTTTAGGCATATACTTTGTTTCATTTTTATCTCTTTAATTTTAGTTTAATTTGAATTATTTTAGATTAAGTAAAATAATTAATCAGAAAAGTTCGAATGATTTTAGTCTAATTTTAGTTTAAGTGGGAGAGATGTAAATATTTGAATTATTAGTCCGAAAGGTTTACATACTGCTCTAATCATATCTGCCAAAAGGACATCATCATCAATAATGGTAAATATCAAAAGATGTTTTTTGGTATGCTACTCTGGTCCCTCCAAATTTGGAAGAAATTTTAGTTTAAGTGGGAGAGATGTAAATATTTGAATTATTAGTCCGAAAGGTTTACATACTGCTCTAATCATATCTGCCAAAAGGACATCATCATCAATAATGGTAAATATCAAAAGATGTTTTTTGGTATGCTACTCTGGTCCCTCCAAATTTGGAAGAAATTCGTTAGCATATATAGATCGAAAGGTCTCTCTTCCTAAAAACTAAAAGTTAATCTATATCTAGAAATTTGTTAGTTAGTTTATAGCGAGCATCAATTTCGTCAACAGCATTGAAATACAGTAAGTCCAGCCAGTTCAGCTTCTTACTAGTGTTGGACATTGTGAAGATGATGTAGATTCTAGTGCTTTGTCTACATTTCAGAACTAGGGGGATAAACTACAAAGCTACGCATATAAGAAAACAAAACTTGTGATTGTCAATTAATGCAGATCTTTACACAAGTAAATCTCCAGTAACTTGGGCACTTATGCCTTGAGACTTATTTTTGTTCACCAAGCTAAAATCTGAGGAACTAAACATTACTTTTACAGCCGAAATGTTAAGTAATTAAGATTCATTGGATGGGGCAGTATCATCTTTGTGCTTGATCATGCCAGAGTCCACAAGGATTGGAACTTCTGCTGCGAGCCATGGAGCAAGACCCAAACAAAGTGCATGTGCTACACCAAACCTCGGACTGTCAAATCAGCAACAAGATCAAAAGTACTGTTAACACGTCATTTCAATAGAGAGAGAAGAGGTCAAAGTAAGATATTTGATCAAAGGAGCTACCAAAAACATTCCAAGAAGCAAGCATGCACAAGTAATGAAACAAAATGTAAATCAAATCCCTGAACAAATACGGGATGCCCAGCCTCTGAAGATCAAGTCTATGTCTATCAAATATCATCCCTATTCATTTGCAATTGTCGCTTTAGATATTAATGCCCAGAGGCCAGAGGGTTTAACACTTTGCAAAAACCACGCGACTATATTATCATTTTGGTTCAAGTTGTTGCCTCAAATACCTGCTTACCCTCCAGCCACAACAATGAAAAAAGCATACGTGATAAAATTATGAAAACAAACATGATTTGACACCAGTAATTGGTAATATACGGGGTGCAAACAGAGATTCCAATCAGAAGTTGAAGGCGATCTGTAGGCACCAGACATGCTGTATGCTGTATGTTCTTGGGTTACAGTCTGGAATGAACGGGAAAAAAAATTCTAATGAGTATGTTAGAAAAAAGGATCACAGCTTTGAAGCCAACTCAAATCTGCAGGTGCTCTTATTAGAAACAACCACAGTAATCACTTGAGGTGACTGCCTATAAATGCAAAATATCCAATGCTGAAAAAGACAGTTGCAAGTGCACATCCAGATATTAGCTGGATCGGCTGCCTGTCAAACCTAATTCTAGGAAATTGTTAATTTTCCTAGCCAGTAACTGCAAGGTAAATTGATTTTTCAGCTTCCTTTCTGGTTTGTGCCATAACGGTGTTTGAAGCAATTCTCTGGCTAATAAGTAACACGCAAAATGTACACAAATAAGTCCAGAAAAGTTACATTTCTCTAATCCAATAGCACCAAAAATTTTCCAGTTTAATTTGGTAAATTCTGTTCCTTTCCAATCCATACAAAGGTCATACTCTAAGCTCTATTTGGTTGAATCAATAAACAATCCAAGCGCCATAATAGACCATAAACCATACCAATTTTTGGCCCAAAGTGGCTTAAAATGAACCGTCAAGCAAATCTTCCCTCCTCTATACATCTATAAACACGCAAAGAAAGAGCATTAAAACAAAATAAACAATTACTCATATAAGAGGAACAAACAGATTTTTTTTTTTTTTTAAAAAAAAATTAAACCTTCTGGGTCTTGCCATCGAGCTGAGGTAACTCGAGCTCAGGGGCAGTAGATGGATAAGTGACTGGAATATCGAATTGAAGATCAAACTCGTACTTGAGGAGGTTATGGACATACCAGCACTTGCCGGTCCACCGTGTTCCCTCGGGATTGGCGGCGGAGATGCGGAACCAATCGTTATCATTGGACTTGTTCATCTGAGTGTAGGCGATCAAAGCCTTGTACTCTTCCTTCAACCTTTGTTTCCATGCATCTCCGTCCCTAGGCCCGGCTTTGGTCGCCAGAAGAGGGATCTGGGTCAATGTTGATTTCGTATTCGGATCCCACCCCTCCATTCCTTTCCCCTCTTTTGCTTAGCCCTAACGCTCAATTTTGATCTTAATAGATTTATTTCTCATTTTTACCAATTTGCCCTTCTTATTGGGTATTATTGTAGGAACTGTAACTTTGTTGACCGAACCGAATTAATGGTTCTGCCTAATACTAATAACGAAAAATCGAGTCATGGCCATAGCCATAGCCGAGTTTAGCTCCTTTCCCTCTACAGAGAAACAGAGTAGAATCCATTGGGTTTTGCGAAACGATGTCGTACGACAATGTGGAGATAAAGGACATGCAGTGGAGCGAGAAGCTTCAAGCTTACACATATCCTCGCCCTTGCGGCGACCTGTTTCAAATCACCAAGGATGATCTCCGTCTCGGCGAGGAAGTCGCTAAGTGTCCTAGCTGCTCTCTCTACATCACTGCCATTTACAACATCGAAGATTTCCTCGGCGACGCTGATCAGTCGAAGAAGAAGCAGAACATCGAGCCTACGCAGCAGCAACAGCAGCCTATCGCCGTTGCTTAGAGATAAATTTGGAGGATTTTCTTCTTAATTGCCGTGATTTTGTTCAATTTGATATCTGTGGAGGCAAAGAGTGATAGAGTTTTGAGGACTGTAATCAAGGGCGGAGCCAGAATGAATTAGTTTACCTTATGGGTTTACGATAATCATAAAAAAAATATTCTTATTAAAAACTATATCATACTAATAAAATGTATGAAAATTTTAATTTTAATTGTACACGATAAATTTTTTTACAATTAAAGTCATATCTATTTGTCTAGTTAATAAAAACAATTAAACTATCCGCCAAAAAATTATCTTATATTTTACAGCGAATCGCAATTTTTATATACTTTATAGCTGAAAATATTCGTTCTGTGGTAGCCGTAGAAAATAAAAATAAAAAAAAAATCAAAACCATCCCGAACACACCCTAATGTTTGAGGTCATTACTTTGCTAGTCTAGTCTTTTGCAGTGCTACTCTTAATAAAATAAAATAAACTAAAATAAAATAATAAATAAATGAATAAATTGCAAAATAAATGGGTACATATATTTTAGGTTGGTGAAATTAATTACGTAGTGTGTAATTAATTCAAAAGTCACTTTTGTGTAATGACAATTTAAGAGTATGTGACTATAATCTTCTATTTTTGTTTTTTCTCTCAAATATATTAAATGCTTTTGGACTCTTAATATATACTAATTATATTTTTTTTCTACTAACTATATTTTTTCTATTGGTTGGGGAGGGGGGGGGGGGGGGGGGGGGCTTCAGCCCCTCAAAGTCCCTCCGTCTCCGCCATTGACTGTAATATACAAGTAGTAAAGATCGATGTTTTGCTTCACTCTTGGAATTGAGAAATTGATAGCTGTAGTCTTTTAAGGAAAATTGCGAACTAAAGATGAATGAACAGTAAAAGAAATTTTAGATTTAATAAGTGATTCAAGTGCAGCAGCAAACCCTAGTGAGTTAGAATATAGTAGTAGTATGCATCTAATCCTTCAATACCTTGCTTACCAAACCCCATAATAAGTTTTAAGTTTCTACACAACACATCTGGCACAACACAGTGTCTTGTTTCATAAAAACTTAAATTAAACATATTTACTGAATTGAAACAGAGGACTTCCTTGTGCTAGTACCAATTCAACGCAGAATTGCCTCCACTACCGTAAAGTGCAGAACTGATCAGTTGATGGCAACTGGTAAAACACCATGGATAATCAAGAAGCGCATTGAAACTTGCAATCTACCAGAGAAAGGTAAGAGCACGCCCCCACAACGTACATTGTGATAAGAAGCATAGTACAAATCATACCAAATGTTAAAAGAAAATCTAGTGCCATAAATATCAATAACAAGAAAAACCCCGCTAGTTCTATTGATAGTATACAAATTGAAATGAGGTTGATTAACAAATTGGTGATTGGTTTCAAAAAAAAAAAAGAAGCAAATTGTGATCAAGCTAAACCCTGGAGCATTATATGAATTATATTTGAGCCTTGTAGCAAAAAGTTGATATACACCCAGCAAAAAATAACCAGCATGCATTTTCGCAATTCTTTACTTATCAAAAATATTTAATCAAAGATTCAGTGAGAGAGAGGGAACACACCCAAAATATTGCTGGTATCTGATTTCAATGAGATGAGCTGCTAGCTGTTCTTATTATCTGCGTGTAAAATAAAAAGAAAAAAAAAAAAAGTCAAAAATTGGAAGCGGGCCAACAAATGGCAAGTGAAGTCCACTTTGAATGCTAGCACGAAATTAACTTTGGATGATGGAGATTGCTTTTTCCAGCATTTTTTACCTACACACCGTCATAATTGGGGTGTCTTCTGCCTATATAAGGTAGGAGTTTAGTCTTCTTTTAAAAATATAGATTTGAGAGCTCCCAAAAACTTAAAAAGGTTGAGAATTGTGAGAGCGAATAGAGAGTTAGTTAAAAATATATTATTTGAGTGTTTTCCTATTTAAAAAAGAGAGTTTATTAATTGTTTTTCTCCTTAAATAAAGAGATGTTATATTGTTGTAATTCTTATTTTTTTTTTCTCATAATGAAAATACTTTTATCATCGCCCATATTTCGTTGTTTAATTATTATTTTCTCAAGTTCAATTTAGCTGCAATATTGCTCTATCATGAGTGTCTAGTTTTACAACAAATGGTATCAGAGCCTGGTTCGGTGATCGTGATATAAGCAATATCGGCAAAATTTAAGATCGAGAAATTTAACGGAAAAAATTTTTCTTTGTGAAAATTAAAGATGAAAGCTATCTTGCAGAAAAATAATTGCTTAGCGGCTATCAGCGAAAAATCGGAGGACTACAAAAATGAAAATAAGTGAGACGAGATGGATGAGAATGCTATTGCAAATCTTCATCTAGCATTGGCAGATAAGGTATTGTCAAGCATAGAGGAGAAGAAGACAGTAACAGAAATTTGGGATCATCTCAACAAATTGTATAAAGGCAAGTCACTCCACAACAAATTTTTTCTGAAGAGAAAACTTTACACTCTTCGCATGTCAGAATCTACTTTAATGACAGAGCACATAAACACTTTAAATACTCTATTTTCTCAACTCACATCTTTGGGTTATAAAATAGAGGCAAATGAATATGCTGAACTTTTACTTCAAAGTCTCCCTGATCCGGTTGTCTATTTTTACAACAAATGGTATCGGAGCCTGGTTCGGTGCTCGTGATAGAAGCAATGGCGGCAAAATTTGAGATCGAGAAATTCAACGAGAAAAATTTCTCTTTGTGGAAATTAAAGATGAAAGCTATCTTGCGAAAAGATAATTGCCTAGCGGCTATCAGCGAAAAATCAGTGGACTACAAAGATGAAAATAAGTGGGACAGGATGGATACGAATGCTGTTGTAAATTTTCATCTAGCATTGGCAGATGAGGTATTGCTAAGCATAAAGGAGAAGAAGACAACAAAAGAAATTTGGGATCATCTCATCAAATTGTATGAAGCCAAGTCACTCCACAACAAAATTTTTCTGAAGAGAAAACTTTACACTCTTCGCATGTTAGAATCTACTTCAGTGACGGAGCACAAAAATACTTTAAATACTCTATTTTCTCAACTCACATCTTTGGATTATAAAATAGAGGCAAATGAACGTGCTGAACTTCTACTTCAAAGTTTGCTTGATTTGTATGATCAACTAGTCATTAACTTGACAAGCAATGTCCAAACGGACAATCTAATTTTCAATGATATTGCAGCTGCAATTTTAGAGGAAGAAAATCGGCGCAAAAATAAGAAAGACAGATTGGCAAGTTCTCAACAAGCAGAGACATTGACGGTGATGAGAGGGAGATCAACAGAACGTACTTCAAGTGGGAGCCAAAGTCAAGGTAGACCAAAATCAAGAAGTAAGAAGATATTAAAATGCTACAATTGTGGCAAAAAGGGTCACTTGAAGAAGGACTATTGGAATTTGAACAAAAGGAATTCCAACTCCCAATGGAATGTGGCTAGTACCTCAGATGATGGACATGCTTTATCATGTGAAGCAACAACAACTTATGAAAGCAGGAAGAGATTTGCTGACGTCTGGATCATGGATTCGGGAGCTACATTTTATTTGACTGCTAAAAAAGAATGGTTCGATCATTATGAACTTTTCTTGGGATAACCTGTTTATAGCTGCAATGATCATGCCTTAAAGATCATTGGCGTTGGAACCATCAGGTTAAAGATGTATGATGGTACAGTTCACATTATTTAGGAAGTGTGATATGTGAAAAGGTTGAAAAAGAATTTGTTGTCTCTCGGAAGATTGGATGACCTTTGATGTATTATGAAAATAATTCGAGGCGCGCTTGTACTAATGAAAGGAGAAAAGATAGCTGCTAACTTATACATATTGAAGAGAGAGACTTTGCAGGAAGGAGAAGCATCAGTTGCTTCAAATAGTCCAAGTGAAAGTTCTGTAATGGTGTGGCATCAGAAACTTGGGCATATTTCTAAACAAGAAATCAAAATACTTGTGAAATAAAATCTATTTTCAGGTCTCACTAAGGTGTCATTACCTTTTTGTGAGTACTGTGTTATAAGTAAGCAGCACAGATTGAAGTTTAACACATCTAATTCTAGAAGCAAGTCTATTCTAAAATTGGTTTACTCTGATGTGTGGCAAGCATCAGTTTCATCCTTAGGAGGAGTAAGGTACTTTGTGTCTTTCATTGACAATTACTCCAAGAGATGTTGGGTGTATCCTATCAAGAGAATGGTTTTCAGTCTTCAAAGTATTCAAAGTAGAGGTAGAACTTGAATCTGAAAAGAAGATCAAGTGTTTGAGGACATATAATGGAAGAGAATATACAATCAATGAGTTTGTAGACTTTTGCAATCAGGAAGTCATTAAAAGATAGTTCAGTGTAGCATACACTACTCAACAAAATGGAGTGGCAGAGCGGATGAGCAGAATTTTGTTAAAGAGGACAAGAGTAATGTTGGGAGCTGCAGGTTTAGACAAAAAGTTTTGGGCAGAAGCAGTTAACACCGCCTGTTATGTAATAAGTCGGGCTCATTCAACTACAATCGAGTTAAAGACACCGATAGAGATGTGGACTAGCAAACCAGCTGATTATTCAAACCTCCATATATTTGAAAGTCCAGTGTACGTGATGTACAATTCTTAAGAAACTATAAAGTTAGATTCAAAATCTAGAAAATGTTTCTTTCTAGGTTATGCTGAAGGAATAAATGGGTATCGCCTGTAGGATCCCACTGCCCACAAGGTTGTAGTTAGCAAAGATGTTATATTTATGGAAGATAAGATACAAAAAGCAAATGATATCACTGTGAATAAAAGTTCAGAGATGACGACTGTGCAGGTGAAAAAGGAATCCAAACAAGAAAATTCTTCTGAATAAGAATCAGAGCACGAGGAACATAAGCCAGAGGAGTCCCAACCAGTTGAATCTCAAGTACTTGAGATTCGTTGATCAAGTCGATTAACAAAACAACCAAGTTGGCACTCAGATTATGTTATGGAGAGTAATGTTGCATATTGCCTTCTAACAGAGGATGGAGAGCCATCAACTTTCCAAGAAGCAATGAATAGTTCAAATGCATCTCAGTGTATGGCAGAAATGCAAGAAGAAATTGAAGCTCTTCATAAAAATAAAACTTGGAAACTTGTTTCGTTACCACATGGAAGAAAGCCCATTAGAAACAAATGAGTTTACAAGATCAAGCGTAATAGTGTGTTAGACTGGTGGCCAAAGGATATGCTTAGAAAGAAAGTATTGATTTCAATGAGATTTTTTCCCAAGTGGTCGGACTTACAACAATCAGAGTAGACCTGGCGATGTGTGCTACATTTGACTTACATCTGGAGCAGTTAGATTTTAAAATTGCTTTTCTCCATGGAGATTTTGAAGAAGAAATTTATATGCTCCAGCCAGAAGGTTTTGAACAAAATGGAAAGGAGAACTTGGTTTGCAGGTTGAACAAATCTCTATATGGTCTCAAACAGGCGCCAAGGTGTTGGTACAAGAAATTTGATTCCTTCATTTTGAGTCTTGAATACAACAGACTTTATACAGACCTTTGTACATATTTCAAGAGGTTTGGTGAAAGTGATTACATCATCTTACTGTTGTATATTGATGACATGTTGGTAGCAGGCTTCAACAAATATCGCATTAAAAAAATTGAAGACTCAGTTGGTTAGGGAATTTAATATGAAAGACTTGGGATCAGCAAACAATATTCTAAGGATGCAAATTCACCGAGACAGAAATAACAGAAAAATTTGGCTTTCTCAGAAAAATTATTTAAAGAAGATCTTGCGACGGTTCAACATGCAAGATAGTAAGCCAATTTATACCCCATTTTCTGCTAATTTCAAGTTAACTCTCAGTATGTGTCCTAGTACTGAAGAGGAAAAGATGGAGGTGTCTCGAGTACCGTATGCATCGGCAGTGAGAAATTTAATGTTCGCTATGATTTGTACAAAACCGGACATTGCACATGCAGTGGGAGCAGTTAGTCGATACCTAGCGAATCCTTGTCAAAAGCATTGGAATGCAGTAAAAAGGGTCCTTAGATAGATTAAAGGGATCGTGGATGTTGCATTGTGTTATGGAGGATCAGACTTTATTGTCAGAAGATATGTTGACTCAAATTATGCTGTAGATATAGATAAAAGCAAATCCACTACAGGGTACGTGTTTACACTTGCTGGCGGAGCTGCAAGCTGAATTTCAAAACTGCAATCAGTTGTGGCTACGTCAACAACAGAAGCAGAATATATGGCAGCTGCATGAGCCAGTAAAAAAACTGTATGGTTGAAATTGTTATTAGAGGAACTCGGGCACAAAAGGGATAATGTTTCTCTATTTTGTGACAATCAGAGTGCTTTGCATTTTGCAAAAAATCTAGCATTTCATTTCAGGACAAAACACATTCGGGTTCAATATCATTTCGTTCGTGAGAAAGTAAAAGAAGGAACTGTGGATATACAGAAAATCTATACTAAAGAAAATATAGCAGATTTTATGACGAAAGCAGTTAACATTGACAAGTTTGTTTGGTGTCGATCTTCCAGTGGCCTGACAGAGACACAGGGAACAGAGTTAGCAAGGAAGAAAGAATGGTGTGAAGATTGATTGACCCTCAATCAAATTTTCAAGCATGAGATTGTTCTTATTCTTTATGTGTAAAGACAAAAGAAAAAAAAAAGAGGAGGAAAAGTAAAAAATTGGAAGCGGGATCCAGTGAAGTCCACTTTGAAGGCTGGAGGTACGAAGTCATAATTGCTTTTTTCAGCAATTTTCACCTACACACCACTATAATTGGCGGTGTCTCCTGCCTATATAAGGCAGGAGTTTAGTTTCCTTTTAAAAATATAGAGTTGAGAGCTCCCAAAAACTTAAAAAGCTTGAGAATTGTGAGAGGAAATAGAGAATTAGTTAAAAATATATCATTTAAGTGTTCTCCTATTTAAGAAAGAGTGTTTATTAATTGTTTTTCTCCTTAAACAGAGAAAGATTACTTTTATCCTCACACATATTTCATTGTTTAATTATTATTTTATTAAGTTCAATTTAATGGCGATTTTGCTTTATACATTATTCTCTGTTCCGGATTATAATCTCTAACAAAAAAAATATAGCTCTACGAGCAAAAGCTCTTGTGAGCTATATTTGGCCTATCCTCACCGCCTGTTTTGCGTCGTTTTTCCAGAGCTGGACATTCTTGAACAGACAAATGCTGGAGGGTGCTCAAATCCTTCAGAGCACGCGAAAACGATGTATACTAGGACAATCAGATACTGCCAAAGATCTCAGAGAGTTAAAATTGTGAATCCATCCAGGCAACTCTTTCAAACTAGCACATCTGTGGATTTTGAGAGTTTGCAGTGTTGTAACACGTTTCAGCCCTTCAGGCAGGGATTGTAGTGCTGGACAATTCAGAATGTACAAGCTCGTCAATATGGAAAGATTCTGCCACTCAGGAAGGCAAAGATATCAAATTTGGACAGTACATAACTATTAAGTGTTCAAGAGCTCTAAATATTTTGCAATCCCATTGGCATGGTGTTATGCTACTGCAGTTTTCTACAGACAGAATTTTACGTGCCAGCAATTTCTCATGTCTCAACTGGGAGGTCCAATTCTTTGTTCATTGACTTCCATGCTGCGGCAATATTGTCATGACTCATGAAATTTGTTTCCTAAGTTGTGTGCAGAGCGAATAAGGAATTTTAATAAAATTCTCCATATTTGTGTGTTGTCCGTGGTTTGGATGTAACTAGACCTGTTGGATTTTGGCCGAGTTTTGACAAGATCTAATCGGGCCTTTAATTTTTTTTTTCTTATCCAAACCTTAATCAAGCCCATATAAATAAAAGATGTGCAAGCCAGAACCAATCCGTTGAAAAAATATTTAAATAGGAAAAATAATATTAATGTATAAACTGATATGTTATATCATATTATACAAAATTATAAATATATTATATAAAATTTTTTAATATGTTAATAAATATATGAATTTGTATATTTGTTATAAACATTTATGTTTTTGTATATTTTTAAGTGTGTTAGATTAAGTAATTAATGAAAAAATTATAAAAATAAAAACAATCTAAGGCCACAATTTATATGCAAAGTTTAAGTTATCCTTTTAATAAGCGGATCCTTTATCGGTCTTGGACCGATACGAGCTTACACGATAAAATATATGTGTAGGCCCTTAAAATTTACAACCCATAATTAGATGTAATTGGGTGGCTTGGATTTGAAAATTTGAACTCATATTTTTATATTTATTTATTTAATTAGTAAATTTCTATTTTTTCACCTATAAATGCACGTTTGGTGCCAATTCATGTTAATTTTTTTTCTCAATTTTTGTTCTTCATCAGTAGTAAATTTCGTCACAAGTAAAGACTTGCAAAATAAAAAATAAAAATAAAAAACACTTAAATGTAAAAAAAAAAATTAGTCTATTAATATCGATTTTTTCAAAATACTAACCCTTAATCAATCTGTTAATATCGATTAACTAGTCCATCGGTTTCGGACCGATTACCCAATATTTTCGGTTAATCACTATAATTATAAAATGTATTAATAAATAAAATTAAAATGTTCAAGCTACTTAAAAATTAAATTTTTTTTACTATAATATAACATTATTGTTGTTAAAATAAAAATATTTGGTGGATATAAGCAAATTTATTTTTAAAAATTAATATTTAATAAGTAAATAAATTAACCGGTCCATTATCACATTTAATTAGATAAATTGTTATACTTACTAATAGCCAATTAAAAAAACTTAAAAATTTTAAAATAATTAGTATAATGAAAAAAAAGGTACATGATCGCTTTTAGTTAGGATAAATTGTTAAATAACTTTTCGAATATATTTTTATTCTCATTATTGAAAATTTGATAAATCAAGAAATAATAAAAAATAATACATATGGACATATTAAATAATTAATAAATTAACCGGTACACGAGTTAAAAACCATTAACCAGTCCATTAATATCGGTTTTTTCAAAACACTAACCATTAACCAGTCCATTATAATCGGTTACCCAGTCTATCGATTCGATTTTGGATTTTTTTCGGTTAACCGAGTCCATCGGTTTTTTTTTCTTACCCCTATTTCGATGTTTGAGTTAATAGAAGTATTTTCAAATAAAAATGTAAATACTTTTTATGAAACGAAAAATGTAAATACATGAAAGGACCAATATCATACATTGAATGTGAAAATTGAATCCGTATAGAAATTATTGAATTATTAGCTAAACAACAACAGGAATTTAATTTATTTTCGTAGTAGAATTTATGTCACTTATCAATTAGTTTGATTGAATCGTTAACATGCGATTAAATATTTTTGTTTCGCTGTGACTTTATCCCTAAATATTAATTTCTATTTTATATTAAGTGTTTTTTCAAAAAAAAGAAATTGATTTTGGAAGTGACCTCAACGAGTTTGCTCTTTTCTTTGGCTTAGTTATCAAAATCGGTTGATAACCAAGCTTGAACTCCTGAGAAGACATCTTGTTGGTGTGGCTTCTTGTTCCATTTGTAGATGTGAAGATGAATCAGTCCTTCACATCTTACTTTATTCCAAGCAGGCTAAGCAGATTTGGATATATTTTCTTCAAAGTTATGATGTTGTGCGTTTGTTCTCTATGAATCATAAGGATTGGTTTTTTTACAACCTATTAAATCATTTTGATAGTTATTTTGATTTCCGGTGGTCTGTTGTCTTCGGAATCACATGCTGGTCACTTTAGCGATGGACAAATGAGGATATCTTCACCAACAAGAAGTTGCTAGTGAATATAAAGCTAAAGTTGATTTGGGATGTTGTTCAGAGCGCCATATGTACGGCTCATACCTTGCAAAAGGTCTCTCCCTCCCCTGGTGTGTGCGCAAAAATGCTTTGATTTGATTTTCTAATCCTCCTTTGGGTTGGGTTGTCATGAATTTTGATGGAGCTTTTCGTAAAACAATTTATATATCAATCAACTGCAGAGAGAGTGTTTCGAGATGACAGTGGTAGCTGGTTGGGTGGATTCTCAGTTAAACTTGACCAGTGTTATGCTTATCGTGCAGAACTTTGGAGTGTACTCATTAGATTCAAAAAACCGTGATTATGCTTCAAGTGAACAACCTTGGTGTTATTCAAAGTCTTCAGAACGGTAGAGTTACGGCTCTGCAGCACATGGACATCTTCAAGTGAAATCAAGCTCTGATTGGGTTATGCAGTTTACTCGTGTTCATTGGAAAGCTAACTCTGTTGCCGACAAATTAGTTGGTCTTGCCTTGCCTTCAAGCAAAATTGCCATTTTGTTTGGCATTCTGTTGTTCCTCCTTTGTTTAGTCACTTGGAGACGGACGACACGGATGTAGGTTGTTTTCCTTGTGCTATTAATTGTTAATTTTTTCTTTGTTGCTTTCTCTTTTATAAAAAAAATGATTTTATTTCAAATAAAATATATGGATTTTTAAGAAACAATGAGGTACTTTTTATACATTTTATATCAAATATACCACTTGATTCAATAAATACTTTTTACTAATAATAGAGTAATAAATTGAATATCTCTTTTTCAAAGCAAATATGAATTCTTTAAACAGCTAAAACTATATACAGAAATAAGGGAGGTCAACTTTCCAAACACAATATTCCGACACAGAATTAGTCACCCTTACTAGAAGATGAGCAGCCTGATTGGTGAAACAAGAAACAAACTTGAAAACGATATTACACTTCTATAATGAAATGACGGGCAAAATACTATTTTTCAAATGTGAATGATAAATTAATACCATGAAATTATGAGTTAATAGAAAATATGATCCGTTAATGATATGAACTGAAATTCTGTACGAGCATATCAACACGTGTTAAACAAATGAAAGACAAATTAAACATTTTTGATAAACATAGGGGCAAATCACTAGCTTCTTTCCTTAAATTATTATATTTTTGTAGATATTATTTATGACACCAATTTTTAAATCTCTTTTTTTTTTTGAAACAAAATTGTTTAAAACATTTTTTCAGGCAATAAAAGTTCGAATATTCATCATCACCTTCCTATAGAATATGTAATTGATAAAAATAAAATTATAATTTGATGATAACTGTCAATTGGGACAAAGACAAAAATAAATTACAAATTTGTTTGGGTTATATTGGCAAAACATAATAGGAGTAGTTTATTAATTTATAAAATTGGGAAGCCAAAGAAACAGAAGCGGGCGTAAATTAGCAGGCGGCCTTTAAATACCTGGAACTCGGGGTCATGGCGGAAGCAGAAAAAGTGGAAAACCCGTATCGACCCAATTTATAACTTTAGATTAGATTAGAAAAAGCCCTATCCTCCAATTACATGTAAAATCATCACACTATTACATGTAAAAATCCCGCTGCTTTTTCACTCTCTGCTTCCATGTTCATGCTGATTCTGTTTCTGATAAAACCCCATCCCTCTTCTTCAAAACCCTAATACACCCCCAAATATTCACAATTATACTCTCTCTGTAAATTGCCGACCAATTTTTATGGTCATCCATGGCTTTGCGGGACCAAGCTCTTTCTCTCCTAACGGCGGCCAACAACCATGGAGATTTAGTCGTTAAGCTTTCTTCCTTGAAGCAGGCCAAAGACATTATTTTGTCAGTCGAGCCGTCTTTAGCTGCTGAGCTTTTCCCATACTTGGCCGAACTCCAATTTTCACCGGAGGCTCTTGTTCGCAAAATGCTTATAGAGTCAGTTCAAATCCTCATTTTCTACATTTATTGTATTTTTTTTTTCAATTTAGGGTTATCGTTGTTTTGCCTAGTAGAATTTGGTTAGTTGTGTGCCAATTCTAGAGGGTGGTTTTAAGGACGAAGGACCTTAATGGGCACAATTTGGGAAAAATGTTTTAAGTTGTGACTTGTGCTGTGATCCTTCATGCCCTAACAGGTTTCTAATTTTCTTGTTCCTCTGCTTTGGTTCGCAAATTGTGATTTGTGTTGGTTTATCTTCAGTATCTTCCTTTCACTTGCTGATGGCTAGCATTAAACAATTTAGGACATCGTGTTCGTATGCTTCAATTCGTGTTTGCATGCTTGCTTTTAGCTATGGTCATTCTGAACTCGAGTAACTAAATGCTTCATGATGTTTTATAGTATTACAAAACCTTGTACCTTTTTCATGGTACGCTTAAAATTACGAACTGGCTTGGTAATATATTGATTACAAGCTTTTGTCCTCATAAACCAGATCAACAACTGCGTGAAGTTTCGTCCTGATTTACTGTAGCTAAACTTTTGTTGAGATTGGTTTCTTGTTTTCGGCTGAGTTCCATTAATTATCCGTCTGCATGACTGGCAGGATTATTGAAGAAATTGGTTTAAAAGCTATGGAGAACTGTTCTGTACTTATACCTGTCTTATTGACATTTTTGAAAGATAATGATCCAGTCATTGCGAGACAGTCAATTGTTTGTGGCACACATCTGTTTTGTGGTGTTCTAGAGGAAATGGCATTGCAGGTCTCCTCTCTTTCTCTCCTGCTTTCATGTTAGAATGGAACTGAATGTTTGAACCGACTTGCTTGATTTTGATTTTGGTTATAGTTTATTGAACCTTTTACTTTTTCTTTTACGAATGGTGGCAGAGTACCACACATGCATTTTCATTTTTGATTTGGCTTTTGTAGCATATGCAGTTGGAATCATGAAAATTTCTTTTTGCTTATTATATTATCGTTCTAATCAAGCTGAGCTTTTTCTATCTTGATTGTATTTCCTTGTCTCTATTTACCCTGTAATTATGGGTTTTTGATAAATTGTAATTATGTCCTTGGAACTTTTAGTTTCATCGGCATGGCAAGGTGGAAAGATGGCTTGAAGAGTTATGGAAATGGATGCTTAAGTTCAAAAATACCGTTTTTGCAATTGCAATGGAGGTATGCAGCAAGTTTATGTATGTCATCCAATATGCTTTAATGTTTTGAAATCTCAAGGCTGATGCAAACTCGCCAGGAAACCCACATGAGCTATTGGATGTATCCGATTAGTCAACATGTTATATATTTGTATAATAGAGTTTTTTTTGGTTCCTTTTTTTAGATGGATGAAATTATTGATGAGAAAATTCTAGATTTACTTGAGAAAGAGAAAGCCACCAGGGCTTGAACATGCAATATGATTTTTTGTTTACATTGGAGTCCATGCCTTATGGGTTTGCTGTTTAGTAGACTTGAAGTAAAACTGATACGGTTTGAACATTGTAATATTTTTTAATCTGAATAAGTGCTATTTCCCAGTCATCAATCATATAAGATGTTTTGCTAACATGGATTCCTTGTTTCATCTCAAATGTAGCTGGGTTCTGTTGGGACAAAGTTGCTGTCATTGAAATTTTTGGAAACATGTATATTACTTTTTACATCTGACACCGATGATTCAGACATACTTGTTGCAGAAGGTATTGCATTCTGACCTATATAAGTGTTCAAAGATTTCTATGAGATGGTCTGACTGTTGTACCTTTCATCCATGTCCTTTTGTGACTTTGATTTGTATGTTTTTTATTTTTTATTTCTTTTCTCTTTATTTTTCTTTTTAAATAGCTAATTTCTTTAGCTAAATCTATCACAGGGAGTAGGCGGCTATTTAATGTTTCGTGGCTTGCTGGTGGTCATCCTGTTTTAGATCCAGTTGCTCTCATGTCAGATGCAGACAGGACACTTGGCATTCTATTGGATTTTTTGCAGTCACCTGGCAGTCTTCCTGGTTCATTGATAGTCACTGTTGTCAATTGGTGAGGTTCCACATTCCAGTATCCAATTGTCTTTATCAATTTATTATGAGTCAGGACGTGGGTCGTAATACCATCTCAGTAATAGAAAGTCCTGTCTTTTCCACCTCCTGAATGTTTGTTAGTATGGATTTGAATTTTTTAGAAAAGTAAATATAAACTATAGAAAGATTAACAACTTGGTAACTGAATTATATTGGTTGAATCAGTGGGAAAATGTCAAAACGTATATTTCTCAGCTTCCTTGAAAATTCCTGTTTTGTTGCAGTAGGTGCCATGCAATTGCCATGTTTAGTTTCAAGTCCTTCTGAGAGGAAGTAGTGCTTTGCATAGTTTGATTTTCTGGTTTCCTAATTCATGCTTCATATGCAGGCTTGATATTATTATTTGTACTCAACTTTAGATCTCTTTCGATTATCCTCAAATTGAAGAACTCTTCTGTATCATCTTGTTTTATTTCTAGTTTTTTGGGCATATTTATGAGATCTGAAGCTGTATGCAGAAGTGTCAGAGTTCAACTACGGAGCTTTGAATATAAAATTGCTTTTGCTTTTTGGTTTCCTTAACCTTTTTTAGATTTTTTACTTTTCTTAATTTCGCAAGTCTGTAAAAATATTTCACCTGGGCCTTAATCAACCTGCTGTATTATCTTACCTTTTCTTTTTTGTGCATTTCTTTGTCCTACTAACTTGATAAGCAGCCTGCCATTCACAGCTGGCTTTACAGATTTATGTGTCACTATTGTTTATGTTTGGATTTGGATGCACTAGCTTATCTGTTGTCTTTTATTTATAGATGCTAAAGTCTAGGTGCTTCAGTGGTACCAGATTCTAATAAAGCTCTTAGCTTATGTTCCTTTTTAAGAACCTAATGAAATTCGTTAATTGCTACTGGACTTTATTTGGCCATTTGTTTGCCTATTATATTTATGAAGTTCATGGTGGTTGTGAAGATAAAATGAAAAGAATGTCAGCAGTCCATCTTAATTGCTAAAGGATGATACACTGAACAACCACTATTCGTTACCCCTTTGTGATCAATAGTGGATTAATTGGAAAGGGGAGAATGAGAGGGTTGCTGTGCATAACTATGTGTTGCAATTACAAATTCTACCTGGCCATTTATCTTCCTATCCATGTCATATCATCTTTGCTAAGATATACAACAGGTATAATTAAATGAGTATATCTTATCATGCTTGTTAGGTTTATTGTATGCCTCTAAAATTTGGAATTTCTTTTGGTTTCTTTATGACGTATTGAGAGACTCTGCCATTTTCTGCTATGGTTAATATATCAAATCCCTTAGCATTCTGATGCTACTGGAATGGCCATATATGCATGACATTCCCTTGTCTCTCCCCTTCCTATGTCCCTTTTCTGCCCATCCCCCATTTTTTTTCTTTCCAGAATGACATTGTTGTTACTTCACTGTGCTTTTTTTTTTTTGTTTTTCTCCTTTGAAATACCGAGTTGAATGACTTTTATTCTCATCCTACTCCCAAGCTGAAAACTGACTTGTGATTTTAGTACTTCATATGCTAACATTAAATTTGATGATAATGAATCTTAACACCATGTGTATTTACACGTTACTGATATGTTAAGTGGCTTGCAATTAAATGAAGAACTTAAGATTTTCAATATATTGATATAGGGATTAAACTGCATATTGCTTGCCTTCAGTCATACGTTCTTAAAAATTTTGAAGGGATAACTGAAGCTTGGTAAAAATTGTCGTACAAGATCAACTGCTTGTTTGTGGTATTATTGCAGCATGCTGACCAGTTCTCTTTTGAGGAGTTATTGGGCTTGGATACTGCTGCATTGGTGGTCCAGATAATGGAAGTTACAGAGCTAGACAATGTTCATATTGTTTGGATGCTTTGCAGCAGAATTGGCCAGTGATAAGAATGGTTAACTGATGGTAAAATTGTCATCCCAGGTGCTGAGAAAGACTGGGTTGTCAAGCAATGCAGTTTATACTTTGTAAACTGTCAAAGGGTGGCATTTACATTTATAGTTTTGAGTTTTTTTTTTTGCTGTATGTGCATACAGCTGATGATATCCAAATTGAAGATGTATTATTGTTCTGTTACATTTGATACACATTCAATATCTTAAATAATCAAAAGTTCTTTTTAACTATGGATTACCCTACTATACTTCTTCCTTCATTTCTAATGGTTTCAAATATTTGTCTCTTGTTTTAGCAGCACTTTGCATTCTCTTTGTCAAGTATTAGCGACTTATATTTAGTCCTTTCTACTGTCATTACAATCTCAGCATAAATGCTTGCTGGTTATACTCTGTTAGGTTATTAACTACAAACACAGGATTTAATATCTATGATTTGTCAATTCTTAGGGCAGCAGATGGAATTTCATAGACCTGGTTCATGGATCAATGATAATCTACTCTATCATGCTTGTATACATCAAAGCTTGGACTCAGAAACTATTACTTTCTTTGATCAGCTTTGAAATTTACCAATGGTTTTCTAAGCATGCATCAATCAGTTATGTATGCATCTGGTTTTGTTCCAACGTCATTCTAATGGTTGTTGTGCACCTGAATGCATCTGGAAAAAATGGCCTCAAAATTTAGTTTCGGAGTTACTGATGTGGATCAAATAACAATTGTATAATATTTTGTAATATTCTGTAATGAATTGGGCTGAGGACTTTATGCAAAAGGCTTGTTTGGAAAAGAAAATAAATGAATTTGTCAAACTGTTGTATTTCTGTTCTGCATTTAATTCTGTTTTTCTTCTATAAAATTTTTTTTGTTGCCTTGGTTAAAAATTGAGTTCTGTCTTTTTGTTTTATTTTTTTTCCCCTGATCATTGTGTTTTTACGTGTGTGTTATAAGTTAATTTTTCCTTTGTTTATAAAGTGAATTCATTTAGATGGATCTTGTTTGGTTTTTGCTCTTTTGGTTTAGCAATATGTATGTTGCACATTATATTTAACCATCAAATGAAGAATTGCAAGATGAAAGAGAAATTTAATGTACAGTTTTTGCACTTAGAAGCTTGTGTTAAGGTTCTTGACCTGAAAATTAAGTGCACAGATCTATTTGTGTTCTCTCTTTTCTTTGCTCTCTCTCTCTCTCTCTCTCTCTCTCTCTCACTTTTGAGATTTTGCTATATAGTAACATGGTAATCAGGTTTGCATGTAGTATGATGAATATGCATCATTGTAATTGCATTATCATGCAACGTTCTGAATCCTTTTTGCTATGGTGTCCTAATTTGTAAGTCTGGCTACTGATTAATAAAACATTGAAGAAATAATGTATACTGGGATGTTTACTGGAAAAAGAATTAGCAAATTCTCATTCTATAAATTATTAAATTAAATTGGTTTATTTTTAGTGTGTAGAGCAGATATATGCTATTTGGATTTTGGACCTTCCTTAATCTGAATGTAAGAGTTGCGTCAAGCTTTTGGTGAATGTTCTTACGTGAAGAGCCTTGTCAATTATCATTTATTGAAGTATATTGTTAAAATATAGGACTAGTAGGGAATCAATGTTGTCTGTTGGAATCAAATATTATTAACTGGTGGTTGATTTTTAAATATCTATACTACAGCAGTTTATCAGACTATAGAAAGATGACATATCCAATGAATGTATTACATATAGTTACATTCTGCTAATGGCTGTGAACAGTAAATTAATTTTATAGGTTTCACATGATGTGAAAAGGCCGTCTGGTCTTGGCATTCCTTTCCACTCTTTTAGATGTAACATTGATGAAGGTTGTTTTGTTTTGGGTGCTGAAAGATTATGGGTTGTTGACTTTGATTCTGCTATTGTTGTTTGGTGTTCACTTATGGTTTACTTCTTTGCACTTCCAATAAATGTTCGGATGATTGATTGTAAGTCATATCTATAAAGGTTTGCTTGAAGGCATTGTGGACCACCTTATGAGCTTGTCAAGGTTTTAATTTCTATTAGGATTTCAAGTGAGAACTTATTTTGGCAAATTATGTTTTCACCTTTCACCTCATGTTTGCTTAGTGTGATTTTTTTTTGTTTTTCCTGGAACGTAGGATGGGAAATGCAATCTTATTTGAATGGATGTTATTAGATTTTGCGCACATTTGCGATTGGTGATACAGAGCACAATTCTAAGTACAATAATGGTTTATAATTTTTTGCTGCTCGATGCATATATGCTATTTTCAGATGTGGTGTTAATGACATTTCTTTTCTTTGCACCTATTCTATTGTTTGGCCTATACATCAGAGGGTTATGTTTATCTTATTCTCCAGCATCTTTGTTTCGTAGATGAAATTATTGAAAAGGATTCTTATCTGTGGGGTAGAACTGCTGATATATTGTTGTTTTAGTTGAAGATATTATGACGAGCCAGGTAATGATCAATAAGATAAAATGTCAAACTGGATCTTCAAATTTGAAGCTCTGGCATCTTGGTTAGGTTTTTTTGCTGAGAAATGGGCTATTTGACAGGAAGATGATTTTATACCTATAATTCTGAAGGAAATCCCAAAACCCTTTTAACTAATAAACTATCTCAGAATCTTCTTCTTCTTCTTCTTCTTCAAGTTGTAGATAAAAAATATATTTTTCAATAGAAGGAGAGAATAGTTGCAGAGAAGAAAATGCTTTTATGAACCATTCCATGAACTTCTTTGTTGAATTTGGAACATATTCTCTTTATTCATATCTTAGTAAATTGTGAATGCAGTGGCAGTTGGTCAATGATCATTGCAACAACTTGAGCAATTTGGTTTCCCATTTAAGGAGTCAAAATTCATCATGCAGTGCAAATTCCATTAAATACTATATTTGAACTGAATCCTATTGGGATGATCTCTAGGATTGTTCTCCCTTTTGGGTAGTCATATATTGCTTTACTTGTCAGATGAATAACAATGCGTTTACCTTAGTTGTGATGAATGCATAGGAGAGACATGTATTTGTATCTTCATTTTCTTGGATATTGCACGACTAGTGTGATGTGTAATGTTGCTCTCCGAGTATATGATCAACTTTGAGTGAATTTAGTTCTTGTTTAGAAGGCCACCCATTGTTTTTAAGAAACATATATGTCTTCTTTTGCTTGCAGTACATTTTCGTTGTTTCTTAATTTCAAAAGTATATGCTCTCAATCATACAAGATTTATGCGCACCAAAATTCTTGCTTCTTGGTTGAAGCACTATGTAATATTACTGTTTCATCAATATTTTTGAGAGGTTGTAATCAAATAGTTGATTGAGAAATCATGGTTATGGAATTGTAGCTGAGGATCTTGTTCAGAGTCATTAGAAACTTTGGGATGTTATGGAAATTCCTATAATTTGTTAAGCAATTGGCATGGGGAATGGCAATCGTGTTGAAATTTGGGGGTTAAACATGGGGCTTTTGATGGTTGCCATCCATGTCTTCCATCTACTGTCCTTATTTTGTGGAATTTGGTTAATAATTTTGCTGTAGAAAAATCCATAAAAAATGTTCTTGGAACTTATATAATGAGCCAGCTAGGAAGAGTTATGGGTAGCTTGTCAAATGTCTTCCTTATAGCTTTTCCTTCTGTCAATTAATTTGTTTTCCCTATAGATATGGTTTCTGTTAATCTTATTCCCTTACCTCAAATCTCAGGAGCTCAAATATGAGCATGTAGGTTTTTTTGCACCTCCATTGTTTTCATTCAATCTAATGATTGGTTCTTGTCTGATATCATTCTCAAGTTACTTTGTACAATTGCAATTGCTGTCATCGTCATTATTAATCTTATACCTGATGATGTACTTGTCTATTTGACAGTCTAGCATCCATAGCAAGGAAGAGGCCACTCCACTATGGTACTGTCCTTTCTGCATTGCTTGATTTTAATCCAAATTTTGAGACAGTGAAAGGATGTCATCATGCCAGTATCCAGTTTTCTCTGAGAACTGCCTTTTTGGGATTCTTGCGGTGCATGCATCCTACCATCTTTGAGGTGAGTGTTATTCATTTTGAAATTGTTTTTAAAAGTTGATTAATATTACTTGCAGTAAGTTGTTTTACATAACACAGATCAGTATTTTTCCTATTGAATTTGGGTGGTTGAACTATTGTCAAATAACATCTTTAATAGGTCATGTCACAAGCACGCAATAATACTAGCTGTTTTTATCATAGGTGTACATAATTTCAGTTGTGAGAAAAAAAAAAAGACTATCACGTGCTATTTGATATGGCATTCTGATGCAAAATCTCTGGCTCATGCCTCTATGGCCTACCTGAGTTGTTCATTATGCACACGCCAAAAAGCAAAAGCAATAATGGCTAGGTAAAAATTTGTGATGAACAGTTGCAGGTTGACATGGAGAACCGTAATGTGTCACCATGAAAATCTATGTCAGAGATGAACTTCTTTCTCCTGGATTCGAGTCCATATAATCCCTTTCTTTTTCTAATCAAATGAGCATATCTTTTAAGTGAAGCCTCCTTAAAGACCAAAGCGTGCAAAAAGTTGTTCTGCTTCAGTTTTTTAAGACCATTGTTTTACTATAAGAAATAATAATCTGATGGCTATGCTGTTCACTATGAGGTGTAATGGTTCTAAATTTCTGCTTTTGAAATACATTGCCTCATGCCTTCCAATTAAGATTTTTCTTGGGGTTTGATTTTCAGTCTAGAGATAGACTGCTTAGGTCTTTGCGTGCTATGAATGCTGGGGATGCTGCTGATCAAGTTATCCGTCAAGTAGATAAAATGATAAAAAATAATGAGCGTGCTTCACGTGAAGCTAAGTTCAGCAGGGTAATTATTTGCTTCAATTACTATTACTATTATGGCTTTATTCTCATGATCTAGTTACTATTTTCTTTCTTTGTGGATATTTGATTATTTCAATCAATTGAATTTATGCTCAATAGGATGATCAACCATCCAGCCAACCTCCATCTTCTGGTGATTCTTTGAGAAAAAGATCTTTGCCTCTGGATAATGAAGAGCTACCTAATGGTCATGAGGTGTCTTCCAAAAGACCTCGTTATGCTCCTAGCATGACAAACCAAATAACTGACTCTGAAGAGGATTCTAAGTTGGTGAATGAAGCATCCTCTAATACTCCTTTATTAGATAGTGATTTGACTCCTGCAGAACAAATGATAGCTATGATTGGTGCATTGCTTGCTGAAGGGGAGAGAGGTGCTGAATCACTGGAAATTCTCATTTCAAATATCCATCCTGATTTATTGGCTGATATTGTCATCACTAACATGAAGCATTTGCCTAAGAGCCCCCCACCTTTAACAAGGCACAGTAATTTACCTGCATTTCGCCACATTGGTGTTCTCAGCAGTCCAGCACAGGTTGTAGCACCATCTACTTCCACAAATTCTATTTCTCCAGTTTCCACTGCACATGTACCTTTTGCTGCAGCAGTTTCAAACAGTATGCCGTTGTCTGATATAAACAGTACCAACAATTTTCCTACAGATTCTAAACGTGATCCAAGGAGGGTAAAGTACACGTGCCCATAATGTCCTCTTTAATTTATGTACTTCAGAATACTGATTGGTAATTCTGTCCAGGATCCTCGTCGCTTGGATCCACGGCGTACAGCTTCATCTGTTGGCGGGTCATCCATATCAGTTGCAGAGGATTGTGGTATGGCAGAGCCTGAATTTGATGGTTCGGCTTCATTGAATAAGCCTCTTTCTGCTCCAGCTGTGACGTCTGTTGAGAATCCTCACGAACTGGTGCCAAAAAGTGAAAGTGATGACAAGACACTAGAAAGTCCATTGCTGCTTGAAACTGAACAAACAAATTTGAAAGAGGAGGCTTTCATGAATTCTGAGGAAATTATTCCATTATCAGAAGTCAGGGTTTCTTCAGAGCATGCTCTGTCTCCTCTTCACACAACTGATGAGAACTCAGTTGTGGCAAAGTTGTCTGATCTTGAAGTGACATATGGAGCTGATACATCATCTTTGGTGGAACTTGATCAGCATTCGCCAAAAGTTTCAAACACATCTATACCTGAAGAGACCTGTCAAGATTTACCTCAGCTTCCACCATTCATTGATCTTACTGAGGAACAACAACAAAATGTGAGAAACTTGGCAGTTGAACGAATTATTGAATCCTACAAGAATTTAGAAGGGACAGACTGTAGCCTGACACGAATGGCATTACTTGCTCGTTTGGTCGCTCAGGTAGGACAAACATAATTTTTGATTATTGAGATCTTTCTGGAAACATCTTCCTCTGATTTTTCAATGCTTTTTCGGCAATCCATCCTTCATGTATTGTTATCATATGCTATTAGTTATTTTATTCTTTTTTTTTTTCTTGGTTCCCTGTTTTTATGTTGGGGCCTTGCATTACATACTGTCGTGAGATGTAGAATGGCAATTCAATTCTGTATTAAGGTTTGTCGTGGCATAACTCTTTCATTAAGGTTTGTAATAATAGATGGTTTAGTTCTTATTAACTCGTCAAAATGAAAAGTGAAAAACTAATGGATGTGCCCTCTATATATGGTAATATTTAGAATCAAGTGAACTGTGGCATGCAAAAGTGAAGTTGATAGATGCTACTTCTATGTGAAAGCCATAGAATGTGTATGTCATTGTTTCACTGATCTAGAGTGCTCTCTAGCATTTATTCCAAGCCAAAAGCCCTTCAACAACATAGCAATCACTCAACTCTCTGGGCATCCAGTCAATCCCAAATGACTGGAAAGTCAAAGGAATTCGTGCTCTATCTAGAAGCTATTAGACGATGAGCCAGAAGATTGTCAACTAATTCTATATTGTTTGCATATATAATAACTTGTAGCAAGTATAAAGTTCAATATAACTTAGAAAAATGGAATGAGGTACAATTTCTTTTGGGTCATTGAATTTGTGCTGAGGCAGTATTGGTCATTAAGACAAAGGGCACAGGAAGAATATTTAGGATTGACTTCTATTTAAATATGTTTTTGAAGGTTTTTGGATTTTAACTTAAATCCTTTTTTTTTTTTTTTTTTTTTTTTTTTTTTTTTAACGTGAAGATTGGAAATTTACTACTATATTACAATTCTGCTTAGATTTCATTTTAGGCGTACGATTTCCATTTGCAATAGATTTAGATAATTGCGTTTTTTTGGCAATGAAGTTGATTTTCATACTTATTTCATTCTCATGTTTTTCCTTCTTTATGGTTTGATTCTATGACAGTTGGCCAGCTTTTGTGTTGCTTTGGTAATCTATGTATAAGGTTTCTATGCTGATGATTATCTCTCTTGTTAGAAGGTTGACGTGCATCTTATTGTCTCTTTGTTTGCTGCACTATCATCTATTTAACCTGTTACCTAGATTCTGTTTTAAATTAGTTTTAGTTCATACTTTACCTCTGTATGTCTTTTGGTTCCCGTCTCTGGCTGCAGTGATGGTGCGATGTCAAAATGGACTGATGAAACAGATATCTAGCTTCTTTAAAAATTTGTTTGGGCATCATACTTTCTCTTTTCAGTTGGATGAAGACAATTACATTTCTTTAATTGATTATCCAATGTACCTAAGGAGTAGATGTTAAGATGCATATTTTTGTGCAAATGTCAGGAATTTGATGTTATGATCAAGATTTATACTTTATTCATGCAATCAACTGCTTGTTCAATGTCGAGTTCACAATAGTATATGATTTAAAACTATTAGGGGCTAGAGTCTTAATCATTGTTTGGCAGATTTATTTCTGGATACTTGTTTATAGATGCATTTGCTTATTATTTGATACTGTGACCATGCAGATTGACGCAGATGACGATATTGTTGTGATGCTGCAAAAACATATTGTTGTGGATTACCGGCTGCAAAAGGTAACTGCTTTTGTGAACCTTGTATGTTCAATCACTTCTACAAAATTTATCTTCCTCTTTATATATATATTTCTTCTCAGTGAATTATTTGAATTAATCTTTGGGTAATTATGTCAACTGTATAGTTGCGGCATCTATAATTGTGCACTGTTAATGTAATTGCATGAGAAAGAACTGCTTGGTGACATAGCAAACGGGCTATTTTACATAATTTTGAAATACAGGCAAATAGTCAGAAATTTTTTTACAGTGGTGTTGATATCTTATTGTTTTTCTTTTCAATTCAGCAAGAGTTTTTTTTTCAAGAACCCTTAAAAAACAAAAAAAAAAAGACTCTCTCTAATGTATAGAATATATTAAAACTTTGTGCAATTTGAAATTTGAATGAGATTACACAAAATTGGAGCCAAAAAAAATAGATACTTTTCAGGATTCAGTGAAGAAAAGATAGAAACAGGGAAAATCCCTACAATGATAATCGTGCAAATATCACATGTGAAAAATATTTGAATATTTTCTGTTTTGAGTATCCCTTATCTGTTTGCAACCTTGGAAGTGCTAAACGCATGGGTAGATGGCCAAAAATTAAAATTGGAGAAAGTGGGGTGGGTCAAAATCATCATTTTGTGTATAATTATTAAATATTATATTTAAGGCACCTCGTCTGTGGGAAATAAAAAGTCTTTTTATCCCTCTAAAAGAAAAAGTAGTGGGTTCCTTTCCTCTGGGCCTATTTTTGAAAACTTTATGCAATTCGCCAAAAGGTCTATCTGGCTCAAAAAATCTTGAATAGATGAAAAAGCAAATAACAATAATTATATGTTGGATTATGAAGTGAAAAGAATAATAAAACATGACTATTCAAATTCTTGCATGACCAGGATGTGGGCATTCAATTTTGCATTTGTCTCTGCATGTTATGTCCTGCCATTTTTACTTTGCAAGATATTTTATAAGATTTTATAGCTAAGATTTACATTCAGAAATATAGCCTGTTGATCTTTCGCAAAATATGTTTTGAGGCACTTATTATAGCCTTTTTAGTCAAGCATAGTTGACTTGTTCAACTAATTCCAAGGAATTTGATGAATCACATTGTCTTTTCAACATGCAAGCTTATGAACTATAGGTTTTTAAGCTATTGCAGTTTAATGTATCCATTCGTTGTCACCACTAGAGACTTAAACAATGGGATTACACGGCCTTTCACATCTCATTTTTATTTCACCCAATTTTACTTTTTGTGGCAGGGATACTTTTTTCTTTTGTTATTGACTTGATTTGATTGATGCAACTAAAGAAATGACATATGTTAAATTCTAAATTTAATATGCTTTTGAAATGTCTTTAATAGTTTTAGCCAAAGATTTTATAATCTAACTCTTCTTCTGAGCAGGGACATGAGCTTGTGATGCATATTTTATACCATCTGCATTCCCTCATGATTCTAAATTCGGTTCAAAATTTCTCACATGCTGCTGTTGTCTATGAGAAATTCCTTCTGGCAGTGGTAGGTACCTTTTTGGAGATTTAATGTTGGAGGGGTTCCCTGAAAAAAAGAGGTCTCCATGAGAATTATATTTACATGACTTTTATGTAGGCAAAATCTCTGCTAGATGCTTTTCCAGCTTCTGACAAGTCATTCAGTAGACTACTTGGTGAAGTTCCTCTTTTGCCAGAGTCAGCCTTGAATTTGTTAGATGATCTGTGCTACAGAGAGGTTTTTGATTCCCATGGGAAAGAGGTTCGTGATGGTGAGCGAGTAACCCAAGGACTTGGTGCTGTGTGGGGTTTAATTTTGGGTCGACCCAACAATCGCCAAGCATGCTTAGATATAGCATTGAAGGTAGCCTTTTCATTTCAAATCTTATAGCAGTAGACTGATTATTATTTATACATTTTGATTCTTGTACTTGGAATTTTCACTTTTTAGTCATGTTCTCTGAGAGACATTAGTGGGATGCTGATACTTTTATTTATTTCAGCTAAAGTGTATTGCTTGACTTTGGCTCATCTGATAGTGACTATACTGATTCCAAAATAACTACACTTCTTCAGACTTATTAATCCCTAGCACCATGTCGCCCACATACAAATTGTTTAAATAAAAGATGAGGCAATAGATGGGTAGGGAAACTCAAACTGGTCTCTTCATGTTAATAAATAAGAACAAGGAAGAATACAGATTAGGAACTAGAAAAGGAGATGAAAAATATAAGTAAATGATAGTGCAATAGCGGGATAGAGAACTCCAAGCCTTCTTCATGTTAATGAAGAAGAAAAGGGAAGAATACTGATTATGAATGGGGAAGGAGATGGCATATTCCAAATTGTTGTTCCTTTTTGTTCTCTTTTCCAACGAGTGTCTCAATGCATCATACTATCTAAATATGAAATTCTACTCTGGAGTCCATAGCATCACAATCAGGCATGATGGTCTAACCTAATATTTAACATGCCGGGATCTGAGATACAAATGAATTTTTTTTTTTTAATTTTCATTTGTTGAAGAATGAAATCTCAATGAATAACGATGTAATGTGAGGAGTGGGCAGTATTTCATATTAATTTAAACTATTACTTATATGTCTCTATTCCTGGTGGCAGTGTACTGTTCATTCACAAGATGACATTCGAGCAAAAGCTATCCGGCTGGTACGATATTGTTTTGACTTGTCGTAACTTTGATTTCTGCTAGTGGCCTTACAAGCTGTTGGCTTGGCTTTTTATGTAAAAGTTAATTCATTTCTTGCACATCCGTAACTGTATTCAGTATCTTGTGTGCCAATATGTCTTCAATTTTTCTCTTTTCTGGACAGGTGGCAAACAAACTTTATCAACTGAACTACATAGCAGACAGTATTGAGCACTTTGCAACACAGATGTTGCTGTCAGCTGTTCATCAGCATGCTTCGGACACAGAGCTTTCACAGTCAGGGACAGCTGACCAAAGAGAAGGCGAGGTAGGATAATTTGTTTCTCTTGATTTCAGCACTTCCCTTTTCATGCCATTTGTGCCAAATAATTGATCTAATAATGGTTGGTCATGATGGAAATTCCCATGTGGAGTTGAAATGAATTTTTCCATCAGTTCAGGCTTAAAAAAGTTCTACTTGATATATAAAGAAGCCTCACTTTGTAATTAGCAGCTGTGATCATGTTTGACTATATATGTGCAAACTATTCATACTTATATGCTCTTGTTCTCATAACTTTGATCTTGTTGTAGATGTTCGACTTCATAACAAGGAGTAATGCATTCATAAAGTTTCTAAAAATCTTACTGCCAGTTGTTCAAACAAGTATTTGGCAGAAAAATAAGTTGTTTAAAAGATGTACATCTATTGGGACCAAAGTACTTAATAAGAAGCTATTATCTAATAATTCCTTTTGACTATCCTTTATTTGCCTGTGCAAATTCTCTCAGGTCGGAAGCCAGGAGACATCGGTCAGTGGCTCTCAAGTCTCAGATACTGGAACTAGTGAAAATAACAGCATGAGGAATGCACAGGCAGTAGTGCAAAATGCATCAATGATATCACTGTCTGAAGCTCAACGATTGATTTCTTTATTTTTTGCTTTATGTACACAGGTTTGGCAATTTCACAATATTAGTAATAGTTTGATTTCTAGCCATTACTTGGAATATGCTGACAGAGCTCTTCTCCCAGAAACCTAGTCTTCTTCAGCTTGTCTTTGATGCTTATGGGCGAGCTCCAAAAACTGTAAAGCAGGTTTCTATTTTTCTCTGCAATGTTGTATTTTTCAATTTTATGTTGAACATGAGATAGAATATCTTTCCATATGGGTCGGTTGTGACTTTCATGAATGCTAAGATTTTGCTTTTTTAATGTTTCTCCTTTGTGGCATCCCCAACCATGATTTCTTCGGATGTTAATTACTTGGGTTGCTTTTTAACTTATATAAATGATTAGAAAACCAAACCACTTCAATCGTGGATTGGTTTCTGAGTCTGGCATTTGTGAGTTGAACTTCTTAGTTACTTGATATACTACTATTGTCCATAATTCAGGTGTGTTTGAGTAGGGTTTAAATATTGTGATACCAGAGGGTGAACAAATGCAAGTGTATAATATATCAATTAAGGATTGAAATGTTTGCGGAGTTAGATTTTAGGTTTTTATGCTGAATGGTAGTTTGACATGATCTCTGGCCAGTCACCATTATGCCCTAGACATGCCTCTGAATTTTCATTCTGATTTTGGGTTATGCATTATTGGCCTTGTTATGCCTTGCCCTTAACAGAGTCTGCGCCGCCACAACCCCCCCCCCCCCCTCCCTTCTTCCTCTGCTTATCTGCTTACTACAGACAGTAATAAGTGCTAATGTTGTTTATTAACTCTCCTATTGTATTTTACCTTTATGAAGGCTATTCATCGCCATATCCCTATTCTTTTAAGGGCCCTAGGGTCATCATATTCTGAGCTGCTCCGTATAATATCCGATCCACCAGAAGGATGTGAAAATCTTCTGATGCTGGTAGTTTCCTCTTTTGCAATATCATGAAATTCTTTTTGCTATTAGAATTAAATTTCCATTCATGAATGATGCTAACAGTGATATTTGTTTTCTTACTAGGTGCTGCAAAAATTGACTCAAGAGACAACGCCTTCTGCTGATCTGATCGCCACTGTTAAACATTTATATGAAACAAAATTAAAGGTTCTCATAGTGATTGTGTTTTTACTGACACTTTAAATTAATTTTCATTTTGTTCTTGATTTGGCATATCTTTCTCTTGCAGGATGCTACTATACTTATTCCAATTTTGTCTTCACTCTCCAAGAATGAGGTCTGTTTCACTATATATTTCTGACTTCAAATAAATTGATTTACCTGTACAAGGGATAATTAATTTGATGGAAAAGATTTTGGATGTAGAGGTAATGGGACTCTTGAAATAATTTCTTGGTTGTTTAAATGAAGATAATGATTAACTTGGATATTTATGAAGACTCTTTATTTATCTGAGAATGGCGTATATAAATTGACCGTGTCTGTAATCCAAAATTGATGACAAAGAAACCCTGCATTTTGGGCAGTGTCATTTTTGGAAAAGTACATTGCACAAAAATTGTAGTGGAAGTTAATAAGTATAATATGTCAAATCACCACAAAAGGGCTCAGTTTGATACCAGTTAGAATATTTGTCCTAGACATTACATGGTGAGGTAGAACTATGGAAGGATAACATCACAAACTGTTAGGATCTTCATTAATATGGAAAATGGAAAATCTATATTTTATTCCTACCTGCCCCCACATTTTCACATTTTCTCTATGAAGTTCTATTGAGCTTGAAGGGCACATTGATACGATGTATGTAAACCTTAATTTTTTAGTGTACTACTTTGGCATTGCACACGTAATCTAATGCTTCTGTTGAACATTTGTTGTGCTATTCCGTTAAAGTTACATTTATATTTTTTTTTCTATTTTTTATTTTTTTTATTTATCATTTCATGACCACAGGTTTTACCTATTTTCCCTCGGCTGGTTGGTCTTCCAATAGAGAAGTTCCAGATGGCACTCGCTCACATTTTACAGGTACACGTGAATACTTCCTATGATTTAATCTTCTATGTAATAAGCTGCATAATACATGACTTTAATAGCTTTTTGTACTACTAATTGGTGAGAGGCAATGCTTACACTTATGACTATGCTAATCTTTTTGACTTCTGGGCTTTTAGGAAATTTTTTTATAATAAATATATATATCTGTTATTTTTTCATTCTTACCAGATGAACTGATAATCGAATCTAAATATTTGCTCATAAAGCTTAGTTGTTGGATACAGATTTCATATGCCATTTTAGATGTGCTAAACTTAACACTGTTGACTTTCCTGATAGTGTCCAATTCAACTATTAATATAGCTGTTGAATCAAAATGGTTAATTTGAATAAATATGTTTTGAAGGTTGTGAATCTGTGGTTAATTTGGTTAACCTATAAATCCTTCCATTAAAGCATCCTAAAGCTGGAATTCTTCAGCCTACTTCCTTGGCTGTAGTTGATGAGGGTTCGTAACTGTTCATGGCAGGGTTCAGCTCATACAGGTCCAGCTTTAACACCTGCAGAGGTATTAGTTGCTATCCATGATATCAGTCCTGAGAAAGATGGCCTTGCTCTCAAAAAGGTAAGCAATTTTCTTTTCTGAGTTTGACAGTTTTGCTCATAGGCTGGGATGACCTCTATATTATTGTGTTGCAATTTTTTATCCCATGAAGATGGAAAGTTTTGGTCGGTCATGAGTGTTTAAATGTGTTAGTCTTGTCAATGTTGATAGTTGAGAGGAGGATCTGATGCAAGTGAGGCACTTTGGTGTGTTAGAATTTATTGCATGCCTAGAAAATCAGCAGGTTACTGTGCAGTAAAATACTAATGTATAAAACTCATGCCTGTACCATTGAGTTGACTTTTTCTTTTTATCACATTTGGAGTCATTGAGCCTGAGGTCATCCAAATTCTCATTGCATAGAGTTCAGCATTGCCCTCTTCACAATCCACAAAGCTCAAACGTTTTATGGGAAATGTTTTACTGAGTGTTGATATTTTCATATTGGGTTTTACATAACTTGCAACGTAGTTGTTCATCACTTGTCACTTTTTTATGCATTTCATCTGTTGGTACATGGAGCCTTTTTTTGTATTCTGCAACACCTTTGATGAAATTATTCGACCATCTCTGCGTGCTTATAATAGGTAAGGATTGCTGGACCATGAAAGGTTTTTTTTTTTTTTTTTTTCTGGCAATACTGTCACTACTTGTTGAAGAATAAATTCCCTCTATTAATTTCTAATCGCAATTTTCTCTCCATTGAACTCCTCACTTCATTTTAATAAGTACTTGTTAGTGTTTTCTTTTGTTTTTTTATGGGAAAGAGAGAAAAAGATTGAGCAGGGGTGGGGGCAACTAAAGAGTTAAAAGAGATTACGTTCAGATTTCAACCCTTTAGATATGGGTTGTTCTGTATGGATCTTTGCAGCCTTTATCTATTAGATGTGAGATGTTCTGGTGCGGGTCTTTTTGGACTTTACCTAACAACTCCACAATACAATGTTCAAACACTTTTGTCTTGGCTTCTTGTAGAAATTGATGGGAGCAGAAAATTTTTTGGGCTTTTGTTCAGTGCTCTTTGCTTTGTGACAATGGTAATGTTTGTGTCTTTCTCTATGTATTCAGATAACAGATGCCTGTTCTGCTTGTTTCGAGCAACGTACAGTATTCACCCAGCAGGTTTTGGCAAAGGCCCTGAACCAGATGGTACATAAATGTTGATTACTGTCTGAGATAATGGACAACACTAAGTTTAATTACTTGTACTAACTTCTTACATTGTCAGGTTGATCAAACTCCTTTGCCTTTACTCTTTATGAGAACAGTAATTCAAGCTATCGATGCATTTCCAACCCTGGTAACTTGAAGACTTCAATTTTAATTATCATGCTTAACATTGTGTTTATATTTCAGCTTATGCAATTGTTTGACAGGATAAGTTCAGCATGTAAAACCATCTCATTTACTCTCTGTATGACTGGATTCCTTTTGCTATATTTTTCTATAGAATATTTCATTTTTCCATCAACCCAGAATACAGAAAAGACGTGTTCTGCATCCAATGACAATAGCGATCCTTTAGGGCACAATGGTTTTTATACTATTGGAAATCAATCCAGATTCTTAAAATCTTCACATTCTCAGTCAAACCATGAAAGCTTTTGCTTTAAGTAGTGATTCAGTCTTGTTTAAACTAGACCTGATAGGGGGTTATATGGCTGGGTCTTCTCAGGGTCCATTATTGATGACACCATAAGTGTATCTGTCTTTTGTTCTCTCTCTTCCTCAGCAATTTTTGCGGTTATGTGACATTTCTTTTTCTTGATTTGCATAGATTACAAGATGTTGAGTAAGATCAAAGGAAAAACTGTGATATTCATACTTGGTCTCTTGTTTCTTGATCTCCAGGTTGATTTTGTTATGGAGATACTTTCAAAACTTGTTAATAGACAGGTATAATAGCACAAGTCAAAACACATCTTTCTTGAAATTTATGATGAGAATATTGGGCTTCATGCTTGCCTAATTGCTGTTTATGAGACTACTCATCTTCTAATGCATTTATGAGTCTACTCAGGTGTGGAAAATGCCAAAGTTGTGGGTTGGGTTCTTAAAATGTGTGTCTCAAACAAGGCCACATTCTTTCCATGTATTATTACAGGTACAATATGGTTTGTCTTCCTGGAAGATTTCCCCGTGCAAATTCCTCAAATTTATTCTCAAATTACATCTTTCTGTTAATGTCTCGCTGGTTTCAGTTACCACCTCCGCTACTTGAAAGTGCTATGAACAAGCATGCTAACCTCAGAGGCCCCTTGGCCAGTTATGCTAACCAACCAAATATCAGGGCATCACTAACCAGGTGAGCTGGTCTGCCTTTTTCTTTTTGCTCCAGAAAGTTCTACTGGGAAATTTATTTATTTACATATTCTGTTTTATGGTTTATTTTGTAGTTCTCCTATCTCCAGTTGTGATAACTGCAGCTTTCTGAAAGTTGGGAATTTATTATAGCAATTGAATTATTTTCCATTTGTTTTACTGTCTGTCAAGTAGATTTAGTTGTTCGAATGAATTGAGGTACCATAGCCGTGCAGAGGTGTTGTTACTCAATCTATCAGTTTTGCTTAATTAGATTATCTTGCAGCCAATATCCTAAGAACTTAACTTATTAAAGTTTGCATTCAGTTTGAGCCATAGCTAATATATAGGAACAAACAATAACTGACTTCTACTGTAGAAATGTATTTTATCTAAAATAAGAGTCACATAGACATGATCCGAGTGAAATTAGTTCTGGGACTAGAATAAGCTGGAAAACTTTTGAGCCTTTTTTTTTCCCGATACAAGTTGCTTGATTGGAGACTTCAAACTTAAGATCTCACAACCCTGGCACCTGACCAGTACCATTAAACCAAAGCATATTGGTAGAAAACTTTTGATGCATCTCTTGCTTGCCTGATGTGTTCAAAGGTGATGATTAATGCAGGCAGGCAATGAATGCTGAAACAAATAAATCCATTGTTACTCATTTGGCTGGGGATCTAACTGTAGACTCTCATACTGACTTTCTTCAGAATTTGAGGACTTGTGTGTAAAGTTGCAATGCATGTCATTGTAAAGACTTAAGCTTTGAAACTATGATGTTACTCCATGACTATTGAGATGGGAGTACTTTTTACGTGCACATAATGTTATGCTTGAAAAAAATGAACTTGTGCTGGACTTTGAATCTTTAAAATTGTGCAGCCTCCATTTACAAATACTAATGATTTTAATAGCCCATTTCTGTATTTAAGCTTTGATTGTGTTGTCCTTGAATTCAGTCATTTGTCGCTTATGGGGTTTTACTTGGCTACTTTACACTTTGTAAAGGTGGCAATTCTCTTTTTGGGGGCCGCTAATATACTTGCACTGCATGTTTCAGATCAACACTAGCAGTTCTTGGTCTTCTCAATGAATCACAAACACAGCAACCACATGTGGCCTCTTTACATGCTCCTGACTCGAGTTCTTCAATTCAGGGTGCAAATCTTACATGATAGTGAAATTCACAAGAATCAGAATTTGACCAATTGTATAGGAGGGTGCTGCAAGGACCTGGATGTTGGTCCAAATCCAGTGGTTCCACTGGCCAGTGAACAGAATACGAATTGGCCGCTTTTGGTGGTCGTGTAAATGGGTACCTTTCATGTGATAGCTGACAAAAATGACAAGGGGTACCTGATAGAGTTGGAGATGTCCCAGCAGAGAAAGGTGCATTTTGGGAAAAGAGACCGACTCTGAAGATTCCTGCCTATCCCTTCCCATGCTCTACAAATGTGCCATAATTGTAATCACGTCATTTTTCTTCAAAATTCGTTGTAATTAATTTTTTAAAAATTTTGGTCTTCAATGCAAGCGTGTTATAGCCATGTGTTTAATGAATGATGCAGTGTAGTGCAGAACATGCCAGTCAGTCATCTATTGTCCTCATGCGTGGGGTTTGAGGTGATTTATAAAGAATGTGAACCCCCAAGGGTGTGAAATTTGTAGGAAAAATGAAAGTAGATCCGCTGGTACTGCCTCGGAACTCTATACTGTATAAGGACCGATTTTAAGACAATTAGTGGAGAACACCTTTTCAATTTATAGTGAGCATTCTTTTCCTCCTTATTTCAGATCCAATATGCCGTTTTAAAATTAGCAGTGTCAAAAAATGGAGCTCTATACCAGCAAATGTGAGCAACGTCTTCAGTTCTATAAAGGTGGGCTTATTTTGATGACAAATTATAGAACCCAAGTGAAATTTTACTTGGTGAATGCTATGAAAAAAAAAAAAAAAAAGCAGAGCATTAATTTCCTTTGAAAGCAAAATGACACCTTAGAGCCATCGAACTTTGCCCAGACCGGAAATCTTTTACACCAATGTCATTTTGGCAATCCACAGAAAATCATGCAATAGCCCTTTAACTTGCTTGGATGGTTTGCATAAAAAAGACATTCGCATGTACTTTCCTTTCAACCAAGATGTAGGATCAATAAAACCAGAGACCAAACAGATTGCGCAATTGCTTGTATGACAGCAATGCTATCAGCAGAAAAGTGAACAAAATTTGATTACATGATGAAAGTTTCTATTTTCTTGATCTTGAAGGAGGATCTACGCCCCCTGAATAGATTCAGAGCAAGCTTCCTCCAACATGGTACAACCACCTTCTATTTTCCGGTTGAGGTAAATTGCCAGAATTAAGCAATCCTAACCCCAACAATGCGCCCACCAGAAATATACAACAAAAACTGGACTTTGCTTCTGTAAAAGAATATGATTATGCAATAAAAATTGCGCAAACGCAAAGTAAAGGATAGAAAGAAAAAATTTTCATTCTTTGTCAAGGACTGCTGGTCTTCTATTGATGCTCACAGCGGATGTAGGACATGCAGCAGCAGTATGCTTGGAACCGCCAACCACATAAAGGGCAGAATTTAACTGTTGAATGAGGCCAAAAAAAACAAAGAATTAATACTATTTTGCACAAAAGTTATCATATGCTATCAACACAATATTATACAAAGGAAAGAGCTTCAAACTACCATTTGCATGATTTCATAAAGGTCTATTCAGATATTAATTTTAGAGCAAACATTTTCCTTTCTACAAGGTCCAAAATCTGAGAATCCAAACCCAAGAATTTAACTCATGTTGCATGAAAGCAAACCTGTCTCGAGTTATTGGCATCAAAATTTCAAAACCGATGTATCATTCAATGGGGAGAACAACATCAAGGTTCTTCTGAAACTGCCAGCTGCTTGGGTAGACAAGACCGTGGGCATCTAAATGAAGATGCCAATTCAGTATCCTCGAACAGCCATATGGAACACCTTCCATTTGACTTTCATCTTCCACTACTTGCTCTATGAATGTGGTCTCCTGTAAGAAAGAACAATGTCAGTGTGCACTACAGATGATAATCTGATCTGAATGTTAAATTCCACGTGAAATAGTCCAGAAAAGGTGACAGATGTATACTTGAAAACCCTCCTTCACTGTGTCCAACTGACGGATTGGCTTTGAGGGGCGCCGCCATCTCTTTGGGTCCCACAAAATAGTGCTGTTGAAAGCAAATCCTGACATATCAACATGAAACCTTCGGAACCTCTTACTCTTTTCATTAGTATGCCACCCAGTAACCTTACTTCCATTACATATTGGTCCTTCCAAAATTGCTTTGTTTTTACTTTGTGCAAGCATTCCAACAGGCCAAGTACCAAATCGACTACAGAGGAAGTACAGCAAAATTAGGAAATTATCAAAAGAAGCATTGGGGAAGGTCCAAAACCCGCAACGATTAAAGAGTTATAAGTGAGAATTCACGACATGTGAATGAAGATTTCAAATAAAATTTAGACACCTATGCAAATAAAAACTACAACAACCTCTTTCAGTCCACAATATTTCCCATGTCTTCATTAAGGCAAAATAGTTCATTTCTATTCTATAAAATTTATTTGAAAGGACCAGTGTCTAATTGGAGAGTATTTGTTAGAATTTCTTGTTTCTTTTTTCCTACAGAGGAGGACTGCGAGACCTTACATAGGTGCAGGAAAACAAAGATTATATATGAACAGACAAGGAAAAGCACAAAAGTGAAATTACTGATGTTAACAACTACCTTGTTTTCAGCAATACTGTCAACAAGTCAATTTAAAAGGGTAAATGCCGTACGCTCTACATTTCAGCAAACAAAATCGTAGTCAAATTAACAGGTCCTACATTGCATTGATGCCAACTAATTGAACACGGATGCTATTCAACCAAAATACCACAACAATGACCAAAACGTCTTTAACATAATTTTCAACACATTATTCAGTGCCTAAAATACTGAGCTGCAACCACCAGAAGAAGAAAAAGCGCCAACGAAAAGCAGCAAGCAGTAGAGGTATTAGCAGACTATTGCAAAGCAAGTAAGTTAACAGAACAAAATAAAAATACAACTGTTAAGCAGATATTATCCGCAAGGAAAAAAGTACCAAGCAAGTATCTACTTGAAAGCATAATCCACTAATATGAATGCTAATTTTAATGGGGCCAACCAAACAAAATCTCACGTACTATATAACTGCAATTTGGCATAAGCTGTACAAAAGAGTTTGTTTTTTTCTTTTTTCTTTTACAAAAGAGTTAAAGAAAAAAAAATAAAACTTAAGCTATGCATTTACCATACATAAATATTTTTCAATAAAGCATACCCGTGTTGAGATATTACCAGAATAAAAGGTAAATTTTACCTGATTTTTCTCAGGCTTTCGAATAACTCAAGAGAATAGACATTATCGTCATCCGCAAAGTAAACAATCCCATCAAGCCTATGTCTCTCTATGTGCTCTAAAGCTGTATTCCTCTGGTGGACCCCTCTGTCCTTTACACTCGTGGAATTCTTCTCGCATACTAAATGCCTATACATTACCCCCGTCTTCCTTAGAATCTCCGCCGTCTCCATTGACGCTGGTTTCATTTCCACCACAATCCACAACAACGGAGGCTGCACAAGCCTAAGCAGTTGCCCTAATCTATTCAAAAAAAACGCCTGTAAAGCACGATTATACGTCGGAGTAATCACAATTAACTGCTTTCTAGGGACGTAATCAAATCTTGAAACGTAATTCGCATCCGAAACCACTCCCAAACTCACACTACTCAAAGCAAAATCGTCATGCTTAACGCTGCGATTGTCGCCATCATCCAATTGAACATTGACATGCGTCGGCTTGATCTCGAATGAGAAATCGTGATGCCGAACATCGTTATCCACGTGACCAAGCAGGCACATACCCAGAAAGAACCCTACCACAAAGAACATCAAGCATCTGTAGAAAGATCGGCGAAATCCTTTCCGTTTCTGGAATAAAGAAGTGGCGAGGAACCGGCGAATAGCGCCGGCACTAGAACCAAGTTGAGTAGAGTATTTAATACCGTTGTTACTAAAAAACTTCTGAGCCGGCGTCGCATTAGACACTGGATAGTTAGTGGCGGCACTACCATTTTGATATGGACGGTCGTGATGTGCCGGAGATAGAGTCCGACGAATAGAAGCCATTCGATCAATGAATTAATCACATGATAGAATACAGCGACGGCGAAGATTCGTCAAATCCGGAAAACCCTAAAGTGGTAACGAATCTAAGAGGAGATTCACTTGAAATGCAGGAGAAGAAGAAGGGATTAAAAAGCAATAGTTAGGCCAAAATCATAATAAGAAATTAATTCAAAAATTTATGAGATTAATGAGAGAGAAATTGAAAATGGAGAAGCTTAAGCTGCCTGAGATCTGTAGAAGTAGTAATGTGGGATTTGAGTTGAAGAGGGTTTGGCTGATTGATTTTACTGCGGAGAGGGAAAAGCGTACAGGATGATGCGGTGTACGCGCTAGCTGGATTGAGAGTGGGACTCGATTATTATAATGGTGCGCGTTGGTGGGCGCCATTGACTGGGTTACACGTGCCCATTGCCGAAGGAAAGTACACGCGTCTAGTCTGGTCATTTCGGTCTGGATAATTTTGGATGGCATTTCACCGTGGTTGGTTAATGTATAATGTGTCTTGTTGTATAATATATACTGTATGAGACTATTTGAAAAAATAAAATTGACTGTAGACAAATTAATCATCAAATTATATATATATATATATATATATTGCTTAAAAGGTCGTCACAATGATTAGAATTTGACCATCAAATGAAAGCTATTCCCCTTGTAATTGATCAAAGTTTAGTTTGAAAGTTAATTATCTGTCATTTATGGGTTCACAGAGAGACGTAACACAAATGAAAATTATTTTAGAATAAGAATTCACAATAGTAGTAAAATAAACAATTATTAAGAAAAATGTCAAAATGGTAGCAATGAACACATTGTCCACCACCGACAACCACCATGGAAATCAGCCTGGAAAAGGTGATATATATATTTGAAAAATGATGCAGCACAAAAATTATTACAAGGAACAAAATGAAGATTTATGCACATACAAGATAGGCATCAACTCAGTCCTCCTCCGTTTAAGGGCAGTCATAAACATGTCTAGGAAAAAAAATGCTATACCATAAAGGAGGATCGATGGAGGCAGCAACTAGTAGGTATTGGTTATAGCAATTTTACTAGGAACGTATTACTAAGGATCTCGAAAATATGGTCTTACCAGAGCTTGTTCCCCACAGAAGGAGCTATTAAGACATCATGCTGCTTGAGACATTAATTTACACCAATGAAACGTATGAATATTGTGGAACAAAAATCACAGGTGAGAAGTTAACGTTACAAGGTTTAGAGCAAAAGCAAGTTCAAGTTGAAGATAATGAATTAAAAAGCGGTCTAAAATCTGATAAAATTTAAATAGGTCCTTGCAATTGCAAGATTATGAAAACAAGTGACGCAGACTGTCGGAAAATTTTATGCTTTGTATGTCCTCATGACAATTATGTGTTAAAAATAAATTTTTTTAAAAGAAAACTATAATAGCGTGAAGTTCATTTCTACCAATCAACAGTTTCAATTTCTACTATGGTGATCATTTGTTAACGGAGCAAAGAAAATGATAGATTTAACAAGAGTGTTGGATGGACTAGGTTTTAATTCTAAAAAGGCATAGAATTGCTGTAATCTCGAAATGGATTCCACAAGAAGTCATTATCAGTGTTCATAAGCTAGTTACTGAGAGAAAGCACCTTATCTCCATGATTATTTCAGCGACATTCATGTAAATGCAATCCTTTTTTAGCACATAAAAGACGGACATGTCAAGAAAAAAAAGCCAGAAAAGAGACTTGAAAAGCAAGTGAAACGTAACCCAATCATGCAATTTGTGTTGAGTTCACAACCACAGTTTCTTTAGCTGAAAAGATCAAGCAATATACTCTAAGCATCAACATATATCAAGAAGAAAGATAAATCTCGAGGGCACAATTAGGTAACAGGATATACCTGAAAATGCTTTACAACATCCTCAACATCATTCACAATAGAAGATTTTGGATCATCCAAGGAAACTGGAAGAATTTTCCTATCCAGTTCCCTTCATCAATCACAGCTAAAGCAGCAGCTAGCAGTTTAATGTTTAGGATCTGACCAACCCCTCTACGCCTCTCTCCTATCTCAACAACATCAACTGAAAAATCAATTAATTAATGGAGACGTTAAGATCCTTTTGACATGAAACACCAATTTTGAGTTATATGTATACATTAAAAAAGAGTTACCTGGATCATTATCTCCAAGTGCCTGTTCAACTTCACTCTTTGCAAATGATGGATCTTCCCAAGTCTGAGGAAGCAGTCCATAATTCCAATGTACACCGTAGCAGGAAAATGACTGTAATTTATTTCGTATATGATCTTAAACGTGAATAATAGTTTAAAAAGACATTAAAACTAATAAATCACTCTGATATGAATTTCATTACACATTGATTAGGCAAAACATAAAAAATAAAAAATAAAACATTTCTTCAGGCGACTGCCCTTGCTCGTAGATGGGTCTATAATTGCAACATTAGACATATGCACAACATTTATTCTTCAAAGTTCAGCAGAAAAGATAAGAATGATCACATAATAGACAATTCGATTGAAATTGGAATAACCAGCATATTCATCTATTCAAATTGAACTTATTAGCTTTAGTAGCTAAAATGTAGAAGTAACAACTAACAAGAGATCAGAAAATGTGGAAAAAAAATCAATGGACAAAAACTTACGGGCAGTGGCGAAGTTTTCCTATATTGGTATCTTGCTTGATGGGAGTAAAGGGCTCGTTGGTAGCAACCTCCATTTTCGCACAAGTATCTTTGGGTATCTCCACAACAAAATTGAATATCCCATCACACAAATGCAATTGTATATCATGCCAAGGCGATACCTACACTCCCAAAAAATTAATGACCAATCAAACTTCATCAAACTACTGCTTATCCCAAAAATACCCACAAGATAAAAACGGGCAGACTCTGTCAAAAAGGGGATTTTATAAGAGGAGTCGATAGAGAGACATTTTTGCCAGATTGATTGACAAAATAGAGGTGATAATCGAGAGTCCCAGGTTGCGCTTCCTCTTTGATTTGAAAATGGCGAGTGTGGTTAGCTGTGCAAGTGTGGTATTGGGTATTGCGAGATGGGCAAGTGATGCGAAGAGCTGTTCCCGTTTGGGTAGCAGAGAATTGTTTCGGTGAAATTGAAGCCGTGATGGAGATGTGGGCAAAGTGTAGTAATGTTGCTGCCATTCAAGCAGCAACGACAGCTGCTGCTGCTATCTTTGTCACTGATCAAATGTCGTTATTGGGAATTGCCGCAGCTGAAGTTTGGATGTGGGGATTAATTGGACATTTCTTCCATTTAATCCTTTAACCTTTAAATTTTATTCTATGAAGTCCTTATGTAATGTCAAGAAAATAAATCAACATTTGCTTGCCGAGTCATTTTGAGATTAAAGATTAAAAAATTTAAGATTAAATGGATATTTTTAGCCTCTCACATAACTCCGTAGCCCGTAGTAATTTATCATTCAATGAATGACCGAAAAATTATCCATAAATCTAGTTATAATATTTTTTATTTTGTACATAAACAAAACATTCAAAATCTTACTTTACTTTATTTTATATAAATAGATTTATTTTTTTTCTATACATCCAAAGGAATTTCTTCCTATATTTTAGTAAAAAAATTTCGGTAACTATCAATATAGTGGATAGAGAATTATACTAGGACCTATCTAATTTTATTGTAGAATTTTTCAGAATCAATAATTAGACCATGCTAATTCATATAGAGCCATCGAATTGGTCCAACCAGCAACCAAAACTGTATCCATTATATTGACAGGCAACAATATATATATGTACTATTATTTTTTTAAAAAAATATGCATATTATCAAGGGAGTCTCTTCCGAGGTAACATGTCATGCTCTCAATGTACAACCAAGTTGCAAGCCTGTCAAGCAGAAGAAGAGGAACCATGCTCCCGAGCGGCAGTTGGCAATGTCGGAGGAAGTAGATACACTGCTGAAAAACGGGTTCATTAGAGAAGTGTTATACCCGGACTGGCTATCAAACGTGGTTCTGGTGAAGAAGGCTAATGGAAAGTGGAGGATGTGTGTTGATTTCACTGATTTGAACAAGGCCTGCCCAAAAGATTGCTACCCACTGCCGAATATTGACCTCCTTGTCGACTCAACTTCGGGGTTTGAGGAATATGCTTTCCTGGATGCCTCTGCCGGGTATCACCAAATCCCCATGAAGAAGAGCGATGAGGAGAAAACTGCTTTTGTCACACACCGGGCGACCTACTGTTACCGGGTCATGCCATTCGGGTTGAAGAATGCCGGGGCCACTTACCAAAGATTAATGAATAAGATGTTTGCGGGGCAATTGGGAAGAAATGTAGAGGTTTATGTCGATGACATGATCGTCAAAGGCAAGACTGCTGCAGACTTACCTCGGGAACTAGCGGAAACGTTTGGGGTGCTCAGGGAGTTCGGTCTGAAGTTAAACCCAGAGAAGTGTGCCTTTGGAGTTCAGTCTGGCAAATTCTTGGGGTACATGATTTCAAAGAAGGGAATAGAGGCTAACCCGAAAAAGATTCGAGCCATTCTGGAGATGGAGCCACCAAGATCGGTAAGAGATGTTCAGAAACTCAATGGAAGGGTGACGGCTTTAGGCAGATTCATTTCTTGTTCAGCTAAGAGATGCCTTCCTTTTTACAACACCCTTAAGAAAGTGAAGGGTTTTGAATGGACGCCAGAGTGTCAGAAAGCATTCGACGAATTGAAAAAGTTCCTTAGTACCCCACCTCTTCTAAGTCGGCCATCACCGGGGGAAGTGCTGTACATATACCTGGCAGTTTCATCGGGAGCCTTGGGGTCGGTTTTGATAAGGGAAGAGGGTAATCAACAGTTTTCGATCTATTACACAAGCAAGGTTTTGAGAGGTGCCGAGCTGCGGTATCCTATACTCGAGCAGCTTGCTTTCGCATTGGTGATTTCCGTTGTGAAGTTACGACCCTATTTTCAGGCCTATACGGTGACAGTGAGGACAAACTCAAACCTACGGAAGGTTTTGCAAAAATCCGAGGCATCTGGGAGATTAACGGAGTGGGCAGCTCGGTTGGGAGAGTTTGATGTTCGATATGAAGCTCGACCATCTATGAAGGGTCAAGTTTTGGCAGATTTTGTGGCAGAATTGCATACACCCCCGCAGGAACCTAGTCCTTGCTCTTGGAAATTGTATATAGATGGTGCATCCTCGTCTGTGGGTGCTGGAGTCGGGGTGATGTTGATTGGACCGGGGAAGATTGTGATCAGGGCGATGGCTCACATAGCATTCCATGCAACCAACAATGTAGCTGAATATGAAGCTCTCAGTTTTGGCTTACAGCTAGCTTTGGAGGTAAGACCGGATTCCTTGAATATCTTCTCTGACTCACAGCTTGTCGTTGGCCAGGTACTTGGCAAATTTGAAGCCAAAGACAATGCGATGATCAGATACAAGGAGTTAACGGCTGCACTCTTCGCCCAACTTGAGAGCCGGGGTTGTGCATGGTCCATTGATCAGGTGCCGAGGGAGGAGAATGCTGAGGCCGATGTGTTGGCCAAACAGGCTTGCCTTCAAGATCAACCAGCCGTATCAAACATCATTTGGTCTATCATATCCACGCCTACACACGAAACGTACAAGGTACACTTGCATGAGCCGATGGATGGATGGAGGCTTCCCATCTACACATATCTGAGTAACGGAGCTCTACCCGAAGACCAAGTACAAGCCCGTAAGACAGTTCGGCGATCCAGTCGGTATGCTATCCTGGATGACCAGTTATATAAGAGATCGTTTTCGGCTCCTTGGGCAAAATGTTTGAGTACGGAGGAAGGTGAATATGTGCTAAGAGAAATTCATGAAGGAATTTGTGGGGCCCATGAAGGAGCACGAGCAATAGCTCGGAAAGCGTTATTGCAAGGATACTATTGGCCTAGTATGGAGGGCGATGCGAAGGAACTGATCAAGAAGTGCGATAAGTGCCAACGGTTCGGCAATCTGAGCCATCAAAAAGCTGCTCCCCAGACTTCACTACATAGTCCCTGGCCATTTGCCCAGTGGGGTATTGATATAGTGGGCCCATTCCCCTTAGCAACCGGACAACGGAAGTTCTTAGTGGTAGCAGTGGATCATCACGAGGTTTGGTATTCCACACTCCATTGTTACAGACAACGGCAAACAGTTCGATTGTGCTGCTTTCAAGGAATACTGCTCAGAATTGAAGATCCAGCTTTGCTTCACCTCGGTATACCATCCTCAGGCTAACGGCATGACCGAGGTAACTAACCGGACTATTCTCGCAGGTTTGAAGAAACGACTTGACTCAGCAAAGGGTCTTTGGGTGGACGAGCTATACAACGTCCTCTGGGCTTACCGAACATCACCAAGATCGGCAACGGGAGAAACCCCCTTCTCGCTCACATATGGGACAGAGGCGGTCATTCCCTGTGAGATCGGTATGCCAAATGCCCGGACTTCTAGTTTTAATGAAGCAGCCAATGACGAACACTTGTTGTGTCAGCTGGACAGGTTGGAAGAGCAAAGAGAACATTCCCAGCTGCGATCTGCTGCTTACAAACAAAGGATGTCATCTTATCATGATCGGAACATAAAGCCGAGGACATTAAGGATCGGGCAGTTAGTTCTCAAAAAGGTCGTCGCTTCACAAACCTCGGCCGGCGTGGGCAAGCTGAATCCCAACTGGGAAGGCCCTTACATAGTTCACGATGTTAAGGGGGGAGCATATAGGTTGAAGGATCACTCCGGTAAAATACTTCCCCATTCATGGAATATTTCGAATCTGAAGGCATATTATCAATAGCCCGGCTCTGTATTCTTATGGCTCTCTCAGCTAGTAAACCATCGGTCAATTTTTCTCTGCTTTGTACTTTATGCAGTTCGGTTCTTTGTCTTATATCAATTGTACTTGATAAAACTTCAATAAACGAGGTAAATTCATGAAAACACAATGTCTCTTATTATGATTATCTGTGCTAGAATCGCTAAGACTCGATTCAATACAACCGCCGACAGGGCGTCCATCCAATAATACCGCCGACAGGGCGTATATGCAAAATACCGCCGACAGGGCGTCCACTATCATTTTAAACAATGAACTCGATCGAGCTCACTCGGCTATTACGCCATCGAGCATTCTATGACCTATGTGTCGACTCTCATTGAGATCGGTTCAAACTACCTAGAATCTTTTACTTCATTGAAGAACTCGTTCAGTTGAATTATCATAAGAACATCGGTTCATTCATTAAATAGCTTATCATGCTTTATCGATCGAATTGTGCATACTGAAAAAACAAAGGGTTCGGCACATACAAACAAAAACAACTTCTTCATTTCATTAACAGTCAGAAAGTACATAGTTTATTCATCCGGATACACTTCGTCCAACCAGGACCAATCCATATCCGGATGACGCTGTTTAACAGCATCGGATAACTTCTGACTAAATCCGAGACATTTATCAACAGCCAGCTCCACAGACTGGTATTCAAGCTCTGAAAATTTTTCCTCTGCCTCGGCCTTGCCTTTCTTAACCTCATCTAGCTCGGCCCGGAGATCTGCAACCTCGACGTCCTTTTCGGTACTCTTCCGCTCTGCCTCGGCTTTATTTTTCTCCAACTCATCTTGCCTGCAGATCCGCCACTTTCTTCTGAAGTTCGGATACTTCATTTAAGGCTTCGGTAGCCTTATCCTCAGCTTCCTGGGCTCTTTTTTCGGCATCATGCAGCTTACTCTCCGCAATATTCGCCCTGAGGCGTTGTCCGGCAACCGACCGTGCCTCTCGATTGCACATCCTTATTAAATTATTCATTTTGGCGATCACGGCACCGCTAAGGATGGAAGCCTGTATGGAATGCAAACATAAGTCAAGGGTTATGACACTCACTACTCAATAAACAAAAGAGACCTCGGCGATGTATACCTGCACTTGATGCCTTTTAAGGGTTTCACCTAGGTCGTCGGCTTTCCAGAGCAGCAAGGGATTGATGCTCCTTGGGACGCAGGACAGCCGATGTATGAAATTTCAAAAAACGGGGTTGACTTCGGAGTAGTTCTTCCCCTCCTCCCTCCAAATATCGCATATCTCCTCGGCAAGAGCCCTCATATCCCTCTTCATGGGTCGGGGATTTGATGACCCAGCCGCATCACAAAACACAGGAGAGGGTCGGGGATTTAAAGACCCAGCTTCGTTACCGAGCACCGGAGAGTGCGGTCTAGGAGGAGTCCGAGAATGAGCTTGGGGAATCGCCGTGGGTGGAGTCCGAGGCAAGGGTTCCTCAGATGCAGCAGCAGGATTAAAGCCGTTGTGGGTCGGGCTCGGTAGCATTGTACTCCGAGGCCTCAGGTGGAACCTCTTGAGTAGGCTCTGTTGGGGTAGACTTTTCTGCTTTCTTTTGCCTCTTTGCCCTCATCATCTCTACCATGCTCGGCTTCTCAGTGCGCTTCATTTCTGCAACAAACCAAACAATGAGAAAATATTAGAACAGGGGAATTAATATCAGAATATACCTCTTCGGCGCGGCTGAAATGATGTGGTTCGGATTGATCCGAGCATCAATTGGTCTCGAATGTCAATCTTGTCTTGTGCCAGCGCTCTCCATTGGGCCAAGGTTTCTTCCTCTCGGTCGGTAAGCAGGATCGGCTCATCATTTTTATTGACGTACCGACCCCATGTTGTCGGGAACTTGAACTTTTCACCGCTCTCAATTATGAAAAAACGGTTCTTCCAGTTTTTTAGGGACTCCGGGTTGCCGTGGAAAACCGCATAACCAGCCCGGGCTTGCACATAGTTATGATCCTCAGTTGACACACGAAGACCAACCACACGAGTAACCCGGAAGAGCCTCACTGTCAAATGTATCTCGTTCTCCGCAGCCCACATTTGTAAAGCGGAGATTGTACGCCAAGCGTTCGGATGAATCTGGCCCATGGTCAACCCGTAGTGGTTCAACAGTTCGGTCTCAAAGGTCGTTGGAGGGAGGCTCATGCCGGCCTCGAAGTCAGCCTCGTACACTACTATCTTTTTCTGGCCATTGTATGTAGCGTTAGCACGGACGTGAGCTCCGGGCGCTCGGACAAGATAGTTCTCCGGAATCCCAAGTCTCTCTTGCAATTCCGCCAGTTCATTGCCTCTTACAACCGAGCTAATGCTCCCAACTCGAGGATTCCTTCTTGGTTCCTTCCTCCTCGATGGTTCTGGTTGACTGGGACCAGGAGATTCAGGTATATCTTCGTGCTCAAGACCCTCCTCCACTCTCAGTCTCTTTGGAGAACTCTCGGGATCACTCATCCTTAAAATGATAAAGAGAAAGAATACAAGGTACAAACCTACAGTCGAGGAGACCTGGACGAAGCTTTGAGAAAGAGTAGAAGATCAAACGCAGGGAAGAGGGAGGATTTGTGTAAACAGGAAACGGCAAACTGAGAAGAAGAAGAACAATGCCAAACACAGCAAAACCTCCAGAAAAGGCGAAAGTGAAAGTGAACAGAGGAGGTGGGTATTTATAGAAAGCGGAGACCAATCAAAGAAGAACAGGTGTCAATTGATGAGTGGGATTGTGGGAGGACAATTAATATATGCACCGTAACCAAAGGGACGCCCTCATCATAGTGCCTGACACAGCCGCTGAATCACAGCCAACGAGGAGACTGTTCGCGTCTTTTGAGGGGTCACGTGCACAGCTGTTATTGATGGGGAATGGTTGAAACACACGCGCTATGTAGGGTCATTTGGTACTTGGTTTGTGACATAAATGTCGTCTCTCGGAGGGGGGGGCTTATGATATCCGAGCTCTTCACCTAGGGATCGGCCCGGTTGCTCCGAGCACGTGCTTTAAGCTGAGCTATCAGTTTATGGGGTCCTGCATCAGGGCTCGCCTGGGTATAGGACGTGCTAACAGTTCGGTCTTCAAGGACAGTTCGGTCATACATTATGGTAAGCAATTATTAACGAATATTAGCCAGAAATAGCGCAGGTCCTGATCTCATAAGGATGGAAAGTACCAAGAATCACTCAACAAATCTTCATAAATGGGGAATCAAGCATCAATCAAGGGATGAATGTGATTTTCTCCTAAATAAGATCCAGTTTCCTATTTGGAATAACTCTATATAAAGGGAATCATCAGGTACATTGATCTCTCTCTAGATTCAAATAAAAGAAAAACCTTTACTTTGTCAATTAATTGACTTGATCGTCGGAGTCTCCCTTATCAGAGCACTCGACGGTTTTTTGGATCCTTTTCAGGTGACTCAGGCGGAGGACGACCGGGAAATTTTCACTTTGTTATCATTCACAAATTAATCTTTTTTCTAACAAGAAAAAAAAAAGTAATTGGACAGAATTTATTGGACATAAATGTAGACATATTTATAAAATGTTAATGTTACGCTTCAACTTCAAATTGCAATATATAAATAAATAAGAGCATTTTTTATTTTTTGAGTATTATGGCCATTTACCACTCTCCTTTTAATAAATATGCTCAACATGATAAAATTACACCATCGCACATTTTTTCAGTGACTTAAATAAAGAGAATTTGCCGATGTTCAGTGTTATTTGCTCGGACTGATGAATAATCATCGGGAACTGGATATATGTTTAGCACCCAATTAAAGTTCGTGAAAGAGGAAACATTTAATTCCATCATTTTTTTTTCAAATTGTTATAATTACTTTTTCCGTTTTTTTTATTTGTCACTTTTTGAAAAAATTTAAATTTTATTTATTTATTAATTTTAAATTTTTAATATAATTTTATTTTATTTTTTCAATTTAATTTTTTTTACAATGCAAGTTGATCAATTAAATTTAATTTTATAAATTGAATCGCTCAATTTTATTTTAAATTTAAACTTAATTAATACTTTTTAATTCTAATAAAAATAATAAAAGTTATAAATAAGGAACGGAAAAAGTAATTATGAGATAAAATATAAAGATTATTAAAAAAAAAAAAAAGGTGAATGAATGAATATTAAAGATCAAATGAGAAGCCCATTTTGGAAAGGATAAAAAAAAGAAGCCCATTGATACCCATGCAGGCAGGCAAAGGCTAATAAATTGCTCAAGCCCATATAGGCCCAAATTATCAATGGGCTGGAGGAAATAACCTAAATCCATATGACAAAAGTATGGGCTGAGGTACTTGGGTCCACTTCATCAATCTTGCTAGTTTGTTGAAATTTCTGGAAACAGTAGTTTTTCACTATAAATCTATATTTGTAATATGTTGTATAATATGATAATGTATTATTGAGTTTGAATAGTTAAAATGGAGTAAATGTAGAAAAAGTTAAAAGAAATTTGCATTAGTGTTATATACCTTCATGAGAAAAATTCAGTAAAAATGGAAAGTGAAGAGCACAATTCCCCCATGGTCCACCCCCCTATAGCTAGATTTATAGAACACTTATTCTATATATCTTCCTTCTCCATAGGCATAAGCACACGATAGCATATTTGCTTGTCATTTGAATTTGTAGCTAGCCGGCTAGGTTAAATGTTTCGCTCACTGATAATCCTTCAATAGTTTGTCGGTGAACATCAATATAGATGGATGAATTAAAAAAAAAATATATATATATATATATTTTTATTTTTAATTTGATGCGCACCCATTTGATTATGCGTGAAAAATGAACGCATATATAATTCCCATGAATTAATTGAAACTTTTATTATTATATCGAAATACATAGTCAGAGTTGAATGTGCACTTTTAAGTTTTACCCTATGAACTCTAGGTTTTTCAATACCTTATCTTTGCACTTGAACTATATATATGACGTGTTTGGACAATTGGACCCTTTTTTTAGGGGGTAAAGGCCAATCAACCTTTCCTTGCCCTAACTATTTGGTCTTAAGCTAGCTACAAGATAAGCATCCTAGCTATAATGGATAGATGCTATATACACTTTCAGCTTTCAATCACAGCACTTCATGCAGTACCTTAATTCTTGCTAAATAACTTGTATCACTTGGTTGTATATGATCATGATTTAGACAATTCTACTTTCATGAGATAATTAAATTTCATAAGTTCATTTCCAATGACATTAGAGCAATATAAAATCTATTTTTTTTTAACTTTTCATATGTTCAATTATGTCCAGACACAATGTAAGTATGAAGGAGGCCTTGCCAGCCCCTCCCGAATTTTGTTTTTAGAGCAAAATTTAATGTAAATTTTGGCAGTTAAAGTTTTTTTGTTTTTCAATTTAGTCCCTCTTAATTTATTTATTTATTTTTTAATCTGAACATAAAAACTATTATATGACAAAGACATGGATAATCCCTCTTCAATATGCATGTATTATATAGTCATAATATTATTCACAAAGGTAGCTATTATCTAGAGAGCTCGTGAATATAGGTTTTTAATTTTGAGTAATTTTCTGAAAGGGACCAGTTGTCCGATTGCGTGTATAGTTTTTATATTCATACAATAACCAAAACCAATCTATATGATTAAACATTATTGGTCTATATGCTATCAATAACTAGCCTTTATTCCTTGGTTATTTTCATTACACAACTTGCTATCATATTCATATAATACATTCTGAATTTGACCAGGTCAAACCCCTTTTGTAAAAAAGATGATTCCATTGGAATATTGGACATATAATTTGACTAAAACATAGATATATATATATATATATATGCGTGTGACGGTCCAAAAAGAACATGCAATTTTATCCACAATTCAAGTGCCCTATGGGAATGTCATTTTTCATGAATTCTACATATTTCTGGGGCTCCAAGACGCAAAATTGGACTTGGATTTTGCTACCCAAAACTTTAAGCGTGCTTCTAAACTATGGAGACCAAATATTCAAGGGGTCAAAGGACCACTCATTTTTCATTACATAAACCAGACAATGAGATTGTCATCATTGTAATGAGTTGTGTTTAACATAATTATAAAACGCAGTTTCGTAGTCTAAGACCAATTGTCAATTGTCCTTTTGACTGAATCGCTACAATTAATATATTTGACCAAAAGAGAGAAGCTTGTAAGAGTAAGTTAAAGAATATTTTCCTTCAATTCCACAGAATTCATAACTTCTTGGACTCGTCTATATCCACAATCAATGAAGCGCACTTGTCCTAAAATTCTTATTGGTCGGGCACCCAAAGCTCATTAATCTTTCAATTAAGAAATCACAAAAAATAAAAACTAAAATGGGTCAAACACTAAGAAACATAATGAGTATAAACAAACAAAATGTCAAAGGCCACTATGTGTTGAAGAAGGAGAGTTTCGTCATCTCCTATATAGTATAATAAGTTTATGCTTCCTTTTCCACTTGAAACCAAAGATACTAATTTGCAATCAAAAATCAAAGCATCAATGTGAAACTTAGTTCTTCAACTCTTTTTTAGCTCTATCATTCATTCACGTACGAGTCCAAAAAATGAGATGGAATGATATAAATTCTTTTTTTTTTTTTTTAATTAGATAGACGTTTGAAAATCGAGTTCTGAATAATATGAAATCTTTTTAAATATTTAAAACAACATTTTATTATTTTGTGAACCACTAAAAATCTAAATTAATTAAGCAAATAAAAAACTACCACTACTACTTGTCTTTCAATTTTTTTTTCCTTGGAAAAGGAAATTAATAGTCTTAATTTTACACTAGCTCGTGGGCAAAGGGCGTGGCTACCTAATCTTATATTATCAAAGGTGGTTATCATGGCATTGCATAAAATTGACTCCTGTGCCTCTTTGAGTTATTAATTAGCTAAAAATAAAATACAAGAAAGATTTGACTTTTGCTTTAAATTATTAAGTAATAATATGAACAAACAATTAATTATTGGGTGAGGGAGAACACAATTAAGTGGGCCACTAAAATTTCTTTTAGACATTTCAAAAATGGAGGTTGGTCGATTCTCTAATCTTATATATAGGGAACCTAATAAATCAAACAATCAAAATGACAAAAAATTATTAGAAAAAGAAAAGAAAAGAAATATACATAATAAACTTTTTGTGAAAACTTTCAAAAGAAAATAAATAAGAATATATATATATATATATATATATATCATGAGTACCTCCTGAGGCAACAAATGAGAATAGTTGTTCCCTATAATGTGGTACCCATGCCCCCACTAGGTGACACCCAAAATAAAGGTGACAGAAGGTGTCGGCCCCTTAGTGCATGTGCCATTCACAACAATGAAATTAGAGCAAAATGGTCCAAATCAATTGCACCATCACCATGCAACTTCTCTCTTGTTATAGGGGACCCTTTTCACTAACACAGAAACCCATTACGGAACTCACTGTTTGTCCTTGTTTGTGACCACTCCATTCGCATCTTTGAATCCTACTATATCCACTTTCACATATTAATTTGTGTATGCATATATCCATACACACATATTTCCATATTTTAAGTATATAAATTCATTTTACTAGGTCAGCACGGAAGGCTACCATGTAACTCATTCAAACTAGGAAAACAAGCTACCATGTAATTCATTCAAACTAGGAAAACAAACAAACATTCCTTCAACATCTTAACTTACTAAACTTTAAATTAAAGTGGTACAGGTCTAGTGATCAGAGATTGTGGTCTCCAATTTGAATCCTAACTACATTCCTCAATAAGTCTATACTCTTATTCATAAAAGGACTATACATATCATGCAAAATAGATGGTTCTCGATTTTCATATAAAATAATATATTATTTATCGGTTCAATTTACCGAGTTTAAATAGAAAATTTTCATATACATTGTGCTTAATACTTAATCTGAAACGTTGTACTATCTTTAACAACATTGAAACAATATATGCAACTGATAATAGCCATAGTTTCAAATGAAGTTTATGAGTATGAAACTCATGTATCGGACAAAAATGTGTGAAGGAAAATGAAAGGGATTGCATGTTTGACAAGTAAACTCCAATTTTTTAGTCATATCTAACAATTATGCTGCATCAACAATTGCATGCATGTGTGTGTAAATTTGTGATGGATGAGTACACGAAATTGAATAAAGTGTCCAAAGGGAGGGAATGACTGCGGGGAAAATTACATGGATCGTACATTGCACTAAGTGGACAATACTTTCATGCCATGAAATATACATACATATGAAATATCATCAGAGTTTATAAATTTAGGAACTCTACCGTGCAGGCATCAAAGTGGGTCTTTTTTTTAGTGCCTCCACATTGGAGTCCTTTTACCAATAAATATATTTATTTAATTAGGACACTTGCTTTTTCTAAACAATATCTCAAATTTAAGATTGAAAATATTTTATTTCCCATTCTGAAAATAAAAATATACTTATGTCTCACACAATTTCAAAAGCTAACTTTTAAAATTAAAAAGTATTTAATTCTTATATATAACCGGCTAATGTGTGAAATACTTAATACATGCAAGAAATTTAAAGCGTAAAATTTAAAAACTTACATCTACGGGTGATCCAATTCGATCGTAGCACTAGTGACTCAGATACCATATGAATAATTGTCCAAACTCTTATAAAAAGATATTTAATTCTTATGAGTTATGGCTAACCGATCTAGAATATTTAACATCCATAGTAGGCTAATTAATCCGAATCGGTCAAAATCTATGAGCTTCTGAATGCCGTAATCATAAAAAAGCGAAATTTTTTTTTGAACTTTTTACTAAAAAAAAAAAAACCTTTTATGTTGAGCTTGAAAAAGTGGGACTTTCGGCAATGGTAGGAATAAAAAAAAGAGTTGGGTTTTGAGAAAAAGGTTCCTTTATCCTGCAAACACTTGTTAGGGTAAAACATAGTGGCCGCAGCTTCTTTTTCCCGCACACTATATATGAAGGAGATAAGGGGCACTGGTAAAAAATATTTTTAAAAAAGACATTTATTTATTATTTTATAATTGTATGAGAGGAAAAAGGTGAAATCCCCAATGCCATTTTTAGGTTGGTGATTAGATAATAAATATATAAATACTTTTTTTAGTGTTTCTTTTTGCTTTGCATTTTCCACGAATAGTAATGGGGCGGTTTGATTATGTTTTTGTTTTTTCTATTTAACTCTATGAAAATGGGGTTATAACATAAATCGATGCTATTGGGTAGGCTACTAAGTTAAGTAAGACTTGGCAGACACATGGCAAATTTTCATCAACTATTGAAAATTAATGTTCTTGACACGTGGCTTTAATTTATCCGGTTCAAGTTTAAGCTTGATGTGCTGGACAATGATGGGGCTTTGATTGACAATAACCAATATTAGAAGATTCCATTCCCATAATAAATTATAATATTCTAAGATTAACTAATAAATACAACACTTTATTTGTTTATTTTAACAATCACTTAATTAATTTCTTTATTGTGTACCCTATCGGGGGAGATTTTTCATGTTTTTCTCTGTTGCAGGTATGTACATGAATGGAAATTGTAGGAGCAAGGAGAACTCCATTGCTTTTATTATATTAAGTAAATACTTTTGTAAAAGAATATCAATATATCATCAATAATATATGCTTTTTTTTTCTGTCCAAAAAATGATGAGTTAAAGGAAAAATATATTTTCTTAAGCTTCTTGAGTTAATTCCATTAAATTATTTTATTAAATATTTCAAATCGGCTAATTATAAAAATATAATATTATTAGGCAATGCTTACTTTACAATATATATAGCTTTAGGGTTGAGTTTAGGCCAGGTCCATATTTTCACACATGGGCACTAGCAGTTGTCTAGATTTTTGGCATATATTTGAGTCTATATATTATAATGTGTTCAGGCATGCTGAACTTAATTTTTGAAATTGAATTAAATTAAAATCAATTTTATTCACATTATATACAAAGCCTGAAAATTTAAATTTAACCATTTTTGAGAAATTTTAAGGACCCAAGCAAAAAAATAAAATAAAATCTTATTTTCAAATGCATTTTGTTTTATATATTAAGGCTTTCGAAAATTCTCCGTACTCATCAGATATAAAGGGTTTGATAGCACAAACATTTAATTTACTAGCTCATATATAGAATAAAACCAAAAGTTCTAGAGCCTAGACATGCATTTTCTTTTTCTAAATTAATTAAATTTCAACTATATTTCTGAATTATGCATTCAAATGGCAAAACATCAAGAACTGTGCAAGCTATATATATTAAAATCCAAAAATGCATATTATCGGATGAAGTGATTATATATAGAGCTAAAACAATAAATAAAATGAGAGTAAAGGACCTAAAAAGTTAATTAATAAGGTTAGGAAACATATAATATAAGTTGCACTATGACTATTGCCCTCTGGGAGGTAGGGACCCTACAAAGAAATAAATAAAACCAAATTGGACATTACTATATATAATTTTATGGTACAAATATTAAATTTTGAAAGGAACAAAGTTGTCGTGTTTCAAATGGGGCTCCCCATTTAACCAAACTGCGGTACATCAGTACCAATGTGCACGAACACTGACCATAACAGTGTCTCTAAGAATCAACTTGCACACTGTAGCAATATCTCATTTTTATTCATAAGCAATCAGTTTTTCTATTATCTTCCTCACCAATTCATCATCCTTGGCATATTGCAGGGAATCATAAATTCTTATATATATATTTATAAAAATCATGGTCTCTATTTTTTGTCTATTAATCAATTCTGTCTGCAATATTGTCCACCTTGTTTTTATGTCAATAATATTAAAGTAGAGCTCAAATTAGGGTTCCCACATGTCCTTGGCCTTGTGATCAATTCAAAAAGATATAATGTGTTGCATACTACTCTTGCAAAAAAGCATCCTATGCTGATATACATATATTAACTCCCCAAGATTTAATATATTCCATTCTTTGTTCGAGAATTGTTAAATATTGTAAAATTTGTAATGTTGAACTTTGATTTTAAAATTAGTTTTATCACAATTATAATTAAGTCATTTTTATTCCTTTTAATATTCAATATGGAATTCTCTCCAACAAATATAATCTTCCAAATTATTATTATTAATTTTTAATGCGTATGTTCAACCCAAATTTCCGTTTGATATATATATATATATATATATATTTGTGTGTTCAATAATTGCATCAAGATGAAGACATTTATTAAATGTTTATGCAACACCACACAAATACTAGACATTTAGTTGCCACAATTACATATGGTTATGGAGTTATATAAGGATATATAGGTATAGATAAGGATCGATATTGAGTTATATTATATACATATATATTAAATTTAAAGAAGAAAATGCAGATAGAATTAATAGATGATGATTCAATATATTAGGAAGTCATGAATTTATCAAACATGAACTGTTTAATAAAAAATAAAAAATGTATTAACTAACGAATAATATCTAAAAGAGGTAAAGGTAAATTATTAGTAAATTAAAAGAAGAAAAATGGAGAGGAGTGGTGGGGAAGTGAAAAAAGCAGAGGGATTGGGAAGAAATTTGTCATGTAAGAAGTAGACAGAGGCAATAATAGCTGGATTTTGTTTGTTGAGTTTGAAACAGGCCCCCCCCACCTCCCCCCTTCAGTAGATAGTAGATACTTCTCTGCCCATTATCATCGTTCTTTACTGTTTCTTTTGTCCACTTACTTCTCTCTTTTTGTGTGTTTCTGTGTTTTTGTTTTACTATTTTACTTATTTTTGTTTTCAGCCTATATCATTTTATTTACTATTCTACCTACTTAGTGGACATCATCCATTCCATTCAGTTAATGACACATAATCATTTAACGCCCTTTATTCAATGTTTTGTTTTGCAGTATATTGTATTTTTTCAAATGAAAAAGCAATAATTACTTGAATAATGTCCGTTAATGGTTGCTTGCACTACCTTAGGTCCAGGATTTATAGGGAATAATTAACATATATGCATAAAATACACTAATTAATTAATAATTAAACAGAAATGATTGAGAAATTGAATCTTCCCTTAATTAGAAGCGCAACTTGAAGACAGCTGGTATACAGTGTGGTTAAAAGGAAAATTAATAGTAAAAATGATTTTTTTTTTAATCCAAATTAAAATTTCATTAATATAATAAGAAATACATCTAAAAAAGTACATAAAACGTATGAAATAAATGAAATTGTTGAATTATATTTCCGAACTTTTTCGACAAAAACAGTGGATAATGGTAACATGCGGTGCGCAATCTGGCTTACAGCGGAAAACTCCATCCATCTGTTGTTTAAAATAAAACTTCGATAAATGAAAACAACTAAACTTCCATAACGGAAGACAACAAAACTTTCATGAAGGAACACACCAATCTCCAAATTTGTAGAACAAACTTCAATTATAAAAATTTAAATTGCATTCAATTTTAATAAAAAATTAGACCCTGACAAAAATTTCAGATTTGATAACAATTCAAACTCAAAAACAAAAACACAAAATTTCAGATCTAAGATTATAAAAACAAAAAAATACGAAAAATTCAAAAACAAATAAAAACTAACCAGATCTATACAGATCTGCGTTTATTGAAACCAAAATCACAAAAACAAAATACAAATGATTTCAGATCTGGCACAATAATAAAAAAACGAAAGAAAAACACAAAAAAAATCAAATATGAGTTTATTAAAATCAAATAACACAACCAAAAACACAAAAAATTTAAAATAAATAAAAGAACAACAAATAAGATTAAAAATCCAGATCTGTATTGATCTGAAAATTATAATAAAGAAAAAAGATGAAATAAGAGATGTGAGGTGAGTGGCTGACGCTTAAAAGTGAAGTGACGGCAGCCCCAAAATTAGTTTAATAATTTGGTGGCTATGGAACTCTTGAGAGAAAGGAAGAGAGAGAACTCTTGTTAGGTTAGAAGAAGTAGTGTTTTATAGTAAAAATGATTTAATTATGATGGAAAAGAGATAGTGTCGCTATTTAATTAACCTGGTTCTAAATAATTTGGGAAAGAAAGATGTTGGAGGCTATATATATCTATTTATCTATACAAAATGGATGAAAGAAAATCGAAAGAGACATATCCATTTTAGTTAAAAAGAATTTAAAAAAAATGCTAATTAAAGTAGTGAAGCCAATATCCGAAGGGCTTTTTAGATAATGGGTTGGTAAACAAATAAAAGGCAAAAGTAGGAGTGGAGAAAACAACGTACTTAAATGGAAAATGAAGGAATATATTTATAAGTTAAAAAGAAAATGAAGAATAATAATAATAATAATTATTATTATTATTGAACATGTGAAAGATATTGAAAGGAAAGTCTCAAAGTATAGCCCTTATTGCTGAACCACATGCATATTCTATATATATATAATAATAAAAATAATCAGAGTTCCATCAAAAGAAGAATCCACTTAAATGTTGTCTATAAAGGGAAGGTTGCTTAAATCTAAAGATTATTCCTCTCTCATTTTACAAAAATAAATTAAAATGTATACAGCAGTAGTATTTCTTTCTTCATAAGGTATATATATATATATATATATAAAGCTTGAATTTGCAGTTAAGCTCAAAATTTCATGAAAGACTTTTAATATTAAATGGTTATTGAATGGCTAATATTAATTGATGACATAAAGTTAGCACAGAATGGGTATAAAGATTTAAGATATATAAAAACTAGGGAAAGTTTTAGAGGATATTATGCTAATTTTCCATTTTAGGTAATAAGTTAGGTTATTTGCCTAATAGGGAAAGGAACAACAAGAAAGATAGGGTTTTAAAAACAACCGACAGCTTAACCCTTTTTCTTCTTCTTCTCTCTCTCATTCTTTGCTTTCAATTCCAAGATGGATCGGAGAACTCTTTAATAATAATAATAATAATAACGTTAAAGTATGCCTACTCTATTCTACAAATGTTTTGTTATTAGTACAAATTAACATATGGTGGAGAAAAAGGAAATTCAAAGAAAAGGTTAAAGTTTAATCTACAGTACAAGTAGAAATAGGAAAATAAAAATAAATTTTGCACAATAGCTCCTCAAGAGTGGGGCAAAAATGGTGGCCAAGATAGAGAGAAGGTGTAATCAATGCACAGTTCTTGTTGTAGAAATCAGAGGGTCTGTTTCATGTGAAGTTGACTTCACAAGCTCATCATCAATGCACAATATCTCTTCAAGATTAGCCTCCGAAATTGGTAATATTGAAGTATTATTAGTTGCAGAATTTTGGGTAAGCTCTCTTGCTCTTTGTGCTTGAACAATCCAATCTGTTTTGCACAGCACAAACAGCATAAGAAGAGCACAGGAGGCTTGAGCTGCAAGTAACCCAACCCATAGCCCACCAAATCCCATTTTGGCTATGAACCCCATAAAGATTGCCACTGGCATTCCCACCAAGTAAAATGACCCCAAATTGATATTAGCTCCAGTTGTTGGCCTAGCACTCCCTCTCAGTACTCCACATCCTGTTGTTTGTGGGCAATTCCCCAGCTCACAAAGCCCAGCAATTGGCAATGCAATTGAAGTCAGCTCAAGAATTTCTGCATCAGTGGTGAAAAATCTGCCCCATTGGTGTCTCATCAATGTTGTGAATAGCATAGCTAGTAGGCCTAATCCCACTGCACATGTTAAAGAAACTATCATTGAAATGCGGGCTTTCGCCGGCCGGTTAGCCCCTAATTCATTGCCAACTCTAGTGGAGACGCCAAGGCTTAAAGATGATGGGAAGACATAGACTAAAGAGGTTGTTTGGATAAGAATCCCCATTGAAGATACGGTAGCTTTTGGGTTAGCGAGAAGACCACATAGCATTATCATGAATTCATACCACCACCATTCAAGGCAAACAGAAACACAAGTTGGTATAGCTAGAGCGAGCAAAGAAGACCATCCTTTTAAGCAATCCATGCTTGGGCTAACCCATGAATCTTTATATACACCAGAGAAGTAAACAAAGGAAACTAGGAATATGAATAGGTTTAGATTAGTGCAAACCATGGCTATGGCTACCCCTGCAACTCCCAATTTGAAATGAACAACAAGGAGAAAATTTAAAGGGACATGGAGAAGAACAGAGATGGCTGAACAGTAAGTTAATGGTAATGTAATGCTTTGGGTCCTGAGATAGATTCTAAGTGGGTGAAGAAGAGAAAGGAAGAAAAGGTCAGGGATTGAGAAAAGAATGAAAGTGTGAGCCATTGAAGAGATTTCTTGGTCTTGACCACACCAAAGAAGGATTCTTTTCATGTTTAGCCACATGAAAGAGATGGGTATAGAAGTTGAAAGAAGAAGAAGAACAGTTCTTTGAAGAGTTAAGCCAAGAAGTTTCATTTGTTTAGCACCATAAGCTTGTCCACAAATGGGCTCCATTCCCATAGCAAGACCAGAAATAACAGAGTAACCAGTGATGTTAGCAAAACCAATGGAAAGAGAACCGCCAGCAAGCTCAAGTTCGCCAAGATAGCCAAGAAAAAGCATGGAAATCATAGCTCTTGAATACAAAATAAGACCAGTAACAGCAGTCGGGCCAGAGATTTTGCCTATGGCTTTGATTTCTTCTAAAACCTGAATGCAAACAAAGCAAAAGAAAATGAGTACTGTACTATCATAAAGGGATTATCATTATTATTATGTGTCTATTAGTGAGTGTTTGGCTTATATGTTAATTCTATTTTGTCTTGGCTTTTTATTACCTCAGAAGGAGTAGGCCATCTATGTAGTTCCTCTTCAACATCATGAGGATAAAGATCCATACTTTTGTTGGGTTTAGTGAAACAGGAAGCAGTATTCTTGGGACAAAGTAATGGGGATGGAGAAGATGATTTTGGGTTGCACATATCTATCTTTTTCTGGATAAAATAATTTAGAAATAAAAACAAATTGTTAATAAAAATGAGGTTTTGTTTGTTTGAAAGTTGGGAGGAGAAGAGAAGAGGGTGGTGGTATATATACATGGAGGGAGTGGGTCCTACTGTTGGGTTCCAAGAAACGTGTCAAGATTATAAAGAGAATGCTGTGAAAAAGGTGCTGTCTACTGCTATTAATACTACTATTTTCTTGAAATTGCATGAGAGGTTTACATAAACAAAAAAGATAAAAGATTACTCTTTTGTTGCTTTTTAGCTATGAGGTTAGTCACTCCTTATAAAATTCTTGTTTCCCTCTTCCTTTTCTTGGGTTTTAAACTACGGATCTTATCGTGGGTTTAAATTATTAGTTCTCCAACCGCCATAACCTGTTTATCCATGGAAAATGTTTGGTAAAATGATAATGGTGGGGGACTAGGTTTAATTAATTAACAATTGGATGATTAAGTGGATAATGTTTTAAACCCTAATGGGTTTAATACTGTGCATATGTATCAAAAAGATAAACAAGTTTATCTTTGGATTGCCAAGTGGGATGATGGAAGTAAAAAAAAATTCGCACACTTTTTGAAATGACAGGAGCATAATGGTATAAATTATATGTTTATTTATTTCGAAAGAAAGAGAGAGAGAGAGAGAGAGATTTTTTTTTTTTTTTTTCTATTTGAGATGTTATTCTTTAGCAGGCAGATAAATGTTGGCTAGTTCTAAGGCAAAGCCCATGCATTCCAAAAGAAATTGATTTTTTGCGCATCCCAGCATGTGATAAAACCTTCACAATCCATGATCTTTGTTCTCTCTAACCTCATCAACACAAAACATAAAAACATCCCTCTTAACTATTTGCCAAAAATTCTCAGACTCTGTTAAAATTCTGTTCTTAGGCCCCATCTGTTTTTGGCTTCTCTTGATGATGAGCACAGCAGATAAAGGTCACTATTAATTAACTGATAGTTTGATTAATTAATAGATATTAAAATAATAATTACTGGTGGTGGAGTATCTTCCTCCAGAAAGTGGAAAAGAGATGGCTGAAATTTATGCTTCTGAAGATTTGCAAAGATCCCCATTAATCACACATTCATTCTAATTTTATATTACAAATTAACAGTCCTTAAACATGAAACATCCTTATCCAACAGTAAAGTCCCAAACTTGGGCTCAAAACATAGACAAAAATCCTAGTTTTGTGAAGGTCTGCAAATGGGCTCAAATTATACAGAAGTGGAATGTTGTGGAAATGAGGGAACAAGGGGATGCAATGTTTAAAAGTGTCAAATCTAGTGGGGAACTTTTGATAATAATGGTGTTATTATGGGATAAGAAAATTGAAATAAAAGAAATAAAAAGGTTTATCTTCATGGGAATGGGTATGTGGAGATAGGAGTAATTGGTGATGAGAGGGACCACAGTAGATGGCCTTATGAAGAAGAGGCAGATGGGAGAAAGGGAACAATGAAGACAATTACGTGCACCAATTGCAACCATTTACTTTGTATCCCTTTTCTCACAACAGAGATAAGTCTGTCTCTCTCTGTAGGATGAGAGTTTTGGCCTTTCTCTGTCACCCAACTGAACCAACCAGACCTACCATCATCACCTTCCCACAACAATATACAATTACAGTTTTTTATAAACTTTGGTAGGTACTTTCTTGTTTTCAAGAATGAGTAAGTTTTTACTTGTGCCAAAAAAATTGTTTCTCTCAACTCCATACCGGAGCATGTCAGATTCCATGTGTCTAAGCTGCTGTAGGTGAGAGGTACGTGTCATGAAACGGAACCAATTGACAAAAATTAGTGCAAGATAAATGAGGGGGAAAATAAGATAATCAAAGTGAAAGAAAACCAAAATCGAATTTAAGAATCTTGATTGGGAAGTGGGGTTCACAGCAAATTTAGATCCTACCATATTGTAGTAAGAGAAAAAAAAATGACTAGTTTTGGGATCACATGGAGATGCCATTGCACTACTACTGTCAATCAGAAAATCATTTTACAACTCAAGTTGATGCTGTAGTGGAGTTTACAGAGAGGGAGAATTTTTCTTTCTTGGCATAGTAATCAACTAATATCCAATGCCAAATGCAAGTTTCAATGGAGGAAAAGGATATGCAATAGCGACAATACATTTCAGGATTTGACATTAATAAAAGATTTATACTTCTCTAGAAACCAGAACAAATTCACTGATTCCCTCCTCCTCAATCTGCCATTTTTTTTTTCTTTAAAGAAAAAGAATTCCTTGAAAAAGCTTGATGCTTAATTTAAGAACTAAATACGTCTAATATAAGCACACGACAAAGAAAATTGCTTACGAGTTTGTAGCTGGATTCTACTTGTCTACTAAATTGCATGCCTCTATCTTTTTGCATAGGTAAGATACAACGTCCCCATGATCGATTATATTCCCCAGTTGTTTTCCCAAGATTTCTGACATGCAAAAATAAGGACCCATTCTAAAGCTTTCAGCATATAAGCCAAAAGGCAATACTTCCAATTAATACAATTTATCTATCATCATCATCGTGTACGAAACTACTGAAAATTATAAATATGCAAACCCTCTTCAATCAATGATATTCTGCTAGTTTGGCATTTGCCTTCCGTTCAAAGATTGAACAGGATCACTAGCTCCAACAATTTGCACCGTAGACCCGTCGATTCTCACTCTGCATGGGTGCATTGAAAGCAAAACAGGCTTTCAGTAGATACTGATAAGTGCAATAAACTGAGGAATTTATTCCAAGATTCAGACAAAAGCAATAATAAGAAATAAAGAAACGCTAATAAATTATGGGATACAAATCATAAAGGAGAGACTTCCATATTAATCAATCAAGCTTTTTGAAAAATCAAGGCAAAATAGAAATGTCTCCATCAAGGTTTCTATCAGCACAACGCGCATACTAACTGATGGCCACCAAGCACAGTTCACCACATTCATACACCAAATTAAGGCACAAAAAAAATCGCACGAGATTCCAGCACATCACTCCTGGACCACCCCTTGGGCAATTAAACATTTTCTTTATTTTTCTTTCTTTCTTTTTTATTTTCAAGCACAGTTTTTCCCACGAGGAATAAATCCCAATTAGCAGCAACTTATCTTGTCGGAAAGGATAAGTAGTCTCCTTAGTTGCGAGCTATCCTGGACTTCGCTTTCTCGTGGCAGCAGACAGGCTTACTTTCACTGGAAGAAATATTCTTCACTGAACTTAAATAATCATCTACCTCATCATTCTCCAACAGCTATGCTATTCGTTTCATAATACGAGTTTCCATTACATGGAACCAATATTTACATAAACTTCTGAACTTTCCTAAATATATGTAGGGTGTAGCGCAAGCAGAAGAAGCCCTATACCTCGAAAACGGACCCTATTTTTAACAAGAAACTCTGAAGTTGGCCTCACTGAGTTTTATATAAATTCCCAACGTTTCAAAACTCGTTTGAAATATCACATTTCCTAGAAACTGGAGCTCACATTTTTGCAGATGACAGCACCTTTTGCTAAGAGTCAGCTCCAATACCATGCTGACAACCAATTGGATGAAACTGCAACATTCTTCCACTGGTTTTGCGCAGCAGAAAAGGAAAGAAAAATATTTTCATACAGTGAATAGAGATAACAACAGCTACCTACAAATTCTAGTTAGTAATTCTTTTTTGCTTGCTTCATTGATTGATTGTAATAAGTTAAAAATGAAGCACAATACAATACCTCAAGGGACAGCAATGGGCTTCTGAGCACTAGATCGAGGAATGCCCAAGATGGCTATGATTCCTCCCGTGAAGGCTGCTAGTGCTCCAACTGCAAAGGCTGGTGAGTTTCCACCACCGAATAGCTGATCCCATGGTCCACTTCCAAGAGACACAATTACCTGTTTTTAACACAGATTTAGTACCACAACTGCTCAAGGAAACAAGAAAAATGACCTGCTAGTGGATTGTTGTTCCAATCGGTTTTACATTCACATAAAATTGCACAACCAGAAAATTCAAGTAGTAAATTGTCATAGATTAAAAATCAAGGATAAGAGCTCAACTTAGGCATTCTTCGAACAAGAACAATTTTTGGTTGTAATGCAGCAGTTATAAGCTACATCATCTAAGGGGCTGAGTCGAATACAAGCAGAATTCTTATGATAATAATTCAAATTGGGTTAAAATTTAACATTTTGTTGGACTTAATACATTTCTTAAAACAAATAATTACACACACACAACTATTTTAAACTTTCAGCAAGGGACTGGCAGTGTTGGTTTTATGTTGCCTAAAACGATCAAATGATATTCAAGATTTGGTACCCCTTCTGCAGGCTTTAAATGAACTAAAATAAATGAATCATTATTTAATAGATTTGAACCAGAAATAAATATTGCTTCATGTGCCAGAATTCATTACTGAAACTGAAAACAGAAGTCAGAAGAAAGGTGATTGAGAACAGCTTTCCATAATTCTTCAATGACATTAAATTATTTGCAAACAAACTTTTTGCGGGAAAGCAGTTGATTGGCAAAGCTCTGTATTTCTTCTCAAATCAACAAATCAAAATTTCATTGAAACATCCACACATAATCAAACATAATTCTCTAATCATGGAATCATATGCAACTACAAAAACATAATTAAACATCCACACAGAAAATTTCAAGGCACCAGCATTTAAATTATGAATCACAAAATCATTGTACTAGTTAATAGAAAACCTTCTCTTTTATATATGTACATTTGTTTATTTTTGAAGGGAGAAGGCCCCTCCCCCTTCACACGTTACCTGGTCCGCAAGTATTTATAGGTCTCTCATATTCTAGCTGATGCTATTAGTCCAAGCTTTTCCACAAATACATCAAAAAATTAGTGAATTTAAATCATAAATAGCATTGACCCAATGCTTCACCCTTTCCCCCCGGCACACGAGAATTGCACTACTCCTGAACTATCTCTCCACTTTTTTTACTGTTCTAGGTTATGGGTTTATTAAGAAAATATTTTTAGTTTAGTAAGATTTATTTTTTGCAGTAATATTTTAATTATAATAGAATTTATTTTCAATTAGTGATTTATTTTCTATTTTAATATTTCCTAATTAGAAGGAACTCATAGTCTCCTAGTTAGAAAAAGAATTACTATTTTTAATAGATATATCTAAGGGTTGTAACCTCTATTTAAAAAGGCAAATTTAATCAATAAAACAAGCCGGAAATTTTTAGTATAAAAATGTAAGAGATAGGCAACTCTCTCTAACGAGTTCAAAGGTTTTTGCACCATTTGACTAGCTCGAAGGTACAGGTTCCCTTTGACAAGCTTGATTTATTGCCTGGTGTTCCAATCCACAATGCAGGACCATAACAATTTGGTATCAGAGCCAAACGCCATGGGCAATAGAGACAAGAATGGTGAAGCCCTTCTCCAAGAGGCGTGGGCTGCTACTGATGTGCAACCTGCCGAGGCAGTCACACAATTCGAGTCAAGAATGCTAGCTCAGATTCAACAATTCTGCTCCAATTGCAAGATATCCTCACTGATTTCAAGCAAAACTATGGGAGAGAACTATATGGGAGTATGAGCATCAATAATACTTATGGAAACCAGCCCCATAGAGTGGACAATATACCTGATCAGCCGGTAGTGAATGAAGTGGTGTTGCAAGAAACAAAGCTTGACTTACCAATTTTCTATGGAACTGAGGATTATTGGGTCCGAAAAGTACCCATAAACTCATTAGTTCTACAATTGTCCAATTCCAACCTCTGTTTCCATTCCAATTTGGGTACATAAATTGAAAAATGAAGAAATGGTTTCAAACAAGGAAATTTGCCAGGTGAAACCAACGAAACAACGCAGCCAACACGGTTGCCACCTAACCAAAACTGTAAACATCAGTTGAGGACGAGTTCTTTTTCTCAGAGAAGAGTAATGTTACTGTTTAGGGTTTGGGTTTATTAAAGCAATATCTTTTAGTAATAGTAAGATTTATTTTTAGCGGCAGTATTTTAATTACAATAAAATTTATTTTCAATTACATGCGAAGGAAAATGTATTTTCCTTTAATGAAGAGATTGAAGAGAATTAAGGAAAATAAAATAGAATGGAGTAGAAATTTCTTTTAGGTTGTTTTGTGAGATCAATTTAGAAGTTGGAAAGAAAATGAATTTCAATCTTATTGCCATCATACACAGATTTTTCTTTTTCATTCTACCATTGTCATATTTTTCTCCATCTTCTTCCTCATCTCATCTTAACCAAGAAAAACCTATACTCAAATCTGAGCAACATAACTAGTGTAAAGTGGCACCTAAACTCAACTAAAATCCAAAATCAAAATTACTGGTGGCATCACAATCTAACAAAAAAAAAAAGGAAAAAAAGAATAGAAGAAAGAAGATGGAAAAAGAGCTCTATAACCATTATGGAAGGACTGCATTTAGGGTATAATGGGAATTTTCTATGTCAATCTATGCATTTCTCCTTGTTTCCCACCAATATGGTGGGAAATTGGTGAGCGCTTTTACAAGGATCCGGGAAATCAGTTTTCACTTCCTTTCCCTTCAATTTTACTGCCTAAAAAATGTCCAAATAATGGAAGTGTGCTGCAATTCTCTTTTCTCTCCTCTTCTCTTCCACCCACTTCCATTGAAACAAACAAAGTGTTAGTGATTTATTTCCTGGAATTTATAGTTTCCTAGTAGAAAAGAATTCCTATTTTTAATAAATATTACTAAGGGTTGTAACCTCTAATTAAAGAGGCAAACTTAATCAATAAAATAAGTCAAGAATTTCCAGCAAGAAATACAAGAGGTAGGCAACTCTCTCTAACGAGTTCCAAGGTCCGCAACTCCTTCTAATAAGTTGTGACTATTCAGCAACCATAGGCAAGTCCAGGAACAAGAACAAGACCAAAGACCCATGTATTGGACCTGATTTTCCAATGGATCGCCATGTGACAATTCTTGACACTTGCTCAAAACAACTTCTTATCAATACATGTGAAAAGCACCATTGTTATTTTTACCCAAACCCCAGCACACATTACATCTAGTCTCCCACCCAGATAAATAAATAAATTCTCTTAAACTACCTAAACTAGGCCTAGGTGGCTTTATAGCTCTCAACATCAATAGCTGTTACCTCATTAATCAACTGAAAGTAACTATGACTGTATAGTAAATCCAACGATGCATGTCTTAGGCAGCAAGATGAAAATGTTACCAGTTTCCACTTGTATCTGTAAAGAAATTTGACTCCTATTTTTATTTTGTTTCTTATTTTTGAAGAGCCAAAAATGATTTCTGTTTGATGCAGTAGACTTAGTTCAATATGCACAAGAAAAACAATAAGAGAACAAATATACAAATATAATGAATATGTATGAGCAACAAGAAACCTGTGGGATCACAATTGCCAAATTTAAAACACCCATTGATAAACCTGCCAAAAAAACAATTGACACGAAAAACAAGTTAAATGCAAAAGGAATGAAAAATATAAAATAAATAAAGAGATGGTAACATAACAAAAAGTATTTGCAACCAGGAAAAAGAAGAAGAAGAAAATGAAAATTCCTCACCTTGCCCAAGTCCCAAAGGCTCAATACGTGAAGAAATTAAGGCATATGGAACACTATAAGTAATCTGCAATACATAACATATGAAATCAGATTTCTCCATGTAAACGCCACAAAGGATACACTCAGCTAAGAATGTAACCACAAAAATCCCTTGCACAGAGCATCGAGGGGTCAGGACCCACTATGTCATGGGGCTATTCTAACAAATAAATTTCCAGGCCAAGCAGTGGATCCTAACGCTTTTCTTTAGCTTCAAGGACTGCCTTCACATATTTAATTAAGGAAAAAGACCACAGGCAACCCATACTTTCAGCCTTCATGAAAGGAGATTGAAAAATTTTGAAATCAAATACAATCAAACATGTGACCCCCAGTGCAGCAATTTATTTGGTAGTACAGGACCCATGACAAATTCAAATCTTCAACTTTCTTTGTTTTTACCTTATTCTGATTCTTGATTACTGAAATTATATAGGACCCTAAAAATATTATCAGAAACCACAAATGTCCAATAGCGAAAAGTTAGCAAACTTACAGCCAACGGGACACCAAGAATAGCGAAAATCACTATTGCAGAAATTATGATGCCAGTTGGTGGTAGATCCTGACCTAGATAGCCAATATGATATGCCACATATGAGGTTATAAGCATTCCAAGAAAGCAAAGAGCCATAACAATGTTTGAAACTCCCCAAATGAAACCAGCTCCCCACTTCCTGCAGAGCTTCTCCATGAGCACAGATGTTATTCCCAGCATAACTGAATTCAACATCAGAGCAAAAGCTCCTGTTCGGACTCCAGTAGTATAGTATCGTCCATCATTTGGCTCACCACCATAGATTTCTCTACCCATCCAATCAGTATCAAAGAGAAGAAATGGAAACCAACCAATCCAATTTAAAGCAGTTACTAACAATATTGTCCACACAGGCCAGGGGAAGTATCTAAATGTCCCAAATAGCTCCCAGAGAAAAGCCTCTTGTTCAGGACTTGAATGTGGTGATGCTTCTTCAGCAATAAGTGGAGATCTGCTGGACAAACCTAAAGGTGATTCTTGAGCTGCACTAATGCTTATGTATGCAGTAATTACCATAAAGACAATGTCAAGATAGAAAGCAGACTTGAGATTGGCACAGTCAACGTCACATGCAGACGTAAGAGTAAATGGGAAAACCTTGAACCAATTACTGAATGAACCAGTGGCAAAACCAAGCACATTACCAACTGCCATAAACAGAGAGAAATAAGCATTTGCCACTCGAGTTCTGCGATGATCCTTCCCTAACATGACATAAATAAGAAGACAATTGTCAACTATTACCGATTTTTGCTGTTTAACAAAGAAAAAAAAACATATAGATAGTATGCTAGAGAAGAAGTAAGAACTTGTGTTTCACAAAAGAGAGAACCAAAATCATTGTAAACTATAAATTTCTTTACAGAGTACTCTTATTTGTACAGTAAAGCTTATAAATAAAATGAATGACCCTCATTAAGGAAACACCTTACAAGTTTCCAGTTGAGGACCAGAAAACAAGAACAGCAGTCCTTAACTTCTTCATTCCTTTTCTGCAAATGCATCCTTCATTTTTCGCTAAATAAATAATTTTTTTTATGTTTGAAATGGTAGATGAAATTCTAGACTCTCAGTAGAAATGCATGAAAGGGATCTCATCCACTCAGAATCCTATAAATGGAGTTGGAGTCCCTTGGGTTTGATAATCAGTACCTTTCATACAAAACAGAAAAATAATGAAGGAATTCTTCTTCTTCCCTGCTTTTTTGTTGGTTTATATTTCGGAGGGAACAGGGAAGAAAAAGAATTTAGGCCTCTATGAACTGCGACTAGTAAAGTATTTCAACATAAGAGTTCATAACCAATTATCTACAGATGAACACTGATCTGATATTAGCTTACTTTTTGCCCATCACAACGAAGACACACAAATATAAAGAAAATTGTGACTTAGACTTGGTACTACAAAACACTCATGCAAAATACTGAGACTAGTAAAGTAGCTCAACAAAAGAGTTCATGGCCAATTATCCACAGATGAACATTGTTCTGATATTAACTTACTTTTTTTGCCTATCATGATGAAGACAAACAAAAATAAAGAAAACTGTGACTTAGACTTGGTACTACAAAACACTCATGCAATACTGACTTGAAAGTTTGACTACATTATAACATTCTAGTCAATATGACAAAGCCAAGTTTTCAAATCATCACATATAACATTCTGGATTATAGGATTGTTGAATTGTTATCTAAAATGGGTTTAGAAGTATCACAACTTGACAACAGCAACCAATCAGAGAATCCAGCCATTGGCTAAAATAATATACAAGCAAAAGCAAATGTAGGACATAGACAAACACGTAATTATTTCAATGCAGCAATTTTGATGCCATGGTTGCTGTCTTCCATCTAAAATTGCAAAGCATATTGTCCAGGTTTTTTCCACTAGAATAATAACAAAAACCACGATGACGACACATATTATGCATTCAAGGTATGAACGTCTCACAAAATATGCTCAATCACGAAATCCCAATTACAAAAAAATAAATAAATAAATAATTTCTCAGAGGCATGCCATCACAAAACCTTAGTACCAAACTACAGGGAACATAATTCTTTCATTAATTACACAAAAAGACAAAATGCAGTAGATTCCAGATGTGAAATTATAAATTGTCCAGAAGTGAAATTATAAATTGTCACTGTTATAGATTCCCATAGACGATATATGTACATGAAAAATTTTGTATACAGTCCGTGTGAAAGTCAAAACTCGCCATCTGTTGATATTAGATCACATGAGACAGGACGGGTCAGGATGGTTTCACTAGTATACTATAGAAAACAAAAACAGTATTTTGAAAATAAATTTTCATTAAATATATGAATGAGATTCAATCATCCACAAATATTATTATAAAAGGACGGGAACAGTTAAATGGATTCCACCAAAATTAACACATTTTTAACAGGTGGGTATTAGATTAACATCATAACGTAAATGGCAATCAAAAGCCAACACCTAGGGCCAAACCTACCACGACAAATTTTGAATTTAATTGCCAAACAATCAGTCTCGACCCTACTAGGCAGTAGGCACTAGTCATTCAAAAAACTCCAAGACAAATGAAACATCACGCCCAAAGTCATATTAGAGAGACATAATAATACTTCTTATTTATATAAAGGTTCCGTCCAGGGCAATAATATCTTTTTCTTTTTTTTTTTTTTTTTCTTAAGCCGTGCATTTATATATTAAACAAACCTATCAAAAATATATATATATAATATATTAAACAGATTAACATTTAGTTGATTAATCTTTACCAAAGAAAAAACATTTAGGTGATTAAAAAATCCTGCAACCAACCATTGCTTTATCTCCCTAATTATTAAAAAAAAATAAAAAATAAAAAAAAAAGACATCAATTCAGTACCAGATAATAAATAAGTCATAAACAATTAATCATCTTATAGAAAAAAATGATCTCAGCAGCTAGGGTTTGATTGTACTCAATCGCAACAAAACAAAATGGAAAAAGGAAAAATTAGAAGTAAAATAAACTTAGAGCTGTATGATTACCTGTAAGATCGGCGAGAAGAGCTCTACAAGGGCCCTGAGTCATGTTATTAGCCACATCCAGAATCCAAAACCCGAAAACGAAAGTTCCGATGGCTCTTGGCCTGGTGCTTCCCCTGTCTCCCATCAACCACCCGATATCGGCGGAGTGACCGATGACTAAAACGGCAAAACAAATTAAAGCCGCGCCGATTACAATAAACGGCCTACGGCGGCCGAACCGGCTGTTGCAGCGATCACTCATATGGCCCACTAAAGGCTGAACGATAAGGCCCGATAATGGCCCGCAAAGCCATATAATACTGGCCCACGCGTGAGGAATTCCAAGCTCCTGAACATAAGGAGTCAAGAGAGAGAGCTGCAGAGCCCATCCGAATTGAATTCCGCCGGCGATTGAAGTGACGCGCAGTAGTTGCCGCAAAGGAACTCTGCGGGAAACCGGAGGCCGAGGCGGTGGTCCGGTGGCCCGCGCTGGTGGTCGAGTCCTGCCCCGGTGTGGCTCCCCATGCGGAGTTGGCATCGCTTTCTCCTCGCAAGAAGCGCACACGCGCAACGCTCCCTCACTCGCTCACTCACTTGGGCTAACTGTTACTGTTTCTGTTTCTGTGTTAGTGCGCGCACTTTTCTTTCTCTCTCTTTTAACTGTTTTGATTAGCGCATGGGAACGAGAGAAATGAAAGAGATGAAGACTGGAATTTGTCGGAAATTGCTTACAGGTTAAATTATACAAATAACCTTATTTTCCTAAACATATTACAGCCAAACCTTATATAAATGATGAGGGAAAAAATACTTGAGTTGAGGGCAGTTTTGGAAATAAAATTCCTCTTTAGTTGGCTGTAAGTGACGTTTGGAATTCTGGGATTCTAACAATGTTTCAAATTTCAAATGACAAGAATGCCCGTCAAAAGATAAAAAGTAGGATGGGTATTTATGTAATTGTATATGGTCTTGTTTGGGTGTGTGTATGATTGATCGTCGTGGGTTCAATGTCCCAGCTCGACATATTAAGGTTTGGCTTCATGTTCTTGTTAAAGTTCTTTTGCATATCATTTTCTTTTTCTTTTTCTTTTTAGTTGGCACTCCATAATTATATTCTCTAATTATAGTCTTTGGTATCAAGCAATACCTTTGAATTTAATTGATTATTTTCATATATAATACCTGGGCCCAAAAAAACCAACAAATGGTTCATCATATGCCTGTAATTTGATTATCTATTTCTTTTTCTTTTTCTTTTTCTTCTGGGAAAAATATAAAAGAAAAAGGCCCAGTAGATAGAGTTTGTCTTAATCTAATCGTATATTCTTTCCAACAATAATTGTTGAATGCATAATTCACTATGCATTGTAAGAGAGATTTGAGATAAGTGAGAATTTGTTGAAAAATAATAAAATTGTTAACAGAATTACAAGTTATGCACTAACAACAATTCAAACTTGTTTTAGAGAAATAAAATTTACTTTTAATTAATGGAAAGCTTTAAATAATTCCTAATTATCAAAACTTTAATTATGGTTAGAATGTATGTATATTTATATAAACACAAATTATACAAAAAAGAAAACTTAAAATACTTCAAACATGACATGACATGACAAGGCTGATTATTATTAATCAAATGCTGGCACTGAGCTCTCGTTTTATTTTATTTACATTACATGGCTTAGCCTTAATCAATTGAGGTTACGACAATAATACCCATATTAATCAAATCAAAGAAAAATATATTCTTTTGTCTGAACGGCCGTCTTCACATACCAATCTAACAAAATAAATTATGATTAAACTGGTTTAAAACACATGCATTTTAGTTAAACATTGTCCAAACAACATTCTTAATTCTTTGTTACTCATGGTTCTTGGACATTAATGAACCATTAAAATGGATACCTCAAAGGAGTGCGTCTGCGTGCGATGGAATGGCATGAATATATTCAGTTAATGGGATGAATTATTTACGTAAATAGAGAAATGAAGAGATAAGGAAATGGAGAAATGAAATTAGAGTAGTTTCGTTTGTTAGGTGTGGACAGAACAGCTCAATGAAATCCTTTCCCTAATAAATTGGCACATGGGAATGGGACGAGACACCAAAAATGAAAATTTGGTAAAGCCAAGATAGATGACATCAGAAAAAAATAAAAAAGATGCCATTTCTGTTGGCCTACGCAGCTACGCCCGTCTTCAGTTCCCTCCCTCATTTGGCGGATTCCGCCTCTTTTATCTGAGGATGTTTATGATCCGAGGAAAAATAAAATAACCACTAATAATTTCGTTATAATCTATTAATCAACACATTAATTTTAATTTTTTGAATCAATTAATAACTATAATTATAAAATATATTTATAAATAAAATTGAAATATTCAAAATTCTTAAATTTTTAAATTTTTTAATTATAATATAATATTATTATTGTTAAAATAAAAACTTCCAGTGGATATAAATAATTTAATTTTTAAAAATTAAAATTTAATAAGTAAATAAATTAACCTGTTCATAATCACCTTAATTAGATTGACTGTTACACTTATTAATCGCCCATTAAAAAAATTAAAAACTTTAAAATAATTAGAATAATAAAAAAAAATGTAGCAAAAATACTTAAAAAATGAAAAATCATTAAAATAAATCAATCTAGTACTAACAACTATTTATTTATTTATTTTTTAACTTAACACACATTATTTTCACATATATTAAAAATTTTAATTTTCTTTGAAAATTTTAGTTAATAATTTTATGTTATATAATTTTTCGAATATATCTTTTCGAATATATTTTGATTTTCATTAATAAAAAATTAATAAATCAAGAAATAATAAGAGATACTAAATATAAATATATTGAACAATTAATAAATTAAATAAAAATATATTTAAAAAAACTAAAATGAAATTGAAATATCTTTTAAAGTAAATGAAAATTAAAGGAATATAAATAATTAAATATAAAAATAATGAAATAAAAAATTATAATAAAAAGAAAGAAATTGTGAAATAAAATTAATAAACTATAAGGGTATCATATATCGATTTTGGTTCGGTTAACCAGTATATAAGCAAAAAAATAAAAATCAATCTATTAATATCAGTTTTTGTAAAACACTAATCATTAACCATGAAAATTAGTTCGGTTGATCTATTTTTTAAATTGATTTTAGTTCGATTTTTCGGTTAACCAAGTCTAACGGTTTTTTTGAACACTCATATTCAATAGTTTACATTATTAAAATTAACCTAACATTTTACCCTTTAAAATATGAGATGGAAGAACCGGATAGCTTTTTATTTAATAAAAAATTTTATATTTAAATTTTAATAATCCAGTAACTTTAAATATTTTATGGATCTATCCAACACAAATATGAATTAATTGAATCAATTCAGATACCGAAATATAGGGGTGAGCATGGTCGGTTAACCAGTCAATTAGCCTCAGTCCATTAATCAGTCCATTAATATCGATTTTTTGAAATTACAGTGCATTAACCAGTCCTTTACCATCGGTTAACCAGTCTATCGGTTTCGAATTTTCGGATCGGTTACCCAATATTTTTCGGTTAACCACTATAATTATAAATATATTCATAAATAAAATTAAAATGTTCAAAATACTTAAAAATTAAATTTTTTTCACTATAATATAATATTATTGTTGTTAAAATAAAAATATTTGGTGGATATAAGCAAATTTGTTTTTAAAAATTAATATTTAATAAGTAAATATATTAACTGGTTCATAATTACTTTTAATTAAATAAATTATTATACTTACTAATAGCCAATTAAAAAAAGTTAAAAACTTTAAAATAATTAGTATAATAAAAAAAAGTACATGATCACTTTTAATTAGGATAAATTATTATAAATTATTAAAAAATAAATAAATTAACTAAAAATTCGGTTTCGGTTCGGTTAACCAGTCACATGAGTCAAAAATCATTAACCAGTCCATTAATATCGGTTTTTTCAAAACACTAACCATTAACCAGTCCATTACAATCGGTTAACCAATCAATCGGTTCGGTTTCGAATTTTTTTTTCCGGTTAACCGAGTCCATCGGTTTTTTTGCTCACCCCTACCGAAATATATATATATATATATATAAGCATTAACATAACGTTTTAAAAATCAATTTTGACATTTTTGTTTAAAAATCATTGGATTGCAAAAACTTTTTACATTGTTATACTTTCATGAGGTGGTGGAATTCGAACTATTGAAAAATTAAAAAAAAAATAATTAAATTTTCAACTGTTTAAAATACAAGTGATTTTGACGTTAGATCCAACATTAATTGAATGGATTGATGACCGTTTCATAATTTAAGATGAAAAACATAAGTAAAAATATTCATCAAGATTTAAAAATATAGTTACATCTATATATTAATTTTTAAGACGTTAAATTTTCGAAAAAATTAAAATGGATACATATGCTACAAGTTTGAGTCAATTGATAATAAACCGGATAGATGTATGAAGTGGGCTTTAAAGTTTTTGTTCGGATTTAGGTGAGGCTGCTGAAGTTCAATTAGAGGTGGACCTTGAATGAACTGAATAGACAGGTTTGAGGCATTCTTTACTGATCCAGCATAATCCAATTTTGCTGCCAGAAGTCCACAATAGAAATTAAAATGGGCCCAGCTCTGTAAAATTTTGACCCAGATGTGGATCAATGGTTACCCATTGCAAATTTCTTACTTAAATTAGTTCATAAAAGATGTGCATTCGGCTGCTAATTATTTTAATTATCCGCTGGAAAGAAGTGACCTAATTAATGTAAGAAAAATCCTAAAAGTAGCTATTTTACATGCATAGCAATATGATGCGGTTGATTAGGGCACCATTTTCTTTATCTTAAGGAGGTAATTTTCTTCTTTCTATTCCAACATTACATGTGCCTTCCCAATCCCAGGTTTATAGATATCTATGTTTGTCTTTTGGTTTGAAATGATTTTGTGAACTAGGACCATGATTTTAAGCCCGAGGTGAAAATTCGAGTAATTTAATGGAATTGGGTATTCAATCTTGCAGAGACAACTATTCATGATTTGATCTTTCAGTATATTGGCGTTTTGAAACATATTTGTGGACATGAGTTCCATTTCTTCTAGCATTCGAGCAGAAAACAAGAGCAATATAAGTACAAAGAAAAACATATTTAATTGGGTAGACGGAAATATTGCCGAGTAAACATTTTTTTAGAGCAATATCCTGGAAAATACAATATAGGCCACCCTACTCTTAAGTTTTAACAACCAAAAATAAGTATTTCGACTTCTACCAATTCATTTTTCTGCAAGATATTAGATATATATTTATATAACATCAGCTCGGACAAAATCAAGGACCGTTAGAAAATTATAGCTAATTAATGCAATAAATGCCAAAAATACACTACAAATTAAAATTAACAAAAACACGCAACAGGAGTTTGAAGCAAAACAACAGTAACAATAACAATAATAGATCAAATAATAATTAAATTAAGAAAAAATTTAAAATAACCTGTAAATTTGTGGATTAAAGTACTGTAATTCATACTCTCATTTGAAAGAAAATAGTTTGTATGCAATAGTATTACTCAATCACATTTTTCTTACAATATACTTTAATTTGTTAAAATTTTTATATGCAGCTAAAAATTTTTGAACGGATTATTTCCAATGCTCGAGTAATAATCAATGTAGAAAGACAACTAAAATTTGTAAATAATAGTGCTTTGCGACTTTGCTGTGTAGTGTAAATTGCAAAAGAATGTCCTTTTTTTATATATTGAGTCAATAAGCTCTTTTTTTTTTTAATCACAAACCATTTTGGACATAGAAGAAAATATATATATATATTAATTTAAAGAGAAGTTAACGATAGTGAAGCTAAAAAAATTAAAAAATAATAATTAAAAAAGATAAAATAGAAATTTATCATAAAAAAATCTATCACTAAATTAAACTTTAAAAACCACTATTTTACTCATTCAAAATAAAATTTTTAATCAAAAAAATTCCAACATAAGCACAGCCTTCAGAGTCCTATGCCATAGTTGGAACACGCAATTTTAGAATTTCGCTTCGAATGATGAATGATAGTTTGCAAATCCGGCGGTTGTGTTCCCTTTCTTGTTTAAAATTAAAAGTATTCTAATCTACAGCAAAAACAAAATAATATTCCTTAGGTAAACAACAGGTCACTTACGCAACCACCATGAGCTCAGCTTGCAGGGATATGCCTTTGCGTCGCATACACAGTCAGCATGAGCTCAGCTTGCCCAAACGGTTGTCCAATGCCACTCAAATAAAAGTTCAATGCCAATATAAAATAAGATGGTTAATGATGATCATTATTTATAGATCACATTTCATCCTCGACTTGATAAATGAAAAAACTTGTTGATATGGGCAAAAAATTTCTTATTACATTTTTCCACATGTGGCAAATGAATAAGACCGCATGGATTTCAACCAAATTATAAATGAATGAGTTAAAACAGGCGGATTATAAATTGGCCATTATTTATGAGCCACAAATGAGCCAATATCCAAATAGATTGGATGAATTTGGATCGATTCATGAGTTTGCTATATGTTGATTTAGATGAATTGTATGTTGGCGCCCCAGATGAATAGTACGGTAATTCAAATGGATCACACAGCAAGCCTAATGGATGAAAATATGGGTTAACCCATTTAAATTATTTTTTTAATGAAAGTTCAATCTTAATACAATTACGACATACTAAATAGGATGCACCGAATTCGGACCAAACCGAGATGGATCAAATTCAAACCGAACTAAGATAGATAGAATTCGGGTCGGGCCTAAAAGAAATTGAAGATTATTTTTGCACAATTCCACATAAATAAAATTCAGACCTATTTCGGACGCCAAATTCGGGTCGAACCAGGATATGTTGGGTTCAAGTATGGTCGATATGGTTTGGATTCGGGTCGAGTCTAAACAAAATTTAAAGATTTTTTTTGCATAATACTGTATAAATAAAGTTTAGGCCTACTTTGAGCTGAAACGAGCTCGACGGAGTTTAGGCTAGACCAAGATGGATCGAGTTCGAACTGGACCAAACTGGAGTTTGAAATTTTTCTTTTATGCACAAGATTGTATAAATAAAATACATGCCTATTTCGTAATGGGGTTAGGTTGGGTTTGGTATGAGCTGAGCTCAGGCCAGATTGAGATGGGTCAGGTTTGGGACAGGTCGAGGTGGGTCGGATTCGAGCGGGGCCTAAATAAAATTTGAAGTTTTTTTTTGCACAATACTGCATAAATAAAATTCAAACCTACTTCAGACTGAACCATATTCGGGCTGAATTCGGACCAGGATGGATCGGGTTCGGACAAGACCGAGATGGTTTGGATTCGGGTCCAGCCTAAACGAATTTTGAAAATATTTTTTTGTATAAGCCTGCATTAATAAAATTAAAATCTATTTCAGGCGATATTGGGTTCGACTGAGTTTTAGCCGGACCAAGATGGATCGAGGTTTAGACCGAATCTAACTGGAATTTTAATTTTTTTATGCACAAGACTGCATAAATAAAATATATACCTATTTTGGATTGGACTAGGTTGAATTTTGTACAAGCCAAAATCAAGTTAGAACGGGATGGGTCGGATCGGATCCAGGCTAGGCTAAAACAAAATTTAAAGATTTTTCTGTACAATTTTGTATAAATAAAATCCAAATCTACTTTAGGTTGTGCCAGATTCGGGTTGGGATGGACTGAGTTCAGGCCGAACTGAGTTAGATTGGGTTTGTACTAGGATAGGTTGAATTTGGACCGAGCCTAAATTGAAATTTGAAGATTTTTTTTTTTGTATAAGCCTACATAAATAAAATCTGGAGTTCCTTTGGGCCAGGCTAAGCTCAATCGAGTTTGGACCGGATCAGAATGGATCAGATTCAGATAAAGCCAACCTGCAGTTTGAAAATTTTCTTTTATGCACAAGACTGCATAAAATAAAATACATGCATATTTTGGATTGGGTTATGTTGGATTTTGTATGAGTTGAGCTCAGGCCAGCTCGGGTTTAGGCCGGACCGGGATGGATTGGACTCGAACTAGGCCTAAATGAAATTTGAAGATTTTTTATGCACAATCCTGCATAAATAAAATTCAGTCCTACTGGATTGAGTCAAATTCGAGCCGGAATGGCTTGAATTTAGATCAGACCGAGATGGAGCAGGTTCTAACCGAGCCTAACTGAAATTTGAATTTTTTTTTAGTACAAGCCTGCACAAATAAAATTCAGCCTACTTCGGACATGGCCGAGTTCAGATCAGAACGTGCAAATTTTGCACCAGACCGGGATGGATCAAGATGTGCTAGGCCGAGTTCGAGTTAAGTCAGTTTGGGCCTGAATGGATTGTTATCGGACTGGATATATTTTGTATGGAAAAAAAAATAGTTAGTATAAATGTGATATGTCTACCCATTTGGTACAATGGATGTCCATTGGGCCGCATGAAATATGCCAATTTAAATCAAAATTTAATGGAATAATTTTAAATTAATATAGATGTGCATACTTCTGAATTTGATTGAATTTATATCGATTTTTTTAAACTAATTTGGACGGAAGTTTTAAGTTGGGCTAAATTTGCCAACCCAACATTTTTCCTTATGAACTAAGTTAGATGGGTACATATGCAAATCAGTCCACGTCATTTATATCATTAGCATTTCTGCAAGTTGAACACCGTCCTTGGAAGTAAAGCACGTATGTCAAGTAAACACAAATAGGGGGCTGATTCTCCAAATACGCCCATTGTCGGCTCTTGATACAACCGAAAATACTCGCAGCGTATATTCAACGTCGTCGTATCATTGGGTCAGCTCTAAATTATACCCAACGGTGCTTCGCCGCCATACTGTTACCAACTGACAGGTGACGTAGAACTTTCCCGAGAAGCAAACACCACTTATGGCTTATTAATGACATCATGTGAAGCTTATTGATTAAGCAAAAAGTCAAAAAACCCTCCGCATAATTAAACGGTGAAGTTCAAAAAAATAATAACAATAATAATAACAGATCAGATTCCTTACCTTTATAACGAAGCAATTTCGATGGTGACAAACATCAAACACCTTCAAGTTAGTTTCTCCTCTCTCCCTATATTTATATTCGGAGAAAATTCTCCTTATAAAATTAGGGTCGAGGATTCTGATTCAGCTTCTGTCTTATCTAAATGGTGAATCCAAGTGAGCATTTTCAGAATTTCGTCTCTATTTGGCTCAACGGCCAAGGAAATCTGCTTGAACAACTGCAACACGCAGTTGCACCAGAAAATGCACAAAATACCACGCAACATAAGAATTTGATCGAACAAGTCTCGTCTCGTTATAAAATTTACTATGATGAGAAACAGAGTGCCGCTAAGGAAAATCCTTTCCTTTTTATGCATCCCACATGGCTAAGTGATTTGGAGAGAACTCTGCTTTGGCTCGGCGATTTCAAGCCGTCTGTGATTTTCAGGTTAATAAATAGCTCTGTGACGGATTTAACTCCTCAGCAGCGTGAAAGAATCGAGATGCTGAAGTTTGAGACGAGGCGAGAGGAAAGAGCATTGACAGATACAATGGCCAGCATTCAAGAGAGCTTAGCATCGCCACCTACTTTGAAGCTGGCTAGGCAGTTTGGGAGGCTGGTTGACGAAATATCGGAGATGGAGGCTGCTGAAGAGATGCTGAAGACGGCCACATATACGGTGTTGGCGAGCGCAGATGTGCTTCGAGGATCAACGGCGGCGAAAGCGTTGGAGATATTGAGTCCAATTCAGGCCGTTAGGTTGTTAGCGGCAGCAATTGATTTTCAGCTCAGAATGAGAAGGTTGGGCCGAGAACGTGACGCACAAATAGCTTCGAGAAGTGCTGTGCCCATGGCCAATGGCGTGTCCTAACGGCAAGTGACTCCCATTTGGGCAGATCTTTTTCTTTTTTTTTTCTCCTTCTAATGTTAGAAGTGAACTCAATTATTGGGATTAACATGGAGATTTTACAACTCTAATATGGAATTAATATCATTAAGCTAACATTTATTTTTATTATTAGTTGATTAATTTGTTTTTGGTTGTTGCTTGCTTGTATGTGCTATGCAGCTATGGTGTTTGTTTCTTGTATTGGAACTTGTTTGAATGAAGATTGCTTTCTGTTTCTCGTTCTGAGAAGCTAGTGAGCATTGTGGCCCAATTTCCCAAATTACATTACCAGCCCAATTGATATATTTAGCCGTTTGGATTATTTATTCTATATTATTCTACGGGTCTTTATGAGGCCTTGATATGTGCAGTGTGTGTGATGATCTAATGTAGGCCCATTTATGGCCCAGGTCTAGTCCATTGTGTAAATTAGGTCTTCTAGAAAATATATTGGAAAAAACGTAGAAATTGTGGTACACTAAGATTGATGACTCCCCCTTTAAATCTTACAGTATATAGTTTGTATATTCTATAAGCTCCAGTAGAAAATTTATAAAATTTACTTGCGGTATGGTCAAAGTCAGAATTGGATGAAGGATTGAGCAACTAGGTTGTCACTCCAGCCAACTAGATTATCGACCTTGGAGATAAATTTTAGATAAACATGGATTCAGATTTCGGGACCATCGCATACTAATAACATTCTAGAAAGACGTTGATTCAGAACTAGTAACCGGTCAAAATGATATGACTTAGTGAAAGAATTGATAATTTTTATTAAAATATGTTAGGGATTAGAATTAATGTTATTTATAATTTTTGGAATAAAATTAATATAAAATAGCTAAATGATTAAATGTTGATGGAAAACAAAAAAATAAAATGCACGTTGCGTTAGTCAATTGTGGAATTGGAATGTAAAGTCTATTTGACAAATATTATTTTGTGAAGTAGGTAGGACAAAAAAAATACATATATATATTTAAAATATAAAAAATGAAGGACAAGAGGATGGCGAAGACGGTGTTAAAAAAAGAAGTCATTGCATTACAAACAATAGAGGTAAGTTCCGTGCTGGTTCTATGCTTGTAATTGTAGGTTATGGAGTAGGACTCGTATTATTATTAGTCAGAGATAAATTAATTAACATACCTTTTTTCTACTAGTTCACTTAACTATCGAGTTTGAATTCTAATTAACCAATATATTGACCTATATTATTAATGAATCATGAATTTAATATTATTAAAAATATGAACTTGTATGGACATTTTTAATTAGGCTATATATTTATATGTTATGAAAAAACAAGTAATTAAATAGGATATGCGTTTTATGAATTGATACATATATTCATATTGTAGAATTGAGAAACAAGAAGAGAACAAGTGATTATATTAATCTACGGCGACAACTTTTCTAAAGGAAAATCTTAAAATATCAATCAAGAAGATGAATGGTTACATCAACTATATATTAAAACAATCATTCACTATGAAAATATTTAATCAAAATCAAAACTCAATTATATTGTTTCAAAGTGGAAATTTTGCACAGGCTGAATTGGAATAGGGCCCAAAGATTAGATGGTCAAAGTGCTTTAGAACCGGTGGGCTCCTGTCAGTGGAAATGCCACCAACTTTACATATGTATATATAAATCAAAACCCCAACCTTTTGCATATTTTCTCTTTTGTTTAATAATATATATATATATATATATATCCTAATCTTCACATAATCTTTCAATTTAAATGAAAATTTGGCATATTTAAAGTTCTCAAATGACAAAAAGACTGAATCAAATAGAATCTTATGAATAGATGCTCAAAATGGTTGGAAAATTGTTAAAAAATGAATGGAAAAGGAGATAAAGAAATATTAGAGAATTATATATATAAAGAATTGGAAACAAATGGAGTTTTCAAGGTAGATTTTTCAGAGGCAAACTCATAGACTGAAGAAATTGACCAAATCTGGAGACTTATCAAGGTAGATTTTTCATTTAAAAATTGATAATTTCTAATTTGAGAAGGATTCAAAATGGTAATTAAAAAAAAAAAAAAAAACTCAGGCTCCAAACTGAAGGACTGTAAAACTTAGGGTTCAAATTGTAATTAAAAAAGATACAGATTTGGTGTTTTGCCATGGATGGGTTGTGACCATTGACGCAGTCTCCACTTGAAAAGAAATGGGGCCCTTCTCACAGAAAAGAAACAAAAAGCAGTGGTGATCAATGGGAAGAGAAGCAGATTTGGACTTTGGTAGTTGCTGTATTCAACCAAAATTATCAATTGAATGCGAAGATGGGATAGAGCCAAGAGAGGGTTAGACCCTACTAGTGGGTTACAAAGGCTTCTGTTTCTCTTTGGAAGGACATTACCTCATATACCATATATCATTGGCTGGCTGTATCTTATTAGTGATTTTCTTTTGTATTTAGTGCTTCTTCTTTTTCTATTTTCTTCCCCTTTTTATATTTTATTGTCTTCAATTTATCATCCCCAGTTTATTCTTTTTTATCATTTTCAAGCTAATAAAATACTTTAAAAATCACTGTTTTATGCTAATAACAAGTAGCAAAACACTAGGGATCATACAATATTTATGTATATTAGATTTCGAATTGACAAATTGGCCCCCAAACACATGAATCAGATTTGGGTAAAAATTTTCCTTTTTTTATAATGCATGTGTAAATTTTGAATTCTTTTGCTGTATGATAAAAATATTTTAATGGATTTGAATATGTATAATGTAGAAAGTGAAGACTGTAAAAAGAATATAATATGGAAGAACTTTTTACTAAATAAATCATTGCTATCAAATGCATCATAATTCTTCAAAGGAGTATATTTTAATTAACGTCATTGCATTATTCTAACCGTCTGCTCACAAATGTCTACTTAATCTCTTGTAAAAGATTCTCAGATCAGAATGATATTGATGACTGTGGTGATGGTACGTAATAATAATAATTTGCACCTAATAATAATAATATAACTTACGAGTTTGACAAGTTCTTTATAATATGTTCTCCTCATAGATTAATTTCAACAGTAAAAAGTGTAGGCGGACTATAAAAAATATATTACTGCTTCGTAATTAAGCCCACATTACATTACCTACTTGTGAAACCAAGGATATATGGTTGATTTCTCACTCCAAATTTGTTCTAGAAAAGTTGTTAATTTAATTAATTTGAGTTAAGCATGCGAGGAAAAGGAGGCTTTGTGATTTTAATCCATATTAATCATAGAGCATAAAATTCAGAGAGCATATGCACACAACCCAACAAAAGAAAAACATGCAAAAGGCCAAACTATGAGCTGCCTAATTCTATCATTAACATGCTTGGCATAAATTCTTGTCTATCGTTGGAAGCAGTATTATAATAGTATGATAAACACAAACAAAAGCTGTGGACTTGAGCCATTAACTTCAAAAGTTTATTAGCTGATAACTAAACAATTCTAAAAAGGAATATTACTTAATTTGGGGTACTACCTAAATAGGAACATAAACTCCTATTCAAACGCTACTACACAACTCTATAAATAGGCAGAAAATCAGGTATTCCGGACTCTCGAATTCTCTTTGAATTTCTATTCATTATTCGTCAATTACTGACTTGACCGTCGGAGTATGCATAAATCTCCACGGGTCTTTTATTGTTTCTTGCAGGTAACAGATCACGGGAATTTTCTCGATATGTTATCATTGGTGCGGTGAGCGTGGATCGAACACGCGACCTTCAGATCTTCAGTCTGATAATCCGTAAAGAGAATTCGAGAGTCCGGAATACCTGATTTTCTGCCTATTTATAGAGTTGTGTAGTAGCGTTTGAATAGGAGTTTATGTTCCTATTTAGGTAGTACCCCAAATTAAGTAATATTCCTTTTTAGAATTGTTTAGTTATCATTAGCTAAAATTAATTAATAAATATAGTCTTTCAGAAATAATTGCTGGCATCATTAATTAAATCACAAGCAGTGAATATACATGTACAAACGCCTTCATAAAATGGATGGATCTTCTTATATCATAAATCTTATTAGTTTTAATGAGATAGTTATATATAAATCTTATATGTATGTATGTATAAGAAGGGTGAATTGACTCTCTAAATGATGGCATCAATCATAAATTTTAGTTTAATGAGAGAGGTATATATAAAATTGAATTGCACTCTCCAAATGCCCTAGTTAAGTCATATAGGATTTGAACTCTTGTCTAATCAACATCATCATCTAAAGAATCAATTGTAATTATCAAATATTACGTTGTTACGAGCAATTGTTCGGCATTAAAAATCAACTCAATTAAAGCAGTACAGAGAATTATATAAATCTTTTACGGCTTTTGGCTATTTTTAATTATTTTTTCTCTTTTAAGTCATTCTCACTTGACCGTCAGAATACTATCGCTAATGGAAACCTGTTAGTTGAGCAGAGTTTCCAATCAATCATCAATAATATATACATAAAATAATGTAGGAATTTGCTTGTTAAAGAAATTGTATATATATCTAATGAATATGCAATTTAAGATAAAATTTGAGATTTGTAGATATAGGTCGGCAACCTCAGCAGATGAAGAGTCCAAATTTTAGCTGAGAAAAGTTGTCGTTCAAAGGCTCATGGGATTTGTTTTTTCTTATGTAGTGATAATTTGTGTCACCTCCTTGTCCGCTCACGAGCTCTCACTGATTTTTTTTGGGTTTGTTTAATATTATTAATCTGTCAGCATATATATAATCAAGAAAGATGATTACGACTCTGTGCAGAAAACATAGCCGGTGGTGATAAATTTTCACACTTTTCTTTTTTAATTGGAAAAAAAAAATCATAGCTGAATTTATACACAGTAAATGGTTGTTGTATTGAGTTTGAAAACCTTTTATTAATTTAGTATTGTGAAAGTTCAATTTATTGACAATGATAACATGCTCCTAAAAATTTTGATCCGGTATTGAATACCTGCAAGAAGAAATAAAGACCGATAAAATTTCAAGAACATTCCGAAAATTAAATTAGTTACTCTGAATAGAAAATTAACACTCCAAAAGTTAAATTAATTACTCTAAATAGAAAATTAATGAAGTAAATTGGAGGAGATATAAAGAATAGGATATGAAATATATATAAGAAACTTGCCCTTATTTTTTTTTTTTTTTGGTAAAGAAAGGGTGAGCACAGCTCACGAACAAAACTCAACGACTATAGGAAACTCCAATAGAGTCATGATACAGCCAATTATACATCCCAGAGGGAGGCTCATGAAGCACATGGTAACCTGGAGGAAAACCGTACGCAAGATGTGAGAGGAAATCCGCAGCAAAGTTGGCTTCCCTATGAACATGATTAAAGGAAATAGAATTAAAGCTAAGGGAGAGGCTTCGAATCTTCTGAATGAGAGAGTTGCAATACGAGTTAGTAGTAGAGCAATTGCCGCATATCATATCAATGGCCACTTTGTTGTCGCACTCCACTACAACATTTTCGAAAGCTTCTTCCTTGGCTCGACGAAGACCATAATACACCCCCCAAATTTCTGCAAGAAGAATAGGACATACCCCAAGTTTGGCCACAAACCCTGTACTCCAAGCACCAAGATGATTTCTCAGCAGACCTCCACAAGTAGCAATACCTCCCATAGAATTCACTGACGCATCCGAGTTTATCTTAATAGTATTACTGGGAGGGCAGGACCACGCCACCAAGAACTGATTGGCCATAGAATGATCAGACAAACTAACGCGGTTCAAGGCTTCAACACAAGAAGTAGCAAAGTTAATCGCATCCCTAGTTAGCAAAAAGGTGGGTCTTTGAGTATTCTTGAAAATAAAATTATTCCTATTTTTCCAAAGAAACCAGCAACCAATGGTGAAGAATTCTGGCCACCTAATACCCTCAATCTGAACATCCTTCAACTTTAGATTAAAATACACCCAATCCTTGAGATTACCAGTCTCCATAAAAGAATCCACCAGATGCACTGGAAGAACCAAACTCCAAAATTGAATGGCCCCAAGACAATCCCGAAGAACATGCAGCCCATCCTCCCTAGGATTTCCACACCCAGCACAGACGGCTGAAAAGGAGAAGTGTCGCCTTTGCCTTTCAGTGTTAGTCATCAACCCATTGCTCAAGGACAGCCAAAGAAAGATCTTAATACGTTGGGTAACCTTTAATTTCCATAAATTCTCCCAAAGAGAAACTTCAGAAAGATCATCACTCTCTACAAGGGACAAATAAGCCGACTTAACAGTAAACTCACCCGAAGAAGAGAGATCCCAAAACACCCAGTCCTTATCCGATAGAGAGGAGGGGGGATTGACCGCCGAAATCTTGAGAAGAATCTCATTGCTAAAATAATCTGCAAATAAATCCCAACTCCAACCCTCATTGTCAGTCGCAAAATGCACAACCGGAAGATTTAACAGCGTTTCCTGTATGGGCTTAGAGGCAAAATGAAAGAGAGGTAGTCGGAGACCAGGAATCCATCGGTCAAACCAAAAGCTGGTAGTACAGCCATTCCCAAGGGACCAAACAGCATGTCTGGAAACAAGGTCCCAGTTCTTACAAATCCCTTTCCAGAGAGGAGTACTATTTCGATGAAGGACAGGACTAGCCTTAGAAAAAGGGTTGAACTTGTACTTAGAAGCAATAACATTGATCCACAGATGGTTTTGTTGAGAGAGAACTTGCCAAGACAACTTCATAATAAAAGCAGTATTTAAAAGATAAGGATCACGAACTGCCAGACCTCCACCAAGCAAGGGCTTTTGGATTCTAGACCAAGGAACCAATGCCACATTCCGAGAATCATCAGTGCCACCCCACACAAAACGATGAGAAATACGATCAAAATCAGCACAAAGAGTAGAAGGTATGACAGACGCCTGCATAACATACGAAGGCATAGATGCCAGCACAGACTTAGCCAGAGTGACTCTCCCTGCAATAGAAATCTGAGAAGAATTCCAGTTGGCAATCTTCCCCTTCATCCGATCCAGGATGTAATGATAGTGTTTTTTGGTAATTCTAGAGTGGAGGAGAGGAATACCAAGATAATTACCCAAATCAGAAACCTCTCTGAAACCCAGATCACGGCTAATCGCACGCCTCGCACTGGAAGGAACATTCTTAGAAAAGTACACTGAGGTCTTAGAAACGCTCACCTTCTGGCCAGAGCAATCACAAAAGTGATTAAGCACAGAACTAATAATGTTAACCTGAGAAGTATTAGCTTCAGCAAAAAGGATGAGGTCATCCGCAAAGAAGAGATGACTTAGAAGAGGACCATCCTTGTTGAGACGAATGGGCTTCCACAACCCGCTATTAACAGCTTCTAGAATACCATGGCTAAGCCTCTCCATACACAGAACAAAAAGGTAAGGAGAGAGAGGACAACCTTGCCTAAGTCCACGACTGGTGGAAAACGACTCAGACAAGTCACCGTTCCAGAGCAACTGCATAGAACTAGTCGAAACACATTCCATGATTACCGAAATTAAAGCAGCAGGGATACCCACCTCCGAAAGAGTATCCTTCAAGAAGTTCCAATTAATCCGATCATAAGCTTTTTCCAGATCAACTTTAATAGCCATAAATCCCTTCTTACCCTTCTTAGTTCTCATAGTGTGGATAACCTCCTGAGTAATAATAGTATTCTCCGTGATGTGTCTCCCAGGGACAAAACTCGTTTGAGTAGGACCAACTAAAGAAGGCATAAAATTTTTCAGCCTATTAGCTATAGTTTTGGTTACAATCTTATAAAGCACTGAACACAAAGCAATTGGCCGAAATTGAGAGAGAGTTTTGGGAACCTCCACTTTAGGAATCAGACAAATCATAGTCTTGTTCATGGTAGGATCAATTAAACCACCATTGAGGATCCTTTTCACCTCCTTACAAACATCCTGCCCCACCACATGCCATTGGGATTGGAAAAATCCCGCTTGCAACCCATCAATTCCCGGAGATTTCCAAGGTTTCATAGCCGATAGCGCCTTCCAAATTTCACTGTCTGAAATATCGGTCATCAACTCCATCAAATGGTCTTCAAGACGAGGGAACTTACCTCTCAGAAAATAAGAAGTTCGGTCTCTACAATCTTCAGCGTAGAGATCAGAAAAAAACTTAACCGCCATAGTGCGCAAAGAAACAGGATCATCATTCCAGTTCCCATCGGCATCTTGAAGGAGCTCAATCCTATTTTTCTTTCTTCTGCGAATAGTCCTTTGGTGGAAAAAAGAGGTATTTCTATCACCCCAAGACATCCAATCACTTCTAGACTTCTGGAACCAAAAAAGCTCCTCATGAAAAAGAATTTGATCAAGCTCAGCCTTTAACTTAAACTCTAAATTCTCAAGATAAATAGAGCTTTTAAAAGACATAACTCTTTGCACCCCAGTTATACGAGCAAGAAGTTTCCTCTTTTTATGAAAAATATTTCCAAAAACAGAATGATTCCAATTCTTCAAACTAATGGAAAAATTGTCAACAGTAGTCATAATATCCCTACCAGTCCTCCAATTATTACTAACAAAGTTCTTGAAGTCTGGATGAGCAAGCCACGCTTGCAAGAAACGAAAGGGACGGGTGGCATAAGGCCTCACATAGCTGCTAAAATCTAAAAACAGAGGGCGATGATCAGAGGCCAATCTAGCAAGGTGCCTAATTCTACCTTTAGGAAACTGCACCCGCCAATGACTGTTGCACAGACCACGATCTAACCTCTCTTGCAAATTACCCCTTTTCCAAGTGAAGTCTGGCCCAATATACCCAAGATCAATGAGACCAGAAGAGTTAAACCAATCCAGAAAACGGTTATCAACCCCAGTCCTGTTAGGAGATCCACCCCTTTTTTCCCTGGCATACAGAAGAGAATTGAAGTCACCCATCAAAATCCAAGGATCTCTAGTACAGTTATTAATCTGATGAAGAAGAGGCCAGAGCTTATTACGAATAGAACCTGCTGGATGAGCATAAATAGCAGTAAAAAAAGAAAGAAAAGTATTATTAGCACTTATGCGCAAGTGAACAAACTGTGAGTTGTTAACAATAACATCAATACACCAATCATCATTCCAGAGAATCCAAATGCCCCCACTGAAACCTGAAGCTTCAATTCTATGAGAACGAGGATAGCCAATCTTGGAAATACACTTATCAGCCGCAGCTCCACTAATGCGAGGCTCAAGAAGCACAATCATACTGGGATGATAACTTTGAATAAAACACTTCAGCGTACGAATGAAAGAAGGGCTCTTAGCACCCTGACAATTCCAAGTTATAACAGACATAAGAGCAAACAGAAGGAAGGCAAGACTAAAAAGGACAGTCATTCCTCCCGAAGATAAGGGTCTAGGGGCCCCTCATCGCTATCAGATTCCTCATCGCTATCACAAGCATCATTCATATTGTCATTGTGATCATTAATATCAAGTGGCAGATTACCATCACCAACAACTAGTTCTGTACCTTTAAAGTCCGGAGGTCTACTCTCAAATTGTCCCAAGTTGCGAGAAGAAACGGGGGCAATGTCCATAGCATCATCTGGGAGAGAAGAAATGGGCGCACCAGCTTCTTTTCTCATCTTACCCATTACCGAATGGAGTTCGGGATTCAGGTTCGAAGGAAGGGTCACGATGTTGTCTGTATCAGGTACTTTGCTCTTAAACTCAAAAAAATCACCAATTGTGGGCTTAAACCCAAGAACAGGCACTTCTATGCTATTATTTTTCTTATTGTTGCCACGTGTAACATTGATGTTTTTTTTCCCACCTCTCCCACGTGAGTTAAAGCTATGGGGTCCACGCGATCTAAAGCTTCCTTCCTTGTCAACCCCCTTGTCATTTAAAGGAATATTGGCTTGCATAGGAATATTTTCCTTATCACCGTTAATTTCGCCTACCATCACTCCTTCTTCCTCCTCTAAGACAGTAAAACGAGAGCCCTTCCCCTTCGAATCAGGTTGATTCCCTACATTAACGGCAAATTGCCTAACATTCCTTTTCCTTCTCTCCACCACCATCCATGCCCCAAACCGGTCGGCATTAGTCTCTGAGGTGCCACTGGATTCTTCTCCATTGGCTTCAACATTCTTCTTATGTGGACAATATTCTTTAAAGTGTCCAAAACGTCCACAATGAAAACATATTTCTGGCAAATTCTCATACTCTACCTTTTGAACTTCACCTTCAATCTCAATCATAGAGACCAACGGTTGGCTGAGATTGATCGACACTGCTACCCGAGCAAACTTCCCTCGATGGAACTCCCTCGTATTATAATCAATTTTGATAACTGGTCCAATTGCCTCAGCAATCGCGGTAAGGACATTACCAGAATAATATTGTAAAGGCAGTTCAGGTAGACGAACCCAAACTGTAGTATGATCTATTGATCCATTTGAGACTTTGAACTTCGGGCTCCATTTCTGCACTAACAAGTAGGCCCCATTAACCACCCATGGTCCTTCGTATAAGGCCTTATTATAATCAATCTCATTGGAAAATTGCACTAAGAAGAAACCCCTTCCTATATCAAGAATCTTAGCATTCGATAACTTCCAAAGGGCTTGAATTCTGGAGCTCAGAGCCTTGTAGCCAATAGATCTGCCCAGAAGACTAACAACCACTGCCTTCCCAAGAGAATTCGAGAGCTTATTCTTCAGTCCCTCAGAGAATTGCACTACAGGGAAAGACCCCGATTTATCAATATTAACATCCCCCGCATCAATATTTAATTCCATAGAATCAAACACCTCCTCCATTGAGGCTTCCATGACAGTACCCGCAATAAGACTATCGCGATAAGCAGAAGAGTTAAAAATCTCCGACTTCCTTTTAACTTTCTTCGTGGCCCTATCCGCGTCCGAAGGAGGAAGAGAGAGTTCGTCAGCCATATTTTTTTTTTATTCTTTTAGTCACTTTTTTTTTTTTTTTTTTTTTAATTTAAAGAAACTTGCCCTTATTTAATAGGTAGTTTTTAATGTCTTGTAATGTTTAGATTAATGATTAATTACTGGCTATCATAATTATGTATAACATACATTTTTTTTTATGTCTGTTTAATTAGCTCGGCTGTACAGCAACTTATGGGATTGAATTATATATATATATATATATATATATATATATATATATATATATATATATATACATCTATGGGATGAAGAAGGGTGAATTCGAATCATAGTCAATTAATATAGTAACCAAACTTTTAGCTGTTTGAAATTAAATATAATTAATTATGTTATCATTTTTTTATATAAATTATTTATTTGAAATCTTCCAAGACCAATGCCCGAAAAAAAAAAAAAGAAGGGCATGCGAAAATGATAATAATGGAGAAGAAGAAGAAGAAGGATAGAATGATAATAATGGAGAAGAAGAAGGATAGAAGGCATGCGAAAATTAATTTAATTGAAGTGGATGAACTTGGACATGTATTATGGGATATTATATATATATATATATATATATCTATAGCTTTCTTGTGATTCACATGGGAATAAAATCAGAACCACCCCTTTTTTATCACAAGTAGATCCCAAATACAAATGCATCTTAAGTGGTACTTTCATCATAATTATCATTCTCAATTTTCTATTTTTCTTTAATTAATATGCCATGTATTTCACTTTTTTTATTTATTTATGGAAAAATTGAATATTCTCAGCATCATAATAAGATTTTGATTTCATAACCAATATGCAATTATGTTTATGAACAGTCATGTGATTTTTGTTCACGTAAATAAATTAGTCACTATGTAAATTAATTTTATTGCATATCGCACCTCCTGAAATAAATTTTTAGTTTCCATTTTTCTAAAATAATTATAATTTTTAAACTACTAAATATTATAAGATGAATGCATATGAATTACTTAATCAATTACTTTATACTATTTTTTTTACTAAAACTAGAAGACCACTCTTCCATCATTTTTTTAATAATTAAGATTTATTATCTCTAAGTCAAAATTTGTTGATCATTATAATTTTTTTTTTCCAAGTGAAACCTTTAATTACTTATTAAGACTCTTTTTCCTCACAAATGCAAATAATATAATAATAACTTACGTCTTGATAAGACTTAAATTATTTAAAAATTGTCACTAGATATTTTCTCCTTTATTTTTTTTAAGAAAAAAAAATTATTGAAAATAACTGATCTAATATATAATTTGAAGTGGAAATGCTTTACTGAAATTCAATCATTTAGGTCTCAATAATATTAATAATAAAAAATTCCCCCTAATATTTAAAAAAGAAGGTCCATTATTTATACTTTTTGTTAAAGGCCAAAAAAAAGAAAAAGAAAAAGAAAAAAAAGAAGACGCAGACTCGTGTAATCTGTGGCGATAATGGGGATTTTGCTAAAAAGAGACAAATTACTTTTCAAATTCGAAAGAAACTTTTCAAATGGTTGGGGCAGTTTCATGGCATAATGGGATTGGCAACTTCTCTTACAACGCTGAATGAGATAATGCGGCACAGGATTGGTCAGCAGGCATGTCCTGGAATTTTCACCACATAAATTTCACAAGTAGCACCACGTACTATGTAAATATGATATTTTTCATTAATCATTAAATTTATATATTTGGTGAACTATATGTATCACATGTTTGATTGTTGTTATCTTAAAATTAAATCATATCTATTTCTGATCATATATTTTCTCCCTGCATTATCATCTTATCATTTTTTTTTTCTTTTTTTCTTAAAAAAAATAATACATAATTTTCCTCCAAACTTTCACATTTTAGTAAATTGTCTCTTTAAATTAATTAACTGTTACATTATCCCTAAATTTGTTAAGAGTGTAATTAATGCCCTTACACTATTAAAAAATATCATATTACATTTATACACTTAAAAAAAAATGTCATATTATCATCCTATTATTGTTGACATGTCAAATTACGCGCTTTTCATGATGTGTTACGTATCTCATCTAGTGATAATATGACTTTTTAATAAGTTCACGAGAAAAATTAAACATTTAATTATTTTATAAAAATAATATGTTAAAATTAAATGGTGATAATTTAAAAATAAATTATATATTAACTCTCTTGTTTATAATACAATACCTTTGGAGATCAAAAATTGAATTTAAATTTTAATCAATTAAAAAAAATAATCATATTTTAAATGTTTGAACCATGGGTGATTCTCCCAATGCAAACTTTATAGCGTCCTTTTATAATTTGAACAAAAATATTTCTCATGTTGTAAGGATGGTACACATGTTCCTTTTATTTCATATTAATTAATAAATTGAGTATGTCAAGTTCTAGTAGAAATTCAGTGCATGTACACATTTAAATTATTAAATTATATTAATTTATTTGATCGAGCAATTTAGATATATACAATATATCGTATTTCATCCATTCACATCCACTCATTATAAGTTTTTTAAAAAATACTTTTTATAATTACTTAAACAACTTTTTTTTTTTGTGAATTGATTTTTGAAATTTAGCTTAAATTCATTTTTTCAATAAAAATATCATATCCTTTAGTTTTATAATGTTGGACTACTCACAAATTTTCAATTTTATAAATTTTATACTTTAAATTTTCAATATGCATTCAACTCTAGGGATGTGTTAAATATTACCATCATCTAGCTATTAATATAAAAGTATTCATTATAATAAATTGAATAATTTTCATTTTATAAATTAACTTTAAAGATAAATTATATTTAAGTTTTTTTTCTTTTCAAAAAAATGCATACAACTTTAAATTAAATTCGATATTCATTATTTTTTCAATTTTATTTTCATCTTGTGATAAATGTAACATGCATAATTTAGTTAAAGAAATAGAAGCATCACCTTTTTATAGTTTTATTTTTTTAAGAATTGATTTTCTATTTTAAGTTATTAGATATACGCATTTATGAACTAATTTAAGAAAAAGAAATGCCAAAATTCTTAGCTTTTAGCTCATGCAAATATTCGATTTGTTCCATTTTAAACCATCAATTTCAATGTTTACTTTTACCCCACATTAAGTATCATAAGGGAAAGTTAATAAAAAGTTTACATTTTTACTTTTTATTCAGCATCATTATATTTTTCTATTAAATATTTTTTTTTATCATTTTCCTATTTTTATTTAAAATTACTCTTGACAACATTTATATCTAAAGCTTTCTTTGATGATATATGTTAGTATTGAGCATTGCAAATAAAAGAAATGAAGGCTTAATTAGTAAAATTTTTCCAAGCATTTTCACAAATTGTGATCGAATCCGTTTTGAGATTTGCAAATTTCTTTCAAGGTTTAAATTGAAAATTTGCTCCTATTATTTGATAAAAAAGACAGTTTTATTTCTAATATTTAGTTAGTGCTATATTATTTTTTATATTTTAAAATTAAGATAAATTTAATCCTTTTTATATTATATGTCTACTTATTTAAGTGTAACGTGTTAACAAAATATTAAAAGAAAGAATTTTTTTTTAATTTTAAAATATAAAAATAATACAGTAACAATTAAAATATTAAAAGTAAAATTGTACTATTTATTAAATATTAAAAACAAATTTACAGTTTTGGATTTCTTCTATGTCATTGGATAAATTGTGATTTTCCCAAAAGCAATATCAGTGTCTTTAATTTATTTCGTCATCAATCCTTAAATACAATAACAGTCTACAGATGGCCTTATTTTATAAAATACATGAAAAGCTTGCAGGTATGTCCGTATGTCACCTTCAATTCTTCTTTTTCACCTTTTTCCCCGATTATTTCATTTTTTTTTTCCTACATCTTTATTCTCGTTGGAAAGTATAGATTTCCTTTAGCAAAAATCATCCACGACTGTTAGACTATTGATATTTTGCTTTAGTGAACGCCATCCTATATGTTGATGATATATTTCCTTTACGGACTCAAATGAAAGGATGCAGGGGCTAAATATTATATATAAAGACTTCAAAAAATTAAGAGTTCCAAGGAAAAAAAAAAATCAACAGTCAAATTGTAGTTTTATAAGAAAAATTTTGAAAAAAAAAAAATTGGAGGAAGAGTCAAGGCTCCTCCCAAAATATAGTTAGTTTTGTTACTGATAATACATATTATCATTTGGAGCTCATATTACTTTGAAACTTAAAACCTATTTCGTTTAAATCGCTTAACTCATACAAGGGAAGTTCCATCAAACGTGTGAAACTTTCAATTAAACCTATTAACCGCCACCTAACCCGATCAGTTTGACAAGCCATACACGATCATTTTTTATTGACACACTCAACAGAGTATGGACAGTCCAACCACTGTGCAGTCATACCTACTACCTACCAACTGCCACACTCGAGTATTCCTATCGGTAGTGTCATTATCTCTCCTACCTTATAAGTAGCCAAATCCTTTAAAGCCACAAAGTATATATGAAAAACTCTAAAAGCTCTCTCTCTACATTTTTTCTCTTTAAATCTCACTAACTTAAGTTTCAGAGTGATAACATCCGATCCGACCGGACTAGCCTTATTGAAGGTTGCAAATCCTTTCCAATCCAATCGGCTTATACAGTATTCCTTATTTTGATATTTCAAGGAATATCAGTCACGTACTATAAAAAAAATGAATTTTTCCATTAAAAGTAATCATCATAAACATTCAATTGAAATGACCATTTTTTTATTTACAGTACTCCATTTATTCCACTAAATTATCACTTTTTAAATAAAAATTTATCCAATCAAATTGTTATTTTTATAAATTCAAAATAATATTTAATGTATACTTTTCAACTTTATTTTTTGTATAATGTCAGTAAATTATTTAATAATTTAAATAATATTTCTCTTTTTATAAACCCTTTTTTATGATTGTCTAAATTAAAAAAAGGATATTTTAATTTATTTAATATAATTTTAATTACATAAAAAATATTTCCTCCTTTTTTTCAAATTTCACATTTTTTAAAAAAAGAATTATTTCATCAAATTGTAAGTTTAGTAAATTCAAAATAACATTCAATGTATCATTTTCAATTTTATCCTTATATAATGTCAATAAAATATTTAATATCTTAATTAATATCTTTTTTGTACATATTTTATTATGATAATTTAAATTAAAATAGTTTATTTTATAAAAATTTAAAAAATTAATTATTAATATTGATAATTTATGTAATAAGTGATAATTTGATAGGAGTGATAAAATAATAAAATTAATTATTATTTTATTATTGAAAATTTATGTAAAAAATTAATAATTTAGTGACATAAATGGAGTAACATGTTAATTAAATAAACTCGGTGAGTTCAACCGACAGTGCACACGGTTGGTCTTAGGATTAAAGCACCCAAAAGTAATTATAATTATTAATTAGAGCACCAAATTATTATCTACCAACTAAAATTCTTCTTCACTTGCAAAAACGACAAACAAACCCATCAGCATCCCCGCTAAAATCAAATCAAACCGATTAACATTCATTCATTAAAAAATAAAGCGCGTGAAGTCACTCTCACTCAAGTGTTTCTAGAAGCCGGTGTCCCCGCACTAGGGAGGGAGGCTCTATATCGTTCAATCACATCTCCTTCGAAATACTGAATTTGTCAGATCTTCAGGGAGGTGGAGGCACGCGCGTGATGGAGAGTTTTGGGTTTTGTCCAAAAAATTGCGATAACATTATCCACGTGTTGTCCGAACTGGCGATGGATATTTAAAGTCAACGTCGGCGGCTTGACGCTGCCCCCAAATGCTTTCTCGTCCACTCTCTGCCTTCCCCGATAGTTCAGATAATTTTTTTTATTTTTTATTTTTAAATGCTACTTAAATAAATAGCTAGTATTTCATATAAAAAATCATACTGAAATTGAGATATAAATTTGTTATATATGAGTAGATTGTGATGTATGATTAATAATTATATTTTTACTATTTTTAATTTTTTTTATTTACTATAACAATATGCTATTAGTTTAATTTGTGAATTTTCTTATAAATTCCGTTCATGTAATTTTTCTCATCTTCGTCAAGATATTTGCTATTTGAAAGTTTTTTTTTTTAAATTCCATTTTTACGCTGTTAAATGCAGACTCCAGCTCTATAAATATGAGAAAAACTACAAAATAAATCAACCGCATTTCCTGCAAGAAACTGTGCAGATTTAATTGTCAAAATAAGAATAAATGAGTTGGGTTTTGATTTGGATTAAATTAATTCATATAAATGTTATTGTAATCGAAATTGGCAATTTCAGAAAAAACCAAATAGTTGTGTTATTTGAAATACAGTTGGATAGCAAAGACGTTCTTAAAGTTAAGCAAAATAAATATCAATGTTTATTAAAAAAAAAAAATAAAATAGGAATGTACAAATTTAGTCTTAAAGTTTCATTTTCATGATTAATAAGCTCTAATTTGTTTTATTCGAAATTTGTTTTGATTAGTCTTATTCGAAATTTGTTTTGAGTTGGATTGCATGTCACCCAGGTAACAATAACCAAAAAAAAAAAAAACATTTATCTGGAAAAAAAAAAGAAAAGAAAATTATATCGTTATTGTGTTAATCAGTAGTAAATAATATTTCCTTTTATATTACTAGAACCGTAATCTGTCGTTGATAATGTATTAAAAGACTGAGTTACCATCACTGAAAATTAGACACGTAATAGTTATAAAAACTCATGTTCGAATTTGGTGAGACATTTATCACTTTAATTTGATTACAAAGCAAACCCTCTTTACTTCAATAAGAAAGTTAATTTATCAGCCAGAAAAATGCTAATTTGTTGTCTAATAGTTGTTGTATTGTATATGTATATATATTTTCAGAAATTTAAAATGTAGAAAATTGATATTTTGTATGTGACTGTGACTGTGGCTGCTCCTTTTTCTTCATCGGTGGCGACATGATAAAATTAAGTGGGCCATTTCCTCGTACATCTTTCTCTAAAGAAGTGGAAACTGAATTACTTCCACCTCCCCCTTAACCCCACAATTTGGTTCATTACTCTTCCCCTTTTCACACCACATTTGACTTCGACTTCCAATATAAATTCCTGGCTATTATTATATCTTCTTGTACTTAATTATTTGTCATCAATAATTCCCTTCAATACGTATAAAATAATCAGTTTTGAATTTATTAGTATGTTTTTAAGTATAATAATCTCGTATCTGAACTCCACCAATTTAATTAATTTGTCCACAAAAAAAATAATATATTCTCTTGTAAGTACTTAAAAAACGCATCGTGCAAGTTTACAAAAAGGAAAAATAAAGAACTAAAAACATAATGGTAAGAATGAGAGGATAGATTCAGTATTTCTTGTATACATGTTACATGATATTTGCGAACAAGATTAGAATGGAACATAAAATAAAACCTTTCTTTATATCTACGTATGTAATGTATAGGTAACAAATCGCTAATAACCGTTGCAACAGAAAAAGCAACAGTCCTTAAAACAGCTAATCTTAGATTAAATAAATAAATAGTAGATAAAATGTGAACAGAACACCCGCCCGCCACCTTCGTTAAAAAGAAAAATGTCCCTATGTCACTCTTGCTTCTTCTCTTCTAATACAATCCCCTTAAATGCAATATATTTTTTCTTCCCATTCTTGATTCTCTGGCAGCCATGTCAACGTCCTCTTCTTCTTCTTCTTCTTTGTCTTCTTTTCTGTTCCTCCTCTCTTTGCTCTGCCTCTTTTCTGCTATCAAATCCGATGAACTTCCAATTCTTCTTAACCTCAAAGCCGCACTTAGAAATCCACATACCAATGTTTTTGATTCCTGGGTTTCAACTAATCCAATCTGTAACTTCGCTGGAATTACTTGCAATTCAGACAATTCAGTCAAAGAAATCGAACTTTCAAATCGCAACTTATCTGGACAAGTTCCTCTTGATTCGATATGCAAGCTTCAATTCTTAGATAAGCTATCACTTGGCTACAATTCCTTTTCAGGTAGAATCATGGCTGACTTGAATATGTGCACGAAATTGCAATATCTTGATCTTGGAAACAACCTTTTCAGCGGTCCTTTTCCAGAATTTTCTGCTTTGAGTCAATTGCAGCATCTGTTCTTGAATCTCAGTGGATTCTCAGGTGCTTTTCCTTGGAAATCATTGGAAAATGTCACTGGTCTTGTTACGCTAAGTGTGGGTGACAATCCATTCGATCCAACTCCATTTCCAAGTCAGATTGTGAAGCTAGTAAAATTGAATTGGCTTTACTTATCCAATTGCAGCATCACCGGCACAATTCCACGAGATATCGGGAAGCTTTCTGAGCTAATAAACTTCGAAATTTCTGATAATAGAATCTCCGGCGAGATTCCTCCACAGATAGGATTGCTCGGTAATCTCTGGCAGCTGGAGATGTATAATAACAACTTGACCGGAAAATTACCAGTTGGAATCGGAAACCTCTCAAAGCTGGAGAAATTCGATGCTTCGAATAATCATTTAGAAGGCGATTTGTCTGAATTAAGATTCTTGAGTAATCTAGTAACTCTGCAGCTATTCTACAACGAGTTTTCAGGTGAAATTCCGGCGGAGTTTGGCCAGTTCAAGAAGCTCGTGAATCTTTCTCTCTATGGGAATAAGCTAACCGGTTCTCTTCCTCTACAGCTTGGCTCTTGGGCAAAATTCGTTTTCATTGATGTGTCTGAGAATTACTTGACTGGTTCAATTCCTCCGGATATGTGCAAGCAGGGCACCATGAGTGCGCTTCTCATGCTACAGAACAATCTCACCGGCGAAATCCCGGCGAACTACGCAAACTGTACCACTTTAAAGAGGTTTAGAGTGAGTAGAAACTCTCTTTCTGGCAGTGTTCCTGCCGGAATTTGGCGATTACCGAACGTAAATATAATCGATATTGAATCGAATCGGCTTGAAGGCCAAATAAGTCCTGAAATTGGCAAAGCCAGAGCTTTAGGGCAATTGTTCCTCGGAAACAATCGCTTATCAGGTGAATTGCCGGAGGAGATTTCACAGGCTACGTCGCTGTTTTCTATTCAGTTAAATGATAATCAGTTTTCAGGGAAGATACCGGACTCCATTGGAGAGCTTAAGATCCTCAATAGCCTTCATTTGGAGAACAATATGTTCTCTGGTTCATTACCAGACTCATTAGGCTCCTGTCATTCTCTCACTGATCTAAACACAGCTCATAATTTGCTTTCTGGTGAAATCCCTTCATCTTTAGGGTCTCTTCCGACTCTAAATGCTCTAAACTTATCAGAAAATCAACTTTCCGGTCAAATTCCTGACAGCTTATCGTCTTTGAAACTAAGCCTTCTTGATGTATCCCGCAACAGATTAACCGGTCGTATACCACAATCTCTATCAATTGAAGCATATAATGGAAGCTTCGCCGGGAATCCTGGCCTGTGCAGTCAAACGGTGAGCACTTTCCAGCGGTGCAAGCCAGAATCAAGAATGCCTAAAGATGTCCGTACAATCATAGCTTGCTTTGCTGTAGGAGCAGCAATTTTGATTCTCTCGCTTGTCTACTACTTGTACTTAAAGAAGAAAGAGAAGGATCATGAGCGTTCTTTAAAGGAAGAATCTTGGGATGTGAAATCTTTTCATGTGTTGACTTTTGGCGAGGATGAGATTCTTGATTCCATAAAGGAAGAGAATGTGATAGGAAAAGGAGGATCGGGAAACGTTTACAAAGTATTACTTGCCAATGGTAAAGAACTTGCTGTCAAACATATTTGGAATACAAATTCCGGTGGTGGTGGCCAGAGAAAGAGCTGGAGCACGACACCAATGCTCGCCAAACGGGGTGAAAAGTCTAAAGAATTCGACGCAGAGGTGCAGACTTTGAGCTCAATAAGGCATGTCAATGTAGTGAAGCTTTATTGTAGCATTACTAGTGAGGACTCAAGCCTGTTGGTGTATGAATACATGCCGAATGGGAGCTTATGGGATCGACTGCATGCTACGCAGAAGATGGAGCTCGATTGGGAGACGAGGTATGAGATTGCGGTGGGAGCAGCTAAAGGATTGGAGTATCTACATCACGGTTGTGACAGACCAATAATTCACAGAGACGTCAAGTCTAGTAATATATTGTTGGATGAGTTCTTGAAGCCTAGAATTGCAGATTTTGGTCTTGCCAAGATTGTTCAAGCCAATGGTAGCAAGGATGCAACCACCCATATTATTCCTGGTACCCCGGGCTATATAGCTCCTGGTAAGTGACTAATCTTGTTTTATTAGCATGCACAAGTATTATGCTTCTGTTGATTAATAATTTGCTTTATAATTGTGCAGAATATGGCTATACAAACAAAGTCAATGAGAAGAGCGACGTGTACAGCTTTGGAGTAGTGTTAATGGAGCTAGTGAGCGGAAAGAGGCCGATAGAGCCCAAATTCGGTGACAACAAAGACATAGTGGATTGGGTGGCTAGCAACTTGAAGAGTAAAGAAAGAGTGGTTAGCATAGTGGATTCAAGAATTCCAGAAGCTTTCAAGGACGATGCAATCAAGGTATTGAGGATTGCAATACTTTGCACGGGAAGATTTCCAGCGCAGAGGCCCACAATGAGAAATGTAGTTCAAATGCTGGAAGATGCCAAACCATGCAAGCTGGTGAACATTGTGATTTGCAAAGATGGAGCAGGCAAGAAACTTGAAATGATAGAAAAAGAGAAGCTCAGTTCTGATGACTAATCGAGGATTTTTGGATAGCTTGTAGCGTAAAATGTAACATATTAGAGTTGAGATAAGTTGTAATATATTAGCCAGAAGTATGAGATTTTTAGGTGTGTAACCTATATGAATTGTAGAGAGCTAGATCATACAGCTCTCTTCTTTAGTGTTAGTGCTACTGAATGGGCAAAGGACATCCCAGAAATCCAATAAAATCTTTATTGTTATCAAATGTAAGACTCTCTCAAATAAATCATCACTCAATCTCTTGAGGAACACCTTTTTTTTTAAAAAAATATATATATTTTAGGCTATTTGTTAAGTCATATACAGAACTATAAGATGACAAATCTCATACTCTATTTGAAAGAAATTTGCTTTTGAACATTATAGATGGCCAATACCATTCTCGAAATGTACATTATAAGAAGTTTTTCGTTAGTTATAACCAATGTGACACCAATAATTTCTAATAATTATGTCCTTGATTTCGAGACTGCAGAACCTTTATAATAATAATAATAAATTTGTACAGGAAGCTGCAGTTAGTTGGTCAGTCAAGATAAGATAAGCATTTCTTCGTAAGTCAGAAGCCACGTTCTTCTTTTTTCTATTTTTTCTATCCATATGAGATTTGACCAATCTTGTAATCTAACCAATTAGGATTAACATTCAATGTATAAAAAAATAATAAAAAAAGAAAATTGATTATTCCTTAGTTTTTAATGAATTGTGTACACAATAATTCATTTCTATGAAACACGCTAATTATTTTTAATGAAACTGTCGACCTTTTTAATTTAAATAATAATAATAATAATAATAATAATAATTTGACAATCAGAAAATTTGCAAATTCCATATTAGCCTATCCATAATGCTTCAATCGAATGAAAATTATTACATAAAAAATAAATTAATTTTGTCCAGAATTCATTGACCATAGAAATTTTATGTTCTCAAGCAAATCATGAAAATCCCATCGAGTAATTTCCTCATAATTTATTCTATTTCAATTCATGAGAAAGAGTTTCAAAATATTTTCTTGAAGTTATAAATTTTTAATATAAATATAAATTAACATTTTCCATTTTAGCTGTGATCTTGTTCTTATTATTGTGACTTCTAAGAATAAATTAAAACCGAAATGGGCCTGTGGCCCGGAAAAAGACCTAATACTAAGAAGAAAAGTACGTCTTTAAAAAAATAAAGAAGCCCTGAGTGTTCATGGGCCCATACCATCAACTATTCAGTTTTTATGAGAAATATATATATATATAGCAAATCAGAGGTTGCTATTAAAAAAAAAAAAAAAAAAAATCACAGGTCGTGTTGGTTTATTTTTTATGTAATTAAGGGGCAATTAATTATCTCCCTTATTTACAATGTGAATTCGGCCCTCACTATCACCACTGTTAATGAAAGTTTAAAGACGAATAATAAGAATGTCCTTTTCATATTCTAAATGAAATCATATTATATGTTCCCACTTTGATTATGCTTCCTTTAAAAATAAGGCATCATGAGCAACCCTCTAAATTAATAGGTCCTCTAATTATGAGGTCAATTCATGTAAGTGTGCTGCTAAATGGCCAACTCAAAACCAATGCTGAATTTCTATTTATTTAACTTAATTAATGAATTGACTCTACACAGCTACCTCCCTAATATTCCATCCTACCCTACCAAAACGCACAATAATACAAACATAATATCTAAAAAGTTAAAATTGAGAGAAGAATCCACCCTCTAAACGCATACATCTATGCAAAAATGCGGTGCGACGCGGCTTGCCGCAACATCAAAATCTCAACCTAATTTTAACTTTATGCTTTTAACTCCTATTACCCTCTTAATTTCATTTTGTAATTAAACAAAAATCACTAAATCTGCTGTATTTGTAACATTATAATTCAAAATATCAAACTTCTTCTGCTACTAATACGTCTCGCTTTCTGTCAAAAGGTGCCTTGAATTTTCTTGTCAAATATCATCTGCATCTATTTTCTTTTGTTCTTATTTTCTAGATGCAGCAATTTGTTCTTATTTTTTAGATGCAGAAATTGTTGAATTTATATTTTCAAAAGCCACCAAATTTTTGTTGAATTTGGTGGCAAAATCACATCCCTATTTTGCCTATAAAAGGGTTTCCCCTTACCATTTGTATTTGCATCAAAAATTAGAGAGTTTTGTTAAGAGAGTTGTGTAGTTAATGCTCTAATTAATTAAAAGAGCATTTTGTGAGATTATTGGGTGTAATTGGGTTTTTGGTTGAGAGTTACTCCACTTGTAATATTGTTTATCCCATAGTGAATTTATTGCTCTCCTTCTCCCGTGAACGTAAGCACATTGTCGAACTACGTAAATTTTGTGTATATTATTTTATTACTTTGGCTATTTCTTCATAGTTGCCATAAAATTCACTGTCTAAATAGCCTGTCGATCCTAAAACTTTCTTATTTCCATTAGCTCCAAAATTAAATAATAAAAAAAAATTAAAATCTCCCTTACTTTTTTCTTTTTCTCTCTTTATCTCTTGGTATTTTGTCCATTTGATTGGGTTAACTAATATTTGATTAAATATTTTAATTAGTGCAATGTTACCCTTCATGTATTAAAATAAAGATAATTTACCTTATTAACACACGACATTTAAACAAGTAGACAAGTGACATACCATAGCACAAGAGGGAAATTTATCCCAATTTTAAAACATGAAAAATAAAATTGCATCTACTAAATAAAACTGTACTTTGTACAAATATTAACAACAAAATTGCATCTTAAGCCTTGAAATATTAGAAATACTATAAGTTAAAATTTGTTTTAATACAAAATAAAAATCGGTAATGCAATTATGGTAGAGGCTTAGGTTTAGGTTTAGGGATCTCATTTGTGGCAAGTTTTGCTCGCAACTTCGTTTAGCATATAGTTTTTCTTTTAACCATTAACCCAATTGCAGAAAATGCTTGTCAAATTGTCACGAAAAGCCTAAGTCAATATTGCCTATTTTTATCATCTCCGCACTAGCTATAATGCGCGGATGATTCTGGCGTATATTAGCCTTCCCAAAGGAAAATGTCGGCAAGGGAAAAGAGAAGCTACCATCAAGAAATTGCCATGTCAAGCAAAATTCCTTATTTGCTTAAATGCAAAGTGGGCATCTTTCGCTTTGCATTTTTCATCATTGAGCACTTCTATCCTACAGAGATTCCCATTAATCAAACAGATGGGCTCAACACTCAGTTGGGCCCATTACCCTCTACACAGCATCTCTTCTCAAACCACTATTTAACACTTGGCCATGTGGGGGCCCAAATATTCAGTGGCTTCTTTCCCTGTAAAAGGACTCCATTCTTCTTCTTCTTCTTCTTCTTTTAAATCAACTTTAATAAAATCTTATTCTTCCTGCATTATAAGAATTCATAAACTAATCCATTTCACCTGAAAATTATGCCAAGTAGGATTTTGTCTCATCAGTTATCGGATTAAGAGAAACTACCTTAAGTGCATAACCAAAATAGAAATTATTTATTTTCCAACGTACAGAATTTGAAGACACAAATTTTTTCTAAAATGACATTCCAGCAAAATGTTGTCTTAAATTTAAAAGGAGGTTTCGGCTTTTGAACCTTTACATCTTTTTTCCTCCAATCCCTTTATTTTGACAAAAAAAAAAATGAATTTAGTGAATATGCTCTGTAAAAAGTGCTCACGAAAATTAAAAAAATATATATAAAAAATAATAAAAAAAAAGAGTGTGACATCAAGGAAATATGAAACATCCACATGTTAACATCATTAATATACATAACTGGTGTACCAGAGATCTACATATTTAGAAATCAAGGAAAAACAAATGATGCTCCTAATATCACATATGGAGTCAATCTTGCCTATTTTCAGTAAGATTTGTTAGAAATCAAGACTTTTATGATTACCATATCATGTTTTGTATCTAAAACAAGTAAAGATCAATCTCCTAACAAGTTTGCGAGTGGGAATTATCACAGCAAAGTTATTATAACTTGTGAGATTTGACATATAAATTATTGGCCTTCGCCATAAAAGAACAAGCTTCTAAATTGTAGCTTGATGGAAATCCATGCAGAAAGCCTAATCCCATTGGGTATGACGAGATATAAAAAGGAGAAAATTCATTTCAGCTTTACAAATTTTGCTCTGAGCAGTTCACTAAGTTCCGGCTAACACTATCTTTAATGGACAAAATGGAATTTGGTGACAAAACATATTAGTGTACTATTCAAGTACCTCTCTTTAAATATTTTTCTGATCCCCATATCAATTAAACAATTGTTTTGGAATATGAGCCATGCCCTCGTAATGCAAATTCCCCAACACGATCATATACAATAGAATATCATTCCCACTTGTGCACCCCCACCTGATGAGAAATTTTATAATATTATCCCCCATTCACCAACTTCCAAGAATTTCAAGGAAGCAAAAGCAATCCAACTAAACTCAATATGAAATTTTGAGCACATGATATATGTTGATTATTGAATGCATAACATAAGCCTAAATCCATACACTAGTGCTCCTCTTTTGGTGTGTGTGGAAATTAGTACCAAGTCAGTTTACATCCAGTAAAACCATGATTATCGGTGATGATAAGTACTCCAACCAAGATTTTATTCTAATACAATTACCATGTCAAGCAAAATATGTTAAAAGTTATATTCTCAGTTGTAACCAAATTTTGGTTGAGTGAAAATAGAAGTAGCAATAAATTGTGTTTGAATATGCCTGTTTCGTGAGCTTTTAAACACAGGGCCCAAGAACTAATAGACAAATTAGAGTTTCGCCAAATTTCGATAGATAATAGGCAAATGAGCTGACCACACATGAACCCTTAACAATGCAAAAAGTGCCTTATGCAGCAAATAAACTAGAATAAGGTATCCTGTATGCACTTGATAGAGAAAATACACACCAATAAAGTACATATTGACATGTTTCAACAGAAAGGAATTACTGAATTTAAATATTATAACAGAAACATACCAGTATGTACTAAGGTGCACGGTAGTCTATAGTCGAAAGGTTGACTTCTGCTTTAGCTGTCCAATAGAAAGAGATTGATCAGAGGAGGTCCCAGTTACAAGAACATACGGTGATCACGAGGAGATGCAGTTTATTCAGAACATCTTATCTGGATAAAGGACTTGCTCTCATGTTATTCTCTACACAAGTTAGTGAAGTATAAACGTAAAGCCTCTTTATGCAAATATATGCATAACACACACTCTCTCTCTCAACACGCACACGCACACGCACACATTACCATTGCATGGATGTGCTTTTTTTTCATCAAGCCTTGAATAGCTGCACCCAATGATCCCCTCAATCATATCATTTATATACTTCCTTGCTTCCTCACCTCCTCCTCTGCAACAACTGTCTTAACTACCTTTACCCCTTTCTCCATTTCTTTCTCTCTCCAATGGCTCTAAATTCTGTTTTCTTCCTGTTTTTGTCACTTGTTTCTCTAACCTGTCCTTTGCAAGCCATCAGTACAAACCAATCTCAGTTTTTCAATCTAATGAGAAACTCTCTGTCAGGAAATGCCTTGCTTAATTGGGACATCTCTGGAGAGAAATCTTGCTGCAATTTCAGGGGAGTTAGCTGCAACAATCAAGGATATGTTGAAAAGCTTGACATAACCGGTTGGTCAGTCTCTGGCCATTTTCCTCCTGGCATATGCTCTTACCTTCCTCAGCTGCGTGTTCTCCGTCTGAGCCACAACCATCTCTATGGTGACTTCCTTCACAGCATCATCAACTGTTCTTTCTTGGAAGAGCTGAACATGACTTACTTGTATCTTGGAGGGACGCTTCCTGATTTTTCACCATTGAAATCTCTTCGGGTACTTGACATGTCATACAACATCTTCAGAGGTAAATTTCCAATATCAGTAACTAACCTTGCCAATCTTGAGTGGCTCAACTTCAATGAAAACGTAGAACTTGACTATTGGCAACTGCCAGAGAACATTTCCAGGCTCACAAAACTTAAATCGATGTTATTGATGACATGCAAGCTGACAGGTACAATCCCACCAACAATTGGAAACATGACATCCCTTATTGATCTTGAATTAAGTGGGAATTTCCTCAGAGGCCAGATTCCAGCAGAGCTAGGATTGCTGAAAAACTTGCGACAGCTTGAACTATACTATAATTATTATCTTTCAGGCACTATACCTGAAGAACTTGGAAATTTGACAGAGCTCGTAGATTTGGATATGTCGGTCAGTAAGTTGACCGGAAACATTCCAGAATCTCTATGTCGTCTTCCCAAGCTGGAAGTCTTGCAGCTTTACAACAACAGCCTGACAGGACAAATCCCAAGTTGCTTAGCCAATTCAACAACCTTGCGGATATTATCACTTTATGACAACTATCTTACAGGAGAAGTTCCACCGAAGTTGGGGCAACTATCAGATATGCTAGTCCTAGACTTGTCAGAGAACCGCCTATCAGGGCCATTACCGGCAGAAGTTTGCAAGGGAGGTAAACTGCTATACTTTCTTGTCTTGGATAATATGTTTTCTGGAGAGCTACATGGTAGCTATGCAAATTGCACGACTCTTATACGGTTTCGAGTCAGTCATAACCATTTAGAGGGCTCCATACCACCAGGCCTTCTACGTCTTCCCCATGTCTCGATCATTGATTTGAGTTGCAATAATTTCAGTGGTTCAATTCCTAATACAGTTGGAAGGGCTACCAATTTGTCAGAATTATTTTTGCAGAGCAACAAGATTTCAGGAGTTCTACCTCCTGAAATCGCTGGGGCTGTCAATCTGGTAAAGATTGATATCAGCAACAACCTCTTGTCTGGACCAGTACCTTTCCAAATCGGTTATCTGACAAAGCTGAATTTGCTGATCTTACAAGGAAACAACCTGAATTCCTCCATCCCCAATTCACTATCTTTTCTAAAATCTCTCAATGTTCTTGATCTTTCCAACAATCTTTTGACGGGAAATGTCCCGGAAAGTCTTAGTGAGCTGTTACCCAATTCTATCAACTTTGAAAACAATCATCTTTCTGGACCAATTCCTCTCTCTTTGATAAGAGCTGGGCTTTTAGAAAGCTTTTCAGGCAATCCAGGTCTTTGTGTTCCAGTATATGTCTCATCAGATCAAAATTTTCCTATATGCTCACAAACTTATAACCGAAAAAGGCTGAATTCTATTTGGTTGATTGGAGTTTCTGTAGTAATCATAATAGTAGGGGCTCTCTTGTTTCTGAAACGTAAACTCAGCAAAGAAAAATTCAAGGAACAAGATGAGACCATGTCTTCGTCATTCTTTTCATATAACATAAAAAGCTTTCATCGAGTAACTTTTGACCAACAAGAGATCTTTGAAGGGATGATTGCTAAAAATGAAGTGGGCCGTGGAGGATCTGGGATTGTGTACAAGATTGAATTGAGCAGTGGGGATGTGATAGCAGTGAAGAGGCTGTGGAGCAAAGGAATGAAAGATTCAGCTTCAGAAAATCAGTTACTTTTGGATAAGGGCTTAAAAACTGAGGTTGAGACCCTGGGAAGCATAAGGCACAAGAACATAGTTAAATTGTACTGTTACTTCTCCAGTTTGGATTGCAGTCTGTTGATTTATGAGTACATGCCAAATGGAAACCTCAGGGATGCCCTGGACAAAGATTGGATCCATCTGGATTGGCCCACCCGTCATCAAATAGCAGTTGGTGTCGCACAGGGCTTGGCATATCTTCACCATGATCTGTTGACACCTATAATTCACAGAGACATAAAGTCAACCAATATCCTGCTGGACATCAACTACCAGCCCAAAGTTGCAGACTTTGGCATAGCCAAGGTTTTGCAAGCTAGAGGAGGGAAAGATTCCACTACCACTGTTGTTGTAGGAACATATTGCTACATGGCTCCAGGTTATTTTTCTGTTCCAACTAAGTTACACATTGATATACATATGCATATCTTCACCGTGATCCACTGTTCCTCATACTTGCTGAATCGTTGTGTCATATTTTATCAATTATTTTATATCCTTTAAGAATTAATACAATATTATAAGAAACAACTTCCTTTTTTCCTGCACCTCAATTTAGTTCTTCCAACAAATATAACCCAATTCAGAAAATTCAATAGAATGCAATGAAGCATGATGAAATAAATGACGACTAATTTTGCTTCCATTACTTTTCGTCATAATTCTTAGTCCTTTGAATAATAAATCAATATATCATTGGATTTTTCTGCCTAGGTTTATGAATTTATTCAAGAAACAGATAAATGACAAATTTCCATGTATACAAGTCAAAAACTACTTAGCATAAATGGCAGTTTCTTGTTAGTTTGGTCGACAAATAGCTTCAAGATGCTGGTCTAAGTTAGTATATCTTCAAGTAGGACTTGTTTCTTTATAAGTTATAAAAACCAGGTCAATATCTTATTTAGTTTTGGATTTATTGTTCAATTCTATGGATGGCAGAGTATGCATATTCATCTAAAGCAACAACCAAGTGTGATGTCTACAGTTTCGGGGTAGTGCTGATGGAATTGATAACTGGAAGGAAGCCAGTAGAGGCAGACTTTGGTGAGAACAAGAATATCATAAATTGGGTTTCAGCAAAGAAGGGCACCGAAGAAGGAATAATGGAGATATTGGACAAAAAATTATCAAGGTCATTCAGGCATGAGATGATCCAGGTTCTGCGAATTGCTATCCGCTGTACCTGCAGCACCCCAGGCCCTCGCCCGACAATGAATGAGGTTGTCCAGTTGTTGATTAAGGCAGATCCATGCAGATTTGATTCTTGCAAGTCATTGAATAAGACCAAAGAGACCTCAAATGTCAATAAGATAAACAGCACCAATAACTTATGATTGTAAAAAGACTATGGCGGGTTCTAGTTGAAGTTACAGTGCATCATAGAATAGCATATATTACCCAAGAGTATTGACTACAGAGAGACTTATCATAAAGAGCAACTTACTCCTTTTTTTTTCCTTTTAGCTAAAGTATCCTGTAGATTCTTCTCTCCCTCTTTTTTTATTTCTTTTTTAAATTTTATACTTTTCCATTTTGTCTTCTTGCACTTGCAAGGACTTGAGGGATTTAATCAAATATGACTGCTTTATAGTAACGCATAGCATCTATATTTCATAGACCCACAAATGAAGTCACTTCCTAGCTTTTGAGAATTTTGTTTTGTTTCTCTTTATCCTTTACCTTTTATTTCATAAGAGAGCCATCCAAAGAAAAGAGACTCCAAGGCAATTATTGGCTTAAGGGTGGAGGGTCGTGATTCGCATGGGGTTACTTTTCACAATAAAGTTGAATCCTGATTCTGATTTTAAAATCAGGAAATAATTCATTTGGGTGGGGGGCTACTTCACCCTTGTTATCCACTGGAAAAAGGATCTATGGGGGTGATTGATTGATTAGCATCTTTGTCTCCATTTAAGTCAGGGAGTAAGAAAGCAGGAATCTTTTATTTTTCTTATACTTCTAGCTCCTCCGTCTGAGTGTAAAAGCACTGTGGTAATGGAGGTTTAAGAATGGAAGAACCACCATGCTGGTTGCACCGTATATAGTGAGCCAAGAACTCTCCACTCACAACTTGGAATTTTTTTTATGTCTTAGAAGGTATTCTCATTGCTACACAAGATTCTTCCACTGCTCCAAAATATATTATAAAAATTTTTACATGCTGTGTACTCTGATGCTCTAATGACCAAGGCATGTGCACAGACATATACAATTAGAAACTAATTCTTGATCATTTACTCAAGGGAAATCAAGAATCTTCCATTTCATGATGACAGCAATACTTCAAAACATTCATTCAGTGCAAACAATTCTATATTGCTAATAGAAATAGTTCATTTAGTTGGTAGACATAGGGAAGCAACTTGGCACAAGAATAAAAACAAATGAGAGAACATGTGCAAGGTGTTTCCATCAGTGTATGCAAAAAAAGTGAGTGCACAACTACACGTGTGCTTTCTTTTCTTTCAACTTCAGGAGTGGTTTTGGGGTCCTCTGAGAAGAATAAGATTCACGGACACAAGTATTTCTTTTATCATGGTGGAGAGACCATATACTCAAAGAAAGTGCAAAGATTTGATTGCAGGAATAGTTCTTGAAGTGAAAAGACAGGGTATCAACTATCAAGGCATACTGGCTATTATAGGGAACTCGAAACCAGGACAGTCCTGTTCCCGGTATGAATACAATTAAGCAAAGGATCAAAAACAGTAAATTAATAATGGAGACATATTCTTTACATCTATAATTTAGAAGTCATAATCATATCGTGTTTTATTATTTTTACAGATTCGTTTTCACCTGCTTGACAACACTGCCACCCCCTTAAAATCACATAAATGATAGCTTTCGCTGTAAAACATATATTTGCAAGTAAAATAATTGAGATTTATAGAAAATCACCTGTTTGTCCCACTTGGATGCTAATGGGAGTAGCACTTCAGTCCCTGAAATAATAAATTATTAGTAATTGCAAAATTAAAGAAGTGCAATAAATCAAGTAATGAAAGATGGTGAGAATGATAACTAGTTTGAATAAAAAATGTAATTTAAAATTTGTAAGAAACAGTAAATACAAGTGGATAGTTATTGATCTAACACGCGTGCTGAATAGTAGCAAGTGAAAAATGGAGCTTCCCAACTGAACAGGCTAAATTGGGCTATGCAGTTCCAAATTTATGATCATATTATTGAAAGCACGTAATCTAGACTCAGCCCAACTAAGTAAACCACCTCAATGGATTAGTTAATGAGTAATTTTTCAGCATTATACTTAAAGGCAGATTAGTGATTCTATAAAGTAAAGAGCTTAAAATTCACAAAAGGGTATCCAAACTGGAGGGTTTGAATGGAAAGAGTGTGCTTTAGAAGGTACATTTAGGCAATTTTCCAAACAGTTGATGTGCAGTAAGATAAATTTTTGAGGGGTATATCTTGTAAACTAAATCCTGCTTAAAGCTATTGTGATTTTACACGTTAGTTAAAACGGTTAATTTAAAAACCAAAAAAGGACACTTTACTTACCTCAAACCAATCACTTTCCTAGGCACTGCCAAGTGCCCATTACATCATCTTTACGAAAATTTATCCCAAAACACGGATTGTAACAGGATGTTTTCTTTGCACAGTTGATTGTTTAACCAGAGACGATGAAAGAGCGGCAAGCCCGAATTTTGTACGTAACCTCATACGTTTGTAGGCTTAGCCCATGTTCTTTGCCTTTTTGGTTTTTTTTTTTTTCTGTTAAATTGTTGGAGGGCAGCCCAAATTCGCCACCGAAAACAAAGAGTCTGTACTTTTAAATGAAGTTAGACCAAACTTAAAAATTCTTAAACATTTATCTCCCTTGTCCAATTCCTCCCTCTGGGAAGTGGTGGGCAGTTAGACTTTCACGCAATCAAGGGCTTTGTGTTCCTGTACATGTTCCGTCAAATAAAAATCTCCACATGCTGTGCTTTAGAGAGCTAATTTCACTTCTGATTATGGCCATTGTTGTGGTTAAAAAAATCGATTTATATTAATAATTAAAAAAAAAAAAAAAAGCAAGCACCTGTCATTTTATATTTCACAAAGTCAAAGTTAACAAAATTCGAGGATTTCGGTTATTGAGACTATATTTATCTTGATAATTGAGTTAGTTTTTCTAAAGATCGGTATTTTTATTAAGAGTTCAATATTCGAGTTCTTACAGGTAAACATAATCACGTTAAATTATTGAACAGTAAGACATAAATAATCTAACCTTTTATAACAGCCATGCAATCATTTATTTAGATATTGATTAGTAGTTAGATTTCACACTATAAATAAGTCAAGAGTTCATGTAAGCATGTGCTAATTTTCTACTTTTTAAGAATTATCTTTCTATCTTCACTAATTTGACTTACGAAGTAGTTTCTATCATTACTCATATCGGATCTTTATTCTTTCTCAAGTGACCTTTAGAGCAAGAAAAGTCCAAGATAGCTAGAACGTAGTGATCGCAGTTCTAACCACTACTAAGAAATTTCGAACTATTATCCTATCCTAATTAGTGGAATTATTTTAGAAAAACATTGACTTGACATCTACGCCAACCAATCTAGTTTTAATAGGGAAACAAATTTATTTTTTTTCTTATAGTTTTTCATTGGAGACATAATGGCAATTAAAAGAAAGACATGACAGCGTAGTGAACAGATAGTTCTACTCGAATCTCAAGATTTATATTATTGAATAAAATTGTCAATGAAACGTTTCATGGGAAGACATGCCTAATGTTCTATGCAAAAGAAACATTTAGACAGAAAAAAGTGGCAAAGAAACTCCACAACAGCAACAACAATTAGGACAAGGTTTGAATTTGAGGAAAAAACAACAATCATATCATTAAGTGTGGATTAAAAAAAGGTGCAAGGCTATCCTAGGTCAACCTCTGATAAGTAATACCAATTGATTGATTGATTAATTAATTAATTAATTAAGTTATGGTAATAGAAAGTTGGTGATAGAGAGGAGCATTGGAACTGGAAGGGACTTTTTTGTCGGGTTACATGTCTCTATTTGTTTAAACTCCTAATAATTAACCACTGGAATTTGGAGAAACAGGTCCGACCTTTTATTCTTGATAAAGAAAAACACAACCTACCCCTCAATAAATAATGGAAAGCGACCTTTTCTTTTTCTTTATTTTTTCTCTTGATGAATATAGCTTTTGGTTTTACTAAGGATCAAGGACAATTTTAGATTTTCTTTTTCTTTATTTATTTTTTTTACCTGCCAAAATTGATAAGAATTTTTCAACCACAATAAAGAATGAAAATCAAATAAAATGGTTCAACCAAAAAAAAAAGTTAAAGAAAATGGCTCAATAAAAACAAAGAAAGTTAAAGAAAATGGCTATTGAATTAAATTCATTGAAAGTGTTTGCTCTGTTTATAAAAGGCAGAATGTTATATATCTCATTTTTTTTGTATTCTTTCGGTAGAGAGAGAGCTGAAAACTAAGTGTGAGTATTCCACAAAATTGTGAAGGTGTAATTTTGTAAAAATATTTCTCAAGTTATTACTAAAATTCGAGAGATTATTTGTAATCTCATTATTTTATAATAAAAATTTCTCAAAATTTGTCCTGTGAATTTTCCCTCTATAATCACAAGAAGATTTTTCACGTAAATCTTGGTGTCATTTTAACTTTTTGGTAGTTATTTATTTATTCACTTTTTTCCCAACAAGTGATATCAGAGTCTGGTTTGGCTATTCTTACATACTGTAGCAGGACTTCTGTCCAATGGAGTAACAAATTTTGAAGAAATAAATATGCTGCCAAGAATCGAAAAATATAAGAAATTTTTTGATACAATCCGTTTTGAAAACAAGTGTAAAATGAGAAATTTGGTGAATAGTGGTGCCGTTCAAAGTTCAAAATTTGCATTCAAAGTTTGCTAGGTACAGTTCATAATAGCAACATGACAGGACAAAAAATTGAGATCAAAAAGTTTAATGGCAGTGAAAATGTTTCCCTCTGGCAAAGAAGGATGAAGTATCTTCTTATTCAGCAACATGTCCACAAGACTCTATTAGGTAAAGAAAATAAGCCTAGTACAGTCAAGGATGAAAATTGGGAGGAGATGGACGAAATTGCAACAATTCGTTTAAATTTATCAAATGCCGTTTTGCAAAATATCAAATCTAAAGATTGCAAGATTGTCAAAGATATTTAGGAGACTTTAGAGAAATTATATATGTCAAAAAATCTTTCCAACAAGTTTCATTTATAGAAAGAGCTGTACGGGTTGCGGATGCCAGACAATGTGGATATGCTGCAACATTTGAGTAATTTTAATGGCATGGTCTCTCAATTATTAAAGTTCGACGTCAAGTTCAATAACGAAGAAAAAGCTGTACTCATTATGGCTACACTCCCTTACACATACGATCACCTCATCACTACTCTTACTTATGGAAAAGATAAGTTATAGTATTAAGTTATAGCAGAATCCTTGTGTCTTTTGAAAAACAAAACAAGGCACGAGGTGTGGAGTCTCAAGCTTTTATTACAAACAATAGAGGTAGAGCTCAAAATTGAGGAGGGAGGAACAGAAATGACAAGTCCAAAGGAAGATCAAAATCCAAAACCAGAAATAATGGTTGTTATCATTGTGGGAAGCTGGGCCACATAAAGAAGAATTGTCGAATTTTGAAACGTGAAGAAATGGAATCTAGCCAAAAAACAATTGGTGGCGATAACAACACAACCACAACAGCAGTCGCAGAAGAAGAAGTAACCACAGTAATTGCTGATGATTGCTTACATGTCAGCAATAATATGAACGAGTGGGTAATATATTCGGGAGCTTCTTACCACATTACTCCCAACAGAGAAATATTTACCACATACAAAGTAGGTGACCTTGGTAATGTGAAGATGGAAAATTCTGCATGCTCCAGAATTGTTGGCATTGGAGATGTAAGTATCCAAACAAATATTGGCTTCTAACTGACATTGAAAAATGTGAGCCATGTTCCAGAATTGCGTCTTAATTTGATTTCAGTGAATGTCTTAGATGAGCAAGGGTACGAAAGTCATTTTGAAAATAAGCAGTGGCGGCTTTGCAAAGGATCGATGGTTATTGCAAAGGGAAAGTTTTGTTGCAAGTTGTACAAGACTAGTGGAAAGGCTTGCATGGATAGTGCAAATGTAGCAATAGATGCTTCACCAAATTTATGTCATAAACGGCTTGGCCATATGAGTGAAAAAAGGCTGTAACTCCTTGTAAAGAAAATTTATATTCTTTTAGAGAAAGGTATGTTGTCTGATCCTTGTGATTATTGCCTGCTTGGAAAGCAACATAGAGTATCATTAAAAAGTAACTCTGCTAAAAGAAAAGAAGCATTAGAACATGTATATTCTGATGTTTGCGACCCAATGAAAGTTGAATCCTTAGGAGAAGCTAGATATTTTGTAACTTTTATTGATGATGCTTTTAGAAAAGTTTAAGTTTATTTGTTAAAAACAAAAGATCAAGTCCTTGGAGCCTTCAAACAATTTCATGCCATGGTAGAAAGAGAAACAGGGAAGCAACTAAAATGTCTCCGATCAGATAATGGAGGCGAGTACACTTTTTATGAGTTTAGAGATTATTGCTCTAAACGTGGGATTAGGCATGAGAAAATAGTTCTTGGCACTTCTTAACACAATGGTGTAGCAGAACGAATGAATCGTACCATCATAGAGAGGATCAGATGCATGTTGAGATCATCAAATCTGCCAAAGTCTTTCTGGGGAGCAGCAGCACAAACCGCTTGCTACTTGATCAATAGATCTCCATCAGTTCCTTTAGAGTTTGACATTCTAGAAAGAGTATGGACTGGAAAAAATATTTCCTACTCTCATTTGAAAGTGTTCGGATGCAAACCTTTTATACACATACCAAATGAGCAAAGATCAAAGCTTGATGATAAGGCACTTTTATGCATCTTTATCGGCTACGGAGATAAAAATTTTGGCTACAGATTCTGGGATCCAACAAAGAAGAAGGTCATAAGAAGTAGAGATGTGGTCTTCCATGAGAACCATATAATTGAAAGTCTGGATGAAAAAGAGAAAGAGTTCGAAAAAGCCATTATTGAGCTAAACTCTCCACAGCAACAGTTATTTAATGGAGAAAAAGCACAAGAAGCAAATAAAAATGTTGAGCTGCATCCTACTGATGTTGTACTATTATTGAGGAGTTTGATTCATTTATGATAGATCGAGAGTACAAGAGAATAGCAGCATACTCTTGTGTTTACATCAAGCAATTTTCTGGTGAGAAATCTGTCATCATGTTATTATATGTTGATGATATGTTAATAATTAGTCAAGATGCTAGAATGATCAATTAGCTAAAGAAAGAACTTTCTGAAGTCTTTGATATGAAAGACTTGGGCAAAGTAAGTTTTGGAAGAGGAAAACCAGTCTTGGAAATATTTACAGATGTAAACATGGCCGGTGATCTTAATGGTAGAAAGTCTACATCTGGGTACTTGTTTTCATGGCAATCCAAGTTGCAAAAATGTGTTGCACTATCTACAACCGAAGCCGAGTATGTAGCACTCACTGAAGCAGGAAAAAAAATGATGTGGATGAAGAATTTTCTCTAAGATTTAGGTTCAAAGCAAGAAGGATACGTAATTCATTGTGATAGCCAGAGTGCAATTGATCTGAGCAAAAATGCTACTTACCACTATAGAACAAAGCATATCGATGTCAGATATTACTGGATTCACGAAATACTTGAGAGAAAGTTGTTTTAGGTTCAGAAGATTCACACAGATAACAATAAAGCAAGACATGTTGACAAAAGTGATTTCTAGTTCGAAACTTGAGTTGTGTTCTAAGCTTGCTGGAATTAGTTTACAATAAAAGATTTACAGTACTATTTTTCCCTGATTGGTTAAAAATGGGGAGAATTGATAAAGATTTTTCAACCAAAACAAAGAATGAAAGTCAAAAAAAATGGCTCAATCAAAACAAATAAAGTCAAAGAAAATGGCTATTGAGTTAAATTCGTTGAAAATGTTTGCTATACCTATAAAAGGCATAATGGTTTAGCTTTGCACACATCTCAAATTATATATCTCATTTTTTTTGTATTTCTTCGATTGAAAAAGAGCTGAAAAGTGAGTGTAAGTATTCCACAAAATTATGAGAGTATAATTTTTTGAGAGTATACCTCAAATTATTACTAAAACTTGAGAGATTATTTGTAATCTCATTATTTTATAGTAAATATTTCTCGAAGTTTGTTCCGTGGTTTTTCTCTCTATAATCACAATATAATATTTCACGTAAATCTTGATGTCGTTTTAACTTTTTGATAGTTATTTATTTATTCACCTTTTTTCCCAACAGGAATGTGGGTGCTGCTATTAAGACTCATGCTCGAGTGGTTTGGAAATCTATCCACATGCCTTGGCCGTTAGCTTACACCCTTATTCCCAACAAAGTTGCGAATTATATATATATTGTTAGGATTATGGGTGGCAAACGGAATTGGTTTGCTGAGTTTTGAATGTAACATGACGAGTTTTTATTATAAACAGATCAAAAATTTATAGCTTATATAATGAACGAAATATTCACATATTAAGTTGAATTTTGATCATATTTTTATGGACGAGTTAAATCGAATTTGTAGGTGAAGTCAAAACTTGGCACCTCTAATTATAAGTGTGCGCAACACTTTGATTTTTTTTTTAAAAAAAATGGAATTGTAATGAAATTAACATATATGAAACATATATGAAAGGGAATGAAAACATTTTACCACCCTATATTTGTGAATTTTATTTTTAAAAAAAGAGTGGCGAGTAGTAATTGATTGTTAAATACTTAAACCACAAAGTATATACTTAATAAATAAAATAATTAATTAATATGAAATTTCTGTGATTAGAATAAATTAGTTAATTTTGCATGCATCAAACTAATAATAAATTACTACTCTACATTCTTTTTTATTTGTCATTTTTTAGTAAAATTAAAATTTCATTTATCTATTATTTTTAAATTTTCAATGGAATTTATTTTTCTTTTTATAATTTTATTTTATTTTTCAATTGAGTTGACCAATTCAAATATTGTAATTATCTTGAAAATTCAAGATAATTTGATACAATTCTTTTAAGAATTGGAGGTAGTTCAGGTCGATATGATTTTTTGATTCTTGCAATACTAATAATACAATACGAAATAATAAAATATTTTGGTATAGTAATATTTTATTTCTTTTAGAAATTTACAATTTTCTACATTGATCGTCAAATAAGCATAGGAAAATATCATAGTTAGGAGTGAGAAAAACACCGTTGAACTTTGTTAACAAAAAAATCGAACCTAAACCGATCCGAAAAATAGTTTAATCGAACCGATTCTAATAGTTAATGATTAGTATTTTAAAAAAATCGATATTAATTGACTGATTTATTTTTTTAACTTATGAACCGGTTAATCGAATAGATAACCGATACATAAATACTCTTATAATATATATATATATATATATATATATATATATATATATATATATATATATATATTACATTTTTTTTATTTCATTATTTTCATATTTAATTATTTATATTACTTTAATTTTCATTATTTTAAAATATATTTCAAATTTATTTTAAATATTTTAGTTAATTTATTAATTGTTCAATATGTACATATTTAGTATTTATTATTATTTTTTGATTTATCAATTTTTCATTAATGAAAATCAAGATATATTCGAAAAGTTATTTAATATTAATATATTAACTAAAATTTTCAATAATTTTAAAAAAATTAATATATGTGAAAATAATGTGTGTCCAATTAAAAAAAATAATAAAAAAATAATTTTTAACATTGAGTGGATCTATTTTAATAATTTTGCATTTTTAAGTATTTTTTCTACACTTTTTTCATTATCCTAATTATTTTAAAGTTCTTAAGTTTTTTTTTTAATTCGCGATTAATAAATGTAACCGTCCATCTAATTAGCGTGATCATGCACCGTTTAATTTATTTACTTATTAAGTCTTTATTTTTAAAAATAAAATTGCTTATATCCGCTAAAATTTTTTATTTTAACAATAATTATGTTATATTATAGTGAAAAAATTTTAATTTTTAAGTATTTTGAATATTTTAATTTTATTTATAAATAAATCTTATAATTATAGTGGTTAACCGATAGGAAAAATCGAAACCGATTGGCTGGTTAACCGATTGTAACGAACTGGTTAATGGTTAGTATTTGAAAAAATCGATATTAATTGACTGATTTTTTTGAGAGCGTATAGACCGATTAATCGATTTATGTTCACCCCTAATCACAGCAGTATGTTAACTTATATTTAAGAAAATACCTGGAATTCGCATAATTGCATTTCCTTCTCATCCATCCTCTTCTACGTAAGAAAACATTATTTATTTATTTTATAACAAGAACATACAAAATCAAAATATTTAAATATTTTTTAAGATAAGAGTAGTCTCTTAGATTTTGAATTCTTAATAATTTTTTTAGACTCAAAGATCATTAGTGGGCGGCAAATATGGCTTCTTTTAAGGAAATGGACCCTTTGCCCAAAAAACAAAAATAAAAATAAAAAAGAACCCAATTCAGTGACAAGTTTAAGGCACGACAGCCTTATTCTTAATGGCATTTGCCCTTCTTCTGTTTCTTGGGAGGGCGGCTACTTAAATTACGGCCGATCATTAACTGGTATTTAACACCTAATTAACTCTGCCCATGGACCCTTTCATGTACTCCATTTTTACTTTCAACCTTTTATATTTGTTGGTCTCATAAAAACAGAGAGACATTCAGACCTATTTATTTTATCTGACAGCATTAACTAAAGCTAATAAAAACCATAATTCTTGTGTTTGTGGGGTCTGTTTATTTTATTTTCTGGTACTCGTTTTCTATGTTGGCTCCTTGCTTTTTGTTTTGCCCGTTAATCAATTTCTTTCGTTTATTGATTTATACGTCGATTCAATTGGATCTTTGTTTGTTAACGCACTAGTTTTTTCTTTTTTTTGGCTTACATTTATGTTTCTTTTATCTTAAATCTGTAAAGTTATAAGTTTAAACTCCGGTAGAAATTTGAAGTCGGTTTTAACCCCACTGATTGAATATATATACTTTATAAATTAAATACAACTATTTATTTTGTAATTTTTTAAGAAAATGAGTCATACAATTTCACGACCTCTTTTACATTTACATACTCCCTTTATTTTTTTATAATTGTCACTTTTATTATTTTTATTAGAATTAAGAAATATTAATTAGTTTTAAATTTAGAAAAAAAATCGAGTGATTCAATATATATCGAGTGATTTAATGTAAAAAAATGAATCTAATTGGTCAATTTTTATTGCAAATGAAAATTAAATTAGAAAGGCAAAATTAAATTGCATTGTAAATTTAAAAGTGACAGATAAATAGAATTTGAATTTTATTCAAAAGTGACAGATAATAAAGAACGGAAAGAGTATTTATTAAGAATAATGGTGTATAACCAATAAAATAAAAAAAATGAAATATTTTTTTATTGACATTTAATCCAACAATAAATTTTAAAAATATAAATCAAATTCGATATCTATCACACTTTTAATTACTATCATATAATCAAAATATAAATGAAGAAAAAATAAATTAAATTGGATATCCCACCAATTCTTGATTGAGTTTAAAAAAAATATATATATAAGAGGGAGAATATAATTCAATTATAAATGTTAGAAAAATGCGAGACATCCATTTTGTAGGAAATGGATGTGGCTGTTTGCGTAACGAAGGCCTTCACACTTTGAATTTTGAAAACGTAGAGATAAAAGGAAATTGGTAATGTGCCAAAATCCAAGTAATGATGCTACGCATATAAAATATCATACATTGCAAGCCTTGAACGCCTTTCTTGATAACATATAAAGGTTGGAGTTTTATAAGAAATTAAAATTTCTCCTTCGTAGATATGGAAATCCGAATTCGAGCTGTATTCCCAATTTCCAACTGTAAAATTTAATTATCATTCTGCTTTTAATAATATTTCGATTCTTAAAATTTCAATTAAGTGAAAAGAGCAAAAAAGTCAACAGAAAACCAGAAAAAGAAACAAACAAGTGAAAATGAAAAAAAAAAAAAAGAAAAAGAAAATGCAGAAAGAGTACACTGCATATGAGAAGGAAGGGAATGCAGGTGGGGTGTGGTCTCCTCCACTCTAAGGGCAGGCATTGATTCGTGCAGAGTGTACTTTGGTCAGACCTATACGTCACTTTTGAGTCCAAAATATAACAGCTGTAACTCCGTTAGCCTGTTATTTCTACTAAAATGCAGCAACCAACCACTCTAAGTAACACTAGCAAAATCCCCCCTTTTTTATACTATAAATTTATCTACTAATTATTTCGTTTAATAAATATTAGCATTAGTATGTTGAAGTCAATATCTCGATAAACAACGGAGTAATAAAGAGCGAGAGAGAGAGAGAGAGATATAGCTGAGACAAAACGGTGTGTGTTATAGCAGGAGAAGAACAAAAAGAAAGTTGAAAATGGCTTGTCACCGACTTCCTCATTTCCTCAAATCCTAAAAACCAAATGCCCTTTTCTTCTCTGCCAAAAAAACTGCCTCTCTTTGCTAATCAAATTTCCTCTTTTACACCCTAAATAAACAAATCAAACTCTCTCTGTTTCATTATCTTTCTTTTTCTCTTTGCCTCAACTACTAAATCTCAGAAACGGAGGTATGTGTTTGTTGTTGGGCTTGGCTGGGCGGTACTTTTCTGCAATGGCTGTTGCTGTTGCTGGTGAGGGCATGTTTTTCTCTTCAGTTTTGTGGAATTACATACCTGCCCTCGCTCTTCTTCGCCTTCTCTCTCACCTTGCCTTTCTAAATCGAAGGTCATTAGGGTGCTTTATCAGATAAAGAGAAGCTACCCAGTACAATGTAGGTGCTAAAAAAGGCAGACAGGTTGGAGCCAGGCAAAATATATACATAGTTTCACTCTACAAAAAGGAAAAAGGAAGTCTTTTCTTATTTTCTTCTTCTTGTTCTTGCTATTGTTGTTTCATTTTATTTTTATTTTTGTTCTTTTATAATTTTTAAAGGAGGAGGCTGAGCATGTGATTCGTCATCGATGATGGTATTTGTTATTGCACATCGAAATGCTGAGGAGACATTGATATGAAGCATTTTGATGATGGGTTTATCAAAATGTATGTATGCAAAACAAAAAAAAAATGCTTGTACCCATTTGCAGTACAATTAAATGGTCCTTATTGGTGATGATGTATGCTTTCCCAAGTTTTCCATACATTCAGTTGGTTCTTCAAATACAATGATATAGTTTTTCTACTTGTTTCGCCTTTTTTCCCTTTTCAATAATTTTTTTACCTGCGCCGAATGATGCTATTTTGAATACTTTAGCTGCCAGACGAAGCATCATTGGTGTATAGTTGATTTCCAGTTATTCTCTGTCCTTTCTTATTAGAGCAAGTAATGATTCTACTGGGGTTTTCATATATTGAAACAGCTTCAGAGTATAAGTATTTATTTATGGCATTTTGAAATTAGTCTATCTGGTTATTGAGTGTTTGAGTTGATTGCACCAGTGATTGTGGATTTCATTTTTGAGACAGCCAGGTGGGGAATATTGTTTTTCTTGTGGTCCCTTATTTTCCTTCTTTCATTTAGAATCTTCTTGCTCATTTTTATTTTATTTTATTTTGTTTTATCTTTAATGATTGTTTAATATGTTTGTCAGCAATCACATTCTTATGGGTGGCATTATTAGTTTTAGGAGATATGCTTAGTGGACGGGTTCTTAAATGGCATGGCATTATGTTGTAAAATTTAATTAGGGTGTTTTTCATTGATCTATTATGGAAATTTTAATATAATATCTTCTACTGTCTCTGCCTCTGGATTTAAGTAATTTGGTTGGAAGCTTAAATGCAACCATAGGTCATGGTTTGCTGGTGCTGTCATTATCTGAACATGATTTCTTTTGCCTCCTTTCAGTTTAACAGATTAAATGACTATAAGAGAGAATTTGGTGTGATATGATGAAGTAAAAACAAATTATATTTGAGATCAAGATCATCCATATTCATTAATACATGTCAACTGCCCCAGGCTGAAATTATGCTATCAATTAGCTTATCAACTTAAGCATAATAAGTGATCTAATCTATTATCCTCAAGTACTCGTTGCATAATTCTAGTTTTGTGCATTGTGAGTTCGGCAGATTATATTATTTTTTATAAGAACCCTGCAGAATCTTGATGCCTGCAATCATTTTCATTTGATGTTTGAAGGCTAATAATAAATTTTCACACGCTAGTGGCTCTTCCGTTTGGAGTTGATTTCTATAATTGTCTTCATGCTATATTGATACTATCTCTTTCTTCTTCTATTCAATCTGGTAAAAACTTCTTCCTTGATACCAGATGTTAATTTATTTGATTAACTAGTTTTCGCTGTTGGATTCTAAGAGAAAATCAGAAATTGGTAGACTATATTTCCTGCTCCTTGCTTCTGCTGTTCCTGTCGTTTGTTTCAGATCAGATTACTTGGCCATTGCTGAAAGAGGGTTGAGCTTCATATTTTGTTTAGTCATCTGTCTTTATCTTATTATTCTTTTTGTTCTGCGGAGATAAGCTTCTAGGAGTTCAGACGCAAGTAAATATCATTTTATTTATCACATTTTACATTGTCTCTCAGGAAATTATATATAACTTAATTCACATGCTTCACATTTTCAAACTAAGCAACTGTAGCAAACATTATAGTGACCTGCAATTTGCTTCTTTAGTACACCATCTTTCAGTGATGCTATTGTTAAATTTCAGCTTTTGAATGTTTGATTCTTGTTTTCTAGAATTTCTCTTATAATTTTGAGTGTACATACATAAAAACTCTGTAGATACTAAAACATCTACTTTTAGCACAGTGAAAGTTTATTATATCGGTTAAAGAATCGCCAGCTTTGAAAGTTTAAATTGTTAGAAAGGACAGGATGGTGGATGGTTATCTGGTTTGGTGGCTGGATCTTCATTCTAATCATGCATACACTTCCTAAACTAAAATCCAAATGCACATGAGGAAAGATCAATGAACTGTTACTCCACCTGATTGTGTCTCTAAGTTTGGTTAGAGTTGTTGCAGAAGTTGGTATAATATAAGTGTTCTTCAGCGTAGCTTTGAGTTGTTTTGGCATGGTTACGCGCATTATATTTTAGTTCACTTAGTTGCCATGTTCTTTGGTCCAGTTGATTTTACTGGATGAAGCAGCCTACTGTGACTAGATAGACCTCAATTTTGTTTCATCATCTTATAGTTTTATAATTTAGCTTACTACTTGGTGTATTCTTGCAGGGTATCTGGTTCTGTTATTCAACAGAAATTAATCATACCCTTACATGATGACTTTGGAAGCTCTCTTTGGTTTATAGCATGTAGGCTACACTATGAATATCTGCCTTTTAAACATTTACTTGAAATCCCATCTATATTCGAAAGGAATAATTGATTATTGACCTCTGTGGCACCAGGGATGGGCACATCACCTGCTGATTTGTTCTGACACCTATCAGAAACAAGATTTCTGGTCATATCATATCATGTTTGATATGTTCATTAATAATATTTATTATTTTCATACAGTTGCTTAGGCTTTGAAGGGTCATTTTACTTGCAATATGTTATCAGATCTTACAATTGGATAGTGTATTCTTATCAGATGTGGTCCTTTTTATTTATTTTATATGCTGGATTGTTGGCTAACAAGCCCTAGGTGTAGGGCATGCATGTCCTCCTAGTTAGCCGGCAGAAATTCAAGATAAGATGTGGACTGGTTGTATATGGTGTTTATATTTTTAATGGGTGTCTCTACTGTGCTGTTGGGACTGTGGTCTTGAAGGGTGCCCTTGGATTAGGAAGGAGAGTGATGTTGAACAGAGAGATATCTGTACAGAGAATGCTGTCACTTCAATGAATTGGAGTTGAACTGGCTTAAATGGTTCATTTAATGCTTCAAGTAAATTCAAAATGTAGAGCACCTGGATTCACTGTTGTGCTTTTACTAGGAACCCAAAAGCATCTGCCAAATTGATAAATCTCAATTTTCTTGCTTCAACTGTTATTTGTAAATGCATTCACTCCACCAATATTCGGTATTATGTATATATACACAAAGGGATAATTGAATAATTGAATATAATGAAACATGGTATTATCGAACAGTTGAAGAGTATGGTTTGTACCGAATGATTCTAGTTCTGAATATGAACAGTTCTTATGGATCTTAATATTAAATTTTGTCCTATTATAGGAAATCATATAAAAATATCATTTCGTTTAACACACTTCGCATGCTTGGTTGAACCACGATTCAATTAATATCAACCTATCAATAGAAAAACATTATTTTGAACTCTTCAATTTCTTGTACTTAAAATTTTGCCCCTTCCAATTAAGCCCTCAAATTTTTAACATATCAAAATTAAGCCCTCTATTTTCACATCAGAATGGTTGGGCCGTCCCGTGACTCATCTTGCACAGTGGGCCCATAGATTGTAACGTAAGATCTAATTTTCATTGATAACTCAACTTAAATTATCCGACTTTATTACCCTTCCTAAATTCACAAACTCCCCAACTCAGTAATGGCACAATTGGAATTTTCTCAAACACTCGTCTTATTTCTATAATGAAATTAAATTTCAAAAATCAAAACTGAGCGGGGCAATTAACCATGGTTAATAGTTGGTTCGGCCTAGCTGGATTATCCAATAATACGTCGGATCTTTCTCTAACCACGGTTAGTTAACCCATAGTTACAGAACCGAACAACCCCACATTTCGCCTTCATCTTCCCTCTCCTCCTATATAAACACCCCAAAACAGAGACCTTAGATCTCACCACAGAAGGCGTCTTGATAAACGCCGCTCCTAGCATTTACTTTGAATTCTTCATTTCTAATCTTTGTTTGAGCCTTGTTTTCTTTATTCTTCAATTTCTTCTTTGGTTTTCTTGAATTAGAGGAAAAATGAGAGAATGCATTTCTATTCACATTGGTCAGGCCGGTATTCAGGTCGGAAATGCTTGCTGGGAACTTTACTGCCTCGAGCATGGCATTCAGGTGAGTTTATTCTCTCCATTGATCTACATGCATAATTTATTCCTTTTGTTTATTTAGATTTTGGATCTAGCCTTTTAATCTTCATTTATTGCTTGATCTAAGGAGTCTCCATTGGATGGTGACTTCGATCTGCGATCTTGAAACTTAACTGCATAATTGCCTTTCCCTTGGTCGATTATTTTTATGCGAACGATTGTTATGATTTAGGATATTCTGAGAGAGAGACTTGGATCTAATTATACGAATTATTGAGTCATAATTAAATGTAGTTTATTGTTGAATCTCGGGATATTTATGTTTATCCTTATTCTTTCGTTGGTTGTTATGTCAAGTTGAAGGATTCCGCTTCAATTTTTTTAGCTTTCGCTTGTCCCAATTCTGTACAAATCGCTTGTCGTGTAATTTTAGCTTCCGCTCTCTTTCTCAGCCTGATGGCCAGATGCCAAGTGATAAGACAGTTGGTGGAGGAGATGATGCTTTCAACACCTTTTTCAGTGAAACTGGTGCAGGGAAGCATGTCCCTCGTGCTGTGTTTGTTGATCTTGAGCCTACTGTAATTGATGAAGTGAGGACTGGAACATACCGCCAACTCTTCCATCCTGAGCAACTCATCAGTGGCAAGGAAGATGCTGCCAACAACTTTGCCCGTGGCCATTATACCAGTAAATTCAGATTTCAATCTTGCTCTTTCAATTGCTTTGGAAAATTATTTTGGTTATTTGCTTATAATTTTGTTTATTTTTGTATCAGTTGGGAAGGAGATTGTTGATCTTTGCTTGGACCGTATCAGAAAGCTTGCTGACAACTGCACTGGCCTCCAAGGATTTTTGGTATTCAATGCTGTTGGAGGTGGTACTGGTTCTGGTCTTGGGTCGCTACTCTTGGAGCGCCTCTCTGTTGACTATGGCAAAAAGTCAAAGCTTGGTTTCACTGTTTATCCCTCTCCTCAGGTTTCCACGTCTGTTGTGGAGCCATATAACAGTGTCCTTTCTACTCACTCTCTTCTTGAGCACACAGATGTTGCTGTCCTCCTTGACAATGAGGCCATCTATGATATATGCAGACGCTCTCTTGATATTGAGCGCCCAACTTACACCAATCTTAACCGCCTTGTTTCACAGGTAAAATTCTTCTCAGCAAGGAATTACATTCATTATTATTACCATGGAATACTTTCACAAACTGTAGACACATGCAAATGATTGTTATCGACGGCGAATATTGCTTGTATGTCTCAGGTGATCTCATCCCTCACAGCTTCTCTGAGGTTTGATGGAGCTCTCAATGTTGATGTCACTGAATTCCAGACCAACCTGGTTCCATATCCCAGGATCCATTTCATGCTTTCCTCTTATGCCCCTGTCATCTCAGCTGAGAAGGCATATCATGAGCAACTCTCTGTCTCCGAGATTACCAATAGTGCTTTTGAGCCTTCATCCATGATGGCCAAGTGTGACCCGCGCCATGGGAAGTACATGGCTTGCTGTCTTATGTACAGAGGTGATGTTGTGCCCAAGGATGTCAATGCAGCTGTGGCCACCATCAAGACTAAGCGCACAATCCAGTTTGTTGATTGGTGCCCTACTGGATTCAAATGTGGCATTAACTACCAGCCACCAACAGTTGTTCCAGGAGGCGACCTTGCCAAGGTGCAGAGGGCTGTGTGCATGATCTCCAATTCCACCAGTGTGGCAGAAGTCTTCTCCCGCATTGACCATAAGTTCGATCTCATGTACGCAAAGCGTGCCTTTGTACATTGGTATGTTGGTGAAGGTATGGAAGAAGGAGAGTTCTCAGAGGCCCGTGAGGATCTTGCTGCCCTTGAGAAGGACTATGAGGAGGTTGGTGCTGAATCTGGTGAAGGGGAGGATGGTGATGAAGGAGAAGAGTATTGATTTTGATGATATTCCTAAATTTTTACAGTGTGCGCTTAATATGGTTATGTCTGTTTAGATATTGTTATGAAATGTTGATGCTTGTTGGTTGCCGAAAACAGTTTAATCGGCTTTCTTTTGCTGCAATAATAAAACCATCTGATTGATGTTTAAATTGTTGGCTTTGATTGTCTCTGCAGTCTTTTTCATGGAAGGTCGAGTAATTGTTTTTTGGTTCAATTAAATAAATGCCGAGTTGAAATGAGCTTAATTAGCACTCGGCAGAATCCCAACGTATGCGGATACGTGAAGGTTGATTATTCATCTACATGGCTGAAGATTGACTTAAATAATCCGTCTGGAGGGACTTTATTCAATCTTTTAATTTTTCATTTTTTTTGCATTTTTAGTTTCCCGTGTGGCTCCCATGTATGTGGTGATTAGGAGAGAATGGTGACATGTTATGATCTCATTGGGCACTATTAGTGCCATATGCCACGTATAATTTCTGTCCAAAATAAAGATAAAATTGCACTATTAAATTGACTTTAAAGGGCATATAATGGGTTACGGAATAATCCATTACTTACATAACCTTGCTAACCTACTGCATTGATAGCCTTACCCAACCTACCGAATCGGTAGCCTTTTAACATGAAGATAGATATTTAAGAAGCGGCAATATGATGGGAGCATAAATGATAAATCTCATATTTTATCAAACGATTTGAGTTTTTTCTGTTAAAATATGCAAACAGTAATTGATAAAAGAGTATATGTTACTAAAATGCACACCAAAAGCACCGGATTGGAACCAAGCAGCAGCAGTTTTCCAAAACCACAACTTTCTTATTGATATATAAACAAGAACAAGTTTTCCATAAAAAAAATTAAAATGAAATTCAAAGATATGAATGTGGTATTTCCCTGGTTCAGCACCTTCCAAGCTTTTGGACAAGGGAATTTTCTATTTCCATTCTCTTCTTCATCAACAATGCGTATTTCGAAACCAATTCTGGATTATCAGCATTCACTGAAAGCTTGCAGCTCAGAGCTGACTTCTCCAGCTTGTCCTTGTACAACCACGCAATTGGCACAAAACTTCCCTTTGCATTGCACACCCAACCATGAGCAGCCCTCAGTGCAGCTCCTAGGGACGCAGAATCTGTCGACCAAGAAAGGTAACTTCTTCTTAAAATGATTGATTAACACAACTAAAATGCGCACACTATTCATAAAACTGCATACCAGGTCTTTGAACAGTATAAACATCACAGCCAAATATCGATGCTATTGATTTCAAAATACTGTAATTTGCTGATGCTCCGCCAGTAGCTATTATTCGTTTTGGAGGGGTGGGCATGCCAAAACGTTCCGCATGAGCTCGCATTGAGAGGAACTGACCCTCAATCAATGCCCGGACCTGCAAATTAATTGCTCTTTTGAAGAAATGTCTAGCAGTACAAACTCAACACATGTTAATGTAAATGAAACAGTGCCGACCTCAGAAGCAGGATCGAATTCCTGCACTTCTTGTGCATTCAATCCCTCCAATTTGTCCTCCTTGAAATTTTGAAGTGCATAACGATGGATACCAACTGGTTGCATAAACAATTGTTGGATATAAGGCTTCTTTCAGATGATAAAGTACCAGGAAAAGAAATAATAGGACACAGACATCAAATGGCTGAAGCTAGTTACTGAAGTGACTTGAAGATATTCATGAGAGGTTCTACAATATTCTATTTTTGCATATTGGGCTATAGGTTGTGTAAAGAAATCCCTAAATCAATACAGTAGAAGCTAAATTTCACAAAGTCAGTACAATGCTATTGCATACAGTATATGTTTACAAAGAAATTATGGCAGGAAAACAAGGTAACAGGAGAAGCTTAAGTTCACAAAGTCAATACATTGGCTATGGAGAAAAAAAAGAAGCTGAAGATTAAAGGAAGAAATCCAAAAATGACCTGGAAGAGGAGGAAGTATTTCATGGTCCTTGTAGTAGAAGCCAATTTTTCCATCTGCAGCAGAGACTACAATAAGGAGACAGAACAGAAACAAATTATATTAAGAAAAATCAACCAAAGAGTATATATGCAAACCATTAAGAGGAGATGTTTGCTCCAGAAACTTGTTGAAGACTTCCCAAGATTTGTCAGCACAGAGGTTACGAACATCTAGTTCAAGAATGTTGTCAGGCTATGGAACTATTAATTGCATTGCTGGGTATTAAAAAAATGTTATTGCTTGAATGCCTAAGAGTAAGACTAGTACCTTCACGAGTCAGAGACCCATTTTTGTAGCATAACATCACCATGTAACCTTCTTTATCCACAGGATTAGGTAAAACATGCCCTTCTAGTCTAGGTTGGGGATCAGTAGCAATCCCGAAAACCTATATAACAAGTTGTGAAGGTTAATAGTCAAAAAGCTTGAAGAACAAACTCGTCTCCAAAGGCAGTATCAAAGTCAGGAATTTGATACCAAATACATCACCAAAAAGAAAAGCACAACATGAGTTGTACTCAGTGAGGTTAGACTAAAACAATAGAATAATAAATTAGGATTGTAAACTGGCTATGGTCTAAAATGTAGGAAATGTGGTTTTATAACTTTACTTACAGTATCACTGGTGCCAAGGCTTATTGCCAGATCCCCTGGGATACTAAGTGTTAAACCTGAAGTTTCAAGAAGTCTTTGGTCAGGGAAAAAAAAAACAATAATAAGACAAATAAAAAGTATCTTCTTCAAAGTACCAAAGCCATGACATACATTATGACTCGCTTCAGATAACAAATCAATACTTTGATTTTATTTATGTTGACTAAATCAACAAATTTATGATCAATAAATATTTGTTCTTCAAAATGAAAGAGTTCCAAATGCATCATGGAACTCTGGTTTAGGATTAAGTCATCAGCTCCAATATATACTTTGAACAAGTTCACCAGAAAGTTAATTATACATGAAACCAATTAAGCTGTTCTGTAATTAACAACTGGAAGAGAAAATTCTACGTGGCACCATGGACTATTCGTTACCTGCTAAACTGTTGGGATTGTCTCCAGTCCACTGAATAACCAGACAATTCTTACTGAATTTATACCTGCATGGAAATTGATGAAGTTTTCAAGGTGCCAATATAAAGAAGCCAAATAATCAGGAAGCATTCAAGGAAAAAAAATTAAGAAACACAGACTCATCTTAGAAGTAGCTAAATAGTTCTTCAACTAGTTAGAGATGTAGCCGTGAACTTTTCACTTGCATATTCATGTCTGCATATGAATGCACACGCAAGCGCATATCTAATACATTAACATGTTGCAAGCACACGAGGAGTAAATCAAGTCATACACACCATCTCTTAATTTGTGTCCCAGTAATGATCGTTCCAAACAGTTACAAATCAATCAGATACACAAGTTTCTCCATAGCACATACTTGCTAAATCTGCCTTTATTAAAACTTAATTCTTTGACTTCACTATCTATGGCAGTAAGTAAGAACTCTCAATTTATATATCCTGGAAACAAAAAGAGGAAAAGAAATAAAAATAGTAAAAGTATTTTACTGACCTTTCTACAAAATAGGGACCAATATGACCTGAAACATCATACGCAGGGGCCAATTTCCCAACCTTTTCCTCCAAGTCTGGAGCTGTGGCCTACAAATGACATTAAAATTCAGAAAAAAAAAATTAAAAATATTTCTAATATGCAAAGGTGAAATTTAGCAACATTACAGCAGACAGACCTCTAACGCTATCTTAGACCAGGCTTTCCGCTTAATATCCATCAAATTCATCCCAGAACCATCGGTATGATCAATACAAGCATAAGCTCCAATAAAAAGAGAAGCCATAAAGGAGCTAACAAGGGAAATCCTCGCAGTATCATTATAAGCCTCTGGCTGTGTCTGAAAAACCTTCCTAATCTGTGGACCCGTGAATCTCTCATAAGCTCGTGACCCGGTAAGTTTTGACAACTCAAAAGCTCCACCAACAGCCTTTTCAATCTCCCTACATTGTAAAGTGGAGCTACTATCCATCCATATTGGTGATTCTTTAATGGAAAAGGCATTGCCAAGCTGATCAACCAGTCGTTTATTAGGGTCCAAAGATGATAATTTTGAAGAACTGCCTTTCTTCCAATAAACACTACCATGTTGCTGTCCACTGCCAGAAAGAGCAGTAATTTTACCAAAATCAAAACCCGATTGCATAAGCCTCTCAAGAACTAGATCAAGAGCCTCTACCCACATCAAGGTGGGTGAAACAATTTTGCCATTGTCAGATGGGTCTCTATAGATTCCATCCTTAGTCTTGTAATGGGGCAAATCGGAGTCAAAGTGAACTAGCTCTGATTTAACAATGTTGAGATTTGAGTCCAGAACCGTAGCCTTCAAGGACCTTAAAGCAATTAAATTTACATAATTTCAGAATCGTTTATGTAATTAATAAAGCTAATTGGACTAAATTCGCAAGCCAATCCTAATAATTTTAGTCTACTCAGATTAGGAATTCAGAATTTAAAGAAAAAGTTAAGAACCCATCAACCATCGATGAATCCAATGAATAAAAAGCTCAACTTTTCTATCTGGGTTTCTTTAATTCGGTGCACGGAAGAAACTATAAAAGACTTACTGTGTAGAGCTGTCGAATCCAAGAAACAGGGAGTCATGAGGGAGAGCAAAGTTGTGCATCGTTAAAATTTTCAAATTTTGCAGACGAATTTGTTTAAACAAGAGAACTGAGAGGTGGTGAGGACTGGGGAATGCTTAATATTGTGAAGCGAATCAATTATTAAGCTGTTATAGGAAGTAAATCATTAATTTGAATTTTAAAAAAAATGAAAGACCAGACTTGCGTGGAGCCATATGGATAAGGACAGAAAATTTGTTTGGATTAGATTTTCACAAACGATTTAGCGCTTCATGTAGAAGTTTATCCACCGTTTGAAACTGAATATCATAATTCAGAATGCTGTCTCTGGTCAACCTGTTCAAGAATAAGCAATCTCCAACTTTTTCAAAGCTTCACACGGTCTCCCTGCCGTTAGAACTTATCTGATACCAAATTTGTCGGAATCAAAATAGCACTTGCAAAATAAATAAAAAATACATATTCCAGGAAATAAATCAGTAAAAAGAGGAAATAAATAAAAAAATTACTCGTCTCCTACTCTTCATTCAATTTCTTAAAATATAGGAAGAATATTCGATGGACTCAACGTACCGTAAAAAAGTATTAAGAGAAACGTAAGAAAGCTTTAACTGAATTTTGTAGTTGAACACATATTTATACAAAGATACAACTCCAAAATATCGTTGCTGAAAACAAAATTTTTACAGAGTTATCATAATTGATCTACTTGCCGAGACTATATTCTTTTAGCATAAGCATTTGTACATTCCTTAATTCAGATAAATATAGAAATTGTTAGGTATGGCTCATATACTAGTTAAGGGAGATGCTGGAGCGGAGCGCAACGAGGCACACTGCCGAACCTCGTTAAATCCTTGTGTTCTTTATTTTCTTGCTTGTTTGTTCATATTCCTGTGATTATTAGCGTTCATTCTCAACAGAAATCTAGCCAACCTACAAAGTCAAAGTACAAAACTATCTTCTCCTAAATTCAACAATATCAGTTTCCATGGAACCGTCTAAACCCCTGATGAAAAATATATACAAATAAAATAATTAGGGGCAGACTTGCTGGAGCAACAAAATTCACATAAGATGTCAGTGACTAGCAAGTCCTTCACCATTTGTAGGGGCATCCCTCATCTGATATCCCACCATTGCTGAGTCTCTTTGCAAAGAAATTCAGGATTAGTTGCCTTACGAGACAGCCTACTAATTGCAGAGGCCAATACTAATAATGTTCATCAACGAAATAATTCCTGAAAGGACCACATAATGAACCTTGCAAAAATGTCGGTCTCTAAGAACTCAATATGAGCAGTCCGCCCAATCAATGCGTTGAAATTCTTGCCATAAGCGGAGGTATCAAAGTTGACGTCACAGCGCATGAACACTCTGTGCTCTGTGGTTGGGGCTCGAATCTGATCCAAGCAATTATTCAGCATCTCCAGGAATACTCTACCCCTTTTGGAGTAATCCAAGGCAGCAGATCGACTTAATTCAATTCTTGCTGAATGATATGGCACATAACCATCCTGTTAAATGTAATTTACCTAGATAGTTAGATGCAGTGCTTCACAACTTCCTGTTTCTTTTTGTCACTATCAAATAAAGAAATATGTAGCATATGAAACTTACAAATCTTTCATACTTGAACTACACAGTATTTCAGATGGTAAGTATTTGCAAATATAGCAAAATAAAGAAGTACCTGCGGGGAAGAAATGAGTATTATATGCTTGAAATACTCTAGTGTCTTCTGCTGGAAGAACAAAAGACAACGTTTTAGAATTTCAGGAAAAGTTCATCAGTAAGCACAGACCTTTCTTAAAGGTGCAAAAACTATTTTTTCATAGCGAATCATATCGGAACATTTCTTTCATCAAAGGCAAGACGAATATATCCAACCCATATCTCTCTCTCTAAAAAGGAAAAACCAAACGGAAACAACCACATGAACAAAAGAAAATTAATACCTCGCAAAGACTGTAAAAGAAAGTATTTTTCAGATTTGGGTCATCTGTGAGGGTGAGCTGATGAATGCACTGTGTTCCCTTGAATTTCTTCATAAACCACATCCCAGAATTAAATAAAGAGTTTGAACTGTAAAGATACCCCAACTGAGGACCAGACACAGAAACATAGGTATACAGGTGTTTTCGTAAGGGTTCCATAACGCTCTCTGTGGCAACATAGGTAAACCTTTGGAGTCAAATTATTGACAGATAGAAACATATAGCACTCTGATGTAGTAAACATGTACCTGCTAATGCTGATCTTATGATGACATTTCCAATAGAATGCCCAACAAAGCTAAGCTTGATACCTTTTAAACGACCAGATCTTGAATACTTATCCAGTTTCCTGTTATAAAAAGAGATAACCTCCTCTGCAAGCCTTAGTCCCATTTCTCTAAAGTCTCCAGATGTTTTTTCTTCATTTGCCTCCGACATGAGAACTTCAGTCTTGGGGTCTATCAAAAGCCATTGGTTTCTAACAAGCCGTAAATCCAGATGATGTCCCTAATTTGTTTCAGTTGCATTAGTAAAATTACTCTACTGATTCAAGATTGCAAAACAATTGTTCGAACACATTTGAAACAGGAATAGGTATATCAATAAACTATTTGCCAATATAAAACACAGATTAAACAAGATAACAAATTATATCCCCAAAAAATTCAACTAAGTTTAGTAGAAGCGGACAAATGGCTGATTTCCTAAAACTGAAATACCAAAGGAGAAGGCAGAGTAAAGAACTGGACCTTATCCTGTCCTTGCATCATTAACAGGGCAGTAATTTCCCTCAGCCCTTCCCCAAAAATATTTACTCTTGTATTTTAAATATTTATTCTCTCTACTTTTCTCTAAGAAAATATAGAAAAAGGAATGAAAATTCAGAAAATTAACTAGAAAGTGTAAGAGAGTAAGAATTGCCTGAAATCCATGCACAAAGACAACAATCTTTAACTCTCTAACTTTTTTTCGTGTAATACCATCACGATACTGCTTTGAAGCTTCATTGCCAGTTCCATTGAGCAAACCAGGTGAATCTATCAAATTCAAATTTCTGAAGTAAGAATTTTCACTAAATGTACGTCGTGGTGAATTTATGACACGCTCCACAAAGATAATAGGAATTCGCAGAGGATCTCCAAATATGTGCATGTCTTGAATGGACTGAGTATTAATCTGCAAGGAAACAGACCTTGCCGTGAACACTTCAAAATAGAAGATAAGAATAAGAAATCAGTTAAATTAATAATTCACCCTCATTTGTGCAATACTTCGCCGGTGAAGCTCAGCACGTGTAGCTGCATGGTTGACAGGCTGTATTAAAACATAAAAGAAAATTAAAATATTGCAGACCAAGAAAAAAAGAATTTATTCCACCATGAATATCTGAATCAAGAGCAAAATTCTGGACAAAACAAGAAGCATATTAAATAAGAGAGTTTACTTCATCAGCTAACTTCAAAAAACTTGTAACTCTTTTATCAACAACATGGTGGTAGGAATCATGATTTCCACTACTTATATAATGAGTTGGCATCTCAACCTTAGAGTATACCATCCATATTGACCACTCAACTTTGCGATCCTGAGCCCATGCATCACACAGAAACTCTAGTATCTTTGTTTTGTTTGCCCTGGAATGAAGTAAAAAGGCCAGCTGTTGAACAAAGTAATAGATAAATAAGTATATAAGCAGCAATCAAACTCCTTGTTTTATTAACTTCAGCCAAGGATGAAAATTTTAAAGTCCATCTTGAAAAAGTTCAAATTGGTTTACCCAACTTCATGATCAAACCTTATGGTGAATCAAGCACATTGGAAAACGTGACAGTGTTAAACAAGACTAAGAATGTTTACGTTATCAAACAACTAGAAGTGAGCTTGAAACAGTATACAGAAAGCTACTAGGCTTTAAAATTTTTTGGACACTAGGCTTGAATTGCATCATAACTAATAAAGGAGCGATATTGACCATTACTGGTAGTCTACCATCCAGAATACCTAGTTAAAGATGAGACCAAAAATGGAATCACCATGTTGCATTGCTGACTTGGTAACTAGAGCTGTGAGAGTATCCAGCTAAACAAAGAAATAGGAGGACGACAAGAAACCGGTTGAAAAACTTCCAGCAGTTAATTAAAATAAAAACACAGAGGGACAATGAGAGATTAAAGAGAAGTAAGATTGTGGCCACAGCCTTTTCTTAGTTTCGGCTTTATCCCAGCAGAAATAAACACTTTAAGCCACAAACAGGCAGCCATGCAAAAATACTCAACCTCCTAAAATAGTAGAAGAAGTCACTTGGGTGATCATGAGATAGACATGCTACTCAAATAGAATATAGCCAGCTCAGATCCCATACCACAGGATAAAAATATCATGAAAAAACAGCAGCTCAAATAAACAGAATAGCACTAGAAACAATAATAATCTAAACTAGACGAGAGTTCAATACTTTTTCTTCTTTTTCTTTCAATTTGAAACCCACAAAAACCTCTTAGTGGTTCAAACACTAATTTACTGATTTTGTTGGATAGCCAAAATGAATGAGGGTTTTGATAGTAACAATAATAATAGTTCCCCACTTGCTCATCATCAAGTTGTTCTATGAATCCATAAAACATTCCAACAGTCCAGATTTTATTGACCTTCAGACTGGTAATCTGAAGGAGTGCATGCCAACAACTCAACCAAAGTCAAAATGAAGTTGAGCAACAGGAATTAAGTTCATAATGTTAAAATTTAGAGCTTAAGTTGTATCAAATCAGAGAATTTTTACAAGTTATTAAAATAAATATAGCTAAACATTAATATGTTAACAATTTCAAGGTTTTTATTAGAATTTAAAATTTAAATAACAATATTTTGTAATAGGATAAATTTATAATATAATAAACATATACATAAGCTTGATAATTAAAGACACACTAAAATTAAATGACTGTAGACTGTCATGTTACGAAATGAAATGTATGATTGGATTATTATTTTGAAGCTAGTTAATTATTTTTGTTGAACAACAAAACCATATCAATAGGGGTTAATTCAAATGAATGAGGTGGTGATTATTGCTTTGGACCAAGCCCATCCTAAGGACAAGCAAATTTTGAAGAGGGGATGTGCCGGGTTCTTAAGTTCCATCTCATCATCTAGCCAATTGGTTCAGCCACTTGAACTGGGACCAGGTAACCTAGTTCCTGGTTTCCCAGCCAGTTATATGGACTAAGAATAGTTCCATAGGTCAATGAAATCAATTATAATTTGTAAACCAAGCCATTGTCTGGTCCAGTTTCTAGGTTTATTGGTCTGAACATCCTCGCTAGTCGAGTTTTGACATCATATATTACTTGTGTAATTTACCTGGCTCACTTTTTAATTTTATGCAACAAACAAATGCTCAGCTGATTGGACTGAACAAAGAGGAAAAGCAAACCTGTGGAACTGCAGAAATGTGCTCCACAAGTATGATAACTGAGTGCCCAGCAAATTAAAAACATTCACCACAGTATCCTTCTGTAAGAAATGGGGCAGCCTATCACTTCGGAAGTCCGGGGAGCCATTTGATCTCTGGTTCAGAAAAGGAAAAAAAGTACAAATGATACTGAAAACCTGAAGGATTGATAGTGTACACAAGAATTAATTTGTTATGCAAATAAGGCAAGGACCTGGAGATCATTTTGTAGCCTGCGCTGCCCCCAAACTTCAATATATCTACCCAGATCTGATCTCGCGATAGGATCAAACATCATTTTATCATTCATTTTGGTTTTAAAATCAGTTAAATCAATGACTTGGTCTATGGCTCTGCTAAGTCTTTGTAGCTCTTCAAGCAAAGTGTCACGGGCAACTATCATTGATTTAACAAGCATGATCTGCTTCATGCCAATAGAACCTACTGAACCCAATCCCTGATCAATAACAAAAACAAATTTCAATTCATGAACATGTTTGAAGATGGTCACAAAAGGCAGATAATCATAAAACAGAAATCATCTACATAATTGGACTTGTGTGTTTCAGAATCAGGAATGCAAGCATATATCAGATTGGGCTTCTACCCAGTGGATAATTTTTTACAGTTCAAAAATTCAAATGGTAATTTTCTTTAGACCAATAGTATCATAGCAAATCTTTAGTTGAACATGGTTAACGAGAGAACATAAAAAAAAAATTGAGTTGTAGTCTGGTATGCAATGTGCCAGCTGATTATTCTTCATTGACATCTATAATTTGACCAAATCTGGATACTTTCCTTCTGAAAATCAAAAGTTGCTTCCCTATCATACTCATATCATGGACTTTTGCTCAAAATTAAATCATTGATACTTAGTAACCACATTTATCAATGGAAGATGAGGATCATGAAGGTGTTCTATCACATGGCATCTACTCTTTACATGAAGCAGTTCCTAAGTTTCCTCATCATTTTCTAAAAACAGAAACTGAGAAAGCGTGATAAAACACTAACAAATCAATAAATAAAAAAAATTCGTTGATAGCTATGGATTGAAGTTAGTGCAATCATAATATCACTGGAGCCACATAAACTAGAGCCACAAAACAGAACAAAACTCAAGCTAATTGACTGCATCTAAATTAGGATGCATGCAGCCAAAAACAAATGCATACACCACCGTCCAAATGAGCATGCTTATGCAAGAATGTTTTGTTGAATCTGCCAGCGTTATTAGCTTCAGTGTGCAGATTCACTGGAAATAAGATGCAGTCAATGAAAGAAGCAACAAGAAATGGACAAATGTACAGTCATCAGCAGCAAGAGAGACAAAGTCAAGTTAAATTAACCGTGTGCAAAAAATTAATCTAAGCATACTTGTTTGGACCCATCAATACTTTTTCCAGCAACATCTTCAGGGTGGTAAGAACCACTGCAATCATCCAATAAAACAAGTTACTTTAAAAAAACAAAGTGGACACATAGGAGTTAGAACCAGGTTAATTATTAAGTAGATGAAATGTGATAAACCTAGAAATATGCGAGTAAGAACCAGCTTTCAATATGCTGACATGGACACTTGCTTCAACTAGAACAGAGTGAAGTACATCAAAATGGATAGGGCAGTATGCATGCAGTCCGAGAAGAGCTTTAGGAGGAATGCGAAACTCATGGACTGCAACTGAGGTAGCCTCAACATATGCCAGTAACTCAAACCTGCAGAGAATGCAATAGTGCTAATATCAAACAAGAACAGGGAAAACTCCATACATATCAAAAAGGAGTTCCTATCAACTCACCTGTTCTCTTTTATGGGAGATTGCAAGAGCTCAAATTTCATAATAACAGCAGATGTGGGTGGAACCTGCAAATCATATCAGCAGGGTTTCTTTGTGGGATAAACATAAGCTGTATTGCAGATAAACAAAAAGATAATAACAAGAAAAAGTATCACACAAGTCATCCTCTTGAGAAAAGGGAAAAAAAATGACAGAATTAGGTGCTCTAATCAACAGTAAGTGTTCAATAAAACAGCCATTCCCTTGTCCAGATACTTGACAATATGGAGAAGTCAACAAGACAAAATTATCCCACAACTGCAAATGCCTTAGAGCTTCAATTTGCCAAAAAGGATAGACATTGAAATAATGCATCAAACAGAAAATCCGAGAGAAGTTTCATCATCCTTCACCAATAATAACAAATTATAGGACTGGTATTAATCCAACTGGGAACTGTCTAGGAAGCAAAAGCCTTGACATTGTATAGAACTATAACCTACCAAATGAAATATATTTGCTGATAAAAGAAATAAAGGATATCAAGTGATGGATAGAAATTAAGGTCCTCGATTCTTCTCTTTGCTCAAAGTTGTGTCCAGCAGAATTTCCATGACGAACATGGAAATCAGAAGATCCAGTCAACATTACCAGTAAAAGAACAAGCGTAAAGACACCAAAAAATTTATTTGTAGTACATTGTCAGCCATGGTTTACCCAGGGGATTGTGCAGTACTCTGTAGTTAGGTGGTAGTCCATTTATTTTATGATACAACCAACAGAGAGGTTTAGAAGAAAGTTCAGTGACGTTCATGGTCTACATTTCTGCTTGAAGTAGAAAACGAGAGGGAAGCAAGGGTTCACACCTAGTATGTGCAGCGGGAAGTATTGAAGACAGATGTATTAGAAAGAAGAAAACGATTTCATATATCCAACACTGCCTAGTTAAAGTCATAGTTCAGCAGGTAAAGATTAAATACAAGGCTATGCGGGCCTCTGCAGAGTGCTTTGTGCTCCTTCTAGGCTCTTGTATGAATGATTATACAAATAGATCAGCAGTTGGTCCAGTATTTCATTACGTAACTTTAATTTTACATGGTTTATTTTTTGGAATTTTTTTTTTAATATTGTTCTCAGTTGTTACTGATCTAGAAATACTTCCTTTTAGATTCTGAGGAACCTAACGTCTTAAAAGTTTAAAATCAACTCAAGCCTGTTTATATACACTTGTACTGCTTTCTTGGAACATTATTACATATTAGATAAATGTTTCATAACTGGTTCTTCTCTGGATTGTATTCTACAGTACAGCTATAGGTGCGACCGATAAAACCTTGGATGTGTTACCTATGGAATTTTAAACATGAATTAGAATCTTAAAAATTTTCTTCACCATCCGGAGCCAATATTTACGTAACCAATGTCCAGATTCCATTCATAAATCATCATGTTGATCAACAAACAATTATAAGAATGGCAAGCCAATTTCCTAAGGAGCGAAAAAAATTAAAAAAAAAAATAAAAAGAGAGAGAGAAAGAGAACCGACAGAGCTCTCCGTTTCATTAGGGCCTTTTCACATTGGAGCTAATAGTTAATGGAGCACCAACTCAGTGAAGAGGAACTCATTGAGAAGAAGATCTTGCTTTGAAATTTTATGCATCTTAAATTGTGGCATCTAGAGCAATTTGTTTCTCCATATGCATTTTGATTTGATCTTTCTTGAGCTAGGTTGTTCACAGAGCAACCTTTTGCACACCTATTTTTTGCATTCTCTTTCTCTCTTACCAGATATATATAAAGTCAACAAAGGTTGCTTCTCATATTAGATCAGCAAAGGAAGAGTTTATACATACACATATATACATGCATGTGCAAATATATATTTGCAGAGAAATTCTTACCTCATATTGACTAAGAGATAGATTGAATGAGGCCATGATGCTTAAAAAAACATCTTGTCTCGCATATTTAATCCAAAAAGGCTGCGTTAGAAAACTGCTGTCGGTATCATTGATCTTCCATGTCCCACATATATCATCATAACCCAAATCATTAGCTGCGCACAAACAAATTCATGAACTCATTATTTTCTTCATTTATGTATATCTCCATAAACAGCAAGCATGAAAAAAAAATATATATATATCACTCAGACACAAAGCATGTTGTACCCAAGTAACAAGGAGACTATATAAAATACTATAAACAAGTTTCAACCATACACATCCTAAACAGTTCTTCCTCAAAGTCCCTAAGACCTCTTTAAAGATATCAGCCAAACCATAATTATAATAGAAAAAAAAGTTTCAGAAAACTACAGAAAAAGAATAAAAATGAAGATCAAATCCTCAAGTCAAAATGAAAATCAAAACTGTGTTGCTAGTCAACATCAAAACAACAAGGCTGGACAATCTCACACAAAATCTCAAGATTTCAAGAGCATCATAGATATTAAACTGTAGAATAAGTTCAGCTACAAGGCATATCAGATTATACAGCACGTGGGAGTGCATTGTCCCAATATTTTCATACAATAGATGATGTCCTGAATTCTATAAACTACAAGACTCTTGTTCAAGTCTCCAAAGGAAGTACTCATAAGTAACACTGGGAAATAATTTACATTGGACTGTCATGTAAATTTATGATTCACCTCAAAAAGACCAAACAACAGGCTTTCCTTTAAGTATGCTACCCGTTCTTCTTCTTCGCATATTTTTTTTTTTTTTTAAAAAAAAGGGATAAGTAAAGAATTGCATAATAGTAGCACAACATGACTTTACCTTCATATTGGACAACACTAGCAGGAGTTCCCAAAGAAGTACATTCACTATTTTCCCATCTCATGCTAACTTTAATTTGGTAGAATCTAAAAACAAAAATATAGAAGGGGATAAAATTCACCATCAGAAAACTGTATCTGATAAAGGAGAACAAGGGCGTAAAATTTACCCGCAGTTAATGCTAAAAAGAAAAAAGTATACCCTTGTTGAAAAAGGTCAAGGTTGTGAAACCTATGGAAGTAAATGGAAATTTGTTGCACTGTGTCCCACATGGCAGTCAGCTAATTCTTATTTGTGACTTCGCATTGCGCCCAAAATTCTGATTTACACCAAATAACTTTCCCAAATATTATTAAACATGAGACGTCCAAACCTCAAAACTTACTTTCCTACTTCTTCACGCTAAGTATTTAAATCCAAGACACTCTTTCCATATTCAAATCTCCTTATTGAAGCCCATAGTTCAGGACGACACAAGCTCTATGAAGCTTCATTTCATGAAAGGCAGCCGATAAAATTCAGCACCCAAGATTCTACCTCTTTTATCATAAATGATACTTGACAGCTGCAGAGGAATGTAAAAGACAAATAAGTTTTTTGGGACAAAAGTGACAGCAAAATACTAATTTTCATGCAAAAGAAAAAAAATTAACCTATATCATGAAGTAAATTTGGAGTGCATAAGTTGCATAATATGGATTGTTAAATTAGACATTTTTAATATTGACAATCAATCCAATCTAGCACATATGAATAAGGAATGCAATTAAACTTCCCAAATTAGGGCAAAACTAAGAAGCGGAAAATGCTTCAAATATCATAAACAATGCATCTCTATCGTCAAAATTTCACACGAAATAATTGAGAATAAAGAACGAAAGGAAATAACAGAGAAAAAAACCTTGGTTAGATCTAGAAATTATCTGGGATGTTCACTCTGATAGGGTTTGCAGGATTGTCCTCCTGAGCTATTAAAACAAACACAGAACGATGTCAAAATGGAAATTGATTTTTGTTTCCCTGAAGATTTTCTGGCAACGTATGCTTTGCGCCAAAATAAGAATCGTTACGGTTCAAAGCCATGTCGTCGGTGGTGTTTGATTAATTCCCGCTCGTATAGACTCAGTTTTTGGGCTTTCAAAGCTAATCATCCCTTCGGCCCAAGGACACTAATCGGCCCTGGTGCCCTGATAAATTATGGCCCGTTTGGCAGAATTTTTTTTTTAGCTTTTAAATAGTAAAAAATGATAAGTAAAAGTGATCAAGTGTTGAAAAAATATTTTCTAAAGTAACTTTTTATTTCAGAAGAGTTTTTATATTTATATGAATTGAATATATCTGAAATTATTATAATATATATAAAACTATTTTATGATATTTAATAATATTATTATATTAAATTTTTTATTAAAATAAATTAGACCATTCAATCTAAATAAATATAATAAATTAAACAATATAATATAATAAAATTATGTCTTTAAACATAAAAAATCTTAACACTATTTGTTAACCAATAAACATAATAAGAATAATTTACCATTACAAGAATTTTAAAAATAATAATAAAAAAAACTTTCAATTTTATGACAATTAGGCAAAACAAAAGAAATTTTAGGACATGAATGAAATTTATAACTTGCTATAAATACATACGAGGATAAATATGGCATTTTAAAATTTTCATTAAAAGAAAAAATTTGCTTCTATTGTGGAATGTTGAAATATTTCTATTGGATAACTACTTTTAGTCCTAATTAGACTCTAAGTCTATTACTAGTATTATATTTCTAATTAAATTCTATTACTAGGTCTTTGTGCTTATAAATAAACTAGTTGTGAGTTATTAATGTAACACAATAAAAATTATCAGAAAATATATATTTCTCACTCTCTATTTATGCTTTGATTTTACTTTTATTTATAACACGTTATTAATATGATCAAGTTTCTACCATAAATTTTGATAATTGGAAGCTGGTGGTTTACTACAAACCGGCTCGAAGGAATCAAGATTTTAATTTTCAAGAATTAGACAGTACGTAAATTTAATCCGTAAATTTTGAATTGTTTTAATTTTAATGAATCAATTAAATTGATTATAGATTGAGTTATGATATAATGAATTGTATAATTTTTTGTTATGAGTAATACAATTATTTGAAAACTCCTGAATAGTTGTAATGCCATTACCCACATACAATTTGTTATGAAATGTATTATTTTTCAATATTTCTCAAAAAAATTTATTGATTTTTAAAAGATATTCGCTTAAATGAATATCACTATGAGCTTGAAATTAGAATATTGAAATATATATATATATGACAATATTTGTATCGGAAAAATATTCTTGAAAATTATTTGTTTTTACTAACAAATAGAAATATTAGTAACCTGAAGTTGACTAATTAATTGATACTAATATCAGTAAACTCAGAGTTTATTGATAAATACAAATATTAGTAAACTCGAAATTTACTGACTAATTGATATTCATATTGGGAAACTTGATGTTTATCAATTAATATAAATATTTGATAAAATAAAAATAATGAACCTGAAGTTTACTAACTGAATAACAACTGCTTAGTTGGCATGACCGGTTTGACCATCTCGGATCAATTATAATATATAAATTATTGAGAATTCATATATATTAGAAAACCAGAAATTTTTTTAATTCAATTTAAGAAATTCTCATAAGCTATTTGTTTTCAATAAATATTACTAAAATATTGCTAGCTAATAAAGGGACCGAATTCCCTTTTATTTTGGAATGAATAAAGATAATATATGTGGGCCCACTATCTACCATGTTAACCGCTCAAATGCTTTATGATTTTTGAGAGATATATCGATAAAATGGTAACATGTGTATTTATTATCAACTCACAACCTGTAGTTTGTGAGATTATTCAAATTAAGTGCACAACTTCCAAATTAAGTGCACAACTTCCAAATTATGCAATCAAGACATTTTTCTTGATAATGCTAGTAATAAAATGTCACAGGTAAATAATTGCTATAAGCCTGTCTCAAAGGTCTAGCAAAATGTTTATGCTTCTGATTAATTGCTAGATATTTTTAAGAGAACAATAATACTTGTATTTTTATATAAGGATATTATTGCTTGAACCAATACTTACGTGCATTATGTCAATAAATATCATTAAACTCCTCTATTGCAATTTTTAGTTAAAAATTGCATTTTGATTAAATAGTTTTCCTAATATCAGGGGAAGTAAGCAGCTGAAAAAAATAGAATAATAAATACATTACATGTAATTTAGATCCTCATATCATGAACTCGAAATTCAAATTATGATGCTAATGTACTTGTTAGTGTGTAAAGATTTATTAAATCTCATGTGTATTGGCTGCAAATGCTCCAATTCAAAGTAATGTTCCGGTAGGACAATTTACCTTGTAAGGTAGATTATTCGGTTCCAAATAAAAATAAGATTTTTGAATAACAAGGAGCGAATAAATCAATATGGTCATATTATGGAGGCATGTGCTCCTGAAAAGACATATGACATAACTAATTTCAAAACCCCAGAAGTAGTTTAAGTACTTGAAATTAAATAAAAAATGTCAATATGTTATGTCATTGAAAGGAACCGAAAAAAATAAACTTATCGACGATATTTCTGATGTTGATATTTTCAACATAGTGAGGATTTTGAAATTAAATTTGTTGAAAAATACATATGCTAATTGCATTTAATTCTATAATATGAATTTTTGGACCTGTAGTTCGAATATTGAAAAATATGATGCTAATGAGTACACGTGATATTCATGCAATGTACAATAAAGTCATAAAGTATGACTTATTTTATGATATTTTTTGCAATAAATTGGCATTTATTATGAACAGATATATTTTCTTATAATAGATATGGATACAATAATTTAAAAGTATTTATCAATCTGGTAATATATTAATATGTAAATAATTGATGATATTTGCCTATTTAATAATGAAATTATAACATAAAATTCCCTGAAAGATTTATCATACTCAAAGCATATATAAATATTTTTGAAATTTTTTATTTAATACAAATATGTATTAAATTTTATGTGTATGATTTTGAAGTATTATAATGTTGCATATTATCTTGATTTATTTATGATTTTGATTATTATTGAAACTCTTGAAGAGTTTGAAATATTTTAACAAATATTGAAAATTAAAATTTTGTATCGACCTGAAAATCGAATACTATTTGATTAAAAATATAATTTTTGATAAAATAATTACATGTTTTTAAATTATTTTCCATTGAATACCCTGATGGTTGTAAAGTCAATAGAGACAACATATTTCTTGATTGTATATTATTGCTATTATTGCTAATGATGCATTATAATATAATTGTCAAATTGTTACTTAAAATTACATATTGTTTTCTATATAATCATATATTTTTATTTGAGAAATTCAATTATTTTCATTTATTTTTAAGTATTGCTTTAGAAATATTTGAATTAAATTACTCAATGCATTCTTTTATAATAGCTATTATATAATTATGTTGTATACGTGTCATGAAAATTATTTTATTGCATTTATTTCATTTCTTGAAGTTAATGAAGCAATATAAAATTATAGCCATAGAAATGGTATTTTCAAGAAATGATAATTATTATTATTATTATATTATTCATTTTCACCACCAGAAGTGGCTGATAATTAAAAGAGAAAAATAAAAATGGTTAAGAAAATCATTTGAGAATGGATAACTTATTCATTATATGATATAAAAGTATACTTGTCACGTACCTATTGTACGTATGATCATATTATTAAGTTTTTCTCTATCTTAAAGAAATGAAAGATGTGGAGATGAACTTGTAAATGTTTGTGAAGGTACAACATGTAATTTTGGAAAATAAGTTTTAATTGTTATTTTTCAGTTAATGCATAATATATCCAGAAAATATATATATGGCTATCATATCCAGAAGATATGTGGCTCATTTTTAGACAAAAAATCTTATAATGTGACATATCGAAACTATTTATGCACAAGTTTAAAGTTGTATACTGATATTGTTATAAGAGAAAGAAAAATATATATTGTTTTTTTTTTCCTTAACTAAGGTTTTTTTCCATTGGAATTTCCTGTTAAGGTTTTTAATGAGACAACTCATAATATATATTAAAAATATTGTGTACTCCTTTTTCCCTTCACTAGGTTTTTATCCCACAGGGTTTTTTCTAGTAGGGTTTTTAATGAGACACATTATATATTAATGGACATTTAAGGGAAGTATGCAATACGAATCTCATGATTATGAATATCCATAACCCCCTTAAAATTGATAGCATGACTTATCAAAAAGAAAAGGTAAACAGTAATTATCCATGCAAGACATATTACAATATTGTCAATTAATTTAAAATATGCCAGAAGCGTAACAGATTTTTTTGTGAAAAATGGATATAAGAATAATTCCATTTGTCCATGCGTTTTTATCAAGAAGATAAATTCTGGATTTGCCATAGTTACAGTTTATGTTGATAACTTAAATATAGTAGGGACGAGATCTCTATTACTGCATAATATTTGACAAAGGAATTTAAAATGAAATATCTCGGAAAAACAAAATTTTGTCTTGGATTTCAAGTTGAATATTTGCCAAAAGGAATTTTTGTGCATAAAGCAACTTATATAGAGAAAATCTTGAAACAATTTTATATGGATAAATCCTATTCATTAAGTATTCCAGTGGTTGTTAATGTCAAGAAAGATCAATTTCGTCCACAAGAAGATAACAAAAAGGTTCTTGATCATGAAGTACTATATCTCACTACAATAGGTGCATTTTTATATCTTGTAAATAGTATTAGACCAGATATAATCTTTGCAGTTAATTTGCTAGCACGATTTAGTTCTGCACCAACTTGAAGACACTAAAATGGTGTAAAACATGTTATACGTTATTTTTGTGACATTTTTGACATGGGTTTGTTTTTTCCAAAAAGAGCAAAGCCAGAATTAGTAGGGTATGCTGATGCCGGGTACGTATAAGATCCTCATAAAACTCGGTCACAAACAGATTATGGGTTCACATATAGTGACATTGCTATTTATTGGCAATATGTAAAGCAAATAATCACTGCTACTTTTTCAAACCATTCAGAAATATTAGTAATTCATGAAGCAAGTCATGAATGTGTGTAGTTGAGGTTCATGACTCAACATATTAAAGGAGCAAGTGGATTAGTGGTGGAGATCAAGCCAATAAAATTATATGAGGATAATGCAGCATGTATGTCACAACTCAAAGGCGGCTATATCAAAGGAGATAGAACCAAACATATATCACTAAAGTTATTCTACGCTCATGAACTTACGAAAGAAAGACAAATTGATGTTTGCGAAGTTCACTCAAGTGATAATCCAGTAAATTTGTTTACAAAAACCCTACTAAGTTCAATTTTCAAAAAGCATGTATACAACATTGGAATGCGCTAATTGAACGATTTAGTGTGATTTATTTCATTTTCGAGGTAAAGTACCTATAAATATTGTACTCTTTTTCTTTTGCTAAATTTTTATCCCATTGAGTTTTTCTTGGCAAGGTTTTAGCGAGATATATATGTTCGTAATGTATAGTTATCCAAGAAAAAGTATTGTGGAATATTGAAATATTTCTATTGGATGACTACCTTTAGTCCTAATTAGACTCTAAGTTTAATTAGTATTATATTCCTAATTAAATTCTATTACTAGGTATTTGTACTTATAAATATACTAATTGTGATATATTAATGTAACACAATAAAAATTATCAGAAAATATATATTTTTCACTCTCTATTTATGCTTCATATAATTATTATAAACTCTTCCAAGAGAAACCAACCCATTTTAATCTCTTGCAAAAGAAATTTTGCCGAACAGTTTCAAAAATAGGGCCTATAATGGTTTTACTGGCCCAATATCAGTTATGTAGGTTTTTTATTTTTAATTTTTGGTATGATTACTAATTAAATATTCATAAGCCACTAATCCATTTTGAAGGGGATAGGTCTAATATGAAGGTAAACCTATTTCAAATTGAATTTCTCCACTTATTTTTTCATTTTTTATTTTTAATATGATTACTAATAGTTATAAGCCCACGTACATCTTCCTCGATTCATTATAAAGATTAAATTATTCCAAACTGATTTTCTTCATTTATTAATTTTTTTTAAAAAAAATTAAAATAATTTCTATACTATTGTAGATACTAATTTTAACGACTCCACTATTTACTACTTAGTCTTTTCCTTGAAAAATATAATATATTCATGAAACAAGTCTCTGAATTGCAGAATTGGATACAGTTATTGCACATTAATATATATCTGAATTTTCATACTATATGATGCCCTTTTTTAGTTGCTCGACTGAGAGTTACATTTGCCATCAATAATCGTATGATCAGAGCCCAAAATACTAGTTGCATTTAAAATATATATATGCTATACATAAAAAATTAACTTCTTTTGAAAAATCCTAATTACTTAGATTCAGTTTATATCTTCACTTTTACACTGAGTTAATAACTTATTGTTATATCAAACAAGTAATTCCATTAAATACAATTATTTTCCGAGCTATATATATATATATCATCATATCATACAAATATTAATTTCAAAGGAAATTATTGAATAAAACTTTCATTTTCGGAAATTCCGCATGGGGATGAAAGAGTGATATGAAGTCACGATGATGATGAATATGGAATTGAGAGAAGGGAGAAGATCAAGGCATTGATATAGTAATTGACAGCAGTTAGTGTGAAACAAGTCAGACCTTTGCGTGCAAAGAAGATCAACTATTTGTTTGGTGAATTATCATTACCTATGTCTTTTTGTAAGTGATAAGTTAGAAAACACCCCTAATTTTTTTTTTTATTGTTTTTACTCTTAAATTTTCAAAATATAGATATTTTACTTCTATATTTTTTTTCAAAATACACAAATTTTGTTATCAATTTATTAAAACTGACATATTTTACCATTAAAATGCAGAATATACTTGACAATTAGTGATATGTGATTGGTTACGTAACATTTTTTTTCTATTTTAAAATTTTAAATAAAAAAAAATTAATGATATTTGTTAACAATTTCGAAAAGTTTGATGGCAAAAAATTAATTACAACCCAAGGAAAAAAAAAATGATAAATTTTAGGTTGGGATTATGGATTTTTTGCTGACTGGTGAGGTCCTTATCTGAAGAAGGAAAAATAATTTAAAAGAAGTAAAGAAAAAGACCTAAATGATGAATATATATAATACCAATATCAATTATAGATGCTTGGAAACCCAAAAATATTCGGAATAATTATAGTCTTTATCTTAATCCATAACATGCATGTTTAAGTTAATTAAGCATCCAAGTCAGTTGACCGTATCAATCAATTGTTGCAATTTCATTATTTTGATATATGAAATGTACATTATCGGTTAGATATTCATTTGATGTTTAAAGATTCGAAATGAAACCATAACAACGTTCTATAGTAATCACGAGTCACCATCATTCATATGAACAAGAAAAAAAAAGTTGTGATTAGATTGGAATTTAGAGTGACATAAAGAAGACCCAAAATTTGCAACCAATAATTTACACCCAACCAAAAAAAAAAAGGAAATAATTCACAAATTCGAACAAGTAGCTAAAGATGTGGTCCCTAATTAATTGAAAAGAAAAATAAACATTTTTGATATTTTTATGGTTTGCTGAATTATTTTATATTAAAAGAATTTTACTACTATAATAAATTAATTTAACTTGAATAAAATTAGTAGGACACTGTTAATTAATTTCTTAAACGCGGCTAAATTAAATTAAAAAAAATATATATATATAGATAGTGTTGGTGATGGAGGTAAACTTGTGACCTGAAATTAATAGTTAGCAGTCACAATCGAAAGCATGCAACGTACAAGCTGGTTGGTGACAGAAAGGAAAGGACCCCATCAACGGTTTTGTCCATTTCTTTATGAGGCTACAAAAAATGGGGAATTGATAAGATCGAGTATTATCATGGATCTAATAAATCTAAATCTTGCTTTGTTTTTTTTTATATATATATATTTTTAATTTGGTTTTCAAGAAAATACGACTCATGTATGGATTGGCTGCCTTGGACCGACTGGAACAACAATCGTCTTGTACATTAAATGTTTTTTGTCATTTATATATGTATATGCCTATCTCTTCCTTTCATAGGTACACTCACCTGGCATAGTATTTTTCCTGCTTTGTCATTTATTTTATCATATTCTTAGGGTCTTCTTAATTGACATGCATCCAAAGTTTTGCCCTCAAACCTCCAAGTGTGCTATGATAATTATACTTAGTTATTATTAATATTCATATCAATTTGATTTATCATTTATAAATATATATATATCTATCTATGAGTATGATATATAACGATTTTTTTTTTATTTATCAAAGTAATTATAGGATATTCCAATACTATGCAGGAAAGAGACTCTAGACTCTTTTCGTATATTCTGTATGCGGCACATTAAATGAGTGTAAAAAAGGCATATTATCCTTATTATTATTATTAGAAAGAAATCTAACAAACTTGAGATATCATAATTTCAGAAGAAAACTAATACTAAACTAATAATCTAAGTGGTAAATTACATCTTTATAATTAAAAATAAGAAATCATTGAAGAATATAATTGAGAAGAATATAATTAAAAAAAAGGAAGCAGTAGATTTTATGGAATAAAGTATAAAAAAAGGAGAATAATAGTTTTAAAATCATGAAAGTAAAACTCTTGCTTGCTCCAATGCAAATAATTGAGGATAGAAAAGCCCCACCCACTGTCACCTTTCAAATTCATGTTTGCAATTTTATTTCCTTTAAATTCATACAAGTGTCATACCATAGAAGAAAAAAATAATAAAATAAAATTCATACAAGTGGTTCATTTCGGTCCCAATCCCATACATTCAATACACAGAATCCAAGTGAAAGATATAACCCAACACCAATCTCAATCTATAGGATGTTTAACTCCAATTCTCTTAAACAGCAAAATGAATTTGGCTTTAATATTTTACTTTAGTTACGCTTGTTAAACGTCTCAGCAACTTAATTAAGTAATTTCCGTAAGTGCATTTTTTGTTGTAGTGATTACAAAATAAATGCTTAATTATTATATAATTAGGGCCAGTTTGGCAAAACTTATGAAAACAGCTTTTCAATTGAAAAAAAAAGTTATATTTCAAAAAGTTGTATGTCGAAAAACAGGTAACTGTTTTGTAAATAAAATTCAAAATAACTTATAAAATTAAAAATAATTGTCAATTGTTTGGTAAATATTATGATTAAAAATGATTTTTTAGAATAAAAAATAAAAAATAATATATATAAATTTTAATATATTATATTCAAAATTTCACTAAAAAAATAATAATAATTCTCATTTATTTGACCATATATTTTCATATATAATTAAATAAAAATAAATATAACATAAAAAAATTAAAAATATATATATTGTTTTCTTAATTAATTATATATATTACTTTAGATGATAAAAAAAAGAGAAGAGAAAAAAAATAACATAATTATTTTTAACATCAGATGATTTTGGGTGGTAGGATAAAAGAAAGAAAAAAAAATTTATATTAGATATAATTATTATTATGAAATAAAATAAGAGATATTTTTGTCTAAAAAAATATTAAATCTAATGCCCTTAAAAGTTGGAAATTAGATTTTCTGAAAAATTTTAATTTCTAACTTTTTCTAATAAATTTTTTTTTCACTTTTTAGAAAATTAATTTTTCTAAAATCAGCATTTACCAAATAATTGTTTTTGTCCCATAATCAGTTTTTTATCCCATAATCAGTTGTTTCTACTTGAAAAAACCATGCCAAACGGGGCCTTAATATAATGTAAGATTTTCACTTAAATATATTAATAATTTAGTGAGTTGTTGTATCTTGAAATATCAGTAAATGATAATATATAAATGAGTCAATAAAAATAAATCTGCGATGGAATTTCTCGATTAATAAAGGTCAACACGCATGACTTAATTGTTGAATTGCGTGTTGAAACTGAAATTGAAAAATTTTATTTTCATAATCAAGTCTATGTTGGCAGGCTGTCGTTTTCTGATGATTTTCAGAACTAATACAGTCGTTTGGCTACCCTATAATTGCACAAACAATAATGCTTTTATAATTAAGATACGTCTAAAAGTATAACCATCAATCATTAATCCGTATTCGCGTCGCGTAGACTCACAAATTACATCAAAACATTTTTTTTTGTTTCCAAATACATAAAAGAATAGACATCAGCATGAACAGTTTCTTATAATTTAATTCTCACATGCAGCTAAGTTTGGTATTTTCTTTCCCTTATTTACGAGAAAATGGTGTGAATGTTTGTTTTTCTTTGACTTTTGAGTAAGATGATCAAGTGGAAACAATTAAGCTTAACGATTTGCAATCTTTTGCTTTTCCTATTCCCCGATCTCACACATACTTTAAAATCTTTTTTTTTTCACAGTTATACATATATATATTATTGCTTTCCTCTTATTATTTCAAAGTTTGAAAGTGAAATATAGCTGGTATGCATATCTTATATAAGAATATGGAACATAATTTGCATTAAAGGAGCAGCCCTATTTAACGAATATAAATCGACCTAATATATACTTTATATTTTATATTTTATAAAGATAAGATCAAACCACCAATAATGACAGTATCGTTGACCCTCAAAACTTGCCAAGTCCATTAGAAAAAATGTAATTTAATTATTTTTCTAAATTTTCACGCAGCTGGAGTGGAAAAAATGCTCATCGCTTTCCATTTTTTTTACAATCAATTGAAAACAAGAAGAAAAACAGAGAAACCAAGTCAATAACAAGTAAAATTTGTCGACTTCCTTAAAGAAAAAGAAATCTTACCAATCTCAGTTCTCCACCTAACTCTATATTTGCTCCACTTGTTGAAATTTCTGATGTCTAATTTGAATTTTGCGTTCTACTTATTCATAAAAAACAGCAAAAAGTTATAATATAGTCAAAAGAAATCATGACAAATTACTAAGGTTGTATAGTTATATGTTATATTTGGTTCTTGAAGTCTCGAAGGGACACGGGTACATTCCATAGATATATTATAGCTAAATATATTTTTTCCGGGGCCTATCTCTGATAGTAATATCCCCAAATAACAAAAAGCAACCCATTAAGCAAAAGTGGGGAGAAAAAAATTGTTTGTTGTAGTCAAGTTTTATCCAACAGTTCAATTGGAAATTGCTGACAATACATAATAATCATCATTCAATTCTTTTTTTTTAATCAGTTTTATGTTCTGATTATACAATTAGGTACTAGCAAATGTGATATTGGCTCTTGGCTCTCATTGCAACAAATAAATTTCATAAAATTTTATACAATTCATTTGTAATTCTTATTTTTTATACTTGATATATAAAAAATATAAAAATTGAGAATTTAATTTCATGAAATTTATCATTCTTTTACCAAATTCCACAAAAATAGGTAAAATTTTCAAATGAATTCCATATTTTTAACGGTTGAATTTAAAAATACTATAATACCTTATTGATCATTTGTTAAAAATAAATTATCGTTATGCAGCTAACGTAGTCTATTTTTTTTCCCTCTCCACGACTGTTCTTCTTCCTTTTTTACTACTATTCTGCATTGAATGTTAATATATATATATATGTATGATTTTTTTTTTTAAAATTATCTTATCATTGATTCAGTATTTATCGAAACTTTTAAAATGATGATTAATGATTGCTAATTTTTTTTTATTATAAATAATTGAAAAAAGGTATCAAAATTGGTATTGAGGATATTTTAGAAAATAAAATAGAAATGAATTTCTTTATTCATTTATTCTAAACATAAAAATAAAGAGTTTATTTTTAATTCTATATTTTAGTAATTTTATTTCAAGTATAGGAATACATTTAGAAATAAATTTCATATGAAATCTATTTGTAAATAAATTCTATAATTTAAATTTATTTATTCCAATCGGAGCCATTATATTCTAACTTTCTTTTATACATGTGGCAAGATATTGTTAGCTTGATTTATAAAATTACTCATGAATCAGGTTTAGATAAAAAAATTTTCAAAATCATAGTATTTGGGACCAAATTTGATGGAATTATAGGAACCACTTTTCTGTTAACTAAATATTTCGAATTTAAATTTTGAGTCTAAAGTATTTTTAAATATATAATTGATAAAAGTATTATTTTCCTTGTATTGAATTCAGATTATTTTAGAACTAGTGGAATATTAATGATTGAAAAAAATGTATTAATAGTGACTGGGTACAAAGTTGGAGATTTTCTTGCGAAAAATAATTTACATAATGAATGGTTAGTGGTTACAATAAAAAAGATTCTTCATGGATGGTCCAAACCTAAATACAAAGACATAGTGGGGACCCTATTGAGTTTTTAAGTAAAGACCACACCCTCCTCTTCTCTTTGCCTTCCCACCATCAATGGTGCTCAGAGAACTCCTCCCCATTAAATCCTCTCACAGAATTTCCCCTAACCAACCCCCATTTATATTATTTAATTTCTAGACTCTTGTATCCAAAAAATAGAATAATATTTTTTTAATTCACAGGATCTTTAGAGAAAGCTTTTATTCTCTTTTTGAGCAAAGATATATTGGGACATAAGAAGCAGTTTTGACTAAGTATTCACTCTTGAAAATAGTTGCTTCATTAACCACCATAGATACAGATTCTAAGAACAGAAATGGCGAAAGAGATGCAACTTAGTAACATGGACATAGAAGGATACGTGAATGATGGGATTCACAAGAACCTTGATGATGATGGTAAAGCTAAAAGAACAGGTATGATTTATATATATATAATTAATGACAATATGTTGGTTTCTTGATTTATGTTGTTCTTGTTTTGTTGGTTTTGATGGGTTTGTTTGTTGTTGTTGGTGGTGGTGAAGGGACATGGTTAACTGCGAGTGCACATATAATAACTGCGGTGATTGGATCAGGAGTGCTGTCTCTGGCATGGGCGATTGCTCAGTTAGGCTGGGTGGCTGGGCCTGTTATTCTCATGGCCTTCTCTTTTATCACTTTCTTCACTTCCACTCTTCTCGCCGATGCTTACAGGTCGCCTGATCCTGTCACCGGCAAGCGAAATTACACCTACATGGATGCTGTCAGAGCCAACTTAGGTGAATCCTTTTTCCTCAACTTCTCGGGTCCATGAATAAATTCTCATAACAACGAGTTGATACATGTATTCACAGATGAGTAAGATCAATATTAGTATAAATACGAAAGCGGTTTCATTAATTATTGATTAATTTGGATATAAATACCAGGAGGGTGGAAAGTTGGATTCTGTGGAGTGGCACAGTATGTGAATTTAGTAGGGATCACGATTGGGTACACAATTACAGCATCCATTAGCATGGTGTAAGTATTAATTAATTGAGTTTTTATTAATATTAATTATATAAGAGGTTGATGACGTGAGTGTTATTTTGTGTTTGTTAGGGCGGTTAAGAGGTCAAATTGTTTCCACAGACATGGACATAAAGTGAAGTGTCATACATCAAATAATCCCTACATGATCATCTTTGCTTGTATCCAAATCGTACTTAGCCAGATTCCCAACTTCCACAAGCTTTCATGGCTCTCAGTCCTCGCAGCCATTATGTCTTTTGCCTATTCTTCCATTGGTCTTGGCCTCTCCATAGCCAAAGTAGCTGGTAAATTAATTTGAATTTTTTTTATTACCTTCTTAATTATAATTATCTCCAATCTATTATTTATATTTTAATTACACTTCCAACATATAAAAATTATGACCAAAACAGTAATAAATTGCCAATAAATATTGGCTAGATGAAAATTAATTTAATTTGATATGATAAATTGAAACTGAAGATGGAGCAAATGCAAGAACAAGCATGACAGGAGTGACAGTAGGGGTGGATGTGACAGCAGCAGAGAAGATATGGAAAGCATTCCAATCTATTGGGGATATTGCTTTTGCTTATGCTTACTCAACTGTTCTTATCGAGATACAAGTAAGTTCATAGACATAATTATATTAATACGATTTCAATGGAAATTTCTACGTACTGTATATTAAGCTTTGACTGGACCAAAAATAAAATTGAAATGTGTGCCAGATTAAATGGTGGCATGGCTGATGCCGATCTTAAGAAAAAAATGTTTCAGAAAAATGGGTTGGCCTCAGTGGCCATTAACACTTTCGCAAGGTAAAGGTTGAAAATGTTTTTGGATGCAACCTCGTAAAAGAAATGCTAGTTGGCTACCTACATGTTAAGTAATAAATACCAATGTTGTTAAAACCGGACCGGATATAGAACCGGCAAAACTAAGAGTTCGTGGTTCGATCGGGTTCGACCGGATTTTTTTCTATTTTTTAAAATATTATTAATTAGTATAATTTTTATAAATACTACTACTCAATCAAAAAAAATCCATCAAAATATTTAGTATATATCACAAATATACTAATAATAATATTTTTTTCATCTTTTATTTTTTATAAAAAAAATTATTACTTGATTAATTTAAAAATTAAATAATTTAATAACTTTAGGTGAAATTAAAGAAATGGTAAAAAATTATTTTTAAGTTAACCAAATTTAATAATTTATTCAATTTTTATTCTATTGTATTTTATTAAATTATTAAACCATTATATTGATTTTATTAAATCCAAAGGTAATTAAATAGTAAAAGAATCAATTATTTGCTAAATAAAACTTATTAGATTATTTATTTTTTATTTTTATGAAAATACCACTTATTTTTATTAATTATTTTAAATTAAAAGCATTTTTTCAAAAAATAAAAACATATAATAAAATTCTGCCCGGTTTTTGGCCGGTTCTGCTTGGTTTTTTCCGGTTTTTTCCGGTTTTATACTGTTGAACCGACCGGTTAGGCTGCCGGTTCGCGGTTGAACCGGCCGGTCCAGTTTCAATAACTATGATAAATACCACTCTTTTTTTCTTTTTTTTTTCTACAGTGAAGAATGTTTCATTTTCTTCTTTTCATCTAAAGCAATAGTTCTTGCATGTGTTGTGTAAACCCTGAATGAACCACTATTTACTTGGTATGCAAATTTTATTATTATTAGAAATTACACCACAAAATGGCACATAATTTCATTATTACCACTACTGATTGCCTGCATATATATGGTGCCAACATACTCGCATAATTAATGTTTTATAGTGATACTCATACTAGAAATTATAATTTTTAATTTCAAAAATTGTCAAGATCACACAAAAAAAATTGGATTAAGGATGAAATAGATATTATAATTTGCATTATTTTTGTAAGGTTGACCTTTCATATACGTTGACAAAATTGTGGACCCAAGTGGCATCACTTAATAAACGGGTTAGGAATTTGGGAGTTAGGGATCACAGGCACTATTTTGTATTCAGCCTGCCCTTTGAGGCCTTCTGGACATACAAAAGGGCCCGTGATAGAATTGCTAACTCTCCCACCACACAATAGAGTGGATAGAAAAATCACCTATAAGGGAACCCTGGAAGAGTTAATAGAAAATTAAAAGGTGGTCTTTTAGTATCATAATTTATTTTAAATTGATTTATCAAATAAAGATAGTTATTAATGCATGGATTAACTTATTAAGCCTCTCAAAAGTTTTCCGAAAAAAAGGGTAACATGGGACGGTACGTGTGAAAGCGACTCTTGCTGCCCTAACTGATGGGGTATTGCCCTTCTTAGAGATTAGTCAATCATGGACCATATTAAAGGAAATGGTCCAGAAAAGGTTGGACCACAATGCAAACTTTATGTTACAGCCCACCTTGTCCACTACCTCTTTATGTATTAGTCTTGCATCAGCTTCTGAGCAACTCATTATCCAATTCTGTCTCATGTCACTCTTATAGTGGCCATTTCTTGCTTTATTAGAAAGAAACCCTTTTATCCAAAGAGTTGGGATCCGTAGGGTCATTTCGATTGTCGGGTCGGATCCGGATTTTTAATGTTTTCAATGTAATTAGATGATTGAAATCTTTTTCTAATATCACGATCATACTAAATTGCAGGACACAATTAAATCAGGCCCTTGTCCAGAAAACAAGGCAATGAAGAAGGCATCATTTATTGGCATCCTAACAACAACCCTGTTTTATGTTCTGTGTGGCTGTGTTGGATATGCAGCATTTGGAAATGATGCACCTGGTAACTTCCTCACCGGTTTTGGATTCTATGAACCTTTCTGGCTGATCGACCTTGCCAACATCTGTATCGCAGTGCACCTCATTGGAGCCTACCAGGTATGCGCCTTTAAGACCTAACAGATAATCGCAACTTCACCTATCTAGTATGCTTAGCTGGTTAGTCTAAAATGATTCAAATGCCAGGTCTTCTGCCAACCAATCTATAATTTTGTGGAGAGCAATTGCCATAAACGATGGCCAGAAAACAAGTTCATAACAAATGAATATGCCATCAACATTCCATTTTATGGCGTGTATTACGTCAACTCATTCAGATTGGTGTGGAGAACCATATATGTCATTTTCACAGCAGTGACAGCCATGATCCTCCCATTCTTCAACGACTTCTTGGGTCTTCTTGGGGCAGCTGCATTCTGGCCTTTGACAGTTTATTTTCCAATAGAGATGTACATAGCACGCACAAAAATGCCTAAATTCTCTTTCACATGGACATGGCTGAAAATATTGAGCTTGGCATGCTTGGTTGTATCACTTGTTGCTGGAGCTGGATCAGTTGAAGGTCTGATCAACTCTCTGAAGACCTACAAGCCCTTCCAATCTGAGCAATAATAATTTTACTAGGCATCAGGGTAAACTTTTTCAGTAATAGGCAACTGATCCAGTCTGTACTGTCATTCCATTAGTGTACTAAAGTATCAAAACACCTGTATTGCTCTTCAATTCACAGTAGTAAAGCCTGCTGTCTCCTTTTTCCTGCACCAGTTTCACTTCACCAAACTAGATAGAGGCACTAGAGAAAGACAGAATAAACACCCCACCAATATAACAGGATACAAATGCCTAATTGGTGGCTAAAATGTGAAGGCCTCATATATTTGCATGGTAATGCTAACCTAGTTCTTGTAAACCAGTCAGTGCAGTAATAAAATTTTGTAAGAAAAAAATTAAGACAAATTCGGTTCAAAACAGCAGAATCTGGCATATAATCATCGAGAAAACATCAAATATCCACCAGTAAACAGGTCCTTCTCATAAGCAACTCAGGAAGATTTCACATAAAAACACCGATATCAATCCTCCCCCTTAGACCAGTTAAAAGCCAACAAAATATCAACTCACTCATTTCTAAGCGCTCAAAAGCAATAATATGTGCAGAATCACAATTTCTGCTGTAAAATTATAGTAATATTAATATGAATTTATTCAGTCTAACAAGGCATACTGTTCCAATACCCCGTGACGATATGATGCATATTTTGGAGGCTGAAACCAAATTACTGAATAACTCAAAAAACAAATTTTATACCGAGGTCCAAGTAGACCGTTTTTTCTTGCTTTTACTGAAGCAGAAACAAAAAGACAAGGATTGGTGAAGCCAGCGCATCATCTATAAACAAGACACTGAATTCATCCCAAGGAATGTCATCTGATGGATTGGTTATAATTTTTTGATGCGAGTTTCCACATAAGACTTAAACATTTCCTCTGGCCCTAACAAGAATGTATGAGAGCAAAAAGAATCATGCGGGCAATCCTTTCTTTTTTCAGATTGCAACAAAGATAACTAAACAGTTTCTCTTATACAAAGACCAATACATGTCACTTCCTCCACATATTCATAAATGAAATAATTCTTTTAACTGTCTTTATACATTTCTTTTTATGTCTTTGCTCATTTTCTTCATCAAGCATGAATCATGAAATAATAAACTGAATAGGTAAAGATTCAGCCATGCCTTGCTGCCAGTCCCAATAAGTAATATTTCTACAGTGGATTTGTTACAAGGGATGATTTTGAAAAGAAAATAAGAATGGAGACATTAAAAGAAAAGTGTATTTCCAGATATCCTGAACATTAAAACAAAATATAGAACAGCCTTCTCAAAGCACTAAATCAGAAACAATCAAAAGAGCTCATAGTCATGGCGACTGAAACTCTGAAGATGTGGTAATCTCTGAGATTCACCATCATTGCCTTCCTTTTTTTTCCCCCTTTCCTTTACAAATCCATGCTACCTAGTATTATGGATAGTCTAACAATGGGAAATATAGTCTATGCATATACTGGACTACTAGCCAACAAAAGAAAGCAGTTACAGTTAGCCTAAAAACAAAAAAGGATAATGTATGCAAATGCTGGATTCCTGGCCAATAAAAAAAAAAAAAAAGCTAAGGCCTCGGAAAACTAACAACAGTAGCCAAATGCTATCAGAATTCTAAATAAACCATGTCAGAGCAAGTAAAATGTGAAGTTTGCAGAAATGCTATCCCTAACATGTGATGAAGTTTTAGTGAGTTCCTCTATCGTGGTAATCATATTTCCATGGGCAAACACAAGTATAATAGGATAAGCCAGCATTAAATCAAAGATTTATCTTACATTGTACTAAAAATTCACTATCCGAACAAAATCAAAATGTAGTTTTTGTTTCCAACTCTAATGGGGTACCAGAGGTACAATATGATCACTTGCATCTTCATATAAGGTTGAACATGTATGCCTGCCATCAACATACTAAACTATCTGAAAGGTATGTCATCTATTGACCAACAAATTCAGATGGGTTTCACTGTACTCACAAAAACTGCCAAATTAGACTTGCAGCAATCTCCAATCTTCAGGAGGTGGAGATATAAAAGTTTCAACATTTCAGAATTTACTTCGGCAAACTGTAAAATAAGTAGCGAATTTTAATCAAATAGTAGAATTGATCTATAGAATCCAACAATGCTAATATTCTCAGACTCAGTGTTCAACCACCAATCCAGGGCCTAAGGAAGGGAGTTGGCAAAGAGGGCAGAAGTTTAGATATGTTACCTCAAGCAGCCTCCCGTTCACTCATCACAAATGCTTGAATGAGACTCTGAGCTGCATGAGTCTGTTCAGGCGTTCCAGATATTATGATTGCAGTCTCTGCTGCTCCAGGCTTTGGATCAGTAATTGTAATTTTAGCATCCGAAATCTAAGACAAAACAAATATTTGAAAGTTTAACCAAGTATAAAAGCTTGAAGTTCCAACTGTCTGAAAGTAAATATCTTTTAGTTATGCAGCAAGAAGAACATTAATCAAGGCAAACTAAAAACTAAGCCGAACTAAATGTTGGTGGAGAAACCAGCTGTATGAGAACATTTATAATTAAAGGAATTAATCAAGCATAGGCCAACCCGGTTTAGGTGCTGTTATTCACCAGAGTTCCACCGCCAGACAGCAAGCACAATGACTAAAGAAAGACTCAACCCTCAGTCAGCATAGGTAAAAAAGAGTAGAACAAGTAAAGATGTACTGCTCAATTAAAGAAGACCCACGTTCTTCAATCAGATAAATATGGTCACATTAGAATAGTTTAAAGCATCTTTCTTGTATCCATAAATAGGTTAAAGTTTGAAGGCTTTTTCTCTGCAACTTGAACAAGATACTGGATATCAATGAACAAAATAGGAAAGCATTTTGGTCATTTAAGAATACAGTAAAATAAAACAAAATCTGATCCAACCTCAATACAGATCATTAAAGAATTTTATACTGAAAGATATGATACAAAGGCTTAACTGCAAAATCGATGGCCAGAAAAAAACAAGTGATTTGTGATTTGATGAGAAGGTGATTATCTTGTATATTTAATGCCAGACCCAAAATATTTTTGGCCAAAGAAGATGTCATGGCAAAAGCAAAATTAGTTCTAAAGTGGCTCTCTGACACTTTCAGCCCTTCAAAATAATTGCAATTAAATTCTTCATTACTTTGATGAAATGTTGTAATCACTTGCAGCCTATTTATGGTCCAAAGTGGAACTTTCTCTCTCACACACGTACGATTATGAGTTTAATGCACACCTAATTTATATACACACTTTGCATATATGTTATATAAGATGATAACTTCATTTGCAAATTCACTTTTAACCTCTAGGCAACCTGTAAATAGATTACCAACCCAAGAACATACCTGGCGAATCTGTCTCAAACATGCACCATCTTCTCCATATATTGCAGGGACCACAGAACGAGGAACAACAACTTCAACAGTAGTGCTTGTGATAATAGCCGGATGGTTTGCCCTTCAAAACAAAAAAAAGCGAGATCCGAGAACAATTCAAATTGAAAACCCTGGACTAAAATGACTACAAAATTCAGTGAACTACAATATACATACCCTCCAAAACCTGACATTTTCCTTTGGGGAGGTCCCCCAAAATCAGGAAATCCCATATGTGCACCACCGTCAATGATCCCCTGCAAGCCAGTTCAGGAAAAACAGTGAAGTATTTGACTGTATAATTCACCCATTCAAATGACCTTTAACGTTGCTCCCCAAATACCAAAGTTGGAAATTGCCTAATCCAAATATGCAGCCAGCATATTGGACTAGGAAAGCAAAGAAATTGTTGCTCACCGGTGGACCCCAAGGTTTTCTTTCAGGCGGATGCAGGGGCATGCCTGGTCTGTGGAAAGAAGGATGGTCATCATGAGGGTGGAAACCAGCATGTGGTGGTGGACCTCCCATGCCATCAAAATTGTGAAAAGCGTGGAATGGAGGTGACAGCTCCCTTCTTCCCACATACGGGGGAAATGGAGGCACTTGATCCAGAAAAGCAGGATTGGAAGGATGGTCTATAGAAGGAAATGCGTCACGGAAGAAATGATTGCGCAACCTGGTGGTTATCCGCATAAGTGCTTCTTGAACTACTTCATGCTCCCCATTTATCTGACCAAAAAAAAAAAAATTAACTCGTTTGCAAAAAGTTTAATAAATTACTAAAAGTTAGAGCTAATGACTTTGAAAAAAAAAAAGGGAGGGGGTGGACAGGAAGGGGGCCAGCTTGCCAGACAGAAAATGACACCTTTGTCAAGCTAATGAAACAGAAATAAGGAATGCACCTGAACCACTTCCTCATTTTCTGAAGCACATTTAGGAATTTGATCCTTCCCCAATATGCGAATATATGCCCCAGTTGACTTCCTCATTTCTGCGATTATGGAACCACCCTTGCCAAGAAGACAGCCAATTTGATTAGAGGAGACAAGAAGTCTTGCAGTTACCTTCTCCTTGCCATCAGTTAATGGCAAAGCCCTAGCAATCCTGGTTTGCACACGTAGAACTGCATCTTGTGCGGCTGATATCCTATCATCTGGGTGCTGCAACAGTTGGTTTGCTGTCAGCAAATAATTGATCAAGAAAAGGCCAAAATTTTACACTTATCACTGCAAGCATTACTAGAACGATACCGCTAGGCCAGATATGACAATAACGCGATCCTCTGAATCTGGAATCCCATCTAAAACTTTAATCTCACAGCCTGTTTCTTGCTGAAGGGCTTTTATTACTGTTCCTCCTTTTCCAATGACACCTCCTACCTTCTCATCAAGACACAATAGACGGAAGGTAATTAGATCTGGAACAGGTCTCGTTCGACCAGGCATACCACCTTCATGAAAATCCCGAGGTCCACCACCATAAGTTGTACCCCTAGCATTAAAAGAATGGAATGGTGGTGGATAAGCTTCTGGCCTAGGAAAAGAATGACCAAATGAATAGGATGAAGGCCCTGTAGAATTGGCAGCAAAAGAATCATGATCTTTGGGTGGATTTTCCAAAAGCTGCTGAGCAACTGATTGTAGAGCTTTCTTAACAGCATCAATCTCTCCAGTGAGCTGCAGCATAATCAGAATAAAATAGCAAAATAAGAATTTGCAAAAAACAAAAAAAAAATGCACCTTAAAAAAGTTCAGATATAGATCCATCTCAATTGTCAAGAACACCAACCATAACCTAGTTCTATTAAGGCCAAAGTCCTACTCTCTGGAAGAACCCATACATTAAGTGACAAGTAGGTAAAGAATACTGATGCTAAAGCATTTAGCTGAAGTTTACAGGAGACAGCCAAAGTTATTATCGGTCAAAAGGTACAAATCTGCCTCATAACCAGTATATCAACTATTGCATAAAATATAAGATGTTGCCTGCACAAAGTTTTCCTTTCTCATAGTTTATCTGATTTGCAGGCAGGCTTCCCACCCTCAAATGTGAGTGCTGCAGCCAACCATAATAAGAAGAAGAACAAATGAAAGCCCCAAATTAATTTAAAGCTGAACTTTCAGAAAATAAATCACATAATGGTACAAGGAGTACATGAAGAACGAACATGTAAAGGATTTTTATCTCAGCCTATGCCAAAAGCTTGAGGCCTGGCAATGCCACATAGCTGAGGAAAAGAACATAAGGGACGATGAGAAAATTGAATCCGATGAAGCACACACAAATGCAAATACTTTTATGCAGAGAAAGCACAATTTCTTATTATTTTACAGATTTATAAAAATGCATTCTATGCCACATATAAAACTTTATGTTCAAGTAACCATGAGTTCAGGCATATGAGGAAAAAGAGATACAGTATAAGTTTACTGAACACTACTAGGTGCAGGGAACAAAGTTACTACTGTCTAATAGTGATTTAGCTACTTGCTACATGAGAGAAGTGATCCAAAGTCCCTAGGTGATATTGTCTTTCTCCCTAGGTGATATTGTCTTTCTGAAGTAATAACAAAAGGTGGAGTACAATTAAACGGTTCTAAGAAAAGTTGGCCATCACATTCTTTCCTCTAGTGGCCCCATCAACCCAAGCTATTTCCAAGCCTACCCCCTTGTTCCATATTCTCAATTTGCGATCCCAATTTTACAAGGCAACTGAGAAATCTGCAGTGATTTCCATCACCAACAAAGAAGCAGTAGGTAAGACACAACATTTAATTACCTGAACCAGTTCATCAGAAGGCGATGCACATGGAGGAAGTTTATCCCTGGGAAGAATCCGAATTTGTGCCCCACTTTCTGCTGACATTTGCTTTATGACACTGCCACCCTTCCCCAGAAGGCAGCCAACTTGACTGGAGAGCACAAGTAACCTCAAAATGAAGGTAGAAGACTTGTTGTTTTCCTCATCCCCTTCGTCCATCTCCGGTTCTGATTCAAGCATTCTTTCCAAAACGAGTACCAAAGCTTTCTGGAGGGATGAGAGTTCCTTCACAGATGTTGATGAGTCTTGTGCAGGACTAGTATCCTTATGTTCAACATCCTCTCCATGATCTTTTTTGTCATTACCCTCTTCAGCCAGATTAGCTTCTTTCCCACTGTCACCTCCATTAGGTTCAATATTAACTTCCAACTCCTTATCAGAACCCACAATGACAACTACCCTCTCATCACATCCAGGGACACTTTCCTCAACTCTAACTTTTGCACCAGTTTCTTGACGGATTTGCGATATGATGGAACCACCTTTGCCAATAATACTTCCCGATTTAGAAGCAGGACAAAGCATTCGGAAAACTACACCACTGGGAGAGGATTTCAAGGGTTGGTTAGGGGAATAACGGCCAGCTGTCTTTTGCCACTTTCCTTTTCCATTCGAATCAGAAGAGTTCCAATCATGTGACCTCTTAGAAGGCGTCAATGCAGTAGACATGCCCAAAGACGTTTACGAAGCAGTATCTAACTGCAACCTGCACAATATAAAGAGGCAATGAAAGAGAGAGAGAGAGAGAAATGTTAAAATGAAAACTATCATGGTCAAGAAACCGTTACTTGACACAGAATATACTGAATATATGGGTACCCAAATTAACAATTTAATTCAAAAAAAAAAAATCACTTTTCTATGAAAATTTTATAAGAAAATTTGAGCTAAATGTTTTTTTTTCCTTCTAGCATAGCCAAGCTGATAATAACTCTGCTCCCATGCTATATCCCACTGTTTCAACTTTAAATAATTCTTTTGAACCCTTGTCTTTACATTTCTAAAAATGTCATCTAATTATCACAGAGAAATAGTCCCTGATCCCAAAAGTTACAAAAAAGCATACCCATCAATGCCCACAAACAAGCAATGCTAAATAATGGCACAAACTTAAATAACCCACAAACTTAAGCAAACCACAGAGGGGGGAAAAATCATACTCGCTTGAAAAAACAGCAGGGAGCTTGTATAATAGTTAGTTTACTGCCCTAACTATGGCAAAACATTTCAAAGGCATTAATGAACAATACGTATTTTTGTGCTTCTGAAGGAGATTCCAGAAATGGCCAAACGAAAATAAATACAAAAGGTTCGAACGGGGCTGAACCCCAGATATCCCCTGCCAGGCAAATTACTAATAATCACCATATATTACTCGGATTTTCACTCAAAGCCAGGACTAACAATGTTAAGTGAAATACTAGTTCACTATACAAAATCGAACCAAAATTCCGTTTGTTTAGTCATAAATGTGGTTAGGTGAGCTTGCGGAGAAAATGAAGAATCACTTTAATGTCCCAAAGCTAAGAAGCAGACATTCAAAACGCATAAAAGAATTAGAAAATACGGCGATCAGTTACATAGTGTACTTACAGGCTCTTTGTGATTTTGCTGAGAATTTTTGTAGCTTTCCTTCAACTATATTCGCTAAAATTAGGTCTTCTAATTGATGCTGAAATATGTCCTCGAAAACGAAAGAATATCGGACACTCAGTGGGTGTGTGAGATATTGCGGAAGGATTAATCAACCGGTTACGATACCCGATAACCCGGTTCAATTAAATGGTATTTGGAGGAAATTGCAAAATGGCGCTCGAACTTTTTGTAATGCCTAGTTTGGTCCACGAACAATTTTGATCAAATTAACACGTATTTTTCATTTTTTTTTCTTTAATTTACCATAAATCTTGAAGGAGTTTTTTTTCTTTTTCTTTTTATTTGTATTATAGGCTCGCAATATTATTTTTTTCAATTTTCACTTTCATTTATATATAAATATTTTAAGCTATATAGAATTTAAACTCACTTGTACTGGATCGATTCATATTTTATAATAAGCTTAATCCAGCAAATAAACCTTCAAATTTTCATTGAAATATGAATTTACATCCTTACTATTTTATATATATATATATAAAATTAATGAGCATATAGCTGGCTCAATTAAAAAATTAAATTCAAAACTTTGAGCACCTTTAATGGAGTATTATTGATGTCACATTTTAATTATTTTGTTGTTCCTAGAAATGTAACGTTGTATTTGCTTTCAGTTTGAATAGTTAGGTTATTCTAGGGCAAAACAATCGATTTTTCAAGTCCAGTTTGTTGATATTAATTTTTCAAATTCAAAATTCAATTTCAATACATTAACAATCAATTAACTACTAATCGATTAAAGATTAAATATGATTACTTAACCATTAATTGTTGGTTAATCATTTAAAAAAATAAATATATACAAGTTTGATTATTATATACTTCATACAAAAACTTTCATCTATCTCTTAAATTAAAATATAAATTCTTCAAATTTTAAAAGTATAGAATACAAATTATTTAAATTTAATATCAATACGCCGAAATAAAATTATATAAACATAAGTTTATCAACCATTTATTTTCTAAAATTATGTTGAATATAAATACATGTGAAAATTATATATATATATATTCAAATGTATATGGTGGATAGTTAAATCACATGTAATTTAAAAGGTTAATTATATATATATATATATATATATGTATATATAAAATTTTTTCAATTGATCAATTTTCATTATGCCTCCAAAATATAAATAAACAAAAAAAAAATCAATTTCTATATATCAAAATCCAAGGGGAAAACTGCATAACAAAATTCGTAGTTTTGGAACAGAGTTCATATTAAAAGTAATTTTCTTTTCTTAATTGTAAGCAAAAATATATGTATATATTTTTTTCCTATTTAATATGCCCCGATTAAGATCTAATATGTAAATTCTCAAAAAGAAAAAAAGATGTAATATGTAATTATGTAAATATAAGTTCGGGATCTTACTAAAAATATAGAATAATTGAGGAAGGGTAGAAAACTGTTTATTGGAAAGGGCATATAAGGAAGGATCCAAATATTGAGATTGAAATTCAAATCGACAGCTATTTCGATCAAGCGAAAGAGGGAAGAGAAGCATCAGGAAGAGCCCGAGGTCAGTTAGTGGATGAAGAAAGATGAAGATGATGTTTGGAAATGCCAGCGTTTGAATTTGCCACATGTAGGAACATCGAGATGGCCAAATGCCAAGTTATTGACAGAAGGCGAAAATTTTTATTCAATGGTGAGGGATTTTTTCCTGGGATGAGGAAGATTGATACTGGTGTTACAATTACCGCAATTCATCAATGCACGCGAGACGGTCATTTGCAAAAGGCTCGTTATGGGGTTTTCCAAAAATATATTGAAATTACGAGGGCCACGCGTAATGCACACAATACGGTATACGCTTGGCATGGTGCATCGTCGAAAGGTGTGGAGAGTATTTTAGAGCATGGGTTTGCGCTGCCTAGTAAGGTTTCGGCGCTTGAATGTTATGGGACTGGTGTGTATCTGTCTCCTGTGGGATTGCCCCATATAAGGTAATGCGTGTTTTATTTCAATTGCGAAATCGATATATGCTTCCAGTTGATGAATGCAATTCTCGAGAATTTTGGAGATTTTAAATTTGCAAATTTCATGCAGTGGTAAGTTGTCAGAGATGGATGGCAATGGCGAAAAGCATGTTATGCTCTGCAGAGTTATATTGGGTAATATTGAGAAAGTGGAGAAAGGGTCTCAGCAATGTTATCCCTCGGGTGTCGATTTTGATACTGGTGCTGACGACCCTAACAATCTTAAGTGCTATGTTGTTTGGTCAAGTAATATGAACAGGCACATTATCCCCGAGTGTGTCGTGAGCTTCAAATCCTCACTTCATGTTTGAGCTTTGGTGGTTGTTTTAGGATGGCGATTTTATGGATGTTGTTTATTAGGCCAAGTGAAAGGACCGACTTGTATGAAATATTCCTTTGAGAAATTGTTTTCAAAGATGAAGAATTTGCTCCCTTCCGCCAAAATTCGGGAAGTGGTGACATTGTATGGTACATACAGGGTAAGTAAGGAGTTCACAATTGTTGTAATTTGTTCACTTTCTCAGTGTTTCCTTCGGGAAAAATTGGTGAGTAATGATGCGTATTGTACATTCTCTATGCTTTAGGACAGGCTGGTGGCTTGGCCGGGGATGCGTTCATTAAGCAATTGAGACTGATAGCCGGGGATGAGGTGTTGCTCTCCACTATTAAGGAGATTCGTGGTCATGGCCCATAACGAGGTTTTTTTTTTTTTTTTTTCTTCTTCTTCTTCTTCTTCTTCATAGTTATCTGAATGGTAGGATCTCCATTAGCACTTTAAGGCCACCAACAGAGGAGCGATTGCATGCAGTGATATCCATCCCTCTCTGTCCCATTAAAGAAACACAACAACAACAACAAAAATGTAGCAGACAGGAGAACTTTTTTCATTTCTTTCCCCACTATAGTGTAGCCGCACGATTAATCAATTGGAAAAACATTTTCAATGTTTTACAGTTATAGAGCTTATTGGTTGATTATAGCCTTGACTTCTTGGTTGTCATATTCTTAATACACATTGAGGTGTGTGTAAAATTGGTTATGAGAAAGTTGAGAATAAGAAATACCATGTCCCATCAATTGTGTCTATGCAATGGGTAGCCAGTTTAGTATTGAGCTTTGGCGGGGCAATTTGAAAACAACTTTAATTTTCTTTCAATAATAATTTTGACTTCCATGCTTTATTGGTGTAAGCGTGCATTGTGGAAGCGAAATTTCCTGTTCCCGTACCATTTCCCACCTAGAACAACCCTCTATGTTGTGTTAATAAGTTTTGAGATAATCCTAAGTATGTATTGGAAAACCTCAATTTTGAATTGATATTGTAAGAAAATAAGTGTTCTTCTTATTATTCATTTCTCAGTAATGGCATGTATTTATACACAAAATTTATGTTAGAAAGTCAAGTATATCGGCTCCTACATTTTCTCCTATAATCACTGCTCTATCTACTCCTACAATTACGTTAGCTACAAATTCAATTCTGTAACACTCCCCCTCAAGCTGGAGCATAAATATTGATCATGCCCAGCTTGTTACATAAATATTCGACTCGAGGTCCATTTAAAGCTTTTGTGAATAGATCACCTAATTGTTCTGCTGTCTTCACATGTCCAGTTGAAATTACATTCTCTTGAATTTTTTCACGAATAAAGTGACAGTCAACTTCAATATGTTTGGTCCGCTCATGATACACTGGATTGGAGGCAATATGAAGAGCAGCCTGATTATCACACCAAAGTTTTGCTAGAGATGAGGAATTCATACCAATTTCGGCAAGCAAATGACGAATCCATAAGACTTCACATACGGCCTGTGACATAGCTCTATATTCAGATTCTGCACTTGATCTGGATACTACAGTTTGTTTCTTGCTTCTCCAAGACACTAAGTTTTCTCCGACAAAAACACAATAGCCTGTAGTTGATCTTCTATCGGTCTTGGATCCTGCCCAATCTGCATCAGTAAAGCACTCAATGCGGTTATGTCCATGATCACTGTAAAGTATTCCTAATCCAGGAGCACCTTTCAAATAACATAGGATATGCTCTAATGCCTCCCAATGCTTAACTGTCGGAGCTGTCATAAACTGACTAACAACACTTACTGCAAATGCAATATCTGGACGAGTAACTGTAAGATAGTTCAGTTTTCCAACTAACCGCCTATATCTTTCTTAGTCATCAAACGGATCGCCATCATCCTTTGTGAGTTGTACATTTGGAACCATAGGAGTACTGCATGGCTTAGTTCCTAATTTTCCAGTTTCTGCAAGTAAATCAAGAACATACTTTCTTTGAGACAAAAGAATTCCCTTCTTACTTCTTGAGACTTCTATTCCTAGAAAGTATTTCAATTGGCCCAAGTCTTTTGTGTGAAATTTGTCATGCAAGAAAGACTTAAGAGAAGAAATTCCTTCATGGTCACTTCTTGTAATTACAATATCATCGACGTATACAACAAGAAGAAGAATACCAGCTGTTGATTGTCTGTAGAACACTGAATGGTCACTTTGGCTTTTCTTTAACCCAAACTCTTGAACAACTTTACTAAATTTGCCAAACCAAGCACGAGGACTCTGTTTAAGTCCATACAGAGATTTCTTCAAGCGACAAACTTGACCAACTTTACCATACTCCCCCTGAGCAACAAAACCAGGTGGTTGCTCCATATATACCTCTTCGTGAAGATCTCCATGAAGAAATGCATTTTTGATATCGAGCTGATGTAATGGCCAGTGCTGAGAAGCAGCAAGAGAGATGAATAGACGAACAGAAGCCAACTTGGCTACAGGAGAGAAAGTGTCAGAGTAGTCTACTCCATATGTCTGTGCATATCCTTTGGCTACAAGCCGAGCCTTAAGTCTAGCAATAGATCCATCTGGATTAACTTTAACTGTGAAAATCCATTTGCATCCAACAACCTTTTTGTCTTGAGGTAAACCTACTAACTCCCAAGTTTGGCTTTCATCTAGAGCTTCAATTTCTTCACGCATTGCAGTGCGCCAGCCAGGATGAGATAAAGCTTCCTTAACTGTTTTAGGTATGGAAATGGAGTCTAAAGAAGTAATGAGAGCACTGGATGGTGGAGATAAGTGATCATATGAAATAACATTAGCAATGGAATAAGTAGATTTACAACTGCGTTTACCTTTACGAAGGCTGATGGGAAGATCAAGATCATTTGGTGGAGGATCCAATGACGAAGTTGATTCTGGTGTAGGACATGTATCAGTAGTCGCTGTTCTCCTGGAATAAACTTGAACAATAGGTGGCTTGTCTGGAACTGAAGTCTGATCAGTAGGAAAAACATCGTGAAAAACACTATCATCTACTGATTGCTCAGAACTTGATATAGATTTATAGATAAGACATTCATCTTCCTCCCCCTGACTGATAGAAGTAGACTTGGTAGAGAAAAATGGTATTTGTTCTGAAAATGCTACATCAGTAGAAATCACATATCTGTTGAGATCAGGAGAATAACACCGATACCCTTTTTGAAGACGAGAATATCCCAAGAATACACACTTCAAAACTTTAGGATCTAGTTTTGTAACATGGGGCCGTACATCACGAACATAACACGTGCTTCCAAACATTCTTGGCTCTATTGGAAATAAAGGTTTATGAGGAAAAAGGACATGGTAGGGACTATTACCATTAAGTACCGTAGATGGCATCCGGTTAATCAGAAAGCATGCTGTGGATACAGAATCAGCCCAAAATTGCTTAGGAACTTTCATCTGAAATAACAAGGCACGAGCAGTCTCAAGGAGATGTCTGTTTTTCCGTTCAGCCACTCCATTTTGAGAGGGTGTATCAACACATGATGATTGATGGAGAATACCATATTGAGTCATATAGGTTTGAAATGGTTCTGACAGGTACTCTTTAGCATTATCACTCCGTAATATGTGCACAGAAATATTGTATTGAGTCTTAATCTCAGCACAAAAAGCAGAAAAATGAGTGAACACCTCAGAACGAATTTTCATAAAATAAATCCAAGTCATTCTAGAAAAATCATCAACAAAAGTAACAAAATATTTGAATCCTGTTTTGGATATAACAGGACATGGACCCCACACATCGGAGTGAACTAATTCAAACGCAAACCCAACTCGTTTATTAATTCTAGGACCTAATGAGCCTCGATGATGTTTTGCATAGTGGCAGGACTCACAATCTAATGTCAAGACTTTATTAAATTGTGGATTTATTTTCTTCAAAATAGGCAACGAGGGATGTCTCAGCCTGCAATGAGCTTCAAACGGTGAAGTAGCACTAGAACAAGCCAGAGATCGAGGTACCCATGAATCCAGAACATAAAGACCATCAGATACATGTCCTCTACCAAGTATCTGTTTCGTCATAAGATCCTGAAATAGACAATGGTCAGGAAAAAATGAGATACAACATTTGAGGTCTTTAGTAAGTTTGCTTACAGATATTAAATTGAAAGCAAGATTAGGTAAACTTAGAACTGAAGATAAAGTAATGGAGGATGTGGGTTTAACAACTCCAGAGCCCTCAACACGATAAGTTGATCCATCAGCTATTGTTACAGGGGAGGATTCTGTATGAGGCTGAAAGGTTGAAAAGGTTCGAGGATTACCTGTCATATGATCTGTAGCACTTGAGTCAATGACCCATTGATTCGAGGAAGAAATAAGGCATGTTTTACCTGAATCATCAATTGGAGTGGATTCCTTCAAAAGACGAGCATACTCTTCAGCTGGAATAAGAACAGACTTCTCAGAAGATGAACTAGAAGCAGCAATGTTAGCAGTTTGAGTTCTCTGATGGCGATTTTGTAATTTCCTACAATATCGCTTTGTGTGTCCAGGTTCTTTGCAATAATAGCAAATGACATTGCTAAAATCATTACTTCTGGTAGCATTTACGTTGCTGAAGTCATTATTTCTGGTAGCATTTCCTCCTCTATTGCGATTCCTTCCAACTTCATTTCCCTCTCCTCTTTTAACAACTAGTACACTGGATTGTTGAGATAGTTGAACATTCTTCTCTGTTCGTAACAGCCTGCTGAAAACATCTTGAAGTGTGGTGAGTTCAGGACTAGACAGAATTTGAGATTTGGCGGTTTCAAATTCTGAAGGAAAACTGGCCAGAAAACTCATAATAGCCATTTGTTCCTGCTGAGTTTGTAACTTCTTAATGTCTGTGCTGAGAGGCAATAAGACATTCAACTCTGTATAAACTTTGTTGAATTCCATAAAATGGGCAGTGAGAGATTTGGCCTCATCTTTTTCAGCATGGTAAAATGCTTTACATGCATCATAGATGCGAGTAACATTTCCTTTACCCGAATACAAGAAAGCTAAATAATCCATTAATTCCTTAACATACTCGCAATGATCTACTAATCCTACCACATCATTTTCAATAGAATTAGTAATCTGTAAAAGCAATCGAGCATCATCTCTAAGCCAAATTTTATCATTGATGGGTTCCTCAATTAAATGATCATCCTTCTCAACACTTCTTAAATAAATTCTTATTCTCCTACTCCATTCTAGAAAATTAGATCCATTTAATTTATGCTCAGTAATTTTGGTAGGCATTGATAAAATTTCAGTTACGCTCGATTTATTATTTTCACCAACTCCCTTACCTTCTTCCATTTAACTGCTAATAAAAAAAAAATTCCAAAACCAACAGCAAATATACCACCCGAATAAACAAATAACTACAAATATCCAAACTCCCAATATTAGCAGTAAATATAACTTCCTCACAGATACATCTAAACACCCAATGCCAAAATCAAATAAAACTTCCCAATAGCCAAATATCCCAACACCAGAAGCCCAATCTTTATTAAAATGTAGCTTTAAAATTAAAGAACCTGATCTCCACAGCTCAACGGCACAGGCAGAGGAAAAAGGAAGAGAGAGGGACCTTTGGAGTGACCAGATGGGAAAACTGACGCCACACTTCGGTCGGATACACCCAGGCGACGCCGGAGACGAAATCGGAGGACCGTCGGACAAGCCACGCGCCTCCACTCGCCGGCGCGTGAGGAAACGTCAACTTCTTTGATCGGCGCGTGAGCTTCAACCGTCGGTCGGATGGTCACCGAAAAACGTGGAGAGGTCGGAATGAAGGAGGCGCTCCTTCCTATGGTGGCGGTGAGACAAGAAAACGGTCACAAACCGGTGACCCAAGAAGATCAGTTACTGTACACAGTAACTCACTGAAGAAGAATCCCAGAAACAACCCAGAATCTCAGATTTTCCAAAAGAGCCTAAGGCTCTGATACCATGTAAGAAAATAAGTGTTCTTCTTATTATTCATTTCTCAGTAATGGCATGTATTTATACACAAAATTTATGTTAGAAAGTCAAGTATATCGGCTCCTACATTTTCTCCTATAATCACTGCTCTATCTACTCCTACAATTACGTTAGCTACAAATTCAATTCTGTAACAGATATATATATCATACTTGGGCTAAATATCTTTCTATCGTAGAATAGAAATGGTTACTATAAGAACCTCTATGGTAGGGTTGTATGTCCAGTTCATTTCTAGCATTATTCTATCATATAATGGTTACTCAAGGACCTTGTTGGTTGGGATTATGTCCAGTTCATTTCTAGCATTACAGAGTTGATGCGGGTTAAATGCATCTGTCTATCACTTGCAGAAATCAATTTGAATTCATGTGAAGTACTTGTAGAACCTCCTTGTAATTGGATTATTTGTTTATGGTTATATGCTACATTGTATTTTGGGAAAAAAGAAAACTATTGTATCAGTTATGCAAAGTGTGATAAGAAATCTTCTGAATATTGTTTTATTTCAAAACCCTTCCTCTGTGAGTTCTAATGATCACCCGACGAAAAATATGAATTCCATGATTAAACTTGTCCTTTTACATCTCTTCTTCAAAGTAAAAATTAGCAGCACGCAACAATTGGTTTTGTACATTTACAATTTGATTCAATGGATATAATTGTGTTGGCATGTTGTGTGAGAGAGAGAGAGACAGAGAGAGGGATTATACTATTGGTTTCCAAATGTGACGTTGCAAGGGATTAGCTTTTTCTTGTGGTTAAATAATAGCCCATCTGCACTGTGGAAAATTGATTCTGGAGCTACGACAGCCACAATATGGCATGGACACTTTCATTTTAGTATAATCAGATCAGCATTGCTGCCTGAGATATGATCATACTTTATATACCATGGTTACTACTTCCTAGCAAGAGTGTTGTTGGTTCGTATATAACCCCAGCTGTTGTATTCATTAAACATTGATGTAACTTGATTCTATATATGATAGTATATTGGAATTTAGCTTCCATTTATTTCTGTTATTCCATTTCAAGAAATATTAGCTGAGGCTAGGTGTGTTTTAGTTGCAAAGTTATGTTGTGCCTTGCAAATTAAGATCCAGTTCTGAGTTTCAATGCTTTTGTTGATGATTCTAAGCAAGTACGTGAAAAGGATGCCATTGATATGAACAGTTGCTATTTTTTTTTCTGTACTGAGCTCATATTTTATGAAGTGAATTTCACTACAAATCTACAATCTAGCAGCATATGCTTTTGGCATACTGTCGTGTTACTATTCTTGAATAGTGGTTTAGTTGGTTAGAGCATATACTGTTAGCTTGATGTTGAATCAGGATTCAAGTTTATATATGTTGTTCTGTCTTGAATTTTTAGTAATTTAGGAAAGACATGCTATTTTGGGTTGGGTACGTAACAGTAAGAGTTTGATAGTGCACATTTTCAAAGTCTTGAGAATTGGGGAGTTTGTTCAGATTGCTGGCGATGCTCAAGAATTAGTTACCTTAATGAAGATAAATTTAATAGAAAGGAAGGGAGCACATGCTCCTACCTTAAATTTCTATTCCAGAATAGGATTGGTTGATATGTTTGATGGAACTTATGCTGCTTTGAAGTATATGTTTATATGAACTTATCATTCTAGTTTGTATACGTTGTCTGTCAATATGAGGAAGGAACGCTGCATTACTACTAATGACGAGACGTCTAATCATGAAAAGACGAATAGTCCTTGAGTTCTCATTTTTATTTGTAAGCTAAGAAACTACATTTTATCATGCATATGTGACGCCAGCCAAAACTATAACTTTTTATGGTGTGCATGAAAATCCAATTCTATATCTGATGTACAGAGACTTATTATATATGTTTGATTAATGATACTAATATCCAACTCATTGGCAGCCTACAAACATTGTATCTCGCAGATTGGGAGTGTAGTGTCGGAAGGTTACTTCTCAACCCCCAGGTATGAGTTGAATAGTGTTAGGAGAACTTAATGGTTAATTTTGGCCAACAGGGAGTAGAAAGTAGCTACAGAGACTTCTAAGCTCCTCGTGTGGGATATCATCAACATTGTTTTCCTATTGTATCTCACCTGCACAAGTTATGAGAAAAGATGCAGTTCTTTTCTCAGTTACATTCCTACATTCTTATCAAACCCCTATTGTGCTAGGCATTTTTTAGATTGATGTGAGGATCATTTAGTTGGCCATGTCTTTAAATGAGCTGTATTTATCTTTCATAATGGAGGGTGCAGGGAATAGATAGTGACCCCATATATTGTCATTGCACGTTAGTATCTCCATAAGGATAGCCTATGCTGGTTATTTCCACTGGAGGAAGCAAAGTAGAATTTTGGTTAAGTTAGTGGAAATGTTATCTTTTCTTGCTTAGGCCATTTTCACTTTCTAAAATAGAAGTAGCAACTAGGTGGTTGGAGTAATTGAATATAATGATTTAGGAACTCTCCAGAATACAGATAAGGTGAGGAAGCTATTTCATCTGCTAGTATGCCCTTCAGTTAAAAAAATTAAGAACATAGACTATACCTTACAAAGGCACTAGTTATGGCTTTGGATTTGGAGCTGCCAGTAGTTGTGGCTGCACCATAGCCAGGCATTGGAGAATTAGCAAAATCCATATCATATGGATGAGAAAGAATTGTTTAGGGTTACATGTATGATCATACTTATGCATAGCTCCCAGAAGATTCCAATATCTACTTATGCATAGCTCATACGCATGCCATTGTGTTTCTGTTTTCTAATTCTTTGCTGCGTGGCCCAAACTGAATGAACTGCGGTGTCGTGAAATCACAACTTGATGATAACATGTATATTTAATTGGTAGTGTAAAGAAAGTGCCTTTATTTTAATTGTTTCTTATTTCAATAAAGGGCATTGCTTGGTGGATCAACGCTTAGATAACTGGTTTAAATTCTTATGTAATTTTGTCTTTTATAGATAAATTACATAATTCATCATACTGATCCACGGGATACATATAGATACTGATCCACGGGATACATATAGAAAAACTCTTATTGCTTGGGTCATTGGTGATTATTGGGTACTGGGTGGACTTTGCTTAAAGCTTATTATATGATATAAATGAGGGAACAACTTCCAAAACAAAACACAGAGGTGCATAACATATTAGTCTGTTCCGAATTTTTATATATATTTTTTTTATTGGATTTGGACAAGTCAGAACATATTTTTGTGGGCTTGAACTAAATTTGGACTTTATCATTTAAAAATCAAGTCCGCTTGAGCCGGATCTGAGCTCCAATATGTACAAATCTAGTGGTGCTCAAGCAACATTAATTTATAATAGAAATTTTTGATTTGGTATATGAGATTTTATAATTGTGAGGCATTATATTATTTTTTTTTTATCAGGAAATATAAAATATCACTAGTGTCGTTTGACCTTATTTTTAATATTATCTTAAGGTCCCAAAGACATTTTGAAAGTTGGAGCTTGAATATTTAATTTATCAATACAATTACTATCAGTTAATCGCACGGTTGTTGCTAGAGTTGTAAAAAAGGTGAAAATTAATGAATACCCATTCTTTAGGCAAATGCCTATCCTTTTTATACATGTGTCCATGTGGACGAATGAAATCCCTAAATGTAAAGTTTGATACATGTAAAATAGAGAATTTGGATTTATTGTGAAACTGTGCTTCAGGGTCAATTTCACTCATGATCACTCAACTTATCACTTATCGCACAAAAGTAACAGACTTTTTTTTCTGACTTAAATGTCACTGAAATTCTAATATTTTTGCAAAAAAGTAATATTGACCGGAATCCGGCGAGAACTCTTGCCGGATTGATGACATGGCATATGACACGTGGTAATGAACAGTAAATATATGATTTTTTTGCATAAATGTTAGAAATTCAGTAACATTTAAGTTGGAAAAAAAGAAAATTAGTTATTTTTACGCTATATATGATAAGTTTAGTGACCGTAAGTGAAATTGATTTAGATGTAGCATTAGTTGAAAATATTGTTAAACGACATGTAGTTTCTGACATGACATGTCATGTTATCAATCCGGCGAGAGTTCTCGCTATATTCCGGTCAACATGACTTTTTTGTAAAAATGTAAAAAGTTCAGTGACGTTTAAGTCAGAAAAAAAAAGTCGATTACTTTTTCGCGATAAGTGATAAGTTGAGTGACCGCAAGTGAAATCAACCCTATGTATTTCATAATATTTTCTATACCCATTTTTCGTTCAATATCTGAAATTGACTTAATAGTCTAATTCAGATTCACAACAGCTAAACTTATAATGAAGCCAAACCGCTCATCTTGGAATATATAAATGTGCTGAATTTTCGAATTTGAGTTCAATATCTTTAGTTAAGTTTCATTCAATTTATTTTCTTCTACTTTTTTAGATAACAATCTTAAATTATTTAAATTGATCTATAAATTCAATGTCATGTTTTATTTCTTTATTTTATTTTTTTTTGTGGTTCAAGTTTAAAAAAATCTGCGCATAAATTTTCATATAAATTAAATACATTTAACACTGTTTGATTGTTTTCTAATCGAAAAGAGACAAACTCATTAATCATGTGTTCTCCAGGTGTATGTCTTCAAATTAACGCGCATTCTTGTGGTGATTATGGGTGTCTTTTACCGCTCGCTATCAATGGCTATCAGGTTTGCAGTCGAGCCATGTCACCCCATTGTCAAGTGGACCCTTCAAGAACAAAGATCAATATAGCCAAAAAGCATATAAAAACAAATTTATGTAAATCCATTAACTTTTCTTTTCTTTTTTTTTTTTCTCTTTTCCGAATCTACTATGCATTTTCCTTTTTCTTAAATTGATGATTCGTTACAAACTGCAACAGTATGCTACATGATGCACACTATCCATTCGAATTTTATATTCTTTTCATTTGGTCTTGATTGCATTTATGTGTGCAATAAAAATGAAAATGTATGCTTGTGGATAGTTTTGTGGGTAATGATGTAAGAGCAGGGCACGTTTTAATTGCCCCACAAAAGTTGGAATATTGTCGCAATCCAATGGCACCCCACTCCTTGGCCCCTAATGTTTGCCATTGTTGGGAGAGGTGACTTTGGTCGACAACTAGCTACTTATCGATTTTCGGTTCTATACAATATACTACTACTACATAAAAGGCACAGTGTTCTAAGCATGGAAAGGGAAATTTAATCGTTCTTTTTTTCCCACCATCCCACCACCGGCCATGTCTTCACTGTAAGCTTTGAGTTTTTAATTACTTAATTCTGATTTAATTCAATTTTATAGGCAAAAAAAAAAAGGAAAAATGTGCAATTGAATCGATGATTCGTTTATCAATCCACATCGGTATCTAACCTAATCCACTACCGCTACTACCTAATTGAATTGAACCTATTCTTTGCTTTTCTTTTATTGCCTTTTTCCTTTTGGATGTAATGGCAATACCGCAACAGTTGTACCCAAATTTCATCACTCCATAAACGAAATTCTGCTTTTCCCTCTTTTATTTTGTAATATGGGCTAAATTCATTATTCGATATTACCTTTTTAAGTTGACACGTAATTTCAGAAAATATTATACGGCTTTGATTTGGATTTTTTTAAAAAAAGTTATCATTAAAACAAATTTTATTAAATTTTTTAATTCACCCATTTCGTGATTAGGAAAAAAAAAAAAAAAGAAGTTGAATGAATCAATGACTGTGTCGTGTGATCGAAAATTTTAAATCATTTTGAATTTTTAGATTTTGTCAAAAATTAGAATCTATAAAGTTTATATTTCATCCATCCTACCAATTTATTTCTTTTTGTAAAAAAAAAAAAAATATTTCACTGAATTGTCATTTTATAAAATTTACTGTATTAGTTTCAATTTCACCCTTATTATGTTATTAATAAAATATTTAATAATTTCATTAATATTTCTCCATTTTTTTATTATTTTTTATCATTTCTTATAAAATTATTTCAATTAATTATTATCTTAGTAGTTAGTATTGATAAAATGCCCTATAAAAAATGATAAATTGATATATATATATTTGCAGTTGTTTCAAACGGCTTAGATAATGATTTGTGTTTTTACTATATAGATAAAAGAAAGATATTAATTACACAAAATTTATTAATTAAAATAATTTTTGTAGATCTTACTTTTTGTACCATTTCCAAAAGGAAAAAACAAATGACTAGTCCTCGAAGACAATGATTGTGTAATTTATGGTGTGTGATAATTGATAAATAAATGTAGAAATAGTATCTATATACTAAATTCCAACAATATACTTCCAACCAAAAATGGCATCACTACTTTGATGCACACATCAAAACCTACGTCAAAAATATATAAAAAAAAATAATAATTTTTATATGGACCTCAAAATAATTAGGATAACATTAATTGCCACCAAAATATATTTTTGGCTGGATATACTATATTTGGCATTTGAAAAATTGTAAATCACTTGTTTGATTAATATAAATTCATACTCCACACATTTGTAATTATAGATGAATGATTAACTTTTAAGTATTTAAAAATATTTCAAACTCATTACCATTTGATTAAATAAGAATGAAGTACCATCATTCTATCTCATTTTTTGAGGTAAAAAAAATGAATCCAAATATACATTCTTATTTATTTTTTATTTTGATCCGAAAAATAATTAATTTGTCATTTTTTTATTAGACACCTCATTTTATTAATTTAACATTTTAAAATAAAATTGATAAAAATGTTTTTTAAGTAACAAGAAAACAATTATTAATTTGAATTCTAACTCTCTTTTTTTATAACATGATGTGTAGTTTAAAAAAAAAAAACATGATGTGTAAGATATACAAACAGTAGCCAACTCAGCATTATAAATGATGGATATCTATTATCTAATCTAATTCAATTTAATTAAATAAATGTCAATCCCACCCCCCCAACATCCAATAAATAAACGCCAATTTGCCATGCTTTTATCCAATTTTATCTATTTTGCCACATATATATATATCTTTTTAAAACAAGAGAATATATATTATACGCACCATACTATTATAAATTCATTGGAACAGTTTCAATGTCGGTGTTTATTGAAGGCCTGTTTGGTTATAGGATGAAGTATACATATTCTCTTCTTTTTGGAAACAAGTTCATCTGAAGCTGCAATATCCATTATCTAAAAGAGGGGTGTTGGAAGCAATTTGCTCTGAACCATTGATGACCTTCTTCCAAGATAATGACAACTGCATATCACTCGTGTCCACAAAGCATGCAATAGATGCATAATTTGGCTTCCCAATTTTGCTGTCAACCAACCTTTTGGATATCAACAAATTAAAGAAGCCCCATGAGTCCGGTTAAGTTTATGCAGAGAATGTGAGTTAAAAAGGGATGATTTTATATAAAATAGATGATTTGGTAGCTTGAATGTATTAAACATATTAAAAACAAATGAATTTAAATTATAAAATTCATTTACAAATCAATTTCATATGGAATTCATTTATAAATGAATTTTTATACTTAAAATAAAATTATTAAAATATATAATTAAAAATAAATTTTTTATTTTTATACTTAGAATAAATGAATAAAAAAATTATTTATATTTTATTTTCTGAAATATCATCAATGTCAATTCTGATGACTTTTTCCAATTATTTACAATAAAAAATTTAACAATAATTAATCATTATTTTAAAATTTTCAACAAATATTAAATTAATGATAACATAATTAATCATTCAGTGCGGAATAGTGCTAGGAGAGGGAAAAGAATAGTCGTGGGAGATGAAAAATAACAAACTACGTTAACTGCATAAAAATAATTCAAGAAGATAATATAGTTTTTTAAAATTTAACTTTTAAAAATATAAAATTTATTTGCAAATTTCAATTATTTTGATGAAATTTGGTAGGGGTATAATAAATTTCATGAAATTAAATTTATAAATTCAATTTCAGTATTTTTTTTTGTATTTTAAGTATAAAAAATAAAAATTATAAATAAATTTTATAAAATTTAACGAAATTCATTTGTTTTATGCAAAAATTAAGTATAAGTAACTTTTTATAAATGAATTTTTATACTTAAAATAAAATTATTAAAATATATAATTAAAAATAAATTTTTTATTTTTATACTTAAAGTAAATGAATAAAAAAATTATTTATATTTTTTTTTCTGAAATATCCTCAATGTCAATTCTAATGCCTTTTTCCAATTATTTACAATAAAAAACTTAACAATAATTAATCATTATTTTAAAATTTTCAACAAATATTAAATTAATGATAACATAATTAATCATTCAGTGGTAGGAGAGAGAAAAGAATAGTCGTGCGAGATGAAAAATAACAAACTACTTTAACTGCATAAAGATAATTTATTTTTAACAAATGATCAAGAAGATAATATAGTTTTAAAATTTAACCCTTAAAAATATAAAATTTATTTGTAAATTTCAATTATTTTGATGAAATTTGGTAGGGGTATAATAAATTTCATGGAATTAAATTTATAAATTCAATTTCAGTATTTTTTTTTTATATTTTAACTATAAAAAATAGAAATTATAAATAAATTTTATAAAATTTAACGAAATTCATTTGTTTTATGCGAAAATTAAGTATAAGTAACTTTTTAATACAGCCGTACATCTTCACTATATTCAAAACCAAAGTCGTTTGCCATGTTAAAAATAATAATAATAATAATAATAAAATATATTGAAAGACTTTCACCCATTCCAAACACAGCCTTGAGATTTTTATTTATTTTAATTTAAAATCCTTCAGCTGCTGAGGGCCTATAAATAAAGAACTCCAGCCTTCTTTTCTTCCTCTTTCTCTCCTTCTCTCTCATAATCCAACACACAATTTTCGTGATCCCACTTCTGCGTTATCTTCTCTCTCTCCCTCAAACAAAAATTCAAAAAATAAAAATAAAAGACTTTTTCTTTCCTTCCCCAAATTTGTTTCCGCATCCACCACCTGACTCCATCAAATCCAATATCACACCTCTACTTTGCTTCATCATCGGAAACCACCGCTTCAGTTTCCTCCGGTGCCTTTAATTATAACGGCATTTCCGACGTTGTGATTTAGAAATTAGGGTTTTTGGAAGGGCTATGTTGTTGCAGGAGGAGATTGTTCCGTTTAATAGAAACGGACGAAGAGGAGAAGAGGAGGAGGAGATTATGTCTTCCATAGGAGCTTCTCTTCCTCCTCGTCATCTCCAGGGGAAAATTCTTGTTGTCGGTTACGCTCTCACCTCCAAAAAAATTAAGAGCTTTTTGCAGCCAAAGCTTGAGGGTTTGGCTAGGTAATTTTGTTTCTCATTAACAGAAATTTGAAATTAAAAGACTCTCGAGTCCGACTTTCTGTTCATTACAAGGATTCTGAGTTTGAGTTATCTGTTGCCATAGATTTGCTCGGAGAAGTGTTTCGCGGGTTGCTTGTTTGGTTGATTTTTGTTGCCCCGGGTTCCGGGATAGATTCTTTGGGTTTCAACTGAGTGTGGAATATTCTGCTTTGCATGTCCTTTTCGTTTGGTTGGCGAGATAGTGAAGTAAATCAAATTAAAATCTGTGAAATTGGCCAAATGGCCACTTGTTTTTCCAAATGAGTAAAAATAATTATATTATATTTTCAAATATCCCTGTCAATCGATTTTTGTATTACTATGCAACTACTTCCCAAGTCATTCGAAGTTTGGTGTTCAACAACAATTTGAGTCATATTTTTTAATTAATTTGATGGCAATTTCCATATTTTCGCGTTTCTATTTCAACTGACTTTAATTGATGAATTGTCCTTAATTCGTTGCCCGTGGAATCAGATCTTCGGTTAATCCCGTCTTTTATAAACGTTTTCTTAATGATTAGGAGTTTATTATTCGCGCACTCTGTTAAATGAAGCATATATGATATATATGTTATGTTACAACGCTGGTTGATTGTGTCTGTAGTGAGATCCTCACATATGGATATAGTGATTGCGAAATAAAACTGTTCCTCCTTGTGGTCTCAGCTCGTTCTGGTGACGCAATAGCGTGGAGTAGGGGAAAAAAACATTTACATCTTGGTTTCAGGAATGTGAAATTCTGCGTTATGTGTACACACACACACGTATAGTTGTCCTTGTAGGACTAAATGCATGGAACGTTGCTTGTTGCAGGAACAAAGGGATATCATTTGTTGCAATTGATCAAAACAGACCCCTTTCAGATCAAGGTCCTTTTGACATTGTATTGCACAAGGTTAGCTGTTTTTGTATTTTGTTTTGTTTTCTTCAATTTGACATAAAATTGTGTAGTTTTCGAGGGTTTGACAGTGAGATTGCCATGATTCTTGGCTTTATTGTAAACAATTTAATTTTGAAGAGCCATTTATGTGTTTAGTCTAATTGGTTTAGTATTTTCTTGCCTGTATTCTATAGAAGATATATGCAGTTTGACATATAATTATAAAATGGCTCTTATATGACTCGTTAGTTTCTTATTTTTAAAATTTTTAATGCAGCTAACAGGAAAGGATTGGCGACAGATTCTTGAGGTTGGTCCCTTCTTAAACTCGTCATCTTTAGTTTTTCATTATGATCATTTGAATTTTAGGGAACATATTGTGTATGATATCATGTTTGCTCATCACTTGCATAATATGCTCCATACAATGTCTATCAAGGCAGGGAATCAGTATCATAAGCTTTTGAATGCCTAAATCTTATTCCAGTCTGACATAATTTGCAGAGTGCTTGCTTCTTCCTCCATGCATCATGACTTGATAGTTGGGGTCGAGGCAGCAATTGAGGATTTTTTCTACTTCCATGAGAATCTAGCTGATTCTTTCAGGTTTTCCTTGGCATTACTTGCAAAAAGTTTGTTTTCCTGTTAAACCCTCTGATCAGCTGAATGTCAGATGGTTGTTGTTTTACCCCCTCTTATCAGCTGAATGTCGGTGGGTTTCTAATACCCCAGTTCAAAATCTTTTTACCCGTATTCTGGACTCAGCTGTGCGAGGTCCTTTAGGATCTGGAACTCCGAAAAATTCCTCCTATTGTACTTATTGGATTCCTGGATGCAAGCGGTAGTTATGACCTGACCTATATTGAACTTCTTGTTCTAAAATGAATGATTCGTTGGATGTGGGATTCTAGTGTATTTAGTTTTAACATATTAAGAGGCTTACAAGAATAACATTTAACATTGTTTTCTGAATTTTAAGTATATGCATTAATTTTAAGGTTGATCTTCTAATGGTTTGTTCCATATTCATAAGTATTCCTTAGTCTTTCTTGAATATATAAATTGCATTGCTCTGCTGCTGTTATTTATTTTGCGTCATGATTCTCTCGGCTATGTAGGTCTGAAATATCATCCTTTGAGAGAAATGTCAATATATATTTGCATCGCTTATTTCATTTCCTGTTGAGTCGTTCTCTGTTATTTAGTATTCTACAACTAGCTGATTTTAAACTATTTTTTCTAGCTTTAGTTGGCATTATTTCCGTGTGGAAAGTGGTAGTTATGAATATCTATCCTGAAATCATTTTTGAGTGAACCCTGTATTTGCATGTAAGATTTAACTCTTTGTGCATGTATGATGGGTAAAAGGAAATTGCCAATTCGCAGCATATCAATGATGGTACAAATTATAAGTTATCATCATTATTACCTTTACTTCATGTACATATTCCTACATATATATATCTACATTGGGCTCAGTATTACTATTTAGTAACATGATTATAATTGTGAATCTGCCATTTACTTTTCTATTTGTTAAATATCTTTATGTGCTAGCATTGTGTATCTGTTTCATCGAGCATAATGTTTCTCAATTGGCTTTGCATAGTAAAATCTTTAGAATTTCATTCCATTATCCTGCATCTATCATTCAGGGCTTCCCCTTTCTCTCTTCATCCTTTGGCTATGCTAGTGAGGCTTACCTTTTGATACGTGTGTAATTGTAGGACTACAGAAAAACACATCCTGAAGTCACTGTTCTTGATCCCCCAGATGCTATTCAACATTTACACAATCGTCAATCCATGCTCCAGTGCGTTGCTGACATGAATTTGTCGAACTCCTATGGTAATTTCTCATGCTATGTTTATGGATGTTAGGTTGGGAAAGTAGATTCTTTTTCTGTTGTTATGCTGGTTTCCTAATGTATCCCATTCCGTATCTTTTCTTCCTCTGATTTTCAGCCTTTGAAAATGCATTTGTGATTTATGATGCAGGAAAAGTTGATATTCCTCGTCAATTAGTTGTCAAGAAAGATGCTGCATCCATTCCTGATGCGGTGACAAAAGCTGGGCTGAAGCTGCCAATTGGTGTGCTTTTTGTTTGTTTGTTTTTTTTTTTTTGCATTAGTTTTTCTATTATGCTTGTGTTGTAGTTCTTCCTGCAGCAATGGATTAATTTTTCTGGAAGCTAATTTTGAGATTATGAATAAGTAGTTTATAAGTATTATATAATAGAGGCTGCTGATTTCTGGAAATCATGAAGACACTTTCTATCGTTATTGTGTCTTTAGTAATTCTTTGTTATTGACTTTAATCCCTATGAACATTTCAGTCGCAAAGCCGTTGGTTGCTGATGGGAGTGCAAAGTCACATGAATTATTACTTGCTTATGATCAACATTCACTTCAGAAACTTGAACCTCCACTTGTTCTACAGGAGTTTGTTAATCATGGTACATTGCTATAGTTAATACCATGCCTTGCTAATTCTACCATCACCAAAGCATGGATGGCTCATACATGCCATCTCGTTTATGATTGCAGGAGGCGTTATGTTCAAAGTTTATATTGTTGGTGAGGCTATAAAGGTGGTCAGGCGGTTCTCTTTACCTGATGTCTGCAAACGTGAATTATCAAATAATGCTGGTGTCTTTCGTTTTCCTCGGGTTTCTTGTGCAGCAGCTTCTGCAGACAATGCTGATCTAGATCCTGGTGTAGCTGGTGAGTTGTCCTGCCCTGCTTCTGCGCATTTCTTCTTACCCACCTTCTGGAACATGTACTATGGTATGGGTTTTGAATTACTTGATTTTCAGAGGAATTCATAAATTTTGGTTGGTCCTTCAAAGCTTGTTCTCCAACAAGTTGAATTGGTGCTCCATGTATGAGCAACTATTCCCAGGGCATTCATTCCTTTGGTTACATTGGTTGAGTGAGCGCCAGTGATGTATTCCTGGGGCCCAAGCTATTGTGGAAAGTTGGACTCCAGCACTTCGTTAGTCTATTTAGTCCTCTTTTCTGAGGTTTTTTTTTTCTCCTAACTTCGGTCATGCAAAATGTAAATTTATTGCATCAGACATTGAATTATGTTGTGTTTGAGCTTAACTTGTTTGAATAACTTGCCTGTTAAGATCTTGGAAGTTGCTTTAACATAGTTGTGTACTCTGGTGCAGAGCTTCCTCCACAGCCTTTACTCGAGAAACTTGCAAAGGGACTTCGTTCCCGACTGGTAGGTCTCCTGTGCCTGTAGTTTCTTTCAGTTTTCAACAGCACACACCTATGATTGTTGCTTTGGTTTTACATCTTATTTATTATAAATTATTATATGCAGGGTCTGCGGCTGTTCAATTTAGATATAATAAGAGAGCATGGGACCCGAGATCAATTTTATGTCATTGACATTAACTACTTCCCAGGCTAGTGAAAATTCTTCTTAGCGTGCATTGTAATTTACCATGAGAATTTTTCTCAATCATGCATAGAAAAAAAAAAAAACGCGCACACATTGAAATTGTTTGAAATTTGCATGTATTTTTTCCTCAAATTAAATTATCTTAATGTGGCAGGATACGGGAAAATGCCAGAGTATGAGCATATATTCACAGACTTCCTCTTGAGCCTGGGCCAGAGTCAATACAACAAGAAAAGATCCTCTTGGGGACCTGACGAAAGCATTTCATACATTAAATGAAGTGCGTTAGATCTTAAATATGTTGACACTAAGCTGAATAAGTATATGCGGGATGAGTGCGTAAACCATGTATAGCATAATGTAATCCTTGCCAGCGGCTGGAGGAGGATGTGCAAAATGCAAATGATTCCAACCTTCAACTTGTGTATTTACTGACTTGACTTGCTGGTAGGATGATGCCCACTGCTGCCGCTACTGCTGCTGAAGGTCTCATTGTGCTCAAAGGTTATGGGAATTCAGCTTGCTTTGGTGACTATTATGGTTCTCTTTACCATTTATTTTGTGTTGTTGCAAGGGGTTCTATAAGCAGTTGATGAACGGTGTTAACCGGCACCACCTCCTCATTTTGTCTGTATAGACATTACATTGTGTTTGGAGGGAGCGTTCTGCTTACCTGTATTTAACAGCTGTATAATGATAAATAATGCAATCTCACATGTTTCCTTTAAATCCAAGTTTTCGTATTTACTCTCCCACTGTAATATATTATGTTTAGCCTCTTAAAATTATCAGATTTTTCAAGATTGGTAATTTCGAAATATATGAGCAGCTATTGATTTTGGAGGCCTTGTTTGTATAGTGATTTTATAGTAACAAAATTTGTGGACCTGGCTGGTTTGGATCGAAAGAGAGAGAGTCCTTTGGTGCCATGGTTAAGGAACACGCGCGCTTTTTTTCTCTGATTTTGTATGCCTTGGAAATTTACTTGCTTTATCCAACTTGTATCTATTTCTATCGGGTAAGAATTCCGGCCACGGGATAAATGAACACGATAAAGAAGACATGGATTGTTTCAACTGTTTCCTTGAAAGTAATCTAAAAAGCTGAATAGGAATTCAAGATAGAATGAACTGAGTTTTAATTGTTTAAAGAAAAAAAAACTATCATAAAATTAAAAGTGATTCTTCTGAACTAGCATAGAACAGCTATACAAGAATAAACATCATTCTTTATTGAAAACTACCGCAGCAATAACACAAGGGAATAAACCCACCAGGAAATCTCAGATAAACAAGAAACAGATGATAAAACCACAAACAGCCAACTACCCACTTGTAATTGATGCTTGTAAGGCACAAGTAGCAGCCAAAGTAGCAACACTACTGTCGCTGCCGCCATTAAATATTATCAGCAGCAACAGAGAATACAAGAATAATCAGTAGAAAGCTAAAATACGCTGAGTATGACTCGAACCAGAAGTTGAACAAGTGAATGTAGAATGGTTTTTTCTTAATAGAATCATTCTATAGACTTACAAGTGGGTGTTAAATAAAAATTGGACCAAAATGAACAGGTTGGGCAGGCAACTTTAATCATTTAAAATAGAAAATGGGCTTTATCAAAAAGTGAGAATCTTTTTGGTTTACTAGTGATTTTGTAAATTAAAGCAACATTCTCTAGTTTCGTTATCAATTAAGCAGAGACCTCTATCAACAATGACAATAAAATTAAACAGAGACCTACATCTTGATTAACATTTCTTTTGTTGAGAATCTTTGGTGTGCACTGTGCAATTATGATGTGCATTTCTTCTGAAAGCGTTTTGTGAACATTCGCCAACTCATGTGCTCTGTACATTTATAACCGTAATTTTTGAAAGATAAATAACCTTAATTTAGGACCAAATGGCATTATCCACTCATATTTTAATGCTCCTTCCGTCCCGTATATTTATAATGCGTAAGGATTCGGTATTACTGTCATTGAGATGAAGATATCATTTTTAAAATCTTGAATATGTATACATATTTCATCATCCTACAATTATCAATTGGGAGATTGTCAATAAGAAGTTATATCATTCCCCGAGAGACAATTCCGGCCGTCGTATACATACGCACAACCATTGTTACCATGACATCTTTCCACTTTGGGATTAGTGGGTCAAAATAAAAAAACACAAATTTGCAGACTCGAAAGAGCAATATAATCAGATTTCCGGTTGCCTCTTCATCAAACAAATAACGGGCATTAAGAAAAGAAGACCACAACATAACGAAACTCCTTGAATTTCAAGTTTCACATTGAAAATACACAATGAAGAGTGCATAAATTGAAAAACCCCAACTCAAAATCTCCAACAGAAGAGAAAAACATGAAGAAAGAACGAACTGCCAGCTACCCACTTGCAGTTGGTGGCTATGAGGCAGAAGCAGAAGGCGAAGCAACCGAAGCAGGAACATCAGAACCACCATCAGAACCGCCGTCATCGGCGGAAGAAGAAGAAGAGACAAGAGTCCAATCAGGAGGAAGAACAGGAAGAGGAGGATAAACGGTGGGTTTTCTTCTTATATCCCATGGCTGAGATTTCTTAGGCCTTGTCTTCATATGATGCGCAGTTGCCTTCTTGTTTGGCCTGGAAGAACATTCTATGACCAATCCACCATTGCCGCCAGTTGGAGCTGATTGAGTCTGAGAATTGATTGGCTTATCAAACGAAGATTTGGGTAACAGAAGAATTGGAGAGCCAAATATAGAAGAGATTGACATTTTTTTTTTTAATCTTTCTGTGTTGATTGTTTTCTGATGAATTCTTCTTTTCTTTCTAACTTTCTTGGACCTCTCGATTGTGATTGCGGATTAGATTTGAAATTACATAATTACCTTCTTACCCCTTCTTTTTATTGGGCCTCACTTCCTTTTAATAAGGCCCATTTCAGGTTAATTATTTTAAAGCAAAATAACAAAAAAAATATTGTAATGTTGTGTAAAATATCTTTAAATATTTAAAAGAAAACCTCAATAAATTTTATAATTATTTAAAAAAAAAGAAAAATAACAAAAAGTGAAAAATATAGTGGCTAAATGTAGGTATTAGTTGTTTAAATTTAATTCCAAATACATCAAGTTTGTAATAGAATGCATTGGAAAAAGAAAGAAAAAAACCTTTTCATCTAATATTTTATTATTAGCTCCATTTATCAATAAAATTATAGACATTATCTGAATAAAAGTTATTCTTGAATGACTGTATAGGGGATGGATGATGATCACCTTTTTCTCTATAATTGATCACTCTTCTTGAAAAAGTTGTATTAGGTGAGATGATTTTTTTTTTTTTTGAGGAAAGATGGTAAAAAAGAATGCATGATCCATATAATATTGGGCTTAACCGAAAAGCCTAGCCTTGGTCTCAAACCAGAAGAGTTCATTCAACGTTCTTATGATCTTATTGAGATTGATATATGATTTTGGGCCATCCATTAATAAATTAAAATACAAATGTTGTAGGAAGGTCTCCATAGGTAAAGCCCAACTCTAGTGGGCTTTTTTCCAGGCCATAACCAAACCCACAAATTCATATAGTTTTTGGTATATTAGCATTTGGAGTGGAATATTCTAAAGTTCAAATTCGTATTAATTTAACTTGAATAAGTGTTGACAGTTGGATCTGTTGACTTTCTCGATCACTTGAGAGTATATAGTGAAAAAATCATAACTTGAATAATTAAATTTGATTTAATTTATAGATAATAATTTTTAAAACTGTCAATTTTAGATTCAACGTGAAGTAATTAAGGATTTAATATGCATTTTTGGTAGATGGATGAAAAACCTTAACCTTAACCTTAAAATTGTAGAGAGGGAAGGTCCGTTTATCCATATATAAAAGTAAAAGTTGAAGGATTTAGAGTTATATGATGGAGTGAGAGAGGAAAAGCAACAAACTCATTTGAAATGCCCATAAAAAGATAAACCAAACAAAACCCTTTAACCTCCTCCTTCTTTGTCTCTTTCTCTTACCCACCTTTTCGTTTTTCCACCTGGAAACCATTTCCAATTTTTGAAAAACCAAATGGTAAATCCGATTCTCATCTGTGTTGCTTCCAAATATTGAGAGGATTAAGTTCCAACACTCCCACTTCTCTTGTGTCAAAAATACTTTTTTCGTTTCATTTTTAATATTTTTACTGAAATTAAAAAATTATTAATTAGATTCAAATTAAAAATAAAATTTAATAATTTAATAAGTAAATTTAATTATAAATTAATTAATTTTTATTTTTAAAAAAATAAATTATATTAAAAATTTAAAACTATCAAATAAATAAAATTAATTTTTTTTAAATAATTATATATTACCCAATTTTTATTTGATTCGGCCCATTGACATCCCAGCAAAAAAAACAATTTCTTATTTAATTACTATAATTGATGAACTTAACTATCTTGCTTACAGCACGGTGACATAATGAAGCTCGTAAATCTCTCAGCTCCCTCACGCCTGCGCAAACCCATCCCATTGCGCCACGTGTAATCTGTCCTCTTTTTTTTCTCGTTAACCCCCGATCCAGTTTCGGCTCTTAATCTATTTTCAAACAAAATCTTCATCCGCCTGCGCCTGGGCAGATAAAATCCACAGTTACATGTAAATTTTGGCAGTTGTTTTATTTTTTTTAGCAAAATTAACTGAAAAATCCGTTGACAGTAAAAATTGGTTCATAATTAATTGGTTTTAATTTGGAATTTTAATCTTGAAAACTACGGAATATCTTCTTTTTATTTTTATATTCTTTTTCAAAATTTACATAATAGATTAATATCAGACACGACAAACAGATTGGACGGGTTTGGATCAATTTGTTGGGTTCAAATTTTTTGGGTCATTTTTGGATCAGATTGCTTAATTTTTAATCAGATTCGAATTGAGTTTCGGATTACAATTAGGACTAAAAAATATATCGAAAATTGAACCGGTCCTTAAAGTATCAAATCTTATAGAAAATAATTTAATATATTTGCTTTAGTTTTAAAATAAAAATTCGATTATATCAATTCTATTTTTAATATTTAAAAATCGCTGAAATTGAATCAACCGAATTATTAGTAAAATTACATCATTTTGTTGACGAAAATTGGAGACCAACTGGATGGAGATAAAGTGAGACAAATAGGGTGGCAGGTTGTTGGATATAAGCAATAGAAAACAAAAGAAAAAGAAAAGATAAGTTAAAAATTTGAGATTGTGAATATATATGTATATATATTGATGACAGCTCCAAAGTTCCGGTGCCGGAGATCTGAAGATATCACCTGAAACCAAAGAACACCGACGGGTTTCCGTTCTAGGATACTCAATGATGACAGCTCCAAAGTTCCGGTGCCGGAGATCTGAAGATATCACCTGAAACCAAAGAACACCGACGGGTTTCCGTTCTACGATACTCCGACGATCAAGTTAGACACCAGATTGTTACTTTTTAAAGAGATCCTGGGAAAAGAAAAAGAGAGATCCTTTCTTAAGGAGAAGACATACCTTTTTATAGCCCTCCTTTTCCCCTCTTCCTTGTTGTCTTCTTAATGAGCTTTTATTATGTAACTGACCTTTTAATGACGTGCTTTTACTGTGTAACGGACGCTTTTTCCTTTATGATGAACCTTTAAAGAGCAACGGCTATGTCAAAGATATTACCGTTAATGATGCTTTCTGGACTACCGAGCTATTTCCTTGCTACCGAGCTACTTCCTTACCTAGCTCTCAATGTGCGAGCAGCTTAATGCAATAACCGAACTAGGTACTGATTATAGCTCGGTTATCATAAGCCCCCCCCACCGAGTATGACATTTATGTCATCTAGGGCGACTGGTTCGAAGTGATTGAAATGGGATTCAACAGCTGTCAGCGCGTGAAGCGCGAAGAGCGGGATATGACGCTTCGTGCAGCGCGAAATGACAACCAAACGCCAGTCCTCCATCATTGTGACGCTTTGATGCTCGCGCTTGCTTTAATTGCATCTGACACCACCGCTCACTTTTTGCCACTTGTCCTGTACTCATTGGTTTGCTTGTTCTATAAATGGTTTTACCTTTTGGTATTTTCACTCTTCTCCTGCCTTCAAGCATTCGTATTCCCTTTTCATTTTTCTTTCCTTTGCTGGCGGCGATCCTTCCTTTTGCCGACGACGATCCTCTGTCAACCGCTATTCCTGATTCACAAGATTTCCAGGTTTGTCTCTTTTTCCTCTCTTCTTCACCATGAGTGCTTCTGAGAGTTCTACTGAGAGAATGAGAGTAGAAGAAGGTCTTGTCGCCGAGAGTCCCTCTGCTTCTCCTAGCCACATTCAACCATCGATGGAAGAGAAGAAAGAAACGCGTCGATTTCCCAGAGTGAGCAGCATAAGTTCTATTCTAAAATCCTCTGATATGGCACCTCTGCGAGAAAGGCTCGGAATCCCTTATGAATATGAAATTCGGGCAGCTGGTGTCTCTCTCAGAGCCAATGCCCGTTTTCAGGGAAAAAAGACGATAGTTGCTTATGAAGCCGACTTTGAGGCTGGAATGAACCTTCCCTTGACGGCCTTTGAGTTGGAGGTGTTGAACTACTATGATATGACTGTCGGTCAACTCCATCCAAATGCTTGGCGAACACTTTCTGCTTTGCAAATATGGTCCGCCGAAAATGATATAGATCTCACACTTAGGCTTTTCCGGGCTACTCACAATGTTGGACTCCGAGCTAATGGGGAAGACCATAACTATGTTCAGTCCCGCTCTGGCTATGGAGTGTTCGTTGGGAATCCAGAATCACTGAAAAAGTGGAAGGATCGGTTCTTCGTGATAAAGTCTGAAAACGACTTTCCTTTCCGAACTCAATGGGGTCGGTTCGTGAATAGGAATGACAATCCTCTACTGCTCAATGAAGATGAGGAACGAACATTAGCTCGGTGGAGAGATTTAGCCAAGGAAAAAGTTGATATTAATCTGCAACTCCAATGTGGCATACCTCCGATACCCCCGAAACCGAGCTCTAAAAGAAAAGGTAAAAACTCACTTCTTTTTCTTGGATGCTGATTCGCCTTTTAATGTTTGTTTTTTTGCAGTTATGAAGAGCTCAAACCCTAGCGTAGCCGAGTTAGTCCGTGCTAAGAAGAGGCAAAAATCTGGGGGTGCTGGAACATCCGCCACGACCGCTCCAACAACCATCCCACGCGAATTCACTTCTGACGTCCCCCCGACGACCTCCAGTCCGATCTCGAGTGTTCCAACTGAAGGCCCCTTTCCTATGGCACCACCATCTTCTCCTATAATCTTATCCGATGCTTCTCCCCCCCCTTCCACATCTGTCGAACAGTCTGGCGCAGGGTCAGAGAAAACACCTGGTGCAGATGGTAAATCATGGGTTGAAGAACTAAAGGCTTTGTCTGACAGCGCTAGGCAATTCTGGCAACGACAAGGGAGGGCTTGGTCGAAGGATAATCCTGATTTTAATACCTTTGCCCATCTAATGTCTTGTGTGCCTGCCGAGACGGCCCCTCTACTACATCTCGGTGCTGATCAACTGAGCAATATAATGAAGCGGCATGAAGTGGAGGTATGCTTAAGATTCTCATAAATCTGAGTCTATTAAAGTCCGAGTAATAAATTGTATTATTATTTTTTATCATTTTTTTAGGGAAGCATGATAATGGGAGCAGCTATTGCTAAAATGAACGCACTGATTAGCCTGCGTAATAAGTTTGAAAAAGAAACTACCCGGGCTAAACACGAGCTTGGCGCTATGAGGGCAAGGCTGGAGAGTGCTGAAAAAAGAGCAGGAGAGGCCGAGCATAAAATGCTTGCTCAATCCGAGCAGTTGGCCGTATCCCAAGAGAAAGCTGCCGCAGCCGAAGCTCTCTTAACCCAAGAAGAAGAGAAAAGACTTGCTGCCGAAGCTAACTTGGTTGAAGCCCAGCGTTCCCAAGAAGCATGGAAAAAAGAAAAATCCGAACTGGAGAAAAAGTGCGCTGACCTCGAATATCGGGTGGCCGACATGGCTGCCGATAAATGTATTGCTTTTGGGAGTAAACTGGTTCAATCAGTCGTGGATCGGTATCCGAACATGGATTGGTCCTGGTTGGACGAGATTGATCCCGACGATTGATAACCTTCTGTAATTTTGCATCCATATATAAGAGATTTCTTCGAATTATGTTTTTGCATGTGTTTATCCCAATAGCATGTATGAGTCTAATTATTGAAATGTCCGAGGCATGGCTCGGCAAACAAACTCTTTATTGATGTAGCTGTACCCAGCTTTTTCTTAAAAAATACATATGCTTGTGGCAACCATGCCGAAATGAGCTATTAAATGATAAAGCAGATACTTCACAACTATAAGAGTGAACCGAGCTAAACTACTGAAAATATCTTTTAAGATTAGAGACATTCCAAGAGTGGGTAAGCAACTTGCCTGAGAGGTCCTTTAGCCTGTAGGCGGTCCCATGAGCTTCATGCACTACGTAGGGACCCTCCCAATTTGGACTCAACTTTCCAACTCCAGCAACTGTTTGAGCTGCCACCACCTTTTTGAGAACCAATTGCCCGACCTGAAAAGAGCGAGGCTTTAAGTGGCGACTATGGTATGAAGACATCCTCTGTTTATACACTGCTGATCGCATCTGGGCAGATTCTCTGATTTCCTCTGACCGATCTAAATGATATAAAAGAGAGGCCTCATTTTCGATAGCCTCATATGAAGTAGTTCGAATGCTGGGAAGTCCAACCTCGCATGGAATAACAGCCTCGGTCCCATATGTCAAAGAGAACGGAGTGTGGCCCGTGGCTGCTCTAGGTGAGGTTCGGTATGCCCAGAGCACATGATGGAGCTCGTCCACCCAAAGGCCTTTTGCCTCATTTAACCTCTTTTTTATTCCCGCAAGGAGAGTCCGATTTGTTACTTCGGTCATCTCGTTTGATTGTGGGTGATATACCGAGGTAAAACATATCTGAATGTTGAGATCCGCGCAGTAATTTTTGAAGGAAACACAATCAAATTGCTTACCATTATCTGATATGATAGTGTGTGGAATACCGAACCTTGTTATTATAGCCTTCTGTACGAATTTAATGATATTGGCCGGAGTGATTGTAGCTAGGGGCTCGGCTTCCACCCACTTCGTGAAATGATCCACTGCGACTACCAAAAATTTTCGCTGGCCAGTGGCCAATGGAAAAGGACCGAGGATATCTATTCCCCACTGGGCAAATGGCCAGGGACTGTAAATTGGTACCTGTGGAGCTGCTCGTTGATGCAGTAAGTTACCAAAACGCTGACACCTGTCACATTTCTGAACAAGATCTTTGGCATCCCTCTCCATCGTTGGCCAATAGTAGCCTTGCAATAAAGCTTTCCGAGCTATTGTTTGCGCACCCTCATGAGCTCCACAAATACCTTCATGGATTTCTCGAAGTACATAATTGCCCTCCTCAGAGCTTAAGCATAAATTCCATGGATGTGAAAACGATCGCTTGTATAGTTTATCTTCTAGGATGGCGTACATACTGGATTTCCTGACTATCTTTCGAGCCTCAATCGTATCGCTCGGTAGTAACCCCCATGCCAAATATTGATATATCGGCAACCGCCATCCATCCAGTGGCTCATTCAACTGTACCTTGTATGATTTATATGCTGGGGAAGTTATTACTGTCCATATGACTTCTGCCGAAGTTACCCTGTCCACTCGGGAAGCTTGTTTAGCTAAAGAATCGGCCACCTGATTCTCACTTCGTGGTATCTGTTCCACTGACCATGCACATCCCTTCTTCTCCAGCTGAGATAATAACAAGGCGACTAACTCTTTGTATTGAACCATTGTGATTTCTCTAGCTTCGAATTTGCCCAGCGACTGACTTACCACCAGCTGTGAATCAGAAAATATGACCAACGAATCGGGACTGACCTCCAAGGCGAGCTGTAATCCGTAACACAGAGCCTCATATTCCGCTACATTGTTGGAAGCAGGAAATGCTATGTGAGCCATTCCTTTAATGCGTACCTTCTCGGGCCCTTTCAGCACTACCCCGACACCTGCCCCTTCTGACGAGGATGCACCATCAACGAACAACTGCCAACATCTGACCATCGGTTCTGGAGGTGGAGCATGAAGCTCAACCACAAAATCTGCTAAGACTTGTGCCTTCATAGCTTGGCGAGATTCATACCGAACATCCAATTCTCCCAACCGAGCTGCCCATTCTGTCAGCCGACCGGACGCTTCCGGTCTCTGGAGTATCTTTCTGAGATTAGAGTTGGTCCGAACTACCACCGTATGCGCTTGAAAATAAGGCCGCAACTTCACCGCCGTGACAATCAAAGAGAGTGCCAATTGCTCCAAGATCGGATAGTTAAGTTCAGCTCCCCTCAACACTTTGCTGACATAATAAATGGGAAACTGCTGGGTGTCTTCTTCTCTGATGAGAACTGAGCCGATTGCACCCGAGCTGACCGCCAGATACAAGTAGAGGACTTCTCCTGGTTGTGGTCTACTCAGCAATGGTGGCGTGTTGAGAAATTGTTTTAACTCCTCAAAAGCTTGCTGACAATCCGAGCCCCATTCGAATTTCTTCAAATTCTTAAGCGCCCGGTAGAAGGGAAGACAACGTTTGGCCGAACAAGAGATAAACCTGCCCAATGCTGTCACCTTGCCATTGAGCTTCTGCACATCTCTAATGGATTTAGGAGGTTCCATCTGTAAAATGGCCTGAATCTTGGTCGGATTAGCTTCTATGCCCCTTTTCGAAATCATGAAACCCAAAAACTTTCCAGACTGTACTCCAAAGGCACACTTCTCGGGATTAAGCTTCAGGCCGAACTTTCGCAGAGTTTTGAAGGTTTCTACAAGCTCATTTGGAAGATCTTGAGAGGACTTCCCCTTGACAATCATGTCATCCACATAAACCTCCATGTTTCTGCCAAGCTGATTAGCGAACAATTTGTTCATTAACCTTTGATACGTGGCACCTGCATTTTTCAATCCGAATGGCATTACTCGGTAACAATATGTGGCCTGATGCGTGATGAATGCCGTTTTTTCCTCATCTTCCGGGTTCATCGGTATCTGGTGATATCCAGACGAAGCATCTAAAAAAGCATATTCCTCAAATTCTGCCGTTGAATCAACCAGTAGGTCAATATTAGGTAAAGGATAGCTGTCCTTAGGGCAGGCTTTGTTGAGGTCTGTGAAATCTACACACATGCGCCATTTACCATTGGCCTTTTTCACCAAGACAACATTGGATAGCCAGTCCGGATATAGAACTTCCCGAATGAATTTATTCCTGAGTAGTACCTCTGTCTCTTGGTTCATTGCTATCTGCCTTTCTGGTGCATGATTCCGCTTCTTTTGTTTGACAGGCTTACTACCCGGGTTGATATTCAACGAGTGGCTCATAACATCAGCAGAAATCCCTTTGATGTCGGAAGGCTCCCACACAAATACATCTTCATACTCCTGTAGAACTGTAATGAGTGCTCGTACCTCTTCTTCTGTCTTACTGGCTCCAATCTTCAGTTTCCGTCCTGGGACTACCTCCACCTCTACTAACAAATCAACTGGCTCCGCTCGCCTCTCCACCCCAACTGAGACATCCAAAGAATCCAATGGAAGGGCCTGATTGGCACCCTTTAACATCGCAACATACGTTTCCCGAGCCACCTTCTGACTTCCTCTTAGTATTGCCATACCCTTGGATGTAGGGACCTTGAGTAACAACTTCCGCATAGAAATATATGCATCCACCCCCACTAATAGTGGCCTTCCGAAGATGACATTGTATGCCAAGGGAATATCTACAACCATGAAACAACTGCTGCATGTCTGGGTTATATCATCATCCCCGAGCTCTAATGACATTTTAACCGACCCCTCGACCTTTACTGGCTGGCCTGATATCCCGATCAAAGGTGCAGTTACTGGTTCCAAGATGTTATCTGACATGTTCAGAGCTTTGAATGCCTGCAGAGTAATGAGATTTACAGCACTACCCGTATCCACAAGAATACGCTGGACCAAATAATCTTGGATTACAGCTTCCACCACCAATGAATCCGTGTGTGGTTGTTTGACGTGACCACCATCCGAGCTGGAAAATTTCACCTCATAGTTCGCTGGTATCGGCCTGGAGTCCAGAGAAAACACTTCCTTCGCCTTCCTTTTACGAGAATCCTCAAAGACGTCATAATACTTCCCACCTGCAATAACATGGATGACCCCTGCCGGGGCTCTCCTACTGGCACCTGCTCGGTTATCTTGACGACGAGGAGATCGGGACCTATCTCTGGCTCGTTCTTCTTTTACAAACTGGGATAGTTTTCCTTTTCTGAGCAGGAATTCTATCTCCCTTTTTAGCTGGTTGCAATCATTTGTTTCATGGCCCTTGTCTCTATGAAATGCACAGTAGAGATCTTGATTCCTGCCAGAGCCCTCTCTCATGGGTCGGGGCCAATTCACCTTGTCATTTTCCTTCAACCACTTCAAGACCTGGGCCCTTGAAGTGTTCAACGTTGTCCACTGAGGCTCTCTCCGCTCTTGGGTCCTTGACGAAACTACATAAGTCCGGTGTGAATTCCCCGAACCTTGAGCCCTTGCATCACTTCTCCCGGTATTCCGCTCATTCATCGATCTGTGCAAACCTCGGTTTGTATCTTCATAAAGTGAGCCATTTCGGAGTCGTCTGGCTTCATCCATCCGGATATATTTATGTGCCCGGGACATTAGTTCAGTAAAGTCACCTGGGGGTTTTTTACTGAGGGAATCACTGAAGTCCTGGCACCGGGTATTCCGTATGAGAGCATTATTGGCCACCTCTAAATTCAAGTCCTGAATATCCATAGCTACCGAGTTAAACCTCTCAACGTAGGCCCGCAAGGTCTCTCCTTTATCCTGCCGAACCAAATTAAGATCTGCAGAAACCTTTGTGGGTCTGATAGCAGCCACAAATTTGGCAATGAACATATCACTGAATTGGGCGAAACTCGCGATAGAATGCTCGGGCAAATTCCTGAACCAAATTTGGGCTGACTCTGTCAATGTTTGGGGAAAAATTTTGCACATGGCTGCATCATCCGTGGTGTGAACGAGCATTGTATGGTGAAATTGATCAAGGTGGGCCCTGGGATCAGCACTACCATTGTACCTTGGTAAGTTCGGTAACCGTATGTTTGGAAATGGAGCCGACAGAATCTCTTTAGCTAATGGGGAGCGGAAATTGCTCTGATACTGAAGAGTGCTTCTGTTCTGGTACTTCTGCATTCGATCCTCAAAGAGCTTCTCAAACTGCTCGGCTGTGAGTGTTATTGTGGATCCAGGGACCGAAGGGGGTACAATGGCGGGTGCAGCAGGTGCTGAAGCCTGTGGAACCGGAGGAAAGGATTCTGTGGTAGGCTGAACGGGTGGCACTTGTGCTGCCATGGCAGTCAGCGTTGTTAAAAAAGCTTGCGCTGTTTGTGGAGTTAAATTAGGAATAACGGGCTGGGGGATGGATTGGTGAGGTTGAATTTGCTGGCCAAATAGCTGGACGGGAGCTTGTTGATTTTGAATTAATGGGGGTTGAGTTTGGGAAAGTAAAGTTTGCATTTGAGTAGTGTGGACAGCAGCAGTACTTAAATCAGGGAAAAGATCCATTGAGAATTTGCTAAGATAGATCCACGCTCACCGCACCAAATGATGACAGCTCCAAAGTTCCGGTGCCGGAGATCTGAAGATATCACCTGAAACCAAAGAACACCGACGGGTTTCCGTTCTAGGATACTCAATGATGACAGCTCCAAAGTTCCGGTGCCGGAGATCTGAAGATATCACCTGAAACCAAAGAACACCGACGGGTTTCCGTTCTAGGATACTCCGACGATCAAGTTAGACACCAGATTGTTACTTTTTAAAGAGATCCTGGGAAAAGAAAAAGAGAGATCCTTTCTTAAGGAGAAGACATACCTTTTTATAGCCCTCCTTTTCCCCTCTTCCTTGTTGTCTTCTTAATGAGCTTTTATTATGTAACTGACCTTTTAATGACGTGCTTTTACTGTGTAACGGACGCTTTTTCCTTTATGATGAACCTTTAAAGAGCAACGGCTATGTCAAAGATATTACCGTTAATGATGCTTTCTGGACTACCGAGCTATTTCCTTGCTACCGAGCTACTTCCTTACCTAGCTCTCAATGTGCGAGCAGCTTAATGCAATAACCGAACTAGGTACTGATTATAGCTCGGTTATCATATATATATATACCAAAATGAAGCGGTATTGAATTTCAATTAGCTGCTTTTGAATATTTTGTTTATTTTTTTAATTTTTTTACTTACAGTTTAAAATTTAAACAATTAGATGTTTATTATTCTTTTTATTATTTTTTTTATAAAAATTCGGATGAAAAATATTAATAAAGCAGTATATCAGTATATTATTTTTTTTTGACAAGTATATCAGTATATTATTAATATAATATATGTGTATATATATAATATATTTTTTAAATAAATATGATAAAAAAAAATTTAATCGAAAAAATTTGGATCACGGATTTGTATTGGATTTTACGTATTTTCGGACAGTCTTTTCGATTTCGTATTTGAGTTGGGTTTGACCTGAGTTTTTTTTATCATTAGGGTTTTGTCAGCGGATCACATATTTGTTGGTGGGTTTGATTTGAGTCAAAAAAAACATTCAGGTCTAATTAATATTAAGTACATTTTTTATTCATCACTATTCATAAAAATGTATTTTAGATAATATTTAAATACATTATATAATTTTTTATATATTAGTTTATTGAAACTTTTAGCTATAGTTTTATTTAAAATTAATATGTAATAGACTATGACTTATTTTGTATATTAATCATTTTGCATTTTACTTTAAATAATTATTTGTTATTTATTTAACTTGTATATATATATATAAATATATATTTATATATAATTACATCTTTGGGATTATTTCATATTTTCAATAGTATTTTATATAGTTTAAATGACATTTATATAATTTTTTTAGCATTTAGATTTTTAAATATTTAGTAATTAAAAATAAAAAATTATGATTAATCTAATCATAAAAATTAAAATCCATAAATAAATTAATCAAAATGATTTAAAAAATAATATTAGCACCGATTCCATGTCTAAATATTGCATAGAAGAGAGGACAAAAATTCCCCACATATGGCTAGAATATTTGGAGTGGTGGCTAAACGGTAAGTTGGTGATTAAAATTAAAAATTGTAGGCTACAATGTAGTTAAATTTCAGATAGCGTCCACTTCTGTCCGACTGGCAATAAAGCCAGCCTGGACACAGCTGTAATCCACAGCCTGTAAGCAGCTAACTCTTTCTCTCTTCCCTCTCTCCTCTCCGTTAAGCTTCTTGTTCTCCTCTCTTTCTCCGTACAAATCCATTGCGGTTTATTTTTATTTTATTTTTTGAAGAATCAAGAATCCTAAGTTAATCAAAATCTAGAACCAGATGAAGATTATAACGCTACTCAATGCGTTGTTTGCTAATCTACCCACTAGTGTCGCGCATTGCGCACCCTTTCTTCACCCATTCTCCTGCACACTTCCCCATGTTCTAAGCCTTCCTTCTGTTACTCCTCTCTCTTCTTCTTCTTAACAAACTCTAACTCTGCTCTCTCTATTCTCTATTGCTAATTAGTTGCCCTCTCGTTTTTCAAAAAACCTAACCAAGCTTGAGAGGGCAGAAGAACCGGTGTTAATGGATCCCTGCCCTTTCGTGCGCCTCACTGTAGGCACTCTCGCCCTCAAAATTCCTCTTGCTTCCAAGCCCGCTCGTTCTGTTGTTCACCCTTCTTCCTCTCCTTGTTTCTGTAAAATCAAGCTCAAGAATTTTCCCCTTCAGACGGCGGTCGTCCCCTACATTTCGCCCGAGAACAGTCAGTTCCCTGAAGGTCAGGCGCATACTCTTGCCGCTACTTTCCATCTCAGTAAGTCTGATCTTGAGCGCTTAGTTGCTAAATCTATCTTCGCCGGGAAGCTCCACCTGAAAATATCTATCTATACTGGTCGCCGTGGAACCACCTGTGGTGTTAACTCCGGGCGGCTGTTGGGGAAAGTCTCCGTTCCGTTGGATCTGACGGGCACTGAGTCTAGGGCTTGTGTATTCCACAATGGATGGATTTCTGTAGGGAAAGAGGCTAATAAAGGTTCTTCTGCGCAATTTCATTTGAATGTGAAGGCAGAGCCTGATCCGAGATTCGTGTTTCAGTTCGATGGTGAGCCTGAATGTAGTCCTCAAGTGTTTCAGATCCAAGGAAATATTAGGCAACCGGTTTTCACTTGCAAATTCAGTTTCAGAAACACCGGCGACCGGAATCAAAGATCCAGGTTAGTATTTTTAACTTCAAGTCAGGGTTTTATTTTTCTCACCTGCAATTTACTACTCACTTTTAGGGTTTAAGCGATTCTTCTTGTTTGATTCCTGCTTCCTTTTTTGCTTCTCACGATTCCATGGATCTAAAAGCATGTGATTAGTCTGTAAATTTGAAAAATGTATGGAAGAGTAAAGCTACTGTCAAATCTCATTTGATTAGCTTTGATTCAAGTTGTTGAGCTTTAATCTTTTAAGAAAAGAGACTCGAAACTTAAAGGCCTTCCTAATTGAAAACTTAACGTCTTTTTGTAACGATATTATATCTATACACATTCTAAAATCAACTCCGATCACGTTAAAGTTACTTAGGATCCTAATCCTCTTTTTAAGTCTCTGTTTGTTCTTTACTTGTTAATTAATCTTTTTCCATGTTTGCCTCTGTCGATTAACAGGTCATTGCAGTCGGAGCAAACCGGTGCTAGAAGCTGGCTTAGCTCATTCGGAAGCGAAAGGGAACGACCAGGCAAAGAACGGAAGGGATGGTCAATAACGGTACACGACCTCTCCGGCTCACCTGTGGCCGCCGCTTCAATGGTAACTCCGTTTGTTGCTTCTCCTGGCTCTGACAGAGTGAGCCGTTCCAACCCCGGCTCTTGGCTCATTCTGCGCCCCGGCGATGGCACCTGGAAGCCTTGGGGCCGTCTTGAGGCTTGGCGCGAGCGCGGCGCCTCTGATGGACTAGGTTACCGCTTCGAACTTATTCCTGACACTAACGGCGGCATGAGCGCCGGCGGCATTGTATTAGCGGAATCTACTCTCAGCTCAAATAAAGGCGGTAAATTTGTAATTGATTTGGGCGCCAACTCTAACGGCCGCTCTACCCCTGCGAATTCGATGTCGCCGGTGTGCAGCCCGAGGAGCAGCGGAGATTTTGGGCACGGGCTATGGCCTTACTGCATGTACAGAGGGTTCGTAATGTCGGCGACAGTTGAAGGAGAAGGCAAGTGCAGTAAGCCTAGCGTTCAGGTCAGTGTGCAGCACGTGAACTGCACGGAAGATGCAGCTGCTTACGTGGCATTAGCAGCTGCTATTGATTTAAGTGTGGATGCTTGCAGGCTTTTCTCTCAACGGCTCAGGAAAGAGCTCTGTCAAGACCGAGACTTACTGGGCTGACTCGGCATTTTTTCTTTTACGTTGTCGTTTTGCTGCTTTTTTTTGTTCTTTTTAAATTTTAACCTGGGTGGATGGATTTTGAGTTCCATCGCAGTAACTTTCTTCTTACTAACAAAGAAAAAAACTGTGTACAGTGAGAGGGAGCTTAGACAGGCACGCTTTGTTTTTACTCGTGTGGCTTGTATTCATTTTTTTTTTCCAAGGCAAAAAGTTTGTTTTTGAGATGTTGCCCTGAGTCAGCCGGGTTCAAAGTTCAAACCTTTTAATTTTTCCATGTAAGACTGAAGCAAAATTGTATGAGGTGGAACTATTATTATGATTTATGATATGTCAATAGTTGGTTGGCAGCCAATTGTATTGTATAATATTGATATGTATAGTGACATTGGGTTGTCTGATTATTTTAAAAATGGGTTAGAAGCCAGATGGTTGTTGGCAATTGGAGGTGCTGTGCGTGCACGCAACCACTGATTACCGAGATTTTTATTAGTATTTTTTTAATTAAAAAACTACAAATATCGGAAATGTTGGTGATAGCTGTAATGCACTTTTATGAATCCTTGGGTCATGATTAGCTTGCAATTGGGGGGGCGGTTGAGCGCATACTTGGCATAGAATCATGGGTTGGTAGGATTGTTATAGTTATTGTAATTAATTAATTATTAAGTTAGATTAGGTGACCCCCACATTAAGAGCGTAATTTATGAAAGCTGCCCATTATAGTGAGTCGCAGTGGTTAGCTCAGATAAGTTGAACCATTATTTAGTATTTAATGGATAGTAAATTTAATTATATATATAAGGAGTAGACATGTGGTGGGGAAAGAGAGATTATAAAACAGGAAAAGTGCATGGTAGGGGCAATTGTAGGACAAATGGGTTTGTAAATTGTTATGCTAAATTTTTTAATTTTTAAAATAAAAAATAGCTGGCTTAGCAAATGGTTGAAGAGGAAGAAGGGACCATTGTAAGAAAAACAAAATAGGAGAAGAGAAATGTGGTCAAAAAGTTCAGAAATGCATGTGCCAGCAGTTGGAATAGAGCCAATGGGGAAGAGTTACAGTTGTAAAGAGAGAGCAGCTGATAATAGGCCAATGTTAGAGATCAGATTATAGGGCAGTTACACAGTGAAAGTGAAGAGAAGGTCGGGTTTTGGGTTCAAATTTAGGAGTCACGTTCACGTCTTTGCAACAGAAAAACAACTAAAAAAAAAAAATTGAATGAAAACAACGTGCTCACTCCTCACTTACTCGTCTAGCTGGGGACCAATTTCACCAATATCGTAATATAATTACTCGTCTAATTATAAAAATAGCACACACGTGCTACAGTATGTCTGCTATTTGGGAATTAATTACAATTCAAACTATTTTGTCAATTGATTAGAATTTAAATTTAATTGTCCTCACTCTAAATGTATATTATAAAAAAAAAATATATATATATATTTTCTATTTTAATTAATTTGACTTCATATTAGAAGCTCCTAAAATGCAATGTCAATGTAATTATTTTTTTTTCGGTACTTATAATTACTAATGCTTCTATTGACACATAAAAAAAAAAGTAAAAAAAATAACAATAATGTAATTACTTATGCTTCACATACACGATAATAGCTATAGCTTCTTATGGTAATTGTAATTTTACTTTTTCGGGCCCAACAGTCAATGTTGTAGAAATTAATTGACTACAGTAAAAACAAAGTAAAAAGATGTAGAGTACTGACTGACTCACGGGTACAGCTTGCTTAGACTATGATTTCACTGGCGACTGCTCATGAATCCCAGATTTTCCGGGGAATGTTGCTTTTTTTGACTTGTGAGTTTTTTTTTTTTTTAAATCTACATTAGATTTTACTTTTTGATTTTTGTTGCTTAAATTGGTCTATTATTCTAATTAAGTATCCTCCTTTTACAGTTTTTTCTTTTTTTTTTTTTAGAGTAGCTCTTTTGTTCACAAATAATTATCTATTTTTTAAAAAAAATTTATTCATAAATAAATATTTATTTTTTAAAAATAATATATATTTGCATATGAACATAAAAATTACGAATATTTGAATATTTTGTTTCGGGTACGGCTTTACTACAATAAAGTATTTGTCAAGATTGTTACATTTAGTCCTGATATAAAACCAAAAAAATAAAAGTCAAGGGTTAAAAATTTAATCGAAATTAAATTAAATTAAAATTAAAATTAATTAATATATATCATTTAAATATATTTTAAATAATAATTTTCACAATAAAATATTTACTATATTAATATACATCAAAATAATGTTCATATTAATATGGTAATCAATAATCATATTTCAATAAAAAAAAAAGATAATTTAAACATAATGATATCTACATTATGATTCACAAAAAATTTAATAATATTAAATTTAATATATATATATATATATATATGCTTGTATTTATGACACAAAAATGCACATGAAATTTTCAATTATATTTTGGTATAAATTAAGATTATATTTAATTATATTTATCATAGCTAAAAATGAGAATATCATTGAATTTAAATGGATATAGTATAATTAAAAAATAAAATATTAAAGTTCAATTTGCTAAATATGGTAAAATTAAAGCCAAAGTGGACCAAAGTTTAATAATTTTTAATATTTATATAAACACTAAAAAATAAAATTTAATGTTAATACAATTAAAAAATTAGACAAACACAACGCTAATTTATCTTTATCAATATTAATAAATAAATGACTAGTATAAAACATACTAATGTTTATATAGAATAAAATGATAATTTTAATTAAAATATGAAAACTATTTATATGGATTATATAGAGATAAAAAATACATATAAGAACCGATTAATTATTAATGAACATGAAGTCTAAGTGTATTAATATAATTACTAAAATTTAAAATTTATTTTCGTATCCAATTAAATTGGTTAACTGTATAAATCGATTTGAACTCAATTTAACTACAATTTAATGGTTTTTCATTTTATTTTTTTCACACCCGTAGAATATGAGATTTGGCAATAATTTGGATAGATGGAGAAGAAAAAAAATCGACATTAGTGTAGTCTTTTTTATTTATTTTTATTACGCTTTTGCTGCCAACAGCAAAAATGGGAAGATAGTCTGCTGCGCGAACTGCACCGTCGGATTGGATGTGCCCAATCTAACGATGCAGATGCGACTATCCCACCCCGGAGAAACGGCGTAGTTATTTTCCTGAGCTGAATCACAAAGAAAAACGGCGATTTCGGAGGGACCAAAAAGAAGAGAAAATGAAAGCATTAGGATGGTGGCTGATGCTGGTTGGTTCATTTCGATTGGCCTCCGTATGGTTCGGCTTCTTCGACATTTGGGCTCTTAGGCTCGCCGTCTTCTCCAAAACTACCAGTAAGCTTTCCCTTTCTCTTTCTAAAAATATCCATTTGAGATCCCTAAGTTACTTATGATTTGTACAATGCAAGAAAAGGGGAGGAAATTATTTCATTCTATGATTTGAGAACAGCTAGCAGACCAATCTGTACTTTGATATGATCAAAGAATTTTCATATAATATATTCTTTAATTTATTGTTTCTAATTCTTTTGAACTTTGAATTTATGTGTTGTGTTTGCTTTTGTCTTTCTCTTGACCGTGTTAATGGAGTTAGATTTTATGAATTGCTATTCTTAAGATAGATGCTTGAAGATTTGCCTTGTGACTATGTCTTTTGGTTAGAGATTGGTGGACTGAAGAGAGCGCGTGATTTGATAACTTATAGTGATTATTTAGTGGAAGTGTCAAAACCAAGAATGTTGATAATAGTGCATTTGATTAAGGAAACTGTGGATCTTGATTCAGGCGGAAGATCCAAGTAAAATATTGAATAATCCTTCTCAAGGAGATAATAGGGGTGGTGTTAGACTTAGGAGTGGGTTGGGGTTTGAGAAGAAATGGTGGAACTTTAGATTACAATGGTCAAGAAAGATGTATGTACTCGATTTAGAGTGAAACGGCGGAAAAGTAAGTTTGATTAGCACAATGTGGATTTGCTTCGAGACACTAGGAACACATTTCCTTATTTTTTACTTATATGCAATGAATTTTCTGAAGTGAAATTAAAGATTGTAATTGAGTACAGAGAGCAACTGTGATCTTTGGATTCAATAAGTAACTAATATGGAAATGCAGATCTGAGTTATACGGAGCACCTAAAAATTATCTCTAGAATGCCGTGAATGAAGAAGTAGATAAATTGAGTTCATCAAGAAGATAGTTTTGACACGCTGCTAAAAAAGATATATATTGTCCTGTTTGAAGGTAACAGCTAAAAAGGGATTTTGTTAGCACAATGTGGATTTGTCCCTGGAATTTTGACACATTGCTTTTGGGTGCATGAATGAGCTGTTACGTATTATTGGTGAAAGCTTATCTTAGAAGTAAAGGGAGCAAGGAGAGGGTGGTTTCCCAAGTTTAATGTTTTGATCATGTGCTCCCTAATGATGACTTTATGACCGTTCCAAAGACTTACTTTACATGTCCAGCATCTCTTACCTCACAAAAATATGGTTCATATGCAGTTGAAGAGTATGTAAAATTCTGTTTTCCCACGTCTGTATCCATCCTTAACACCTGAAATTTGAACTACTGTGGTTAATATTGTAGAATGATGTAAAAGAAATGGCCTAGTAAAACAAGAGAACATTTAACCTTTCACTGTTAGTCTGGAAAAATGGTGTGCAATGTAGAGCAATGAGAGCAATTATTATTGATGAAATACAAATCCAATCAACTTCATGACATTGGCTCCAAATTTTGCTTGCATTGTGTTTGAAAGCGGCAAAATATGTGTCTTCTGTATGATTGCTTTTTTTTTTTGCCCCTTTAAATGCTGAAATTTTACAAATAAATTGCACCTGCCACAAAACAAAGAGTAAACCAGTAATCAAAATTATGATGTGGGACTATGGTAGATATTGCACATAGGGGAAGAAGGGTGCATATATCTCATACATCATGATTGAGAGTTATAGGCTCTAAAATGAGAAAAGGAAATTTCACTTATATTGTGCTAGTTGTAAATGATTCCGATTCATTTTATGTCTTTCTCCTTGCTTCTTTCTTTTGCAAATATTGCAGTGACTGAAATTCACGGGAGGACATTTGGAGTTTGGACGCTATTGACTTGTACTCTTTGCTTTCTTTGTGCATTCAACCTTGATGACAAGCCACTTTATTTGGCAACCCTTTTATCTTTCATATATGCACTTGGGCACTTCTTGACTGAGTACCTTGTATATGAGACAATGGCCATAGGAGGTCTAACAACTGTGGGCATAGTTGCAGGTACTTGCATTCTCTGTTACACCGAAAGTCAGTCTGAGCTCTTTTTTTTAACGGTTACTATTGGCTTCCATTGGATTAGTATTAAAGTTGCTACCTATCTTATCCTAGCTATCTTATTAAAAGTTGATAGCTGATTTGAGCTAGGATTTATTTATTCTGGAAGGTAAAAAGTGCATTTAATCTCTCTCTGATAGTGTTATGTGGTCCTTGAATTTTAACTTAAATTTTGATCTTATACTGAATGTCTAGAGTTATAAAAACGAAGTTAATGAATCCTTACCTTGGATCTTTGTGATATATAATAGCATAAATTATGACTTGTGAAGCATTGACAAATAGTAGAACTTGTTAGCTCCAATAGCTGTTGATTAAAATGTATTCTACAAACATGGACAACAAAAAGAATATATTATTCAAAAGGGACTTTTTGTTAAATTATCCATTTCTGTAATCTTGAGTATGATTTTCTTCTATGCTTTCATTAAAACTCCTAATCTAAAGCAAGGTTTTTTAAATTCTAATGGTTAATCATTTGAAATTTCACTTAAAAATGAATATCCTATCACTAATTTCATCTGTATGCTGTTTAGCTTTAATTTATCATTATTTTTTCAAAATCAGGTACATCAATAATTTGGATGCTGATCCAGTGGAATGCGCATCAAAAGAGCCACGGTAAGCAGACGTGAAAAATGGAATGATGTGTTGCCATATCCCTAGTTCTCCTCGTCCTTTTTTTTTGTTTTTTCAATCTTAAGCATATGTTTGCATCTAGTTCCTAGCTTGTAATTGAAACTTCATTGTAATCCGTACACTTAAGGGACCGCAGTTCGGTCTGGTGATTAACACCTTTTGGATTAGGTGTCTCGTGGTTTAGTAATGTATGGTTTGATTTGTTACCATATGATATAATATGGTAAATTTTGTTAGGAAAAATCCATTTTTAGATCTCTTAATTTTCATATTTTTTACATTTATTTTGAAACTAAAAGAATTCTACGTTGGGTCATTTTATTTTAAATTTTAGCCACACTAGATTTTTGATTGACAATAGGGATAAAAATGAACACGGTTAAAATTGTGTGAGTTTATAATTTGGAACTTGAATGAAAAATATAGAGATGGTATACAGAGAAATATGTTTTTACAGTGTTTTAATGGATTAGCCAAATGCATCGATTAGGGATTTGTGATTAATGTATAATAAATGTCAAATTTTTTTTTTACCTCATGCAATTTTAATTTCACATTTATCTGACTCGATGTAGAATTTTTTTAATTCAAAAACTTTAAAAACACACAAAAATTCAAAAACCTAAAAATGTGTTTTGCCTTGTTAATATATATGAGATAATAATTTGACACGTCATTGTTTAATAAATTTTTATATATTAATATAAATATATTAATTTACTAAAATGCCCTCCATCATCTCACCTCAGGCCAGAAAAGCTTTATGTGCAAAGAAGGGTGCTAGGGAATATACAGTCATTGCATAGAAACTTGGATGCTCCATTGAGATATCTGGATGAGTCTCTTGGTCACCAGCTCAATTTTTTAAATTTATAGTTATTTTAAGCTTTAGCCCATAAATTTTTTCTTTTCAGTTTTACTTGCTCAAAATTATGTCTTCTTCATTTTAATTTCTATCTTCATCTTCTATGGTTTTAACTTTATCTAAGAATTATAAATAAAAATTATCAGCAATTGCCACCAGTTTATCCAATATTTTCTTTTTATTTTTCAATTAATTGAAGTAACAAAATTAATTTAAGATAAGTTTTCTTGTTGATAAGAAATTTAAGGAAAAAGAATATAGAAATCTAGGTTAGAAAGGACAAAAACGTGAGAAAGAGGAATTCTTAGGATGAAGAATCGTGAATAAATTTTGTTAATTATTGAAGGATAACAAAAGAAAAAAAAAGGTCATAAAATTCATGGCAAACCACTGATTTGATATTGTGCTGAAAATTTATCGTTATTAAACCATAAAATAACCATGAAAAATAAAATATCAAGGGGTAAACGGGCAAAATGAATAATATTTGTGATAGCATAGCATTTCAATTAGTTTAGACGCTTATATTTATTTATTCGGCGTTAACCTCTGGAATGCAGTTTGTTATTTCATTTTCACATTGCCTAATCTAAAGCTGTACTGCGAAGTGAGCTATTGACCATTTCTTTTTCTCTTTCATTATTCGTAACTTAGTTGATTAAAAGGGCAATTCTTACTGCACAATGCAACGTTAAGACAAGGTGGGCTTCGGCCTTGTAGATCAAATGTTTTCACAAGCCCGAGCCCGGCGTTGGGGCCTTATTGATGAGCATTTGAATTTGTGAAGCAGGGCCAGTTCCATGGCCTTGCCTGATGTCTGATGGTGTAAGACTACGGATTTAAATCTACAGAAGAAATACACATTTTTTCCATCTTGGAGCAAAGGAAGAAAAGGAAAACTTATATTTTCTACTAAGCACTACAACTTTTGCACATTAAAATGTCTGATGGTTCAACTGATACACTTTTTACTACACTTGTCTAGCATAAAACAGAAGCAGATTATGTACAATTGCAAGGAATACAATAAAATTGTGAAAGGTTTTGAGCTCTTCCACCTCACTGTTGCTCTCATTATCTCTATTCAAGAACTAAAAACATCTCATCTATTTCCTGCGTCAGAACTTCTAAGAATTCTCATTTCATCAGACCTGTATTCTCAGCAGCTATTACTGAACTTCTCTGCAGTCTATGCTCTTTCTTTGTACTAGATCCTAAAGCCTGACTATTAACTTCATCATTATTCAAATTTATGGTGTCGAATCCATTCTTTCCCTTTGATACTACTGCTGAATTAAGCCTACTAATCTGTTTTCTTACTCTGAGGCACTGGCTAACCTAGAATCAAACGCATAAAGACGGTGTCAGGATTTGTCAATCCTACGGGAAAGTGTTGAAGTAAGATTCGAATACCTGGTTTCAATCCCTCGCAAAATCTTGTGCTCTCCAATAGCAGTTGCATTTGAGTCATGAATTGTATCCTGCAGCATATCCTTTCCATTTAAAAAACTCGAGTTTCCCATAAGCATCGATCTGGAAGCATACCTACCTTCTTGTTTCTCTTTTGCAGCTGCCTCGGTTAATGAATTATATTCTATGCCAATTGTCAAATTGGTCGATTGAAACTCATAATCTCTCTCAATTATCACTTTTATCTTTCTCAGACCTGCACTCTCAAATTCAGTCCTCACAGTTCGAGTGTTGTGTAACACTGAACTGGAAGCATCATCGCCCTTGTAATTCTCCTCTCTTGCTTCTTGAGACTTCCTTTCGAGTTCATTTTGTGCTTGATCATTTGTTAAACCTGCATACTCAAGTTGATTACTCTTCTCTTCATTCTCTTGCTCTTCACTTCCCACATCCCTTTCCCTATCATCTACATCAATGAGATCTTCCACTTCCTCCGTTTCTTCCTCCTCAGCTCTCTCTTGGTCATGTCCATCTATCTCATCATCTCCGCCACCTCTTCCATCATCATCAATATCTTCCAGTTTAATTTCTTCAATCTCTTCTTCCAATTCTGCTTCATCACCTTTGCTTTCAACACCCGAAGATTTTTCATTGACTTGAGGATGGAGGTCTTTTCTCCCGAGTTTTATAATTTTCCCATCACTTTGTAGCTTTTCCAATGTCTTTCCAGCGCTATTCTCATATGCCTTTTTCTCATCATAAGAGTGCTTGAGTTGGTTAATCAGCCAGATGCAAGTGGCAAGCAACATACATATCTGAAGAAAATGCTTCACTTTAAAGCCTTTTGACCTCTGGTTCCTGCTAGGTGACTGCTTCAACATGCTCAACTCCAAAATGAGTTTATGCCCTCAACTTATCTGCAGCTATTGCTTATTCAAATCTGCAAATGAAAACAAAAACAGATCAAAATAATCAAGCAAAAATAAAATTTACCACCATTAGAGTTGCTTAATGGTAAGGCAATTCACTATTTGTTTGGACCCAAAACGACAGAACAAGGCAATAACGAACGCACAAGAGCAAATACCATATTACCCTGAGTTAACAAGCTAAGGGAACTTGGGGGAAATAAGAAGACCTACTCGTTCTCAAATTCAAGTCCGGTCATTATTCAATTCCATGTCATCATGACTCAAAAAGGATAATAGGCTTTCAGATCTTCCAAGTCTATTTTCTTAGCTTTTCTACGAAAGAAAAATTACCTAAAATATATAAGCCTCTACTCGACTCCTCACTGCTTCAGAAATTCTTTTGCACAGATTTCATTGGCTAGTATCATAACATATAAGTACAATTGAATAATTTCCAGTGAGGAAGGAGAGCACATACAGTAGCTATAAAAATCTCCTGGTTGCTAAGAGGAAAATCCAACATTCATCTTAATATAATTAAGTTCGAAGTTATATTCTTGAGCTGAAATCGGTATTAAAAGCAATAGGCAACACAATAAATAAAAATCCATAGAGGAATATAAACAAACAGATAAAGTAGAAAATGATGCTGCAAAAAGAGAACTAAAAGTACAAAAGGGAAAGCGAATACAATTATATTAAACAGATATCCATGTGCGCAGAACAAGAAATTAATCCAATGGAAAAAGTCCAAACAGGATCATCGAACAAACAAAGTATTATATAAAAGGAAAAAGAACAGAATTGAACGCTGAGACTAGCACCTACCAGAGAGAAAGCGGAGCTGCAGATCCGCGACTATGAAATGGAAAAGAGGTAAGAATTAATATTTAAGGCGTTTCATGAAATGGGTATTATGTTGTATGCTAGTAATCAAATCAAATATTAGAGTCCCACTCAGTTCATTCATCAATAAGAAATGATTAAAGCTTCTGCTCCCAAATACACAGGCTGTGAAAAGAGAAGAGAATCAGCTAGCGGAGAATCGAATAGAGATTAGAGAGAGAGGAGGAGAGTGTGAGAGTAAAGCTCCAAAAACGAGCACCACAAGAGAGCGAGTGTACTGTGTACGTGTGCCTGGGACACCCAAATGTCGGCACTGCGTGGATTTAATGGCTTTGATGATTTTCTCGCCACGACGCGGTTTCAGAGAAAATTGGAAAATAATACAGCGGTTTTGTAGATCATTAATAATCGGTATTAACATTATGATTTAATAGAAAATTGGAAACTCATTTATTTTATTTTCTTTTATGGAGGAAACTCATTTATTATTGAGTGTTGTGTCCAATCACGTAATCCATCCATTTTATAATATCTATCACTTTATCACTTTTATTAAAATTAATAAATATTTTTTTTATTATTTAATACTATCTGTCATTTTTATTATTTTTACTAATATTAAGAAATATTAATTAAATTTGAGATAAAATTGAGTGTTTCAATATACAAAATTAAATCTAATTAGTTAATTTGAATTGAAAAATAAATAAATTTTATTTAAAATTTAAAAGTAAAAATAAATAAAATTTGAATTTTTTAAAAAAAAAGTGAAACTGAATGAATATTAATTAGATTTAAATTTAAAATAAAATTGAGTAATTTAATAAATAAATTTAAATGTAATGGATTAACTTTCATTAGAAAATAAAATAAAATTAAAAAAAATTAAATTGTAATTGAAATTTAAAAATGACAGATAAATAAAATTTAATTTTTTTTTAAAAGCGACAGATATTATAAAATAAAAAGAGTATATAACTTATTCTATAATATGTAAATTGTTGCTTAATATTGTATAGCAGTGGCGTTTGCTTTTATGACATTTCTAGTAGTGGTAAAATTAGAAGAATTGTTAGTAAATAATAATGTCCATACGTTTATTTACTTGATAAGTCATTATAATTTCTAATTGTACCCTTATTAAATTCAAATCTCGAATTGGATCCACTAATCATAAAACCCAAGAGAGACCTATTTGTTTTCATGTTCTGTAACTCGATAATTGGAATAATTAAGCTCGATTTTGGTCAGTCGAACTAAAGAGGGACATAAAAATTAAATAATTGGTGAACAATGCAAATAATCATAAGAGTTCATAATTAGTAAATTGAGGATTACAGAAAAAGCTAGTTTAAGAAAGAAATCCATATATCTAGATTATGAATGGCAATATTTTGGAACCTATTATAACTCAGTAGTGTTAAATAATAAATAATAGAGAGAATTTGATAAATTAATGTTATGGTTGGAAATGGATGGTAAAGGGCAAAGGGTTCACGGGAGATAATTGTATCTTATCAAGATTATATGTATGTCTTTTCTCGCTTTGGTATCTAATGCTATCGTTTTAATTAATTTATTAACAAAAAATGGTGATGTGAAAATGTGTCAAATAAATCTGTAATTACTACTAATGACAATTATAATAAATCAAGTTTAAACTATGTATCTCCTCTTGTATTGGCTTTATATCAGAGTAATTAATGAATTCTTTTAGATATCCACTTAAGCTATTTTACTAAAATTAAGAAACTCATTAATTACTAAATTAACCTTTCACAAGTCAAGTATTGAAAAGGTAATTTATTAAAATATGGGAATAAAATGTATAATTATATCTAGTTTTTTGAAATATACACTAAATATAAAATTTTGGAAGTAGACACCTAAAAGTAACCAATAAATATAAATGATTATATTATATGTCCCTAATTAGTATGCATGAATTCAATCACATTAATTGTGAATTGTGTTTTAAAAGGGACGAGGTATTTTAAACTTTTAATACTTCCTCCGTTTTTTATTATCTGTTACTTTTAAGTAAAATTTAAATTTTATTTATCTGTCACTTTTAGATTTGCAATGCAATTTATTTTTTTTTTCAATTTAATTTTTATTTTCAATAAAATTTGATCAATTAAATTCATTTTTTTATATTAAATCATTTAATATACATTGAATCACTTAATTTTTTTTTTTAAATTTAAAATTAATTAATATTTTTTAATTATAGTGAAAATAATAAAAGTGACAATTATAAAAGAAAACGAGGGAGTATTGAAATGGAAAGGGAGTAATTCATACTAAAAGAAAAGCAAACCTAATTCGGTTGGCGTGGAATAGTCAAAACTATTTATTAGGGCCGTTGGAATTAGGTATTTGACAATCCACTTTCGGAATTTGTGCTGAAGATGGAAATTAATTAAATTTAGAAATTGGACATTTGATTTTTCCTCAATATGGTTAAAGTAAATATGATGCCCTCATTCTCCTGTTTCATCTATTTTAATCACAATCCTCACCTGCCAAAATTATTTACCTTTCACTCTAAAATTTAATAAAAAAATAAAAATAAAATTAATTTAAAGTAACAATCAAATGTCCATTTATTTAAAATGCGCATTATAAATTCAATTGTCTATTATGACATTTTATACATAATGACTAATAAGCCATTAAACTATTAATACCGAAACACATCAAATCATTGATGATTTGATGTGTAATAGTTACAAATTGAGTAGCTCAGTAATCACATATAATAAATATATCATATAGTATTTGAATAACAAAAATAGAGAAAGCAACGAAACATGAAATTGCAGGAGCCGAGATTGGGAATTAGAAGTGGGGATGGAAGAGAAGAGAGCATGCAGTACCTAAACCAACTCATTAATTGCCTTCTACTGTTCCTCTCATTAATGAGATATATAGCTTCTTTATTATGTCCACCTCCCTCTTCAGCTACTTCTCTACACCAGTACATAAAATATTTGCTTGTATCATTCTCATTAATTTTATCATAGCTATCGTTGTTTAATTATGTCATTGACATTCTTCATATCAGTGAACTTATATTATTTCAGAAGATTCGATTATGTTGTGACCGGGAGAAGGAACTTTGTTCTGATAGCAAAAGGCATGCGGTCTGTGGAAGATTGGATTCTCTTATATATGCTATTACGAAAGGAAAGGAAAGGAAAGGAAAGGGCGCTTGAAAATTCAATTCTCTTATGATGCCAATACTATCCCATCTACGTTGGTATGACATCTAATGTAAAAGAGGAATAATAATAATAATAAAAATGCCATTTTTTCATGTGAACAATTTTCTTCTTACATCATAATTAAAACTTATTTATATACATAAATAAGTAGATGATATTTTTCACTAGAAAGTGTTTCAAAATCCCTGAGTAAGATCCAAAATCCAAGTGATGGGGACAATTAACAACATAATTACCAAGAAAAAGCATGCATCCATGTGGGTTTTCTCACAATCAGATGAATAATTAAGGATAGGATCACATGAACCAAAATAGACTACCCACAGATACATGAAAGTGAAAGCTGATGGTGTTTTATTTTCATTTATCCCTTCGAGGTGGGCAGGCAGTGCTTAATTTCTGGTTTATATAAATCTTGTAAGATACGAAAACACTACTTTCCCCTGACATTACCCATCTTTTATCTACCTCTTCTTTTTTAATCATTTTTATAACGCAATCAACAAATTCTAGCTTGGTTATGAATTTGGAAATACAGATGCATACATTTTATAAGAACAACACAGAATTTCCCAATACCGATTATTCATAACAAGACAAATAAGTATTTATTACAGCTACAGCCAAAGAAAACAAAATATTCAAAGACATATCCACATATCAAAAAGGAATTGAATTAAGGATTGAAAATCAGATTGCCACACTTGCATTTCCAGCTCATGGGCTTGTAATTGGAGACATCATCACCTTTAGAGTAAGCAATATTTGAAATTGCAGCGAATAAATGGTGAGTTGAGATTCTTGTTGTTACTGGTACTTGAACTGCTTCACAGCGCCCGCATGAGCTGCACCTGCTCTCGCACCTTGGTGGTGTTGATCCTATTACTTGTGTTCTTATCATCACCTTCTTCTCATTATAATCTTCTCTCTGTTCATCCAAAATTTCACAATCAGATAATACAAACTCAACAAAAATATATAATCATAAGTCACTTTTCTTTCTTGTACCTGGATTGCAGCTGCGGAGCTGGAAAGCAAGAGAATGAGCAAGGAAATGATAAAATGTCGAGTTTCATGGCAAAAGAGGCAAATTTGAGGGCTGCCCATTTGCTGTGCGAGAGAGAGGAGAGAAAGATGTTGTCTTTTTGATTGTGCAGAGAGCTTTTAGATTGGGAGATTAAAAGCGATGAAAGAGCATAGTGAATAGAAAGAAAAAGTTCGGTAAGTTTTTATGGCAGATACAGAAGAAATGGAACTGAATCAGAATCCTGAAGAAGGGGTACTAAGAAAGATTTCAGCTTTAGCTCTTGATTGCCACCTTTCACAAAGCGAAAAAAGACCACTCTGTTCTTTGGATTTATCTCAATCTCTCTCTCTGTTTCTTTTGAACGAAAGATCGAACGTGTAAGGCAAAAAGAGAATTGCAGACAGCCCTACAATCAAAAAAATAAAAAAGAAAGGGTGAAGGACCTCAACCTCGGTTCCTGAGCCGCCAGAATAGCAATGAACCCATCCCTGCAAAAATCAAAAGAAAAAAAAGGTGGAATTAGTACTATTCTTTAATTAAAAAAACAAAGCCAGAAAAAAAAGATACAAACAGAAAGACAAAAAAACCCAACCCAGAATAAAATCCAAAATGATGAAAAAGTTTGACATGCAAAAGAAGAATATTTATGGTATGGGTTATTGTTAAAGTTTAAAACTTTTGATTGCTTGCTTTCATTTTGTCTACCTCAAGTTTGTGTAATTTGCTTAGGTATATGATACTTCTTTTTTTTCACACGCTAAGTACTTCTCTTTTCTTGTTTGTTGAGAAGGGTATGAATATATGGTTCCCAAGGTAAAGAGTAGAGTAGGTTTGGTCTGTAGAGAGAGTAGAGTTATGGAGTTATGGAGACTTGGTGTTTGCTTGAAAAATCTATGATTAGGAACTGCAATTTCTGGTGAAGAGAAATGGGGTGTTTTTAATTACGCACAAGTGAAGTCACAATTCCGTTGATTTGATTTTGTACTCTCTGGTCTGTGTTTCTTTTTCTATGGCTTTATTTTTTTGGAGAAGAGAAGATGTTAGCTTGGATATATAGTGTGATAAGTATGCCACTTGTAACAAACATGAAGATGACGTGGATGTTCTGCCGATTTGGTACAGTTAATTAATTTTTTCTCAGTAGTTAAAATAGTAAAAACTAAATTGCAGGACTCGGGACTCAACTGCATTCTATATCTTAAATAGCATGCAATTACATCATATTTTAGCTGAATTCAAGCTGTGCTATACTTTATAAAGCTTTTCACAATCCCTAAAAGAGATAGGCTTTCCTATTATTGTTTACCTTCCTGTTTACAGATTTCATTTTATTTGTATAAGGATTATGCAACATATATAAATTTTTATTTTTTGTACATTAAATTATATTACCGAATGTTCATTCAGTAAATTCAACGCACTATACACAGCATGTGCAGATTTTTTAACAAAAATACTGATTCATTAAATTGAAAGATCAGTCCCTAGTGTTGTAAACAAAAACTGTGGAGGGTCTCCCTCCCAAATCAAACATTCTGTCATACAACCAACTACCTTAGCAATACTATGAGTAACATGATTAGCAGAATTACAAACAAAAGAAATTAATCAACTGTACGTTTATGAAATTAATCTTTTCTAAAATTACAGATCTCCGATTTAAACTCCTTTTCCATGCTTAATAATTAGAAGAACATAGTAAAAGAAAAGCAAGTGAAAAAAAGTGTTTTATAGATGAATTGGAATGGTATGGATTCATTTTTCTTAACGACATATTAAAGAAGGCTTTTAGATATTTAGGAATCTAACATTTTGCAGTTTTTTTTAGATATGTTTGTTGAGTGTTAATTCAAATGAATTGAGTTAATAAACTTCAAATACATAATCATATATAAGATAAAAGGAATAAGGATCAAATTTATTCCTAAATTATATAAAATGATACAAATTTATTCTTGAATCTTTTTTTTTTTTCAATTTGTCTTTATTTATGATGGCAAAAAAGAATTTAAATCATTTTTTAAAAAATAAGAATAAATGCTAATCAATTTTGACAACAACATGTGCAATGTGAGTTATTTTAATAATGATAGAGATAAATATAAACCACCTTAGTAATAATAAATGCATTTCTTTAAGCAAAATATAATCTAAGTGTAAATTTATACTATTTTGCCTAATTCTTAGGTAAATTTGCGCATTTTTCCAATATAAAACAAAAAGAAACAAGTGTGTTGTAATTCCCATCAACCAAAAACAAAAGAAGGGACCAGAGTTTAAATTTTATGTGAGCGCATGTGGAGGTGTATGCAAAGACTAGGAAATGGCACAACCAGCCAGCATCAGGGACCAAACAGCAGGGCTATGATCAGTGCGCCTTTCAAATAATAACTTCAATTCTGTCTAAGATACCACTTTGCACGTGCCAAAATCCTTGTTTCTTTTGTTTGGTTGTCAGGTCAACCCCCCCACCCTCTTCAATTAAAGGTCTGGATCGGGCCCAATTGCTCTGTCAAAGTTAGAATTTTGCACTGAAGCTACCGCCTCAGACCCATATGAGGCCACAATAAGGTCGAGAGGTTTCTGCAAAATTTAAGTGAAACTGTGTACACTTGTGAATTAGTGGAAGTGTGAGCAACTTAAAATTGCCTTTTAACTAATGAGAATTTCGTGCAGTGCACATTCCCATTTATTAATTATTTCTCCAATAATCATTTCAGTAGCTTTTGCAACTTTTAACACAATTGTTCTGCAGAAAAAGAAATTAATTCAATACAGGAGGAATAAATGGAGCTATACATTACTCATCAGGACAACCACAAGAAAACCCTTCTTGGCTCTTCCATAAGGAAAATTTACAAAGATTTTCATTTTCTTTTCACAAATTAAAAAAAAAATAAAAAAAGCAATTTGTTCCTATGCCTTTTCCTACCACTCTAAAGTTTGGTGCTGCCTATTCATAAATTTATGCGAATTGGGTTATTGGGAAAATCCTTAACAAACTCATTCTGAAAATTAAAGGGGACCTTTCTAGAGAAGAAAGTTGTCGATCATGTGTTGAACCACGTCAGCCCCTTCAGAAAATGGGCAGTAGGTCCTCACCTGAAAATGGAAGACAGGATAAACAAATATCAGAGCAGCTTATACCAAGAGAAGTAGAAGAATGTCAATTTAGAGAATGATGCTCTCAAGGATGAGAAACATTACCACCAGAATTGTATTATGTGCCATAAATATTTGTCTGAATCCGTTGAATTTAACGTCAACCCGTTCCCATCTCATTCTGTTCAAAGCTTGGAGCATTTCAGCTGCAGATATTAAAAAATTATAAGACAAGTGGCATTACTCAAATGTTTTTGTTCTGATAAATACTCATACAGCAAAATACTTTATGCTGTCTTATATTTTTAATAACAAGTGATCTGACTTGCTTGTTTGAGGAGACCAGTAGCAAACCTTCCATGTCAACCGACTTGACACTCCTAGGAAGTTCTTCTTGAGAACTAGAAGTTTTAGACGTATCCAGGTGTACTACATGCCGGTATTTCTCATCTCTTGAAAGGTGTCGTCTCTGGTGAGAGGAAATACATTTAAATGAATCATAAGAGAATAATCAAGATATGATTCAAAACTTTCAGGTTCGAAAGGTACCTTTGGAAGCTGTTTTAGATGCCTTAAAGATGATGTACTCCATCCCACAATGTCTGTGATGTGTTAAAGTTTTTAACATGGTAAGTAAATTAACGAGTGTTTTCTGTGCCATATCTACTAAAGGAATTGTATTCTTAAATACTGCCTAAGCATTGTAAATGTTGCATAATTTTCCAACTAAAGGAATATGTTTCTTACAGATAGACAACGAACAAGAAAAGTCGCAGCCAATCAGAATCAAAATACAGTATTAGGATACGATCAAATTTTGTATTTGCATAGGCAACATGACGCTTGAATGACTGCAACGCGGACCTGCAGAAACAACAAAAGTTATGAAGGTAATTTCTTGCAACATTAGTGAGCACTCCAATTCTGAGTTTCAGAGATAAACCATAAGTCGATGCAACTCACATAAATTTAAGATCTTCAGAATCCCTAATCATTTGAAGAAGAAGAGGAGAATTTCCATTGCTGCCATCAGTCAGGAACAGATGTTTTCCGGTTCTACCAATGAGCCATGAAATACGGGCAGCCAATTTTTCCAGAGGGTAAAAGCCACAAAGAAAAGGAACCTGAAAATATAGAGCCCACAATTTGTAAAAGAGGAATTCCTTAGACACCTGAATAAAAAATTTCTTCCTTTTATTTGCCAGGTAATAAGTATAACTATACCAGATGGTAAATATACTTTGGCGCTAGGATATCCCTTAGGAAAACAACAGACTCTACATATGAACTATTACACAAGGCATCTTACGAAGGATCTAATTCAAAAAATTTTCAAATGCAAACAGAATTGAAGGATTTAATATGCATGACATTCAGGACAACCAAAGCTTGAAATAAAAGTATTAAAAAGATCTGTTCTTTGTTCTGCAAAGAATAATTTGAATTACCTGCTTATGCCCTCTTGAGCCAAGATGTGGAGTAGCAACGGTTATAAAATTAATGGGCTCCAACCCTGCAATTCTACTTCTGAGTTTCTCCTGCATACCGGTATCTTCAGTTCCATCACTTTTACAGTCTCCATTTGCTTGAGAAAGTTCCTTAGCAGGATCTTGTCTGTAGAGCTTAGCAATAGCATATCTTGCTACCAGCCCACCTAAAGAATGTCCGATGAATGAAATCTTCTTGACTGAGGGGTGGCGTTCTATGACCGCTATAACCTGAACAGAAGAAAATATCTTTATTTTGCTACCTGAATATAAGAAAATGTTCTGATGAAAGGGTCAATTTTCAAACGTGTATATATATGGCATATAGTATCAACCTGGCCAAAAATGAAACAGCAGATATCACAAATATAAGTACAACTGCTTTGGTTTGGTCAGGCAGCACAAATAAATGCAGCAACTGCATCTAAAGAGTAAAGGAAGATGTTGAATGTTGAAGTATAGTTTACCTCCTTTGCCAATCTCTCTCCCATTACATCAACACCATCTACAGTTAATCCTCCGGAATTAGCTTTACTACCTACATACAAAGTAAATTTTATACACTTCAATTTGCAGCGAAAAAAATTTGATTAATTAAAGCATGCCTTCAAGAGAGACAAAAAGATAAATACACACACAAGCACTCAACAGATTTATTTGCATAATTTTTAAGGTAAGATATTACGAAAAAATAGCATTTAATAAGCTTACAAGTACCAGGACTGCCAACAAGTTAATGAAAAGACAACAACTAGCTGATCAAAATGGAAACTTCACATCCCTTGTGTTATAAAGAGTCAGCTAAGCAAATGAAGAAAATTTCTCCAAGCACGTAGCATTCACACATTCAGATACAAAGATTAATTTTTAAATGCTTCAACGAATATTTTATACTAATACATTGTAATTTCATATGATACCGTAGATCATCAATATCTAATACCCCAAATTTTCTACAGATTGGAAGGCAGCTTCTGACTAATTAGAATTTCAATTAGAGGAAAATGGCAAAATCAAGATCTGAATCATGGAGTTATTATCATAGCAGTTTATTCTTTCATTTTAAAACTTAGCAGCACAGTGTCTTAATCGTTGAGAAAATATGAACTAGAAGAAATCAAAACATTTAAATTTAGTAATAAATGCAAGATCTACCTAAGAAACATGTACGTTAGAAGCTCGCTGAATTAAGAGTTAACAAAGAAAAGAAGATCAGATAAATGAAATAACTAATTTAAGAAATTATAGAGACAATAAGACTCACAGTGAACAACAACATCTCGCGGATATTGTTTCAAGAACTGCTTGGCAGTGAATTTCCAATTCTTAGCGCTGTGAAGAAGCCATAACAGTCAAATTATGAAGCTCCAATAGAACAGGAAAATAATGAAACATAAAAACCGACAAAAAAAAAAACATTTCTTGTGATCATCCAGAGGAATGGATTACCTATCCACATTTCTTGTGATCATCACTAGAAAATCTTCAATGTATAAAAGTTTTGCAAATAAATAACTAACCTGCCCATAAAGCCATTGACCATTACAACAAGGTGAGCCGGATTGGAAGGCTCTCCGGCAATATCCACAGCGACGTCAAAATTTCCCTCCTCGTCTTCGTCTATCCTCAAGCATCCAATGGGCAAATAAGAAAATTTAGTCTTCCACTTCTTCTTGTCCTTCTCCTTCTTCTCTGATCTTGCACTTGAAGAAGCTGCAGTAGGTTGTTCAACAACATCCAAGCTCACAAAATCCATGGAGAACAAACTGTAAGAAGAATCTAAAAATGGAAAATGACTAATGAGAGATTTGGTGGGGTAATAATATAGTTGGCGAGTGGTCAACAGGCGCGTGAGTCCGTCGGATTCAGAGCAACTTCTTCTTCCTTCTGTGCTCGAAGCTGACCAACAGTTTGAGGCTTTTAGCTGGTGATGGGTCCCTCCGTCGGCTCTAAGGTCACCAACAGACCTTTTTCTTGCTTTGCCAATTGCCATAATTGATTTCAACGTTCGAGGTTGATTAATTAATACTTGGGATTAAAGAATGATACTTGGATTTGGTCATAATTACGGATTTTGCCAGGAGTGTCCCGTTATGTGCTGAGGGTTAAATCTGGAATTTTTGACGCCATTTGAAAAAGTTTATAGGAAAATACGACTTTGATGAGTTTAGAATTCTAGAAATTGACACGCAATTCTCAGTGTAGAAATTATTTTTCCTTTCTTCGCCGGCTGGCGCTGCCTTTTTTTTTTTTATTTATGTCTATTTAATATTCTTGTTCTGTATAAATTATGAAATCATGTGATTGATATGAATTAGCTCCAATTTCTTTCATAGTTAGAGAAAGATTAGAAGGTTCCATAAACTTTCATCTCCAGTGAAGATTTATTATTTATTATTATTATTTTGTATATAATCGAATCAAAACTCATGTAACTCATGTAACTTTCAACGGCTCTAGAACCAGGATGGCTTCTAGATGTTCAATTTTGATGGCAAGAAGATTTATAAAAGCTTAGCGTTATTTAATTCGATGCTGCTGCTCAATGTCTAAATTGTTGTCTAATAATAACAATTCAAGGCCTTTGATCAGCCCAAATTTAAGTAAGGCCCATATTATTTGGATCTTAAGAAAAAGCTTTAATTAAAGTTTCAGCATCTAAACATTTATACCTAAACACAAAAGTTTTGCTATTGATTTTTATTTAAGCAAGAAAAAATGATGAAAGGATAATAGATTTAATTGGGATCAGAATTTCTTATTAAAGAAGAACGTTATTTTGGATAAATCAAGCGGATTGCGCTAGCTGGCTGTTTGGATGATGGGCCGCAACCCGAAATAGTCAATTAAGTAATTGAAATTATTGGAGACGAGGATAAACAATTACTCCTTTGCTATATTCACATAATCATAGAATAAACAAATGCGGAGGAGCAGTAGCAGTCAGTGGTAGGCATCAATGGCCTTTGCTATAGGTAGGTAGCCAACACGAGAGGAACTGCGCTTAACCCGCAATGGAGAATCGAAATTGAAAACACAGCTGTAAAGCGAGAAGGCTGACTCACCATTCTTACACTGAACGTGCTCCCATATTCAATCTCTCCTTCCATAACTATTTTTTATTCTAATGACTCCAATTTTAATTCACGGTTCTATTGGCGTTTTCCTCTTCTATTTTCTTAAACCAACAATAATTATTAAAATATTGGCATGGTTTTTGTTGCAGCTTATCTTTCTATTTTTTTCACCCCGCCAAATGGTGCCATGGACCAATTTCTGATCCTTTCTTCTCTGCTTTTGCTTTTGGGTATCTCTGTAGAATCACTTCTTGTGTCAAGTCAACTGAACCAGGTAAATGCCGCATTTTTGTTATTTTTGTTTTGGATGGCCATCGGCAAAAACCCGGGCTTTTGATAAACCCTGCATTGTGTTATAAAATCTGCAATTTAGCAAAACAGTAGAATTAGATTTACAGTAGAATGAACATTGAAGCAATTATACCCCGTTTAGCGGGCGACCAAAGAATTGTTGCTGCGCAAATTTGTTGCAGTGTGGTCAACCTTCTATGTTGACTAGGCCTTGAGCGTTTCACAATCAATTGAGCAACATATGATGTCTATGTTTGACTCAACACCTAATCAATCAAATCTGATTGTTCTAATCCATGAAATGACTTTCACTCCTTTATGAACCTGGTGTAGGATTGCTAGTTTAGTCCTTCTCTTGGATTCATGATGTACAACTTTTCCATTTTTCTGTCAAAGTCCACATTGAAACATATGTTCATTAATCTATGATTTATATGTTCTCCATATTTCTTAAAGACTGCAAACAAACGCCATATTGCTGCTGGAGATGATACTATCATATTGAACCCCACATTCGACGATGGCCTCAATAATTGGTCTTGCAAAGGCTGCAAGATTGAACTGCATGAATCTATGGCAGATGGAAAAATCGTTCCTCAAACAGGAAAGTTCTTTGCTTCTGCAACAGAACGCACAGAGAAGTGGAATGGAATTGAACAAGAGATCACTGGAAGACTGCAGAAGTATGTTGCTTATGAGGTCACTGCACTCGTTCGCATATATGGTGGCAATGTCAGCACTGCTGGTCTACAAGTCACTTTGTGGGTTCAAGAACATGATCTTCGTGAGGAGTACATAGCCATTGCCAAGTTAGTCCCTCTCGTCATTTTTTATTTTTGCATAGTAATATAGCAATTTTTTTTCTTTTTCAATTTAGCACCATTTGTGAACCTTTTTTTTTTTATGCTTTTGTCTGTCGCTATATTAATGGAGTCTTTTTATGTTGCTGTTCTATTAGTAAAGTATATTATGTTTATACCACAGCTTGCAGGCAATGGACACGGACTGGGTGCCGTTGCAAGGGGAATTCCTTCTTAACAGTTACCCATCAAGAGCAGTAATATATTTGGAAGGCCCATCTCCAGGCATTGATATACTTATTAATAGCTTATTTGTGAAGCATGCTCAGAAGACCCCTGCTTCAGCTCGACCAGTTTCTGAGGTTGATCAGATTTTTTTGCCATGCACATACACTATGCAACATACGATTATGAATAACTGCTAATGAGCTTTTAATAAATACGTAGCATGTGTTGCTAGGTTTTAGAGTCAAGATTAGCACTAAAATTTGCTGCTTTTTTTTTTTTTTGCCTGTCTAGAATTCCCCTTTTGGAGTGAATATAATTGAAAATTCCAATCTTGATGATGGCACCAATGGGTGGTTTCCTCTGGGTAACTGTGCTTTGAATATTGAAACTGGTTCACCACATCTACTCCCTCCAATGGCAAGAGATACCCTTGGATCTCTTACATCTCTAAGTGGCCGTTACATCCTGGTGACCAACCGTTCAGATTCGGGATGGGTCCTGCACAAATGATAACTGAGAAACTGAAACTCTACTTGACATACCAAGTATCTGCTTGGCTTCGAATTGGTGCAGGAGCAACTGGCCCTCAGATTTTGAATGTTGCAATTAGTGTGGATGGCCAATGGGTCAATGGGGGTGAAGTTGAGTCCAATGATGGGAAGTGGCATGAAATTGGTGGGTCTTTTAGAATTGAGAAGCAGCCATCCAATGTTATGGTTTATGTACAAGGTCCTGCCTCGGGTGTTGATTTAATGGTTGCATGACTTCGTATTTTCCCTGTAAACAGGAAAGCAAGATTTAAGTATTTGAAGAATCAAACAGACAAGGTAATGTCAAACAGAAATATTAGAGAATTTGTTTTCACTGAGTTACTATAATGCAATGCTAGAAATTTTCTGCCTTTTGAGATTGAAAGAGTTTCTTTCTTCAAAGTCATTTGAATGCCTCTCTCTTGTATCAGAAAGGAGTTTGTGAATTGTTTATAGTCTTATAAACAGCTCATGCTGCTGGGCATTTCTCCACATTCATTTCATACTTGGCATTTGAGTCATTGATTATGGTCATTCCTAATCTCATAAAAACCTTCAACGCCAAAGGAATTCTGGTTCTTGGCCTCTTTCAGTCTTTCCCATTCAATGAAGACTTAGGCAGGACACCAGTAAGCATAAACTTCAAAGTTTGCCCAGAATATCCAGAACTTAATAAAAATCAGCCTCTTAAAACTTTCTGTTTATCATTAAAAACTGCAAAAATGCATTGTTACAGAATTTTTGTGATCCATTCTTGCTACCTATTCTGATAGCTCATAGTATAGTTTATATATTACAAAGTTTCATTTGTTGCAGATACGCAAACGTGATATCATCCTAAAATTTTCAGGATCAGAGTTTAGCAATATACTTGACAATTCAGTTCAAGTTTCACAGATACAAAACAGTTTTCCATTGGGATCATGTATAGCCAGAACAAGCATAGATAATGAGGGATTTGTCAAATTTTTGGTTGAAAACTTTAGCTGGGTTGTGTTTGCAAATGAAATGAAGTGGTCCTGGACAGAACCACAAGAAGGTAAGTTTGACTACAAGGAAGCTGATGACCTAGTGGACTGGTGCAAGAGCCACAACATGGAAATCCGAGGCCATTGTATCTTCTGGAATGTGGACTATGCAACTCAACCATGGGTTCGATCCTTGAATGGAGATGAATTGATGACTGTTGTCCAGAACCATCTAATGGACCTTCTCACACGGTACAAGGGAAAGATCATGCACTATGATGTGAACAATGAGATGTTGCATGGCTCATTTTATCAAGATCGACTGGGTAAAGATATCGGCGCAAACATGTTCAAAACTGTCCACCAATTAAACCCATCTGCCTCCCTTTTTGTAAATGATTATCATATTGAGGATGGAATTGACTTTAGATCAACACCAGATAAATATATGGAGCAAATACTTGACCTCCAGGAGCAAGGTGCTCCAGTGAGAGGAATTGGCATTCAAGGGCATATTGATGTTCCAGTTGGTCCCATTGTTGCTTCTGCGCTGGATAAATTGGGAACTCTTGGTCTTCCAATCTGGTTTACTGAACTTGATGTGTCTGCTGCTAATGAATATGTCAGAGCAGAAGATTTGGAAGTAATGCTCCGTGAAGCTTATGCACATCCTGCAGTGGAAGGTATTGTGCTTTGGGGATTTTGGGAATTGTACATGTGGGGGAAGTATGCTCATCTAGTGAATGCAGATGGTAAAATTAATGCAGCAGGTAAGCGATTCCTTGCTCTTAAGCAAGAGTGGCTATCGCATGCTAATGGCCGTATTAACGAGCAAGGAGAGTTCAGATTTAGAGGTTTTCATGGGACATACAATGTTGAAATTGTTTCCTCTTCAAAGACAATTAACAAGACATTTGTTGTCGAGAAGGGTGAGTTGCCACTCATTGTTTCTATCGACTTGTAGACATGTAGGCATTTGTTAGTCTCAGAAATCACAAACTGCCAATGCTCATTAACCTTAGAAATGGCTAATTGGAATTTTAAATAGAGAATGGTAGTTAATCCGTTTCTTGGACTGATGTTCCTCTATTATTCATAGTTTTTCATAGTTTTCTGCAATCTGCAATATCATTTTTGTTTAGGATTGATGGTCCTCCATTACTGTGTTTTGGCATACAATGACTGAGACTGATATCTATTATGCATGTGATCGTCTTATTAGTTGATACTGTTAATTGTTTCTTATCAAATGTAAACTAAAATTTACATGATGCAGTTTTAGAATGCAGACAACCATTTGTTTGACATAATCTACTTGTTAGCGGCCATAGCTGCGATAGCTCAGAATTGGATTTTTCTGTCTAATTCTTACATCCATTCTGCAGCTCAACTTGATGCAGCACAGTTACCCAATATTTATAGCTGCAGAGCCTGAAACTTCAAAATTTCGTTTCGCAATTAAGGTAATTATTCACTGAAAGCACATCCTTACCTAATCTACCAGAAAACATCCAATCGACAATTTGCCTTGTAATCAAAGACTTTATATCAAAAATAAAGAAACCGTGTTCAGATCAAGAATGAAGCATTTCCAAACCTCTAAACCTTCTATTCCAATTCAAGCATTCGAGGGCAATAGGGAGGTTGAGTTACCCAAATCTGCAAGATAAAGCAATTCCAGTGTAGGATAAGTCTCAATAATAGCCTTAGCCTTCCAGAGAAGGATAAAAAAAAAAACTAATCTTTTTCGGGGATTAGAAAATACCCATCAATGGTTTTCTTAAGATTTTCCCTTTTTTGAAAAGGAAAAAAACAGAAAAACATGGATTCTGTTTTGTTAATTCTCTATTTGGTTAAACCCCGACACACGACAACCTTGGATAGAAAGCTCAGTGGGTTCTGTATGGTTGGGCGTCGCGCTTTCCGTAGACTACACTTGAAATCTGAAATATCGAAAACGGTGTGTATATAATGCGGAGGTTCTCAGCTTGCTGCTTCATCAGTCAATCCTCAAAGACAAATCCCAGGCAAAAATATCCTCAGGTACTTATTGTTGTTCTCTATCTACGACGACAACTAAAAACATTTGGTGTTTGTCTTATAATAGCTTTTTGTTTTTTTGTTTGATCTTTGTTTTGGGTAGAGATCTAGTGCAAATATGGAGTACCCGCAGACGAACAATGGCAACAAGATGCCAGAGGTAAAAAGCTTGATCATACGTTTGATTCTTTCACTATCTGTTGTTTTGGTAATTTAAATTTTGGCAATTGGGATTTCCTTTTTAAGGTTTCTATGCTTAAATTCTATTTTTGTAGCTTCTTGGGTACCCTTTGTCAGTATCTTTCCGAGTGCATTTTGCTATTTTAGAAGCTTCCATGTAGTACGAATTCTATGTCTGAGTTAGGACTTGAGATCTCAAGCTTAAGCTGAGCGTTTGCATTTTGAAAAGCATGGGGAAATTGGAAAGGAAAATAAGAGAAGGGAAAAGAGAGAGAATAGAAAACAATAAGACTTGCCCACCATACAAAAGCTGTTGCAACCAATGTAACAGAATACTGGAAATAATAAACAAATAATTCTCTAGCTACTGCTGCCAGCTCACTAAACCAATCCTTCCAGTCCCGCCTTCCATACATAATATCCTTACTCCTAATATACACTTCAATAATGCTTCCAGTCCAAGTTCACTGACTTTTGTTCTGCTCAACAGATTGCAAACGAAAGCATGCCTAGTTTGAGTGGTGATAGTGCCTCCAATATCATAATTAATCATGACTTCTCGGGAGGACTGCATTGTTGGCACCCAAATTGCTGTGATGGCTTTGTGGTTTCAGCAAATTCAAGTCACCCAGGCTTGCTACCAAAGCCAGGCAGTAATTATGCGGTTGTTTCAAACCGAAAGGAATGCTGGCAGGGCTTGGAGCAAGATATAACAAGCAGGATTTCTCTGGGTTCCACTTACTCAGTTTCTGCATCTGTTGGGATATCAGGACCTGTTCAGGGACCTGCTGATGTCCTTGCAACTCTGAAACTGGAATACCAAGATTCACGAACTGGCTACTTGTTCATTGGAAAGTAAAGGATTTTGCTTCTTTCCTTATGTTTCTTCTTTAAAAATTAGAGGTTCTGTTAATAGAAATTTTCATTGCAGAACTTGTGCATCAAAGGGGAGCTGGGAAAAGTTGGAAGGCACATTCACCCTGTCAACCATACCTAACCGAGCTGTCTTCTATTTGGAAGGCCCTTCTCCTGGAGTGGACTTGCTTATTGAATCCGTAGTTCTTGCCTGCTCGAGTCAAAGCATTTGCAGTGTAATTATTCATCTTAAAACTATTTTTGCTCTTAATCCCACTTCAAACAGAAATTCGTTTAATTCCCTCAAAAAATAGAACCTTTGACTTGTCATAACAAATAACGGCTAGAAGTTACTATATGAAATTTGTTTTGTTTAACTTTTGTAACATATGATGATAAATATTGAAATATTTTCCTTTTTTTATATTTCTTTTATGGAAAGAGTACAAGAAATAAATGTGAAGATGGTGGAAATGAAGATGTTGACATCATTGTAAATCCCAAATTTGATGATGGCCTAAATAACTGGTCTGGAAGAGGCTGCAAGGTTATCTTGCATGATTCTATGGCAGATGGGAAAATTGTCCCCCAGTCAGGAAAAGTTTTTGCTTCTGCAACTGAACGCACACAGAGCTGGAACGGTATTCAGCAGGAAATAACAGGAAGGGTACAGAGAAAGCTTGTCTATGAGGCGACTGCTGTAGTTCGGATATTTGGTAACAATGTTACTAGTGCTGATGTACGGGCTACTTTATGGGTCCAGACACCAGATCTCCGAGAACAATATATAGGCATTGCCAAGTGAGTTCTGTGACTCTTCTTTTAATCTTTGGAAGATTATCTTTTGTTACCTGTAATATCAGCAAACAGTATTTTCTGTGCTTAATTAATAAATTTTGATATGTTATTTTGTCCACACATGCATGCATAGCTTTCTGCGCTTTATCATTTTCATCTATCGAATCAATTATTTAAATTTTTTTTACTATTTGATCATTGATAAAATTGGCTCCTGCGGATATCCATATATGCTTTCATGACCACCTTTTTGGACTGTAGTCTGCAGGCAACAGATAAGGACTGGGTGCAGTTGCAAGGAAAGTTCCTTCTAAATGGTTCCCCCAAAAGAGTAGTGATTTACATAGAAGGTCCACCTGCAGGCACTGATATTCTTGTCAACAGTTTCATTGTAAAGCACGCGGAGAAAATCCCCCCTTCACCTCCTCCAGTAATTGAGGTTGGCTTAGTAATATAAATAATAGAAGTTTCTTTTTTAAGTCTCTGCATCCAATTTTTTGATGAATGTAAGCATCAGAAATTCGTTGATAAATTGATTCGAACTTTGAGATTTCTTCTTATGTTTTTGGATAAATATTTCAACCACACTGGGAGTTCAACGTCCGCATAATTTAGTTAGATCCCCGGTGTCTGAAACGCATGCATTTGATATCTATTTTGCAGAATCCTGCTTATGGAGTTAATGTGATTCAGAATAGCAATCTGAGTGATGGAACCAATGGGTGGTTTCCTCTTGGTAATTGCACTCTTAATGTTGCAATTGGTTCACCACATATACTTCCACCAATGGCAAGGGACTCCCTTGGACCTCATGAACCATTAAGTGGCCGTTACATCCTTGTGACCAAACGCACCCAGACTTGGATGGGCCCTGCACAGATGATCACAGATAGAATCAAACTCTTCTTGACATATCAGGTATCTGCTTGGGTTAAGATTGGTTCTGGGGCAACAGGTCCTCAAAATGTGAATGTTGCTCTTGGAGTGGACAATCAGTGGGTCAATGGAGGACAAGCTGAGATTAATGATGATAGATGGCATGAAATTAGTGGCTCCTTCAGAATTGAGAAGCAACCTTCTAAGGTCATGGTTTATGTCCAAGGTCCTGCTTCAGGTGTTGACTTAATGGTTGCTGGACTTCAGATTTTCCCAGTTGACCGAGAGGCACGGTTCAGGTATTTGAAGAGGCAGACTGACCAGGTAATTTGGCTTGTTTAATTTTAAGGGTCGAGAAAATGTTGAATTGAACAAATAACCCGCAAAACAGTCCAATATTGACATTAATTACATATAACTAGCACAAGTAATAATCTCGTCTCCCTGACTTGATATTTGTGTGCATTTGGTGCCTAAGCGTGTCTGCTATGAATAACATACACAGAGTGGATGCTGGTGCTTATATTGAATTAAAATTTCCATTCTTTGTTTTGAAAATTTCCTATTGTCTTCAATGCAGATCCGAAAGCGTAATGTAACCCTTAAATTCTCTGGTGTGGATTCTGGTGTACTTGGCAGCTTTGTCAAAGTCGAGCAAATAGAGAACAGTTTCCCCATTGGTTCATGCATGAATAGGACGAACATAGATAACGAAGATTTTGTTGATTTCTTTGTGAAAAATTTCAACTGGGCTGTGTTTGGAAATGAACTGAAATGGTATTGGACAGAGTCACAGCAAGGCAAATTCAACTACAGGGATGCTGATGAGATGTTGGACTTGTGTCAGAAAAACAACATACAGACCCGAGGTCATTGTATCTTCTGGGAAGTGGAAGGTGTGGTCCAGCAATGGATTAAGGCTCTGAACAAAACTGACTTAGCAATCGCTGTTCAAAAACGTCTAACTGACCTTCTCGGTCGGTATAAGGGAAAGTTCAGGCATTATGATGTGAACAATGAGATGCTGCACGGATCATTCTATCAAGATCGGTTGGGTAAAGATATCCGAGCAAACATGTTCAAGACTGCTAATCAGCTTGATCCGTCTGCGACCCTCTTTGTTAATGATTATCACATTGAGGACGGTAATGACACTAGATCATCTCCAGAAAAGTATATAGAGCAGATCCTTAATTTGCAAGAGCAAGGTGCTCCTGTTGGAGGAATTGGAATTCAAGGACATATAGATAGTCCTGTTGGCCCTATAGTGAGTTCTGCTCTGGATAAATTGGGTATTCTTGGCCTTCCAATTTGGTTTACGGAACTTGATGTATCTTCCATCAATGAACACATTAGAGGGGATGATTTAGAAGTTATGCTTCGAGAAGCTTTCGCCCATCCTGCAGTGGATGGCATTATGCTATGGGGATTTTGGGAGTTGTTCATGAGCAGAGACAATTCTCACTTGGTTAATGCAGAAGGTGAACTGAACGAAGCCGGTAAACGATACCTTGCTCTTAAAAAGGAGTGGTTGTCTAGTGCTCATGGTCATATTGACGAGCAAGGAGAATTCAGTTTCAGAGGCTTTCAGGGGACATACAGACTAAAAATTGTTACTGCTTCCAAGAAGATCACAAAAACATTCGTCGTGGACAAGGGAGACACTCCTCTAGTGGTATCCATAGACTTAACTTCTTAAATGATTGTTGCTTTCTTGATAAATAAAGAAGCTAATGCCTTCCTGTGTGCTTATTACTTGTCCATAATGTCTCTGAATAAATGTGTATTTCTCTCCGTTCATTTACATTGTATACACATTTTCACTAAAATGAAATAATTTCTGCTGCTCGAGTTCAGAACCCAAATTGCAAAACTTGATATGAGCCCATGTCAAGTCCATTGAAGTTGTTCGCATGAAAACCATCACATTTTCTAAGTAGATTAATGGGCCTATCAGGGACAGTAGGCCCAAAAAAATCTGATGAGTTCCACATACAGCGAGATGTGAGGTTGAAGGGAAATGTAGAAATGACAATAGCCAAACATTCATGTGCTGCTCCCTACTACTTCCTATATTGCTATTTTGCTATAACAATGAAAATAGCTTAGCTCCTATATTTTTGGCCTAAGCCGCCTAATGCATAAATGCGATGTTTGATGTCTAAATGAATCTAGACTAGTGTCAAATTAAGAGAGCTGTTCATAGAACAAGAAAGGCAATTCTTTGATTATTAGAGATGAAGTGTCACCAAAATAGAGACTCAAAATTGAAAATAGACAATCAGTCCAGTTAGGTTGAAGTTAAGAGTAAAGTTAGGTGTGTAATATGCAAGTTCTTGATAAAAAAAAATGGGACCAGCTTTGATCTGTTTAAGATTCTTACTATCTTATCAATCAAACCCTTGTTGCCTAACAATTTCAGACACTCTTTTTCTTTACTTGAACAGTACTTAATCATGTAATTTTTTTTATTAACTAGCGGTATTTTTTAATTTTTAACCGTAAAATTATATTTTAAATATTATTATTAACTGATTTAATAATTAAAAAGTAAAAAAATACCATTAAGATAAGTTTTTTTCTACATATAACAAGAGGTTTTTATTTTTTTTCAAATAACAAATCAAAATTTTAATTTTTTTTTTTTTAAATAGCATTTGTAAAAATACTTATAGATTTATTCCAACCCCAATCTAAAAGAGGAAAGAATAATAATTTAGTGTGTGACCAGACAACTGCATACTCCAACTTGAATGGTTAATATTAATAAAGAGAAAAAATGGACCTTAAGCATCTAATCATTCACACACAGACTGATGTCCAGAAATCAACATCAACTAAAGTTTGAAAATTAGAAAATAATTTAATTAGAGCTGATTAAAAAAGAAACGAAATTTAATGAAAATAAAAACATAATTAACAATAATGATTCAGTAAGCTAAGCTTCTATAAAATCCAATTACGCCATAGCCATAAAAAATTAAGGGTCCTCCTATCACATCAATTTGATAGACTCCCACCATCTAATTACTAACACCACTAAAATTAAGATACTTTTTTAAGTAATAAGATAACAATTAAATTGAAGATTAATCTGATTTTTGTTAAATAATATAGAAATTAGTATAGGAAATATGATGATGGGATGAGAGGACCCGAAAACAGTCCCATCTATGTCTGAAAAACTTGGAAAGAATGGGGCCCATAGCCCACATGGGAGCATAGTAAGATAAAATAAAATATAAATATTTGAAAAGAGATGGGTGTCATTGTCAACATCAAAGGAGTTAACGTTTGATATGACATGGAAATTGGGACCCACTCATTTTATTTTTCAATTTTATGAAGAATTTAAAATACTACTGGTAATAAAAATAAGTGGGGACTGGGACTGGAGATGGTGTCCTGCTGCATCGGGAAACAGCTCCCGCGCTGTTCTCGCGCGCCTCTCCACCCCAACTAACGACAAAACTCTCTCTTTTGGCCCCATTCTTCTGCTTTCCACCACTCTTCTTTCTTTTTATTTCACATTTTTAACTCCCAATTTTCAATTTCAGAATTCGTAGCTTTCATTATTAAACTAAAATTTATTAATAGTTATTTTAATTAAGCAATTTTATTTCAATCCTTCTCATCACATCAGGATCATATTTTCTGTCCAGTTCATAATTCATTTCTCACTCTCTACTTGAACATGTGAATTACATGAAACTAAATGGAATTTTATATACAACTTGAACTATAACTGAAACGAATCAAAATACCGAAATCAAGTAAGGGAAAAAAGATAGAGAAAGTAGATTAGTTTTGTATTTGAAGTTAGAAGGCAGGGTTCAGTATTGTAACTTGTAATACTACATTAGTTTTGTATTTGAAGTTAGAAGGCAGGGTTCAGTATTGTAACTTGTAATACTACATGCATGGTGCTGCAGTGAATTGATTGGTAGTGTAAGTTGAGTTCAGTGTTAGTATTTGTGTGTTGCATGCCAGCCTGCCTCCCTACCCTTTAATTTAATTCGATTTTTCGGTTCGGTTTCAATTTTAAAAATATATCAATTTCGGTTATTTTGGTTCGGTTCGGTTTTGAAAGAAAAAATAACCGAACCGATCGAATAATGATTAATATATGTTTTTTTTCAATTTTTAACTTTATTTTTATATTTTTAATTCAATTTAATGGGTTTGAACTCAAATTAAATATATATATTTTTTTTAATTTGGTTGTTTTTATTTTTATTTTATAATTTGCAAATTTTTATGATTTTTAGATAATTTTTTTAATTATAATTTTGAAATTTCGGTTTTATCGGTTAACCTAACCAAACCGATCAAAAATATCGGTTCGGTTTGAATTCGGTTATTATATAATTTCGGTTCAATTCAGTTTGTCCAAATTTTAATAAATCGATTTTCGGTTCGATTATTAAATCGAACCGACCGTTGCTCACCCCTCCTCTATGCTCTCTACGTCTTTTCTCTCGTTGCTCTGACTTTGAATTCTACCGGCCATTTCTAATTTTATATTATATCTTCTATTGTCATTTATTTTAATCCATCTATTTAAAAAACCAACAACATATAGCTCCCCTAATTAGCTGCAGAACTTGAGTTATAATATATGATGACTGCTTATTTGCTGCTGTGATTAAAACGGTGAACTTTGCCATAATTCCACTAAAAAAGACTTAAACATCAAATTACATGCTACAATTCCATGCACCAAGCACCGCACAGTGCATAACACTTGATATATTTGAAAATCTCAAAGAGCTTACACATTGTTAGATAAACTGCATTCAATGAGTTGCACCCTTAATGTTACATAACAATTTATACTGGTTCACTATTGACTATAAACATTTACCGATAATAGATAATTCTTTAATGATAAAAACCAGCGAGACCCAAAGTATACAATATAAAATTCATTTATAAACTTTTAAATGCTAATTGTTTAATTAAGCAAGCTAACTTATGTGAGGTTGAGAATGGCCTAATGGATTCGCTTAATTAAGCTACCGATAAATTGTCTTCGTCCCCTTTCAATTCAAATGAACAGTATTTTTAGGAAATTTCTTGAAGATAATTATAAACGATATTTTCAAAATGATCAATTATTGATAGTGTTTTAGTCATAACACGAGATCATATCGCTATCATGAGTTAATCCTAATTCAATATGTTAAGAAAGCTTGCAATGTAGCCTTAATTAATGAAACACAAAAATGCCAATTAATTTTTTTAACCGAAACTAAAGAATTGAGTAAATTAACTATCAAGTGAATCAAAATGTATCCGAACTGTGGTGGGTATGCTTCATTTGGAGTCGGTCCATAACCACAAGCTTTTCTAGAGCTTGTTCCTAAACTAAGTTAATTTAATTCCATGGTCATTAAATTAATATACTTACCTAATCACAATTATAAAAATAGTAATTTTTATTTATTTTTTTAGTGAGTACGTAAAGAGTGTTTTCCATTACTTTTCCTGAAATAACACTCACTTATAATTTGCTTGTATTTTGTTTTAATAGATGATGAAGTGATGTGGATATATAATTATTAAGGTTTTAGACAGCTACAGAAAAAATATCTCCATTTTCTATTTACCATCTACAGAAAATGATCCCCTAAATTGTGACAATTATTCAATGGCGAGAGGATTTTATGGAGTTTGGATAGAATATAAGGCACAAACTTTTATATGGACCACCAAATTATGATCATCATCTGCTCTCAAATTATCATTCTTTTGTTGCCTTAATGCATATACCCTTCATCGCTTTCCTAATGTTTTTTTCTTTTCCCCTTTGCTAAAATTCATTTTCTTTATCACTATTAAATATATAATTTTACCTCGTATCACTTAATTTATATTCAAATAAATAAAAAATATATATATTTTTTTAAAAATTGTTTAATTTAATATTTGTATATAGAAAAATTATTTTGACCGTTTTTCAGTGGAGTAACTGTCAGAAAATCAAACTAGCACGCACAATCATCACATCTGTATACGTGGCATGTCACATGGGAAATTTCCTCATGTTGACATGTCCGTTTTTCCACGTGGCTTGCTAATGTGGCATTTTCCCCATGTGGCATGCCACATGTACAAGTGTGATGACTGTACATACCAGCTGGAATTTTCAATGCTTTTTCCATCGAAAAATGGTAAAAATAACTTTTGTGTATATAAGTGCTAAATTCAATTATTTTTAAAAGATTTTTTTAATTATTTTTTAGTATAAATTCAGTATTTGACCGTAGGTAAAACTAACTGTTATATATATATATATATATATATATATATAACGATCAAGTGATGTTAATAAAATTACAAGAAATTCAGAAAAATATTGATTTGACTAGACCGTCTTATAATGAGTAAAAAAATTTTGCCTCAATCAAATTTACGGTGGACAATTCAATCAGAGACTTTCTTGTATGCAAAAGAAATTTTATCCATCATAATAATGCTTTACCGCTAAAATTGTTACACTAGCATGTGAAAAATATGAAGGGAATAATTAACTAAAATTTGACAATATCAAGAGAGACAATTCAATCACGTAATTATAATAAAACAGACTCGGTTGTGTGTGTATATATATATATATATTAGGCATGAATTATATCAAAAAAGAAAAATAAAAGTTTGGCGGTGACTGTTGAAATTGCCTGTGGTATAATCAGGGGCGTAGCTGCTCCTAGGTGAGTGGGGTCAATTGACCCCACTCACCTAAAAAAATTTTAAAAAAATCCTTTAATTATAATTTTTTTTATAAAATTGACCCCACTAAAAAATTAAAAAATACCCTTATAATCTTAATTTTTTTGAAAATGACCCACTAAAATATTTAAATAATTTATTTTTATTTTTTTGACCCCACTGTACTAATTTTCTGGCTACGCCCCTGGGTATAATGGTGTACATTCAAAGTTCCAAAAAGCATGAGATTCTACATTGTTAATTAAGTATATTATATGGTTATCTTTTCTCCATCCACTGCAATCACAATCTAAAGGTGTGCATGGAAGTGCATAAAATAATAATATTGCACGGACCATTGATTGCGTTTGATATTCCAAGAGGAAGATTTTGTAAATTAATTAATCGATTAAGTTAATGCAAATGAGCTTTTTGATAATTAAAACAACTTTAGGTGAAAAACTTTCAATTAAAAACAGACCTGTGGATACTAAAGGGTAACATAAAGAGCCAAAAAGCGAACAAAAGGAGCTTTCCACTCCGCAATAGTCATCGATTGCATGCAAGTGAGACTGATTAAGAGCTTTTTAGTATCAAACAATATTGGAGGAAATTAATATTATAATATTTCAATTATAAACATGGCATATGATAATTAATTTACATTTCTTTTATTTATGTTATTTTCGTTTATTTATTTTATTTTCCATTTTTTTTATTTGTAGTTTCCTAATTGGTCTACTGATTATATTTTATTCTATCGTATATATCCAAATCAACTTTGTTGATAAAGAAAAAGAAAAATTCTAATCAGGATTTCACATTCTTTATAGCATCATCGATCACTAAATTTCGAACTTTATCGTTTATTTATATAAGACTTATCAAGATGATATTATTCCTCAACCAAATATTTTAAATTTTTGTTGAGAGAATTCGTATATTCTAATGACGTATAAAACACATTTAGATAAGAATTTCAAAGGGAATTTCCTAAGCATGGGACTGCCATTGTGTCTTAAAAAAATATAGAGAGAACGTCATTCTAATTTCAATGTAGATTAATTAGATTGTCATCCCTATAAAAAATAAAATAAAAAATAACTAGATTGTCATGAAAGATACATTTATTTAAAAAAAATAAAAAGGCACTTAAATTTAATTTTATAATTCATTTAAGTATATAAATTTTAAAAATAATTTATTGAGCAATTGTACTTGTTAATTTTACAAACAACCAATACAATTTCACTTTTTTTTTTTGAAAAATTAGAGTATATGACATATAACTATACTTATGTGATATCTGAACCGTTATAATTAAAATATTTATTCTACATGTACAATAAGACCGATACAAATTGATAACGGCATAAATTGATTTTCTTTTTAATATTGACGAATTTCTTGCTGAATTTAAATTTGTGTAATGCCACATCAATGTGGTTTAGTATAGTGTGCTCCAAAGTTCTAAAAATAATGTGAATTTTTATTTAATATCTACGAAATCAATAAATTTATGTTATTATATATTAAATTAACTATTTAATGAAAATAAAAAAAAAAGAAATAATTAAAAAGAACTATATAACTTTTTTTGTAGATGCTGTGACATGTGAATACTAGAGCGGTATCGAATAGAATCAATTAAGCTGGTCTGCTGGTCGAACCAGTTATATAAAATTAAACTTGAAAAAAAATGTTTTAACGACAAAGATGGGATGAGTTTATAGACTGATACGGATATCTGTTGCTACAAATAGCGACGAGATGTCGTCAGCGCTTTGTATCCGTATCTAGAGAATAGCGCCGTATAAATTCTGCCCCAACATTGCGACGTGTGCATTGTAATTTTGGTCGAATGAAAAGTTCTCTTTGTTTCATGACTTGTGTATGGAGTAATATTTAATTATTTCTATTATAACTATTATATACGTGGAAACGAAACTTTTAATTGATTTAATGCTTTTAAAAGGTTAAATAATTATTAAACCCATCAAATAAACAATTATTATAGCATTCTATATTTTTTTAACAGAGAATGTAACTATTAATATTTATTAATTTGTTAGAGATGTGAGAAAAAATATTCTACCTCGTGTTATATGTGTGTGTAAAATGCAAATATATATCTTACATCATATTCATAAGGTAAACAAATGTTTTTTTTTAAAAAAAAAATGGACGAAGTTAATCAAATATGATATATGTGGAGAAACTGTTTAATTTATTGATTCTATATGATTTTGACAGGTTCTTAAACTGTGCATGATTTATTTTTTTTAGTTGCTTATGGTGTCGGATTAATTAAATAATTTAATCAAATTGAACAAAATCAAGTAAAAATATATTACGGCAGAAAGAAAGTTAAAAAAAAATATATTATTCTAATAATAGATTTGATTACGAAAAATCTCAAAGTGAAGTAATCGTTTGCTATTCGATATATAATGGTTTTAAATTGATAAACCAAATCCATTTGTATATTCCTTCAATAATAAATTTTTATTAATTCCTCCTCTAGTTCCTAGGCAAGGTAGCGGTCCTCCTCGTGAGTTTGTGCACCGAAATCACTAATAAACAAAAAACAATATAACCCAGTGGAAGTTGCCTTGCCCATATCCCCTTCCCGTTTTCATAAAGAGGGCAGCTTTTTGGATGGAATATTATATACTATACAATAATCACTATGACACAAAACAACTTCAGCCTTTTTCTAAATTTCTTCGTCTCTATCAAATCAAACTATTTGAGCTATATTTTATTCTTTAAAAATTAATAAATAAATAAATAGTTGCTTAATTTCCTATATATATATATATAAAGCTTCAATCACAACCCATGATCTCTTGCCAATCTCTAGTCAAATAGTCAGTGCTTGAAATATTTTTTACCCTATTTTTTAAGTGACTATAGCTATCCATCTGTCCCTTTTCTTTTTCTTTATTTATTTTTTTTTGAAAAAAAAAAACAAAGGACTCTTTTATTGATGAAATGCTTAATGAGTTATGACACCTTAACCTCTTTTCTATTCATTAACAATCACAAAAAAGGAGGATTATTTTACCTAATAAAGCTAATGACAGTTGTTTTAGCCTTGCTTTCATGTTGCAATTAAAAAAATGCTAAGCAGCTGGAAGGATGGATAAGGATCGTACATTATTAAGATCAATTATTTTAATGCTTGGTTTTAGAAAACTTACAAACTAATGGATAATGAAATTCCACGTAATTATAATGTGTCTATCACACGCCATCATTGGATTCTTGTAATTAAATCTGGATTGGATTGCTTAATTAAGTGTTAGAAGATATTATTATAGTGCTAAACAGTTACTTCTTTGGCTTAGTCCCACATGACGATAATATTCTAAAATGGAATATTATGCTATATTTTTATTGTTATGGATGACTAACTATATCAATTATCAATCAACCTACTAATCTCTTTTTAAAGGTAGTCTATATATTAGTATACATTATTATATTTATAAGGACCCTAATTCCTTATTTTAGGTAAAAGGAGCATTTTCTAGTTAACTAAATTAGCATGTCCGAAAAAATAAGTTATTTTACTCACAGCAAATAATTAACATTAATACTTAAAAAATTATTAAGAGTTGATTTGGTAATCAGCACTCAATAAATTAGATATTATGTCCCAATTGTAATAAAAAAATTAATACTTTAAAAATGAAAAATAAATTTTATAAATAGGAGCCAAAGCAAACATCTCCACATAATAAATTATGTTTTTCTAACCATCAAAATTTAGTTTAGTGACCACCATTCTATAAAAAAAAAAAAAAAAATTAGAAAAACTCGTATCAAATTTTCCTTTTCAAAAATTTATAGTTGATTTTTTTTTTGAGCCTAGAGTAACAGTTTTCATTTATTTGAATTTTTTAGACAACGGTAATCTCTAAACTAATGTCGATCTTTACAGTATCAATAATCTCTATGCATGAAATCTGCCAGAATCAATAAGTTGTTACTAAGTATTCCATTAGAAAGAAGATTTAGTGTTGAATAGATGGTATGTGAAGATCAAACATGCTACATTTGAAGAGTAACAACACTCTCTCCTTTTCTTTTTTCCCTATCTACACTTTGCTCAAGCTGGGTGACAAGACGGGAACAGCTCATTCAAATGATGATTGAAGATGATGATTAGACTGGCAAAAGGCAGGCACCAATAATAGACATCTAAACTGTGGATCCACAACCAAATTACTCATAAATCATCTCCATAACAATTTAATTAAACATACATTAATCCTAGGTATACATTAATAAGGCCAAACTTTTTAATTTTAAAAAAGAAAAGAATGTAGCAAATATAAAACTAAAATAAAATGCATAGGGAAGAGGCGAAGAAGAACAGCAATAGTGGAATAGTAGAGTTGAGTGAGAGTAGAGAGGGTGTGGTGAGTGACAAGTGATTATTGTAGGGGTACCTGACTAGTTTCTGTCTGTGAGTGAGTTGGATATGTCCAATCCTGCCCAGAGATGAAAAAGAAGATAATTTTTATTTATTTTTCAAGGGACCCCCACCCAAAAAAAAAAAAAAAAGAACCGATTTTATAGCGCGCGAGTATCGGGGGCGGAGGTGGGTCTAAGCCATTACACGACTCTGTCTCTTCTCTTCTTTCTGTGTATTTATGTGTGTGTTGGAGTGGTAATGGAGGACATAGCCGCCAGCTATACCTCGTTGAAGAGCCATGATAAATTGAGAAAGAGAGAGAGGCAATGTGTTGTGGTTAGAGCACACGTGGTTTTTCCTGCAAATTGTCATCAATAACAGTGTGAGTTGTGATCAGTTCTTTTGCAGGGAGAAAGCAACTCTTTTCACTGTTTACCGTTGAATTTTCGTACCCTTTGCTCCTCTACGGATTCTTCTCTTATTTGCTACTTCCTTTATGTATAACAACATCTCAAACGAATTTTGAGGAAAACAAAAGAAAAAAAGATGTATAAACGACTCACTGCCCTTCATTTAAGGGCACTTTTTATATATATCAGCTATAGCATTCGAGTAGATTCGAGTGGTTCTGACCTTATTCAAGATTTTGGTATTTTATTATCTAACTTAGACAAGTTAATGTATTAATTACAATATATTATTATATTTGTCATTTGCTTGTCCAAGAGGCTTTGATGGACAACGAAAACAAGTTGTTACATTGAAGATTCACTAGTGTCATGGCTAAATCTTGCCAATAAATTAATGAGGAAAAGATTATTTTATATATGGAAAAAAAAGTGCACAATCAAAATCATGAAAGAATCAGGTGTTCGATGAATTTGTTTAATTAGGTAATCATGTGAAGGCACCAAAAATAAACATGAAGGAAAATGAAATTTGTTGTGGAGGACCACACTTTTAAATTTATTTTGGCAGAATTTTTTTATTTAAAAAAGTTTTAAATATTTTTTTTATACAGGAAAAATGAGGAAAAATGAATTAAACCGAGACATTCAATGCATTAAAATCAATTTTACCGTTAGACTGTCTCATTTAAATCTATTAAATATATATTCATAAATAAATATATTTTTTAGCTTTAATCAAGTTATAAATATTTATTTATAAATAAGTTTATCATGAATTATCATATATAAAACTAGAAAAGTAGTTTTACTTTACAAGTTTTTTTACAGCAACTTGTTATTAATTTTATTTTAAAATAAAATTATTGACTAGGATACGGGATTCCATTTAAATAAGAAATTGGCATTTATAGAGGTTGGATTTGTCGCTTGGAGGCATTTATTAAGCACATGATATGGGTCGTAAGCATTAAGATCCTCAAAAGATTGCTGGCTCGTTTACGTGGACAATATACTTCTCTCAATTAAGCATTTAATTTCCATCTTATGCCGTACTAGTAGGAGCTAACGGGGTCTGTTTCTCAATTGTAAAAATTTCAATTTCTTACAATTTTTTTTTTCATTAGATACACATTTTACATTAGAAGAGAGAAAATTTCCTAAATCTATGCCCTCAGTGGAGGCCTGACTCGAAATTGGGTAATGGCTATTTTCTTCCCCATTAGCACCACCAGTAAAGAATAACACAGTAATTACTCCAATTAAGATGAAATGATATATATCCATTCTTGTTTTAAATTCGAATTATGATTATGAGATTTTTTTTTTTCCTTTTACTATAAATTTTGGATTTAAATTTTAATTGTTGGACGTTCTTAAATATTAATAAAAAAAGTTTGCCTCATTTATGAGTTTACGGGGTGCAAATTTAAATTAATAATATTAATAGATATCATTAAATTTAAATTTCGAATATAAATCATATTTAAATATTTAAAAGAAAGTGCAAAAATCTAACTTGTTCACAAACCCCGCAGGGTTGCAATAAAAAAAAAGAATTTAATTACTTCTCTATTCAACTACGTACGTTGGTGCAAGAATTTCAAGAAGACGTATTTTTAATTGCGCAATAAAGAGAATCATGTTAGTGTTTGTCAAGAGGAAGAGTTAAGCAGGCTTAATTTACACTCATTTTTACAAATTTGAAATGACGCGTAACATGCGTTGATAGATTGATGTAGTGCTTTGGTTAAATTTTCACATCAACAGTTCAATTAATCAAATATCCAACAAGCGCTAATTAATGCATTACTTTATTAATGCTAAAAAAGAGTTAAATTTGAAAGAAATTTATCTATAACGTGTCATATTTTAATGCTATAAATGGCCGTTGATTAGGTAAGTGGCAAATTCCATGGTCAAGGGCCATAAGCAAGGAACAACATGGCTACAATTAGGACCTCTATGGCTAATACTAAGAATATTAAATAATTGCGTGAACAGGTCTCTCCTCTCCTCCGCAGCGAGTAAAAGAATAGAATGTTAAGAGCAAAATCCAAAAAAAAAAAATTAAAAAAAAAGGCGAAAATTTAGAAAGTCCGTGAAAGAAAAGGGCAAAATAAATAATAAATAATAAATAAAAAGCAAAGAGAGTAAGGGGGAGAGAGAGAGAAAAGAAAGAAAAATCTACAATCCAAGTTGCCTTATCTTTTGGCCTTGTTTGCCTTTATAATTTTCAAATATTTCTTTTTCCATCAACAAACAAAGTCCTGTCACCCACCAAAGAAACGCAGCCCTCTTCTGGTTCCGGCTTTGCTTCACTCTAACCTTCACATTCTTCTCTAACACAACCATGCTAGATCCTTCATCTCCATGTTTTTTCCTCTTTTAATTTTGAATTTCTTTTACTCTCTACTTTTAACATGTCTAACTCTCGGTGCAACTTCTACTTCCAGACCTCCCCAACACACTTCAACAAAATTTTCACTTTCAATTCTACTAATTCATGACCTCTTTTCTCATATAATCGGAAACTAGAACTGAAAATTCATGGGGTTTTCTGGGCTATAGATGACTTGAAGTTTAACCTTCTCTAGGGTTTCTACTTATTTATAGTTGTTGGTTTTAGGGTTTTGAGATTTTGCTTCATTTCTTAATTTATTTGGTCATTTCCTAATTGTACCGACTACTGAGTGGGAGATGGAGGATTATAATCAAATGAATGAGAACACAACTCCAAGAGGAAATTTCTTGTACACATCATCAGTTCTTGGAGCAAATTCTTCTCCATATGGGAGAACAAGTACTAGTGGGTCTAACGTGACCAATCAGATGCCTTTAAGTCCTTTCCATCTTCAATCAAGTGAATGTTTCCAATCTGAAACACATCCTATAGTGAAGACAGAAGCTAGTACTTCACATCAACATGCTCAGAAATTTCATTACCCTTTATTAAGAGGTCATCAAGGACTTAATAATCAGCAACAAGGGAATGAAAGCTCCACCGAAGTTGAAGCTATCAAAGCCAAAATCATAGCCCATCCTCAGTACTCTAATCTTTTAGAAGCCTACATGGATTGTCAAAAGGTAAACATATAACATCAGTAGAAAGTTTTAATGTCAATTTCTAAAAGAATTAACTCTTTCTTTATTTCTAGGTGGGAGCTCCGCCAGAAATAGTAGCTCGGCTTACAGCTGCTCGTCAAGAGTTTGAATCAAAACAACGATCTTCTGTTAGTTCAAGAGATAATTCTAAAGACCCAGAACTAGATCAGTTCATGGTGATTACACGTTAAAGCTCTTAACCTATAATTTTATTTTTCTTGTTAATCTTGTGTAAGGTGTATAGTTCAAGCAAGATCTCAATGCATTTGGTTATTTTTTTTAAGTTGATTAATTAGTTTAGATGGATCAATACACAGGAGGCTTACTGCGACATGTTGATGAAGTATCGGGAGGAGCTTACGAGACCAATTCAAGAAGCCATGGATTTCATGCGAAGAATCGAAACTCAGCTTAATATGATCTGCAATGGCCCTCTCCGGATCTTCAATTCTGGTACTTCTAATTTTCTCAACTTAGAATTTACAATATAATTGATTGAAAAAGAGGGGGGGGGGGGGGGGGAGAGAGAGAGAATTTTTCAATTTTACATGGCCTTAACTTTGCCTTGTCTAGTATGAAAAGGAACAGAAGAATCCAATAAGTTCAGGTTTTTTTTGCAGAGATGGGTTTAATTTGACCTGACTGATAGAGTACAGCAACTGGTAGTCAGTCCAATTGTCCATTACTGAATGTCCATAATTTCTATTCATTGGTCATTAATTATCATCCCCAGTTTAACATTGCTTTGACCGTCATATAGTGTTCCCAGATTAGTGCCCAACAGTCACAAGTTCGTAGATTACGAACCCTAATCATGAGTCTAAAAGTGTATTATTAACAGTGTAGATTTTGCTCTAATTTTTTTTTATATATAATCTTCCCTAAATCTTAAATGAAAGGAACGCAAGTAAAAGCGCACCAATCATTATATTAAACGTTCAGTATTCTATAATGGGACAAAATCATTGTTATTAGGGTTTTTCTTACAAATCTATGTACTTTACTTAGAATAAATCTTGATTCTGTAGCTTTGTGGGATATACTATACATATACATACCTCGAGATGGATGGCATTATAGTTATTATCATCTTCATTTTCCCAAGTTCTCTTTTTTTCTTTGAAAATTCTTGATTTTGATTTTAAAATTTGTAGAACCTAGGATGCTGTTCGAATCAGTGCTACCCCATGTAGCCTGTACGGCTTTGTCAGGAATACACAGATTAATCTCACTTCTTTATGCAATTTTCTTCTGTTCATTATCGTCGCTTTCCTACTTCCTGCTTTTTGTTCACTAATTTTTTTTTCTTTTAAAGAATCTTTATCTGGGCAATTAGTCTGCTAATCTCGTTGTTTTTGCATATGAACTAGTACATCTTGTCGGTTTTTCTTTTGCTGCTTGTAAAACATCCATTCGCACACAGACACGAGGGGAGGGGAGGGGAGGGGAGGGGAGAGGGAGAAAGAGGTATAATAAACGATAAATGGAGCTTCTCATTTTCTGGGAAGTCTTGTACTTGGGAAGTACAAATTTGGAGAATATTTCTGGTTCCAAGGAAGGGAAAATGTGCTTGAAAGTTGAAAAAGGTTTGTTTTATGTTTTATTTTTCAACTTGTAGAATGATTTTCTATTCAACCCGGAATTATATATATTGTGGTTAATTTATTATGCTAATTGTTGCTAACTCTTAGTCTTTGAACTCCATTTTGGATTTCCTTCATGTAGCTTTATAATACTTAGTTTATTCGCCTGTTTCTTGGTGGATTTATATCTCTAGAAATTGAGAAGACAAATATCGAATTAATGGATTTGGTTAAGTGTGATGATACTTTGTTCCTGCTTGTCAAATGTATATTTGGCATATGCCAGAGTTATTGAAATAATGCCAGGATGTTTGATTTCTTTGTTCATCCTCGTTTAGGATTTTTTTTTCCTTTCTCTTTTTGGTTGAGATGTGTTGTTCGTGGGTTTGTTAAGTCAAATTGATGGATGTTGAAACGGCAATCTTTTTTTGTGCAATAAGTTGTTTCAAATATCAGTATTTCTTTAAGATACTTACTGCTGGGATGAATATGGAAAGTGATTTTTTTTTTTTAATTCTTTTGGAATTTTATCCCATTCGGAATTAACTCTTTATGCTTTTCTCATTTTGATTATTTGATATGTATATTCTCTCTCTCGCTCTCTCTTTTCCCCTTGGATCTTTGCACTGGATAATTGAGATATTTGTTATGGACATATAGGATGAAGGGAAATTCTTATTTAAACTCCTTGCATGAATTTTTCGTGGACGAAGTCAATAATAAATTGCCATATGTGATTGATAATTGTGTACTCACTATTATTTTTTTTTTCAATTTTTTTATACAATGTGTCATTTTACTCTTTGGTTCATGAATTTTTCCATGTACCCAGAACTTGAACCCCAAATTAATGTCTAATACAAATTACTAAAGCCAATACTATCTATAATAGTATTGTTCTTATTCAGTTCTTAAACTCAGGTGTCATCTGTGTAGTTGACTAGTAATTGTTTAAATTACAGTATTATCAGTATATCCTCTACTTTCAAATTGCTGGAAAGAGGCTCCCCTTCTAATTCTAATATTCTCGCCTGTTTAAAAATGCTCCTTTTAGCCACTTGTTTTTTGTTACTGCACATTGGATTTTATCTCTTTTGCTGAAGTTGCGACACTGTTAACTAACACGCCTCTCTTAATTAAATACTATCTCTGCATTGTGACTTCTGTTGAAGTAGGTGAACCACAGTGTCCATGAAAGAGATTTAAGGTAATTAATTTAGAAAAAGGAGCTTTAGCTTTGATTCTTACCTCCATTATTGCTGGCTTCCAACACTGGCCTCATTATTACTTAAAGCTGCCATCAATGTTGTTTTACAGAGAAATTTCTTGCAATTTGAATTGGTCCTTAATTACCATGTTAATTTGTACATAGACTTCGCGCCTGCCTGCATGTAAGGACTCTTGTTCATACTAGTCTTGTTGAATTTCTGAATTTTTATTCTAGTCATGTTTAATTTGCTACAACTTAAAGTTGAAATTATTTTGTAGACAATGAACTAACATAGAACAAGTTTTTGAGGCCTGTTTTTCAAGAATTTTATGGTCATGCAAACATGACTCAAAGATAAGGGTAAACCTAGAAATCACCCTTTTTTGTTAGCCTGCGTGATGGTAATAAAACAATTACAATAGAAAGTAAATTTATACATAATATACATTATAGCATACTTCATTTGATTATTTTCAAGTTTAAGCATTTACATTTGAATTGAAATTCTACCAAACCTGCAACAGATGAGAAGTCGGAGGGTGCAGGATCATCAGAGGAGGATCAGGAGAACAGTGGGGGAGAAACAGAACTACCAGAGATCGATCCGCGGGCAGAAGACCGAGAACTGAAGAACCATTTGTTGAGGAAATACAGTGGTTATTTAAGCAGTCTTAAGCAGGAACTTTCAAAAAAGAAAAAGAAAGGAAAACTACCAAAAGAAGCAAGGCAAAAGCTACTTAGCTGGTGGGAGTTGCACTACAAATGGCCCTATCCATCGGTAATAAACTTTGCATTTTACTTTAACTTTCTTTATCAATCACATTATAATGTGCTAATCAATTAATTAATCAAAAATTGAAAATAAACAGGAGACAGAGAAGGTGGCATTGGCTGAATCCACAGGGTTGGACCAAAAACAAATAAATAATTGGTTCATAAATCAAAGGAAAAGGCATTGGAAACCATCTGATGATATGCAATTCATGGTGATGGATGGTCTACATCCACAAAATGCTGCCCTCTATATGGATGGTAACTACATGGGCGATGGTCCTTACCGTCTAGGGCCATGATATGACCAGCCAAGAATATAAAATAATTATAAAAAAAAGAAAAGAAAAGAAAATGGAAATTAGTAATAATTAGTTTTATGATCATCTGATGAGGCCTAGCATGAAAACTACAATTCATGCCATGTTATATATTTTAATTGAGGAACGTGTTAATTAGGTACGTGGTGCTTTAAAACCTATAAAGTTTTATAGTATTTCTTTTGTATTTCCATATAAAAAATGTGATTAATTGTTATAATCTTGGGTATCATCGATCTGCCTGTGTGTTTTTGTAATCTGTCTTCATTGGGCTTTTTGAATTGGATTGGGAGCTTCTCGTTTTAATGTTTTGGTGAACTTGATCTGCCTTTTGTTGAAGTATGTATTAAAGAAATTAACGCAACAGAGGTTTGTATTTTGAGAATTTGTAGTGTGTATGAATTGTTGGAAGGACTTAATACTTTATTTTAATTAAGTGTATATTGTGTGAAATTATGTTTAAATGGTTTATAAATTTTTAATTTCTTTCCAACTAATTTTACGTTGTGTGAAATTCTTCTGGCTAAATTCTCGGGTTTAGGAAGCGAAAAGAATAGATTTTATCATTTAGACCTAATACATGATTGTTAAATTAATAGTAAATTGGCACATATAATTAGTAACTATTAATTATTTATTATTTTATTATTTTTTTCATTGGATATGGCATTTTAATACTGATTTGGTTCATAAATTTATTTACAAATACAATCTAAATAAATCATAAATTAATCTTCTCAACGAAAACAAATAGATTTTATTATTGTCAATCTGATTCATATGTTGATTTATGAATCAAGTCAGTTATAAAACATTAAACAAAAAATAGAAAGGAAACTTTTCCTATACCATATTTAAACGTTGGTTTATTTTAAATAAACAAATTGATCTGATCTGGGGCAACATGTTTCATAAATAACAGCACAATTTTTGAAATTAAATTAGACATGGCTGATAACTTGGAAATCGTTTTGGAAGGATTATAAGTGCGAATTTTTCTCATTATTATTATTATTATTTATTTCAAATGTCCAATGGCAGCAGCCTTATCCTTTAAGATATAAAATAAAATAGTAACATAAAAGCCTTTTCTTAAATGATCTGCTAAATTTTACTATATTTGTTTTTAATCAAGACACGGGCATCCTATTTACATATGATAGACACATGCATGTTGCATATTGGAACCACCAAGATGCAAATGTCTTTTAGTTTTGCTTATATTTTTGTTTAAAAGAGCAATTTTTAACCCTTAAATTGCAAAATCGTATCAAATCAGCTCCTGCCCATCAAACAATTAAGTATAATTATTTTTCATTCCTCGACTTGCACACTTAGAACTGAATTGTACTCATGACCTACATAGATTGCCATTATAGACATTCGGTGAAATATCCATTGACAAGGTAGAAAAGTGACACTGAAAATATTGAGTAGAAGATAAGTTACTGTAAGCCATAATTAAAATGTTGTGGAATGGATTACTTGGTTTGATTTAATTTAAAGGTTAATAGACACATGAAATGAGAATTAATTTAGGATTTTACCTATTTGTTATAAGTTACATGAAAATCACTCGAGTTAATATAATATATTTATATATAGTATATATAATATAGTTCTAGCTGCACGATTCAATAGACGAAAAATAATTAAATTTAATGTGCCTGAATATGAATTGATTTGCTGCATTCGGTAGTTCTACCACATCGATAAATGTCTGCCATGTATGAGTAGGATGCCACGTTTTTCAGCCCATAGATGAAATATAATCAAACTTGAGAATAATGTTATCCTTTTTAGACAAAATAAAAGGGGAAATTTTCGCCGAAAACCTTTTAACAGTAATGCAAGAATCATTTATATATTTGAAGGAGAAAACTCGGTTGCCGATAATTTAGGAAATATTTTGGCCTTTGATCGAAATCAACAATTCCAGTAATATGTGTTCCTAGAAGCTTTAAGCTCTTCTGAAATTATGTTCTCTCGTCCTATCGTTGAGTAGTTTATTTATTTACCTTTGGCTTTTAAAAAAGAAAAACTTATTTATTGTTAATATTACTCCTTTTCCATGAAGGAAAAAAAAATAAAAAAAAAGAGAGAAAACTTAATTAATAATATATACAATCTATAACCCTTTGTTTGGATTGTAAATGATAGAAAGTTTAATTGGAAAGTAAGGGCAATGTGATTTCAAATTTACCCTGTATCCAGCATTTCATTTTTGTCTAATTTGAGAGAAAAGGAGGAAAAATGGGAGAATAAATGAGTATAATAGCATGAAATGTCGAAATTACCCTTCCTGCATTTTCTTTCTTCACCTCCTGCATTCTTCCTTCTTCATCTCCTGCATTTTCTTCAGCTCTTGTATTTCCCATTTAGCTGCTGCCATGGTGACAGCTTTGAAAGAAGAGATCGAAAGCTCAAAATCGACAAATCAGATCAGTGTTTGGAAATGAATCGTAAATTTAAAAGAAAAAAAAATCTAATTAAAAAAAAAGTCCAAACGAAATGAGAGAGAAGAAAAATGGAGAAATGTTACTAGCAGGGAAAAAATTATAGTTAATTATTATATTTTATATTATAAAGGTATAAATGTCAAAATAATATCTAACTATACGACGGAATTTTAATTTACTCTATATTGATTTTAAGTTATTTAAACAATGAAAATCAAAACTAAATGAAATAAGATTTTCATTGCTCACATTTCCTCTCATTTCTCCTCATTAAAGTAAATTCAATCTACCCCTCCAAATAAAGCATAAAGTATAATACACATTCAAATATTACTCAACTCAACATATAGTTCTTACAAATCTTTATAAAATCAGGCTTTCCCCTTTTATTTCTAGTTTCTACGAACAAATTAAAAAGGGGATAACATTGAAAGATATATCTTAGTTTATACAAGTTAATATTTGGTAATCTCTAAAATACATCCTATAGGCTTGTGATAATAAAGAAATGCCATAAAAAAGGTGTAAAGAAGGCATAGCATCAGATGTGTCAGTAGCTGCACACAAGAATTGATGTATAGTATTTCTCCTTATCGTGTAATTAATCTTGGAAGCTTACGGCAGAAATTACTAGATCAAATAGATACTTAAATTGCGAATTTCCAGTTTATAGCTCTAACATTCTCTCTAAAACAAGCCCAAGGGTTAATTAGAATATGTTGACTTGTGCGTTGTATAACGTTTCAAAACTGGCCATGGGCTGAAGCTTTTTAAACATTATGGAATTGATTTGCTGGAGTCCAAGGCTTGAGTATGGCTGAGGCTCATATTTAACAGTGTAATATCGTTAGTTTGCTGGCTTGATGGAAGTTAAGTATTCCATGTCCACCCGTCATAACAATATATACACATTATAGTGACTTGTACAATATACTAATATTTAGAATTAAATAAGATTTAAATTTATTTTTTCCAATAAGATATTAGAGCCATTAGTTTTTCGATCTTGTAAAGAAAATAACTTTAACCTAATTCAGCTCTAAAAACTAATTTATAAGGTGAACGTTGTCCTAATATTTATAAGAAATATTTAATTCTTATAATCCGCCGATGTGAGATGCATCTCAGTCCAAAGCCAAACACATCTGGCATTTTGGAGTATGTAATTTGCAGGATTGGAAATATATGAATGGTCCAAAATCACAGGATTGGCGGTTCTAATACCATGTAACAAAATAAACTTAGAGCTAACTCAATCTCAAAAGTTAGTTTATGAGGTGTAAATTGTCCAAGCATTTGTAATGACTATTTAATTCTTATAACCAGTAGATGTGGAATACTTAATAGATTTTAAGCCGTCCGCAAATGTCCAATCTTACTAACTTTATGCTACATATTTTTCATTCGGTCTTGAATATGAGGAAATTATGTTAATTATTACATGTTAGCTAGCTAATTATAAAAATATAATATTTTTTTTTGTAATTAATTATTTGAACAATTTTTAATTTTTATCTTACAAGGGAGATGGAACCCTTAACTTCCCATCACATCTGTTGTCCTTTTGATCCTTTAATTATTATATGTTTTTATATTAGTCTCAAAATTCCTATTAAGGTTGTAATAGATTTCCAAGCAATTACTTTAGCACACATTCGGTTCAAATTTGACTTATTAAATTAAAAAAGTAACATTAATTTATCACATGTTGAGTCTTTTTATTATTATCTTTTTATATTGTGTCCCCGTTTGTAAGCTATATCAAGCTTTTGATCCAATAAGTAATAGAAATTTGGAAAATTCAATAAAAAAATAAAAAATAATTGAGGAAAAAAAATGCATTATTGAAACCCACATAAAAGTGAAATTTCCGAGAAAAATACATATAAATCTAACGTAACATAAAAAGTTAATCTAACTTAACATAAAAAGTTAACTTTTACCTGAAATTTTAGATTCAAATTTTAGAAATAAAGTATTTTTAAATATTTGATATGAAATATTTTATTTTCTTTTGTATATATGCTCAGTACCAATTTTTGAAAACTGTGAGTTTCGGATAACAAATAGTTATATATATATATATATATTTTTTTTTTCTTCCTTGGTGAACAAAGTTCTCAACTCAACATTTGTCTTGTATCAAAGAAAGAAAAACTAAGCTTACCTTGGATTATGAAATGGCCGAAATTAATATTGCCAAAAACCAACTTCAAACAATATTTCTGATAACAAAGTGAAAATCTTCCGGTTGTCCCTCGCTTGAATCACCTGAAAAGAACCGCAAAACCGTCGGGTGTTCCGACAGGGGAGACTCCGACGATCAAGTCAGTTAATTGACAAAGTAAAAGTTTTTTTTTGTCTTAGAAATCAGAGAGAGAACAATGTACCTGATGATTTCCTTTATATAGAGCTGTGTCAAATAGGAAATAATCTCTTGAATAGGAGAAAATCACCTTCATCCCTTGATTGATGCTTGATTTCCCATTTAGGCAGATTTGCTGAGAGATTCTTGGTACTTTCCATCCTTGGGAGGTCAGGATCTTCATCATTTCTGTCAAGATTCGTTAATTATTGCTTACCATGATCGGTGACCGAACTGGTATCGGGTGCCGGACTGGTATCATCACCTATGTCCGGGCGAGCCCTACTATACAGCCTCACAAGCTAAGAGTTCGGCAGGAATGCTGTGCTCGGAGAAACCTAGCCGATCCTCGGAGTAGGGAGTTCGGATATCATAAGTCCCCCCCCAAGAGATGACATTTATGTCATGAGATCAATACCAAATGACTCACCAGCGCGTGCTTTTAGACCATTCCACGCTGATGATTACTGTGCGCGTGATCCATCGAAACACGCGAAAGATCTCTTCGTTAGCTGTGATCCAGCTGTAATGTCAGGCGTTATGACGAGGGCGACCCTTAGATTACCGTGCAGATACTAATTATCTTCCTACAGCCCCAATTATCGATCGCCAGCTGTTATCCCTTTATTGGTCTTCGCCTTCTATAAATACTTCCCCTGTCCATTACCATTTTCGCTTTCTTTAGAGATTTTGCTGTGTTTTAGCATTGATCATCTTCTTCTAAATTTGCAACTTCCAGTTTACACAAATCCTCCTTTCCTCTTTACTTCTGATCTGCTACTATCTATCAAAGCTTCATCCAGATCTCCTCCAATACAGGTTTGTACTTTGTCTTCTTATACTTTACCTTTTTTAGAATGAGTGATCTCGAGAGTTCTCCAGAGAGGCAGAGAGTGGAAGAAGGCCTTGAGCACGAAGACATAACTGAAATTCCTGGTCCTAGTCAACCAATACCACCAAGGAGGAAAGAACCAAGAAGGAACCCCCGAGTTGGGAGCATTAGCTCGGCTATCCGGAGCAATGAACTGGCAGAATTACAGGAGAAGCATGGGATTCCGGAGAGCCTTATTGTTCGGGCACCCGGACCTCAAGTCCGAGCTAACGCCACCTACAACAGCAAGAAAAAGATAGTGGTGTATGAGGCTGACTTCGAGGCCGGCATGAGCATCCCTCCAACAAGCTTCGAAACCGAGCTATTGAACCATTATGGGTTAACCATGGGTCAAATTCATCCGAATGCCTGGCGCACAATCTCTGCTTTACAGATATGGGCAGCGGAGAACGAGATACCTTTGACCGTGAGGCTTTTCCGAGTTACTCATGTAGTCGGTCTTCGTGTGTCAACAGAGGACCATAATTATGTGCAGGCCAGGGCCGGTTATGGGGTTTTCCATGGCAACCCGGAGTCCCTAAAGAACTGGAAGAACCGCTTTTTCATCATTGAGAGCGATGAAAAATTCAAGTTCCCGACAACGTGGGGTCGGTATATCAATAAGAATGATGATCCGATCTTTCTTACCGACCAGGAGGAAGAAACCTTGGCCCAATGGAGAGCACTCGCACAAGCCAAAGTCGACATTAAAGACCAACTGACGATAGGGTCTATTCGAATTGAATCATCTCGACCGCGCCAAAGAGGTATATTCTAAAAATTATTCCCTTGTTCTAATACTTTCTCATTGTTCGGTTTGTTGCAGAAATGAAGCGTACTGAGAAGCCGAGCATGGTGGAGATGATGAGGGCGAAGAGGCAGAAAAAGGCAGGAAAATCCGCCTCGCCCAAGCCTGCCCCAGAGGTTCCACCCGAGGTCTCTGAACACAATATCTCCAAACCTGACCACCACGACACTGATCCAAATGCTGCCCCTGAGGGTCCCTTGCCTCAAACTCCCCCCACGACAATTCCGCAAGTTGATCTGCGGACTCCTCCCGGACCGCACTCTCCAGTGTTCGATGCTGAGGCCGGATCGTCAAATCCTCATCCATCTCCTGTATTTTGTGATGCGGCGGGGTCGTCAAATCCCCGACCCATGAAGAGGGATATGAGAGCTCTTGCCGAGGAGATCTGCGATATTTGGAGAGAGGAGGGGAGAAACTATTCTGAAGACAATCCCATCTTCTGCAACTTCATCCATATCCTATCCTGCGTCCCAAGGAGCATCAACCCCTTGCTGCTCTGGAAAGCTGACGACCTGGGCGAAGCCCTTAAGAGGCATCAAGTGCAGGTAATTATTACCGAGGTCTCCTTTGTTTGTTAGGTATTGATTTTCTCCCTTGATTTATGTTTGCACTCCATACAGGCTTCCATCCTTAGTGGTGCTGTGATCGCCAAGATGAATAATTTGATAAGGATGTGTAACCGAGAGGCAAAGTCGGTTGCCGGGCAGCGCCTCAGGGCGAATGTTGCAGAGGATAAGCTGCAGGATGCCGAAAAAAGAGCCCAGGAAGCGGAGGATAAGGCCGCCGAAGCCCTAAATGAAGTATCTGATCTTCAGAAGAAAGTGGCAAGTCTTCAGGCTGAGATGGAGAAGAATATAGCCGAAGCCACGCAGAAGATTTCCGAAAAGGATATCGAGGCGACAAATCTCCGAGCCGAGCTTGAAGACGCGAAGAAAAGCAAGGCCGAGGCGGAGGAAAAATTTTCAGAGCTTGAGTACCAGTCTGTGGAGCTGGCTGTTGATAAATGTCTTGGATTTAGTCAGAAGTTATCCGATGCTGTTAAGCAGCGTCATCCGGATATAGATTGGTCCTGGTTGGACGAGGTGTATCCGGATGAATAAGCCGTGTACTCAATTTCGGTTAATGAAATGAATATTTTATTTTTGTTTGTGTATGCCGAACCCTTTGTATATGCGTAGTTTGATTGATAAAATATGATGAACTCTTAAATGAACCAAAACTCTTATGATTGTTCGGTTAAACAAGTTCTTCAATAAGCAATGAGATCAGCACTTCTTGGTAGATTTAACCGAGCTGAATATCTTTCGACATATAAGTCTTAAAATATTTGATGGCATAATAACCGAGTGGGCGCCAAGAGTATATTTCGTAGTTGGATATGAGAATGTACGCCCTGTCGGCGGTGTTTTAAATGTATGCCCTGTCGGCAGTGATATTGGATGGACGCCCTGTCGGCGGTGTTTGGAAAATACGCCCTGTCGGCGGTGATATTGAATCGAGTCATAGCGATTCGAGTGCGAGTAATCATTAGAGACATTGTGTTTTCATGAATTACTTCTTTTATTGAAATTTTGTCAAGTACAATGATATGTGACAAAAATCGAACAAAATAAAACGATAAGTATCGGAAAATTGACCGATAATTCGCTAGCCGAGAGAGCCATAAGAATACCGAGCCGAGCTATTGATAATACGCCTTCAGATTTGAAATATTCCATGAATGGGGAAGTGTTTTGCCTGAGTGATCCTTCAACCTATATGATCCTCCTTTGACATCGTGAACAATGTAAGGGCCTTCCCAGTTGGGATTCAGCTTGCCCACACCGGCTGATGTTTGTGAAGCAACTACCCTTTTGAGGACTAACTGTCCGATCCTGAATGTTCTCGGCTTAATGTTCCGATCATGGTAGGATGACATCCTTTGCTTGTAAGCAGCAGATCGCAGCTGGGAATGTTCTCTTTGTTCTTCCAACCTATCCAGTTGACACAACAGGTGCTCGTCATTGGAAGCTTCATTAAAACAAGAAGTCCGGGCATTTGGCATACCGATCTCACAGGGAATAACCGCCTCTGTCCCGTATGTAAGTGAGAAGGGGGTTTCGCCCGTTGCTGATTTTGGCGATGTTCGGTAGGCTCAGAGGACATTGTATAACTCATCCACCCAAAGACCCTTTGCTGAGTCAAGTCGTTTCTTCAAACCTGCAAGAATAGTACGGTTAGTTACCTCCGTCATGCCGTTCGCCTGCGAGTGGTATACCGAGGTGAAGCAAAGCTGGATCTTCAATTCTGAACAATATTCTCTGAAAGCGGCACAATCGAATTGTTTGCCGTTGTCTGTGACAATGGAGTGCGGAATACCAAATCTCGTGATGATGGACTTTTGCATGAATTTGATAACATTTGCCGGAGTTATGGTTGCCAGGGGCTCCGCCTCTACCCACTTGGTGAAATGATCCACCGCTACCACTAAGAACTTCCGTTGCCCGGTTGCTAGTGGGAATGGGCCTACTATATCCAGGCCCCACTGGGCAAATGGCCAGGGACTGTGTATCGAGACCTGGGGGGCAGCTTTCTGATGGCTTAGATTGCCAAACCGCTGGCACTTGTCACATTTCTTAATTAGTTCCCTCGCATCGCCCTCCATGCTAGGCCAATAGTATCCTTGTAATAACGCTTTCCGGGCTATTGCCTGTGCTCCTTCATGAGCCCCACAGATTCCTTCGTGAATTTCTCTCAGCACATATTCACCTTCCTCCGTACTCAAACATTTTGTCCATGGACAAGAAAACGATCTCCTATATAACTGATCATCCAAGATCGCGTACCGACTGGATCTCCGAACTGTCTTACGGGCTTGAACTTGATCTTCGGGTAGAACCCCGCTATTCAGGTATGTGTAGATGGGAAGTCTCCAACCATCCATCGGCTCATGCAAATGTACCTTGTACGTCTCATGTGTTGGGGCGGACACGATAGACCAGATGATGTTTGAAGCGGCTGGTTGATTTTGAAGGCAAGCTTGTTTGGCCAACACATCGGCCTCAGTATTCGCCTCCCTCGGCACCTGATCAATGGACCATGCACAACCCCGGTTCTCTAGTTGGGCAAAGAGTGCAGCCGTTAACTCTTTGTATCTGATCATCGTACTGTCTTTGGCCTCAAACTTGCCAAGTACCTGGCTAACAACAAGCTGTGAGTCAGAGAAGATATTCAAGGAATCTGGTCTTACCTCCAAAGCTAGCTGTAAGCCAAAGCTGAGAGCTTCATATTCAGCTACATTGTTGGTTGCCTGGAATGCTATGTGAGCCATTGCCTTGATGACAATCTTCCCTGGTCCGATCAACACCACCCCAGCTCCAGCACCCACAGACGAGGATGCACCATCTATATACAATTTCCATGAGCAAGGACTAGGCTCCTGCGGGGGCGTGTGCAATTCTGCTACAAAGTCTGCCAAGACTTGACCCTTCATAGATGGCCGAGCTTCATATCTGACATCAAACTCTCCCAACCGAGCTGCCCACTCCGTCAATCGCCCAGATGCCTCTGGCTTTTGCAAGACCTTTCGAAGGTTTGAGTTTGTTCTTACTGTCACCGTATGGGCCTGGAAATAGGGTCGTAATTTCACAACGGAAATCACCAATGCGTAAGCAAGTTGTTCCAGTATAGGGTACCGTAGCTCGGCTCCTCTCAAAACCTTGCTAGCATAATAGATCGGAAACTGTTGATTACCCTCTTCCCTTATCAAGACTGACCCCAAGGCTCCCGATGAGACTGCCAAGTACATATACAGCACTTCCCCAGGCATTGGCCGACTTAAAAGAGGTGGGGTACTAAGAAAGTTTTTCAGTTCGTCAAATGCTCCCTGACATTCTGTTGTCCATTCAAAACTCTTCATTCTCTTGAGGGTATTGTAAAAAGGGAGGCACCTTTTAGCCGAACAAGAGATGAATCTGCCTAAAGCCGTCACCCTTCCATTCAGTTTCTGAACCTCTCTCACCGATCTTGGTGGCTCCATCTCCAGAATGGCTCGGATCTTTTCTGGGTTGGCCTCTATCCCCCTCTTTGAAATCATATACCCCAAGAATTTTCCGGACTGAACTCCAAAGGCACATTTTTCTGGGTTTAGCTTTAGACCAAACTTTCTGAGCACTCCAAACGTTTCCGCTAGTTCCCGAGGTAAATCCGAAGCAGTCTTGCCCTTGATAATCATGTCATCAACATAAACCTCTACGTTCCTTCCCAATTGCCCCGCAAACATTTTATTCATTAATCTCTGGTAAGTGGCCCCAGCATTCTTCAACCCGAATGGCATGACCCGGTAACAATAGGTAGCCCGGTGTGTGACAAAAGCAGTTTTTTCCTCATCGCTCTTCTTCATTGGAATTTGGTGATATCCGGCAGAGGCGTCCAGGAAGGCATATTCCTCGAACCCAGAAGTTGAGTCGACCAGGAGATCGATATTCGGCAATGGGTAGCAATCTTTCGGGCAGGCCTTGTTTAAATCAGTGAAATCAACACACATTCTCCACTTCCCATTGGCCTTCTTCACCAAAACCACGTTTGATAGCCAGTCCGGGTATAGCACTTCTCTAATGAACCCATTTTGCAACAGTGTATCCACTTCTTCTGACATAGCCAGCTGCCGCTCGGGAGCATGGTTCCTCTTCTTCTGCTTGATTGGCTTGCAACTTGGTTGTACATTGAGGGCATGACAAGTTACCTCGGAAGAGATTCCCTTGATGTCTGAGGGTTGCCAAGCAAATACATCACTAAACTCTGACAGTATCGCTACCAACGCCTCCTTCTCTTTCCCCTCTTTGTTGGCAGCAATCTTGACCATTTTTCCTGGTGAGAGCTCAATTTCCCGGAGTGACTCCATGGGCTCTGCATTCCTAGCTGTTGGAATGTCTAGCGCGTCTAAAGGTAATGCCTGATCTGCTTCTTTTAACATGCTGACATAAGTTTCCCGAGCCGCTTTCTGACTGCCCCTCAGCACGGCCACACCCCCCTCGACAGGTATTTTTACAAGCAACTTACGCATCGAGATGTAAGCGTCTACTCCCACTAAAAGAGGTCGCCCGACAATCACGTTGTAGGCAAGTGGAATGTCCACCACCATGAAACAGCTCCTGCAACTACACACCTTATCTTCATCCCCGAGCTGCAAATTTAATACCACCGATCCTTCTACTCTAACCGGCTGTCCTGATATACCGATGAGAGGCGCTGAAACTGTTTCCAATCGGTTGACTGATAAACCCAAAGCTTTATAGGCCTGCAGAGTGATGAGGTTTACCGCGCTCCCCGTATCAATCAATATTCTCTGAACCAAGTAGTCCTGTATCATTGCTTCCACAACAAGTGAATCGGTGTGGGGGGTCCGGACATGGGCTTCATCTACCTCAGAAAATGTCACTTTGTAACCTTCCACTTTTCGGCCTGTACCCACGGAGAATACCTCCTTAGCTTTCCGCTTTCTCGATTCCTCAAAAACATCATAATGCGGACCTCCTGCAATCACATGAATCACCCCGGTTGGGGCCTTTTTGCTAGAACTAGCTCGGTTATCTTGTCTTCTCGGTGAAGGAGATCTATCTCGTTTTCCCCTATCAGCACTCTTCACAAACTGCCCGAGTTTGCCCTGCCGGATCAAATACTCGATTTCACGCTTCAATTGTCGGCAATCATTCGTCTGATGGCCTTTATCCCTGTGAAAAGAGCAGTACTGGCTCTGATCCCTGCTAGGGTCATCCATCATCGGTCGTGGCCAGTTGACCCGCTCGTTTTCTTTTAGCCAAGCCAGAATTTGGGACCTCGGAGCTGTTAACGGCGTAAACCGGTCTTCTTGCTTGTTCTTTGTGTTCGGTTTTGAGACTAAATAGGCTCTGTTGGAATGGGCAGCTCCCCTTCCTCTAACTTCATCTCTACTACTATTGTTTCTGTCTCGCCCGGTACGAAACCCTCTGTCCGAGTCTCTGTTCTGCGAACTATATCTGAGCCTGCGAGCTTCATCCATACGTATGTATTTATGTGCCCGGGACATTAGCTCAGTGAAGTCACCTGGTGGCTTCTTGCTGAGGGAATCACTAAAATCTTGGCATCTCGTATTTCGAATAAGGGCATTGATGGCTACCTCCAAATTAAGATTCTGAATATCCATGGCCACAGCATTAAATTTCTCCACATAAGCTCTGAGTGTCTCCCCTTTCTCCTGGTATACTATTGTAAGGTCGGCCGACACTTTAGCTGGCCGTATGGCCGCTACAAATTTGGCGATAAACATGTCACTGAACTGTTCGAAACTGTAGATCGAATTTTTTGGGAGGTTGCGAAACCATATCTGAGCCGAGTCGGTGAGTGTTTGAGGAAAGATTTTGCATAGAGCCGCCTCTTCCGTTGTATGTACCAACATAGTGTGGTGGAACTCGTCCAGATGAGCTCGGGGGTCTGCGCTACCACCATATTTCGGCAGATTTGGTAATCGTATTTGGGGAAACGGGGTGGCCAGGATGTCTCGGGATAGAGGAGATCGGAAACTACCCTGGTACTGTAAAGTACTTCGGTTTTGATATTTCTGCATTCGCTCTTCAAATAGTTTCTCAAACTGTTCGGCCGTCAATGTGACCGTGGTACCAGTGGCCAAAGTGCTCGGTGGTAACGGAGGTGGTGTTTGGGCCGTAGGCTGTATATGTGTTAGAGTAGGGGGTGTTGATTGGACTGCGGGTGGTGCTTGGGCCGCCATAGCTGACAAGGCGGTAAGCAAGGTCTGGGCAGTTTGGGGGGTCAAACCCGGGATTGCTGGGATAGCCATGGGCGCTAGAGGTGTTGCCGGCGTTTGAGTCTGTGTAGGGGGAAATAACTGTCTTGCTGGGAGTGGGGAGATTTGCTCTGGCTGAGCTGGTTGAAGGCTTTGAATGAGTTGGCCCAGAGAGTTGGCTAGAGGTTGGGCTACGTTGCTGGGTTGGTCAAAGGTTGGGGCAGCAGAAACGGATAAATCAGGAAAGAGATCCATTACCAGCTGAGATCTGTGAATCGACTGAAATCTGTGGAATGTTCCACGCTCACCGCACCAAATGATAACAAAGTGAAAATCTTCCGGTTGTCCCTCGCTTGAATCACCTGAAAAGAACCGCAAAACCGTCGGGTGTTCCGACAGGGGAGACTCCGACGATCAAGTCAGTTAATTGACAAAGTAAAAGTTTTTTTTTGTCTTAGAAATCAGAGAGAGAACAATGTACCTGATGGTTTCCTTTATATAGAGCTGTGTCAAATAGGAAATAATCTCTTGAATAGGAGAAAATCACCTTCATCCCTTGATTGATGCTTGATTTCCCATTTAGGCAGATTTGCTGAGAGATTCTTGGTACTTTCCATCCTTGGGAGGTCAGGATCTTCATCATTTCTGTCAAGATTCGTTAATTATTGCTTACCATGATCGGTGACCGAACTGGTATCGGGTGCCGGACTGGTATCATCACCTATGTCCGGGCGAGCCCTACTATACAGCCTCACAAGCTAAGAGTTCGGCAGGAATGCTGTGCTCGGAGAAACCTAGCCGATCCTCGGAGTAGGGAGTTCGGATATCAATTTCAATGATCAATTAGTTGTTGGGCTGAAGACTAAAGGTGCAACCAACCCCTTAACTTTTTTTTTTTTAATTGTTAAAAATTAATTTTTAGATATTATTAATATGCAATTTTCAATTTATTGACATTTTGTTTAATTTCATATCAAAAACACTCTTTTTTTTTCTGAAAATTTTGGTTTTGAATGTAAAAGATGTAGGAAAAAAAGGTGTATTCCAGAATTAATAAAGGTAAATTGACAGCAAGGTAAAAATCGCATGCTAATTGATTCAGGAACAATTTATTCATTAATTGAAAAAGAATTTGGAGATCAAATAAATTCTTTATTCATTTATTTTGATCTGAATTGTCTCTCATGATAATTTTATTTAGCTATATATGGTATGGGGATCCCAATTTATTTATTTTGACAGAATAAGGGGTCCCAATTTAGAAGCCTCATTTGAGAAGAAAGATAACTAATTTTTCTTAATACATCTCAAACCAGATTAAGTAAAATATATCATACAGTTATTTGCTTTTTTTTTTTTTTTTTTTTTTTTCTGAGGCAAAATTCTACTTATTTCCTGAAATGACATTGATGGTTTTGGATTTTATACCTTTTAAATAGGTTTAGAATATTCGCACCAAAAACCTACCATATATATATATATATATATATATATATATATATATATATAGAATAAGGCCTAGCTTAGCTAGCTCAAACCAGGGTTCATATGTATTTATTAAAAAATTATACATGATCATTGCTGATTAAAGGAAAACAGTGGCGAAGTGATGTTCGTACTCATATATGCTTGGGGATAAATTATTAAATTTTCTCATGAATATAATGTGATGATCCATTTCTTTCAAAATCAATATTATATACCTAATTAATAATTAGCAAATTAAATTTTGCGATTAATTAAACTATTCAGTTCCTTCTAAATTTTTATTTCATATATATATATATATTTTTTTATATATTTTAGTCTAAAATGCATAAGTTGTCTCTAAATTATTCGTGCTCACCACCTATTTTCCTATTTTATTTTTTTTGGTTGTGTTTTCTTGAACATAAAGTACGTGGGAGAAGTTGAAGTTAAATTTGATCTTGAGTAGACCTAATTAACAATTAATTAAAGATTAGGAAGTAAATTAATTCTTGGTGTTGGAATTGATCTTGAGTGCAAAATGGAGAAATGATGATATGCATAGTTTTGGAAAGATTGAAGCATAAATGGTTTGGCAATGAATTGTTTGTTGTTGGATCTTAGTTGGAAAGTATTTGGTATTTAGCACTTTTTATCAGCAATCAAAATCATAATCGCTATCAGCATAGAATTTTACACAAGTGATTACCACTCTCAGCCTATCCCTAAATGTGAAAATATAGGAAAGAAATGGTGACAGCTGACTAATTTATTTTCTGTTGCTTAATTTGCTCTCTTTCTTGCCTTGGAAAATTCCAGTTTTGCTGGAATCATATAATTTGCATTATTAGTGGAGACCTCATAATGGGCCTAATAGTAAGACAATATATCTTGTGATTCAATGACCCTGTATATATCATTGCAACCTTTAGCTACTGAAAAAGCCATAATCTATGCTAACTATATTATTGATGATCCAACTTAATTATTTTTTTCCACTCTCTTCTTAACCCACTAGTTTCACTAATTAATTACTTTCTCAACAATTAATTCTAGACAGGTAGGGGTAAGTACTATCATATTCATTCAACATTGAATCAAACAGTAAACAATTTGGTTATTTTGCTTTGTTTGGTCTATTTGTTTATTTTAATTCGTTCAGTTCGATTTTTAAAGTTAAAAAACTTATTAGATTAAATTTACCAAACTTTATGTTCTTTATATATTTTTATATAATTAATTAATTATTTTTGGTATTTATATATAAATTAATTATAATTATGTAGAATACATAATTATTTTATTATAATAGTATAACATATAAAAGTTGCATTAGAATTTTAAATTTGTTATAATATGAATGTCCAACTAGATTAATTCAAATATTAATATTGTCTAATTTATTGTCTAAAAATTATTAGATTTTATTGTAATTTTCTTGTTAAAAAATCAATACAATAGTATAAAAACTAAAAGTCCAAAACTAAAAAAATTGAACCGATTTTATTGAAATAAGTTTGATTCAATTATCTATCATAAAAAATTCGATTGGTCAATTTTAAAAGTTTTCAAATTGAACCCAGGATTTGGTTTGGTTTCATCGATATGAAACCACTTTCCTAAATGAAAAATAAAAAGCACTTATCTTTTTATTTTAATGTAATGGATCATACAAGTGGTAGAGTATCATGTAATATTAAAAAAATAATTTATTTTATGTGACGACTTATTATTAGTTGGATTTTTGTAAATAAGATAATAACATATCTAAATTAAGCAGTATTATATACTTCACTTGTATTAGATTAGATTATGGAAGAAGCATTTTTTTTTGAATGAGAGGCAAAAACATACAAATTAAGATGCAACACGCGTGCAAATATCGATCATCAATTATAATTAAGTAAAAGAAATGAAAATAAAGAAAGACAAATGTAAAGATGAATGATGACAATTAATGTAGTTGATGTTAATAGATCATCAATGTTCCCTAACGACGCGTTATTAAGGAATATATTATATAGCTCTGCCTTTCCTTTTCAGGAGCTATGTGATTACGAGGCAGTGATTAGAAGCAGATTTATAGTACATTATATATTATTAAAATAATCTTTAGCAGATTATTTAAAATTGGAGTTTTTAGGTTGAATAATTTTTTTTAGTATCTTAATTGTCTTATCGTTTATTCAGTTGTACTAGTTAAATGTGAACGCACTAAATTATTTAAAAAAATATTATAATTATATATTTTTATTCATTATTTTAAAAAATTGAATTTAAAATATTATAATTAAATTAAAATGTAAATACAAAATATTTGATACACTCAAATATACGTGATAGAATTTGGATACGTATATAACTCTGATTTGAATAAAATTTCAATTTAGATACAATTAAATAATTCAAATTAACGTTACCAAATCTTATTTTAAAGGAATTTGAGATATACTAGAAATAGGTTTATAACTTTTAGGATATCTATAAATAAAAGGGAGATCTCAGTATTTGGTAACGAGAAAACGTACAAAACTGCTTGTTTTGATTTTTCATGGACTTTTAGATTATGAAATACATGCTGTTATCACGCACACAAAAAATAAAATGGATATCTTTATAGACAGTTTCGCAATATATTTTTACGCTATAAGAGGTAAGTACTATTTTTTAATATTACTTCCATCGAAATTATATGTGTATAATTTTTCCAATCAATACGAGGCACATGTAAAATAAAGTATAAAAAAAGTATTTGAGGTTTTGTTCAACAAAATTATATATATATATATATATATATATATATATATATATATATATATATATATATATATATATATATATATATATAATGATTATTTTTAATTAGTGAAAATATCTACATTAATTATGTTTTTTTGATCACGATATGACTTAGAGATACTAAAATTTAATATAACCAAGAAAATATGTATTAGTGACCAATTCCAAGACGTCAAGTCAGCATATCCCTAATTCACCAAATCATTATTTTTCTAGATATGATGATTGGTGAACTGAAATTGGCATTAGAGTGCGTTTGATGATTATATGCTATACTTATTAGTTACTCTTGTCTTTTAGTGAAGAATTTTCATGAAGTTTGCCTAATCACGTAAACATTTGAACAAAAAAAGACAATTATATATATATTGATATAACGAATTTAATTATGCAGACAGTAGACACCATATATTATAATAGAAACAATGTGAGTGAATTAAGGCAAACGTAACTTACTAGGAGTCATGAATTCCAACGACGATATATAATATTTTGACTTATGCAGGAAATGTAATGAGTGAAAATCTGCGTATTATATATACTAGTAAAAATCACAATAATAATTACAATTGAGGAAAGCTATTAAAAAAGAAGTGGTGCTCCAAGCATCCGTACAACACATTATAAATATATTTTTTTCAGTATAATCGATATTCGAATTGTATTAACCCTATTAATTCAGAATATAAATATATATATTTTTTAAATTTTTTGTCTTTATTAGTTTCCAAATAAAACTTGTCTGCCTAATAATGTGCACAGAATTTTCTTTTTTGTTACAGTGATATATAATATAAGCAAAGTTGTAACTTCTAGGTGACAAATTCAAGGTTTAACATTAAAAAAATAATAATAATAAAATAAAATTCAAATATTTGTAATCTCGTCTCCTTCAAAATACTAACATGTAAAAGATTTTGGATTTATAACTTTGTTTTGCAGCCTTTGATTTCTTCTACTAATTCTAGATATGGTTAATTAGAATTATCAGCTGGATTCTACATCCTGATTTCTTGGCTATATTAATAAAAGAAATTAAATATATTTTTAGAGGAAGACTGACGTCACAAATGCGTCGATAATAAAACTAGAAGAAAGTACGAAAAATCCTTTGCCGAACAATTCCACCTTTCAAGAACATTGTTTTTGTTGTCAACTTGCGTTGAAGGCTGGAGCTTGAAGCAAACTGATTTTAGGTCGTGGTGGTGCGGACGCATGGTGAAGAACAGATGGGTCAAAATATAATTATATATGGGATTAAAAAAATTTGTAAGGACCAATTTATAAACCTTATTATATATGTGCTGTCTTTGTTAGCCACCATAGCTAGCATATCGACTAGAGTACATCTTTTCGTACAAGTATGGTTCATAAAAGCACAATCAAGCTTGATTTAAAAAAAAAAAATCTATATGAGAAAGTGACGATCTTGCTATAAATTAATGCAGTTCAACTCTTAATTTATAATTAAAAGCTTTTATTTAATAATTTTTAAAATTATTCCAAGACATTCTAATTCGAATAACAATATTAATAATTTTTTTTAATGGAGAGAAAAAAAAAATAAAAATATGATATCTTTCAGTATATTAAAATTAATTTTACCGATAAAATATTCTATAAGCATAATACTAATAATTTTTAATGTTATCTTTAAACGTAAATTAGCTAATAAATTGTAGGGCATACTCATAAATAAACATTTAAACTTGTCAATCAAAATATTTTGAGTATCTAAAACTTAAATGTGACCAAATAAGTACTATCTTATATAAGAAATAAACACAAATTTTAATATGGCAAAACGTGTAAACTGCACGCCAATTAGCAGAGCGTTAACTACCATCCATTCAATCTTATTTTCTCCCAACTCTTAAAAAATTACATAAACTTATATTTAATCCCTGCCATCTTCTCAATCTTCTTCTCGCCCAACTGTAAAAAATTATAGAAATCTCCAAAATCTTCTCCCCCAAATCCCTAAGAACGTATGCTTACACATGGGCAAATCCGCCTTTTCTCACCGTCTTGAAATTCCGATAAGCACACGATGCATTCTAGAGCCGGCTCGTAAGTTTTCAAGCCATAAACCAATACAGGAAGAGCTTTTAAAATAGAGGGGTCAAGTCTTCGGGCTGCAGCAACATTGTTGAAGAGAGAAAGAATGTGGCGGAATCAATTGAAATTGAGGGTTCTAATTTCTGGGCAATACAGTTGAGCAAATCCCAAGGATTTTTACTGCCATTGAAACTCAAAGTGTCCAGCATCCTAAAACGAAGAAGGAGATGCTAAGAGGCAAATGAACACGTGTCATCATGTCACTCCATTTATTTGCCTCATCAATACATTTGTAATTCATGCGTATCTCCAAATTCACAATATCATAATTTTGTATTTATTTTTCATAAAATATACAAGTTCAGGTGATTATTTAATCATATTCAAAATTTAGGTATTAAAAAGATTTTTATCGATCTTTTATTATAAATTTTAATTTAATGGTTGTTGGTCCAGAATTTAAGTTTTGTCCGTTTTTTGTAAATACTTAATGACAAAAAAAAAAAAGTCAAATCTGGAAAATTCCGGGACCAAGAATTAAGTAATGAACTTTCTTAAGAGAACTTTAATTAATCGTTAAAACTTTACAAGCATGTTAATTTACACATTAAAAAAAAATCTACAAAATTAGTTTAAATGCTAGCTAGCTACTTCTTAATTATATCACATAGAAGCCATGAATTACAGAAAATACCGGTTATGGCCAGGCCTAGGTTGCCTAACAAGCTGCGGATGGGTGGGTATAGGGACCATAGAAAATAGGTTTTGGTGGTCCAACCGTTAAAGTGCTCGTAGAAGAGCCGCTGCCGCCCTCGCCGCCAATCCTCTCACACGAAGGACAAATAGTAAGCGTGGCTGCGGGCAGCTGCATATACAGCGGCGCAGCCACTTTCAATGATTTAAGCTCTTGTAGTTCCTTTTGCAGCCTCTTGTTCTCTTCTGTTAAAGTTTCGCAGCATTTCTTTAGTACCTCACAATCCACTTCAGTTTGCTTCAGCTTAGTCCTGCCCAAGTCAAAATCTATAACTTTAATTTACTCAAAATTAATTAACGATTATTAAAGAAATTTAAAATTAATTAACTTTAATACCTGGCTCTTCTGTTCTGGAACCATACTTCGACTTGACGTGGCCTGAGATTTAGCTGTTCTGCTAAGGCTTGCTTTTGTTTCTGGACCAATTCAAGGAAGAAAAGATACCAATTATAAGGTAAAGAACGCAACTAATTTCAGATTATAAGCTAAGGAGTGGTTAATGATGAATTTATATTACAGGATTGAGAGTGGTGTGTTCTTTGAAGTTATCTTCCAAAATAGCTGATTGTTGTTTGGTAAGTCTAAGTTTCTTTCTTGGACTTCCTTCTTCATCTTCATCAGTACTGGTTCTTCTCTCCACTTCCGCTTCTTCACTGCCACCAGACTCTCTCTCTTTCTTCAAACTCGAGTTGGAAAATGAATGAACTGCACTTGGGGACGAATCCTGAGGCTGCAAATCTGTTTCCATTTTACATAAATACCCTTCCTGTGAAGGGCCTAATGTAAGAGAAGGGAACATATGATCATATTTCAAAGAAACTAATTTCTTCTTATTCTTCTGTTGTTGAAGATGATGATGATCCGATTGGGAACAGTTATCTTGCTTTTCATGGCAGGTTAGCCCCAAACGAAGGCCTGTGTTGCATAAACCATCAGAAATTCCAAAACTCATTTGTGATCAAGTATGAATCTTGAGCATGAAATCTTGAAATTATGAAGGAAGAAAGGTAAGAGAAATGTAAAGGTTGAGGAAAATTAGTAAATAGATTGGTTAGGTCTTTTCTTGGTGAGGAAAGGGAGTTGGGACTTAAAATTAATGAGAGAAATTAAATGAGTATAGTAACGAATCTTGATTGTGGGATTATGTGGAAAAAAAGAAATTTTAAAAAAATAAAAATTCCTATGTTTGTTTGTCCTTATAGGTTGACCATGAGAAAGATACACTTCTCTCTCTAATTAAGTATATATAGAATGGATAGCATGTATACGTGGATTCACATGGAAAGTGGGTAATGTACATAAAAAAGAATTATTCCATGCTTCTTTTTCAATTTCTCCTTATCTTTATTTACTTTATAAGCACAGCCATATGCAAATTCATAAATAAAGTTAGATGAAAAAAAGGTATGTGTATTAAGAATTGAAGTCATATATATAGTTAAGCAATGGAGTATATTTAAAGCATATGTGTGAATGAATTAGTAGGTCAAATGGCAAAATCAATTGATTTTAGTGGTGGTTGTACGGTTATGATTGAAGGGATAAAGAAGATATAATTGGTGATGATGATGATAGTAGTAAATTAAATTTAGTGAAGATGATTTGATTTAGGAAGGAGACAACATTTGTAAGCGGTTAGATGGAGACCCATCAACTATGTGCTTTTAATGTACTATTAATCGCAGACCATCCAAATGTTCCCCACTACTATTTGCTTTCTCACTCATAATTAGATGTCAGATTATTCTAGCATAAATCCGGTTTAATTTTTATTATAATATTGATTGACCGACCTAACCATAAAATGCAATATAAAAAAAAAAAAAAAAAAAATCACATTTCTTATATGAAATTTTACAGTTAGCTCAGTTTATAAGTAAATCATATTTAAATAAGCAAAGTTCAATTCTATTGAGTATGTATTAAGACTACTACTTCATTTCTTTATTGAACTTATTACTTACAAATGTCATTTTAGGATATGGAAAATTAATAAGAATGATTTAAGTTTAGAGATATATATGGAGATAGGTAGTGATTAAACTTAATTAGGTGTTTGTATATGAATTTAAATTTCAATCAAAGACCTATGAGAAAATGTGAGGAACTAGACGACAATTTATAATTACATTGCTAAGTGCATATACATATATATTATCAATTGAAGTGACAATTGTACTAAAAACAAATGTTTGCAAGTGAAATGCGTAATGGGGGCATAGACATATTGTTATTAGTGCATTGACTAGTGTGTAGAGAGTTTCATTGATATTGATAAGGTTTCCTCAAGAAGGGAAACAGCTAAGAAGGAAGAGGAGTCTGAGCAGGGCATTTTCCATATGCTTTAATGTGCATTAACACATTTTTATTATATGTGACATGCATGTTTATTTATGATGTGATGGGAAACATTTCAACACTTGTGTTTTGTTCTTGCAGTGCTAATTAATTCAAGTAATAATATACTTTTTTAGGGTTAGGGGTGTATTAGACCTAATTCTTTTGGGTGATTATGGAGAGAAGAGAAAATGTGCACTAGTTAGGAATTCAATCATGTCCAAAGATCTCAACATCTAATCATTATAATATGGACCTGGAACCACCCTGTAACCCAATCATATAATTTCAACCAAGATATTATGCTTCCCATTGAATATAAATGAACTAGCAGAGAACCCGGTTCTTTGCTTAATTTCAAAGTTAATTATGTCCGACTAATCTGCTTAATGAGAAAAATGTAGATATTAACTAGTAGGTTCTAACTATTCTTAAAAAAAAAAAAAGAGAAGAAAAGAAAAACTAAGTTCGAACTGTCTACTAACAGCATGAAATATCAAATTTATTTCAGATTTAATCTCATCAGTTTGAGAAAAATAGAAGTTTAGATTTGAAAACTTTAATTATACTGCGATTTTAATTATTTTAGAAAGAAATTCTTATATATACTGAATTTATATTTTTTATTGATGGATTAATCAATTATAAATTGTCATATAAAAAATTAATTTTTGTAATCAACCACATATTTTTGTAAAGTAAAATACATTTTCTCCTACACGACACTTTGTCCTTGTAATTGATTGGTTCATACAAACATGAACAATTAAAGATTTAGATTTTTTTTTTTACCAATAATAAATTGTCTTAAAAAAAACGTAAATTTTACTTTACAAATATACAACTGAGGTGTAAAAATGATTTGTATTCTGTATTATCCATTTGGTCTGCGAATAAAAGTAGGATTTTTCCATTTTTATAATTAAGGCAATCCTTGTAACATAACTAACTATTACAATACACAAGAATCTTATTGAGTAATTATAGAATGCAATAATATGATATTAAGTGTCGAACCAGCAATTAACCATGCATATAAAATAAAATAAACATTAATTGGATATTACTATTATGTGATCCCATCGCCAACACATCTCAACCCTGTAGATGAAAATATTTAAAGTTGTCAAAAGAAAGTGTGGTCAAATGGAATTGCATGAGTTTTTTATTTTTATTTTTTAATTAAAGATCTTAAATTATTTGAATTCTAAATATAAGTAATGAAGTATTTTTAAACATTCGAAACGAAACGTTTTATGTCCTTCGCCTTACCCTTTATAGATTGTTTGATGTAAATTTAAATTAATTAGTAATAAATATAATGGAGAAGCATCTTTTTGCTGTGAAATCAAAGTGATGGGAAATCATACCTGAAATGGTGCAAGTAATCCACCGACGAATCTGTTAGTTCAATGTACTCCTCATATTCCTTGTATGTGGGTCATCATTAAGAATTATACTTTTACGAGACATTTAACCATATCTTAAATTGAACCTTTTTTATTTTATTCCTCTATTTTAATATGTTTAATTGTCTTGCTCCATAAACTATTAATAAAAGACGAAAAAGTGTTGAGACATATAGATGGACTTAATTAAAAGCAATTAATTTATGACTAATTACATTAGGTCATGAAAAGTGGTGCATTAAGATTTAAGATAGACTTATCCGATCCTTCATTGACAAGTTTTACCATATAGATAGAGATCCACTTTGACATGTATATATTATTTCTTCAAATATGTATACAAGGTTGTTGGTTACCTCCGCGTGGAACTCTTTATACCCTTGCACTGAGGATGGAGACAACATCTTTACAGCCACTTGAGAACCATCATCTAAGATCCCATGGTACACTGTTCCGAATCCACCTTTACCAAGAACCTTGGCGAAGTTATTTGTAATCCTGACGACTTGAGAATAATCAAATTTTCGGTTCTTTAACTCCATTGGCTCATTTCTTTCATTTCGTATTCTATCTTCCACTGTGACAACTGGTGAACGTGCAAAGAACCGGCGGCATACAACTGCCGACGCAATTGCTACGACTAAAAATGCAGCCACCGATGATACTACTGGAACCACAACACTCTTTTTCTTTTTCTTGCAGGAGAATGGACAGAGCTGTTGATTTCCACTTGCACTAATTGATTCAAAAGAGAACTAATTTTAAGGCCTTGTAACTTATGAATAAATCTAATTCATCTCAAATTAACATAAATCTTAATTTGGATCCAGACCTCAGCAATAGGGAACCATTTTCTGATCTTTCCAAGAGTTCAACTGGAATTGTACCTGTAAGCTTGTTTCCTGACAAGTTTCTGCAAAAATTTAAATATCAGAAGTGAATCTTTTGATAATGTGTGATTAGAAATTTCCACTTTTTAGCCTCAGATCTCAAGAAACTTACAGGGTTTTCAAGGATGACAATCGAGATAGAAATTCAGGCACTGATCCAGACAAATTATTGTTTGATAAGTCCCTGACGTTGCAAAAGCAAATCGAACAATCTCTGTATCACTGGGTCGTTGATTCATGATTGAATAGTACTATAGCTACAAGGACAAACACTTTGACTTACAGTGATTCTAGTGATTTCAGATTTGCAATATCAGAAGCTATCTCACCGTTTAACCCACTAGACGACAAATTCCTAAATGAATAAACAATTAATAATTGGAGACAGAATCAAAATTAAGTAGGAAAAATTTTAAATTTACATACAAGGATTTGATTCTAGGTGCTGCATTATCGTTGTAGCTGCAATTTAGACCTTCCCACACATAAACTTGAGGAGCACATGGATCACCTTGCCAGTTATTAGTTATTCCATATATTGACTTGATTTTCGAGATAGCATCAACTGTGACATTAAAGTAGTTCGATTTATTCATTATACTTGATGTGATAATGCACAGGATAATCAGAATAAACATACCATCATCTTGGTCCGTCTGCAATTGTGAGAGGTCAACAACAGAATAAATTTCAATCGCGTTGAGTAGAGGAGGCTGTGTTGAGTTATCGATTTTGAAGAGCGAGAAGGTATAGTTTCCTCCACTGATGGGTAAAATGCTATACACAGTGTTGCTATACAAGTAATCAGGAGAAACAGGTCCATACCAGATCTTGCCATTCAGGGAAATGTTGAAATGCCGCGATTGATTGGCTTCAAGCTTTTCAATTTCAGCAAAATGCATGTAAACATAAAATTTGAGACTTGGATCCTGAGTGTCTATAAAAAATTGCATTTCTTCACTGGCATTAGTCGGGATGCTTGCAGTCATCAGGACAGTCGATGGTGGCTGATAATCAGTTTGAGTTTGGGAATCAATTCTCTGTAGAGTACTTATATCGGTCCATTTGAAGTAATGATCGGGTGTCCATAAACGATCATAAACATCATCAGGATACCTGCAGAAGTTGATTCAGAGTTAAATCAATAAGTAAGCAATAACATTTACCTGTAACAGAACACTCTGGAATATAAAATGACTAACCTGACAGTTTTATTTGTCACAGAACCAAAGTCCAACCGGGTGAATTTCGCCAACGCTCCTGATTGTGATATATATGTGGTATTTTTCAAGGGCCTTAGCTCTAATGCTGATATGAAAGGCGTGTCGGATCCAGTATTGACAAGACAGACATGAATATAGTTCAATGAAGGGATATGTATGATCTCTTTATATACAGGAAGAGATGCATTCAGAATTTCCACTGTGACCCATTTATTAGGTCCTAGATACAGATCGAAATCCGGGAACTTATTTAAGCCATCATAATTTCCATACAGGAAAGTAGTCCTGATCAGATATTTAGTAGCTTTAACAACTGCCACATTATAACAATTTCTCTTTCCTTCAGGAAAGCTCCTGACATACCATAATTGTCGGTCAATGCTATTTGTACTGAAACCAGGTGCTATGGTTTTGCTTATACCCGCATCGATGAACGATGCATCTGAAACATAATTTAGGCTTGTTGTTGCATCAGTATAGCTAGAATTATCTGGTAAACCACAATCTATGCTAATGAAACCTGATAAAGACACAGCCAAATGAATTAGTTCACGAATAAAATGAAAGGATATATGAAATGTTATTAAAAAAAAAATTCATGAGATGTAAACCTGATTGATCCTGAGCATTGATAAGTATTGTAAAAGCTAAAACAGAAAGAAAACTGAAAAGTAAAGGGCTTAAAGCCTTGTTCCGCATCATTAGTTGTTCTTGTTTAGAAGAACAATTAATTGAATTTTTGCATCCAAAAATATTATGGTGATATATATATTTATAAATATATATGAATTGTGGTTAGTGTATATAGTCAAATATTCTTGCAACTGGCAGCAATATCATTGAATTAATTAAACAGAAGCATTACTTTAATCCATGAGTAATCATATCCATTCGCTAAGGTCGACCTCTATCTATTATATCTCTAACTCAATGTCAACGATATGGAAGGTGGAGAAAAACAAATGGAAAAGGACAAAACAATTGAAGCTCTTGTAAGATCAAGTATATTCAATTTTTTTTATTTTGTTATACGTCCCTCAACTTTTGACATTGTATCAATTTTTGTTATGTGATTAAGAGGAAAAAGGAGATACTTATTTTATTTTTAAACTTGGTAAAACTAAAAGCGATTGCTAATTACTATTTCATTTGAAAGAGTCATGAAAAAGAAAAGAGTATTTTCTTTTGCCAATTTTTCGTCAACTTGATAGCAATGAAAGGAGAGTTTCGAATTTAGAAAGTTAACCAAAATCGTATAAAATTTTAAATTATCTCGGTCAACAGGCATAATGCTCATTTTTATAACGAAGTCAGCTTTGGGGTAGGTATAATATACAAGTGGAAGTACAGCATGTATTTGCAGCTTATTAATAGATTGCATACTTCTGAGAAACTTCCTGCTTCCTTTAATAAGAAGACAACCTTCATACTCTTAGATTACCTTTTATCATCTCTCTTGATAACTAACTTGATTCCTAGAGTATCTATTGCCAAAAATTTGTAAAATTTCTCTTTTTTAATTAGGTGATTAAAGATATTGTGGGTAGTTACGAATCATTATAGAAAAAGAGTCAAATTTAATTACTTCGACATGAACTTATGAATTATAGTATAGATTTATTTTTAAATTTTTTTTTTTGTTAAAATTTGTCCATATTGTTATCAAATTGATTCATATTTTTTTTCATTTTGTTATCAAATTTATTTATATTTGCACATACCGTTACTAAATGATTCACATTTGCTATTATTTATTGTTAATAAAATGCTCCATATCTATTCTCGTCTTTTTAGTAAGGACATAGACATTTTGAATTAGAAAAAATGCTCCAACAATAAATCCGTACCCATTCGCATAGTTCTTCGGGAATAAATTTAGCTATTATCCCATGGTTATTATCAAAATTTAAGTAAAATTTCCATTGAGCGAGATTTTCAATTTAGATATTATATTAATTTTTTTAATCATAAATTATAAGAAAACTAATGGTGATTCTTAAAAAAGAAAGAAAAAAAAAAAAGAAAACTAATTGTGACAACATTTACATGTGGAAAAAGCAAAAACAATAATGAATTTGAAAATTCAAAAGATGTATGATTTCCAGCATATCTTAATATTTAATTTATTGTAGAACAAAATATGCACAAAACTTAAAACAAATAATCTAAAGAAAATGAATTTACATTTACTGTTAAAAGCTGTTGACATGTACGAAGAAGCAACAGAACAACCGATTATGGGATTACATGGATGCGAAGGTGTCAAAAGGGCACAGCGACACGTGGGGGATGGGTAGACAGGTGTAGCCCACAAATGATTTGGCATGATGGGATGGGATTCTAAAAGGACAAAAGGGGGGTATTGAAGGGTGTTGGAGATAAGGTTTCAGATGTGTTTGCTTGCGGGCTTTAAGGCTAACCCGCCACTCAGAGTCAAGGATTGTGCTATTTGTTTGGGTTTTTCAACATCCTAACAACCGCCCATGTCGAGTAAGACACCACTTTTGTCTGCATTTCTACTACACAACTTCTAATATTAATCTACGTTATCATTAACTCCACTTTCAGCATTATCATTGGCAATCAGAGAGAGAGAGAGAGAGAGATTTCTACTAATATAATTTTGTTTTATTGCACATGCGTTTCATCATGTTTATCTATCCACAACACACAAATTCCCCTTAAATTTATTCTTGTCTCTTGGTATATTTTCGACCTATTGCTATTTTCTGTATTTGAGCCCCTGAGTAGTATCTCTTCTAATGATTATACAAAGTGTGTATATTAAATTTATATATATTTCAAATCCAATAAAGTTTTAAGTTATTATGAGATATGAATGCATGGGATGAAGTTTAAACTTTTTTTTTAAATGTCCTTAAATAATTGGAAATGGCTCATATTTATTTATTTATAATGACGAGAGCAAATATGAAATTTTATTTTATTTAAAGAAGGGAGAAGCCCCAAAGCTAAAGAACAGCCAACCTAGGATAGGAGCAGCCCACCACGTTAGAACCAAGAATGTCTAGAATTCCATTAGGAGGGAGATAAAACAGATGCCATTCAATTAGCAGCAAAATTTTTTTCTCTGCAGATGTGCTCCATTTGCACGAGCCAATCATGAGCAAGCAAAACTCTGATTTCCTTACACTACAAGAAAAAGATGAAAATTTAGAGACGGAAAGAAATTTTCGTTTCTATTTAGAGACGGAAATCAATTTTCGTCTCTATTTAGAGACGAAAATCAATTTCGTCTCTAAATTTGGTCGCAAATTATGACGGAATTGTTTCCCTCCATAATTGGAGACCATATTTAGAGATGAAATAATTATTCCGTCTCTATTTAGAGACGGAAATGTGTTTCCGTCTCTAATAATAGAGACAGAAGAAGGAACAGAATATTCGTCTTTATTTTGTAATTTAATTTTAATCCAATGGCTTATTAGATTCTATAATTGCCAACTTTATTTTCTATTTTAATGTTGAAGAAACCTACAATTTAGTTTTTCAACGCGTTTCTCCAAAATTCTATAAATTGAAAATTTATATTATATTTTTTTTGTTACATGTACCCGTTTTCGCCGCACTCGGTTCCGCATTTAGGTGATTTGTGCACGAAAACTCAGCCTGTTAGCAGTTGCTTCACTCGATGTAATTAAGTTAGTTATGCATTAAAAGTATGTTATTTACTCAGCCTGTTACCATTGAATGTAACGACCATGTTTTAATTTGAGTGTAATGAAATTAAATTTCACATGTTGTAGTTGCATTTAGTTGTGTGTATCATGGTCACTAGATGTAATTAAGTTAGTTATGCATTAAAAGTATGTTATTTACTCAGCCTGTTACCATTGAATGTAACGACCATGTTTTAATTTGAGTGTAATGAAATTAAATTTCACATGTTGTAGTTGCATTTAGTTGTGTGTATCATGGTTGAATGGTTGAATGCACAAATGTTGGTTAAATGCACAACTTCATGTATGTTAACGTCAAATGTTACTACTATTTTGCTCTATATTCTTAGTTTTAGATTAGTTTTAAATTACATTAGAATATTTTTCGTTACAGGAACGGGTGCTCGAGGGTCTTCAAAGTCAGCAGGCGGATGGTCAGAGTGTCGATCATGCTAGAGTGTACCATGACGCAGCCGGCGGTAGGGATCGCCGTGGACGGGTCTACGGCTTGGGCTCTTATGCGAATACTTGCTATTCGCATGCCTTTTCATCCTCTACAGCAACTGCGAGTAGACTTGCGGCGACTACAAATGAGGTTATAGAGCTTCGCAGTACAGTCGACATTTTAATGAACCGCATTAATAGGTTAGAGAATTTTATTAGCCGAAAATTACCTGAAGATATTCAACCATCGTGATCATCCACTTTCACCCGATCCTTCTTAGCTACTGTTTTTCACTTTTTCATTTACTTTTATTTGTATTTTTACTAATTTACATATATATTAATACATTACTATTTTTATTTTTATTTAGTTTATTTATTTTTTTCAACATTTGTTTCATTATATAAATTTTGGCAATTATTGTCTAATTATTAAAAACAAATAACGTGTACTAAAATTACAATTATAGACGAAAAATATAGTTAATAATTAGAATTAAAAAATATAGTTAATAATAATATATTTTAAAAAAATTGTATTAAATTTAGAGACGGAAATACGTTTTCGTCTCTCTAAATAGAGACGAAAAATGGCTTTCCGTCTCTGTTTTTAGAGACGGAAACGTTTTTCCGTCTCTGTTTACGTATTTTCGTCTCTAAATAGAGATGTAAAAACGTTTTCCGTTTCTATTTTTAGAGACAGAAAATATTTTTCCGTCTCTATTTTTAGAGACGGATGTTTATTCCGTCTCTAATATATACAATTTTCCGTCTCTATTTTTAGAGACGGAAGAAGATTTTCTGTCCCTAAAAATAGAAACGAAAAATTTCGGTCTCTAAATTTAGAGACCGCCGAAATAGAGACGAAATTTTTCCGTCTCTAAACACTCTAATTTTGTTTAGAGACGAAATTCCGTCTCTATTTTACTGATTTCTTGTAGTGTTAACCAAGCGATTGATATCAATTCCTTGCCCATAATATGGATATGTTTTAACAGCAAACCGGAGCATATTGTGAAGTAATTTGATAGTTATAGAGGTAAATATGATCAGTCAATTTGTTAATGACGTGTAAATATGGATCAGTTTATTAACCATATGACTATTTTTGAATCAAAACATAATTTAAGAATATATTTGTACTATTTTATCTAGTAGTTCAAGAGTCCCTTTGCCATAAAAAAATATATCAAAAGATGAGTTTGTTTGGGCTCTTAATTGTTTATAAAATTTTGATTCATAATATCTGTGAGTCCATATGGAGAAAAAGAATTTTCAATAGTTATTGTTAATGATTTTTTCCTTTTTACAAGTGCTCTAAAATTATGTATCCTATAATTATTATTTGGACTAAAGTGAAAGATTTAAAGGCTTGAGTATGATCTGAAGAGAGAGAAAGAGTTTTAGGAGAGATTAAACAGCAGTCCATTTGTATAATTCAATACTGAAGATAATAACAAAGTTGATTATTAGACCAGGAAAATGAAGGGTGAAGTAATGGTGAAATGTGGAAGATTTCCATTTGAAGATGGTTATTTGTTAAATGAGAGAAAAGTGGCAAACAATTATAAAGTGTATTATAAATAATTAAAGAGGTTAGCAGCTAGCCCTGAGCAACCATACTCACTTGCGAAATGGCTACGGAACTTATTCCCCAATTATTCTACCACTAATTAATTAAACTTATATGGCTTAATAAAATGCGTGCATTTATAAACTTAACTAATAAAATAAATATATCCAACAAAAGTACTTTTCACAACTAATTTTCATTTAAAGGAAATTACATTTATTTCAAACCGTTAATAGTTTGACGGTCACAAAAACTAATAAGAATTTAATACTTTTATGGAACAAACAAATAAATAAAAATGAGGGCTTTGGATTGCAAAGATAAATAAAATTAAACAAATAAACCGATTAAAAGAATAAATAAATAAAACAAAATCATAAAAAAAAAACACCAACTAAAAGTATAATCTTAATTCCAGTTCATTACTTGATCATAAATTTAAAGATAAATTTTAAATATTTTCCAGCAAACCAGTTCTAGTTATTGAAAAACATTTAGAAACCAATCTTCCCTTTACTTTTAAACTAACAAAGATCGAATTCTCTTATTAAGCGAGTTAATTTCATTCATGTTCATCGAACTTATACTCAAATAATACCAATATAATGAAACAATTTTTATTTTTTTAAAAATCACTAAACTTAGAATATGTATACAGAAAAGTCAATTCGACCATTTTCCAGTAAAAAAAACTACTGAAGATTTCAGTTAGCGCGTACACTTAGCACTGTTACACACGTGTCTTGACACGTGGTATGCCGCTTGAAAAAAATGACATGTAAATATGCCACGTATCAAGTTGAATTATCCAAATATCCCCATGACATGCCATGCCACGCCACGTGTCAAGACACTTTTGCATAGAGATGTTGAGTGTACGTGCCAACTGAAATTTCCGACGGTTTTTTTGTCGAACAACGATCAAAGTGACTTTTTTATATACATGTTTTAAGTTCAGTAATTTTCAAGAAAATAGAAATTCTTTTATTATATTAGTATTATTTGAGCATAAATTCAGTGATAATGAATGAAATTAATCCCTTATTAAACCTAACTATCAAACAACCATAAAAAAGTTCCATACAATATGATTAACAATTACATCAAAAATTAGAAAGACCTAATTCTAACTAACAAATGCGAGAAAAACTATGTTCATTTAAGCTAATAGAAATAATTGAACACTTGGTGGCATTCAATCACCCTAATTTACTACCAATTTTTAGATTCAAAGAAATAATAGTGAATCAATTTAATTAGCAATATATTGTCTTAATAATTGCACAATTGTGCGCATTGGAATAATTAAAAAAACAATAATAGCATGAGATGTAGGAATCATATAAATACTGAAAGCGATAAAAAAATAATTAAATCAATTAGATCTCATAAATTATAAAAGTAAAATCTTAATTATCCTTCAACTTGAAAATAAATCTAATTACATGACTAAACTAAAAATATAGAAACTAAGAAAAGAACAATGACAGCTGTTGAAAAATTACAGAGAAGAAAAAATGGGGCTGTTAAATAGAGTTTTTTCCCTTCTTAAACTAGGAAAAAATTCCTAATTAGAAGAACCATAATAATTAGAAGAACCATAATAAAAGGAATTAAACTCTCTATTGCTTAAATCACATGTATATTCTTTTAAATTAAATCTTTTTTAGGTGTGGATGGAATCGGGTGAGGTGGCAAAAGTTATAATCATAAGAGATGCAATATAGGATGAATTTGAGGAATATGGAAGTGGGACAAGAAAAGTCTAGTCAGAGTAACATAATGATTTTTGATTTTCATTGAAAGCATCAGCACTGCACCGACTTTTTCATGTTTCAATGAAAAGGAAACTAAATAGAAATAGCTTAGCTTAGCTTACCCCACACTAGATTGTCTTCAATTCTATACTATATTTTGTTGAACTTAGCTTTCAAATTGGAGCATCAATGCCTCCCCTTTAAATACAGAGACACCCATCCTATTCTCCACCTCACCTTCCACAAAACTCCATTTCTCCTTTTCCTATCATCCTTCTCATTAATCATATTACGAATGCATGTCTAACGCATTCAAAACGTCAAAATGATTCTCATTGTTTTTAGTGATGGTAAGCAGCAAGTCTACTTATGGTGGTCCTTCGGAGATATTCCAACGGCAAAAGTTGCTCTCAATATATTTGAACCCCACTCCCCTTAAAGTCTACTTATGGTAAAATCTTACGAATAAACACAAGAATCCGAATCCGATTAAAATCTTGGCCATGATAACAGTTTATAAATAGTTGCGAACGCACGATCCAATCCTTAAGCTAACAAGTTCATACTGCTGATGGGCCGGAGATAACGTGAGCTTTGGATATATATATGTTGTCAAGGATATGTGAATGATGGGCTCAGGCTTGGGCTTGGTCTTGGGCTTTAATAAATTGAGAGTAGTCCCGCTGTTTGAAAATAAAATAGTCCACTTTCTTTTGTCCCTACCTCCCATCCCATGGTACTAAAAATCACTTTTGAAGAAAAATTTTGTTCCATTTAAATTCTAATTTTAGAAATTAATGAATAATGAATTAATAAGTTCTTTTTAATTTTAGCCTTATCCTAGTGAGAGAGTAGAAATTTAATAAAAACAAAAATTAAAGATGACATCGGAACATAAAATATAAAAAAATATATTATAGTCTATCAAAGCAATTTTTATTTTATAAAATTAAAATAATTCATTCATTCATTATTTTTATGTGTATAAAATTCAACATGAGACGAATTGAGTAAATATACATATTCAGTTACTTTATAGACACTGATAGAAAGTTGCTAATACTTCTGCTTAGGTAGGATTTATGTATACACATACATAGCATTAGAATCCACACGAGGGAAGCAATATTAAATCAAACTAATCATGGTAAAGTAAGAGCTTAATGTCTTTTTTTTATTTGAAACCAAGAGCTTAATGTTGATGATGGGCATGCATTCCGAATAAAATATCAGAATAAGTAAATGAGTAAATGAAAGATCCGAGTCCAGCTCCAATATGACGTTATGAAGTAAACGGCACAATACCCACGGGAAGATATGACGTTATGGACTGGAGCGAGAACCAAGGCAGCGGCTATCCAAGATCTGAATTCTGAATTTCTACCGTTGCGAGCTTTTCAATTCAATCATCATCATCTTCTTCTTCTTCTTCTTCTTTTCGGTGAATAGGTGAAACACAGAGTGATGTCGAACTGCCAACTCTCACCAACGAATTACCCCACTCATCTCTGCTTCAGCAGAAATCATAGTCTTCTTCATTTCTCCTCATCTCTCAAGGCACCTGCTTCTTCTACCCCTCGAATTTTATTAATTACTCGAATTGCCAATGTTATTTTGAAAATCACACGATTAATTAAGGCCAGTTAAATGTAGGTCTTGCAGTTATACGATCAACTACGTTTTCTTACGTCCCGGCCTGCCACAGTAATTCGTTCCTTTAATTTCAGTGCCATTCTCAAAACGATCCCATCTGCTACTCAAAGGTAAAGTCTGTACTTGATCCTTGACCTTTTTATCTTATTTTGTCTTCCCCGAGAAAGTTCACTTATTTATTTATTTATTTAACTGTAGTGTTTTTTTAAAAAAAAAATTCCTTTTCGGTTTTCCCTCAATAAACTATTCTATTGGAGGAAAGTGATGTTTTCAGCATTGATGTCTGTTTATGCATTAAATTCACGAATTGGTTTGATAAGTTAATTACAGATGTACTTAACAAAAAAAATTATTGAAAACAGCAGCAAAACATCTGAATTGTCCAATGAAGTAAACTGGGACAACCTTGGATTTAATCCTGTGCCTACGGACTATATGTTTGTAATGAAATGTAGTGGAAGCGACAAGTTTGCAGATGGCGAGCTACAGCCTTTTGGGAAGATTGAACTGAATCCCTTCTCTTCTGTCTTGAATTATGGCCAGGTTAGAGTTTAATAGCTCTAATCACTTGCAAATTTTATTAGTCATATCTAATAATCTATTGTACCATAACAGAAAAGGAAGTCACTTTGTGTCATCTCTGCACTCTAATTCCCCTAGACCACTGTCCAGTTTTGTAATTATGTTATAGGGACTAATTGAAGATCTGAAAGCACACAAGAAAGCAGATGGCTCTATTATATTATTTCGCCCTGAGGCCAACTGTCCAGTTTTGTAATTATGTTATAGGGACTAATTGAAGATCTGAAAGCACACAAGAAAGCAGATGGCTCTATTATATTATTTCGCCCTGAGGCCAATGGGTTGCGAATGAGAGTGGGAGCAGACAGGCTATGCATGCCTGCACCAACAATCGATCAGTTCGTGGAAGCTGTGAAAGTTACTGTTTCAGCAAATAGACGATGGGTAATGAGTAACAATTAAATGTTTGTTTGAGGTATGACTTGTGTTTCGGATTTGTTATAATCAAATGGCATGCTACAGATTCCCCCTTCAAATAAAGGCTTCTTATACATCAGACACTTGCTCATAGGCAGTGGAGCAGTCCTTAATCTTGCACCTTCTCCTGAATTCATCTTTTTGATTTATGTTACTCCAGTGAAGAATTTTTTTGAGGTCTGTTGTTTGCTTTCACTTTCATTAATTTGAATGCTGCTGAGACTGCAATCTTGAACTTTTCTACCCTTGCAGAGTGTAATCAATGTATTTTCATTATCTTCCCCAACTCTTTTCATTTACATAGATTTTCTTTTGCGTCTAGTTTTATTTAATTTGATGGTGACAGAGTGGTGCAGAACCAATTAATCTGGTTGTTGAGAATGAAGTTCACAGAGCAGTTCCTGGTGGAGTTGGAAATATGAAAGCTATAGGAAACTATGCCATGGTAAGCTTCTTCTGCAAATGACACCCAATGACAGAATACTTAGCAATCAGTCTTATTATCATCTCAATCTCATCAGAAGAAGACCTTGTTTTTGGTATTTGGAATTGGGTTAGTGTGGTTATTATTTTAAGATTTGCATTGTCATGGGTCACAAAATTTTTTGTCTGTCGCTCTTTTTTCAACGTTGTGATTTCTGTTTTTCAGAATGCTATAACTTCCTAAATGCTCTCAACCTTTTCTTTCAATTTTGTGATTTCTGTTTTTCAGAATGCTATTACTTCCTAAAAGCTCTTAACCATTTTTTTTGCATGTTCTTATAATTCATTGTTTATCATTAGATGTGACTAAATTATCTTCACCCTTTTAGGCATTGCCATTTGAAGTTAACGAAGATGGTGAATCTTTCTTGGTCATCAAGCTTCAACTTTCTGTCCTTTGTTTTACAACATTGTGTACATTGTGTTTAGGCATGTTGTATAGCATGTCCTTATCATAATCCTGGAGGGATACATTCACTAAGGTCCTGCTTATAGTATAAATTGCTCTTTTTCTCTTTTTTATTGTTTTATTTTGTTCTCTCAATATATTCATTCATATGTAATTTTTATGAGTCCTTTTCCATGTTTAATTTTTGTAATTTCATTATATTTGGATCACAAAGATGCAATTTCTGACCTTTATTTAGCCCATAAAAAAGAAACTTAAAATTCATGTATGTACTGTGATTGGTACTACAAGCAAAGTAGACCTTCATGCAACTATAATGCAAGCATTTTGTTATTTTTCTTTCACATGGAATGAACTGAAGTTTTTATTGCTTTCATAAATTTTACAGAAAAGCTTTACAGTATTGTTTTCAAATTCTTTTTCTTGTGTATGTAAACATCCTATTACTATCCCTGACTGGGCTAATTGTCACATCCATTCTCTACAACTTGTAATTATAGCATAAATTACTTTCGTATAGCCTCAGTTGTTAAAAGTAACAATATTTTCTTTTTTGTAGATTATGAATGCCCGGGATGCAGCTAAAGCAAAGGGTTTTGATGATGTTCTGTTCCTTGATGCAGTTCATAACAAATATATGGAAGAAATTTCTACTGCTAACATTTTTTTGGTGAAGGTATATATGTAATTTATTTTATATTGGTTTATAATGAGTATTAGAGAATTAATTCTATGTTTGGCATGGAATACCTAATTTGACTTGATTGAAAATGGCAAAACCTCTATCCCTTTCCTTTTCTTAGCTCCATAAAAAGTTATATACCACTAATTGAAAGTTGGCTCCTTTCAATCAGAGGAAGATCAATTTATGTAACCACCGTGATAGGTCTGCAATGTTGAAATTAGTCTCTGAAGATCTTGTTGCGACATTGGATTTCTATTCTTGAAAATTTTATATGCTTAATTGGACAAGTTGATCATGTGGAACTAGATATTCTATGATACCACCATTTGAAACTTCTGAAAATGTTTTGTGCAAAGGCTTAATAAGCTTCTCTGACATATCTTTGGAATTTGATAAGAGATTTCGTTTTTGTGTTCAATCGCCTTGTATGGAGTTTTAATGTTATACTACACTAATAAGTTAAGATGCATCCAATTATCTCTTGAGTTTAATGCTTTCATTGTCACTTGCAATTTGTAATTAAACTTTTGAGAGTTGATTGTCTCGGAAAGCAATCTTTTCTGTTTAAGGAGTGTTTGAATTGTTATAAAATGCTTTAGCTCTTGAATAGTATATCCAGTCAATGGTTGTTTACAGCTACTTCATTAAAGTTGTTCTCTTTCTGTCAAGTGAATTTGCCTTGATTGAAGAATGAGGATAGATTATATGATAATATCTCATGCATCTCACCACTGAAACTGTTCTTGGCAAATTATGTAGAAAATAACAACTGATCCTCTGTTTACACAATTGGCAAGCAAAATAAGAAGCAAATTTATGGCGTGATTGAAACTTGAAATCTCATATTCATCTGCCATAATCAGCTATTGGCCAATAAGTTTCGCCATCCCACCCCAGATCTGTATTCTTTCAAGTTTTTCTTCTCTCCAGTCTAATGAATTACCATTGCTATAAATTTGATTAAGGAGCAATAGTACTTGAATGTGACAGTTAATGATTTACTGAAAGTTGGTCATCATATTGGTTGTGAAATGTTGATTTTAGTATGTCTCTATTGATTTTGAACTCATAGGCAAAAACAATTTGCACCCCAGCACTGAGAGGGACGATTCTACCAGGCATTACAAGGGAAAGTATTATTGATATTGCTCGGAGCCAAGGGTTTCAGGTATGTCTTTTGAGCCATCAATCTATGATGATTAGTTGAAAGCAATTTTAACTTACTCAACTATCATGGCATTTGAAGTGTCCTTTCAAATATGAAACAACCAATGCCAACTTAATTATTAGTTGTTATTGTATCGGTATTCATCCTTCACTTGGTGAAAAAGCCAAATAATGATTCCTTTTCTACTTGCTGCCACTAAAAGTAGTTTAACGGGCAATACATGCATTTTATAATTCCACAGCATCTTTCCTTGGAAATCTTGATTTCATCATTTTAAGCAATTGCGTAATTAGAAGGATATAATTCATATTGGTTTTACTTATTTGCAGGTTGAGGAGAGACTAGTTTCAGTTGATGAATTGTTCAGTGCTGATGAAGTTTTTTGCACAGGAAGTGCCGCTGGTTTGTTGCCAGTGGGTAGCATAACATACCAGGGGAAAAGGTAAAGTTCTTTGCATCCACATACCAGGGAAAAAGGTAGAGTTCTTTGCATCCTTCATTTAAACTCTGCTCAGGATTTCTCAAGGAATGGTGTTAAGAACAAAAGGGCAATAGCTCAGAATGTTTAGGCACCTTACAAAATTTCTTGCAAGAGAGGAAAGTACTAGATTTAGACTGTCACATTCTCATGGTTTTTGCAGTTCTAGCATCTATCTAAATTAAACCGATTGACCGAATAGGAAATCATGCCAATTACATGAAAGTTTGCTGTATATAACAAGACTGAAGGGAGCAATTTCCTTTATTTTGGGGTTGAATGCAGGTTGTCCTACAAGGGAGGTGGAGAAGGGACTGTGTCCCACAAACTCTCTTCTGCACTGACCAATACACAGATGGGCCTAACTGAAGATACAATGGGTTGGACTTTTGTCCTCGAGTAGGAAGACAAGTTTTGAGAAACCATAAGTTGTCTGTAAATTGATGAACAGATAAAATGTTTGATGTAGTTTAATGGTGAATTTGTCTTGGAGACTACCCAGTGGAACTTGGATTGGCCTTAACCTCTGATTATATTGATGAAGAATGGCAGAAAGGGAAAGTCTTTTAGAGGGGTGATAATAAACCACCATAGCCGGCTCAAATTTCCAACCTAAGAAGCTAGTGGGCTAACGACTGCGCTTTTGGGGGCAATTTCCAAAGTATTTGTAGTCTGGGAGAGACAGAATAAGAAATGCATCATATAGAATGAGAAACATGGTTCGTCATTAATGAAAAACTTTGTCCAAGTCTAAGGATAGCTATCCAATTCTTGGTGGCATTTTTTCAATTTATTTTATAATATATATATTTTTAACGATCAATTTGTCTTAAAACTAATTCTTAACCTAGCTTAACACATAACATTTAATTTAGTATCATTCTGTCCCATTTATGGATCAATTTTGAGTAAGCTTTCACTCTCCATTTTCCTCCCTATAAAAATAAAAAATAAAAACTCAAATTTTAATTGTAGAGCAAAGTAGAGTAACCATACTTATTGTTGAAAAAAAAATAAATTTCCTCCTTTATTCCTATCGATAATACTTGCATTAAAAGCCCATAACACTAAATCCACTAGTCAAATCCCATTTCCATAAAGCAATCATTCAGAGTCAACATAACAAGTTATCATGGTATGATTACGATCGAATGAGTAAGTCCTCTGATGACCATTCTCCACTTATAAGTCACCACTCTCTGATACACCTTATCTATCATAACTGAAGCATTCCATCACTCATTAATAGTAGTAAAACCTAAAATTATCTCGTAATGAGTATAGGTTCCAACATCATATGAGTATAGCTGATCAGATCGTCCTCTCCCTCAAAGGCTCTTCCATTTTGTATTATATTTATGACGTTATCACCTATAATTGATCTAAACCATGTATCTTTTAGTCACTCAATTTTTTTTTGGTATGTATTGGCTTTCGATTTCAGTAGACATCATGAATTTAGCATTTCCATGTTTGAGGAACGTAATAGACGCGTAGTGAGTGAGATGGAGATGGACTTGTGATGGATGGGCATTCCATCCCCATCAACTTGTGATGCATTTATAATTTGTTTCCTATGTCATAAGTTACTCTTCTCACATGGGCGGCAGGAGGGAGGATGAGGGGCAAAGCTTTTTAAATTCCTTTTTTAGTATAGAAACACTGTCAAAAATTAAAATACTTTAGTTTTTATCCTTCCAAATATATATATATATATATATATATATATATATATATATATATATATATATATATATATATATATATATATATATATATATATATATATATATATATATATATATATTGTGTAACACCTCGGAAATCACCCTAGAAGGATTGAGTGTTATAAGTGTAATAGTGTGCATGATAATTAGGGTTTACAGCATTGGACCTAATTGAAAAAGTGAAATGAGGGACTTAATTGAAAAGAAATAAAGTATTGTAGTGGCTGAATTGCACTTTGCATGATTAATTAACAAGTGAAGATTAATTAGTGTAGTGGAGATTAATTAAGTTAATCAAAAGTTAGTGGGATCAGCTGTATATTAGTGGAGTCCAAGTGGATTGTGTTAGGGCAACCACCTAGCTATGGTTTGGTGGTAACTTGACACCTCATATTACATGCAAGCATGAGGTGGTAAAGAGGGTAAAAATATGATATTCAGCTACCTTGAGCCGGCCATACCTTCTCTCAAAGTTACACTTCTTTTGCTCTTCATTCATTTGCTTTAATTGATCATGAGTTGCTAATACTGGATAGAGATAGTTTAGAGGATTGAGTCAAGGAATAGAAAGGTATGTTAGTGTTGAGTTCATCTTCTCCATCTCTTTCTATTTGATTCATAATTGTTATGGGTAAAGTCTAATGGACTTAAATGTGTTGTATGTTTATGTGTTATGAGTTGAAGAGCCAAGTAGAGCTGGAAAAGGGAAGGAGAAAGTGATATAGAAGAGTAAGAAGGAGTGCTCCAAGAGGTTAGGGATTTGTTGTGTATTGACTTGTTAGTTCTTGTGAATGATGTGTGATAATGATTCTGCTATTGTTATCGAATTGGATAGTAAACTAGTGGAAAGTGATTATTGCAGTGAAATTAGTGTTAATGGCATATAGTGATTTGTAAAACCTATTGGCATGCTCAAATTTGTTAGTGTGATCGTAGTGCCTTGAATGTTTGTGTGCCAAGTGAATAGTGGATATGGAGTGAAGTATGCAAGACTTGATTGTGTATCATGACATGTAAATGAAGAGGTAAGGTATGCTTGAATAGTGGAAGGGTTGCCAAGCTATGAGAATGCAAGAATGCAAAGTATGAGAAAAAGCACAGCCGTGTCTTGGTAAAACACAGCTGTGAAGTGGAAATTTGGCATGGGTCACGGTGACAATGAAATTGATTGTGACCGTGAGGTGTCAAAATGAGCATTCTGTTTTGAAGTGCAGTATGTCACGGTGACAATGAAATTGATTGTGACTGTGACATACCCCAGACATGCATTCTGCCCGTGAGTTGGTCATAAGTCACGGTGACAATCAAATTGGTTGTGACCATGACCTATCACAAACTATATTCTGTTTTGGTAAATTCAGTATGTCACGGTGACAATCAACTTTATTGTGACCGTGACCCCTCTACCTTGGCAATGCAACCCTATTGTATATGAATGTGTAAATTATGCAATTTGATCTATGAATGAGAACCTTATCGTATGAGCATTACATAAGTGTTAAATAAGGTTTATAAGCATATAAGTAAGATAAAGATGTGAATATATCAATATGTAAATATATGACTGTTAGAGATGCATAATAGCTTAACTAAGCTTGGGTGTATCATTATGCGAACATAACACTATGCGAATTAGAGATGCATGATAGCCTAACTAAGATTGAATGCATCATCATGCGAACATGTGACTATGCGAATTAAAGATGCATGATGAGCCTAACTAAGCTTGATTGCATTATACGTGGAATAATTACATATGCGATGAATAACTTATGTGCTTGGATTTATGCATGCGAATGAGTAATACTATGAGAGTGAACAATGACATGTGAGTGAGTGATGCCATGAATATGTATGTGTAGTGAATAAACAAATGAACCTATAAGCCTGTAGTCGGGTCGTGGATAAATAAGCATGCTTATGAAGGGCTAGTGAATTGCGGCTGCTAGTGGGACACCGACGGGTGTCTAGTGATTGATACCGACGGGTATCCAGTGATATAGTGTTCGAGACTTCTGTCTCTAGTGATATAATGTTCGAGACCTCGGTCTTTAGTATTTATTGAATAGTGTACCCGTATCCATCTCTAAGACTATACAGGCTATTAATGAATAATAAGAATATTGTATGTGTTCATGATAAATGTGTATTGGAATTATTGTTCTTGACGATAGTGTGATATTTGTGCCATGCTATTGAATTAGTGATAGTGCAGTGAGCCTACAAATGGCTTAGTGTAGTGACTAATGAGCAGTGCATATGATTGTTGATTGATAGTGACTTATTGTTCGTCATTGACATAGTGGAGTGAGTATTGAACTTGGTAAGTGAATAGTGATTTAAAGTATGTTATAGACAATATATGACTTGTGATTAACATGAGCTACGGTATATTGGCATGCTAGTGTAATATTGATCTAGTGAGTATACATGATATACCATATGTGTTAAGCATGCTCTCTATTATGTAGTGCTTTGTGATTATTGTATTAGTGCTTGTTTGTACATCCCCACTAAACGTTATCGCTTAGCACGGGTGCTTGTCTCCCGTGTAGGTTGTGGATTGGAGCCGAGTATTTGAAGGAGTTCTGCAGGCCACTATAGGAGCAGGAAGTGTCCTCTTAGTGTAATGTTTTGTAAAGTTTTGATTTGTAGAGCTCCATTTTTGTAAAAGCTATTCTTTTTGTATATGTATAGTGTTATATGTAACTTATTGTAGTGAAGCATGTAACTTGTAGTGGTGAATAGTGAAGAGCTAGTGAAAAAGCATAGTGTAGTGGAATGTATGAATCATCTGTGTTAGTGAATGTTAAAAGCGAAAGTGAGATTAGAAAGATAATTGCATGCTTAGTGTCGTGTAGCGCTCTCTTGTCCTTTCGGGGGGCATTGGGATGCCACATATTAGATCTCTGAAAAATTAAAATTGAATTCTCAATTTTATTATTATTATTATTATTATTATTATTATTATTTTGCAAGCAATTCTCAATTTGATTGAAAAACTAAAACTGCATAATTATTATTTAAAAAGTTTAAATGCTAAATGAATACTTAAACAATTAAGTTTTTATTCTTGCAAATTAAAATGTTTTTAACAATTACAAATACATTAATCACTATGGAAAACTTAAATTTTTAATTGATTTAATTTATGTAAGTTTTTAATTTTAATATACTTTTTTTTATCTCGTACAAAAATTATAACAAATTTAATTTGATTCTCAAACTTTTATGCCATTTACTAAATTATTGCGCTAGAAATATATGATAAATTAAAATTTTGAGAAAAAACTAGAAAAAATATGTTTTTGACGATGAGAAGGCAAAATTGTCACAAAATTAAAAAAATATTTGTTAATTTAGCCTAAAAGTTAAATTTTTAGCAAATTAATTAATTTGAAGGCGAAATTAAACATTAATTTAGAAAAATGTTTATTTATTTTTTATTTTAGTCCCCCACAAATGATTTTCTAACTCCGCCAGCATCTTTTCACCTATAAAATTATTTACATTTTATTAATTATTTTTGTTTCATTGAGTTGTGCTTCAAAGTTCAAACTGTCAATATCTTATACAAGATAGACGAAATATAATAATACTTAGGCTAAATGTGCATTTTTATCCTTATCGTTTGCTAAAATGGACAAATTTACCTTTAACGTTTATTTTGAGACAAATTTAACTCCAATGTTTGTAAAATGGGAGATTTTTGCTCCCGCCGTCAGCGGTCAACTAACGCATTAACGGTCAAAGTTACCGGTAATTGACGGTAAAAACAAAAATCTCTCATTTTACAAATATTAGACGCAAATTTGTACGTTTGAGAAAATGTTAGAAGCAAAAATATACATTTGATATCAAAACGTTTGATTCACGTGTCCAATAGATGCATAACACGTGTTTCACTAGCGGTCAACTAACGGATTAATGGGTCAAAATTAGTGACAATTGACGTCAGAGACAAAAATCTCCCATTTTATAAATGTTATGGATAAATTTATTTCAAAATAAACGTTAGAGATAAATTTGTCTATTTTAACAAACAATAGATGTAAAAATGCACTTTTAGCCTAATACTTAATTAATAATAAATTTCAGCATTTAGCAGATTTCTTTTAATTAAAACTCTCCCCATTAATCATTATCCCATATAATAATTGATCTAAAAAGATAATGGGGGTCGATATTCTTTTTCTTCAATTATATTTATGGTCCCTCTATTATTTCTTTTGGTAAGTCTTATCTCTACATGTTTATCTTTCGCACCAACTGTCTTTTCCACTTTCTTTATATTTTAATCAACGCTTATATTATATATTTTAATTAAAATATTAAAATACCTCTCCTCCTTCCATGAAACGTCACTCTTCCTGTTATCAATTTGCAGACCTATCATAGTATTATATGTTATCAATTTGTCCCCCTAACCAGCATATAGACACGAGGTAAATTTCAGTGAATGAAATAACACAATCTAGCCAGCTGCAAACTCAAATCCGCAACTCTCCTTTTCTTTAAAACAAGGAAAAAGGAAAACCGACGCCACAAGTATTACTATTGAGTATTGACTAGAAAAGAAAAAAGAACAGGACTCAGAGTCAATGCTAGACTTTGTCTGACGTGGAATTATCACTCAATAATAATAATAATAAACGTGGCATGAGATCTGCATTGCCAGCTGTCTCCTATTTTCCAGATACGTGTATACAAACACTGTTTTAGAAAACCAATGCGTGTGAATTGTGAAGTAATCATTACGACAAGTTGCCCTTTTCAATTTTCTGTCTTGCAATTGCCTTTAAATTATTTCAATTACACCCCCCCATCACTTTCAGAAAAGAATTCCCTCAACTTCAATACTCTGTTTCCAATTCCACAGAAATATTTGTTGCAAACTATGATACGCTTCAACAGTCTGGTTCAATGTTTGCGAATTGGTTCTTTTCAATCAAAGGTTAGTTTTTCACATCGTTAAACATAATTTTTAATTACGAATCCAAGTAGTTTCTTTCTTCAACCATGGAAACGATACTTGCTGATTTTTCTTTTCCGTTGAAGTTACTCTTTTTCCTAATAAACTATGTAACAATCTATGAAATAAGATAATTCAGCTTCATTCAAAACAAAAATGCATTCGCTTGTGTCATGCTTTGACACTCAAACTCGACTATAACAGTTCTTTTAGCTTGGTCAAGGGAAAAATATCGTCTTTTTTCCAGTTAAATAATTAATATAGCTGAATTTTGTTTTTGGCTGACCAAAAATTTTATTATGAAAGCCTGACGAAAGCAGGGGAATGTTCCTGCTGTTAGCCCAGGATAAAAAGTTATCCTGATTTCTGAAAGATTCAAAATTCCCAAAATCTGTATATAACCTTAATTTTGTGGACCAAAATCAGAGACTGAAGCGTAAAAAATTTCTGTTTCCAGCTAGGAGCATATTTCAAGTATGCATCTTTTCATCAGCAAGCCTCTGAACCATCCACTTGCAGGTCAATAAATATCTACTTAATTGCAGCTAAATTAATATATGTCATAAGAAATGTTTCTGATGTATGATGATAATTTGGGTTTAGTGACGACGGGTACTTTGATATGGACTGGGATAATCTTGGATTTGCTCTGATGCCAACTGATTACATGTACATCACAAAATGTACTCAAGATGGAAATTTTGAAGAAGGGCAGCTAAGTCGCTACAGGGACATTAAGATAAGCCCTTCTGCAGGAGTATTAAATTATGGCCAGGCAATATTCTTTTCTTAATCTAATCATCCTAAAACAATATGATTATTTCATTGGACTAAATAAGTTATGTTTTTGGATGTGTGTAGGGTCTTTTTGAAGGCACCAAAGCTTATAGAAAAGAAGATGGAGGATTTCTTCTATTCCGTCCTGATCAAAATGCTATCCGCATGAAAATTGGCGCTGAAAGAATGTGTATGCCTTCTCCTTCCGTGGAACAATTTATTGACGCGGTGAAGCAAACTGCCCTTGCTAACAAACGTTGGGTAAAAATGAATTTTCTCTTGTGCTGACTCTATTTTTCTTGGTTTATCTTTGGTTATAAATCCCATATCACCTGCTTACAGATTCCGCCTCCAGGAAAAGGAACTTTGTATATTAGGCCATTGCTGATAGGCAGTGGATCTGTACTGGGTTTGGCACCATCACCTGAATACACATTCCTAATTTATGCTTCCCCTGTTGGCAACTACTTCAAAAAGGAGGGCTTTGCACCGTTGAATTTATATGTTGACAGTGATCACCACCGTACTTCTCCTGGCGGAGTTGGAGGAGTTAAAACAATTAGCAACTATGCTCCTGTAAGTGGCAACAATTAGCTATAGTTATTCCTGGAAATTTTGTCTGATTTCTAACAGCAGGTTTTGTAGGTTCTGAAAGCAATGGCTGCGGCAAAGAAAAGGGGATTTTCTGATGTATTGTATCTGGATTCTGTTAATAAGAAATATCTAGAGGAAGGCTCTTCTTGTAACATTTTCATTGTGAAGGTATTTATAATCATCAGCTTTAGCTAATTTTATGGTTATGATTTGGTTTCGTAGACTAATGAATTTGTGTTTGATCTATCAGGGAAATGTTATTTCAACTCCTGCTACAAACGGTACTATTCTTCCAGGGATAACTCGAAAAAGCATTCTAGAAATCGCTCAAGATCACGGTTACAAGGTCACAAATCACGTATCAATTGACTATAAAAACTTTTGTTTGGCAAATGAATCAAATCCTGAGATTGCAGAATCTCTTTTCATTAAATTCCTGCCAGGTTGAAGAACGTGTTGTTGCAATGGATGAATTGGAGAATGCAGATGAAGTTTTTGGCACTGGAACTGCTGTTGTGGTTGCTCCTGTTGGTAGTATAACCTATCAAGATAAAAGGTAATTGATAGACAGAACAAACATATTTTCATTTTTTTTTTTCTCACTTCTACTAACAGAAAAAAAAATGTTATATGCAGAATTGAATACAGAACAGATGCTAAATGTGTGTCTAGAAAGCTGTATTCAGATCTTGTAGGAATTCAGATGGGTTTGATTGAGGACAGGAAAGGATGGACTGTTGAGATAAATTAAGCCGACATTTATTTTCTGAAATTCTATCAGAAAGTCTGGAATTAATTAATCTTGTAAAAATGATAGCAAAACCAGGTTTATGTTAGACATCAAATTTAAGCCAATGTGTAGGAAAATAAATTTGCAGGCCCACGTAAATGCACAATTACAATATGTACTGATTTTAATATATTAGAGGGTTTTTTCCTCTATTAAAGAAAAAGCAATTTATTTTATATTAAAAAAAAAAAAAAGTAATTTGTTTCCCATTGTTAGAATATCAAAATGGCATTGCTATGTGGAAATAACATATTTTCTTCATCAAAACTGACAAAGTACTCCAAAAAGAAACAAAACGATCTCTTTCGCCTTCTTTTTCAGTCTTCTATCAAAAAAAAGACCACTCAACGAGGACTCTGCTACTTCCACGCAACAAGAAAATGCAAACTTCTACGTAACATTTATCTGCCCCACAAATATATATTTATAAGTTGTGACGTTAGTAGATGATAATCGGACAATTACAAAGTCTTTTGAAGTTTTGATTGCAAAAAATCAAAGTCAAATAATTTTTTATTTTTTTATTTTTTTTTTTACAGATTAAATATGCAGTGTAAAGTTCAAGAATAACTGCGAAAGTAGCCCAGCAAAGATTATTGCGAATGCCATTTTTTAAATTTATTAGCGAAGTCCATGCCTATCTTCGATAGCATACCAGAATAAGTTTAAAAAAGTGCATATCCATTATCTGACATGGCCAACGTCGATCCGTGACAGGATAATATTAATATCTCCAATGTTCCCATCTGACCTAGCAATCTTACATGGTTCTAAATCTAATATTACTATTTTAGTAATACTGATGACGTGTCTACAAATTAAGAATTCTAAATCTCAATCTAAATCTAAGCTTATATAATCAATTTTTGTCCTATGAAAAGAAAAGATTACGTGAATTATTAGTAGTGCACCAGTTCAATGGTAACACCTTTTTTTTTTTTTTTCCTAAGTGCCAATCAATGGAAATTTTGATTTTTTTAAATGATAATAATCCATATGAATGGGATCTAACTTGGCAATTAGTTCCTCACAAATGATAGAAACAGTTGCGTGCTCTGTCTCGTCCAATAACAACTCTCTCGCCTGTTTCGTTTATCCATTCCTCGGTTTCTGCACAACTCTCTCCCCCAATCTTTTCTGCATAATTCACATTTTTTTGATTTTAAAACTAGCTTTCTTTGTTTCAAATTCAAACACATATTAAAAACCAGAAACCATGATTCCAGGAGGCTCATGCATACACAATTTGGTCCAATCCTTGCGAGTCAGACCCCTATCTCAGGTTAGTTTTCTGAATTATTATGTTAGATTGTGTTCGTGTTGACATTTTTTTTTTTAAAAAAAAAAAGAAAAACACACAATCAGGTTTAAGATCTAACAAGTCTCTGTTAAAATTTTCGGAATTTTCAATTTCTTCTAGGAAATTGGCCATTATCACAAATATTTTGGCTATAAAATTGCAGCTTGGATCTTATATTTGCTACACATCTCAAGCTGCATCTTCTGCGCAACAAGTGACCAAACAATTGACTTCCGAGTAAGTGTTAACAACTACCAATCACAAGCTGAATCTATGAATCTCCCCTGTTTTTGTTTCATATGTTGTTGGGTTTGTTAGGTATAGTAATGGCGATGATGAGTATGCTGACGTGGATTGGGATAATCTTGGATTTGGTATCATGCCAGCTGATTATATGTACACAACAAAATGTTCTAAAGATGGAAACTTTGAACAAGGACAACTTACGCCTTATACAAATCTTGAACTCAGCCCTTCAGCTGGAGTCCTTAATTATGGCCAGGCAAGATTCAAAATTTATTCATTTTTTGTTTTAAATTCATCATCTTCATTGTGATTCTTGTTCAATCAAAAATTTATTCAGGGATTATATGAAGGCACCAAAGCATATAGAAAAGAAGATGGCCGCTTATTTCTCTTTAGACCAGACCAAAATGCCATCCGCATGAAGATGGGTGCTGATAGAATGTGCATGCCTTGCCCTTCCGTTCACCAATTCGTCGATGCATTAAAACAAATTGCTTTCGCCAACAAGCGTTGGGTAAGGACTCGGTTCATGAATTTATCTGCTGATCATTTTGATCGCAAACTATCATATGTGTAGAATAATTACCAGTATTAACTAGAAAAACACTATTTTCCTTCATGTTTATTGACGGTTGGATGCAAAATCATATGATAGGTTCCTCCTCCAGAGAAAGGAAGTCTCTATATTAGACCTTTGCTGATAGGGAGTGGTCCTGTATTGGGGTTGGCACCAGCACCTGAATATACATTCCTTGTCTATGCTTCTCCTGTTGGGAACTATTTCAAGGTGAAGTTCTTCCATTGCTAAGGAAACTTGATTCCTTTTCGATTTTAGACAATGTTTTTTATGCTGGTTACAGGAGGGTTTGGCACCATTGAATCTGTATGTTGAGGAGGAATTTCACCGTGCCTCGCGTGGAGGAGCTGGTGGTGTTAAGTCCATCACAAATTATGCACCTGTAAGTTAATAAATTATAGATTGATGCCATATATTTTTAGCATATGATGGATGTGCTTTTATTCGCAGGTTCTTAAAGCAATAAACAGAGCAAAAAGCAGAGGATTTTCTGATGTTCTGTATCTTGACTCGGTGCATAAGAAATATTTGGAAGAAGTCTCTTCTTGCAACATTTTCCTTGTTAAGGTGGACAAAAATTCCCATCTCATTTATGTAGCAGGAATACTTATAGTATTGCAAATGTGAATAATCAATCAATGTTTTCCAGGGAAATGAAATATCTACTCCAGCTGCTAATGGGACTATTCTGCAAGGTGTCACTCGTAGAAGCATCATTGAAATCGCTTGTGATCAGGGTTACCAGGTGAATAATAATTACTTTGGATACACGTCAGTTTATTATTGAATTGGTTTGTAGTTTCTGAATAAATAATGAAATGGTTAAGGTCGAGGAACGTGCTATTCCAGTAGACGAATTGATGGGTGCAGATGAAGTGTTCTGTACTGGAACTGCAGTTGGTGTAGCTCCTGTTGGAAGTATAACTTATCAGAATACAAGGTAAAACTAGTAAATATTGCTTATCATATCTTTGAATTTTATATAACTAAATTAAAATAAAAATTGTGAACATGCAGAGTTGAATACAAAATGAAGCCTGAATTAGTATCTCGGCAACTTCACTCCATTCTTGAAGGAATTAAAAGGGGTCTCATTGAAGATAAGAAAGGCTGGATCATTGAGATTTAGCACTTTCAGATAAAGACTGAAATGTTCATGGAAGAAGAGTTCATTCATTTTAAAGGACAAAGGAAACTTTGGATAAAACTGTGGGAGAAAATATATCTGTAAAAATAAATAAATGAAATGGAGGAAGGCAAAAGGTAAATAAAAAGAATGTATTTCCATTATATTTTCCAAATCATATTAACATTACAGCTTAGCTGACAGTTATTGCTTCAGAATATTTCTTTTCCTTTTTTTTTCTCTGTTTTAGTCAATTTTCCACTTTTATTAATTGGTATTTGAAACTTTTATTGTTTTCAGTAACAAAAATTAAAATTTTCTAATTAATAGACTAGTCCATTTTAACCAGCTATTTTCATAAGATGTCTGCGGTTTTCTGAAAACTCAATGTCTTTAAAGTGTTCATATCCACAATTAAATTGAAAACTATGGGATTGGTCCAAGTTACAAGATCAACATCAACAGATCCATGCTGCTGTAACGTTTGCAAAATACTATCTTATTATCAGACTATATCCTACAATCCTTGGTATTAGTAATAATTGCACATCAAGATTTCAAATTCCAAACTCATCCATGGCCCAAACTGCCCGTTCAAATTACAAATCCACATTTGATCTTCAGGCTTCCAATTATCTAGCTAATTAGCATTGTAAATCGTCCAAGTGGGAATAATAATTCTTTCTAAACATGGTGAAAATGATTGAGCTTTAAGATAAATATTATGAAACAGAGAAAAATAGCCTCAATTCTTAGCCCATCTCTGTTATTCAGTACATTGAGTCTCTTTTAACTATTGGATTACAAAATTTTGAGTTTCAAACCAAAATGAATTAAGACAGAAACATAACAAGAACAGCAGATGAGTTCAGGCTGCGGTAAAATGGAAAACATTAGATCCATGTCATGTACAGTAATTAAGCATTAACAGTTTAGTCATTTTATTCCCAGTAAATACTAAATATAATGAAGCTCTACATTCTCAATCATATTGCTAAAGAATCTAACTCTTATCAGATTTACATTGAAAATTGAAAACTTAAAGAAACTATCAGTAGAAAAACATTTAGGCTTCTTGGGCAGGCTGCTTTTTCTTCTCCTCCTCGTCAGCACCATTGTTCTTGTTAGCCAGAACCAAGTACCAAGTATAACCTTCCAATAGCAATGCGGAAAATCCTAGAGCTGCTATTATACCAATATAGACAAATTTCCAAACACTTGCTTCTTGTAACATGGAAAAGCCCTTGAAGATATTGCATATGCCCATGGTGATTGTAGAATATCCCACTAAGTAATGAAACCAGTTGAAGAATGGTCTGTACTTGCTGTCTTTGTGAGGTCTAATAGACCCAACAAACACTTGTGCTGTTGCCATACAAAACAATGCAATCCCAATATTTCTGTGGAGAGTGTACTGAATTCCAGTGGATCTATGGCCAAGAATTAGACCAGTCGCGAACCCACTAATACCTCCAAGAGCAAATGCTACAACTTGACACCCCACATGAAGATAAAACCATAAAGGATCTGCAGATTTGAACACTTTCATGTACCTTGCTATGATTGCCCCAGTTGGCATTAGAATGCCCCAGCTAAGCGTATTCACTGCTCCATGGACATATTTGAGTGTAGTAGTAGAACTTGGTCCTCCTTTTGCCACTGTAATCTTACCCGAAAGAAAATCAAGACTCCCAAAAGATTTAAGATTAGAGCCATCAAGATTGTGAACCATAGGAATGTCTCCAGAGAGAGGGCCTTCTTGCCAGACATGGTTCACTGTAGTAGAGTTAGTCAATAGGTGTAGAGTAGCAAATATGATCATCTCGCCATTGTTAAAAGTAGCAGATATATCGGAAACAGGGAAAGTGAGATTAGCAGGTTCCAATTGGGTGCCATAGCTTGAAACTGGAGATGTATAGGCAGCCAGAGTTCCATCTGATCTTGGAAAAGCAATGATGGATTGGGAACCAATCATGCCTGTTGAGGTAGGATTAATTGCCCAAGCAATCCATCTTGGAACATTTGCCATACCCATATGCCTGATGGCCAAATCTACTTGGTTAGATGTTTGATGGAAGTTCCAGTGAAGGGAAAAATTCAGAGAGGACAATCCGTTGCAAGAAGAGAAGCGGGTGCGTTGGTCAGAGAACTTGTAAGAGGAGCATGATGATTGTTGGGCGGCGGTGCATGAAGCCAATATCATGAGCGGGACAAAAAGAATCAAATTCGAAAGCTTTGCCATTGTGGTTGGGTGAGAAAGCTAATGAGAAAATAGGAAACTGATAATCATGAAAGGGATCCAATTCCTTATATAGATTTTGGATGTCCTATTCATTGTAGGAAAAGGATTGTTGTAATTTTCCTAATTCTACATGGTTTAGGAAATAAAACTTTTAATTGTAGGACAAGGATTTGGGGCGTAACCCTTTAGGACTAAATTACTTCTAGCTGGTGTAGAACAACTCTGGAATTGGTGTTCGCATTGAATGATATAAAAGGGCGGGGGCTCCTGAAACTTCGTCGATTTTCAAAACTGTACACAGTTATACACTCGGTCGTGTCGGATCCGGTTTATTTCAAACTCAACCCATTACGGAATGGATACGCCTAATGCTGTAGCTGATGATGGAGAACGCAACAGCGCTTCCTAACGACAAGTCGTATTAGTGAAGGTTATATTTGACAATTTACAAGTTATGTTTGGGTCCCGACTCCTCAACAAATATGTGGCAAATGTAGATATGGACTGGCCTGTCTTAATGGGCCGTACATGGGCTATTCTTTAATGGGTTCGCTTTATTCGTTAACTAGCTAATGTTTTATATCAGCACATACAAAATTGGTGTGATTAAAAAAAAAAAAAAGAAAAACTAGATTAATTAGTCAAGCTATTTCACACTAATTTAATGGAAATTTGAAATTTGAGCATCATCTGAAAAATTCAAAAGATTGATAGGGTAGCGAGAAAGTTTATAATTAAGGGCATATTGATTAATGATTAAGCAAGAAAAGGTTTGAATTTAAGTTTCAAATACAATCATTTCTTTGTGAAACTATATTGAGATTATTTTGAGGGCATTGACTAAAGAAGGTGAACAAGTAGAATTGAGCAGATCCTCTAAAGAAATATTAGCAAAGATAGTGTTGTCTGGTAAGTCCATGGCAGTATGTAGTGAGTTAGAGAGCAAGCCACTAATCTCAATTATCATTCTCAAAATTGTCATATTCATTTGGACATTCCTACGACTTCATTTGCTATTAAATTATTGCTATAATCCTTTTTCAAAAAAAAATAATAATAATTTAGTCAAAGTTTTATGATAGAAAACATATATATTAACCAGTCGGTAGCTACTAAAAATTGATTGAAAATCTAAATAATTAATAAAAAAATATCTTTGTTTATTTAGTTATTTATTTATTGCAATGACTTAATTTATAATTATGTTGGTTAAGTAGGGAATTAATTGTGAGTTCAAATTGCAAATTTTTCTCTATCAAACAACCATATTGAAAAGATGATATGGTTCTCAAATATGCAACATGCCACCTGTACTTTTCACTTTACTGTATTTTGCTCCTGGACATATAAAATTAATCCCAAAATAGGAGAATTACATTTGCGTAATGTTATTTTTATAAAAACTGGAAGATGTAAAAAGAAATTGAGAATTATCAAAGTTAATTGTTTGATATATATATATATACCACAAAAAGTAAATTTAGTCTGGCCATTACAATTTTCAGTGTCGGACCATATAATTTTAGACCATCCGATGCTTATATGAAATTTTATAATTGAATGGCTGACATTAAATATTGCATGGTGCAACTAAAATTACTTTTTGTGATTAACGAAAAGTTTAATAATTTTGTAGTTAACAGACCATAATGTTATAAGCATAATTTTATGAGCACTGAAATTATCATTCAGATTTCAATTTTGCTTGATATATAGACTCGGTCCACGTACGTATTATTCATTAGTTGAATTAATGATATGTCTGATAACAATATAAATAGAAAGGAAAAGAATCATGTAATTCATGTCTGTAGCTAGAAATACAATTGAATTACAATCCATGCTGTATCATAAGCTTACATATTAAATGTACCGATCGAGTTGGGCAAAGAAATGAACACGAAATCAGGCACACAGATACTTAATGTATAGGAGAAAAACTAATTCAATTATTAGCTGCCAAACTTTAATTTCTTGTTCATTGCATGTACGTATTATTTGTTCTTGTTGATTGATGGGTGCCATAGGTCTTTGGTCTTTTCTACATTTCCTATTAACAGCCATACATTTGTCTTTATTAATTTCAATTAATATATTTTCCCACTTCCTACTGTTTTTATTTATATTTAGAAGATTAATAAAAATATAAACATATAAATTTAGGAGGTCCAAATTAAACAATCAAATATATAGCTACTTTTGTGTGAAATTTTTTTGAAGAACCATATCCCTCCTTATGGGATCTGTTTGACGTGGAAGCCAAACTGACCTGTTAGTATCATGGTTGCCTGCGAATGAAGCCAAACAGTCATTTTAGTCCACCAACTTCCACCAAAATTGCTACTTGCTCACTCTTCTTTTTTTAAAAAAATTCTAACAAATGGTTTGATTTCGCCAAGGCAACTATTCACACAATCTATAATTTTATTATGAAAATATTTTGATGTAACAATTTATATAAAATTAACAAAATTATTATTACAATAATATTTCAAAACATGATTATATTTTCTAGGGATAAAGTATATTTTTATCCTCAAACAATTAAAAATAGGGTGAAAATATTTTCAAACTTTTTTTTGTCGGTTTTTACCTCTCAACTCAATTTTATAATTAAAAAAGACCCTCGCGATGTACGAAAAATTCAACTGGCAAACAGAGCGAATGACAGCCAATCACGTGTCGACATAATTCAAGGGTAAAAATCGACTAAAATAAAGTTTGAGCGCATCACACAATTTCTCATAGTTTGAGAGCAAAAAATCTCTTTTCAAATAGATACGTGTCAATATGTGATTGGCTGCCGTTAACTCTGTTTGCCAGATGGATTTTTCGTCCATCGCAAGAGTATTTTTCAATTATAAAATTGAATTCAGGGGTAAAAATCAATAAAAAAAAAGTTTAAGCATATTTTCACCACATTTTCGATAGTTTGAGGGCAAAAACACACTTATCCCTATTTTCTATATATATAATTCGATCCACTTATCTCGATAAAAGTATGATAATCAATGCTTGAAATTGACTTTTAGAAAAATTATTAATTAATTATTCATCAAACCTATTAAAGTGATAATTTATTCTTTAGCACTCATAAATTTTCAAATTTCAGTAAGAATTAATTATGTATTTCCTTTATTCCTATGTAACTTTTTTTGTTATTTTTACTATTATTGAGTAGTTATTAACTATATGCTTAAATTTATGATAAAATTGAGTGATTAAAACTAAAATTTAGGATAAACTTAAATCTAATTGATTCTAAATAAATCAACTTCCATTAAAAAAGAAAATTAAATCTGAAAAATAAAATTAAATTTCATTGTAAGTTTAAAAATATGGGACAAATATAATTTAAATTTTGTTCAAAAATGTCACATAAAGTGGAATGAAGCCTATGTATGCAAAAAAAAAATTTAATAGAGATAAAAAGAATTAATAAAAGAATATTTTAGTAAATTATAATGAATATTTTATAGAATTGATGTTAATTAAATTTTTTTTGATACGTGTGAACAGCTAAAAGGTATGAGGTTCTATTGAGAAAGTAAAATATACTAATTAACAATTCATACAAATTCTAGATATTAACTGCATGTAAAATTTTCGTTCCATCTTAGATGAAAGTCAAATAGAAAGAGTGAATTTATGAACCCTCTGAAACTTTAAGTTCATATTTTAAGGAAAAAAAAAAACATGGCTCAAAATATTGATTAAAGAATAATTGAAATGTTAGATCAATTGCGCGCAATTGCTTTTATCTTAATTTTAGAGAAAGTGCAGTACAATCTTGGTATAAGTTTCAAAGCTGCATTTCTTCAATCATTGGATATAAGGCCCACAAATTGATTGTTCAATTAAATAAATTAACTGCTCTACCAATGTTTAGGTAATGCACACTTCTAATCGATTTGTTTTTACTGCCCATATGTATGGAGAGTTCCGAATCTGAATACTGTACTGTCCTTTATATATATATAGTTTCAAATATTTTCCCAATGAAATCATTGAATAGGTTGGAAAAAAAAAAGTTGAAATGAAATCATTGAACAGTAAAATTTTCGCTTTAAGAAGAACATTATGGACGAATTTTCTACACCACATATGTATATATATATAGCTTCTGTCACATCAAAACAAAAAGGATTTAGGATATAAAATAGATAGAGCCCGGAGGAAAGTTGGTTTCAGCTATAGCTAGCTGTCCAGATTATCCACATTAATTGTCAAAAGAATCCTGTTTTTTTCAAACATGTAGGCCCATCCAACCTTGGAAATAAATCTTCATCGCATTTCATTTTAGTAAACTCTAATTAAATCATAATTATCATCCTAATTCTTACATTTTAAATTAACATCAAAGCCATATTAATTTTCTGGTATTGAATATGTGATACATATGCTTTCTACAGCCTTAGCGCAAGCCTGACTCTTTTACCTTAATTTTTTTTTTAAAATTAGGTCTCATGTCATATCTGTCTTATCAATACGATTGCTAAAATTATTATTATTATTATTATTGTAAGATTGATATTTTTTTTAAAAAAAATGCCTTAAACTTTTTAAATTTTTACTATTAAATTTTTTAATATTTTTCTTGTAATATTACATTTCTAAAATTTTTATTATTTTTAACATTGAATTATTTATTAATAGAATTATTAACGTAATATACACGTCTCATTTGTACAATTTTTTGCTAGCTCAACATGAGAGAAAAAAAAAAACAACACGTATATATCAATTAACAAATGACTAAATATTAATATTACAAAATAAATATTAAAAAATTTAATATTAAAAATTTGTTCCCTATTCATGGATTTTATTGTTATAGAGAATTGCATCGGTTTTATTCCCTTAGTTATATTATCCATTGTCGAGTACTACGGAGCACTGATCATATTAATTTGTTGTACTATGAGGAATTCTAATTAAATTTTGTTCAACATATCAGTCCAACCTTTTCTTCTTGTTATTTCATCCAGAATAACAATTTAAACATGTTTGAAAATGAAGGTAACTTTTCTATAGAAAAAACAAAAATATTTGGTACGTGCCACTCATATTATAAAGTCAAGCATCTTCACACTTACATACTATCTTAATCCCAATTAAGGTTCCCTCAAACTATCTTTGCAAATACGATATGAATATTATTTTATGGCATGTATAGACAACATCAAACTATATAAAAATATATACCATCTCAATCCCACAAATATAAAAACTTACTTACTTCTATTTTTACACAAATAAAAAAAATTTAATCAATATAGTTAGATTAATTTATTTTTCTCGGTACACATTTTCTGTGATATATAATAAAAGAGAGAAAAAAAAGTATAATTTTGTGGAACCAACAAAAAGAAAATCATTGTCCCATAAATTTTTATTTATTAATTAAATCAATAGTAAATTATTACTTTTTCAGCATAACATGACATTAATATTATTATTAACTTAATTCATAAATTTATTCATGGATGAATTTAGGTAAAATATACTAAAAACGGAGGAAGTAAATCAATGTTAAGGGTAAAATTTATTCATGGATGAATTGGGTGGAACATGGAACGCAACCATCACTAAGCCACTAAAGGGCAGTAGGCAACGAGCTCTGGATGGGACACTTTGGTTCAGATACGATGCACCTTTGACCATGTCTACGAGTCTCCATGACATTCAATTCATGCATTAATTACCTTTTGCAAACTAGAAGAAGGAAATTTCATCACCACCACTTTTAAATTGTAGTTTTTTTTTTCATTTAAATTTTGTCTATTTTTTTTTTGTCTGTTTGCTACTTTTTAGCCAATTGATATCAATAATGATAATTAAAGATTAATATTTTTTTCTTAATACTGATTTACTATATTACTTTTAAAAAATGAGATGAAATGACATGAAATTGTTTTTCATTTAAATTTAAATTCTGTATATAAAATTTTTTAAATATTTAAAAAGGATTATCTTTAATTTATTTTTTTATAAATTTATCAGGTGTGATTTTAAATTAGTTGAGAAGTGAGTTTTGAATGTCAAAGAATTAAAAAAAAATATTGATTTACAGCCAAATGTTATAGGTTGTAGAAACTTGTTGGTGATCAGTGGCTAGAATAATTTCTGACTGAAGATAATATTATAGCTCAGAATATATATAGCTAGCTAGGCTTGTCATTCTAAAGTGAAAAATACAATTATAAAGATAAATTTGGAAATTCAATTTAGAATATATATATAAACCTATTAGAATTATTATAACCGTAATTTATTCTTCAAATGATAAAACACTAATTACATAATCCTTAAAAATATACTATTAAATCTCAAAAAAATAGATAAAAATAATCTTAGAAAAATACTAGGAAATAAAATTTAAACAGTGTGTCACACACACTGAAATTGAAATCACGTGTCCAATTGAAAAATATATGTCCCACTTAATAAATATTGTAAGTAGAGATAAATAGACTTACAGTCCCAAGAAAATGAAATGCCTTGAATTTGATAAATAAAATTTTTGATTCTAGATTAAGAAAGACAAGAAGAAAAACCCTATTCTCCTGCTCTGGCATTCCAATTTCTATAATTTAATTATATTTAATTATGTACCAACATAACCTTTATTCTCCATACCATATCATACCATACCCTCCTTTAAAAGTCTTATGGCATGTTTTAGCAACCATATACATGTTTATCCTCCTCTCTCTCTCTCTCTCTTATAATTGGTGTCTTTTTAGACAGAAAGAGAAGCTGCTATCAGATTTGAAACCAAGAAAAAGACTATGGGGAGGGCTCCTTGCTGCGACAAAGCCAACGTGAAGAAAGGCCCATGGTCACCTGAAGAAGATGCTAAGCTTAAATCTTATATAGAGAAGCATGGCACTGGTGGTAACTGGATTGCTTTGCCTCAAAAAATTGGTATTTTTTTATCCCTTTCTTTAATTCATCCTAATTAATTGCCAAAACTCTAGTTTTATTGCTCTTTTTCCCTAATTTCAGGTCTTAAAAGATGTGGAAAAAGTTGCCGTCTTCGATGGCTGAACTATCTTCGCCCCAATATCAAGCATGGAGGCTTCTCTGAAGAAGAAGATAACATAATTTGCAGCCTTTATATTAGTATTGGGAGCAGGTATAAATATTTCTTTTCTTCAATTACAATTTAATAAGTTTGACTTATTTCCATAAACAGACTAATTTTTAATTACTTAACCCTTTTATATTATGAAACAGATGGTCTATAATTGCTGCACAATTGCCAGGAAGAACTGATAATGACATAAAGAATTACTGGAACACAAGGTTGAAGAAGAAGCTTCTTGGTAACAAGCAAAGAAAAGAGCAACATTCTCGAAGAGGTAAGCAAGATCATATGAAGAGAGGATTAAATGCCAATCAAATGATTTCACCTGATCACAATTACGGTAATTGCAATCAAAATCCTCATTGGCCTGACCTTCCGTCGCTAGCTCCAATTCCATTAGTATCCAATCTAGAACCACGCTTCAATGACCATGCTTCCATAAGGAAACTTCTTGTCAAGCTTGGAGGAAGATTGTCCGATGGTGATCAAATTTCACGCAATCCTCAATTTTCTTACAGTCACCAAATTTGTGATCAGCCCATTAATGTTTCCTCTTCTAGTACTTTAATGGAGACCTTAGATAATGGCAATCCTCAGTTCCCACAAACTCAATACAACATGGACTGGTTGCAAATGTTACAAGGACAAAGCAATTTCACTGAGGAGGAGATACAGTACAACGACAACCCACAAAGATTGGATGGTCTTGAATTTCTACTGGCTGATCATCAGGATATGTTAAATGATAGAATTGGATCAACTAGTTCTGACCAAGTCGTGACTGGCTCGCTGGGTGAGATTAGTTCCATTATTTATCCTCCTTTGCCTTCAAATTGTGCTTTTGATGGGCTGAGGTACCCTGGATCCTTATAATAATGTGTACATTAATTCTTATATATATAGTATAGATTTATAGCAATTAATGTTAGGGGAAGTTTGTGTTTAATTCTCTGAGAAAACCCTAATAATTGAACTCATTTGTGATTTGTTTTCCTGTTGATAGAAATTAGGTATAATATGCGTCTTAAGTAGTTCAATTGGGTGTTATGATGAGCTCGGGTTTAGTGTATTTCAGAGAATTTATGCTAGCAGAAATTTGTTTAATCATTTCTGTTTGGAAGTGTTATTTTTCCTTAACTAGATAAACATTCATCTAAATATATAATGTGTTTCTTGCCAGTACTATAGTAATTGACTCCTTGAAAATCCCCACTGAAAATAAAAACCTAGTTTCTTGGATCAATGTTTATGATGCTTGCTAATTCAGCTTTGATATTTATACATCTATCTATGACATTTTGAGTTATTTCCACAGTAGCCAATTTGCTAAATCCAACTCCAATTGTAACCTAAATGAACCCTAATTAATAAAAATTAAGCTTGAAGTTTTAGGTTATTGTATTTATGTATGCTAATGTTTTTGCATTACTTGTATGCATGTTTTAAATTTGAATAAGGGTTAATTAACTTGCGGATTAAATGTTCATCATGAACTATACATGCATGATTTTCAAGAAAATAAACAACAAAATCGGAGTATCGACGCTCTGGAAACATAAACAATACGATCCTACAATCAATAAGTTTAAATATATATATATATATATAATTTTTAGGTGGAGATCTCCCATTCAAACTAAAGAAAGGATAAAAAAATTATATGTTTCTTGTTGTAATTTGTGTTACACTACCTGAAAATGTGATATTTCTCTGACACTATTAACTAGTACTTGAGATATAAATCATGCCGTAGAGTACATTATAACTAATTCAAGTATATAAAGTCAATACTAAAAAAATATATGGAGGCTAACGATTTTGACCTACGAAAGAAATTAACCTAATTATCCACCTACTTCTTTATATACTCATTACTCTATACAGTTTCCTGACCAACAATTCAAAACTTCTACATAATATAAAAATTCTTTCTTCTTCTTCTTCTTCTAATTTCTATTTTAAAGCTTATTGTAGTTCCTTGATATTGACTTCAATGATCAAAATTCATAAAGTAGTCATGACTATGCCAAAAACTGTAGTTGAAATTCATATTTAAATTCTGGAATCTAAAAGTACATGTGATATTATTAGATATATGTATCAGTATTTTCAAATTCTAGCTGCTCATTTTGAACAAGACAATGGGGATCGTAATTCTTTATAGTTAAATTTGGCAATGAGATAAGGATTATTGTAAGTAATGCTGAACAGCATTATATATATTTGCTACTTTATTAGAGGATATATGTTGAAAAAATGAAGATAGAAAATGAAAGAAAAAAAAAAGGTTAATCACTACCTACCTGAAAATAATATGTGATTATATTGTTCAAATTCTGAATCCTGCTATGTATCATAAGATTTAAAAAAAAAAATAAAAATTAAAAAAAAAAACCTTTGCCAGAAATATTTTTGTAAGAAGTATATAATGAACTTAAATTGCCATTAATAAATTAAGCTGATGCCAATGGTTACCTTGCTAATACGTACAAGCTATAATAAAACTTGGTGTGCATAAGCTTTTGTAATCCAGATTAGATAAATCTTAATCATATTTGGTTTCCAACTCCAGGGTGCAAGTCTATATATAATATGAATTACAAACCTAAGAGTACTATACAAGATATCATAGTGACATTAAAGATGATGAATCAATTGGCTATATAATCACTAGTGATGTAAGCTAACTATTATTGTTTTAACAAGAATAATATTGTAATTTAAATTTAAATTTAAATACAAAACATTGAAATCCATTTTGAAATAAGAACTGAGTAGCTATTGTAATTCTTAATTTGGGAAGGTCAAAGGAAGAGCATTTAGTTGTTTACAGTTGTGAGATTTTACTTTTTTGGATGAAAACAATGCATTAACGTACATATATATTTATATTTATGTTGAAAAACTATAATTTGTTTGGTAAGCCTTATTGGTAATGATTCGTTAGAATTAGTTGACAAACGTTGAAACTGAGCAGTTGTTAATTTTTGTCAAAACTATTGGCCCCACCATTCTACTCCCCCATGCCACTACCACAACAGATTAATTCCTCGCTTATTCTTTCATTATCCAATACAACTATATTGCAAAATTAATTATATGAAATCATTCGCACCATTTACATATACCAGCTTTTTACCTTTTTTTTTTTAATTTCCTTTTCTTAAAAAGAGTTTTCAGTTTGACTTAATTACATCCAATTTAAGCAAATTTTATCGACTAAACCAATAGTCGATCACCACCTATATATTTACTAAAAATTACTTTATTGAGCATCTCAATTAATTAAGACATGATCTAATAAAATGGAATTTGAATTTATTATATATATATATATATATATATAGTGCATGCATATTTATACATATTTCTAAATAATTAAATACTAATTTCATTTCACAAATATAACCGTACTTTTCATTTTAATTTGTTCACCATATAATATCTTCTTTCTTCTTTTTTTTAGATTATAGTTAATATATGAATTGTCTCATTTAATTGCCTTGTAATCAACAACAAACTTATTAATTTTTTTATATTTTCTATATATTTCTTATATTGGTTAATTTTTCTTTTGTTGTGAGCACTGCTCACTCTTCCTTACCCTATACATATATATATATATGAATCATAATGTCATCTTTTTTTATTCTCACAACTTTTCAAATAAAAGAAACAATTATCTTGATTTATGTAATATAAATTAATGAAAAATTACATATTAATTGAGGATATATTGGGAAAAATATTGGTGAAATTTTGTTTTTAAACTAAACTATTCTTAATCCATGTGCAAAAAGAAACAAACTTATATTTGTGGAACGGAATGAGTATATCATTTTTTAAGTTAATTAATTCTAGCACGCCCAGTATTATCCAGCTTGTAATATTTAATGGCAGACAGTTTTTTGTACAACTAAATTTAATATTTTGGCATATGAAAAAATGTCCTAAATTTTGATGTTGGTTTAGCAGCATAAACCCTAATGATAAACTATTTTAATTATTGTAATCAAGAGTTTCTCCCTGTAAAGTTAAAAGGAATATCCTTTGTGGAGAAGAACAGAACAGAAAAAGACTTAAACAAACGACCAAGATTTTTCAAATTTGATGCACTAAAGGCACATTCTATCAAAATTTGATGACGATCAGTAACACTAAAAGTATCTGTGATTAAGGCTTAATCTGAGAAGCAACCCTAAAAGTGACAACAGCCAAACGACGACCTTGTGTCATCACCTGTTTTAGTTTTATTGTATGTGCCAATATTATATTAAGCATTGTTACAATTAAATTCAATATTCTAATAATGATAGTGACACTCACTAACATGATAAATTCTGGTTAGATTTGTCTTATTGTTAGACCTCACCAGCTTGTTGTTATTATAAAATTCATTACTTTAATAATGTACTGATTTTTTATTTTTGGGTTTATTATTTAATAATGAAACTTTAATTTGTATATATCATGAATATATGGTGGACTTCAATTTTGTATTTTTTCTGATATATTATATTTAAAATGAAAATTTCCTATCCAATATGTTTTAATCAAGGGTGTGGGAAAAAAAAAAAAAAAAAACAAATCTGTCATACTTATATGATTAATCATTGGATTTAAAGAAATTCGTTAATATATTTTATATGGCTTATGATTTAATAGATAGTCTTTGATTTGCATTTTATGAATACTATATTATTATGAACGTACGTTTGTTGTACGTGAATTAGTTTTTTATAACACATAATTTATAACTTTTTAACACTTACAAAATTATTACGATTAAATATAATATAGAAACACTTGCACAACAATAAATAATCCGAGTAAAAGATTTCATCCGAACTTAGCTTAATGATGATAACTTTTAGTATTTATCTCATTTAAAAATATATATTAAAATAAGGCTATTTTGTCTAAAAAAAATTTAACCTATTTAGTACTTCATATATAGTATAATATAAATAGGCACTATTTAATTCATATTTTCTCCCATATATATTTAATTTTACTAGAAAATAAAATTGCATCAGTAACGATGGACTGAAATTGTTCTGATTGGTGTGAGATTATGAGTTTGAAACTTAATAAATTATGTTTGTCATAATCTACATCTTTTTTAGGGCTGTGCAGAACCGAACCGAAATCGGAACCAAGCCAAACCGAATTGATTTTTGTTTGTTTGATCTGATTTTTTCGGTTCTGAACCAAATTAAATTTCGGTTCGGTACTTAAAATTGTAAAACCAAATGAACCAAACCGATCGAACTCCACAAACTCACCGTTTTGCTTATATATATATATAACCAGGAGGACGAAGATTGCGCGAGGGAGGAAGGCAGCGTGGAGGAGAGCGCTGGCGGGGGAAGGAGAAGTGCAGGGCCGCGATTGGACCAGATTTGCCAAAAAAGAGAAGGGGTAGCGATCGCTGGGATTGGGGTGGGGGGGGGGGGGCTAGGTCCGTCGAGAGAGAGAGAAGAGAAGGAGCCCGACGGCGGGCAGTGCCGTGGGTGGCGAGCGGCGGAGAGAAGAGGAGAGGGAGAGAGACAGACAGACAGTGTGAGAGACGGAGGGAGAGAGAGAGGATTCATCATTTATATATATATGCGTGTTGTCGGGTCGAATTAATGGTGACTTAATTCGACCCGATTCAACTTACTAACCCTTTAGCCCAAGCCCAGCACACACAGTAAAATCGATTGGACCGAACCAACCGAATTTAATTCGATCTATTCGATTTCGGTCCTAAAAATTTCAGTCCGCGTTTCGGTTCTACAAATTTTTAAAATTCCGTTTTCGATCCATTATGTTTGGTCCAAAACGGGACCTAACTGACTATTTGCACACTGCTAATTTTTTTTTTCATTAAAAATTTTTATATCCTCTACCATCACTAGATTTTTTTTTATCAGAAGAAAAATATCTTTGCTATATGAATATAGTGGGCCGTTGGATCCAGAGCAGAAGAAGTCCATTTGAGCGTTTAAGCAAATATGGAGGCCATTATAGTTTAGTCAGCCCACAAACAAATTGCAACTGTTACTGAATGACTAATATACCCTCGCGCCTGCTAAACCCTAGAGAGAGAGAGAGAGAATGGAGCAAAGGATAGTGAAAGAGAAGACGATGTGGCGATAAATCAACAGAAAGCTAACGGTCGTTTCAATGGCGCTTCCAGCGTCTTCGGCATTTTCTTCCACTCCAAATTTTCAGGTGAGCTTCGCAATCGCATTTCTGGTTATGGATTGTCTTAATTATCCTCTGATTCACTTTAATTTCAGTTGCAGTTGTTGATATGGTTAACGGCAAAACCTAGAATCCATATTTTATTTTTTCACTTCCTTGTTTGCTCATCGAATCTCACAAATACTAGTAATTTCTTTCTACTTGGCTACTTAACTGGACAGTGGAAATGGTAATTTCAATTGAAAGTTGGATTATGGAACTCTATGTTCAAGATTATTCTTTAAATTTACAATTTACGATATTATTAGCTCTTTGGCAAATGTTCGGTGAACCAGCTTTCATGGTTATACGGCTATGACATGACGCCCTTCATGTGTTTTCTTAGTTTCTTGTTTTCTCAACTTTCCGTTGAAAATTGGTGGTCGTAGTTTTCAAGTCTTTGATGTGCTAAAGATTGAGTCTTTTGTTTTACTTTGTTCCCAATTTATGATCTCTTCAGGAACTCCACCTAAATAGCTTTGTCAAGTCTTATCTTTCCAATTGAAAGTGTTTGTTATTGAAAGAAGAAGAAGCTAGTTGAATAGTGACTTTATGTTTTGCCCCGTGTGCAGATTAGAGTTTTGAATAACAAACCCCGCCAACTCCATAGATGGCCATTGCTGTGCACGAGTCTGCGGCTCTCGCCAACATGTCTGATGAGAATAAGTAATTTCCAGTTTGGAGAACCCAGTAAAATTAAGTTGAAAGTGATTACTGGTGCAAAAAGATTGTGGGAGGCTGCCCCCGAACAAGTGAAGGAGTTTCCATGGAGAAAGGCAGGGGCTGTGCTTGTAGAGCGATTATCATTTATTGGACAGACAACATTGAAATGGTCTCTTGTAACCCTTTTCATTTTCAGTTCTGTATCAGATGTCATATTTTCCATCTCTAGAAACCAGGAGTTGATGATTCCAGTTGGCCTCCTTATCGGCTGCTTGATGACTGACTTCTTAAACGAGACATTGCATGAAATGTTCAAAACCTCAGAGGTAACTGCTGTTTATTTGTGCTTGTTATATGTTTGTTAGTTTGTATGTGAGAATATATGAATTTTTTTGGCTGCTGCTTTATGAGAATATAATTGATTTGGCATGTTGGACAGGACAAGGGATTGAACATGCCCTTTGTGGTGATTAGTTGCTTCTTTGTTCTTGTCAAGGTCGTTTCGACCTATTTTGCAGCACGCACACAGGTATTTCTTTTGCATGTTGCAAATGGTGGGCTGCTGCAAGTTTTGTGGCTATGGAGAAATGTTTCGACGGAAGATGATGAGCACAAGAACAAGGATAAATTCTTCACCGGCCAAGACATCTCATTAGCTGCAGATGCTGAGGAATAACTCAACCCAATTGTTTATTCTTGTACATCGAATGTTTATTATTAGCAATGGTGAGCAAGATATTCATATAATGAGATGTTGAGGGGCCAAAATTCTTCAAAGAAATCCATACATCTGATAACTGTTTGTTAAAAAATTACCTGGGTCTGAGCTTTCCTTCTAACCGTGATCTGCAAACTATACATGGCAGGAGCCCATAATTGAAAGAAAAGCATTTAACTAGACACGAAGTAGCCGAGAGAAGAAATAACGATCGAATCACCCTGTCGAATTCTTCTAATCCAAAAATGGGCTTCATCTGCGGATATGAAATTCTGCTTTGGTACTGGGATAATATATCAAGAGATGATCATCATTAAAATTAAATCAAATAAAACCTGATAAAATTGTATCTCTTTGAATTAAATCGCGTTAAATGTTTTAACTCTTCAGTTTCAAGACTAGTGCATAAAACTTTTCTCTCTATAAGTTCTGTACGAAACGACAAGGAATGTTTGGCAGAAATTATACATCAAACTTGACACAATTCCTTCATCGATTGCAGTGCATATATAACTATTCTCACCCCTACCAAAAAAACGGAGCAAAAAGTTGGAAGGCTCTATACTATACCTATTTATGTCGCACCAAATTTTCCTATAAAGTGCTAATACCCTATCAGAACTAACTTTCAGAGAACCATCATCTTGGCCACGGCCCGCGAATGAATAAACTGAATTTTGTGTGGTTTCTATACAGAAAGAACAAGTAAATTCTCACGGCAGGCTATTTTCCTCCAAAATTGACAACAGCCCACGATTCACTTACTTCACTGCATTCCTTCTGGTTTCCTTTGAGAACAAAAAAAATGGGAATACAATATCAGTTACTTGTAAATTCTGGAAAGAGCAAGTCGTCCATAAATTAGCTGAAAATGCTTAAATGAAACCTGGCTTAGCGCCCTCATGATCCTTGATATCATCAGAGTCAGGGGACTGCGCAGACTTGCAAAATTCATGAGCAATTGGGAACTGGCAATATGCAGAATGGAACTGTTGATAGATTTCGTTCATTCTACCAGACTGTTCATCACGTCTATCCATCTCCATAAGAACCTAACAACCCCAACAAATTTGAGAAACAGCAAATGCATAGATTCACACACACAGAACTCAGAATGTAATAAACACATATATATAAAGAAATCTATTTCAATGACTACCTGTACAGCATCCTTCTTAAAAACTGGATAAAATCGCTGCCTGCAGTACTCATTAAATAGAAGAGTACAAATGAGCAGTGGAAAGGTAAAACCCGAAGCAATTGGTGATTTCTTAATTCCAAATACACCAATAGCTATAATTTGCGTCAACGCCAATGAAAATATTATTGTGTTGTGAGCAATAGGCCAAAATTGCCCTCTGCCTTCGTATTTGGGTATATATACGTTGAGAATCTGCAGCATTGAAATGAAAAATAATAAAAATCATGGTCTTAAGTGGCAATGACAAATTAATATGTTAGGATATCCACAAACAGGGGCTACAGATGAATATTCCCATTTGAGTACCTCCATATTTTGGTATATATACATTTGAGATTTTGTTTTCCCTTTTTTTGAAAGAAACACTTGGGCTCTGTTGTTTCATGGAAAAAATATTTTGGGAAAACATTTTCCAGCATTTGGTGCGTATAGAAAAGTTGGTCAGTGAAAACATTTTCCAAGTCAAAAGGAGAAATTAAGCCATTTTTAAGGAAAATAAGTTCCTTTATTCTAAAAGAGAAGCTCAGTTTCCGCATTACATACAAAAAAACTATACAAGTAAATATTAATTAGTATTTCGATTACCGACTAGTGACCTTTAAGCGACCACTAACTTGTCACTGGATAAGTCTAAATTTATTTTAATATAATTTCTCCTACATTCAGCTATACATTAAAAATAAATAAAATTTAATCAAGTATTCTCATTTTAATAGTCTTTTTCATTGGAAAGATTATCTTTTTTAATCAGCTATATCTCGTAGAAAATTATGTTCAAATGATTTTCTATCCTGTAAAAAACCGAAAAGAAGTCATTTTCTTGGAAAATGTCAATCGGCCTGCTATTACACATCTCAAAACATAGATCATTAACTATACGCTACAGAACAACAAAAGCTTCAACAGACAAGCTTCTTGTAAAACCATTAGCTTGGCTCCCTTTTAACTTTCAAAGTCTAGGAGAGACAAAGAAATTTAAGAGAAATAATCACCCTCATGTTTTCCAGTTATGCTAGAAATAAAATTCTATAAACTCGCGTAATATAGTCAGATATTTCAAGAGAAAAATAAAATTATACATCAGAGACGATACAATTAGCTCTCAAAATAGATATTGCTAATTTACACAGGAGGATTTACGATTCAAGTCAAGCTATCACAATCAAATGAGAACAAAAGAAGCGAGAGAATTGACTCACCTGGTTACGGTATACTAAGTAAGCCATCGCAAAGTAAACAAGCAAAAAGGGCAATATTAAGGGTGCCATGATCGAACAAGTCAAGCCAATAAGACAAAACAGTAGAACTCTGGGAATTTCTGTATGATATGGAAAGGTCATCAAGTCTTCAGATGAGTCACTTTTGATTCTAAGAATGAATTTTTTGAACATGTTGTAGCCAAGGGGAAAGATTTGCATTAATTCACAGGCCAGACCTGCCCAACCTGATGTTAGAACGTAGGTCATGAAGAAGGTAGCCTGTAAATATGAAAAACATAATTGTTATAGAAATTAATCATCAAGATTCACTGTGGCATAAGTACATACATAAAGCAATTTCAAATTCCATGCATGTCAGGAGTGCAAAGGCATTGGTTAATATCAAAGAAACTCATCAATATTGAAGGGATCTATTTCCACCGGTCTACATATATTGCATGAGATAATGATATTTCAAAAGTTAAAATTTAAATTGATAATAGAAACATTACAAATGTGCACATATATTTATATATAATACTGACAACCACAGTTACCATAGAAAAAGACAAAGTTGTGTTCAAATCTTATAAACTGCAAAATCTATCAGTTCCCCTTAACAAATGACACAAATTACAATGCAAATTTAATTTGTTATTCATATTGTCCGCATAAAACAAGAGTTCTAGGTGTAAGCACAAGTTCGTTGATTTTTCTGATCACTTGTAAATTGTAGCACGCTCTTCTCAAGTATACAATCAAAGAGCATGAGCTCTCTCTCAAATAAAATCATTAAAAAACATTACTGGTCAATGGCGTAATTGAACAACCACCACTACATATCACATTTAATTCACATGTATAGTAGGAGCCTATTCTGTTACCAACGGTTGAAAGTACCAAGGATTAAAAATTGTCATAAGTAATATACATTTATTAAATATTATGCCAATCAGAATTAGCCCTAAGGACATTTAGTCAAAACTATTTTGGTATACTAAATGTTTTAACACGAATAATACATCAATGCAACCAAAAAAATAGAACAAAAAAAAAATGAAAGAACACATAATCTAGTATATCTACAGAGTCTAGTATGAAAAGAACACATAAGCAGAACAACAATAATCTCACCTGAGTAGGTATTGCTTTGGCAAGCTGCATAGGTATGTCTCTTACACTAGAGAAGACCATCAATTGACTGATAACAGAACCAGAGAGCACATTAACAAAGAAAACATTCCAGATTGTGAAGTACAAGATTTTTAAGCCTGCACTCCTTTTTCTTCCACTACGAGAGACAGGCCCCTCCACAGATGAGAAAAACATCATCATTGGTGGAACAGTATACATAAATAACATTAAGATGACACTGGGCAAGTAACCGGTTACCACATGGTCTATAAAGTCCCTGCAAGGAGCATAAATAAGTTTGCAAGCAATAAAGAGGAAATGGAAAACCACTGGAATTGAATTAAGTCAAAATTTCAACAGTTCTATTATTAATCAACCAACAGTAACTTTCCATTTAACAATCATTTCAATATCAGTGGTTTCTAATCATATGCAGTCAAAAGGTCATCAAATCTTATAAGGAAAGAAATAACTAAAAAACACTAACCAGGAATAAAAGAATTATAACCATCCCTAATACATAAGTAATGCCAAAAAGAAAAAAATAACCTAATAAGACAACAGAAAGGTACCTAACAACATAGACATGACACAGGCACTAATTAATAATGTCGAACAGAAAATACCAAATTTAAATCATTATTTTTTTATATATCTACAGTTTGCAATTTAGTGAACACAAATCTAAAAGTCCATTATTAGTCCTAATGAACGTTTTGTAATGAACACATAATAAACAATTAATCTAGCAGTTAGAAGTAAAAACAAAAAAGTACAATATGCAGAATGTAAAAAATTGCCACTATGTAGAAAAATATTTATCTGATAAAGTCACCTAAGATATTAAATGCTTGAATAAACTAATTCAAATATAAAACATGTAATATCCATTTCCGCATAAAAGTTCAATCTTCCAGAAAATTCCTAATCTAACTTTTCTTAACACAACACATGTTCGCTTATCCTATAACCATGAAAAAAAAATCAACAAATAAGCCACAAAAAGAATAAGGAATACCAAACATGGAAATTGACGAGAGCAAAGCATATTGATCATAACCATTTGGTACTTACTTTTTTAAAAGTCCTCTCAAGAATGGGAACATTCTTGATAGCTTATCTAGCTGAGTCAAGCCTTGCACAAATGTCACAGGAATAATAAACAGAAACATGAATACTATAGCAGCCAACAATGTTGCAATTCTACGGAGCCAAAGCTGTCTATAAGGTATTGAGAGGTTTGACCATAAAATATCATGTGGTTCCGGGGCCATTTCACTCGCCCAAACCATAGGATTTGATGATTGAAGCATCTGCGTGGCAACCACAGCTGAATAGCGGGTCTTGAAAAAAACAAAAGCGGTGGCACACTCCTGTAATAAACCAAATATTTAGTTAACACGCAACAATTTATACAAGTTAGTAAAACACATAGATGAGACAATGTAACAGAAAATATATATATATATATATATATATATATATAGCAGATAACTTTGTGAGTCTCTGAGCAGGATACAATGCCACAGTCCATTTTCTTTTACCTGCTGTAAGTTTTGTGTAGAACTTCAACTGATTCACCATTGGTATCTATTTACCCATCAATCCAGAATCATTCTTAAGATAACTCAAAAAGGATAGAATGCTTTGATACTCTTATTATGCCATGTAATTTCTAACCGATGATGGAAGTGAATAACATAAACAGTTAAAAAGACATCAAGGGCATCCCTAAAAACTTGAGCTTGGCAACAGAAACACATATAATATCATGTTGAATGCAGAACCACATAAAGAAAAATATATGGTTTTGTGTTTCCCAGAGCTTGCCTTGCTTAGTTGTGGTTAGCACTCTTTACTTACAAAAAATATATATATATATATATATATATATAAATGCAGATCACGTCCCTGATATTATAATTGTTAAATTTTTTACAGCTTGACATTCTTACATTATCTCGTGTAGCTACATCTAGATCGGTAAAGCTCATGCCATCTTTGGCACTGCCATCTTCACTTGGGAGCATCTTAAAAGAAGCAGTAGATCTTCCACAAAGGCAACACGGCCGTAGACTGCGATCAATAGGGACAGAAATAAGCACATTGCACATCCTCTCTGCATCCGTCTACAGAAAAACATATGCCCAATATCATAAAAAGAATGTACCACAAACACCAAAAAATGCATGACAACTAATTATTGCAAGTGTAGACAGGGATACAGTGACAGAGATGAAAAAAATAAAAGATTGTTCAGCATAATTCAATCTATAACACGCTAATATATGGAAATTGATTAGTTGTTAAATCACAAAAAGAAGGCGACAAGTGACACTAGCCAATCATGAAAAATAATAAATATACTAGAGAAGAGTTATTTATTTTATGGAATAGAATAATTCCTGTATAGACGCAAATTTACCTATTAAATCAAGAACTTGCCAATCCTGAAAAATAAAACAGCATACAGTAATCTCAACTTAAATTAGGATCTAATAAGTTCTCATTGAGATTACAATCAACATCTACTGTTTTTCTAAATTCATGTTGGTGGGGTAATTCCAGACCAAAACACCAACTATTGATAAACTTCTCATTGCCAATATCTTTTCTAATTTACTTTGTCTTTAAGATCTATAAGGTAATATATATAGTATGAATTTTCATGTATTGGTGATAATATGACTCCATAAGACCAAAAGAACACTGAAAAACCAGTCACTGACTTTTCTTATGAAAACAACATTCATTATGAAGTGGAAAGAAAAGAATTGACTCGCAAAAATTGTTAAGCAATGGTCCTAATTACATCAATGCTTGCAGCCCACAAAAGATAATAATGAAGATATAGCCAGTCTCTGTGTGTGTCTGTGTACATGCACGAAGAGCAAAGACATCAGCAAGTAAGCCAGCATTGAGTGAAAACAAAAATCCAAGTTAAAACACACATACAGCAATTAAGCTGCGTAACCATTTTAAAATAAGCCGTTCTAGTATCTTGGCGTGGCAATTTTCAGTCACATTCACAAGATACTAAGTTTATTTTCAAACTAAATCCAAAATTGCAATATCACTATAGAAGTTGCAATTCCCAGGCCAACTGACAAAATGTAGCATTCTAAGCCTCAAAAGATATGCGTAAAGAAATTATCCACATAATGATTAGATGTTACTGGGTATACACTTTGGTGTGTAGCTTCACACAGCCAGAAATTATATAAAATAAAATCTTCCAATCAAATAGCTAAGTCTAAGCAAACCATCGAATCATGGTAACAAAGTTATTGATAGACATATAAAACTACTTTTATTTTCAGATAAATATGTCATGTGTCAAAGTATAACAACGAATCTTATAAACACTCAAACCAAAAGATTGTTTCATTGATGGATAAATGTGAATAAAAGCACTATAAGAATATTATGTTGATATAAAAATCATTGAGTCAAATGCATACCATCAGTTTCTGAATGATGCCGTGTTTATACACCATTTGGTGTGACAAGTAGCTCGATGCATAATAATTTGTGAAGAATTTCTCCAGTGTAGCGCTGTATGATTCTGCCAAAGACCTTGGAATTGAACGGACAAGAATGGTAAAATGACTTGGATTAATAGGAGATTTATTTATATGGTCTAGCCTCATTTCAGTAATGCTTTTATACTCCTACAGAAAATGGAAACGTTTTAACAATTATTAAATAATGACATAGGTAGAAAGAAATGCTTCTTCTCTAGAATAAAAACAAAAAACTAGAGGAGAAATTAGATATGATTTTACATCCTTACAACGTAAAGAAGAATACAGGCCGCACAGGTTATGACGTATAAAGAAAGACAATGAGCCCAAAGCCTGACAAGGATTGAACAAAGACAAGGATGAATGAGTGGTTTGTTAAATAAAAGTTAGATGAAATAATTAGATCTGCTTTATAAATATCAATGGCACTAAAGAATAGTTGCCAGAAAGTTGGGTGTACTACGAAAGTCTCCAGCACCAAATTTCTATTTCAACCAAAAGAACCATATTTTTCCAAAACTTAGATGTTCCTAAAGAATCAAAAAGGCAAAGAAACGATGAAAAAATGACGAGAAACAAAAAACTCCCTCAGATCATCATAGTCTAAATGAAACCATTAACAAAATAAAGCTCATACCATCTGGAGCCTTCTTTGACATTCCCTATTGAAAATACATCCAGTGACTCTGCTGGGATCTGTTTGTGCTGCATCTGTTTTCCATAATAGTTCATTGGGAGCACTAGAAGAAGGCATATTATCGCGGCAATAGAAAAGATGCGTATACTGCATAGGAAAATAATCATCCGTAATCAGATACAAGGGAGCACAGGAAGTGATTCTAACAACAAAGAGATCTCAGCGTGTAAATCTGTAGGCACAACATCAACATATTTAAAAATTCAACCGTTATATTCAAACATCTTAAGATTACCGAAAACCAGATAGAAAATGTAGGATTAATATCATTGGTCATTGACAAAACAAACTCTCTCACCATTCATTATACTCTGTATCATCAAGAACTATCACATCTACATTTTACACGCTATACACAATCAATCCAGAATTTAATCACCTGAAAACAATCAGTCTTTGAAAAGCCAAAGCATCAAGTCCGCCGATGGACAATATTTCCTCCTCAGTTGTTTCCCAGGCCTTTAATATCCAACTAGGAGAAGGCACAAATCTCTCGATAGAGAAGAAATCACTGTTCCTTACGCGTACTGAAGCGAGCCTCCGACCAAAATAGACAACCCTATTGCTCGGTTGTTTTCTCAATACAGAATACAGTGAAAATAACACCACACATATACCTATATTGATCCCAGCTGAAGTTAAAAGACCAGCAACGTCCATTTGTCCTGTATCTGCAATCATTCACAAATCTCATCTCACCAAGTGGACAAAATACAGAGAGCAACATTGCACTTTGCAGTAAGAATAAATGTAATCGTAAATTTGACGAGCATTGAACTGCTCAACCATACAATTACCTTAAAATAACAATCGCAACTTTCTTCACTTACTCTGCTATACAATTTGAGAAATAAGACATTCCAAAACAAGAAGAAGTCGGAATATCCAGAATCAGAATAGACCTAATAAAAGAAAAGACATAGGACAAAAGAAAGAGAAATTTTACCTAATAAAAAATCTTATACTCCGAACAAGAAGAAATCACCGCCGAAGCAGAAACCGTAAACAGACAAATTAAGTAGGGAGCAAAAACAACAATCGAAATCGTCCCAATAGCTTATAAGCCATTGACACGCGTTTGCTTAGGCTTCACATGTAAAATCGTAAAAGCGGAAACTGAAAGGGGAAAAAAAAAAGTTAATTTCAAAAACAAAAATCAATTGTTGGATTGAGAAAAGGATAGAATGATTGAAACCCTAAAAAAAAAAAAGAAACTTTAAAATTTGGAAAGAAAGATGGAAAGAAATGAAGTTTCGTTCCTACACGCAAAATTAAAATTAAGAAAATTAGGAATTTATTTGTTTGCACTTTGCAGGATGGATAACGGGGCAAAGTTCTTTAAATGGCATAGGAATGCCACGTTGTCAACATTTAAGGAGAGCGTGAGAAAGCGGCGGAAGCGCCACTTGGTGGACAGGTAGAACTGTGAAATCCTGAACCGACCAAACTGCACTTGTCATAAAACTGACTAAGATACAGTGTTGATTTTGTAGTTTTGTCGGCGTACGACGAATAATTGGTATCGGTTAGTGTACATCTCGGTATACTGGAATTTGGAATGTAGTGACCAAAAAAATTCCACGTGTACAAACGACTAGTGATGATATACTGGGCTTTGTGTTAGATGGGCTTGAATAGTTATTGATGGGCTTCATGTTACTCCTTATGGGTTTTTATTTTTAATTTGCTTAATTTTGGAGCTATGGCTTTGCTAACATTACGAGAAAGCATGCCGTGATGTAGGAATTTGGAACACTTTTTTTCAAAGGATGTTTTCGGTCAAATTTGTTTTTAAAATATTAAAAATAATACATATTTACTTTTTAAATATATTTTTAAGCAAAAATTATCCTTACTATTACGCAATTAACTAAAATTTGCCACTAAAATCAATGGAAACTATAAGTAAAGATTGACATAAATTTACCACATATATTTGCAAATTAATATCATAATTTAATTCTCGAAAAAATATTAAAATTTTTTACTATCAGACAATTTTTATTTACTTAGCAGGAGTTCAATTATTTTGACAAATTTAACTTCATAACCTTTAAGCATTTTTTTAAGAGTTAATAAAGGTGTCAAGCTATTATAGTATATATGTAACAAATTTATATATAGTAATTAAAGTTTCAATCAACCTACGGTATAATTTTCTGTTTACTAACCTAAAATTTTATTATTTTCAGTGGCAAATTTAAGATAGATACATAATAGCATGAACAATTTTAGCCCAAAAATATATTTAAAAGGCAAATAAGTAATATTCTCAATGTTTTATGAGCAAATTTGCCCCAAAAGTTACTTAAGGAACAAATTTGGCCCTTTTCCCTTTTTAATATGTATATTAAGTTAATTTTATTTGCTTTTCATATTTAACATTAAATTAATATCATTTTTATTTCTTTTCCAAAACATCATATTTTTTAATACTAGATGGTAAATGGATTGTGTCGTATGGATTTAGCTCGATTCACGACGAATTGGATTATAAAACGAGTTAAAATTTTATCAATTATATGTATTTTATCAAAATGGATAGTAATATAAATGGATCATTGTTAAACGGATTGGATAAAAAAAAAATGTGATCACAAATAAATCAAATGTTATAATATTATTTATTAAAAATAAAAAATTATGCATATATAACTTATAAAAATAATTTTATTTATATGTATATTATATAAAAAGGTTTGGACGGAGTCAAGTCACTTTACTATTCAAATTGTTTGTAAATAGATAATAAATTATATTTTTAATACTAGGTGGCAAATGAAATGGGTCAAAGAGATTTGGCTCAGATTATGATGAACTAGGTAATAAAACGAGTTAAAATTTTATGAATCATGTGTATCCTATTGAATTAGATCAATAGATCACTATTAAACGAGTTAGATCATAAGAAAATCAGGCTATAAATAAATTAGATTTTATGACATTATTTTTTATTTTAAAATTTTTTATTAAAAATAAAAAATTATACATATATTATTTATAAAAATAATTTTATTTATATACACATATTTCAAATTGAGTCAGATTATTTACGGTTGAAATAGGTTATAATTGAATTTATAAGTCAAGTTAGCAAATAGGAAAATTTGCCACCTCTATGTGATTTTGTCTTTAAAAGCATTTGACTGATATCAGTTGTCATTACACACATCCGAATCCTATATATACTTTTCAACGCATCCTAAAAAATAAAAATTAGCGTAAAACTCACGTTCAATTCTCGCGATTTTTTTTTTTCTTTTTCCTTTTGGTATCTTGAATTTTTAAGGAAGAAATAGGCTATCAGCATAGTACCATGTTAATGTGAAATTTTTGGTTTAAGCTAGTAGATTACATGTATTATTAATTTTTTTTTTGTTTTTTTTAAAACAAGCGTAAAAGGATAAATGAATAAAGAGTGTACATTTCGCTAACTTAAAAGGAAAATGGGTAACGATGCTTAAGAAATAAAATAGCATAATTTGGTGCTATGTGCGACAATAAAAGGAAAATAATATATTGCTTGAAGTTATAAGTTGGACGCCTAACTTCCAATTAAGGAAATTAATAGCAAAATATTAAGAAATAAACATGAGAATGAGATTAGGAGTGTTCAAAAATGGTATAATCCGTTCAAACCGTTTAATCAAACCCGTCTAACCCATTTTTTTTTATAATTTTAATGGGTTATTATAACCCATTTTAAAATCTAAAAGATATTTTTATGGGTTATTATATAATCCAACCAATTAACCCATCTAATTATTATGTTGACTCAAATTATTATTTATATCAAAATATAATACAAATCTATATTAAAATATTTAGCATATTTAAACTCGTATACTTATCATTTAATGTCACAAAATTTCAGTTTTCGTAAATATTATTTTTCGAGTTGTAAATAGTGACTTTGAGGTGAATGATACTATCCGAAATCAAAAAATATTTTATTCGACAATTGAAAAGTACAATTCATGAGAAGTTCGAGAGTATAATTTAAGATGAAATTGAGTTTAAATAGGCTCTCAAAAGTGAAAAATAAAAATAAGTCGCGGTTTTATTTAAATAGTGACGGCAGTTGATTAAACTTTGACCGGACTTGAAAAAATGCTAGAAACCTCCGAAAAATTATCCTAATAGTGACATCGAGACGAATGATATCAGCAGGAGTCGAAAAATATTTTATTTGACCATTGGAAAGTGCAATTCATGAGAAATCCGAGAGTATAATTTGAGGTAAAATTGAGTTTAAATAAGTGATCAAAAGTCAAAAATAGAAATAAGACGCAGTTCGATTTAAATAGTAAATTTTGACCGGACTTAAAAAAAATATTAGAGACCTCCAAAAAATTATCATAATATATAGACTCACTCCAAATAATGTAAGAAAATTTTTGGAAATAAAAAATTAATTTTCGGATGAATTTCGGGTCATGAATAGTGATATCGGGATGAATGATATAATCAGAAGTCGAAAAATATTTTATTTGACCATTGAAAAGTACAATTCATGAGGAGTCGGAGGGTATAATTTGAGGTGAAATTAAGTTTAAATAGGTGCTCAAAAGTCAAAAATAAAAATAAGAGGTGATTCGATTTAAATAATAACGACAGTTGACTAAACTTTGACCGGATTTGAAAAAAATGTTAGAGCCTTCCGAAAAATTGTCCTAATATATAAACTCACTTCAAATAATGTAAGAAAATTTTTTGAAGTGAAAAATTAATTTTTAAATGACACGGAAAAATAAATTTTGGTGCAATGAAATTAAGTTTTAGAACAAAATTAATTTTGGTGCATTCATGTGTTATCTAAAAAAATATTTACAAGAATGAAATTAATATTTTATACTTAAAAAATATAAATATAGATAATGTTTATAATAAATTATAGAAGATTAACATAACCCACGTAATCCAGTGATAATTCAGCTAATATAAGTTAAAAAGTTTAAGTTATAACACAGCTGGATTGAATTTTATTCAATCCATTTAAAATTTTAAATTTATTGAATGAAAAATCAATCGTAGTTTATCCAACACATATTTGAACACCCCTAAATAAAATATAGTCAAATAAATAAACGACCGCATGATCATAGTCATGTGACAATCGTATTTCACTTGAAGAAAATGTTAAGAATATTCTGTATCACTATTTTATTGGGATTTATAATGACTTCAACGAATGAATAATCTGGTGAATAAGAGGACGATATAAGTGCTAAAAATAAATTAATTTTGTCCGACTTAACAAATCATTTCCGTTGACTTTTGACCCAAAAAAAAACCTGCCAAAAAGACCAGTAAACTACAAGTTTAGTGGGATTGATCTTGTGCCAGGGCCATAAGATCTTAAACTAATTCTCAATCGGATATATATACCAAAAAGAAAAGAAAAAAACATAACAAAGAACAATACCAAATAATTATCATCGTCTTTGATCATTATCTAATATGATATCAAGAACCAAAAGAAGGAAAAATAAATAAAAGGTAGTGGATATAATAGGACAGGAATTAGTGGGCAACATATATACTATATTCTACTACACATTAAAACTGTAGTATGATTATCTGGCAGAATATTGACAATTTGAGCAACATGGCTAGCGATCATATGATGACAACCTTTTGACTCTGTTGTTGTAGACCAATCCTTGATCAGAGATGATTTGATAATAAGACTTTCCAATCCGATTGGAGGCAACAGATTCAGCAAATTTCTTAATACGTTCCACAGCAACAGTGAGTGTTTCTTCAGACATATTTGCAAAACAAATTCTGAACCACCCAGGTTCAGAGCAGTGGCAAGAAGAACCAGCAGATATATTCAACCCAACTTCACCTAAAATCTTCTTCCACAGCTCCTTCTCTGCTTCAAAACTCTGATTACTCAATAAATGCCTCATGTCCACCCAGCAAAACAACCCTGCATTACTCTTCAAGCACTTAATTCCTGCATTTTCAAGCCCGGAGACTAGAATTTCCTTTCTCCTTTTTAGCCTCCTCTGGTTTTCCTCCATGTAATTACTAGTAAATTGTTTATCGGATAGCATGTTAGAGAGTAAATACTGAGTTTGTGAAGAAACTAAGCCGAAGCTTGACATTTTTGTAGCAGCAGCAACTACTGTTTCATCGTTGGAGAAGATCATACCGACCCGAAAACCGGGCAGGCCTAGATCTTTTGATAGACTATAAACAATGTGAGTTCGGCTCCATATTTTAGCGTTGTGAAGCTGCCTGTATTTTAGGGCTTCTGCTATGCTTATGAAATTAGGGTTGTCAAACACAGTGCCTCCGTAAATCTCGTCGCTTACTATATGAATTTCTTTGGCTATGGCGAAGTTGATTAGGTGGTTAAGCTCATCATGAGTCATGCTTGTGCCTAATGGGTTTGAAGGATTGGTGATTAATATCCCTTTCACTTTCAAATTAATTTCTAGGGCTTGCTTATAGGCTTTTTCTAATGCAGTTTTGGTTATTTTGAAATTGTTTGAACTTGAGCAATGTATTGGTACAATTTCAACCTCAGTTCTCCATTTAAGATCTCTGTCAAACCTGCCCGCAAATAATCACCAACTTTTTCATGTTATTTTTACTTACATGTAATCAAAAAATAATTTAAAACTTTTAGCAGAAATTAAAAAAAGAAATTTACCCTGGATAGTATGGGGTAGGAAGGAGAAAAGCATCACCACGTTCAGCAAGGCAAAACATGAGAGTCTCGTTAGCTGAAGTTGAACCAGCAGTGAGCACAAGCTTGTTTGGATCAAATTCTACTTTGTTTCTTCTTATTTCAGCCATGAACTCCACTAGTGTCTAAATAATAATATTAATTAATTAGTATACGAAATTAATTAATTGAGAAAATAGTTAAAGAATAGAAATAATTACTTTCTTGAAAGCAGGTAATCCGTGATAGTCTTGAAAGAGAGCCAATTCTCTGAAGATGGATTCTCCATTTCTCTTAAACTCTATTGGTTCAGGGTTATTTTCCAGCCAAGATTCGATAATGTCAAAGGAAAGCTGCCATAAAAAGAAATGTCAAAGGAAAGCATGTTTGATAGGCTTGTTGCTGCTTAGTTCGTTGGTTCTGTAGCCACTTTCCTTACACCGATCTATATATATAAGAATTTTCCCAACTTTTAACGTTATTAACAAAGTTTTCGATTTTCCTCAGTAAATAATAAAAACAAAGTATTCTGTTTCTTTTTTTCTTTTTTTTTTTGGTACAAAAAAGGTTCTATTTCTTTATATATTAAAAATTTTACTTTTAATATTTCTAGTTAAAGAAAGTTGTTTCTAAAAATTAAAAAACAAAGATTGGGTTATGTTAAAAAAACAATAAATTAAGTAGAGTGTAACAAAAAAAGATATTGGTGATTAATATCATAATATAGCTGACCTGATTCTCAGCAAGTCCCATCTGAATAATACCATTAGGATTGTGAAGTGGATGATATGGATATTTCTCGTACTCTTGCCAACCTAGGAAATAGGAAGAGTCTTGGCCATGAGAATCACAACTAGCTTTACTAGACAACATTTTCATATCCCAGCTACCTATCGATTGTGCCCTAATGATACTTAAATAAACTATTATCTGAAGAATATATATATATATATATAGAGAGAGAGAGAGAGAGAGAGAGAAAGAAGTTTGGATAGAGAGGCTATGAGGAGAGTGAAGGCTGCAATATGGTATTTATATAGCAACGAGAAGGAATGGCCCATCGGCCACACAGTTTCCCGACAACAAGCATTATATGCTGCTGATTTTTTTTGACCACGTAGAGACTTGTTTTTCTGTTCAAACATAGGATTATTTTCTTTTAAAGTTCAATATTTCTTTTTTTTTTATATATATATATATAATGATAATGCGTTCAAAATTCGATAGTCCGATTAATTTTGATTTGCACGAGATAAATCTATAAATAAGTAAAATGGTGCATTTTTATATTCCATATATCTAAAATTCGAAGGAGAAAGAATCCATACATATAACCAACAAGTTAAAGTAGAAACCCACAACAAATAAATAGGGCAAAATCTGGATTTTAAAAGAGCCAATAGATACCTCCGTTACCATTTGAACTTAACAGATTATTATATTTGTTCCGCCAAAATTAGTGGATGATTACTCATCTTAATGATGAAAGTGTATTAATTATCAAAAGAAAAATACTATTCCAAGTTCTCTATATTATGACTGACCCTATATTATGTCTTGTTGGAAAAGTCAATTTCTCGTGCTAAACAGACGCTAAAGAATTTATTTTCACCCATTAATAATTTGACTTGTAAATCAACCTATTTTTCTTGTTCAAAGTTTTTTTTTTTCTTTTTACTTAATTCTTTTGTGATAAGGGGTATTATATAAATTTATTTATTTTGTCTCTCGTATTCTAATCAGCTATCCTTTCAAAGATTTTTTTTTCCTTCTCTTAATTTGCTCCAAGAATTTAGTCATATATTTCAGCTCATGCTCAAAGAAGAAAAAAATGAAAAGCGGAACAAAGACCATCAACCTTAAACGGATCTTGCGTCACGAAAGCATTAAACATGGACTTAATGTGTAGAAAAAGATTATTTCAAATTAACTATTTTCAGCAATACTGAAGTTATTTACCAATCATAAATAAATAAATGACCAATATATAGCTTTTTTCAAATTAAATGGAGTTCATATCTTTGCAAAAACTAAAAGACCAATATTACCAATTTTTTTTTTTTTTTTTGGTTAACTATTTTCTTCTAGTCTAATTTAATTGCATGGAGTTATAGTATAATACAATGGGAAATTCTTTGTTAGACTATTATTAATGCCACAATTTATAATTTTATGCATTAAATTAATGGTGTATTGTCACGTAAAAAAATTATAAAAAATTTTACACTATTATTTTGATGTATAAGATTAAGTTAATTTTATCCATAATCACTGAATTTATACTCAAATAACACTAATATGATGAAAAAAATTACTTTAACCGTTTTTCGGTGAAAAAATCACTGAAAAATTACAGTTGGTGCATACACTCAGCACTTTCATATACAAGTGGCTTGACACGTGGCATGTCTTGTGGAAAAAATGGCATGTAAGTATACTATATGGCAAACTGACTTATCGAAATGTTCACGTGGCATGCCACGTGGCATGCTCACATCTCATTTTTTTCACATGATATGCCACGTGTCAAACCATGTGTACATGGGGTGTTGAGTGTACGCGCCGGCTGGACTTTCCGGTAAAAAAATCTTCAGAAAACAATTAAAATGATTTTTTTGTAAATAAGTTTTAAGTTCGGTGATTTTTATGAAAACAAATTTTTTTTTTCATTATATTAATATTATTTGAGTATAAGTTCAGTGATTATAAGTGAAATTAAGCCATAAGATTGACTATGCATTGAGTTTAGGTAACAACATAATATAATAAATAGAATTGAAATGGTACCTATAATAGAAGGCACGTGAAGGAAAAGGTCGGGTGGCCCATTGATAAGAATGACATATATAATTAATTGGAATATAATTCGGAAGAGTTAATAAATAAATATAAAGACTCGGATTCAAGGTTTGTTGATAACAAAATTGAAAGTTTTAGTGGTCCATAGTCCTCACAGTGTGCAATTGATGAGGACCCAGCAAGACCTCTCTTATGCTCTCTATGCCCTTCTTCTACTCTTCCCCTATTTTTTCTCTACTTCTTGTCGGCCATTTCTCTTTCTGTTTTCTTCCCTTTCTTATATCCCTCTCCATGCATTTTTTAAACCTTTCCAGAGTTATTCATTATATTTAATGCGACTTATAATTTGATTTGAACTATCAATTCACTTATTTATAATTTCTTTTTGTGTTGTCGAAATTTATCTTGAACGTTAAAATCACTTTTTTTTTAGTCAAATTTATCCAATCTAAAAAAAAAAACATTTTTCCTTTATTTTTTTTGCATCAATTATAAAATATAGTGCACCAATAATCATAGAATTGTAATAAAAATCATGATGGATAAGAGTTTTGAAAAGAGTAGTTACGAGAAGAAAAAAATTAAATTTAAGACAAATTAATCAATACAAGACGGAAATTTGATTATCATTGAACTACAATCATAGCTCAGAAATATATATTGGAATGATTTTGTTGGAGAAAAATTGCGAATTGCTAACAAAGTATATGTATAGTGGCATTAATAATATGTAACAATTGTGAGTTCCTAACTGATCTAACAAACTGGCCACCCGTCCATTATAGGATATTTACATGGACTTTTTACATATTCAATGATTAAGAAGATATTTAAGGTTTCGTGTATACTTAATTATTAATCTCATCCAATAGCTGAACGTCAACACCGCCTTTTCTTGCCCAGTGGCTTGTGTTTTCTTTTTGTTTATATATATATATTTGTCAGAGGAAAATATACTCAAGTCATTTTCACTGAAGCAGCCCTAATATGTGTTGTGGAGAATATTAAATTGAATATTCATGGGAAGTATGAGAGTGAGCTTATAATTGTGGCGATACTCATCTTAGAATAGCTCAAGTAATTTGAAAGCAATGGTAAATCAAAATTATCAAGCTCAACTTTTCGTATCTACATACCATAAATAAGATTGATTAAGCTTGTAGTTTGAGAAAAGAGAAAAAAATACCCATACTTTCTTTTGGCATTTAAATATTCCAAATAGAATGTATAGTGTTTTGAATATTGATACGAGTCACTTTTAAATGGTTTGTGAAGTCAATCTCATATAGATTAGCGGCACTATCTTTGTTGGTCGACTTGGAAGCCAAATATATATAAACGAGTTGTTGATGCTGTGTATTGATTGCGCTGACAAATCTTGCAAGTGAAGAAGGCAAGAAATGTGTTGGCTAAACTAAACTATGTGCCAATTTTCCATACTAAATTAATAAAATTTGGAGAAATAGTTATAATAAGAGATATTCATCACCAACATCCTTATTCTTTAATTGTAATTAAGAGAGATATATTTTGCTCATTCAGTTAATAATTGGTCTTAAATCTTTTTATTTTTGTTTATGAACTCTTTGGTCGTCATCGTCTTCTAGTGTGCACTTTGCATAAGAAGCGTCAGTTCAAAGATGAGACACATATCCACCAGATTTTGTGGTCTTTAAGGCATACATTTTACCTCATAGCCATCAGAGTGATTCCAAAAAAAAAAAAGACTTACTTTTAGAAGACAAGAACAACATACAGCAAGTTGCTAAAGGAGCAATAACTTTAGAGCCCTATAATTCATTCCTTTCCTCGTCGTATTATTGGACATTGGAAATTCAAATAAAACAGTTTGTACTTCCTTCAATGCTTCACATCATTTCGCCAAAAAGGATCTTCATTTATCTGAATTTTTACTTTTTTTTTTCCTTTTTTATATTTATAGAGTACTGTCTAAATATTAATTAATTCGTTTTAACATTGAGATTAATTCAAAAAGAAAAAAATCGAATGATATTATTTTGTTACATATTATAAGTCCTTAAACTATCACTTTGTCTAAATCCCTATTGTGATTCAGTATGAACTACAAAAACTCGTGTCCACATGTAAAAATGAGATAAAAATTTATTTTTATATTTTAACTATTTAAAATAAAACAATTTTATTTTTAATTTTTTTTATCGATTTTTAGTTATTAACTATTCAAAATAAAATAATTTTATTCTTATCTCATACGACAATTAATCAAGTATCAAAAATCCTGGCTCTATTTCCACCCCTTCAATAGAAAGAATGTTATTACCCAAAAAAAATGAGATTAATAGAAAAAGAAAAAGTGCTACTTTAGCAATTAAAAGAATTAAGAAAAATGCGTTCTATCTATTAAATTTTTCTGAAAAATAAAAAAATGAAGAAGAAATTGGGACTGTCCCTTAGGAAAGTTGGTCCTTGCAGAAAAAATGAAGCAAACAGGATAAGAAACCCTATCGTCAACATATTTTGTCATAACTATGACATAGTGGATGCATGCTCGGCCCCCATCACAGGGACCTTAGTATACCAGTGTTAGCCACCTGTTCTTTTTCTTTTTCTTACCAATTTAATTAAATTTCCTTCTCCAACTACCTGAAAACGATATTCAACACGCATTAATTTGTTTTATTCGGTAAAGCAACAATCAGAAGCTACAGCATTTCATCCTATCATATTAATTATCACGTCACTCTGTAAACAAATTTAATATTTTCAAGAATCAATAATTCTATTTTTAATTACTAGAATTTCATGCAGAGAATGTTATTACCAAAACATGGAATTTATAATTGGAGTAAAGCGCATGGTCTGTGTTTTTTGTAGTGTGGAAGTATATTACTACTAATTAATATCATGCATGTGATGAGTCTAAAAATATTATGAGAAGCAAAATAAGACATAATCTTATATTACAACCAGCATGTCACCCATGTTGACCATATGGCTAATAGAGCGTTGTGGACCCCTTGGAATTTAATTTATTCTACTCATAAAATCATATAAAATTCATGACAACTACATCTACCAACTACAAGCAATTGATTACTACCCAGAAAATGAACTCTTTGCCTATTATATATAGTGAACCGACGATTGGATTTTTCTTTTTTATTTGCAAGTCTACGAAGTATTGAGAAGAAAAGTACTTAGACTTAATTTAAATTTAAAAGTTATCTCATCTCATGCGTAGCGTTTTATATAAAAAAAATATTATATTTTTATAATTAGTCGATTTAAAATTCTTAATACACCACTCATGTCCAAACGTGAATATATGTAAAAAAAAATATAAAATGTGAAATTTATAGAACTAAATATTTAGCCCAACATTGCAAAAAATTGAGCTATTTGCCTATTGATGAACAATAAATGGCCGGTTAAATTTTTCTTTTTAATTGGCAAATCTTAAAGAAAATGGACTTAAATCTTATTTAATTCAAAGGTTAGCTCGAGATGTGAATATTATCCAATTCATTTTAAATTTAAAATTTTCAACAACAAATACCATATGTATATATAGAACCAAAACTCACTTATGGCTTTCACATTGTTTTACCAAGTTCAAAAAGATTCGTTTGCTCTTAAAAGATAGATAAAAGCGTAGTCAACTTTTTAACACTAAGTGCTAATTTAAGGTGAAAACCTCATAAATACACAACCAAAAAGCATCCAACAGGCATGTTTGCTAATAAAGAAAGTGTAAGTTAAAAGTCCAAATACAATTATATGGGCCTCAGTAATGATTTTAAGTAAAGACTGAACAATTTCAGCGTAAGCATAAAGTTGGAGTTATTGAGTTTTTGGCAGAGAACAACTAAGTTGATGAAATTATATGAGACTTTCTTGATGAATATTAAAGAATCATAGACATAAATAGTTATTCATTCAGCTTTTTTGACATTCAGAACCCAAATAAGTCTTGCATTTCCAAGAATGTTAGAAAAAATTATTGTTTATATATACTCCACATAAATATATATATGTGACTTTCTTGATGAATATTAAAGAACCATACACGTATATAAGTAGTTAGTGAATTCAGCTTTTTTGACATTCAAATTCCAAATAAGTCTTGCCTTTCCAAATAATTAAGATTAGTATTTGAAAATATTATTGGTGCAAGACTTACTTATAATGGCTAAAATACACATGTTTAGGAGTATTGTATTTTATAGTGATATGAGCATTTAAGCTTCACCGCCCCACAATCCGACTAGATGGCCATTTCCATCCACTCCAAAGATGGGAAAATTATGTTTGAAGTTTGAAATTTTGATTTGCAATTCCAATTTAATAGGAGAAAAGTTATAATAATTGAATTGAAATTGCGTAGGGTAATTAAAACAAAATATAATGACTTGGGAAATGCGAGGAGCAATTAATATCAATGGCTCGTCAAACTTCGGAATAAAGCCAAATGGTTTATAGTTCATATTTGCAAAAATCTAATTAAATTGATACTTATAGCCCTAATGTGTTTCTTAGAGGTGAGCATGGACCGGTTAACTGGTCCATGAACCCAAAAAAAATCAGTCCATTAATATCGATTTTTTCAAAATACTAACCATTAATCAGTCCATTTTACTATCGGTTAATCAGTCCATCGGTTTCGAATTTACGGACCGGTTACCCAATATTTTTTGGTTAACCATTATAATTATAAAATGTATTCATAAATAAAATTAAAATGTTCAAAGTATTTAAAAATTAAAATTTTTTCACTATAATATAACATTATTGTTGTTAAAATAAAAATATTTGGTGAATATAAGCAAATTTATTTTTAAAAATTAATATTTAATAAGTAAATAAATTAACCGGTCCATAATCACTTTTAATTAGATAAATTGTTATACTTACTAATAGCCAATTAAAAAAACTTAAAAACTTTAAAATAATTAGTATAATGAAAAAAAAGTACATGATCACCTTTAATTAGGATAAATTATTATAAAACTTTTCGAATATATTCTGATTTTTTATTATTGAAAATTTGATAAATCAAGAAATAATAAAAAATAATAAATATGAACATATTAAATAATTAATAAATTAACTAAAAATTCGGTTTCAGTTCGGTTAATCAGTCAGATGAGTCAAAAACCATTAACCAGACCATTAATATCGATTTTTTTAAAATACTAACCATTAATCAGTCCATTACACTCGATTAACCAGTCAATCAGTTCGGTTTCGGATTTTTTTTCGGTTAACCAAGTCCATCGGTTTTTTTGCTCACCCCTAGTGTTTCTGATGATAAATGTTTTTTTTTTAAAAAAAAACTTATGCTCCATCCATTCCATTATATTAATTCTTTTGTTATTTTTACTAAAATTAATAAGTTATTAATTAAACTTAAATTTATTATAAAATTAAGTGATTAAAACTAAAATTTAGGATAAATTTAAATCTAATTGACTTTAAATAAGTTAGCTTTTATTGAAAAAAAAAATTAAATTGGAAAAAAATTAAATTCTATTGAAAATTAAAAAGTCAGATAAATAAAATTTTGATTTTATTCAAAAACATCACATATTGTGTAATGGATGAAGTAATTAATACGATTATGTAATAATAGAGTGTAAGGCATTATATAGGATTTCTATATAAGGTTAAGGCATAATATGGGTTTTCTATATATATATAAGGTTAATGTTTAAAAGGCTTATAAGCTTTTGGTAATAAATGTATAAAGCATTGCATTCTTTTCTTGAATAAGTGTAAAGCATTACATATTTACTTGAGATATAATCAAAAGCTAATAAACATCTTAAGTGGTAAAATCAAACAAAGATTTTACTTCTTTTTTTTTTGGTTTCTTTTGTCTGCTCGATTGGTTTATTTTCTTATTAGTCAAATCCAAAAGCAAGATTACATTATAAAGGACAAGTAATAATTAATTAGGCATAATAAGAATAGATAGGGATAAGGGGTTGGTATGCAGTGGTGCTATCTTAAAACTATCAAGTCTTGATTTCAATTTTAGTTGGAAAAAGAGTGGATAATTAGCTAGTGTCTTTTGTTTTGTTGGAATGAAAAAGAACTTTGATGTTGAAAATGTTTATAAGATTGGATATTGACGGATGGTTCAGTATAAACTGATTACATAGATTACACGATTTATATAAATCTATGTATTAATTTTTAGTTATAGCAACACAAATTAAGCCTGAAAGCGAGAACCGACAGAAACGATTATTTAGGACCTAACAAGAGCATTCCACAGGAAAGAAAACCAAGGCTGTCTTAATGGAACAAGGACACAAACTTGAAAGGGCCATAGGACGCATTATATTTGTCTCACCAATGTTTGTTTCTATCCAAACATTTTGTTTTGGAATATTCAGTCCAACACCACACTTGGATTGCAATCAAGACAAAGATTTTCAAAACATTAAAAACAGACATCACATTTTATAAATCAGATCAAACATTATAAAATACTTGAAAGTTAATGGGAAATTTATAAGATATTAGTATTTGAAGTTTTCGCTTTATATCTTAATCAATGCATTATTGTTTTTAACATAAATTCTAGCCGAAGCTTTTTGGGATGGTTTTACTTTTAAGAGTCTTTATCTTTTGAAAAAAATATATATATATTTATCTTTATTCTCATTAATTTATCAATTAATAATTTTTAATAAATACAATTTAATAAATTTTTCATATTTTAATATTACAAAAACGTTTAGTCTTTTAATATTATGATGATAAAATTCTAAAACAATATTTTTAATTAAAATAATTATCCTTTTATATAAAGAGTTAAATTCTAATCATGAAAGTAATTTTTTTTTAATGCAAATTAAATTTTCATTAATATAATAAAAAATATATTTTTAGAGTACAAATAAACTTATAAAAGTTAAAAATACATAAAATGTATAAAATAAATGAAGTTACTGAATTATATCTCTGAATTTTTTCGACGAAAACAGTAGATAATGGTAATATGCGGTGCGCAATCTGGCTTTCAGCGGAAAACTCAATTCATCTGTTGTTCAAAAGAAAACTTTCATAAATAAAGACAACCAAACTTCCATAACGTAAGACAACTAAACTTTTATAAATGAACACAACAACCTCCAAATTTGGAGAACAAACTTTCATTATAAAAATTTAAATTGCATTCAAGTTTAATTAAAAAGAACTAAATCTAAACAAAAATTTCAGATTTGATAAAAAAATCCAAACTCGAAAACATAAACACAGAAAATTTCAGATCTAGGGTAATAGAAACAAAAAATTCAAAAACAAATAATAAGTAACGCAGATCTATACAGATCTGTATTTATTAAAATCAAAAACACAAAAACAAAATACAAAAGGTTTCAGATCTGACACAACAATCCAAAAACGAAAGAAAAACACAAAAAATTTTAAATCTGAGTTTATTAAATCAAATAACACGACACAAAAAAATTCAAAAATAAATAAAAGAGTAACGAATAAAATTAGAAATTCAGATCTGTACTGACCTGAAAATTATTATAGAAAAAAGCAAGATAAAAGAAAAGAGGTAAGGGGCTGCCGCCTGAAAGTGAAGTGACGGCAGCCCCAAAATTAAGTTATAAAATTGGTGGCTATGGAATTGAGAGAAAGGGGGAGAGAACGAGAGAGTTTATAATCATGAAAGTAATTAAAATCTTAATAATAATGAATATATAAATTGGGAAGTGATGTAATTAATGAATGGTGAGAAGCCGGAACTATCATTTCCTCTTCATGAAACCATGTGTTTATCTCACCAAGGCCACTAATGTAAGTATTTGAGAACAACAAATGTAGTTGACTAGTTGTATTCCGTTATTTCATCATTTTTTAATCTCCTTATACTATCTATGTACTCGTTCTATTCCATTTTATATGTCATTTTTATTAAAATTAAAAAATATTAATTAAACTTAAATTTAAAATAAAATTGAATAATTAAATATACAAAATAAAATTTAATTAGTCAATTTGAAAATAATTAATTTCATTAAACGTCTAAAAATAATGTTATAAGTTTAAAAATGTCATATAGATTAAATTTAAATTTTACTAAAAAAAAACACATAAAATGGAATGAAAATTGTATATTAATCATTTTTTTTGCAGGGTTTTGTTTAATCTTTTTCTTTTCTTTTTGTTTTATTATTTAGTTTTATTTAATTTTGAGATTCTTAGAAAAAGTTGTTGTACCACTTTATAATGATATTTAATATATTTTTCATGTAAACTTTGAATTTGTTTCTGTTTTTTACTTTTTTATGTTTCATTTTATTTTTTAGTATAATAGTTCTTTAATTTATTTTTAAAGAAATATATTTTTTATAAATTATTTACAAGCGAATTTGTTTCTGTTTGTTTACTCTTTTTTTTTCATTGTATTTGTTAATATAGTAGTTCTTTAATTTATTTTTAAAGAAGTATATTTTTTATAAATTATTTACAATAACGCCTAGTTTCAAATAAATTGAGCCACATATCAGACCAGATTAATATGTGAGTCAGCCCCAACTCGACCGAAGTTCAGATTTCTGAGTTGTAACTATTTTTCAAGCATGTGTAGGTCGGATAGAGGATATAATAGCCCATAGATTTTCCTGCTCAATATACATGATAAGCTTAACTGCACTGTAACAGTTAAAATTTAATGCTGAATTTTTCGTACAAAGAATACAAGCCAATCTGGGTTGGAATAATAATTACAAATTTATAAATAAATAAATATTCTACAAAGAATTGAGTTGCTAAGTCGAGATGGAAGTCTGAGAAAATTTTAATTTAGTTAAAATATGAGATTTAAAGGAAAAATAAAAAATAAAAAATTGTGAAGAAATTAAGGGTAAGCCTTCAGGTGGAAAATTTGGCACCTTGGGTTGTATGATGCCTTAGCTGCAGCCTCATCGAACTTCTTAAGAGCAGCTTCATTTTCTTCTAAACTTGTCTGAACGAAGTACCGTGTCCACCAAGATGAGCTCCTCAATTTGGCCTAAACAGATTCAAAAACAAATAAAAATTAAAATAAAATAAATTGCAGCATTTAATTTTCAACTACATGAGCTCCAATTATATGAAAATTGATTCTAGAAAATTAGGCAGCAGCACAATGCAGGAAGGTCCAAAATCAACATAAACAGAAATCAAATTCAAGACATCGAGTATAGGTTTTCCACATTGGTTCTTCTTCTCTGCGCACATCTTATGAAACTTTCGAGGTTTTATATACAAGAGATCCAATAAGGATTGTTCCATTGAAGTCTGTGAATTATATACTGTTATACAAAAATTCCCTGAGTCCACATTTAAACATTTTACAAAGTTCATTGCGCTTCAATTGATGACCTTTAAACTGTATCCACTTCTAATTATGTGCATCCTAAGTCACATTATAAGCCATATGGGTGCATGCTGTCAAAGAAATAACAAAGGTAAATTGAGAGGGAAGTCCAAATTATAGACAATACGAGCTATATCATATTAATTACCAGTCTCGTCCAAGGGAAAAATGATCATGTGATGCTATCTTCTAATAGCACAAGAAATAGAAAGGTAACAGAAGGATGCAAACTATCCTAGAATAAATAACTAAATTAATGCAAGCATCCAGCTAGGAACCATCTCTAACCCATAACTTAGACACTCACCGCTCTTCCAAACTTGGATACTTCTGCTACTTTTTTAGCTCTGCGCTGACCTGGAAAGCCTGCATGTATAAATAAGATGCTTAAGTTAACTGACAAAGATTTCATTTTATAGCTTCAATGTTATTTGCATCTTATAACAAAGGTGAAACTAAATGCAAAATATTATATCGCCTATCTGTAAAAGGGGGCACATCTGAGCAGCATCTGTAGAAGTTCTAAAGGAGACCAAGAGGTTATATATAAATATATCTTTCCTCAAGAAACAGTGATGAAAGCCTGATTCCAGAACAGGGCAAGGATTCCTCAGAGAACTGAATAAGTTGGCATTTGTGGCTTTTTGTGTATGTGTGTGTGCGCGCGTGTTATAGTGCTCCAACTAGGGTTCAAACGACAATCTCACCACAATAGGAGAACACCAGTACTACTAAATTAAAAACTCAATAATAACAATTAGCGTTTTTTGACACATGCATGGCAATGTACAACCACCCTCATGCGAGAGAGTGAAAGAAAAGAAATGCAAAGAGAAGTAAAAGGAGAATTAAGATCCAAAAGATCAATGGAGAACCTTTTCAAAGGGGATGAAATGCCAAACTGCTACTAATCCTTATCTAATTTTATCAATATCATTACAAATAAACGTTAGAAGTAACCTACATTTTTCACTTTGCTATTTGAAATTAGCAGTTTCTTCAAATTTTTCCTTACTTCTTGCAACATCATTCGAGTGAGTCATGAAACATAGAACTTTAATGAGAGCATAGATATCAGCGGTCAGACTCAAGTGTGAGAGACAAATAGAGAAAGAGGTGTAACAAGAATGATCTGAGTTGAAAATTTAACAGAAGATATAATTCCTTGAGAGTCAGTATGCCCAAAACAAGCAGAAGTGAGGAAAATGATTTCTACTAATTCCGGAATTATCATCTAGTTCACATGAGTTCTACAATATCTTACCGTAATATTTTATATCCTCATAAGTTCTAAAAATATGGATCCCATCCCATGCCTCGCTCTCCACAATTAGAACTTAATTAATGATTGACACGAGGGGAAGAAGGGTTAATCAGAAAATACTAAAAATAGGACTTCAAAAGCATCAAGTTACTGATTGATCTACTCTAACAAAAACGAGAAACCAAAAAATTGTGATGCCTGGAAAATACAAATAAAAAGTAAACACAAAGAAACAAAATATTTTAAGCAAGGCAAGTATATGCACATGAAAATTCTTGTTATTATTCAGCAGAGATCATTACCTGTAAATATCACAAGACCTCCAGATGATACTCTTGCCAAACCTGGAACGGTTTTGTTGAGGTATCTTGGAGACAAGTAATCCAATGCATCAGATACGATGACAAGAGAAAATGATTTTGGCCTATATCAGCAACCCGCACAATGCCTTTCCTCACTAGTGCTCAGCAGTGACCATCCACATCCTCAATGTCATACGGTTCCACACCCCAGGCCTCAGTTTCAGCTTCTTTCATTAGATTAGAAACCACAAAACAAGAATCAGGACCAACATGCAAAACTTTATGCATGCTGTCACCGTAGGCCTTCTTCAAAACGGGGAATACACGGTGAACCTCAGCTGTGCATAAAAAGTCACCTGCATATGCGGACAAATTATTCGCTCGACATCAATTATGGCATGTGTTTCACTTCTTATAACTATCAGTCAAATTCCTGACCCATTACTGTACTTAACTATAATTATTTTAAACTTTTGGCCATTGTTGCATTTTTAGATAATTTTCTAATAGATGACAGTATACAGAAAAGCATTCAAGGAAACAAAGTAAACATAGAGGTGTCACAATAAATTCAGAATCAACTAAAATTAATGACCTTGGGCAATAAATAGGTAACCCTTCTTATCTTCTTGCTGATCTTATTCGGCAATTAAACAACAGAAATGACATCTATAGAAACATTAACAAATAGGAGAGCATGAATTAAAGCTCCTTGCTTTTGGCATGAAAGTGGCACATTAGCATGAAAAACTATTCCTTTGGTTCCAAATTTGTAAGGGGTTCATCAATTAGATTTTAGAATCCAAGATGACTAAACTGACCAACTAAAGTACCAAAGAGATAAGTTCCATGCCTACAGTAACAAACAAAATAAACTCTCTTGAGAAATAGAGAGAGTTGCTTTATTCTGCATAGTTAACGCAAAATCAATCCTTTACCATATTGCGGCAAAAATTAAATATATAGGGGTGATTAGAAACGGCAACGGAAGGCCATCAATCTTCCGAAGGGAAGCACTACGGAAATTATTATGGAAAATACAGAATCGAAGACAAGATGCTACATGCAAGCGTATGCATAAATGCGCAGATGATCACAAATGCTTCTAGTTGCCTTCTAATTGATGTGTTTGCAGTCGCAAATCTGTCTGTTTTGATTAAGTATGATTATTCAAAGAGAAAATTCGAGGGAAGAAAACTAAACAGAATGTATAGTGGAACCCATTACAAGGTACCGAAATTAGGCAGGAGAAATGCAACAGTTAACCAGTTTTACCTTCAATTCTGCTAAGAACCCTATGTTGCCACCACCAAGTCCTCCTATCATATGAAGAAAGAGTTCATTCGATGCACATCCAATTCTCATCAGATTCTAGAAAGTTCCAATTCATGAAATTTTTAATTGCAGTGAGCTAGATCAGGGCAGCTTTCTTTTGTATGTAATACACTAGTCATGCCTAATTTAACTAGAGAGGGGAAACATACATAATTGCTAACAAATAATTGAAGTACCAACCTGAACCTTTATACAAATAGCCAAAATAAAGGAGCGCTCCCTGAGGGGGGAAAAAATCAGCATTTCTCGGACTGCATCAAAAGAAAAAAGTAGTCGAAAACTCACCAGAACAATGAGAAAAATGGGGAAGTAGGGAGAAGAGCGAGGCTTGGAATCAAAGGAGAAGAGGCCACCACCTCCTCCTCTGCTGTCTAGATATCGGCGAGAAGGATTCACCGACCGCCGTGACATGGCTGCAAATTTAAGCGTTGAAATTGCGCAATGCCGTTTGGAATAAAAATCAAGATAGATTTTCCATAACGTATAAAGTAGAAACCTAATATTTTGTCACCGGTGACATAAACGGAGGAGGAGACCTATCAAAACGTAGATCTAAAAGATATTGTCATCTACGATTCTACCCGATTGTGAAAACGATGATTAACGGATAATTGAATTATATATATATATATATATGGCGCGCTTTTGCCGGCATAACACTATCCAACAAAATAATTCTTGAACAGTATCGAATACACACACACAATATGCATGGATGAAGATATATTTTTGGAAGCGAGTTTATAATTAAGTGATGATGTGATAATTATACATTGTGATTTTATATTTTAGAATCAATTTATTTTATTCTGAATTATGTATTTATTTTAAATTATTCTTAAATTTATATAAATATAATCATTTAATCAATAGCTTATAATATATTGGGCAAATCGCGGATTTCGACTAGTTTTATTTATAAATCAACTGCCAATTGAAACATTCATACTATAACAAAACTAAAATTTACTTGTTGGGCCAATACAAACAAAGTAAAAGGTTAGGTCAAGCCTCATAAACAAAAGCTGTCTACGGGCTGGGCTTTCTGCTTTCTACAAAGACGATCCATAACCCAACTCATGGATTTTCTTTCTTTCTTTCGTTTGTCTACACCTTCTCTGTTATTTATTCATACAACAGATTAACAATAAATATTATATTTTATTTTATTTTACATCATATTCTATTATTAATTTGATACCGAATCTAGATAAGTATTGTTCAACAATTCAATATTATATTAGAGTTTAATTGAAATACCAATATCACAAGAGTGGGGCTTAACGGCATTGAATTGGTGTCAAAACTAGAAAATTCAAAGTTAAAATTACAATTGACATGAGCATTCTGTTCAGGATTATGAAGGTAGCTGTGGACTTGATTTGCAACAGAATTGATGCATGAGGTATGAATGTGAGGGTATAAAATCCTCCACGTAAATTTATGGGTAGAGATGATTAACCAATGGAGTCCCTTAACATTGTTTTTACAACAATTTATGCATTGTAAACAATCAAAAACAAAAAAGAGGTACTACAAAAGTAAAAGTGGTTGGGATTTCCCAAAGCTAGATGAAAAAAGCTGAATTGCATGGCTGGAAATGTTTAAATCTTTTTAAGTTAATGGAAGATAAAGCAGGTGAAGGTGGGGTCATCTTCACTCATCTTTACCTCTATAACATGCAACCTTGTGCCCATTGGCCATTGCCAAAGCCAAAACTGACTATATGATTAAAATCTTGATGTTCAAAATGCATGCCAATTATATGAGTACTGAATCAGCTTCTTCTTTGTATTCTGTTACTATATCATTTTATGTTACATACGTGTCAGGGTACGGTTGGATTGTCTAGTAAAAAGCTCATTTTAAGTAAGAATATTAGGTAGATTAAGTTGTGTGAATATTTATGAAAAAGAACATTCCCTGCTTAGGACGGCAGGATAAGGTTTTAGAAGCGTAAAAACAGGGGTTAAGAAAGAGCAAGGGTAATCCACGAAACAAGGAGATAAAAGCCAAATCAAGAAGATCGGTTAAGACAAAAGTGTTTGACAGATTCAGCATAAATTATCTGTCTGATTCGGACTAAATCGATGCCTAACCAACAAAACGTTAAAATCTTTTTGAAAGTTAATTTTTTTTTTTTTCTGGAAAATTAATGAGACAATTGCAGGGCGAGGAATGAGCTGGATTTTATTGCTAATAAAAAAAATTGTAGTTAGACTTCGGAATGATGACATGTACGGGCCACTTAAAAACACCACCCGCTGTCATTTAAGAACCCCACACAAACACATGCCACATGTGCACATCAATTTCACGGATAGCCCCCCGCTTCTAGTTGTTTAATGCGGTCCTCCCTCTCCAGATATTCAATTTCGTTGTCGGTTGACTAACTAGTCTGTATATTATTTTTGGTTGTGCTTCCAGCATCTGAAATTGAAAGCATCCACATTTAAATTTATAATAATACAACATTAATCTTTTCTTTTTCTTTTTTGTCAAATAGAACATTAATCTCCAAACAGAATTTGAAACTAAAAACTTGTGCACGCGTAAGTGCGCGGAGAAATATATGGAACAGAAAAGAAATTGTGCATAGGAAAATTTGTGGTCCAGCTGCTTCCCACCCATCAATTTGGCATTAAAACAGAACAGAATCCCATGTGCTTCCCATTACGCTTTTGAAGTGTTTCCTGTGGGCTTCCAAAACCAACTTCAGGGACTATAATTACTTCTACCTTACATTCTTTCTACTCAATCTAATGCTTATCTACATAGATCAAAATTATCCATAAGCAAGTTCAAGAAATTTAAAATAAACTTGGAACTTCAGAAATTATAAGAAAGCTTCAGCATCGGGAAAAACCAAACCTCAGCCAAGTTCTTTTGGCCATTATTGAAAAATTAACTACATTTGGATCTAGTAAAAAGAAAGAAAGAAAAAAGGAAGGCAACATTAGCAATCCTGCCTTAAAAATGTGACTAAAATTTATGTTTCGTGCTTAGAAGGGCAATTTTTCTTACAAAAGAATTGAGCCAAAAACTAAAGAATGAAAAAACAAAACAGAATAAAGGAAATCTCTTACATATAATCAAGAGCATTCACATTATCTAATCTTTCCGTCTCCCAACTCCAGTCCATTCTCTTCTGTTCAGTTTTCACACAATTTCTTCTCAGATTAGGCGAATCCTAGTGGGGGGGTTCTTCAGGGTGGAGGCCAATCAAGAAAAGGAAGCACTCTCAGCCCAGTATTAATCTAATCTCCCCATTCACTGATATATGTTCATATCCAAATTTGCGTCCATGTCGCTTGCATCTATTATCAGCCTTAAAAGAACCTATAAATCCATATCATATATCCTTTATTCAACCTGCTCTCCTATCAAATCTAAACCCACCAGCAGGAATGATATTCCCTGAAACAGCAAGAAGTAGAAATGGATACCCTGAGCAGAAAGGAGACTCCTTGCTGAAGCTGTTAGAAGAAGAAACGCTAATGCTAGCTCCTTTGTGTATATCCTGTTATGCTTCTTCTTCCTTCGAGCCTTTTGCTCTTGCAGAAGTTCTTCCTTCATTTCTACAAGATTTGGCTCTGAACCCCCTCTTTGTTGCTTTGAATCTTTATGAGCCAAGGAGACAAGGTCACCTTCTGATGAGCGTCCGGACTTCTTAGTTACAACCCACTCATAGGCACTTCCAAGCTGGAAGAGACCAGAGATCATCGCGTTGAACTTAGTCACAGACATAGTGTTTTCAAATAGAAGGTAAGGGACAATGAAGGGGAAGGATTTTGGTGCTGGGAGGATATTGAGAAATGACATAGTGGCTGGAATGTAGCACACAACCCATGCTGGAAGCTCAGCCTCGGGTATGAACATTGTCATTGGCAAAATTATACAGAACAAGGTGAAAGAATAAAAGGGTAGAATCAGCTTTCTAAGCAAAAAGAAGAGAAATATCATATTAAATTTCTTGGATAGGCTAATCTGCAAAGATCCAAAGAAAAAAAACAAAATTAGCCACTGCAGCTCCCACTAATTGGGAAAATGTTCCAATCATAGAAAAACCTTTTAGGAAAGACTTACCTTTGATCTTATGATATCTGGCAAACAGAGCCTAAACAACTGCATGGGTCCAGAATGCCACCTGTGCTGTTGCTTTCTATATGCTTCATATGATTCAGGTAATTCACATTGGCACTGAATGATAAAGGAACTACTGTTAATGTCACATAAATCAACAATTGCTGCTACCAGCGAAGATATTCATTATTCATGAAATTCAGTAATGAAAGAATCCATACAGTGAATCAAAAAGTAGTATTTATACCTCAACATCATTCAGGAAGATGAATTTCCAGCCCTTAAGATGAGCACGGACAGCAATATCCATGTCTTCAACCGTAGTCCTCTCGAGCCACCCACCGGCTTCCTCAAGAGCCTTTATCCTCCACACACCAGCAGTCCCATTGAACCCAAAAAAGTTTAGGAAAACACCATTCACCTGCTGCTCTACTTCAAAATGAAATGCTAAGTTAACATTCTGCAACCTTGTTAACAAGTTCTCATCCTTGTTCACAAAGGACCATCTTGCTTGAACTAGCCCCAACTTCTCATTATCCTGTGAATTCCAAAAAAGATATATACCGAATTCAATTCCAACCCTTAAAAACTCTTTTCAACATTATGCATTTAGATTCAATTCTCTAATTTAGTATAAGAAAACTAAATTCCTATAATGACAAAGAATCCAATTCAGATACCTCAAAGTGAGGTACTGTCTTTTTCAGAAAGTCGGGTGTGGGCTGGAAATCCGCATCAAAAATAGCGACAAATTCATAACCTTTGACATAGCTGCAATTCATTGCGGACTTGAGATTGCCAGCTTTATACCCTTCTCTGATTACACGATGCCTATAAACAATGTGGGCACCCTCTTGCTGCCATTTGTTCACCTCTTCTTTAATCAACATTTGAGTGGTTGGATCATCAGAATCATCAAGAACTTGAATCAAAATTTTCGATTTAGGCCAGTCCAAATTACAAACAGCGGCAATAGATTGTTGATAAACCTAACATTGGAACCAGAATTAAACTTTAGCTTCAACTTGAAAGATACAAGTCACTAGCTAAAATTTAAGCTCAAAATCTGAACATAAATTTACCTCTTTTTCGTTGCACATGGGGATCTGAACAAGAACCATAGGAAAGAATCCATCTTCGCCAGATTCAAGATCGGCAACAGCTTCTTGTTTGAGAACAGGTTTAATCTTCTTAAACCGGATCCAGAAACATCCTAAGCAGAGAATAAGCCTATCCAAACTCTGGATAAGGAAGAGTATAATACACACATTGGCGAGAAATTGTAGAAGAGGAGCGAGATACTCCACGCGAATTAAAACCCACCGAGAATACAAAGAATCGAAAATGTCCTTAAACCCAAACGGCGTAGCTAAAAGGTGCTGCAATTGTAGATGAGGAGCACCGAAATGCCAGCCTTTAAAATACGCAGCCACCTCAAACCCTAAGAGCAAAACCGATAGCCATAAAAACACCTTAATACAAGAATAGAACCGGGTTTTAACAGTCCGGTTCTCATTTTCCAGGCCGATATCGCCCTCAGGTTCCGCGTCGGTGTCGGTGCGGCCGGACCGGAGGCGGCGCTTGATGGCGGAGCCGACGGAGACCATTGCGGAGGCAATGGAGGTTAAACAACCGGCGGCCTTGTGAGCTTTGAGAAGAAGAACCCAGGTAAGCTGCTTAGCGTTTCTGTTGCGCGACTTCTCCCGTTGACGGCCACCGGGTGAGTCGCCGATGAGGAAATCTTCCTCCGATGGACCCTCGAGCTCGACCATTGACCAGTTCGGGTTCTCCATTTTGACGACGACGGGTGTTCCTCTGTGGCCCTCTTTAGCCCACCAATCGAACGAGGGTGCCATTGTCGTTAATTTTGCTATTTTGGGTCTGATCTATATCAATAAACCAGACTCACAAACAACAAGACAAGCACAAAAATTTCTTCTCTCTTTTATCTCCTTTATCTGGAGAATAGCAAGGCTAGAACTTCGACATCATTGTCAGAAAGGGGAAAAAAACAGAGAAAAATGAAAAACGGAGAGAAAAACGCGTGGAAGATGAAGCATAAGCAACAAAGCGAGGCGTCTCTAAATCATAGTGACAAGAGGAGACAACTTACACGAGAGAGAGAGAGAGAGAGAGAGAGAGATCCATGGTTTGGGTGGAGAAATTTATATAAAAAAACAAGAATGTTAGATAGAGAAGAAGAAAAGAGAGAGCTATGAGCAGAGAGATAAGTCCAAAAAAGCAAGCTCCCATTCAATTACAGCTTGCAATAGGGGAACGTAATAAGAAGAAGAAGTTATAGAGAGAGAGAGTGGCGTACAGGGAGATTTAGGAAAGAGATGGTAACAGCTCAACACGTCTTTGACATTAGATTCTCAAAAACAAGAATCAATTTTTAAATTTGTTTTTTGGGAAATTTAAAAAAGAAATATTCACCAAGTCATCTTTGGCCAGGTACAACGGAAAACATAAAATTGACACAACACATACCACCTCCTTCTATTTCTAATGTCAATATCAATAAAAATAAATATTTCTTTTTCTTTTTTTCTGTTTTCAAACCTCCGATTCACCCTAAAGTCCAATGATAATAATACAGAAAATGGAATAGAGCTAAAGATTTGGGTTTCCAAATCTATAATACAGATTCAGCTCCGACAATGACTATTTTGTTTGCCTTAATTTTTCTCTCCCCCTATTTTTCAACAAATTAACATTTTATATTAATGTAAAAAACAGAAAAGCGTAGTTAAAGGCTGTCTTTTTTTTTTTTTTTTAATATTGGTGATGGTTCAGATTTTGATGGTTATTTGATGAAGAATCCATGGCCGTCTCGAGCTCTTCATTTAAAACAGAGAGACTTATGACCAGGTCACCTGTTACTATAAGCGTAATTTGAAACTTAAAACCTCTCTCTTATTTTTCTCTTTTGTTTTGAACTAATTATAATCACGCGCCAATGCAAGACAGTGTAGCTTATGGTTTCATTTATTGTATAACTTTTATTTTTTAAAAATAAAACCAGCATTAAGAGTTTAAAAAAAAATTAAAAATGTATTTCTATCGTAACATTTTTAAAATAGGCAATTTTACCTCGTTTATTTTAAAATAAATTTACCTTTTAACGCTTTTAAAATGAGAGGTTTTTGTCTCATCATTACTTCCCGTTGTATTAGACCATTTAATTGTTAATTGACCGATGACATGAATAAAGTAGAACACGTATCACGCATACATTTAATACATTGCTCAACACATGGTTAGTGCGTAATAAATACGTGTGGGTAAAAAAAAAAAAAAAAAGAGACATATTGTATGAAAGGTTTGAAGTGCCCTTACTGGACATGTTAACCTTTTCAGTTCAAGTGGTATCAGAACCCGGCATGCTTCCCAGAAGGTTGCGTGTTCGATCCCTTGGGGCAACGGAATTACGTTAGGTGAACGTTAAGCCTAAGCGCCGCTGTGCCTACCTGTTGCGAAAGCTGTGGTGGATTGTATAAAAGGTTTGAAGTGCCCTTACTGGACATGTTAACATTTTCAACTCAAGTGCCCATAACGTTTATAAAATAAGAGATTTTTGCTCCAAATATTACTTCCAGCTATATTTAATCATTTATGTAACGCCCCCAATACCCTCTGTGAGGATATCGGAGTCGTTACACATGCATAAACACATTCAACACGATTAACTTATACTAAGTGGAATAACATACTAATAAGCGGAAGAAAACATCATTAAAACAACACACTTCTCATATACAACTTAACCAACTATTCAAAGTTACAAAATATCATAATCCAAGATTACATGATCATGGTTCTACTAACATTATACATTACACTATACAAAATATTCTTTACATAAACACTATACTTAGCATTACAAAAAGAATCATGTACAAAAAACAAAACTCCACTCTCCAAATCCTAGTGGCCAGCAGATGAACGATTCTCACAACCGAATCGAACCTGCATACCTACACGGAAAAATACCCGTATTAAACGATAACGCTTAGTGGAGATATACAGATGCAAAAGACTTCTATCGAAGTCACAAATATTCACATAATAGACATATTAATAACACTCATGTATGAAACATGCATCAACATTCTTTAACATATACCTCAATAAGAGCATATTAATAGCACTTCTATATCATTTACATATACCTTTACATACATGTAATTTACATGCATATAACATACCAACATGCCTTTGTCATATACATGCACTTCAACATGTACATATTCTCTAGCTTTAACATTTATCATATCCAGTAAGTGAAAACATACCACTACATCTCACATAATGACATATACATGTACATCCATACACATTTTATAGATCATAGCTATACTTATCCATTCTCAAATATATAATAATTATAGCCTGAATTCACATTGATGGTGGATACGGGTGCTCTAGATACTGACTAGCAGTACCAAACATCTAGAGATCGAAGTCTCAAATCTTTGGCTACCCGAATGTAACAAGCTTTGGACCCAAACAAGCCAACTCTAAACCCAAAAGGGGCCAACTCTAGCAGCTGCAAACTCTAACCCTTTATAAGCATGTTTATCTATCCACTATTATGAATCTTTCAGGCTAAACATATAAACTCTATTCACTATATCATTTACTTTACAAAAACTCAAATATCCAAACCAATTATTACACATCAACTCAATTCATGTAACAACTAAGCAAACCATCAAGCATATGATTCAATTATTCATTTATGCTATCACATGTAAACTTTACTGTACATAGTTATACATAATTCAATGCAATATTACACACAAATAGGACAAAAGACTTATATTCAAAATTCTGGACAATATCATGCTCGCGACAGAATCCAAAACACACAGTTGTCGCGCTCGTGGGCGATATCGCACTCGCGACAGAATGCCAAATTAGCTTTTGCCACGCTCGCGATAAGGCTTGGCAAGGCAAAATCTCACTTAAGAAGTATTCTCTAGCGCTCGCGATAGAACCGAACTTAGTGTTCAAACTCCAACAACATAACTCTCATGCACATACTTTTCACAAACCAACCTATAATCACATGCATAACTACAATGATCATCCAAAAGTCATGCCACATACACTATAAAACTTTAAAGCTCATCTATGACATAGTCAAATACTAATAACAGCCAAAATGGCCTTCAAGCAATAAAATCATACACAAGTATTTTTCATGCAAAATCTATAACGTACTCATAAATACTATGCAACAATCAAACCAAAATATATCTAAACAGGACTCTATCATTCATCTCTACTATCCCAAGTTCAGCTTAACAATAGAAGAGTTTTAGATAAACCCACTTTCCCCAACTAACAAACATGCATCTAATAATAATGTTAAGTACAAACAATCCCAAACCTTAAAAGTGCAGCTTAAATAACCCTTTTCTAGCTCAGACTTTTTCCTTGCATTTATCTTTCCTCTTATCCAATACTTCTTGCACAAATCAACCAAGAACATTCATTTAATCTGGTATTTATACAACTCAAACACATCCATGTAGAAGAAGGAGTAGAAGGAAAATACACTAAATCTAATCCACACTTACCTTTCAAATCTCTTACCAAACCTCTTCAAACCAATCTAATTAGCAGAAGTTAAACCAAAATGAAGAATAAAAACTAAAATGAAGAAGAAAAAAGAGAATAAAAATCGAGAGAGAGAGAGAAGTGGGAAACCGGGTTGCTTGTGGTAAATGGGACAGATTTTCCCATTAAGTCCCCTTTTATTGCATGTGGCTGCTTAGGTGGCAAGTCCACAGCAAGCCATATGTCAAATCTCAAGCCACTTGTCCCACCTACTCATTTGGCAAGTTTCCACTTAATCCCTCAAATCAACTTCTTTCTTCAAATTACTTTTAATTCCTTTCAATTACATCCTTATTTACTCATAAACTCACACTTATTATATTTACTCTTGTACCCTTATAATACAATTATACTTTCAACTCTACTGGGGTACACTTTGGGCCATTACAATTTAGCTATTAGTTGATCACTGACGTGGATGAAATAGGACATGTGGCGAGTGCGTGACTAACACGTATAGGTAAAAAAAATACTTTCTCTTTCTCTTCTGCTATTCTCTTTCTCTCCCTCACTTAGATCTCATTTTCTCCATTACTGCCTTCATCTGTTTCTCTCTCTTACACTTCCTCACAGAGATCGATCTCTCCCATTTCAATTTGATTAAAAGTATCTTTATTCATCCAGATGTTGATTCAATTAAATAGATTCCTTTGAGTGCTCGAGCTTCAACTGGTGTTCAATTTTGGTGTTTGTCTAAGAATTATGTGTATTCTGTAAAATCTAAATATTTTTTAGCAAAATGTACCTTGAATGCCAAGTTTCACAGACTATCTTCATCCATAAATTCTACAGCGTTATGGAACCAGATCTAGAAACTCAAGGTTCCAGTAAAGATTCATCATTTTCTCTAGAAACACGTTAAAGGATTCTTGCCTTATTCTCCATTTTTTTGTGAGCTTGAAATTAGAAGCATTTTTAGGTGTACCTTTTGCAACGATGATTGGAACTCGGCTAATCATATATTTAAACTCTGTGACTTTAGTCAGGAATTTTGGCTATTAACTAATATTGGAGCTATTGTATTCCAGTCAAAGGAATTTTGGCATAATCTTCCTTAATGCCTTCCTCTTCATAGTATAACCTATTAAGAATCAATGCTGGGCTTCGAATTTGTGCATTCTCTTCTTCTTGAGAAGCCATATTCTTCTTCAAAGAATAAGAAATTAAGTCATTTTTTCATTACACCATTATTAGTTAATGTAATTTAACACCCTTAATTTTATCTTATTTTGAAACTTCATTTTGTTGGTTGACTGCTCTTATTATCTTCTTTTTTTTTATAAGGTCGATTGGTCTCTTTTCATGGATACTTTTTTTTTTAATTTGTCTGCTATTAAATCACATATAATGCACTCATTTTATTATTAGATCGTAGTATAATGTGCGAATTTGCCTAATAAAATTATTCAATTGACTAGTTCTTTAAAAAAAATCAAATTTATATATATATTTTTTATTTTTACACAATAAGAAATAAAATAAATCTTTGTTTTGTTAAACGCAAGTCTTACTTATTTACCATCTTGAATAATAAAATCAATAGTAACAAATTTTTAAGAAGCTATTCAAACATTGAGCAAAGATTGTCCAAATATGACTAAATTTTATAAAAATATCGGGCTCTAGCTATTGCTCCAAGAACGAATGCCCTCTATCGGTATCCACAAATGAATGGTCATGAACGGAGGCAGGAGTGCTAGCTCCATTTTGGCGGCTACGGTTTTTCTTTTCTGTAAATTTCTCAAATGTGGCAAAAAAATGATTTCCTTTTTCTGTATGTTTCTAAAACGGTAGAAAGAATTATTAACTAATTAGGGTTGAACTATATCCTTATATAGTACACGCCAACCCTAATTTAATAAGTGGTAAAAAATTAGGAAATAATATTCCTTATTCAAATAATAAGGAATATTTTTTCTCCATAATATTATTTTGAATTTAATATCTGACATATTTTAAATTCGAAATACATAAATTAACCCTAATACATTATTGATGTGCAATCCAATAAATTCATATTATATTGGCAGTGGGCCCAATCCCGTTATAAGTCTATAAGTCATAAGTAGTATCTATCAATACATTATGACTATCCAAATAATATGAATATCGATAGTCCGATTTTAATCTAAGCAATAGAACATGTTATAATCATTTTGTCACACGATATCTTATTTGAATATAAGTCATGGTACGTGTCAAACATATATTATTCAAACATATAATTTCTCAATCACTAAGTAAACTGACAAATTCATATGACATTGATCACACTATCAATTCATTTGAGTACGGCCATATATTTCTCAATCCTACTTATCGAAGGGCCCAATAGATATCTCTCTCATAAGAGAGGGACAAATTCTATCTTAATTATTTACTTTCCTCTGCATAATTCGCATTATACTCAATCATAACTTTTATAATTATTTGATTAAAGATAAAGTTTAATTATGCAAAAGCATGATACTACTTATGTAGGAAACTGTGATAATCTCAGGTCTAACGATTCAATAACATAACTATTATGAAATCAATTTTAACACTAATTCATGCAGTGATTTCATAGGAGATAAATCCAGTACCTTATTCTCTAATAAGTATCTACAAGTTTAATTTATATCACCATATATAATCATTTCATGATTATCAATCAAACGCATACTAGTCATATTTAGCATTATGTCCTTTTTAGTGATAAATTTCTAGGGATAATTAGAATATTATTAAATATTATTCATAAACATTACCATAATGTAACATGCCAATAATATTAATGTGAAAAAAATTATTTTATAAACAAAAGCATGACATTATATAAAAGTCCAAATGTTTGACCTAAGGCATAACCACTAACACTGTCAAGTCTGCTAACACGTCTAATTGGACTGATAAGGCCTCACCCTGTAAAGTGTACCGACACACTCTACTGGCCATACTATTTTGGTATACCTGGATTCAACACTTAAGTAGACCTACTCCTGGCACTTGAGTACATCTACAGATAGACTTCTAATATATACTATAAATAGCTCAAAACACACGAGCCGGATATTGAATTCTTGAGATCTTCTCTTTAAATTCTCTCTCTAAATACTTTACTAACTTAAGTTTCGGAGTACATACACCTGCTCCAATCAGTCTCCTCTTATTTGCAGGCCCAATTCGTCTTAATGATTTGATTGGAATCTTCCACTAAAGGCTCATTAATTTCTAATCTTTCATAAGTTATCAATGTACTTAATTGTGTGGCAATAAGTTTAAAAAAAATGAGAAAGCATTTAATGCAAGAGATGACACTGAGGAAGTGAAGATCACCGAACTAGATCAAACATCGCAATATCCTGTTATTGTCATTGAGTTCGATGCTCTTTAGTTAAACGTCTAATTATCGATTATTGGAAAATTTTATCCATCAAATTGCTCGCTATTTTGTTAGAATTTTTAATTCTATATCGGAATTTATTATTTATTTTTTAAAAAGAAAAAGAATAGGAAACTATAATATAATTTTTATTTCCTTATTGAGATATGTTGTATTTTTTTAAAAGAATTCTCCAAATTTTCTGCATCATAACATAAGTACTATTTTTATAAATAATAAAAAAAAAACATAACAATAAAGTCAAATTGAATATAAACAACTAATGGCTTCGACCACATATAATAGTAATTAATTAATGAAAAAATTATTTCATATGAATTATTCTACTATGAGTCAGTTTGACAAAAGTTATGAAAACAGATTTTTCAACTGAAAAAAATTGTATTCAAAAAAGTAGATAACTGTTTAGTAAACAAAATTTAAAATGAATTATAAAATAAAAAACAGTTGTCAATTGTTTGGTAAATGATATGATTAAAAATAACTTTTTAAAATAAAAAGACAAAAAATAATATATATAAATTTTAATATATTATATTCAAAATCACACTAAAAAATAATAATAATTCCCATTTATTTGAATTTTTTTTATTTTACTAAATTATTAAGACTATATATTTTCATATATAATTAAATAAAAATAAATATAACATAAAAAAATTTAAAAATATATATATTATTTTCATAATTAATTATACATATTATTTTGGTTGATAAAAAAGAGAAGAAAAAAAAGAATATAATTATTTTTAACGTTAGATAATTTTGGATGGTAGGATGAGTGAAAAAAAAATTATAATAGATATAATTATCGTTATAAAATAAAATAAAGGATATTTTTGTATAAAAAAAATATTAAATCTGCTGTTTTTAAAATTTAAAAATTAAATTTTCTGAAAAATTTTAATTTTTTCTAATAGAAAGTTTTTTCACTTTTCACTTTTCACTAAATTGATTTTTCTAAAATCAGTATTTAGCAAGTGCTTATTTTTATCGTATAATCAGTTTTTTATCAAATAACTAATTTTTTGTGCTTACAAAAATAATGTCAACTACAGCTTAAATAAGCTGAAAGATAGAAGCAAAATTTAATCAAAATTTAAAAATTAATCAATAATTGCTAAAATCGATCAATTTCCCGCTGGAGACAAACAGATTGGGTGGTGACACGCGCTCTGGCAGCGACTACACATTTAAACAGCTCCTTATTACGGGGATGAGAATAACTAACTTGGAAATGAATTGTCTAAATTATCCTCCTGCCTTCCTTAATGTTCCACCGACAAAACACGAGATAAATTAAAATGGAGTTGGGAATATCATCTAACACTGGAGAAGGCAGTAACAATGATGGTAGGGGTGTTATCATACGATATTAACGGGTGTGCGTCAGCAGCGGCAATGGTGATGCTGAATTGAGGCTCTGAGCACGTGAAGAAGATTACATTGCAACATTCGAAAAAATTAACTAAATAAAAACACAGAGGATAAAAAGACGGTGCAAAAAGTGAAACAATAGGGGGAGCAAGGGGATAAGGGGTAAATGCGACATTAAGGATTAGTCCAGTCCAATCCAGTCTACTTCATAAAAAACGATTTAGCCCACGTATTACACGTGGATGGACATAGCCTGATCGCATCGCAGGCAGCTGTGAAAGGCTTTCATGTACAGTAAAAGAGTACTCAACACTTCTCGATATGCATGCATGCATGCGCGAAACGAATTTCTTTTGATTTCCGATTATTGGTTTAAATATAGATAATGTTATCAGGGACTGGTTTGTTCCAATAATACTAATTTAGATTAATGGATGACAGCTTTTTTCTTTTACCACGATATCTGCTTATACAATTATCAAAATATTGAATGGAAATTTAAATTATATAGCATGTAGGTCCATTGTTGTACACATATTAATTATATGAACAAGGATTAGGTGGGAATTAATAAAAGTAATTAACCTCTAGATAATGCAATGCTCTCAACAAGTGGACAAAAGTTAATTAAAGTTAAAAACTCTAATTATGACTCTAATTAACTACATAATCAATATTAAATTAGTACTGATGACACACGTAAAGACATTTTAGCCGACAGTATTCGAATCCTAAGCTCCGCAATTTATATTATAAACCAATTATTTTTAATTAGAATGGTCTTTCTTTGTTATTAATATATATTAGGAACATATAATTAGGGTGGAATGTCAATTAACAACAAATAATTAAAAGCTATTAGACCCACATTAAGGAAAAAAGCGCATTTAGCATTCACAGATGTTATGAATTAATAATCATATTATTTTTTCTTTAAAAATACTAAAATGGATTATTATTTTTTAATTATATATATTTCCGGTTTTAAGTCTTTATGACCCTTATTCAAAAAAAAAAAAAAGTCTTTATGACCCAATGATACATAACAAACGTGCAGTTATTGAAGGTTTGGATTTGGGATTTAATGCTTTGCATGTTTTGCTTCATTCTCTTCTACTAATTTGTGGTTTATTTTCTCTTGCATGTGACTTTTGGAGAATATTCACAAACTCTCTCTCTTATATCTAATTCTCAATTTACAACAAAACGAAAAAAAAAACAATATATTATTCAAAATATGAATATTTTGATTAGATGTGGTACATCATATATATGTATCATATTTTAATAAATATTGAATAAAAAAGTAATATTTTTATATTTTTTTTAATCGAAAAGTAAGTGGAAGCTGAAAAGTAAAAACAAGAATTTGTTATTGGTATTAATTATATGAAGCTTGCAGTGGTAGCTGACCACAGATTTCTTTTTCTTGACCAATTAATATTTGATTGACATTTTTCTAACAATCACATTATTTGATTCAATGTGGCAAGCTATGAATTGTGATGCACGACGACTAGAGAGTTTTTCCACAGTGCTTAATACGTTTTGATTTTTCTAAATATTTTAATGATTTTTTTTCTTTTTTAAATTTATTCTCGGTTATTTATGAACACTAAACGGTCTATAAATTGATTAAATTCAACCAATAATTTTCTTTTTCTTGTTCTTGTTCTTGGTTGGGTCATTGTAGATGAATAGCAAAAACGTCTCATATTGCGAGTTTCATGAATAATCTACAAACTGTGTGTCGGTGCCACGTTTTCTTCCCAATAAAGTAAATTCCAACTACGAGTTTGTTTGTAATAATAAATAAATGTAAACACAAATCTTTTGGCGCAATCATTGGCATTTGGCACCCTGTTGTTCAGGTTTGTGGGCCCCTCAAAGCTATTTATTATATTTTTCTTTTTTGCAGAAATTATATCCGGTTTTCTGATGATTTATATGAGGAGAAATTATATTTAATTATTTATCTCGAATTTTATTTTATTTTTTAAATTATTTTAAAGTTAAAATATTTTTATAATGGTTCAAAGAGACGCTAAATATTTTTAAATATTTATATGATGCAAAAAATACCTCTACACATGTTAAAAAAAGGTGCCCAATTTTTATGAGTATTTTTAACTCTTAAAATAATTTAATAAAAAAAAACATTGATTACATTACAAAATGATTCCTTTTATTAAATATATAAAATTTAGAAAAGCAAGAAATTATTTTGAAGGTTTCATTTATGTTCTTTGAATTAATGTTTTGAAAGGTGTGGATAGTTTACAAGCGACAGGTTTCAAAGAAAAAAAAGCACATGTACGTGAATTCTGTTCCTCTGATTATTTACAGGTTCATGAACTTGATTCTATAAACTTCACAATGCTATATGATACTAAAATTATACAAAAGAATGAAAATTGTTGAAACAGGCTATCTCAAGCTATTTACAAATCTTTATAGTAATAATCAACTTTGTTTATTTATGTGTTTTAACAAATATATAGAAACTATATATATATATATACACTTTTATTAACATTTGTTATCAACTCTAGACCAAAAAGAGAAAAACATTTGCTAGCAGCCTTGTCCTGCCTTAATTAATTTTTATTATTATGTCTAACTTTGGACTCGTAAGATTCTAGCCCAATCCACACCCACTATCTCAGGGCCTCCATCTAAATCCCCATCTCCAAAGTTGTTGAATAATAGAAGAGATAAGCAGAAAACAGAGGAGGAAAAGAAGAAGAAAAGAAGTAAGAATGAAATAATTTCTCATCAATTAAAGTTCAAGCAAAAAATGCTTTATATACAAGCTGAAATAAAGAAAGGAAAAACACGTGTATTTAGTAATAGCTGACAAGGATAACAGACTTAAATAAACTCAACATCCCCTACTCAAGGTGAAACTTGGTGAAAATCACGAAGTTGCAACTTGGAATAAAGCTTATGGAAAACCGGAAATGACAGTGCTTTAGTAAAGAGATCTGCAATCTGATCTTTGGAAAAAACGTGTTGAAGTGAAATGAAGCCTGCTTTCAGGTGATTGCGAACTAAATGACAATCAATATCCAAGTGTTTTGTTCTCTCATGGAACACTGGATTTGATGCAATATGTATGGCTGCCTTATTATCACACCAAACAGAAATAGGTTTATGAACTGGTATCTGCAAATCTGCAAGAAGATACGACAACCATTGAAGCTCGCAAACGGTGGCAGCCAGAGATCTATATTCAGCTTCAGCTGAAGATTTGGAAACTGTGGCTTGCTTCTTAGTTTTCCAGGAAATAGGACATGTACCAAGAAATATGATGTATCCAGTAAGACTCCTTCTAGTATCAGCACAAGAGGCCCAATCTGCATCACAATATGCTACCAATTTTAAGGAGTTTGTAACAGGGAAAAACAAGCCTAATGAAAGAGACCCTTTTAAGTATTTGAGAAGGTGAAAAACAAGCTTGAGATGTGTATCCCTTGGACTATGCACAAACTGACTCAACTGTTGAACTGAGTAAGTTATGTCAGGTCTTGTGAAACCCAGATATAGCAATCTTCCTACAAGTCTTCTATATTCTTGAGGATCAGGAAGTAAAATACCATCATCCGCTGTCAACTTAACTCCAGAAGGAAAAGGAGTGGGTTTGGGTTTAGATCCAAGAAGACCAGCATCAATGAGTAAATCCAGGATATATTTTCTTTGATTGACATATAACCCATCAGAAGACTTGATTATTTCCAAGCCAAGAAAATATTGAGCAGATCCTAGATCTTTAATAGTGAACTTCTTATCCAATGAATGCTTGAGCTTGGAAATGGCCAGATCTGAATTGCCACTAACGAGTAAGTCATCCACATAGACAAGAAGCATTAGAAAGACACTACCTTGTGAGAGAGTAAATAAACAGTGATCATGTGAGGATTGAATGAAACCATATGCAAGTAAAAAAACAGTCAATTCACAATTCCATTGACGTGATGCTTGTTTAAGACCATAAAGTGACCTTTGTAACTTGCAAACTAAACCAGTCATAGCTTTGTCATAGCCAAGGGGTGGAGTCATGTATATCTCTTCATCTAAATGCCCATGTAAGAAGGCATTATTAACATCCATTTGCTGAAGTGTCCAACCCTTGGAAGCTGCAATGGTGAAAAATAATCGGACTGTTACCACCTTAGCAACGGGAGAAAAGCTATCTGTGTAATCTTCTCCAAAAACTTGAGTAAAACCCTTGGCAACCAATCGGGCCTTGTATCTGTCTATAGTCCCATCTGGTTTTAATTTCAACTTATAAACCCATTTGCATCCGATGGGCCTTTTGTTAGCAGGTAAGGGCTGAAGTATCCAGGTGTTATTTTTCTCCAGAGCATCAATCTCACTCTTCATAGCAGAGATCCAGTTAGGATTTTGTTTAGCTTCATCATAAGAATGGGGCTCTCGGATCTGTGTTATGTTGGCTAAGAAATGAGAGACAGAGTTAGATAGGCTAGGAGTTTTAATGAAAGGAAAAGTATGTGGAGTATGAGGTGAAGAAACTGAAAGAACATTATTAGTAACAAAGTCATGAAGCCAATTTGGTGGTTTGCGAGATCTACTACTCCGTCGCATATTCTGACAATCTGAAACTACAATAGAATCAGATGAGACACGTGAAACACCATCATCAGTGGCAAGTACGACATCGGTATGAACTAAAGCATTGTCATCTTCAATTGCGTGATCATTAGGAGGAACACCTGCATAATCACAATCAGATAATACTGAAATATTAGGAATAGGAGATCGTGATGTAGCAGATATAAGATCTGCCTGACAATAGGGAAAGATATCTTCATGAAATACAACATCTCTGGACACTTGCATAGTGTGAGAGTCCAAATCAAACACCTTGAAACCTTTCTTTCCATAAACAAAACCAAGAAAAATAGCTTTACAGGCTCTTGCTGCAAATTTGTCCTTCCGAGGTTTAGTGTCAGTTGCATAACACAAGCAACCAAAAGTTCTCAAGGCCTCATAATCTGGTAAGATACCAAAAAGAGCTTCAAAGGGTGTTCTCCAGTTAAGAGTAGCAGAAGGAATTCTATTAATCAAGAACGTAGCATGTAAAATAGCTTCCCCCCAGAAATCAGTTGACAAAGAAGCTTGAAATAGTAAGGCTCTAGCAACCTGCAAGATATGCCTATGTTTCCTTTCCACAGTTCCATTTTGTTGAGGAGTATGGACACAAGATCTTTGATGAAAGACACCATGAAGATCCAAAACACTTTGGCAAGAATGACTCACAAACTCACTGCCATTATCTGTTCGGATATTTTTGATTCGAACTCCAAATTGTGTGAAAGTCTGCCTTATGAACCGGTCTAGTAGTTTAGGAACTTGTGCCTTAGACTGCATTAAAAAAGTCCAAGTAGTTCTGCTACTATCTTCAACCAATGTTAAAAAATATCTGGCTCCTGTTAATGACTGCTTTCTATATGGTCCCCAAACATCCAAATGTACAATCTCAAACAATACAGAACTATGAGAAGAATTAATAGGAAAAATCATTCTGGTTTGTTTAGACTTAGCACATATGTCACAAACAGATGAAAAATTAGAGGAAATAGAACTTTTATTTATGGAAGACAAATGTTTCATAACAGAAAAAGAAGGATGACCAAGTCGTTTATGAAGAAGAGACAAAGAAACAGAGGTTGCATTATGAACAGAAACATGATTAGATTTATTATAAGAGGAAGGTAGTACAATATCAGATTGTATAAAAGAAATGTATTTTTCTATAGTCTGGGAAGAAAAAGAACTATGGTCAAGTATGTATAAGTTGTCTCTGACTTGTCCAATAGCAAGAATGACTTTAGTCTTCTGGTCCTGTAATACACAACAGGAGGGAAGAAAAATGAAAATGATGGAATCATATTTTGTAAACTTGCTGACAGAAAGCAAGTTGTGTTTGAAAGAAGGAACAAACAAGGTATTCTTAAGTAAAAGTTTACTAGAAAGATGTACATCACCAACGGAAGGAATTGGTTTAACTGATCCATCAGGTAAGTGAACTAAATTGAAATTTTCTGTATGCTTGAGATTGTGAAACACATGTTTGTTTGAACTGATATGACTACTAGCTCCAGTATCAACAATCCAGCAGTCATTTTTACCAATAGTAGCATGTATTATGGATGAAGCTTTACCTGCAAAATCTTGTGCAAAGTTAATACTCTCTGTATGCATCACTTGCTTTCCTTTAAGCATTTTTGATATCTCCTGCTGAATTAACTCTTTCATTTGCTGCTGTGAATAAAAAGAGTCATTGCTGTTTACATCATGGTCTTCCTCAAATGGAGTTTCTGCCATATTAGCTTTATAAGGTCCACCTTTATGCACGGATCCTTTCTGTTTCTGTCTCAACTCTTGATACCAATCAGGAACACCAATTATCTTGAAACAAGTCTCCTTCACATGACCTTCAGTCTTGCAATGTGTACAATACCTATCTCCTTTCTTAACTGCATCTTTTCTCTTGAACTGTTGAGATTTAGAATTTCCTGTACTTTTGCTAGAAGCAGCATATAAGGCAATGTTGTCTACAGTATCATTTATAGACATGTTAATCTGTAATTGTTTTTCCACATTAGAGATCATTGAATATACTTTGTCTATGTTAGGTAAAGGATCGAGAAGCATGATCTGATTAGCAATATTGCTATAACTATCATTTAATCCAAGAAGGAAATGTAGAATCATATCAGATTCATGAATCGATTGCAACTCCTTAAAGGCTCCACAAGTGCAGTTACAAGAACAATGAGGAGGAGGAACAATACAATGTAATTCATCCCACAGCTTGCACAGCTTGGTGAAATATACAGAGACAGAATTATTACCCTGAGTAGTAGCATTGAGCTCTCTCTTTATTTGATATCTCATAGGACCATTAGAATCCCCAAATCGCCTCTCCAATCGGTCCCAAAGATCCTTTGCTGAGGTTGCATACACAAAAGAATCATACAAATCCTTTGATAAAGAACTCAAAATCCAAGAGATAACCAGCGCATTATTCCCACACCAATCCTCAAAATCATTAGAATTTTCATCAGGTTGAGGTATTTTTCCAGTCACAAACCCTAATTTTCTCTTCGCAGCTAAAGCCAACTTCATTGATTTACACCAGGTGCGATAATTGGTACCGGTCAAAGGTGCAGATACTAATGATGTACCAAGATTATCCGAAGCAACTGTCATCGAAGCATGAGTAGAGTTAACCATAATGATCGATCAAGAAAAACAATGACAGAAAGTTGAAGAGTAAGCGTGAATCTTGATCATAGTAAATCAAGATCAAAATACAATCAAAAAAAACACAAGAAAAAAAAAACTTCAACAATTGATCACAGGATAAATCAATTGAAGAACAAAAAGCTATGAACAAGCTTAATCTTGCTCTGATACCATGTTGAATAATAGAAGAGATAAGCAGAAAACAGAGGAGGAGGAAAAGAAGAAGAAAAGAAGTAAGAATGAAATAATTTCTCATCAATTAAAGTTCAAGCAAAAAATGCTTTATATACAAGCTGAAATAAAGAAAGGAAAAACACGTGTATTTAGTAATAGCTGGCAAGGATAACAGACTTAAATAAACTCAACAAAAGTCGTCATTATTTTTCTATCCTGAAACAAAAATTTCTAATGAAAGTCATGAGACAATAAATACAACAACATTTTGGTGATTTTTCTGTTTAGAAATCTTATAGTTGATGAGTCAATTAACTGTCAATGTTATCCACAAGTAGCAGATCCGACCAGTTTTCTTGTCTTTAAATCATTTGTAGATAACAAATGTCACAAATTTTAAGTTATCCAGATCACCAAAAGAAGAACTCCGAAGAAGCTGGTAGCAATATAGACAGAGGAGCACAATGCGAGGGATACTTGCATTATTTACTTCATCTGGGCTGGGTCTTTCAGTTCATTTTCTACAGGGTGAACTGTGAAACAACTCCAGATGAGCAAACAGCTAACTAGTTAGTGAAAGCAAGCAATTGTGATCATAATGTGCCAATGCATATAACAGAATATTTCTCATTATGGATTTTGCAAAAAAACAATGTTTTCTGGTAAACCAAAGCATCTATGAGGCCTAACAGAAATACCCATAGTCCTGGGAGAGACATCTGACTTTGAACTTCATGAAGAACCTTCCACACCCAATAAAAAACCAATTCAAAACAGATTGATGCAATTAGTGGTACTGAAGTTGGAGAAAAAAAAGCAAATCCAAACATCTAAGCATGATCAATAGATAATATTCAGAACTTGGACAAACATCTATTAACTGCTTAGGATAATGTGATGAACTAAGGATAAACATAATCCAAATTCCAGAACTTACCAGTGTGGTGGCATAGATGGTACAGTTGTAAAAAGCTTCCAAATCAATGAGTTCAGGCATCAAACGAGGCATTCTGATGCGTCCTTCCATTAATTTAATCATTGCAACGTCTGCAGTGATTGCCACAAATACAATAGCAAGCCCCACTGACAAGGCTGATGTGTATCTCAGTGAATCTGACATCAGCAGGGAGATTGAAATTAGGAAGTTGGTCACTGCTGCTTATAGCTGTTACAGCAACAAAGTAAGCTAGCTAGAAAAGGAGCGTTACATTCATTGAACACAGGCGACAAAGCCTATAAAACATGACAGCAAAGGTCATCCAGATGTACACCTTGTGAGATAAAGAAATTCGTAAAAATCATATTCTTTAAGCAAATTAACAAGTTGTTTATAAATAGTGAAAACATGGATTCCATACATATGGTGCTTTTGATGAGCAAACATGATGAGAAAACATCACTCACCCTAGCAGCATCAATCGTTGTCAATATCCTACTACCCTTTTTCCTACTTTATCAAAGATAGCTGCTTGTCTAATATGTAATAAAAGATAACCAAATTGATTAAGCACACTTGTCAAATGCAAGAGTAACTCTAGATTATACGGTTCTCAGTTTCTAAACATTCAGAAATTGAACTCAATGGTGATGTAGATGTATTAAATAATAACATAAGTTCTGGACTGAAAGCTTTCACTGTGCACCTCTAAATTTAATAATTAAGATAAAATGACTGAACTAAAAGTAACTTCATATAGTTATAAGCAAGTTCTGGTGCCAGTGAACGACGCGCCATCGAAGCCGACCTCGAGAGGTTCATAATCCGGGTGCTTTTGGGACAGGGGAGGGCTCCTAGTAGCCCGGCGTAATTTTCGGTCGCTGATATTTGTAACGGTCATCTCGACACAGTTGGCAATGGAGCGTGCGGTGGCGAAAACTAGGAGGGGAACATTGTGGTGACTCCTGACTTGCGGGAAGCGGAATTGTACAAAGAATGTTACGCGCGGGAATCGACGTGGAGGCCAAAGTTATTCCAATGAAGAAAGCAAATCAAACGATGACGCGTGGATAATTAGAGTACTCAACCTAGCTTACGTGGAGTTAAAATGTGGCTGTTCGTTGGATGGCCCATAAAGCGTGAGACTTTCCACCTTAAGAGAACGCAAATTGGGACATGATGCTTACCCCAAAACCCTTCTGTTCCAAATTATTATTTCTTTCTTTTTATTAATCCAAAAAGGGAATTGTTAATTCTTACGTCGAGGCCAATTGTTGGATTTTCTTGCCATTTAAAATAAATAAAATCAGTGGTTGAGCATATTTTCTCAGGCCTTCTTGCCGTTTCATTCAATTGGCGTTCTGAATAACTGACCTCTCTTAGTTGGAAACAAAATGTTTCAGCCTTTCCAACAAACGTGGGCCGGCTCTACCACAGCTAGAAAGACAGGTAATATCTTTCCTGAGTCCAGATGCATTGCAAGAGCCCAGCCTCAATAAATCATTAAATCTAACTTTGCCTAAGCTTGCTCTACATCAAGTATGATGCGGCACCAGAAAAGGCAAGGCCGACTATGTTTTTCGATTTATTAGGTACTCACTAATTAATTAGGTACTGGTAACTGTAGCAACATAAATATTTGGGGTGGGGGATGGGTTATTTTGGCCCCCCTAGACCGCTGGAATAAAGTAGAAACAGCCCATCTCGGTAGCAGTTTTCCTTCTAAATTGATAAGCCCAAGCTTGCTGCCCATGATTTTGGGGACCTAGTCACGGTTACATAAAAAGAAAGAGGCAGGGGAATGAGATATTGTATTGTAGGAGAACACAGTATTGGTCATATCCTAGTATTTATTTAAGTGCATTGACCATATCAAAACATCAACCCAGGGATTTAAGAGAAAGTGGTGCATCATATAAGCCATAATTGTCCATTCATCGAACATATCCTTGCCGGATTTAACAGTGTATAACTGTGCCTCTTCAGGACGTATATAATTTACAAACATGAAACTTACAGTGCTTGCTGTCAGGTCAGCTAGTACCACCTCAACGTTTTCTCTTTCTTTTGGTATCTCTGCTTGTGCGATTCTTTGGGCCTGAATCTGATCGTGAAGCAACTGATTTGGCTGACACAGCAGAACTCCACAAGGCTCTTTCTACATCCGATGGTGTGAAGAAGTCCACATTTGAACTTAATTCCTGATTTTATTTACAGGAAAAAAAGAAGATAAACACTGTTAAACATAGCATAATGAGAGCAACTTAAATTACTTATATTGTTCATTAGATTACCAATTCCTGTTCATGCAAAGCAAAGAAAATTAAATCTCAACCTTGCAAGTCTAGATATTCTATATGGTATTGTTAAGATGTTAACCAAAATAATAGACTTTTTCAATATGGCAACCAAGCTATAGTTCATCCATAATCTCACACTTTAGTCAGTGAAACTTCAAAAGAAAAAAATTGCTTTGCACAAGTTTCTGAGATAAACTGCACCTTATACATTTCGAGTAGTCAAGGTTATAACCTTGACATGTTACAAAGTAGCAAAGCTTTTGCTTTATAGTAGCAATTCATCAAATATCAACCATTGTGAGGGAAAGAGAACCCACCAACTGAATAACTAGAGCTAAACTTCTCATGTTATGTTGATTTAAGCATTTAAATTATTTTCCATAATATTGGTATCTACAGAGAAGTGACAGAGTTCCATCTCATACATGTAAAAAAAGCGCCCTCAGCAGCATTTGCAAAGGCACCTGATGAATCACCCCCCACCGGAAATTATATGGGTTACTAGGGCATCAGGAAACTTCAATGATCCCTTCAAAAACAGCAGTGACATCTTTGTTCAAATCTCTTATATGCTAAATGATTTATTATTCCCCAGTTTCTGTTATGAACTTAGAAGCACAGCAGCCAAGGGGCGCATGGCTAGGTTTTCAATCACATATACAATCAAAAAACTAACTCTCAGTTGTCATTTTCTAAGTTCTGTATTTCCTGTTCTTTACTTCTTTAATTTTTGAACGAGTTATACTATGTCATATGACAATTTATTACCTCATCAACACCTGATTCATAGCAATCTCGATATATATTGTTACAGAATGTAAATATGATTATAGCATGATCTTAGGAATAGAATCAAATCCTAGGAATAAATGCAGCTTTTCTTATTCAGATAGGTTTCCTTAGATAGACTATTCTATACTTGTATATATAGGTGTATTATTGATGAATCAAATACAGAAAATACATTCTCCTATCTTGTGTATTTTAATTACATGGTATCAGAGCCTATTAGGCTTGATTTGGGGAGTTATTTGAATTTTCTGGGTTTCATTTGGGTTTGGGTTCCTGCTACGGGTTACTGTTGAGTTGGGTAATTTTGTTCCGGTGGCCATCTTGTCTCACCGACGGCATCACAAGAAGCGCAGAGGGATTTCCGGCCTCTCCACTAAATCCGGCGTCCTTCCGTTCGGCGAGTGCTCTACACGCGCCGTCAAAGCTCCCGCTCCTTCTCTCACTCGCCGGCGCGTGGAGGCGCGTGGCTTATCTGCTGGCCCTCCGATTTTGTCTCCGGCGTCGCTTGGGTATTTCCGGTCAGATCCCGGTGTCATTTGGGCTTGGTTTTCTCTTCTGCTGGTACTCTTGCTCCAACGAGGTTCTGTCCTTCTATATTCACTGTTCTTTTGTTTAATAAGCTGTTTATTGAAGGTTTGGGCTTTTGTGTTAGCTGGGTGTTTTGAAATTTCAGTGCTACTTTGATTGTTTTGTGTGGATATTATGGCTGACAGTAAAGGAGTTGTTAGTGAAATTATTCCTTTATCTAAGATTACAGAGGAAAAATTAGATGGATCTAATTACCTTGATTGGAGTAGAACGATTAGAATCTATCTTCGTAGTATGGATAAAGATGATCACTTAACTGATGACCCTCCTACCGATAAAACCGAAAAGCAGATTTGGATGAGAAATGATTCACGGTTACTTTTGCAAATTAGAAACTCTATTGAAAGAAATGTGCTTGGCTTAATTTCTCATTGTGAACGTGTAAAAGAGTTAATGGATTATTTGGCATTTTTATATTCTGGGAAAAGAAATGAGTCTCGTATTTATGATGTTTGTAAAGCCTTTTATCGTGCTGAAAAGGAGGCAAAATCTCTTACCACTTATTTTATGGAGTTTAAGAAAATTTATGAAGAATTGAACATGCTTCTACCTTTTAGTGCTGATATTAGAGAGCAACAGGCTCAGAGAGAAAAAATGGCAGTGATGAGTTTTCTAGCTGGTTTGCCATCTGAGTTTGAGACAGCCAAATCTCAAATTCTCTCTGCTTCTGAAATTCCTACACTTGAAGATGTGTTTAGTAGGTTATTGCGTGCTGATAATGCTTTCTCTAGTCAGCTAAACAGTGCTTTTGTTGCCAAAGAAAGTGGAGGTGATAGTGGAAAGAAGAATATGCTGATGGGGGGAAATAGATCTAATCGGAATACTGATATTATCTGCTACTATTGTAAAGAACCAGGTCATACGAAACGCTACTGCAAGAAACTGCAGAATCGTAATCAGAGGGCACAAGTTGCTAATGTTGCTACTTCTGGTTCATCATCTGAGCATAATGTCACTATTTCTGCTGAAGAATATGCTAAGTACCAGGAAATGTTAAAGGGATCCTCAACTTCGATCACTACTGAGGCAGGTAATACATGTCTTATCTCCTCTAGCAACAATTGGGTCATTGATTCTGGTGCCACGAATCACATGACAGGTAATCCTGATACTTTCTCTGACTTTCGGTCTCATAAAGCTCCTTTGCCTGTTACTATTGCTGATGGGACATCATACAATATTGTGGGATCTGGAACTGTCAAACCAACCCCTTCTATTACTTTACCTTCTGTTCTAAATCTGCCTAACCTAGCTTTTAATTTGATATCTGTGAGTAAACTTACCAAAGAACTCAATTGTTGTGTCTCATTTTTCCCTGATCATTGTATTTTTCAGGATCTTATGACGAAGCAGATTTTTGGTAAAGGACATGTATCTAGTGGTCTATATATTCTGGATTCTTGGGTGCCACGGACTGTTGCGTGTTCCAGTGTAGTTTCTCCTTTTGAAGCACATTGTCGGTTGGGGCATCCTTCTCTACCTAATTTAAAGAAGTTGTGTCCTCAGTTTCATGATGTATCGTCTTTGAATTGTGAGTCTTGTCATTTTGCTAAACATCATCGTAGCTCGTCAGGTCCTAGAATTAATAAACGGGCTGAGTTTTCTTTTCAACTTGTTCATTCGGATGTTTGGGGTCCTTGTCCTGTTATGTCAAAAACTGGGTATAGATATTTTGTTACTTTTGTGGATGATTTTTCCCGTATGACTTGGATTTATTTTATGAAGAATCGTTCTGAAGTTTTTTCCCATTTTTCTGCTTTTTGTGCTGAAGTTAAAACCCAGTTTAATGCCTCTGTGAATATATTGCGGAGTGATAATGCTAAGGAATATATGTCAGATTCTTTTCAACGGTATATGTCTCAACAGGGTATTCTTCATCAGTCCTCTTGTGTTGATACCCCTTCTCAAAATGGAGTTGCTGAGAGAAAGAACAGACATTTACTTGAGACAGCTAGAGCCCTATTGTTTCAAATGCATGTTCCTAAGTATTTTTGGGTTGATGCTATTTCTACAGCTTGTTTTCTGATTAATAGGATGCCCTCTACGGTGTTGAATGGTGATGTACCTTATAGTATTTTATTTCCAAATAAAATACTATTTCCAGTCGAACCACGGATATTTGGCAGCACTTGTTATGTTCGAGATGTACGTCCTCATGTTACCAAACTTTATCCTAAGGCATTAAAGTGTGTTTTCTTGGGATACTCGCGTCTTCAAAAAGGATATAGATGTTATTCTCCTGATCTGCAGCGACATTTGGTTTCAGCTGATGTGATATTCTTAGAAGATAAATCTTTTTTTTCATCTCCATCCACTCTTACAAGTCAGGGGGAGGAAGATGAGTGGCTCATTTATACGGTAACATCTTCTCAAGAGCCCGTTGATGTCTCTACTGCATCTTCTAGTATTGAGCAGATAGCGAATGATGATCCTTCAACATCAGCAAGACCACAGATTGTTCAGGTCTACTCTAGAAGAAGCGACACTAATGATACATGTCCTGCACCAGCACCTTCGTCATCTGATCCTGCTCCTGTTGACCTCAATCTTCCCATTGCTCTTCGTAAAGGTACACGTACTTGTAAATCCACTTATTCTATTGCCAATTTTGTTTCCTATGATCACTTGTCTCCCTCGACATGCTCTTTAATTGTATCTTTAGATTCTATCTCTATCCCAAAGACAGTTAAGGAGGCCTTAAGTCATCCTGGATGGTATGATGCTATGATTGAGGAGATGAATGCCTTGGATGCAAATAACACTTGGGAGTTGGTGGATTTACCAGAAGGAAAGAAGGCTGTGGGTTGTAAATGGGTCTTTACAGTCAAAGTTAATCCGGATGGCTCTGTGGCTCGGCTAAAAGCTCGTCTTGTTGCCAAAGGATATGCCCAAACTTATGGGGTGGATTATTCCGATACTTTCTCTCCAGTCGCCAAATTAAGTTCTATTCGTCTGTTCATATCTTTGGCCGCTTCTTACCATTGGCCCTTGCATCAACTCGACATCAAAAATGCTTTCCTCCATGGCGATCTTCAGGAAACAGTTTATATGGAGCAACCACCTGGTTTTATTGCTCAGGGGGAGTATGGAAAAGTTTGTCACCTGAAAAAATCCTTGTATGGATTGAAGCAGAGTCCTCGTGCCTGGTTTGGTAAATTCAGTGAAGTTGTCCAAGAGTTTGGGCTAAAGAAAAGTCAATGTGACCATTCCGTTTTCTATAGACAATCAGAAGCTGGCATTATTCTTCTTGTGGTTTATGTTGATGATATTGTGATTACAGGGAGTGATTCTGCAGGTATTTCTTCACTTAAGTCTTTCTTGCATGGTAGATTTCACACTAAGGACTTGGGCCAGTTAAAATATTTCTTGGGAGTAGAAGTGACGAGAAGTAAGAAGGGAATTCTTCTATCCCAAAGAAAATATGTTCTTGACTTGCTTGCAGAAACGGGAAAATTAGGAGCTAAGCCATGCACTACTCCGATGGTTCCCAGTGTACAACTTACAAAGGATGATGGGGATCCTTTTGATGATCCAGAGAGATACCGAAGGTTAGTTGGAAAACTAAATTATCTCACAGTAACTCGTCCAGATATTGCATTTGCAGTAAGCATTGTTAGTCAATTTATGGCTGCTCCTACAATCAAGCATTGGGAAGCTCTAGAGCAGATTTTATGCTATTTGAAAGGTGCTCCTGGACTTGGTATATTGTACAGTGATCATGGGCATACTCATATTGAGTGTTTTACGGATGCTGATTGGGCAAGTTCTAAGATTGATAGAAGGTCAACAACAGGCTATTGTGTTTTTGTTGGAGGAAATTTAGTGTCTTGGAGGAGCAAGAAGCAAACTGTAGTATCCAGATCTAGTGCAGAATCTGAATACAGAGCTATGTCACAGTCTGCATGTGAAATTTTGTGGATTCATCATTTGCTTGCTGAAATTGGTATAAATCCCTCGCTTCCAGCAAAACTTTGGTGTGATAATCAGGCTGCCCTTCATATTGCCTCAAATTCAGTGTATCATGAACGGACCAAGCATATTGAAGTTGATTGTCACTTCATTCGTGAAAAGATTCAAGATAATGTCATCTCAACGGGATATGTGAAGACAGGAGAACAGTTGGGTGATTTGTTCACAAAAGCCTTGAATGGCTCTCGGGTTGACTATTTGTGTAACAAGCTGGGTATGATTAATATCTATACTCCAGCTTGAGGGGGAGTGTTACAGAATGTAAATATGATTATAGCATGATCTTAGGAATAGAATCAAATCCTAGGAATAAATGCAGCTTTCCTTATTCAGATAGGTTTCCTTAGATAGACTATTCTATACTTGTATATATAGGTGTATTATTGATGAATCAAATACAGAAAATACATTCTCCTATCTTGTGTATTTTAATTACATATATAAACAATTATTCTCTAGTGAACCAGCCTGACTTACCCTAGAATATCAAGCAGCAAATGAAATAATTTGGATGAAACATACCATTAGAATACATCTTTTTTTTTTTTAATCTCCAAGAGAAATGATTAATTAACTAAAAGTTCTTTTTCTTCACTGAATATCCATATTCCTTTTGTCATTGGGTGGTAGATTCCTTATATGATCAACATACAGTTAAATATCAAACATGCAACTTTAGTTATTAAGTATGGCATTTAATAAAAGATGAGTACTACTATTAACAATTGGTCATTTGACAACATCATTCTAGATTATGGCCACAAATAAAAATTATCAGTAACGAAAGTTAAAAATTGATCATTTTCACATAAGCATCTCAAACCATAATTCAGCATATATGTACTCAATATTCTCATTTAAAAATGCTAAGAAGAAAACATTACAAAATCCAAGATGAGGCTATCAAAATGAATTGTAAATAAATTAACCAGCAAGCATCCATACAGGTCCCCACAGGATATTGCAGAAAACTTAAGAAAGCAGCACTTTCCCAGGGACCATCTCAAGGTATCTCAACCAGATAATTCGAACGTCTTAAAGGTTGATAGGATTGAACCAACCTCAAAACTATGAATGTGACAGCTAAGAAAACAACATTTTTAAGGGACCATCCACACCCAACAAAAAAACTCCATAAGAAAAAGATTAGCCCCAATTGGAGCTGAGGCTGAATTGAAATTTACTCATGAAGCATACTCGAACAGTCAAACTAAGAGAATGGAGATCTCCACATAAAATTCAGGATGCATAAACAAAAAGGCATACATATCCATATATACTTACCAAAAACAAGAAGTTGCTGTCAAGTGTCAATGTCCCATGGTGTTGTTAATTAATTCTTACACCAAAACAACGACTAATGTACATATAAACGATAATAATAAAAATTAGAAAAAAAAAAAAAGAAGGAATAAGATACACATTGTTATTGTACGATGAAAAGCTGAACAACACTTACCTTAGCTTTAGCTTGTAATTTATCCACGAAAGATAGATACTGCTTCAGAGTGTAATCTTTGGAGCTACCTAAAGCTGCCTCCATTGCCTTTCAATCATCATTCAAAATAAGCCAAAAGTTTATTAACCAGATAGAAACTATCAGTTTTTAGCACAATGTATGTAACTCGCAAAGATACCTCATCAGACATGAAAGGTGCAAACTCAGGTGCATAAGCAGCCAAAACGGCAGAGGCAGTTGCCGGGCCAACGCCTTTCAGAACCGTAAGCTCAGAAACAGCTTCTGATATATCAGGAAGCGATTGAAATGCCTTTGAAGAAGCAGATTTCACCAACTCTTCGTCCAAGGACGAAACGAAATCCAGCAAGCGGGGCCTTAAATGAAGAGAAAATCACAAATTAACTGCACATTCAGAATCCCTGAAAAGTAAAGTGCTTAGATTGAAATTGAACCTACCTCCATTTTCCGCGGGAAAGCTTCCACTGCATGAGCTTGGAGAGCTCAGGAGTGGTGAGATACGGATTAGGGTCACGTTGATGGAGAAGAGAGGGAAGTTGTTGCCGGTAGAATTCATCGAGAGAAACGAGGTTAGGTTTGTTAAGAGATTGTATACAAGGGGTATAAGAAGAGAGAGCTTCCTTCCAAATACTAACGTCGGAGCACTGAAAATCCAACATCGGACTCGCTTCGCGGTGCCGGAGTTTTTCAATTTGTGGCTGCTTTTTTCTGCGATGGACTGATAAGGTGGATCTTCTGAACCCGATCCAATAAAAGCTTGGGCCGGAGATCCATTTTCGAAATAGGCCTGGACAGTGATAAAAATACAGAATGAATACAGATCATTCCTGTGTTTAGGCTCTGTTTGGTTAGCTTCGTTTACAGAGTCCTCAGTCCTCACTGCTTTTTTCAAATGGAGGGGCGGAAAGCTTGGGCCGCGGCGTTGCTTGCGTATCCAAACAGCATTTTATTTATTTCGCGCGATAGATACTTCCCTCGTGGGAAGATACGCATACGTGCGGTTTTAATTGGCTGAGGGCGAAAAGTTTATTAGTGATTCCAATTCACAGGTTTATAAGTTTCTATTTCCTTATTAGAGTTTTGCTTCCTATTTCTATGGCCCAGCAAATTATGTCGAAATAATTGTTTTGAATATTGTTTTAGGTTAATTGAATCCAAATATGCATTTGACTCAGCTAATTAATTGAGGAATTGATTTTATCCCTGACGACTAAATTATACTCTAATGATGATTGGGTTTAAAAAAAATCTCATAAAAATAACTCAAATTTTTAAAATATTATAATTAAAGTCGCTTTGAATAAAAAATCATAAATTTGATACTGAAACACTAATGTAGCAACCGGCAAACCGCATTAACTTAAAAAATTCAAATGGCAAATTCTAAAACATTTTATATGGCAATTTTTTAAAATCGATTCCGTATTGGATAAGATTCAATCCATGATATTTTGGCTGAAACAATTTTCATTATAATATTTTAAAAATTGAAATATTTTTATGTAACTTTTTTTAATAATTATATCATTATTATTATACAAATTAAATGACTATTTATGAAATTAACTCGAAAAGATTTCAAACTTGTATTTGTATTTTAAAAAATTCATTTATTTTGATATGTATTATATCACCTCGAAATAATTTTATTTTTTCTTTATGGACAATAGGGGATCGGACTATATATTAAAGAGACGAGAATAATAACAGGGAACCAAATTTTTGTTTTTTTTAGAATTTTATTTTATTTTATTTGTTAAGGGGGGCTAGAGATATGCTATTTTGACATTAAATAGATGTTTATATATATGTATCGAATTCTGACCTGAAACAAGTAGGTTTGTTAGTGGTTACATGTCATGCACACTTGTATTAACTCTTTGTTTGGATGGGAGTAAGTCCCATTTACTTTAATGAATGAAGGGAAAAAAAAGTAAACGGAAGTAATTGAAATTGAATTTCCCTTGTATGAAATTCCATTGTTTGGTTACGTGTTTCTTCATCTCCACTTTTCTTCCTTACATTCACACTGTTCATCGTTTTCGTCCGCCTCTCAACCGTTCGCCGCCTTTCAACCGTTCGCCGCCTTCTTCTTCACCTTCACCGTTCTTCCTCTTCTTCCTCATCTTGTTTCCCATAAGAATTACTTCTTAGTAATTCCCACTTCATCTTCTCCATTACCATCCTTTTTTTGCCCAAAAATCTGCCCTGTGCTCCATCTCCTTCATTTTCAGTTTCCGTTTTACCCTTCAATCTTACTTGTGCCCAGAAATCTCGTTGTTTTTGTTCTTCATTCACCCCTCACCTCCCATTTTCTCTGTTTTCTCTCCAAATCGGAAAAAAATATTTTAGAAAATTGAGAATAAATTAGAAAATTCAATTTTCCTTCCTTTACTCTTAATTACTTTCCAATTTTGCAAGACAAACGATAGAAGTAATTTGAATTTTAGTTACTTTCCCCTTAATAACCTCTACTTCCACCGATCCAAACAAAGCATAAACTTGCCTTATTGTTAAATCACATCGAATGATCAACTTCAACGTAGACCCATATTAACTATCTATTATAAAGTAATAGAATAATAAAGTACGAAACATTCATATCTAAAAGATGAGATGAAATTAAATGATTTCTTTCTCATCTAACAAAAGCAACTTTGATAATCATATCTATTAGAAAAATATTGAATCAAATCAATTACACTTACTACACATATAAAATACTTATTTTTTCACATATTTCAAAAATATGATTGATTTGGTCTGAAAATACTTGAAACATCAGCAAGCACAATTGGGTGGAGACACGTTCGAATATACGGAGACCAACTTGCATCTTCATGCCCTAATTTGCCATCTAGTCAGTAGCTTCATACAATATAGAGCATTTTTATTTTTTTTTATTTTTTTCTAAAATCTGTTTAATTGTAAATGCAAATTAATTAAATTAATGAATTTTAGATTGTTAATGTGATTTATTTTAAAATTTTATTTTTATTGATTGATTCAACTATTTTAACACTTATTTTTCTTAAATAAAATTTCAAATTCGAGTATTATAAATAACAAAAATTAATATTTTAAAAAAAAAATATTTTCATAGCGGACCAACCTGATTCGACCTTGATAATACTAAAAAGTATACCAAAAAAATACAGCTCCTATCCTAATATAGGATTGAATTATGACTTTATGAGTATTAATAATTTTGGGTTGTCCATGTCCTACATTCATTTTCCAGCAACCAACAACAATTAAAAATTAGCAACATTGACTGCTGGGCTATCTATCATAAATAATTCCAACCAACACACTGTTTATCACGGTTATGAATGTAAGGAATTCACAAAAAGAAAAACACAGAAAACATTCCTAAATCCCAATTGAGCATTTAAAATTAATTATTTAATGGGCACTCGAAAACTATAATAATGCGCATAAAAGAGATGAATTATGATGATGCTAATATCTTATTTTTTAATTAAAAATTTTGAATTCGAACTTCAACCACATAACTTTGCTCTTTGTTACATAGAAAACCATTTTTTTTAAAGTGAAAAAGTTAAAGAGGGTAAAATTTTTTACTAACTCTTAAAGAACAATTGTTTAAATATTAGGGAAAAAAATTTAAATAGGTAAGTGTTTTAATATTAACAAAAGAAAATGTGTTAACTCTATATTTATATTAACCAAAACACGGACCATTACTTTCTTCCCAAAATACGCATTGTTGAGGTATGTAACGTTCATATTTATAAGTTTAGTACCCTCCATTTACCTATCTGACGTGAAATTTATTTGTTCATAACATATTTTTTCACCCAATCCTGTGACGCCCTCGCCACAGGTGGAGTCTATATCCCATTCTCTCATAGCGTTTGGCATGGACATTGAATTCGGGTTTGAATCGGCTCTGATACCATTTATCACGGATCATTACTCTCTTCCCAAAAAATATCTTGTTGAGATGTACAATTCCCGTATTTATAAGTTCAGGATCCTACCTGTGCATGTAAGAAATGTGATTTATTTGTCTATGACAATATGCACATGATTGCTATAGCCTATAGTTGAGTAGTTATTGTCACGAGGCATCTTTAATTCTTATCGTATGTAACTATTCATTCTACTCTTTGAAACAAATTGCATGGTATATTATATAAAACATAAAAGAAATGAAAGGCTACTGAACTTCTGATTGTTGCAAAGTGTCAACTGAGTGCCGTGTTGTTTTTTCAGGACAAGACAAAAATAACTTCAAAGTTTCAACAGCGAATTGCTGCTTCAAATTCAAATCTCAACAAAAACCTTTAAGGGCCTAAAAATAACAATTTTGCCCTTTAAATCTTTCTTTTTAAAATTATCCTTAAAAATTTGAAAATTTATATTTTTCATAATGCTGTTTATGTGATATTAATGACGATGATGTGAACATTGAGATACCGACACTATACACGTATGTACGAACTAACAGTTTATGTTACATATTCACATCATCAATGAACTTATTTCTCACTAAATTATAGTTTAAAAATACTATTGTGTCCTTAATTATTTTGTAAATATTGCTAGTTTACCTTCTATATATATATATAAGTTCACTTAAAAATTGTTTAAACTTAATGCACTCTTTATTTTCTATTATTTTTAAAAGTAATATATAGATTTTATAAAATATATATTGATAGAGTTGGGATACGCCCATTACTCTATAAAGGATTGAGTTTCTATCCAGATTAAATTACCAAATCATATTTTAAAAAGAATTCTGAGTTATATTAGGGTTAAAACTCTAGCTTTTACTAACTCTATAAATAGAGGTGAGATTTTTATAATTTGGTAACGAGAAAGCGTATATGTCGCAAGACTGCTCGTTCCCACTCACGATTATTTTGTATTAATTTTTCAGGAATTTCTAGATTGTGATCTAACTGCTATTATTCCGAGTGGGTAAAAGCCAGACCGATGACCAATAAAAGAAGATCCTTGTACCGCTTCCACAACATGATTTTCGCGCTACAACAAGTATGTATTTACTTTCTTTTTTTATTATTTTTCCTTCATATATAATAATAAAATTAAAAGATACATAACAAATATTCTCTTTAACATTAATAAATAAATAAAAGTACTCTAAAAGTAAAATTTTTATTGTTTTAATATATTTTCTTAATAGATATTTCAATTTTTTTTAATAAAACCAATATAAAGTCAGGAACAACGTACAGTAAGATAATTAGCAGTTCCCCATGCCGCATGTGAACATTAGGAACATTCGTAAGAAGTAAGAGTAGGTAGGCAAGCTCTTATGAATTGCCCTAATTTGCTGAGTCAACAAACAGATTTCTTTGTTCCACTGCATCACCACTGATTGACCCCATAATTTGATATCTTACTTCTCAACTTTAACTAAAATTAAAATAATATATAAATGAGAGATTACATCTACGCTTGACTTCATGATATGTTATATGTAAATGAAAACTACTTAAATTCCAATAAATAGGCAAAGTATGAGAAAGGGAGCAAACAAAGGTTTTATTATTATTATGGAAATAAATTTTTATAGTCATGCAATTTCTATTGACTTGATTTTAGTGGAAATTTTCAAAAGTAGACATTGCTTTTGTAAGTTTGGGTCTTCCACTAATTGTTTTAAATGTATTCTACTCTACCATATTCTTTTTCTCATAAGTCTGGTCTCCATTATTTTCTTTTAAATAATTATGAACCTAATGTTGGCATTCTTCAAATATTGACAATTCCATTTTATATTGTGGGAATGGCTTTCATGCATGATTGAATTTCTCAAGTTTTGTTTCTTTATATTTATATTTATATTTTATAATGTCGAATAACAAAAAAAAAGGCCGATGCTTGGTTTGGTAAAAATATTTATATATTTACAAGATCGAGATTTGTGTTATATCTTAATTATATTAACAATATTAGTACAACTCGATTCCCTCCAAGATTGGTTCATTTGTCCATAAAGTCCAGAAAAATAAATTAGCGAATCAATTGATCATATAATTTTTATTCACCAGAGTGTTTCCCTAACTGCCAAATTAGGTAATATGTTGACAATTGATATTCAAGATTTGGGGCAGAATAATGGTAGATTACTGAATAATAAATTTCTACTTAATTACCCATGGTTTTCTTTCTTTTCCTTTTTTAAATATATTTTTATTTTAAACGAGAGATCAAATAAACCATATCCTTATCATATGTCCGACCAAGTTGGGCGGAAATTAAATTAGTATTAATGCTTCATATCCAATTATAGGTGAAATTTATATGTTAACTACAGTGACAATCGTATCGTAATCGTTGACAAATAAAAATGTCAATATCAAAGTTGGTAACAAGTATTTAGATATTAATCACGATTGAAAATTTCGGTGGTAAAACAATAAAAATAAAAATAAAACTGTCAATTGGGAATAATTTAGATTTGAAGAAAACAACGTATATTTTTTTGACCATCTCGTTAATAATCTTAATTTATGGTTCACTTCAATGGTTACTATCAGTGTCATATTTTATTTACTTTGGTAAATTGTTAGTTTCAAACTGAACTTAGTCATATTAATTAGATAAGTATTTGAACTTCTGATTAATTCTTGCTTCAGAATGATTCAACTCTATATACTCATTGCATGACGTGCATAATAATATACCTAAATGTGAACCATAGAGACATTTTTAATTTACTCTCAATACTGAACAAATTTAACAATTACTTATTTATATTCACTTCGAAATTATTTCAAAAATCAACAAGTGCCCTACTGGCTTTGAAAATTTTCCATGTCTTATTTTTCCATTTATTCTCACTTGATGGTGTATAATTAAATTTGTCCCACTATAATTCATAAGATCTGCTCCTCTTTTCAAGCTTATTCTACGTCAATGGCTTTTAAATTCGATATTTATTTTCTCAGTTTTACATTGTGTTAGCCAACTTTCCAACACTTTATATATGATGAATATTCTAACCCGACTAACTGCAATTTGCTATTTTATTTTTAATTAGTTCAAATATCAAAATTAACCTTGAAATTAGGGTTGCTGTTACCTTATAACCTTAAAAAAAAAAAAAGTTTAAAGGTGCATTCGCTATGAATGTGGTTGCATAGTTACTTGTTCTTCCAGAGTAAAATTATCTTTTTTAAATAATTTGCTTTAACCACAACGTGAAGCTTTTTTATTATGAAATATTTTCGGTGTTGGTCATTTTGGATTTTAACTTTTCAATATTTTAAGTATTTTAATGTAATATTTATAAGTTTAACTTTGTATTATCACATAACAATGGTTGTTCAATTTTTTTAAAAAAAAATTAAATGGGTTGACACAAGATCCACAGGATAATCCATGATCCGTGCATCGCCTTATATCCCGTCCAATTCATTTGAAATATAGTCCATTTAGATTTATCTACAATGATTTATCTGCGATTTGATCTATTTATAATCCGATATATATTGATCGGCACGATTCATTTGCCAAATTTATTATTACTTTTACAAAAAGATGAATAATTCATTGGCCTATGACTTTATTAACTAAAAAGAAATTTTATGTTTTATCTTAATAATATATTTGAAGATTTTGGGTTCAAATTTTTATCCCGCATTAATTCTATAAAAAAACTCTATCAAATTGAGACATATTTAATTACTTATTAAAATTTAAATTTGATTATTTGAATGATTTCGTATGCTTCAATTGGCCAGTTTGGCAGAATAATATAATAATTTTAAAAGTTGAGGATAAATTTGTTAGTTGGTTGAGAAAATTTCCGAAAAAAGGAGGCCCCAGTCCAACTCATAGATTCTGCACAGTCACAAGCCAACGAGTTTTGTTTTGTCCAATCCGGGAAGAAGGGGGAGAAATTTTTAAATTTTCATTAAAAAAAAAAAGAAAGAAAAACAGAGTAACGTGTCAAAGCGCCGGATAAGCCCAGTCAGGAAAGAGGTGCATGTTAGCCACAAAACGCAACCGTTTAGGGCCGTGCTGGTGTGGTGATGACTTTGCACACACTCGTTGAGTGTGAGGCTGTCTCTCTATAAAAAGGATGCATCGGTCCCTGAAGATTCTTGCATTCTGGTGATTAACAAAATTTTAAAAAAAGTATTGCCAGCGAAGCTTTCGTATTCTAGTCAAGCAAAAAGGCAAACGCCAACACCCCACACACCTTATACAGCGCTCGAGAAAACTATCACCATAAGAAAGAGAGAGAGAGCGACTGTACGTTGTCGTTTCCTTTCATCTTTCTTCAGGAATGAAAATGGCGGATCATTACTTGCTAGGATGGATCCTGGCCTCTGTCATGGCGATTTTCGCTTTGTATTACATGGTCTATTTGGTGGTGGTCAAGAAAGAGGAGGAGAATCACAGAAAATCGAGAAGGGAGTCCGTTACCACCATGTCTACTGTCAATTCGGAATGCCGATCTGATGACACTGCCGATACGGACGTCATCATCGTCGGTGCCGGCGTCGCTGGCGCTGCTCTCGCTCATACTCTCGGCAAGGTGATTATTGTTTTGGCTTTTCGTGGATTTTGATTTTCCTGCATTTTCTCGGTTATCAATGAGAAACATCTCTCTGTATGTTTATTTATTTATTTAATTCAGGTTCGATTCTTTTTTCTATTAAAAAATATTGAAATATTTTGGCTACCTGGCCTTACAAGTTTTGAGTAAATGATATTGCCGCTTGTACGCTGTGCTGTTTCTACATCAGCAGCGTTTTTTTTTTTTTTAATATTTAATTTTGGTTCCCTAGTGCCTTCTCCTTGTCTGGTTTTTGGATGAGCAAAAAGAATTTGCCAGAGTTTTTGAGCTATTGGCTGGATTTGATTTGAACTTGTGAAGCCTTAAGCTGTATAGTTGTACATAAACAGTGCTTTTCCTTTTTGTTTCTATTTATTTATTTATTTAGTTTGGTTCCTTTGCGCGCTCTTCTTGCCTGGTTTTTGAATGAAGAGTCTGCTAATGAGTTTTTTGAGGTATTAGCGGAATTTGATTTGAACTTGTGAGGCCTTAAGGTGAATGTTTATGTATAAACTGTGTTTTAACTTGTCGATTGATATTCTTTTATTTATTTATTTATTTATTTTTGTTTCGATTCATTATTGCGTTCTTGTTGCTTGGTTTCTGAATGATAAAAAAGAAACGCAAAAAAAGTTTTTTTGGTATTAGCTGGATTTGATTTTAAGCTATATTTTTCTGCATAATCATGTCTTCCAGCATGTTATGAACTTATCTGTTGATCGTTGTTCTCGTGTGGAGATGGAATTCTTGTTATGCGTCCAATTTGAACATTGTAGTTATTGTTGTTTTTATTTTTGAGCTAGCCGATGTATTTTTTTTTTATTTTTTAAATTTATGAACTGATATTTGATTATGATGAATTTGTTTAGCGTATGATTTAATTTATATCGTTTTGAGGCCACTGGTTTTTCATTAGAGACACTGATAGAAGACGAGAATTCTATGCAGATATTTGCAGGCCTATAAACATACGAATCTTCCTAGGATATTTTGGGTATTTTTTGAGTTGAGAAAATAGCCGCTTGATTCTACTCTTATGTGCTTAAAATCATGCATACGGCAAAGGAGCTATTAATAGTATTTGAATAAAAATGAAATAGAATTAAAATTTTATATGGCCCTACTTATTTTTTATGATGGAAATAGTGATGTCATTTTTAGTGTGTTTAATTAAATAGCTTCTCTCTTGATTTTAATGAAATAAATCTGTTTGATCTGTCGTTTTGGCTGATCAAAGAAAACATTTTGGTTGGTGGAAAATTTAAATCCTTCTGTTGTGAATTTTATTGTCTTTTCCAATGGAAGATTAGCTTTAGAGTTATGTTTGGGCAGGACAAGTTGGGATATAAATATTAGCTGGAAAAAGGAAAGAATTTATATGTTTTATCGAGTATATTTTTTCATAGTTGTATCATATAGAGTTTATTTGCTATTCCTTGACCCCACCCTTTTTCATTCATTATAGTTTAATCAGCAAACTTGGACTATACCTCATTAAATGAAGGGTGTGCTTTGTTTTGCTTCTCCTAGTAGTTTGCCCTATGATAGATTTTGTCTATTGCATCAGATCAATTCTTTTAGTTAGAGTGCTTTGAGAGCTTATTTCAGTGACTGATTTTTTAATGTGGTAAATAGGAGGGCCGTCGAGTGCTTGTCATTGAAAGAGACTTAACTGAACCAGACAGAATTGTTGGTGAATTATTACAACCGGGGGGCTACTTAAAGTTAATTGAGTTGGGACTTGAAGGTATGGCAGATCAAGTTTTCTAACTATGTACAAAATTTTGTGATGCTATTACTGGTTTGCATTTATCTTAAATTAATTAGCATTAGGTCAATTATACCTTTCGCCTGCATTCACTATAGTAGGACCCAGTTGCTTATGGAACCTTGTCTCTTGCTGTAGATTGCGTGGAGGAAATTGATGCACAACGAGTGTTTGGTTATGCTCTTTTCAAGGATGGAAAGCACACTAGACTTGCTTATCCCTTGGAGAAGTTCCATTCCGATGTAGCAGGGAGAAGCTTTCACAATGGGCGTTTTATACAGCGGATGCGGGAAAAAGCTGCATCACTTCCCAAGTATGTTAGTCATCCAGCATATTTTAACTATTTTTGCCAGTGCTTTTGAATAGTTGACTTGTTCTGAACATTATTAGCTAGTTACTTCTCTCTCTGGACAAGAAGTCTTCAGTGAAGTGTTATGTATATCACATTGCATATTGTTATCATATGAGAGTTATCAGATAATCATCTTATGCATTGAAGAATAAACAGTAACCATGCCTTTATTTTCTGTTTGTAGTGTACGATTGGAGCAAGGAACTGTCACTTCCCTTCTTGAAGAAAGGGGGACAATCAAAGGAGTCCAATACAAAACAAAAGCTGGTGAAGAGCTCATGGCTTTTGCACCTTTAACAATTGTTTGCGATGGATGTTTCTCAAACTTGCGTCGCTGCCTTTGCAACCCTAAGGTGATGACTCATGATTAATCATGCTATCATTAGTCCAAAATTGGTTCAATTTTCGGGTTTCACCTACCTCAAAAATTCACTCTCTTTATACAATATTAAATTTAGTTTCATCTATTTTCTGCAGGTAGATGTGCCCTCTTGTTTTGTTGGTTTGGTACTAGAGAATTGCCAACTTCCTTATGCAAATCACGGGCATGTTGTACTAGCAGACCCTTCCCCAATTTTATTCTATCCTATTAGTAGTACAGAAGTTCGTTGCCTGGTTGATGTACCTGGCCAGAAGGTTCCTTCTATTTCAAGTGGGGAAATGGCAAGCTATTTGAAGAATGTGGTGGCACCTCAGGTACATACAAGAAATGGGCAAAGGCTTTCTGTTATTTGATTTATTTTTTATGGTGTCTTTGACTAACCTTTGATTTGAACACTGCAGGTTCCGCCAGAAATATATGATTCTTTTGTAGCTGCAGTTGATAAAGGAAACATTAGAACAATGCCAAATAGAAGCATGCCAGCTGCTCCCTATCCTACTCCTGGTGCATTGTTGATGGGCGATGCATTCAATATGCGCCATCCTCTAACTGGTGGAGGAATGACTGTGGCACTATCTGACATTGTTGTGCTGCGCGATCTTCTCAGGCCTTTGCTCGACCTACATGATGCACCTACACTCTCTAGATATCTTGAATCATTCTACACCTTGCGTAAGGTAGGTTGTATTACTCTGATTTTGACTGCAACTAGAGCAGTGGTACTTATCTAATGGTGAATGCATGTTGATATATTACTTCAGTCAGCTTAATATATATATTTTGAATGTTTTAATTGCAGCCTGTGGCATCTACAATCAACACGCTAGCAGGTGCACTCTACAAGGTATTTTGTGCTTCATCTGATGAAGCAAGGAAGGAAATGCGTGAAGCTTGCTTTGATTATTTGAGTCTTGGAGGTGTATTCTCAACTGGACCAGTTTCCCTCCTCTCGGGTTTAAACCCTCGTCCCTTGAGTTTGGTCGTCCATTTCTTTGCTGTCGCAATTTATGCTGTTGGGCGGCTGTTGCTACCATTACCTTCACTGAAGCGCATGTGGATTGGAGTTAGACTAATTTCGGTGCGCATCTGTATTTCCTTCTATGCATGGTCTTCTTAGGTGTCATAGTTCATTTCTTCTGTATCATACCATAATGCAATGAAATCTTACTTTATAGTAAAAACTAAAACATGGAAGTATATTTTGACAGGGTGCATCAGGAATCATCCTCCCAATCATTAAGGCGGAAGGTGTGAGGCAAATGTTCTTCCCTGCAACTGTTCCAGCATACTATAGAGCTCCTCCAGTTGAAGTCAATTAATTCGTCCAGCGAGTGTTAATATGGGGAATTGCGAAGCTGGTCGTATTTTCAATCCCCTGTTCGAATTTAGACCCAAGAACTGTGAAATATCATACTCTTTTTAGTTGATAGGATTTTGTTTTATTTAGCATGTCTGTACCTGTGACTGTCAACTTAAAATATATAGAATATTTTTGGTATATTTTGTGGACTATTTTTCTCCAGTAATGAACTCCTTGTCTTTTTATTTTTATTTTCCTTTATTTTATTTGACGTCCAAGGCTAACAGTTGCTATGCTAGGCCTCCCGATTCACGAATCTGGTCACTTATGTGAGATTTAGAACCCGTTATTCTGGGTCATTTAATTGAGCGAATGACTTCACGCTGGGCTCCCGGATGCGCTCGTTTTCCTCCATGAACTTAGTTTTGTTTAAACAGAATTGGCTTATTTTGCGAGAAAAACAGACCCAGATTTTGGTATACGTATGTAAATTGCAATCAATCTAATGATTATGAGTACAGAATTTAGGCAAGTTAAATTTTGAAGAAAAGATTGCTGCCTAATACAAACTTATAATAGGGCAATAACAAACTTGACTGATAAGAGCTAACTCTTTCTTATAAGGCCTGCCGCGCCGCTTCCGCTTATGTTTCAGCCTGTTCTATGAAGCTACCGATTAATAAAAGACATTAGAGAGTGGCAGACTATGGATTGGATATGGACGAGTTGGTTTGTTATATTGCCCATGTGGCCAATTTTTGACCCATTAAAATACCCATTTAACCACAATACCATACACCAAAGACCCAAAAAAACAAAACAAAACAAAGCAAAAAGACCACAGGTCAAAAATAAAAATGAAAAAAAAATATAAAACCAGTAACCAACCTTATATTGTAAGCATTTACACATCATGTAATATGCACTACGTCAAATGATATAAAAGGTGTGTAATGTTACTCATTCATCACATCACGCATTCATTCTCACTTCTCTCAACTTGCCCAAGTAAGCTGTTCAATGTGTGAACATGTTGATCGCTTGTTTTTACATAATTGCTGAGATTAGGTCAGTACATAAATACATCAGCTTCCCTTTCTATATCTAGACTTGAAAAAAAAATAATAATAATAACTACCATCTCTTTTTATCTCTCAACAAGAACTAATTGATACAAAACTATATTATCCCAAAAATTAATTAAGAAAATTATACTTTCAGAAACAGCGGTTCATGGCATTTGCCACGTGTAGCATTGCTCCAGGTCTGCACAATCTCCCTCAACCAACAAGACAATTCATAAGTTCATATTCTTTCTTTCTTGTTTAATGGCCTCGTAGGATACCATCACTTCCTTGAACTTTGCTTCAGCAGTCTCTGCAGCATGTTACAATTCAACATTAGGTGACCGCTTCTTAGGTATGGCATCAACCTGCACGACTAGAAATAGAAAATCGAAAATCAGCTAACCTTTATTATCTTGGTTCTGATCAGGATGAAACTCCTTGGCCTTGGCCCTGAATGCCTTCTGCAAAGATAAAGGGAAATCTTTTCAGTATTAAGAGGAATTACCAGTCAGAATCAATAATTATTTAGAAGCTCTCAATTGAATGTACAGATAGGATATCAATGCCAAATTTATAATCACATGGTTACATGCACTAATCAAACAAGAATAGCCATTTCCCCTCCCTCCCTTGCAAAGAATTGTGATGAGAACTATTAGTACTCCAACAAGACAATAGTCCTAAACACGAGAAGAAGTGGCCCAATGTGCATGCCATCCTTGTCTCCACAACCTATGAACAGGATAGCTTTTATATGGTTTACATGTCCTATTACTCAACAATCATTAAACTTCATTCTTTTTCAACCATGTTCTCATAAACCTGTTATTCTAAAAGATACTTTATTCAAGAAATGGGTAACATAAGCATTTTCAAAATCCGTTTTGGCAATCCATATTTGCTAGATGAGAAGAGCAGGTCTTTAGGACAAAAAGCAGTAGGAACACATTACAGTGGAAGGCCATCTAATTATACAAGGTCAATAACAGTCATGAATAGGTGTTTAATTGGGAGATTATGAATTAGAATTATTAATTAATATTAGTAAGGAAGAAACAGCAATACCTTAATCTCAGCTTCTGTATATGGCGCTTTTCTGAACCTGTTCCAAACATAAAATCCAAGATGTCAAAACACAACTGCTATCTGCTATCAATGAGCCAGGATAACTATTCAATGCATGTTACTGAAATGGGGAATTTTATTCAAGTGGAACAATGACATGTAAATTTCAGCAAGGGCAGAAATCAGCTATCAATATTATTATATATGTCTACAAGACAAACTAATTTATACCTGTACTTTCAAACAAAGATTAAGTCCACATAACCCCAACTGACCTATTATTCTAACAAAGAAAAGGTATCCTCAACTGATAATGGCTTATGAAAGTAGATGATCCACATCAAGCATCAGTAAATAGTCAAGCTAAAGAACACCTACTTGATCTCAAATTGATATACCATTCTGTCTGAGCCTAGCTTCTGTACTGGTCTCACAAATAACAAAAAGCAGCATCATGATGACAAAGCCTTGATAATTCTATCAGTAATTTTGTCTGACATCTCCTTTAAACATGGATCCCTGAATCCCGTTCCATAATGACACCATGTCATTTAACAATCGGATGACAAACTGATCTAATATTTCAATTAGCATACAGACACCTCTAGACTGTTGAATTGCATAAAGGACTCTAGCGTCTACAATAGCCCCCACCAATTTCTAGTTCTGCAATTACTACACTGTCTGACCAAGAACAGGCAAGATCACGCCATACAGCGAGAGAATTTTTTTAAATTTTAATTATAACCATATTTCAATATGATTTCTAATATTCTAATCCCTCTATTACAAGGCATATGCACATCAGAATGTGATGGGACTAATTGTCTTCCAACCAGACAATGGCTTTTCCATATTTTGCACTTAAATGCCTGCATGATCATCAGCTAGTTCACCAAAGGTTTGTTCTCTCGATTTTACTCGTGCAATTAGCAGGGATATTATACCCATTTTTTCTTGTTAACATAGAAACTCTATATGAATTCTAGAAAGTAAAATAAGGTCTTCAAGTATCATAGAAATTTACAACAATATAAATGGTTTCTCATTCATGTACAACCAATTTTATCCTCAAAACCAAAATGCAGCAATTTGGATTGCAACCAGGTGTAGCACTACCTGTCAAGGCCCAAAACTGAGTAATGATGTGATAATGAGTAGCTCAGACTCTCTCTTGGAGTCCTGAAGTTAGTCCTCTGATCTCTGAAGGATGAATCAGTTTTCCAATACCAATCATCACGCTGAAAATGCTGATGGTATGCACCTGAACCATTTTCCTTCCAGCTTTCATAGCTTCTCTTGTACTTGTTCCTCTCTCGGTTAAATACACTTTGCATCCGCCTTATTCGTTCCTACAAATAATAAAACTGTATCAGTTTTACAATCATATATTGCCAAGAAACATGCAGGATGCATCTAACCCAGTAAAAACTATTGTATCCAAGTTGCAAGTTAAAGCGTGGCATAATAAGCATATGGGCAAAGCAGGCTCATCCATTACAACATGGTCCTTACAAAGCATGTTTGCATATCAACCAAATATTTAAAAAAAAGAAAAATGTGCAGGGTTTAAAAATTAATTAGAGTTTCAAGAAGCCAATATTTCAAATTCAATTTGCCAGACCTGAGCTCCACTTGCAGGCATATATGATAAGAAGTTTGTGCTTGCCGATTAGCTAATCATGTAGGGCAACAAAACTAAGATAGGATGAGAAAAAATACGCTAAAAAATTAAACATAAGCTTACTGCATGTGCGGGTTTAAAGCATTGTCTGAAATTCAGAATTTTTCTAAATTTAAGTGTGTGAAAAGCACGGTTCTAAAATCAAAAAGAGGAAAACATGTTGATGGAGTGGGAGTAGCAAAAGAGACTTGTCATTAGAATGAGATCAAAATACAGCTGCATAAAACAACAATATGCAAAGAAATTCATCTTCTAGCCAGAGACCATATGGAGCATTGCTACAACTCCATCTGTAAATAGTACCAGCATAGATGCAATTTAAATAACAAGAATTGCAGTAGAGCATATTCACAGAATCAGAGAGATGATGTAGCAAGGTTTAGAAAATATACACTCAAGAACTACTTCAATATTTAAACTATTGCTCTTAGCAATTGCTTTATCCTATGATTTTTTCCTACCAGATAAATCATACATGGAATGCAATCCATAATATATCAACAAAACTGTACCGCCAGCAAATATTATAAGCTCCACAAATTATTTTCCTAAATGTAGCATATAGGTATACAAGTCGAGAGAAAACTTACTACTCTCTCCATTTCTTCTTCATATTCCTCCTGCATTCGACGATTATACCTTTTCCATGCTTCGTCCTGAAAACTTGTCCGGAAAGAACCTCCAGCTTTTCCACTCCGTGCTGACTGTGACCTTGCTAACTGTAAGGTGCATTTTGCATGAAGGATCAGCTTGGCAAACCATATGCATAAACTGTCTTCTAGATAAAAGAAAGTAGAAAATTAGACTTTCTATCTGTCAAATTAGAATTATCTATCAAAAGTAAACAGTCTTGGCAAAGACATGCTGCTTGCATACAATATGGTTTCCAATTAAAACTGTGGTTTCGTTAAAACTCCATTTAACACAGAATTGCCAAACATATGTAGATAATTGTATACCTCATTATAGAACCAATCAACAGTCCTCCGTAGCTGACCAACCTGCCACATTGCTACTTCAATCAAATGGTGTCTCTAACAGAGCTGGTCCACGATAATTATATCTACTTCCTCAATAATAAACAAGTTTATATTTTTGTCAAACCTTATCTAGTCCATGTTTTACACTATAGGAAACTGCCCAAACAGATTATACAAGTATAATTCACAGGGAGGTCGCTAGAGCAGTATAAAGTATAAACACCTGAGAAGAATTAGTACAGAAACAAAAGAATTGTTGCATGAATCTTTTACAAGTACATCCTGGAGTTCTGTCATCGGCCAAAAAAAAAAAAGCACATCTCTATTCAACTAAATTAAGCCCTAGTCCAAGAAATTACACAAATGCCCAAGGAAATTCTTGAATTCGGATTGCCAATCAGATTTAGTTAAGACATATATGAAGAAACAAAATAATAAGAACACATTCATTGAGCAATCAAAACAAGAAAGAAGAAAAGATAGGCCACAAAATGCTACATATAATAATTAGTTGTATAAGACGATAATTCAGCTAAAGAAGCTAAGAGAAATAAAACGCACCGCGAAAGTGGTTGCAGTGGCGCCAATTAAACCGAAGAGAAGAACTCCCCAAAGTTTCATATCCTCGGGTTTCTCCTGATAGGGTCTATTTGGCGACTGCCATCCACTGTCCTTATTCGGACTAGCGTCATCGCCTCCCATATTGCTATAGGTGCCTAAATATGATTCTCAACGAATCCTCTCGAGAAACTGGCAATTCGAAATCCGAAACCCTAAGAACATAGTTAGGGTTTCTCTTAATTGGAATATTATCAACTGTCTGAATTTGGTAGCACCGCCTTTCAATTCTTCTGGTTCCGTAAGCTATGTAATTCTATTTGGTTTACAGCTTCTGGGAGATAGAAGATGGGAGAATTGGGAATTATTATGCCGTATACACTCGCTGAAGAAAATTATCAGTTTAATTAACGGCTTTAATTAGCACTTGAGCTGCGTCTTGGGCTTTTTCTGAACTAGGCCATGGACAAACAAACGACGCGTCGTGAACTTCTCAATCAATTCCATTCCTGCCCCAGTTAGTGATGGGACCACAGGTGGGCTGCACACGACAGCCTCGTTTTAATCTCGTTACTATTATTTTTTAGACAAAATGTGGAGTTGGATCAATATGTTTTGTTTCGGTAATTTGATCCTATAATACATAGTGCACAATACACTCATGTAATACATCTCAAACTAAAATTGAGTGTTAATTTAGTGTGTTACGCACTATATATTATCAAATCGGTAATCTAAATAGTTAATATATTTTGATTATCCAATTCTACTATACATAATACGTAACGCACTATATTCTGTATATCAAACCGTCCTTCTCAATTGATCATTAATTTGGTGAACAGTCATCGATTTATTTTGATCATTTGATCTGATAGTGTATAATATATGATGCATTACACATTGAATTATCTCTCCTAATTGAATAATAATTCGATAAGTAAAATATGGTGCAGAGCACACTATCTATTTTTTCAAATTAGATAATCGGTAAATAAACTTTGACTATTTTTGTCATCCGTTCCGATAATGTGTAACGCACTGCACATCCGTCCTTACTTTACCTTTACTTGCCTAACTATCACTACCTTTATGTTATGCTTTTCTGTTATCTCTTAGCAACTCACTTTCCAATTCAAATCTTTTCATTTCCTTTTGTTAAGGAAGAGGATCAGATGGATTTGCCTTCCGGGTTTCTATTTCACCCAACTGCTGAAGAATTGATTTCTCACTCCTTGTACAAGAAAGTTCTTGACATCAATTTCTCTTCTACAGCTTTGCCAATTCAAGTCCTAAGGGCAATTTTGAGATTATATTTCATCAATTATTCGTGAGTTCCTCTCCTTATACCTTTTCCTTTTTATGTTTCCTTGATTTGGCTATGAATAACAGAAGCCACTTGATACCCGCCGAATGAATTTTAATTAGAACCTTTAAAATTGTTTAATTACATTCAATATTGATTCAAAATTAATGCTTTTGACTCTAAGCTTTAAAGAAACAGGGTGAATCTGGTTTGTGATGTTCATAGGTTGCTTACCAATTTTAATCCTATGATGTAGGCTAACTGAACCTTCACCTCAATGGCCTCTTTCTTGAGTCTTGACTTGCAATCTAAATAAATATTATGTGCTAAAGAAAAAAAAAACCACAGCAGGTGGCCACTCAAATCATTGAAATAATTCTTTGTGCGATTGATCCCCCCAATACACACAAAGCCAGCATTGTGTTATATCTATTGAACTTTTGAATCTTTAAGGCATAGTTCAAAAAACTAAAATGTGCAATTTTTCTCATAATTATTTGAGTATTTGTCCTTAAGTGCACAGGTGTGGTGCGCTTCACTTAGAAACAGTCGTAATAGATGATGGTTGTTTCAAGGTACAGTGCTTCACCACATCCTAGTCGAGTCATTGATGTATGTTACCATGGTTTCATTTGTTGGTTCCATGGATTGATGTAGGTTGACATAAAACTTTTTGTAAGATGAAGTAGTTAATCTTAGCCATGAAATTGAATCTGCTCTTTTTTAAGCTGCGTGGATAGAGTTGCATTAAGTCTTCTCTTTGTTTCCAATTCACTTGGTTGTTCCATATTCATTGAAGTGGCTGTAGAGTTTAATGTTAGAAAATGCAACTAAACTGGAGTCTAGCTTTTACTTTTCCTTCTCCGGTGTTTGCCTGTTTACTCCGTATTTGATGGATGATAGGATGATCACGAGGCGGGACGGGGGCGGAGAGTGGCTCCCCACCTACTGCACCGCTTATCTCCGTCCCCAATAAAATTACCCAATTTTAATGGAAATTTTTGACCCCGATAGAGATTTTTGAGCCGAATAAAAAATATTTCATAATATTTACTTCGCAAAATTTAATAATTGATGACTTAAAATTAAAAATATCTCATACAATTTAAATACAAATATTTATAAACATTTCATACAATTAAAATATAAATATTTGTAAATATTTCATACAATTTAAATATTAATAATATCACGTGAATAATTAACACACCGACAAATATCAACCTAAAAAAATTTAATATATATATATATATATATATATATTTAATTTAATATATATATATATATATATAATAATTTTTTTTTCGGGGCGGGGACCCTGTTCCCCTTCCCCGTCCTGAATTCAAGGGCGGAAATTTTTTTCTCCCCGCCTCTGCCCCCGCAGAGGAAAAATTCGGAAATTTTTTGTCCCATTCGGGTCGGGTCCCCGCCCCATGATCATCCCTAGATTAATCAAAGTTGTTGTTGCTCAACTTATTTAATTTTTATTTTTATTTTTGATGTAAATTTAAGAAAAATTAGAAAATTTATGCTACAGGAAAAATATTTAGGAAAATAGAGTATCAGAAAACGGCAACTTAGGTTGCCATTTTCTGTCTGTGTGGGACCCACCCACACTATGCAAAAATTGAATGAAAAGACGCAAAACGGTTGATTACTGTTTGCCATGGTGGGATCTAGACTAATAGAAAATGGCAATTTAGGTTTATTTTTTTGGAAATTTTTTTTATTATGGTCAAAGCCTGCAACGCACAAGATTTATGGCGCGCTGCAAGAATGAAATTGTGGAGGAGGAAGATAATGAAAAAGAATGTTAGGCTGCTGGAGGCAATAAGGAAGTGGAAAGAAAATTAAAATGGCAATGAAGGCATAAGGTGAGAAGGGTTTTGGGTATTTAAAGCAAGATTTTAAAAAATACATATAAAAATTATGACGACCCGTGCCTGCTGTAGGCATGGAGTCTACTTTGTGTTGCAGCGCACGGTAAATCCTGTGCGCTATAGCTTTTGACCATAATAAAAAAAAAATTAAAAAAGGTAATTTAGATTGTCGTTTTCTGGCACTCTATTTTTCTAAATATTTTTCTGTAGCACCAATTTTTTAATTTTTTTTCTAAAATTTACACCAAAAATTTAAAAAAAAAAATCCTTGTATAGAGCTGTCTTTTTTCTTATAGGCTAGGTTACTGAAGAAAGAGTGTTATGATTGAAATGTTAATGGTGGATGCATGTAATTTTTGTATGTGCTTCATTACAAGTTTGTTAAATTTGTTGAATTCTTTGCTCATAGTATAATTTTGGAAAAAGAGTTTAAAATGTGGCATTAGATTATGTGTAATTTTCTCTTCCATTTTCTTTAGAAGGTATTAACCAGTCAAAGTTTGATATTATTTTATTTCTGTCTCGTTTCGGTTGGATGGTAGAATTTGAGAAAAACAGTGAGATTTAAGAAATTGAGTTAATTTTGTTTAACCAAAACATGTTAAATTGTATACCAAATCAATGCCACATAACAAAAATAAAGTTTCTTTCGTGACATTCGCGAGTGAATGTAAGTAAAGTCTTACAATTATTTTATTATTATGGTTGATACGTAATTTCCCGTAGACTCTCACATTCTAGCAGAATTACCCTATATTAACCTATTAAATTTGTCTTATATTATTAAAAATATTAAATTGTCGATAAATTTGTTAAAAAATATTATATTCATTATACATTTTTTTTGTGTCATATATTCCTGTAAAAAATAATTTAATATTTTTAATAAATTTAAAAATATAATTTAACATTCGGACTTAAAAAAAATATATCTATTAAATTATAATAGTTTAGAATAAAATTTATATATTACCCTTGTTATTATTACTCTTTTTATCATTAATAGATATCTCATAGGATCAAATAGACAAAACGAGACTAGTTAAGACATCTCCCAATTGAAAGATAAAAGACTGAGCAGACGACAAAAAGCACAAATTGGAAATTAACTCTTAACAAATAAATTACCCGGATTTAATGAAAATATTTGATTCCGATAGAGATTTTTGAGCCGAATAAAAAATATTTCACAATATTTACTTTGCAAAATTTAATAATTGATGACTTAAAATTAAAAATATCTCATACAATTTAAATACAAATATTTATAAACATTTCATACAATTAAAATACAAATATTTGTAAATATTTCATATAATTCAAATATTAATAATATCACTTGAACAATTAACACACCGATAAATATCAATCTAAAAAAATTTAATATATATATATATATAATAAAATATTTTTTTTTTCGGGGCGGGGACCCTATTCCCCTTCCCCGCCCTAAATTCAAGGGCGAAAATTTTTTTCTCCCAGCCCCCGCGGAGGAAAAATTAGGGAATTTCCCGTTCGGGTCGGGTCCCCGCCCCATGATCATCCCTAGATTAATCAAAGTTGTTGTTACTCAACTTATATAATTTTTATTTTTATTTTTGATGTAAATTTAAGAAAAATTAGAAAATTTATGCTACAGGAAAAATATTTAGGAAAATAGAGTATCGGAAAACGGCAACTTAGGTTGCCATTTTTTTGTCTGTGTGAGACCCACCCACACTATGCAAAAATTGAATGAAAAGGCGCAAAACGGTTGATTACTGTTTGCCATGGTGGGATCTAGACTAATAGAAAATGGCAATTTAGGTTGATTTTTTTGGAAATTTTTTTTATTATGGTCAAAGCCTACAACGCACAATATTTACGACGCACTGCAAGAATGAAATTTTGGAGGAGGAAGATAATGAAAAATAATGTTAGGCTGCTGGAGGCAATAAGGAAGTGGAAAGAAAATTAAAATGGCAATGAAGGCATAAGGTGAGAAGGGTTTTGGGTATTTAAAGCAAGATTTAAAAATATATATATAAAAATTATGATGACCCGTGCATGCTGTACTTTGTATTGCAGCGCACGGTAAATCCTATATGCTGTAGCCTTTGACCATAATAAAAAAAATTTAAAAAACGGTAATTTAGATTGTCGTTTTTTGGCACCTAAATATTTTTTCTATAGCACCAATTTTTTAATTTTTTTTCTAAAATTTACACCAAAAATTTAAAAAAAAAAAATCCTTGTATAGAGCTGTCTTTTTTCTTATAGGCTAGGTTACTGGAGAAAGAGTGTTATGATTGAAATGTTAATGGTGGATGCATGTAATTTTTGTATGTGCTTCATTACAAGTTTGTTAAATTTGTTGAATTCTTTGCTCATAGTATAATTTTGGAAAAAGAGTTTAAAATGTGGCATTAGATTATGTGTAATTTTCTCTTCCATTTTCTTTAGAAGGTATTAACCAGTCAAAGTTTGATATTATTTTATTTCTGTCTCGTTTCGGTTGGATGGTAGAATTTGAGAAAAACAGTGAGATTTAAGAAATTGAGTTAATTTTTTTTAACCAAAACATGTTAAATTGTATACCAAATCAATGCCACATAACAAAAATAAAGTTTCTTTCGTGACATTCGCGGGTCAATGTAAGTAAAGTCTTACAATTATTTTATTATTATGGTTGATTCGTAATTTCCCGTAGACTCTCACATTCTAGCAGAATTACCCTATATTAACCTATTAAATTTGTCTTATATTATTAAAAATATTAAATTGTCTATAAATTTGTTAAAAATTATTATATTACCCTTCCATCATTATACATTTTTTTTATAAAGTGTCATATATTCCTGTAAAAAATAATTTAATATTTTTAATAAATTTAAAAACATTCGGACTTAAAAAAAATATCTATTAAATTATAATAGTTTAGAATAAAATTTACATATTACCCTTGTTATTAGTATTACTCTTTTTATCATTAATAGATATCTCATAGGGATCATTATCAAAAGCAACTTAATGTTATTTCAAATAAAAAGAAATTAAGACTTCTCATGGCTGACGAACACTCTCTTCCTCCTTCGGACGCGGATAGGGCCACGAAGAAAGTTAAAAGGAAGTCGGAGATTTTTAACTCTTCTGCTTATCGCGATAGTCTTATTGCGGGTACTGTCATGGAAGCCTCAATGGAGGAGGTGTTTGATTCTATGGAATTAAATATTGATGCGGGGGATGTTAATATTGATAAATCGGGGTCTTTCCCTATAGTGCAATTCTCTGAGGGCCTGAAGAATAAGCTCTCGAATTCTCTTGGGAAGGCAGTGGTTGTTAGTCTTCTGGGCAGATCTATTGGCTACAAGGCTCTGAGCTCTAGAATTCAAGCCCTTTGGAAGTTATCGAATGCTAAGATTCTTGATATAGGAAGGGGTTTCTTCTTAGTGCAATTTTCCAATGAGATTGATTATAATAAGGCCTTATACGAAGGACCATGGGTGGTTAATGGTGCCTACTTGTTAGTGCAGAAATGGAGCCCAAAGTTTAGAGTCTCAAATGGATCAATAGATCATACTACAGTTTGGGTTCGTCTACCTGAACTGCCTTTACAATATTATTCAGGTAATGTACTTACCGCGATTGCTGAGGCAATTGGTCCAGTTATCAAAATTGATTATAATACGAGGGAGTTCCATCGAGGGAAGTTTGCTCGGGTAGCAGTGTCGATCAATCTCAGCCAACCTTTGGTCTCTATGATTGAGATTGAAGGTGAAGTTCAAAAGGTAGAGTATGAGAATTTGCCAGAAATATGTTTTCATTGTGGACGTTTTGGACACTTTAAAGAATATTGTCCACATAAGAAGAATGTAGAAGCCAACGGAGAAGAATCCAGTGGCACCTCAGAGACTAATGCTGGCCGGTTTGGGGAATGGATGGTGGTGGAGAAAAGGAAAAGGAATGTTAGACAATTTGCCGTTAATGTAGGGAATCAACCTGATTCGAAGGGGAAGGGCTCTCGTTTTACTGTCTTAGAGGAGGAAGAAGGAGTAATGGTAGGCGAAATTAACGGTGATAAGGAAAATTCTCCTATGCAAGCCAATATTCCTTTAAATGACAAGGGGGTAGACAAGGAAGGAAGCTTTAGATCGCGTGGACCCCCTAGCTTTAACTCACGTGGGAGAGGTGGGAAAAAAAACATCAATGTTACACGTGGCAACAATAAGAGAAATAATAGCATAGAAGTGCCTGTTCTTGGGTTAAAGCCCACAATTGGTGATTTTTTTGAGTTTAAGAGCAAAGTACCTGACACAGACAACATCGTGACCCTTCCTTCGACCCTGAATCCCGAACTCCATTCGGTAATGGGTAAGATGAGAAAAGAAGCTGGTGCGCCCATTTCTTCTCTCCCAGATGATGCTATGGACATTGGCCCCGTTTCTTCTCGCAACATGGGACAATTTGAGAGTAGACCTCCGGACTTTAAAGGTACAGAACTAGTTGTTGGAGATGGTAATCTGCCTCTGGATATTAATGATCACAATGACAATATGAATGATGCTTGTGATAGCGATGAGGAATCTGATAGTGATGAGGGGCCCCTAGACCCTTATCTTCGGGAGGAATGATTGTCCTTTTTAGTCTTGCCTTCCTTCTGTTTGCTCTTATGTCTGTTATAACTTGGAATTGTCAGGGTGCTAAGAGCCCTTCTTTCATTCGTACGCTGAAGTGTTTTATTCAAAGTTATCATCCTAGTATGATTGTGCTTCTTGAGCCTCGCATTAGTGGAGTTGCGGCAGATAAGTGTATTTCCAAGATTGGCTATCCTCGTTCTCATAGAATTGAAGCTTCAGGTTTCAGTGGGGGCATTTGGATTCTCTGGAATGATGATTGGTGTATTGATGTTATTGTTAACAACTCACAGTTTGTTCACTTGCGCATAAGTGCTAATAATGCTTTTCTTTCTTTTTTTACTGCTATTTATGCTCATCCAGCAGGTTCTATTCGTAATAAGCTCTGGCCTCTTCTTCATCAGATTAATAACTGTACTAGAGATCCTTGGATTTTGATGGGTGATTTCAATTCTCTTCTGTATGCCAGGGAAAAGAGGGGTGGATCTCCTAATAGGATTGGGGTTGATAACCGTTTTCTGGATTGGTTTAACTCTTCTGGTCTCATTGATCTTGGGTATATTGGGCCAGACTTCACTTGGAAAAGGGGTAATTTGCAAGAGAGGTTAGATCGTGGGCTGTGCAACAGTCATTGGCGGGTGCAGTTTCCTGAAGGTAGCATTAGGCATCTTGCTAGATTGGCCTCTGATCATCGCCCTCTGTTTTTAGATTTTAGCAGCTATGTGAGGCCTACTGCCACCCGTCCCTTTCGTTTCTTGCAAGCGTGGCTTGCTCATCCAGACTTCAAGAACTTTGTTAGTAATAATTGGAGGACTGGTAGGGATATTATGACTACTGTTGACAATTTTTCCATTAGTTTGAAGAATTGGAATCATTCTGTTTTTGGAAATATTTTTCATAAAAAGAGGAAACTTCTTGCTCGTATAACTGGGGTGCAAAGAGTTCTGTCTTTTAAAAGCTCTATTGATCTTGAGAATTTAGAGTTTAAGTTAAAGGCTGAGCTTGATCAAATTCTTTTTCATGAGGAGCTTTTTTGGTTCCAGAAGTCTAGAAGTGAATGGATGTCTTGGGGTGATAGAAATACCTCTTTTTTCCACCAAAGGACTATTCGCAGAAGAAAGAAAAATAGGATTGAGCTCCTTCAAGATGCCGATGGGAACTGGATTGATGATCCTGTTTCTTTGCGCACTATGGCGGTTAAGTTTTTTACTGAACTCTACGCTGAAGATTGTAGAGACCGAACTTCTTATTTTCTGAAAGGTAAGTTCCCTCGCCTTGAAGACCATTTGATGGAGTTGATGACTGATATTTCAGACAGTGAAATTTGGAAGGCGCTATCGGCTATGAAACCTTGGAAATCTCCGGGAATTGATGGGTTGCAAGCGGGATTTTTCCAAACCCAATGGCATGTGGTGGGGCAGGATGTTTGTAAGGAGGTGAAAAGGATCCTCAATGGTGGTTTAATTGATCCTACCATGAACAAGACTATGATCTGTCTGATTCCTAAAGTGGAGGTTCCCAAAACTCTCTCTCAATTTCGGCCAATTGCTTTGTGTTCCGTGCTTTATAAGATTGTAACCAAAACTATAGCTAATAGGCTGAAAAATTTTATGCCTTCTTTAGTTGGTCCCACTCAAACGAGTTTTGTCCCTGGGAGACACATCACGGAGAATACTATCATTACTCAGGAGGTTATCCACACTATGAGAACAAAGAAGGGTAAGAAGGGATTTATGGCTATTAAAGTTGATCTGGAAAAAGCTTATGATCGGATTAATTGGAACTTCTTGAAGGATACTCTTTCTGAGGTGGGTATTCCTGCTGCTTTAATTTCGGTGATCATGGAGTGTGTTTCGACTAGTTCTATGCAGTTGCTCTGGAACGGAGACTTGTCTGAGTCGTTTTCCACCAGTCGTGGACTTAGGCAAGGTTGTCCTCTCTCTCCTTACCTTTTTGTTCTTTGTATGGAGAGGCTTAGCCATGGTATTCTAGAAGCTGTTAATAGCGGGTTGTGGAAGCCCATTCGTCTCAACAAGGATGGTCCTCTTCTAAGTCACCTCTTCTTTGCGGATGACCTCATCCTTTTTGCTGAAGCTAATATTTCTCAGGTTAACATTATTAGTTCTGTGCTCAATCACTTTTGTGATTGCTCTGGCCAGAAGGTGAGCGTTTCTAAGACCTCAGTGTACTTTTCTAAGAATGTTCCTTCCAGTGCGAGGCGTGCGATTAGCCGTGATCTGGGTTTCAGAGAGGTTTCTGATTTGGGTAATTATCTTGGTATTCCTCTTCTCCACTCTAGAATTACCAAAAAACACTATCATTACATCCTGGATCGGATGAAGGGGAAGATAGCCAACTGGAATTCTTCTCAGATTTCTATTGCAGGGAGAGTCACTCTGGCTAAGTCTGTGCTGGCATCTATGCCTTCGTATGTTATGCAGGCGTCTGTCATACCTTCTACTCTTTGTGCTGATTTTGATCGTATTTCTCGTCGTTTTGTGTGGGGTGGCACTAATGATTCTCGGAATGTGGCATTGGTTCCTTGGTCTAGAATCCAAAAGCCCTTGCTTGGTGGAGGTCTGGCGGTTCGTGATCCTTATCTTTTAAATACTGCTTTTATTATGAAGTTGTCTTGGCAAGTTCTCTCTCAACAAAACCATCTGTGGATCAATGTTATTGCATCTAAGTACAAGTTCAACCCTTTTTCTAAGGCTAGCCCTGTCCTTCATCGTAGTAGTACTCCTCTCTGGAAAGGGATTTGTAAGAACTGGGACCTTGTTTCTAGACATGCTGTTTGGTCCCTTGGGAATGGCTGTATAACCAGATTTTGGTTTGACAGATGGATTCCTGGTCTCCGACTACCTCTCTTTCATTTTTCCTCTAAGCCCATACAGGAAACGCTGATAAATCTTCCGGTTGTGCATTTTGCGACTGACAATGAGGGTTGGAGTTGGGATTTATTTGCAGATTATTTTAGCAATGAGATTCTTCTCAAGATTTCGGCGGTCAATCCTCCCTCCTCTCTATCGGATAAGGACTGGGTGTTTTGGGATCTCTCTTCTTCGGGTGAGTTCACTGTTAAGTCGGCTTATTTGTCCCTTGTAGAGAGTGATGATCTTTCTGAAGTTTCTCTTTGGGAGAATTTATGGAAATTAAAGGTTACCCAACGTATTAAGATCTTTCTTTGGTTGTCTTTGAGCAATGGGTTGATGACTAACACTGAAAGGCAAAGGCGACACTTCTCCTTTTCAGCCACCTGTGCTGGGTGTGGAAATCCTAGGGAGGATGGGTTGCATGTTCTTCGGGATTGTCTTGGGGCCATTCAATTTTGGAGTTTGGTTCTTCCCGTGCATCTGGTGGATTCTTTTATGGAGACTAGTAATCTCAAGGATTGGGTGTATTTTAATCTAAAGTTGAAGGATGTTCAGATTGAGGGTATTAGGTGGCCGGAATTCTTCACCATTGGTTGCTGGTTTCTTTGGAAAAATAGGAATAATTTTATTTTCAAGAATACTCAAAGACCCACCTTTTTGCTAACTAGGGATGCGATTAACTTTGCTACTTCTTGTGTTGAAGCCTTGAACCGCATTAGTTTGTCTGATCATTCTATGGCCAATCAGTTCTTGGTGGCGTGGTCCTGCCCTCCCAGTAATACTATTAAGATAAACTCGAATGCGTCAGTGAATTCTATGGGAGGTATTGCTACTTGTGGAGGTCTGCTGAGAAATTATCTTGGTGTTTGGAGTACAGGGTTTGTGGTCAAACTTGGGGTCTGTCCTATTCTTCTTGCAGAAATTTGGGGGGTGTATTATGGTCTTCGTCGAGCCAAGGAAGAAACTTTCGAAAATGTTGCAGTGGAGTGCGATAACAAAGTGGCCATTGATATGATATGCGGCAATTGCTCTACTAACTCGTATTGCAACTCTCTCATTCAGAAGATTCGAAGCCTTTCCCTTAGCTTTAATTATATTTCCTTTAATCATGTTCATAGGGAAGCCAACTTTGCTGCGGATTTCCTCTCACATCTTGCGTACGGTTTCCCTCCAGGTTACCATGTGCTTCATGAGCCTCCCTCTGGGATGTATAATTGGTTGTATCATGACTCTGTTGGAGTTTCCTACCGTCGTTGAGTTTTGTTCGTGAGCTGTGCTCACCCTTTCTTTACCAAAAATAGATATCTCATAGGATCAAATAGACAAAACGAGACTAGTTAGACATCTCCCAATTGAAAGATAAAAGACTGAGCAGACGACAAAAAGCACAAATTGGAAATTAACTCTTAACAAATAAATTTTCATAACTTGATCTACTCTACAAGGAACTCTATGCAAAGTCTCCCTCGAAAAAATATGAATCAACTCATCACTGTTCACTCCCTCTAATTCAATTTACCATCACGGAAAAAATTAAATAAATAAAAAGGAAAACAAAAAGTTTTGAATTCCACCAAAGTCTTCCTTTTTCTTTTGTCTAAAAATATACATGTGTGTGATTCTATCACTTAAATCTTTCTTCTGCTAAAAATTCGAAGAACATGCAGTTAGGAGCTGAAACCTATACAACCAAATAGCTATTTTCTTCCCTAAACCCACTTCAATATGCATATCAACTTGAAGTACTATTTCAAGTTCTTTGTTAGGAAAATTATATCCTTTTGCCTCCGCCATCCAGATGTTAGAGCTCCGGTTTCAACCGCCCTGTGAAAAAAGAAAAATGGCCCTCAAGAAAAGAACATAAGTTTGAAGCAAAAGTTTAATGCAATGATCTACCTCTTACCATTTGGTCCCAAACTGTCAATGGCTGAACTAGAATCAAAACCCATTTGTAAAAGGGTTTGGAGATCATTTTCTAATACATTCTGTATGCATAAAAAGAAGAATGAGTTCAAGTTTTCAAACAACCCAAAGATGCGCATAGCATTTACATGATGATTGTTTACTTACATGGGGCACAGGTGGAAATTGTGGATTTGTATTTGGAATAACTGGCATGCTTGCTGGGAATAATCCATGTGAATAAGGGTGAGTACTCATCGCAGGACTCAATCCCATTAGCGCAGCATTGCTACCTCTTGAATGCAGGATCTAGATGACAAGCAAGAAAAATATATTGATCAATTAAAGAAACATCAGAGAATAAAAGTAGTTCAATTATTGTACCCCCTATGAACCTTGGCTTACATCTTTGGACAGAATCCTTTCGATATCAATGTTAAGTTCTGGATTCACTGTGGCAAGTTTCATTGATAAAAACTGCAACAGGAAAGCAAGCAAATATTAGACCTCATTTACGCCTTCATAATTTTGAAACCAATGATGATTTCAGCAATATTCATAGCCCATGAGCATGGATTGTATGTTGTTAAACATTCTCTCATTTAATGAATAATTTCAAAAGATTGTGTTAATATGCTTTTAAAAGGAAGGTTTAGCTATCCATTGGCAAAGAGAGAAATGGTCATTAAAACTAAAATCATTGGATTACTATCCTTTCTGTACAGTTGTGAATTTAATGAATCCAAATTGGACCCAAGCAATATTGATTTGCAATCCAATTGTTTCAAAATATTCAACCAATTTGTGTTGCTTATGCAATTGCAAATTCTCACACGAAAACAATTAAATATGCATATTTAGAACGAACTTGACAAGCTTATCATACAACAGCATTATATTTACACATAAGAAGACTGTAGGGAAGTAGATGACCAAAGAAACAGAATATAGCATACCTCGACCTGCTGTTGCAATGATTGCACGTAGTTTATGATTTCATCAAGCATTACAGCTTTTCCAGTAATCTAAAACAGATCATCAACACTCATTAGTGTCACCTTTTTCATTTTTTTCCCTTATAGGAGCAGTGATTCATCTTTTTATCTCAAAAGAAGAAAAGAGGATCTTACTACCTTATTGCATCCGGGAACAAGTTCTTGTAGCAATCTCATCCGCTCACTGATCTTTTCTCTCCTCACCTGCAAAAGGTCCTTTGGGTTCAGTATAATGATGAACAGTATTCATCTGTTAAATTTGATATGTAGATAGTAAGAAGGTACCCTTTCAGCAAGGCTGTGGCTATTGGTAGCCTGACCACGTCTGGCCCTCACATGAATGTAATTTTCTTTCGGAGCTTCTCCGCTTTGTGGATTTTCTTTAGCTTGTTTAGCTGCTTGTTTACCCCGCAAATTAGCAGCAGTATTTTGTTCAGTTCTTGATTTCTTTTCATCCTGTACTTGAACATCAGAGCTATTTCCGGAAAGATCCTTTTGTAGCTCAACTTCAGAGTTCTAAAAGTCACACAATAAATCGGACAAAAAAGATTACATAATCAAAATACCATAAAATCTTTAACTGCTAAATCTCCATATCATTTGCAACATAATGCAAGTCACCTTGTTTGGATCATAAGGAGAACTGGACTCGGAGACTCGTTTTCTTCTCCTTGCATCAGGAGAAGCTCCTGTAACTGGCTCTTCTGATAATTGGCGAGTTTCTTGAGATTGGGCACCATTTGTCGCAGTTCTTTCATTGTTAGCCTCCTTATTGGAAATATAATTTGGATGGCAACCAGTATTTGCAATCTGGGAACAGTCAGTAAGACCAAAGGACCCAACCATTTCAGAGAAGCTTCCACTTCCATAAGAAGGAAACTTTGGAACCAGTTCAACATAACTTGAATCAGATGGGTAATGAACTAGATGGGAAGTGCTCCTGATACCCTGGTTTTCCACGACAACAGGGTAGTGAGAATTGGTAAATTCTGTTTGAGACACTATTGATGAACCTCCAAAACTCTCATGATGATTTAGAGAAACAACTGGATCCCAAGCTGTTGTAAAGTAAGGGTTTATGCTCATCCCTGAAGATTGACAATTCATAACACTTTCTCCTCCACTTTGAAACCCCATACCATCATTGTTATCACCATTGCTGCCCATTTTCTAGACTCAGAAGCTAAATCCCAAAATTCTAAGGAACAAACCTATATATGATTTTTGTAAGTCCAGGACCAAATATAGATATAAAACAGAAGGAACTATATAATTAAAGACAAAAGTGGGTTTGACCAAAATTAGCTGGTGATATCTTGCAGGACTCAACAAGGAACAAGTATCCTTGGCAGCTTTATAGAACTGAGACGGTGCTAAAGTAAAAGAAACACCTTATTGCAGCATCCCATAGACACAAAGTAAAAAAGAGAAAATCCAATGCACCAAGCATAAAATCTAAATCAGCACCAGCTAGTTACTTCATCTTTCAAAAACCCTAGGATCAAGTCTACTCTCAAATGGATGAAGAAATTGAAAAAAATGCTTCCAACAGACAAGAAAGTGAACCTCTCAGAGCATAAAGTAGACGTAGACAAACAATGGCATTAGCCAACTAACAGCTCAGCAGACCTTACAAAAGGAAAGTAGATTCCCTTTTCACTTTTGCTTGTTGAAGAAAGCAGCTCCACTCAATTAAAATTTAAAACGCCATGGGATTAACATCAGTGCCCATTCTCTTCATTTTCAGGAGGAGAAGTTGAAACTTTAAGCAATGGATATGGAATTAGAGAAGAAAAATGGTGTCTAAACATATCCTAACAAGGAAATGACTAATGGTTGAAGGTTTGAATCAAAGAACCCCGAGTAACAAAGAAAAAGGGAAATTACAGAGAGCCCTTTTGAGATATTCTCAGATGGGTTTCCAAAAAAAGCCAAAAAGCATCAAATTCTACTTGAATTATGCAAGAACAGAAATGAAGCAGAGTTTCATTCACAGTCCCCTAAAGTGGGTATTTGATAGTACCTTCATGAGCATCAAATGCTTGATTAAATTCGTCAAAGGAAAACCAAATTCACCAATTGGGTACTTCCACAAATAGTAAAGCGAGCATCAAATTCCAACTTTTATTATAGATCAAAGACAATGTACAAAGACCCCTATGACTATTATGAGCCTAAAAAACTTGTAAGAGAGAGAGAGAGAGAAGGAGAAAGAGAAAGGCCTTTGGCTTACCTGCTGAAGCTAACAGGTGACATGTATGATTTTTAAAAGACACACTAACTACTGCCCAACTGCTCTTGCTGCTAAATTATTACAGAACCTAATCACTTTACTCCTTGTAATTTCTTTCCTTTTCTTTTTAAGCAACTTAAAAATTGTTGAGACACCTTTTATTTTATTTCTTTTAACAACTATTTCTTTAATGTATTTATCTCAGAGAAGATTGGATTGGTTCTTCTCTTCAACCCCAAGCTTCCTCACTACCTTGCTTCCTTCTCTATTTCACATACACTTCCTTTTTCTTTATTTTATAGTATAAAATATAAATATATGTTATTATGTAATAGTATTATAATTTATTTATATTTTTACCGACAGAATTGCCAACTATTCTAACAGACCTCTCTTTGCTGTTACACACTCATTTTTCTCAGTGCCAACTAACCCAACCTCCTTTCATTTCATTTCTTTTTGAGAAAAATAATAAAAAACCTGATCCGTGTACCTAAGCTCCATCACTCTCCATGAACACCACCATTCCTCGTCAAACTTAATTCACATGCCCCACCAAATCCCTCCTTCTAAAACCATCAACTTGTGGGCCACATCTGCCCCGATATGTGTACATAAAAATATAACTTTCCCCAATTTCGCTTTATATTTACGGGAAACCTTAATTATAAGTAAACCTTTTTAGTCTTTAAATGTATATATAATATAATAACTTGATATGATCTTTATGCGTATAAAATTCAGTTATTCTATATAAATCTATTTATTCATAATTATCTCAAACAAATGTACCCAACATTTTATAATCAATTTAAATATCTAGATAAAACCTATTAAATTAATATATCTCTCACTTTCCTTGCAAATATAAGTGAAATTGAATCTATTATTAAACAGTATTTTTTTTTTACATAGTACGCGGAGTACATTAATATGTGCATATTGCACCATTCTAATATCATTTTATTCTTAAGTTAACAATTTAAATTTGCACACACTAAATATTTAACACGCTTATTTTAATTAACCACTATAATTATAAAATTTATTCATAAAAAAATAAAAATTAGAAATCAAATATAATTCAATATAATATTTAAATTATAAATATAAATTAAAAATATTGTTTCAATATGCATGCATAGGATAGAAAAATGTAATAAATGGAAAGATTGTAATTTATTAATTTTATTAAATATTAATTATTACTTGCAACGAAATTTTTTATTTTTAATATAAAATATATTTAATTCGAATTGCAAGTGTTAAATGCTACCTATAATAATATTAAAACTAACATTCCACATTTTAATTAAAGAGTTAAAATTATTAAATTAATTACAATTAGAAATTAATTATATATATTAAAAAGTTTGAATAAAACAATTTGTGTACGTGGAAATAAAAGTTCGTTACAGATATAAATTTTTGTTAATATATTAATGTTATATAAATTTTTGATATATATTCTGGTTTTTAAATAAATATTAAATATGAATATATTGAATAATTAATAAATTAACTAAAAATTCGGTTAACCAGTTACATGAGTCAAAACCATTAACCAGTCCATTAATATCAGTTTTTTCAAAATACTAACTATTAACTAATTTATTACAATCGGTTAATCAATCTGTCGATTTAATTTCGGACCGATTTACCGATTAACCGCATCCGCCATCTTTTTTCTCACCCCTGTTAGCAAGTGTGTTACGTTTTGATTACTTATTCTCATTATATATGCTTTTTGTTGGACAAGTGTCCGGCTGTGATTAGACAACTGATATAACAATACTCTAATCCTATACACAAAAGATTTCTTATTCTATTACATAACCGAGGCAAGAATAAAATTTTTTATATAATTAAATAAAATAAAACCTGCAGCAATCTTTTCTTTTGTTTAACACAGGGAATAATGGAATCTAATCATCAAATTTACCATCTTGTCCTGGTACAGTTTCCAGCTGTAGATGAGTATATAGAGGTTAGGGTAGAGCCTAATGTTAAAGCATCCAACCAACCTACCTTGGTCAAACCTAGATTATCTGGTCAACTTAACGTCCGGTTGTGATCTTGCTGGATTTTTGACATAGCTATATCCGGGATTAGCGGCTAATTTTAGCTTTGGTGAACATAATCGTCTGTAAACAGCCCCACTGTAAGAATGAGGTAAAGAATTAGAGTAATGGTGGGATTGAATTTAAGTGATATGATTTTGTTTGATCTGGATGAGGGACCCACCTGAAGGACGCCTAGTCAATATCAGTATGTAGATATGATGATTGAGATGGTACACCTAACTAATCAATGTGGGTACTCACACCAAATCATTCTCCAGGGTACGATTCAAAAGCGGGACAGACTGGCTTGAGGGAGAGGGATGTGATTTACAATTTTATTTTATTTTTTTCTTTCTAAAGGAAAATTTTTCTTGTACAATTTTATTTATTTGTTTATTTGTTTGAGGCCAAAATGTGAAATAGGTCCTCAAATTTAACTTAATAGTTAATTATGTTTTGATTGGACCAATTTTATTTTTAATAAATAATAATTAAATAATTAAATTTTAATATAATGGTCCATTTAGCTTAATTAATAAAACACTTAATTAGGAGAAATAAATCACAACAGAAACATATTAACATAAAATAAAAAAAAAAGCAACACATGTTTTTTCTTTTGGAATCTATTTACTCAATTTTAAATTTTTTTAAGTGCTAATTAGGTTTATTTAGTTTTTTAAATATGAAATTAGCCCCGTTGAAATATAACTGTATTAATTAACTATTGAGGTCAATTTAAATGGCTAATTTGACCAATAAGTCTTTATTGAGATTAAAGTAAGTTTGATTGTTAGAAAAGCTTAAGTTGACTCGTGTGATGAGCATGTCATACGTGCTGCAATGACTTTCTCACTGCACAGTATTGGAATAGAAATTCAATTTAGACGGTATTTTTTTATTAGTCTTTGTGAATTTGCATGAAAATATTAAATTATTTTCCGGAATTATCTCAAAAGACTTTTCTTTTTTTTTTAATAAAAGTGTAATATTGTAGCGAGAGATGCAGAGATGGAGCAAGAAGAACAGAGCAAAACACGAAGGAAGAATTTGTAACTGCTATTCAGATTAATCTTTTTTTTTTTTACTGAAAGAATTATTTTGTGTCTTTTATATACAGAGTTAATTTATCCAACTAATATTAAATATAGTCAACTAACAATGATTAACATAACTACACAGAAAGAATTATATTATAAACTCAACATCCCCCCCTCAAGTTGGAAGTGGTTGAGAAACCATTCCAAACTTGACAATACTGGAATGAAATTGAGGACGCCCTAAAGATTTGGTGAGAACATCAGCCAACTGCAAATGAGTGGAGATATACTGAGGATTAATGAACCCCTCCTTGAATTTGTTTCGGACAATGTGACAATCAATCTCCAAGTGCTTTGTACGTTCATGGAAGACTGGATTCTCAGTGATGTGTAGTGCAGATTTACTGTCACACCATAGAGAAATCGAAAATGAAATTTGTATCTTAAAGTCTTTTAATAAGAAACTCAACCATTGCAACTCACAAACTGTGGAACCCATACTTCGGTACTCTGCTTCACAAGAGCTTCTAGAGACTGTGTTTTGTTTTTTGGTTTTCCAAGAAACAAGAGAACTTCCAAGGAAAATGCAGTAACCGGTGAGTGATTTTCTGGTGAAAGGACAAGTTGCCCAATCACTGTCACAGTACCCTTCAACAGAAAGTGCAGAATCAGCTTTGTAAAAAAGACCATAAGAACTAGTACCTTTGAGATACTTCAAAACATGCATGGCAGCAGACCAATGAGTCTCACAAGGATTACAAACAAATTGACTTAATTGTTGTACACTATAGGAAATATCAGGTCTGGTCATATTCAAATATAACAATCTCCCAATAAGTCGTCGATAAGAATCCGGATCTTGAAGCAAAGATGAATCTGAATCAAATTTATGATTTATAGGAAGAGGTGTCAGAGCTGACTTGGAACCATTCAACCCCACATCCTTCAAAATATCAGAAAGATATTTTCTTTGAGAAATAAAAGTACCAGTTGTGGACCGAGCAATTTCAATACCCAGAAAATATTTTGCATATCCCAGATCTTTGATGGTGAACTTTGAGTGAAGAAACTTCTTGACAGCATCAATTTCATCCTCATTATCTCCAGCAATCAAGACATCATCCACATATACGACTAACACCATAAAAGAATGAGTAGAAGATTTTGTGAATAAGCAATAATCATTTTGTGATTGCACAAAACCATAGTTTTTTAATTGAGTAGTAAATTCTGCATTCCACTCTCTGGATGCTTGTTTCAGCCCATATAGTGATTTCTTGAGTCTACAAACCTCATTTGGACCAGCCTTGGTGTAACCTTCAGGTGGTGTCAAATAAACCTCTTCCTTAAGATAACCATGAAGAAAAGCATTATTGATATCTAGCTGGTGTATGCTCCAACCCTTGATAGTAGAAATGGCTAAGAATATTCTAACAGTGACCAACTTTGCCACAGGAGAAAAGCTATCAAAATAATCTATCCCTTCCTTTTGATTATAACCCTTTGCCACTAACCTGGCCTTCAGTCGTTCCACTGTGCCATCAACATTGAATTTGACTTTATAAACCCATTTGGCACCAATGGGTTTCTTTCCTGCAGGTAAGTGAGTAATCTCCCAAGTTTCATTATCCTCAAGTGCTTTGAGCTCCTTATGCATCGCCTCAACCCATCCTGGATGTTGAACAGCTTGCTTATAACACTTTGGTTCTGCAACTTGGCTCACATTTGTCAAAAAAGCTGCATACAAAGGAGAAAATTGAACAGCCGTAGCAAAATTTAAGGTATCAAAATGAATAGCATTGGTGCATATATAGTCTTGCATCCATGCTGGTGATTTCTTTATTCTAGAACTTATCCTCATAGGCTGATGCAATTGAACATCCCTTTCAACTTCAATATCTACAGCTGGAGCACCTGTAGTACCAGTATCTACAGTAGAGAGTGGAATTTCTGCATGATCAGCGGGAACTTCATCATCACAGTTAATTTGCTGAGTATCTTGCATGTCAGCATATATAGAAACATTGGGAAGAGGAGTAGAGGACTCTAAACCAGCAGCATTACACTTGAATGGAAACTGAGTTTCATAAAACTCAACGTCTCTAGAAATGAGAACTTTATGAGAATGGATATCATAAGCCTTATAAGCTTTTTGTCCTGGTACATACCCCAAGAAAACACATTTAGAAGATCTAGGAGCAAACTTATCCTTAGTAGGATGAATATTAGTAACATAGCATAAACACCCAAAACTTCGAAGTTTGTCATAATCAGGTGATTTCTGAAACAGTATTTCATAAGGACATTTCCATTTGAGAATCGCAGAAGGCAATCTGTTGATGATGTAAGTAGCTGTTAACATAGCTTCTCCCCAAAACTGCTTAGATAAACCAGCTTGGAATAATAAAGCTCTTGCAACCTGAGCTAAATGTCTATGTTTCCTTTCCACCACTCTATTTTGCTGTGGAGTGTAAATACAGGTTTTTTGATGTAAGATACCCAGTTGCTGCAGCAAAACTTTGCAGTTTTCATTAACAAATTCTGTCCCATTATCCGTTCTTATACACTTCACCTTGCAATTGAATTGAGTGAACAACATGTTTAACACATTTTCAAGAGTGTGATAAACCTGCTCCTTATATTTTAGCAAGTATGTCCATGTAGCTCTGCTAAAATCATCCACCACTGTCAACATATAGTGAGATTGACTTAAACTAGATTTTTTATAAGGTCCCCATAAATCTATATGCAACAACTCCAGAATTTGTTTAGTTTGAATTGAAGAAGAAAAGAAAGGAAGCCTAGATTGCTTGGAAAAATGACAAATGTCACAAATTTTATTTGAAGACATAGAATTGATACAAGAAATATGTTTCATGACAGAAATTGAAGCATGGCCTAGTCTTTGATGCCACAACTCATTTGAACTGATGTTATTCACATTTGAAATTGAAACAGTATTACAATTTGGCAAAGTATTTGCAAGAGAAAAACGAGAACAACTGGAGATGACGGTAGAAGTTGAGGATGGTAAAGACTTTGAAGAGGACTGGAAAGACTTTGAAGTGAGGATGTATAAAGTTCCTATCACATGACCAGTTGCCAGAATAGATTTAGTCTTCTGGTCCTGGATATAGCAACAATCAGGATAACAAGTCACAAACACATTAGAATCTTTAGTGAGTTTATTAACAGAAAGTAAATTGAACTTGAAAGAAGGAATGAACAAAACATTTTTGAGATTAAAAGTACAATTTAGAGATACTTGACCACAGTGAGTAACATGTTTAACAGAATTATCAGGGAGGTGAATTGGTATAGGAAGCTGGAGTTGTGTAATAGAGTTCATGGATCTCTTATCAAAACACATATGGTTAGAAGCACCAGTGTCAATTATCCAAACAGCATCAGGCTTCAAACAATGAACACTAAGAGCATAATGAATCTTGTCTAATTTACCTGCAAAATTTGCAAGTTCAGTCACCATATTAACATACTGATCTGCTGGTTGCTTGCCTTTAAGAATTTTTGCCATCTCCTTCCTGATTAAGGAATTCACCATAGTTGCAAGACTCTCATTCTGTTGAGGATCATTATCAGGCATAATGTCCACAGGGGTAGATTGATAATCAGAATGGACCATGTTTGCAGCTCCTTTTTTTTCTCCTGCCTTCTTGTCCTTTAACTCCTTAAACCAATCAGGATAACCATGAATTTTGAAGCATGTATCTTTGGTATGCCCATTCACGTTACAGTGCTCACAGAATCTGTCTTTCTTATTCATATCCCTTCTTTTATTTCCTCCTTTAGAGTTAAAACTCTTTGCTAACAAAGCACTACCTTCTACTGGATCATTACCATATATCATATTAACCTGCTTCTGTTTCTCTGCCCTCAATATCATAGAATAGGCTTTATCTATATTTGGCAGCGGTTCAAGATTCAAGATTTGGCTCCTCACAGCATCAAATACTTGATTAAGACCCATCAAGAATTGCAACAATCTTCCTGATTCCTCTCTATCAATCAATCTTGAATTTAAACCACAAGAACATCCATTACATTTACAAGCAACTAAAGGAATAATCCTATTTAATTCTTCCCAGCACCTGTTCATCTTGCTATAATAAGCAGTCACAGAATCATTTCCTTGCTCCAGTGAAGAAACTTCTCTCTGTAACTGATATCTCAGAGGGCCATTGCTCTCTCCGAGCCTTTTCTCAATCGTATCCCAGAGTATCTTAGAACTAAGACAATAGATGAAATTATCGGACATCTCCTTAGTCATAGAGTTCAATAACCATGATTTAATCATGGAATCCACTTTCTTCCACTTCTTATACTGGTTAGGGTTTATAGGAGCAGGATAAGATCCATCGATGAAGCAAATCTTATCTTTTGCTTCAAGAGAGGTTCTAATCGCAATACTCCAAGTAAGGTAATTGTTTCCTGTCAATGGTGAAGTAACCAAGACCATTCCTGGATGATCTGAGCTCTGCAATAGCAAAGGATCTCCATCAACATCTTGATGTGTTCCTCTCCGATTTATACCAGTTTCAGCCTCCAATACTGGATTATCATCGAGATTCACCATAACTACTGACAATTAAAATCAAGATTCAACAGCAGACTTCGTAATCGCAGGCTCTGATACCATGTAGCGAGAGATGCAGAGATGGAGCAAGAAGAACAGAGCAAAACACGAAGGAAGAATTTGTAACTGCTATTCAGATTAATCTTTTTTTTACTGAAAGAATTATTTTGTGTCTTTTATATACAGAGTTAATTTATCCAACTAATATTAACTATAGTCAACTAACCATGATTAACATAACTACACAGAAAGAATTATATTATAAACTCAACAAATATATTTTGAAAATACTTTTTCTAAGTATTTCACAGCGAAATTGGGTAGTAAATTAATCTCCAATGAAATAAAACTAGAGGTTTTAATTGATCATGGTGGCCATTTTAAGTGACAATTAAGTTGTGTTTATGCTAAAATGGACTTCAGACATTCTTTCTGTTGGGATAAATTCTCCCCCATTTATCCCAGAAAATTACTTTTAATAAAATATGAAAAATAGTCGAACAAACACAGAAAAATCGCAAGATAAGAATTTACGTGAAAAACTCCAAAATCGGAAAAAAATTACGGCCGTTGTCAAAAGACAACAAAAAAAATATTAACTATGTGAAAATCGTTACAACCACACAATAATAAATACAATATTTTTATCCTCAACACAAGAAAAATACCCAGATAGTATCACAAGAATTTTTTAACAAACCCTTAAACTCTCACTATTTTTTTATGCTCACAAACAAACTCATCCCACACGTATTACTTGAAATTGGAGTTATAGATTTTGCAAAAAAACAATGTCTATTTATAGGCATTCTTATACGCGTATGGACAGCTAATTCATTAGCTATCCACAAGTTTACAATTTGCAAATGCAAATTGTCTTTGCAATTTACAAATGCAAATTACACAGTCGTAAACGTTGACTTTTCAAAGTTTTCTCCCCTTTTTTTTTTTAATTATCTTCTTACAGGCTCCACTATAATTAAAAATAAAAAATATCCGCTACCAAAATATTGTATAACACCTACAATTACAATTCTTAAACAAGAATTATCATACTCCACCATAAAAAAGTATACCCATTTGGAATTAACACTAACTCCGAGAATTTCACCTCGGCCCATGTCGAAAAACTTGCTAATAAATTATGGTGCAACTTCCATGCTGATTTTCCAGTAAGTTCATTAGCCATCGACATTCTTTTATTGCACCACACACCTTGAATAATTATCAGCCAATGCTCGTGTGCAAATCCGTGGACATGCTACCAATCATATGTCCTCTTTCATGGCATTTTCAATGGTAATAATCGTGCTATGAGGGCATATATATATTTAATAAAATTCACCATCTCCCTCTTGCAGGGAGACTGTATTGGTAACAACAGATTATTTTTTGCAGCTATTGGCCGAACTAGCTCCACCCTTCTTGTGGTTCCTTTTAATGTGACCAATTTGCCCACATCCCCAGCATACAATTTTATTCTCAGAGTTCTTATTCTTCCCATAAACAGCCAAAATTGAGTTTTCTGAATGTTTATTTTCTCCATTCATTCTTTTTTTTTCAGAAATTAATTTACTCGCCATCTCTGAAAAAACTACAGTTTCCTTCCCATTCATTAAAATGAGTTGCATGTGTTTATAGGAAGGTGGAAGAGACAAGATGAGTCGCAAGACTTTATCCTCATCATCTATCTTAACTCCAAAAGTCTCCAATTCAAAAATAATTCCATTCAAAACACTCAGATGATCTGAAATTTTCGTGCCTTCTTCCATTTGCAATTTATAAAATTGCCCTGTTAAATAAAGTATACTTGAGACACTTTTTGTTAGGTACAAATTTTCAAATTTATTCGAGACCTCTTTTGTTGTAGATAGTCCAATCATATTAGCAATAACATTTTTTGCTAAACAGAGACGAATTAGACTGGCAGCTTTCATATCTAGCTCCTCCCAATCTTCATCGCTCACTGTGGACTTTTCTGAATCTCCACTGCAGGTCAAAGGGATTGTCTTTCTCTTCAATACTTTATACAATCCATACCGGATTAGTACATCCTTAACTTGCACTTGCCATAAGGCAAAATTGATTATTCCGTCAAATTTCTCAATATCGAATTTTGTTGTAAATATTTTTCTATCACGAACAAATCACCTTTCACTATTCACATGAATAGTACCGTATAGATAAATAGTGACCGTATACGTGAACAGTACCCGTATACGTGCACCGTACTCAAGAAAAAATCTTTTATGCTATGCAAGATCAGTCTATCCTGCAACCACAGAACATATTAAGAAAAAACTTTGACTCTGATACCAGTTATTGGGATAAATTCTCCCCGTTTATCCCAAGAAATTGCCTTTAATAAAATATGAAAAATAATCGAACAAATACAAAAAAATCGCAAGACAAGAATTTACGTGAAAAACTCTAAAATCGGAGAAAAATCACGGCCGTTGCCAAAAGACAACCAAGAAAAATATTCACTACGTGAAAATCGTTACAACCACACAATAACAAAAATAATATTTTTCTTATACCCTCAATACAAGAAAAAATACCCAGAGAGTATCCCAATAATTTTTGAACAAATTTTTAAACTCTCACTATTTTCTTATACTCACAAACAAACTCACTCCGCACGTATTTTGTTTGCTTGAAATTGGTGTTATAGATTTTGCAAAAGAACAATGCATATTTATAGGTATTCTTATACGCGTATGGACAGCGAATTAGCTGTCCACGCGTTTACAATTCGCAAATGCAAATTGTACAGCCGGAAACGTTGACTTTTCAAAGTTTTCTCCCCTTTTTTTTTAATTATCTTCTTACATTTTCTTCATGCATTGTTTAGTTGTTAAAACAGTTTTGAATTTAATCAAATTAAAAGTTAAATTTATATGTCCATAAGAAAACCTTTTAGTGGTTCATTAATTTAGATTTAAATTGAAGATCTCAATTTCAAAACTTTTTTTTTTCTGAAACATGATCTATTATCATAAATGATAAAACAAAATATTTTCTCCGTTTTAAATAGATAGGTAAAATTTTAGTTTTACAAAAATTAAGGAAAATTAATTATTTTATTTGGAAGTGTAAATTTATATGTAGTTTACTTATTTTACTATAATTAAGCAAGAAAAGAAAAAGAAAGAAAGACCAATTATATATAGAGAGAGAGAAAAGAGCAATTAAATAATTTTGATTGGCAGCCTTTATTTATCTGCCGACGGATTGTCTACGTTAAGAGTTATATAAATTTGATGATCTGTTCTATGCATGTTTATCACTCCAATACATTGGAGTAATGGAATTACATGCACGTAATGTTATTAATGAATTTCTTTCTTTTTAAATGAACCCATATTCCGAGAATAACTCGTGTAGATTCAACCATAACAATTCCATTATAAATATCAAACAGGCTTAAAACAAAACTATAACTATGTATTCACAAATTATGTTAATTTTATTTATAATTTTTTCATAAATACACTAGAATTCCAATATATGATTCAAAATGCCAAGCAGAAGCAAAACGCAATGCCAAAATAGGAAAATATGCGAAGCAGAAGCACCCAAATTTGGTGGCCCAATTAACAAAGCTGGTTGGATTTTTGCGTTAAACATTATAGTGATTTACTGATTTTGTGCATAAAACACTCCATCACCAACCATGTTCTTATTATTGGTCCAAATATATGTGTATTATATAATCTTAACATCAACAAACCCCAAATCAAAATCGACCCCACTAACAGTCACGCGCGTGACTCGTGTCAATCTTGGGGTGGGCCTACTCCCCTACTCCGGAAGATGTGGTCCTTCCTACCTTGCAATGATGGGTTGATACCTAAGAGAAAGGAATCTCAAAAAATTTCTGCCCAACCAGATTTTCTTAAAGAACACAAAAATATATTTTTTCTTCTTCTTTCTATTTCAGAAATACTACATTAAATTTGAATATCTAATCTTTGATTTTGAATTATTTTTTTTATGTAAAGATATGGGAGCGGAAATTCCTAGTATATTGAAACCAGTTTTACCATCGATCGAAGACAATATTATCATATAGATTCTACTATCAACTCAATATTTTCTTTTTTATTATTTTATAAATTAGTACTGGGAAGATATGTAAATTTTATGGTAAGTAGATGTTTGTTAATATTTTAAATATTAATGGTGTGGATGTATAGAGCATGTTTAGGGATTTATACTTTTAAAGATAGCTTTATCTTTATAAAAAGGGTAGATGCAATGCAAGTAGATGGGCAACCAAAACAGCAAGTAATTTGGGGAATTTTATAATAAGATGCAAAAACACAAACTGTATACAACTCATAAAGATTAAATATATAATATAATAATAAAGTGCATGATTAGTAAAATGGTCAATCCCATGATGGGAGGAGATAAATATATAAGGAAAAGAAAAGAAGAAAAAACACAATCCTGAAGCCTCATGTTGAGGAACCAGACTAATCGAAAGCATGCGCAGAAGAGAAGTAATCATAATGCAGTTTCTTTCACTTTAGAACTTTAAAAGCGGAAAGGCTGCTGTTAAGGAAACTCAATTATAATGATGCTTTGCTTTGCTTGCTGCCTATTCGACGCAACTCACTTCCCTAATTATTATTGTATTTTTTTTTTTTTACCAGCCATTGATTTTTCCGCATAAACAAGCTGCTGCCTGCAAATTATTCGCACATTGCTGTTTCCTGAGACTGTCTAAAAATTGGCCACTTGCCAATGCAATTCAATCACGAATTTTTCAATTTTACAGATTCTTGCATAATCATGCATGCACTATAGGATTGTGGAATAGCCATTGATAAATCCAAAAATGTCTTTATCTGTAGGAGAGAGGGCGATCCGATCGGATGAGAGAAACCTGCAATAAGTGGAGCCCGGTCGGACCAGGCGTGAGCACTCCGAAGCTTAAGTTAGTAGCTTATAGAGAGAGAATGTGCTTTAGAGAGATAATGTCGTGAATTCAATACCTGGTGCCATCGTTGGCTGGGCTATTTATATGAGACAGTTGAGGGGCACTTGAGTGCCTGGGGCGTGATTACTGGCTGCTAGAGTAGGTATTCGGCGACATGACAAGGAGCAGGTGGTAGACATGGGCGCTGCCTTGTGTCAGGCGGCTGATGGGACTGGCGGTCACATCAGCCGATCGGGCATGTGCTTTGCCTAGGAGCTCGTGTCTGATACCTTTGGCTGATGGGCTTTGGGCCTTAGAGCAAATGATATTTGCTGGGTTATCACTTGTCCCCCCTCAACAGGTCCGATCGGGCATAGAATTGCCCTTGTTGGTCCGCTCGGATGGGATCTGGTCTGGAAAATCCCGATCCGAAGACGCGTACTGGCGCGCTTTTTCTGAAGAGGCGCGCGTGCTTGGACAGCTGTTTTCATTTAATGTTGCGCATGTACCGAGGGCGACGCTTCGTTCTTCACAGAGGCGTGATGTCTTTCAACACGTGGCGCCTGTTGAATGGTGCGTCGTTTGGTATTTTCGAGAGGTGACAGCCTATAAAGAGGGGACTCTTTAAAGCGTTTTTTCTTTACTTTCGAAATCCCTAGCGAAGCTCTGTCAAAATCCTCCTTTGATTTCCAGATCTCTGCAACTACTCCTTTATTTCTTCTTCAAATTTCTCGAGTTCTTCTTTATCAAGTAAGTAAGTTTTTTCCCTTCTGTTTGCTTTCTCTGCGATTTCATCTTTCGTTTTCTTTCTGAACCCATTCCATTTAGAAAAGAGAGTTGCGCCCTTTTTTTCTTCTTTTTATTAAAGATGGCCTCCAGCAGTGCTGAAGCATTAGACACAAACTTTTTGGAGTGGTACGAGAACAAACCAGCCATCGAGCCTCATTCTCGCCTGACCGCCGGGGAAGTGGCTGAAATTCCCTCTAAGTATGGCCTCCCTGATGAGATATCGGTGTTGGCGTGCCCTGACTCAATGTCAGTGACTGAGGGGCCTTTTGGCCAAAATGGTGAAGAGTGGTTCGTTTGCCACCTCTGGAGTCTAGATGCAGGCTTGAGGTTCCCCTTGGGTGCTTTTGAGATAGCGGTGCTAAGGGGGTATGGTCTTGCCCCTAACCAGTTGCACCCGAACGGCTGGAGATCGGTGGCGTGCTTCAAAATCCTCTGCCAAACAGAAGTGGTAGCCCCAACCTTGGAGCTTTTCACCCACTTTTTCTACATTTCGGGCAGGAGCGACGGAACTGAGTACTTCTTCACAAGTCGCCCAAAGAGGAAGTTGATGTTCGTCCCTACCTCCATGAAAGGGTACCGAGAACGATATTTCTTGGTGGGGAGAAAAGGTGGGTTTGGAGTGCGCCTCACCCGATCGGCAAGAGTTGAGAATCTGAAAGACCTAGCCGCCGGTCAGGAATTCTATGAGGGGGACATAAGAAAGTTGATGGACGCCGTCAGCAGGAATGAGGGGCCCTTCGAGTCCAAACTCCTCTTGCGCACACTGTTTGGCTCACCCGGTTCCCAAGACGCTGAGATCGTAGAACGTGAGCATTAGGATGGGGATGTTTCCCCAATCATTGTGCATCATATCATTCATTGCACTATTTATTTGCTTTGTTTTTTGAATTGAATTTATGCGTGAAGAAACTTATCTTGTTCGTTGCTCTAGTTGCAGCTGAGATGGCTGGTGGGAGTGATGCATCCAAGCAGCTCGGCGAAAAAATCAGGCAGAAGCGTGAAGCCGAGCGGAGGGCTCAAGAGCAGAGGAAGAAAAGGAAGCTCGTGCCCGCGTCGGAGCTGCAATCATCCCGAGCAGCTGCTGGTGCATCTAGGGGAGCGACCGGCGCCTCTACAACGACTTCGGTCATTGCAGCCATCCCCATCTCGTCGGCGCCCCCTGCTGCTACGACCGCGACCGGGCCACAGGTTGTGCTTCGAAGGGAGGCCCCTCCTCCGCCGGTGCGTCCAAAGCGCCACACTCTTCGGGATGAGTCGGATGAAGACGATCAGCCGATCGGTCCTGCGATCAGAGAGGCGGAGGAGGCCGCGAAAAGGAAAAGAGCCGATGAAGCAGCCAGAAAGAAGGTTGCTGAGATGATAGCCGAGACCGACGCGATGATTGCCGCCAGAGGGAAGACCATTCTACGTGGCGAATCTCCACGGCGATCTAGCGATCGGCGGCCGGCTCCCATGAAGGACATTCTGAGGGAGAACTTCGGCGATGACTGGTCAGTGGGTCAAGTGGCCAACTTCATTTGCCGTGGTCTTCTCCGGGATGAAGATCACCGGGATGCCGTGGACGCTAGCCAGCTCAACAGAGAGGTTCAGGCTATCAATCAGCAACTAATAGACGTAAGGACTCGTCTTTTTGTTTCTGGTGTTAATTTACACCTCTGTGTCTGATGAATTTGTTCTTGATTTTGTGCAGGCTGCCAGGAGGGCACAGCGGCTGCATATGATGGCCGGTCTGTGGAAAGGAAGGGCCGAGTCGGGCGCCACAGCTAAGGCGGAGGCGAACACACGCTGTGAAGCAGCTAAGAAAGAGGCCTCCGACCTTCGGGCCAAGGTGGCCAAGCTGGAGGAGCGATATACTGCTTCTCAGTCGGAGACAGTAGCCTTGAGGAAGGAGGCTCACCAGAGTGCCCAGGAGCTGAAAGCTCGGCAGGGCGAGGCCGACAGGCTGAAGGGCGAAGTAGCCCGCCTATCCGCAGAGTGTGGACAACTGAGGCGGTTCGAGGCAGATGCAAACCGACTGGATGCTGAATGCAGAGAGTTGGTTGCTGAGAACGCCAGGTTGAAGACAGAGGTGGAGTCCCTGAAGACGTCGGCAGCAGAGAACGAGGCTTCCTATACGAAGATTGTTGAAATGGAACTTGCCAACTAAAAGGAGCGCCTGATCGATGAGTTGGCAGACACCCAGGTGGGGCTGCTGTCTCGGCTAGTTCATGAAGCTGGGCAGCGCTTCCCTGGGGCGGATCTGTCATGGATGGATGACCCGGCCTCATTGCCTGCCCCTGCAAGCAGTGATGACGACGAAGGCGCTCCCGAGGAGGAAGTCATGGAGAGAACTTCTGGAGAAGGTCCCTCAGCTCTGCCGACTATTCAAGAGGCTCCATCTGAAGTGGGGCCTGTGGCGTCTTCGACACCTGAAGCCGAGACGGAGGTTCCTCCTGCGCCGGAAGTCGAGCCGGTGGCGCCTTCTTCTGTTGGGCCTGTCTCTGAAGGGGGGGCAGTATCTGTGCCGCCAGCCACCGACCCTTCTCAAGCCACCGCCAACCCGACTGTTGAAGAGGTCGTCGACCCTCCTGGCGAAGTGCAGGTTGTAAATATAGATAGTTAGCTTAGGAATTTAGATCAGCTTTATTTTTTGCTTTGTTTCCTGTTTTTGTAGAAATTCTTTACAAATTGTATAGTGGAAGTATTCTTAATAAAATCGTATTTTTCTGCGAGTAAATATGTACATGAATTTGTATTTAAGATTTGCAATATAATCGAGCGAAGTGTTACTCGTGAGATGGCATAGTATTTGCATTAAATTTGCAAGTACTTCCTGAATTCGGATAATGCCTAAGCTTGATGACCGATCGGGTCAACCGGACTTTTCAGATCGCATAGACTTTGCGTAGTTAAGCGATGCTCATAGAGTTGCATAAGAAACGCATAACTGAGCTAAGTAATACTCGTAGAGCTGCATAGAAATTGCATAATCGATGCTCATAGAGCTGCATAAGAACTGCATAACTGAGCTAAGTAATACTCGTAAAATTGCATAAAAGCTGCATGATCGAGTTAAATGATACTCGTAGAGCTGCATAGGAATTGCATAATCGATGCAAGAGAGGTTAGATCCTCTATGACATGTATAATACTTGGGAAGGTAAGATCCTTCATCACGACATGTACACCCTGTAGCTCGGAATGGGCATCGAGTCTAGCGTAGAACACTGTATTGTATATTAATTGAATAACAATGAAAGAAGGAACCTTTTTATTAATTGGGCAATTGCCGGGCTCTGATACATTATGAGACATGGTACTTCTTGAGTACTTCAACATTCCAGCTTCTGGGGACCTCTCGCCCTTCAACGGTTCGGAGCCTATAAGTGCTCGGGCTTAGGACTTTAGATACCTCATAGGGCCCTTCCCAATTTGGCATTAGCTTTCCCACTCCGGCGTTTCCCGAGCCTAGCTCTGCCTTTCTGAGTACCAAATCGCCTACATTGAAGGTTCTAGATCTTACTTTAGCATTGTGGTATCTGGCCACTCTTTGTTTATAGGCAGCGATCCTGGCGTAGGCGTCCTCCCTCTTTTCTTCGATGAGATCTAAGTCTTGGCATCTCTCTTGAGGGTTCATCCGCTCGGAGTAGAGAGCCGATCGGTAAGAAGGGAGGCCGACCTCCACAGGAATCATTGCTTCGGAGCCGTAAACAAGAGAAAATGGCGTCTGATGAGTGCCTGTCCTGGGGGACGTTCTATATGTCCACAGGACACTCTGCAATTCTTCAGTCCAGTTGCCTTTGGCTTGACCCAGTCGCTTCTTCAATCCCTCCAAGATGGTCCGATTGGAGACCTCAGTCATTCCGTTGCTTTGGGGATGAGCGACAGATGTGAACTTTAGTTTGATGCTCAAGCCTTGGCAAAAGTTCCTGAAGATGGAGCTATCGAACTGCTTGCCATTATCTGCAATAAAAACGTTGGGTAAGCCATACCTGCAGATGATGTTCTTCCATGTAAAGCTCTTGACTCTTTCGGCTGTGATGGTGGCTACCGGCTCAGCCTCAATCCACTTGGAGAAGTGGTCAACAGCCACTATGAGGAACTTCATCTGCTTTCTGCCTTGGGGAAAAGGTCCCAAGATGTCCATCCCCCATTGGTCGAATGGCCATGCAATTCCGATCGGCTGTTGGTCTGCTCCATGCTGCCTTATAATCCTGCCATGAATTTGGCATTGCGGGCATATCCTTACTTTCTCCTGGGCATCCTTGAGCATGCTAGGCCAGTAATATCCTGTCTGAAGGGCCTTTCTTGCCATGGCTCTGCTTGCCTCATACGCACCGCATATGCCCTCGTGGAGCTCTCTGAGGATGTAGTCCCCTTCCTCCTCCGACACGCACTTTAGCCAAGGGTGACTGAAAGCTTTTTTGTACAATTCACCGTTAATGATGGAGTAATTGAGAGATTTTCGAGATACCTTTCGAGCCTCGTCCTTGTCCTCGGGCAGTCGTCCTGTCTGGAGGAACTGCATAATTGGGCTCATCCAGGTTTCATTCTCCTGGTCGATCTCCATCATCTCCGGTTCGTCTAGGGAGGAGGAAGTCTGGTCTACTACGGCAATGTTTTCTTCTATGACACTTTGTGCGGAAGCAGACATCTTAGCAAGCCGATCGGCTTCTGCGGTTTGGTCTCTCGGGACTTTACGTAGCACCCATTCCGATCCAGCCTCTTCCAGTTTTGCGAGAGCAGTCTTGACTTTGGCCAGGTACTGGATCATCGTGGCCTCACGTGCTTCGAAAGTCCCAAGAACTTGACTGGTGACCAGCTGGGAGTCGCTCCTTATGGCCACTGACTCCGGTCGGATTGCATGGAGCAGTCTCAGCCCTTGAAGGAGCGCCTCGTACTCTGCCACATTATTAGAAGCTTTAAAATTAAGCTTTATGGGGTACCTTATTGTGATGCCCAGAGGGCCTTTTATTACTATGCCGACGCCTCCTCGAGTGTCGTTTGCTGCGCCGTCCACTGTCATTTCCCAGTTTTGTGGCTTGGGCTGACTTGGTGGTTCCTCACCCGCAAATTCGGCAATGAAATCTGCCAAAGCTTGGGCCTTTATAGCCTTTCTGGGCTCGTATCTGACATCCCAGGACTGTAGCTTAATCGCCCATCCCACCATTTTGCCTTCCAGATCGGGCGTCTGGAGTATCTTTCTTAGAGGATGACCCGATCGGACGACGATTGTGTGCGCCTCGAAGTAAGGTCTCAACTTCCTTGCACACATCATGAGGGCAATAATGAGCTGCTCAACCGGTCCCTTTCTCAGATCGGCACCTCTGAGTACTTCACTTACGTAGTACACGGGTAGCTGTTGGGTATCTTCTTCTCGGACCAAAGCACCTGCAACAGCTTCCTTAGAGGTGGCCAAATAGAGGTATAAATTTTCACCTGGTACCGGTCGGCTGAGCAGCGGCGGGTTGGTGAGGAATGCCTTCAGCTCTTCGAAGGCCTGCTGGCAGTCTTCCCCCCAGACAAAAGTTTCGCTCTTCCTTAACTTCTTGAAAAAAGGCGTGCAGCGCTTGGCTGAAGAGGAAATGAATCGTCCCAAGGCTGTTATTCTTCCATTCAGCTTCTGGACGTCTTTTATGCTCCTGGGGGGTTGCATCTCGAGGATGGCCTTTATTTTTTCTGGATTTGCCTCAATCCCTCGTTGAGAGACTAAGAATCCTAAGAATTTTCCTGATGGTACCCCGAAGACGCACTTCTCGGGGTTGAGTTTCATCTGGAACTTATTTAGAGTGTCAAAAACTTTTGCCAGATCGGCGGGATGTTCCTCGGCGCTTCGGCTCTTGACGATCATGTCGTCAACATATACTTCTACATTCTGCCCGATCTGGTCTTTGAAAATCTTGTTCATCAGACGCTGATATGTGGCCCCAGCATTTTTCAGTCCGAACGGCATCATCCTGTAGCAGAACGTTCCGTCGTCTGTGATGAAGCTAGTTTTCTCCTGATCCAGGAGCCACATCAGAATTTGATGATAGCCGGCATATGCGTCTAGCAGAGAATAAATGGCATGGCATGCCGTGGCGTCTACCAACTGGTCTATGCTGGGCAAGGGGTAGCTGTCTTTGGGGCATGCCTTGTTGAGGTCGGTGAAGTCCACACACATCCTCAGCTTGCCAGACTTCTTTTTGACTAACACCACGTTAGCCAGCCACTCTGGATATTCTACCTCTCGGATGGTTCCGGTCTTGAGTAGCCTATCCACCTCTTCAGAAATGAACTTCCTCCGATCGGGTGCGTGCCTTCGTAGCTTTTGGCGGATCGGAGGGAAGCTCGGATCCACATTCAACTTGTGGGTGATTATTTTGGGGTCCACGCCAGTGATATCCTCTGGCTTCCAGGCAAAAGTCGCTTGATTGATGGTCAAGACGTGCATGATAGCTTCTTCAGTTGCTCTATCCATGCTTGTCCCTACTTGAACGCTTTTGCCCTTATCAAGTGACCTGGCTTTCGTGGCCTCTGCTGGGTCCATCCTGGGCCTTTCCGCCTGCTCTTGCTGCTCAAGGCCTGGCTCTACGACCATCGCTTCTCGCTGCTGCTTTATCATGGTGATATAAGCCTCCCTGGACGCTTTCTGGTCGCCTCTCAAGATGGCGACGCCTCCTGTGGTCGGAATCTTCATCACCATGTATCGGATGGAGGTCACAGCTCCGGTCTGAAAAAGCAGTGGTCTGCCAAAAATGGCATTGTAGGCAAATGTCATGTCTACAACCATGAAAATTACCTTGCAAGCATGAGCTATTGCTTCTTGGCCGAGCTCGACAAAAAGCTCTACAGATCCCGCCACAGGGATAGTAGCGTTGCCCAGGCCGATCAGAGGAGTGGCATTCGGTTTCAGCTCTCCGATCGGAAGCCCCATGGCTCGGTAGGCCTGGAGAGTTAGGACGTTGACAGCACTGCCGTTGTCCACCAGGATTCTTTTTACATTGAAATTGTTTATCCGAGCTCTTACAACGAGAGCGTCCTCATGTGGGAACAGGACGTCTCGTGCGTCTTCGCTGGAAATGGTGACCGAGGCAGGCTGCTCGGCCTGTCGGGAGAGGTAGACGCCTTTCCCCTTCCCCTTTTTGGGGAGATCCTCTCCGTAGGATGACCCTCCAGTTATTACGTTTATGACCCCGGCATAAGGTCTGGCAGGGTCGGCGTTTCTGGGATTCCTGAGCTCATCATCGTCGTCTGAGTCAGGATTGTCCCTGCGAGGCTTCGGCTGTCTACAGGGTTCATCCCCTCTAGCCGGACCTGTGAACCTCCTGAGGGCCCCACGGCGTATCAGCCTTTCAATTTCTTTTTTCAGCGAAGTGCACTCGTCGGTTAAATGACCGACGTCTCTGTGAAAATCGCAATATTTGCTCGGGTCCCTCGCATCCCGACTTCTTTCGGAGAGGTCTCTGGGCCAGTTGACTCTGCGGTGCTTTTCTTTGATCCACATTAACACCGCAGTCGGTGTAGCATTGAGAGGAGTGTATGTCCTCTCTGCCTGGTCGTCCGGACGTGGATTCCGGTCTCTTCCTGATCCTCTGGCTTGGCCTGAATTTCGGGAACTTTGAGCTCCATCTTGGCCTTTGGCTGTCCGATCGGAAGTGGAGGCTCTTTGAGTAGAGCGATTGTCCGGATATTGTAAGCGGTCCAGGACGCTGGTCCTTCCTCTGCTTTTGGACCTGAGAGCATCATCCAACTGGATGTGTTGCCTAGCCCTCTCCATTAACTCAGCGAAGCTGGATGGGGGTCTTGTTGTAAGCGACTCAAAAAGTGGTCGGTCAGTGGTGCCCCCTTGCAAGGCGGTAGTTGCCATCTCCACACTGACATTTCTCACTTCAGACATGGTAGCTTGAAACCTGTCGATGTAGTCTCGAAGACTTTCATCGGTTCTTTGGTAAAGATTGCACAGGTCGTTCACCGTCTTGGGCGCACGCGTTTGTACAATGAACCTCATAGTGAACAGCTCCTTTAACTGTCTGAATGACGTAACGGATCCCATGGGCAGTTCATGGAACCACGTCAATGCATCCCCTCCCAGAGTGGTGGGAAAAACCCTACAGGCTATTCTTTCGTCATAAGTATAGACCTGTACCTTGGTCAGGTACTCTGCCAAGTGCGTGGCAGGATCTGTTTTGCCTGTGTACCTTTCCATGACCACATCTCGCCACCTGGGGGGGAGCTCAGCGTCGGTGATCTCTCTGCAGAAGGGAGAGGCAGTGTTCCCACAAGTATTTCCTTCGAATGTGCCTCTTTTGGGCGCGAGGACACCAAACTGCTTCAGCTTCTGCATAAACCACTGGTCCTGCTTATTCGGCTGATTCTGTTTGCTCAGGGTCGTGGCGGTAGATTCTCCGCCTTTGTGCCTTCTCGTTTGGCCGCGACTTGGAGTGCACATGTAGGACACGTCATCCCTTGTAGACACGGTAGCAGACCTGTTGCTGTAGGGAGAGGCCCTACTTGCAGACACTATCTGCTTCCCCTTGTCGCTCTTGCCTGGAGTTCTGGTTGCATTTTTCCTGGCTCCCTGAACTCGGGATTCATTGATAATGACTCCCTTGTTCCTATTTCTTCTGAAGTCTTCGCCGACGAGGAAATCCTCTTGGGCTCTTTCAGAAACATCGGGCATCTTACCCTTTTTCAGAGTCTGGACGATGCTTTTAGTAAAATCACTGAGGATGGCGCGCATGTCCCTCACTGTGATAGGGGTGTCCTCTGGTTGCCTTGTAGTGGCATTGTCGAATTCGGGAAGGAGGTTTGTCCTCATGGGGGGTCTAGTGGGCGCTTCCCTCCTTCTCGAGGTGCCTGAAATGGCACGGGTGTCGTCGTCATGGTCAAGGTCCATGGGGGTAGTGTTCTCATTGGATCTTGAGTTTGCCATCTCTCAATGAAAGCACCAAATGATAAATCCAAAAATGTCTTTATCTGTAGGAGAGAGGGCGATCCGATCGGATGAGAGAAACCTGCAATAAGTGGAGCCCGGTCGGACCAGGCGTGAGCACTCCGAAGCTTAAGTTAGTAGCTTATAGAGAGAGAATGTGCTTTAGAGAGATAATGTCGTGAATTCAATACCTGGTGCCATCGTTGGCTGGGCTATTTATATGAGACAGTTGAGGGGCACTTGAGTGCCTGGGGCGTGATTACTGGCTGCTAGAGTAGGTATTCGGTGACATGACAAGGAGCAAGTGGTAGACATGGGCGCTGCCTTGTGTCAGGCGGCTGATGGGACTGGCGGTCACATCAGCCGATCGGGCATGTGCTCTGCCTAGGAGCTCGTGTCTGATACCTTTGGCTGATGGGCTTTGGGCCTTAGAGCAAATGATATTTGCTGGGTTATCAGCCATGATAATTACTCTGAATTAGCATTGCTTTTAAGCACAGTTAATTATTATTGACTGTGCATCAATTCCAGAATGATAATTGTTATCCATTTTTTTTTTATTCCAACAAAGACCAACTATTCTTAATTGTCGATGGCAAAAAAATATTAATAATCTCATACTAAGTTTAGGCTGCTAGTAATAAGATTCATTCTTCAGTTTTATTCTTATTATATATTCCACGCCGAGTCTTTTTTCAAGAAAGACTGGACCCTCTCTCGCGTTTATGAAAAATCTATTCTAATTCGCATTTTAAATGGCTTAATATAAAGTACATAGCTATTCATTTTTTTTAATGATTTTAAGGCACCTACTAATTTACCTTTTGAGAACATACTAATATTCATTTGATTTTAAATCTTGAATTTCACCTTGAACTTATGATATAAAGATCTATCTAATATAAATTATCATAACGAAACTAAATTTAATTATTTGTTTCAACTCAGGATACAACTTTTTTTCTTCGTCAATTAAGCTCTAGACATTATAATTAATTACAAGCATCAAATTGGTTCTTTAGTTCCCAATCAGAATGGTTATTTTTGGGCTTATACATTGTGGCTGAGGCCCAACTACCAAATACAAATAAAGATGAGTAATGGCCCGATATAAAGAGATATTCAGCATCAGGAGCTTTAAATACCTTGGTCCGACCCAATCTTGACCCAGTTAAACAATTAAAAATGAAAATGGGCCTTAGACATGAACCCAAAAGAAACCAGGTGAGTATCGAGTGAATTGAGGTTGTGGTATACGATGATAAATACGACAAATATGGCAGAAATGCACGAATTTATGATTTGTCATATTGTGCGTGCTCACATGATATGAAACACTATGATTAATGCATGATATACGAGGCTGGTCCATACTGAATATAACAAATATGACATGTTGGAGGAAAAGCCACATACTCCTTAATAAGAAACACGCTCTATTTCAACAAACAATTATCTGACATTGGTATTGGTTGCCTCTGCGTTCTACCGGAGCAGTTAAATTAATTTACTTGATTTTTGTAAACAAAATACGAGAATATTCCCATATATGTCCTGGCGTTTTGATGATTAAGATATGGAATTATGACAATCTACCATACTACCTAGGATATTATGAACACACTTCTTTTCAAATCCTGTCTTAAGCGACCTTTTGTTTCGCCAATCCAACCTGTAAACAACCAAACCAAATCATAATCTTTGACTAAATCAAAATTGAAGAAATTCAAGTCCTCATTTTAAATTATTTCGTCGTTGAAAATATTACTCTTCTGTATTTTGCAATTATAATTTCAAGATTTGAAAAAATTATTATTGCTGTGTGTGATTTTGACCTATTATTATTATTATTATTTTCTTATAGCTTCGTTGTAGTTGTTGGTGTGTTTCGCTTTTTACATGCTTATTTCCCTTTCCGTGTCCAATCAATGTTTTTTCTCGCCATTTGTCATTCATGACTGATATTTTTCGGCGATTATAATCTGTAAGACAAATTCCACCTGGAAATATTTAACGTTCCACTTGCCAGGCTCCGGAGATAAAAACAGAAGAAGAACGAATGTGTTATAATAATAATTTAATTTATTGACATCCTCATAAATTATTATGAGATCTATAAATAATCAAATATCTTCCCTTTGTTTTGTTTAAGATTCTCAATGCTGTTATTACAACTTGCTCGACAGTAAAGTCATTATCATCAGAGTTAAATACTCCCTCAATTACAAAAAGGAAAATTTCCTTTTTTTTTTTATTTATCTCAAATTACAATAGTTCTCTGTGTGGAAAAATGAGATTACAAACTTGTTAATTGCGAGAATAACTAGATTTTCAATTAATTTGATATATAAATATATTGAAATGTATTAATTTGGTCTATAAAATTTGTCTAGCTCGAATTTAACTATAAATGATTCTATGTAAAAAATTTCCTAATAAATGTAAATTGTAATAATATATTATAAAAAAATGAATGAATTCAACTACATACATCAACTGATTTTTTTATTATTATTTTTTAGGATGGAAGGAGTAATTTAATGCTTTCTCACCTAAAATGTGACAACAGTATTATTACCTACATAACATCACCAACAAATATTAATAGCAATATTTTTTTTTTCTTTCAAAAAGTACAAATAATATGATGAATAAATAAATAAATGCGGTTGCCCAACAACAAAAAGTGACTAACAATTTCCCACTTGGTATTAGTGTAATTAGCCATGTTCATAGATGCTGCCATTTTAGACTTCTTTACCACTAAAACTGAATTAAGAATACTAGAACAGATTAATACCCACTAATCCAGCTTGTCCGGCATTAATGTCTCCTTGTACCTTGAGTAGTAAATTTGCAATGAATAAGGGGATAAGAACAGCAGATTTCCATTCATATTGAAATGTTTTGAGTTCAAAACTTCATTTGTTTCTACTGTAGATTCTGATTTTAGCAAACAAATAAATGAATGACTTGGCATTTGGGTGGTTAATTATTCTATTTTCTTAATATTTGGATTCAGTAATTATTTATCTCTACTTTGGTTTTCTTTTAATATATAAAAAATATGTAAAATTAAAAAGGTTGAATTTTAATAGGGAGTTTTGTAAATAAAATAAAAAGATGGACCATTATGAAGTTGAAATGGATAAATATCACATTAGACAGCTTTGTCAGTGAGGCCGAACAAGAAGCAGGTACCGAGAAAAATATCAAGTTCAAGTGGATCACTTTTACATTATTGGAAGGCACCCGGATAAGTCTAATGCTCCTATTTACTAGTATTATTATTATTCAAAGATATAAGTGTAGTTTTTATCTATAAATTATTCAGAATAGAATAATTTTATTTTTTAATTTCTTTTATTAAATTTTATTTTCAAATTATTCGAAATAATATAATTTATTTAAAGATAAAATTATCAATTTCGATATAAAAATCATATTTTTAAAAAATTATAAAAGTTTGAAATAGTTTAAAGGTAAAAATAAAAAAAAATAGAGAAAAATCAGATGAAATTCAAATTATGGGGTTCATTAATTCGAACTCGTGCTACAATCCCTATAATTATATGTAAAAGGTCCATGATATTTATTTGAACTTAAAGATAAGGCCACAATTTATTTGATTGATGAATAAAATAAATAAATAAATATATATGTATTTGATCAGGCGGTGCACTGCATATGCGTGCATCCTCGTCCGTTGATCATGCAGAAAAAAATTTCCCGTAAAATAAAATCTGGTTCTTATATTTACATTTAAACATTTTTTAAATTTGTTTTTCTTTTTTCTAGCCCTAGAAGGTCAAAAATTTTGGGACCCATAGATTATGATAAATACACTAATTGACGCAGACATAAATATAGTATATGGTCCACTAAATATATACGGTAAATCCAATTATTTCAGAGAATCGTTTGTAATTTTTTTTTTCAACAATTTCTACAATTGCTCTCTTTATCTCATGTGTACGAAAATATATTGAAATTTTTTTCCATTTTAATTTAATTATATTTTTTGGTTTTCTAAAAGCTGAAACATAAATTATTTTAAAAAATAAAAAAAAAATGATGTTTTTTATGTTTAAGATACAATTTTTTTATGGCATGATTAGTAAGGAAGTGTTGATTTGGTATGTTGAACTCTATCTGTTAAATCATAGATGTGCAACGCATGAATTATTTAATAAAATTTGTATCATAATTAATACAGTGGATACATCCATAATAGTTTCTCCACTGTTTGGAGAAAGACGAGGAGAAGCAGATAATAGGGTGTTATGCGGCGCCACCCTTACTCTACGGTTCTAAAACTCGAAAGCAACGGCGGTTACGGCTAGTCGGTTTAAGCAGCATAAGAGGCAGGGTACAAATAACACGTGTAAATAAGTGGTGAAAAGCAGTGAAAATAAGAAATAAATGAAAATGAGGAGGATGTAAAGAAAAAAAAAAAAAAGGAAAAGTCAACTGAGAATTGGACCCAAAGATTCTTTATAAGATACGGAACGTTGACAGGTCCAATCCACCATGTCCTATTTTTTGTGCCCCTAACCTCTCCTATCTCTGCCTATCCCTACGATACCTACATGCGTCTGCACTTCTTTTTTTTTAAAAAAAAATAAATAAATAAAAATCTAGTACCATCCCAACTAAATTTCAAATTATAACTAAGCTATTTTTCAAAAAGGCATGTCTATAATCTATACATAAACATCAAGATTAAAAAAAAAACCTAAATTTCGTAGGAGAAAAAAAAATATTTTGAATGTCTTAAGAAAAAGATATATTAAAAAAAGAATATTTTAAATGTGAAAATTGGATATATAGAGAAAAATTCGATTTGTTAGCTAAGTATTTTAATAAGGGTAAAATTAGAATTTGATATCCTTTACTAGAATTATATATTCCATGGATGATGAGATTGAATTCCATTTAAAATTTCTTCTTATTTTTGGATTATGAAATACTATAAAATCTATAACATTATTTAGAGAAGAAGCAGTAGGAGTTGGATTGGTGGCTAATATTGAGAAGTTCTGAATTTGATTTTTGTTAGTGAAACTAATAATTGTAATTAGATAATAGATAAAACTTGTAACTAAAAATCATCACTTTAGAAAGGAGGTTTTCGCAATTGTTTTTAATCATAACCGCATATATTGTGCGGTGGTTGTTCGAGGGATAGAGGACAAGTTGCTTAGACAAGAGTCAAGAGACGACAGCAAAAAAAAAAAAGATTTGTTATAAACAATAATGGAAATAATGATAATGACAAAAAAGAATAGCAATTAATGCTCAGGTTCCGTAACTTCATTCATATATGCAATTTGCATTAAATTTCACGAAAAAAAAAAATATAAAATTCCATCTTTCTTTTCTTTCACGTCCTTCTCAAATTTAATGCATTCCCAACCAGTTTTTGAGAAATACAAATTAGTTATGGACTAAGAATTTTAAGCTAACTGCTTATATGGATTCTGTTAGTATAATTTTAGAGTTTACTTGAATTAATTATTTCTTTTAGATTATAAAATAGTAGGTTAATAAACTAATAGAGCGTGGGCCATTTTGGGATTTGACGTATCGAAAAACATATGCTATTTCCATGGGCATTAATCAGTCTGGTGTCCCTCTCTATATCTATTCGTAGATAATAATTTTATAGTCCCCCCCCTCTCCATTAAATATCAAGGCTTATGTACCTAGCTAATTAAGTAGGTGCTTTGGTGTCCTAGATTACCTCTCCAAGCTTCCAATAATTATTATTCTTTTCTTTGTTTTGTTTTAAACAAAAATAACATATAAATGTATTTGCAAGCTCGAATCGAGCGATTAGCACATTATATTAACACAACTTTTGGTTGACAAATATGGAATTTAACTGAAAATAATACTATATGAAAGAGTGCATGTGCTCGTTTTATCGTAACTAGAATGAAATCCATTAACTTCAATTGTATATAACAACATATCTTAATTAATCTATGTAAATTAATCTAATAAATGGTTTCACACTTGTTTCATTTCAGTAAAATTTTAAGTTCGAATTTTGTAAGTTCAAACTGAATTATAAAAATAAAAAAATAATTTAACTAATTTTAGGTAGAGTATAGGTTGCAACATGCCTATGTAACATTACATTACTTTTCCTGTTTTAAAATAATTATCATTTTAATTATTATTATTTTTTTGGCCTCATGATATCTTTCACTTTAAAAATTTATTTAAAATTTAGTATATTATTTAAATTTATTGATTTGGCATATAAATTAAGAGTGAGGGAGTATATACGAAAGCATAAATTAATCATAGTAGGTGAGTGAATGTGTGAAGCAACCAGTACATGTACAGTGTACAGAGAAGGACTAATTTTATGAATTTGTCACTATCTCAAGCTATGGCTCTATATCAAATAAACAAACAAAGAACAATTAATAAAAGAAGATACAATTATAATATTATTAAAGGCAGAAAATAGAAAAGGTTTCCCAGGAAGAAGCAGACTCCTCAAAAACAAACATGCAATATAAGATTTCCCTATCAAGTATATTTATTGGACAGTGTAAACTTCTGAATGCAAATGGTTCACCAGCTAGCTTAGCTTTAGCTCCATTTGATCTCTTATCTGTATCATCAAATATAACCATAGTACTAGACAAAGGGGTCCCTAACTCATTTTGGGACCATTTTAGATCTCCATATATTTTACTTTCTTTTAGAATTATTATTGCATGCCTTTGCTTTGGACCATGCATCCTAAATTACTTTCATCCTACTAAATATTCACACTTAATGTATCTTTTAATTTGAATCCTTGACCGTGTCATACAGCTTAAGGATGGAAAATTCTTGTCTTCAGCCTACTGACTTTTTCGTGAACAGAAATAATGAATTAACACGTATAATTAGCAACTATTTATTCTCTATTTTTCAATTTTTATCTAATGTGGCATTCTATTTTGAGTTGCAACCCGATACGCCATGTATGGTTGCTTGCTCATTGTTCTATAAGACATAAATAGTGACGCATGCCTATCGGACGGTGCGCATTCACCGTGCACAAACGCACCGAATGATGCCATTTCTACTACATACACACACACATATATATATATATATATATATATATATATATATATATATAAAACCAATTATGCAATTCTGTAACGTAATATTTTAGGATGGCAAACCCATGACGATTACGAATATCCTTTTCCACAAAGCCACACAGTTATAAGACCTTTAATGGATAAAATTTATCTGACAGAGCCATGATCCTAACGTCAAGAGAATCGCATATTAAAATTTTAATATAAAAAAAAAACTAAAAATTGAATATAAATATTCCACGTATTGTATTCATAGTTTAGTTAGAAAGTCGTATGATTATTAATAGCCAATACCCTACAGTCAAGAGAATCACATATTATAATTTTAATATAAAAAAATGAAAATTGAAAACATATATAAGTTATATTATAACTACATATTACATTTATAATTTAGTTAAAAGGTTTATGCGATAATTATTGAATTAAAATTTAAGATAGACACTTAAAATAAATTAAGAGAGTTATTATTATAATTTAAATATATATATTGGAGAAATTTCTAAAAGTGTGCATATTTTAAACTTAATGTGGCTCTGTCACTGCATATTCACGTGTACGAATATAATAAAAAATAATTATATATCAAAAAATAATTATGATTTTTTAATATGTGACAGTTCTCTTAGTGATTTGATATGCACGAACCAAATTCAAAGGAAAAAATCCATCTTTAATATATTTTAAATATTTATAAAATTAACTATATTACATTACGTAATTACTAAGCAAATTCATACTACATCGGTTTTTTTATTTTTATAAATCTTAAAGCAAATGTATCCTTATGAGATAAGGGGATCCAAGTAATTGGCATGTAATGTTTTAAAAGAAGGATTTAAATATCACGAAAATAATGGTTTAAAAACTCAATAAAAAAACAGAGATTGTAGAAAATAAATATGATTTTTTGAAAATTTCACCTGAAATATATGCTTTTACGACTGTGAATAATATGTGTAAACCTTTAGCGTAAAGCCAAAAACAGTAGAAGAAAAGAAGTTTATTTAGCAATTAATTAGCATAATGAAAATTTCACCTTCAAAAAAACAAAAGGCATAATGAAAATTTGATAATTAGAAGCTACAATGGCCAAGCTCGTGTGCAACTGCAAATGAAGAATAAGGTTAAACACATTAGTTTTCCAAAGCTGTGTTGCACGAACTTTGTTTTGGTTATCCAACCTGTCAACAACAAGCAATATGTAATTATAGTTTTTGACTAAAACTAAAGTAGTTTGAAGAAATTCATATTATTTTTTATTTTTTACTTTATAGTGTTAAAAATGAGAAGTAGGCATCCGCTTTTGCAATCTTTTTCTTCATGTATTGCAATCTTTTTGACCATCAATCGCTCCATTGTGGACCTTTGCCAATTAATTGTTTTCCCTTTATGCATATTCCTCTTTCATTGTCCAATCAAACCTTGTTTTTTTTTCTCCTAACATTTTGGCCTTTTTATTTTGAAAGCTACTGATTTTCGGTGATCACAATCTGTACCCCATTTAACACCGAAAACAAACTATAAATAACTAAACTAATCTTATAATTAATTAACCGTCTCTAATTTTTCTTTAAATAAATTAATGTACATCCCATGCATCTCTTATTTCCGTTATTTTTTGGCCATGCTAACCCCTTTTTCTTTTAATATCACCTAGTGTTTCATATAATTATTTAAGCACTCAAATTCATTTCTTTTAATATAATATTAGATCCAATAATCTTAAGATATTACACCACTTGTCTATATTTGATTCTATAAATTTCATATTTCATAATTTTCATCTTATGTTGAGTTTTTGATGTGACACTAGTGTATGTTAAGTATTTTGACAGCCATTGATTTGATTATAATAATATAATACTAATTAGTTATTATAATGGCTTAAATTAACTTCTAAGGTTGAATTATTATTATTTTTTTTAGGGGAAAGTTGAATTAAGCTTAATATCTTACTGGATTCCAATTTATTAAAATCAATATAAAGTAATCACTTAGATTCTAAATCGCCCTCTTTATTTAAAGTACAGGCTATATGATTATTGCACTGTTCAACCGCAAAAAAAAAAAAACTTTTTATTTTTTTATTTTTTATTTCTTAGTTTTACGAATTAGTGCAAAGGAAAAACATTCGAATTTCCCTGCTTTTCTATCAAATTAGTGAAAATGATTCTTGCATTGGATACAAAATTGCGAGTCCAGTATTTCAATAATAAAATATGTATCAAGCAGTGTCCTAAGGGCGTGAAGCTAAACCTATTTGTAGAATTCAACATATATTATGGAAGATTAGTGAAAAACGCTAATGGGATCGCATTATCGAGTGAAACCAACTTATCTTATCATCCAAATAATAATGATAATATACAACTAATTTCTTTTATAACTAAATAAAATTCATAGACGATAGTACGATAATTTTATTAGCCATTATATTTGGTAGAAAAAATATAACTTGTTTATGAATATCTTTTTTTTTTTTTTTTTGAAATATTGTTTATGAATATCTTCTGCTTTAACATTGAGTTTTCATAGTCTAGTCCTAAATATGGACCAGTTTTTAATTATTTAACACAGTATTGGTCGGTTAAATGAAGTCTAAATAATAAATGGTTATTAAAAAAAAAATCCTAAATTCAAATATTTTAGATTAAATTTTCCAGCTTTATTTGGATAATCCCCCAATAGTCAAGATTACAATCAATTATTCACACATAAGGGAAAGCAGTGTCCACACGAGTGAGATAAAATCTCCACCCAATTAATGATTTTTCAGTGTCCACACACGGACATGGAATCGCTTTTACATGCAATTTCTCTTTCTCTTTTCTCGCATCAAAGTAGTGGACGAAGATAAAGCTAAAGAAATTTCTGGCCTCATAAAAAACTCTACAAATTAAATAAATCATAATAATTACCCAATAAAATTTGATATAGCAGACAGTCCTAACTAATCATGACTATTAAAATCCTAAAATATAGACAAACACTCAAGAATCACACAACCTTTTCGAAAGAAAAAAATAAAAAAAAGAACCTCACTCTCTTTTTCGAATAATAAAGTGGGAATGTCTGTTTGGCTTTGGAGAAAGTAGATACAAAGAAAATAAAAGGAGGGAATTGTAATGATGGTGTTAAGTAAGATTGAGGAACAGATTGGTGGAATTTAAAGAGATTTTGTGGTCAAAGTTATAACCTTTTTGCATTATTGGAAACATTGAGCTGGTTATGTACTTGGCATCACCTTAAGAAAAAAAAAATATATATAAAAATTAAAAAGTAGGTTCAATAATATATGTAAATAAGGTCCACTTCTATAGCATAAAATCATCAGTCTCCTCTGCTTATCTTTAATATATTATCCTTTCCCTCCATTTTGCAAAATTCTCGATTCCAATATGAAGAAAAAAGATCCAATTTTGACTAAAGTTTCTTACACTTGGGTTAACATTGCCCACCCACCCACCTTCATTTGTCTTTCATTAATCCCCAATTTTCTCCACTAACAACCTAAAAAAGATTAACATAAAAGATAAACCCTAAACCCTACTTCTTTGCCTTTACTTCCTTTGTTGTCTTTCCATGCAAAAACCGAGGGTTTATCAGGTATCGTTCCAGGCTGCAAAAACAGGCAAATGAGACATGGCGATGGCGGCTGGCCTAAGCTGGGTTGCTGATTGGAACCAAGGAGATGTTGGGCTAATGAACTTTGATGCCAATGGAGGCTTAGCAAATAGCATAGTGCTGCCAGTTTTATCTGGGCTCGCTTCTCTAGAGCTGCTCAAACTGGTCACCAATGATGAATTATTTGAAGAATGTGTCGCTGCTCTTCTACCTGTATCCTCCATAACTTGTTGGCTGGAGTTAATTGAATCGATACCGATGAGATCCTGCATTGCCATTGAATATGAGGAGGAATTTCTGTAGTTTCCTGCACAAATTGCTTTGGGATCAAGAGAATCAACAGAAGGATTTGGCTGCACTTTCCAATTTGACACATTGGCAGTGCTACTCTCAGTGATCTGCAAGGTTTCACTACTGTTTTGTGCTGATGGGTTAAACTCAATTGCTGCAGTACTGGACTCGGTTTCTTTATTTCTCCTAGCTAGCTCTCCTGCAAGAAGAGTATTGCTTGCCATTATCCTTTCAACATCATATCTTGTTATGTCAAAATTAGTCACAGCATTCACTCCACGAAACTTGATTGCCGCAATATCATATGCTTCAGCAGCTTCCTCTTGGGTGCCTGCAATTCGAATTCGAATTCAAATAAAAATATATTTAGCAATTATAAAACTAAGCATTTAGTCATAAAATACTTTATCATTTTTCACAACTGAGGGGAAAAACAGCCTTAGAAAAAGTTAAATTGTTACTGAAAATCAGAAGCATGCATTGTGCAGGCCCAAAGTAGAAGCCATCATCAGCCTTATAAAAGCATCACTAGTCTTTAATGGAGACAATGCATGCACTGGGTGTCATAAAAAAAGGGGTCCTTTATAAAGTTCTTTCTTTATGCACAGCCCAAAATTTAAACTTGATATCAGAATGATTGGAGATATCATATCTAAAACACATAGCATGGAATAATTCTGATAAAAAAGAACTCACTAAAGGTCCCAAGATAAAGGTCCTTGTTTCCTGCAACCCTGCCTATCCTTGCTTGCCATCTACCATGCTGGTGATGTCTGCATAAGATTCAATTTTTTTTTTGAAAAACATGACAAAATTATAACAATTAGTCCTTTTTTTTTTCTTCTATTAAAATTTGGCTTCTTCTGAAATAATAAAAAGATTCAAAATAAGAACCTTGTTACTCCTCTGTACATTGAGGCCCCCCTAGAGAACCCACTGCTCTTCCTGCAAAGAAAATGAGGAGAAAAAAAATATGATAATGCTAATCTGCAATTATTCAATTTACAACGGAAGGAAAGATAATAAGAGGACCACAGTCACCATTTTAGAAATGCAAATAATGTCCTTACCTTCTTAAATGAGCAACGTATTCTTGTCGGCTCATGTTCTTCATCTCTTCGAGCTCTTCCTGGTAATTTTCCAACTGAAAAATAAACAAAACAAACAAGGCGTCTTAGTTAACAAAAAATAAGATTATAAGTTGAGACAAATTATAGAAACAATGGGTTTAAATGATTACAGGAAAATTAATGTGGGTAGAAGGGCCCCAGTACTTAAGGGCAGCAAGATCATAAGCCCTTGCAGCTTTCTCTTCCATATCATATCCACCTGAAAATGCAATTCACATCGAAATAAGACTACACATGAAATATTAATTTCTTCATAAATGGTATGGATAGAAATTTAAGCTTACCAAGATAAACTGAGAAAGATTAATCATTGATGGGAAAGGCATCCACAGGAAGCATGAACATGACAAGCAAAAATTAAATTACACAAGTCAGGGCAGGAAGACAGACACAGAGAGAGGGACCAAAAAATTTCAGCAAAAAAGCAATACTTCCAAATATATACTGTAAATATATTGTTTTGTTTTGTTGACCGACCTTGCCTTCCTTTCCTGGTCTGCCCCTCCTTCTTGCAACTATTATCCCACAGATGAGCTTCATATCTTCCTGTCCACCTATGTCTGATTTTGAAAAAAAAATATTGATTAGAAAAAAGAAATACTGGATTAAAGAAAAAAAATAATAATTGAATCAAAGACTAACTAACCTGGTAACACCTCTATACTGTGACGTCCTTTGCCCAAATGTATCAATAGATTTCCTATGAACAGGCTGCTTTTGACCCAGTTTAGCAGGCCCTCTTTTCTTTGTTTCCATAGTCAAAGACTCAGTGGAAGTAGGTGAGATCTGCCTTGGAGCTGTAACACAGCTAGACTGTGAACCAGGGCTCATGGTCAGGCTAAGAGACTGTAAATCTCCACACCCCATTGACCCAACAGATGCAGAGGCTCCACTATCATCCACCATTTGCTGCTCCAGTGTTGCATTATGGGTAGAATAGTGTCTACTTACCCAGTTTTTCAAGCATGGAAATCCTTCATCCTCCATTGGAGGGATCTGTGAACTACAATCAGCAATCTGGGTATCTTTAGTGGCTTCTTCTAGTGGAGACTGGTAAATTCCATGGCATGATATGCCAGTGTAATATGGATGATTTTGGACTTGAAATTGGTGGTCAAGAGAATGTTGCCTGTTCGTTTCTGAGTGCGCGTTTTGATGATAGTACATACTGTCTAGGCTTAAAGCCATTGTTTCCCTTTCATGGCTACCATACTGATGTGGCTCCATTGTTGCACCACCAAGAAAGTCCTCTAGCTTTGGTGATGAACTTGTCACCATACCTTCAAATGCAAACAATAAATGATAAAAAAGAACACAAACATTAGAATGAGTGAAAAAAAAAATTGGAAGAAGCAAACCTTCAGGCTGTGATCTAGAGAGAGCTTCCATAATACAAAGAGACCCATCAGACTTAAGTGGCATAACAGACAAAGGAGAGTGAAAGCCAACATTTTCTCCAACTCCATAGCAGAGACCGGAGCTGGTTAAGTGAGAAGAAGAAAGATAGAAGCTTGTAGAAACGGGAGGAGGCTGAGATTCATGATGGTACTGGCTATGATCAGAAGAAGGAACCTCCATTTTCATGTGGGGAGAGAGAGAGAACCCCAACCAGTTGTTATTATCATTATTGTTATTGTTTCCATTGTTATTATCATTCATAGATTTCATCTTCTACTTCTTCTTCTAACTTTCTCTCTATCTCTCTCTCTTCTTTTTCTTACTTGTTTCGATTCACAAACTCAATCATTGGAAAGCAAATAAACTAATCATATCCCAAAATCTATTTGCCACTCTCTAACATGTAAAGCTTTGAATTTTTTTTTTCTTTCTTTTGTTGTCTAGCAAGTAGCAACTACAACTCTTTGCAATAAAAATAAAAATAAAAATAGAAACACTCTTCACTCCTAGCAATCACCCATAAAACTCTCTCTCTCTCTTTCTCTCTCTCTCTATCTATAAAAAAAAGAACAAAACTGGTCTCTTTAAACTAAACAAAAGGAATGAATTGGAGCAAGAAATGCTGGGGAGCACCCCTGCATTCCATAGGGATCTGTGTATATGAGAAAGACCACGTCTTTTACCTTTGTCTCTCCTTCCCTCTCTCACCCTTCTTTTGCTTTTCTCTATAGATTACTAAACCAACCCCTTAAACCCTACAAAAAACCCAAATCCAATTTAACCTCATAATACCTTCTTTCTTTCTTTCTTTTTTTTTCTTTTTTTTTTTTCTCTCTTTATTCACACTAATTCTTAAGTATATCCCTTCCCCTAATTTCCTCAACTTTGTTTCTCTTACTCTTTCTCACCCTCAGACAGTATATAGTCAGCTGAATCTAGTGGATGTGCAATGGCCAACAGTGTGAGAGTGGTCAGTAATCAAAACTGAAAACTGGTTAGAGCTTTATTATTGATATTATTAGTTATTATTTTAATTTTTTATTTTTTACAGTCCATCCACAGAGGCTTAGATAGATTTGACGGTAGGACATCTGCCCATCCAGTCACTTCATACAGTACACTGCCTCTGTGCCACTCTGCAAATCTAATTTAAATCTATTGTTTTTCCTTTCAACTTAAATACTGCTTCACAGCTTTCATTTCTTTACCAATGGGGACAATACCTCCCTATTCTTACATGCTGTCACCCTATGTTGCTCACAGCACCTTCATCCACCGTTGAGATTTTGTTAAAGAATGGGCTTTCATGTGCTTTATTTATGTGGGTCTCTTGATGTGACCTCTTCTGGCCTCCTTCTTTATAAAAATCTGACAGCTGAATATCGGCTGTGACTTTCGTTTCTGTGGTGCCGTTGTAACCGGACAACTTTAAATAATCCAAATTTGTTTTGCTTAGTTAAAGGAGATTAGTAAAATTCATTTTATTCAGGCCAGAAACCAGGCAAACTGAACGAAAATAATACTAGTTCAAGTAAAAAAATGTATGTATGTATATGGAGGAGAAATTGTGGGACTATTTCTTTTTGGTTAAATTTTAGAAATTTTGTTAGTATATGGGGGCAGCTTTACTTTTTTCATGACCCATCTATAAGCCGCTTGATAGATCAAAATCAAAATCTAAGTTTCCTTTAGTTTGTGACTTAAAAATATGTATATATATATATTTTGAAAAATGCCGAAGTATAAATGTTTTTTCAATTATCCATCAAAACCTCATGCTACCCTTTTCTCATGTTTTCATGAATTAAGATTTGATTTGAAGAATAAGATCGCTTCATGGATGATAATTGAAATTCTTACCTGAAGTTTCTAAACTCGGACAAGGTTCTGCGTTCATATACAAATGTTATGGGTATTTAAAAGCTAATTGACATTGTTATAATAAATAATAATAATAATAATAAAGATATGCATCGAGACTGAGATTATAACGTTGGAATGGAAACACTGTTACGGTCATAGTGTGTAACAATGGCTTGAATAGAAAAGAAGGAAAACTTATAATTTGCTTTTTAAGGGACTTTGGGTGCAGACAAAAAGTGGGAAGTGGGTCTTTTATCAACTCGAGATATTCCTGGAATGATGAGGTAAGGGCCCCTCAAATTCATAAGCTTTATTTGTAAAAATGTGTTTTAATTTCCAAATGCTAATTAATTCTTCTAATTCTCTATGCTTTTTAGTTTCTCTTTTCTTTTTATTTTCAAATTTGCTGTTGTTTTTATATAAAATATATAGTTTCGTTATTGTGTCGAAGACAAGAATGCTATTTTAAATATATAATAATAATTATATATCATATCATATCATATATATGCTTCTTTTCTTTGATAAATGTTTGTATTATTTTCTCATTTATTTCCCTTTATTCTTAACTTAAAAATGAAAAGTAAATGTGAGTTAATTGCAACTTAATGTTATCCAATTCATTTTGAAGATTATGTATAAACTTTCAAACACTTGTATTTAGAGGAAATAATATCTTATTTTTGTACAAGAGTTATTAACATTTTTTTTTGGGGGGGGGGGGGGGGGGGGGGGGGTGGTGGTTTGAAGTGCGTTGCATAGTTGCATGGAGATGTGCATGAAGATTTTCTTTATATTTGTTTATTTAAAATATGGAGGCAGATATTCAAATGCGAATGATTTGGTAAGTAACTTTGAAGGGAAGACTGGTGAACTTTGGGAGGGAAAACGGGTAGAGTAGTGAGAGTGAGTGAGTGTGTGTGTGCATGGGCATCGAAAGGATTCCTTTTTTTATGATTATGTAGTAATGATGAGTGAATCAAATCCATAAGCACTAACATTCTCAAGAAATAAAAATAAAAAATCCAGGAGAATGCTGGTATATCAAATTCATTTCATTTTCACCAAACTTTTTCAGTGAGAAACAAATGTTGTGGGGTTGGTCAGCTGCAGTTTTTTCTTCCTTTTTTACACTGTTTATGGGTGCCCGTTGACCAATTTTATTACCTTTCAAATTTACTCCACAACACTTTTTGTTTTATGTAACATCTTTTATATTTCATACTGATTTTAGCTATTAAAGGTCTAATTATAAATATAACAAGTTTTGCATAATTTGATGTTAATTAGATATTGATTTACATAAGGTTCCTTAATCGAGGCTATATGATCCCTCCAAACAACATAAATGGACCCAAAGAAAAAAATAAATAAAATTCTAATTTTTAACTGAAATGACAAAAATAGTATGTATTGTTAGCGAACAAGTCCCTCCCCATTGATTTGATTATAAAATTCCTTTGTCGAAAAAGATAAAGGAAAACGACTTTTTTACCGGATATTAAGGGGAAATTGATAAAATTATCAAACAAATCCAAGTTTAACTTTTTAAAGAAAAAAAGCACTGGCAATGAAATAAATATGGAAGTCCTTATCATATAGTTTTTAATCATATTAAATTGATAAAATCTCCCAATTACAGAGGCCCTAGAGCTTCGTAAGTGGAAGATACCACAAAAGAAAAAGAAAAAGAAAAAGGAATTTATTAATAATAATAATAATAATACTAACAAGAAGAAGGAGAAGAAGAAAAATAGAGAGAGAACCTAGGCATGGTGTTCAATGGGAGGCATAAATAAAGTCAGAGATGGGGACCTTCCAAGCAGCATAGATGTGAAAGAACAAAAACTGTGAACAAGAAAGACAAAAACAGTAGAAAACAGTTGCATGGGAAGCCCGTGGCTTTGAGTTCAATTTTTAATGATCATCATCATCATCAATTCATCATCAAACTCCATATCTAACCAGTACTCAGTTTCTTCTTTTAGCTGACAATAACATCCTTGCTATTCAACCCATCAGACAATAGAATGTTTCTCTGGTTATTTCAACATTCCATCACACCCATGTTCACAATTTCTAATAATCATAATAATTATCCTAATTATAACCTAATCATATTTATTCTTAACATGTTTAAATTCATTAATTATAAAGGTGCAAGAAAATCAAATGTTGTCCTAGAGTTTTTAATGTGGTAAAAATAATTATGAGATTCACGTGAGAACACAAAATCTTAACAAAATCTAAAGAAATATGTACAGTAAGCAACTAATGGCCAATAACCAAGGAGTGGGGTCAGTACAGTAGAAAGAAGAAAAGATTTATGTGAGAGAGCAATGGGAATGGCTAACCCTAACTCAGGACAACCACTTCTGTAACACTGCTGAGTTGTTCTCTTTTGCTGTTTGGAAAAACGTTTGTTTTATTATCATTATCTTCCTCAAGAACAACTTAAACACTGCTCAAAGACAGAAAAAAAAAAAACTCTCCATTAAGGCTTTTTTGCATGCAACTCTTGCAACCTTTATTATCTCATTCTTCATAAAAATTTTCTACTTAACACTAATATCTATTCTGTGTGTGTGAATTAGGGGATGAAATGTCAAAATCCAACCCCATTTGTCATGTCTCAATCACCATAGATTCTATTTCTATTTCTCTCTCCTTGTTTCCTCAAGAGAGGTTTTTCTTGATTATTTCAACCATATTAGCTTTTTCTTTTGTCAAACCTAAGAAAAATTTCACATCTTTAAACAAATAAGTAAAACAAGCCACATCCTATACTATGCTCTACTGATTCACAATTAAGTGTAAAAAAAGAGTTGAAAGAGGCAATCTAGGTGGAGGAGGTGAATGGGTTCCCATTGAAACATTAATATTTGGCCTTGTCAGTTCGTGCCCACTTGAATGCAGAGGCCTGTCATTAAATGTTTTGGCCTCAGAATTTTTAACCATTTGCTTGCCCCTTTGCTTGTCAATGCAACAAGACTATTAAGTATCTTGCTTTTTATAGCATATTGAGATTTAAAGAGAAAACTTGTTTCGACAGACCAGGAATTTGACCAAAAAAAGAATGCCAATTCTCATCCTCCCACAAGCCCAAACCTTTTTGGCATGATGAGCATTTGAGTACCTTCTGTTGCTCAGTGGGTAATAGCTAATAAGAGTTAACTAGTTTACCCGTCTCTTCTTATTCTTAACTGAGTTTTTATCTATTTATCTTGCAAGAATCTAAACAGAGAACGCAGCCTGATCAAGAGATCTAATATCAATACCTTTGTACCAAATACAAAGAGATGTGATTTAGCAATGCAAGTGATCTAAAAACCATATGATCCATCAAGATGTGCGGTCAAGCTCGATTGTGCCTAAAGAAAACTCTCAAGTAATAAATTTAGGACTTTTAGGCTGATGGGACGCCTAAGGATATACTGCGACTCTGTTATGACGGCTATATAGTAGAATATATCACACTTGGCTTTTCTCATACGTCCAATCATTTAATTAAACAAAAATCACCCACTTGTTTGGTTGTTTGCCAGCTTGATTAAGCATCCTCCAGTCATTAACAAGGAATTTCCCGCTCCTGCTGAGGAATTTCTCAGCCAGGATTGAGATATCTCTTAAGCACCTAGTAATGGCCTTGAATGTTCCAGCTCAGGCTTGGACTGACCTCAGTTGGATTTATAAATTTTCTTTGGTGATATTTAAGCCCAGCTCAAGCCCATTGCAATTTATTCGGACGGAATCAAGCAGGCTTACTAGACATCATATTCATATAATGTAACAAAACATACAATATAACGTAAATTTCAATAGAAAGGTACACAGAAATCACATTTTATGCATGAGACATTTCAAGTGGCTTTTCTTTGGCCAGGGCTATTCACATTATCAGTCTTGACTTTTTGATCCTGAGACGAATGAGAAATACCCCATCCCCAAACACTATTTTAACAAATGAACATAATTGCGGATGGCATGAGATTCCCTCACCTATGAAGAGGAGCAATACTGAATGTGGTGGAAGTTCTTTTTCTATATGTGTGGCTGGATTGGAAAGACAGCAATAGGTGCAAATTCCAGTTTTACTTTGTGAAATTGAAAACAGAATTGCACTGCATAAAGCGATGACGAGGTAGATGCCCCTTACCCATTATCTTATGCAACAATATATATATTGTCAAGACTTCAACAAATCAGAGTGAGTTTGACATAAACAAGTCTAAATAATCTATTACCCTCATATGTAAATATTTCAATTTTTTATGTACTTTAAAATTAGACAGCAGCTAGAAAAGGACATGCTCAGACACGAGCTTGAGCAAGGTATTAACATTCATGACAAAATGATCATATACAGCAAACATCTGTCCAGGATTTTTCATACCTGTTACAATGGTAGCTGGTAACTACAAGTGTAAGAAGTCAAAAATTGATAATATTGATGCCTTCAGAAACAAAACATCACAGGTAATGACAATGGCTTTAAAATCACCACCTTCGCACTAATGATGTGAGCAACTGCAGCCATTTGAAAATAACTCAGGAATCAGCAATTGGCATCTCAAAAGTAATTAGCTAGTCATGATAGCCAACTAAAACACACCAAGGAAAAAAACATTACGAGAAATAAAAACCATATATGTTTACAGGGGCTAAAAATGTTTGTTTTAGTCAAGGTTTGAAGCATGTTAAAATATAAGCAGCTAAAATGTTTTTCAAATCTTGACAAAGATACCACACTGTGAATATAGAAAGGAACAGACTGACGAATAAATTCTGACTTATTGTATTGGAAGTATAAATCTTCCAAATCATGTAGAAGATAAATTTAAGGCTCCATCAAATATAGCAGTAGTTATTCTAATTTAACCCATAAACATATATGTTTACATGGGCTACATTTGTATACAGAAATAAAAAGAAAAGATTGCTAAATGAAGCTGTGAGAAACAAACTGTTGCCAATAGATCATCTAGGAGATGGGCCTAAGCTGCAATTAGGACTTCTAAACACATGATCTTTCTACACGCTACACAGGGCCCAACTTAGAAGTCAAATGTCCGCATGACCAATATTCTATAGCGTAACCAATTCAGACCCTCAAGAGACCTAAAACAAGAGCATAGGGAAAGCATCTGGATAAGGAAGCTGTTGAGATGCATATAAGCATATACGGCTCATTTAAAATGATTTGCAAGTATTATTAATGTAATAAAGTAATAACAATAAAAAAGTAGCAGCATGGGTCAAGGTGACAATCTATGGTATAACGTTATAAACAGTTTGATTTTCACAACAATCCAGTGTGAGAAAATGAATACCTCAAATAATTCAAAGGGACTCCCATGCCGGTATACATCATCCTTCTTACTCTCATTATTAGGAAGAATGCTGGATAAGAGTGATCTCCATCCGAAAAGTAAAACAGCCGTGCTTCCCATTGTTACTAAGATGAAAGGATATGGTGGAATATGGCCTGATGTTGTTGCTCGTATAATTAATCCCAGCTGCAACGCAAGTTCATGGAAAGAAAGCAGCTTAGTTAATGGCAGCTATGACATGCCATGCGAAATGAAAACTGACATAAAACACATTGAATTATGAATAGTATGGCAGATAAAGAAAACTTTAAAGGGAAATGCCTGAGGCGTAGCTTCAATTGGGACATGAACTATTGTTTAAGAAGCATGGCACATAAACGAGTTCAGCATACATGTGATCAAGGGTACAAAATTTAGCCATCCAATAAAATACTCATTATACAAATCAACGTGCTGTAAGTTGGAAGTCCTAGCGGCACAATCATGAGCAGTTTCAGGTCAGTGGACGTTAAAAATACATACGAGCTAGTCCTAGCGGCTACCGTGCCCTGACATAAGAACTACAATGAAGGACTCTATCTTCATATTCCTCTTGCCATATCATTATACCAGATGCATAGGTCTTTTGATGTTCTGTCACTGGTTTTCTCATAGATGTTCCAAGCTCTGTAGAATCTGATGCTTCTTAAGCACAGAAATTATAGCATCTCCACGCTCATTTCCAAAAAAATTGAGCAAATTAAATACCTCAGTAACAACTTCTATAAGAGACAGATTAGCAGGTCAACAATCAACAGGTTGAAGCAGTAGCAACTCAAAGACAACAAAATAACCTCTAGGTGAATTTTGACCTATAAATAAAAATGAATGCATGAGTTCCTCCGCGTCACCAGTTTCCACAGCATAAACAATTAGGATGATTCTTAAATAGTTTTGAGAAAGAAGCACATCAATTCTTCTACAAACAGCGTGAGGCATCTCTCTCTCAAATAATATAAACAGTGTGATAAGTGCATAATGTAATCTTCAAACAATTAACTAAAGGTTGCATTGGTTCATTCAACCATTGAAATTTACATCAAGATACTGAATTACTTTTCTAATCACCATAAGTAGGTCCATTTAGAAAATGAGGGTCACGACCAAATAATATAGACTTGGATCAGCTTGACATCATGGCATGAAGGAATTTAAAGTCACTAATACCATGCCCGTGTGTGACTGACCTTTCACCAATAGCTGCATATTAATATATGATGTTACATATGGAAGTATATGACATAGAATATTTCAATAAATCTAATCAATTATAAAACTAACTTGCCAAAAGATTTGTGGAATCAAGAAAAGAACTAGACTGGGGTGCGCCCAAAAGGCATTGATAAAATTATGAGAACTGGAAGTCAGGGGATATAACGAGATCTCCTACTCAATACTTGCAAAAGAAGACAATTTGATGGGGTTCTCACGTATCCAAAAGGCATATAAGATTCATATGCGTAATACAACAACATATAAACCAGCTCTCCTTATCAAATATCTCCACAAGGTGACAAAATTATAGCCTAATTCTACTCATCAAATTAAGCACACGATTTCTTTGACATTAGCATTTTGCATAAACAGTCTTGCTAATACCATTTATAGAAAGAAAGGACGGCATGTAATTGAATCCAAATTCACTTGTGAAAAAATAAGGGAAAATCGGAACTTACAGGAATCCCCACAGCCCATGATTTAACAGCAGCAGTGAATGCCTTAGAAACACCATTCATTCCACGACCATCCTCGGCATAGCCCCCAAGGAAGTAAGCACCCAAAAACCACCCTGTTCATTTATAACCCACATTCACTTTCCTTCAGATTCAAAGCAGACAAAACAACAATAAATAAAATAAACAAATAAAACAATCCACATACCTGCAATAAAAGGATCAGCAGTGCGAAGTGTCTCCAAGTCAAAAACAGAGTACCCATGGCTAAATCTCCCAATTGCAGAGAATAAAAGCAAAGCCAACACATCACCACCAGCAAACAAAGCCAAGCGACTGCACAAGGTAAAGGAACAAAAGAATTGACTGAACAAGTTTGAAGTTTTATTAGGTCAAAGAAAACGGAAAAAAAAATTGAAATTACCCCCATTTGTCAAGACGCGAAGAAGAAGTGGGTTTCTCGAACTGGATGACACCTTCCAAAGGAACATTCTCCTGACCCACGAAAACGGTGTCGTCACGGGGGAAAGAGGGAGGAGGAGGGGCAGAAGTGTTGTTAGAAAGAGGTTGCTTGGTTGCAGAGGTAGAATCTACATTTCCATCAGCAGGCTTAGCGAGAGCGAGATAAAAAGGGTGTTTCTTGGAAATGAATTTGGGTGGGACGCCATTAAAGAAGCGAGAAGGTTTTTTATTGGAGAATATGAGAGGAGATATGTAGTTGCATCTTCTTGCAGATAGAGATCCACCTGCAGTTTGGGTTACAAGCAGCATTTTTCCCTTCATCAACAGGCTTACGAGAGCATCAGATAATGTTATTGCCGTTTCTCTGGTTCTACGTTTCTTAATTTTGTGGTCTGGGCTTCTTCCTGACTTTAATTTGAGGAGGCACTTTTTTATTGTTATTTATTTATTTTTGTTCACTGATGTTAATTTTCGTTACGGACAAATAAGTAAAAATTCTACAAATTTTTTTCTTTTATTCACGAATTAATGCCCAATAAAAGCTATAGCCTTATTTAAAAGCACAATTCCATAACTAGTGCTAATTTAGCAACTTACTATTTATGATGTTATGGACAATTATTCTCCCAGATAAAAAAAATAAAAATAAAAAGAAAAGATGTAATGGTACTTTTAAATTTCAGTAGGGCAAAACTGTACCAAAGTCATCATCCAAGAGATCAATTTCAAATATGAATGGCTTAATAGGCCCTTATCCTGCCCTTGAACCCTAAATAATCAGACGAACAATAATTACATTCACCTTTTCTTTTATACTAATAAATTCTAGTTAAAATTTGATTTCAAAAAAAATAAATTCTAGTTAAAATTTCTCAAAAATGGAGTGACCATTTACTTCCACAAGTTGTCATCTACATGTAATCTAAAACATGAAAGAAACAAACTTTAAACAATCAACCATTAAAGCATATATGTAAAGTAGTTACTTGCAGCCAGAAATGTGTACAGTGAGATATGTCTAATAAATTATGTCCTACTTGAAGGAAGGATTTTGATGCACATATGTTAAGGATGACTGAATCATTACTTACAAATGATTGAAACTACAGAGACACACAAGAAGCAAGACGTTTATAAATAGAATTGGGATGTGAGAGATGAACATCTGAACAGTGATGGTTAAATGCCATTAACACAATCTGTGAAAGAATTTCCTAACCCTTCAATGCCCGTGAAGATTTTGTACAGGGCGGTCAACTACAACTACCTACACTGTCCATAAGAACTATTCAAATCTGTTAGCTAGAAGCACCACCACTACTACCGTTCAATCCTGAAGAGTCGACACCCGATTTTACACCTTGTTGACGTCCATTGCCACTAGAATTATTATTCACTTTGCCACTCTCATTTCGTCCGACAATCCCACCATTTCCACTACCCATAATGCCAGCACCACCATTCATATACGGAGGATAAATAACAGGATTGCTATAAGATGGAGCACACAGCGCAGGTCCAATCATCACTGGACTACTCAAAGAGCTCCTGGGGGCAACTGCTGTAACCGCAAAGCTAGGTCTGATATATCCTAGCATTGGGTACCCACCATAGATGCCTGTCCCATAAGAAGGCCATCCAACTCCACTATATCCAGGAAGATGAACATAACCTGGGAGACTTTCATAGCCAGGAACATAGGGAAAGTAATTTCCATGATGAAAAATTTCAGCAGAAGGCCCTCTTACACCACCTTTTGTTGTATAGTTATTGTTAATACCGTTACTTCCTTCTTTTGGCACGGCCCTCTTAACCTCCACCAGTCTACCATTAAGCTCACGGAAAGTTTTCTTCATAACTTCATCAACTGATTCTTCAGAATCAAATGTAACAAACCCAAAGCCCCTTGGCCTGTTGGTTGAGCTATCTTGCATAACGACAACATCAACTATCTTTCCAAACCTTTCAAAGTAATTCTTAAACTGTTCCACAGTTAGAGTAGATGATAAACCCCCTACGAATATCTTCTTGGTCCTAAAGTAATCATTCCCATTACCCTTGCTACTATTTTCGCTTAAACCACTATTCTTCTGCTGGTTGGTGAGTTGCTGATGATGCTGATGAATTTGTGGCTGTTCACTTCTCGGTATTGCTTTCTTCACTTCTACCTGAAGTAAAGAAAAGCTACGAATGAATTAGACAACCCCAAAAACTAATTAATAATAGAAAAGGCTTCTAATGAATTAGACAACCCCAAAAACTAATTAACAATAGAAAGGGCTTCTAATGAATTACACAACCCAAAAACTAACTGAAAAAAAGGAATGAAGAACTGCTAGTTAATTAGACAACCAAAAACTAATGAATGATAAAAGGCCTTAATAAAACAGCAAATATCTCAAATCTTTCAAAAATTTGAACTTCTCACAACCAAACCACCCTTACCCTGCAAACCACAAAAAGACAAAAAGTTTGTTTAAAGAAAAAAAAAAATATACATGTTAGAAAACAAAACACCAGACCATAATCTATTAACATCATTAAAGAACACAAAAACGTAAGTAAAAAAAAAATACAGAGACTAATAAAACAGAGTCAAAACTGACCGTTCTTCCTAGAATTTCATGAGAGTCTTCAAGTGCCTTATGAGCATCGTTAGGATCAGAGAACCAAACAAACCCAAATCCTCTTGGATTTTTAGTGTCTTTATCCCTAGCAACTAAAGAACCCAAAACGTCACCGTACTTGCTGAAGTGAGCTCGGAGAGCGTCTTCACTGGTTTCCCGAGATATACCTCCCACAAATAGCTTCGCCTTATCCATATCCATCGTCAATTAGGTGACTTTAAACCCTAATTGCAGCGAATTTTTAAAAACCCTAAAAATCAAAATCCCCAAATTGAATAAAACCCTAGGAATTATGTACTAGAAATTATGTTTTCTAGGGTTTCTGAAACTAGGAACAAAAGCCAGTGAATTTTCGAGAAAGGAACAGAGTAGAGAGTTTTACTTTTACCTGAGAATATTCGCGTGGACTTTATCTCCTCCCACGAATCTTTATTTATTCAGTGCTCCAAAAAAAAAAAATAGGGTACAATAGGATTTTTCTTTTTTACGATGACTATTTTTTTATATAACAAAACTCCAAACATTTTTAAAAATTTACAATTAAAATTATATCATTTAAAACGTTAATTGTGATTAAAGTATTAATATAGGCCATTTCAATTAAAAATTTAGCCCAATCCACCATGCTTGTATTTCTCAAAAAAAAAATAAAAGAAGATAAATTTTAGTTATATTTATTATATAAAAACTCTTAAATTCCTTTTTTATTTAAAAAAATAAGAGTGAAATAATTGAATTATTTTTTTTTTCAATTTCTTTCTTACCCTATAAATATTTTAAGTGCAAGGGCAGAAAATGAAATTTTTTTAAAAAAAGAATAATAGATTATTATGATGTATCAATTTAAAAAGGGAGTAATCAAGATTGAGTGTCAATAATTTAGTTTGACATATTTCTTACCCTATAAATATTTCACCTAATGTTATCCTTCTATATTTTAACTTTAATTATTAATTTTAAAAGTTTAAATACTTAATTAATAATTAGTTTATTATTCCCTTTGTTAGCCGTTTGCACACTGTCACCTAACTTATAGTTATATTCATATTCCACTTCTTCAATTATTATTATGAAAAAAAAACACTTAAACTTTATTCATTACTAACTTTTGAATTTTCTATATAATTATTAACTTTAATTTTTAAATAAACTGTAATTATTTTTTTATTCATTTTGGAAAAAAAAAAAAAATTAATATCTATCACCCTCTGAAATAAAAATATATATCGAATAGAATGGAAACATGAATAAATAACAATTACCTATTATAATGTCCCATCTAAGGTGTTTTGGACACTAGAATGAAAAATCAGGTTCTAATAACCTAATACATCATTAATAAATAAAAATTAGTTATAATTATGCTCAATTATAACTTATTATATTACCTTATATATAAATGTACAAGGTATGGTCAAAACTTTTTTTAGACAAAAATAACTTTATATTATTGGAATATCAAAGACTATTAGTATTAATAAAAGTTAGTGCATTTATATGTCTTATATTTTTACGTACACAGAGTATTCTTATTTACACTTTTAACATAATTATTATAATAATTTTTTTATTAAAATTTCTTAAAGTCGTGAATAAAAATATATAATTATAGTATCTATTAAAAATAATTTATTATGTGCAAACTACAGGTTAAAACTTTTTTAAATTGTAATTTCTTTATTTTATTAAGGCATTAGTTCAAGTAGCCCTATTAAAAAATTAAAATGAAATAGAAACTTTAAACAAATTATTCTCTAGATTTCTATATGGAATAAAAGACTATAGCAGGGAAAAAAAAAAAAAAAACAATGCCGACGTGTTTTTAGAATTTTTATAACTTAAACTTGTAAAAATATATATAAACGTTTTATTTTTTAACAGGAAAAAAAAAACTTTTGAAAGCAAGGCCATTTTATTAAGCCAACAGATGGGCAATAAAAGAAGGAATACAATTCCAAAAATGAAGACTAGAATATTGATTCGAATGCCTAGCTAAAGAATGAGCAACCGAATTCACTTGTCTTCGAGCCCAAACAAAAGACATATCAACTCTTGAATTAAGAAGAATTTTACAATTCTCAATAATATCTCTACGGATGGACCTATTTTATGAAGGGGAAAGAACTCCCTTACAGATAACTTGTGAATCTACCTCCACAAAACCAGGACCAGGCCATTCACTGCACACCCAAGTTAAAGAAGCACGAAGAGCAAGTGCTTCAATAATTGTTGGATCGGCAGGACCAGAAAGATGACCCGAAACAGCAGCCAAAAACCCCCCGAATGGTCACGAACTATTGCCCCAAAACCCACAGAAGGCATACCTAAAAACAAACTCCCATCACAATTGCATTTCCATGATCCTGGAGGAGGATGGCTCCATCAGTTCTGATTCCCTTTACTGGATAGGGGATGATGAGGATTATCAGCTTGATTTCGAAAAGTTTGAGAATTCTGCTAAGATCGTAGAAACTCCAAGGATGAATTAATGATGGAACACGCATTAACAACCTTCCCATTCCAGAAAAAGTTATTTCTTTCAACCCATAACTTCCAAACCAGCAATGCAAATTCTTCAATCCTTTCATTAGATAAAACCTAGTGTATCAAAATTATCCAATCCATGAATAAATCACTCGGAGGAACCTGTTCCAGCTTCCAAATTTACCAAATAGCAAATGCAATAAGACAAGAATAGAAAACATGAAGGAAAGATTCATTTTCAGAGCATCTAGAGCAATTTTTATCTATATGAATCCCTCTATCACCAAGCCTGACTCGAGTGGGGATGAAGCCATTTAATAAATGCCGCCAAAAAATTCTAACATTTGATGGAATTTTTAATTTCCAAAAAAGATTCCAATTCAAACCTTGCACCTGCATATGAGAATTCACCGTATATTTATTAAGAATAAAATATGCTGATTTGACTGAAAAAATTTCACTCCTCGAATGGAACCAGACCCATCTATCCTCGCTAGTGAACTTGCGAAGAGGAATAGAGCAAATTAAATCAACCTCTTGAGGAGTAAAAAGACCATGCACCAGATGTTTATTCCATTGCAAACCATTATCAATTAAAAGATCTGCTACTTTCAACTGCTCAAAACCTGGCACAATAGTGCTAGAAACAAAAGCATTTTCAGTATTTAGTAACCACATATCAGCCCAAATATTAATAGATTTACCATTACCAATACCTTTTCGAACACCTTGACGAACAATTTCTTTGGCCATAATGATACTCCGCCATGTAAAGCTAGGATTATGCCCCACCTTAGCAGATAGGAAATCCTTATTAGGGAAATATTTAGCTTTGAGAACTCTTGAGAGAAGAGAATCTGGCCTAGAAAGTAACCGCCAACCTTGCTTTGCAAACATTGCAAGATTGAAAAAATGAAGGTTCCGAAATGGCATACCACCATGTTCTTTTCTTGTACATAAACGACCTCAACTAGCTCAATGCAAACTTTTCCGACCATTTTGCTTTGAACCCCACCAAAAAGAGTTCATCATCCGTTGAAGCTCTTCACAAAGTGAAGTAGGTATGAGAAAAGTACTCATACAATATGAAGGGATAGCTTGTGCCACTGATTTTAGTGCTATAGAAAAAAATCTTCCTTGCCAAACAGATATACGATAATTGAGCTTGTTCTTCAGAAAAGAAAAGATATGCTTTTTGCTTCTTCTGATAAGAGAAGGTAAGCCTAGATACTTCCCATGATCAATACCTGCTGAAACTTCAAGAATAGAGCAGATAGAATTCTTAAGAGGATCAGCAACATTTTTACCGAAAAAAATTCCTGATTTTTGAAAGTTGATAGCTTGCCCAGAAGCAAGTTTGTAATTGATCAGAATTTGCTTAATAATTACAGCTTTAAAAACAATAGCACGAAAAAACAGAAAGGAGTCATCAGCAAAAAGAAGACGTGTGATGCTAGGACTACCTCTAAAAATGCTACAACCATTAATAGACCCATTCGATTCTGCGTGGCGAAGCAAAGCAGAGAGCCCTTCAACACATAAAAGGAAAAGGTACGGGGACAGTGGATCCCCTTGCCTCAAGCCTCTCCTAAGAGTAATAGGCCCCACTTCCATCCCATTAAAAGCTACAGAATATTTGACAGAAGTAACGCAAAGCATAATGAGATCCCCCACTTAATATCAAACCCCTGTCATAGGCCTTACTTATATCTATCTTTAAAGCAACATCTGCACTACCTTTAGATCCTTTGCATTTCATATAATGAATCAACTCAAATGCAAGTAAGACATTAACAATAATAAGCCTACTAGAAATAAATGCAGACTGAGCTTCAGAAATAACATTGGGAAGTACTCTTTTAAGCCTATTTGCAAGGACCTTAGATGTAATTTTGTACACCACATTACATAATGAAATAGGGCCAAGGTCTTTCAAAGTAACAGGATTCTCAATCTTAGGTATAAGAACAATAGTAGTCTCATTCAGCTTATCAGGAAAAACACAAGATTCAAGCCAAGATATATAACTAGATATAATATCATTACCCACACTATGCCAAAATTTTTGGTAGAAAGCAGGATTCATACCGTCAGGTCCCGGGGCCTTATCGGGGTGCATTTGTGTAATTGCCAATTTAAATTCCTGAGCTGAAAAAGGAGCAAGCAATATGTTATTGTCTTCTGCTGAAATACATGGAGAAATGAAATTAACCACTGGCTCACAATTCGAAAATAAAGGCATAAAAAGATCCTCAAAATATTGTTTAACCAGTGTTGCAATACCCATAGAATCCGAAATCCAAACACTCGGATTATTTTTAAGAGCATCAATGTGGTTCTTTCTCTTGCGTTTAGAGGCTTGGGCGTGAAAGTATTTCGAATTGCTATCTCCTCCTTTTAGCCAAAAAGTTTTAGCCCTCTGTTTCCAATACTGCTCTTATTGTTCAAGAGTGGTCAGGATGTTATTTTTAATTACCGGTACCTGTAAAAGTTCATCTGCTCTAGTAGAATTGCTACACCGAGATAATGGAGCATTAAGAGAAGATAATCTTCTACCAAATTGGCCGATTTTATCTTTTCCCCATTCCTATTTTGGCTTTGCACATCTCCCAATACGGTTTAACAAATTGCTCGAACTAGAGTTCTACCTAGAAGAAACAATATCAGAGAGATCAGAACAAAGAAGCCATTCATTCTCAAACTTAAACCGATTTCTACCCACAGCAAAAAAATTACAATCAATATTAAAAAAGATGGGATTATGATCTGACAATGGGGATGATAAATTGAGCAAATCGTGATTAGGAAACAAGATCCGACAAGAATCCGAAACCACGCATCAATCAAGCTTCTCACGCACCACCTCACCCAAATTATAACACCTTTCCCAGGTAAAATTGCTGCCACGAAGATGAATATCTGCCAAACCACATTCAACAAGAGTATTTTGAAAGCCAACAAGCAAGTTAGTAGGATGTGCACTACCTCCCCACTTTTCAGAATCAGATAAAAGATCATTAAAATCCCCAAACTCTGCCCAGGGAAGAGTATTAAGAGAAGATAAATGGGTGAGAGATTCCATGAATCCCAAATCCAATCCAACTAAAAAAATGACCTACTTAAACGCATCCAAAATCTAACTACATAAAATACAATCCATTTGAGTCATTCTTCCTATACCCAATGGGTCATTCTTCCTATACGCAATGAGTATTTGTTTGTTCTTTTATTTTTCTTTTTTTTTCATTATTTATTGGATATTAAAAACTTTGCCTTAATGCACAAGGTCTTTTACTTGGCCTGTGTCGCTGTATTTGAAAGTAATATTTATGAAAATTATCTATTATTTTAGAGATTTCAAGTGACTTATTAGTTGATTGTACAAATTAAAAATAAGTAAAATTTTTAATAATATTTATAATTATTTATATGATGAGCATATATTCACATATATAACTGTATTATTATTGTGTAATGTGTATGCGTATGCGTATTTTGTTGGTTAGATTTGTAATGGTCGAGTTACCGGATTAGTTGTGAATAGTATTTTTCGGCGGTAAATAGAGCACTCGGGACAAAAATTACACCCAGAGATAAAAAATATTTTATTTGACCATCGGAAAATAGTAGTCACGAGATGTTTGAGAGCGTGGAATGCAAAAAAAATAGGAATTGAATTCATAGAATTAAATTCCATGGAATTCATTATACTTTCACCAAATTCCATCAAAATAGGTGGAATTTGCAAATGAATTCCACATTTTTAAGAGCTAAATTGAAAAAACTATAATACCCTTTTAATTATTTATTATAAATAAATTTCTTTTATATAGTTAACGTAATCTGTTATTATTTTTATTCCATCACTGTTCTTCTCCTTCTGCTATTACTATTTTTCTGTCATCCAAAACCACCATCACCGGATTTTTACTTATCTCCATTGAATTTTTACTTATTAGTTTTATTCGGTGTGTACGGTTTTTTTTTATTAGGAGTAATTGAAATTGAAATAAAATATCAAAATTGAAAATTGAAAATAATTGAAATTGAAATAATACATCAAAATTGAGAGTAATTAAATTAATAATAAATTTTAAAATGATAATTAATGGTTGTTAATTTTGTTTTATTGGAAGTAATTGAAAGAAGATATCAAAATTGGCATTAAGAATATTTTAGTAAATAAAATAGAAATGAATTCATTTATTCATTTATTCCAAACATAAAAATAAGGAATTAATTTTCAATTATATATTTTAATAACTTTATTCCAAACATACAAATTCATTTACAAATGAATTTCATATGAAATTCATTTATAAATGAATTCTACAAATTGAATTCATTTGTTCCGATCAAAACTTTAGTATTCTGTTATTATATCGAAAATTATTTTTTTTAAAAAGCAGTTAAATTTTTAGCCCATGGGTCGACCCAATCCGCACAACCCATTTGAGCATTTGACCCATTTATGACCCATGCTTTTTAACCCATTTATAACCCGTCCATTTATGACCCAACCCAAACCCGTCCAACCCACCCAATTTGCCACCTCTATCGAAATGGGCTGATTTAAATATATCAGATCGAGAAACGAACTTTATTTGAGCTGAAATTTTGCAGGGAAACTAATTTATATATTTTAAGAATTATAAAATTTATTTTGGGAGAAATTGAGTTTAGAAAGTGAGTGAAATAATTTAAGATTACATAATGGGTTTAAAAATGAAAAAATCGCCACTTGTTTTATGAATTATTGTGTTGTTGCGTTCTTGTGTGGGCTGTGAATTGTTTGAATTGCAGGAATGCTAGGTTATATATATAGCTGTTATACTGCCGAAATTTTTAACAAATGAATAATAAATTGGACAGTTATAAGTCAATCGACACCCCGACCCATTTGGATCTCCGTCGACCCGTTTGGACCACCTAACCCAATTGCGCCAACATTTTTATAGTAATTTTTTTTAGTATCCTGTTATTATATCGATAATTATTTTTTATTAAAATAATGGTCAATTAGGTTGACCCAAACCCACACAACCCATTTGAGTATTGACCCATATATTTTTGACCCGACCCAAACCCGCCCATTTGCCACCTATATATCGATAGTATTGATAAAATTAATTTTACAAAAAAAGTAAAAATAAAATTTATAATATAAAATTAAATAAAACCAATAATGCACTAATATTGGTACTAATGTCGGTAAAAAGGTTCGCATTAAACTTGAACATTGTTATTTAAAATATTTGTAATTATTGGAAAAGATAGAAATATGATAGGTTTTCCACAACAAGGCATCAATTATATTTATTTATATTTTATTTTATATGTCTCGTATTTTCAATTATAGTTTAATTTTTATAAAATTGAGAATGAAAATATATATATTTATAATATTTATAAAAAAATAATTTATCACGTATAAAGTACGTAGATACCGAAATAATATATATATATTGAAAGTGGATTTTCTTAATTTTTCTCAACAAATAATTCAACCCCAAACATGCTAAAAACAATAGAATAAACAAAATCATTTTGTCAAATTCACTTAACTTTAAAATGGAAAATGAACATCTAATATACTATGTAAAATAAATAAATAAAACACTAGGTTTTAGAATATTTGAAGCTGCTCCAAGTTCTGGTTGCATGTTTTTTAGGCTGGCCCAAATAGCTGTATATGTTCAATATAGGCCCAACAAATAAATTTTCTTTTTTTTTTTTTAAGAAATGGCATAAAATACCATTTTTTTAATGAGTTTTTAAAATTACATTTTTCCTTTTTTGTTTAAAGTATAAATTTTTAAAAATTTATATTTTCAAAAACACCATTTTTTTTACCAGTCAACTGATTTACTTAATTGTGTTTGTTGATATCCATACATAAAAATGGAAATCAAATCCCCATTAATTCAAAAAATTTTAAAATTTTCATAATGCCATAGAAATCATGCAAGGGATATTATACAAACTTCTTGAAATCCTTTTCCTGAAATTAATTTCTTAATTTGTCAAAATCTCTCCCTTTCTTCAAACCCTTGCCTTTGTTTTACTCTTCAACCCATCCTCGCCGATGATCCAAACAATTTTTCGTTCTACCGCGGGTGTTTGTTGTCAATGATGAAAAAAAAAAATTAACTTAAATATATTGAGGACATATAGGTAAATCAACTTGCAAAATTGTAAATCATAAGAGGATTTATTACAAGCCGGTACACCGTTTTTTAGTATGCCTGTGTATATGAACGTATGCCCAAGAATATAATAAAAAAAAAATATTCAATTTTGTTATTGTAATATTTATTGATTAGTATATGAAACTATGTAATTATAAATTCATAAATTCCAGTTTGTTATACCTTCATATATCTACGTATGCATACTGGTATAAAATTGAAATGTTGCAATAAATATTTTATAATTATGCATATTGTAACTCTTTTTAATTCAACAGTTTGGTAGACCACAATATACCATAGTATGCATACTAACATACGAAACTGAAATATTACAATACATTATTTCATTCAACAATTTGGCATACCACAGAAAATTGCAATACATAATTAGACTTATGCATGCAATCGATATACTTAATTCCACAATTTGGCATACCACAATATCCCTACATATGCATACGAGTATGCCAAATTGAAATATTGCAATGCATATTATAATAATGTATAGAGTTGATTCATTTAATTACATATTGAAAGTACTTGTATACCAGTTTAGTAGACCTAAATATACAAACATATACGAACCAGTATGCTAAAAAAAGGTTTAAACTTTTCGGCAATCCAGTTTCAATATACCATGGTGTTCTATGATTTTCCATTGGATTTCGTATTTAATCAAACTTGGTACAATATTAAAAAACAAATGTGCACAAAAGAATATAAAAAAACAAAATAGTATAAGATCGTTTTGAAAGATCAATTACAACAAAAAATAGGAATCAGTTACTGAACAAGTTGGACAAAAACAATAATGCTATTGATTGAAATTCAATAGCACTATTTTGATTGAAACAGAAATAAAACGTGATTTACACCATTTTCGTTGAATTTTATTGTTTGGAATCAATTGCACAAAGAACAAATCAAGCAAAAGAAGAAAAACAGTTAATAGAACGAAGGACAACCAACCCATTTTGATTTGTTATTGGTTGAAAATCCCATTCTTTTTCACAAATGGGCTACGAGAGCATCTCCTTTCTCCAGTAGGCTTAGTTTAGATTAGCTATAGTCAATATTGAAATGGCCCGACAATAGAACAACGGCCCACAAAAAGGGCCCAAACTAACAACTCCATCTTTTGGATATGTCTAAAGTTGTTTCTTAATTAGTCTATTTTTAACAGACGAGTGAAGATAAAAATGTCTTATAAAAGAATATACTTTGTATAATAATCATACTTCTTAATTCTTATTCAGAGTTTTGAGTACAAACAACGAGAGATAAAATTATTAGTAATTTGAGGGACTGATAAACCCTTAAACTTTTTCTTAAAAACTTAGATATAATAATACTTGTATTACAATTTAAACTGTTTATATGCAATTATGCCCTTTAGTAGATTATTAAAATTTATTTCTTAGGAAAAAAAAAAAAAAAGACAAAGCTTGTGCAGAGGAACTCAATCCCGAGAGCATCTCACATGCTGCAGGTTGTATATACAGCATAGTGCCTAAACCAATACTATTAACCAATTTCATTACTATAATAATCAACTAGTCTTATGCGTGCGAATATTCGATAATTGCGCTACTAATTATTATTTCAAGTGTATATAGCTTCACATTAACAATTCCACATTAATCATTTATCTAATCAATCTTTTTTTTTTTTTTCCAATTTTTAATCCCTTCTGCATGTGCCACAGTATTTTTTTTTTTTTTTAATTGGCATCTTGTTCTATGAGAAAGCCCAATTAATTAGACTAATGCTTATATTAATCCATAACTTTCACGTAGAATCATGTGGTCATAACCTAACCATGGGGATTTGCTTTTTTATTCAGAAAATAAATAAACAAACCCTAACGAGTGGGGTTTTGATTTCATGTGGCCACTTCATCAATTTGGGAATTGGAATTGATACCCTCAGCTCAGATGAGTCTTCGAGATTAACAATGTTTTTAATTATAATAATACTTGATCATGATTTTCTAAATTTTGGAATTCCATTCATATCAAACTACATAAAAGTCATCTGCTATATATAATACGAGTCACCAAACATTATTAACATCTAATAGCTCATATTTTACACTATCAATTACTCATTTTTATTTAGTATCAACAGTATAATCCATTTGACTATTTAGATCATTCGCTATATAAAATCATTTGACTCCATCGTGCAAGTTTTTGAGGTCTTTACTCTCCAAAGTTTTCTTTTATTTTATATCCTCTCACTAATTTGATAGTATAATTTTTTTTTTTTCGTAGAAATTTTAGGTGATCGAAATTTTGTTAGCGCGCAGTATATAATAAGTTATTATTAAAATATTTGACAAATAAATTCGGTGTTTGGGAAGGAAAAAAAAAGTAACAATATTAGCATTGAGTGACAGGGTAGGTCCGTTAGGGGTGAAAAGAGAGTAATTGACGCAAAACAAAAGGAATACAAAACATAGGGCAATGTGATCATGGTCCAAATATAAGACTATATAATATTGCAAAAGGGATTATATGAGAAGCATCTCTAGGTCTTATATATACAACATTTCTAGGATTTATCAATCTCACTTTGTCATTTTCTCGTTGCCAATTTAAATTAATTAATTAGAGTTTGTAAATATAATACTTAGCTCACTTCTTTCATAAAACCAAATCTTATCCTAGGGTTTCGGGTCAAAACATTTGCAAAGCCAATGCTAATGGATGCCATGAGTACTAAACCCCAAACTTCAACTTAATTATATGAGATTATTATTATTATTATTATTATTATTCCCAAAGGGTAATTATCCAGTTAATTAATTATTATTTTCCGTATTCAGTTTGCCTAAATACGTATATTTTTTTTGGTCTTGGAAAATTAGCCATCCAAGATTGTGGCCAATGTAATAATTGATTAGCAGAATCTACTCCTCTTCTGTTTGCAACAAAAACCCTAACAAGGCATAATTAATAAAAGAAAAAAAAAAAGTCCCACTTGATAAAATGTCAATTTGCATTAGAATAATATCAGTCAGTAGGGAATATTATACCAATCTTTTTCTAAGAGAAAATTTGTATTTCCATCTATAAGAGAGAGAAGGGAAAAAAAAAGATGGAAGCAGTTTCTTTTTCCTTAATAAGAATTTTTAGAGTTTAAGTTTTGGATATTAAATTCTTAATAAGGAATATTATTAAAATTGGACCGGTTGATTGAATCGTTAATTGGTTAGTTGATTTGCCTCTGTTCAATATATAAAATCAAATTAGTAAAAATCAATATTTTTAAATCCGGACCAAATTTTACATACTTCCATTTGTGTCTTAGAATTCATCAAAAGGTGCAAATGTTGCCCAATTGCTCTTTGTATATTTTACACAAAAGAAAAACGACATTTTAATTACTTAGTCATTTTTTTTTATAAATTTCATATCACTTATAGTTTATAAACAATTTATTTTAACAAGTGGTGAAGACACATTTAAGTGAGGGTGTGTACGTACATGCATACTCTCGTTTTTATAATTTTTTTAATTATATATATAAATTACTATAATAATTTTTTTAATTTATTTTATGTGTTTTCTTTCAAATTTTAATTCAATAATAATCACATAATTTTAAATTTTTATAAAAAAAATTATAATAATTATTTTTACTGGCTTCGGAGTACTGACTTTGCCACTTATTTTAACACTTCCATTTAGGATTTTAGATTTCTTAAAATTATAAGTTTGCTTAAGCTACCATCATCAATCTGACTATACGCGCTCTATTAAATTGGCCTCTCTCAAAAAATAAAAATAATCAGCAGAAAAATTGACTTTACGTACCGTGAACAAAAATAGAATAATATTTCCAAGAATCGAAAAAGCAATATCCCCAATTTACGATATGATCTTAAAATTTATATCTCTCACCTAAGTTTTTCCTTCTTTAATTTATTTAGCAACCGATACCTTTCAACTGATTAATAATAAATACGTATAAAACTTTGAAATGATCCGACCAAGCTGTAATAAGAAAGAAACACAGAGAGAGAACAAAAACCAATGAGATGAGGTTTAGAAATGATGAAAGACAGTCCCCTACAAAACCTTTGAGTCTAGGTTTATTTATTTGTCAATTTAAATTGACACAAAACTTGGTGAACCTGAACAAAAATTTCTTTTTTTAAGTATTGAAAATTCATGTTCTTGGGCAAGAGATGGACGGCACGGCAGCAGGCATGGTGGTGGCTACTTAAGTTAAACCATTTTTAATTATTTGTTTAATTTGACCAAGAACAAAAGCTGATAAGACATGCCTTTGGGATTACACACTCTTTGTAAGACTTGTAAAACCCTAGAAAAACAATTATAATATTACTACGCTTCTACATCTACATGGAGAGTCTATAGCCCTTTGTTTGAAATATTATTAAACAAATTAATGCTTGAAATCCAATGAACCTATTCTTATTACAGGACATTTGTGGCCCACTAGTACTCTGTCAAACAAAATCTTAACAAACTCACACTGGTTTTATATTTGGTCTCCATTTCCTTTCCAATGCGCCTTGGAAACTCCAACCAGCTTCCTCCTCGTCCTCCATACAATGAGCACTATAAATTGAAGCTTGAAAGGGACCATAGTGATCTTTCGACTCAGCAACACAACACATACATATCCATATACAATACAATTAAATAATATATATACATATGTTTAAGAAATAGCATAGTCACGTGAGCTTCATGATTTCAATTGGATAAAAGAAATAGAATATATTAGAAAAAAAAATAGAAATTTTTCAATGGGTTGCCTTGAGAAACACTTGGTATTATTAATTGTATCGTATTTTTTTTTTTCTCCTATTACTCCCCTCTTTCATAATTATGTTTAGTTAGGCTTTCTAGATTTACGTTCCATGGGAAGAAATCTATAAATAGCCGCCAAGAATAGGTCATCGAGTCCATGTCTCAAGCTACTTTTCTTGTTCTTTGTCTTATTCTGCTTCCTCCATGAGCTAGCAGTATTTATTTGTTTAGCTTAATTAAATGCATGGAGACTATAGGTTGCAATGTGTTGCATGTAGGTTTGGCTCTATGACCTGAACAGGACTAACTAATTAATTCATTTGAGGTGCTCAGGATTTATTCATATTATTATTAAATTTCTCTTATCTACAAGATATACTTTAATATTTTTCAAAAATGAATCATATTATTTACCCTTAATAATATATTTTTTAAAACTATTGTTAAAATGACAAACTGGTTTAATATGCTCTTCTTATAGAGTATATTTAGCCTTTATATTTATAATATTTAAGTGTAAATGTGGTCTATTCTAAATAGTAAAGGCCTTTAGCCTTTAAATTATCACGACATTATGTCAATTATATGTTTTATGTAAGATAGGAGTCTCTGCGTGGAATTCGGGTACCTTTAGCAATGCTTTTTTCTAAGCCAAAACGTAAAAAAGAAGGAAGAAATCAGCTTTAAGTTTTAATATAAACGAGTCCCTAGATTTGTAGTTGAAGGGTAAGAGAAACATTTTCTTTGGTGTTACCCACACGAGAGGAATTAAAGCAACCCATTATAGAAATCATTTCCTTTCTGTTCTTTAACTTTTATTTAGTTTTGACTTTTGAGTTAATGACTTGAGGCTTATTCGTTTCAAGTGTTTGCGGTTAATAGTTGGAAGTAGTAATTAGAGGGTTGAAGGTTAAATGCCAGATTAAATTTTTTTTATTTAAATAAATCACTTATAATCGTGAACCACTAGAGTTAAAAGTATCAAATACCCTAACTCAAATGGTGAGATAAATATTAAATAGTCCTACTAATTAATCACTAACTCCCAACTGCTCATTCCAAACTATCAACGTAAGATTGTAACAGTACACCTAATTATAGTTAGGGCCCTAGGGGTATAATTTAATTAGACTGATTATCCGTAATGTATTTTAGCTCTACTTATGAAATATCAAGGGAAAAAAAAAAATAACTAAGAAATATTAGAGTTTGTCGCGATTTTTATTCGTTAGAAGGATTCTAATTTTCGTTGATATGGTATTTTTATAGCAGTTTGAACGGATTAATTTCACTAATAATAATTAAATTTATATTCGAATTATGCAAAATTAATAAAAGAAAATTTGTTCTTATAAAAATAACTAAACTTAATATTTATATACCGTAAATCACCATGAATTGTTTCAGGTGAAAATCTAACCGAAAAATTCAGCTGGCTCACCACGTCACCGGCTTATGCATACGTGACAGCTCTACTAACTCCAAATCATCATGCCATGTGGCAACAACTGACACGTAGGATACCCTGCTAAATATATTGCCAAAAGTAATAAAATAATTTTTTTTCTTATAAAAATTACTGAATTTAACAGTTATATACTGAAAAATTATTTTGATCAATTTCAGGTAAAAATCTTACCGAAAAATTCAGCTGACACGTCATGGCATGACTAAATTCTACCAAATATTTAAGGGAATAAAATTAGACTAATAACCACGTGACACTTGTCATTTACACAAGCATTATCCTCTCTATCAACAAGCCAATATATAATCATCCAATCAATTAGAAAGGGGAAATTTTGCAATGATCAAACCAGCAATTTCCTTCCATTTCCCAGCAACTAAACGTAAAAACCAAAACCAAAGAAAATGGCATAGAAATTTGGTCAAATATATGCATAATGGCAATTTCCAGAATCAAACACCAAGACTTGGTTTTCTCACTCGGCCAATGCCAATAGTGGCCTCAAGTCAAGTTTAGAAAAAACATCGACCTTGTCACCAACATCATTAAAACTAAATAAAACTATTGTTCCCGTACTACTATATTAAATTGTATAATATTCTCTTGATTAATTATTTTCAGCTGATCAAAACCATTTGCACCGGTACCAATTACACCTCAAATTAGAACAAATTCATCAATTTACATTCAGCAGCTTCCATACCCATTTATCAAGAGATTAATGAAATTATAAGAAAGAAAAACATTTATGGCACATGTCAAAATTCTATGCACCCATCAGCTTATTATTTTTTTGATTAATTTTACCTATAGTTACCAAATTATGTATAAATTATATAAAAATAACAAAAGAAAAATTTTAAACCACATCCCCAATTGCAAAAATTCAGTATGGTGTCTTACGTGTCAGTTGACGTGGCAAACATTCCATGCGGTATGATGACGTGGCAGTAATTGGGATGCCACGTGTGCAGAAGCTGGTGATGTGGTGAGCCAGTTGGATTTTTACTTAAAATCAGTCAAAATAATTTTACAGTATACAAATATTAAATTTAGTAATTTTTATGATGATTTTTATTATTATTATTTTTACGTAATTTGGACATAAATTTTATGACAATTTGTGAAATTAACTCCAAATTGAGCACAAGCAATTTAAAAAAAGAAATTTATTTTTTTGTTAAAATTCTCTATTTACCTGTCTTTCAGCGCTAAATCAAAATCTTAATAATACGAATATACATATAAAAGTTTGGTATGCACATGCGATACACGTGATATATTATTTTTAAAAAATAATTAATTTATAAATTAATTAAAAGATTGAATATTAAAATAATTATATCTTTTAAAAAATGATCATTGTAAAACATGTGTAAAATATTTTTAAAAATGAAATTAATTTTCAATAATGATTTAATATGTAAACAACAATTGTTAAGTAATTCGTTAATGGACACTTAAACTTTGATCTTTCAAGCTATCAATCATTAATTACTGTTGGAACTTGGTTAAATAGCATATACTTAGAATGTAATTTATTAAAGAAACTTCTCAATGATCGGTTCAACGATTACTGTAAATTGAAATTTTAACTCATAATCATTTATCCTTATTGATCCTAACAGGGCTAAATTTAAAAATTTTGCATATCATTGGGTCCATATTCATTCCCTGCCCTCACTCACCCACCCACCCACAACCTAAACTCGTTTATTTACTATTGTACAACCAAATTTAATCTTAAAATTGAAAAAAAAAAAAACTGAATAAATTTTTAAATCGGTTATGAAAATTAAGTTCAAATTGATTTATACGGTTAATTAGTCCGATTTGACGTAAAAGTTGACTTTAATTTTTAAGAATTATGGTTAATGAGATTGAACTTGAATTTTAATATCTTAATAGCCAGTTCTTATATATAATTTTTCATATAATATGTGGTCCATGAGAATATTTTTCACATTTTGATTATTACTATCTTACTCTATATAAATATAAATTAATTTTATTCCTAATCGCGAAGATCTTCTACTTATCAATACCAATGACTGATAAATTAGTGTTGAATTAATTTATTTATTGTCGTCTAGAGCGTTTATATAATATTTTTTATTCTATTTGACTTTAAATTTTAATAATTTAGTTTTTTTTTTACTTTTATATTTAAAATTTTTAGAAGTTATATTTTAATTTTATAGACGCTTTGTGAAGTATAGGATTAATGTATTAAATGGTTAATCCGTTATTGGTTAATCAATTAATAATAAATTAAACTTAAATTTTAATTTTAAAAAATAGATATTGATTTGATAAACTGAATTTGAAAAAAATAAATAATGTAATGATTAAACCATCCTCGTCTAATGCTACCTTAAAGTTAATTAAAGGGATCGATATTTTATTCCATCTCCATTGCATCGAAGACGAAAGCACTAAGTTGAAGTTTCCAATGATTTTGACACAAATATACCTTCACCTTCGACTACATATATACAAATGTGATCATAGCAATACTTGGTTTATTCGGAAATTTTTCTCATTAACAATTAAGACATGCAATAATTATAATTTTACAGAAAATATATACGAATTAATTTTACTTATAATCACTGAAATTATATTCAAATAGCACTAATATAATGAAAAAAATTTGTTATCGTAAAAATAACTGAACTTATAATATATTTAAAAAAAACCACTTCAATAATTTTTCGGCAAAAAAACCCTGAAAATTACTGCTCGCACATACACTCAGCACTTTAATGCACAAGTGACTTGATACGTGACTTGATACGTGACATGTCTTGTCAAAAAAAGGACATGTAAGTATGCCAAATTGCAAACTGATTTGTCGAAATGTCCATATGGCATGTCACATGGCATGCTCACGTGTCATTTTTTCCATGTGATATGCCACGTGTCAAGCCATGTGTGCATGGGTGCTAAGTGTACGCGCCGACTAGACTTTCCGGCGAAAAAATTATCAGAAAACGGTTAAAGTGATTTTTTTGTAAATATGTTATAAGTTCGGTGATTTTTATAAGAATAAAAATTCTTTTATTATATTAATTTTATTTGAGTATAGGTTCAGTGATAATAAATGAAATTAACTCACGGGTCATTAGGCTCACAGAAAATATATCATATTCCCAGAGCATATATAAATCTCAAACAATAAATAAAAGTGGTCCAATTGACTTGAAAAATGCATTGTCAAAAAAGTAAAAAAATCATTTATAATTGAAACAGTGGAGTGTTTATAAATTTTTACCAACTTCATCCTCAAAAGGTGTAATTAAATAATTATACATAAAAAAGGTTACAAAAATTTGACTATAAGAAAAATACAATTTTTTTTTATTTTTCAAATACAAATTTTTTCAATCGTTATTTCTATAATTAAATTTGTATGAAAATGAACTGCTGTACAAATAATGCTAATTATTATATTCAATTGTAATTAAATACTTATGAAAAGGAAATGCCCTATAAATAATGTTTAAATTTTATCATAAAAAATACTAAATTGTAAAAATACCATATTTCTAAAAAAAAAAAATTAAAATACCAATAATTAAAAAAAGAAAATGTAATAATAAATGTAAAGAAATAAACTACTCCATCCGTTTCATTTTATTTTTTTATTTTTACTAGAATTAATAAGTATTAATTAAATTTAAATTTAAGATAAAATTGAATTATTCAATATATAAATTTAAATTTAATTGGTCAATTTTTATTGAAAAAAAAATAAATTATATTGATAATCTAAAAGTGTCAGATAAACAGAATTTAGATTTTATTAAAAAATGACACATAAAATAAAAGAGAGTGAGTAACAAATATAATAAAAGTCTAAATTAATTATATATTTATAATGAGAATTTATAAATTTTGTCATTTAATTGCGCACCTATATGCCACATGAAGATATATAATTGATGGAAATTTCAGTTTAAAATGATTAGAAGCTTTATTTCAACTTAAAATAATTAATTAATTATCAATCAAACTTGAATAATGTTTGATTTATATTATGACGTGTAAGCAGGATCAAGTTTATCGACAAGAGGATCAGTTTGTTGTTTCTTTTCTCCGGATGTAAAACAACATAATTAAATAGAATAATACTCGGACAGGTGTAGAGTAGAAGCACATGAATAAACGTGACAAGCACGCTCCAGTCACCACTTTTGGAATATTAAATATCATTGTTGATACAGTTGATACTACAAGTGGTCACAAACATTGAAACCCAAATCTTCCTAAAGATCTTCTAAATTTTTCTTTTTCTTTTTCTTTTTCCAAATTGCTGCTCTAATTAATGAGGTCCAATATTGGTGCCCACCTTCTCTATAATTTCTTTATTTTATTTTATTTTTTATGAAATTTTCTGTGTTAGGTTAATTAAAGGTTGTCCTACAAATTATTCTTTGACGAATTTTCACTTTCGCAAGTCATTCATCTCATTCCTCTATATATTAAATTCAATTCACCAACTTTTTATGCATTCATCAAACAAATTTGTAGATACAACTCAATTATATGAGTTTTCTTAAAAAAAATAAATATACGCGTTTTGTCTTTAATTTAAATCTATTTAGTATAAATTTAAATTAATGATTTTCTTAAAAAAATAACTATACGCGTTTTGTTTTTATTTTAAATCTATTTAGTGTAAATTTAAATTAATCGTGCTAAGCTATTTTAAATATTGAATGATTATTAAAAAGAAAAAAGAAAAAAAAATAAAAGATGCTGTTAAAAAGAATAGTGACATGATTAAATTTGGTGGCCACACGGTAAGGGAATTTATCCAGCACCACCAGAACAAACTAATTCTAATTATTAATATGAATAAAATTGGAATTTCTTTAATAATGTTTTAACTCTTATGTCTATGAATTATGATATTTTTATTTAATTTTTTAGTAATTAATTAATTTGTAACTTTCAAGTAAAATTTAAATAATATGATATTTAATTTACTTAACTTTATCTCTCTATTATATACTTGACTTGACTTAACTTTCTCTCTATTATATACTTGATTTCAATTTAATTTTTTATCACACTTGTTTATTGATCTATGACCATTTATATTTTCAATCCCATGGTTATTATTTTTATTTTTACACTAATAATTATGTATGATATAAATGAAAGATATAATTGATAAATTATTTGTAAAATTATATCTCATGACCAAAAAATAAAATTTTCTTAAACTACGTGAAAATATAAGTGTTGTTATTATTGTGAGATAGTGAGTATTTCATTTGAAATTAAAAATTTATTAACTATATTAATTTAAGTTTGTATTAAATTGATCTACAAATAGGTCAAGGAGCTTCTTTGTTAAACAAGAAAAAAAAAAGTCAAAACATATACTTTGAATAGAAACTGTTGAATATTGATTTCGTCATAACAAGTCAGTTGTCGTATTTTTTTTAATAAAATTATCTCATTTAAATTATCATTTTATGAAATTACGAAAATATTTATTACAACTACTCTTTCCATCTCATAATATTACTTTTAAATAAAATTTAAATTTCATTTATTTATCAATTTTAAACTTTCAATACAATTTAATTTTTTTTTAATTTAATTTTTTTAATAAAAATTGACCAATTAAATTTAAATTTATACATTAAATTATTTAATTTGATCTTAAATTAAAATTTAATTAATACTCCGTAATTATAGTAAAAATAATAAAAGTGACAGATATTATGAAAAGGAGGGAATATTTCAATTTTACCTTCTTAATGATATTAACATTACATTTTCTCTTTTTTAATAATTTTCTCTACCTTCATTAAATATGAGAAAAGAAATTTTATTTTTTAAAAGTATTTTTTATTAAATTGAAAAAAGATTAATAATTATCATAGTCCGTATCAAAAGGAAAAAATGACAACAGAAAAAAGGAATAAATAATTGGGTAAGTAATAAGTGATAAAGTGAATATGTTTTTCTACTCTAATTTAGTGAAAAAAGTTAATAATACTATTTTTAAAAAATTTAATTTCCTCAATTTATACTATAATAAATTTCATTATTAGGCTAAAGAATAGGACAAAAATGTCATGGTTTTAAGAATCGTACAGGATAATAAAACCAATAGAAATAAAAATTTATGAATTAAAAATTCAATTATGATATCACCGATATTGAATATATTAAAATAAAATCACTTAAAATATAAATTTTAAAATAAATAAATAAATAAATTTTTTTAGATACTAATAGCTATAAACAATTTTTATATTAACATAAAAATTAGGTTTAAGAACAGAATTCAAATGTAATAAGTTATAAATTTTTGTTTAGTTAATAGATATAAGTTATAATTATATAAATGTTGGTGAAATAACAATTCCTGCTGCTCTTTACCAAAGCGCAAAGTCCAGTCGTTTCCATTTAACATAGAAATGAGAAATACATCCATCTACATAAACTTAACCCTAAGGTTGTCCCCTAACAATCAAAGGATATTCCATTCTAAACATCTAAAAATTAAGTTAGGATCATGTCAACAACTCACAAGTTTAAATTTTAGCATATATATTTAAAATTCTAATTGCATACTTCAGCTAACAGATTTAGGGGACCCTTCATCAACCATCTTCGGAGTGCCATCTCCTTTGAATTCACCCAAATAGTCGTGCTTCATCTCAAACCATCATACAGTTGCCGGAACATATGCCGCATAAAATGCTTGAACCAGTTTCAGGTTTCAATTCAAACTCACCACAATGGCTAATCACTTGCCGACTGACCGGCTGTCGACTTGGTTTTGAAACCAGATCAATTTGGTATTTGTTGTTCGTGAGAGAGAGAGACATACATTGTTAATTGACATCCTTTTTATCAGTTTAATTATGAAAGAGCAAGAACATGTTATTTACCTGATAACAGACTGTAGTAAAATACGTCAAATGTACCGAAAGATGATTCAAATTAAGTATTATCTTTTAAGAAAAAAGGCATTACTTTGTAGGAGATAATAACAAGGGGAGTCCAGCACATGAAAGGGCCCCACACGTTGAAAATATCAAAAGAAAGGGGGTGGGGCCTACTAAGAATAGTAGAGCGAAAAAAAGCAAAGCCGTTGGGGTTGTGGTGGAAGAAGATGACGCAAGCGGGACTTAAGTGAAATTTTGAAAAGAAAAGAAGTAATGTGGGGCCCATTTGTATGCTGTCGGCAAACGGGAAGCGAACTCAACTTCTCTCTCTCTAGCCCCAACATACACTAGCTTACAAAACCAACTACATTCATTTATCGTCTGCATCTCCTTCTTCCTCGTCTTCTTCCTCCTATATCTCTCCACTGGATATGATTAGACGCGCAAGCATCCGAATTATTCAATCGTCAAAATATGTGCTATTGGATAATTTAAATATACGTAGTGCTGAATTATTACTTATTCTCCACTGTTTTGAATTTATTTACAAAATTCTAATAATTTCCAAAAAACAATAAAAATGTCATGATGATATTATGTTGAAAGTTAAAATATTTATATTAAAATTGTTTCTTTTCAGGTAATTAGGTAGCTAAAACTGAACTGGGTTGTTACCAAAATTCAATTTGCTTTGTTTTGATGACAATTATTTTTGTGAAGAATATAATTGGGAATGTGAGAAGAGAGAGTGGGAGTAGTAAAGGGAAGTAGGGGGAGAAAAGAAGAGGCCATGTTGTGGGCCCACGTGGCAATGTCTAGGCCACACCCTCTCTTGACACGTCAAAATCAAACACATAAGACTTTTTTATTTTCTCTCTCTTCAATTAGGAAAAATTGGGGGATTCCGAGATGATATGATGATGATGGATATATGGATATACATCCATAGAGACAGAGACAGAGAGATTGCTTTTTTTCAACTTTGGTTTGCTTTGTCCATTTTAGGTTTGGTTTCTTCTCTCTTTTATTTGCTATTTACTATTCCTACCTATCCCACCCGGTTTCCACAATATTCTACTAATCTTTATTTCACTAATTTTGTTTATCTCGCTTATTTGATTACTTAATTCTTAGAAAATTCTAAATAATGACTTTTTAATGGCGAGTATTGCCTTTGCTGCTCAAAATTACGTGCTTTACAATTGAATCTTCGTTGGCGAGTATCTATCTATCTATCTATCTATCTATATCTATCGATATTGTGATTGATGGTTATTAATGTGTACACACAATAACCATATGGACGTACCCCGAAGCTATATGACTAAGAAACTTACAGGAAAAGCTTAAATTTTGGAAGTTAGTCGATCAAAATTAAAAACTGGTGGCCTATTTTTGCCCAATTTTGAGAGTGAAGATATAACAAGAAGAATATTTCTCGTCTGAACGAACAAATTTTATGAATTAATTGAATAATGTAAAATTGGTAAAAAAAAAAGAAGGTAGAGTATTGATTAATATACATATATTGCGGTACAATATTGTTTTGGTATATAAAATTTATCTACACAGTATCCATGTAAGAATTTTGCTAGCAGAGAATAATTGATGGTGAAGCATGGCCCGTGTTCAAGCTGTCCCTCAAGTTTTTCAAATCCTGCCTCCTCTACTATGCCATCCTTTTCTTCAACTTTCAACCTCTAATGGAGAGTTTCAACGCTATGTTTATCATACCAACAGCTATGTAAAGAGCACAACACATAGGAAATAAAATTCACGCTCCCCTGTACGTGTACATTCCTCATTCATTACATATATATAAAGTATCAATTACTTTTTAACTCTTTTTTATACTCTCTTTGTTGCTAAATAATCGCCACTTTAGAAAAATAAAATAATATTTTGATTTTATACTTTAATTTACACTGTTAAATGTTGTGCGAGAGAGGAATGGCGGGTGATAATTACAAGTATTCTTTTTTTAAAAGGATATTTTTGTTAAATACTCTCGTAATAAAAAATTTTTGCTTACATGACCTGATTATACACGATTTGGGCAGTGACAGAACGACACAAGATAGAAATATCACAAAATATAATGTGGAAATTTTATGTATTTGACAGAAATGAAAAAAAAGGTTATAAGTATGAAGATAAATGTTGTATGATAATGGAATAGCCAACACGGCACAAAATGGGTGTAAAATATATGAAAACTCCAATACCCAAAAATCAGAAAGTCAGTATAGATAGCCAACTTCTTCTACTCAACTCATCATCAGGTGAACTGCCAATAATAATAAATATAGTATTTTGACAAAGACATGCTTGCAATTTGCAATGCAATGGCATCTTTATATAAAATTTTTCATCCTATACTTATGTTATCATTTACATTCTCTGCCAATTACACTGTTGATCTCTCAGAATTTTTATTTTCCCTCCACGACAATGAAATTATTGGCCTTGGATTTTTATTTTTTCACCTTGCACAAGAGATTTATGTGTACAATCTTATTCGATATGGCCCATTTCGATACGACGACTTATCCTTTAATAATAAAAAAAATCTTTCAATCATTTTCCTGTTTTCCTTTGGTTTTTTGCCAATTTTTCCTGCCTCCCCCGCTCCCCTTTCCCCGGCAAAAGAAAGAGAACTTATTTTATCATTATTTTGTGCACCAATTGCAATAATAATGTTGCTATATATAGTGAAATAGCCAATCATGAGAAAAATAAATTGAGAATTTATGTTTTTGAATTTTAAAAAAAATGTTTTTCTTTTCCATTGTTCTTTAAGAAAAGTAATCCATTTAGTTGCGCTATCAAGTCAGGAAAGCAATTCTTTGTGCATAATTTGTATGATCCTAGCTTGTAGTTATAAACGTAATAAAATGTGAGAGCTTTACGTTTTTTTTATTTAATTTGTAAATAAATATTGAATAATTAGAAATTAAGACTTTGTCTCTCTAATTTCTCTGTAGCATATAATGAATAAAGTTGATATTTATTCTTAAATTTGACGTATGTATATCAATGACTTCAATTTAAAAAGAGTTCAATTGTTTATATAATTAACATGATAATAAATTTAATTTGATTGAAAAATTATTTTGCGCTTTTTAATCGGTGGACAGAAATATAAACAATGATATACACAGATGTTTGTTTTATATAATGATATTTCATTAGAGGGATTTAGTAATTCAATTATTTATATGCATCTAAATAAATAATGGATCGGTGATCTAATAATTAAGGAATCCCAACCAGTCACTTGGACAAAGTGATGAACCAGAGGTAGCTAATTAGCTACGGCTATGCTTCCCCATGTACACCAATAATGGCACAATACAAAGAATACACGTAGGCACTAAACAATAAATTTGATTTAACAATCCCCCAGCCCATTCATTAATTATTATGTTTTAATATACCTGAGGAGGTTGCTGTATCCAACTCTGGGCCAACAATAATTCTATTGGATATTAGTTGATTTAAGATATTGCTAGCTAGCAGCTTGAACCGATTTATGAATTAAATTTCATGGTAAAATGCTATACAAAATTAAACATAATAAATAAATTTTAATCGTTTAACGTATTATTTATGAAATAATATAATATTATATTATTATTTGAATTTATTAAAAATATTATATTATATTATATAGAGACACATGAAATTTTATAAAAAGTACGTGAATTATAATAATAATAAATATTTTAATAAATTTGAAAAGATGATATGATATTTTTCACAGTATATAGTATTACTTATATTTTAAATAAATTTATGAGTAAATATCATATAGTATATTAAAAGGAGATAAATTTGTGCTTTGAGCTTTTAGGGTCAAAATTACTTAAGCTATTATGTTAAAAATAATGAACTTAAATATAAAGCAATCCTAAAAACTAGCACTTGGGATGAACATCTAAGTTAGTACAATCAAATCCGTTGGTGGGGAATACTTAATCTCATAAATGAATCGCTGATATTTTAGTATGTATATATATATATAAGTTTGTAGGAAAAGGGGTATTAATGTGGATTTAAATATATATAAATGGAAATAAAAACCAGTGTTTCCTACTGGTATGGTTGGTACTGAAAATGGGCCTATAGATAGTCAATGCGGCAAATTGCAAAAGCTTTTAAACTGTGGTTGAAGTTCCTCCACTGCTAGACATGCTTCCCATCATGGAGGCAACACGCAATTTCGAAGAAAATATATGCTTTCCTCTGCTTCTGTAGCATTTTAGAGACCAACTTTTTTATTTTTTTTCACTGTTAACATTGAAAGACATTTTGGCTTATTTAATTTCCTCTAAAACCATAAACGGTCCCAACAGGTGAGAGCCACTATTCATTTTTGCATAGGGAGCTAAAAGGTTAGACATTTTATAAATATAATCATATAAATTCGAGTACTAAACGTCAATGAATAGTGAGTTTTGGTTGGAATATTTATTTTTCAAATATTATTCAGATTATTTTCAAAAAATTAAAAAAAGGCACTGTCAAATTCAGGAATTAATGAAGAAAATACTATTTGCATGGAGTATTTTCCTCCCTTGGGGTGACATTCCACATGCTAGACAACGCACTAAATAGAGTAGTTCTTTGTGTACCCAACTTTTGTTCATGAAAATCAACACATCCATATATACACTTATTGCTTTTAGCTTCTTGGAATTAAATACATAGTACGAAAGTGGATAGCAATAGTTAAATTAAAGATAATACGGCCACCAAATTATGTATTATTACAGCCCGTCATACAATTATGTATGGTAAAATGTACATCATCGACTAAAAGTAATTTTATTTTTTATTTTTAATTTAACAATATACATCATATAGTGTACCATATCATTTTTCTATCAATTTTATTATTTTAAAAGATATTTTCGAGTATAGTTAAGTAGCACATCGGCATTAAATCCCGAATATAAATCTTTATAGGGTCATCTATATTAGGAAATTATTAGGATACAACTGGAGTATCTTTGACCACCCACTAATAGAAAAGCAAGTTTAAGGACAAGACCCACTATAATGTCACATGAGCAAAGCTTTTTAAAACTGAATATTCAGCTTAGTGGAACCTTAAACATGCTCTTAATTATTGATTTTGTCACAAATTAACAATTCCTAATACCGTTCCCATCTTCTTTGGACCAACATCACCACCAATCCCTTTTAATTAAAATAACCATAAAATACTCCAATATGGGCATGTGGTGTTTTTTCTAATTTTCTTGTAGATCTTGACCAAAAAGATGTAGGTAAAAAAGATGATAAGAAAGGGGTAGAATTAGAATTTTGAGTGGCGTGCATCTCACGTGGCAATCCATCTTTGTTCATGCAGCCGACCACTCCTTATACCTTTCAACTTTAAGATGAGAGAGAACTAGAGAGATCCCATTCATTGAAACCGCTAGCGGACTTTGCAAGGAAAACTTTTTATTTCTCTAATTTTTTTAATTTATTTTCAGCAGATGAGATATGATATGCACACGTATACATGTATATTTAAACTGTGAGATTGGATAAATTATATAATTAGATTATTTTAATATATATATTGTATATATATGCACACTGAATTAGCACTGTCAGATTTGGTGCATTATAAATTTTAAAAATACAGTGTTTAGTAGTAATTTGTATAAAAATATAATATAAATTAATAATTTCATAAGGATGCTCTTGTAATTAAGGTTTTTAATTTCATCCTAAAAAATGAACTTTTGCTTGCAAGTTGCTACACAAGATTTCCCCAAAAAAACATATATTTTTTTTGTTAGTTTGCGTGAGATATATAAAGGTATTTAGTACTAGCTTTGTCTAGTCAGTTCTTCCCCTTCGCCTCTCCATCTCCATCTCTCTCTCTTTCTCTCCAATTATTTTATCTTTGCGAAAAACAAAAAAGAGAAAAGAAAGAAAAAAAAAAACCAACTTATTAAATAATAAACCACACTGGTTTCAGTTTTCAGCTTGTAGCCTACCCAAAGTAAAACCATATATCAATTCATTCAAGTCTTTTTTGAGTCATACCTCCAAAATGCTCATGTCTCCTACCCTTCAACAAGCCATTGTGTTTTCTGCTAATGAGCTGATATTAGTTCAATACTTGTTGAGTGTAGAAGAGGTTTTCTAGGAGTTTTTTGGGTGTGGTTTTCTATATGGATTTTGGAGTTGTTAGTTTGGATGGGTTGGTGGGTTCAGAGACTAGTAATACTGGTCTTGCTTCTCTCGCTAGTTCAGATCCTGAATCAAAGGAGAAGTGGTACGGATCTGGGTTCCTCAAGCAAGAGAGATCTGTTGCTTCTACTGAAGATGATTGGAGAAGCTCTAAACTTCCCAGAACTGAATCAATGTTGCTTTCTAACAGAAATACAAATACTTTACTCAAATCTAATGCCACTTTCACTGATGGGCAGATGCTCAGCTTCTCCTGTCCCAAATCAGAAGCTCTCTCAGTAGTGAGGAGTAGCGCTCATCAAAATCCCACATTGCCTTACTTTCATCTATCTTCTTCTTCTTCTTCTTTTAATAGAAATACAGGTACTCTTAAGTAACAAATGCTGAGGTTTTTAAGTGTTATGTTGGGTTTATGCATCATTATCTGTGGAAATGAAAGTGATATTTCTTTGTTCCCTCTTGGGGAGTAAATGGTTACATGGGTAAATTTGCATGGGGTCAGCCATGGCTAGAATCATGAATTGGGGGTTCCAATATTAGACCTTTTGTTTGGTGTGATTAAATGATTGGATTTTTATTGGTTCCTTTGGGTTGGGGCTTTGATTCCCGGAGCTGGTGGAGGTCTTTTCACGGAAAATCTAGGAGTGGTCTTTGTTTCAAGTCATGTCAAAATGGAAAAGTTGATATATTTTAATTTTATTTTTCATAATTTATATATCTTTGCTCCCATAAAATCTGGTTCTTTGTTTCTGTTTCTGGGTGAAGGGGTTCGGTGATTTAATCAAACATGGGATGTTAGTGTGCACAAAAGAAGTAAAGTTTATGAAAGGTAAAAAAAAAAAAAAGGGAGGACCAAGAACAACCTGAAACCCCCAATCTCTGACTGGGTTTAGTCCTTCTGTTTTTATTCTTTGCCTTTTCCTTTATTTTGCTTCTCTCTGAAAGATTAGAGGCAAGAAATTTATGTTTGTTGCAGACAAGGCCATGATTTTGCATTTCCTGCCACACCCCTTTCTTGATTTCTTTATTTTCTTTTCCCTTTTCACGGAAATAGACTTTACCCATTTCCAGTTTGCTGCTGTATGTCTTTGATAATTTGGCTTTTGAGACTGCATTTTCTCCAAATGTTCTTTACCGAATCTTTTGCTGGTTTTATCTTTCAGGGTACAACTATGGAATCAATAGTGCAAACATGCATGGTGTTTTCACAGAAGCTAGAGGGCCATTTACTCCATCTCAGTGGATGGAGCTTGAACATCAAGCATTGATCTACAAATATATAACTGCTAATGTCCCTATACCTTCTAATCTGCTCATCCCCATTAGAAAAGCTTTCGATTCTTCTGGTTTCTCTAGCTTTTCTGGCGGACTACTCAGACCAAACACATGTTAGTCTTTTAACTATTTCTTGTAAGAATAAGAGAAAATGAGTTTTCTTTTTCTACTCGCTCTCTCTCTCTCTCTCTCTGTCTATTTTTTTTTATTTCTCAAGTTTATTGGATATTCAAAACAAATGTGGCTACAAAAAACCAAGTAATAAGATAATCCAATTACAATACGGCTAATTGATTCGTTTAAAACTGCATTTTTTTTTTGTATCAAGGGATTTCTATTGAGAAAGCCCCAATCTTTAGTTCTATTTCTAGTTAAAAGAAATTAAATTTGGATGTTTTTAATTATTTTTTGGTGTGGGATTTTTTGATTGGAAATTTTAGTGTCATGGGGTGCTTTCCATCTGGGATTCTCGAACAACACCGATCCAGAGCCAGGAAGGTGTCGGAGAACCGATGGGAAGAAATGGCGGTGCTCTAGAGATGCGGTTGCCGATCAGAAGTATTGTGAGCGGCACATGAACAGAGGCCGCCATCGTTCAAGAAAGCCTGTGGAAGGTCAATCTGGCCGTCCGGCCACTGCTACAACCACCGCGACCACTGCAAAGTCGCCGCCCAATGCGACCACCTCTTCCTCATTGGTGGGTCTTCGCTGTGGTGCTGCCGGAGGTTCATCCAACAGCCTCCCCACCACGTCACAGCATCAGCAGCCAGATAGCTCACCTAATCTCTCTGCCGCTACTCCCCTCAGTAGGTAAAAGAGAATAAAAATCTATTCTTTTTGTCAATATTGGTGATTGTTCAGTGTTCATGTCCGTGATTTCATACATTCACGTTTAATTTTTTCAGGATGTTTTTTAGTAAAGAGAACGTTCGTGAGAGACTGCAATCTAAAGAAAACCCATTCTTGGTTTTGAAAGAATCCCCAAAAATCGAATTTGGACTTGTGAATTCAGATTCTCTCCTGAACCCTTCACAGAATAACTCTTCCTTGATCAGTTGCAGAAACTTTGGTTCCTCTCAGGACTTGACCGACCATGAAAATGTTCCACAACATTCTGTTCACCAATTCATGGATGATTGGCCTAGAGGTCAGTCTGGTAGATCTGCTGTTTCATGGCCTCAACTTGATGGACAATCAGATAGAACTCAATTATCAATTTCAATCCCCATGGCTAATAACACAGACTACATGTCTTCGACTTCCTCTCCTAACAATGAAAAGGTGACTCTCTCCCCGCTAAGATTATTGCGCGAATTGGATCCAATACAGATGGGGCTGGGAGTTGGTACTTTGTTGAAAGAGCAACATCAAAGGCAAGCAAACTGGATACCCATTTCATGGGAAGCATCGATGGGCGGCCCGCTTGGGGAGGTATTGCACAACACAAATAACACTGTTTCAGAGAGCAAAAGTTCATCAGCACTTAATCTGATGACAGAAGGATGGGATAGTAGTCCTCAGGTAGGTTCGTCGCCGACTGGGGTCCTACAGAAGACTACATTTGTTTCACTTTCGAATAGCAGCACTGGAAGCAGCCCCAGAGCAGAGAACAACAAGACCAGTGAAGCTAGCCTTTGCAATGACCTTCTTGGTTCAACTATAGTGCATTCTTCTTCTTCATTGCCTGCCTTGTAACGCTTTTATTCTATACTTGACCATCCAATTAAGTTTGTTTTTAAGCGACTGAAGATGGAGTTTGAGTTTTTCCTCTGCTGACAAAAGATGGAACTTTGTTTTGATCAGTTTATCAGTATTTCCTTATTTTTTTTTATTAATTATCGTTTTCCCATATTTATTTCAGGATATGTATCTCTTTTGTTTATGCTTTTGGCTCTCAGTAAATGTAAACTAATTAGAAGGCTTTAGCCAGGAAAAAGGATTGCAGTGTGGAATTATGGCTTTGAACTGAAAATTTTCAACTTCTATCTTTTATGTGGATGTGTTTGATATATAGATTTTGACGCACAGCATTTATTGTCATTGAGTAATCATGGTGACCATGAGCTAGATTGTTGATTTCTTTAGTGAACAGTTTTGTATGTATTTACATCTGCCTAAAATAGCAAGTTCATCGTCAATTTTTAAAGGAGGTGGATGTTTAAATATCAAACTGATGTTAGCCCTGTTACAACAGTAAAAGTTAATTCATTTGCATTGGTAGCTGGATACTTAATTGGAAGTATGAACTTTTTCTCAAGTTAAAATTTCTGTCATCTATATATGAATCTGATCTAAGCAGTCTTGTTAAATTAAACTGGTCATGGCCTCAATTTGATGTGCAAAGAGATGGGTCTGAGTCATGTATTGCAATCCAGTTGCCCCTACAGACCCCATGTCCTCCACATCTGTTGTCCCAAATCTAGCAGCAAGTGGAGCAATGTTGTGCAATTTTCAAGATTTTTTCCCTCAATTGTACGAACTCAAACCTATGCTCAATTATTGATTTTCTAAAATTATTTACGACACCCTACCATTAACTGCACCAGTTGCTGCATATAATTAACCTCATGATTGAGTGGCTCCGAAGGCTTGTCCAAGTTCAGAAATTGCCTTTCAATTACTTAGGAAATGCCAGAATAAGAACTGAGGGACCATAGCATTGCTTACAAGTACATCAAATTCATCCCACAAAATTAACAAAATATCTATAGACCCGATTTGGATTGTGGAGGTGTGCGTAACCCTAATTTACGGAATTTCCATCAAATTAAGGCTTTAAACACCACCTTATTCACTTTAGGAGTTGACTAAAACACAATGCAACTCAATTTAAATGCATTGCAATTCAAAAGTCAATTCCTACGAATCCCTACCCTAACAAACAAATCGAATCGCTTTTTAGTAAATTATACACAAAAGAGAAAAGGATCAAATTAGGGAAATTAGAGGGTGGTGCTCATATTCTATGGGTGTACAGAGTCTGTCATGCCATGGATTTAGCATTCAGAACGAGGAATTTCTTTTAATCACTGCAACCCACCCTCATTTTCCTTCATTGTCCGCACGTATTGATTGCCATTGATTAAACAGCTACATACATCAGGATCTTTAAGAAGAAAAATTTAATATCTGATTCTCCGAGTCCTAGCTCTCGCTTTCTCTCAGATTATACAATCTCACAAACACAAAGAATAAACATCCAGTAAGCGCCGCTACTCCTTGTTGCCACTTAAATAGGTAATAGCAGAGAAGATGTATTCAAACCCTAACCCTAACTCCCCTCAATCCCCGATATTTCTCACCGACAATTACGGGGTGACGTCGTTTTGACTCTGAGATTCTAACGACGCCGTCTTGATAGAGCTGTATTTAAGTGCAGCAGCGGACCCTTTTTATGTTCTGCGCAAAGTTTTTTTTTTTTAAATGAAAATTTATTGCTTTTCTTTTTCTTTTTATTTTTTTTTACATTTATTGCTTATCTTTTACAAATCGATTAATACGATACAATACTATCTACGCAAAGTGCAAACATTTTGGTTTATCATTATTCGTAATATTTGATTTAAGAAATGATATTATTACATTATTTCACTGTATTTACACCTTTTCATATTTGAATTTGGGACGAATTTGGATCGGATTAAAACATATTTACTTTTAAAATGTTTAAACTCAAGCCTGCTTCAAATCCACAAATATATAATATCGTGCTTTGTCTAAATTTAGTCCAAAAATTATATAAAATCTCAAGTTCAACTTTGCCCGATTTGCATATTTAATCATAAATTAATTAAAATATTTATTTTAAGCAATTTAAAACGATGACAATAATTTTAATCATAAGTTTATAATATATTGAGAATTCAAATTATTAAAAGTAAAAAAGTGAAACATTTACTATATATTAAATTAAAATTCTCATTCAAAATATCTAAAAGTTAAACTTTAAAATTAAAAAATTCATAATAGTTTTAATAAAGTTTTATACTAAAATTAAATTAATGTAAAAGAATTTACTTGCCGTCCAAACTAGGCTTTTTTTTAATGCAAATTAAACTTTTATTAATAGAATAAAAAATAAATCTGAAAAGTACAAATAAACTTATAAAATTTAAAAGTATATAAAATATACGAAACTAATGAAATTGTTATAGTATATCTCTGAACTTATTCGACGAAATCGATGGATAATGGTAAAATGTCACGAGCAATCTGGCTTTCAGTAGAAAATTCAGTCCATCTGTTGTCCATATGAAAGCTCGTTCCAGAAAGACGAAAACTTACATAAAATAGAACAACGACAAACTTGTTTAAATGAAAATATAAATTGCATTCAATATTAGTTAAACGAATTAGATCTGTAAAAACACAAAAAAGAATTAGGCAAACACAAAATTAAATCTAAAATAAAAATTTCAAATCTTATTTTATTGAAGCAAAAAACACAAAGATTCAAATACAAGTAAAAAACAACGGATAAAATTAAAATTTCAGATCTAAATAAAAAATTTAGATATGAATTTATTGAAACAAAAAAATAAAAAACCAAACACAAATAAAAAATAACGGATAAAATTAAATTTTCAGATTTATACTTATTTGAGAAGAAAAAAATTATAGAGAGGATAGGAAAAATGAAAAAACACACAAAAATTGAAAGAAACAAATAAAAATTTAAGAAAAAACAAAGTGAAAGACGAGAGGAGAGGAGAGGGGAGACGGGCTGCCGCCTGTAGAAGGACAGCCGGCAGTCCTTGATTTAGATCAAGAACAATAGAAGCCTTTGAATCCAGAGAGAGGGGGATAAACGAAAAATAATTATGCGTTAACTTTCAAAATAATACTAATATTTAGGCTAAGCCTATATTTTAGAAAAAAATTATATAGTCTACCCCAATTTCAATATTTTTTAAAAAAAAATGCTTCCACTTATTTTTTAATTTTTTTTTTAAATTACCCTATTCTAAAAAAATTCTGTATTTTACATTTTTTCTCGAATAATATATTTTCATATTTTTCTTTTTCCTCATCTCCATTACAATGCTTTCTATTCACCTAAAAAACTCTACTTATTGTTTCATCCGCATATAATTTCATCTTCTTTCCATAAATGATCTTTTATCAAAATCAACACAAAGAGCTTTTCTCTTAAAAGGTAATTTTCAAGATCTAATATATCTAAAATTTTGCTCCTATTCTAGTTTCTTTCAATTTCATATTTTTGGTTCGTTGGAGATCATGCTTCATGGTCGTGAATTTTGAAGTCTCACAATGTTTATTCGTTCTGAAATTTTATAAAGGTCAAGATGCGTTTGATTTCTTCTTCTTATTATTTTTTATTTATTTAGTTTTTCAAATTGAAAGGGAAAGTGGGAATATTGTGTTCAAACTTCAAATTTTAAGAAAACTGAAATAAAGTTATATTTTCGTAGAATTCATTTTATTCTTCACTTTTCAAGTTATATCTTTGTTGGAGTCGGGATGCGCCCATGACTTCTCGGGTTGGCCCGGGATATATGAATCAGACCGGGAATCCTCCTAATATGGACTAATATCCATATTAGGAGAATATCAAGGGATTGTGCCTCTTGATATCCTCCTACAACCCCAACTTCCCCTTTAATATGACATTAAAGGGGATAACTCCCATTATAGGAGTTAATTCCTATTTAGTGTGCATTCATCTCCTTAGGGAGATGAATGCCTATAAATAGGCTCCTATTCTATGAGAAAGAAGATAGGAAAAAGGAATACATACCGAACCTCTGTCGGATTGTCCTCTCGCCTGATTTTGTTCTCTAAAGGTTTTTAGACTGTGAAAGTGTTGCTGTCATCCCGCTTGTGGATTACAGACTGACCAGTGACGCCAGAAGTTATCCTCGTTGACGCTTCCGCTTTAGTCTGCGCATCAAGAGGTAGGTAACAAATTACTCGGTTTTGTTACCTTGTTACATGCATGTGGTATGCTTGTTTTCCTTCATTGGTATCAGAGCCAATATTTTTTGGCGTCCTGGCATGTGGCTTATACTGGATCTAAAATTTTATGAGTAAAATTGGTAGATCTAGGATGCTTGAACCCGATAAATAATTATTTTATGTTAAAATATATATTTGTATATATTTTTCGGGTCTAAAAATACGTGTATGTGTACCGTATATTGAGTGAATTAATATGAAAATTCAAAACGTTAGGTTTAAAATCGAGATTTGCAATTTCTGACCGCACCATTAAATTCAGTGACCCCGAAAACCCCCCACCGGAAAAAATCCGGAGACCAGAATCCATCGGGATGACGGCGCGTGGCTTGCACGCGCCGCTGGTCGAAGGGCGCGTGCGCGTGGGCGGTGGCCTACACGCGCGCAAACGCGCGTCCACGGTGATTTTGTCACTGTGGACACGTGGCCCAACCGGATTAGGCCACGTGGCATTCTGAGATCACGCCACGTGGCACATGACACGTGTCCAGTGGCGACACGTTGACCAATTAGGGGGAGACACGTGGACGAATCGTATCGTGCCACGTGTCATGCCACGTAAGCACAGTGACAAGTCACTGTTGCCACGTGGGCCAATGGGGAAGCGCCACGTGGCCAAGTGGAGTGTCGCCACGTGGCAGTGACGTGTCAACCTGCTGCCACGTGGCAGACAGGTGGACCAATAAATGGCCGACACGTGGCACACCCTATGTGTGACACGTGGCAGTTCAGTGGGAGGCGCGCGTGTGGGGCGTGTGGCGCGTGAGAACGGCATCCCTTCCCATGACGGCGCGTGTGGGCGCGTGAGACCTCGTCCGACCACCATATCAGTCCTAATTTTTTGCGGAACCATGTTTCAAAATATTTCTGATTTTTTGGTAATTTTTCCAAAATTGTTTGATCACCAGAAAATAAATTCATATTTTTTTTATTATTAAAATATTATTAAATTAAATTATATTTATCTTTCTGTTCTGAAATTAATTTGGAAAATTTATTTTTTTTGAAATTTTTTGTTTTGGTCCTTATTGTTATTGGTTGAAATGAGTTTCAATCATATATGTTTATACATGAGTGTATTAACTATTTTTAGTTTCTGTGATGTGTTACAGAAATGGTGATGATAAGGACTCCCATGGTTCCTCGCACTCCTGAGGGTATTGCCAGGACAAATGCAAAAGTGCATGAAGTCCGGAACATCAGGATGCATAAAAAGGCCCGGATTGATGATATTGATGCAATAGTGCATCATGTTGAGTTTTTGCATGAGCAGATGCAAGAGTGCATCTGGATTGGTGTTTTGAGCTGTGGAAGAGATAAAACTGAAATAGTTAAGGTAATGATTGATTCTTTTGAGCATCATCCAGTTCTGAGGAACTTAATGATACATGTGTGGGAAGCAGAAGTTGATTCCTACCGACATGCTATGGTTCAATTTATCTTAAAAGCTGCGAAAAGAGGAGTGTGGAGGTCGGATGAAAATTCTGTGATGACCTTGAGGAGTGGACGCAATGTGAGCCGTCCATGGCTTCGTGAGTGGCGCACAGGTGTGCCCTCTCCATTGATGAGGAGAGCTATTTTCTCAACTCCTGTCAGCAAGAAGACTTTGTGAAGTCTACTCTTTTTATCCGGTTGACATGTGTGTCAAAACTTATGGAGTTAGCGTTTGTTTTTCATTTTAAATAAGGCTTATGTTTCTTATTACTTTTTGACATAAGTGTCATATTTTGGATTATTAGTTGTTTTTTTTTGGATATTGGTTGAATGAATGTGTTTATTTTTATGGTTTTTAATTTAATGATAAATGTGTTTATTATTAATTGCCATGCATTATTTTATGAGTAAGATATATGCATCTTTATTAAGTAGAGGCTTAATAAATTTAAGCCAATATTGTTTCCCTCTCAAGTTTAAAAAACTAATAATTCAATAATTTAGATTTACTATGCATGAAATTTAAACTTGTAAGGTTGGACATTAGGAAATAGAGGGTAATTGGATACTTTTAGTAGCTTTTTCGAATTGAAACTTAATAGAAAACTTTACTAGTTTTTAATTTCAGATGCATAGTAAATAGCATGTATTGCCTATCTCCATTAATATTGTGCATTTTTTTTGTTCCATTAGAGATCTGAGGATCCAAATGGCAAGTGCTTCCAAATCGATTATCGCTGAGCTGAACAAAGATTTGAAATTAAATGGCGAAAATTATGAAATCTGGAGTATGAAAATCCAGTATGTGCTTGAGGAGCAAGAGGCTCTCGAAACCTTAAGTTCGGTTATGGCCGAACCTGAGAATGGCGACACAGCCCAACATAAGCTGGATCAAGATGCCTATGTGGCATGGAAGAAAAAGAATTCCACTGCTCGGATCATCCTGCTGAGTGCTATGCAAGATGATCTCACTAAGCAATTTCGAAAGTATCAGAATACAATGGATCTGTGGATTGCATTGCGGGAGAAATTTGGAGGTGTGACTCTGACTAAACTCCGATCACTGACGATCAAATTTGATACCTATCAGAAAAAGTCTGATCACCCTATGCGAAAACATTTAAGAGAAATGGAGAATATGATATGTGAGCTTAGTGAATATGGTCATAAGTTGACCAACGAGCAACAGGTCCAAGCTGTCATCCGTTCCTTACCAAAGAGTTGGGAGCATATGAAGATGCAACTGACCCACATGGATAGTATTAAAACTTTTGAGGATGTCTCTCGTCATCTGGAGCTTGAAGAAGATAGACTGGCATCGATCAAGGTCAATGCTGAAGTGCATGTGGCACAATCCCGTTCTGGAGGAATGAGTTTAAACCAGAACAAGAGAAAAAGCTTCAAAAGTCGAGGTAAGGAACAAACCAAGAACAATAAGTGGCAAAGGAAAGAACAGAATTCAAAGAAGTTCAAAGGCAAAAAGAAAGTGAACATTTCAAGAGTGAAATGCTTTAACTGCCAACAGAAGGGTCACTATGCAAAAGACTGCACTGTGCCTAAGAAGGTACACTATTCTGACTCAAGAGTGAGTGAAATTTGTGTATCTAATTCTGTTTTATTAACTGAATTTCATCCTTTGTGGGTGGTAGATTCAGGAGCAACGGACCACGTAACAAAGGATAGAGATGCCTTTGTAGAATTTCGGCGAATGCCCAGTGGAGCTAAATGGATTTATGTAGGAAACGATGCCAGAGTGGCGGTCCAAGGGATTGGCACATGCAGATTAGTCTTGCATAAAGGCCGAACCTTACTTCTACATGATGTACTTTACGCCCCAGACATTCGAAGGAATTTAGTATCTGTTCTTGTGTTAATGAATCTTGGTTTTGATTTACATTTTAAAGATGACAAAGTAAGATTGTGTTTGGATGATGTTTTTTATGGTTATGGTTACATTTCAAACGGTTTGATAGTTTTGGATATTGATCCCAACTTTATGAATAAATCTAGTTTTTCATTTATATCTTCTACTTCACATAGTTATGAGAATCATGTGAAATTATGGCATGCTAGATTAAACCATATAGGACAAGATCGAATGAGTCGGTTAGCCAAAACAGGTTTACTTGGTGATTTAAATAAGATTGAATTACCTACGTGTGAGCACTGCTTAAAAGGAAAATTAGTTAGAAAACCGTTTGGAAAAGGAACTAGAGCCATCATACCATTGCAATTAGTTCATTCTGACATTTGTGGTCCAATGAATGTGAGGGCAAGGCATGGGGCCTATTATTTTATCACATTTATAGATGACTATACTAGGTATGGTCATATCTATTTGATTTCTCATAAGTCAGAAGCATTGAGTTGTTTCAAGACTTATATGTATTTTGTCGAGAATCAATTAGACAAGAAGATTAAAGCCTTGAGAACTGACCGAGGTCGGGAATATCTTTCAGATGAATTTCAAGCTTTATGTGATGAAAAAGGAATTGAGCATCAGTTGTCCATTCCTAGAACTCCACAACAAAATGGTGTTGCGGAAAGGAGAAATAGGACTCTTCTTGAAATGGTTAGATCTATGATGGCAGAGGCAAATTTGCCAATTTCCTATTGGGGAGATGCTCTATTAACTGCCACATATGTTTTAAACCGCGTACCCTCCAAATCTGTCACATCCACGCCTTATGAGATGTGGACCGGTCGACAACCTGACCTAAGCCATTTACGACCTTGGGGTTGTGCAGCTTACGTCCATGATACCTCAAGCAAATTTGGTAAATTGGGACCTAGAGGTAAAAAGAGTATCTTTGTGAGATATTCTGAAGTATCAAAAGGATACGTATTTATGGGCGAACAGGAAAATGGTTCTGTGACAGAATATGAATCACGAGATGTTATATTCTTAGAGAATGAATTTCCAAGATTGGGCGAAGTGAACCAAGATTTCACTTTTTATGAAACACAGGAAGAAGAAGAACCATCAGGATCACTCCATCCGAGTGGGAGAGAATTAGAGGATGAGGGTCAAGACCTTCAACCTCAATATGATCCGGATGTTCGGGACCCTGATTTCAGTGGGAGTATTCCTGACTTCAGTGGGAGTATGGAACAAGGCCCCAGTGGGAGCATTCCGAATTATGATGAATATATGAGACATGTTTATCAAGATTCAGAAGTGCGCAAATCTAAAAGGAGAAGTGTTCCTCGCCGACGATTTGAGATCGAAGGGTCGAACGAAATTTTTTTAGTTACCCCACAAGATGAGGAAGAGCCTAAAAATATTAAAGAAGCTCTTTCAAGCCCATCTAAAGAAAAATGGATTAAGGCAATGGAAGAAGAAATGGCATCTATGAGATCGAATCAAGTTTGGGAACTTGTTGATCTACCTGAAGGACGCAAACCTATTGGGAATAAGTGGATTCTCAAGGTAAAGCGAAAAGCTGATGGTAGTATCGAAAGATATAAGGCTCGGCTAGTTGCTAAGGGATTCACACAACAGGAAGGGATCGACTACGAGGAGACTTTCTCACCAGTTGTAAGATTTACGTCTATAAGGCTAATTCTGGCCATAGTGGCAAGTTTAGACCTAGAGTTACATCAAATGGATGTAAAGACTGTTTTTCTCAATGGAGAATTATATGAAGAAATTTACATGGATCAACCTGTAGGTTTTATTGAAATAGGCAGCGAACATAAGGTTTGCAGATTGAAGAGATCAATTTATGGCCTCAAGCAGTCTTCAAGACAATGGTATTTAAGATTTCATGAGACGATCATGTCGAATGAGTTCAATATGATTGATCAAGACCATTGTGTTTATAACAAAAGCTCTAAAAATAGTTTTGTCATTTTAACATTGTATGTAGACGACATACTGATAGCTGGAAATGACAAAAGGTACGTGAATGAAATCAAAGAATGGTTATCGTCCAACTTTGAGATGAAAGATATGGGTGAAGCAGACTACATTCTTGGAGTTAAGATTTCAAGAGATCGTTCAAGAAGATTGTTATCTCTTTCTCAAGAGACTTATATTAATAAAGTTCTTGAACGGTTTAATATGCATAACTGCAAGCCTATTGATACCCCTATTGCTAAGAATCAGTTTCTCAGCAAAGAAATGTGTCCTAAAATGCCAAATGAGATAGAGCGTATGAAGAACGTTCCATATGCCAATGCCGTGGGTAGTCTCATGTATGCTATGTTGTGTACAAGACCTGATATATGCTATGCTGTGGGCATGGCAAGTAGGTATCAGTCTAATCCAGGTGAAGCACATTGGAAAGCAGTTAAGAGGATACTTAGATACCTCAAAGGTACAGCAGATTATTCTCTATGTTATCAAAGCGAGGATCTGCAGTTGAGAGGATATACAGATGCTGATTGGGCAGGAGATGTGGATGATAGAAAATCCACTTCAGGATTTATATTCTTGCTTGGCAAGGGTGCCATCTCCTGGAGTAGTAAGAAACAAAACTGCGTAGCCTTATCAACTATGGAAGCTGAATTTGTCGCTTCCGCAGCTGCAGTACAAGAGGCAGTTTGGTTAAAACGGTTTATGGACCAACTGAGAGAAACCGCCTCGGAGGAACCGGTGACCATCTATAGTGACAGTCAATCGTCGATAGCTTACACAAAAGATCCTAAATTTCATAGTAGGACCAAGCATATCGACATTAAGTATCAATTCATAAAAGATATTGTTGCACAAGGAGATGTGAACTTACAGTACATTTCTACGCATGATATGATAGCAGATCCGTTGACTAAACCCATAGCAAGAGATGTGTTTGTGAGGCACATTAAATCTCAGGGTTTGCGTAGAAATTGAATAGTACTGTAGTTTTTTTTGTAACCCCTTAAAAAAATTGTTATTTGTGAATAATGAACAAGTTCTTTAATGGCAATACATGAGTGTGAATGTTTATAAGTAAATGTTTACTGTTATTTATTTGAGATTGAGCATGTCGGACAGAGAAGTAGCCCACTCACAAGGGTGTTTACCTTATTTTTTGTCAATGAGTTGACAAATAGATTAAGATGAGGCGAATTCTGAACATATGAGTTTGCTCGAGAGCCTGTTCAAAATAAAAGTGCCGTCTTGTAGAAATTATAAGATGAGTCTTATTAAAGTGCAAGATAAAGTCATACATAAAATTGTATGCTTTGGATTGGGATCCAAATATGGATTGTATGGAATTCGATGGTTAGTTATATGTAACTACCATATTCTGTCTAAAAGCCAGAAGTAGTTTTAGCGGACTAAAGTTGGGTGCTTTGGTGCATTGCAACATTACGCTTCTGTATGGTGTTTTAAAATGTAAGACATGCGCTCCTTTTAAGGGAAGGAACGAACGCCATAACACATGTTTTATACCATGTGTGTTTTTGTGACCAAGGGATGGAAAGTTAAAATTATTGATCTCAACTTTTCCTATTGTGAGACCCTACTATATTTAGACCCTCAGAACCCTTAACTTATTCCTGAAGTATGATTCAGTGTGGCTAGCTTAGTTAGTTTCCAAGAGGCCATGGAATAATTCGGACCTGGCGGACCTGGCTAGAAAAGCGAGCTGAATCTTGATGGATGGCATATAGTAAGAGGGAAAGATAGCTTTTAGATCACATTCAATTATTTCGAGATTCACTGGCTAGCCTATTATGTCACTATGAGTAGCGACATAATAGTGAATTCGAAAATTGTTTTATGAGATCATGAGTTAAAACAGTGAATGTGAAAAGGCAATCTAGGGCCTTAGCATACGTGTATAAGAGGATCTCGTCTTTTCGAGACGCTATATATCCCTAACAGGTGTATAGCACTAGTGCTCTCGATGTATGCTGGTCACACGGTCTATCTGCCTGTATAATTGGAGAACTCGACTGAAATCGTTCAGTCATGTGCGAGTGGGAGATGTTGGAGTCGGGATGCGCCCATGACTTCTCGGGTTGGCCCGGGATATATGAATCAGACCGGGAATCCTCCTAATATGGACTAATATCCATATTAGGAGAATATCAAGGGATTGTGCCTCTTGATATCCTCCTACAACCCCAACTTCCCCTTTAATATGACATTAAAGGGGATAACTCCCATTATAGGAGTTAATTCCTATTTAGTGTGCATTCATCTCCTTAGGGAGATGAATGCCTATAAATAGGCTCCTATTCTATGAGAAAGAAGATAGGAAAAAGGAATACATACCGAACCTCTGTCGGATTGTCCTCTCGCCTGATTTTGTTCTCTAAAGGTTTTTAGACTGTGAAAGTGTTGCTGTCATCCCGCTTGTGGATTACAGACTGACCAGTGACGCCAGAAGTTATCCTCGTTGACGCTTCCGCTTTAGTCTGCGCATCAAGAGGTAGGTAACAAATTACTCGGTTTTGTTACCTTGTTACATGCATGTGGTATGCTTGTTTTCCTTCAATCTTAATTATTTATAGGCTATACCACTACAAAAAAAAATCCAAATTAACAATTAAAATTAGCGACATACATATTTTCATTGCTAATTAGCGATGGATTAGCGACTACTTTTAGAATTAGTTTTGAATTTTTATTTTTCCAATCTGGTGCCAAATCTAGCGGCGGAATAGCGACGAAAAAAAAAACAGTCACTAAATTTTGGATGCAATTTATGTCACTTTTTTTGCAATTAAATTAGTGACGAAATATTGTCGCTGTTTTTTACGACGACAATATTGGTTGTTAAATTTGGAGGCAATTTTAATACTTTTGTTTGCGACAGTTTTAGTGACGAATTCTTGTTATTGCTGAACACACTTGAATTAGAGACTAAATAGCGACAAATTTTTCTTTTGTTAAAAAATTTTCAATTTTTTTAATTATGAAAACAATTTTCAAAAATTGAAGTGATAATTTAACGAAAGAATAGCGACAAAAAAATCGCCATTATTTTTTTATTGAATTACATATTTCATATAGCGACGATTTTTTGTCGTCGCTAATTTAGTCACTAAAAAGTTTTTATATAATGAAATGTTTTGAATAAAGCAAAAAAAAGTAAAAAATAAAAAATAAATTAAAACGAAAGAAAATAAAGAGGGAGAGATGGAGCACGGCAGACCGAGAAGGAGGGCCAGGAGGCCGGCGACGGTGATGGATCGACAGCCTGCACAACGCTGTCCAACCTCGCCAATTTACTTTACCTTCACGCCTTTAGCCCTGTTTTTAGGAGAGAGAAATCGAAGGTTCCATCGAGGATTCTTGCCAACTCCGGTGACAGTTGGTGGAACGGACACCACCGCTGAACTACCGGCGACTAAGCGAACACTCTGGTACTAATCAGCGGTCTCTAAACGTCGAAAAAAGGGAGACCGCAGATGGAGGAACCCAGAATTTCGAGGAAGATTCTAGCCAAATGATGGGGTTATTGGCGCGTATAAACCGCCGGTGAACCCCTGACAGTCCTAGCTTCCCTCCGGTGATGGCAGTGTCGTTGATGGAGGAGCTCCGGTGAGGCTCTGGCTAAGGGACGGACAGAATTAAGCCAAAATTTGTGTCGAAAATCACAATAGAGGTAAGTGACTACCAAACTAAAAATTAATAATAAGAACAAAGTATTATGATGCGGAGTAGATCGCTGCAGATTTTCTAAACCGGACCGATCGGCAAAAAGTTCAAAAAACTTGACGGGCCATAACTTTTGACTCGGTTAGAGCTATGAAGACCGTAAGATGTCAAAACGAAGTGTTTTGGGCGATCTATTGGTTTACCCGTAACCGCTCGTAGCAGGTCCAAATCGAGCCATTTGGAGCAGTTTCTAGCCTTTCTTTTCATACCACACAAGCCGTTTATTCATACTCTTTACAGCCAATTTATTGCTCATTATTCATTTGTAATTTATCTGTATTAATTCTTTAATATGCATATCTCATGCAGTATAACACAATCATGATTTCATCGCAAGAGAGTCTAACTAAATTAACATAACTTATTATGGTTACACAATACCAATTAAATATTTACCCTTTTCCTTCTTTTGAATTATACTATGCATAAATAGCATTTCTATTTTCACAAACATTACGAGCAATCAATCAAATTAATATACCCGTCCTGTTTATAAGGTTTCTTATAACCTTTGCAAGGTAACATGTATATTCACGCTACTCTATGCAGGCCAAGTGAAAGGATAATCAAAATAACCACCATTATCAATAGTGTAGTTTGAACTCTCTTATTACAAGTTAATAATTACTTCATCTTTTATTGTACACTAAAATTATCAACAACCCCCACATATGTATATGTATACGTTACACATACTTCATATACATACATAAAATCATTTCGTCCCCATTATTAGATCACACAAATGTCCTCAAATCCAGCGCATAGTAACAATTATAAAATAAACATAATACCAATTCGTCTATCAAGACTTAACTATCATAAAATTATTTACTACTTAAATCCTAACATTCAAATTAATCTAAATTTCTTCTACTCTTGCAGTTCCTGTACCAATTCATCAAATGCAGAATAATTTATACCTTTATTAATTCTTTCCATTCACCCAAAAATCTGTAAATTTATCAGTTTTAGTTGTTATTTAACCACGCCAATTCATCAACCAACATAATCGGCAAAACAAGTTAACCAACGAACATGTTTTTACATACTGAAATTGTAAAATAAATCACTAACAAATTAATTTATGTTTAAACCACTCGAAAAAGTGGTTACTTATTGTGTAGGGGTGTGCATCATCCGACCCGACGAACCCGAACCGAAATTGCAAATCGGGCAGAGTTGTTTGGGTAGTGCGGGTCGAGTCGGAGGTAAGAATATGGGATTTTTTGGGTTCGGTTCGGGTCGAGTTAAAACCTTAATAAATCCGATCCGACCGAATTTGATGTTTATTGTTATTAATTATTATGTAATATAAGTTTAAGAATTTTATAATTTTTAGTTTATTGTAATTTTTGGAGATTAATTCATTTGGATTTGCTATGTAATCTACATATATTACTGGATTGCTTATTAATTTTTTTTTTTATTTTAGGCCTCTATTCAAAATAAGACTCAAACTCCCATCACTCAAGTGAGATGTAAAATCAGTCCGACACTAATTATTTTTGATCTATTCGATTCGATCCAAAATCGAACCGAACCGACTATTTGCACATCCCTAATTGTACAATTTAATGTACTTTTATAATATTATATTTTTTAAATTAATAGTATTGTTAATAATATTACATAAGTATTATTTACATAAATTAAATTTTGGATGTAATAATAATAATAATAAATTAAACTGAAAATAATAATAATAATAAAACATTTAATATTTTTAGCGACGGAATTTTTTGTCGCTAATATTATTTTAATATTTACGGCGACTAATTTTAGGGGTTATCTAGCAACGGATTTTTTTTTTTAATATTTTTAGTGATGGTTTTATATTTTAGTCGCAAAATTCCTTGCGACAAAGCTATTTGGAACATTAGTTGTTTTGTCGCTAAAATCAATTAACAACGGAATTTATCGTCGCTAATTCGCTGTTTTTTTTTATGTATACCAAAAATCATAATACATTTTTTTCTCCAATTTTCAAATTATACCTTAATTATACGTGAATTATATTTCAGTTATACTAAAAATTAGAATACATGTTTGCACTAATTTTCAAGATATACCTCAGTTATGCATGAGTTATACTCTGATTATACCCAAAATTATAATACATTTTTTCACTACTTTTTTATTTATATCTCAGTTATATTTGAGTTATACCTTAATTTAATCTCATATTTATTTTGTTGATTCCATTCCCTTTTATGTTGAATTATTATTGGAATGCAATTTCATGGATATCATGAATGAAGAATATGCATTAAAAGTTCATTATAGGTTAGCTAAATTTATTGAATGGGAATCATAAGCAATTGAGACTAAATTAAATTATAATAATGAAAGAGAATAATAAATATTGAAAATTAACTTTAAGAAAATAGTTTTTTGTGTTGATTTTGATTAAAGACCGAGAAATATGGGAGGAAGATGAAGTTATGTGAATGAAAAAAATAAGTAGAATTTTTGACATGAATATGAAACATGATAATGGAGATGAGCGTGAGAGGAAAGATAAAGATATAAAAATATATGGATGTGTGAGAAGTTTAGATATTATAGAAGTTATTTTATGAATTTTGAGAGTTAAAAAATTATAAAATATAAGATTTCTTAGAATTTATGCATTTTTAGAAAAGAAAGTTCAAAAAAAATGCAGTTTTTACAATATGGAAATAAAATTTGGGTGTATTTGTAATTAAGAGTTGTCTAATGGGAGCATATATGAACAAATCCCTACATTATACATGCAAAATCTAAATTCACCCTAAAATATGTGGGCTTTTGATCGGGTTACTCAACCAAAATTACATGCAAAAATATATATTCAAACCCATAAAAATCATAAGCTGGTTGGGCCAGATTGGATGGGTACCCAAGCCCATGAATATGGATTTCCAATTTTAACTTTGGCTAATTTTTTTTTTTTTTATGAATTAATGAAGGATGATTTTTCTGGGGAAAATAAAAAGTTGAGGTTTAAGTGACAGAAGAGCGAAATTTAAAAGGTAGATAATTGACATTGAATTAAAAATAAAGAAAGAAATAAAAGAAATAAAAATATGGTTATTCACATATCTACGTATTCTCATTTGTTGACATATGAATAAAATTGCATAAATTTGCACAATGTTCAATTGTTTAATAGACAGTCTAGCCAATATAAAATTCGCAAATTACACCATTTTTTCATTCACTAACTGGTTCGTGTCAACGAACTCCTTTTGTCGGAATTCAGAATACGTATATAAGTATATCGACAAGATGGGGCTGCTCTTTGATTTTCTCAAGAACCAAGAAGTCTGAATTTGACAAAGTTATGTTAGATAAATTAAATCTGTCGGCATATATGATATTCATAAGTTGTCAATTTTTGTACATCTATAACATAGGAAATAGAATATTTTTATGCTGACTATTTATTGAGAGTTATATATGATAGAAAATTAGAAATCCATATTTTTTTTTTGAGAGAGAAAAAAAATCCGTATATTAAGTATGTGTATGTATACATAAAATATATATATATATATAATACATTAAATGCAGGGACGGTATTAAAAAAAATTTCTTGCAGGAAGCAGAAATTAAAAGGAGCTAAAATTAATGGGTTAAAAGAACTATTAAGTCTAAATTTAGCTTCATTCAGGGGGCAGAAGCTAAATTTTTATAATTATTTACGTGTAATTAGTTTTTTTAAAAAAAAATAAAAAAATTAGAAGGCAATAGCCTTCTATTAGTACAGGCCCTAATTAAATGAGCAGCTATTAATTAGAGCAAATATTGTTCTTCTGATCAAAATTGTACACTTATCTACATGTTACCTTGGGATTAAACAAATCCAAGTCTTGATATTGTAATAAGCAGTAGCCCAATTATTTATTGGTGGTCAATCACAGGGAATTAATTAGTAAAATTTGAAATTTGGGAGAAATTAAAATGTAGAGAGACAAATATGTTCAAAAATCTGAAATTTGTAAAACTTCAAATGATATTAATTGATTTTACGTTTTTTTATACCAGAATAATCAAACCAACACCAAGACAACATACCAAAATATAATTAAAATTGTCTTTTTATCTTGAAATAGAAATAGTATTCAACATAAAAAAACAAAAAATATCTAATTAATTTAAATTCATTATGACTTGATTTATAAAGAAAAGCAAAATGTTTTTTTTCAAATTCGAATATAAAATTTTCTGGTTGAAACTCCAACTGAAAGTACCAAAAATGGTATTTGATGCATCCTTAGGATGCATGTGACGAAAAAAAAAAACAATGCAAGAATATTCGCACTTTGACCATGACAATTATGTTAGGAATTTGGAATAGTCCTTTTAAATCCATGAGGAACTTTGCTACGTTTCCTGCGAACTTCATCCATATATAGCAGCATCATATTCATAAGCTATTTCACTTCGACTCAAATTTTTTTTTTTTTTAACTGAATTCAAAAGGCGAATTACAGTTTTTTGTTTTAGAAAAAGAAAATAACTAACCAGCTTTTTGTGAGAAAGTAAGCCGTTAAAGGGCATAAAGCACATGACCAAGCTTCAACGTTTTTCTCCTTTTATTATAAATACTTAAACAAAGTCCCAAGCCTAACAACTCCGACTCAAAAAGTGGGAAAAAAAAATGACTAAAACTGAGGTAAACTCCGAAGTGCAAGTGCCATTTTCATGGGAGCAAAATCCTGGAGTTTCCAAGATTACCCATGAAGAACACCATTTCACACTAAAGACACTGCCTCTTCCTCCTTGCCCATCAAAGCCCGTTCCTTTAGCAGTTTTCCAGGCTCAATCTAAAGCTCATTGGAAGAAGATTAATGGGTATGATGAAGATAAGGAAGATCCTTTTCTGGTTGCTTACAAGAAGTGCACTGATTTTTGTAGTGATGGTAAAGTCGAAGGAAGGAGAATGACCAAATTGAAAAGAAAGAGTTTTGGTGCTCATAGTTTCTCTTGCAGTACCAAGGATTCATGCGGTGTTGCTAGTAATAATTTGGCGAGGATGTCTCAAATTCCTAGACATATCATAAAGGAAGATGGAGAACGAGTAAGAGGTAATTGGAAATTATTCATCAAAAGGTAATTTTTCAAATCTCAGCAGTTTGATTTTGTTTTAATAATCAAGTCCAAGAAAAATACAACTTATATTTAGAATCTCTTCTTATATTTATATACAACTTATATATATACTTGCTTTTACGGATACATATATATAAATTTTCAGTCGTACAAAGAATACACATAGATTTACTTTGTTGACATTCTCGGATTGCCTATCAGCTGGAGATTGTGGCGTTAATTTCAATAAAAAAAAATTATTTTTGTTTTGTAAGTATATGGTTTGCAGATATTTTATCCATGATTGCCAATAAAGCATAATTGGTTTTAATTTTTATATGGAGAATAAAAAATATATATAATCCTTTCATGCACTGCTTGGGTGGGAATTTTATTTCTACGAGTAAAAATCATAGAAGTAAATACTACAACCGATATTTTTTTCAATCCCTTCTAAAATAAATTACAACCGAGTAATGAGTTTAAGAAATAGCTCAGCCATCTCTCTGTGTTGCACCATTTTGACCATAATGGGAAAAAAGATTTGCCAATAAAAAAAAAAGTGAAGCTAACGCACAAATACGCACCAAACACGTTCCCCCCCGTCTTCTCAAAATTTAGGTTTCAGACTCATCGTTGTTATTCTTTGAGGAAAAGAAAAAAGTTGACATATTAAACACAAAAATAATACACACAAATCTCCCTATTGCCATAACAGATATTAGCCAATACCAGAGAGATTATATAAAGAAATAATTATTAATTTCTATATACATTTGTAACCTGTACTGATAGTAACTAAAAAGTTAACGTTTACTGTCTGGACAAGTAATGCAATGCGTGTTGAGCAAAAAGTTTCAACACAATCACTGCCACAAGGATCTACTTTTATATCAATTTATATATCGCTATCTGCATTGCACATAGTTTGTAATTTAAATTTATATTAAAATAAAAATAATAACATTAATGATAAAAATTCTTACAACCGAAAATTGTTGTTATCTTGAATTATTAAAGTATAATAACATTAATATTTCTACATTTTATGTTTGTAATCTTACAAGCAATCAAACTTATATGAAATTTGCAGTTATCATCATAGAATTAATGTTATTATAATTGGGTCCACTTATATATTAGTTATTTCATTCATTTCACATGATTTTATTGATTTTTAAGTAAATGGAGTATTAATATACTGTTTGGAGTGCTATTATTAATTGATAGCTAAAAAGGTTATCTAGATTGCATTAAAATGTTAAATAGTAATAATGAGTGTCAATTTCACTCATTGTAACTCAACTTATCACTTATAGCACAAAAGTAACTGATTTTTTTTTTTTTACTTAAATGTCACTGAACTTCTAATATTTTTACAAAAAAGTCATGTACACCTGAATCCGGCGAGAACCCTTACCGGATTGATAACATGGCATATGACACGTGGTGACGAATAGTAAATACATGACTTTTTTACAAAAATTTTAAAAGTTCAGTAACATTTAAGTTGGAAAAAAAATTCGTTATTTTTGCGTGATAAATGATAAGTTTAGTGACCGTAAGTGAAATTGATTTAAATGTAATATTTGTTGGAAATATTGTTAAACGACATGTAGTTTCTGATATCGCATGACATGTCATCAACCCGGCGAGGGTACTCACCGGATTCCGGTCAATATGATTTTTTTGTAAAAATGTTAAAAGTTCAGTGACATTTAAGTAAGAAAAAAAAAGTCGGTTATTTTTGCGCGATAAGTGATAAGTTGAGTGACAGTAGGTGAAAGTTTTTTGCAAAAATTTTAGAAGTTCAGTAACATTTAAACTGAAAAAAAAAAGTTGGTTACTTTTGCGTGATAAATGATAAGTTTAGTGACCATAAATGAAATTGATTTAAATATAACATTTGTTAGAAATATTGTTAAACGACATATAGTTTCTTATATCGCATGGCATGTCATCAATCCGGTGAGAGTACTCACCGGATTCCGGTCAATATGATTTTTTCGCAAAAATGTTAAAAGTTCAGTGACATTTAAGTAAAAAAAAAAAGTTGGTTATTTTTACGCAATAAGTGATAAATTGAGTGATCGTAGGTGAAATAAACCCTAATAATGATCTCGTAGGCGAATTTATATTTTTATAGTATATTATAAACCACGGTAGGTTTTAGATCAAATCCACTTCCACTTTTTCAACTGCAAACGCCACTTTTTCAACGTTAAACTGATCGCCCATATTTTTTTTTAAAAAAAAAATTATTAAGTTTCAATTACTTTTAAAGCTTAATAACAATATATGTTGATTCAAAAAAATTACTAATAGCATAATGTGGACATATATTAAAAAAAAGTAATTTAATTATAGTATCATTTTGTATTAACTAATTTATTAAAATAAATCAAACAATAATAATGATTCAATATATATATATATATATATGTACTAAAAAAGACATCATTACATAAAATTTGATGAATTCATTTTTGGAATAAGTGAAAAAAGAAGATTGTTTAATTTACGGCAGCATAAATTTTTTATATATTAACAAAACGACACAATATAGGTAAAATTCATATTTTTCAGAAAAAATTAATTGATAACTGAAATTGAAAAAATTAGAAATAAAATTTACAAAAACAAAAACAAAAAATATATAGTTTTGGGTGAATCCATCCAGATTGTGGGTTGGATCGGTTTAACACTTAATTTTTTGAATTGGATCGTCTTTTTTTTTTTTTTTAATCGGATCTGATTTGACTCAATTGTTCGCATGATTCGAATGGAACAATTGACAGTTTTACATGTAAGATAAAGCTATTTTAATTCCTCAAGATAATTAAGAGGATGAGCTCCATGAAGTTAAAGGTGATTTCTATTGCAATTTTTGCTTAATTGATCCGTTTGACGGTTGACACAGTTGACAACTTTTCCGCAAAGGGAAATTATCGGCAGCGTTTTTTAATAAACCTTCTTATCACAACAAAACAAATTTCAACTTAGAATTTTATAATTTTGATAATTTACTTATTGAAGATCCTCCTAATACACATTTTACATCTTAAATTGCGCACTCAAACTTGACAAAAATATATTATGCAAGAGCTAAAAATATATATTGAAGAAAATATATAAATTAGGTCTTAATTTGCGAGCGTGGTTAAAATATGATTTCAATACTCCTGGTGTGGTAATCTGCTTCTAGAAATTCCAATTTAATTGGCATTAATATTCTGAATAAAATATAGGACGGCTAGAAGATGAATTTTACACGATTAAACAATATCCAAATATCAAAATTATTATACATATATATAAACACAGTCAACAGTTCTGGGTTTGTCACTTTGCCCTAAATTCTTATCCTTGATTTAGACCTGTATCATGACTTGGTCCTCTTTCCCCTAACTTCTCTGTCTTTTCCTTTTCAAATTTGTTAAAAAGGTGCCACCATAACACAACACATACGTACCCTTTTCCCTATCTCCACGTTCTATTTGCTTGACCTATGCAATCTTGTCTTCCTTTATATACACCCCCATATAACCTAAACAATTAATCAATCCTTTAATTAAAAATTTTCCCTTAATTATCTCTAATTATGAATCAAGTTAAGAAAGGAAACGTCCCCTTTTCATGGGAGAAGAAACCTGGGGTATCTAAGGTGATAAATCCTAGTGATCATGGCGATGAAGATTTGACTGCTACAGTAAAGCTTCCTCTTCCTCCATGTCCAATCGAAAACCCTAGGGTCTCGAATCATGATATAAAAATTCCTCTTCCTCCCTGCACTTTTCAGCCTCCTCCTCCTCCAAGAAGTTCTTCAAGAAAAGGCCTTAGGAAGCAAGATGATCCATTTTTAGCAGCTTTTAAGGAGTGCACGAAAAGTACTAGGAGAGGTAAGTTGTCTAGAAATAAATCAAAGAATGGGGTGTCTGGCTCCAAAAAGAGCTTTTTTATTTTTTCATGTAAGAATTCTTGTAGTGTTCGTGATGACAATTTAGTTAGGGTTTCTCAATTTCCAATTGAGTTTGATGGATAGAGAGGAGAGAAACTACGACGTCGTTGATTTGTGTACGTGTACTTTGACGGGCTCAAATTAAGTTTCTTGGTCTTCGTCTCTGTTTCTAATCAAACATATAATAATATTGTTTGTTATATTGTATGACTATATATATATATATATATAGTGATGGAAAATGGATGGTGATTGTTTCTTTGATTTTTTTTTTTTTATATTTGTAATAATTTAATTTTCAGTCAATTAATTTTAATTTAGTTAGAAAAATAACGTAACAAAAAAATCAAGCCAAAAAAACTTGCAAAAAGTGAAGAAAAGAAATAATATGGAAAGGTTAAAGGTCCGGTTTTTACTAAATTAACCGGCAAATGATTTGAAGACACAGAGAATGGTTTGCATTGCCTTCGAAGGTGCTCCAAGTTTGCAGGGATCAACTGAAAAAACAGAAATCGTATTAAACAGAAAAAACAGTAAACTTAAAAGCATGATAATTGGTTGAAATTTTGTGCTATCACTTTTAATAAGTCTGAGTAAGAGTTATGGATTTATGTCTAAATAAATATAATATTAAAATAATTTATGATAATAATTTTTTAAATTTATTCACAAATTATTGTAAATATTTATATGTTTAATTTGTTCAATCTATAAATTTACATATACTGATAATATTTTTACTTGACCAATCATTTACATGAAATCTGTAATTGGAAATCTATATCTCCTAAAAAGAAGAAATTTTCAAAATCAAAATCAATAATTTATTTTCCGTAAATCCTCAAAAACTATAAACCTCTAATTTCAAAATAAAAAAAGTCCCCGTTATGTTTCATTAAACAATTTATTTCCAATCTCCTTAAGACTCAGGGTAGTTTTCATCAAAAAAAATTTTATTTGCTTTTGTGTTTATGTATAAAGATAGGATTTATAGGTCACGTGGACCTATTATTGTTTTTCTTAAAAATCCCAACTTATTTTTTTATTTTATTTCTTTTTAAAAATTGCAAATTTTTCTTTGATAAATCAACTCTTATTGATGTAAATTTATCAATTCCTACAAGTATGTATATCAATCTATATCTATCACTACAAGAAAACAGACATTTCCCGACGGAAATTACCGACGAAAAATGTGTAATTTCCGTTGGAAAAATAAAATGCCGACGGAATATTTTTCGTCGGCGATAAAGGCGTAAGAAATAATTCCCGACGGAAATTCTACTTCCGTCGGGAAATTCCCGACGGAATAGTGTTTCCGTCGGGAATTATTCCCGACGAAAATTCTACTTCCGTCGGGAAATTCCCGACGGAATAGTTTATTCCGTCGGGAAATTATCAACGGAAAATTCATTTTCGTCGGTAATTTTTCCGACGGTAATGAAATTTCCGTCGGGAAGTAAAGAAATTATTTAATTTTTTATTTTTACCGACGGAATTTTCCGTCAGTATTCCGTCGGTAATTTTAAAAAAAATTAATAAAAAAAATAAATATAACATCAAAATTGACCCACAAATATCCAGCAAAAATATTCAACAAATATACAAATATATAACAAATCAAAATTAATGATTAACCTAAAAATCAAAATAATATACCAAAAAATATTCAACAAATATAAAAATACTCAACAAATCAAAATTAATGGTTAACCTACAAATTAAAATAATATACAAAAAATGATATAGAAAAATATTCAACAAATATATAAATACACAACAAATCAAAATTAATGGTTAACCTACAAATTAAAATAATATACAAAAAATGATATAGAAAAATATTCAACAAATATATAAATACACAACAAATCAAAATTAATGGTCAACCTACAAATCAAAATAATATACAAAAACTTATACAGAAAAATATTCAACAAATATATAAATACTCAACAAATTAAAATTAATGGTCAACCTACAAATCAAAATAATATACAAAAACTTATACAGAAAAATATTCAACAAATATATAAATACTCAACAAATTAAAATTAATGGTTAACTTACTAATAAAATAAATTACAAAAAATTATATAAGAAAAAAACTTAATGCAAAAAATATACAGAAAAAATTAAAATAAAATGAAAAAACTAGATCTGGATGTTAACCTCATTTTTTCGGCTGACTGGAGAGGGACGGCGTCGGCGTTGGGCGAGCGAGGCAGCGAGCATAGCAGATCTGCTCGGCGGCGGCTTGCTTGAGGCGGGCGGTGGCCAGATCTGCCAGAGAAGCGGGGAGGGAGAGAGCGGGGAAGGGAAGAAACGCAGCGACGAGGGACGACCGGCGACCACTGGGCGGCGAGGGGCGACTACAGGGCGGCACGGGGTGGGGGTCAAGAAGAACCAGATCTGCGTGGGGAGAGGGAGGAAGGGAGAGAGGAGGAGAGAGAAAAAATATCAGAAAACTTTATTTATATAGATATATATATTTTAGCGACGGAAATTAAATCCGTCGCTAAAATTACAAACGAAAATTAAAATCCGTCGCTAAAATTAGCGACGGATTTTAATTTCCGTCGCTAAAATATATAAAATAAATTAATTAAAATATTTTTAGCGACGGAAATTAAATTTCGTCGCTAAAATTAACGACGGAAATTAAATTTCGTCGCTAATTTTAGCGACGGAATTATTTTCCGTTGCTAAAATATATAAAATAAATAAATTAAAATATTTTTAGCGACGGAATTTAATTTTCGTCGCTAATTCCCTACGGAAATTGCCGTAGCAATTTATGCCGCCAAATTTACGCGCCCAATTTACCGACGGTTAGATTTTTCGTCGCTATATTAGCGACGGAATATTTTTCCGTCGCTAATTACCGACGGAATTATTTTTCGTCGCTAATTAGCGACGGAAATGTCTTTTCCGTCTCTAAATAGCGACGGTACATTTTTCGTCGCTAAATTTTCGTCGGTAAGTGCTGATTTTCTTGTAGTGTATTGATATAACGAATTGAATTGATGCAATTCACAACTAAAATTTTGTATACGAAAGTATACTATATAGTATACATAATTTGAAAATCGAAATTATTGTATTGCAGTACTATACATGTATCCAAAAGTGTACCGAAATGAAAAACTTTAATTTATTAATGGATTTTGGTATATGAAGGTATATTATATAATATAAATTATTTAAGTATCAAAATTATTGGATTACAATTGGGTATACCTGCATATATAAATGTATAAAATGAAAAAGAAAAACATAAAGAAAAATGTAACAAAAAAAAAATTATATTTAGAAAATAAATAATTGTTTTACAAAAAGAATTGAAAAAAATAGGAAGTTGAGATTTTAAAGAAGGTAATATATTTTAGGGACAAGAGGTTTTTTTTTTTTTATCCTTAAATTATTGTAAATATGATGAAAATGGCCTCAATTTGTTTTATCGTTTTTTTATTCCAAAAATCATGAAAATAGATGAAAAATGTCATAATTTTAGACGAAAAATTTAGGTGACAAATGGACTAAATGACAACTAATATAGAGATGACACATTAGCATCTACGTGGCAATCTCACTCCTAGTTAAATTAAAAAAAACTCTCCTCTCTTTCTCTCTCTCCTTTCCCTTCTCCTTTGCTTTACATTCTTAAAGATCCAGTATGGAGCCACAACTTAAAGACATGAGTCTATAAAACAATCAAATGTTGAAGCATTTTCTTTAGCCATTTTAACTTGTGAAGAAAAAAGAAGATTAAGAAAATTATGAAGTCAATAATGGAAACTTCTTGGAAGAGAGCATAGGAAAGGAGAGAGGGGTTTTAGTTGTGATGATCTTGTTCCTACTTCTTCATCTTTTTCCTCTGCATTTTTTTTGGGAAACAAACAAAATTTTCCTTCATTTTCATTTAATTTTCTCAAAAGCTAAACAATTTTTTTTTTGTCTAATTTATGATGATTTAGAACTCCTTGCTCTTCAATTTTACTGACTTGAATATCTTATCAACGACAAACTCGTTGAAAAATGTCAGTCAGTTGAGCAGGAATTTTTGGACTCATCACAAGAGAATAGGGGAGAGAGACATTTTTTTTAAGTTGACTAGAAAAGATATCGTCACATGAATGCTGATATGTCATATCTGTATTTACTGCCATTTAATCTATTAATCAGTAAGATTTAAATCGATTAAAAAAATTAAAGGTATTTTCACCCTATATATAATAGTTTTAGGGTAAATAAAATCCCTTATTTATAACAGTTAAACCTACCACTTTTTTAATTAAATTTTCAAGTTTGAGCTGATTGTCTAAAATTTTTTATTTAATTATATATAAATTTGTGATCAATTCAATTTAATTATAAAAATGATATTTTTGTATTAAAATTTAAAATTAGTAAATCAGTAATATTTTGTGTAAATTGAATAAAATATTATTAATTTTAAATTTACATAAATTATTTTTAATCATATTTATCAAAAAAGAAAGGTATTTTTTTGTATCTACAAATTTTGGATTGTTGTAATGATGGTATTTATGTGAAAATCCAATCTTTTTATGCGTTTGACGGAACGAATGGGACTTGCACAAAGTGAAGACAAAAGTATTTAGGTGAGATTGGGCCCACCCTGACAGCGCGTGGCCTGCTCGTCTAAATTGTGAGGGGCTATTTTGGAAATGTAAATATATGAATCATGTACTGCATCTGTCTTGTTGATTTCACTCTCCTCCTTCAAAAGATTTCATTTTTTTTTTCTCTCTTCTTAAGCCCTAGCACCTGAGACTCAAAAGGAAAAGAGATCCAAAGTATATTAATTATTTAGTATCTCAACTGAATTCTTCATACGAGCCCCTAATTGTAAGTAGTGCTCGCTTTTCTTTTTCTTAAATTTTATTCGGTGTTATTTTGATTCAATTACTCTCTCCTGGTTTGTTGCGCGGAAAATGTTGGGTGCAAAATTGAAATCCAAAGAAAAATGAATGTGAATTGTTTTTAACCCATAGCTCGGAATTTGTTATATTTGCACTCGGAAAACTTGTTAGATAATTCACTTCGTGCTCGGGTACAAGAAGATTTGCCTCAGTAACCGTTATGCGTCTATTTCGATTCTTCGTAACTACGCTGATATAAAAATACTATTTTCGTAAAATGGAGACAATTTAATTGCTGTCCTGGATATAAATATTCTTTCTGGATATACAGTGCGTCAGTAAACATTGATAACTCTTCGCAGTATTTAGTTTTGATAGGATTTATTTTCAATTAGTGATTTATTTACTGTTTTAATATTTCCTAACTAGAAATAATTCATAGTTTCCTATTTTATTAAATATTTCTAAGCTTGTAATAGTGAGTCTGAGAGCCAGAATTTAATCAATAGAACAAGTAAGATTTTTTATTTTAGTGCTAAAAGTACAAGAGATGGGCAACTTTCTCTAATGACTCGAAGGTACAAGCTCCCTTACTGTTCTGATGCACCATGGGCAACAGAGACAAGAATGAGGAGATGAAGGCCCATGTGCAGACTGCTATTGATACAGTTGCACAATTAGAGTCAGAGCTTGATGGCTACGATCCAACAATCTTCACTCAAATTGCGGGATTTTAATCGGAACCTTGGGAGAGAATCAGATGGGACTATGAGCATCAATAATGCTTATGGAAACCTGTCTCATACGGTAAGGAATGAGGCGGTGTGGACCAACCAATGTATTTCAAAAACCAGCATGGTTGCCACCTATTCGAAACTGTAACCATAGCTTGAGAATAAGCTTTTTTTTTCTAGGAGGAGAGTAATGTTACGGTTCTAGGGTTTGGTTTGTTAAGGCAGCATTTAGGATTTATTTTCAATCAGTGACAATTCATAGTTTCATAGAATTCCTATTATATTAGATATTTCTAAGCTTGTAACTTCTATTTAAAGAGGCATAATTTAATCAATCTAACAGGTCAGAGTTTCAGTATAAAAGTACAAGAGAAGGGCAACTTTCTATGAAGCTCGAAGGTACAAACTCCCATTGACGAGCTTGATTAACTGCCCGGTGTTTATCCACAATTTGGAACCAGAAACTTACAGTCCATAAGAATATAAGAGTAAATTGCAGTTTTATGTTGGTCCCTATCATTGCTCAGAATGATAGAGTGCTCCTTTGTGCTTTGCCTTTTTCATTTATACGATGCATAGTGCACATAGTTTACTGATTCGTGATATGCAAGTTTTCAACTAATTCTTAAATCAGCAAATTGACAGGCACATGAACCCTAGCAGCACACATGTTCCTTCCTTGTTTTTACCGTTTGTTCTCTACTGATTAGTAATTAGCCATATTTTTGTCTTTCTTTTGGCAGCTACTTTGCATCTATGCAACTATGGACAATAGTTCTCAATCCTCTGGTGCACAGGTACCAATTGTTAATCTGGTTTAATGTTTGCTTGTTGATTGAAAATCTCAACATGAATCAGAATGTTCCATGTCTTTTGAACATGCGTTTAAATACCACAAATCTACAGTATTATATATTATGAAAGAGATGATAATCTGTGAAAAAATCTGGAAGGTGTGCCTTACTATTTCACCTGGGTCACGCACTTAATCTCATCATATTGTCATAAAGAATGTTTGTTTCATGGAAGATCTTTTTCTTCTTCTTTTTCCTCTCCTGTTCCTTTTAAGCTGGCTGATGTTTCATTTATTTTCCATATATATTTTTCTAGTAGTTATTTGTACTTTTTTCTTTTTGTTTATGCAAAGAGACATTTGTTTCATTCTTTTCTTCCCTTCCCCCTTTCTCCCTCTGTCTATTAGCAACTTAGGCCTTCTTCCATTTGGTCCTTGGTTGTCTGTGCTAGTAATTTCTTCTCCTTTTTAGGCTGGTTATATTGGTGATTTATAGTTCTATACGATTTGAAGTGCAAGCTTATGAATAAATCCTTCATTGCAGTTTCGACAAGTAGTTCCTGCGCAGCAGGGTCAGCCATTCATTCCAGTGGCTTCACAACAGTTTCGGCCTGTAGGACAGGAAATTCCTGCTTCTAATGTTGGAATGCCATCTGGACGTCCACCATTGCAGTTCTCTCAAACAATGCAGCAGTTGTCACACTGGCCAGCTCATCCTGGCCATGTGACAGCTTCAACACAGGCTGTACCATTGCCATATGTTCATCCAAACAGGCCACTAACATCAGGACCACCTCACTTGCAGCAAACTACCCCCCATGTAAGTAATCATACCCCTCAATATGCCCATGGAATTTCCTCTTTTCACCGTATATCGTTAGAATTTTATACTGAATTCGTACTCTTTGTTTCTTGCTCAATTTTGTGGAATACCTTGTACACTTACTACCTGTAGTTTTACATTGTTTCAGTTTGCACCATCTTCTTTTGGACATTTACAGAATAATGCTACTGCATCATCTCAGTTCCAGCCAATGCCTCAAGTGCATGCACCTGTTGTACCTACAGGTGGACAACCTTGGCAGTCTACTGGAAGCAATGGGGGATCGTTTGCTATGCCAGCACAACCAACTGGGCAACAACCTCCTGTATTATCTTCGTCAGATCTAGTGCGTTTTGTTTTTTCCCTTTAGTGTTTCTGCTCTTCTGACATATTTTACATAAAACATTCGTGCATGTATCTTTTAATGTTAATGTTCATGTTTCATTATTTAAAATGCTTTTTAATTTAAGCGATGCGTCTTTGGAGATGCTGAAAGATAATTTTCGGACTGTCATTAAATGTGGGTACTGTGATATTTTGCTAATGCAAAAGCTGTGGCATGGGTCTGTTAATTGTGGAGGCTAATTATTTTCTGACAGACTTGGTTTTCGAACTGGTTAAGGTTGGAGTTATGGAGAGACAGAGGTCCAACTTGGCCATAGGATATTTTGCTAATAAGTGGATTATCCACTAAAACTCAACTACCTGTATCTTAAGCCTTTGGTAAACATCCTATCTGAACTGCCCCAAATTACCTGTATCTTAACCGTTTGGTAAACATCCTATCTGAACTGCCCGAAACTGCATCAAATCCAGCCCCTATTACTTGTAACTGTCTCAAATCCAATTGTTAATAAGATTTTATATTACTCAAACCTTTTCAGACTTGTTTAATTTAATTTGCATGATTTAGTAGTAAAGAATGAGATAACTAAGGACAAATTTCAATTTAATAGAAGTTGCTCAACTTATAATTGGAATTCTAATAAAATTCTTAAATAATAGTATATTTTTGAATGGCAATAAACACATTAGCATTAATAAATAAAACTCATGATTTTGTAGAATTTACATATGATAAATTTATCAAATGTGATTTTAACTATGCAAAAGCAAACTTCGAGATTATATTGTTAACTATATAATCTGGATGAAAAATATCAAGTTTAGCTGATGGAGATTGTTTAAAGAGGCTCATGCATCCTAATTTTGAATCGTACAGCTACATGATTAATAATTCCTTTGTAAGGGACTAAAGGAGTTGTGGCAACTTGGCAAACTGTACATCATCAGCAGGCCACTTGGACATGTAGCCTTGATAGAATTACCAGTCAGCTGTTCTAAGCCTGGTTTCTTTCCAAGTGAGTTTAAGAATTGGCCCTATTTTTGGTTTACCAATCTGAATGGGTCTGGGTCATCCAGTTTTGAAAACTATGGTATTGGTTAATGAGTCGTTTTGCCCTTTAACTTAGCAGCTCGTTGAGAAAATCTGAAAGTTATAATACTAAGGACATGTCATCTATTTAGATGGTGTTGCAGTAGATAGATGGTAGAAAATTTTTGAAGTTTTAGTCAAATAACACAGTTCTCTACATGTGATTCTATCACGTTCGTGTTATCTATCTTTATTTGTTTGCTGATTATTATTATTATTATTATTTTTTTTTTTTGGGAGTTTCAGGCACTAAGTGCTCCCAGCGGTAATCAACAATCTTTGTCTGATTGGCAAGAACATACAGCTTCTGATGGGAGGAGGTATGGATTTTGTTAGAGCTGTGATTTTTGTCATTTGTTTCATATTTCCTGTTAATTTGTTCAATAAGTTGGCTGCTATTGATGGTGCCTCATTAAGAGTCCATTCTTTATTATTGTAGTTCAAATTAGCATCTTTTGTATCTTAGTTTGTCTAGACATCCTGAGAGATGATAGCTCATAAATGTGATTTTCCAGATATTACTACAACAAGAGAACAAAACAATCTAGTTGGGAGAAGCCATTTGAATTGATGACACCAATTGAGGTGAGTGTGCTCCCGACTTTGACAGGCATGATTGCTGGATCAGTGGTGCATCCTATGCTTTGTATCATTTTCTTGTAGCTTTTCTTTTTATTTAATTTTGGTTGATCATTGATTTTCATATTCAATGCTGAAACAAAAATGTGGGGGAGAAATGTACAGAAAGCATTGCAAAACATAGGCCATTTATGCTTTTCTGTGAAACAAAAAAGTTGACAGGAGTAAAATGTTGTATTTGACATACCTTTAACTGATTAGTGCAAGCATGGCATTTTTTTTTTTAATTTATTTCTCAGCTTTTGTTCTGGTTGTATGCAGTTTCTTATCGTTTGCTGTTCGTTGATTTATTATTGTATGTTAATGTCATGCATACTCTTCTTTGGCATTTGTTTTTCTTATCAATTGGCTCATTATGTCAACTATGGCAGAGGGCTGATGCCTCGACTGTCTGGAAGGAGTTCACCACTCAAGATGGAAAAAAGTATGTTTTGAACTTGCTCATTACTATTCAATTCTATACGAATTTATGGAAGGTGTTTCTGTTTTGTTCCACTTCCTCTTTATGAGATCACTATTAATTGGGGGATGGCATTTGCAGGTATTACTATAACAAGGTTACAAAACAATCTAAGTGGTCAATGCCTGAGGAATTGAAGGTACATTAGTGTGATATGTCATTCAGTGGTCCTTTCATTAGCATTCTGCATTTCTGTGATCTCTCATTTTTAGATATCTGCATGCAGTTAGCTCGTGAACAGGCTCAACAAGCAGCCAGCCAGGTAACACATTCAGAAGCTGATGCAACTTCTCATGCCACAGCTGCTGTTACTGTTACTGTGGCCGAAACATCTGCAACAGCTGTTGCAGTTGGCTCCAGCTCTTCTTCTACATTAACTGGAGTAACTTCAAGCCCACTTCCGGTCACACCTGTTGTACCTGCTTCTAGTCCTGCAGTAGTTGTTTCTGGTCCACTAGCCCCTTCTGGTGCACAATCTAGCACAGCAATTGCTACTGGTGCTCAACTCCCTGTAGTAACCTCAACTCTTATAGTCACTACTGTTTCAGGGAGTACTGGTGTTGCTGCTGCTTTGGTTAATGCCAAGACGACGTCAACGTATGAACCTCTATTTCCTCTTTTTTTACATGATCTTCAATGGCACGTGATTTTTATTCTGAATGCTGCTTATATAACCTTTAACAATTGCAGAATTGGCTATGAAAATCTTGCCTCTCAAAGTTCCACAGATGGAGCATCTATGCCAGATACTCAGGTACAGTGAATTCTAGGCTACTTCTGGAAGTTATTAATTGGGTCAGCATTATTCAACTTTAGAGTATTGTGGAGAATTGAGGTTTAATAATTCTTTGTATTGATGTCTTCAAAATGGTTTATGTCTAGGGAAACTATTTCACGAGCCTGTTAGTTTTTCCTAATTTTTATTCTCTATTGAGGTTGTTGCAGTAACTTGCTCATTTTGCTATTCTGAAATCTAAAGTTGTTATTTGCCTCATTTGATGTGTCTGTCCTATGTGATTGGCAGGAAGTGAAAAAAGGGATGATGGTTGCTGGGAAAAGTGATGTAAATCCCTTGGAGGAGAAAAACCTGGATGATGAACCTTTAGTATTTGCCACTAAATTGGTATCAACTCATAATAATCGGCCCTCTTTCAACATCCGGTGTCTTTCTTTATGTGCTTATTTTATTCTATCAGAAGAATTAGGAAAAGATGACAATCTTTATTGTTGGATTTGGAATTTATATACTTTATTATGCTATGTTTAGGAAGCAAAAAATGCATTCAAAGCTCTCCTAGAATCTGCTAATGTTCAGTCCGATTGGACTTGGGAGCAGGTATTATGGTCGTATGTTGTTATTTTCATTTCTTTATTTTCTTGAGTGATTGGCATTGATGGTTGATATTTGATGTTAGACAATGAGAGAGATTGTTAATGACAAGAGGTATGGTGCTTTGAAAACGCTTGGAGAACGAAAGCAAGCATTTAATGAGGTGAGAGTTATATGAAAATTCATTTGAATTTGCTTTGAATTTCTTGAATTGCTAATAAAAATTCCATTTGTAAATTAATAGTTTATATTGTGCACGTATAACTGACTGTTTATTTTTGCATTAGTACTTGGGTCAAAGGAAAAAAATAGAAGCTGAGGAGCGGCGCATGAGACAGAAAAGAGCTCGAGAGGAATTCACAAAGATGTTGGAAGTATGTTTTATGGGGCAGAGTGTTTGTTTTTTGTTCTTTTTTGCTTCCTGTTTTTTTTTCCTTTTTTTTTTCCCAGATTGGTATTAATACTTTTTGGTGCTTTTGATTTCATTCCAGGAGTCCAAGGAACTGACATCATCCATGAAATGGAGGTTTACACCTGTCCCCATTTGAAGTTTGAATATAACTGTAGTAGTGTACTTTGAGAACCTAGGGCAATAGAGCCTTCCTTAATGTTTTATTGAACATTTTGTGTAATCAGCAAAGCTGTAACTTTGTTCGAAAATGACGAACGGTTCAAGGCTGTTGAGAAAGCTAGAGATCGGGAGGATCTTTTTGACAACTATATTGTTGAACTTGGGAGGAAGGTATGAACTCAGGATAAGGCATGCACAGTATGAGTATTTTTTCCACCTCAAATTTGCATAAAGAGGCCTGTGATCTGAATCTTATTTTAGACCAGAAAACCTTTGACTCAGACTCTTTTATCATCTCAATAATACGAGGTCTCGCATCTAATTTACAGGGTTTCTAGAATTTCCAATTAAAACATATCTTACCCTTGCTTCTCAAGACTTTCAAGTTTGTATTCTATAGTTCTTCGTATTTTATTTGTTGATTGATCAAAAAATAAGTTCTCATTTGTATCTCATTTTTTGTTCTTCTGTTATGTTCTTGATATTTGCCATTTTCATTTCAAATAGGCAGCTTTGTGCCTATAACACTGTTCATCCTATTTCTATCATTTATGTCTTCATATGTGGTGCAGGAAAGAGAAAAGGCTGCAGAAGACCACAGGCGGAATGTAGCAGAATACAAAAAATATCTGGCATCCTGTGACTTCATCAAGGTATGTCTGGGGAAATCTAGATATATTTGTGTGTATTTTCTTTGTGCGTGATTATCATTTTCAATGGCAGGTGAATAGCCCGTGGAGGAAGGTTCAAGATCGCCTGGAAGATGATGAAAGATGCTTGTGCCTTGAAAAGCTTGACCGCTTACTCGTTTTTCAGGTAACTTCTTTTGGTTAAGAATCATCAGGTTTCATGAGCTATGTACTGAGACTTTCATTGGCAGGACTATATTCGTGACCTGGAGAAGGAAGAAGAGGAACAAAAGAAGATACAGAAGGTAAATTTGTTAATATGGTTATTTGATTCTCTTGAGGCTTAGTTTCTTACTTCTTTTCTTGTCACATAAAGGAGCAACTGAGACGGGCAGAACGCAAAAACCGTGATGAGTTTCGTAAGTTGCTGGAAGAACATGTTGCTGATGGATCTCTTACAGCAAAAACTCACTGGCTTGATTATTGTGCAAAGGTACATTCTTGATTTGCTATGGACACAAAATTGAAGAGTTGCTTAGCTGTAGTGAGAGGGAACTATATGTGGGTCATAATCTGGTGAATGATCTAACTTGAAGAGTTGCCCATTTATGTGGGGTTGTAGGTCAAGGAATTGCCTCAATATCGTGCTGTTGCAACAAACACCTCTGGTTCAACACCTAAGGATTTGTTTGAGGATGTTGCTGAAGAATTAGGGAAACAGGTACCTGTCTATTGTCTTCTATGGCTCAAGTGATGTTATATAAAATATTTTACGTCTCAGTTTCCTTCCACTTTTAGCTTGTATATGTATATTGCATGTCGCCTCTAAAGTTTCTCTGGGTTCAATATGTAGCCTACCTTTTCTAATCTTGTCACTCACCCCCTCTCTGAATTACAAAGAATCTCTGATTCACTGATGCTCTATGCCCTTCTCTCTGTGCATTGGCAGTATCTTGATGACAAAAATCGTATAAAAGATGTTATGAAATCAGGGAAGGTAAGATATTAAATGCGCCATTTTGCTTAAGATACTATATGCGCCATTTTGCTTTTAGGTTTATTTTTAAATTTCTAACAATTTTATTTCCAGATCACCATGTCGTCAACATGGACATTTGAAGAGTTCGAGGCTGCTCTTTCTGATGATCTCAATTTACCATTGGTCTCAAATGTCAACTTAAAGGTATTGCTTTTCTATTTAGACAAAGGTATTTCATTTTAATTATTACCTCCTGTAGAGGAAGATGCATTGCTATCGTGTGAATTGAAATAATATCTTCAGGAATAACTATTCTTCTGTTGCATTGACATGGGCAGTCTATGAGAATTGTTGGGTGAAGTAACCCACCAAAATATCTTTTTCTATATGAACAGAAGCCTGTAGATGTAAAATCTTTTGTTTTAACACAAATGAACTTATTTGATAGAAGCCAATTGTGCCGGTAGCTCTACAAGCCCTCATTGAAGAAATTGAACATATATTTACTAAGAGAGCTACTCAAAAGGTTTTGCCCATGGGGACTTGACAATACTGCAAAGTCAGGGAATTTTCCATTACCTTGTACGGTTTTGATTAGGAGAGAGTTTCCAACAGAATTATTGGCAATTGTAGATATTTGACTGAAACATCAAGCCCGTTATTGGTGGGCAATCTTTAAGTTGGTGTGTTCGTGGGCTTAAATTAAATAATGGGTGTATGGCTTGGATGTTCAATTGAAGTTGATTGGAGTAAAATAGAAGAATTTGATGTCTATTCTCAAGCTGTGAACAATAACTCGTATTACCATGGGACAGTCCAATGGTTCATTTATGCCGTGCTTCTTTAACAAGCAATGAGCATGACATTGCTATTAGACCTCTTACTGCTTTTTTCTTTGCTGCCCCTTTTTGCTTCTAATTAGTCACTTAAGAAGTATTTAGGATTGGTATTCCCTATTATCGTTTCATTAATTGAAAATATTTTCGAGTTAATATATATACATGGTAATGAGTTGACACTTAGATTGAGCACTGCACGGTGCATATTTCACACAAGACTGATTATCCATTGTTCTTTGAAGCTTTTATATGATGAATTAATTGAGAGAGCCAAGGAGAAGGAAGAGAAAGAAGCTAAAAAGCGTCAACGTCTTGCTGATGAATTCACCGAACTATTGCGTACTTATAAGGTATGCCCGTGTTATGGAAATATTAAGTATATTTGCTACAAAAACAGAGATTTTGCATATAGTCCTTTTTCCAATGCGCATGGTCATCAGACTATTCTCTCTGCTCTGTGGCCCACTAGTTCTGTGCTGTCTTGTAGGAAATATCAGCATCCTCTAGTTGGGAGGATTGCAAACTGCTTTTTGAAGAAAGCGAGGAGTATAGGTATGGGAATCTCTTGCAAATGCCTCATAGGAACTTGATATCTGTAATCCTTTTCTTCAATCATTTTCCAAATGGTTTCACATGAGTTGCTTTCTTGTGTAGAGCGGTTGGGGAAGAAAATTTGACCAGAGAGATTTTTGAGGAATATGTTGCACATTTGCAAGAAAAGGCAAGAGAAAAAGAACGCAGGCGGGAGGAGGAAAAGGTACCTATGTTTTCACCTTCTACTTAAAAATCTGTGGAGTTCTGGTAGGATGCTGCTGCTTAATGCAACCTTTGTGGTTTTTTTAGTTCATAAAAATAGTTCTTTATTTTTCTTTCTTTTGAGCAGGCGAAAAAGGAGAAAGATAAGGGGGAGAAAGAAAAGCGGAAGGAGAAAGAGAGAAAGGAGAAGGAGAAGGAACGTGAGAGGGAAAAAGGTAAGGAACGAACAAGAAAGGATGAAACAGATAGTGAGAATGTTGATGCAACTGACAGTTATAGCCATAAAGAGGACAGAAAAAGTGGAAAGGACAAGGATAGGAAACATCGCAAACGGCACCATAGTGGTGATGATGCAAGTTCTGACAAGGATGAGAAAGAGGAATCAAAAAAGTCACGCAGACATGGCAGTGACCGTAAAAAATCAAGAAAGGTATGAATTCATCTGTGTTGGTGGTTAAATTGTGAAAAAATATGTATATATATTTTTTACAACATTTCTTGGCAGCATTCGTACACACCTGAATCTGATAGTGAAAGCCGGCATAAAAGGCATAAGAGAGATCACCGTGATAGTTCCCGTAGAAATGGTGGTTATGAGGAGCTAGAAGATGGGGAGCTTGGCGAGGATGGGGAAATAAAATAGTAGGACACTACCCAATTTTCTCAGATGCCAGCTTTAGTGCATCACTTTAGAGCCAGCTCTTGAGCTTTTTTATTGTGTCCAACTTCTGTAAAAGTGATCAGTAATAGTGCAAGTCTATTAGATTTTGGAAGAAGCTTCACCTTAAGATCTGCTGCCTTGATAGAATGTATAAATTCTCTTGACTTGTGTTCATGATTAGTATTACTATTTGGCACTTAAAAGTGCCATGTGAATAGAGGTTTATTGTCATTGATGTGAGAATATTCTTTATTGATAAACTCGAATTAGCAGTGAGTGAACTGAAGCTAACAGATCTTAACAGGAAATGTATGATTTTAATGTGTAAGCAGTCATGATGGCGGACTTACGAATTCTTTTTTTTTTTTTTTTTTTAAGAAGTGCATATTTTGAATGGTTTGAAAGCAGAATTGTCTTTTGTATATTTGTAACGCAAGTTAAAGTAGAAGGGACAAGCTCGAAGGGCAGTATATTTGCGTTAATCTTTGTGGTTTAAACATCCAAATCAGCTGGACTAGGATTTAAATGAGCTGTGTAGACGAGAGACTACGTTAGCTCCAGCCCACGTGATGTTGCTGGACGGTCCTTAGTGGCAAAGTATAACATTATAACATTTACTGTTTTTTTCTTTATTAACTATTTTAAGCATGTAATTTATCGTACCTCCTCTCATGCAAGTTACTACTTGTTTCCGACCAAAGTGATTGGAATATGAGAACAATCTTTATTAGCTGGGTTTGTTATTTTTAACAAAGGAAATTGGGAAGCAATGAATAGAAATAGAATAGATTAGAATAGAACAGCTGAACAGGTGAGAAATATAATTAATATATGGATTCCAACTCAACATTTGGTGATTGGTGACGAGTTGTCAAATCATGTCCATTACAATTTCATTCCTAAGCTCTTCCATGATTGCATCACCAATCTCGTACCCAATTTTCCTCCTTTGTAGCTCGTAGCCAATCCATTCTTGTGCTGAATCCCTGAAATCAAATTCCAACAGTTGATCTAAGTTTGATTCTTCTCCATGTTGCTTACCCCAGCACCTTATTTTCTCTCCAATAAGCTGCCCAAACTCATCTGATGCCAAATATTGTCTTTGCTGCTTGTGTTTCTCTTTCCTTGATTGGGTCTCTATTATCTCTCTTACACAATCAAAAAGAAGCTGTTTTGTCTGCTGAAGAACTCTCTTAGATTTCAAGTACCGCGAAGAATTATTAGATTGGACAAGCTCCTGTATCTGAGGAACTCCTGGGAATGTTGGTTTGTCAGTTGCTGACTGAACCAGTATTTTCAACAGAGAAGCTGATAAAATCGAGTCTTCTGTCACTTTGTTATGAAAAATAGTACAAGTATTTGAACCATTCGTTTCTTTTATTCTGCTCAAGTTCTTTGCTTCATCTACAATTATAAGTGGAATCAGATTTCAATACCAGAAGAACGAAAACTTATTTATAAAAGCAATGGTAATTAAGCTACTAAACAGTGGCAAATAACAATACTGACGGTTATGAAGTGGTGTATCTCTATGTGAAGCCACCTCTTGTAGTACTCTGCTTTCTTCTAAGAATTGCCATTGGAGCTTTCTATCTGTAACAACCTGTTAGCATCATGAGTATAACTTTAACAAGTATGAAATTTCACCATCTCTAAAGTGAAAAATTCTAAAAATCTATTGTCGAAAAGAAAAAAGTGGATAAAAAGAAAAACCTCTTTCACTTTGATTGAAATGTGTTCTGTTTCCTGCGAAGTAGAGGTATCTTCCGCATCACTGAGTGTACATGAGTCAAACACTGTTGAGCTGCTAGCGGAAGAGAACCTATCTAATTCTGGTACTGTTTCTTGGTTATTCCTGTCTTTATTCTCTGCAAAATGAACATCTCCATCTCTAGAATTCGAGCTCTTGATTTTTAGTCTCTGGTTTAAGGAAACAACCTGATTGTACCCAGCTCTTAGTAGGTTGGAACATCGTGGGATACCCATTTTGGTCCTTTTAAGAATTTGTGACTTTCTTGAATTGCCACGGCAGCAGCTGAAGGCGGTAGCTGGATTGAAGCTTTTAGTCAAATACCCTTTTTCGAGTAGGTAAAGTTCTAATATAAAAGGCTCTTGCTTCTCTTGAAGAAGTTCTCTAAGTTGTTTAACTGGTTTGGCCATTGTAAATGAAGAAGAGAGTGTTGGTTTGGGTAGTTTATAAAAGAGAATTAGGTAGGAATTGGTGGAACTGAAATAAAGAAGAGCGACAAAGCACATCTGTCAGCTGGGGACAGAAGAAAATAACAGATAAAGAAGGATTGGGCAGTGAAAAGAGAGCATGTTCATACAGGCCATATGGTCTTAAATGTTGATGGTAACCTCTTTATCAGTTCCTGATTGCATTGGCCATAGTTAATAAAATGTTAAGATTTTTGGTTTTTGTAATGGAATGTCTTGTTCTACTCCAGGTTTTGCTTGGTGTACAATCATTTATTGTCTTTATTTTCTCCCTGTTTACCTCTTCCCTCTCCCCATAAAGCCATCTACATATGTTGTTGTCAACCCCCATATGGTCCTAACCAATTTGTCTTATTTTTGTAGAAAACAAAACCATTTCCATTTGTCATTATATCTGTATTTCACATACATGCAAAAATCAGTGCATCATCATATATATATATATATATATATATACACTCCAAACGTTACTAACATTAAAAAATTACTTTTAATAAACATTACACATTAACTATGAACAATTACAAAATATTACTCAATATTAATTTAATGCAACTCATTTAAGTGTATATAAACCTTTGTAATCCTTTAATATATGGTCTAGAAGTTTCAAATTCATAGACTATTCTCCATATAATTCCTTTCGATACTGATTTGAGCATTATGTTGTTTTTTTTAATCGAAATTAGGTCACCTTCCCTCTATACAACTATTAAAATATAGTATCACAATTATAGAAAACGTTAGCATGTATACAAGTGTGAGTTCAAAATTTAAGATTAAACATAGTCAAATTTCTATAATTAAACTGAGATATATAATTTAATTAAAAAGGTGGAATTCCTCTTTCCCATGCCACCTGACCATATTATTGGTAGTGGAGGTCATATCAGCATGAATTGCTTTGCTTTAAAGTGAAAAAGAATGAATAAAAAGGACTTTTTTAGTTCTTTGGTCCGACTTTATTTTATTGAAACCATAGTTGTAGACCTAATGACTTAAAGGCCCAGACCGAGGAAAAGGAAAAGGCCATCCATCATAAAAATAGAAATTATTCTCCAAGATTCTATGGTCCTATTAATTAAGCCGAAAACGAACTCAGTATGCTCTTAGGTCCCCACTCTTCTGCAAAATAAATAAGAAGGTATAGGAAAAGTTGTCTTTAGGTCCCATCAAATAAATTAAAAAAACAAAAGATTCGTAATAATATTTTGCAGAGACTGTAAAATATTTGTGATGGATTGGTACAACCACAGTCCAATTTATATTCAACACTTCCTTTTTTATTACTTAACTATGATTCCAACTTTCTTAACAAGCTTAAATTTGCACGCGGATATAGTAATATTTTATTTTTAGATATTGTAAGTATTCATCATGATTTATGATTATGGTAGAAGAATCATTTTTAATATGTTAGAGCTAACTGCCATAATATTTTATTTTTATATATAGGAATAAAGTGTATTTTGGCCCTCAATCTATTAAAAATGAGGTGAAAATGTACTCAATTTTTTTTTTTGGTTTTTACTCCTGAATTTACTTAAATAGATAAAAAATGACCTCGTTTTGGACCGAAAATTCAACTGGTAAATAGAAACCAATCACGCGTCAACACGTGTCTACTTGATTCAGGGTAAAAACGATGAAATTTGACGGTATTTTTACACCGTTTCTCATAATTTGAGGGCAAAAAACCCTTATAGAGTTGACATGTGTTGAAGCGTGATTGGCTGCCGTTAACTGTGTTTGCCAATTGAATTTTCCGTTTATCGCGAGAGTATTTTTCAACCATAAAACTGAATTTAATAATAAAAATCGACAAAAAAATATGAGTATATTTTCGCCCTATTTTCGATAGTTTGAGGATAAAAACACATTCTATCCCTTATATATATTAAGTATTGATCATGATTTATGATTATGGTAGAAGAATCATTTTTATTATGTTATGAGAACAGCTAACTGCCATATTTGGATTTAACGCACAATTCATTTTTAATAATTTTTTTTAAAAGAATAAATTCAAACGTAAAATTTGTAATAATTTCAATGCTTTAAGAACACGATAGCAAGTAGTGGTGAGCAAAAAAATCGATAGACTCGGTTAATTGAAAAAAAATTCGAAACTGAACCGATGGACTGATTAACCGATTGTAATAGACTAGTTAATAATTAGTGTTTTGAAAAAACTGATATTAATAAACTGGTTAATAATTTTTGACTCATGTGACTGGTTAACCGAACCGAAACCGAATTTTTAGTTAATTTATTAATTTTTTAATAATTTATATAACAATTTATCTTAATTAAAAGTGATCATGTACTTTTTTTCATTATAATAATTATTTTAAAGTTTTTAAGTTTTTTTAATTGACTATTAGTAAGTATAACAATTTATCTAATTAAAAGTGATTATGGACCGGTTAATATATTTACTTATTAATTATTAATTTTTAAAAACAAATTTGCTTATATCCACCAAATATTTTTATTTTAACAATAATAATGTTATATTATAATGAAAAAATTTTAATTTTTAAGTATATTGAATATTTTAATTTTATTTATGAATATATTTATAATTATAGTGGTTAACCGAAAAATATTGGGTAACCGATCCGAAAATCCGAAATCGATGGACTGGTTAACCGATGGTAGGGGTGTACACGGTTTGGTACAATTCGGGAATTTTTAAATCTCCGTATTGTATTGAAATTTCGGTTCCTAAAAATTTCGGTACAATTCGGTTCTTATAAATTTCGGTACAATTCGGTACGGTTTTTTTAATTTTTGGTACAGTTCAGTTCGATTTTTCGGTTCTTTCGGTACAAAACAAAACAATACAGTACAATACGATATTTCGGATAATTTTAATAATTTGTTTTTTAAATATTTTAAAAATTATCAATTCTTTAAATTTAAATTTTAATTCACTCCAAAAACTCAAAATAAAAATTTTCAAATTTTGTTCTTAATAATATTGCTTTACAACTAAAATATTATTGACATTATTTTTAATAATCTTTGATGATGATTGGTGTGTTAATCATATATTAATTAAGTTTCTGATAATAAAAATTATACATATTATTATCTTCAATCATATATGAATTTATAAAAATAAATTGGTTTTGTTTGCAATTTATATAGAAACACTTGAGGTAGATTATTTATACATTTCATTATGTCAACCAAAAAGTGCATAGTAAAATGAAATAAAATTTTAATAGTAATGGCAAAAGTTTTGACATATATTAATTAATATTATAGTAGTGGAAGAAAATTCTAGTTATTTTTTTGGATATATAGAGACTTTAAACTATATATAAAATGTGTACTATATTTATAATTTTGACATATATATTAAATATAGGGGTTTTTTACTAAATATAATATTTTATCCGTGTTCAATTACTCATATAGATAATTAGATGTTGTGCTAGATATAAATGGGTATTAGTTGAGTGATATTAAATATAAATCAAATTAATTAATAAGAAAATTACATACTCATATAATTTGTTATATATATAGCCTTAGCTAGTTATATTTAGAGAATAAAAGATGGCTGTATGAACTATGATTATGTTTAGGATTTATTCACATTTATTATCTTGACTCAATTATTATATTCAATTTCATTAAATTTGGCTTAACAGTTAAGAGATTGTTAATTGTTATTATAGTCAATAGTTATATTATAAGGGTGAATGTGAAATGCAACTATCTTTTTATAGGTTTTGTAGTTGAATATAATATATAATTAATAATACATATTGAACTTGAACAATTACTTTATGTCTTAATTTTCTTTTATCAAATTATCCATATATAGAACAATTTTCATGAAAAATAAAATATTGTGATAATGAAAAACCAACATTTTTATAGTACTAATTACTAAGCTAATTAAATTATTCGTAAAATTATTATATTCTTATATATTTATATTAATTGGTAAAATTTCATTGATACAATAATTGTATATAATTATACTATTAAAATACATAATTAATTACTCATATAAATATTATCCCAAAAATAGATGAGTATTGGTTGAGTGATGCTAAAAATAAATTGAATTATTGATAAGATGATTAATATTATATACCCATACATTTACATCAATTGGTAAAATTTCATTTTTAATACATGCTTATTTATAAATAGATTTTTAATTTACATACTCATAGAAAATTTGTGACGAAAATAGATAAATATTAGTTGAGTGACACTAAAAGTAAATAAAATTAATTGCATATTCATATAGATATAGTAATTAAATTTATCAAATTAATAATTAAAATATCCATTTTAATTTATTAACTATTTATTATATTAATTTAATGCATTAAAATATTTAATACAAATAATTATGAAACAAAATTTATATAATAAATATATAATATAAATTATAAATAATATTTATATATAAATTGCTAGTATTATATATAATAAATAATAAATATCGGTTCTTTCGGTCCAATTCGGTTCCAAAACAGTTCGATACTGTTCAATACAGTTCTCGGTCCGGTTCCAGTATAATTCGGTTCGGTCCTAATAAAAAAGTCAACGGTACAATTTGGTTCGGTTTTAGTCAAAAAAGTCAACGGTACAATTCGGTTGTAGATCTTTTTCTTCGGAATTTCGGTTCGGCACAGAAAGATTCAGACCCGTGTACACCCCTAACCGATGGTAATGAATTGAAATTTCAAAAAATCGATATTAATGAACTGAAACTCATGTACCGGTTAACCGACCATGTTAACTCCTAATAGCAAGCAATATCTAGTGGAAGAGCACACGTGTGGCCAAACATGTAATACTGCCTCAGGCTCAGCAGCCCCAACCTTTCTTCAGTTACTTGAGAGTTGGAACATGATTGTTTTTTTCTGGTCCAAAAATTTCAGTCTATAACCGACAAATTTTAGGAACAAAAATCATGGATGCTCGTTCAATTAGAGTATGTGCTACACGTTCAATTCAGGACCACACGTGACACTTATCAATGCTAATTCTTAGTTGGTTCCCATTTGTATAATTACCTTAATTATTAACATCACTTATGCTGGTATAAACATAAATAATTAGTTTGTTTTAAAGATTAATCCACCTTAATTATTAACAAAAGCATTCTAGGCCTATTGAGAATAAAGCTAACAATTCTATTCTATACAAAGATAAGATGACAGAAAAAGTGAACTTAATAATAAGTTTGATTCACGTATTAATATACCCAATACAAAGCAGAAACTCTTAAAATTTTACTGCAAGAAAAAGAAATCAATTCTGCCAGCGTTAGTTGACATAGCAACTGAAATAACTAGAAACTGAAGCAGAAACAGCATTTCAGAACATTTACTGCTTAATGCCGCTGATCTTCCACAGGAAAACAGGAACCTGAAATTCCAAAACAGTGGAAAATGATATTGTCCTAGGCTTGCTCCAGATTAACTCGCGAGTAAGCGTAAGGTTTCAGGTAAATACATCAACAGAGAACATTGCAAAAACACATGAAACATAAATAGCAGGCTTTTACTGAACAGAAGACTGTTTATGGTCTTCAACATCCAAGAGATTTGGATACTGACATTGGGTTAAGGGCTTTAAATTTTTCAATTTTGGATTTGAATTCACTCTGGAAGGACATAAATGATCTTTGCCGACTAGCAAAAGCCACACTGAATTCTTTAATCTCTTCTTCAAGATGTTTCCTTCTCCGTGCTTCTGTGTTCAAATCTTTCAATATATTTTCCTTTTGGTCAGTAACCAGTGCAAGGTTTTGAGATGATTCTGAGACTCTTTCCAGCAAAGAATCCCTTTCTTCTTTCAAAAGCTGAAAATTTCTTTCCAAGCGAATAAATTTTTCTCTGGAATCCTCCAGAATCTGGCTACTGAGTTCCACCTTTTCCTCCAAATCATGGTATTTTTTCTTGATACTCTCAAGTTCATAGCTTGAAGCAGCAGTTTCCCCTCCCAGAGTGGAACCCTTCACGCATTTAAAAGCTAAATCTTAAAAAGAAGGAACAAACTAATGTAGTCCTATCAATCTTCAAGAAGTATACTTTCTATGCTTAAGATATTTACTTCCAAAGATAGATGCTAAACCCTAAACCCTAAACAAATTATGGTCCAGATATTAATTCGATTAGAATGGAGAACATAAGATAATTCTGCAAGATTAAACAAAAAATCAGAAGGATTGTATTCTCTTTGTGGTTTTAAATCACATATAGTTTGCTATAAATATGATAATATGGAAAAGAATAGTGATAAATTTAGATCAAATCCTAAGAAAGGACGCAGCATATCCAAACATCAGGACAAAAAATAAAATCATGATAGAGAAATGATATCTTGATGATTGTGACCAGGCAGCTACCTTATAGTTGCAGCTGCAAATTGTGCTATTCTCTTCTTTATTTTGTACTGCTAATTTCTCATATGCAACTAGTGATGTAATTGTTTCTTTTAACCTCTCAGAAAGCACTTTGCATTGCTCTTGGACAAGGCTATCCGTTCTTGGGAAAGATTCATGATCGCTCTTTGTCCCAGCAATATAAGATTCTAGATTTGAGAAAAGGCTTGAACCAACTTCATTCGCGCCGGACAATAATTGTGCAGTAGACGATTCCCCATCAGGTACAATACTCTGTCCAGAAACAGAATGGACAGCAAATCTTAGCAATTTAGCACTGACGAACATGAATTGAATGAGAAATACATAATTCATAAAATTTTACCTGCAATGTCTGCAAAAGATCCTTGTAAATGTCTTTGAAACTGGCCAGAGATAGGCATAATCTTTGAGGCATTTCTTGGATAACCATTGCTTCTTGTCTAAGTTCTGAAATCTCCCCCATCAAACGGTCATTTATCAATAGTTGCTCTGAGTGCTTCATCTGTGAACACGTAAATACATCATACAAAAGCAGTGGAAGAATGCAGCAATAGAATCCGATCATGAAGAACTTAAATGGCTTTAGCACACAAAATGGAATACAGTCCATGCAAATTTTAGCAGAACCAGGAGTTTTACTGATCGGCTTGGGTGTAATGTGAAATGTATAACACCTATGCACAAAGAGACTCTCGGTACAAATATGAATATAAAGCCAAGACCCGAAAGTGTAGAAACAACCAGAGTAATAAATAAGCTTATCAGAAGTCAAATAACACAAGCAATAGAGAGCATGATAACACTAGGCACCAAGAATTCCTCTGATTGCATCTTTGGACTCTGAGTGATCAGATCCACAGCTCAAAATCCTGAATCTAAATTCCTAGTTTTTTAAAGAGGACGTATGTAAATGGAACAAAGCCAGACCATAGTCTTTAAGCACAGCCACTTATTGTTGGCTTATAAAACGGTTACCCACTATGCAATTGAAAATTCGAAAGTGAGTAACGACACACTGTATGCTAACCTCAAGTTCATGTTTCTCTTCAGTCACAAGTTCTAGTTGTCGTTTGAGATCCTCAACTTTCTGCCTGCAGCTATCACTTGAAAATCCCTGAAAATTTTATCAAGCCCAATTGAAAACATACATATATTTTCAGGGGAATATAATATAACCATGGAAGAAATATTTAGAATCATAAACTCACAGCAACTGGAGATGGATCAGCTGATGGGAAGGATTGAACTTTTCTTGCAGGAGTCATTTGAATAGAATCAAGGTCAGCTATGTAACCTTTGTTCATTTTCAACCACGTGTCTTCATCAGCTACATTGCTGAGACTATCCAGAAGAGGACTGTAATCGGGGAGCCTGGAATAATTGGATCGTTTGGCAACAAAGGCATTTGGGGCTGCCTTAAAACAAGGGGTTCCAAAAATATCTCCCTGGCATTTACTATTGCCTTCATCCAATTCTTCCCTGCTGCTTTGCCTTCCAGAACTCTGTCCATAGCAGTGGTTATTTAATCAACTATAGGCTTTTATGAAAGACTTTTGTAGCACGTAAAAAAGTATGGTATCGATTACACTTGCATAGGAACATTACATTTTAGGAAAGAAACATCAAATTTTCTGAATGATTAATTGAGTGAAAATATGAGTGCACCAGACTAATGGAAACAAAAATATGAGCTTGCATGTTTGTCGCATACTAGTGTGCAAAATTAATAAGTTTGAACCGATTTCCGGCTGATCAAGTGTACCCTTAGTGCATAAACTCACCATAAAGAAAGTTCTGATTTCAAGTAATTAAAAACAAACAAAAGGAATACAAGAAAGAGGGGATTAAACTACAGATTGGGTGTAATAATAAGCTACGATCCGACAAAGGGATGTTGGTAACAAAAACATCCATTATCAATAAGGAATTCCAATAGGAAGGTTTAGCTACACCAAAATGACATAGGAGTACAGATTAGGGCTATATAGCATTGTCCAAATAATTAGAAAAGTTAAATATGGTAAGTCAGTGACTAAGGAGCATAACTTATACAAAATAGAATCTCTATGAGTAATATAATTAACCAAAGCTCAGACTTCGCTTCACTGGACTATTACTTATACCTGACCATGGCTGCTGAGATTGTCGATTTTAATCTGCTGCTCCCTGATGCATTGGTCACGCTCCTTGTGTGATTTTCTCTCTTCCTCCAGTTGTGTTTCAAGCTTCTCCCTCTCTAATTCATACTGGAAATAGGAAAATGAGAGGAAGACGCACAACATAAAACCAATACTATGTAAGAATTTGTAAAAGTCAATTCTCCACAGCAGAAAGAGTTAGAATTTACCTTCAGCATTTCATTTCTCAATTTTAAGATCTCTTGCTCCAATATTTCAGCGCGAGATCCCTACACAAGAGTTAAAACAGAATTGAGAATAATTTCTTCAACTTCTATTGCATAACAGGTACATATATAATCGTCACCTGAAGTTTTCTGCGTAGGTCTTCTATCTCTAGTTTCTGCCGCATTAATAAAGCTGCATCTGTCAAAATCTATGACAAATTCAACCTTAATTAGCAAAATTTTCCATTTTAAGTAGAAGAATTTAGGAAAATGACCAAAAGCAAAGAGTTGCATGGGAAGAAACTGATAAATCTAACATCATACGCAACACTCAATAACTCAAAAACCAACCTGAATAAGTATATGGTATAATTGATTAGTGAGCACAATTAATGCTTTAAGGTGGCTAGTTTGCTATACAAAGTAAGGACACACCTCATTCACTTGTGCACAATTAGTGATGCACTTGGCTCGACTAGCAAACTGGAGAGTTCCTTTAGTTTCCTCAATGTGAACCTAAAAGTATTTCAAAGATGTACAAAGTTCACCCAAATACTCAATTAATTTGAAGAAGATGGAGAAAACTGTAGTGCAAGATAAAAACAAGGACTTGAACGCTACCTCTTCTGGGGCTACAGTGCATATTATTGACGTTTTGGCGTTGCCACCAAGAGCAGGTTGAAGAATACGGGTTAGCTTGCTATCACGATAGGGAATATGTCCCCCTCTGCATTTGTAAGTATACAACTTAAGGAAGTTCCGTTCTTTAGAAATATTCCCTAGCAAATTTTAATTTAATAAACAAAATCATAGTTTCTTTATCGAAAGAAACAAAGAAACGGCAACAGAAACAATTACCTCTGCTTTGCACCATCACTTAGTTTGTTTATCACATTACCAAGAGCCATCAAACTCTTGTTGATGTGTTTTCCTTCTTTCAGACGTACTCCACCAGCTCCAGTTTTAGCAATCCTTTCCGATCCAGCTAAATCCACCAAGTTCTAAGTTCCACATAGCAAACGATGGACATATTGAATTTAATGAATCAGATACCAAAACATTGATAGAGAGTGAAGAAAGCGCACACCAATACAGAGACTCGAATAGCATCACTGCTTGAATAATCAGCAGAAGAGTTCATATCTTTCCCTTTGCTTTCAATAACCTGGCATATTGAGTAACTAGTTATCATAGAATGGTGTTTAACTGGAGCTGAATTTTCAACAATATAAAAAAAAATGATACCATTCTGAAAATTGTGTGAGACCTACTGCTGCGCACATTCATGTTTGTCTCACCAAAGTGGCGATTAACTAGAAAATTTACAAAGCATAAATCAGCAAATATCATCATCTTTATAAAGGAAGGCAAGAGAAACTAAAGCCTATTATATAAACCTTCTCCTGATGCCATGAGCTGGAGCACTTGTTCTGCATTATTCACAATTTCCTCTCTAAGGCCTGCAACAAATATACCACGCTGGAAAAGACAAAATTTTATTGACGTGCACAATTCCAAACACATAACAAGAGAGTTCTAAAGTTTCTGCAAGGATCAAACCTCCAAACTCTCATGTATTTGCAATTTCTGGTTCTCCACAGCAAAAAGATCATTAATTTCTTCATTATAGATTTCCATATAGGAAACCCTTATCAGAAATTCCCTGTCAGAAATCTGCTCAAAGAACAGTAAAGTCAAAAAGCACACCCATTGTAAAAATAATAAACAAATTGGAAGAAGCCGTGGTGGGAGATTACCATCTCTATTTTCTTAAATATATCCTTTACTGCTCGATGAATAATTCCTGGATCATCCTCAGAACCATTCATGGTGAAAGTCTTGCCACTACTTGTTTGTCCGTAAGCAAATGCAGTACCTTATTCAAAAATTAAACTCGATTTAAATTACACATTTTCTGAAAAAATCAAACAGATTAGCAATTGTAGAACATACACTGGACTCTAACCAAAAAACAAAACAAAAAAAGGCATACCATTAAAACCTTCAACAGCTGCGTGGATAATATCCTTAGTGAGAAGCTCATAAACTCTAGCATTTGTGCAATTTTCGTCAAACACATGATCTGCCAATAATAATATTAAATTGTGGCAAAGATGAATTAAAATGAACTCTAATTAAAAGCTTCCAATGATATATTTAAATATAATTGAATAAGAAAATTCATAATGTAACATACCAAAAGCGTAAGAGAGTCCGGAAATAGGGGTGCCATCAGATTTGCGAAGAGAGATGAGATTATCTGCGACAGTCCAGTAATTTCCAGTGGAGAAGTCTTGAGACAAAACTACTGGTGGTCTCACCCTAACTGCTACACAGATCTTCTCCATTTCTATCTGATTTTGGCAATTCTCGATTCAAATTTTTTCTTGATTTTGATTTCTCGCTGACTTTTCTGGGTTCTAGCTTCAGGGCGGGATTTACAGTTTGATTTTGATTTTGAGGCCATTCCGATTTCAAAAACCTTTATAATTACAGATATGTCCCTTACTGCTGAAGACCTAATAGTGGGCCGGCCCAAATTTGAATTTTGGGCAAAATGATATCATATTAACCAGAAAATTATACATTCTACTCCAATTTCAATTTTTTTTTTTTAAAAAAGCCTCCCATTTATTTTTTTTTAAAATTTATTTAAAAAATTCAACAATTCTAAGAAAATTCTGTATTTTACAATTTTTTTACTCTCAAATTTTTAAAATAATTCATGAAATAACAATCAACTTCTCTCACATCTATATCTGAGTTATATCCCGATTATACTAAAAATTATAATACATTTTGTACCAATTTTTGAATTATATCTCAATTAATCTCATACTTATACTTGTTTTATTGATTCAATTCTATTGGAATGTTTTTCATTGATGAAAAAAATAGAATTTTTTACGTGAACATTGTACGGTAATGGAGATGGTGGTGAAAAAAGAGAAAAAAAATTATGAATGTGAGGAATATTTAAAGATTGTAGGAGTTATTTTAGAAATTTTGAGAATTAAAAATTGTGAAATACAGAATTTATTACATTAGGTGCATTTTCAAAATTAACTGGCCTATTGTGAAAATGATTACTTATTTTTGTAAGATATATAATTTAATTTTGAATATAAATATGAAAAATATTATAATTAATTCATAAAAATAAATAGAAAAGAAAATTATTTTTCATGTATATTTATTACTTTAAGTTTTAATTTGTGTTTCCTCTACTTTTAAATCTATATTTAAATTTTATAAAATTCACTAGATGAGCACTAAATTTTAGTGTTTCTCAAGGTTTAATTTAATTAGGTAGGTATACAACAAATCCTTCTAATATTAAGTGGCCAGTAAAAGAATAAATTTTTAAGATCTTTTTTAAAATTATGATATAATATTTTTGAATTCTAAAACTATTTAATTTTGAATTATACATAATTATTTCATGATAACTATAAAGGTCACCTTAAAAAAGAAAAAAAAAATAAATGCACATTCCTTAAACGTTTAATAATTCTTTTTTTGAAAGCAAAGGAACTTCATTCAAAGAGAAGAAAGATCAGTTTGAAGAGCTGAGTACAAGAAAGATGGGGGAGACAAGTCCCATAACATGAGATCAGACATAGAACCTGAAGCGCGAGCAAGTAAATGTGCACACTGATTCGCAGACCTCTTAACAAAACCAAAACTATGGTTTACATTAGAAAGGAAAAGACAATCTTGAATAATAAGATGTAAATCTGAGTTGGGAACACACTTGTGATTGATAGCTTGAATAACCAAAAGAGAATCAGACTCGATAGAAATCTGTGTATAATTTTGATTCTTAAGCCAACTAAGAGCCTCTCTAATACTAAGAGCTTCAGCAATCAAAGGCTCGAAGATACCAGGAATTGACTTACATCCAGCAGCTACGAATTGATCTTGAGAATCCCCGATAATAAAAGCAAAACCCGTCCTCTTAAAATTATTGAAAACAGCAGCATCTGTGTTTAATTTAAACCCACCATCAGCAGGAGGCAACCACCGAGATAAATGATCACTTAACAAGTTACTACCATTACTAATATCAGTAGACACCTTACAAACAAATATTTTAGATAATCAAACAAGGACGGCTATTTTTTCAATAATACTAAAACATGAATTATTTTTTCTATTTTGCAATATTAATATATAGTGTAGTTATATTTACATACAAATAACTGAGCTATTTATTTAGCACACTCTAAATTTGGATAACAGAGCTAATCAATGGCTACAAACATTAATAAATACAAATTATAAGTATCATATATTGATGTTTAAATCATTATCGGATATTTATAATCTCACGTATAGATAAAATATGAGAATAACATTAAATAAGAGCTTGAGATATGAGATTGTTATCACATACAGACACATGGCCTGACACAAAATTGAGCTCAACTTTCAAACAGTTCTAATCACTACTGTTAGGTCAGATTTTATATATATGTATATATATATATATATATATTCTGAAGGGATAATTTTATTTAGCTTTTTGTGACAGCATATATTCTTTGAGTTCATTTTTAGAACTCTTTTCAATTTGTTTTGTTCAACTTACGGAAGCATACATAATCGATTGTGAGTTCTACATAGTTTTTTTTTTTTTAATTATTATTATTTATCCAAATGAGTTCATGAATCAAAGAAACTTTCCAAGATATTGGAAATGTTGCTTTCCTAACATCTTTTATTTATTTATTTTAAAGGGTTAAACTCATCCATATATTGCTTATTGCTTAATGTCAAAAAGGAAATCTTTAAGTTTTGGAACCTTTAATTAAAACTTAATTAATTTAGCACCACTCCTTTGGAAACACATACCTTATAACTAATGATAATTATAAACATACATAGGAAACTTGTAGGAAGTTGAAAAATAAAGAAATGGACCCAACATAGACAACAGCATGATGACTGAGTCAACAAAAGAGAGTTGTCTTCCCTTGATCAAAATTTACATATCTTTTTTTCGTGGTTTTGGTTGGTCAATCAATTCTAAACTTTTTTTTTAGAAAAGAATAAAAATAAATAAATAAATTTTGCTTTTGTTACGGAGAATGATACTTTTTTGATTTGATGGGGGCTACAGATCATATAATCCATATCCATAGCTTCCATCTGGACGAGAAAGGACCCATCTCTTTGGATATATATATTCTGTGCACTATTTATTGTGCATGCATAAGACGTAAGTTTCATATTCAGACATGTCATATATTTATTATTCTTTTATTAATTAATATTAATAATCAGCCATAATTTAATTTAACTCTACCAAACCCAACTTTTAATTTCTTTGAAAATTATTATGACATGCATGTGTTTAATAAATTACAATTTCCTCGTTGATTAGTCCACTCATCATTAATTAAAACTTTTTCTTTCAAAATTAGATACAGTCGCTTGCATGCATCTGGATCCTTCTATTGGGATGAGGTATATATTTGGTAAGAAAAATTAAATATTATTTCTAATTTTAGATTATAAAATTTTCTTTGCTCAAATCTCCAAAAACTAATTAAGCGTAATTCTTAGGTTTCCTTGATATTTTTTGGACATGAATAACTGTAGAAAAAATGCAAAAATCTCCTTTTGCTCTAAGAATTTAAAAAAAAATTCCCATTTCCCCCAAAATATATTTACCTTCACACTTCATCTCTCACAAATATATTAACTAATTAATTATCTGTCACCATCCAATTAACTATCATCTCTCATCATTTTTGTCAAAAGTACTAGCTAGTTTTCAGATAGCATTCTTTATCTTTTTCATAAAATAAAAAAGAATTTCTTTTTAGTTCTACAAGGCTTGTTAGTGTTTCATGCGAATTAGGCAAAATTACATAAATCATGGAAGAACGTATGGCTTATTTTTAAAAATAAATCCAAATACATAAATAATTAAGGTCTAAATAATTAAAAATGTTAGTAAAAAAGAGAGTGAATATCAAAGAGATTGATTTTTTTTTTCAGTGATGATACTAGGGATACTATCATTAAAAAAAAAAAATATATATGAAAAGTAGTAGAATAATTTGTATACATTTATAAGAATAATAAGATATTAGAAAGGAAAAACACTATAAAAATCGTTCAATCAATAATTTGAATTGAAAATTCAATACTTGGAAAATGAAGAGAGAAAAAAAAGTGGCTGGTCGGTAGAAATAATTATCTAAGGTGACAATTTATAATTTAAACAATGGCTTATATATATTATACAAGTTTGTACAATCTTTTTAACGCAAATCATTTTCGATATTTTATATCTAACATAGAGCATAAAAATAGTTATAGGATGAGGTTTAGGAATTTAAGATTCAAAAAATATAAATGGTTGATTAAACCTAATTAATTAGAAATAGCATTACAATTTGCATGTGAATTTGTTTATTTATTTTTTTTTACTGAAGAAAAAGACTTGAACATAAAACTATTCCGTAGATTGAAACTAACACTACAAGAAAATTGACTTTTAACGACCAAAATTTAACGAAGGGATAAAAATCCGGTCGTTAAAATATACAAATAACGAAGGGAAATTAATCCGGTCGTTAGTTCTTAAATTTTATTGTTATATAACGAGGGGATTAAATTCGGTCGTTAAAACAATAAAAATCCGGTCGTTAAAATATACAAATAACGAAGGAAAATTAATCCGGTCGTTAAAACTCAAATTTTATTATTATTTAACGATGAAATTATTTTCGGTCGTTAAAAGGCATAAAATCCGGTCGTAAAAATTTATCAGTAGCGAAGGGAAATAAAGTCGGTCGTTAATGTTTAAATTTTATTACCATTTAACGAAGGGTTTAAAATTCGGTCGTTGAAATATTATAAATTCGGTTGTTACTGGTCTAGGAAAATTAGCGGGACTTCTATAAAACTTACCCCCAAAATCATTGTTCATTATTTTATTAAAAATATAACACAAACACCACAAGAAAATTGAATTTTAACGATCAAAATTTAACGAACGGATAAAAATTCGAACGTAAAAAAATACAAATAACAAAAAAAATTTAATTCTATCATTAAAATTCAAATTTTATTATTATTTCACGAGGGGTTTCATTCCGGTTGTTAAAAAATCCAAAATTAGGTTGTTATTACCTTAGAAGAAAGTAGCGGGACACCCATTCTATTTACCTCCAAAAATAATTCCCTTGTTATCACATTCATTTCCCATCTGCATACGAAAAATATTTGGTATAATAGAGGACGGCGCCCCTTCAGCCTGGATCGCCGCCGTCGCATCGCATCTGCCGTCTGCCTCACGTCGTGCCTTCCCGCTGTGCCGCCTCATCTGCCCTCGCGTTGTTGCTGTGCCTCGTCGCCGTGTCTCTGCCCTGCGTCTGCCATCACCCTTCCCTTCCCTCACCGCAACGCCTCCTTTGCCTTGCCGCCACCGCACCACTCGAAGCCCTGCAGGTACGAGTTTGTCTCCTCAACCGCAGCGCCTTTGCCTTGCCGTCGCTGCACCAATCGAAGCCCTGTAGGTACAGGTTTGTCTCCGCAACTTTGCATTTGATTTTTATTCTTTTTATTAACGGATTTCAATATGGGATTAATCATAAAATTAATAGTAAACGATGGTCCATAGCTGGCAAAATGCACCAACATTTGAATTTTGTTTGATTGTTGTTCATTTATTTGTATGTTACCCTTTGTGTAATATATAAAAATCTGTCGTTTTAGACTATTGAATTCTAGTTCTACTTTCTGTTTTGTATTTGCTCCGTTTTGTTGTTAAATCACCGTCTTTACGTGCTAAAACCTCGCTTTCTGTCATTGTTTGGCTTGGTTGAAGTTTGGAATGACCAAACTGTAGTTTGTTTTGTTAGAAGTTGAAGGTGATCAAGTGGAGATTGTTTAATTTCAAGTTTAGTTTATGATTTAACTTATTAATTATGCTGAATTATGATATCCCATATTCCTCGGGTTCAGATATGGTTCTTTTTGATTTGAAATGAATTGTTATCTTTTACTGGTCTATACTCAGTCATGAGGTTTTAATCCATTTGCTCTGTATTGCTGTCATCTATTAGATTCTTGTGCAGATTGGATTCTAATGTTCGTCTTTCATTAAGACCACCATTACATTGCACTACTGTTATTTAGAATGGCAATTTTAATATAGACTGACAATCATCATCAGTAATCATTTATTACTTCATGCCTAGCTGGCTATCTATTACGTGCTTCTGCTGCTTTATTCTACATGTCGGCATGAGGTTTTCGTTTCTTTGCTCATTGTTTTTGTATTTGGGGCAAAGTTCATATTTTCCCATTACACGAAAGTCAATGATTAATGTGTACAGTGTACATGCTATGTCTTCTGGATAGGTATGCATTGTAAGAAGTATTAACCTGCAAGTATATGTGTGAGTGTGCATGATTGCAATCCAGGTATTTTCTGATTTTGTTGTAATAATCGGGGACTATTTGAATTATTGTTTATTTATATTTCTACTTGATGTTTAGCAGGAACATATACTTGCTGCAAAAAATAATTAAATGTCATCAAAATATCTTCTGTATGGAAATCCTGATAAATTTTTTTTAACCTAGGAAATTGGGGTAACGGAGATAGTTGAGCCTGGCTTTACAGATCTACAACCAAGTAGAGGGTAGAGGTGCTGCAATTTTTTCTCAGTTTAGCAAACTATAAGGAAGTAGGAGTGTATCTCAGTAACTAGTTTTGTTGATATATATATATATGTATGCACATACAACTTCTGGAGTGCTTTTAGCAGAATAATCAATCTTCATAATACAAGATTTATTTTCATACCTTTTTTGTGCTCTCACACTAAACTTTGTAAGAAATACATATTTTGAAGACAGTTCTGAGTTGGTTTATTGCATTTGAAAAACATAAAACTACCTAACGATGTGTTTTCTCTCTATATTTTGATTGTGAGGAACTGTCTATGCTTTATATGAAAATAACTTATTCATAATTTGCTGTAATTTTCTTCTGAATTATTGCTGGTGTTCCTTAACTGGTTTGCCTCTTATATTGCAGCTGAAGGAAGTGGAATTTCATGGAAATGTATTTGTGCTGCTAATGGGTTTCCTAAAATAGCTTCAGGTAATCAAGATGCTACTTGTTTTACAGCCTGCAACTGCAGTTCTGGTACCCTTTTTCTTTTCTCTTCTATCTGTAACCCCCCACCCCAATTATCTAGGTGTTAGTATTGCGCCTTGACTTAGGTAGCAAGAGGAGTTTGAATTGATGTGTCTATCATTGATCACCCTGTTTGTGTTATCTCTCTTAGTTGAATTGTTTTTGCATCAGTCTAGAATATAACACTAGAATATAAGGGTAAAATACATGATATTGCAAATTAGTTGACATACTTTACTTTTGTTGCTAAACAGGGGATTTATCTTTAATGCAGAGTTCATTCCATCATTCTTGATCTATACATTTGTCTGCATCAGAATAGGAAATGCAATAAGCTATGCATAATTGCATTAGATGGTTCAAACTGCTTGTTAAGTTGTTATCTCAAGTTTTTTTTTCTGGTTTTCATAAACTGCAACATAACTTCATAATTGTAGCTAGTTTTTAATATAGCAGATTTCCCAGATTATAATATGTGATGTGCAAATTATAATATGTGATGTGTCTATTATCTTGTGTTTGTTTTCATGGTGGTAGATTCCATACATTGCCATTCACTTATTTTAATTGTTACTCTGTGGTCTCACTTGATGGCACATGCTTCTAAACAGGATCTCTCGCTGAAGATCAAGCTAGAAGGAATCACATTTCTGCCAAAGTTGTTGTGATCATTCTGCTATCATGTGTCATACTCACAACATTTTCTTGTAAAGTATATCATTTTCATTATTGACTCCTGCTATGTTTTTAATAGAAACCTGCATTTCTCTAACTTTTGTAGTTTGATATCTTTTAACAAACATCTTCTTTTGTGACTGAAATATTCCTTGAAACTTTGTAGTTCAAATTAATTTGCCAGTTATATTCCGTCAATATACATACACTTCCAGAATTGTTTTGTTGTCTCAGAGTTGGAGCTAGACCAAACTTGATGCTTCAGATTTCAAACAAAGATTTCAGTGTTGGCTCTTTTATTTATTTATTTATTTCCAGTTGGCATATTTATCCTTCATTAATTAGTTGTGACTGGTTTGTGTTCTTATATTTGTGAATGAATTTGGTATGCCTTTTGTGTTCATGTGCTTTCGTTGGCTCAGTATTGCAGGAAAGGCAAATTTGGAGAAGTCAGACCTGGAACCAGCTCTGAAAGCTCTCAAGGATAGGCTGATGACCAAGAATGTGGTATGTTGTTCAATGCTCTTGATCATGGGAGAGTTCACACCAGAGTTCATGGGAGAGTTCACACCAGAGCAGCAGCGTGCCTTCTGCCAGTTTGTTATAGGTGCGCCAAGGTTACCACCTGGTGGTCTAGCAGTACTAAATCCTAAGTTGACCATTGTTAGAAAGGTATAATACAGTTTCTAATAACTTCAATCTTTATTGCCTTTCATTTCATTTCAGTTCTGCAGTAAGTTATGTTTATAGAATTTTTAATGTTTGATCATGGCATGGTGCTTCTATTAGTTTATATTGATTTAATTTTTGTGTCATTCTTCACATTCGCTGGTTAATATTTTTTTCGCTGTCTACTGCGTATTTTGACTGAGAAGTCATGTCACACGAACTAATGTGGGAGCCTTATGTAGATCTTGCTATATATTCAGTTTTGCATGTTGTGTAGAGCACCTGAAATTTCTGTTGCTGTGCATAACCATTGAATTGTTTGGATGCAGCATTCTTCGGCTGCAGTGAATATTGCAACGAATGGGACTGGGCCTCTATTCTTCCTGATATAATGTTGGGTCTTTAATCTGTTTATTTATATATGAATTTATTGCTAAATTTAGTTATATCTTCATGAGTGTATATTGATGTGAGCATTGCAATTAACTGCCAAAATAATATGTTGTTTAAAGAATTCCTATATCCTTGGCAATTCCATTTTTTCAGTCTTTGATATAAACATATGGAAAGATGAGATCCAAGATATTTAAACATGAGAATAACCTAATCATATATCTTTCACGATCCACAAAATAAGACTATAACAAAATTTTTGTTGTGTTTCTCATCTACGGCTACCAGATATTTATTTCAGCTTGAAACAAATTTACGTGATGCAAGGCTGGCTGTTTTGATGTATGTTATTGTATTTTTGAAGTAGCTAACTCGCTCTCTATCTCTCTCTCTTTCTATTATTGATATTTTTGTTTGTGCTCGTGAATATTAATTTTAGCTTTTGTTTTACATTTTGCAGGTTTTTAAAATTTTGGACAGCGAAGTTAGGAGGTTTATTTTTCACATTTTTCTTAAAAATCGTATGAATATAAATTAGTACAGAGAGGAGTTATTTTCTTGAACTTGTCATTGATAGTGTTTATATTTTGTAAATATGACTATACTTTGTAACTTTTTTTTTCAATATATGAAAAGAGTTTATTATATTTTTATATAAAATATATGTGAATGATATGTATTGTACTTGTGATATTATAAAATGGTAAAAAGTATCTTCAAAAACCAAAAATTCCTTCGTTGAAAACGAATAAAATTAGCAAATGGAAAATTTGATCGGTAAAATAGTATTTTTAACGACAGGAAATGTTGAAAAGTGAATATAATTAACGAAAAAAAATTTGATCGCTACAAAGTATCTTTAACGACCGAAAATCCTTTTGTTGAGAGTGAATATAATTAACGAAGGAAAAATTTGGTCACTAAAAGGTATTTTTAACGACCGAAAATCTCTTCGTTGAAAGTGAATATAATTAGCGAAGGGAAAATTCGGCCGTTAAAATATATTTTTAACGACTGAAAATCCCTTCGTTAAAAGTGAATATAATTAGCGAAGGGAAAATCCGGTCGTTAAAAATCACTATTCAACGACCGGAAACATGCCGGTCGTTAAAAATTTTAACGACCGGATTCATTATCCGGTCGTCTATACCTTTAACGAAAGAGCTTTTACCGACCGGATTTTCCGGTCGTTAAAGGGTTTTAACGACCGGATTTTAACTTTTAACGACCGGATTTCCCTTCGTTAAAGAGCATTTTTCTTGTAGTGTAATTTTATTGTCGGAATATCCTTAAAATGAAATAATTGCGTGTGAATTTGTTTATTGTGACATGCAGTAGAACTAGAAAAATGAAAAGGAAAAAAGAAAGATGCCGAATAAGGTGGCATGCCACGGCATCGCACGTGACTAAAAATTAAACCACTTAAAATTATACAAAAATGCTTGTTTTTTTTTTTTTTCCTTGGACACGTAAGTTTGAGGCTGATATAGTGTCACTTGTTCTACGTACAATGATTAAGGAATCATTTTCCATTTCTCCCCATATGTTACAAACATGCATCAAATTCGAATTTGAAATTCCCCACTTCCTAAGCATGTGTCATTATCATATGCACTATAATTCCATCAAAATTTTGATGTTAACCCTTAATTAAAAGTGCCAACAATCACGAATTTAATTCCTTCTTTAAACATTTATTTATATCACTTATAACCAAATAAGAAAAGCAAAACGCATTATGAAATTGCAAATTCCCTAACAGTGAGCGGAGGGAGACATAAAGATATTAATTGCCAAAAAGAAAAATGAAGATAAAGGGATATAATTATATTAATCTCCCTGAGTATATGATGAAATTGATCACTTTCTTTATACAAACTACTTTTATAAAAGTTATGAATGAATAGATGTTATCTTTGGATTGATGGTACAGTTTAGAACCGGTCAGCTATTGGTGTAGTTAAATATTTTCCGAAAAAAGATAATTTTATCCCGATTGTGATATCGGAAAATGGAAAGAGATGGATTTGTAGGGCTGAGTAAATAGTAGAAAACGTCATTTATCAAAGGGAGGATCTTGAAGATTTTTCTTTACTTTTTCTTTTAAAATCTTTTTATCACTAGAATTTTCTGCAGACACATGATGGAAGAAGAAAAATACATAGGGAATTAATAAGATACTTTTTTTTTGTTAAATAAAAGGTGATATGAAATTCCCTTTTTAACTAGAACACGTTTTCTTCTGCTTTTTAACACTCGACCTTTCATTTTTATTGCTATATTAATATGTAAAAGGTTAGAGAGCCATTTTTATTTATGTACTTATCAAGGAAAAGAATGAAAATAACCTTTATCAATTATCACAGTGAACTGACGATGTGCCCTTAAAATTCTACTTAGGCTTATGCAATCATGATTTATACACTTTGATTTGTTCATTTTTACAATTTAGCATTTTCATTCCTGAATGTCTATCACAAATTTTAATTATATACTTGATTTCTTTATTGTTGGACATGTTCCCTCTTAATTATATACTTGATTTCTTTCTAGAGTGATAGGTAAATTTTAAAATTTAGATGATTCTTCATTTGAAACATACAAAATTACATCGATCACAAACCATTTAATTACTAATATTAATATATAAATTGAAATTTGAAAGAGAAAAACATATGTGCGCGTAATAATGTCAATTTTTAGTAGTTTTTACTGAATGTAAAGGTGTCAAATAAGAGCAGAGCATGTTCTTTTTGAAAAGGTAAATGTTTATCAGAAATAATTCTACTCCTGTCACACCAACTTTTTTAATGAATCAAATCTTTAAGGTGTAACTTGTTGATTCGTGGGGGTCCAAACAACTCAAAATCTCTTCTTCACTTAATATTTTTGGCTTCAAATTCAAACTAAACGACAAGACACTCAGTTCTAAAACACATTATATTAAAATATTTACATATATATATATATATATATATATAATACATATAATGCATGCATGCCTGAGGAGCTTACAAATGTCAACTCTATAGCTCTCTACTCTCTACCACATATATATATATATATATATATATATATATATATATTAAATAAAGGGGGAAAAATTAAGGAGAGCTTCTGCTATAGAAAACAAGAAATTAGAAGAAAGCTCGAATCTTTACATGCTATACTAACATGGGTTTTCTGCAAAAACCAGAAAGATATAATTTTTCACGATCGAGAAGAGAGTGCTCTAATATTTTGATGTAAGTTTGTATTAGAGCCTTAATATATATAATTAGGTTAAGAATAATATATATATTAGGGTTGATGATAATTATAAGTGCGGCCGTTTGATGGAGTGCATGGCAACTAAAACATGGGATAGATCCGAAAGTCTTGAATGGAGAGATGTGTATTCGGCTGTTAACTGGTTATTTTCTCTCCATAATGCCCGACACTGGTCTAAAACTAAACCCAACCGGTTCTTCAGATCCTTGTTCTGTGTTTCTAACCGGTTCAGTTGTACGGTTAGGTTCTCTAAATGCCTCTTCTTTCTCCAGCGGGACCTGCGTGCTGACTCCCGGTTGGATATCATGCGCCTTCTCTTTCTCTCGTCGATAGAGTAAACCATCCGATTCGACCCTTCTGAACCGGAGTTTGTGGGTGAATCGAATAAGGATGAAAGTTCTTGGATTTCACTGGCGGTAAACCCGGTTTCAAAAACCGGACAGTCCAATTGGACGGCTTCTTGGGCTAAGAACATGATGGGGAAAGAATAACGAACCGGCTTATTCTTTCTTTCTTTGAAAGTGAACCGGAGGGAGGAAAGGAGGAGAAAAGGGAGGGAGGAAGTGTGAGAGACGGGTATTTAAGGGGAGAGAAAGGTGACAAGTGGGTCCCACATTAAGCTACAAGGGCATTTTTGTCCAGAAAAGTAAAGTTTAATTTTCTCATGGTTTACTGTAATGGTGGGGAAGAGTCTTTTCCTGCTTTTTTTATTTTATTTATTTAAAATTATACGCTAGAAATTGTGGGCCATGATGGAGGACGATAAAGTTAGCTTAATCACGAAGAATCAAACAAAAACAGATAAGTTACAGATTATAAGTAGTAAAAAGGATTAAATACTGAGGAAAGAACAGAACTTTATGACAGAAGTCATATGGGATACGGAGTTATTGGGCTAATGAATTTAGGTTACGTGGTCTCTGTCGGTGGTTTTTTGTCCAAAAACATACTGTACGAAAACACTTTCCATTTTATTAAATTGTCATAAATTTGGTGGACACCATTTAATTTTCAACTGTTCTTGGTACTATTTCCCTTTCCCACAAAATCCATAAAGTTAATCATTAATCATTCACGCTATTGCACTGTTGGAATAAATCGTAAAATGATCTTCCAGACTTTGATTTTAATTTCATTTAGCTTAATTACTAAATAAATATTACTCCATCCCTCTCAATAATTCAAAAATATATGTTTTATTGTTATTGTTTTAAATTTTATTTGGAAACAATATAAAAAATTAAATGAAAATATGAAATTTTGTTTGTTATTAATAAATTAAATAAGAATATTATATGTAATTTACAAGTTAAATTATGGGATAAAAATAGTGAGTTTACTATATTTTGAAACAAATTAAAAAAAATAAAACTATATTATTGTCCACGGAGGGAGTACATTAGATCATATTCATTAAATTATAAAATTTAAGTGAAATTCATCTTATCTTAATATCAAAAGTTTCAAGTATCTATTTGATCGATGAAAAGTTTATTTAAATTCAAGAAATTAATTTTAATTAGTCTATTAATATTGAAATGATCTCTACTTAGTTTTAGAAAGCCGTCTAAATTAACTTTAAATTGTGGGCCAAGGTACGGCAATAGTTTTTCTCTGGTTAAAGTTCAATGAAGGATTGAGTCCCGATCGAATGTCATCTATGTTCGTGTATTGTACGGTATACGAATAATGGTAGTATATTTTCTAATACTAATTGATTTTGGAAGAAATATCTAACACTTGGTATCAAAGCCCAGGGCACAAATTTGATTCCCAGCAAGAGCAATTTGTTGAGCAGAAAATTATTGGTTTTATGAAAAAGTCTAATAAAAATTAACGTAAAAATTCTTGTATTTGCCTTTTCTAACACTAATTGATTTTCAAAAAAAACAATAAGCGCCTAAAATTCATAACAGAAGCTTTACACAACTTTATTATAAAACTTTTGCATAATATAAGAATACGAAAGAAAAAAAAAAAAAAGAATCATTTAGATAAAATATTTCCTATTTAACATGGCATGCACGTTGGAAGTATTATATATAAAATTAAAAAATATATTTGTGGAGGGTAATGAGTAGTACAAAAGTTAGGTTTATTGGTAGTTTTGAAAATGGAAGTTAGTGTTGGTTGATGTAAGTTAATAAGCAGAAAATGGAAAAGCATAGTGGAGGATAACATGCACAAGTTCAGATGTTATTTATAACTTCCAAGGTACGTCAGGTATTTAAAGGAATCTAAGCATCTCTGTTGCCCATATCTTGTGGTATCTAAAGTGAGGGGCAATCCCCTAGTAGCCTTCATGTGCTACCTGCACCACCTTTCTTTTTTATAATGAATCCCACCAGATCATTCCTTTTCACTTCATTTTTAAGCTGCATGCCTTCCATATATGCTTAGCAATTTTCCAGGGATACTTTGTTGTTTTGTTCTAGAATATGCAGCACCATTGTTCTACTAGATCATGATAAATATTTAATCGGTGGATTTTTTTTTTTTTTTGATGGGAGGATTGGAAGATTTTGGACTTGAACTTGATAGCTCCCATTATATTATAATGGGGCTAATTTTATCGTTAGAATATTTCATTGGAGATGAACCGATAGATTTTCACTCCCATATATATCTATATTATATATGAAATAGGGTAAAAACCTTTTTAGACTAAATTAACCTTTTATTGTTATAATTAACAAAACTAGACACTATAAGAATTTGTAATAGAATGAACACTAATTTGTTAACATTTTATAAAGCTTATAAAGCAAGTTTCCTTTCATTTTAATTCTTTTTTTTATTATTATTATTATCTATTGAAATTTTCTTGCCTTTTGTTAATTGATATGATTTTAAGTGTTAGTAAGGAGACAAATAATTTAAAAAAAAAAAGAAAATTCTTATAGAACTCTTTTTTTTCTAGTTAATCTATTAAATATTAATAGAATACAAACTCTTACGAGTCAAAATAACGGAATAGTTGAATTAAAATAAAGTAGTCAATAACTTTACAATTTAGCTCTTGTAGGATTAAAATTTAAACAGTATTTATAATTAAAGAGTTATCTGTTCAACAATAATGTTTATAGATTGAAAGATCCAAAATCTATAAAAATTCATTTTTTGTATTATTTTTAAACAATAAATAATTATTTATTTAATTTACTCATAAATAAATTATCTCTATTTATACCTCATATTATATATTAATTAGAGGACTATAAAATAATAAATACAAAATAATTAACTTTTTTTGGAAGAGGTTTTATACAAGTTTGCTACGGATGGTGCCAAAAGCAACAAGGCAAGAAACAATTAATTCAAGTATAATAAAAATCCACTTATGGAGTCAGATGCATGTCTTTTGGTTCCTCCTGTTCTAGAATAACAGTCAAAACGTGAAAATTTAAAATTCTTCCTAACTTTACCATTCAATAATGTATGCTAGTATTGTAAAAAGGAAAAATGAAGTTTTTACTTGCATATTTCAAGGTAATTATTTGGGCATGCACATACTAGAATTAGGAATTAATATCCGGGAGGACCAAAAATAAATATTAACTATTTTTTTATATGAAACATCTCATTTGAAGTGAATAAAAATATTTTTTATATAATTTTGGAAACTAATACTGAAATTACTAATTTTTTTTGGAAACGATATATAACTGCATGAAAAAGAACATAATTTAAGAAATTTCAGAGGAGTCTAGCACTAAATTTTTTGAAGAAATATTAAAATTTATGGGAAAATTTTTAATTTCGAAAATTTTAGGGCAGGCAGCTGCCCTCGCTTGCACTTTTAATGCAATGGTAACCCTCCGTCATTGGGCAGAATTGTCCCCCGTCTTCTCTCCCAGTAAATTTCAATCAACAAAACTTAAAAACTCATGTAATAGCTTATCCAAAAATAAAATAAAATAATAAATAACGTAATTGTTTGACTGTTTATTAAATTTATTTTTACATGTTAGGCTAGCTTTGGACGTGAGACAGTTCCTCATAGAACAACATGAAGACATTGTTAATAGTAACAAAGAAAACCAACAATTCGGCATCACAACCAAGTACAAAGGAATGGCCATTTTCCTATTAAGATTCCCTTAAGAAATTATATTAATTGTTTAAAAAAAAAATCTATTAAATTCGATTCATAGATACAGAATGCAGCCTCTCCTAGTCATAGCAACGCAAGTGTCTACTCAAATTATCAAGGAGCTTATAAAGTGTATATCAAAATCCAATTCTTTTTATTTTCTTTTTCAAAGGGTAATCAAAACCAACGAGTCGAGAAAATTTTCGTGGAGCTAGACTAAAGCAGAAAAGATTAAAAGCGAATGGGGCCAGCTATATTGCCCAATGGGAAGAGATACCTTAAATGCTATGAACGCAAAATTGATTAAGAAAAAGTCGAGAAGGAAGGAAAAGTACAAATTTGGGATAATGTAGAGTAATCATAAGTAGACCCTAATTTTCGATTTTGGTGGTTAATGGCCAGCCACTCACAGTAATAATCATTTTTAGCTTCCAATACCAATAAAGACAATCCCCTATAAGAGGTGTTAGACACAAATGGTAAAAGTGATGAGCTAATTCTAAACTAATTTGCCTAAAGCATGGGAAAAAGCTAGAACAGGAAAGATGAAGCTCACTAAGACCCAAGGACCAATTGCCGTATGCTTCAAATCCATAATCAGCAAACACCAAAAATTCTGGGGCGACACGCGTCCACTTGGTCCGACGGTTCCACAAAGCATCTAGCTTTGCAGCTTTGCCTCTTCAGAGCAAATTTCATCGAGCTAAGCAAATAAAGCACCAGAAGTTGATCTGGCAGATGATAAAACAATTTTAAAAAATAATAATAATTAAAAAAAAAAGTTAAATTACATCAACAAGGGGAAAAACAGAAGAATTTTGAGCCTAGCATCTGGCACCAACGGACAAACACCTATATTCACTGATGTCATCATTGATAATAATGTACAAGAATTCCAAAAGAGACCTGCAAAGACCCCATCTAATGCCAAATATGCAGAGAGCGGGAGTGTGTGAAGGGGAGGGAGGGAAAACTTTGATGTACACAGCTTTATTTATAAGTAGACTTCTGAAATGGTTCAGAACTTTCCCTCATTTCCAAATATGATGATTCTTTTACTCCACACTTGCATCTTGCAGGCGATAACCATCTTTATTTGTAATTTGGGATATAAGATGTTTTATAAGTTTACTGGAGGACTTCCCTGGTTTAGCAATCAGAAAACAAATACAGTTAGAATCCTTATGTCCATATGGGTATAATCAAAATCTAACAAAAAAACAAGTTGAAACCCCAAAGCAATACTACATGATTCCATTACTGAAAATTGAAACAATTTTGCATTCATTAACGATTGCAGGAGTGCCCTTCCAAGTAGAGGACAATGAAAGAAATGAACTTACCTTAAACAGAAGATCATGAGCAATATGCTCCCAGGGCAATGATATAGACATCAGGCAGCATTTGAGAGGCAAACTTTCATCATCAGAACTTGTGGAGGCAGCAGCTGCTGCATAGGCATGCTTTGCAGCCACAGATGCAACAGATGCAGCTTTCCGAACAATTGTGCCAATTCCAAATCCTCTCTTTGATGAAACTGGTGAAAAAGGGCCAAAATCCTGCTGGCTTTGATCTGACATAGTAAAAACTAGATTTTACATGTGCATATTACAAACCAACATACTCATTCACTTCAATGATGTAATTTGCTAATGCTTCGTGCATGTAAAAGCTCTTTCATTGAATAAATAATAGTCCAGATCCCCAGAAAAGGGTGGAGGAGGCCACAAATAGCAATGAAGCACACTGGGTCTCCTAACGTGTTTTCATTATCCTTCTAACCCAACAGTCCAATATATCAGAAGATAACATACTGAACATGGAATTGAAACAATGGGTCAATATTGGTATTTCTGAACAGACAAATTACCATCACATCTCAGCCTAAGATAAGAGATATTAAAAAGAGAATTTAACTCCTACCCGCAACACCAGAAACAGCAACCTCAACCTCCCCTCTTCCTCCAGGACCCTTCATGTATAGTTTATCTATTTTACCAGGGAAATGACCAAGCGAAAGAAGACTTCCAAATCGAGATTTTCCAGCTGCAAGAGAAAGAGAGACAAATATGCAAATCATCAACATTCTTCAAGCCCAAAAAAGTTACAAAAATGCCAATAAGAAAAATTTACTACACCACTTACTGAATTTATCTCAGAAAAACAACTGTAAAAGATCATATTTTAACAAGCCAAAGAAATAATGGAGATCAGTGCTAAACCTGTGTGACACACGGAAGACTTGAGACTTTTATGCCTAGGCCCAGGCCAGCCAACAAGTCATGACTTTCTTTTAAATACCTGTGTGTGTGTGTGTGTATGTGTATACATACATACATACATATATACATTCATTGAATCATTTATACACACATGCACACACTTTATTGGGTTGAGCTGGGCCAGACCAGGAAGAGGATACGATATTGGTGCCCAGCCCACTTTTAGCATTCAGGCTGGTCTCTGGGCCAATAAACCCAACATAGATCTTCCTATGGGCAAAACAGAAACTAAAATTCCTTTATGGTTTAAAGACATACCATCATATGCTTCTCGAACCATTTGATAGCTTACAAACCCAGAGAAAAGAGTGAGCTGCAATAAGAACCAATTAGATGTTAATGTGGATACATGATTATTCAATACCATTGTATTTTACATCCATCACCAAATTCCAGTCTACAGAATTATAGCACTTTTCAAAACACCAAGTTTTGCTTGAGATACTACTGTATACAAGGGAGATTCCAACAAGGAAGCCTCTAAAATCTAGAATGCTTTACAAAAATGAATTGCATCAGGCAACAAGAGAAATAGTAGCAAGCTTTTTTATTGTTATTATTATTTCACGACACTTATTTCCGTCTTCAGTAAGTTAATTGTGACAATGTAGATATGCTATAAAGTGAGATGAATATGCACTCAGCATCTATTTTTTCCAATCTTTTTCCTCTGTTGTATTTGATGAGATAATCAGTGGCTTATTCCTAGTAGTTAGGAAAAGGTCTACAGAGTTTCATTATAAATTTAAAGCTCTTACACATGACAACAATTGACTACCATTGATTAATATACCCAGGAAGTTTCAGTCAGCTGACTGAGAACTAAGAGCATCTTAGATAATGCCATCTTTGTTCCTTTTATCTTCTCAAAGCAATATTAGCATGCAACCTATTCGTTAGCCCTTATCAAACTCTTGCAATATAAAGAAACTTGACAACAATGACTAAAATTACAAAGTCAATCTTGATATTCCTCAGCAAACCTCAAGGAACTACAGCTGCTGGTTTCGGTTTATGCATTTGAATTCACATCCTAAATTCTGTAAATAAGTGGTAGCCCAATAGTTGGAGCTGATGGTAGATAATGGACTATTAAAGCAATTCTCACATGTGAGCTAAAAGTGGACCCAACCTTAGAATTCTGTGTCCTCTCAGGGTTTGTTTCGACTTTCAGAGCAGAGATACTGCTAGAACTGTTATCAGGAGACTCTTTTTCGCTAGGAAATGCTGCCCCACCTTGTGCATTGAGAAGTACACAGTAACAATGATCGGTTTCTGTCAAGACCTGATTAGCAGGTGAAAAATTGAGAATCTTACAAATTCAAACAACAGAGAAATTTTATAAAGTCAGTTTATTGGAATTACCTAGAGTCACAGAAAAATATTGAGTTTGAGACACAAACATAAAGTCAAATATTAGTTAGGTAGTTTAGCAAAGTCAATATCAAATGCAAACCATTAACTTTACCATCTACAAGAAGTTGTTTGGCTGTATGAACATATTAGGCAGACAATGGAACTTGCAAGACCAAGAATTAAGACCACGAGGGGAAAAAAAAGAACATACCACAGCATCAAAAGTGGAGTCAAAATCATCAACTGCAAAACAGATGTCTGGATAGGCAGGAATTGTCTCTACTTCCTAAATATATATTAGCAACATTGCCAGGTTAAAGTTGAAGATAAAGAACCAAAGAAACAACGGCATTTTTTTCCTTTTCATAACAAATGAGCTTGCCTTTTTTGAGTCCAATTGAAAATTTACGCGACTAGGTGATGCATAAACAGTCTTTACAACCTGCAAAAGGACCAAAAATCATATTAATCCTACAATGCTTAAACGGATTTGTCCGACTTATTACAACTCACTCAAGATTGATCAAACTAGCCTGAACTAGATCTGTGTTTTTCTGATGCAACCACAGGGTAAAAAACGCTGTTTGCATACAATGACATCAAAAGTTGACTAAACATGTTGATTCAGTTGACCTTCCTAAGCTCTGTGAAGAATGTAAGTATACTCCACTTAGGTAGTGGAGATGGAATAAATAAACCTTGATGTGACAAGCTTATCTTTGTATTATTAAAGTGTGTTTTTCAACTAAAAGCCATGACTGTTATTGAAAGCCCAGACTTTCCTATATTCACCTTCCACCACGCTCCGCACGCACTCTTCCCTCACAACAGGGGCCCACGCTCTTCCGCCCTTTGCGTGCTCTTACGCGGCTGCCTGCTTCTTTTGGGATTCGAACTTGCGACCTCGTGTTGGATGAATGAGTTAGGTAGGCTCTGATACCATTTCAACTAAAAGCCATGACTGTTAGTGAAAGCCCAGACTTTCCTATATTCACCATCCCAAATCAATCCTATATCTCACCATCCACCACGCTCCGACTGTGCGGTCCAACTCTGAACCGGCCAGGGAGCCGACTTTGCGAAAGCCACGTGCCAATCCGGACAGGGGAGCCCTCTTTGTGACTCTTCTCCTGGGATTCGAGCCCAGACTTTCCTATATTCACCATCCACCACGCTCCGCACACACTCTTCCCTCACAACAGGGGCCCACGCTCTTCCGCCCTTTGCGTACTCTTACGCGGCTGCCTGCTTTTTTTGGGATTCGAACTTGCGACCTCGTGTTGGATGAGTGAGTTAGGTAGGCTCTGATACCAATTCAACTAAAAGCCATGACTGTCAGTGAAGGATACATCTCAGATTGGACTTTGTCTAAGATAACAAGAGTATATGAACAAACATCAAACTCGATTGTTTATTTATTTTAAAAAGGATATTACAGAGAAAAGAAAGTAGGATTTGAAGTATTTCCTCGATATCCTGCAATCTAAGTTACACAAACTATATATAGTCTAAGTAGAAGTGGTTTACAGCTGGCCACCACTTACTTTAATAATACAAACACACTTTAATAATACAAAGATAAGCTTGTCACATCAAGCTTTATTTATTCCATCTCCACTACCTAAGTGGAGTATACTTTAATAATCTACATCCAGCTGGCCTTCTTTGTTTGTTTCTTGTCCAGCTGGCCATCATTCATCACCATCACCATCACCATCCACCACGCTTCGTTTGCGCCTACTCCCTTTTTTTTCCTTGAGCTTTTCTTCATCAAAATCTGTAATTTTCTTGATGATGTGGGTTTGGAGCCTTATCTTTCTATTCCCAATGACTGCTCCTAAGAAATCAATCTCAGGGACTGCTATCTTCATTTTTGGAGGGGATAGAACTAATCCCCATTGAACACTCCTTTTTAATGATTCCTCCAAATGCTTCGCATGTTATGTCTCTGTTTTTGAGAAGACCAGAATATCATCTATGTAAACTACTATGAAGTCTTCCGTCCCTTTAAAGCAATTATCCATCTTCCTTTGGAAAACTGCTGGAGCATTTTTAAGGCCAAATGGCATTACAAGCCATTCATATAGTCCTCCGGGTACTACAAAGGCTGTCCAGGGAATAGAGGATTCTTCCATTGCCACCTGATGGAATCCACTCTTTGGATGCAACCTCTATCATCACATGTGTTTTATCAGTGGAGCCCCAGCCATCATCTCCTCTTTCTGTGCTATCCAGCTCACTTACTTTAATAATGTTTAAATCCACTACCTTTTGAATTATCATTTGTGCAATCTTATCCCCCTTTTTTATTTCAAAAGATTTTTCTGAGTGGTTAAACAATAGCACATGGATGGGTCCACGGTAATCCTCATCTATTATTCCTGCACCAACATCTATTCCTGCTTTGAGTGCATGTCCTGATCTTGAAGCTATTTTCCCATAAGTGCCTTTTGGGATAGATATCCCAACTTCTGTGGGGACTAAAGCTCTTCTTTTGGCAATAATAATGATATCCGCTGAGCTGTATAGGTCCCACCCTGCAGCTCCTTTACTTCTCTTGTCTGGCAACTTGGCATCTTTTGAAAATAGCTTGGCATAAAGGAAAGATTCCTTTTGTCTGGTTTCAAGCTGTTCATCTTCTTCTTCAATAACTTCTTTTCCTTTGCTATTGCTAGTACTTGCTTTATACTTTTCTGGTTCTTTCAGGTTTTTCCAATCTTCTTCAAGTTGCTGATCTAGCATACTTCTGCATCTGGTATTTTCAGCTATCAGGTAATTAATATATGACAAGAGTTCCTTAATAAACTCATCCTTCGTCCTGTAGACTGTTCATCTGGTAACTTTATCTGCTTCCTCCAACCACAATTTGCTTCGCCAAGAACAAAACCCGTTTCTTCGAAGGGTAAATCTTCCAATAATGCACCAGCATTATGAACTGTTGATCCGGCTTCTCCTTCAGAAATACTGCATATAGCATCACTAAGTTCCTCATTCATATCAAGGGAGACCACATCCCAATCTTCTGGGAGATCTAGGTTATCCATTATCGCAGCTCTGACGATATTCCCTTGATTTCTTCTACATTCCCTAGCAAAATGCCCTTCTTCTCCACATATGTAACACTTACACTTTCGCATTTTATCTTTGTTTTTCCTTTTGAAAACCCTGACATGACTATCATGTGGTTTTCCTTTGTAAGTTTTTGACTTTCTTAGCCCATATTTTCTCCCATTATTGTAATATCCTGGAACAGGAATCTTACTGCAGAAATCCAGATCCTTCAAGCTTCTCTGGAGGGCTGCCTTTTTGCATAGCTCTGCTAAGTGTTGATAGGCAAAGTGAATTCTTGGGAGAACTCCAATCGTATTTCCTGGGTGCTTAGTCCTGAATGCCTCTTCTATTTCTTTTCCAATCAGACTAGGCATTTTTCTGAAAAACTTCTCCGATAATTCAGGGCTGGAATACATTCTTCCTGATTTGGCTGCTAGAATCTTAAATTGATTCATAAAACCAAATATATCTTTAATATTATGAAAGGATAACCTTGTATCCTGTCTGTATATTCAGGTTCTTCTTCTTCAATAACTAGAGCAACGATTTCCTCATCTTCTTCATCTATGGTTTCATGGCCATCAACACTGTGTCTTGGATCAGGCCTCTGTGTTGCTTCTCTGTAGTTATTGAATCTCGAGGAAATAGATCCATCTGATTTACTTCTTGAATATAAGGACTGGGGTTGTGTTGCAGGAGTCATTCTAGAAGGTCTTAGTCTCCACATATGTCCTTCTAGATCTCTCGAACTGTGAGATTCTCCTGGGATTGCCCTTATCCCATTGCTGGTGAGGTAATCAGCTACATGTTGAACATTGTAGCGGAAACCAGCAAAGCTGTTGTTGGTTAAGCGTCCTACTAGGGATCTGGATATGAGGAGGTTGCTCTCTCCTCCTTGCCAATCATCATATCCTCTGGTTTGGATGGAGATCTGAATATGATTGTAAAAATCTTGGATGCTCATCATCATTGCAGGTGCAATATAGACGAGCTGAGTTCCTTCTGATAGATCTACCTCCATTGTTCCAAGAATTGATCGATCTCCTCGCCATCTGGTGTCTCTAAATACCACCAATGCTCTTGTTCCTGCATTCCTTCTGTGAAGGGCATGAATTCTGATCATTATTAGCCCTAGATGTATATGTTGCATTCCTGCCTCTACCAACCTTTGGTAACTTTCAGATTCAATAAACTGCAAATCCTCTTGTTGTCCTTCTTCAACCACTCTTATTCTTCTTTCAGAATAATGCTGGTACACTCTGTGCTGTGGTTGAGAGTATCCAGAGTCATAGAGCGTTTCAGCAGGAACTAGATTTGCTCTTCTTCTTTGGGAAATTCTTAATTGAGCATCTGGATTCAGCATGCTTTCTAAAGACTGACCAAAATTTCCGGGTCGTCTTCTTTGGAGTCTCCTCTCAATATGATGACGAACTCTAGCTCTCCTTCTGTAACTTCTAATCTGATCTTCATAAGTGGGAACTTGTGAAGATTGATTAGTTTCTTCAAGAACGGGGGGGGGGGGGGCCTCATTCCGTCTCGATCTGGGTTCTACTCATCTTTGTTTTTCTCCTTGCTTTTCGGATTGGGATACTTATATGCCTGTGGATCATAAACAAAAAGTTTGTTTCGCCAAGGAGGATAGGTATTCTTACTTGAAGAAGTTGTTCCTCCTAGATTCACCGTTTTCAATTTTTCTTGTAGCTAGGTAATAGACTCTCCCAACCGCTCAGGGAATTCTTGTTTTCGATTTTCCCACTGTTGGATTTTATCCAAATCTTCCTTTAAAAGAGAAATTTCTTGTTGTTGTTTGCACAATAATTGTATTATCGTGTTATTTTGCTTGATTATAGTTTTAATCAAGCTGACTTGCCCTTTGGCTGCTTCTAAAGTTGGTTTGACAAATCCCCATTACTGGTTCCTGAGGGGGCCTATAGGCTGAGGTTATTGAGCTTGATAGCCCAATTTCTTTCGGCTTCCTTACTGGGTAGTCCATTAATCCCTGTAGATCATCTTCCTCCTTTGCGAGTGCAGCAAAAGGATTTTCCCAGTCATAGGTTGATGCTGATTCATCTGATGATTCAGTATCCCATTTAGGGTCTTCTGGTTCTTCTACCTTGATGACTGTCGTCGGTAAAGCTGCTTCTTCTTTTATAGGATCTTGCCTGAATTTGATTATTCTTCCGGTTTCTTTATCATATTCAGGATTTGATGGATGATACCACTCTGGTGGATATTTTGTACCATCGTCTTCATCTTCTTCCCAGCCAGAAGGCTGTATATTTTCAATGGCTACATTTGCACTTTCTGGTTTTGAGTACCTGACATAATAGTCATACTTCCCGCTGTATTCTCCAAGGGTATCCCACCCTTCTTCATTGATGGTGAATATAGGAAAGTCTGGGCCTTCACTATCAGTCATGGCTTTTAGTTGAAATGGTATCAGAGCCTACCTAACTCACTCATCCAACACGAGGTCGCAAGTTCGAATCCCAAAAGAAGCAGGCAGCCGCGGAAGAGTACGCAAAGGGCGGAAGAGCGTGGGCCCCTGTTGTGAGGGAAGAGTGCGTGCGGAGCGTGGTGGATGGTGAATATAGGAAAGTCTGGGCCTTCACTATCAGTCATGGCTTTTAGTTGATAGATGCCAATATCAAAGTTCTAAAAATATAAAATGCATTGAAAACCAAAATGATAGTTATCAGTAAATTATCCAAAAATTATTGGTGGAGTCTAGTTAGACAATAGCCAGACATTCTTCTTCTTCCTTCTGTAGCTTTAAAGTTGAGCAGATCACTTGCAGAAAAGTAAGTTCAATTCAACAATCAAGAAAAATTTCAGATAACCCTAGTGTATATCTACAGGGGGCAGAAGCAGGATAAAGAGAAGAGCAAGGCCAAAATATAATATACATGGAACCAAAATAAAACAATTTTCAAAGGGCATTTTTATAAAACTTATGGAGACCCTAAAGTTTTGGGACATAAGCTTTGGTTCCGCCCCTGCATATCTAGCACGATTGTATATTCAAAATGCTGAAGGTACCTTATATATGGCAGATAATGGTGTATCTTTTCCAGCTTGATGATTGCGAAGAACCTGATGACTGAAATGGTGCAAAAATATACAGGTGGGAAAGAAGAAATAAGTAAAATTTATAGGATTAAAGGAAATGACACACAAAAGAGAAAAAGGTTACCTGCAAATTGCAACTGTTACTGTATATGAAGTGTGTGCAATTAGATTCAAGTAAAACGATCGCCTCCAATCTACCTCTTCTGGATTTTCACTGATCAAATTATCCAACTGGTTGACAACAGCAGAATTCTATTAGCAATATAATGATGATTTCCCCAAGTAAAGAGGTTGCAGTGACATCAAACGCTGATGGCCTAACTCAAGAATCTTTGACCATGTTTCAGCCAAACTGGGAGTCTTATCTTCATCCATGAAGTTCTAAACTATAATAGAAATCCAAAGTATAATTCAATGATTTTCCTGCTTTATCTTCATGGATACATGAACTTCCTAGAACCACAGTACAAAACATATAATTTTTTGAAATTAGTCGGTTCATATGATTGAAGTCCAATCCATGTATATTTCTTTAACATGATTTTGATGATAACAGCAAGTTCTGGTTAACCTTTGAAGTCAGCAATTTTATGGCTGATATACTATTACAGCAAAAAAAATAAAAATAAACATTTTCTCAGTAACTCTTTTAGATTCTGATATACTGTACCTTACCTTGAGCTAGAACCATGCAAAACTTTTGCTGCTAGTTATTGTTCTCCATCTCCAAACAATATTAATTCTTCAATTATTTGATGTCAAGCATATCAATCGTGCAAACATAATAATGAATAAACTATATTCCGAATTCACTAATTTTCACGGAAAACAAAGAAAATCTCATGATGCTCAATTTTTGTTCCTACAACTGATAAAGAAATGAACTCAATTCTTTCCAACTAAATTACTGGGTGAAAAAATTCTGGAAATGAGGCACTCAGTGACTTTGGTATTGTCATGATGCAAAGACATTCTTATCCCAAGAAACTGTTGTTTCACAGAATGACAGAGAATGGAAGCATATTATGGAAACATAATGTAGGCTATTACTTGGTCGCATTACTTTTAGAAGAGGAGAAAGTTGAAAAGTAAATGTTTCAAAAGTAAGCCAGACAAGTGTTCAAAAAAATCCTATCTGGGCACATATTCTCAAGATAAGGCTTAAAATCAAGGTAGTTTTTACCTTAGGTGCCCACCTGCGTACAAAGTAAGGAGAGATGCCCAGTACATTATCATTAAAACCATATCCTTCGGCGCCCTACAACAGTATGACAAAATTAGACCAAATCCAATATCTATGCAATAACAAAATCAGTTAATTAAACTATCTATATACTTATGTTGCAGAAGCACATTAACAATGCCACACCATTTTTCTCACAAAAAATACTAGATCGTCATCCTGGCGTCCTCTGGACTCTTTACCACGAATGAAGTACAAATCCAAAATATCATGCCAAAAGGGACCGTCCATTTCAACATCAGAACCATCTTTTTCAGTGACGGTAGTTTTGCCTACCAAGGTCGAGTGCTTCTTCACCATACTCAACAACTCATACCTGCCAAAACAAAATTTCACTTAAAAAAAATATGAACAAACACAGCGGCACAATCTTGAGCTACTCTTCGTTCAAAAAAACAAAGACACACACACACACAATACGACATGCAAAACCTGTAAATGGTGAAGTTGATAGAAGAACTTTGAGTGTTTAAACTGAAGTTTCCATAGTCAAATTACAACTCAAAGTTTATCTTCAAATACAAGTCAATTAGTAATTTGGCTTTCTAGAAAAAGAAAATGCAAATTCAAATTCGACCAATTAAGAGCACAAACTAACTCGTGGCCACGGAAAGAAGAGAAGAGAAAAAGTTATACTAAAGCCAAATTAGGGAACAGGATGTGTACCTGGACGGTGTGTCTTCTCCATCTCCTAGCATTTTCCGTATATTAAATTGGAAATAAAAGAAGATTGCTAAATAATAGCTTCTGATAATCAAATACGAATTCACGGTTACTGTGATCTTCAATTAGGGATTTTAAGTTTTTGGTTATGAAAAAACTGGCGCCAGCGTTTCGTTGATCTTATTCCTTTTGGGTTTTGCTTCGGTTTTCTAACAAGAAGAATGGTAGTTCAGAGGAATTATATGGAGAGCTCTGCACATTATAATAAATTTGAAATTTGCCTTGTATGAAGAACAAGTGTTAAAGTCAGGGCGTTTTAGTCATTTAGATGGCTGAGAAAGATTTGCTGATGGCTGATTGGCTGTGTAGAACTCACATAAGTTGATGGGAAATCAGGGAACAATTTTTGCGTCACGTAGGAGTTGCGTTTGAAGCACACGTGTACTCGCAAGCCACGTGGCTTTCTATATGATATGCATGCAGGGCCTTTTACCCTTATGGGAATCATTGAGCCCAATCCAATGGACTGCCGATTGGACTGTAAAATATGGAAACTTTTTTCGATTCATTTTATTTTGAATTTCACGATAAATTATTATATAAAAGTTATAGGAAAAAGTTACTCATCTACCTTCATTTCCTTTGCATATAAGAGTGTATTTACTTTTAAGGGATTTTTTCATTAAAAAAATTCCTAAACATTTCGAAAATGGTAATTTATATACCATTAAATAGTACTACAAAAATGAATACTGATGTAGCACTCTTTAAGAATTCTGCAAAACTAGGGCAACTTTCAATTTAATGGATTATAAAGGTGTTTTTGTTGCAGCCGGTTGTAATTTATTTAACAGGATTCTTGATCTCGGCATTGTTGAATTTTTGAGTATTCGAGAGGTTTTAAGTTGGTTAAAAGATCGTGACGAGATTTTAAGTTGGTTAAAGGATCGTGATCTACATTATGTTATTATGGAATCTGACTCACATATTTATATTTAATTTCTGCATTCTTCTACTGGTAATTTTTCCAAGTTTTAGCACTCTGTTATTGTGAAATTTGATTAACAAATTTCTATCAAAACTTTGCATTTTTCTGCTAGTAAGTTTTCTGAATTTGGGCTTTTAATTAATAATTGTAAGTTCATTAGTTCTAATCTTTAGGATATCCATTTTGGATTTGTCAAGCGATTGGCGAACGTGGCTGCTCATTCTCTTGCAAGAGTTTCATGTCCCTATTTGTATTTTGAGATGTCTCTCTTTTGAGATTATCTCTTCTTAATGAAGTTTACTCTTTTGTTTTAAAAAAAAAATAACTTGAATTAAATATTGCAAGAAAAAAGATACTAACCTTTGAATGAATAAATATTAAATGATTTTTTTATTTTTTATTTTGAGATGAATATTGGCCCTTAGATGTAATAGTGACTAAATTAATTTTAGCTCTTTAAGTTAGGCGCATGTAAAAATATTTGGGTAGGATTAAATTTTGGCTATTAGATGTAATATTGTTTATATAGATTTTGGACCATCCAAATTAAAAGATGTGAATAAAGAAAATTTAAAAAGAAAATAGAAAATTGCTAAGTCCTTGGATGGAATAGTGTGATGGTGCACCACAATTATCTATTATAGTTAAAAGAAAATTTTGTTATTTGGGTTTTAAGTGCTCCGTAGTATAGAATGTAGCGTTTTATATGAGTCTCAACTATTTAGACAAGGGATATTATAGAGAGACATTTTTCTCTGTTCTCTGGTAAAATTTTGTATTCTAATTATCATTCCAAATTTTAGTTTAATTCATTTTTCTTTCTATCAATTAAAAAATTGAATGGAAGAGACGGCACATCAAAAAAAAAAAAGGAATAAGGTTAAGAATTTTTGTATAAATAAATATTTAAAATTTATAAAACGATATAATTTTATTAATAGTTCTGTTGGTTTTCGTTAAGTGATTTTTGAATACTAAAATTATGTGTTGCGTGCATATTTGTACAATTAAATCACTAAAAGGCATGATGATAAATTATTGTGGACCTACGGTGAAAGAAATTGCCTGTGGTAGCTCTTTTTTCCCCTCTCTAATATGCAAGGACCCCACTGAATGAACAAATTACTCCACAAAATCAGGTAAATCAATTAGGATATGGGACATTTGACATAATAATAATAATAATAATAATAATAATAATAATAATGATACTGTACAAGAAAAAGTCAGTAAAGTAAAGAAAAAAAAAATTCAAGGTTGTCACGTACAATTTTAGAACACTGCATACAATTCTTATATTATTAAACTATAACTTTAAATTAATTAATAATTAAAAATTTACCACAAGTAATCAGAAATATTTACATAAGTCTCTCTTAATTTTGTAATTCGCCTAATCTTAACGTCCTTGGATTCCTTTTGTATAATGGTTAGAAAAGATAAAATAAAGTTCACAAAGAATAGTATTTCTTTTTCAAGGACAAAGAACAAAATTATTATATATATAGATCAAATAGCAAAATCATTCGAATCAATAGAGAAAAAGCTCTTTTTGAATATTTAAAGCATCTTTACTTTAGTCCCGTGTCAATATTTCTTCCATTTTCATATATATAGGCATCATATGCGTACAGTGTAATAGCATGAAAGGGTTATATTAAATAATAAAATGGATGGAAATGTTATTTAAATAAATTTATAGGGATTAACTAATATATTGAAAAAAAATAGAGGTAAAAAATATGATTTAAAAGTTTTTTTATGAGATGCGTATGATTAGCATTGTGCTTGTGCAGATGACGAGCTAAAGCGGGTTCTCCCATACACCCAACCCAACCTAATATTACCAACACTCTTCATACACAGGTTTTCAAAATTGTATAATCACATTAATTATTCCGAATTAGAACACCAAAATGGAGATGGATAAACAAACACAAAATAATGATAATAATAACCTTATAAATATTGAAATGAATATACAACTTTTCAATGAATTGTTATCTGGCTGTTTTGTAATTGATTTATTTCATTTGGACACAAGTTAAGCTATATATATATATATGTGTGAAATTGAAAAGACTTGACCTGATTGAAAACCATACCATTCACTTGACATATGAACAAACAGTAAAATAAGAAATTTTAATTTGCCAAATTATGAACATATATAAGACTAATTAACAAGCTTAAAATCACTTATTGAATTGCTTAAATTGATTTGATTATCATCTGCAAAAGATCATTCAAACCCATCAAAACATAACAACTCTCATTTCGTTTAGATTACCCTTTCTTCAACCTCTTCCAAATCCATAAACATCAAATTTCACACATCCAATCCCATAATTAACTTCTTTTTTTTTTCCAGATAAACCCCATAATTAACTTACCAAAATGAAGATTAATCATTTTAAAAACCAAATTAATACACTTTTTAATACTCATCAAAACCTCCACTTTGCTTCTTGCCTTTTCCTGTCCTCCGCCTGCCAATGGAACTGCTTTCAAGCCTCATGTTACCGTCGTTGAGGATCAACGGCGCGTCGTTGCCTTCATCGCCGTCGTCTACGGTGGCGATACGGATGCAAGAACATCTCTCTAAGGATGCAAAGAATGCACTTGCTACACCGTTTATGAACCACATAGCCACCCCATCAAGCTTTCCGCATCCAGGGGGTGAAGCCCGAACCCTACCCTCATCCGAATTTGAACGGAAATTGAAAAGACCACCGCAACTGGCGGAGGTAGTGGCAGCCATGAACTGAAAGATTCAAGCTTTTTTTCTTTGAGGTTTGAGATAAAGAAATAAAGAGAGAGAGAGAGAGAGGAGGCAGCGTTACTGCCTTTAGGCTTTTATTTTAAGGAAAGGGGGGAGTGTAAGGTTGTAATTTGTAAATTATGGTTACTTTGTGAAATTACTAATTAAATGCTTATGTCATAAATATTTGAATAAGATTTTTAGTGTTGTTTATGGATTGGTAATGGTGGCCCATTCTAATCAATCAAGTTTCTATTTAATTTATCTTTTAAATGATTGAAATACATGCTTACGTTAGAAGAAAAAAGAGCAGTGCATAGTACACTAATTCAAATAGTACACATAATATATATTTAGTAAGCAAATATTTGACGAATAAATATATTAATTTTAACATAATTACAAGTTATGTTAATTAAACAAAAAATAACAAAAGTCCTATACGCTGACCCAAATGGTATAATTAATAAAATATAATTGAAAAGTAGAATACTAAAAAAATACTACTAATAGAGATAATGAATGAAAAAGGATAGAAGGACAAGACTGCAAATATTATTATACATAATTAAAGAAGAAATAAAGATAATGATTAGACCAAAATACTAAAGTGGGTAACATCATTTGTTGCCCACTAGGCCGACCCCATCAATTACCCCTCTAACCAACCTATATCTAATTTATCTCCTACTCTCATCAAAATAATATATATACTTTACCACCAAATTATTTCCAAATCAAATCAAATTAATGTGCGCATGCAAGAAAATTTATTCATTTTTTTCTTTTTCTTTTCTTTATCGGTTTTCTTAATTAAAATTGGTAATGATATGTAATATGGATAATAGCTAGAGAGAAATAAGAAACAACAGAAAAACAAAAATCAAACATATTTTAATAGACATAAAAAAAAATTCAAAGTATAAAAATAAAATAACAGAAAATACTTTTTTAATTTCTGGAAGAAAACAATGTAGAAGTAAATAAAGAGAAACAGCTCTTTACTGTTTGCCTTTCTTTGAAAAGTGAAGGGAGGTAGTAGACTGTTCTATATTTTAACTTGCCTTGAAATGTACATAACATTCACGGCTCACGATTAGGCCTAAGCCCAATCAAGCCCAAGACTTTTCAAAGAAATTGGTTAAATATTAAAGAATTTTAATTAAACCCCTTTAATTACCTAAATTAGTAAATTTTAATATACTAATTTAGACCAACTCGTGCCTTAATTTCTTTTTTTAGTGGCTGGCCAGCTAGGCGACCATGAAAAGCTCTATCCACACACGTGTCAAGCAATTTACATAGGATTTTGACTTTACCTAAATTAAAGCTCATCCTTAATTAACCTTAATAAGTTAATATTCATTTGTTATTATCCATCTTAAAAATTTGTATATATAAGAATTAAGAGAGTTGGAAATAAACAGGCTAAAAGAAACATGTCTAAGCTCACCACTTTCTTTGCTCTTTTCCTCATCCTCAGTTTTATGGCTGCTAATGCTGCTTCCCCCAGCCGTGAACACATTAGTAATTCTGAGGTGAGATTCTGTGGTTTTTGTCTTGGTTTAATTTATTTATAGTTTTGTATAGGTTGATCTTCGTAGTTCTTATATATATTAATGGACTAGTTTAGATTTTATATGATGATCAAATTATTTGTATGGAGATTATGGATTTTGAGTTCTCTCATATTACCAAAATTATGATGTGTTTACTTTAACAAAATAGATTGCTGGAATTTTATTAAAAAAATAAAAATAAAAATATTAGTGAAATTATGAACATTAATTTGGAATCCAAATCACCATATTTACTATAACCCTTATTAATTGTTTGCTCTTATTATATGCGAAAGAAAAATAATGAAGAAGAATGCAAGGGAGGCGACCGGGAAGCTTGCCTGGCCAGAAGGACTCTAGAGGCTCATGTTGATTACATCTATACACAGGACAAAAACGATTAGGAATATTATATTTTATAATTATAATTAAGCCATCAGCTTTAATCTTTGTTGTGATTTATATAGCAATCACGAAGCAAGTGCATCGCTTGGTGGTAATAATGATATAAATTGCCAGTCATGTTTCTAATCTATATATTTGCTTGTCTTGCTATCATATACGGATGTATACATTTTCTAGCATATTCTTAAAATATACTCTTTTTATTCCACTTCAAGCTTTGTTTACTTTTTGCTCTTAACATACACATTGAAAAAATTATTAATGTATATATCAATTATTTAAAAATATTTATATATAACTAAATTATTCTTTTATTAATGAATATAAAAAAATATAAATGCACTCAGAATATTTAAATAGAGATAAAATGAAAATTATATAATAATTTTTCTTTTAAATTTTGAAAAAATGTGAATTTAAAAATGAAAAAGAAAATCTAAAACAACACTTAAAAGTAGAACAGATAAATTAATTATTTTCTTTTTGTTATTTGCTGGCACACCTTTTATTTATTTATTCATTTTCCTTTTTCCATTAACTTGTATATATAAATATGATTGACAAACTAAAGATAATTAAAATATTATCACAAGTGACTAAATTATCATTCCACTTTAAGCATCAAACACATATTAAAAATTATTAAAACATCTTAACATTCTCATTAAGGGACTAAATTACGTTTCATTAATATATATAGAGAAAGGCAACCAGAAATATATATAAATACATAGGCTCCGATTGAAACAAATAAATTCAATTTGTATAATTCAATTACAAATGAATTCCATATGAAATTTATTTGTAAATGAATTCCTATGTTTGGAATAAAATTATTAAAATATAGAATTGAAAATGAAATTCTTATTTTTATTCTTGGAATAAATAAATAAATGAATTCATTTCTATTTTATTTACTAAAATATTCTTAATGTCAATTTTGATATTTTCTTTCAATTACTCCCAATAAAAAAAATTAACAAACATTAATCATCATCTTAAAATTTATTATTAATTTAATTACTCTCAATTTTGATGTCTTCTTTTAATTTCAATTACTTCCAATAAAAAAAAACCGTACATAACGAATGAAACTAGTCAGTAAAAATCCAATGAAAACGAATCAAAATCCGGTGATTGTGGTTTTATGAAAACCGTACACGTATTTTTATGACATTTTGTGAAAGTATAATAAATTCCATTTCCTCTTTTTTTTTTTTTTTTTTTTTGCATTTCAAAAATAAAAAATGAGAATTACAAATAAATTTCATAAAATTTTATACAATTCATTTATTTCAAACATTACCTTGGAATTAAATTTCCATAAACACATGTAGCTCAATTTCAATCCGTTGCCCACACTGCAAGAGATCGTTGAAACACGAGAAAGCTCCCAAAAGTCAATCAATGAACAAAATTTTATGTTGAGAAAAGGTGAAAACTCGTAAGCAAAAGAAATTTAGTTTGGACATGTTTTGGGACTATAAAAATATACACACACATGATGGGTTATATAATAATAATATAATTAATATATAACCCATCATGGATGTATATATTCTTACAGGGACACTAACTATGAAACTTCTTATCATAATATTCACAGGAATTTAACGGATGGAACTGTCCATAATATCATTACATATCACAAGCCCATATTTATCAAGAGCTGATGTGTACGCATTTGACGAGTACCTTTGCACTAACAAACCAATCATACAAAAATTCAGGCATATTCACTGTCACATAACAAGCAGACTGATAAAAACCTACCCACGTTATCATGATCAAGAGTCAATCCAGGTAAAAAAAGAAAAGCTTTTTCAGGATTCTGCTTCAAGAACTTCAGTCTTCAACTACAGGAAGCCTTTCCAGGAAATGTCAAGGGGCAGAGTGTCATGTTTGAAAATACTAAACAAACATAAGCAAAAATTATATATTTAGAGAAAATTCCAGAAAGATCTGTCCTAACATAAGTCATGGTATCTCCGGCCAAAAGATCTTATTTTTAATAATCAATGTGCAAAACTGCAATATAACTCTAAGAACAAAGAGCTAGTTATCTACTAATGTCAGAATCCTACTTGACCAAGAAAATAAGCATGCCTTAATTGACCTTAAATAGAGGCCTCTGCAGACCAAGAACATTGGCCAACTAGATTTGTAGCAAGATTAGGAGAAAATCAAACTTGACTTCAAACTAGAGCCAGCTACTCAGAATTCACACATGCAACCCAGAGTCTCATTCGTGATTTGTACAAGAACTAAAGCCAGCTACTCAGAAAAATTCTCTGAAATCTCTAAGAATGTCATAATGCACTTTGCGATTCTTTCAACAAACCCATTTGCACTCCTATATACAATCATAAACATCAATACTTCCAAATCTTGTGATTTGTCAATTGTAATCCTTTGAAGTAACTCATCATTAAAATGCAATCTGATACTATAAAATGCCCAGTCAACAAATATCAGTAGAGACGGCAGAAGCAATATCTAGAACACCAAACATACAGAAGCAGTTGCATTTATTTTAACATTGCCAACAAAAAATTAGACAATATTTGAGCAAAAATTAGTTGACATTTTCATTCAGACGAGAATCTGCCAACATAACTACAAGAAAGCATAGAATTCTCTGAAGCTAAAACCAGTGATCAAAATGAGAATGTGAATTTGATTTCGCATTTGAACTAAGGATACAAAGGCGTACATACAAAGCAACTTTACCTCAAAGAGTTAGCACACTTGATGAGGGAGGAGAGAATCATCAATCTAAGCTGGCAAAATAACCTTAGAGCCACCCATAACGTGTAAATACAACGCAAGACAAATAGTAACAATGACATTAGACTTTGCCCCAAAGTATCTAACAACCTCAAGTCCTCTGTCTACAACCTCATCATGTACTATATTAAGACTTCTTTTCAAACAATCAGATATCCTCCACACCAAGAATTCCACAACAGACCTCACCGTTTCAAAAGTCACCCTCCCAGTAACATCAAGCACAAACTTCCTATTGCTAGGCACAGCTAAAGTAGATGAAACCTTGTCAACCCATCCACCACCTTGAACCCCATCAAGTGAGTTTCTGTCTTTCAAAATAACTTCTTGATCAAAACAATTATCTCTAATTGCATTTTTCCCTTCACCCAGATCAACAATCGACCTGGTTGAATCCGAATCCGAATTTGAACTTAAAATTTGGTGGTATGTTTTTATAAGTGTTTCTACAGCACCATTACAGACAGAAACCAAAATGTCTCTCATATTGCTTTGATGCTTGGGATTGGTTAAGCCAGAGAACAAATCATCATAAGTATTGATCTGCATCGTCTTATCAAGATAAACAGCAACTGCCGTGCTCACAAACTTCTGTATACAATCAGCTATAAGCTCCTTGTACCGATCATCACAAAGCACGCTAACCCATCTAGGCATATCTGATGAACTTGACCCACTTTGACTTCCACCAGCCCCAACATCAGAATAAAATCCCAATACCAAATTCTTTGCAAAACTACCAACAACAACAGAAACAAACCCAGTTCCAGCATTAGACAACAACCTATCCATCACCATATCAGAAAAGCTTGAATTCGTGGAAGCAGATGCTAATTGATCACCATTATTTCTGGACTCTACTTTGTACCCCCTTATAATCCCAATTGTCAACGCCTGAGAGACCCTGGTCAACGACGCAGAGAACTCCTCGGATTTAGCGATCTTAGAAATTTGCTTCAAGCTATTAGGAATTTCATCAGAATCAGACTGCAGAAAGCCCTTCAAGTCCCTGGATACAATGCCAATCGTCTCCGATGAATCAGCCACCACCTCAGCAATAGAAATTAGGGTTTCCAAAACTCTCATAAATTTCCTTCTTTTCTTCACCACGGCGGGCAAATGATACAGCTTGTAAACTCCGTAACCAGAAACGCCAGAGACAGCTAACAAAAGAAGCCATTTTTTCCTTCTTTGAGAGAAATTAAATCGCTTTTTAACCAAATCAAAATCCATGGCAGAACCAAACCCTAGAGAAACCAAAGATTGGATCCCTAGGGCCTGGAATTGCAAAATCGGATGAGCGAGGAGTGGACAATTATATGAATAAAAAGAAGCGCAGAGTTGAAAGAATCAAGAAATCTAGGGTTTCGTATCTGATTGTATTGATAAATTTAATTCAAGTATTGGTGGGCATAGAGTTGGAGAGAGGGGAACATGGGCGGAGAGGAGGAAGGAAGATTAATTAAAGAACAACAGAGGGAGGTACGACGGTAGATAAGAGCATTGAAGAAAGCTATTAATAAGAATTGGATAGTAAATAATTAAGTATGGGTCGAGAAACCAACCTGTTTATAGTTACAATTTGCAGATGGAGAGAATGAGAGGCGTTTTGGCTTTTCGTAATTTTTGACATTATCAAACAGACAAAAATTTTGTTAAAGATACTTCATCAGCAGTTACATGGAATCTTGGAGTGTGGGATTTTTCTTTCTTCTCTCCGAACAATAGGTAATCACGACTTGTCGGCTGCTGGAGAATAGATATCGAAAGATTTGACTAATAAACGTTAGGCAAATTTCTGCGAATTTTGGTCCTGCTTTCGAAACAATGATTTATTATTACTGCTTTTTGCTCTTATACAAAAATTAAAAAAATATATTTTAATATTATAAAAGATATTAGTAATTGACTATCTTTTTATTAATAATATAGAAAAAGATTGCAACAAATATAAAATTCATTTATAATATCAAGACAAAAATAAAATAAAAAAAATGCGTTTGAGTTTTTTTATTAAATTTTGAAAGATGCATTAATTTTTTTTAATTTTAAAAAATGGCACTTAAAGTGTAATAAAAAAAAATTTCTAAAAGTTACGGAAACGAAAATAGTATTATTTTATCTGAACTGGCTAATGCGTTTAAACTATATGTATTGTTGATTAATCTAGGCTTAATTGATAAAAAATAAATGCATGCTTTAGGAGTACTATTTTTTTTTTCTTTTGTAAAAAACACCTTGATTAATTAAGATTGTGATAATTCAAATTTTGAGGGTTGCAAGTTAATCACCTCATACTCCCCCCGTATCCCATATGCTTTATTTGCTTTCATTGTCCTTTGGAAAAACACAAGTAAATTTTATTTTTGAACATGTTCTAATGGTGATCTAATTTAATATGTCCCTTATTATTGTAAATAATACTCCTATTACAAAGAATGGAAATAGAATTCATTATTTCAACCATATTAAAGTATTTCTTCTTATTTTTTGTAAAAATAAAAACATTGCGGATTGAACTTTCGTCAACCTCTCAACAAAATCATGAATATCTTTCCAACACAGTAGATGAGTTAAATGTTTTGATAGTAAAAGCAAAATTAAATGAGTTAAATGGTTTGCTAGTGAATACAAAACTAAATCATGGATTTGACCTTTGATGTAGGCAAAAATGTGAAGAATTTCTATGAATAAGAACTCAGACAGTCACACGAGCACTTCTGAAATATCAAGTAGGCCAATATCGTTCTGTATTGTATGCTTTCTTGCTCCTATCGTCAAATCTTATTTATTCCTTGAATAATGTTTCATATTTGGCGGGAAAAAGAATAGGCCAATTCCTTAACCTGTTTTCTTGTTGACAATCTTTGCACAATAAATTAACATATAATCGCTGTATAGCAAACAACAATCATGTACATATCATGGTGCCCCCACCATAATTCTCTGGAAACTCAAAAAAGTCCGTACGTCTTCAGTTCCGATCACACCAGAAATTTACAGTTCACCTATAGCACAATCAGCAGAGCTTGCGCTTAACTGAAGCTACATAATCAGGTTTTATGATTTTGAAGTTTCTTTACCTTCAGGAAGTATCTTGGATTTTATGGGCAAGGCGTAATTGGTATCATCTTCAAGATCGCTGAAGGAAATATCTTCTTCGTTTCCCATAGGGATGGAGGCTTTGTAACCTCCTAAATCAGAATCTTCCTCATCTGGCCAGTCATCTTCATCATCTTCATAATTTTGAAGCAGTACTTTAGAGGACCGAGCAGCCAACAGATCCTTATCCTCAAATTTTTCCATTGGCTTTTCTGCAATAACAGACTTATCAATAAATTGCATGTCTGTACTGACAACTGGGTGCTTATCTGTCTCATGATCTACTGCCGTACTGGTTGTAGGTTCAAAAACAAATGTCCTGGCACCCACAAAATCTTCATGCAATATACCAACATTGTCATTCAAATAGGAAGTGCTTCTCCCAAACCAGTCATCTTCTGGCTTTGTTTGCTTATGTAGCTCCTGCATCCACATTGCTCTCGCTTCCATTACCTGCAAGCAATAGGAAGTATTACAATTTACATCAAGGTCGTCTCCAATCCTGAAAGGAGCCAAGTTTGCAGAATCAACAAGTAAGAATGAACCATATATTGAAGTGTTGAATACATAACTATCCAACTGAATGCTAGTTCAGAGGACCAAAATATTTAGTGCTATCAAGTGACCTTCAAACAAAAAGGATAACACTCAGTGATTGATCATTTGATGGAGTGCAGAATGGACAGAGGTCAGTGATGGCATTAAGAACTTGTTTGAATGAAATTAGTAGTGGTATGGTATGGTGCTGTAATTACCGTTAACTTGTTTGGAAAAATGATATGATATGACATGGTTTAATATATTTTTGATAGGAAGAACTCAAAAAAATAAAAATAATTTTGATAAAAAAGATCAAAGATTATGATTATATTAGAATATAAAGGGAGTTAGCAAAATTAAATAAAGGTAGTAAGAGGAAAAAAATAGAAAACTATGCAAAACCACGAATTTTATGGTTTAAAAATTTAAATAAAATGAAACCATGGTTTAACCATGGAAAACCATAACCATTGACTATCCATCTTCCCAAAAAACACCTAAAATCATACCATCCCATTGCAAACCATGATCAAAACAAGCCTAAAAGGAAACCTAACTATAAGGTAATTGCACATTTGCACCTACAAACTTAAAAGATACAAGGCGTGTCATGTTTCTTCGATATGATCATAAGGTGAGTGATTCCTAGAAATAGGGCTGCACACACAATGTGCAGGAACAAGTGCCAAACAAGGTAAGAGAGGCAGTTTCGAACATTGTCTGAGGTCAAGGAGTTAGGAATAATTCACAACTTATTAAACTGAACTAAGTGTTTCAAGAATATTGAAGTCTGGATTTTGCAAAGGTGCACCAGCAAACTGTTCTCGTGTAACATAGTATAACTGATGTAATGGAAGTTCTGTTTTTCATCATAGAATAGCACATCAGGCTTTGGGTAACACCCCTGAAAAGGGGCGAAATTTCACTTATATTAACAATGTGGCATGCATCAATTGCAGGGCTTAAAAATTAAGAAAAGCTAGTGCGAAAAATACTTGATTCCACGAGGAGCTAAGCATTTTGCTACAACAATTAAAAGGAGAAAAGAATTACCTGAGGTGTAGACAAAATTTCAGCATCCTGTTTGTTAAGCCTTGAATGCAGAAGAACAAAATATACTTTCCAAAAGTAACTCTCAGTCATATGACAAGGACAAAGTTCAATCCTAAGAGCAGCTAATCTTGGAGCCAGGTGTTCAATGGCCAAAGTGTGCTCTCGTTGCGCATCAGACATATCAAAGTCTGGACAAGGTGAGAGAAAAGGAAAAAGAAATACATGAATCACAGAAACGGAGAGTACCTCTTTTTTCAATTAAAACAGAGAGAACAAGGTAATATGCAAAAAGCAACTAAGCAGCACCTAGAAAATAGACGGTTTCTCAAAAACATGCTAGCCGAAAAACTTATCAAGTATCATATTCAAGCTAAGGCATCTGAAAGCAAATATTAGAATAAAAAAGATATCAGCACATTTCACAATATTAGCTCGTAAGTTCAGAGCCACTGCACAAAACCCAGCCATTTAAATTAAATTACTAACGGAAAACACTCATTTCTGAAAATAAGCTATTTCAGAGAGCTTCTCTAGATGGCTAATTAAAATTGAAAAGTATTGAGGCGTGCATCCAATTATTAGGAAAGAAGATAAATTCGTTAACCTAATACTAATGCAAAGGCAACGCATAACTTTGCAATTTGAAGTGGCCTACAGGCACATTTTGGTTGCTTCAGCTCTAAATAAATTCAAGCAAATACACGTAAAAATTTAACGAAATAGACTCACCATCTAAATCTTCTTCCTCTTCAAGAGGAAAATCCAACCAAGTCTCAGGGTGCATAGCAATATTCCTCGCAAATGCCAACACCTCATCGGTAATCCCGACTGCTCCTGCTCCCCAATCGTCACACTCCTCCGTCTCCAATTCCTGCTCCCCCCGATCATCCCCGCCTTCATCATAATACGCCTCATTTTCCTCGGATCCAAAAGGAAAATAATTAGAAGCCATCTTCGAAATCTCCCTAAATCTGTCACCGATTTCCGCAAATTCGTTCCTGATCCCCGATATTTCCTCGGAATCGGACGGCTCTCTTTCCTCGGATCGAACAGACGCCTCGGAGTTATTCAAATTAGAGACTGATCGGTCATCTGGCGTAGGCGGAGGAGCAAGAAAAGAAGCCACGCCCCAAAGTTGACGCGTTAGGGTCTGCTTCAGTTCTGTAAGATCCTCTTTCACACCTCTCGCTTGCGCGTCTTCTTCTTCTTCGGGAAATCGTCTTCTATAATGGATGTCGTGCGTTGAAGATTGGGTTTCTTCGTCATTGCGATTGGCAGGTGATGAGTCGTGTCGGGTATTGGGTGCGACGTCGGTTTCAGCAGAAAAATCGTCCTCTTCGAGTCGGAGAGAGTTGGCGATGGAGCGAGCCAGCCATGACATTGTGCTTCGTGTGTCAATGGAGGGGTGAGAAAGGGATTGATGGAAAGGTAAGGGTTCATAAAAAATGTTTTCCTCTGCGAGTGGCGGAATCTTCTGATTTTGTAATTTTACGTTTTACCCAATTAAATCATGACATGTCATCACAGTTGCAAACCTAAAAGCTGAAAAATTAAGTACCAGATAAAACCTAAATTATGTTCTTTTTAGAATTTATTAGCATCGATCTGATCCTATATATAGCACAATTATTAGACTGTGGGGCATACAATGTGTTAGTGCATGTTCATTTTTCTATCTTTTTAAAACAAAAGCATAGTTAGTTCACTTAATTAAAGTTTTCCTTTTTCAAAGTATATTAAAGTTAATGTGAATTATATTGAAAAAATAACAATATAATAATTTCATACGTAACTAAAATAATTTAGTAATTCAGAAAATAAAAACAAAGGTAGTAATAATTTTGGAATGAATATGATAGTATAATACATAATACATCACCAATCAAGTGTTCAATGAGTTTTTGGACTGGGGCCTTATTGGTTGGGCCAACCATTGTATTCGCTATCTACCATTGTCCATTGCAAGTCGAGATTTCTTTTCTATTAAATTTTCATTAATTACTTACTTGGTAATTCAATTAGAGCTGGCACTCAATCCACTTTTGGTGTAAACATTTGTAAGATGAGATGGAGATTTGGGAATGGCTGTTTTTATCATATTTTAACGGTGTTAACTGTTGACTATCCAATAAGAGCCAAGATTCCAACTGGGCATGTCAAGAAACAACTAATCCTCACTGGACCTTTTATCATGTAATTAGGCTAAAATTTTATTAAAACTCAATTGCAAGATTGATATGATAATTTGAAAAACTTAAAAAATATAATAGTATATTAAATGTGAAAAACATGGTAATCCATTTGAGATATTGCACTAGGAATTTCTCCAAATCTCTTGATTTCAAATGCTAACGAGTGGACTTGAAAATGGACCGGGCCTGAATCGAGTTTTCACCGGACCTACATGATTTGCAAATATTTTTTCTATCCAAATCCAGCTCATTACCCAGATCTAGCAACGAGTACTGTCTTTTATTTGACCAAACAGAGCATAAGCTGCGCCAATTTTTTTGCTTTATCATGTAAAATCAATCTACAGATAGAGGGATTGATTTACATATGAAATCATTGGATTAAAATATAACTAGAATAACTGGGAAAAAAAAAAATCCAAGGTGTAATGATGATATATGCTTTTGGATGGCAAATGATATGACTGGTCCTCATTGTCACCACCTGACTCAGGTCTGGAAAACCGCTGGGACCGCTCTCCATCTTATCTACCACAACATCCTCATCAAATCTAGATCAGGACCTAATCATATCTCTCACATTCAGAATACTTCTCTACAACTATACTTCAGAAATACATCCTTTCTTATCAACCTTTTAGAATCAAATTCAATAACAGTCTAATTTCACATTGCAGAATAATCTTAATCAAATCAAACAGTCTAAAATGAACCAATAACTATAAAAAAACAGAAGCTCCAAAGTAAAATGAGCGAAAAAGAAATTGAATACTTGATCATGTACAGCAATACAACTGGGAGTTCACTATGCATCATTTTACAATGAAAGCACAGGGGATTTTATAACTCTACAATATTCAGACTGAAGGCAAGTCTCACCTCTTTTGAACTGAAATGAAACATATGCTCCCACCCTAGAGAACCCTTAAAGGGTGGAAAATTTAAGGAGCAATGGGAAAGTGCAAAATCAAGTAGCAATTACAATTGAGAAACATGCGCAGCACATCCCCTTCTTGTATTCCCACCATCCAAAGGCAGGCAGCTATTCTCTTAAATAGATTGGTGGTTCACAGTTTACAGAACTCTCTTGCACATGGAGACGATCATGGGATCAGAGGCCAGACTTGTGCCACTTCGGCAAAAGCAAGCAGTCCAATTTAATACAACCTGGCTGGAAATTATTGGAAAATTTTGGCATACACCAGCTTACAGATGACAGTTTAATAAAATAATAATTACACAAATCTGCAGTTAGCCTCAAATCCAAATCCATCAAGCTCCATTGTGTGAAACCAGTGGATCGTATCGAACAACTTCAAGTGTACAGGGATGCCTTAGCAACCCCAATCCACTAGCTCCAGTCCCTTCGCCTCTTAGCATAAAGGAAAGAGTATGCCAAGTATCAACAAAATGGACTTATCCCTCATTGTATCGTTCTGGTAAGCTTACACTTGGAAATGAAGATGGTGTCAGTATAATTCAAACTACATAATTTCAAGAGCTCAGCTGCCCTCTGCTTCAGTTCAGGACTACAACCACTTTGTATTACCAGAAGCAGCTTTGCTGCCAAACCTGCCTCCACAGCCGCAGCACATTCTTTGGGTGCAAGCTGGCAAACTGCCCACAGTATTGATAACGCGAGCTGAGTACAACTCTCTGAAACTTTCATCAACAACCTCACCACATTTGGTATTGTGAAAGCACAATCCTTCAAAGCATTCGTTCCTTCTGGGAGAGTCGAAAGAACCTCAAGAATATGAAGTGCTAACTCCAAACACTCATTATTCAAACTGGGTAATAGCTCCACTAATTGAGGAATTGCTCCAATGCTCACAATTGGGTTCCTAAGGGATTCATGTGAACAGAGAATCTTTAACAAACCGAGTCCCGCCACTACCCCATTGGCGTGTCGCTTGTCTCTCACCAACCTCAACAAACCCACCAAAAGACTCAAGCTCGACACATTCTCAGACTCAAAATCCTTCTCTTCTATCAACATTTTAATCAATCTCGTACAGTTAATTTTGGTATCTATTGAACCCTCATTTAGCATATCAACCATTAAAGAAATCTTGGCAGGTTGCATCAAATTTGTTTTTGATGATAAATCAAGATCCAAATTAACAAGAATCCCAATTGCCTCAGAGCCAACAGCATGACTAGTGAAAGGACCCAATAAATTAGCAACCAACGCAACTCCACCATTATCCAATACCGCCTTCTTGGCAGTAGCATGTGCTGTGACAACCTGCCTAAGCTCTTTTAAAGCTTGAACTCTAGCTTGACCCTTAACCTTCTTGAGGGTCTCCAATAGCTCGATAGCCATCCCTTGCACATCCTCCGATCTCTTCTTCATAGCCAAATATTTCTGGGAGAACCAGCTATAAATCAGCTGCTGCAGAGTTCTATTAGGCGTCAGAGTGTCATCCCAAAGCTCCTGCATTGTAGTTGGGCAAGTATAGTGGCCGAAAGAGAACCATTTGAGAATATTGGATCTCTCATAAGTCTGGCCGGTGCAGAGAGTGACTGGGTCTTGCATTGGGTCCAATGAAATTGGACATATGAAAACTGACGGCACTTCCATCGACTCGAGCTCTTCGATCATCTTCTTCAGATCCAATTTCTCAGCTCCTGCAGTGGAAATCAAAACCCCACCAGTGCCGCCCAAAATGCCGTCTTTGACGGCGGTTTCCAGATCTAGAACTTGGCCACCACTACCCACATCTAGCCTTATGTTTCCTTCTCTTCTATGGCTGTTAGGCTGATACATCGGCATTTTGGAATACCCTTGTGGAGAAAACCACTACTGCAACTAAATGAAAAAAGATAAGATAAACTAAACCCAACAAAGACCCTTGGATAAAGATGAAATCTTTTTTCTCAAATACTCAAGTTTTCCTCGTTCTCACTAACTCCTTAGCAATATCTTATACAATCTCCCAAAAAGGGGGAGCGAAATCATCAACCCCAGATCAGGTAAAAAAGCGAAAGAAAGAAAGAAAGAACAATCAAAAGCGAAACTAAAGGATAATAATAACAATAATAATAATAATAATTACCAGTAAATGAACAGTAACTCTTCAGCTAGAATGTACCAAAGAATGCACAATTTGGAAGAAATTATGAAAAGAGAAATTAGAAAAAGATATGAATGAATGGGCAACCTGGAAAACCATACCTAGAAGAGACAGAGAAGAGGAAAAAGAAAAAGAAAAAGGAAAAAGAAAAGCTCTCTCTCTCTCTGCAGAGTCTTCTCTAATCGCTACTGCACTTTCTTTTGGGGCAGGTAATGAGAGCCCCAAAAGAATAATTTCTTTGAAAATTTTTGTAAGAGTGGGTCACTGCTATTTTCGAATACAGTCCATTACAGTAGAAATATTGTTCTCTTTCATCAGCTGAGGGTTCCATTTTATGGAAAATTACGTTATTGCCGATGTCAGATTGGTCCCATATAGCCGTTTTGCTTATGTGTCTGCCTCGACTGTCAGGGGTAAGACTGGAAATGTAAATTTTGACCATATGGAACTGATGAATTTAGAAATACGACTTGAGTTAGGGCTACGAGCCTACGACAAACTGGGACCCATTTTATGAATATTGAAATTTATCAATAAGAAAAACTAAATTATTTAAAGTTTTTATCTGGCAGCTACCGGCTATAGCCCGTGATTTAACCTTTGGTAACTGTGTATCACACGTGCACCCATTACCTTTCTTTGCTTTCTTTCTTTTTTTTTCATTTTTTTGGGTTGTCCATGCAGCTTTATATATATATATATATATATATATATATATATATATCTAAAAAGGGATATTAGATATTTTTAAGTGTTGTAAATTGTAACTGTAGTGCAGTCATCCCGTTTTTACCAAACACTCATTTCATTTCATAATTTTAATGCACTTTCTTTTTTATATAATTAAAATATATAATTATTATAATTAAAGGATAAACATTTTCTACAACCTTTTATTACCTATTCTGAAAAATATAGAATTAATAATTAAATATTATTAAATTAAAAAAATTATATGAGAAATTTTTTTTGCTAGCGAAGAAAGAGCATGGATTAAATTTGAAACCTTTCTTATGTTGGGCGCTTAAATGTTCCCTTAGAGACTATTGTATGAAAAAATTTAATTGTAATTAATAAAATAAAAATTAAATAAATATATAATAGACAATTTACATATTGCACTTGATGTATAAAAAAATACTATATTTTGCGACATAATAAAATGAAAAAATAGACTAAAAATCAAATGATAGAAGGAGTATATGATATACCGTACATTATATACCATACATGAATTTTTTTTAGTTATAAAAAAATATATAATATCTAACTATAACTATAAATATTATTAAAAATAATTAATTCAAATTTTATTTATTTTTTTAATTAAATGTTAGCCACTATCTCGGTTCATGGATAAGAATTGAATAAAAAATCAAATTAAAGTCATATGAATCTATCAAAAATTAGATGCAAACTCTTTAGGTAAATAAATCTATTAGCCCATTTGGTGATATTTTAAAGTCCTAATTCTGAATAACTAATTTGTATGTAGTTCTAGCTTGGCTTCATATTTGAACATTAATCATTATCTCATAACCTATTATAACAATATATTATAGAATTATAAAAGCGCTCCGTTTCAAAATAATAGTGCCTTTTAAATATGAAATGAATGATTAATTAGTTAAATATTATCGAAATAAAAAAAATATAATTAATAACATAAAATGGAAAATGCAAATTGCAATTAATATGACAAAATTAAAAGAGAAAACAAGAGACAATTTATATGTAACTATAGTGTAAACGGAAAAATGGATTGTATTTTGAAACGTACTAAAATAAAATAGAAAGATTATCCATTATTGCGGGATGTTGAGAGAATAATAAGTAAAATTAGTCAGTAAACTTAATTTTAAATTTAAGAGAATTGGTTTAGAAAATTATTCTATACCAGGCGTAGCTATTAAGCGGCTAATAAGTTTACAGTTTATTTTTTAAATTTGATCTATAAATATTTATTTTTTAAAATATAAGTCTAAATTTAATTTATTATTAACTGCTAATAGTTTAACAATTGAAAAAATTAAATATATATAATTATTCTATATTTCATAAAAAATTTAAATATAAAAATAGAGGTTATTAAAATTTAATGATAGTAAATAAAAAAAATAGAAATGAAGTACGGGGGAGTTAGATGGAAACGTGTGAGCGAAGGGTTGGGTGAAAAAGGGAGCAAAGGGGCATGAAAAATTACTAGTCAAACATAGAGCTGAAAGGCAAAACTAATGCGTACACATTTTCAAGGCCCAAGAAAAACTGGTCAAAAAGATGAGCTGGCTGTATACGAAAGGCACGCTCTCCTTGGGCCCCACCCCACGGGGGTTCCAGTTTTCCTACCACTTTTTTATTCAAATCATGGAATCTTTTCAACCCGTATATTAAAATACAATTAAGGTTGTCCATGGATCCATAACCAATCCTTTCATTTATTTTATAAACACTTTACTATCTTAATTACTCCATTAAATTAATACTTATGCTTTACTCGAATGATCTATTTTTTCTTTCTTTTTTTTTTTTTTAATAAAGTATAAACGCTATTTGTGGATGCTATCTATCTAGCCTTGACTTCAAAGACTTTGCAATTTCAAGCTACACCATAAATTGTTATTGTTTGAATAAGGATTCCAAATCGTATAGATTACTGCACGTCCAACTTTAGCCACACTACGAATTAAGAAAGTTAACAACCCATGGACTAGGTAAGTAATTAATTAGCTATCATGATGCAATCCACATGTATATTTTAGGGTTAATTTCATTGTTAACAAATACTACCACACTTGAACCCAGAGCACTTGGATCAACTGGCTTGGGGTTATTCTAGCTTAACCAGTGGTCTCGAGTTCGAGTTCCTGGGAACGCAGCCGTGTTAAATCTCCTGAGAGAGAGCTTTGCCGCCTTTGTGGTCCTGCCCGGCTCGAGTGAGGATTAGTCTGGATGTGGTTACGGGTTTAAAGATGTCTTTCCCACAGTTGAGGCCCTTCCAGGACACCGCACGGTTATAAACGAAAAAAAAAAAATACTACCACACTTGATCCTCATCATTATTATCACACATAATTATAATACTCTATTAAAGTATTTAAAGGTCCCGAAATTATGATTTCTTAATTTTTTTTAATCTATTTATATATTTCAGGTATGGTGTAATATAATATGTTATTATAATTATTGTTAACATCTTTAGTAAAATGATAGATATCGTATATTAAAATTTTTATTAAGAGAAAAAAGTAAAAAAAAAAAAAAGATAAAAAATTTAAGATAGGATTATGTAAGAATATAAGGTAAATTTTTAAAATTAAATAAATGTACTGAAAAAAAATAATGAGAAACAACCAATCTAGTAATTTAAAAATTTGTATGAAAGTAAACAATTAGATTATAATCTCGTACCATATCATATTCATGTATAGAAAATATTTCCAAACCACTTAGTGATGCGGTGATACCATATCATACTATATAATCTCTAACCATATGGCACACACAAGGAGTCATTGAAAGGTCCCACATCGGTATGACTATTTACATTTTGCAATTTTATGTCAATAACAACAATAATCATACTACATGATGTAGACAAATGGCATAATTGATATTACCTCCGTTGCCTTTAAAACATTGTTTTTGATTTTTTTTTAATTACAATTTAATTAAGTGTCGCTTTATATAATCCAAATAAAATTTTAGTGCACTTTTCGGAATTCAAAAAAAAATTTGATGCATTTTTTTTTAATTTTATCACTGTCTCAATATTTTAAATACATCTATATATTTGCTGTCATCTTTTTATGTTATTTAATAAAAGGACGATATATTCAATTATTGATAATTTTTATAATTTTAAAACGTATTAATTATTTTATTAATTTAATGTACCAAAAGTAAAAAACAATATTTAAAGAGGAACGGAGATATTAAACCATAACTAAAATTATATATTGTAATAATAAAATATATTTTTTTTTAAATAGTGTGAAAATAGATTTGGAACTAGCATTATCTAGGGACATTTTTATTTTTGGGGTGTTTTAAAAAAATATTTAGAATTTTAGGGTGTTTCAAAACTTATTTTGGGAATTGGGGTATTTTGTCCATTTCCGCAAGAATTTCTTGCGGAAATGGGCAATCCATTTTTTTTTTTTAATTTATGGGGAAAAGCTACATTTGCAGCTTTTCCCCAACCCAAATCCATTTCCGCAACAATTTGTTGCAGAAATGGATTTGATTTAATTTATTTTTTTAATGGGGAAGCTAACAGCTTCCCCTCACCCAACCGGCAGCCAGTTGGCTGCCGGTTGGCCCCCACCCACACCCAAAAAATAAAATTCTTTTTTTATAATAAAAAAATATAAATTCAATTTTATTTTTTATTTTATTAATATGAATAAATATTTTTCTTACTCAATTCAATAAATAGGATAAAAAAATTATAGTTTAATCACAATTTATTAAAACAAAAAATTAGTAATATTTGTCCAATTAAAATAATTCAAAATAAAAATAATATATTTATTATGTACATAATTAAAATTGAATAATATTTTCGTTTTAATAAAATAATATATATATATTACGTGTATTATATTAAATAGGATTCTGAAATTATTTTTTATTTTAAATATTCACAAAAATAAAATCAATCTTGTATTTTTTTTTTTTTAAAAAAAGGTATATGGAATATATATAATAATGAAGTCATTCTTGCATAAATAGTTTTTATATATATATTTTTTAAGTTACTCTTAAAAAAGAAGTGTTGAAGTATATAATTAGAATTTTGTTAGAAAAAGAGTTATTAGTTAAACGAAAATATTATTCAATTTTAATTATGTACATAATAAATATATTATTTTTATTTTGAATTATTTTAATTGGACAAATATTACTAATTTTTTGTTTTAATAAATTGTGATTAAACTATAATTTTTTTATCCTATTTATTGAATTGAGTAAGAAAAATATTTATTCATATTAACAAAATAAAAAATAAAATTGAATTTATATTTTTTTATTATAAAAAAGGAATTTTATTTTTTGGGTGTGTGTGGGGGGCAACCGGCAGCCAACTGGCTGCCGGTTGGGTGAGGGGAAGCTAACATTAATCCATTTCCGCAACAAATTGTTGCGGAAATGGATTTGGGTTGGGGAAAATGCAGCTTTTCCCCATAAATTAAAAAAAAAAAATGGATTGCCCATTTCCACAAGAAATTCTTGCGGAAATAGGCAAAATACCCTAATTCCCAAAATAAGTTTTGAAACGCCCTAAAATTCTAAATATTTTTTTAAAACACCCCAAAAATAAAAATGTCCCCATTATCTAAGGACAGATGAAATAATACTTTTTTATTGTTTACAACAAATTTTTTTTTTTGTACTCTATGTATTCCATTTTAAGATGTCACTTTATTATTTTATTTTGTCCCACTTTAAATGTCATTTTCAGAATTTGAAAAAAAAAATTACATATATGCTCCAATTTATTATACACTTTATTACATATTTATCTTTTTTTTATCATTATTTATTTTAACTAGAATTAAATGAAATACTTGAAAATAGGGGTGATCATGGACCGGTTAATCGGTCAATGAGACTCAAAAAAAATCAATCTATTAATTATTGATTTTTGAAAATCACTAACTATTAATCAGTCCGTTACTATCGATTAACCAGTTAATCGGTTTCGAATTTTCGGATTGGTTAACCAATATTATTTCGGTTAACCATTATAATTATAAAATGCATTTATAAAAAAAATTAAAATGTTCATGTTACTTAAAAATAAAAATTAGAAACAAAACACAATTCAATATAATATTCAAATTATAAATATAAACTAAAAATATTGTGTCAATATGCATGCATAGGATAGAAAAATGTAATAAATGAAAAAATTGTAATTTATTAATTTTATTAAATATTAATCATTACTTGCAACGAATTTTTTTATTTTTAAAGAGAAATATATTTAATTAGAATTACAAATGTTAAATACTACCTATAAGAATATTAAAACTAACATTCTATATTTTAATTGAATGTTTTTTATCATATTAAATTTTAATAATTTTAATATAAAATATTTTGATTAAAGAGTTAAAATTATTAAATTAATTACAATTAGAAATTAATTATATATATTAAAATGTTTGAAAAGTAAAAAATTTTGTGTGTGTGAAAATAAAAGTTCACCACATATGTAATTTTTCGTTAATATATTAATGTTATATAACTTTTCGAATATATTAGGATTTTCATTATTGAAAAATTGATAAATTAAGAAATAATAATAAATAGTATATATGGACATATTGAATAATTAATAAATTAACTAAAAATTCGGTTATCAGTTCGGTTAACCGATTACATGAGTTAAAATCATTAATCAGTTAATTAATATCGATTTTTTCAAAATACAAACCATTAAACAGTCAATTACAATCGATTAAGCAGGCGATTGGTTCGATTTCGGACCTATTAACCGCATCAACTGGTTTTTTTGTTCACTCATACTTAAAAATATAAAAAGGTATTTTTATTGGTGGTTATAGGTTTTTTTATGAAATTGAGGTATTCGAATAATTTGTTTAATACCTATAAAAAGTGAAAGTTAACTTTTAAAATGAAATAGATATAGTATATTTTTAAGAGTAAGAAAGAATGTAATTTAAATTTTGATATATTGAAAAAGTAGACAGAACTATCGTTTGAAAAACCGTGTAATTGGTACAGATAATTCATGAATTTAAGTTAATAAGGCAAAAATTCTTTCGCCAACCACTTGGTACTTGTGAGAAAAATTAACCCTTTTCACCGGAGATGCATTCCTCTTTCTCTGAAACAAGGTGAAACGGAAGAGACAAGTTGTCTAAGCTTTTTCACCTAAAAATATTAATACAGTAACTTAAATTATACAAAGAATGATGCATATGATCAGTTTTATGAATAGAGGTGAGATTTATCACGTGAATATTATTTTAATCACAAAAATAATGAATATCTTTTCGTGCCATGGGAGAAGTGAGTGGCTCCGTGCCATTCCATTGCTTCTGGGATTAACCGTTGCTTTGAATAATTATCTCATTACCAAAATCAACTTCTACTTTTTTGACCATTTGACTCAATTTAGGTTCCTTGGGGTTAGACATAAACCCAAATAAACTCCTTTTTTAACACTTTTTTTTTTTTTTTACTTTGATTTTTCTTAATTTAATTTATCTCGATAATCACTTATCCAATTACCGGATGTTAAGGGTGACCAAAGTTAATGACTGCACGTGTGGTGCACGGTTGCCAACATTCATTCACGGGCTGTTCTCTGTAGCCGGTCACTACCTGAAAAACATTTTTTTTTTTCTCTCTCACAAATTTCATTCAGTAGGCCCACTCTGTCGCATAATTACCTGTTTAATCGGACAAACTTTTATATTCCGGCTTTAACCCTTGTGAGTTGAGTCTCCACGTCATTGCATACCTACGTGGGTCCCAACCAAGAACGGCAACTACGTAATTTCACAGAAATAATGAAAATAAATTTCCCTTGAAATTAATTTTTGAGGGCAACTACTGACCCACAGAAAGCGAAATTTTCAACCTGTTCTTAAAATTCTTTTGGGGAATTTCATTGCCCTCCCCCTGAAGGGAGGTGAGAAGACCATGCAGATGATGGGCTTTGTTTCCTTTTCAAAATTTTAAATTTAAATCTTCATTTTTTATTCCAATCGTATCTGTTATGTGTCACTACACCTAGCTCGGTATATCTGTTATGTGCCCTTTTCATAATTTATCTGCTTCTGTACATTGTTTGTTAAATTTAGGTTGAAGAGGTACTGTTCGAGTGTTCTCGCACCAGCAATATAATTATACTTTTTGTGTTGCTTTTGAATGTTATTGCCCCTTTTTTTCTTTTAACCTGATATGGAATTGATGATTCAATTTCAACTCTTGCTTTTTGGAGCTTGAAGAGGAAGCTGTTAGCGAGTGAGTGCGAGAGAGAAAGCTTCGGTAATAGAGAAGAAAGATTGCATCTTGATAGTGCAATTGATGATGGTGGTGATGATGACAATGGAGAAGAATGTTGCTCTTTTGACCAATGAAAGAGATGATGAGATAAAGAACCAAAGTAAAGCACACAATGTAGAAAAGTTGTCCCCTTTGATAGTCATTGTTTCTTGTTTTTGTCAATGAAAGAGAGAGTCCCTAATCCCATCTTTTTCTTTCTTTTCCTTTCCCACACGTTTCTTGTCCCGTGGATTTGATGGGTCTTATTATTCCCTATTTTCTCTTTTGAATTCTCACTCTTTCTTCGATTACATTTCTCTCTTCCTCTAAAAGGGTATTCTAAAAAAATGCCCATGTATGTGCCAAACAACCATAGAAGAGAAGGCAACATGAAGCTAGATGTGGGTAGTGGTGGGCAAGTTCTAGATCTGGAAACCGCCATTAAAGATGGCATTTTGGGTGGTACTGGTACTGGTGGGTTGATTTCCACTGCAAGAGCTGAGAAATTGGATCTGAAGAAGATGATTGAAGAGCTTGAATCAATGGAAGTGCCTTCTGTTTTCATATGTCCAATCTCATTGGACCCAATGCAAGAGCCGGTCACTCTCTGCACTGGCCAGACTTATGAGAGATCGAACATTCTTAAATGGTTCTCTCTTGGCCACTATACTTGCCCAACTACAATGCAGGTGCTTTGGGATGATACCGTGACGCCAAACATTACTTTACAGCAGCTAATTTATAGCTGGTTCTCTCAAAAGTATCTGGCTTTGAAGAAGAAGTTAGAGGATGTACAAGGAAGAGCTATTGAGCTTCTGGATGCTCTAAAGAAGGTTAAGAGTCAAGCTAGAATTCAAGCTTTAAAGGATCTTAGGCACCTTGTCATTGCTCATGCTACTGCTAAGAAAGCAGTGGTAGAGAGTGGTGGAATTGCCTTGCTTTCTTCCTTATTGAGTTCCTTTACTACCCATGCTGTGGGGTCTGAAACCATTGGCATTCTTGTGAACTTGGATCTTGATTTTACATGCATGGAAAATTTGATGCAACCTGCCAAGATTTCTTTACTGGTGGACATGCTTAATGAGGGTTCCATCGAGACCAAGATGAATTGTACGAGATTGATTGAGATGTTGATGGAAAGGAAGGATTTTGAGTCTGAAAATGTGTCAAGTTTGAGACTTTTGGTTGGATTGTTGAGATTAGTCAAAGATAAAAGATACCCAAATGGAGCATTGGCTGGGCTAAATTTGTTAAAAAGACTTTGTTCGCAGCAATCTGTTAGACATTCATTGGTTAGCGTTGGGGCAATTCCTCAATTGGTGGATCTATTGCCTATCTTAGACAACGGGTGTTTGGTGCCAACATTTCACATTCTACAAATTCTTTCAACTACCTCAGAGGGAAAATTGGCATTGAAAGATTGCGCTAATACCATACCGAATATAGTGAAGTTATTGATGAAAGTATCAGAGAATTGTTCTGAGCTTGCATTATCAATTTTGTGGGCAGTTTGTGAGGTTGCACCAGAGGAATGTGCTGCACTTGCTGTGGAAGCCGGCTTGGCAGCAAAGCTTCTTCTAGTAATACAGAGTGGATGTAATCCTAAGCTGAAGCAGAGGTCAGCAGAGCTATTAAAATTATGTAGTTTAAACTACACTGCTACAATCTTCATTTCCAAATGTAAGCTTACAAAAACAATACAATGAAGGAAAATTCCAATTTGTTGATATATTATATAACACATGTTTCGCCTCAGTCCCAATAGGCAAAGGAAAGGGACTGGAGCTTGTGGTATAGGAAGAAAAATGGAGTAAATTTGGGCTTTTAAGGGTTACCCTTTTCTCTCTTGTGAATATCAAACTTCTTGGTTTGTCCAGTTTGTTGGTTTCACTTTATGGAAGTTTCATGATTTGGATCTTAGTCCAACTGCATATATTGCACTTATTATTTTATTAATCAGTTGTCTTTAAAGCTGTTATAAGTTTGTATTGTATTCTTCTCCGCATTCTTTAGTATAGAAATTGTTTATATAACTATAGCTTTTAGCTTTTGAAAATAAAAATTCGATGTCAATTGTTCTGTGCATGAGCTGGTCACCAGAATTTGTTCCTCAAATGGCAACTTTTCTTACAGCAAACTCCTAGAATTTGCATATTAAGTGGGGTTAACAAAGGAACAAATAAGTCCAAGAATAAGGATCAGATAATGAAGCCACGTAAGGAGCCGCCCCTTTCAACATCAATCAAACTTAAATCTATTGCGTTAGTGTGCAGATGGTCAAAATTGCGATTAACAAAAATCAGAAATTTGTATTCCTTTTCTGCCGTCACAAATGCTTTCACAAAGCTACAAAAATAATTGAGTTGGCATAAGAAAATAACGAGGTCATGTCAGCTTGAATAACTATTTGCAAAAGGAGATCCCCTCGATTTTCATATGCAGTTGGTGGCAATCTCAGTCTCGGCGGACTTAGATTGACAACATTGTTCTATTTCATTTCACATTACATAAAACAAGTGGATAAAAATCTTTATTTAATCCTGACTCTCACTCTTAGATGGATCAATATTCCACCTTAAATTATATGTATTTATGAAATATGATTTAAATTGTTTGAATTAATAAACAGGAATGACATTCTCTACAAAGATGAGCATCAAAATTCTCACATATTATTTCTCTTCAAATCAGAATTGATACAAGAAATTTCTGCTAAAATTTCCTCAAGTGCTATATCCTGTGTAAGAATTGATGTATGAGAAACCCCACTAACCTTAATAACCTTGAGGCTTTGATTCTTGTTATGACTCCATAGACACTCCAATCCCAACAAGCTACCCATACTAACAGTCCCATCTCCATCTCCATAAACAACATCAGGCTGCACATCAAAACCATTCTCTCCATACAACAATCTCTCTGCTGTCCTCATATCACTCCCAACTATGCAAGTAATGGGAACCTCAGGCGCAATCAACTCGTCCACTAACGGCAAAATGCGCGATTCATAAGGCCAAATCCCTCCAGAAAACCCAATGTCTGCGAGAAATGAGGCGAGTTCTTTAGCCGAATAGCTAGCATTGGGGGTCATAACAAGGTGTTTGGTACCGAATATGGTAGGATTTGGTAAAAGCCATAGATTGCTCTCAGAACTTCTTTGTTCTTCTCTTACTAGTAATGGATCAACAAGGGGTACCCCTAGTGTGTTACCTGAAGCAAATGTTCTCATTATTTCTACAGCACCACCCCATGGAGTAGAAAGTGCAACAAAGTGTTTGATAAATTTTTGTCTCCAAGAATGTGGATTTCTGTTGAGTAGTTGAAGAACAAAATGACCTCCTAAACTGTGTGATACAATTATTACTCTCTTTCCTCCATTGATTCTGCTTGCTTTTTCTATTAGATTTTTTAAATCTTGCAAGAACTTTGAACCAATTCTTGATGGGTGGCCTTCTGCAGGTAATCCATATCGGAAATCGTATGGAGCTCCGAATAGAGTTTTGTCATTCACATACCCAATATCTTGTAGAGATTTCACTAGCGGTGCCATGTACTCTGTCAAATGCCTGCAACTTCTAACATTCAGAAATTGGATGGCATTTGCAAAAGAGAAAACACAATCCTATTGAATATCTTATCTCATAATTTCTTAAAATAAATAATTCCTCAGACCAAATTACATAAAAATCAAACCATAATTTCAATTATATAAAAATTCAGTTATTTCAATTCATTTCCATTTTTAAGTAAAACTGCAAAATCATTTAACCGATCCAAAATAATAAAAAATAAAATTTATTTTTATTATAAAATTCAAATTGTCTACGTTTTATGTCTATAAATATTTTCAAACTTTTTCTTAAAATTTAGTGTTATTAGTGTAATTTTATTCTTGTTATATAATACAATTGAAATAACTGATTTTCGTATTTTTTTCTTAAACTGTTATTTTTTCACAAAGTTCAATTTATATATAATTATGGTATTAATATTATGAATTTTTGAATTATGTTAATTTTATCTATTCATACAAATAATTTAAAATTGCAATGAATTTAGGTGTTATAAATAAGCTAATATATAAATAGAAAATAGAACCGAAACAATATATTTCAGTAATTTTAGTTCAGTTTCTTATAGACAATTCATTTCTCAGTGGTATTGGGTTAGTGAAAATGAAAAAGAGAGGGCCAGAACAGTAGGCTTACTTGAGGTGAGGATCAAGGTACAGAAGTGACTGTGTGGAGCCAAAATTAGGAACTCTTGTTTCAATCCCAGGTGCATTGAAGTAATCATCCAAATCCTTATCATAATAAAGCATCATTCGATCAGCAAAGCACCGGGTGAATGCTGGTAATAGAACACTCGGGTCGAACCATAGCCTGAACCATCCTCCCTTTTGCTTCACCAATGGGAACCACCGATTGCACACCAGGCTTGTAGGCTTGTAGCCACGGGTTAGCCTGGCTTCTAGCTGGTTCCCACCATTCCCTGGTACCAGAATCACAGGGTGGAGGTTGCTGGTTGCTTGACACGCGTATAACATTATTGCCGTTGATGCTATTCCTAATTTGAATAACAATATCTTCATTTTGTTGTTTCGGAGAAAGAAAGAAGAAAGGGCTCGTTCTTCGTTGGCAATTGGGCATCAACAATTGGTTAAATTCATAACTCCAGTGCAGAGGATGTGAAGTGGAGAAAATGACACGTTGCCATTTGGAAACAAGTTGGGCCGCTTTTATGGGCCTCATTTATGTGTAATTGGATCAGCTTGGCCCAAAAAGAATTTTCATGTTAGGTGAGTACGGGCATTTTAGAAAATTAGAAAGAAGAAATTGCACAAAATACTCCTTTTTTTCATTTTTTTTCTTTTTTTAAAAAATTTTGTTTTCAACTAGTTTATTTTTTACTGGTTAATTGGGTTTGGTTATTGACAGGGATTTGCCCATAAAAATCGAAAATCAAATTAATCACCCATTAATTCAAAAAAAATTTAAAAATCATCATACTACCATAAAAATCACGCAACGGATATTATACAAATCCCCTGAAATGGTTTCAAGGGATCAATTTCTATTTTGTCAAAATCCCTCTCTTTCTTTAAACCCTTCCCTTTGGTTTTGTTCTTCAACCCCATTCTCGCTTATTATCAAATCGATTTCTTCTTTTGTCTTTGGTGTTTATTGGTAACAATGACACCAATCTCCTGCGTTTTAAGGTAACCTAACTTGCAAAATTGAAAATAACATTACAAGTTGGTACACCATTTTTTTAGTATACCTATGAACGTCTACCCACCACTATATTATAAGAAAAATATTTAACTTTATTATTGCAATGTTTACTAATTGATATATAAAATTACGTAATGATAAATTTATAAACTCCACTTTGATATTCCTTCGCATACCTAGGCATGCTTATTGGTATACAAAACTGAATTTTTGCAATAAATATTTTATCAGTCTGCATATTGTAACTCTTCTTAATTTCACGGTTTGTTATATCATATTATACCTTAGTATGCATACTAGTATATCAAATTGGAAAATTGTAATATATAATTAGACTTTTGCTTACAATTGATATATCACAGTTTGGTATACCAGAATATTTCTATGCATGCATGCTAATATATTATATACTAATATGAAATATTGCAATACATATTATAATTCTACATAGAGTTGATTAATTTAATTTCAGATTTAAAATACTTGTATATCAATTTGACATATCTAAGTATACAAATGTATACCCACCAACATGCTGAAAAAAGAAGAAAAACAATTAATAGAACAAAGGACAACTAATCCAATTTGATTCTGTTGTTGATTGAAATCTTCCTTACAATTTTATGAGTTTTTCGTGTTTTTATCTAGTAGATCAAGGAAAAGTTTTTTTCTCTTTGTTAGGAACATGATTGTTTACTGGTTTAATGGCATTTGAGTTAAAACAAAACTTTTAATGAAAAGTGATATTTTAAAAAATATAAATTTTTAAAAAATGGTATTTTTGTAATCAATAAGTTTGGGTAGGTTTTTTTTAAAAAAATCTCTTCACTTTTGTATAATATTTTTGTGAAAATCCCAATTAGAAATGAATCAAACTTTTTGTTTTTGTTTTTTTAAATCAACCTTTCATTAAAATCTTAAATTAGTAAATAAAATATCGATAAGAAACGGAGGTAGATATCCCCACTCTCCACAAACAGACTTTAATCTAACTGTCTTAGCTAATGCATGGGCAGCCAAATTCGTTGTTCGTCTAACGAAAGCAATAGAGTACTCATCTGATGCTTTTTAATAAGGCACAACAATCTTCTATAACATCAATAAATTAAGAAACATCATGACACACATCATTCATAGCTTGAGAAACCATTAAGCAATCTGTCTGGATACAGACTCGGCCTAACTCCTTATCCTTCAGCCAATTCAATGCTTCTTTCACCGCTAACGCTTCAGTAATGTGAGCTTCAAAACAACCATCAAAACCCGCATGACGTGCTGCTAAGCAATCTCCTAAATGATCTCGGGTAGTGAAACCATAAGAATTGAACCCCTCTTGCTTAAAGCAACCTGCATCCACATTGCAAACAAGAAAAACTTCCCTTGGACGTTGCCATCGAGCTACCTGTAGAACTGGAGTAATTTTATTGCCCCATATTTTCAGCTTCTGAGCTTCTTGCCATTGGGAAATGGCTAGTTTAGCTAAAATAGGGACCATATTTGGTGGATCTCTTTTATTCTCCCATAACACCTTATTTCGGCTCTTCCACAGACTCCACATAATACTTACTATTTCACAAATAGTATCGCCTTTCACAGCCTTTAGCAACGAAGAAAACCAACAATAAAAATTAACTGCCCCTGACATCCGGTTATCTCTAAAGAAAATATCCCAAACCTGTTGAGCAAACCCGCAGTTTATGAACACATGAGTTTCGTCCTCTCCTAACTGTTGACAAACCGGACACACTGGAGTAATTATGGCTCTTCGAAATAAAATGTTGTTCAATGTTGGGAGGCAAGAGGACAATGCTCTCCAAAGAAAATTTTTCATTTTCCCTGTAATCTTCAAAAGCCACAGCTTTGTCTAGCAAACTGAAGCCATTGCTTGCTGTTCCGTCCGTTGAGCTACCATGGCTGCGTGATAGGCTTGACGGACTGAGAACACACCCCTCTTATCTAAATTCCACATCTAGCAATCATCCTGATTTTTTCTTCCTCGTGGAACTGCGTAAATAAGTTCCTTGTCCCTGTCATTAAAAAGACTATCCACCAAACCAGTATTCCAATTGCCAAAAGAATCTAACAGGTCACTTACATAAAAGATTTCCAAAGAACTGTTATCAGGACTGGAAATTCGAGGATTCTCCAAATTTGGTAGCCAAGGACTACCCTAAATTTTTGTGGACTTAACATCCCCAATTTTTCTTGATAAACCTTTTTGAAGAACTTCACATCTTGCAAGTAAGCTTCTCCACACCAAAGACAGGTTATGCGCCAAAGTAGCTTGAAAAAAATCAGTTAAGCGAAAGTACTGAGCTTTGAGAGCCAAAGCAGCAAGAGAGTTCGGCTTCTAAAGAATTCTCCACCCCTGTTTTGCTAAAAGGGCAAGATTGAACTCATGTAAACTTCTAAAGCCCATGTCCCCGCATCCTTTTGGAACGCACAACCTTTCCCATCTCTGCCAGCAGATTCTCGTAGGATTGGCTCCATTTGACTTCCACCAAAATCGATTCAACATCTTATTTAAATCATCACAAAATTGAAGAGGCATCTGAAAAATGCCCATGAGGTAAGTTGGGATAGATTGGAGAACTGACTTTATGAGGATCTTCTTACCAGCTATAGACAGGAACTTTTCTTTCCAGCCATTAATACGCTTCCAAACTCTATCCTTCAGAAAAATGAACATATGATTCTTTTTCCTGCCTACAAAAAATGGTGCGCCTAAATAAAAACTCAACTCGCTAGTCATCGTAACTTGTAGTTTATTACACACCTCATCCCTTTCTGAAGCTCTGGTATTGCTGCTGAAGAATATAGTGGATTTTTGGTAATTAAAACCATATTAGTTAATGAGGATCCCTTTCTTGCCCCTCCATCCTCTTCCATGGAGTCCCTCAGCCATGCTTTCTGTAACACCCCGAAGTGGCCTTAGAAGAATTACAGGATTTTGTTCGGAAAGATTAGATGTTGAGTGTGAGAGTCCTGTCGCGGGCGCGACAGAACCTCTCCGGTGGTAGGTTAATTAAATTGAAATTTTTAAGATGTGTCTTGTAGGAGAGTGACACATGGCATTGTAGCAGCTTAACAAGTGGTAAGAAGTTATGGGATTAAATGAATTAAAAATGGAACAAGTGACCAATGGATAAAAGACACTTGGCTTGGTTAAAAAAAAAACTAAAAGGGAATTAGTGGGTAAGAGATATGTATGTAATTAATTAAGGTGAGTGATATTAATTGGAGTAGTAAATAATGGATTAGCTTTGACCATCTGCCTCTTTCTTTCTTTCTCTCACTTTGGTTTGCTTTAGCTTTTGGTTTCTTTTCCTTCCTTGGGTTTTCTACCGTTCTCTTCTTTTTTCCATTTCTTTTGTTCCTTCTTCTTCTTTCTTGGTCTATTTTGAGTGAATTCCTTGGATTGATTTGAAGAGTACAAGAAGAGCCAATAAAGTGGATAAAGGCAAAGAAAAGGTCGGAGCTGAATAGAGAGCCGAGCTCAAGCTTCCTAGAGGTTGGGATCGTCTGTGTGTTTGAATAATTTTGTGTGTGTTCTTGATTTATATGTTTGAATAGTAATATGAGTAAATAGAGATGCGTGAAGAGCTTTGATTAGTTCAATAGCTCTTAGAGGATATGTTTGATTTTTAATCATTTGATTTGCATGCAGTGGTTGATAATTTTAGTTAATTTATATGGTTTAGGTGTAATTGTGATCATGAGCGTGATTTATCTGGCATTTGCATGTTAAAAGAGGAGTTTATTGCATGTGAAAGTGAGGGAGTTGGTTTGGGTTTTGGAGACAAGGGACAAGGATGGGTTTAGAAGAAAGAAAGTGATTATGTCGCGAGCGCGACTTGAGTCCCGATCGTGACAGAAGCACGTTTTTCGGAAGCTTGGTGTTGTCCTAGTCGTGTTGAGTAGCACGTCAGGGAGGAGGAGCACGAGTCGTGCTCCACCAGAGAGAAAAGGGAGAGGGAGCACGAGGCATGCTCCAGGAGAGAAAGAAGAGGGAGCAGGAGCACGAGTCGTGCTCAGGAGTACGAGTCGTGCTCAACCAGAGAGAAAAGAAGAGGAAGCACGAGATGTGCTCCAGGAGAGGAAGAAGAGGAGGGAGTGAGCACGAGTCGTGCTCGTGTCCTCTCCTTTTCTGTTGGTCCTGTTTGATCTATTACTTCTGTTTTGAGTTGTTATATGTTTAGATGAGTTTTGGATATCACCATTTGGTCCGTGTTTGGTTTAAAATTATCTTTTAAACCTCTTGCATGATTAGTATTATTAAATGTACATGATTAATAAAAGTTGTACATGAAGTAGATGCCTCTAAATTTGATGAATGTATTTGAATTATCGTAATGAATAGGTATCTGTATATAGTGTGTGTGAGTGGTTTATTGAGCCTGATTACCGTTACAGTGGATAGATAAGCATGCTTATAAAGGGTTAGAGTGCAACTGCTAGAGTTGGCCTTAATTGTGCCCAAAGTTTTAAATATTCCATAGAGTTTGAGTTAATTCTCCATATGTAAGATACTGTAAACAGTATCTAGAGTTGTCCGTATCCAGCATAAAAGGAATTCAGGCTTGTCAATGTTGTGTAGTGAACTTGAGATGATTAAAAGAATTGCTTTGAATAAATGATTTGTACACGTGTGAAAAGTTTATGCATGTGATATTTGATTTTGTCGTATGAATTGTGTGATTTATGTGTGACTTCGGAAAGAAGTCCTTTGCATTATTCCATCCCCACTAAGCGTTGTCGTTTAGCACGGATGTTTATTTCCGTGTAGATACAGGTTTGAACCAGTGAGAGCGTGCATCTGCGGGTCAAGGCCACTAGAAAGTTTTGCTATATCTTTTTGTATAAGTTAGAGATAGAGTTGGTGATATTTTGAGTAACATCATTATGTAATAAAAGTAAAAAAATCACATGTAAATGTATATGTAAAGTTAAATGGAAGCAGATTGTAATATGAGCATGTATAAAGATAAATGTATATATGTAGTTAACATGAATTGCATGTTAGGCCCTAGTGTAGTATTATTTTATTTTATTATTCTTAAATGGATGTGTTTAATGCTATCGCTTTCGCTAGTGAATGTGTATGTATATGTATACGTATGTATCCGCGTGGCACCCCGATATTCCTTCCCGGGGGTATTGGGGTGTTACACTTTCCCAATCTGAAGATCAAGACGTTTGAATGAAGCACGTAAATAACTACCATAAGCTCGTTCTTTTGGCCTATCCGGGTGATCAAAGAATAAATTGCAGAATTTATCTGCGCGGCCCAAAATACCACAGAAAAAGCAAAAAGATGGTAATCTTTCATAACAAAGTCAACCCAGATCCAATCTCCCCCACTTCTTTTGAGTTTCTGACCATGTTTCAATAGGGCCCTTACATCTATAGCCACTTTAACTCTCAGATAACCCTTCCGTGGTCCATCGAAATTTTTGGGATCATTAGCCACAAAATGTCCAATCCGATTTCCAATGGCTTCGCAAGTGGCTTCAGTTTTAAAGCCTATTGGCAAGTTGGTTATTTGAACCCAAATAAGATGAAAGTTTAAATCAGCTTGTGCCTGTTGTTTAGTTTCCTCCAATTCCTTCATAATTAAGACATTTTGATTGAAAATCCAAGGGCCATCGTTGATAACCCTTTCCATGTCTAGGTCGTGATAAAACTATAACAAATACCGACCCACGCATTCAGTCTCTGTCACCGTAACCCCTTTCACCGGTCTCCAGATATTGTGTTTCTCATATAATCAAAATGCACAGGTTTATTGTTAAGAAAGCGTCCTACCACAAAAAACTGTTTTTCCTTGGTACCTTTGTTACTATGCTCCTCTTCCATAACTATACCTTCCTCTTCCGCATCTACTATTCGTAATCGTGCATAGAGATCTGCTACCCCTTTCCCTTTATGTGATGATGAGGCCATGCTGTAAGAAACTAGACAAGAATAACAACAATAAAATACTAAACCATCTCAAAAGAGAAGACAAAACACCCCGGAGGAGAGATTTAATCGGATGAAATGACAAATGAATTAGAACTTATTTGTTGTTTGTCTGTTTAAAAATTAGAATTCAAATATATTATATAATCAATGTGAATTTAAAAAATTACACAATAGCACTTTTTTTCCCATTTTTCTTTCTTTATATGTACATTACTCTAATTTTAACCCTCATGTAAAATTGCAATAAAATTCATGTATGAATTAAATTTAAAAGTGAACTTTTAAAAAATTGATTTTTAAATAAAATGAAACCAAATTGAGCCTTTATTCATAAGAGAATTGATTTCCCGAACTACCTAATCATTAAACATAATTTTAATCGACAAATTAATTGCTTTATCGTCATGCTTAATCATTATATATAACTTTATTGATACTCAACATCAAAATTTAATATTTTGTTTTGGTGCAGGGATATCGGGCACATTTCTTCTTCTTCTTATTCTGCTTCTAATGTTAATTAATGGCTTAATGTTGATGTTGTTGTGATTTTTTATTATTATTATTATGATGCATGCACTTCGCATTTGGAATTGTTTAATTTTGAAAATTATACTATATGAACATTGACCAAATTTTCAATTGCTTCACATTTGATGTTCCACGACTCACTCGCGCCATCTCAATATAATTAATGGTATCAACATTAACTTATTGATTAGTATTTATTATTTATTAGCCACGTGGTTTTTTAAACCCTAACGGTGTACTCCAAAGAATGCAAATTTAACCCAGTATTTCCTATTTTTTTCTCAGCTTACGCTGTCGTTTATAGTGATTGGATTGATAAAGAATTTGGTATTTTTCCGGTGGGCGGCCAGCGGATTATTATTTATTAGTCCCACACGGTGGCCCGCTCCATTATAATGTCCATTAAATTCATGAAACCGAGTCAATATCTTCCTTCTGTTTTTTTTACTAACTAAAGCATTTAAACCAATAGCTGTCCCATCCCAGTCAATCAATTTTTTAACATAAGATATGTTATTGAAATTTTTGAAACATAAGATATGTTTTGATTGAGTAGTGGGTATATTAAAAAAATAGGAAGTTTGAACCATATGCTGAATTATTAAAACATGAGTAATATTAAGAATTTGAAACTTCAAATATTTGATGACTCTAATATTCTAAGAGACATTATAAATTATGAATTAAATGACTCATCAGCTGTTTTTGAGATTGGTTATGTTGAAATTATTAGTCTACAATTTGGGGCCTTTATTGCATTTGTATACTAGACTAGCACTTGACAAATTGAGAAGGTAAGCATATAAAGGAAATTAAAGGGATAATAAAATGCAACAGCCAAAATAAACCGCTACCCCTCTACCTGCTTTGTTTAATTTATGACTTTTTCTTAGTATAAACATCAATATTGCATATATCTCTTTCCACACACACATCTTTTGTTGACTTTTATTTTTATGTATTTTCGTATTTGTGTTTCTCTATGCCAATCTCTACACCAAAAATTCCCTTATTATTATTTTATTTTTTTCTGAAAAAGAATAAAAAATTATTTCATCAGGAAAACTCATACTAATTTATTGCGATCACATCAGAGTTCCAATATTACTAATGGAGTTGACAAATTCAATCCATGCATTCATACTAACAATTAAAGGACAAGCCTTCTTCTTCTTCTATTATTATTATTATTATTATTATTTGTTCATGTGATAATTAATCGTAAAATCTTCTTATTTTTTAATTGATTGAAAAAACTTATTTGTATAATTTCATAAACATAAATATGAATTACATAAGCAAATGGCCATATTATATATCACTGTAATTATGATTTTCATCAAATTAGTACATGAAAAAGATTTAAATAAAATGTACCAAAAAGAAAAAGACTTAAATAAAAAATATTTTCAAGTTCTAATATTTTAAAAAATGAAAAAAAGAAAATCAAATTTGCTGAAAGTTCAGTAACTACGGAAAAATCTCAACTGCAAAACTTTTTTTTTTTTTTTTTATGGTGCAGATACTTCCTAATTCTTTCTTTCCACTGACTTTGGTTAATAATTAAGCTTATTAATGTTATCTTATTTCTTTCAGAAAGACGCATTAAGGTTAATCATTGATTAAATAAATAAAAAGAAACTTATAGCAATAAATAAATAATATTAATGGCAGTAGAAAAGAATATTAGGCAAGTAATAGTGAGATGAGTCAGCAAACAAATTGGAAGTAATTAAAACAAGAAATTCAAATCCTACGAATTTTAAGTAGTCGGCCCGCTGTTCTTATCTTGAAAAACCGTTCTAATCCGGTGTGCTCTTCTCCTCTTCGTCGAAAAGTCTACTTAATCCAACCTCCATCATTTCCTATTAAAATCTCTCTCTCTCTCTCTCTCTGGATCTAACATTGATCCCCACAAATTCTTTCAAATTAGAAAACAAAATACCCCTTTCAAAATCTTAAATTCTTAATGATCATGAGAGCCAAAGGGCAAAACCAGAGCAAGTTCATGAAGATTGTAACAGCACCAGTAAAAGTACTGGGCAAAGCCCGAGATCTTTACGTTAAGAGCATAACAAGCTGCGCCGCTAGCGCTAGCTGTGGCCATTCTATGTCGGTGCCCAGTGGGCAATTGCCTAAGAGTTACAGTATGGGTTCTTCTATGTCTCATGATTCTGATGATTACAGAGACCTAATACGAGCTGCCTCTGTTAGAAGTCTGGGCCATAAAAATGAAGTCGATATGCTGTTGCAGCAGATGAAGCAGGCCTCACAGCCATTGCCCAAGAGCTGCAGTGTTGGGATGGGTGGGTTTATGGGTCGGATCGATGAAGAGAAGGAAGATGAAGGCAGTGTTGGTGGTGGGAAGAAGGTGGCGAAAACGGCGTCGGAGCTGTATCCCAGAAGCAAAAGTTACGCTGTTGGGAAAACTAACGTTGCGTTTTGATTGGATTGGTCTCTCTTGGGTTTTTTTTACACTTCTTTAAATTAAGATAATTTAGTTAAATTGAATGTAGTTGATAGGAGGTTTGGTCTCTGGTATAATTCCCAAAGTACGAGAATGAAAATAATTTCTAAAGGGAGTTTATCGCAAAATTCATAATCTGTGTGAAAAATAATACTATATAATTTTGTTATTTGGTAGCTTATTATGAATTGAATGGGATGGGAATTTCGTAATCAAATAGTTTTCATTAATTTTATTTTATTATCAATATATATTGAACACCTCTTGATTTTGATAATTAATTTTCCAAAATCCATATCTTATGCTTCGTAAAGCGACAACAACCGGTAAGACTTTAAAAACTATATAATAGTATAATTTAAGTAAAAATTACAATAGATTAAACATTGCCCCTCTGTATACATGTCAAAATTAACCCAAACCCAAACCCAACAACTCACCCAAACCCACCCAAGAAAAATTGACCCAAATCCAACCCAACTAAAAAATTGACTCATTTAAACCCACCCAAAATCTACCCACATAAAATACAACCCATTTGGGTCATTCTTCCTTGACCCAATGGGTGTTTTTTTTTTTCATTATTTATTGAATATTAAAAATTTTTGTCTTAATGAATAAGATTTTTTGATTATACTGTCCCGCTGTATTATTATTGTGTAATGTGTATGCATATTTTCTTGGTTAGATTTGTAATGGCCGAGTTATCGGGTTAGTCGTGAATAGTATTTTTTGATGGTAAATAGTGCACTGGGAACAAAAATTACACCCGGAGATAAAAAAATATTTTATTTGACCATCGGAAAATACTAGTCATAAGGAGCCCGACGGTAAAATTTGGAGAAAAAATGAGGTCAAATAGATCTCCAAAAGTCAAAAATAAAAAAAAAATTCGGCTCGTTTTAAAGGGTAGCCGGTTTAACCAAAATTTAACTAGACCTCTAAAAATAGCAGATGACCTCTAAAAATTGTTTTAATGGTATATATAGACTTAGATTAATATTTAGAAATTTTTGACAGCAAAAAATTAATTTTTTTGTAACACTGAAAATTATCGAAACGGACTGATTTAAATATACCAGATCGAGAAACGGACTCTGTTTAAGCTGAAATTTTGCAGGGAGACTAATTTATATATTTTAAGAATTATAAAATTAATTTTGGGAGAAATTGAGCTTAGAAAGTAAGTGAAACAATTTAGGATTACATAATTGGCTTAAAAATGAAAAAATAGTCACTTGGTTTATGAATTATTGTGTTGTTGTGCCCCTGTGTGTGACTGTAAATTGTTTGAATTGCAGGAAAGGTATGTTATATATATAGCCATTATACTGCCAAAATTTTTACCAAATGAATAGTAAATTTGACAGCTATAATTCAACCGATATCCCGATCCGTTTGGATCTCTACCGACCCATTTGAACCAACATTTTTATAATAATTTTTTTAGTATCCCGTTATTATATCGATAATTATTTTTCATTAAAAAAATATCAAATGGATCGACCCAAACCCACCCAATCCATTTGGGTATTGACCCATTTATGACCCATATATTTTTGACCCATTTATGACCTACCCATTTATGACCAAATCCATTTATGACCCAACCCAAACCTGACAAACCCACCCATTTGCCCCCTATACCCCTATGTGAAGTTTGCTGGATAAGTAAACAAATCAGGAAGTAGCTAAGACACGTAACCAATAATATATTGCTCTTCCAATCAATTATCCATTTTATTTTATTTTATTTTATTTTTTAAGTTAAACATAATTGTACTGTGTTCAAATTATTAATTTCTCTACTCTCTTCTTGAAATTTGTTGAATGAGGAAACCATTTTAAAGTCAATTCAACCATAGTTTTTTACTTCCTCTCATCATATCTTAATTTAATAATTTTTCGGTCTAATTGACTAATTGGAAAAAAAATAAAAAAAAATCAGCACTTCATTACTTTTATGTTGTATGATTACTTTATTTTTCATTATTCTATTTGGATTTTTATTTTTTATTGATGTAAAATTCTCAAAATAAAAAAAAATTAATTAAAAAAATCATTTTAACATGTAAATAACTATTTTCATTAATTCACAATTCAGAAGTTTACCTTGTTCTATTTTATTTTTCGATTATTCACGTTTGAGAATTTTTCCAAATAATTATTTTATTACAGTACACCAATCTTATTGATAACTACTTGGGTAATTATTAGATAGAAAATAGCTGCTTTTGATTTTTTTGACCAAAGAATAATCAGTATTGTCTTATATATGTTCTTACAAACAGGATTAGTGATTATAAGGAGAAAAAAAAAAAATTCAGATTTGAAAAGTCTGATGCATGATATCAGATTGATTCAATTATGGAGTGAATTGAAAATAATATAGAGTTGAATTTCAGTTGCATGTGGTCAGTAATTACTTCTACTGGTCGACTTGATGTATTCAACAGCAACTTATGATAAATAAATACAAATCCAAGTTGACAGTAAAGAATTAAAAGAAAAGATACAATAAACCTGGATAAAATTAAACTTTAGGAGGCTGATTATAGCAGGCGATATAATAAAAATTCGCATTGGCCCTACACAAACTACATAAAAATTAAGTCGAAAGAATTAAATTTGAGAGCACTACTATACATGTAAATGAAATTGAACTATATTTTATTGTGATCTCACCAGCTTTTGTATAGTACATCATTATTCTAATAATTAAGAACTGTATAATGAGAACAAATTTAAAAATGAATTTTGTTATTCTAATCAATAGAAAATAATGTCATCAAAATATCTATAATAAGTTAAATGATGAAATAGTAAAAGACAGAAGGCATGTGATAATGAGGGTGGGTGGATGGCCGTGGATGTGCGCTTGAAGCTTTGCCTCAGCCTCAAGTAAAAGCTCAAGTTAGGTTGGTTTATTCATTTCATTCAAAATCTCTTATTAGCCTTTCACCAATTTCAGCTTCTAGAAATATTTCCACTCTGTACTCTCCTTTTGTCTGGATTTAAGTTTTAATGTTGTACTGACTTGTTTTTATTTATTAGATATACCGCACCCATGAATCCATCCCTTCCATCAACAATCTATTTATCATTCCATCGTAAATAATTTATTTATGATTTAATTATTTACTTGATAAATATGATTCAATCTATTTTGATCAAATTTTAATCAGTTATTGACATATTTTTATTATTTGTGATTTTATATTTTTTTTGTACAATATAAACATAAAAAAATTTAATTTTATAGATTATATTTATACAAAAACTGATTTGGCATGTGCGTGAATTTAATACAAACTTATATGCACCGTTCAATCGGTATAAAATAATTTTTTATTTACTTTTTTATCCGATCAAATGAAGTGTATATATGCGCACTAAATTATGGACGTGCACTGTAACATATCAATATATACATTCATAATTTTTATTTTTAATGAAAATTTGTTAAGAAGTTAAAAAATAAATATCATATCAGTAAAATCCCTTTATAATTTAACAAATAATTCATTTAAATTATAATTCAATTAATTTATAAAAGTTAAAATTTTAATATATTTATAATTTAATTCGTTTATAACTCCTAAAACTACCTATCCAACCGGCTTTGCTTAGCCACGTATGACGTATTGAAGTGTTCTACTAGAGCTTCTCCACTAGAATTATTCAGAACTTTTTGTGAACAATTATTTAGCCCACGCCTTTCCGCCAAACCCCACCCCAACCTCCCCCCAACGCGCACGCGCACGCGCACCAAATAAGCAAACAACAGGCTATCATTGTCACAAGAATACCCTTACGATCTACTCAAAATTACAAAACACGCCTTGAGGAGTAAAAAACGTTAATAGCGCCACCGTCCCGCCACATAAATTTCACCGAGACGATCAGAGTGTCCAGAAAGTGCTACTGCTACAATTGTATCTTCCAGAAAGTTCAAAATTTCAGTGCTCCTGATCGGAGGAGGATTGAATTGAACAATGGGGACAGAAAAGGGCCGATACTTTGCTGACACTGAAGACGAAGACGAGCTCGATGAAGAACCAGGAGAGGTGATTGAATCAGCGCCACCTCTCAAGGTCGGCGAAGAGAGAGAGCTTACTAACTCTGGTCTCAAAAAGAAGCTCCTTAAGCGTGGTCTTGGCTGGGAAACTCCTGAGTTCAATGACGAAGTTAATGGTATTGATTGGTATTTTTGTTTCCATATTTATTTATTTTTCTATTTGCGTTGCAAGTTTCCTTTTGGATTTATGGGTAATGTCTACCTATTGAATGCAGTACATTATGTGGGTACCTTGCTTGATGGCACAAAATTCGATTCCACAAGAGATAGGAGTGAACCTGTCACTCTTAAACTTGGCCAAAGTGGCTTTCTTAATCATCCTTAATTTTGATTATTATTTTTTTAATTCCACATTGTTTCTTTTGTGATTTTGGTCTGTTGGCGTTTCATAGGGGAAGTGGTAGCTGGGTTGGATAAGGGGATAATTACCATGAAAAAAGGCGAATGTGCATTATTCACAATACCAGCTGAATTGGGATATGGTGATACTGGTCGAAATGGTGTGCCACCAAATTCCATAGTTCTTGGATCACAGTGGTGGATGTGACTAAAGATGGTGGAATTATCAAGAAAATTATGAAGAAGGGAGAGAAGATGGAGCGCCCTGGTGAATTGGATGAAGTCCTTGGTACTTTAATTCCTCATTTCTTGTTGAGTTTTATTTTCCTTTCTGATAATCATTTATCGTAAAGGTATAGGATTTAATAGCGGGGGTGGCTTTTGGTTAGTGCAGTGAAGTACAAAGTGGCTCTTGCTGATGGTTCTGTTGTTGCAAAAACACCAGGAGGAGGAGTTGAATTTCATGTAAAAGATGGTAATATGGATGTATTGATTATCACATATTTCTTGATCATTAACTTTTGTTAATTAATAATTTTTCCCTTTCCAGGACACCTTTGTCCAGCATTGCCAAAAGCCATCTTAACCATGAAAGGAGGCGAGAAGGTTAAGCTAATTGTCCAACCTCAATGTATGTTTTTTAACATTATTTCTAAATGCTTATTGATTGCCTGTCTTTCTAGCGAGTATAAATTGATTCCTATGACACTTTAATGCTTATTTTTTTGTTTTTTCTTTTTGTATAAAATATTTCCTTCAGCTTTTTCTCTTATGGGGCTTATATGCATGTGTGTAGGGAAGAAGATACTTCAAATTTTTGAAGTGCATTTCGTGTTATTTAAGATAGGGTGAAGAAAAACGATAAAAGAACTTGTAGTGTATGGGAGTGCATCTGTTTTCTAATTATGAGATAAAAATTGGGACATAATTAATATTGGGAGGACACAGCATTACTGGACTTCATAACAGGAAGGTGCTTCTAGACTGTTGCCAGTCACATGCATATTAATACTTGATGTATGTGTCATAAAGATTGAGATAGGTCAATGGCAAGAACCTGGTACTGAAAACATTCAATACTTTTGTTATTGAACTAGGACTTAATCATTGAAGACCATTCAGAGATATGCCGCGGAGGTCTTCAACACCATTGAACTGGGAGCAAATAAGTTGAATGTCCAAATATAATCTGCCTGAACTGGCTAGGATGCTAGTAATTTATATTTGTGTGTGTGTGTTTTATACGATGGATCTTTCTTTGCAACTAGTGACTTGGTCTAATGGCCAATGTTAGGCTATCTTGGACCAAGCTCTGGACTTTGAATCTTAACTTAAGGAAATGAGTTTGGTTATGATATGGTATGGTGTGGTATAATATGGTATGATATGGTTTTTTAAATTTTTGAAAAGAGAAAAAAGTTAAAGAAGTAAAAACTAAAAATATTTTTGATAAAAGAGATATGATTTTAGGATTATTAGAATATAAAAGTTTTCAAATTTAACAAGGATAGTGAGAGAATAAAAAAATATAAAAAACCATGAGAAATCACCAATTTGGTAATTTAAAAATTTAGACAAAACTAAATTGTGAAATAACCATACCATACCATACACATGGATCTTTCCAAACAACCACTCGACGATTACAATACCATGCCATATCACCCCTAACCATGATGCAAACAAAGGGTAAATTTCCTTCTGAATTAATTATCCCAAAAATACAGAAGTAATTGATGTATTTTTTTGGCCATCCTGTTCTGACTTGTGTCAAATATGAATAATAATAACTTGTCATGCCCAAGTAGGGTACCTCATTGTTGAAGCATTCATTAAATTAGTCTGATTTTAGTGTTCCAGCAGTTATATTGTATTGACATTTTTTAAGATCTGGGGCTGAAAATGTAGGAGCTTCAGGGTCAAGTGAGATCTCTGACAGGAAATGATCTATGTATCTGTAATCATCATTTTGGACCCAGTAAAGCCTAATACTGATGCTGCAGGAAGATAAGTAGATGATTCAGTTGAATTGCTTTTTCTAATTTTGGCCTATGATCTGCATGATAGCAATAGCAATTCATTTTAAAATTTCAAGTCTTATCATGCTTTTGACCAAATTATCTATAAAAGGTTCAAGATCCACCCAAAGACTATTTAATTCATTCATTTAATTTGGGGAAAAATTTGTAGATGGTTTTGGTGAGGAGGGCAAGGATGCTGGTGATGGAGACCTTCCAGTCCCACCAAATTCGGTTCTGAACATGGATTTGGAATTAGTCTCATTCAATTCTGTTATTGATGTTTTTGGTGATGGGAAGGTATTCAAGAAGATTCTGAAAGAAGGGGAGGGCACCGCTGTGGCAAACGAAAGTGCCATTGTAACTGGTAAGCACACTGAATTATTTATAGTGGCTTGTCATTAAATGGTAAGGATGCATTAATAGGATACTTGAGTAACTCAAACTATTGAACCAAACTTACCACTCTTTGTGGGATAAGTATACTGTGTGCTTCTTGTGGTTGAATACCACACAGAGAGCTGCTAGTTAGCAAAACATTGTGCATTGTGCTCAGTTGGATTCTTTTTTAAGCATCAAAATATTATGTGCCACTATTTGTGATCATCCCCACTGCAAGGTTAGCATTGCATTTTGAGATTCTCATTCTAGACCAGTCAGTTAGATCAACAGTATGTGATGAGCTTGATACCCTTCTTCTGATAGAAAGAATGCGCGCTTTGTGATGCATGCATCTACAAATTTGACAAATCTATTATGCAATTTGTGTATAAAGTTGTCTCTTGGAATGCAGTGATCCAGAAATTGGAGAGAGTTGGTAGTTATGGGATTGAAATGCAGGTTGAGAAAACATTTATTTGTTTTCTTAAATGGAAATGTATGCCTTGGATCGGGAACTTCTTGACCTTAGTATTGTGGTATAGTGCTAAACTTAATGCCAGACTTTCACAATTCATGCAGTTAACTATATGGCTAAGCTACAAGATGGAACCATATTTGAAAAGAAAGGACTTGATGGGGAGCAGCCTTTTCAATTTACTACTGATGAAGGTTGGTTGATCTTATGTGGTTTAATTCGTGTGCTACTTGAATTTTGGTTTGATAGTCAACAGGAAAAGCCTTCAAATCCCACTATTGCTCTTTTCGAATCTAGAACAAGTGATTGCTGGTCTAGATCGTGCAGCAGCAACAATGAAGAAAGGGGAGCGGGTCATATTGACAATACATCCTGAATATGGTTTTGGAAGTATTGAAGTAAAGCAAGATCTTGCCTCTATACCCCCTTCTTCAATATTAATCTATGAAGTTGAAATGTTAGATTTTATAAAGGTAGTTACCATAGTGATCATGCAGTTGAACGAATGATGAAACAGTTTGAAGTAGTTACTAGTTCTTATTTCTCTAATTTAAGATGGTAACAGCCAGATAATTTCTCTTTTTCATCAAGTAGGAAAAAGCCCCATGGCAGATGAATAATCAGGAGAAAATTGAGTATGCTGGTACAAAGAAAGAAAAAGGCAATCTTCTATTTAAAAGTGGAAAGTATCAAAGAGCGGGAAAGAAGTATGATAAGGTAGCTCTGTGATTATCATTATAAGATTGAATGGACATAAGATCATGTTTGGAGATTTTTATTTTTATTTGAACTGTTTGTTCCCTAATAATTAGGCTGCAGACTATGTTGTCGAAGAGGGATCCTTTACAGATGATGAGCAAAAGCTAGTTAAACCATTAAGGGTGTCTTGCTGGCTGAATGGAGCAGCATGTAGCCTCAAGCTTGATAATTTCCTGGAAGCAATCAAGTTATGCTCAAAGGTGAGTTGCTAAAAAACCAGAACCCATGTGCCTGTAAAAAAAGTAAATCTTGTGGAACTTCAGTTGTCGAGACTTTTTCCCATGATGACATATAGATTGACACTATAATGTAAAACCATCAGAATTAAGCATTCTTGATGCATGGATCTCTGAAATTTCCAAGAGGTAGAATATCTGCAGTTGACTTGGAGGTCCATACTGTGGTTTCAAAAGGTGTTTCTCAAACTAATAATTTCAGAAACCTGTTTAACGCATGTGGTTAGAGACGGATATTGGATTTGGTTCCTTCTGTTGTTTGTGCTATTGCTCTGATCATCTGTTAACAATGTGACTCCGCATGCTGCATCTTGTTAGAAAGGTGCTACTGTAATTTAATGAATATCTGTACTCCTATTCAAATCATGGTACTGTGAAATTGTGGGTGATGGTTTGATAAATGCAGTGGTTGTTGGAAATGGCTATGGAGAGTCCAAATTATGGGCCTTCTCTATGATGGGAGTACGGATATTCATTAAATTACAGTATCACCTTTCTAAACTATGGGAGTACAGAGTCCAAACTATGGGCCTTCTTTATTGTCTGGTAGCAAAATATCATCTTATATTGTCAACTTTTGATCTACGACAGGTACTGGATACTGAGTTCAATAATGTAAAAGCTTTATATAGGCGAGCACAAGCATATATGCAAACTGCAGATTTGGTCTCAGCTGAACTAGACATCAAGAAAGCGCTTGAGGTTGATCCTAACAACAGGTAGACTGTCGAATAACATAGGGTTATAAATTCTTAGGGGCACTGCATCAGTCATTCACTAACATGGTTCTTTTCAGGGAGGCGAAGTCACTTCAGAAGAAACTGAAGCAACTTAAAGCGGAGAGCAACAAGAGAGATGCAAAGCTTTACACAAACATGTTTGCGCGAATGACAAAGGAGACACCTACAGTGACAAAGGTAAATGATGTTTTACTTGCACGATCTCATGAACTTATTTTGATGTTGGAACTAAGCAAGAGACTTCTCTTGCGGTTGTGAACTGTTTGGACATGTTCGATGATTTATGTCATATTTTCATTAATAGTGGTGGCAACTGTATATGTTTGAATATTGACAGAAATTGAAGGTTGAAAAAGCGGAGGAAAAGAAGAAAGATGAAGAAGTTGCGGAGATGGATGTGGAAAATGTTGATACTTGTGGTTCCATTGAAAATAGGATGGTTGTTGATCCCTGTTAAAAAATACAAATGTAACAATCTAGTTTTAACAGTATTAAGGATCAAGATGGAACAACGAACAGTGGCTCAAGACATATTCAATTAATGTACTAAAGTGTATACCTGTCTTGAGCATATTGTACATTTTGTAGTTTCCAATTGTTAGTATTTCTTAGCCCTGGAAATATGTTGGTTACATAATTTTGCGACTGCAATATAAATTGCGGCTATAAAGAAACACAATCTTGCAGTTTTTATCTCCAGGCAAGGCAAATAAAATTCCAATTCCACCCAAAGTCCTGTTAATGGAATAGGTTGAGGTTTTATTTATTTATTGTTTCCCAAACGACTGTTCTTGGTCACCGTTTTATGCTTGTGCGAAGGTATATTAGCAACTGAGTGCATGCTGCATAGGTCCAAAATGAAAGGGTGAAAAATTTGTCATAATTGTAATTAATTTTCTTGTGAGCTTAGTGATTAATGCTTGTCATTTATCCAGAAATTCTTGAATTGAGTGGACGAATTGAACTTTGTAAATGAATAAAAAAGAACGTCACCATCTCCGACAAAACGATACAAGATACGTCTCTACTCTTGTCCATGCGATTGCAGTATTTTCAAGATTACATTTCCTCATCAAAGCGATCCCACTTTTCTTGTCTTATACAACTATAATAGTATACCTTCACTATCCAATTAATCTGTGGTTGAATTGGTCTAACAAGGGGTTCCTACCAGTTGCTGTACAACAATGGCTAGATCGGAAGCTATGCACATTCTTCTTCTTCTTCTGGTGCTACAATGCTGTACAAAACTTGCAGTGTCTCACTCCATAGTTGAGTTTCTTCCTGGATTTCAGGGGCCGCTTCCTTTTGAACTTGAAACTGGGTGAGTCTATTCTGATCTTACTTGATTAGCTATGAAGAAACTGTTTAAGGAAATGTAAACTTAATCAAATTCGTTTATGAGTGTATCAGATATATTGGCGTAGGTAAATCAGAGGATGTGCAGCTTTTCTACTACTTTGTTAAGTCACAAGGGAACCCCAAACAAGATCCTCTCTTGCTTTGGCTAACTGGAGGACCTGGCTGCTCTTCCTTGTCTGGTCTTCTTTATGAGATTGGTAATTTCATTTTTAATATTTTTCTCCTCTAAAATATTAGAAATGTAGTAAAAAGCTTGCCCATTTAATGCTGCCATTAAAGTTGCAGACTTTGCTTTGATCTCCACTATAATTCTTAACAAATTCAGCTGACTTAGGATGATAATTTAAGTGTAGGCCCCCTAAATTTTGAGGTAGTAGAGTACAATGGGAGCTTGCCTACGTTAGTCTTGAATCCCTACTCTTGGGCACAGGTATACACAGTTCATGTATGTTAAGATGGTAGATTTATTCCCTAAAATGGATAATTGGTGATTAATAAATTTAATATTTAGGAGGCTAGCATAATATTTTTGGATTCCCCTGTTGGAACTGGCTTCTCTTATGCAACAAACAAGCTTGCTACTCGCTCAGGAGACTTCTTACAAATTCAACAAGCAGATCAATTTCTTAGAAGGGTAATCTCAATATTTTGCTTTCCTAATTCAGATGATACCGATGTGCAATCTTTCAACAAGTTTAATATGTTTTTTTATATTTTTCTTGAATCCTTATTTACGAGTTTGGTCTATGCAGTGGCTAGCAGATCATCCGGAGTTCCTCTACAATCCAGTCTATCTTGGTGGGGATTCCTTCACTGGCCTTCCTCTTCCAGCCCTAGTTAAAAAAATCTTAATTGGTATATAATACTGCATAATCTTGAATTGGCTGAAGAACTTTAATCTTGATAATATTCATTCTCGTTCGATTGATCCATGAATTCCATGGATGCAGGAAATGAAGAGGGTAGCAAACCAGTGATAAATTTCAAGGTTTGTAATTGTAATTTTCTGTGCATAGTCGGAAATTGGTAATGAAGTAGAAGATTCTTTATGGTTTCAGGGATATCTTCTTGGCAATGCTGCTACAGATGTCATAATTGATGGCAATGCACCAATTCCATTTGCTCATGGCATGGGACTTATTTCTGAGGAACTCTATGAGGTGATTTACACAAATTCCTAATTTTTGAGGGAAAAAAAAAGATAGAGATTTATGAACTTTTAATTACCAATTCCACAAATTGATGTAGTCACTGGAGAAAACCTGCGGAGGAGAATACGTGTTAATAGATCCCAGCAATGCAGAGTGTTTACATAACATGCAGGAATTTTACAAGGTCCGTATTGCATAAGCATAAGTTGTTTTTCACATTTAGGATTTTCATATAATGAATTTTGCCCTCTGCCCAGTGCACTTCAGGGCTTCAAGCTGCACAGATCTTGGAAGACATTTGCCCTTTCGCTTCCCCAAAGCCGATAGAGATATCATTTCATAGAAGAAGATCTCTGAATGAGAAATTTATCGACTTTGCAGATCCTGATCCATCACTTCCTACAATTGGCTGTAGGGTAATTACACATTTTCTGCTTTCTAATCTGCTATTTTTTTTTGGTAGGTATGAGCTCTAACTTGTGTTTTATGCCTCTAGACTTATGCATATCTACTATCCAAGTATTGGATGAATGATAAAAGTGTTCAAAAAGCTCTTCATGTACGAGAGGTATGAGATTAACAACAGAAAGATTAAATAGTTTTTAAGCTAAAAAGAAATCCTAGAAGAAATTTATTTGGTGCAGGGAACAATAGGGGAATGGCAGAGATGCAATTTTGGAGTACCTTATACACATGAAATTTTTAGCAGTGTTATGTATCATTTAGATATTGGGAAGAAAGGTTACCGTTCCTTAATCTACAGGTTACATATAGCTCTAAAGCATTCATTAATTGATCCTAAATTGTTTTGTTAGCAGTAATTAAATCATAAGTGTTGTTACTCGAAACAGTGGGGATCATGACATGATGGTGCCGTTTGTGGGAACTCAAGCATGGATAAGATCTCTCCACTTTTCCATCGTTGATGATTGGCGACAATGGATCCTTGAAGGCCAAGTTGCAGGGTAATTCTCCATCATATAAAATATATTTCCATCCTTTGTTAAGATTATAAACATTTTAGAATACTTGTGTAGGTACACGAGATCATACTCGAATCGGATGACATTTGCAACTATTAAGGTAATTGTTTCATTAATGACTACAATACTATTGTTGATCTGAGTTATATAAGTGTCTAAATTCATGGTGAATTTGCAGGGAGGAGGGCATACGGCGCCTGAGTACAGGCCTGCGGAGTGTTTTGCGATGTTTAAGAGGTGGATAAGAGAGGAGCGTTTGTAACTCAGCTGCAGGCCTTTGGAGTTATTGACCAACAAAGAAACAGAAAAATAATCTGAACTTTTTGTCCAACTTATTTGTATATTGAAAGGATGATAAATACTGCCAAGCTTTCAATTGGCATGTTGCTAATAAATAAAAGTTGTGATGATACTCTTTAATTCACAAAGTGATAAATGAGTGGATGTTATTTATTCAAGTCATTGTCGCTATTATTTGCTCATATGTTTTTTTATTTCCTTTGTACATTTCATTCAGAGTTACCTCTGCCCACCAATGCTGACCATACATTCTTTTTTTTTTTTTTTTTTTTGCAAGTTTCTTATTATGTACGTCATCTTCTAATTCAATGTCATAAGCACAGCAAAAGACACGTATATATTTTCAAGAAAATGACATAACAATACATTAATGCATTCTTTGGCCACGGCCTTCGCCCCTTCGCCTGTAATTTCTAACATAGCAGCTGAGTTTGCGCCTAGGATATTCTGTGTATTTTAAAAAAGACTATTTAAAACCCTTTTATTTTTTATTTTTTAAAATGATAAATAACCGATTTTCTTTAGTTAAAAATTAAATAATTATTCTTTTTGCTGATGGATAACTCCGTCAATGAATTGGCATTTTATTAACTCGTTTTCAATTGGGATGTTTAATAGTAAAAATACTTAAATATTAATAAATCATTAATTCATATTAATTCTATAAATATTCATCATAATTTATTAAAATATCTTTTTACTAATTATTTTCACTCTATTAATTATTTCTTTTCTTTGCATATGTAAGAATAGAAAAAAAATATATAATTAATACTTTTTAAAATTTAAAAATTATGGTGATAAGTGTAATAGAAAGAGTAGTTATTATTATTGACAGCTTAGTAAATAAGGTCATTATATTGCATTAGATGAGGACAAACATTTTGTAGTTAAAGAATAGCAAGAAAATCTTCAACTTTTTAGCTGTTACATTTTATTAGTATTTTTATTATTTAAATTGGTCACATCTTCCTGTTCTTAATTTTCTTTGTCGTCGTCTCGTGAAATGCCTACTAAAATACGAAATTTCCAAAATAAACAGAACCTCTAATTTCTATCCCTAGCTTTCATTTTCTTTCTTTTATCTTTGATTAGTCATGACCTTCAGAAATATCCTATTGTCATTTTCCACAACTATACTTTCATCACTTTTACCAATATTATCCGTTCTGTTAAATTTTGTAGATTCTAAAGGATTGAAGAAATGGAGGAAAAAGCGAATGCAATGAAAAGTTTTAGGTTTGTGTTGTTTCTGTTATTACAGGTTTGGACACAGCTTCAGCTTGCAGTTTCTCACTCAACGCTTAAGTATCTTCCAGGATTTGAGGGGCCACTTCCCTTTGAACTTGAAACTGGGTAATGATAACTTAAGCTTTGGTCTTAATCCCAACAATTTTTACTTATAATTCTGATTGAAAATTACACTATTAGATATATTGGAGTGGACAAATCACAAGATGTGCAGCTTTTTTACTATTTCATCCAGTCTGAAGGCAATCCTAAACATGACCCTCTCATTCTTTGGCTAACTGGCGGACCTGGCTGCTCTGCCTTCTCTGGTCTTGTTTTTGAAATTGGTAATTTTTTTTTTTATTAAAAGTAAAATAAAATAGTGTTACTTCTTAATCAAAATAAGCTACTCAATTAATCTTTTAATATGTTTAGGTCCACTCAAATTTGATGTAGTGGATTATAATGGTACCTTGCCTACACTGGTCTTGAATCCACATTCATGGACACAGGTTTTTTTTAGCTCTTTTAGTATAATCTTTTACATAAAATGGGCAGCTGATATTTGATTTTTTAGGTTTCCAGCATAATATTTGTAGATTCCCCAGTTTGCACTGGATTTTCGTATGCAAAAACCTCACTTGGTTGTCAGTCAGGTGATTTTATACAAATTAGACAACTTGATGAATTTCTTAGACAGGTATATATATATATATTTTAATCTTTTATGTGGATGATGTTGATAAAAAATAATAAGGCAGATCAAATTCTATTTAACATTTTTTAGTTGTCTTGGTTTAATTGTGCAGTGGTTGAAAGATCATCCAGAATTTCTGTCAAATCCTGTTTATGTCGCGGGAGACTCGTATTCTGGCTTGACTGTTCCTGCTATAGCTCAAAAGATATCAATAGGTAACTAAGAAATATAAATACTTGTTAAAATTCAGTTTGTATAATGTTAAAATTACTTTTTGTTTAAATTTATTTGCTTAACAATTAATTTTTTTGGTTATGCAGGGAATGAAGAGGGTGAAAAGCCAGTAATAAATCTCAAGGCATGCAATTACCTACTTCTCTATTTCTATCTACATTATTTTATTTTCTTATATGGGAAAAAGAAAGCAATATTTTAATTTGATAATTGATTTATAATGGTTTCAGGGAGTTATAGTGGGGAATCCAAGCACAGATATGGATATTGACTATTACGCGCCCATCCCTTATGCTCATGGAAAAGGATTTATTTCTGATCAACTCTTTGAGGTAATCTAATTATAATTACATTAATTCTTGCAAGAACTATCATGGAACCTCCTACAATATCCTCATCTCATCCATAGTCATTACTAGTTATCTAAAAATTAAAGATGAAATGGCGTTTGAAATTATATAATTACATTGATTTATGTCTAACCAGTCATCAACTTTGTTAGTCACTGAAGAGAAGTTGTGGAGAATATAAAGGTATAGACCCCCGCAATGAAGAGTGTGCAAAACATATGCAAGAATATTATAAGGTGACTGAGGCAATAATTTACTATCATGCTAACAAAATCTAATTTATACATGAAATTATTGAATTGATATTAATTTGTTTTGCAATTGCAGTGTACTTTTGGAATTAATACCGTACAGATTTTGGAACCTCTTTGTGGTTTTGGTTCTCCAAGTCCAACAGGAATTTTTGGTAGAAGATTTTTTCAAGATTATTACCATCAACTATTTCTCGATTTCATTCCGCCAATTCCTCCAGTTGATTGCCGTGTAATTTCACATCTCTTAATTTCTAATTGAGATACATAATTCAAGGAAAGTCAAGTTAATCGCAACTAACTAGAGATAATAATAAGAATTAAAACAAAATGTTTAGCATATATATATATTTACTAATGAATCCCTTTACAATTGTATAGGCTTATGCTTATGTACTTAGTGGCTATTGGGCCAATAAGGAGGAGGTCAGGAGGGCACTTCATATACAAGAGGTATTAGATTATAGTTGAAAGAAGTAACAATTAAATAAAGGAAGAAAAAGACATAAAAATTTGATTGGATGCAGGGAAGTATGGGGAAATGGCAGAGATGCAATTATGGAATAAATTATACATCTAATATTGTAAGCAGCATCCAATATCATGTATATCTTGGAATCAAAGGCTACCGCTCATTAATCTACAGGCAGGTTTATTCTTTAATTTTACCCTAACTATTTGTTTTTGTGTATTTATCTTTTGTATGCAAATTATTTTGTATATACATAAACTCCTCGATTATTAGTCACAATTAAATGAATTTGATTTGAAACAGTGGGGATCACGACATGGGAGTGCCATTCATAGGAACAGAGAAATGGATTCGATCTCTCAACTATTCTATCATAGATGATTGGCGACCATGGCATCATGATGCCCAAGTTGCAGGGTTTGTACCTCTGCTTTTAAAGCTTCTGTATATAATGTATTTTTCCATTTTAATACTTTAAATTAATTAGACAATAATAAGGTTCGGACAATTAACTGAACAGGTACACTAGGACTTACTCTAATCGCTTGACATTTGCAACTGTCAAGGTAATTTTACAAAGTATACTATTAAATTAATTATATATAGGTATATCTTTCACATTAACCAGTAATATAGTTGTATATGCAATTTCTGTTAATGTAGCAGCTCGTATTAGCTTGGTTAGTTTGTAATTAATGGCGTATATTTGAATGATAATTGTTGGTGTGTTGAAAGAAAATATTTGTACATTGTACGAATTCTATTATAATTGATATTTTGTAGTATATATATTATAATTAAGCCTAATAGAGTAATTTGCAGGGGGGAGGGCACACGGCTCCAGAGTATCAGCCTGCAGAATGCTTGGCTATGTATAAAAGGTGGATAAGGGAAAAGGCTTTATAATTTACAAATGCAAAATCCTGAATATGGTGAAGGAGCCTTGCTGCTCTATATACCTAAATGGATAATTATGAATTTGATAGTAATATTATCATTCATATGGATGATGTCATATATATATTCTAAGTACATGCTTTTCTTGAATTATTATTATATTAATTCGATTAACTTGTTAAATTAACATTTGATCGTCATCATCCATAAAATTATCAGCAGATATATTAACGTTCGATCGAGTGATTGAGTCTAAGGACATTTTATTATTTACATGAATAGGCAGGTTTGTAAAATCAAAATTTTTATATTATTTTTCACGTTAAGGTGATATTACTGATCATTTATTTTATGACATAAACATCTTATAGAATATGGTCTTGGTAGAAAATAAATTAAACACGCAATTGAGTAAAGTTAAATCGAGGGATCAAAATCTGAAATTATTTTATTTTATTTACCTCTAACCACTGCCAATCAAATGAATTGCTGATTTTTCAATCTGAATTAGGATAAAAAAATAGAAGAAAGCGAGTAATTAACCTGAAAACGCAAAACAATTTTGTTTTTGGACTTACCAAAGACATTGAAAACTTTGTCGTTTCGTTCATTATTCATTAAAAACAGGGTGGACCACAATATCACAATCACCTTGAAAAATAAAAGCAATACAAAGACTAGACTTCATTGTCACTGCTGAATGGGGACCCCATAAAATTTTTCGTTATCATTATATAAATAAAAAAATTTGTCACCATTTAAATAAATTTTTCCTCTGTGCCTACACATCAAAGTTTGTCGTTTTGGAGAAATTCTTGAATTGGGCTGATGATTTCAAAAATAGGAAGATCACGTCTCTATTCTTGTCCATGCATTTTGTAGTATTTTTATTTCCTTATCAGTACCAAGCCCAATTTTTCTATCAATACCCAAATCATAATTAATTGGTGTATCTAGAAAGGATTAGTACTTAATACTGTACAAAACAATGGCAAGATTAATAATGATTGTTTTGCTTCTGGTATTACAAGGTTGTAAGAAACTTGCAGCTTCTCATTCCAGAGTGGAGTTTCTTCCAGGGTTTGAGGGTCCACTTCCTTTTGAACTTGAAACTGGGTAAGTTTATTTTAAGGGTAATTAATTAGGTAACAATTAATGATTGAAGTTTGATAATTAAGCGGGTAATTGTGTATCAGATATATTGGTGTGGATAAAGCAGAGGATGTGCAGCTATTCTACTATTTTGTTAAATCTGAAGCAAATCCAAGAGAAGATCCTTTGTTGCTTTGGTTTACTGGAGGCCCTGGCTGCTCTGCCTTGTCTGGTCTTCTCTATGAAATTGGTATTTCTTCTTTTATTCTTACAATCCAAAAATCACTAATCAAATTTAGTATTTGATTAGTTTGTTGATGTTTATTTATAATTATGTATAAATAGGTCCAATCACTTTTAAGGTAGTGGAATATAATGGGAGCTTACCTACATTAATCCTTAATCCATATGCATGGACACAGGTGTACAACAGATTTTTCTTTCTTTACTTAACTATTTAAATAATAATAATAATAAAAAAACTGACATGGATAATTAATTTTCAGATTGCCAGCATAATATTTATAGATATTCCAGTAGGAACTGGATTTTCCTATGCAAGAACATCACTTGCTTCTCATTCGACTGATCTTATGCAAGTTAATCAGGCCTACCAATTTCTCAGAAAGGTAATATACATATATAAATTATGAAGTTTGCTGTTTTTGTTATGAAATTTTATTTATTTATTTTTTGTATGCCCTTACTTGTATAATATAGTGGCTAAGGGAACATCCAGAATTTGTGAGAAATCCAGTGTATATAGCAGGAGACTCCTACGCTGGCATTACCCTCCCAGCTATAGTTCAAACCATCATAAATGGTAGAATTAATATTTGTGATTTTGAGTTAATTTGTTCAAAATTATCCCAATTCTAGCTTCTTCTTCTTCTTTTTTATTTTAATCATGGTCTTGCAGGAAACGAAGAGGGCATGGAACCAATCATAAATCTGCAGGTAATTAGTATATGATAGTTTTTAATTTTATTAATTTCCAATTTAATTAAAATGATGCATGAATCAGGGGTACATAACTGGGAACCCAGTTACTGATGCAAATTTTGATGGCAATTCACAAATTCCATATGTTCATGGAATGGGACTTATTTCTGATGAACTTTATCAGGTCATATCCCAAATGCTCTCTCTCTCTCTCTCTCTCTCTCTCTCTCTCTATATATATATATATATATATATATATTATTTTAAAAAATAATTGCACAATATACAATCCTATCTAGCATTCTTAGAATTTTCTTATGTGGCTAAGTAGCCGAAAAGTTTTTTGCAGGCACTGAAGGTAAGTTGCAGAGAAGATTATCAAAATATTGACCCCAGTAATGCCCAGTGCTTGAAACATATGCTGGATTATTATAAGGTATAGATTCACTATCTTACTTTCATCTGGATTTTGCATCTAGTGACTGTAATTTCCATCCACTTCAATTTATAAGAAAATTATGCAATGAAAATGATGCAATTTGAATTTTCAGTGTACTTCAAGGCTCCAACCTGGACAAATTTTGGAACCCATTTGTGGTTTTGCATCGCCTAAGCCATTTCAGATGTTCAATAAAAGAAGATCTCTCAATGAAAACTCAATACACTTCCACCAAATCGATCCAACAACTCCTTCAATTGGCTGTCGTGTAATTCCACAAACTTTTCTTTATTTCAAAACTAGACAACATAATGTAGATTGAACTAATTGTCTAAAATAGCAATTGACTCTCTTCTTGTTTCAAATTTTCTTTTTTTTTATGGCTGTAGACTTATTCATATGTGCTGGCTTATATTTGGGTTGGCGACAACAGCGTACGTCGAGCACTTCACATACGAAAGGTATGAGACCAATGTATTTGTCTTGCTTAATCAAACTCGTAAACAAATTTATGGTTATGTCCAATGATCAATTGATATATTGGCGACGAATAGTTTTTGAATCAAACATCTAAAATACAGTAGCAATATAGTAGGGAAAGAATGAAGAAAACTTTGTTTAGTGCAGGAAAGTACAAAGGTGTGGCTAAGATGCAACTATGGATTACCTTATACATCTGATATCCCAAGCAGTCTTAAGTATCATGTATACCTTGGAAAGAAGGGTTATCGCTCTTTAATCTATAGGTTAGCTTGTTACCTCTTACTTCATCAGATCAATTGAGTGTTTTGTTACCTTTTTACTATTTTCATTCGTCTTTGATTTATGAAGCATAGACTAACAGTTAATTGGAAGCAGTGGTGATCATGATATGGTCGTGCCCTTTTTGGGAACTCAAGGATGGATAAGATCTCTAAACTACTCAATTGTTGATGATTGGAGACAATGGCTAGTTGAAGGCCAAGTTGCAGGGTATGCTCTTTAACATAATTTTCTCAGTTGTCATATATGGAATTATCTTGTGTTCCCTCTTCTTGCAATTGTTCATTGATCATAAAACCAAGCAGTTAAAAAAAAAAAATTAAAAATTGTGGATTTTTATTTTTGCATATTCCATTGAACAGGTACACGAGGACCTATTCTAATCGGATGACATTTGCAACTGTGAAGGTATGTAATTGCCACAAGTTTAGGGTATAATTTAAGAATCCTTTTGATGATTACTGGTTTAATCTGTAGGGTGGAGGCCACACAGCTCCGGAATACAGGCCTGCAGAATGTTTTGCCATGTTTAAAAGGTGGATTCATCAAGAGCCTCTGTAATTAGTGCATCGCAAGCCCTAATATCAGAAATTTACAAATGGAAATAGTTTTTGATTGTATTGTACTGTATTACATATATACTTAAGGCAGTGCACGCATAAAGGAAATAGAATTCTCAACCTTTTCCTCTTTAAATATGATGATGTCAATCAATGGCTTTGATGTGGCTCACAAGTTTATCTTCTAAAGGAATCAAAATTTCTCAAAATCAAAAGGTTACACTTACAGATAAGCAAAAATCAAAGGTCAAAATAAGAGACTAACAAAATTGATATTTAATAACAAAATGATACAACCACTTTTTGAAATATGATAACAAGAAAACACTGTTTATCAGCTTTTAGAGTCTGCTCGCTATAGCTTATGCATGCCTTATGAATATTTGGTACAACATGGTCGCATCTACAATGAGGTTGATTCTTAAAGTGAGATCAGAATTTGTATAGAGTAACGCCTCCAACAACTTCGGTCTTTGCAGAGATAAATGCAAAGAGAGATTATATTAAGGTGATATATTGATTTTGTCTTTGTATGAATTTTGTCAGAGCAGACTTCACTTACATAAGCCAGCCTTCTTACTTGTCATGCAATTCCCTCTTTGGCAGTAAATCAGGTCTCCTGAATCTGAATCGGAACCTTATGCCTGTAAACAATGAGAAAGGGGTCACAGAATTCAGATAATTAGAGGGGAAAATAAACTTGTCTTTGTTGGAAAATGCAAAAGTCAAGTTTACCGTTGGAATTTCTTGAAAAGAACTTCAGGATTTCATCAATAATTATAACCTGCAATTCATGCACAATATCAGAAGCACAGCACAAAGTAAGATCCAGAATCTAGAACTAGCTGTTAATGGCACAACATTCTAATGTAAACAATGCGAAAACACGTGTGGTACACTGGCAAAAGGGAAAAGAGGAAAAAAAAAAAAAGCACAGCAGTAACACCAGGTCTATGAAAAACCAGAATTTGGGATGCCAATGAAACTAAAGCAGATAGAGAAAATCCAAATGCCCACATCTATGAAGCAACAAATAGGTGCAAAAGGATATGAAAACAAAATGACAACTTGATTCCAAGGAAACGGAAACTCCATACTTTACCAAGGCTAGTAATATAACCATTTTTTCCAACTAAATTTAGTAATTTGATAAAAGATAGTGAAAAATATCTAACTGTACAAGCCTGAGAGAAAAATAAATGTTAGTAAACTGGGGAAGTGAAGATTCGTCTGGAAAAGAAAGATACAAGACAACGGTTCACTCGGCCCAAGATAATGGCGTTATCTGAAACACATTATATTTCACAATTCATTAGGTTCCTCATGATGGTGGGTTTATGATTTATCAATAAATATCATAATTGGAATGGAAACATTAAAAATATATAGAACAACTCACAGAGAAAAGAATAGATAGTGGCTGCACGTATAAAATTAGTATGTGAAAGATCATAGTCAGTACAATGGAAGCAACAAGCCATAAATTACTCCAGGGAGGGATAACACTGAAGAAGAGGATGATAATCAGTTGGAGGTCAGCAACAGCAGACTTAGTTACACAATTAAAAGAAAAAAATAAAAAGCTTTTAAATTCACAAGAATTCTAAATCAAAATGAGTACTCACAAAAGCCACTGGTTTTCACTAAGATTATTTAAAGCATTAAACATCTCAACAACTACAAGCACCGTCATGGAGACTGTTGATGGATGTTTATCATAAAAAATGCTGCATGGGTAACTTGTCTCCCTTGTTGAGCAAGAGTCAAAATTGATCTGGCATCAGAAAACAATTAGAAAATGGGAATCCGTGGATATCCATGATAACAGAACAAGTGAAAAGCAAATGAGAACAAAAAAAAAAAAAGGAAAGAAAAGAAAAGAAAAGGATCATCAACCACCAACAAGCAAAGAATGAATGGCTTGGTCAGCCAAACTTCAGTCAATATCATAAAAGCCAAGGTGATGAGAACCAAAGTTTCTCACACTATTTTTGTTCAACGAAGAAAAAACAAGCCTGCAGAGATTAGATCCTTATAAAGAAACTAAACCACCAAACAAAAATATGAAATTACTTATTCAAGTCTCTTATTGTCATTAAAAAATAAATAAAAAGAGTGATAATGGTGAGTAGAGCCTAACACATGCTCTGGTCATAATAGACCCTAAACACGTATAGGATATACATCTCAAAGGGGTGTAGAGCTCATATACTGATAAAGCTAAAGAAAGGGAAGAATATCAGAATACATTAAAACCAAAGATATTTGTAGCACATACCACTGGAAATATCTAAAATTACATCTCAACCTTTTTTTTCAGGTTTCTCCCAAGTGAAAATATAATAAATCATGCCCTGAACATAAAAGTTTAACCTATTTTCCAATTACAATGCTTATTGATTGTCACTTGAAGTTAAATCTCACCAGCTCACTATATGGTAGTTTTGGGCCACTGTCAGAGTATAAAAACCACCACACAAACCCTGCAACTGTTGCGAGGCCAACATAAGCTGCACCAACCAGTTAATGTATCACAAATCCTATAGAATTATAAAACATGACTTTGAATAAAAGTTAATGTTAGCATAGACAATGTCAGAGAAAATCATTCCTGTATTAAAATGAGAAAAGTAAATTCTAAAAAGCCCAATTATATATCATTGGGCAAGAGGCAAAACAAATTTTGTGAAATAGATTCAAGGCCTTAAAACATTCCAAACAAAAGAGATGCTCAACATTTCATTAAATCCATAAATGACCTACAGAACCCTTTAGAAGGAGGAATCTCCAAAGGGGGAAAAAAGTAAAATGTACAAAATAAGATATTTTAAGCGCTTAAACATACAGGCTGTCTTTTTTAAAAAATAGAAAATAAAAAGAAATGATCCCAACCCTATTAATTATCACTCAAACATCACAGTACCAAAGCAACTTCTGAGTGTGTGCATTCACCTGTTCGTATCAAATTCATCTCAGATAAGAATCCTCGAGTGGTTAGAGCAGACAGTTGTCATCTAGTTATTATTATTATAATTCACGTACTTATACAGAGATATTTGAAAGTGGGAGGGGAAATAAGTTGAAAGGGATGGGAAAGAGCAGATCAGATAGCTAATCAGCTGGGTCGTTGGTTTGCTCAAACAATGACAAAACCGACAGTAGGGATACAAACACAATACTAAGAATGAGAGGACAATGAAATCAAGAATATATCGAGTAGAAATTAGACAGCCATATTACTACCATCACGGAAAGCAAAATCGAAGTCATTGCCACCTATATCTGCTTTCTTTAGGGCTGGTGCATCATGCATTAACACCATCACCAGTCATTGCCACCTAAGTTTTCATAATAGTATTAACATGCATGAAAAAAATACAAAAATGTATCAACTAAGAAGAGAAAAATGCATCACCTACTCATTAAAAAAAAAAACAAAAAAACAAGAAAATGCAACATAAAAGTATCAGCCCATAGATATTTTTTTCTAAATATATATTTTTTATCATAAATATCCAATATAGTTTTCCCTACTACAGCTAAAAAGTAATTTCAAACTAGAATTAAAGAAATTAACATTCTAGTTGAGTAAGCTAGACGAATACTGTGCTTGGGAAGACAAATTAAACAAAGCAATATAAATATTGAGAGCAAGACCAAAATGCCAACTCGAACTATAACAGTTTAGAGAATGCCACAAAATTACCCATAGAATTAATAGACGGGCCTTGATAGATTTTGTACACAAAAATAACTGCCTTGTGTTTTATAGAATTTCCAGAAAACCCCTATTTTTTAATGAGTCATTAAACTTTTACGTGTCTGTAATACACCCTAATTGTCAGATTAACCAATCAAATTACTTCTCAAGAATTTTGTTAATTTATGATAGCACAATAGTAATTATTACTTTCACTTTAAACCATTTTGAATTTCATTAGAGATGAGAGTGCAAAATTTGGTAGCATTACAAATGTAAGACATTCTAGTAACAAAAACGTAAATGTTTCTCTCTCTCTAAAACCCCGGCTTTCTCTCATCTTCTCTTTCTATTCCTTTTGACTGCGTAGAAGAGAACGCCTACTCAAGAATCGAATCAGATTGGTTCGTTAACTTACTTTCTCTTATTTCTTGCTGTTAATTTACGCCATTAAACGCTTTTATCTGATTAACTATTAGTCGGAGAGCTAATGCTGTGATTTACTGCATTTTGAAGATTTTCTTAGTGTTTGAGGTATAATTGAGCTTTTCCTTCTTTCTTTTTTTTTTTTTTCCTCCTAATTACAAACCTATACTAGTTATTAATAGCTTTGAGCTCCAGTGGATTGGATTGGGTGCTTCCCTGGTGGACTTCTGTTTATTTGATTGAGAAATGTGTTAGATTTAGTAGTGCTGCCGTTTGTCATGTTTAGAGAAATTGCAGTTCTGTGTAATCTTCGAGTACCGTTGCTGTTTTTTCTTAACTGGTGTGGTTCAACTTTTTTTGGTTTACCATTTTACCAGGTTGTATACGAATCAAGTTGGAAAAATGGCTAGTGGTGAGTATAATCATCAATTATAAATACTGTGTTTGACAATATATATACTTGCCAACTCACCTGAGTACATGTTTGGGCACACCATAAAGTAATTTTTTTTGTTGATTTTTCAGGGCGCAAGGGCAAAAAGAAGGAGGTGAAGAAAGAGACTGGATTAGGACTCTCCTTCAAAAAGGAAGAAAACTTTGGAGAGTGGTATGCAGAGGTACTAATTTTTCAGTTGCTATTTGTGTGCGAGATGCTGTTGAAGTTGGGATGCTTTTTTCTTGATCAGGAGTTGGGCATGCTGGAAGAGAGTGATATTGAAAAATACAAAAAATGTTTAACTTTGTGGAAACTAAAAGAAACAGAGTTAGATTTTAAGACAAAGTTCTTCGTGAACATTAAACATATAAATTCTGCATGATAGGATTTCTCCTATTATTCGCAGGTGAAGTTGGCAATTAGTTTTTTTTTCATCGTACAGTGATATCTAAGATCAAATGTCTCAAAAGTTTTCAGTGATTATCTAATAGTTATATATTTTAGGGTTCTCTTTTTGTTGTTCTGTTGCACCAAGTTGAAAATTTATTTATCTAGCAAGAGACTAATTGCCCTGTCAGAGAGGGGGGAAATGAATCTGGTAAACACTGCTGGTATTTTGCTATGAGATAGTAGAAGCATGCAGCTTGACGCACTTTGCAGTAATATTTCAATCCTTGTTCATCTACTTGTATACTGATGATTTTCTTGTACTTGAATTCCTGACCCCTAATTCGCATTTGTGTCCCTTTTTGGCATGTGTAGGTGGTTGTCAATGGTGAGATGATCGAGTACTATGATATTTCTGGTTGTTATATTTTGAGGCCATGGGCAATGTCAATTTGGGATATCATGCAAGTATGTTTAAACCTTTCAATTGCTTATATGTTTATTGTGTGTGGCAGGTAGTCTTTAAGCTATTTCTGTGATGCCTTTCTGGGTTAGAATTATGTTTCTTTCCTTTTGGTGATATTTTCATCATAGTGCTAGCATCTATGAACATGGTTCATGTTTTTCCTTGTTTTTGGTGTAGTCTATGAAATATTAGTTGTTTTGTGGAACAAAATTGTACTTTTTCTTAATTAATTTTGCATTCTCCATATATATAAGTTACTCGTGTAATGTTTTTCAGTTATGTCAATCTGCAGGCCTTTTTTGATGCAGAAATAAAAAATATGAAAATTAAGAACTGTTACTTCCCAGTTTTCGTTTCATCTAGTGTCTTGGAAAAGGAGAAGGACCACATTGAGGGCTTTGCTCCAGAGGTAAGATCTGAATTCTTTATGCACAATCAGGAAGAAGAATAAATGTGCTGACTTGCGTTGGATTCTTTCTTGAATTTGAATTAAGCTCATTTTAAGTCACCTTTATTTATACACATAGAATTAGTTGCTCTCTTGATAGACCATATAGAAAGTGAGCATGCGAAGAATGTTTCTTCTTAAATGTGGCTTTGTATTCATGTAGACTATCTCCTTTCTAGGGTACAAGCACACGTGGTTTTGCATAGTTTCTTTATGAGAATAATCCCTTCTCAATTAGATATAAGGTTACACAATTAGGCACATCCTTTTTCATTTTTTCTTGAATCTTGAACATACTTCATGTTTTAATTCATGATGTCCGGTTAACAAAAATATAATTTCCTGTTATTCTCTCGATCCTTTCTTCTATTTTAGGGAAGCTTAAATTATAAACTAATTATTTGAAAGAAACTGGTGTTTTTGTTTTTTTTTTAGGTTGCTTGGGTGACAAAATCGGGGAAATCTGATTTGGAAGTTCCAATTGCAATTCGCCCAACTAGTGAGACTGTTATGTATCCCTACTACTCTAAGTGGATTAGGGGACACCGTGATTTGCCTTTGAAACTTAACCAGTGGTGCAATGTTGTGCGTTGGGAGTTTAGCAATCCCACTCCATTTATTAGGTATTATGTTTATATTTCTCTGCATTTATGATTATGATTTTATGCTTTTTGATATTCGTGTGAAATTTTTTGGGAAGCAATTTGGTTTATGCAATAGAAGCTCTATTGGGTATGCTTTGGTCAATAATAAATGGATTCTTTCATTTGATATTGTTATCTATTATATTTTGCTAACAACCACTTTACGAATTTCAATTGAGTAAATGACTGAAACTGCACCAATAATTTCAATGCAATCCTGAGATAAACTGCTTGGTGAAGCCTCTTGTTTCATTTGTATGGTAGCTTGGCAACTCTATCTTGGAAAATGACTTTATGGTGTTTGAGATCGCTCTTGATAGAATATTAGTCCATGCTATTGTGCTTTTCTATTTTAGGAGCCGTGAGTTTCTTTGGCAGGAAGGGCACACTGCATTTGCAACAAAGGGAGAAGCAGATGAAGAGGTATTAAACTTAGACCTATGTTTTATGGAATTTATGGCTACTGATAAGAAAAACATGTAAGTTGGTGATGAAAAATTACTTATCTTAGTTATGTATGAGCTCATCAGTTCATAATCAGATGGGGGAGTATGGATTTATGGCATATGCTGTCAGCACAATTGACATTCTTTGTCCTGATAAAAGTACTTATTTTGGATTGAATAAACATTTTCAACCTTTCAAGGCACCCTCTGAAGCAGTTGCATGACTGTGTAAGGAAGGAGTGCTTCTTTTATTTAAGTACTTTTGGACTTTAGCTTTATTTCCAGCTGGATCTACTTCAGTCCCTTTTACATAGCCAAACTATTAAATTTTTTACTACCCAGTAAGGTATTAGTTGTCGGTATGATCTATTTGGTGCTGATGGTTTCTTTTTTTTTATTATTTTTTTTAATGGTGATTTAAGTTAACAATTCATGCTGGTATTATGTATTCTTGAAATATCATACATATCACAGTTCTGTTATGGATTGTTATACATCAGGTTCTTCAAATATTGGAATTATACAGATGCATATATGAAGAATTCTTGGCTATTCCTGTCATTAAAGGCAGGAAAAGTGAGATGGAAAAATTTGCTGGTGGACTTTACACAACAAGTGTTGAGGTATTTATCACTTACATGCAGTGGGATAATCTGATATGGTCTTTATTGAAGCTTCTATCTTTTATGTCTGATGAAATAGGAATTACCTGAATCAAACTGTTTCAAAAATGTCTATGTTTGCCAGGCATTTATTCCCAACACTGGACGTGGTATACAAGGCGCAACTTCTCACTGTCTTGGCCAAAATTTTGCAAAAATGTTTGAGATAAACTTTGAAAATGAAAAGGGCGAGAAGTGTATGGTTTGGCAAAATTCCTGGGCCTATAGCACGCGAACGGTACGCTTCATTGGAATTTCTATCCACAAGTCATTAAAAGTTGACATTTCAGTTTGTATTTCATTTTATGGGTGTTATGATGCATTTGCACATAATAAGCTGTATTTCCCTTTATGATGCCTATTGACACTTCAGACTTGCTTTTTTATAATATCAATAATTATTTCTTCATATATCTTTGCGATTTATGCTGAGTTTATTTGGCTTTTTTTCACATTGACAGTTACTGCTTGTTGGAATTTTCCATCACAATCATTGTTTTATATTTTCTGTCTTTCGTGATTTTATGCAGATTGGTGTAATGGTAATGGTTCATGGAGATGACAAAGGGTTGGTGCTGCCACCTAAAGTTGCATCTGTTCAAGTTATTGTTGTTCCTGTACCCTACAAAGATGCTGATACTCAAGGAATATTGGACGCTTGTGCTGCTACTGTGGATACCTTATGTAAAGCAGGTATTCGTGCAGAGGCTGACTTTAGGGACAATTATTCTCCTGGTTGGAAGTACTCTCACTGGGAATTGAAAGGTGTTCCCTTAAGGATCGAAATAGGGCCAAAAGATTTGGCAAATAATCAGGTGAGCTACCTTATTGCCATATCTTTGTTACCTTCGTTCTATCTTTGTTACTCCCCCAACCCCCTCTTACTCCTAAGGCAATGTACTTTCAATTATCAGGTACGTGCTGTTCGCCGTGACAATGCAGCTAAAAAAGACTTAAGCAGGGACAATTTGATTGAGTTAGTGAAGGGGATCCTGGATGAAATTCAACAAAGTCTGTTTGATGCTGCTAAACAAAAGCGAGATGCTTGCATTCAAGTTGTGAAGACTTGGGATGAATTTAAGGAGGCTTTAAGTCAAAGGAAAATGATCTTAGCTCCTTGGTGCGATGAGGAGGTATAATATCATCATTATAGAGTTCCCCAAATTGCTCATATTACATAAATTTCTAATGCAAGGTTCTATCTTGATCATAAGGTTTTTATTGACTGTATTAAATAAGTTGTGCTAGATTGATACGTAAATTTCTCATTGGTTAATTATTGTGGAGAAAGAATCATGCAATGAGGTGCTGGCCTGGCGTATTATAGAGATATATATATGTTCATGCTCAATCATTCTATTAAATGAAGAATAGTACACTATTGTGTTGTTCTTTACACATGAATAAGAGCAATCCATTTGTCAAGCTCTTCCCTTTTTTTTTCTCCCTTTTCATGTTTGTATTTTTACCTATGTACAATGCTGCCTCTTTTTTTGCCTATGTCACTTGATGTAGATGGTACACACTTTTTTTGGATGGATTTTCTGTACTCTAGACAGAATGGGTTTTATAATATCCATGAAATGCTTTGAGAATTAGCCGTCTATTATTCCTAGAATTTCCTTAAAGATGTTTTTGGTGCTGTACTAACTCTGCAGGAGGTGGAAAAGGATGTAAAGGAGCGGACAAAAGGTGAGATGGGAGCTGCCAAGAGCCTTTGTACTCCATTCGACCAGCCAGAGCTCCCTGAAGGTATTATCCTGCAATTTTCAATAGGAACTATTATAGTAACATTGATCATACATAAATTCTACCAGAGTTGCTTTCAGATTATGTTGAGCAGACAGGATCCTTTTGTTATGGTTTTCAGTGACATTATTATTTTGTTTGTTGAAAAAAAAAAAAAGAAAGAAAGAAATTCGCACACTGGACATTCCAAGTTGTTTGAGGGTGTTTGGACATGCTGCAGTGACAGTTGAAAAATGTGGCCCTTATAGCTGAGCATGATTGCAGCTGTGTTTCAACTAAAATATTGATAGAATGGAATGCTTATAGGATTTGCGACTTCATTATATGTTTCCTAAGCCCTAGTTTATAAATTTTAAGGACCTGTGCTTGTAAGAGCAGAATTCCTTACTGAAGAAAGAGTTAACATAAAAGCTAAGTGAAGGGAAAATGAGGCAGTTGAGAAAGAAAATAGAGGAGGGTAGAGTGAGATAATTCTGTTGGTACCACTTAATCAATGATAGTTTATACAGTTCTAGCCTTTAAGATAACACCTTCCAGCTGCCGCTTAGCTAACAGATTAGGTTTAGTAACATAATATAAGTGATCCAGTTACACTTTACTACTGCAGCTAATAGATGGAGCTCAGGTTATTGATTCTCAACGTGATCCAACCTTTTTTTGGCTGCAGGAACGATATGCTTTGCCTCTGGGAAGCCGGCAAAGAAATGGACTTACTGGGGCAGAAGTTACTAGATTGTTATGGGGTCCCTTCAAATATTAATTGCCTTGCTTTTCACTTGGGCCAATGCTTGGGACATGATAAATTTTGTTTCATGCAACTGTAATTGATACCTGACTTGTTGCTTTTATTGAAATGTTGCTCAAAATTTTCCATCAACTACAACCAAGAGTTTATCAAATTGTTTGAACAACAATGTTATTGACTGTAGCATTTCTTGCCACATCTATGTGGTGCACTTCATCAGTAAAACTCTTTTCACAAACTAGTACTGTAATTGTTGATGAAATGATAATTTTACTGATTACCGTGAAATCTAAAATAATAGATTTGGAGGAATATTAATTTTAAGTAACTGAAAATGTATATTGTGGAATACGGCCGCAGCGTGAATTTCCTAATTATATGAATTAAACTGAAATAAAATATCATGGTTCACTTATTTTAAGCCACGTGTCCTATTTTTACACTATCGTATAAGTGACACTGAATTTTCTGCAAACGATTAATGGCTTGCCTTATCCCCTTCTTCTCTTCTGTGCACGTCTGGGCAGACAACAAAACTCTGTTTATGGACCTCAACTCCTCTGCTTCTTATTCTTAACCGGCTAATTGAGCTTGACCTCAACAAACTCTTATTCTGATTTTGAACTTAAAAATGGCGGCCCCGTTGTGCGACTCTTCTTTAGTGAACCGCTTCAACTCCGTTTCTTCATCCCCTCCAAAATCTCTGTTTACCAATGAAACTTATCGCAAGACAACTCATCTTGGCTCTTCGTTTTTTGGTGCTAAAACTCCCCAGTCGTTAGGTTCTGCAGCGAAAACATCGAGATTGGGGAGCAACAGAAAGCGAAGGATGGTGGCAGTGGCTTCATTGGGAGGTTTGCTAGGTGGAATTTTTAAAGGGACGGATACAGGGGAGTACACGAGGCAGCAGTATGTGTTGGAATAATTTTAAAAGAATGAGAGACTAAGATAAACAAATGATCAAAGTGACAGTAAAAGGAACACACAATTTGCTGTATCTCAGCTCTGATTTTATTTATCTAATAAGGAGTTTAAATACAGCAAAAATACAAACTGAAGAAGAGAAAAAATAGGACACTACATAGAGCATAAGCCCACGATCAACAACTACCCAAAAAAAAAACAGCAACCACTACTTATCAAGTCATTGAAAAATTCAAACAACTGCAAAATTAAAATAACAGAGCACAGTAAAAAAATGAAATAAATAAGTAAAATTCCACTTGTACCACGTTTGAAGCAGCTGAAGCATAACTTCAACAGTATGTTCCAAGTGTCAATATGATCAATAGATTGGAATCGGAGATGTCGGCATTATCAGATTCGGAATTGAGAGAGAAGACTTCTCTTTTGAAGGAGCGAGCTCAGCGCGGTGAATCTTTGGATTCTCTTTTACCTGTAAGTTAATTGCTTATATAGCATTTTGGTGCTGAGAATGCTTTGAGTATTTTGAATGTTTGAAAGAAAAAATTTTGATACTTTAGGGCAGTATAGTTTTTGGATTTTGCTTGTGAGTATTACTCGCTTTTCTTTTGCAGGAAGCGTTTGCAGTGGTAAGAGAGGCTTCCAAGAGAGTTTTAGGGCTTCGTCCTTTTGACGTGCAACTGATAGGTAAAATCTTATTTATGCTTCCTGTTTTGTCGTTTTCAAATTCTTCAAGAAAATGATTTGCATTTGCCCTGCATTAGTGTACCTTGGCATATCTTCAAATTTGAAATTAGGGGGGATGGTCCTACACAAGGGAGAAATATCTGAAATGAGGACCGGAGAAGGAAAAACACTTGTTGCGATGTTACCAGCTTATTTGAATGCATTAAGTGGGAAAGGAGTCCATGTTGTGACTGTCAATGATTATTTGGCACGAAGGGATTGTGAATGGGTTGGTCAAGTTCCTCGTTTCCTTGGTTTGAAGGTTGGCCTAATCCAACGTATGTCACATACTTTATGTTTTATTTACAGCATGTTTTACTGTTATTTTTTATTTATTTATTTTTGAACTGTTTTCCACTTGTGTGCATATCTGATAATATAAATTTATATATAAAATTCATATATTCTACTCTTTACTGTGCCTGCATTTTATATATTAGCATTTTTAATTTTGCTCTATGCCTGATGCTTGAATTCATGTGTGTTACCTTCCTTTAGCTTTGTTTTATGTTTGTGCAAGTTTGGTTGTGATGTTTGATTGGCAAGATAATCGAACAATTACTTATATTTTGTTTATATTTACAGAAAACATGACAAGTGAACAAAGAAGGGAGAATTATTTGTGCGACATCACATATGTCACCAATAGTGAGCTTGGTTTTGATTATTTGAGAGATAACCTTGCCACGGAAAGTAATTCTTCCTTTATGTACTAAATTATCTTAGATCACTTACTACTGTTGTTTCAATTTTTATATTGATGGGCTTGCTGAATATCTGTTCTACCTGGCTGAATTTATTTTCTGGCATACGCAGAGTGTTGAGGAGCTTGTCTTGAGGGGATTCAATTACTGTATAATTGATGAAGTTGATTCCATCCTCATTGATGAAGCAAGAACTCCTCTCATCATATCTGGGCCTGCAGAGAAACCCAGTGAAAGATACTATAAGGCTGCAAAAATAGCTACAGCCTTTGAACGAGATATACACTACACTGTAAGAATGATGCTGATATCATCTTTACCAAAATCAAGAAAATATAACTTTGACAACTATTCTTCCTGTTGCAAGAGTGATCTCAAAGCTATGATATTATGGCCAATATGGTTTCTTGGTGACAGACATTAGAAGCATTCAACATTAAATTATAGACTGAGATATACTGTTTTTCTTCAGTAATGTTGGATATGGGAGGATGATCTTGAGTTGCTTCTTATATATATAGCATCTAGCATGAACTCTTTTCTTCATACCTATCTTGTATCTGCAGTGGCACCAGAACACTGAGACATGTCAAGGACCTGTGGACATGGTCCTTTTAGGTTTTATCTTGGTTGTCTGGCTGACATCAAGGGGCACAAAACAAAGTCCCAATCCTAAATGTTAAATCCTTTTTTTAAGCATTTTATCCACTATGGTACTTGTGTTTAAATTTCTGTTGATATTATAGATTGAAATGTAAACATCCATTACAAGTATCCACTTGTTTGCCAACATGGCAAGAAGAGTAAATTTCATCATCATCATCATCATCATCATCATCATCATCATCATCATTATTATTATCTTGCTACTTTTGTGATTCCAGTCATTGGAAAATTCCACAGGTATCCTTTTCTTGAGATTTACTTGAACAAAAACACAGTTTAGGCAGTCAAGTCGAAAAGATTTTAGGAACTAAAAATGCAAGAGTGCCTTCTGAAAGTGGCAATATATATGACCAAAAAATTAGGAAAGTCGTTGAGGGAAAAAAAATCATTTAGTAATATCGAAATATATAATGTGATGAAATGTTATACTTATTGATTATTATGGGTTGAATTCCACTGCTTATGCCTAAGATACAGACTTCCAGGGTTCTGTGTTCTTCACATTCAAAATAGATTTTCTAGTTTTCAGTCAGCAGAAATTGTAGCAATGTGGACCCAAATAGTCAACAATTTTTAGATGATTTTTTTTTAGCTAGTTTTCTTATGGGGGTTTTACGTTCAGGTGGATGAGAAGCAGAAAACAATTCTCCTCACAGAACAGGGTTATGAGGATGCTGAAGAAATTCTGGATGTAAAAGACTTGTATGATCCCCGGGAACAATGGGCATCATATGTTCTGAATGCAATAAAAGCAAAGGAACTATTTCTTAAAGATGTTAACTATATCATACGTGGCAAGGAGGTGCTTATTGTGGATGAGTTTACTGGACGAGTTATGCAGGTGATTCTGTTTGTATGGGTAGAGAAATTATTTTGTCATTGGTGGTTAAGCCTGATCCTTTATCACCATAAGTACTTAATGCAACAGAATATTGAGGGACTAGACAAGAACAATTCTTGGTAACTGAAGGCTCAATGATATTGATATTTTTCATTTTTGGTCAGGGGAGGAGATGGAGTGATGGACTTCACCAAGCAGTAGAAGCCAAGGAAGGTTTGCCTATTCAGAATGAAACTGTAACCCTGGCATCAATTAGCTACCAAAACTTTTTTCTTCAGGTCGGCACATTCTATCTCTTAGCTCATTAGATTGAGCGGTTCATGCCAATGAAATTTGCCTATTGTGATGCTTATTTTATCTGCAGTTCCCAAAACTCTGTGGGATGACTGGCACAGCAGCAACTGAAAGCACAGAATTTGAGAGTATATACAAACTTAAAGTTACAATTGTGCCTACAAACAAGCCCATGATAAGAAAGGTTTGTTCTACTAGAACCATATTGATACTTCTAAAATCAGATTGGTAATGATTTGACAAGCAGTGAAGATAATTTAATACAAGTCAAAATTAAGTTATAATTTTTTGCCTGGTAGTTTAGAATCAGTTAGCTTCTATAGTAGGAGCAGTGATTATGTCTTTCCTTTGTGGGCTCTGGAACAGTGTCAAGTTTTTCAGTAACATATGTGGGCTTTACTTGATGCGGAGCTTGTACCTATGTTGTTTAATTTCTTCCAAATTTTCTTATCATTGCAATTCCTTGTCAGGATGAGTCTGATGTAGTCTTCAGGGCTGCAAATGGAAAATGGCAGGCTGTTGTTGTAGAAATTTCCCGAATGCATAAAACAGGTAGGCCGGTGCTTGTTGGCACCACAAGTGTTGAGCAGAGTGATGCACTATCAGAACAATTGCAGGAAGCTGGTATTCCTCATGAGGTGAGGCCTTGTGGAACTTCAGAATGGAATATCCGATAATTGAATTTTAGACAAACTATTATGTGTTGATCAAGAATATAGACTACAACCTATTAGATATGTTTCTGAAGATGAGAAGTAAATAGATATTTTCTTTTCTTAAAGGTTCTCAATGCAAAACCAGAAAATGTGGAGAGAGAAGCAGAGATTGTAGCACAGAGTGGTCGTTTGGGGGCAGTAACAATTGCTACAAATATGGCAGGTCGTGGTACAGATATTATTCTTGGTGGAAATGCAGAATTTATGGCAAGACTAAAGCTTCGGGAGATGCTCATGCCAAGGTAGCTATAAATGTCATAACTATGGTCTATTCTGTACATTTTTCAACTCTTATGTGTCTATGGTTCAACTTCCAACCCTAATTAGTCAATTGTTGAATTTCGCATTTGCATTACAATATTCCCATTTGCTGACTTGTTTGATAAACTATAATAATGATGTGGTATATACAGACATTTGGTAGAAATCTGAGACCATTCACAAATACCTATCTCTTGTCTGTAGAGTTAACTGATGTTATCACTTCAAAGTTTCTACATGTGAAAATTGTTGGTGAATATCAAAATTCACCTGCCTTGGGAGGGGAAAGGTGTCACACCCTAAAATAGCCCTGGTCGGAATGTGTATGCTAAGTCGGGAATGCAAGGGTATTTCAGTAATTTGTGCATGAGGAATTTGGATAATAAAGACTTAATGGCAAGTAATTAATTAAGTATGTTAAGAAGAGAATGTTAGAGTGTGCATGTGGTTTTCGGTTGTAGGGTGTTTTGGTTGTGGCTTTTATCTAGTGAAGTGTGAGTTTGGTACCTTGGCATGAGATATTTATTCAAGAAAGGATTGGGTGCATGTGAGTGTATGGTGCTTTGGTTTGGAAAAGTCTAAGTGGGTTTTGTGGTCCAATTGGGAGCTGCCATGTGGGCTTGGTAAGTGGGCATTGAATGAAAAAAAAGAAGAAGTAAGAGGAAGAGAGAGGGAACACAGATTTTGGCTTTCCCGTCCCCTCCTCTCACGCCTCCTTTCTTCTTCTTTTCTCCTTTCTCTGCTTTTCCTTTCTTGCTCTTTTGGCTTGGAGTTGTGCTTTGCTTGAAGAGGTAAGTTGGAGTTTAAGGTTTTCTACGTGCTGTCTTCTTCTTCTTCTTCTCCTGGTTTTACTTCAGTTAGGGTTTGGACTAAGGATTTTGTGGATTTCTTATTTGTGCAAGTTTTGGATTGCAAGAAGAAGTTTAAGGACAAGTAGAGGATTGAGAATTGAAGCTTAAAGTGCGATTTTTGGATCTTCAATTTTAGGTTTGGGAGTTTTGATTCCTGCATTTGAATTTCTGAGTTGTCTCTACCCTAATTCTCACTTAGGTTGTAAATGTGTTTGCATTGTTTAATTTCTGAAATTTGGTGTGTTTTGGAACGTGTATATGCATGATTTATGTGAGTAGATGTGTTAGTAATGCATGTTAAGGATTGAATTGAAGATACTGAGTTTGGGTTTTGAACTTACTGTAATTTTTTTAGGGTTTATGTTCTTGAGGGAATTGAATGTGTTTATGCATGATTTTGGTTGTTTTGATTGTTGAATGAAGTTGGTTTTACGTCATTTTGATGTATGGAAGGTCGATTGGAAGGTAAGATGAGACTGGTAGTGTTTTGAATCAAATTGAAACTGATTTTGTCGAGTTCTTTGAATTATGGGCATGTTGGGAACGGAAAATCGCGATTCTGGTGGAATTTTCGTTTCCAGTGTTTGTGTGTGTCGTGACTGCCCTGAGTGAGGCAAGTCACGACACGTGACTCTGTCTCCCAGTCACGACGCGTGACTTTTCGGCAAGCTGAAAGCAGTCGCGGGGCGTGATTCACCAGTCACGACGCGTGACTGCCTTGTGAGAGGCAAGTCACGAGTCGTGACTTAGAGTAACGTCTCGTGACTCCTTGTGAGGCATGTCGCGAGGCGTGACATAGAGTCACAACTCGTGACCCTCCTTTGAGGCCAGTCACGAGTCGTGACATGGCTCGTGACCGACCCCCTTCAGCCCCATTTTCCGAATTAGCCCAGTTTCTACCAAAATGAATTTCCTATTTCTTCTGTATGGACTTATACTATTGTATGATTCATGTCATACTTTTATATGCTCTTATATGGCCTTTTCTGTTTTGCCTTGTTCCCCAAGTGACTAGTTTTCTTATAAAATGACTTTCAAATGCTTTTATGGCTTTTTCCCCTACTGTGCGCTATATTACCTTGCTTATATGAATGGTTATCCTAATTTATTTGTGATTAATAATATGTTATGCATATCCTTGATCAGATCCTCCTCTAAGAATAACCTGCCATGCTTAAGAGTATATTGTATCTTTCCACGACTAAGATTATGCGTTATTAATCATTGGCATAATATGATTTCACCTGTGTTCCTGACATGCTTTAGTATATTGAGTAGTGCTAAAGTGTGATTGAGTGAATTATTGCATGCTTCAGAATATGAATTGTATGAGGTATGATTGATATTATGTTATGCCAAATTTATTTGAATAATATGGTTGATGTCTGAATGCATTATTATGCTTTAGCTTTTGAACTCAATGTGTTATGCTTAAATGTAATTTGGATTATGCATGATTTATACTTAGTTATCCTCACCTACCGCATGATTAGGATGTTGTATTGATAATCATTGGCATGGTAGTGCTCCTATACCAGATTTTGACATGCTTTAGAACATTGTTAATGTTAAAGTGTGTTGACTGTATTATGTTTTGCAATAGGAACTGTATAATATATGACCGACTTTATGAGCATATTTATATGTCTATCGTACTCTAGTTTATGCATGATGTGTATATATATATATTTATGCGTTGTGCGATTCGAAACGTGAATTATTTTATGCATGACCTGCGAGAGTCAGTCTAGTAGATAGTTAGGCATACCTAATAGAGTCCCGTTAGCTGCAGCCCTTTGGACGTTTGGACCCTGATCAGGTCCCCCGTTTGGTTCCTCGCGAACCCTTTATGTGTTCGGATCTTCGCGATCCTTTTTAATGTGTTTGGATCTTGTTTAAGATCCCCCTCAGTAAAATGTTTTATATGTGATAAAATAAAATGGTTTTCGATTCGTACCCGCAAGGTACCCTTGTGGCCGATTGGTACCCGTAAGGTACTATCTGTTCACTCGTTATCCACTACAGTGAGTCAGCAGGTATTATGTTTGTTTTATCTGATATGAACATGAAAATGTGATATCTGAATGAGCACGAGTTTGGACATATTTATCTGGATATGTATATATATGTATATGCATATTATATTGGGATTGTATTGTATGCCATCAGTTGTGGATATAAGTGCGGGAACTAAGATGTGCATGACTGTGACCATGATCTTTTGAATGCCATGAATATACTTTATTATGTCATGCTTATGAGGATGTAAATTCTATTAGTTATGCCTATATGAATAGGAATTAATAGGTATATGAATGCGAACGTGAATTATTGAATGCTTTGGTTAATAAGCTTGTGCACAAACGTGACTTTACACTATTGACTGTTATGGTGAAATATGTGAATCAAGATTTGTATGACTGTGCTCTTGACCTTGGAATGTCATGTATTTATATATAGGGTTATGTTGCGTGCCCTCTCTCTCTAGTTTCCTATTGTAGTGATTTCGGAGTGTTATCATGTGTTTACTTTTCTAGGCATGATATTGTATGTTTCGCAGTGGAAGTGTGGTGGTTTGATGTTTTACCCTGAGTTCCAGTGAGCGTATGCATCTTGTGACATGATAAAAGTATGTTTAGATAACTAGTGTCCTCGGCATGATGGTTGGGTGCATTACTGCCTGATTACTGTTTTGCATGTGAATGGATTGTTTTCCGTTAATGCATGGGTACTTGGTTATGTCAATTGCATGTGGTGATCTCATGTGACTTCGCTCGGTATGGTACTGATATTTGATACCATTGTAGGTTGATGCATGTGATATTGTATGTCGTTCTGCATGATGATACTTGTACCGGGTATTGTATTATGTTTGTTTTGACCTATTCTTGACATAAGTATATGGTTATGGTTGTGAGTTTCCGAATTAATGCCTTTGCTATGCAAGCCTGATTATATATGTATTTTGAATGTTCGCATTAGCCATTGTGAGTGTGTTATGCCTTGGCGACCATTGTGAATGGCCGTTCATACTCTTGTGTGTTCTCCCCACTAAGTGTTTATCGCTTAGCACGGATTTCCTTTCCGTGCAGGTGGCAGGTTTGGTTCTGTTCGAGTCGCGCATCTGCAAGGTCGGCCACGTAGGAGTTAGAAGTTTTGTATTTTGTTCAGCTTCTGTACTTCAGTTTTTGTATTTCTGTATTATTGTATTTATGTAAGAATCTTGAGATTACTTTAGGGAAATGTAAACGTTAGTATGTTTTTATGGTAAGTTATTCCTTTGTTTTATCTTTCGCGTTATGTTTTCGCTTAGTGCTTGCGTGTGTGTGAGTTATTGCATGATCAGTCTGTGCCCGCAAGTTAAGTCAAGTTTTTAATTAACCCGTATTTTCGTATGTATGTTATGTATGAATGTATGCTTCCGCGTTGTGTATGTGCATATCTATGTGAGTGAGCATCGGGTAGCACGCCCGTCGGCGTCCTTCCAATGGGGGCGGCGATAGGGGTGTTACAAAGGGCCTACTACATCTCACAGTTTCACCAGTTCACAGTGCTTCCCATTATTGAAGGGTATTTGAACAGCGAACTAGACACCTTATCCAAATACAGCACTAGTACTCCTGCATGTGTTGCATCGTAAATTAGGTTACCATAATTTGTATGAGGTTTTAATTAAGATGACATATTTTTGAGTTCCATTATTATTTTCTAAATTTTGTAGAGATGTCAAGCTAGCTGAAGGGGTTTTTGTATCAGTGAAGAAACCTCCTCCGATGAAGACATGGAAGGTATGGTTTGATGTTGCTATGCAAAATTAACTATACTTTCAAATGTACACTTGGTTCTGGTAGATGTTGGTGGGTTGCATACTTCATTTATCTGAGACACCTTGTTCATTACAATGTTTCAGGTCAATGAAAATTTTTTTTCCATGCAAACTAACTAGTGAAACTACCAAGTTGGCCGACGGAGCTGTACAGTTGGCTGTAAAAACTTGGGGCCAGAGATCATTTACTGAGCTTGAAGCAGAGGAGCGTCTGTCTTACTGCTGTGAAAAGGTATAACATATAAGAGTAATTTTATATTAGTAAATTATATTTGTTGAAAATTGACTTCAAATATCTGAAATTTTGGAATGAGTATATGAATTACTTTTCTTTCTAATTTTTGCTTGAAAATTTTCCATCATTTAATGTTTAGCTCACTGGTGTCATAACTTTGTTTTTAGGGCCCTGCTCAAGATGAAGTCATAGGCAAGCTGCGGAATGCTTTTCTGGAGATTGGTAAAGAATATAAGAACACATCCATAAAAGGCTAAATAAAAAGAGGAAAGCAATCTAATCATTACTTCCCAAAATCTGATGTAACATAAAGTTATTCACCCTTGTATTAATTTAGAATTTAGAGAAAGGTTGAAATTCAAACAAAATGTAAATTAAAAATATGCTGCCTTTAAAAAGGAATCAGTAAATGCAAATAGAATTCTGAAAAAAATACTAAAACAGAAGAAAACAAAGATGCCAAAACACTGACAACAATACTAACCATTAGAAGCGGTAGGAGCTGTTGGCGTCGAAGGAGAGGGTGGGGAAGGTGGAAGGGGGTTAAGTGGATTATTCTGAAAACTGCAAAGAAATTCAGTGATTAATGAGCCATTTAGTCTTGTCACCTGTACCCGTAAAGTTGACACTATCAAACAAAACCACTAAAAAGGACCTGATGGGAGTGAATAATGAAAAGGATCCATTGACAGGAATATCTCCTCGTAGTTGGTTGTTCGAAAGATCCCTGCAATTCACATGGAGATATTATGTCTTCCAAACAATATATGATACAGATGCATTTTCTAATATAAACCATAACAAGAATGCATTCATCATAAAATAACAAAATAAGTATAATCCTCACAGGACTTGCAAAGTTGAAATTGTAGTCAAAGACATAGGAATATTAGCTGACAAGGTGTTGTTGTTGAGACGCCTATTTCACAGAGAGAGATTGTCAACATACCTATGAAGTTATCTGAGAATCAACTTATCACAAGATAATAATAAAAGGAAAATAAATTTTTTTAAAAAAAAAGAACAGTCCAAGCACATGCAATCTAAAATGCATGAAATATTTAGATAGGGAAAGTCCACATCAGGACACTTATTATATACACCCTCTACTTATTGACATATATAACTGTACATTAAATTTATTGAATATATATACATATATATATAAATTTACATGAATTCCTATATGAATGGAGTGGTCATGATTCCACAAAGAAAAACCTGTTCTTAACAATAGTTTCTTAAATTGATGCCATAAGAGCCACCATGGATGCTTTAAGCCATAAATTACTAAAAAACTTTTCTTTCATGTTTCTTCTCTTTTTCCAAAACTATTTCTATTTATTGGATTTAATTTCTAATATAATTTTCATTTCTTGCATTCTCTTAAGTTTTAGATTGAACTCCATTGTTAATCTTCATAATACTAATCTTTTTTTATCAACTTTGTTAAGCACAACCCCGTTAAATAAGACTGAAATTTTGGAATCTAGACATCTATTAGTTTCCCCTTTTCTTTCCTTGGTCAGATTAAGAAAGGAAAACATTTTTTTTTTTCTTTTTGTATTTTATAGATTGCTAGAAAAGACATAGGAAAGAACTAAAAACAAAATAGTACACATGATTAACATTGTCCAGAACCTAGGGCTTCTCAACAGAGTTGAAAGTTTATACAACTATGACAATACAATAAAAGCACGATGGATTTACTAATTACAGAAAATTAGATCAGGGATGCATATTCGTACAGGAAACGCAGTCTTTGAAGCTTGCCCAATGTTGATGGAATCGCACCATTTAATTTGTTCAAGTAAAGATCCAAGCTCACCAAGTTTGTCAAATTCCCAAGCTCATCTGGAATTCTCCCACTTATGTTGTTGCTATAAAGTTCCCTGTATAAGAACTTGACTAAGTCCATCTCATCCAAGCGACATAAATATTCGATACATGTTGATAGATATGAAGAATCAAGATGACTCAAATATTTTACACATGCAAATAGGGTTCATTCACTAGTAGAGAGAGAAACAAAGTGCCCAAGTCAGAGAGAGAGAGAGAGAAAAAAGAGTCAATGCCCATGGCCTTGCAAGCACATATTTACAATTGTATGTTGTTGTGTGTGTGTGCGCGCGCACGCATGATCATAACAGTCTGATGAAGCAGTATGGCATTGAGGCATCATCTTTTATGTCTACTGATAGATGCAAAAAACAGAACACTCATCATCAAAGGGATTTTGCGCAACATCTTATATGCTTTAGTTTAAACAAAAAGAAAAAAAAAATAGGAGTCATAAGCAAGAGAACAAGAGTCTTCCAGTGCACAAGGGTGCAGACTCTAAGAAGGTCAAATAAGCAAGCCTTCCTAGCGCACCACAGAATCACATTTTTCAGGTTTGAGCCTGCAACCTCTAATCGCAAAGAAGTTTCACTGGATGAACTCATAAAATTTTTCAGGTTTGAGCCTGCAACATCTAAATCACAAAGAAGTTTCACTGGATGAACTCATAACTGCGGGATATAAAAGTAATAACTAATTTACACAAATACCTAAGTTGATTGGATTAGCCTCTGATTTATGACACCCTTGTGCACCCTCTACCTCAGTGTTTGGTGAAACCCATCCAAACCATAAGGCAGGAGCAGCAATATATTTTTATAAGCTTTAGAAGTAGAACACATACTGTACTTCTGCATCGCAAAAGTAGCATTGCCATTAACAAATAGTATTAATCATGACCTTTTTTTTCTTCATTTGGAAACAGTATTTAGGAAGGAACCTAAAGGGGAGAATATTGATGGATATTCATAAGTTGCTTTTATTTGCGAAGCTATTATTTTGTTTCCCATTGCTTGCTATCTTGCCTAATTTAAAGTATGCACATTCTTAAGCCTTGACTTCTTGTCAAACCATTTTGTACATTGACTGACAGGCAACTAGTACCATTTCTGCTTTCTTTTTCTTTTCTTTTTTTTTTAAAAAAAAGCCTCCCATACCTTTTCTTGTTTCTTTCTAGTATCTTGTTACAGGATATTTCACTCATTTTTCACTGTGTTCTGATAAGTCTATACCAGACACTAAGCAAAGAAAAGAAAAGGAAGTACAAAAACAAAAGCCATGACTACTTTAAGAAGACCGAAGTTGAAAGGCCTGAACAACTTTTCAGGTTCATTATTTAATTCATAAGAATATGGGAATCCCAACAAAAGTTTAGACACTGCCCAATCTTGGATGGCCCTATAATCTAAACATCACAATACAATATCTTGAATAAAGTGTATAGGAAAAGCAACTCAACAATCATGAAAGACATCGTAAGAATCAGGATTTTAGAGATGAAGCAACTTGTATAACTAGTAGGTTTATTAAATATATGAAAAGGGCATAAGAAGATTAATCGCATGTTAAGATTTTGAATAGTAAACAGAACAATGAAAAGGCCAATCTACATTTGCTCCCCTCAATCACAATTCAAACTGAATCACATACAACTATGCCGAAGTAAACTTCAACATGCATATAGTACTACTTACAAGTACTGCAAACTTGAAAGCTGGCCAAGCTGTGGAACCAGTTGACCTGATAGATTTGCATTTCCAAGGTCACTAAGCAAACAAAAAGAGATCCCATCATTATCATTACCAGATAAATATCAAAAGTAAATCGCACATCCTCAGACAATGGAGACTGTTAGGCAACAAACAAACTTACACACGGGTGACACTATTTTCACTATTGCATGTCACATGAAACCAAGTGCAGGGATTGACAAGAGTAGGATCCCAATTTTGCAGAACATTATTAGGATCAGCCAAATTGGTCTTCAATGCATTAAGAGCATCGCCTGTTGCATAACAAAATAATATGATGAGCAAGATGCACACAGATCAACTACATAAATAATTTAGTCATCCAAACTTAAGGTATCTCTATGGTCAATTATATGATAATCAACTTAAATTGCAGCCAAATAAGAACTCAGTGAACTTAGCCAAAATGTCTGCCGAAATAACAAATAACACCAAAAACACAAATTTGAACTCTACTTATTTTAGTCCGAGGATTGTTATACCACAGCAAAACAATCATCCCACATAAAGTGAAGAAAAATTCACAAACAAAAGAGGAAGAATTCTAGAAGTTGTAGTAACTAAACGCAAGGATTCTTAACAAATTCGAAGTTTGTTTTGCATTTGCCAATCTATTCCTGGCAAATTTAACGTAAGAATCTCATAAAAGCTAATTCAACGCAAGGCAATCAGACCAAAAACCCTTGAATTCAAAAAGTCAACACAAACCAAATCTCAAAAACCCATGACAAAAATCAAAGAAAAACCGATTAAAGTAAAAATTCTACACACAAAAGTAACAGAAACAAAACAAAAAAGCATACCTTCAGCGTTACCGGTGACTTTGTAAACGAAATGAAACAGCAAAATTAACCAGAAAAAAGCAAAGCGCCAGATCGCCCACATCTTTTTCTCAATTGTGATTTCAGAAAATCACAAGCTCAAACGATTGCAATAACATGAAAAACAAAAACCCAACTCTAGAGTCCATTGACTTGCTAAAGTGAATCAAAATTTGCGTTGACTCGATCAAAAAGTAAAAAAAAAAAAAAGAGTAAAGGAGGAGGTTATATTCATCCCTTGAATTAAAATTTTTTTAACTTATTTTAACAAATAGTATGTCTGCAACTTATTTCATGTACCTCTGCAGGTTGTGTCAGCTGGTGGGCTGCACGTAGTGGGGACAGAAAGGCATGAATCTCGTCGAATTGACAATCAGGTTGAGTTTATCAATATTTTGTTCTAATTAGTGAATTAAATGTGAAGAGGAGTTACGCGATTATCCATTAAACTCACACTGTTGTTTTACATTTTAACTGGAAAAGAAAATTCCTCCTGAGTCATTCGCCTCTCTCTCTCCCCCACCCACACGGTTTATGACATAGGTTCATTATAATATTAACATTTATGCCATATTCACTACAAAACCATTCTCAACCTGAGCAGTTAATATGTAGATAACTTTGCAAATAAAGTATAGTTATTGTTGAATATTAAAGGATTTTACGCTTAATAGAAACAGATAATAGCATTGCTGCTGGAATTAAGAACTGAACTTTTTAATATAAAAAAGGGAAATGGAAGTTTAAATTCGATATATTAAAATTAACATTTATCTGTGATATGTCTCCTTGTAGACATTTCAATCTATTATTTCTCTGTCTTAATAACTATTATTTTTAGACAGCACCATTCCATTCTGATGCCGTATATATTTTGGGATAATCTGAGATTGAAAAAAGAAAATGTGGCATTCATAATTCATATGGATCCATCTATCAGAACATATCCCCCTTTTTTGTTTCAACAGCGAATGATTTACGTTGATTGTCTAATATCTGTATATTTTAACATTGCCGTCATTTTATTTTCCTCCAATTTTACCGTTTATCTTTTTATAATATCTATCTTGAAATAATTTACGTTAATTGTCTTAATTTAAGAATGAAAATGAAGTTCATAAGCTGCTTTAGAAATGACTATTAGCTTCAACTTTCACTAACCTTAAAATTTAATCATAATTATATAATTTTAAATTTGACTCTTATCAATATTATTCATAAATTTTTTAAAAATTATATGCTAGTTTGTATAATTTCTCTTTAAAAAAGCAAGAATGATCAATTTCAAGTTTCATCGTGCATTTCATAACTTCCATTGTTCCTCTTTATGAAGTGTACAAAAGAAAAAAAAAATCTGTATATTAGCCAAACAATTATATTGAATTTCTTTCACTCGAAGTCGAAAATGTTAAACTTATTTGTCTAGTGCAGTGCCTTAAAAGAAATTGTCAACAGCAATTTCTTAAACAAAATAGAAAATCGGATCCAAGTAATTAATCTACCCGAAAACCAAATGACATTTCGGATGTAGAAATAATAACGATGGAGTCGTTACTTGGTCTGCACAAGGGCACAGGTGTACAACAGATTTTTTTTTCTTTCTTTACTTAACTATTTAAATAATAATAATAAAAAAACTGACATGGATAATTAATTTTCAGATTGCCAGCATAATATTTATAGATATTCCAGTAGGAACTGGATTTTCCTATCCAAGAACATCACTTGCTTCTCATTCAACTGATCTTATGCAAGTTAATCAAGCCTGCCAATTTCTCAGAAAGGTAATATACATATATAAATTATGAAGTTTGCTGTTTTTGTTATGAAATTTTATTTATTTATTTTTTGTATGCCCTTACTTGTATAATATAGTGGCTAAGGGAACATCCAGAATTTGTGAGAAATCCAGTGTATATAGCAGGGGACTCCTACGCTGGCATTACTCTGCTAGCTTTAGTTCAAACCATCATAAATGGTAGAATTAATATTTGTAATTTTGAGTTAATTTGTTCAAAATTATACCCATTCTAGCCTCTTTTTATTTTATTTTAATCATGGTCCTGCAGGAAACCAAGAGGGCATGGAACCAAACATAAATCTGCAGGTAATTAGTATATGACAGTTTTTAATTTTATTAATTTCCAATTTAATTAAAATGATGCATGAATCAGGGGTGCATAACTGGGAACCCAGTTAGTGATGCAAATTTTGATGGCAATTCAAAAATTCCATATGTTCATGGAATGGGACTTATTTCTGATGAACTTTATCAGGTCATATCCCAAATGCTTTCTCTCTCTCTCTCTCTCTATACATATATATATATATATTATTTTAAAAAATAATTGCACAATATATAATCCTATCTAGCATTCTTAGAATTTTCTTATAAGGCTAAGTAGCCGAAAAGTTTTTTGCAGGCACTGAAGGTAAGTTGCAGAGAAGATTATCAAAATATTGACCCCAGTAATGCCCAGTGCTTGAAACATATGCTGGATTATTATAAGGTATAGATTCACTATCTTACTTTCATCTGGATTTTGCATCTCGTGACTGTAATTTCCATCCACTTCAATTTATAAGAAAATTATGCTATGAAAATGATGTAATTTGAATTTTCAGTGTACTTAAAGGCTCCAACCTGGACAAATTTTGGAACCCATTTGTGGTTTTGCATCGCCTAAGCCATTTCAGATGTTCAATAAAAGAAGATCTCTCAATGAAAACTCAATACACTTCCACAAAATTGATCCAACAACTCCTTCAATTGGCTGTCGTGTAATTCCACAAACTTTTCTTTATTTCAAAATTAGACACCATAATGTAGATTGAACTAATTGTTTAAAATAGCAATTGACTCTCTTCTTGTTTCAAATTTTCTTTTTTTATGGCTGTAGACTTATTCATATGTGCTGGCTTATATTTGGGTTGGCGACAACAGCGTACGTCGAGCACTTCACATACGAAAGGTATGAGACCAATGTATTTGTCTTGCTTAATCAAACTCATAAACAAATTTATGGTTATGTCCAATGATCAATTGATATATTGGCGACGAATAGTTTTTGAATCAAACATCTAAAATAAAGTAGCAATACAGCAGGGAAAGAATGAAGAAAACTTTGTTTAGTGCAGGAAAGTACAAAGGTGTGGCTAAGATGCAACTATGGATTACCTTATACATCTGATATCTCAATCAGTCTTAAGTATCATGTATACCTTGGAAAGAAGGGTTATCGTTCTTTAATCTATAGGTTAGTTTGTTCCCTTTTACTTCACCAGATCAATTCTGGGTGTTTTGTTACCTTTTTACTATTTTCATTCGTCTTTGATTTATGAAGCATAGACTAACAGTTAATTGGAAGCAGTGGTGATCATGATATGGTTGTGCCCTTTTTGGGAACTCAAGGATGGATAAGATCTCTAAACTACTCAATTGTTGATGATTGGAGACAATGGCTAGTTGAAGGCCAAGTTGCAGGGTATGCCCCTTAACATAATTTTCTCAGTTGTCATATATGGAATTTCTCAGTTGTCATATATGGAATTATCTTCTTTTCCTCTTTGCTTGCAATTGTTCATTGATCATAAAACCAAGCAGTTAAAAAATAAAAATAAAAATTGTGGATTTTTATTTTTGGATATTCCATTGAATAGGTACACGAGGACCTATTCTAATCGTATGACATTTGCAACTGTGAAGGTATGCAATTTCCACAAGTTCAGGGTATAATTTAAGAATCCTTTTGATGATTATTGGTTTAATCCGTAGGGTGGAGGCCACACTACTCCGGAATACAGGCCTGCAGAATGTTTTGCCATGTTTAAAAGGTGAATTCATCAAGAGCCTCTGTAATTAGTGCATCGCAAGCCCTAATATCAGAAATTTACAAATGGAAATAGTTTTTGATTGTATTGTACTGTATTACATATATACTTAAGGCAGTGCACGCATAAAGGAAATAGAATTCTCAACCTTTTCCTCTTTAAATATGATGATGTCAATCAATGGCTTTGATGTGGCTCACAAGTTTATCTTCTAAAGGTATCAAAAGTTCTCAAAATCAAAAGGTTACACTTGCAGATATGCCAAAAATCAAAGGTCAAAATAACAGACTAACAAAATTGATAAAGATTTAATAACAAAATGATACAACCACTCTTTTTGAAAATATGGTAAAAAGAAACACTCTGTTTATCGGCTTTTAGACACTATGCGATATAGCTTATGCATGCCTTATGAATATTTGGTACAACATGGTGGCATCTATAATGAGGTTGATTCTTGAAGTGAGATCAGAATTTGTGCAGAGTAATGCCTCCAATAACTTCGGTCTTTGCAGAGATAAATGCAAAGAGAGATTATATTAAGGTGATATTGATTTTGTCTTTGGTATGAATTTTGTCAGAGCAGACTTCACTTACATAAGCCAGCCTTCTTACTTGTCATGCAATTCCCTCTTTGGCAGTAAATCAGGTCTCCTGAATCTGAATCGGAACCTTATGCCTGTAAACAATGAGAAAGGGGTCACAGAATTCAGATAATTAGAGGGGAAAATAAACTTGTCTTTGTTGGAAAATGCAAAAGTCAAGTTTACCGTTGGAATTTCTTGAAAAGAACTTCAGGATTTCATCAATAATTATAACCTGCAATTCATGCACAATATCAGAAGCACAGCACAAAGTAAGATCCAGAATCTAGAACTAGCTGTTACTAGCACCACATTATAATGTAAACAATGCGTTCGTGCACTGGCAAAAGGGGAAAAAAAAAATGCACAGCAGTAACACCGGGTCTATGAATAACCAGAATTAGGGATGCCAATGAAACTAAAACAGAGAGAGGAAATCCAAATGCCCACATCTGTGAAGCAACAAAGAGGTGCAAAAGGATAAGAAAATAAATGACAACTTGATTCCAAGGAAACGGAAACTCCATACTTTACCAAGGCTAGTAATATGACCATTTTTCCAACTAAATTTAGTAATTTGAGAGAAGATAGTGAAAAATATCCAACTGTACAAGCCTGAGAAAAATAAATGTTAGTAAACTGGGGAAGTGAAGATTCTTACAGGAAAAGAAAGATACAAGACAACGGTCCACTCGGCCCAAGATAATGCCGTTACCTGAAATACATTATATTTCACAATTCATTAGGTTCCTCATGATGGTGGGTATATGATTTATCAATAAATATCATAATTGGAATGGAAACATTAAAAATATATAGAACAACTCACAGAGAAAAGAATAGATAGTGGCTGCACGTATAAAATTAGTATGTGAAAGATCATAGTCAGTACAATGGAAGCAACAAGCCATAAATTACTCCAGGGAGGGATAACACTGAAAAAGAGGATGATAATCAGTTGGAGGTCAGCAGCTGCAGACTTAGTTACACAACTAAAAGAAAAAAATAATGAGAAAAAAGCTTTTAAATTCACAAGAATTATAAATCAAAATGAGTACTCACAAAAGCGACTGGTTTTCACTAAGATTATTTAAAGCATTAAACATCTCAACAACTACAAGCACCGTCATGGAGACTGTTGATGGATGTTTATCATCAAAAATGCTGCATGGGTAACTTGTCTCCCTTGTTGAGCAAGAGTCAAAATTGATCTGCCATCACAAAACAATTAGAAAATGGGAATCCGTGGATATCCATGATAACAGTACAAGTGAAAAGCAAATGAAAAAGAAAAGAAAAGAAAAGGATCATTAACCACCAACAAGCAAAGAATTAAAAGGAATAACTTGTGGAAGAGAAAAAAATGAATGGCTTGGTCAGCCAAACTTCATTCAATATCATAAAAGCCAAGGTGATGAGAACCACAGTTTTTCGCACTATTTTTGTTCAGTGAAGAAAAAACAAGCCTGCAGAGATTAGATCCTTATAAAAGAAACTAAACCACCAAACAAAAATATGAAATTACTTATTCAAGTCTCTTATTGTTATTTCAAAATAAATAAATAAATAAATAAAAAGAGTGATAATGGTGAATAGAGCCTAACACATGCTCTGGTCATAATAGACCCTAAACATGTATAGGATATACATCTCAAAGGGGTGTAGAGCTCATATACTGATAAAGCTAAAGAAAAGGGAAGAATATCAGAATACATTAAAACCAAAGCTATTTGTAACACATACCATTCGAAATATCTAAAATTACATCTCAACCTTTTTTTTTCACGTTTCTCCCAAGTGAAAAAATAAAAAATCATGCCCTGAACATACAAGTTTAACCTATTTTCCAATCACAATGCATATTGATTGTCACTTAAAGTTAAATCTCACCAGCTCACTATATGGTAGTTTTGGGCCACTGTCAGAGTATAAAAACCACCACACAAATCCTGCAACTGTTGCAAGGCCAACATAAGCTGCACCAACCAGATAATGTATCACAAATCCTATAGAATTATAAAACATAACTTTGAATAAAAGTTAATGTTAGCATAGACAATGTCAAAGAAAATCATTCCTCTATTAAAATGAGAAAAGATCACGTCTTCCCAGTTGTAAATTCTAAAAAGCCCAATTATATATCATTGGGCAAAAGGCAACACAAATTTTGTGAAATGGATTCAAGGTCTTAAAACATTCCAAACAAAAGAGATGCTCAGCATTTCATTAAATCCATAAATGAGCCACAGAACCCTTTAGAAGGAGGAATCTCCAAAGGGGGAAAAAAGTTAAAAGTATAAAATATATTTTAAGCGCTTAAACATACAGCCTGTCTTTTTAAAGAATAAAAAAATAAAAAGAAATGGTCCCAACCCTATTATCATTCAAACATCACAGTACCAAAGCAACTTCTGAGTGTGTGCATTCACGTGTTTGTATCAAATTCATCTCAGATAAGAATCCTCAAGTGGTTAGAGCAGACAGTTGTCATCTAGTTATCAATATTATAATTCACGTACTTATACAGAGATATTTGAAATTGAGAGGGGAAATAAGTTGAAAAGGAAGGGAAGGGCAAGAGTAGATAAGATAGCTAATCAGCTGGATTGTTGGTTTGCTCAAACAATGACGAAACCGACAGTAGGGAATATATACATATATATATATACAAACACAATACATTTGTAGAAATTAAGAATGAGAGGACAATGGAATCAAGAATATATTGAGTAGAAATTAGACAGCCATATTACTACCACCACAGAAAGCAAATCGAAGGTTAAGGTTGCAATTAGATATTATACATTTGTAGAATTCCGCCTATAGATCATCTTGTTATATAGAAGAGACAAGACAATATGGAAGTAATCCAGAAAATGTAAATTAAATAAGCAAACATCAATCAGTCAGCAGCAATAAACCCTACCTCCTATTACCAAATAGCGGAAAAATAACCACCCGCTAACCACTGCTTCATTCACCTGTACATCAGGTTAAAATAAAAGTAAATCAGGGAAGAATGTATCAAACTATTCATTTTTTAATTTAAAATTTAAGTTTAAATGAAGAGACTAAAAAAACAGAAGTGGAACCCAAAAAGTAGAAGTTTCAACAACCAGTAAAAATCTTATTGCATTACAAGATTGTGCAGATGTCTTTCCTACTGGATTTGAATTTTCAGCAGGTTCAGTTGGCACATTGAAAATCTATCCTAAAGCAAAATTAATGCTTACCCAAGGAAACTCTAAGAGTTTTTGCCCTTAGCGTCTTTTAACAATTTACTCGCCTAAAAGATAGAACTTTGAAAATAAAATCAATTAAATAAATAAATAAATAAAGTAGATTAGGAAAGCTGTTTCTTCACATGCCATGTCAGAGCTGTTTCAAGAAATAAAGCTGAAATGCTTGCTATGGTTTTTCTCCTCATCTATCTCTGGGTCTCTGTTAAAAGGGAGAGCAGCATAAAACATGATAAACTACCCATTGAAACATCACATATTCACATGTCATGTCAAGGCAGGCTATTTTTTAAGGCATGAGAACCATTTGAACCTGCACATGTCATGATTGCAAAAAATCTAGCTTCATTCCATTTAAGTACACCATCTTAACATTAGCTTCGTAGTTAGATAGGAGATCATTAGTTCAGTCCAGAGCTCAAATTCACCAACAATTGTCCAGCCAGTTGAACATTATTACTTGTTTACTCTTGTTTCAGGGATTGGGCTATGTAAGAAGAGGAAAACTATTTGAAAAACAAGATCTTGATGGACACATCTAATACTGTTCGAATAAGTAAAGCAGTACCTTACGAGGTTTGGCCTTCATCACATCAGAATCTTGCTTATTAAACCCAATAGCAGTGGCTGGCAATCCATCAGTGACCAAATTGACCCAGAGCAACTGGACCTGAATGCAGTTAAAGAAAAGTTAAATCCCAAATTCTAGCTCTTCCAATTTAATGCTACAAAATATTGAACAATGTAAATTGAATAAAGTTCTCTTTTCAGGAAAACTACTTGCCGAATTTCTTGCCTCAACTAAGGCACTTATTTTCAATCAATTCCAGGAAGATAACAATTATGCAAAGCCATGAGATGATTGATAATTATTGGGTTTTAATAGACATGCTATGAAGCAGAGTGCACACTTTTTTTTATACACTGATAATAATAAAGACAGAAATTTATGGAAAAAAAGATTCATCTTAATTTTCCTCATGCAAAAGGAGTTGACTACTGAGAGATCATGCTCTTTTGGACTAAATGAACTCACAGGAGCCAAGGTATCAGGTATTCCAAGCACAGCTGCCACAAAAATACAAACAACTTCACCAATATTTGAAGAAATCATGTATCTGATAAATTGCTTTGTGTTATTGTATATTGCCCTTCCCTCAGCAACAGCCTGCATATATAGAAAAGCAGAATCAGACTACATCTTGTCAAACAATAATAACTCCTCAGGTACCAACACGTCACAATTGCTCATGAAAACAAATATTCAAGCTGATAGACATAATATATAATCTAGATGGTTCTTCAAACTGCACTTCATCACTCTTTAACTATAAAATAACTGCTCCAACATACATTGATGGACACATTGAAGTCAGCAAAATTAAAGCATGACCAATGTTTATGGAACAACAACCTGTAGATGCTTGATCAAACTATTTACTGGGAAAAAAAAATGCTGACAAACTTAATGTTGTTAAACTAGGTGCAAGTAGAACTTTCAATAACATAACAATCATGCATGATTAGAAATGACAACAATAAATAAATATGTCTAGATAGCAAGGAGAATACCATACCGCAACAATTGAAGCAAAATTATCATCAGCCAAAACCATATCTGAAGCACTCTGAAATTGCAGAGAGGTACAGTCATCAGCCAAAACCATATGTATCGTATCCCGTGCCAATTTGTCATATAGTGGTTTATGAATAAAAAAAGGAATATAAATAGACAAAACAGTGCGTTTGATGATCACAATTTGTCTTCTTTTGTATTGTTTAATGAGATGATAAGATTTTGCAGGTTAAAATGGAAATCATCTGAAGTTTGTCTTTATATAAATAAGTGAACATATAGTACTTCTCTTGTGTCGGCATGGAGCTTCTTTAGCGTATCAGGAACAGGAAAACAACTTTAATAAATAAGAATAAAATAGGAATAAAACAACAATATAAAAGAACAACATTAGGGGGTGAACGAGAGCCAAAAACAATGACTCAGGCACCAATCTGAGTCAGTAAGCTCCAGTAGCTTTCTGTCTGAACAAAACTAGCCATACGTTTGAATATCTACATGCATTCATGTAAATTAAAACATGGAAATAGATAACAAAAAGGACTCGGAATTATCTTTAAAAAAATCAAAGAAAAGAGAATGAGGGGTATATGAAAGACGGCCCCTGTATGGGAAGAGCCTACCATCCTTGAAATAAACTACATAAATGAAAATTGATGAACAATACTTTTATGCAGAGAGCCTTTAAAAATACCTTCGCAACTGCCGTTCCAGACCCCATGGCAATTCCTATATCTGCTTTCTTTAGGGCTGGTGCATCATTAACACCATCACCAGTCATTGCCACCTAAGTTTTCATAATAGTATTAACATGCATGAAAAAAGTAAAAAAATATATCAAACAAGAAGAGAAAAATGCATTACCTACTCATATAAAAAAATAAAAAAAAAATAAAAAAAATAAAAAAAAAAACAAAAACACAAGTAAATGCAACATAAAAGTATCAGCCCATAGATATTTTTTCTAAATATATCTTTTTTATCATAAATGTCCAATATAGTTTTCCCTACTACGGCTAAAAAGTAATTTCAAACTAGAATTAAAGAAATTAACATTCTAATTGAGTAAGCTAGACGAAAACTGTGCTTGGGAAGACAAATGTGAGAAAACACAATGGGAATTGAATTTGTATGTATTCAATTAATTATCAATGAGTACACAACCTATATATACAAGAAGAAAAGTAGAAAAGTCTAAAAAAAATGAAACAAAAGTCAGCCAATCAAGCCTCCAATCAGCTGTATTACTTATTTTCTAACACTCCCCCTCAACTGAAGTATAGATTTTAATCATGCTCAGCTTGCTACAAATTTATTCCATGACATAAACTTCAAAATAAAATAGAGAATAAGTGTCAACCTCTCTCCAAATGAAACCTACAAATAATCCATGGCTTCAACACCGAACGAAAATAAAGTGTAACAACAATACCCACACATAACAAAAGCGCAGCAACGTGGATCCAAATTAATTGTGACTTGGCCTTTTTATCAGGGGACAATTGCTGCTACACATGACCAACAATCTCCCCCTCAGCCATATAAGTCAACACGTCTGCCAAAACAGAAGCCAACAAATAACATATGATATAAGCTTCAAGGCTTCAGGCAAGGCAAGAAAGACCACAACACCTGGAAGAAGAACAGCCACAAACAGTGACCCAAACCCAGGAAGAAACAAGGGAAACGTAACCCTCAGACAAGAGAAGACCCAGAAAAGAGCCAAAGGCTCTGATACCATGTGAGAAAACACAATGGGAATTGAATTTGTATGTATTCAATTAATTATCAATGAGTACACAACCTATATATACAAGAAGAAAAGTAGAAAAGTCTAAAAAAAAAAGGAAACAAAAGTCAGCCAATCAAGCCTCCAATCAGCTGTATTCCTTATTTTCTAGCAACAAATTAAACAATGCAATATAAATATTGACAGCAAGACCAAAATGCCAACTCAAACTCACAGTTTAGAGAATGCCACAAAATTCCCAATGAATTAGTAGATGGGCCTTGATAGATTTTGTACACAAAAGAACTGCCTTGTGTTTTATAGAATTTCCAGAAAACCCCTAATTTTAATGAGTCATTAAACTTTTACGTGTCCGTTATACACCCTAATTGTCAGATTAACCAATCTTATTACTCTCACTTCAAATCATTTTGAATTACATTAGAGATGAGAGTGCAAAATTTGGTAGCATTGCAAACGCAAGACATTCTAATAACAAAAACGCAAGGATTACCACTTCATTTTGATGCCGTAAGGCCTCCACCAGCATCCTCTTATGAGCAGGTTCAACCCTAATAAATGAACAAAAGTATGCATGTCAACTAAATGCCCTGTTAAAATCCAGCAAAACAGCAATTGGAGCTAGGAACTAATTGAAAACTTGAGAAAGAAAGAAAGTATAGCAGTCCATGCAGCAGAGGAACTGCAGAAAAGACAAATAATACAAGGCAAATGCCATACCTTGTAAACAGTGCCATACGCTGTAAAGCCACCGTTTGCTGCAATGCAGGAAGTTCTTCAAACTCAGTGGCAGTATAAGAGCGTCCCACAAAATCTTCCAAATGATCAAAAGCACCAATCTTACGACAAAGTGATTCAGCTGTTGACTGAAGCAGTGTCTCACATTAAGAGGCAACTATAAGATACTCAAACATAATTTACAGCAGAGATGCATATTACAAATTTACATTACCTTGTTGTCCCCAGTGACAACTATAACACGTATACCAGCAGTCATGCATGAAAGCATAGCATTCCTCACTTCCTCTCTTGGTGGATCAAGCATTCCAACCTGTGGTTAAAATAAAGAAGAAAAATCAGGGAGAGAGGAAGAACCAACCTAAAGCTGCACAGGAAATGTGGTTGAAAACACTTTCAGAAGCCCAAATACAGAATAAGGGAAAACAAGCAGAGAAATGCAGACATAGCCATGTACAAGGTCATCTAAGCATATAAACGTGCAAATACAGGCCCATACAAGGCAATTACAAAGAAAGCAGACTGCAATTGAATATAGACTTTGATATGGACATGAAAAGTACAAACACAAAGTAGAAACAATCCATACGCATAGCATTTGGTATAAATAACATAAGCAATTTGCACAGAAAGCATACCAACCCAATAAATGTGAGATCCTTCTCATCATCAAAGGTGAGGCTGTGTTGGTCCGTGGGCATTTGTTTCATAGCTAAAGCCAAACATCTTAAAGTTTCTTTTCCTGCAAAACTGACAATAAATGCGATGTTCATAAAATCAAAACTATCAGGAGAATGGCATAAATATGTAACTTCATAGAATGTTAATGAGAATGCAGATAGTAGGCCTAGAAACATTTGAGGCATCACTAAAAGTTATGTAAGCACCAAGAAAGAAAATTGACTATTCGAAAAAAATATCTAGAGTTCAATCTTTGAACAATTTAAAGAAGACTATTTAGTTCTAAGCAATGAAGGATGACTTACTCAGGGGAACATCCACAAAGATTGGGCATTTGCAGATACCAGGATCAGATGAGAGCAGTTGGGGAACAGATACATGCTAGAGGAAGGTGATAACATTGTAAATTTAGCTCACTGTTTTATAGAAAGAGAGGAAAGATGGCAGAATTCCAATAAAGAAAGTTCACACCTTTAGTGTTTTACCTTCAACTTTCTAATGAGCTCAGTTTTATCTCTATGCTCTCTGTATATCTTCCTCTTATCATGCATGAGCATATGTTTTTCTCTTCATTCAATATTTTGCTTCCCTTTTGGAGGAATCTCATTAAGTTTTTCCATTAGATAAGTTCATTAGGCCAGCGCTTGATTCAAAAGTTTTTGGTCATAAAAACTAAAATTCATCCATCTTTAATAACATACAAATTAACATCTCTAATTCAGGTCAATTTTACTCATATTTTTGTTCACTACATTACTTACACTAACCCAGTGCCTTATAGTGCTATTCCAATTTTTTTCCTTTTTCCATTTTTTTTTTTAAAAAAAAATGCATCTTAGGAACTGAGTAGGTAAAAACATCACCATAAAAAGGTAAAAGCATCACAAGAACTTGAAGTTTTTCGTCGATCTACGACATAAATAAAGAAAAAAAGGCCAAGATATTGCACCAGAAATTCAAAAGGGCAAGAAAAAGCACTGCTACAGACGGTTCTTATTTCCTCCCGATACAAGGGAGATTATCCTCAAAAAAGAAACCAAGTCTTTGGCCTTTGAAACACGCATCTCACAATTTACTCATTACCACCACATATCTAATCCCCAACCCCCAATATCATGTGCACTTTGCCTCCTCATCTCTAAGTAATGAAGATGGCGTGTTGTCTGTCACCTTGACAGCCAACCAAGGACCCATGCTTAGCCTCCCCGCTATACACTCTCCAAAGTCTACAGCTAACCATTGACTACTGCTAATTTGTACAGTGCAGAAATGAATAAAAAAGTAATAAAGAAAAAGAAAAAAGGGCTGCAGAATTTATCACCTCAAAACAATATCTTAAGAAAGAAAGAAAAGCTGAAAGAATATTCCTACAACTTTGCCATGGAGAAGTATTTATACTCCAGTTCTAACCTGTGGAACCCGGACTCTATCTCATCTCTCACTGCAGCAGAGAGTGGAACAGTGGAACCATCAAAGTTGCAAAGGGTGTTTGAGCACCTAGAGATAATACTCTCTGGAGCACCTTTTGAGAACATAATCTGCATCTGCTTTCGGCTAGATAAGACACTCATCATTTTCCGGTCACGTGAAAATTCCAAAGTAGAAACCTATGAACCATTGAAAAGTTTAGTTTGCATCAATTTTTTCAAATGTCAGTTCATAGGCGCATTTAGATAGTTTCATAGCACTGAATCTAAAATCTTCTAGAATTAGTGGCCTCTTCTGTGTAGCTTGTACTTAAGCAAGATATTAAATCTAAAAGAGCAATTGACGACAGACTGTTTATTTTATACAGAGAAGCTAAAAGCATAAAATGGAAAAGGATAAAGGGGAAAATAACAAATGCTACTCATACATACAGTATGGTTCATAATGAATCACACAGGGCTGAACCAGTAGAAAACATGAAGAAAATCTCAGAACTCAAAAGTTATACTACATAATCCATGAAGAGGCATGCTCGTTGTGCAAGTATATATGTTGCCATGATTTATTATGAATAGAAACATAATAAGCAAACCTTTTTGAATTGGTTTTCCCAGTAGTGGTTGCAGTAAGAGGCACGCTCATGCTTACTCAGCATATTTAGTGCAGAAGGCATAGAATCAAAACCTGGAAGGCCAACCTAGAAACATGGAGACAGAAAAGATTACAGAACAAACCGTAAACTCTCACCATGAGAGGGACAAAGAGAGAAAGGAGAGGTATGAAGAACAAAGAAAACAAGCAATTAGTAGACAGATCAACCTTCTCTGCCAGAACGCGTAATGCTACTTCAGTTGCCTCCCCAATTTTTTCATAATTTCCTTTATCTGGATTATATTGTAAGACAGACTCATTGCAAAGGGCTGAACACATTGCCATGTGGAGAAGACAGGGCATCTGAGCTGGAAAGTCGAGCTGCAAAGTAAAATCAATTAGCATATGAATATAAAACTAGCAGGCAATCCTGAAAAAATAACTCCCTATAAAATAGCCCAGACGAGTTGAGCCCCACAAGGTAACAAATCAGACCTGCATCCCACTGCTGTCAAAAATTATGCCTTCTGGAGCGTACGTTGTTCCACTGACATTATATTCAGCAATCACAGGTTGGTGATGAAGAGAGTGAACAACACATATCTGAGAGCACACGGCAGGAAAATTAAATTGTGCAAGTATATATGCCAAAGATTGCAGAGAATGAAACAACTAATATAATGTTCCTCCAGGTAATTAACTCAAAAGCACCACAAAAATAGAAGTTGAACATAGATGGTTTAATCAAACATCAGATAGATCAGGGTTCTCTTCACCCTCTTGTGCTGTAAACGTTATATGTTAGAAAAAATGAAGTGGAAATCTATAAGGAATGGACATCTTTAAGGAAGTAAAGAGCAAGAATAACAACAACAACAAAACTAATATTCCAGGAATGTGACACATAAGTAACTAGAGTTCTGAAATTTCTGGAAGTTCAATGAAAAAAAAACCTAAAGACAATTACATGAAAAGTGAATAACTCTAGAAGCCATTACCCATGGTTGAATGGAAAATAAACAATTGAAGGTATATGACTATTGAACTTTATCATTTAACATCCAATATCTACATGTTATGAGGTAATCACCTTTGAGACAGACATCATATTAGTTGTCAATGTTCCAGTCTTGTCACTGCAGATCACTGTTGTGCAGCCTAGTGTCTCAACTGATGGCAAAGAACGCACAATGGCATTCAATCGAGCCATGCGCTTCGTTCCAAGAGCCAAACACCTAGAATGAAAAGATATTAACAAAGAAAAAGTCTGTGAACAAAGATTCCAATTCGACAAAAAGCAAGCTGGCAAGGGTAGCCTGGTGGAGGTGGCCACAGAAATGAACTAAAAGAAAAAAAAAAAAAAACATGGCCACTTGGCCAGGAAAATTGCATTTCAGCATTCCAGGGGAACACTCAAGGTTCAACAAGAAAATTAGGCACTAGATAAATCATTAAACTACGTGAAACAACATTCCTCTTTTATCAACATACAGATGTTTATGCTACTATATAAGTTCCATTCCAATCTCTCAACTCATTCAAGTCTTAAGCAAGCTGTGTTGGACACCATATAACATATAAAGCACAAAGATATACCAGTCCTTAGCAAAAATAATCAAGATGTAGAATTTGAAAAGAAAATGAAAAAATAGAGCACTCACGTTGTAACAACAGCAGGAAGCCCTTCAGGAATTGCTGCAACTGCAAGAGCAACCGCAATCTAGGTGGGCATTAAAATTAATTCCACAAACCCACAATAAAGCAGCATAAGATAAGAAAAGCAGCAGCAGCCACAGCAGCAACAACAACAATAAGAAATAAGCACAAATGATTGTAGAAGTTTAGGGAGGGAAGGGAAGATAAGACCAACAATTACGTTAACTGAGATGGTAATTCAACTCAAACACATAGAAAAGAAAATGAAATTCCGAAAACACAGCATTGTTAGGCAACGATTCTTAACAAATTCTATGCATCAAACTTGAAAAAATAAATCAGCATCTTTATGGACATGGATTGGTTTAATAGTTATAAAAAGTGAAAAGAATGGGTAAATTTATTAAGCTTTACATTAATTGCTAACATATCCTAATGGGAATCATCATAACTGGAATTTGAAAAAACCAAAATGGTCCACCTTTTCTTTAGATAACAAGGGATCTCCAAGGAAGGACATAACCGAGAAATAAAAATGAACAGAAAACACAGGAAAAATATACAAAGGACCTCATTTGCAGAACAATACCTTGAAATAGTGGATCGCTCCACGCAAGAACCCACCATGAGAGGGATCACGAAAGTGGCCTATGTTTACGATCCATACTAGTATACAAATCCCTGCAATGACCTACATTCACATAAAACAATAAAAGATGCATTTATAAAAGGTACTGCACAAGATATGTAACCAGTTATTACTAGTTAATCATATTGAAGAGGATAGAGTGCATAGTCATGCCCATATTAGGAGCAAAGACGTTGTAAAGCTCCTATAAGCCAATTTTTTGTGATTGAGCATGAAAAAGCAAGAAAAACAGCCTGCAGTTTCAACCAGTGATAGAAAAAAATTTATTTGAGCTTAAAAGTCCAGTAGGGCAAAAGCCATTTCTCATAGTACATCATAACCTTGTCCTAGCATATGCACATCAAACGAGAGGAAGGATAGACGATTTGCAATTACCTTAGCCAAAAAAGTACCAAATTCATCCAACTTCTTCTTCAATGGCGTTGCTTCCTGCAAAAATAAAAAAAAAATTTAAAAAAAGAAGCCTATAACAGAAAATCATTTAGATAAAATTTATTTTCTGAATGGAGGAGAAAATCATGGAACATGGAATAGTTGGAACAAGAATAACTGCACATAGTTCAATATTAATAGACTTGTAGAACCTATAATAAGCTCAGGAACCAGCACATCTGCAATATTATCTTGCCTAGAGTTTAACAGCCAAATAGCTTAAAATTATCCAGTACAGTACTGATTTGTAATCATCATCCTTCAATAAATGGCTCCAATAAATTTAAAGCAAGTTAAAAAGGAGTCAATTGGATATCTAGAAAAAGACAATTAAAAAATAAAAAAAGCCAAAAGGAATGATGCACATTTGCATATTACACATAGACAAGATTCATAACGCTTACATCATCTATCTGCAGCATGGAATCACGTATACTGCCCATGGCAGTGTTAGCACCAACTCCAACAACAACAGCCCTTGCCCGACCAGCAACTACTACAGTACCCTGTAGTCAAGATACATGGAAAAACGCATTTGTTCCAGCATAATGTGAAATCTCAGAACATTTATATTACAAGAATAAGCAATTATCCATATGTCTGGTTTCCACCCATGTACACTGTACTTCAGTCCAGAAACCCCCTGGTGCCATCTTAATTTTAGTTTCTTAGTCTATTTGCTTACTGAAAGAAGTATCAAGTACCAGTCTAATTTCTTTCATAAGAACATGCTTTATGTCAAGACTGACAAGTCAGGGTTCACTGTAGTTTTCACATCATGCCAGACTTAATAGGAGTAACCAAACTCATGTTGTCACATAACACATGCCTGATGATATCCAAAACAAATGCCTTCTGAAGCAAGTGATTGTACTCATTATATAAGGTTGACTGGGTATTCTTCAAAACCAAAATATAGAATTATTACCGAAAAAAGAATATTTGTCTTGTCTTGGTATACAGCATTTACTGCAGAGGCAGACTTAAGTTCTTTTTCCACAGAACAGTTCTCACCTATCATCATCATCAAACAAAAAATTAAGTTGGGTCCAATCATTTGCATGCTGTAAAAGTTAGCTTATAACATAATCCACAGAAAGAAATATTAATAGAAAAACCAACTCCATGTGCAGAATAAAACAAGCAAATCATGGAGACAGCACAGTTAAGCACCAATGTATAATTTCTATTACAGACAAGAGTATCCATGAGTAATGGGTATACAACCCACTCACAGAAGAATGGCTATTAAGAGAGAGGTATGGCCCAGACAGCTTAGTCCAGACAGGTGTAGCAGACCCTCAAAACATACGGCAAACAAAAATTGAATTCATCAGCCATAGCAATTAGATTACATAGTTACTCACTGGTACAATTTATCAAAATGGTCAATTCATATCAGTTCCTGAATTTCAACAGGTTTTCCATAGTATATACATTTTGAACTATATTAGGCCTTTTTGCAGTATCAAACAAAATAATGCAGGGTAATAGCTTCCCAATCTTAATTTATCCAGTAAAAAAAAAAAAAGCTTTGAGGAAAAGGAAAGAACGTTGCATAATCACATGTTCTCTCAATCACGTAGCAATTGATAAAGTAATGTTTTCAGCAGAAAGTAACTATATCTCCATAGAAACTGATCTTCATCCTCAGGGTCTTATTTTTTTTTTTTTTTTTGAGGGGGAGTCTTCACCATGTCAACTACTTCGTTCTGTGTCTCTTGTCCTTCAGCACAAATCGTCACCCCTTCATTTTCTGTTTCAATCATTGGAAATCTTGTTTGCCAAACTTTGGATTTCTTGCAACTTTTTTTTTGTGGAAATCCAGGTTTATATCATCCTCACTAACTATGACTTAGCATGAAAACTATGGCTTAACAGTTCATGGAGATGCTACCACTTGCTTTCAGCCTACCATAATTATACTAACAATTGAAAAATAATTCCAAATCCAGCAATTGCCTCTGAACTGAAATTGATTCTTAAATATATTCATGGATTCAAAGTACTGTCTTCACTGAAATCTGGACCCAAAGAAAAAGTCATTCAGACAAGCTTATTTTCTAACTTCAAAATATCCTTGACTCCCTTGGTTTCACGCCCTAATCTTTCTCCTCTATTTCTGAAAATACTTTTACAGCATGTATATCAATTCTTTAATGAGATATTTGTGCAAGTCTAAAATAATTATGAACAGAGAATGACAATGAGAATCCTCATAGAATAACTAACTTCTAAAAGAAGTTATAATTTTAGATTATAAATTTCAAGAAAGAAGGCATTTGCTATATTCACATGAATATTCAAACAAAACTTGAAATTGGAAAAGAAAATATCTGATTGGCTTGCATAGGAGGTATGCGGTTGCTTGGTTCCTTTTTCTAAAGAAAATGAACTAGAACTTCAAATAGCACTAGTACTGGAAAGTAATAGGCAACATCAAAAATATATATATATATATATAAATATATACCAGTAAGGATTGCTTGATCAACATTTAACTGATCGCTTAGCATCTCAATCATTCTCATGTCAGCTGGAACCTTGCATCCCACTAATTTAGAACACAAAATCTGACATCAACTGCTCTAGAATCATGATAAATTATGAAAACAACCAAACAACAACAAACAATGATTGCCCACTTACCACTAACTTCCACTATATCACCTGGAACAAGCTCTGTTGCTGGAAGTATGGAAAAACAACCTGCAATAAATGTTGCATATGAACTAATATATAAATCTACACTTCTAAAATAAATGTTAATGATCTTTGAACTGTAAACTGGAAAAAAAAAAAAAAAAAAAAAAAAAGAAAGAAAGAAAAATTGCACTAACAATCACATGCAATCTAAGCAAGCTTGTATAATTGTTGAATGTAGAAGTTTGGCAAAGTTTAGGGCAATATAAAATGTGATGACAAGATCCCATGATTAACATGGCCTAACAAATTGTGTGAGCTGTTTAAGTGATATACATTGACCAAGCTCTATATTCCCTTAGACCAACAAGTAGATAGTAGATCTTTCTTTTTACTACTTCACAATCAATAGAAAATAAACAGAGATTATCACAAAGGTCTTGTGTAATGATACTCCAAGATAAAAGGGTAGAAATTACAACTATCCAACTAAATGATACACCAACCTCAAGACAGCTGGGGAATAAATGCCTCTAGTGAAAGTTAACCAAAAACAAGGTTTCCCACAGAAATTAAAAAGTCTTATAAGTGCATTGAGGGAGAAAAACATAATAAAATGTTAGCTTTCACAAAGTCCAAAACTATTTAATACTATACTTTAGCTTTACCATTTCGAAGAACAGTTGCTATATCAGCTTGGTAGGCACGCAACTCCTACAAGAAAAAGGGCCAAGTAACCAAAATGAGATAAAACATTATGGACTACAGAACAGAGCACCCAGAACGTAATTGACCAAATGAACAAATGGATACAATTTCATACATAGCACTTTATACTATTCCAACACCCAAAATGAAAACATGTTAACATTCTATCATTTTCTACCACCCAAAAAGAGCAGAGAACAAAAGCCAGATATACCTTCACAAGGTTATAACCTAATAAAGGGCAAACAAGCCCTTAACAGTTGAAGATCATATATTTAAAGATCTTCTTCTGATCACATGTGTCCCTAGAACTAGCAAACTTACTTCAAGAGCCTTTTCAGCATTTGTTTCTGTAATTACTCCTACTGCAGCATTGGCAGCTAAAATCAATAGGATAACCTGTTCAAGTTAGGAAATCAGTATAAAAAGATATTAAGACAACTGATCATAGATCAAGCATGAAGACTAGAAATTCAGCAACAAAAATAGTCCAATGTAGAGTTTACTATGATGTGAGCAGCACAAAGAGAAATATGACAGAAAAGTGCCACTGAAAACACTAGATGGAGGAAATGCATATCCTATATAAATATCAGTATGTTTTCTAGCATCGTAAGCGCATAAAATAGATCCTTTGGTTCAGCCAAAAGAAACATGGATCCATATCATATTTAACAAACTTCAGAATTCGTACTATCAACTATTCGCCTGCAGCCTTAAGTTAATTTGGAGAAGCCCTTCATTTACCAGACCAATGAGCCTAGCACACATGAGATACATATGAAGTAATAGAGCTTTAACTTAAAAATAGCTTAAGAAACCATTATATAACAGCCAATTTTAAGTTTGTATTCTTTGTATTCCCGCATGCAGCTGCCTATTTGGTGAAAAAGCTCCAGGCATGGACAAGACAAAATTCCAAATCATCCATGTAGCTGCTAAGACAAGTAATAAGACTCCTTCTAGCCTAAACATCACTACTCGAATATAAAGAAAAATACTTCAAAAGAAATAAGAAATTCGTGCATTTAAGCATCTAGAGTAGAAATTGCTTGAGCACCTAAAAAGAAAATTTCTTTGAAAGAACTCAGCAAAATATTGCTGTTGCTCAAATCCACACAAATAAGTAGAAAGAGATCAAGTCTTACAAAAGGCTCCAAAAATGCCGTTAATCCAGTCTCCCCATTAATCAAAGCCAAAACAAAAGAAACCACGGCAGCAGCAATTAATATCTTGACAAGCAAATCATCAAACTGTTTCAGAACCAATTTCCAGAATGGAGTCCCTGCATTTGAGTAAATTATAGAAAAGATCAGAGAAATTATTAGCATTCACCTTATTGTATAACACCATAACAACATCAACACAAACAGGTTAAATAACTGAAAATACGAAGCAATCACTTTTTTGCAGACAATTCATATTATCCTAAGCTACTAGAGTGTAGCCAAAAAAAAAATCATGAAACTGAAAACTTCCAGGGTTGCGATAGTGCCCTTCATCATGGTTTCATCAAAAGCAATCAGTTCTTATAAAATTATTCATCTTGGCAGAAGCTAACCTGCCATTCCCCTATCTCTCTTAGTAAAAGACAAAGAGAAAAAGTACACAGAAACTGCACTTTAGAAGCTAAAAGAGTAACCCACCAAAAATAAATCACAAAAAAAAAAAAAGAAGAAGAAGAAGAAGAAGGAGAAGAAGAAGAATATAGCTCAACAGTGAAAACCTCTCTCAGAATATACAAAAGGAGCATTGCAACACATAATCAAGAAAAGCACAAAGTAATCTAGAGCCATCCTCTTTATATCTCTGTTCAGTTAATCCCTAGAATACAAATGATTCATAGTATAGAAGAGGACTGTTCCAAGCCATGATATCATTCCCTCTCTCAACCTGCCCCTTCAACTAGTACCTGTAAAATATTGCTAGTTCAACCTAACTTCGCCTCCCTCCTATTGTTGCCGACTTGTGAATATCTCATAGGGCTAGTTTGGGGGTTCAATCCACACCAAACTATTCTAAACCAAACAACCAACAAATCATGATTCAGATATACATCCAAAAAGCTTATCTGTTTGACATTATCAAATAAAGAATTTAGTAGATAAAATCTTCAATATAAGTACCTAAAAACAACAACAACCAGGACTCCAATTTATTTTCTTGACTGTTTTAGAAACCCCTTAAGCACCATCAGTGACCTTCAACTACCATCAAGTCAATCTGCCCACGCATCTTGCTTTTATTCCCATATCAAGAGTTTATCCACATTTCACTTGATGTGAAATAGATTCTTTTTTTTTTTAATCCTAGTTGAATCTTTTCCATGGCTCAATAGACAATTTCACAAGCCAATAATCTCTTCCCTGTATCATAGTTCAGATCCCCTAATTATGCCAAATTGGATCAAGTTTTTGCACCTCTACATAAGCACTGGATAGACCTCGTGCAATAATAGCCCCACTCCATCCTGTCTCTTGTTTCATATCTTCTAGTTGAACCACAAACACAACCTTAATTATGGATCTAAAACTATAAATTCAATGTGTAATGTTAGCATTCATTATGTACCCCTAAAACATTTTAATTTTTTTTTTCTTTAATTATTTAAGCATCCCATTTTAGCAGGTTAAATGTTTGCCAGGCTAGTAAACACCCAAAATGAGTGTTTGTTGATTGATCAATTGGTCATATTATTTTGTAAAATGGAGCTGGTTTGATGTTACACATATGAAAGCACAAAGTTGATTTAAATGCCATTTTTTATCTGTGTATCATCATTTCTAATTAGATTAATCCTAGGCCACATCCTGCAGGACAACCAATCTAATGATAGTCAACTGAGCAAAGTACTGAAGCGAACTAAATTTAGTGATTGCTCAAAAGAAGAAGAAGAAGAAAAAAATTATGCAATGGAAAAGCTATAGGCATTCTCCAAGAAGCTTTAGTATAGATATGTGATCAATATCAAATAAACAATAAAAAAATGGAAAAAAAATAATTGCAACACGGATGAGAAGCATATTCCATGTACTTACTTTTCTCTTCAGGCAGCACTGTAGACCATAAAGCCAAAGTACAAATAGACATGAAAAAAAAAAAAGAAAAAAAAAATTGTTAAGATGTGTACAAGAATCTACTGAATGACTGAAACAAAAGAAATTCTAATAAAATGAAATAACAGCAAAACGCAGCAACTTGAGTTTTTATTTTAGGATATCTAAGTAAACAAAATCTCAAACTAACCACGGATGTAAAACAAATGAGAGGAATGAAGTTTTAGAGAAAAGATAAAGGGAAGACAAAAGGAATAAAAAATAAAATAAAAATGTAAAGCAAACACAGAAAACCCAGCATGTCTGCACATCGATTATCTTATTCGTCTCTGAGAAATGGCATGATACCTTTCCAATTACTTCCCAAAAAAAAGTAAGGGAAGTATTCTTGCCCCAGAATTAAATTCCACAAATTATAACCGCGAAATCAGAGTAATATGTAAAAGTATAACTTACAAATTACAATCCTAAACCCCCTAGACCAAATCCTGAGATTAAAGCCACGGACCAGCAAAAATGAAAAACAACTCTATAAGGTGGGAACTACTAGAATTTAGAGCCTGCATCAAAATCCGCTAAAAGGAATGTGACGTAATTTTAAACATGTATAAATCACAGGTGACCAGCTCTCAAGTAACATAATCTAATTATCGAAATAACGAATTCAAGCCAACAGCTTTAGAAGTACAGGAATCACAGAACGTACCGTTTTTACCATAAATTTTCGCATGTAAAGCTACCTGCAAAGAAGAATTCGTAACTTCAAACTCAAATGCTCAAATAAATCAGGCACAGTCAACTCGGCAAGTTCCAACTCCGCAATAAAAGTCAGTTCAACTTCTAACTAACAAAACAGCATATCCATGGACCGTACCTGAGAATCATTGAGACCCTTTGCGGGGTCCACTCCAAAAAAATCCAAAACCTGCCAAAAACAGAGGAAAACATTTAAAAAAAGGGAAGAAAAAAAAATCGATTCGAAGCTTCTCATCAGCTGGTCCATTGATCAAAATCCGCAAACGCAAATAAAGTGAGAGAAGACAGTTACCTCGGCAACGGATCGGGCATAGGCATCTTCCATTGCAGATATTAAAGGAATGGATCGAATTGTGAAGATTTTGATGGAAATGGGTTAGAAATTCAGAGAAATGCTATTAATTGTGGCGTTTTTCCATGTCGTTTGCAGTGACAGTGCTGCTGGTTTTGGTTAGTTGTTAGTGGTTAGATCTGAAAATGCAGCCGTTTTCCACATTTCCACTGTTTTTGCTATGAGCCCATGAGCAACTGCGTTACTCTCAAGCAACGTGGGCTTTGGGCCTTTTAGCCTCTTATTTGATCCTATTGGGCTTTAATATTGGGCGTCATTCTTACCTTTTGAATTCTGGTATAATTTTTATTTTGGTCCTCCTGCTTTTTTTTTTTGGCAATTAGTGCTTCTCTTTTGGAAGAAAAATAAAATCCGTTGCAATTTGGTCCAAAATTTGATAAAAGATATGGAGAGACATGATGTAAATTGAGTTAAATTTGTGTAATTCTTTTTCTAATTGTCGGTTTGAGTAAAATTATCGTTATTTTTTATTCCAAAAAAAAAAAAACATCTTTAATTCGATATTTATGAGAAGTAGACCTTTTTTGAAAATTCTTTTACACATTGTATCCTTTTGAACTCCTCCATTTTCAGCGGAGCAAGATTCAAGCACCTTGGCCAACGCATCTTAAAATGGCTGTTGTTAACTTTTATTGATTGATGGTATACCATACCTGCTTGGAGACATATTTATGCTTAGAAAAAACTCCTATTTATAATCGAGGAAATATTCCTAAAAAAGAAAAAAGAAAAATATAAATCTTAGAAATATTGTATTTTTATAATGAGCCAATGGGAGATAAGTATTCCTATTGCTGCTTAGGATTTAAATTCATAAACTCCTAGTGTTTAAAATGTCTCTGTATATTTCTATATATGTTATGTGGATTGTAGATGATCGTTGGTCTTTACATAATTGCTTATTGCAGGTGTTTTCATTAATAGATGTATATGAATGAGAAGAAAAGCTGAAAAGAATAAATAAAATAGAGATAAGTTACAATTTACAAAGGTTGACTTGAACCAAGAACTGCGAATGGCTTACTCTAAAGACTGTATAAACGCATGTGGGTACTGAACTACTGATTTTGTTAGTTGCAATGGAATGTCTACATATTTGACTTTTATCCCTTTTTCTTTAGTTTAATATTTCTCCTCTCTCTCATAATAGAATGATTTTGTTGTAAGTTGTTATATATATATATATAATTTGTTGTAAGTTGGTTGCACATTGAGGCAAAAGTTGCTGGTTTGAAGAAAGTTAGAAATAGTTAGGTGGCATGGAGTTGAATGAAACGTTTGACAATATATTGTACAAAACTTTTAAATAACAGGTCATTTTGAGGAGATTAAATTTAAAATATCAAGAGTAAGTAAGAAAAATCCATTTGTTGGACTACTTTTAATTCTGATAGCCTGAGAGGTTCCAAGCTTTTAGGTAGGTACTATGGATATAAAAATAAATAAATATGTTGATAAGGTTATAATTTCAGAATCATGTCGATAGTGTTTATGATGTGGAGAAGATAGGGACAAATAGCCATTAAAAATACAAAATGACAATATATATAGTTTCAACTCATTAACAATTATTGGTGGTTTTTAAGAGAATCTGATGAAAGCATCAATTCAATCTTATTTTAGGCATTACATGTCTAATTAATTAACGTATAACACACTGCTTTAGAGTAAAGAGTAGGCCCTCAACCTCTGTGAAAGATTCTCATGTTAGCTCTAATTTCTTAATCTTATCAATTCAGTAACCAAAAGATCTCATCATGATTTGCCTAAGCACAACCACCTTACAATGTATCTATCCTCTCGCTTCAATTGTTATGTCATTTCATATGAATTATCTTGATATATAGTGGACATTAATCTCATACTATTATGTTACATCATTATCAATTGTTGTTCTAATAACTCATAATTTTGAAATGAAATTACAATAAGCTGTATTAAATTAAAATCCATTGAAACAAAACCTAAAATGAAGGAATTGATAGGTAGGACAGATGGACGTGGAGAAATTGTCACTTTCCTACAATCAAAGTCCTTTTCCAAGATATGGGTGCTGATATTGAGGATGGGAAACCCTTGAAATGGAGATAATGAAAAACAAAAATCAATAATTGCAAAAAGAAAAATAAAAAAAAATAAAAATAATTTATGAATGGATCACATTCTTAGCAGGTAGCAACCAAAGGGTGGTGGGGTGATGAGCTAGCTTCTGGTTAGGCATGAGCAAATTTCGGTTCAAATCGAAAATTCGAACCAAACCGATCGATTTTTTTAATTTGGTTCCATTTTTCAGTTCGTTTCTTTTTTTAAAAATATATTAATTTTGTCTATTTCGGTTCGGTTTTGAAAGCAAAAACCGAAAAATAACCGAATCGACCGAATAGTGATTAATATATGTTATTTTTTTCATTTTTTTACAAAAATTAACTTTATTTTTGTATTTTTAATTCAATCTAAGGGGCTTGAACTCAAATTAAACATATGTACATTTTTTAATTTGAATATTTTTATTTTAGTTTTATAATTTGTAATTTTGTATAATTTTTAGACAATTTTTTTAATTATAATTTTGAAATTTCGGTTTTATCGATTAATCGAACCAAACCAACCAAAAATATTGGTTCGGTTTGAATTCGATTATTATATAATTTTGGTTCGGTTTGTTTTTATCTAAATCCTAATAAGTCGATTTTCGGTTATTTCGGTTCGTTATTGAACCAAACCGAACGTTGCTCACCCCTACTCCTGGTCCCTTTTGGCGGAAAATGAGGCTTACCTTTTGGTTCCTTCCATCTGAAAATTTGTCTTGGCTTCTTCCATAGAAAGGGCCATACATTACCCTAATTTACCAACTCCACCTTGCTGTTTTTTAAGCTAGCCTGGCAATTAGCAAAGTGGGTCACTTTTTGGACTCAATTGGGATTGGTGTACCTGCAAATTTATGGCCCTTTTCTTTTAACTCTTATACTCTGTGCATGTGTGTGGTTGGGTGGGGGCAATTGCCATTGTCAATACCCTTCTCTTATTATTAATACTATTACACTTGTTGTTTCTTATTTACTCTTTTGGTTGTTCAATTAATAATCATATAAGTTTTAATTTTTAATGATACTGATATTGTTTCGTGCCTAGTTACTAAGTCTCGAATTCTAACTCAGATAGACACTTGGTATAATAACAAAAAATAATTGGGTTATGCAATGGTAAAAGATAAGAGGAGGGTGTCCAAACGTGAAGACTAATTAATAAAGACAGAAATATATTAAATAATTATTATATTTATTATTTATTTGTGTTCTCAGGTTGTTTCCCACTGCATTGACAGGAATTCATAGAAAAGGAGTAGAATTTCAGAAGAAAACAAAAACTAAAAAGAAAGGAACAAAATCCCTTTGAGCTTTAATGCTTCTTTTTTTTTTTTTTTTTTTTCTTTGCATCCCTTCCATTTCTCTCTCCACAGAGACAAAAGATCATAGTAATCACGAAGAATTTTCATTTCCATTCTCTTCCTTGATAACCACCTGAAAAATTTATTAATCAACCATACAAAATGAGTGCCATGCCATGTAAATTTTTCTAATTAGCTTTTCTTATAAATTATATATATATATATATTTTATTAGATGAAAAACAAACCTGGTTCTTTTGAAGCTGATTTTTCTGCCATAGAGGATTGAAAGAATCCAAAGTGTTTTTTGATTGAAGATTTCCCCTACAAGAACAAGAAAATTAGTATTCACATTTGCATTCCTACCAAATTAATAAATTTTAACTTAGTAATGCTCAAATTTTATCTGATAATTATGAGTGATAATTTTATAATTGTAATTGAATATTATGTTTCCATTCTATATAACAAACAATGAGATTGCTAGAAGTCTAAATATTAAGAGCTTTCTGTGAAAAATTATATGCAGAAATGGAAAATGAAATGATTGATTAATAGTACCTTGTAATGTGTAGCAGAAAAGCCCTGTGAAAATTCCATGGAAGCTTCATTATTCAAACCTATTTTCTATATAAATAACAAGAAGCCATGAGATATAATAATAATTCCAAATTAAATGCTACATTAAAAAAAAAAGAGAAGAAAAGAAAAGAAAAAGGAAAATTACCTTGCTTAAAACAGGAGAACTAGCAGTGTCATCAAGATAAGAATACTGGTGTTGATTTCTACTACCACAAAATTCTTTGTTCTTCTTCTTGTTTTTATTCTTCTTAGAAGCTAATTGATGATGAAAGCAATACTCTTCATCATCTTCACAGTAATGTGGAGGACCAGAAGATGCATCAGAAACCATAGATAAATCCTCTTCTTCATCATCTTCAAATCTTACGTTATTATTATCAACAAACCCACCAAAACCCTGATACTGAGAAGATTGATCTAAGTACAATGTCCAACCAGACTCACACCCACTGCTACTACATTGAGAAGCTGAGATATCCATATTCTAATGTAAGAGAGAAAGAATGGTAAAGAATGGTTAGTTGAATTCACTTATATATGTAATATTAATTGAATAGAAATCCTAGAGTAGTTTTGTCGATAGTTAAATCCAATCGCCCCCCTCTTATTTTATCAGTTAGTGGATCAATCAAAGTTGCCAGTTGGCTTTGAGTGTGTATATATGCATAGGTATAAGAAAGAGATGGAGAGAGAGAAAAGGAAACAATAACAACATTGGTAAAATAAACATTATTGTCATCATTTCATGTATAATTGCTCCTAATATATACCAACCCTTCCCATATGCTACTTTCATGCAATCCATTACATTAAAGATTCTTTTCTTTCTTACCAACATACTAATAATTAGAACTTGTAATTGGATTCTTTATAGGGCTTAATTAATTAATTGCAACCCAGATTAATAATTAATGATATCAAGTAAAAACACCATTTGCTAATTATAGTTTTGTCAATTTTTAAACATTCTATTTTAGTAGTTCTCTGCAATCTGCATGCAACATATACTATATTTTTTTTGTTTCGGTATATATAGGAAAAAGGAGAGAAAAAATTCTTATTTTTTTCAATATAAGTTCGAATTTAAAATTTTTCATTATATTAAATCAATTTTCAATATCGCAGGTATATTTTCTTAGAGACAATTATTCCTTCTCTTTTACTTTCGGCACAATATAGTTTTTTTTTAAAAAAAAATATTATTATTATTAGATGGAAAGGGTTTGAATTTGAAAAGCTTGATAGCATTATGTATGGGGAGGCAATAAACAGAAAAGAAAACATAAATTTGAAGACTTAGTCAATCCTCAAAATTCAACCCCAGTAGAGTACAAAGAAAGGCCACTTGCATTTTGGACAGCATCCAAAAAAGGATTACAGCTCTTTATTTTCAATTCAATTTTGACAATAATTACTGATTCCAAACTAGTAATGTCCAATGAGTACACTCAACAAATTCTTTTTATTTTTTCTTTTTATCCTTTTCCATAGCTACTGTCCCCACTCCAATTAATGTATATATGTTTTCCTTTAATCACTCAAATCAATATCACCCAGTCTTTGACTCTTTTGTTGTTCATTTCCTTGATTTGGAGACCCTAGTCTTAATTACTACCCCTCCACGACTTTAATATCATTTTTTTCTTAACCTAATTAATTCTTTTTACTTGTTTATTAAAAAAATCTAATCAGATATATGTTCGATCCAATTAATTAACTTGCACGTAAAATCTTAGATGACATTGATGGGTCAATTATGAAATTGCTTGTGCTAAAATAGGAAAACACATGAATCCGGCACCATGAGATTTGTATGAGATTTGTATGGTTAATATATGCAATTTTGCTTAGTGGACAAAAATAGTTTCCTATTTTAAGGTAGAAATCCACCCTCGTACGTCCATTAAGTAGCTGTTTATGGGTCCACTTAATTCCAATAATGTTGGTGAAATTTTATTATTATTTTATAATATAGTAATGTAAATACTGTCAAATAAAGTTGTACGATTTAATTCAAGACAAATTTACTTCTGTTGAGATCTTCGCCTATTTGGACATCAGTTTATATTTTGATTAAAAGAAAATAAAACTCGTACTTGCTTAGTGAATAATAAAGAGAATTGAGGTTAAAATGATGAAGATAGCAAGGAAGGTACGTAAGGGACCTCTCCTTTTATAATAATTGTCCATATTAGATTTTTAATTTGATGAAAATTGTCATCGCCTATCGATCTAATTATATCTATGTAAGGTAGCATAATTTAGCCGTTGTTATTTTCGTGGATCCTAAAATTAACACATGGTAGGTCCTTTTATTTTTAACCTCAACATTAATGGATATCTATTGAATACAGAAAAATATCTTTGGGCCGGAGAGTTTTCACAACACAAGAAAAATAGGTAAAAACTAAAAGAAAAGAAAGGGAGATGGGTGGGATGTGATACAATGATTATAAGGAGTGAGAAATAGAAAAGATCAAAGATGGGACCATTTTAGGATCTTCGTTGTGAATCAATTATATGGTCCCATAGTCTCATGTATTCACAAATTTGCACATGCCCTTTGTTAGATTGTGGCCCTTTGCCAGTCCATGATCCGTAATTCTTGCTCTGAGGACTTCATCCATTAATGGTTATTAATTACATTTTAATTTTATACTTTCTTTCAATTCTTCAAAATTATATTTTAATTTTTGGAGAAAATATCTGTTATTATCAAGTAAAGTAAGTTATCTAGTTTAAAGTTTCTCTATATGTGTAAACATCCAACAACTCATTGCTCGCTTTTACGTTCATATACCTAATGTCGTTTTGCAACATCCAAGACATGTCCTAATCATATATATATATATATATACATACACGATTATTTTCCGACAGAAAATCATCATTTACAATTATGCATAGTATACACCTTTTTTTTTTTTTTTTACTATGGTTGGTAAGATTATGAAGGAAAATTGTGTTCCATTCAGCGGCTTAATCTCTTAACTTGTGTTCAGTTATTGAGCTTTAAACCTCTAATTGTTTCTACTGATGAAAAAAAAAAAAGAACTTTGATGAAATGATTGTGTAGATGAAGTTTGGGGCAGCTAGTTAACGGTTTTAGATTTAGTGTATATATCATATAGGTTGAAACAGCAACTGCCTACATAAATACCTGATATTCAACTGTAAAAACTGCAGCTTGTGGTGTGTTCATAAATTTTTTATTTTGGGTAATTAGTAATGAATGGTCCACACAAATTAAAAGGTCAAAAGTTGTTTGCAATTTGGTACCCCGTTTGATATTGAAATTCTACCAATACTGCCTTTCTCTTCTTCCCTTCAAGAACCAGTTTCCACTTTCATTTTCATGCCCAAACCAAAACAAAACAAAGTCCCTATCCTATAAATAAAAAAGTCAAATCTCTATTTTTCTTTTGCAGAAAATCAATTCCGCCATAAATTAATGTAGAAGAATTGAAGAATAATAATAATTTCTTATTTAATTTTCAATTTTTGTGAAATATGTGCACGCATGCACCCTATTTTTGCAAAATTGATTGACGAGATAGAAAGTCCAATAATTCCACCAGAAATCTCCAAACTTGTTCATGTCGTTTTAATAGAATAATTACAGTAAATGGCTGTATGTGAATGTGAATATCCGTGTGTGTGCCTAATAAATCTCTTTGTATTTTGGTTGAAATTATTCTGGCCCCAACAATTTGTCAATTGGTGTCCTAAATAATTATATAATATTTGAGGGTCATTATCATCAAAAGTTTGATTGGCACATTACCTAGTCGTTCGTGTGGGTATGTATATATATATATGTTAATTTTGAAGTCTTAAACGAGGCAATAATACACATAAATTGAAAAAAAAAAAAGAAAATATCATTCTTAGTGGACCTAACATCACAATTAACTATTAACTGTCATTCTCATGGCGATAGCGATAAGTTCTTATATTATCGGTTTAGGACGGACATATCTACATTAATCATTCATGGAATTAACTATAATTTTAATTTAGAGGGACAATAATGGTGATATGATATACCTTCAAAAATTAAAAAATTATCCACCGCAATTCAAATTTATTTTTTTTTCATTATTTTATAACATGTGTGAACTGTCTTTTACCAAATTCGCATATCGTTTCAAATTCGCATATCGTTTATGTCTTTTACCAAATTCGCATATCGTTTCAACGAGATTACTATAATCAACGAAACTATTTTATCAAAATTTACATAAGAATTCCAATATCAACATGGCAAAACATATATGGATTTTCTTCCTTTTCTTTTCTTTTATTTTTTTCCCTAAATATACCCTATTTCATTTTTTATTTTCTTTTTTTAAGTTTTTTTCTCTCGAGAATGATATATATATATATATATATATATAGTAAAAGAATAAGAAATTGTGTGGTAACCAGCTCAAACTTTAGAAATGTTAGGCCCCATTTGTGCATTAGCTTGATTAGCTTGGTCAGCTATAGCTAGTCCAATGACTATTGACTAATGATTTTTTTATCCATGTATACATATCAGGTTTATATTAACCGCACTAATTAAAAATTATCATGTGTAAAAAAATAATTATATATATTTACACATAACAATTTCTTATTTATTTGGTACATTATGGACCTATTCAGACACTGGCATAGGTTTCTAGACAGATATTCATATCTCTTACTCTGCATGCAACCTCAATTTTAGGAGAACAAATCTTCATATCCCTATGCTTCTCTTAGTCCAACTTTAGTCTTCATATATATATATATATATATTATTAAAATGCCATATATTGTTAGGCAAAATACTATTACGACCTGTGTCGTCATTTTCGTATCTGCTCTTTGAATTATTTCTTCTTTGCAAACTGTTTTATCTGAAACAATATAAATCTTCATGTCTAACAGAACAGTGAGTTAAACTATTCTATATTTCTAGAGTTGGAATTCTAAAAGGAAACATTACAATAATTAAGTCAATGTAATAATATCAAGTTGTCGAACATTATTCACATCAATATATAAATCGAATAATTATTTCATAGGATAATTCATAAAATTACAAAGTCACTAGTGCAAGATTTATTATTTACTGTCAAATATTATGAAATCAAGAGAAAACTCATATTTTGTGCCAATGATTCGGTGGGAAATTTTCTCAGAGATATTCTCGTTTGAAAACTTTTTTTATTTAAATAATGTATTAAAAACTACTCCATTATTAAAAAAAATTGACAAAATGCAAATTTGTTCTTGATATTTGATAAAAAAAATAATTTTATTTTTAATGTTCGAATTGGTGCAAATATTACTTTTCATATTTTAAAATTAGAAGAATTAATTAACACTTCCTTAACATATGGCACTCAAACAAATAAACACCATGGCACATTAGGATAAAATTCTCTCAATTTTAAAATATATAGAGTAATATTGCACTAATTAAAATATTAAAAATAAAATTATCGTTTCTATTAAATATTAGAGATAAAATTACATTTTTAGCCTAAAAATATAATCAGAATATATTTAGTTGTCATCAATCGGTAAAACGCAGAAAAAAAAAATAAAAAACATAAAAAATGAATGCATTTTTTATAAGGAAAATAAAATAAGCAAAGATGTGGCTTCCTGCCATATAAAAGAAGAGGTAATGCGGCAAGAACTCCCCGTGTTTACAGGGGAAGGCAATTTTGGGGCTTCCAGACAAGGACTACAGGTCATCAAGAAAAGGTAGGTCACCGTATCATTTACTCGGAGGTGGATGGGCCACAAAATTGGATCTACGGTTATGATACGCTGATCATTCACTCAGTTTCTTCGGATTGTATGTACCCATAACCTCAAAAATAAAAGTAAAAGCTTGACCACTAGTGCCAAAATTATTGGGTTACGAGCGGGTCCTATTGAGATTTAGTATTGTGCGGTCACCGTAAAAGAAATTCCAGACTGGTTTCATTTCATTTACTTGATTTGATGTATACTGTAATGGCCTCAGGTTAGTAGGCCACTTCACTTGTCAACTTATACATATTTTTCTTTGTTTTTTAATACAATCAATAAATGTTGCTGGCCCAAGCAAACCTTATTTTATAAATATTAATCAATTGGCAAAAAACTAACAAGAAGCTTTCATAGTCAATTTGGCGCCAAACCTAACAAGAAGCTTTCATAGCTCAGATGGTTAGAGCACCCGTTTAGTAAGCGGGAGGTCTTGAGTTCGACTCTCAATGAAAGCAGGATAGAAGTTTATTTATATTTTCTATTTTGGTTGAAGCAGTGAACCTGTGAATGTTCCAAGCAAATGAACAAGACCAATGAGTTCGACTCTCAATGAAAGCAAGTAAAGAATTTTTTTTTCCTTTTTGTGAAACTGTAAATGTTCCAAGCAAACGAACAAGACGAAGTGACAAAGAAGTACTTTTCCAGGCAAGCAAACAAGAACAATTAACAAAAATTTAAGTGGGCATCTGAAATCTAGCAGCCATTCAAGTCCCTCCATCTTAAGTACACTAATCCAGCTTGATAATGAGTATAAGCACCTGCCACAACCAATACATGAAAAAGCTGATGACTATGCCCAGCAATATCAAACTTTCCGGGCTTCCATCTTTCAGGAATCCTTGTAGCATAAATCAGTGCTCCTAACCCATACAAAACCCCCATCAGGATTTCATATACTGTGGTTTGTAAGGCTTCCGGGTGGTCTCTGTACAGTATCAGCTTATGCAAAATAGGTGCCACACCTGACAGGCCCATTCCAAAGAAGAGACTGGCACGAAACGCTCTAAGTTCTGGCTTCTGGAACGATGGAAGGAGAGAGAATATGATTGTGATAGCACCTAGAATGGTTATGAATCCAAGATAAAGATTGCAGAAAAAGGGATTGCACATGAAGGAGTAATAGACAGGAGGGTAAAATGAAGTTGCAATTAGAGCAGCAATGCCTGCGTAATCTACTCTGTGAACTATGTAAGACATTTGCTCCGAATGGCATGACAGGAGGTGGCATATGCTGCTAGAAAGCAAGCAGAACATTGCCCCAACCATGAAGACGAAGAACGGCCATCTTGTAGTTGGATGAGCTATCATTGTATCATTTTCAACTCCTTGCTGCATTTTTTGAAATGTAAATTGTTAGCATTGGTTATAAAATAGCTTTCTGATTATGTTTCATTGAGGTAAAGAATGTTACCAGAACACTAACATCAGCAGGATATATTCCAGCAAATCCATCAGGCAAGCAATTCGTCAGAATTTCCATGATATTTCCTGAAAGTGATGAGAGGAACTCCATTGAAAGCAAAGATGCCTTTAAATCCACTTTCAGATTTTGAAGATCAGGCATGTTGGGCAGAGAAGGAATGCAATTCAGTAGTTGTAAATGAATCTTGTGGAAATCAGCTTTTCTAAGCATATTAGGCAAATGTTGCAGAGGACTTATATCAGCAACATCAGGAATTTTCATTGCTGTGTATACAGTCAGAAAGAGGAAAAGGAAGAAACCAATCAAATGCCTGAAAAAAAAAGCAATCATTTCAGAGACAAAATAAGACAAGATTTCTGTACACTAAAAACTGTTGTTCTGCCAACAAAACTTACGTCCAAACATTAAGAGTTTCGTTGTGAATCTTGAAGATGCTAAGAAAGACTTGCTTCAACGGCCATTCTGCGCGGTAGTAGCCATGGATGAACTCATTGTCCCTTAAATACCCTGGCAATGAGTGGTATTCAACAAGCTGATATCTCACTTTCTTCCACAGCATTTTGCCTTTTCTTTCCTTTGAAAGAACTCCCTTTTCATCTTCGCAATCCCATCGATTTTCAGTTTTTTCTGATGAAGGAAACAGATTCTTGTAACGACCAGGAACCATCTGTGGTTGCCTAAAACCACAAAGACAAGTCAATTGATGATTATGTAAGCTGTTTTTTCAACCAAAATCCAAGGAATTAAACTTCCAAATATGACAATGATGTTTGCTTCCTCTCCACAAGGGCTTTTGTCTGATATAATCTTTCCTTGTAATCCATTCAGTCTATATGCATACAAGCTAACTTAGGTCACATAATTTCCATATCTGAGAATTAAGATTAAAGATACAATAAATCCAAAAAAAGAAAAGAATTCAATTACGAGAAAATGAAATAAACAATCAAAACCATTTTCCCATCATCACAAGCAAGAGGAACTAATTTTTCTCCCTTTTTTCTTTGTTTTTGGGAAAGAGGGTACAAATTAATTAATAAGATTTAATATAGAAAGATAATAAATTAATTAAAACATAGAAAGATAATGTACCTGAACTGAACGAACAAAAAGGACCTCGAAGCAAACGCAGTAGAGAAAAAATTGTTCTCCTTAATGATGCGATTAAGAATGAATGAGCAGATTAAATTCTCTGATGCATGTGTCTTTGATAACCCAAATAGAGAGGAAAATCAAAGAACATAGGATGATCCGATGATATTTGGCAGTTAGAAACAGAATGACAACTAACAACTACTAAAATGAGCTATTTTTAGAACGGACAAATGGCATTGTCACTATCCATAATTCCATATATAAATGGTCGAATTAAAGGCAAAAAAAAATAAATAAAACTTCAAGAACTTAAACTCGCAACCTCATGGCCTAAAGACGCTACGACTACACAGCAAAGCTCAATGTTATGTCATCTAGAACTTAACTAAATGCAAACAATTTCAATGCTCTTTTTTAGGAGACATTTCGAAAAAATAATTTATCGTAAACAAGACAGTTCCAAAGCAAAACCTTTGTACTGTCTCTTTATCAAGTTTTTCTTCAGCAGAATAAAGGGTATGTGAAAGAAATTAAACAGCAGAGAAAAGTTTGTTAAGCCTGCAAAGTACCTAACATCTGAAACATACAAGCTGAACTTCTGCCACCACTTCAAGCCACTGTCTTTCCTTGTTTCATTATCATCACGCGAAAGTTGCGTTGTCTGTTCATCATCAGAATTAGATTAAAACATGATATCGTAGACATAACCGTTCAACTTCAAGATTTATACACAATAAAAATTTGTGTGTAGTCTGTTCGCGAAAAAAGAAAAATTACTGAAGCAGAATACCGCAAATAAAGAAACAAGGGCAGCAGCCAACGCCATCATTGAAAAAGCTTCTCCAGCCTTGAATGTTGGGCTTCCCCACAGAAATGGATAAGGAATATATATCCTGCGTTGTTAACAATATGGCATCAGATATTGCTGTGTATGGTATAGCGAAAGCAGTAAAATTGCGTTGTGATTGTGAACATGAATCACTAATCACTGTGTGTCTGGCCGTACTAGTTTTGCTGTCGTAGCCTTACCAAGGAGATGCGCTAACAAGTCCGGCACCATCGGTTCTGCAACTCATCTGAGTTTTTAATATCCACTAATCTTACTGTTATTAATTATTAGCAGATCAGCCATAAATTTGAACTCTTGTTAAGCATTGTTTTTTTTTTTAAAAAAAAAAAACGTATATTTTTACAATTTTGGTATTTGCTTTCCGAATCAATATTGATGGATTAACGTGGAGTGGAACAGTTAAGTTTTATGAATAAATTATATATATATATATATATATACCCTCTTGATCTTCACCAATATTAATCTACTCGCTACTCCACAGAAAATTTCAATTTATCATAGGACGATTCAGAGCATGAATTTGTTTACATTGTCTGTAATCTGCCAGTTGCTTTTTATGTACAAAGGCCTTTAGTAAGACATTTCATTGCAATAATTCATACCAATGGTAACTTCAGATGTTCTGTGAAAATTTCTCAGATCATATATAGATGAATTCAGGGGAAAAAAGGAATGAAATTGATCTTGAATATAGGTCCTTAGGAAATAGTCTGATAATATATGGAGAAATCAAATCTAACATCAAAATGGAGACTAATACGAGAAAGTTGATCTCATAAGCTGAGGGCAGAGATAAATAACAAAAGAGCGTTATAGAATGTGAGTTAATGACAAGAAATGGCAATGGAATTTTACAACTTTTGCCTAATATCATAAATCATCCATAAGGATCAAAAAGCGTCACATGACAACACAATTTAGTAAGATACTAATTAAGAAGTAAATGAAAACATATAGATAAAGTCCAAATTTGTGATAGCTGAAACCATGAAATGATTTTGCATATACATTTTTGTCAATGTATTTCAAAACATTTCAATTGACTTGTTTCTTTCATTCTCAGCCAGCTACGTCCACTGCACCTCAGCACCTGCATTCAAACACTCCAATTACTTTCAGCTCCACAAATTTCATGCACTTGGTACAAGTACTGTACTGGATTTTGTGAAGTAAAATGGCATTCCAGTTCTGCATGCGCCATTATTCTCTCCTCCATGCGGATGCAAACATTTATGTCAAAATTTGATGTTTCGGCATTCTTTGCATCCTAGTCAAACACTCAGAAAGCCTTTATCTTCTTTCAATGTTTCAACGAGAATTTCATCAGACCAAAATGTGCTTACCTAAGCTAATCCATTTACAGTTCTCATGCATTGAAAATGATATGAATGCAATGACCTAAATTCTTCTATTGAATCCAAAATGCAATTCATTTGCCAGAGCTGCAATGTTCTTCCCTAAAAGTAGGAAAATCATGCATCTTTTAAAATGATGCTTCTTTCACCAGAGGAAGAATCTAATTTCTAATTGCAGGACATGTTCCTTCGCCAAAAGCAAAGGTCAAAAATCACTAAACAAGGGAGAAATCCTTTCACTATCAAGTTGGCAAATGATATTCCAAGTAATGTAACATATCAGACACTTAGTTTGAATTCCCTATTTTGAGTCCTGCCTGACAAATATGTCAACAGGGCTTCACCTATAAGCCAATCTGACAACTCATATCATCCCTGGCAACTTAAACACATCTCAAATTTATATTCCTTCTTTCTGCATTTCAGCAGCCAATGCTCCATTAACAACTCAATCCAGATATCATACAGTGTGTTCAATGTTGGATGCCAAAACTATAATCTGATGAAGACATGAATGGATGACATGAAATTTTCTAGCTTCCTATATTATGAAAGATCATTAGAATATCAAACTATAGTCTGACAAACACTTTCAGAGTGGAAATATTATGAAATATCAAGAAGACACCAAAACACAAATACATGAAAGAGTGCCCAAATCATTGTCTTGCAGGTTATGATAAAATTCACACAAATTTTATCCTTGATGACATTCATTACACGCACTATAAATTCATCTCCTAGAAGGGATACTGCTAATCCTAAACATCTTTTTCTTTCCTCCTACAATTTGTCAATTACAATATCAATCCCATTCACATGTGCCATGATGTCGATGATCTCCGTTGATGTAATACTCCAACACTACACTATAGGAATACCGCAGCAAAATGACTTTTCAAGATGGACTAGAAAAAAAAATGTTACATGCTAATAATAGCATAAGATTTTCACAAAATAGCAAGGCAGAAATGTATTGCAACACTGATGAAACAACTATGGAAAACATTTTCAGCAAGTAAAGCATAACAAAAGCAGAAGCAGGCTCAAAAAAGAAATGAGTGGAAGCAGTCCAGAGACAGACATGCAAAACAGAGGCGTCTTTTAGTCTTTGGAACTCCTACAGAAGATATATGTACTTCCTGAAGGAGGACCTGCAGCAAGTCTTTGTAGTGAACAATCAACATAATCCTTTCAAATAGTGTTTTAGTACCTAATATTTACAATAATATTTCAAATAACCACATGAACTCCTGGAAGTTTTTGCTCCACTAATTTGCTTTTCAAATATCTGAAAAACTGGCCATATCTGAAAAGCAATTACAACGATCTAGATCTCTTTGAAAAGCAACACGACGACCTGAATGTCTATTTGGGATAGTCATACTCTAGGAACTTCATAATTGTAAAGATATCATTACCTTCACAATGACAAAGATTACAGCATCTACTTCATCATCTTACTTCAAGAACTCATTAGAAGCTGATAAAATTAATTACCTCAGTTCAACTAATCAGGTATTATCAGTTCTCTTTGCTTATTCAAGACTGTTAGAGGCAAAATGAATTTTATTCACCATCAGAAAACAGGATTTCCCAATGTCCTTTGTTGAGCATTAATAAGCTCAAATGCCGCCATGGGATTCCAAAGAATAACACGTCCTGAAACACAGGGCAAACTACCTTTGAGAACATCAGTTCCTTCAGGTGGCAATCCATCATCTTTGAAGATATCAATTAAAACAAATTTTTATTAATCAAAGAAATGGCTCGATTTCTAAAGTTGAGTGCTCCTCTAAATATTGCAGAGATCCATAATCATACTTAAGAAGTACGCATCCAACACATACTCCTTGCATATCCCATTGCATTTCACCAAATCAAAACCTCCCTTCTTTCGCTCATAATGTAACAATAAATTAGTCAACCCACAACAGTACTACTGTACTAGTTTAACAATAATAAACGACTTTATTAATTGATTTTCACATAAAGCAATGCACGGAGAAAAAATTTCACATTAAATAAACAAAAAGTGTATTAATTGATTTTCACATAAAGCAATGCAAGGAGAAAAAATTTCACATTAAATAAACAAAAAGAGCATTAATCCTTACCAATCAAAATACTTCAATCCCTCGGCCGAGCTCCTCCACCTTCGATCTCAGGCACCCTTAGTAGCATCAGCAGCATATTCTTTCTTCACCCAGATCATTCCACTTCGTTCCATAGAGTAATTATCCCTCTCATAACGTCCTCTGTAATGCCAGTTACGCCGATTCCCACTGCCGTTATAACTCCTGTACTCGGTATTCCCGCGATATGCGTTCCAATTACGACCACTATACTTGCTATTGCTACGATTAAAGATCCTATTTGAACCTCTACATTCAGTACAGCTCTGATTAACAGTACTATTTTGTATTTCTGATCCTTGGTTCTCTTTTTTTATACAAAGATGTCTGAGCTTTCGCTCAATCTCTACATTCTCTTTACTATCCTCTACCACATTGCTCACTTGCCCAACCATATTCACTCTACCATCACTCTTCTCCACTGTACAAGTACTTTTTGGCCTATAAACCAACCTGGTATCCTCCTTCGTCCCGTTCCATTTCGCCGGAATATTCTCCGTCTCGCTCGTAACTGGCGGCGCGGGTGTCTCCGGTACAACAATTCCCCCTTCTCGTTCTGTCATGGCTTCTCCATCCTTCATAATCTTCTGTTTCTCCTTCTGGTTCTTCTTATTCTTCCTCCGCTTCTCATTCATCCCAGTAACTCCCGAGGTTTTACTATTCGTCTCATTAACAGATGTTTCGATCCCATTTCCCTCAACAACAGAATTTTCCTCAGGAGAAACGCCGGAGACGGTTGCCTTCAATTTCCAGTTTCTCCGCTGAAATTTCCGGTCCTCGTTTGGTTGATTTGCCGGGGGGTCTTTAACCTGCTTCTGGTTCTGAGGTCGGATGTTAGGAACAAAGTGTTCATTTTGGTGGTTTTCCCTGCGTCGCTGGTCTTCTTCTTGCTTCTCCTTTTGCTTTTGGTCCTGCTGCTCCTTTATCCAACGCTCTTGAAGCTGAGAAAGAGTGAGATAATTAGAAGGAAAATTAGGGGTATTTTTGTTGTCCTCCATTGAAGAACCGTAAGCAGTTGAGACTTTCTACGCCACGTGTGAGAGTGAGGGATTAATTGAATGAATTGAGGTGTGATTAAGTTTTTATATCTCTCTCCGCTGCCAATCAGTCCCCCCTTCAGCAGACAGCAAGTACACGTCTGCCCTTTGCCTCAATCACAAATTCACAAATTGCCATTAATATTAAACCTATATATAATAATAAGGTTAGCTTGCCCAGTAAGTTAGAGTTGGCACCTAAAAGCGTGAAAAAAAGTAGGCGTTTTCTAGGACCGGACGCCCAAAGATAAAGGCAAATCCGTACTTTTGCCCAATAAACAATCGACATCCATTTTTTATTTTCCAAAAATTGCATACTTTTCATTTTAGGGACTTTTTTATAAAAAATGTGTTTTGGGGAATTATTTAGGATTATGGGGTGGGTTGGAAAGTATTTGGGAGGGAGGGGTTTTAGCACGCGGGACGAGGGGGACTGTTGGGGCGTCAGCCCCAGCTGATTCTCTGATTCCGCAGCAGTCTGCTGCGGAATCAGCTGCTGCGGAATCAGAGACTGATTCCGCAGCAGCATGCTGCGGAATCAGCTGGGGCTGACGCCCCAACAGTCCCCTTCCCCTCCCAATTTCGGTTATATAAGAGCCTCCCCTTTCACCCCTTTCACTCCTATCTTTCTAAGCAAAATCAACCCATCGTGTGTCAGAGTGTTCATTCCCCAAACTAAATCGTGTAAGTATTGCTTGCAAAATTTATTTATTATTTTCAAAAAAATTTCGAATTTAAATTTTAAGTTGTCAAAATATTACATGTATAAAGTTAATTTTTTGTATTTAATCATAAAAATTGAATAAATTATGGGATTATAAATTTAATAGGCAATGACGTTAAAATTATTTATTGCATATTAAATGTCGTTAAATTATTATTTGCATACAAAATATAATATGTATATGCAAATTATGAGAACTATATTTTATATGTTATACTAGTATTTAATATAATAATTGGACAAAATAGTTAATGCATATGGTGTAGTGATATTAATATTTGATACATAAATTTTTTGTTTGATTGTTTTGAAGCACATGAAATGATGTGACAAAAATAATTGAAAAAATGTCTATATAGGTTATTTGGAAAATGGATCGCATCCGTAATCAACAGTATGTGAATCCTGGACCGTGCGTAGATGATGTTTTGACACTGAAGGGAAAACATCGATCCGAAGCAGTATGGTGCAACAATGTAATTATAATTTTATACCTCTGTAAATAATTTTGTAATATATTTGTGTCCACATATAGGCATTAGTTTATGAAAAAAGTAATACGGGTATTTGAATTTTGTCAGGTTGCACATAATGTATTATTTATTCGAAGGGCCAGTGTGGAGTCTCACTATGAAAATATTGATCCACGGATTATACCATATTTGAGATTGGCTGGATTTTACGGAGTATCTCAGATTGGTGCAATGCACGTAGATCCAAATTTGATAACCGCACTTGTAGAGAGATGGAGGCCGGAGACTCACACTTTCCACCTCCCTGTTGGTGAAACCACAATCACGCTTCAGGATATTGAGATTTTGACCGGTTTACCGATTGAAGGACGTCCTGTAACCGGTCATGTGCAGTATAATTGGGTGGTTGTGTGCAACCAGCTTTTAGGATTAATGCCACCAGAAAATGTTATAAAGGGACATGCGATTAAAATGACGTGGTTGTCTAGGACTTTTAATTCTTTACCTGCTGATGCTACAGAGTATCAAATTCAGTGTTTCACTCGTGCATGGTTGTTGCGCTGCATAGGTGGATTGTTGTGTCCATCTCAAGCAAATAATTATATCCATTTGATGTGGCTACCATTGCTGGAGAATTTAGAAGATGTTGGAACATACAGCTGGGGATCGGCTTGTTTGGCTTGGATGTACAGGGAGCTTTGTCGTGCCACACGTCCTAGTGCTCAAGGAATTGGTGGTTATCAACAACTAGTACAGATGTGGGCATGGGAGAGATTGCCTCAATTTCGTCCCCCTTTATACACGGTTTTGTGCTAGATCAGAGCAGGCCGTATGGATATAGGTAAAATAAAATTTTCATATTATGATATTTGAAAATGTTGACGCATAATTTTGTAGGTATTCACAGCATCTGGTAATAACAAAATAAAATATTATGCATTAGATGGAGATCTCCAATCAATTTGAGCGCCAATCACAGTAAAGATGTACAAGCACACAGAGTTGATTTAGACCTTCAGCGTGACTTTGAGGTAAATTGTTCAAACTAAGATATAGTTGCAATTGTTGCAGTGCACATGTAGGATAATATTAATTTTCTATGGCACTTCATCGGTGTTTTTTTTTGTAGATGGATTGGCAGCCATACAGAGGCGTAATGCACCTGCTGCCGTCTTTTTGTACGAACGGTGATCGTATTTGGCGCGTAGTTGTGCCTTTGATATGTTTTCACATAATTGAGTGGCATCAACCCGATCGTTGCCTCCGACAATTCGGAATGGATCAACCCATTCCGAGTGCACCATTGACCGATGATAGAGTGCACTCAGTCGATTTAAGAGGGAATGATGATAAAAATTGGGAAGTTACCTTTTCAAGTTTTATTTATGAATGGACTAATCGATTGAATCGGGTAGTTGGTACTTCTCCTCTTGTGGCACCTTTGCATGCAAGATCTCAGTACATGCAATGGTACCGATTGCGAACAAGACGGTGGATTACTCCCATTGCAGCATCGATTGGAGCATCGGTAAGACTTATATATTGAATTTTGACTTGACAAATCATTGATACTGAATTTTGTAATGTTACTAATTGCAGGCAGATGTTGCTGAACGGATCTACCATAGTGATATGGCAACTTCAAATGTAAGTGGGGAGGTTAGAATGGCATCCGAAGGCATTTTAGGTGTTGTGGGGGCGTATGATAGGATATCTGTTGACTATCCGCGTCAACCCGTCCCGATGCCCGTAAACATCCCCCCGATGACCGTACCTTATGAAGATTTTCGCCAAACTAGAAGGAGCCAAAGAGGCATGGCCGAGAGACGAACTGCTGTTGAGGCTATTCCCGTTCCATCAGGTGTGAACCAAGTTATGGCTCCTATGTCATGGCCTTATTTTGATCAGGGTAGTCAGAGTTCATTCAGAATGCCTGATTTGAGTCAGCCGACTTTTTATGATACCGGCGCTGGTCCATCCACGTGCTATGAATATGAAGCAGGTCCATCAAGACTGAACGTGGATTTGAATGTGAGCATCTCTGAAGCTGATAATTCAAGGTTTACAAGCACAATACAGCCGTACAATATACAAGGAGGAATGGGTGAGAATGTACAGGGTGATGTTTTCTTCGAAGAACTTTTAGCTGACCCCAATGTCATGCAAAATTCAATATTCCCGGCTCCACCTCTACAAAATCCAGATTTTAATGAATCACATGGTCATTCGGAGCAGCACGACTTCAATTACAACTCGTTTCGTGATTTTAGAGATATGTAATATTTCATATGATGTTATGTACGAAATTGTTGTAATCTAATAAATATTATTACGTCTTTATTCGAAATGATGTTATGTAAGAAATGAAATATAATATAATAAATATTGTTACGTGTTTAATCATTAGGATACATATTAACATGCTTAGGCTCTCATCCAATCAATCATTTAAATTAAATTGTTGATTGGATGATCCTGCACGAGATGGATAAGATCTTTTGTTGTGGCCAGCAGTACCACAAATACTACAATGTGTTACATTTCCGCGCTCTCTCCGATCCATTTCATTACGAATTCGTGTTGTTCTTGGCCGACCCTTCTTCCGTTTAAGGTCCATATCAGGCACGAATTTTGGACCATTGTACTCAGGCCAGTATGCTCTATGCGCAAGAGGGCGAAATTCTCCCTCATAACATTTTAGTGCCTCTGTAATGCTATAGCAAGAATCAACAAACGAGAACATATCAAGGTGTTTGTTCATGCATGCTGCTATTGCGTGCGAACAAGGCATTTTCAGACCCTGAAACCTACCACATTCACATTCGCGCTTATCAAGACTTACTATGTAGGTGTTAATTTCTGCATTCCCTTCTGGGGCACCAAAAGATAATATGCTGAACAATTTGTACCGGTTGTCGTAATTAATGACCCTATGGCCCCGAGCTTTGACAGATTGCTTGTTCATGGTTTGCACACACTTAGGTGTGAACAACATGCCTTGTGCCATCTTTGTCATGTACAGACCCCTTCTTTGCTCAAAAAATTTGACCAACCGCCCGAAAACATGTTCGACCATTGCAGTTATGGGCATCATCCGTACCCCTTTTAGGGCGCTGTTAATACTCTCTGCGATATTTGTTGTCGCATGACCGTACCGATGACCACCATCTTCTGAAAAGGTCCAACGCTCTAACGGGACACGCATTGCCCAGTTGTATGACTCAATGTCGAGTTCTTTAATCTTGTCCATCTGATCTGAAAATTTGCGCCTTTGATATGTGTTTCCTACATGCGGTTGTGTAAATAATTAGAACGATATATACAGCACAATATCATTTAAAACATTAATTAGTGATGCATTTATCTTACCTGCATTATAAAGCATTTTCTTGATAGTTGGATTTCTGTGATGGGTGTTATAATTACTGACAAAGTGGCGCAGACATATCCTGTGAAATGCTCGTGGTTCCTTCCATCCACTCCGTTCATCCCGAAAGACAGACATTATCCCAGCATGACGATCGGATATAACAGTAATCCCTATGCGGCTTCTAGTCACATGCTTCTTGATCAAACTCATGAACCACGACCAACTAGAAACATTTTCAGACTCAACGACGGCAAACGCTAGTGGGAATAGCATATCATTACCATCAATAGAGCTGGCAATCAGAAGTGTTAGCTGAAATTTTCCTGTTAGGAAGGTACCATCAATCAAAATAACCGGCTTACAGTGGTCGAAACCGTCAATGGATGGTTTGAATGTCCAAAAAACCCTTTGAAATTGCTTCACATAAGGGCTATCAGTTTCTTGCAGCACGAACTCATAAATAGTACCAGGATTGTAAATTTGTAATGCACATAAATACCCCGGTAATCGCTCAAAAGATTGCACATAATTTCCAAATATGGACTCCAAAGCGGTCATTTTGGCATACCAAGCCTTGTAGTATGATACTTCATAGTGAAATCGCTCCTTAATAGCTGCAATAATGACATCAATAGGCAACGTTGGACTTTTACTTACCATTTCTCTGATGCAATTGCAAATAATTTGTGACCCCAATTGTCGGTGATCGTTCGATATATTACCAGCGGAGCAGCATGAATGTGGGCCGTTGAACCTTGTTATCTTCCAGAATGGACTTGCCTCTTTTTTGGAAGCTCTTAACCGCCACGTGCACCCACTTTCGGCATTAGCACACCTAAGCACCCAGTATTTTGGTTTCGATTCCACAACTTTGAAGTCCACATTTCTCATTATAGAGTATTTCCTCACACAATTTCTGACCTCGTCCTTACTGTTGAATACCAAACCAATGGATAACTCAGAGGTCCCATCCCATGTCTTGAAATCATCAACTTCGGACATATTAACTTGTGCAGCATCAAAGTCAATAGTATTGTAGTGTTCAGAAGGAAAACTAAAGACTGCCTCGTTGACATTGTCACTGTCATGGATGGATGCTAACGGACTGACGTACTGTGTATCCGAAAAATCATGAGCTTCTCCAGATTCTGAGTCGCCACTTTCGACACCCATATTAGCAGTTTCAACCTCCTCGTCGTTAGATGAAACATAATCAGCATTTAGATCCACACTTCCTACATACCTTTGCGGGTCGGCTTCTACATCTCCACTAATATCATTGAAAGAAGGACCCTCATTTGCTGATATATTTGGACTGTTGCCAGGAATTGAATTTTCCAATAAATTCGTGTCTTGTCGACTAACAGATGGTATTAGCTGGCTAGGACCAGAATGTGGACAACGCCCACCAGATTGTCGATGCTCTGTAAATCCTGCACTTTGAAAATCATTAGCACCTATCGCTTGACCAACATTATTGTCTGGCCGGCGGCTGCTTGACCTGTTGCCAAACAGCGACTTGCTAAAAAAATCACCAACTCTCCGGCTTAATGATCGCCTCGGCTGACTTGGATAAGTATTATGCATCTGACTCACTGATCTTCTGCCTTCATTCATAGAAGCATCAGGCACATGTCTGTCCGACTCTCCACGTCGTCCCGTTGCAGCATTGGGCACGTAGCTTAGTGAACGCCGTAGAATTCCCTGTCCTGAAGTAACACTGCCCTCTCTTTCAAGCAAATTACCGTCGTGTCGACTTATGGATTGCATAGGCTGGCTATGGCCGACAACATCTTCTCCGCACACCGAATGTCGTTGTCGAATTCGTTCAACATTTGGTGCGTCACCGACAACAGTCTGAAAAATATTTTGTGCCAGAGAAATTTCATTATCTTCCTCCCCTACAGTCTGCATTGTCCTACTTGGACCAATATCATTTGCTTCGTGCCCAGCCGCAATATTATCCGTCCGCGCAACATAATTTCTTTCCTGCTCACCAATTCCCCAAATAGGCATATTAACTCCGGCACCCCCTTCAGTCACCATAATAATTAACTCCACTATAGTATAAGACTCAATTTCTCTTAATTTTTCGTAAATCATATCCACATCACTATCGTCCACTAAATCAACCGACGTCCAAAATAACATGCCCCTGTTATACATTGGACTTCTGTATAAAATTCTTGAAATGACGTCGTTAATCCCCAAACTCAACTTAACATGAATTTTATGCATCAATTCAGGAAGGGTTGGCTTATTCCTGAGTCTAAGTCTCCTGGTAATGGCATTTGGCCCTGATATATCATATTGAAATCCGGCAATCCCATAACTTATTTGTCCTCCGGTATGCAAGTAAAAGTCGGTATATGATGCCATCTTGAACTTGTCTGCATGTTATAATATTTATATTTATTCAAAAGTTATATCACAAGTACAAATTATATTTAAATAATTATTCATCCATTTTTTCATTCTACCATAACTACACCACATACAATAATATTTATTATTATTATTATATAAAATACTATTCGTACAATATTTAATAACATAAGGATACAAAGTACAACACTTCTACTCTAATGCACATAATATCTAGGCCACATATTGAAATTGTACCACTTACAATAAATTCTTTGCTTAACTGGCATCGTATCTCTTATTTGGAAAAACCTTTCTCCACTTATTTCTAACACATCTTTTACAAAAATCATAAGTAATTCATCATATGTTGACACATACTCACAGTTCCAAATTTTCATTATTGACTTTAAATATTTTATTGGAACTGTCATACAAAGCGCGTCCACCTTCTCCGCTTCCGTCATGGGATAACCTCTCATTATAATGTCTTGCAATTTCTTATTTATTGCAATAATATGGTCCGATATCGTTATGCCATTTTCAATTCGACTCTTGTACAGATCAGTCCATTTTTTATTGACAATTTCCTTCGCAATGTCACTCATCATGGCTCTCGGGACTAAGCACGTGTACACCATCTATATCAAAAAAATTAATACCAACAAATATTATATTACAAAATATTTTTTATATTTTTTATTTATTCCCTCACATTATTTTTCTTATTCAATTTTTTCACTTTTTTTTTTATTAATCTCACACTATCGAATATTTCTATGGAACAAAATAATATTGCAATTCTCTATTCTCTTTTATTGACAACATCAAAATTGAATAAATACGCTATAATTTACCTTTTTTCGCTGATCTGGATTTTAGTACTTTTTTCCTTTAGATCACAATCTTTTTCGCTAGATATCTGCAAATTATTTATCAAATTACTTCAAATATTTTAAAATCGAGGTCAAACAATAATATATATCAAATAATACATTTTACAATACGAATAACTTACCGAATACTGATTATAGTATCACTAAATTGCTAATTACTCCACAGATATTAAAACATATATTTGCTTAATTCGGGCAAACTCACATGAAAACTGAGTATTTTTTCTTCACCTCTCGCTCACAACTCTTATGCATTCATTGCTCAAATATTTCACACGGAATATGGGGCATCAGGTTTATAGCCGGAGGGGGGAATCCCCTTTACTGATTCCGCAACAAAGCATTGCGGAATCAGTGTCTGATTCCGCAATGCTTTGTTGCGGAATCAGGCTCTGATTCCGCAACAGTATGTTGCGGAATCAGAGCATCAGATTCCGCACCCCAGGCCCCCCTGCTCCGCCTCGTGCCGCGTGCAAACACCCCCCTCTCCCAAATAATTTTCAACCCACCCTATAATCCCAATTAATTCTACAAAACACATTAATTATAAAAAAGTCCCTCATTTTATGCCAATATCTTTTCTGATTGTTTTCCACTATCAGATGATGATCGGAAATGGAGGAAATGAAGAATTCTGGCGGTGTTCAATGGTGAAATGCTTGAGTTCAAGGAGAAAGGACAAAATGAGAAATGATCCAGTGTGATAATGAACACAGTGCAAGCAAAGTATACGGCTCATATTTGTGCACATCAACGAACCAACTCTTAACCTATGAAAAATTAATTTGGCATAGTAATGCATACGGTCTGTGCAAATTTGAACCGTTGGATCAAGATCATTCTTGATCTAATAATCTTCTTGATCTTTCGAGTCCAGATTTATAAATTCAACTGAACTCCTTCGTAAAAGGGTTCAATTCGATAATGACCCGTTTATTATCCATAACTTGCAAAGTGATTTAATCCAAACTTGAACTATTTTGTTACCTATATGATCCCATTCATCTATTTATATTATTTATGTTTTTATAAATTTTTTTATATAATATAAATATAAAGTAATTGCTATATGTGTATTTTTTTTTCCCGAATGCAATATATGTGATAACCGGGCTCTCCGAGCTAGAAACCGGTATTTTCCTCCGGAATTATAATAACCGGGCTATCTGAGTTAGAGACCGGTATTTCCCTCCGGAATTATGATAACCGGGATCTCTGAGCTAGAGACCGGTATTTCCCTCTTAAATTATGTTGAAAGTCGAACATGCATTTCAGAAGATTAGTGTCTAGACACCCAAAGATATCAGTCGCGATGACATCGGTTACGCTTACAGTCCGGATATTCATACAGTTCGGATATCCTATATGGAAAGTCATTAACTCCTTATATTTCCTATATAGTGTACAGATTCTGGGATATCGAAGATGGAAAGTGCCGGGAATTATTCATTGACCGGATACAAATAAGGAAACAGATACTAATCAAGAAGTTAGCACGATATCTTTTTATTTGGGAATTATCTTCCTATTCAGAGATAGAAGAAGCACTCTATAAAAAGGAAGAACACAGGTATATGGCCTCTCTCTAGACTCTATTGATAAAAACCTAATTTTCTTTAAATCACTGACTTGATCGTCGGAGCTTCCACTATCGAAAACCGACGGTATTTTTGAGTTTTTTTCAAGTGACTTGCCAGAGGAGAGCTTCTAAAGAGTTAGGTTATTATCAATATGTTTTTTAATATTTTATTTATTCATGATCCAATTCATTTTTAGTCAACTCGTTTAATAATAATTTATTTTGAATCATTATTCAATTTATTTATAACTTACAAAATTATAATTCGACTCAATTTATGATCAAATCCTACATAATTTGAACCATTTGCCCCATATACTTAGAAAGATGACCGATATAAAGGGATTAAAAATACCACATCAAAATAATTAGTGACCATACCGTATATCATCATATATCACTTAGAAGTTAGAAGGATGGGTATACCTACAGCATATATGACATTATAAAGAATAAGGAACGATTTTTAAAACATTTTTTTATAAAAATTTAAATCACATTGATTAATGAAAAAGAGATAACAATTAATATTAAATTAGTTTGGAATCCAAAATATGGATTTTTTTTGGAATTCATCATACACAATGAGACTTCATATAATCATGTCTTTATCCGATTATATATAGCAACACATCTCCAAACAGCAGCAACAGAGAAGATCACCAAGACTGCCACAAAGAAATGGAAAGAAATGTTGCTTACCTATTTCTACATAATAAATTAAGATAAAAAAAAAACATGTAAATTGAATTAATACTATATATTTCTTTTTTTTAAAAAAAAAAATAATAAAACAGTATATTACTATATTATTGATTTGATTGATAAAAAAACAATAAATCGATTTAAGATGTTAATTAGTATCATTTTTAACTTATGGAAGCTTCTATCAAAATCACACATAGAAAAGAGTCTCTCACCATGCTTTGAGGAAAGTATTATTATTTTTAGCCCACGCCAGAGGTGGTGGCTGAATGTAGATTGGTTGAGGTTGAGGTTGAGGTGGCGGCGCTGCTGAATAATATCCCGGTGGAGGATATACTGGCTAGAGATAACCTAGTCACGGATAAACCAACATAAACATGTATAATTCATCTAAACAATATTTTTTTTTTAAAAAAAAAAAAGAACATAAAAATGGATTAAAAGACAATTCACCTTGAGAAGCTTGTGACTGATAATTTATATTCTCCCTTTAACTTAGATTATTAGAAAGAAACTTAGAGTTAACCAATATATGAGTCTTTTATTTTATATATATTCAGATATATAAGAGAGATTTGAAACGAAATTAGCAAATTATTATTATTTTATAATTATAATTTTCCCGATGAAAAAGATTAAAGAGTTGGTATGAATATGATATTGAAATTGAAGGCCAGTGAATGCGCCAACCTAGCAAAGAGAGTAGCAAGGTGATGAGTTTAGATATGGATGGATTTAAAGTAGTAATGAATGGTTTGGCAAGTTTAATCTATTTTTAGTTATTAATTTGTATTCATGGTTAACTTATTTTGGAAATTCTTTCACATTCTGTTAATATTACTCGTTTTCTTATAGCCTAGGGTAAGTAAATACATGTGGGCTATGTCCTCTTTCATATTCAGACTTCACTAACAGTAGTAAATCTTTTTTACTCATCACATAGTAATTTATTATTAAAATAATTATGAATTCACATCCATAATATTGAATTTGGGTAACAAAAACTGGAGCACAAGTTACCTACATGACCAAATAAATGTATAGATGAAGGGGTTGAGAGGATGAGATTGAGTATAACAATATACATTGGTTAATTGGTCAGCCAACAACGCCAACAACAATTTAACATAGTATGTCTTTATTTTCAAAGTAATGCTGATATGAAGGTGAACGAACAAGAATTCGCCATTTCTATTTTCTCACCTACAAAAATCATTTGCATCTATATATAAACTAAAGATAATCAGCCTTCATGTATCGGATATCCAAATCCAAACGTTATAAAGCCTAAGCAGTTATTGAGAATGGGTTATAATTCAAATATTCTGGGGCTAACTCTTTTCTTTGCTATAACACTTTCAAGCATGGACGTTGGGTTAGGTGGTCGCAGTCTTCTGCAAATGCCACCAATGCCTTCATTGCCAAACCCAACACCCATGCCACCATTGCCAACAAACATTCCATCTCTTCCCCAACCCACATTTCCAACATCTATGCCTCCACTTCCCAGCTTCCCCAACATGCCTACTTTCCCGAACATTCCCTCAATTCCTACAATCCCAACTACCATTCCCTCCATCCCTTTCCTTTCTCCACCACCAGCTCCCTCTAGCCCTTGATGCCTCTGCCTTGTGGCTTAAATCTCCTGTACTTTTCTACCTTGTGGTGGCATCTCAGCTTGGTTGTATAACTTTCTTTGTGTGTGCGTGTGTGTCTGCAAAAGGAGTTTGATTATTTCTTCTTGTTATAATTACTTTGAGTATTACCATCAATCTGTACTTCATCCTCGTATTATATTTTTATATGTCACATTTTAGTTCATTGATTCCTTGTCTGAACCTAATTATTTATGTTGCTGCTGGATATTGTTATAGCCACTTAATTTCTGGAAAAAGATAAGAGAATCTGTTACTTCCACTAAATTCTCCTCCACTAATATTTAGTCAACAAGTGCTTATTAAGTATATTCATTAAGAATATATCTATCAGGTTAGCTTGGGATTTTTACACATTTATACACAAAAATAACAAAAAAAAAAACACCACTTTTTTCACTCTTATTATATACAACATTTTAAATCTCTTTCATCTATACAATTGTATAAGTTTCCCTATTTTCCTTAAAAAAAAGGGCTTTTACACCTTTTCTTTTTCTCTCAAACTAGAAAATGAAAATTCTTCTGCCGTGGATCAAAATCTCATAGAAAATTCGCTGTGATCAAAATTTCAAAAGCTTGTATACCAATTATACACCACTTGTATTCCAATTTTGTTTTTAAAATTATTTATATATTATTTGTATATTACGAATACCAATTTTATTTTTAAAATCAAAAATTTAAAAAGTGGTATTTTTTTTTAAAAAAAAAAAATGGTTACAATTTTGGAAAAAAAAAAATTAAAAGAGTTGCATTTTGTGTAATTTGCTGTTAGCTTAACTTGCTTTGTATAAGGCTACAGAAAGTCTGCTGGGCCCAATTTAAATTCAAATTTTGGGCCTGAAAGGACCAATTGCATCGCAGTTGTTTTTTCAGAAATGAAACCCGACGCTAAATCAAATGGATGATGAATTGGCTTTTAATTCATAAAAGCGCATTTGGGTGATATGGAGGAGAAGGAAAAACGCCGAAGTTCGCAAATCATTAAATAAAAGAAAATGATGAGGTGGCAGAAAAGCAAAAGCACCGCAAGGGCAAGCGCGGTAATAGGGAGGGGGGGACGGATCTCAAGGGCAACACCACGTTTTACCATCCTTCTCGCACAACAGCCACGTGTTACTATTTTTAAACACTTCACCTATCTCTATTCCTCCAATCACACACTCCAACTCATACCTTTTGCATGCACTTCAATAGTATCACATCCTGACACGCGGATTCCAGCCAAAAATAACCGATGGTAGCTAAAGGGCAAACTGGTAAAAGCAAAGTACAGAACAAAAGAAAAGAGAAAAACCAAGCCAATCCTGATAGGTGTACCCACGCATGGCAGCCAACTCCACACGCGTTATGAAGAGAGAGGCATTTTGATTGGCTTTGTGACAGCCCAAACCCCCAGTCTTCAAATATACAGTAGATTATAACTGACTTTGGCTCACTTTTCCATAACAAATATACAGTGGAATATGTCAAAAATCATTTTTGCTCCATTTATATTTATTTTCTTTCTGCTTCCATCCTAATCCTAATTCTGATTGTATTAGTTTGACATGCCTTATTTTCTAATAGAGGAAAAGGAAACTTTTCATTTTCAACCGGCATCTATGTCCCATTAAAAACTACATGCATTATTTTTAATTGTGGATGGATCCAATAAAATATTGAGTTTTAAAATATTATTGTTTCTATTAAATTCTTGTTTGAATTGAAATATGTATAAAAATATGAATAAAGTAAAAAATTGAGGGCATTAAATGGAGAAAACGTTATAGGCTTAAAACTCTTTTTCGACCTTGTTATATGTGTTAGCTTGCATGGACCCACTACCATGCTCAAATCACACGTACCCATCGTAATCTCACCAAATGTCACTTTTTCCAGCCTCTTTGCTTCATGCTTGCCCTTCTCTGATTGGCCCAGTACCTTCCTTAAGAACCCTTTCACCTTCTCTTCTTCTCCTTCTTCTCTACCAATTGCATTTCACAGAGGTGTGTGTGAATTGACCACAAGCCACCATGATCAAGACACTCTCTCCTTACTCCAACACAGCCAAAACGGCTGAGATTATGTCTCGGTACAGGCCCATAGCACCAAAGCCTGAACTCCCTGCTGGTGAGAACACATCAATGTCTCATAAAATTAGACAATCTCCTTACCTGAGGAATCTCTGGCCACAGTTACAAGCTAGGCCTACTAGAACCAGGAAGAGAGGTAGAGCTGCTATTTCTCCTCCACCTACCATCAAAAGACCAAGAACTCATATTCTTGGTCTTTCTTCTTCCAGTCATGTCATTCCTTCTCCTACTCGACGTCTCTCCTTTCAGGGTTTTGCTCATGGCCTTTCTCAGCTTTCTGTTCCCAGTCTTGGTCTTACTAGCAGCTTGGACAACAATTCAGTTACAGTCACCCATTCGGATTTGGTCACTCTTTCTCTTCTTCCATGTCAACCACCGGTTTCCGTTGTTTGTAATCAACCAACGGTACCTGAAATATATACCAAGAAACCACGTAGAGAGATGGTCATAGATTTGAACACTGCAGCTGAAGTCCCAGAGGAGAAGGATCTGTTGCAGCAACTGCACCAACCTCCAACCACCACTAATGTTATAGCACCTCAGCCGGTTCGACCGGTCGGCTCCACCATAACCGTAGGGTGCATCACTGAAGACCCAATAAGCTCAACTCCGTCCGTGCAAGTTCCAAAGAAGCCAGACGAGGTTGAAGAAGAGGTAGAGTCTGAGTCCTTGCCGGCTATAATATCTGATTCCAACTACAGAGTAAGGCTGGCAAATTCTGCATATAAAGAAATGGTAGGCCAGCCAGTGTGCTCGTGGCTTGATTCTATGGTGATCGGAGATGGCCGATTGCGAGGCAAGAGGATCTGTGGGGAGGTGATACTACATCTTGCTAATTCAAGGGTGCCAACTTCATCAAACAAGTTCTTTTGCTGGGTTAATATAGAATGGGGCCAAGAGGGGAAGAAGAAGGCAGTTGGTGCTTTTTGTGAAGTTATCAGATTGAGCTGCCAGTCCAAGGATTATCTCTTCTGTTGGAGGTTCCATACCCTTTCCAGGGAGGGTTCTCGGTCCAGTGCCAATGCTTGAATATATTTTGTAAGTATATTAAACTAGTAGTTTAGTCACTAAAAAACAGCACCTCACCTACAATGTATACATATATAAGAAGAAGACAACCTCAAGTATATATATATTATTATATATATATATATGTAGTGTTTGTTAGCTTTTCGGTTATATCTAATCGATATGTACATGTAGAACAATATTTTGCTTTTTTTTTCTAGTTCGTCGCTTGGTAGAGGTGGTGGTGGTGGTTGAGTATCAGCCAGAAGTCTCATGCGACAGAGAATTTCGTATGTAAGACAGTGCCATTTACACCGGATTATTTTGCAGACAAAATGCTCATTTGCTTTTATTGGCCACGAATACATGTACAACACAAGTTAAATAAATTTACAGTAATTAAGCTTTATACATACAACATGAAGTTTGCAGCATGCCAAGCATCAAATTGAATGAACAATGCTGGACAGCATTGCACTGGTTATCCTCACTCTCTTGCTGGGCCCTTCCACTTGAAGTTGTCGGCATAGGACTTGGGCTGCAAATATTTGGAAAAAAAAAAACGCTAGTCAATTGAACCTAACAAATAACAAATGGACATTTAAACAGGCTAAATGCCAGTAAAAATTGGAGAAATTTTTGAATGTCAAATATTAGCGAGAATCCTCCACAGAAAAAAAATTCAAGACTGCTCGAGAATTTCGCACTACTCTCTAATTCCATAAAATTAAGGCCCATTTGAGATCCATTTCAATCTAGGATTTCAAGATATAGGAATCTTTCTGCATTTGAAAAGAATCCTTTACAAAATTCTCAGACAATTTTCTCTCCACCATGGAAAGGAGGAGGTCCGGAAGTTCCAACATTCAGAGGTATCAAATTGCTTCAATATCTACTCCACCAGAGAAGCAAATGATGCTTCGTAGGAGACTGCTAGCAAAAAATGTCCACAGAATCTAAAGGACGTACCCTAGTTCCTACATAAAGCATTCATTTCTAGAAATAAGAAAAGGACAAACCTTCAGAAGAGGTGCATGCCGCTTCTTGACCTGCACCAGAACATGATAGTATTAAGTTGCGATGCTAAGAAAATACATATATTAATAAACAATGTGCTCCGGTTTTATATTACAATAAAATTAACAGGATCTGTGAAGAAAATTACATATATCCTACAAGGGTTCCCAATTAAGGACAGATTTTAGAATGATTAGAATTGGCATAAATATGTCTAATAGATGCAATTCTAAGCATTTTCGAATTAGATAAGGAAATGTCATGACAGCCAGAACAAAAACAACATCAAATTTATAATTCATGCATAAGCAGAGACGTTTGAGCTTTCTAATGTTCGTTAGAGGCTATCAGAGGGTTTTATAAAATTCAAGGCAAAGGAAATGGTAAGAGAAAATGTAGTGCTCAAAAAGACTGATTACAATGAAAAATTCAAAACATATGATTACAAGGAAAAATTCAAAACATCTTTTTAACATAACAGTACATACCACATATTCCCAACCATGTTTCTCAGCAAATGCCATGGCAGCTTCTGCACTATCGAAATCCAGTCCTGCCTCACCCACATTGGCATATGGATCTCCAGTAGATGTCCAACCCATCAATGGATTGTCCCACCTGGAAAAAAACAAAAAAAAAAAAGGATGTCCAATAATTCCATTATTGACACTATTCATCAAACCCCTTGGCTCTGTTTTTAAGTATCTGTTCCTAGTTTAATAAAACAAGTTTTCAAATGATTTATTATGCACATTTATTTGAAACTAAGAATCCATTATTTTACTACTTTCTCACAAACTATAAAGTCCGTTAAAATGATTGTATTTTCAATGGAGCAGAAGTTTTCATCCTCATAGCTCGGTATAGAAGACAAAAGAATGCAATTAATGAAGCATACTTTTGTGTAGAAAGAAAATTAATTTTCCATTTCCCAACTTTTCCTGAGCCCTGTTGTGAAGCAGTACGTGCAGGTGAATATATAACTACCTGGCATGCATAAATGGAAATAAGTAACAGAAGAGCAATGGCCTGGGAATCAAATTAAAAAAAAAAAGGAAAGAAAAAGCAAATTTAATTATCAGAAGGAACCATGAGTACGGATGTTGACGGTGAGATTTCAGTTATCTACTTCAAACTGAAAGATGGACTTATATTTCCTACTAATAACTTGATGGTGAGATTCTCACGATTCAGAACCACAAGTGATCCTTGGATGATCAGCGTGCATATATTGATCAAGAGACAGCTAAAAGTCGAGAGGAACTGAATTTTTAGTCTTAGCTTTTACTTGTTCCATATCAAAATTGAAACTGGAGAGGTTTAAATATCCAATTGCTTTTTCAACTTATATCAAATTCGATTTTCCATTTGAAATTCTTCATGTCGATTAAATGACTGGTAATATTAATACTTACAAACCCTAAGACACCAATCAAACCGCTCAATCTCATTTTCTCCACTACAAAGCAACAAAATTATTTACTCATACAACGATACTTGAATAATGGAAGCACAAAATGGAGAATGCTTACCCTTCTTCGAAGGTGTTGCTCAGGGATTCCGGAGAGAAGGCCAACTTCTCCGGGTTTAACCTCCACCAAGGCGTCAGAGTTAGAAGAGAACCATCTTCGAGAACATGTAAGGGCCAATCGGTTAGCCCGAGCAAGGCTTAGAGCGGCCATATCTCGGGGTTAAACTGATCCGGTTTCTCGAAAAAAAAAATGTATTTCGTCGACGAAAGTGTGTGTCTTTGAAGCTATTGTCAGTTAAGCCGTTGAAGAATCAGGTTTATAAATTGTTGCCGCGAAAATACCAGAAGTTTCGCATTTTTGCTGATGGACCTTTGGGCAGCCCGACATAATTTGTGGCCCATTAGGCTTTTATTTTTATTGTTTTTTTGAAGTTTTTAACTCTGGACCCAAAATGCAGTTGTGTGCCAAATTCCTACCTAACCATTACATTTTAAATTAGAATTTGCCATTTGATTTTCTTTTTTTCTTTTTAAAAAAAAAAAAACCTACACCATTTTGTCATTATTGAATTGCTATTTTCTGAGGAAACTATTTTGTTGTCCCTTGGCATATAATGGAGAAATCCAATTTAAAACTTTTCGTATTTTTACTTGGACTTTGGCCACCATTTTCAGACAACCTTTAAATTAACACCTAAATATGACATGATTTTTTTGCCATGTTATGTTATTTCTCATCATCAATAGGGTGGAATTGGATTGATTTTTTTTTTTTCAAATTTGTTGGGGCTTTCCACTTTCATATTTCTTGTAAATTTGGATTTTTAACAAATTTAGATCAAGTTCTCAATTCAGTATAACTGTAAAACATTCCCAAGCTTTATCTTAAGCCCATTAGCGGCAGGCTACAAATCCAGCAGCCGACGTCGTTTTCCAGGCTCGGCCCATTCTCTTTGGATTTTGTGAAAACCGTCTGCTTTTGTGCTTTGCCTCTTATTCTTACTCTGAAACCATTTGTCAGCTAGCTAGAAACCAATGCCATATGCTCTTAGTTTGAATCGAGAGACCTAGTCTCAGGGGTCAAACCATACTTAGCTTCTCGTCCTCTCCTTGGCTTCTTTTTCCTTTGTACTTTGTCTTTGATAACATAGCTTTCATCTCTACAACTGTATACAATCAGAAACCCACTTTTCCTCTTCTTTTTTCCTGCAAGAATTCGAGATCAATTATGCTCCAAGAAGACGACTTAACCATGTCCGAGCTGGAGATAACGTGCACAGAATTGAAAACGCTACTCCATGCCTCAAAGAAAATGGAGGATAGTCTAGAAAACATGGAGAAAAGGTTCATTCTTATAGATGAAACTCTGTCAATTACTTCAAAAAGGATAGCTCCTTTACACTCTTCAGCCATGGCCGCAAAAGCCCTCGAAACAAGAATCAACAGAGCTGTTTCTCCTGCTCTTGCTCTTCTTGATAGCTTTAAGCTTTGCGAGTCTGTACAACGCAAGATTCTTGATGCTTCCGCTAAGTTATCTGCTGAAGAAAAGCCAAAGAAGCGATTCAAGCTGTTGTTTAAGTACGTTGACTGTGTGGATAATCTAAATGCAACTATAAACACGATTAGTCAAAATGGAGAACCAGTGATTCAGAAGCTACAGGAGGTGGTAGAGTTCTTGAGCAGGACTAAAGCTACGGATCGGTATAGAGCGCATAGATTAAGGGAGGCTCTGGCAACGCTTAAGGTTCTGTTTGAGACTGAGGTTGACGCCATGAAATTTGATGGGTTGCTTGATGAAGCTTTGCTCAATTTGCAAGATCAGTATGAGAATATATTGCAGCACCTTAAACACCAAATTGTTGGGGACTCCATTGAGGATGGGGAAGCTGATAATATGGTTGCTTCTGATCTGGGTTCTGAGATGGAGATTGAAATTCTAAGACGGATTTCAGAAACCTTAGCTGCTAGTGATTGTTTGGATATATGCATTGATATCTTCGTCCAGGTACGTAGATTTTATTTTTTTTAATTATTTATTTATTTATTTGCAAATGAGGTACTCCATGACTTTATTTCATTCAATATGGATATATATATATATATATTGAAAATGGGACTATTATTGATATATTTATAATTTGGCTTATGAATAAAATTATGTATGTCTGTGAGATGAGATGGTATTATATGGATTATTTTTGAGATAACTAGGTGTATTAGATTTGAATTCTAATTATATAATATTTTTAAATATTTAGATCAAACCATTTTGCTCCATTTTGGTCTTTTTATGGATTTGTCTCAACTAAATTTAAATTAATTGACAAATCATTTATAGAATACCATATTTATATAGTTGAGAAATTTAAGATACTTTCCACCAAACTTAAAAAAAAAACATTCGTCTCTTATCTATCCTGCACATGGATTTTAGACAATGGTAACAAACACCAATCTTTGAATTATGAATATGAAGGTTTTTTTTTTTCAAGAGAATTAATCGATTCATTTATATATTTGTTTGAGAAAATCAGAAGCGGTATACTGAGTTTTATATATGCTTCTTGATGTACAATATATGTAGGTGAGATATAGAAGAGCAGCAAAAGGGTTAATGAGATTGAATCCAGATTACTTGAAAACATACACACCAGAAGAAATAGATGAAATGGAGTGGCAGAATTTAGAGACAGCCATAAGTCTTTGGATTCAACACTTTGAAATTGCAGTGAAAACAGTTTTTCAATCAGAGAAAAAGCTCAGCAATCAAATTCTTGGAGGAATCATGGAAGGAGCAGTCTGGCTAGAATGCTTCGTAAAAATTGCAGACAAAATCATGGCAGTTTTTTTCCGATTCGGAGAAGGAGTTGCAAGAAGCAGCAAAGAGCCTCAAAAGCTTTTCAAGCTCCTTGACATGTTCAATTCTTTAGAAAATCTCAAAGAAGAATTTTCAAACATATTTGAAGGTGAAGCAGGGGCTGATATTTATACAAGATTTAGAGAACTAGAAAAACTTCTCGTCCATGCTTCAAGTAAAGTGTTTTGGGAATTTGGCCTGAAAATTGAAGGCAATTCTGATGGTTTTCCTCCTCCACAAGATGGATCAGTTCCTAAACTGGTAAGATACGCCATTAATTACCTCAAATACCTAACCTCTGAAAATTACAGTACATCAATGGCCAAAGTTCTTCGCACTGAACAGCTATGGAAATGTGGAATCCTATCAAAACCCGAAACAGAAGAAAGTTTGCTCAACGAAGCAATTACTAACATCATGGAAGCAGTTAAGAGAAATGTAGAATCGAAAAGATCACGTTACAAAGACAAAATTCTACCCCATGTGTTTGCCATGAATACATATTGGTATATCTACATGAGAACAAGAAACACAGAGCTGGGGAAGCTATTAGGAGAACAATACATGAAAGAAAAATACAAGACTGTAGCTGAGGAATCAGCGTACTTGTATCAAAGGCAAGCTTGGGGGTCTCTTGCGAGATTAATTGAAAAAGAAGATATAAGAAGAGAGAAGAAGATGACTGAGGCGATTGCAGCTACTGTGAGAGGTAAAATGGAGTCTTTTTTGAAGGGTTTTGATGAGATTGTGGAGAGACATAAAGGGTTTTATGCAATTCCCGATGCTGATTTGAGAGAACAGATTGGAGAATCGACTGGGAAGCTATTGAATCCTGCTTACCGAAGGTTCTTGGATTTGTATGGAGATGTGTTGGAATTGGAAGGCGTGTCGTTTCTTAGTCCTGAGTCAATACAGGAAACGTTGGATCAAATTTTTTAACGGTCGTGATCTGGTTGGTGATGGAAATTGAGGCGGCGTTACAAGAAGGAGCGTACACGTGGAGGGTCTCGATCTCTTGAGATGTTGAAATTAATGATTTTCGATCAGATAGTAGTCGGTTTTGCCATTTTCACAAAAATTAAAAAGTATTAATTAGATATAAATTTAAGATAAAATTGAGTATTTTAATGTATAAACTTAAATCTAATTGATTAATTTGCATTGGGAAATAAAATTATATTAAAAAAATTAAATTAAATTGTATTAAAAATCTAAAAGTGACAGATAAATGAAATTTGGATTTTTGTCAAAAGTGACAGATATTAAGGAACGGATGGAGTATTAGTTTTTCTTTTCTTTTCGTAACCATAATGTGCTACTTTTTCCATTTCTTTATAAATGCCTATTTTGAATTTTATATTTATTCTTAAATAAGTAAAAATAAAATATAATTATAAATTATTTTTATATATTAATTTTATTTATAGTTAGTGTATTAAAGATATACATTATTTTATAGGAGACTAACTTAATAAATCATTAAATGAATTCATGATTTCTTAATTTAGTGAAAAACTCAAAATTGATGCATACTTAAGAAAATATTATTGGAGTTATGGATTGCCAAAACTCAAAATAAACACTTAAAAAGGAAATAGAGGGAATAGTAACTAACAGTACATGCATACTTTAAAAAACATTATTGGAGCTATGAATTGCCTTTTTTTTATTCGATTAAATCTTTAAATCTCTAATTTTTATTTTCTTCAACTCTTATTTTTGAGTAAAATGGTGGGAATAGAATAACAAAGAATATTTCGCTGCTTGTTACTCACGAAAGACTTGGAAAATCTAGGAGCAGAAAAGGGGAAGAATAAGAGAAGGGAGAAAAAATGTTTTATTTTTTTTTTGGTCATATCATCAAAATAATTATTACGTGTATGTCGATATGTTATATTCTTATTAGATGTCCGTTGACATTTTATTAAATCGAGGGGCAAAATTGTACTATAAAACTGAATTTAAGAGCATAATGGGCTCAAAAAAATTAAAGATTAAAATTACTCTATTTTCAATAATTGAAAAATAAAATCACAAATTTGCTTATATAAACTTTCATAATTTCTACTCGAAATATGTAATTAAAAAAAAAAAGAAAATAGCATTTGAATTTTCATCATCTCTTGATAAGCATTAGGGACTTTTATCAGAAAGATTTAAAATTATTAGCATCAATCAAAGGAGGATAATATATGATTTGGCGAGCTCAAATGGAATTGATGGAAAAAGGTCATTGGTGACTAAGAAGGGGCAGGTGGGCCGCGAGCTACAGTAGAAAAACTACTGGGCCTAAGCACAAGGTCGGGCTTTGTTGAGGAATCAGCTTTTTTCAAGGCATTAAAGCAAGGAAAATGGCCGCAAATCACATATTTGTCTTCAACTCCAACGCAAACTTTACTTGGCTGAAAGCTTGTACGGCATAATCTCTCACATTTCCTGTCTGAAATAGTATCATTCCCGCTTCTCCAAGAATCTTCTTTTTATTTATTCTTCTGTTATCAAATTTTTCTAATTCACAACACTTTCTAGAAAATCTCTGAAATTTTATTTTTCCCGAGAAAGTCCCCAAGATGGCAGAAACGAACTCCTATTCCTTCGCTGATTTCCCCGAGGATGTTCAGTTCTGTATCCTCTCGTTCCTTTCCCCAGTTGAGATGGCCAACTTCGCCTGCACATCGAGGCGCTTCTCTCCTCTCTGCCAAAACGACAGCAAACTCTGGTACGCAATCTGCGACCGGCGATGGGGATCCAAAACTCAAATCAAGAAATGGGGCAATGGCAAAATCTCCTACAAGCTCCTTTATAAAACTCTCACCAAATGGGAGAATTTGATTGGTTTCTGGCGTCGGTGCGGTCAAAGTCAGCAAAAGTTAACCGCCGGCGTGAAGCCTCCGGCGCTAATTTTCTTCGAATGGGGTTCTTCATTTCTCTCTGGCTCTAGAGTCTCTCCGTTTCAGAATGGTACATATTGTGTCGCGAAAACGCCGTTTCTTTGGTTGACCATATCTCCGGATGGTCAAGTTGTGAATTACCTTGACCCCGATGGGCATATTAGTGGCCAATCAGCTGAATTGGTATTTTCGGAGATGGATTTGGTTCCGGTGAACGTCAATTTCATTGGGGACATACATTTTAGCGTGGAAGAGAATCTGGGTTTTGCTTGTTCAACTGTGAAGGGAGAGCCTGGTGATGATACAGGTAATGAATATGAAAGTGGGTCTCCCAGGAGCTTACCTGAAACTTCGGAGATGTATCAGTATTATGCGAATAGGACGAGTCCTGCGCCAGATAGAGCTTTAAGGAGGCAAAGGAGGAGAGAAAAGGAAAGGCAAGTGAGAAGAAAGTGGGAGACTGAGCATTTCTTGAAAATTGTTGATTCCTTGCCCACGCCTGCGCGGCCTTTGCAGGGATTGTGGAAGGTTTGTGGCTGTTCTATTTTGATTATACATTTGTTTTCACTGTTTATTAATTTGAATCTTTGATGCTTGGTTTCATGAAAGCATCAAAGGTATTTTGTTTTTAGGTAGTGTTTGCTCACTCGAATTTTTTCCTGTGGCATTAAGGCTTTTTTGTTTTTATGACCTATAGTTTGTTTTTTCTTTAGTTTAGCTATTCGTTATGTTCATCATAAAGCTTATGATCAATTGGACATCCGGACTATCAAGAAAAGAAATCACCAAAGCTAGTTGGTCCAATGTTTGAATGTTTTTGCCATTCATAAAGTGATTTGAAGAGATGGGATCTATATAGCTAACCCCATGCCAACTGAGATTGACGTTTAGTTGTTGTTGTTGGAACCTATTAATCTATCAGACATAGGTCTGTCAAGTAAAAAATTCAAAATGCTTTTAGATAAGCTCAGGATTTGTTATCACTTATTTCAGATTGAGTTATAAGGGAAATGCTCTTCGATTGGAATCTGTGGTCCAATATTCTGTTGACACTGGTAAGCCGATTTTGATTTAGAGGATGTTCTGGTTTCACCTGAACCAGCTGTTTTTCTCGCTTTACTGCTTCATTTTGTTTCCTGAAAAATTGGTTCGAAGATGATTATGGAGAAAGAGATGGTTTTTGTTATAGCTGACTACAGATCCCCCTGCTTACTGTTGTAGGGAATTAGTGATGACATGAAGTTGGAATTTTATCTGGTTGCGTATGATGGTGCTGGCATTTCTTGTCGAAGGGTTGGGGACTTGTCTGAACGGCTTGCTAGTTCTACGCCAATGTTCTGGACATCAAATCCTGTGTTCATTGATTCTCCATTTTCACCTGAAGAAGATTATATATACAGTAGTCGCAAGCATCTTCAGCCATCTGTAGTATCCCAGGACATACATTGGCGATGCCCTCTAATAGACCATGACGTTGTCTCTCGCATTATGTATATCAACTCGAGTTATGATCTAGTAATCCCAGGCTTGGCAGGGACTTCTGCAAATCCTTGGCGTGTCGAGGGAAGGATTTGGCAATACAAGAATGGGACTTTTGGATTTGGGTTTCTTCGGGACAATTATATTGTAGACCTGAAGCATGTTGCCCAAAATGGTCGTCTTCTTGATACAATGGAGCTTTGTAGTGACCGACTGTAGTCGTTGATATCCTTACATGGCTTCTTCTATGTACAAATAGTCACAGATGGTGCGATTAACCTCAATGGCATTATGTACTATATTTGTTGTAGAAATAATAATGTTTTCTGTTATCCATTGTTGATTTTGCAATTTGTCCCCTCGTTAACTCGATGCAGTAATATGTAATGCAATTTGAGCATTATATATATATGTATCAACAACATTATTTACAGACATGGAGTTGTTTGATACTCCCGTATCTCAAAATAACTGTCTTTTAATATTTCTACACCTATAATAAAAATGTTGAACTTCTCAAGACAGATATTTTGAGACAAAAAAATTTCTAAAATGGCAATTATTTTAAATTATAAATGCATTTCAAAGGGAAAAACCAGTATAACAACAAGGTGTAAAAACGTGGAGTCGAAAAGAATTCACAAAATACGCCAGCCAAAGGCTATATCATATAGTGAGAATCCCAGAAGTCTTTACCATCTCACTTGAGCACCCATTTAAGAACAAAATACACCAGACAAAAATACACACTTGAATTAGAAACATGAAGAATCTGATTTGCTCACAAGTCATCAGCACAAAATCATTTGGACTGCAGGGAAGACCAAACCACACACATGGTAAGGGGGGAGGATTCAAGAAGAAGATGAATCATTCAGCAGATTACAATTCAGCAGCAACTTCTGTTCCATTAGCTTTCTGAATGCCAGAATCCTTCTCACTATCTCCTTCAAGCTGGCTTAGGTTGCCCTTTTCCTTGATGAGTTGGTTGTGGTGGTGCTTGCAGTAGAGTCGGCCTTCGTGTGCAATGTAGTTGGATGGGCTGATTACACATCCTCCATGGATGCATTTGAAGCAGCTCTTGTGGTATGGAGTTCCATTCACTGTAACCTTTCAATGGAGAAATAGATTTTATCTTCAGCAATAAAAAGTTTGTACATTAAAAGCTAGAGAATTTTTAAGTTTTCAACCTAAAGCATAGAACTTAGAACAGGAAGACAAAATTGCAGAAATCTTTACCTTTTCAGTTGGATAGACAGTTTTCTGACAGCCAAAACATTTATCTCTGGTTCCACCGAACATACTTGAAACTTTAGCTGCATTAGGTTTCTGTTCCAAGCATTTCATAATCAGGACCATTGGGAGGTATTTGACAACCATTTTTAAGGCACAAGCAAGTATTTTACTTCATGAAATTACCTCACCATCAGTTGGTTTATCAGATTTTACAATTTTCGGTGTCCCTGTAAAGAATATTTAGATGAAGTTAACCAGTTAGATTCATATACGAAAATGTAAGAATTTAATCTTCTAGTTTTAAGTGCTGATATTCATTATATACCCTCGAAACTTTTGTCTAGACTGCCCGTTCTTTTGAATAGTTGATCGAAATGTGGCCTGCAGTAGAGTACCCCTTCAAAGGAATTGTAGTTGCCAAGCTGCAAATATACATTCCTCTGTCAATATCCATGCATACAGAAACTAAAACCTTATGAACATCTCCTGCACTGTTATTTCACTTCCATAATGCAAAAAAATAGCTTATCTTCATATTTGATACCTACATCTGATGTCAATCTAAAGGAATGGAAAAGAAATAGTCTTTTTCAGCTAAAAGAAGGAAAGATCTCAGCTTTTTCACCACATAGGAACAGAATAGCGGATTTAAACCATATTCAAAAACAAATTATATGCTAAAGAAATATCTAATCTGATGCTAGAGATTGATTTGTCCGTACGTCCTTAGAATACAATTGCTAATTGAAACAAATACAGGTTTTATGAATATGACCATTACGACCCACTTAAACAAGATCTAACAGGCCTGATGTGAAATGGTGATATGAAGAAAGTAAAAGCATACCTTGAGGGTTCCTTTGCAGTGATGGCATCGGAAGCAGGCCTTATGGTAAGTACGGTTATCAGCAGTTAACTTATCAACAAGATACACAGTCTTGTCACATGCCATGCACTTCTGGGTAGTTCCTGCAAATGCCATGTCCTTACCAACTGCAAATTGTAGAATATTTTGTTTCTGTTTTCTGTTGAGAGAGGAGGAGGAGGAGGAGATAAGGGGAAGAGAGATGATACAGAAGTGTGGGCTGCAGAGGATTTGCTGAGACCAAAAGCAGGGTTGTATAATTGAAGTTAGTGGCAATTTGCAATCATATTGTCCAACTTGGAACCACCTAACTACCCTTGTCTACAGATATTTTTATATGCTTTTTCCTCTCATGTAATTGCTGTAAAATAGATTAATTTTTCTTTTGAGAAATGTTTACCCCTCTTGGTGAAATGTCATGTCCATCAATAACCTATTGAAATCAATAATAACTAACTGTTATTAAATTTACTAATTAATGTTTGTTTCTTATCATAAAATGTTCAATTTACATGCCTTGAATTTCTGTATAAAAATCAACCAGGCAAGTCCAACATATGGGAGACCACTTAGCTGACTATTACCAGATTTATTTAGTTTTTTCAAAATTTTTTCTTACAAAAATATCTTCAGGTCATAGTCATAGAAATTTGAGCCACACAAACAGTTAGAGATTAGAAGGAGATTTTGAGGGTTATAGAGGAAAAGACAGAAAGGGATGAAAAATGGTGAAAGAAATAAAATAAAAAGAATTCTTGAATTAAGGCATAATTAATTGGTTTTACTTAAAAAAGAAAGTGGAGCGCCATGAGGCCCCAAGGATTGGAAAAGCCATCACTTCACTACCCAAAACCCAGCTGGATTTTGCTTGCATCTAACTTTACTTTTTTGCGCCTTCTTCTATTATACTACTATTATGTTGTCTTCTTACGTTGGCGGTGGGAAATGGGAATGTTCAGTCCACAGTGGGGCAGCGTTTTTCGCAAATTTTATCTGCAAATTCAATTTTTCTTTTAGGTATCATAGTTAGGACCAACCTGTGCTCGAAGGATTCGAGAATGGAATTGGGCTTTAAGCCGTTTATTCAAAAGTTACTAGATGACACCATCTCTCTTTTTTCCATTCCAATTTAACATCTTTACTTATCAAAAGCTCATGCAATAAATAACTCTCTTATGACATCTGACTGTGCTTATATTATTTATTTAATTTAAGAACATGTGAATCACTAACTAAAAAATGTCAATGTAGCTAAAATAGTTTAAATTAATTTCTAAGGGTATACATAATAAAAGTCATAATTTAATTTTCTCACAATTGACATGCTGCTATTTTTTTCTAAATTTACTAATAATACTTGATGTGCCATCCACATTAGCACATTTGAGAAAATTACACTATTCAAAACCTTTTTTTTTTTTTTTTTTTTCTGGCAGAGGTGCTTATTATATGCGTAAAATGACAAATGTGTTAAACTGTAACAAGTTTAAGTACAGAGACCGTACTTAAACAGACTTGACAAAACTGTGGAACTTGAACTAGCATTTTATATAGTATTAGCCATTTTCTTAGTGCCTGTTTAGCATGGCTTATGAGAGGCTAAAAAGCTGATTATTTTATCAAATAAAATTATGTATTTGGTAAAAAGTAATTTTAAAAAAATTAATTTCCTAAAAAGTGAAAAAACAACCTATTAGAAAAAGCTATAAATTGAAGTTTTTTTAAAAAACTGATTTTTAACTTTTTAGGGAAGCTAATTTTTTTATCATTTAGACAAAAATGTCCCTTATTTTTTTTCATAATTACAATTAAACTATCTATATATATACTAATTAAAAATTAGGAAAAAAGAAAAGTCTCTCTAGTTTTGACGTTTCCTGCATCTCCTCTGTGTCTTCTCACCAGCAAACAAGGTAAACTCCATGATTATTCATTTTCCCTTTTATTTGTTATATTTTTATTGAATTTCTTCTTGATTTCTTTTTTATTTTTCTGGTAATTCTTGTTAGGTTTATTCATTTTGGCATTACTTGACGTCTGCTCTACATCTCCTTGCAAACAAGGTAAACTCCATTCCATCACTCTTCATCTTTCCTTTTATTTCTTATATTTTTATTGAATTGCGTCTTGATTTATTCATGTTTATGATCATTATTGCTGGGTTTATTTTTTTTCCTTTCTCTCCGTTCTTATTACTGTTAATTTTTGCTTGTAATTTTTTGTTAAAAAATAAAAAATTTAGCAAAAATTATATACAAAAGTATTATATATATATCTTTTACCGTTGGAATTGTTAACAAAGTGAAATTATATATATATATATATATATATATATATACTTGTAATTGCAATCTTTTTAATTCAAACATTATACTAGACTCACAAAAATTTGTTACCTTACAAATTATCAACCAAATAAATTCAATCTTGCTATGTATTAAAACTAAAAGTATATATTTTATATACGTACATTGCAAAATATAATTTGTTTAGTTCACTACTTTCTTTATAAATTTCATTCGTACAAAAAGTTATCAAAAATAATATTCTTAGTTTAATCCATTAAAATACTCAGCTTATAATTTAATTGGAAACGAGTTCTTAGATTTTATAGCCTATGTACTATGGCTCAGATTTTAATGAGTTACATTTGAAAACTATTCATTATTTAAAATTATATAAATGGTAGAACAACAGAAATGGATTCTATCCGTGATCAAATTGCCTTTAGTTTAGTAGAAAAAAGAATTTAATTTTTTTAGCAAGAATTTAGCTTAATTAGTTAGAATTATAAGAAATAAATGTATGATGAGTTATATTAAGACAATATATATATTTTTTAATTTTTTATGTTATATTTATTCTTATTTAATTATATATAAAAATATATGATTTTAATAGTTTAGTAAAATAAAAAGGTACAAATAAGTGGAAGCAATTATTATTTTTTGTAAAATTTTAATTATAGTATGTTAAAATTTATATATGTCATTTTTTGTCTTTTATTCTAAAAAACTATTTTTAATTATATTATTTATCAAACAGTTGACAACTGTTTTTGATTTTATAAGTTATTTTAAATTTTATTTACCAAATAGTTATTTATTTTTTGACATACAGTTTTTTAAAATACAGTTTTTTTCAATTAAAAAATTTATTTTTATAAGTTTTGGCAAACTGCCTTTAAGATTGAATGGAATCACTAGCCCTGTGCATCGGTCGGTTCAGTTCAATAACCGAACCGAAATAATCGAAAACCGAAATTTTAATATTTGGACGAACCGAACCGATATAAAACAATAGCCGAATTCAAACCGAACCGATATTTTCGGTCGGTTTGGTTCGGTTAACCGAAAAACCGAAATTTTAAAATTATAATTAAAATAATTCTCTAAAAATTATAAAAAATTACAAATTATAAAATTCAAATTAAAAAATTCAAATTAAAAAATATATATATGTTTAATTTGAGTTAAATCCACTTATATTAAATTAAAAAAATACAAAATTATTGTTTATTTTAGTAAAAAATGAAAAAAATATATATATAATCAAAAGTTCGGTCGGTTCGGTTTTTTTATCGGTTTTTACCTTTCAAAATCGAACCGAACCAAAAAACCAAAATTACATTATTTTGAAAACCGAACCGAAAAATTAAATAACTGAACCGAATTAAAAATTTCGATCGATTTTGTTCGGTTTTTCGGTTTAAACGGATATTTGCTCACCCTTAGGAATCACATACGAGAAATGCAATTTAGCTGCCGGCGTGTTGGTAATCGACATGACAAAGTAGGCTAGGGCCATACCATAGGCCCCAAGAACTAGAGAATTCTTTAAATTGACTGCAAGTCACGTGCACTCATCATGATAGTCTGGACCCAATGTGATTCTTATCATCCCATGTGATATGATGTACCGTAGAATTTAATTTAATATTTATTTTATATTTTATTTCAAATTCTTCAACAGGGCATTTGGTCTAGTGGTATGATTCTCGCTTTGGGTGCGAGAGGTCCCGAGTTCGATTCTCGGAATGCCCCTCATTTTTTGAACTTATATATTTAGCTTCCATTCATGGGTTTTCTTGGAAAATGGGTTTTTTTTTTTTTTTAAGAAAAAAAAACTCTGGTATCTGGAGATTTCTGTGCTCTAGACATCTGTATCCCTCAACTGATTTTTTCTCTTATATTCTCCTTACCTTTCTTTGCCAGTCCATCATCGAGATTCGAGGACTTGTTGAGCTGCCGGAGATTTACTTTTCGACGATATCCCGGTGATTATTTCAGTTACTTGCCACGGTGACCGTTAAGGTACAACCTCATCACTCTTATAGTTTGCCTTTCAGAAGTAAGGTACACTATATTACTTCTTTATGAATTTTTCATGCCTTGGGTTAGTGACGTTTAGTCTTCTTTGTATTGTATATAACAGCGTTATTCGTTGCACATTGGTATTGCAAACAAGCTGTTTGAGAGAAAGCCTACATGAAACAAGTAATAAAGTTTCGTCTTTGAAGTTTGAATGCCTTCTCATTTACTCTTTGTTGGTTGATGATGTTATCAATTATGTTGTTTAGGTGTTGAAAATCGCGTTGTATTATAATTTATAACTTTGAAAATTTAACTAGATGTGTTTTTTGTTGTCTTGGTTGGTTAGGTAGATTGATATTTTGTAGGACAATATCATCATGCTGTATGTTAAATTGTGACAATATAGATTTATTTTTTGGGAGTAGAAATAGCTTTAGGTTAAAATTTTTAGTTAATTTGTTTCACATTACAATATTTTACGTTTTAAAACAAAAGCCAAGAGAAGGCACAAACTAATGTAACCGAATCGAACTTTACTTTTCTGTTTTGGCTCGGTTCATTTACCTCCCAAGTTTTGAAATTGTGTGAGATTATGTCTACTCTTGTTATTTGTCAGTTCATGGTGATTTGGTTATTGAACTGAACCAAACAGACGTATGCTCACCCCTACTAGTTTTTTGTCTAAGTAAAACCCTGAAAGCAAAAACCTTTAACAAGAAGACAAGTTAATTTAATTAGAAACCTCTCTTTTCATTGAAGTTTCCTTAAACTAGAAAACAAAGATGGTGTTTGGGCAAGTGGTGATTGGTCCGCCTGGATCAGGTAAAACCACCTACTGCAATGGCATGTCTCAATTCCTCAGCCTCATTGGAAGGTAAATACAATTTTCACTTTCACTAAGCTTCATAGTTTCTGATCTGAAGATTCACTAATCTTTTTGATGCAATCGTAGGAAGGTTGCAGTCATCAATTTGGATCCTGCAAATGATTCTCTACCGTATCCTTTATGACTTGATTGACAATTTACTAGTATAAAACTTGCTTAAATTTGAAATTTCCTTTACTTGAATTTAGATATGACTGTGCTGTGAATATTGAGGATCTCATTAAACTAAGTGATGTAATGATAGAGCATTCTCTCGGACCTAATGGAGGTGATCTCTCTCTCTCTCTCTCACTCTAGTTTCTTAGCTGGGTTTCTTACATCTTATACCTTTGATTACAAAATTTATTCAAATTCTGTTTTTTGTTTTTTTTTATCTACATGCTTGTAGAATGTGCTAAATAGTTGTCTTGAACTGCAATTTTCTAAAGTGAATTTTCTTGTGTTTAACTAGGTCTTGTGTATTGCATGAATTATTTAGAGCAGAACATTGACTGGTTACAATCCAAATTGGTACCTTTGTTAAAAGGTAAGTATCTTACGCCTCTCGTATCTCTCTGTCTCTCTCTTTCTTTCTTTTTTCCCTAACATATTTTGTATATGGTTGCTTTGGTGAAATTCTTGCTTGTGATTTTTAATTTTTTGGTTTTTGGATGGTATTGAATATGTAATCTTGTTCTCTCAAAGAGTATTATCCACATGGAAAGAGGCGACAATTACATTACATTATTGTTTTAAGTTGTCTGATTGAGTAATTGTCCCCTGAAACTGTACACTTATTGCATTTATGGAAATCTGACATGATAATCTAGAATTATCAATTTTCTCGGTTCTGATTTTTTTTTTTTTGCAGGGGACTTTGCCACTTTTAGGAAGATGAATTCAGCCTACATAAATTTGGGAATTGCATCATACACTTTCATACTTGCATGCTTCCTGTTGTACTTTTGCATTGAAATCTGCTGCTGTCATCTCATAAACCGCTATTTTAGAAAAATGAGGAATATAACCATTAATATGCGGTAATAGATTATAATGCTCTTGCATCAGACAAACCATGAATTTTAGTGCCAAATGCTACAATTTGCTGGCATTTCTAGAAAAATTTCTTACTCTGAGGCTAATGTGGGCATCTATTGGAGGACTAGTTTGTTATTTGCATAGAATTTGACATTGGCACTAGAAAAAATATGAAACTAACATACATAACTCTGAAAGAATCATCCTATGCTTTTCACGTAGTATTGCAACCATGTCAGGTGACAAAGGATTTGTTCTCTGTTGGATTGTTAGCTGTTATAAAGTTAGATTAACTTGCAATGTCTTTAAAATGTTTACATTCGTTTCTCTGTGTGTATTGATAAATTTGTTGTGTCATTATACTGGTGAGTGTTTTTATTATCTAACTACTCTATACTACTTTGTAGATCACTACCTTCTGTTTGATTTCCCCGGCCAGGTGGAATTATTTTTCCTTCACTCAAATGCCAAGAATGTTATAATGGAACTCATCAAGAAGTTGAACCTTAGGGTACGATTAGAGCATTATGTTCTTCTGGCCCCCAGAAGGTTTAATGTGACTTTAGGTTTTCGTATCCAGTGTTGCTCCTCATAGAATGATTGGGTTCCTCATGCAGTTGACTGCTGTGCATTTAGTTGATGCCCATCTCTGCAGCGATCCTGGAAAATATATCAGCGCGTTGCTTCTCTCATTATCAACTATGCTTCATCTGGAACTCCCACACATCAATGTCTTGTCTAAGATCGATCTAATTGAGAATTATGGAAAACTAGGTGTGACTATTCTCTATCTCTCTCTTTTTTTTTTCAGATTACCTTTAGCATGAAATCAGATTTGGAAAAATATCTCAAATGCTACTTACATTGCTAATCTTATCTATCTATTCTGGTGCAGCTTTTAACCTAGATTTCTATACAGACGTCCAAGACTTGTCCTATTTGCAGCATCACCTTGATCAGGATCCTCGTGCTGCTAAGTACAGGTTGTTATCAATAAACTTTATAATGTGAATTGTAAGAACAATCTCTGAAAACTGTGCCTCGTATTTTGTGCTGGTATTGTTGAAAGAGATCAGGAATCAATTCCATTACACCCATTTGTAAAGATAAAAAGAGTTATATAACCTATTCCTCAAGTGTTATATAGATATATACATGAAGCCATACCGCTCTGTTGTGAGTTGTCAAGTAGCATCTAGTATGTGTCACCTTTGCTATGGGTTGAACTTTACCTGTTGGGACTGCATTTGTCTCTTATGATAGAGTTCATTATGATTTTTGAAAGGTCAAAATTATCAATTTCAGTGTATACGTGGTCAAGAATGAACCTTTGTTGTGATTATTATTTTGGCAACAAGTTAGAGTCTCTGAATCGCGTTATCTATAGCATTTCAGTGCTGTACGTTGCCAACACTAATGTGGTAATGAGATTCTGTCATGGCTTCTTATTTCCATGAGGCTTGTGCTTTCAGGTGTTCCCATATTTTCTTTACATAGATTTGCAATCTGCTTTTTGGTTCCCTTGTTTGGGAGAGAAAACTGTTTAACAGGATAATTGCTTATGATACATCGGTTGGTAGTATTATACCATAACTGTAATTTCATATTTTAATTCTCATGACATTTTCCCTTTCATCTGTTTCAGGTATCCAATAAATTAGGCTTTGCTGTGAAGCTTAAACTTTCAGATAGAAAAGAATTCATCATACTGAAAGTTTATTTTTATTATATACACTATAATGGAGTTGATAGAATGTCTTAAATTGACTTGCAGTTATGGGTCTTACAAGCTTGTGGAACTGCAGCTATTGCTTTGTCCTAGACTATAGATCATGGTTCTGATAATAATGTTAAATTCAAAAACAGATAATACCCATTTTTAAATATGAAGTCTGAAAGTCATGGAAGGCTGGCTAGTTATACTTTTTATGTTCTCTGATCTTAAACTTGTTCTGTGGACTATAAGATTATCACTCTATATTTTGGCTGTTAAAACTTTTTAAGAATTCAAATTTTGAAATGTCACGAAGAAATGGAAATCTCGTCCAGAAATACTTTACTTGACCTGTTCATATAGTAACCAAATTAGTTGTACTATTAAATTACTTTTTCCAAAGGTGTAAACTACTATTCATTCATTTATTAAATTCTTGTTGTAGCTATTCACAATTATTTTTGCAGAAAGCTTTCAAAGGAGCTGTGTGAGGTGATCGAAAATTACGGTCTTGTTGATTTTGCGACTTTAGATATTCAGGCATGCCAGTTGCTAACCTGTGGACCTTTTTATCAAGTGATTTTTGATTGGTTCTTAGTCACATGGTCTCTTTTCAGGACAAGGAGAGTGTAGCGAATCTTGTGAAGCTGATAGACAAGAGCAATGGATACATATTTGCTGGTATAGATGCCAGTGCAGTTGAATTCAGCAAGATCGCAGTCCGCCCTACTGATTGGGATTATTACAGATATCCTTATTGTGTTTTAACATTCTCTTAGTTCCTTGAGTACAGTATATGACTTGAAAAAATTCTCATCCACGTGTGTCATTGCATATGTGCAACTCTTGCAGCTGCATCTTAGCATATAATTGGGCTCACATATCGAAACTTTTATTGCAAAATTGTTTGTGTAGAATGAGTGCTCCTTAACAGAGCAGTCCACAGTTGCAGCAGTGCAAGAGAAGTACATGAAAGATGATGAAAATTTTGATATTGACAAGTCATAAATCTCATCAGGTTAGGCAACAGTGTACCCATGTTTTGCATTTGGCTTTTCTTGGTGGCCTTATCACGCGTGCCTTAAATATGCATATATCAACTTCATCGCTCTTTATTTTAATTAGCTCAACTGATACATATCATTTTTTTTTTGTGAATTCTTATGCAGAAGCACAGTGCTTTCTTTGGAGCCTGTAGCTTACTTGAAAAAGATATAGAGAAGAGAACACTGATCAAAAGGATTCTTTCCTCATGAAAGATGTGTGTAAAGTGGGATCTATCTTTTTGTAGGTCTGTAAGGTGAAGAATATGTAAGTTAAGACAGATTGTTGGTTTAAGAATTCTGATTTATGGCATGACTTATCCAAGCTTTATTTATTTATTTATTTTTGGCTAACAATTAGTTGGAATAACAGTGCCTTTAGAAACTTCGATTGTGATATTTGCGCAATGTCTATCAAGATATTCCATCTGTAGGGTCTATTTTCTTTGTTGTCTTGAGGATTTCTCAGTAGACTGCAATGTTTAAAAAATCAGATGCCCGAAGATGACTGCAGTCTGGTTTTATGTCGACACGTGAAGGACCATTGCCTAATAATCCAGAGAAAAGTTTGTCAAAAGTTGTGAGACAAATTAAATTATTGGTTTAAGAACTGCGGCCAAACCATTCTTATTTTAATTATTATTGTTATTTTTAAGTAACCCATTATTGCCTTTGATAAGCAAGGTCAGGTGTGGTGGCTGGTGGCTTATAGTCTTTGGAATTCAAATCTAACTGGAAGTAGGGGTGAGCAAAAAAATCGATAGACTCGGTTAACCGAAAAAAAATCCGAAACCGAAACTGATGGACTGGTTAACCGATTGTAATGGACTGGTTAATGGTTAGTGTTTTGAAAAAACCGATATTAATGGACTGGTTAATGATTTTTGACTCATGTGACTGGCTAATCGAATCGAAACCGAATTTTTAATTAATTTATTAATTTATTAATAATTTATATAACAATTTATCCTAATTAAAGGTGATCATATAATTTTTTTTCATTATACTAATTATTTTAAAGTTTTTAAGTTTTTTTAATTAGTTATTAGTAAGTATAACAATTTATCTAATTAAAAGTGATTATTAATCGGTTAATATATTTAATTATTATATATTAATTTTTAAAAATAAATTTGCTTATATCCACTAAAAAATTTTATTTTAACAATAATAAAGTTATATTATAGTGAAAAAAATTTTAATTTTTAAATATCTTGAACATTTTAATTTTATTTATGAATATATTTATAGTTATAGTGGTTAACCGAAAAATATTGGGTAACCGATTCGAAAATCCGAAACCGATGGACTGGTTAACCGATGGTAATGGACTGAAATTTCAAAAAATCGATATTAATGGACTGGAGCTAATGGACCGGTTAACCGACCATGCTCACCCCTAACTAGAAGGTACTAATCATTGCAACCTTAAGATCTTGTGGTGTTTATTGCTATAATTTTGAAGATCTCTAGTTGGAGAATTGATGTTATGATTATAGGTCATAGAAAAAAGGCAATGGATAATATTTGAAACATAATGGCAAAAGTTTGAATATCTTATTTTCCTTGAGCACTATCAATTAAATCTTCTATTAATGATTGAGAGGCTGATTTCTTGGCAATTTCAGGCGGCTTATTTGTAAAATCCACGGGAAAAAAAAAATTAAAATGAAAATTCCACCTCAATCTGCGCAGGTGGAGACGTTTACCGTGACTAATTTAATTAAGTAGTAGACATTTAATTGAGGTAACATTTAAATTTGGTAAACGGTTCATGTGATGTTAATAAAATTGGTTTGATTTGGTAATTTGTCGGGCCACTAAAACCGTGTAGATTTGTTCTTTTGAAAATTCCTTGCCCTGGGGGGTATTTGGACTCTTTCTTCTAGAAAAACAAAACAAAATTGATTAATATACATGAAGTAATTGCAGAACACTGTAAAAGTGCTTGAGAATTGAAAAAAGAGAAATAATATATAATTTTATATTAGAATATTGAACTTCCAGATGGGGTTTAATTCAAACTTTCAATTCAGCACTACTAAACTAAAAACTAATAAAATAGAATATAATGTAAGGAAGAATCATACTTATACGGACCAATGTAGTTGTACTCTGCCATATACTTTTACAGTATAAGAACTGGCCACAGCCACACTTAATCAGAGTTCATTATCAATCAATCCAATTAATTATATTCTTAATTTCATATATATATATATATATATATATATATGAAGGTTTAACATAATATAAATATTGACCTAACTATTGTAAATTAAAAACAAAAAAAACAAAAATTCAAACTTCTTTTAGAAGAAATACTTTAGGATATAAAAAAAAATTGAAGATTAAATAATGGTTTAGGTGATAATTGGTCGTTAAGATATATCCTCACCTACACGTTTTTGTATTCTTGGGGAAACCGCAACCGGCTAGTCAATGCAGAAATCCGGACAAGCCAAAAAAAACTCATTAATCATGTTTTACTTATTATTCTTCACTTTTTTTTATGAAATTAAAAATAAATAAATAAATATGTTTTTGAGATATTAACATCAAAGCTTTTCGTATTTACCTATTTGCCATTTTCATGCATCGATTGCCTAATATCAAACCCATTAAAATATTAAGGGTGCGTTTAATTACAGAAAACAGTTTTTTATTTTCTGTATTATATTTTTTTAGAAAATTGAAGTATCTATTTTCTATATAAAATTAAAAAATGGGTTTATTTATCAAGAAATGAAAAATTAGAATATTTATTTTTTATATATATGTGTATGTATATATATATACATATACATATACATATGCGTATGCATATTAATAAATGAAAAATTAGAGTAATTATTATCTATATATATGTGTATGTATGTACATACATACACATACATGCATATGCATATGCACATACATGTCAATAAATAATAAATTAGAGTATTTATATTCTATATATATATGCAGAGCATGCACATGCGTATATGTATATGTATATGTATGTGTATGCATGTATGTGTATGTGTATACATATATTCATATGCATGTTCATGTGTGTATGTATATATATATACATATATATATATATGCATTTGCATGTATGTGTATATGTATATGCATATGCATGTGCATGCATATATATATGTGTATGTGTATGTGTATGTGCATGTGTATGTATGTACATACATATGTGTATATATATGTGTGTGTATGTGTCTACGTACATATATATATATATATATATATATATATATACACATACATACATATATGTATATGTATGTATGTATGTACGTATATAAGTACATACATGTCTATGCATACATATACATACACATATATATGTATGCACATACATGTATATGTATGCACATGTGAATATATACACACATATATATATGTATTAAAATAATTTAAAAAATATATTTTATTAGCTCTCCAATCTCTTATTCATTTTAGAAAACTGGAAAATCTATTTTTTATTTTCTATTTTAGAAAATTGACTAAAATAAATATATGATCTCTATTTTCTGTTTTCTGTAGAAAATTTTTCTGAAAAACTGGATCAGTTTTATGTAAGTAAACAGGTTTAAATGATTCCCACACCATAGAAAAATGCAGAAACCAGTTTCAAACAAAAAAAAAAAGCAGAAACGTTGTAGTGGTCCTTAAGCTTAAGGTATATGCCACTGTCACTGATGACCGATGAGAAAAATACAAGGAAATGAAACAGAAAGTCTAGCAGAATTTCACTTAATTTATTCCAATAAATGCAATTTATTAATCTAAATAAATTTTCTTTGACCAAGCCTCTATTGCTTGATCAGCAATAATGCTTACATCAACCTTTTAATTATCACAATTAGAAAAGAAGTTTGAATATTTCAGGCTATTAATTTATTTGTTTACTGGAAAAGAGAATTTACAATTTGGACCTGTCAATTAGAAAAATGGACAAGATTTCCAGATTAATTTCAACTTCAATATATTATTAGTAGCATAAATTTCATAATTCAGGTTTGACGATAGCACATCTTGTCTCTCAAGAAACCTCTGATATATCTTGCAATTTCCTTCGAGAAGATGTATAAAGATCTTATCTTCAAAAATAATTCTCAAGTACTATTAATTGATGAGGTTTTATGTTTATCCTCAAATATATATATATATATATATATTTCAATGTACACGATTTCAGTAATTAGCTGCCCCATGACGATATATTTGCAATAAAATAACACATTTTTTTCTCTTATTAATTTATCCATCTTGATCATAATCTGACAGCATAATTAGAAAATTATTAAGAATTACAGGGCATTGCATATGTTAGCAGCTTTGACCATTAAGAAAATATATATAGGATAGATATCTAATTAATGACATAATTAAACAAATGCAAATGCTACATATATATAAAACTTATTAATCCATCTCAGATTGATGTTTTTTGGTCGTTCACATTGTTATATATTTTTACTTTCTCATCTTTACTCTGAATTTCACTCTTAACCTTAAGGTTAACTTAATTTTTATTAAAAATTTGGTCTTGAAATTTCACAGTTTATGTAATTAAATCATTTGCTGAAGATGATTATATAGTAATTGACATGTTGAATCAAGATTGTAGAATAGAAGTATAATTAAGTTTTGAATTACAATGCATCAGAAAGTTCTACTCTTTACCTAAAAAATTCGTACGTCATGATATAATTACCATTACACCAACTATCCCGAGCCCTAGCCGCTCAACTAACCATTTTCAACTGGCCCATGTGGATGATATTTTCCTAATTATGGCAATTATAATATGTTTGTATTTATGCTCCTATACAACCTCACTTACCTAATGCTCTAGATCTCATCTAATCTAATTATAATTAAATCCAATATGTATATTTATGCTAATAGAGAAATAAAAAAGATAATAATAATTTATTTTTAGTTTTGTACTTATTACTCATTCAAATAAAATCACATACTGAATTTAGTTAAATAAAATCCATAAACATGCTGAAAATAAAGATATAAATTTTCCATAAAAGAAAAAAGAAGCTACAAATTTGTTATGAATCATTAGTTTATCTCCTCCCCAAGAAGTCAAACGGCATCGCAATCCACATAGAAACTTCCAACAATAATATATATATTTTTTATATATAAATCTATTTCATTTTCAAACATTTAATTTGACTAATCAAGGCCAGCTTGGATCTGGTCCTCTTTAGCATCCCCTACATAAATACTTACATTACACCTCAACTTTCATTCCAAATCCCAAAAGACAATTACCAATCCAGAAAAAGACACAACCAAAATTTTCTGAAAATACTAAGTTTAAGGTTTGATGAGATGTTGAGTCCATTTATCTGTGGCAGTTTCCATCATCAAGAAGATGAAGATGATCAATTTCAGAGCCCATGTTCTACTCCAAGAAGATCATCGAAAAAGAGCAGCAAAGACAAGAACCCGTATTCCACTCGTGGCCTTGATAAATTCTCTGCTCTTTTATCCGATCTTGAACAAAAGAGACAAAAGATTTATTCTCAAGTCGGATCTCAAGATATTTCTTTTGTTCGATTCGTCTACTCCAGCTCCAATGATTGTGTTCCTATTATAGTCAAAATGAAAGATAACAACAAAGCCGAGACAAAGGAGAAGAAGAATAGTACGGATAATCAAACAGAATCATTGGAGAAACCAAAGATAGAGAGTTTACGGGTTTTTCAAGAACATGAGCAGAGATTAGAGTTGGAGAAAAAGAAACAGAAGAAGAAATGGGAATTAAAGTTGCATAGATTGAGAAGACCATCGGTTTATATGCCGATTTTTGTCATATTGATTTTGGTGCTTTTGGTTTTCTTTGGACGATCAGTGGCGATTTTATGCACATCAATTGGGTGGTATTTAGTTCCTACGTTGAGTTCAAAAAGACTACAGAAACCAGCAATCAAGAGGAAGAAACTTATCAGAAGATACAGTGAGCTTGCTCCTACGACCAACACCATTGAAGATGTGAAGGAACAAAGCAATCATGGACGTCAAAATAGCTTCTGAAACATGATTTTCTTTTCTCAATGGGGAGTTAGAATTTTTGCTTCTTGTGAATGAAAAATCTGTACCGTGTTTGGTTGTGGGTTGAAAATTCAATCTTCAAATTAATATGTTCATAAGTGTAAATTATAGGTTGAATTAGGTTAATTAGAGATGGACCAAGTCATTTTTCTTTATGGCATTATGGTTTTGTAACACTTTCTTGAAGATTCCAGGACTCTGATTTGTATATAGTGATTTCAAATTTTTTAAGCATCAGGTTTGATTTTGATATGATCATTACATGTACAGAATGTTTATATTAATTAATTGTTGATTGAATTCTTTAGCATAAGTTTGATTATGATATTAATTTGAAGAGATATCTCAAGATTGTTGTAACAGCCAAATTGACCTTCTAGATGGACTTGAAGACTTAATAAATGAGCAGTTGGATCCAACATACAAAGTCAAGTTTTTCTTTTTTTTTTTTTTTTGATATAGTTTAATTTCAATTAATTAGCCAAGTTTCTGATATGGAATTATCCAAGTGGCTTCTTCTTCGTTATATATATTCTCTCAATTTCATTTTATGTATCACTTTTAAATAAAATTCAAATTTTATTTATATAATACTTTTAAATTTATAATAGAATTTAATTTTCTTTTCTAATGAAAATTGACAAATTAAATTTAAATTTGTGTATTGAATTACTCAATTTTATCTTAAATTTAAGTCTAATTAATACTCTTTAATCCTAATAAAAATAACAAAAGTGACACATAAAATAAAATGGAAGAAATATATATATATATATATATTATTTCTATTCCATAATATCTGTTATTTTAAGTAAAATTTAAATCTTATTTATTTGTCACTTTTAAATTTTTAATGGAATTTAATTTTGTTTTTTCAATTTAATTTTTTTTTCCAATAAAAGTTTATCAATTAGATTTAAATTTATAAATTAAATTATTCAATTTTATTTTAAATTTAAATTTAATTAATATTTTTTAATTCTAGTAAAAATAATAAAAGTGATAGATATTATGAAACGAATTGAGTATACGAGTGTCTTAAAATTGATGTCATTAAATAGCAAGTTTTCTCCTCAACTCATTTAATTAAGCATAGCCCCTAATTAAGCATAGCCCCTAGGATTAGCCAATGTATTCTTCTCCGAAATTGAAAAAATTAGAGACCTTTAAAGTCAAGAATTCGCATTTAGACCGTATTATAAAGTGTTCACACTTATTTGGAGAAAATTAAAAATATGAACAAACTACTAATCTTAGACGTGCAGGGATGGGATCTGAAGCAACTGATTTAAACGGGAGAAAAGCTGGAAAACTTTATCCGGTAAATAAGGGTCAATCAAAAATATTTTAATGAGTAAATACACCAAATAAAATCCCCATATTCAATAAAGTGGACGTCGTGCTGGGACGACTAAGCTTAAATACGTAAATGTTAGGAGAGATTTATCATTTACTGGTCATTGGCCAAGCCTTACGAATAAGATTGCCAATGGCCTTCATAATAATTTTAGGAATGGTGTGCATTTATTGCCTATGCTGGAACATTTAAGTGCAATTAACAAACTAGCTGTGCTAGTTTTTTTTTTTTTCCACAATTTCAAATCCCAAAACTTATTAGCTCACTTGTTTTAGATTCATACTTGCAAATTTCAAAGAAGAATTAACGCGCTTCCTCTCGAATATTTTTAAATAATCTAATTCAAATCCAAATTTCAAAATCCATACTATCCTATCATCGTATGAGTGCATATTGTCATTTCTTTTTCATAATAAATTGAACATGGAAACAATTCCTTAGCCCAACTCTGCCAACTGCCAACCCCGCTCACATGCTGTAGATCCTCCTAAATCATATCGTAGAATGATTTTATTATTAGTATAGATCAATTTCTTGAGTTGATAATTGCATATCTACGTAGGAGTCTCCTTTTTTATTTATTTATCACGAGATTCACTTCTTGCTAACCAATGCCCCTCTAATAAGGAGACTTGTTCTCTGCCTTAAAGAATTTTCTCAATTATGGCTCACAATACAATCCGTTACAAATTAAATAGATAAAATGCTCATTTCTATAATGTGCCAACATCAACGACAATCACCATGAACCGCACCGTCGTCTATTTTAAGCTGGTATTAGGTTACAAGGCCATTAAATAAAGTCCAAAGCACATGCCTAGAACTAGACTAAATTTTTTGAGCAGTCACAACCTTCAACACAAAATGTTAAAAGAGAATGACAAATAGTTTGTAAGAAAAAAGTGTAGGGACCATAGTTACCAAGGTCGTACTAAAAGCCTTACAGCCTTGTTCTTGCCAACCCAACTTGCAGTGGCCCCCCACTGAAGCAATAAACAAGCTCACAAAGTTACACTGTTATGCTGCTACCAATTAAACAAACTCGATATGCTTTCACAAGCTGCTAATTGAGCAAACCATCTTAGTGTGAGGTGAGATTATTTCTAGAAGATCAAGTTGTTTACAGGTTTCTAGAAGGTCTTGAACCCTCAAAGATGTAGCTTTTCCTTGTGTATTTAAAAGTCCAACCTGGAGAAAACTTTTCAACTACTGTTTAATCTTCCTATTCCTGCATTTCAACAGAAGGATATGTGTCAATCTACAGAAAATGGGTGGACCCACTTTATGAAATTAGTCATCTAGAAGACAACACAACACGACTCCCCTGAAAATACAAGTAATAAACTTATCAGATGCTGGGCTAGGCCAATATTTTATAGTCCAAGCCCAAGCTGCAGCTGTATTTTCAGGCCTAATTTTTTGACCAAACAACTTGGAAAAACATCTAGAGCATAAAAGCTTCTATTAATTTGTGAACTTAATCAATTGGTTACTGACCTTGAACCTCTTTCGAGGTGTATCATCAGAAGTGAACTGAGAATTGTATCGTCCACGCCCAGGAGATCCATTTCTATATTGCCATCTTGCCCCTTGTGTCATCCTATTACTCTTTCCTTTGGCTAGACTACTTGAACTGCGGAAGACGCTTTCCTTGTCCCAGGTGACTTCATAATCAGCCTTCAATCGAGATCCTTGCTGCTCAAAAGTGAAGCACACCAATTAAGATAGAACAAACATGATTACACACACTTCAAGAGTTGCAGTTGTGACCATTTCCAGGTACCTTCTGCAATGAGCGTCCACATAAGACTTTAAGAGCATTATGAAAGTCTCCATATTTCTCAAACTGAACCACAATCTTGCAGTGGAGACCTGAAATTATGTCCCCACCATCCTCATCTGCATCCTTACCATAATCATCTTCAGCAACATTAAGATTCCTATTGAGCATGGGTTAAAGTAGCAAGGATAAAGTACAATCAGGTTTTGTCACAAGATAGTAGAACTAACAGAACAAACATAACTAATCGCAAATGGATAATGGTAACATGCTATAATTTTATGATCTTTAAAGAGCTATGGTTATGGAAAATTGTATATCACAAGCCATATTCACATTTCTAAAATATAAATTGGGTCCTTTAAACTTCCAATGAATATCACAAGCAATATACACATTTCCGAAATATAAACTGAAAGCCCTTTAAACTTCCAATGTTACTCTTTCTCCAAATTACCAAACAGACATGGACATCCCACACTAAAGTAAGATGCAAATTCAGATTGTGGCATTATATGCAATCACAGATATGATTAATTTCTGTCCTATCAATCTTCCCATTCAAAAACTTCAACCATTTCAAAACACCTGATGGTTTTTTTAGGTTAACTAAGGCTTTTATCATTTATACATGATTTGATTCTCATAAATGTGTGTGTTAAAAGAAGAAAGTGGCATCATTCACTCAGTTAACTCGAAAATTGATCATAAGATGGAAGACAACTAGGAAAATGAGATCATGCAGTTCATATCTGTACAGATCACTTTTAGAATCAATCATCAAGATGTATAATTGATGGTTAAAAGGCACACAAACTAAACTACACTTGCAACTTTCCAGTGATCCACTTCTCTATGACAAACATATAGCATTATTTTGAGAGGAAGTTCACTCAACTACCCACAATCGACTAGCTCACCGTTATATGAAAGCTTATGAACCGCACAGGAAACAAAATTAAGCTTAGTGTAAACCATAGAAGAAGACAGATTAGCAATAGCAATTACCTTATTTTCCCAAATGAAGAGAAAATGGTATGTGTGACTAGCATGGAAGGCTTCGAAGAAACCCTAGGCTCCGCAAACCACCGCGAAGGAACCCCTCTCAGTATAATCGTATCCGGCTCCTGCCTCCCCCCTCTTGAATACCCTGCCAATAAATTTTTTTTTTTAAAAAATGGTCCATATCACTAGAAAACAACAATAATTAAAATTGATAAGCAAAAAAGCTCGCGAACCTCGATTTTCAAAAGCGTTAAACTCCTGCCAAGCCTTCTTCATCGCCTCAAAGTCATCAGATTCAGGCACTGAAACACTGAGGTTATACTTATATCCTTCAAGGTTCAGCTCAATCCCGTCCATTTTTTCAACAATGTACTTTCTCCAATCCAGAAACTTCCTCTCCAAAACCTTCAAGTATTCATCCTTCTCTTTTTCGCTTTTAAGAAACCCTAGGTCACGGATGCAGACAGTGCCGTGAGCCACCGACTCATCACGTTTTCGCTTCTTGAGGTCTTTATAGCGTTTGATTTGGAGGTCCTCTTCGGGGACAACGATGGAAACTGAGATAGAGGTCTTTAAGAAGTCTATAAGTGCGCGCTTTAACTTCCACTCGTCGATTGGTTTAGTGGCGGAAGAGGAAGCTGAAGGATAGACAGTGAGGATAAGCTTCACTCGCGGGACTAGAGAGAGACCGTTCTCGATTTCTAGGGTTTCCGTTGGCGGGAACGAGTCTAACGGTCGAATAGTCATGGCAGTGGTCTGCGTTTCTGATCACCGGCCGTGGTGGAAGACGCTGACGAATGATGTGAACGCGTGATTTTTAACAGTTGCGGAGTTTCTTCAAAAGTTAAAACGGCGCTGTTTAAGGCCCTAGAGTTTTGGACAAGGCAATCCCTCAATTATGACGTGGTACCTTGCAATTGACGGGAAAAGAATGTACACCTGTACACCTGATTGCAATTTATAAATAGTCCGAGGAGAACCAAGTCAAAACAAAAAGAACGGTGATAACAGAAAGGGCACAGCCGCACAGCGTAGAATTAGGGAGAGAGATGGGGCTATTGTGTTTTGCTTGCTTCGACGCAGGCAGCAAGCGAGAGAGACAGGAAGAAGAGAGATTGGCCTCTGCAGAAGCTCGTGCTAAAGCCGCCGAAGCTGCCCAGAAAAGGTAAATAATATATATCTTTCCCTCTGTCAATTGATCATCTTGGATTATGGTTCAGAATTTCTTGATCATATCGAAAGGAACGGAGGATCGCTATGAGTTTATTGAATGAGCCAAATTATCGTCAAACTTAAATTAAGTTAAAAATTTGGTCTTCCGTGCTAACGAATCAGTAGATGGTATTGAGGAATTTCTGTTCGAATCATCTACACCGCAGCTTTTGTGTTTCTCGAAATTGAATGAAACAGAATTTTCTTGTCAAATGTTTAGGTGTGCGGTTGAAAGGTTGGATTTGCTTGCTTATTGGTTTCGTCAAAGGACATGAAATTCATTCTATAATTTGTAATTGGTGTCCAAGATGACAAGATCTTCTTAACTACAATTTTGGTTGTTGCTAGTAGTGAACGCTATACTTTTGCTGTAGTGTTTGTTTACTCGAGGCTTATAACTATTCCTGGGGTTTACATACTGAAGCTAGTAGTTTTATATATTTGTCCAGTAGAAATTAGTAAGAAATATCAAAATGATTTTGTGATGTTTGAATATTAGATAATTATAATATTCGCCCCATTTTAGTTTCATTTTAATGTAATTAGAATATTTTAGTATGAATTAGTAGAAGTTAGTTAATCACTGCATGGGAAGGATGCCATACTCTTGACAACAACTGCTTACCTGTTTAGGATATTGTACTCTGCAACAACTTTACACTTGTTTACTTTATGCCTCAATTCACGCTAATCGCCTCGTCATTTTAGCACATAGCTGCTATTTATAATGATCCAAACTCCTTGGAGATAAAAGAAGCTCTGTGTAACACTGATAACATTCTTCCTGGATTCATATTCTTATATAGCAGTTTCTTCATGCTGTTGTGATCTTATTGCAGGCAAGAGAAATTTGAAAAATCTGCTGCAGGCAGAGCTGCACGAGCGCAGTTACAAGGGATGGCCAAACAATCTGCAAATTCTAATAAAGGCGAACCAGTTCTGAAGGTATTTTATTTCTCTATTTCTCAATCCCCTCCAACTCAGGAAATTGCTATGCATCTAAAAATTTTATTTAGGCATCAATCTCCTAGATTGATTAATAATAATCTGAAAGTTTTACCCTTTGTGGTGGTTGGAACTCTTGATGCAGTGGCAGATGAGTTGAGTTTGTGCCTGTTGCCTATGCAGCTGCAGATTCTATTGTGAGTATCTATCTTGCAGAATAAAAGAATATTAAATGAATACTGCATGGTGTCTGCTTTCTGTGGCATGCATCGATCATGCGCACAAGTCCTGAATTTAGAACAGCTACATTGTGTTGTGAGCAATTTCAGTATCAATAGATTGAAGGACATCGGTGATAAGATCCCTGTCAACTGATAATTAGATATTAGCACTATTTGACACTTATTCTGACATTTGCTCCTCCTGATGATGATTTACAGCTTCATGTCTAGGACTTCCTTAATTGAGAAAATTATGCTAATTGGAGTATTCAAATTAAGTATGCAAATTTCCTTTAAAAAAAAAGAAAGGAAAGGGGGGAGGGGGGGTGGCGCTCCAATTAGTTTCCAATGTTCAGTTCTGCTATTAAAATGAGGTATTACTGTGTTGTTTGGAAACTAACTTCTTGTTGTCCCCGTCTGTTGTGCAGTATTTGTGATTGGTTTCAGCCCTTGTTGATCTCTGGATAACCGGTTTCTCTCATTCAGAAAGGAAAATTGTTAATATCTTTGTTGAATTTTCTCCATCGAACTTGTAAATATGAGAGACAATGCAACTTTAGTTGAGTGCAGATATGATGTAAAGTTATCAAGAAGTTTGCTAGAATCTTTATTTTTATACTACAAGTTTACATGTATGATTTCTCAAACATAGAAATCAAAAAATACAAGGACTATGATATTCTGAATACCTACATGGAAAAGCACCAAGAATAGAATCAAAAACAGAAAAGGAAATAATTCATTCAGCAGAAAGATATTATGCAAACAATAATAAAAAAAAAGGGTGCTTGAAGAACATGCTCCTCAGTAGAATATATCCAACGACCTTCTGTATACATTTTTGGCTGTACTACTGGTTCCAGAACTTGGCCTTTGTTTAAAAGAAATTGAGAGGAACTGAGGGTAGAGTAGATGAAATGTAATCTATTTTCTCTTATTTGGAAAAGAAATGGAGGATGGAAACTAAAGTAAAAGAAGATAATTTCTCAAAAATGGAGGGAGGAGAGTAAATAGAATAAAGTTGTAATTCTTCTTCTTCAATTTTAAAAGAATAAATTTAATTTTTCTTGTCTTTTATTGAAAAGATGTAGTGATTGCAAAGGATGAAAATGCAAAAATAAGGGACTGCTGTTGAGGAGTCTGAGTTGCTCAATCACGAAATGCTTAATTAGCTGAAAACCATTTTCCCATGCGCACATGCGTGGGGTTGGATTGTGGAATCAATTTGTTGAGTCTGAAATTTTTTTGGATCGAACTTTTATTAAAGTTCAAAGAGATAACGGAATCCAAACAATCAAAATTATTTTGCTCAATTTGATTTTGTTATTTTATTTTAAAATTTTCGACTTTTATTTTTTATGCTATTACACAAATCTTGAACAATAATATTACAATAAAATCTAATCATTTCCAAACAATAAATTGTAGAATATTAATATTTGTGTTAATTTAGTTGGACAATCATTTTATAACAAATTTAAAATTCTAATGTAATATATTAAAATCCTAATACTAACCTTTATGTTGTACATAAACTAATTATGATTCAGTAGTTCAACTATTACATTATTATAATAAACCATCTATGTATTATATACATATAATTACAATTAATCAATGTATACATATTAAATTAATTAATTATATAAAAGTATATAAAGTTAAATCATTTCGATCAATTTAGTTTTTCAACTTCAAAAAATAGTATTGTATTCAACAAACTAAAATAATCAGACAAAAAATCAAATAGACCGAATAAATCAAAATAACATAATAGTGTAGGGTAATTTTCGATTTCGATTGGGTTTTGCTCACCCGTACACAAGGGACATTCAACATGTGAATTGAAGAAATTGGTGAATAATACGTAGAGCTGAGTATAAATCGGTTAATTAATCTATTAACAATTTTATTAATCGATTCATTAATTTCAGTTAACCGCTATATGTATCGATTTCGGTTTTTAACCAATTTTTTTAAATTAATTTATTGGATAATCATTAAAAAATTTTAACATATAAATCTAATAAATTATACAATTTATAATGTTGTTTTTAATAGTTAAAAATGCTTTAAAAATGAAAAATATAAATCAAACATAATATCCATTAAAAGAATAAAAAAATAAAATTTTCATATTTAATTATAAAAATTGAATATATTCAATATGAATCGAACAATAAAATGCTAATTATGCACATGTAATGAATAAATAATTATAATAAAAAATAATTTCAATATTTATTTACTAAAAATATGTAGTATAATAATATTTTAAAAAGTCATATATCATAATATTTATAAATTGCAAAAATATTGAAAAATTTAAGTATAAAAATTAAAATATAATATATAAGACGCATATACATCGATTAACCGTTAATCAACTATTAATCACCGATTTTTAAAAATAAAAATCCTAATTTTCAATTTTCAATTTGATTAACCTAAAATATATTCGATTTCGGATGATTTTGAAGTTTTTAGGGGTAAATGAGTGTATTCTATTCTGTAAATGGCTAATGAATACAATTTTATGTCCCCTAATCGCCTTAGCCCCCAAAGATGCGAAAAGAGTAGGATATGCAAAGGTCACTCCAGGGTACTTTTTTATTTTAACCTTCGACAAAATGAATGGAATTAATTTGCAGTGACTGTTGATGAAGCCCTTGGTGGGATACCTTCTATCTCTCTGAGTGCTATGCTATGCTCCCATATTGTCTTCAGTGCAATGTATACCTCTTGGATTGGGACACTTCTTCCCATAAGTTCAGCCAAGACAGGATAATGAACCTAGTTCGCCAAAACTTCAGTTTTTTCTTCTCAACTAATAATAAGACAGGTCTGTCGTAATTAAACTGACGAAATTCTACAACCTCAAGCTGCATGGACGTAACGTTCCAACTCCGATGGAACTAGGACCATTTATTTGTCCCCATTTCACCATTTTCGTAGATCAAATTGTTATTTTTCCCCTGGATTATCGGTATGAATAGATTCCATCTTAAAACCAACGGCAATATAAAGCCATCCTCTACTCTGGTGATCCACATCCTAAGATTCAAACTTCACACAACAACTAAATTTAAAACACAAGGAGATTCATACTTTGTCATAGGAAAAATGAACCATGGCAATTGTAGATTAGAAGAAGAAGAAAGAAAGCATAATTTAGACATAGAACATGCAGAGAAGCCAAGAGAAATAGTAGAAGAAGAAGAAACAGGAAAAGGAGAGTTATCAGTCGAGCAGATATTTGAGAGCCAAAGGGTACCATCATGGAGAGAGCAGCTAACATGGAGGGCTTTTGTTGTCAGCTTTGTTTTGAGCATTCTGTTCAGTTTCATAGTTATGAAGCTCAATCTTACAACTGGGATCATCCCTTCACTCAATGTCTCTGCTGGTCTATTAGGTTTCTTCTTTGTCAGAACTTGGACTAAGATGCTTGAGAAATCTGGTTTCTTGAAACAACCTTTTACCAGGCAAGAAAACACTGTCATTCAAACATGTGTAGTTGCCTCTTCTGGGATTGCCTTTAGCGGTACTTCTCTTCATTTCCTTTTCATATTTCTCTTTCCCTTTTTGGTTATTTGAATCTGAAGCTGTGAATATTAATATGAAAACAGGAGGTTTCGGTAGTTATTTATTTGGGATGAGTGATCGTATTGCCCAACAGACAGCTGAAGATAACAGTGGAGCAAATATTAAAAACCCATCTTTAGGATGGATGATTGGCTTTCTTTTTGTTGTTAGCTTTCTTGGCCTTTTCTCTGTGGTACCGCTGCGTAAGGTAAGCACACAGACTCTATTTCAAAAACTGATGATTGTGAAGGATTTCACTGTGTATTTCTAAATAGTTAATACTTGGTTTCAGATCATGATCATAGACTTCAAGCTGACATACCCAAGTGGCACTGCTACTGCTCACCTGATCAATAGTTTCCACACCCCTGCAGGAGCCAAGCTGGCTAAGTAAGTTACTGCTTGTGTCACGAGAAAATTTTCCTTCAACTTGCTAATTTATCACGGCTGTTCTGATCTTGTTAGGAAACAAGTACGCGAATTGGGGAAATTCTTCTCCTTCAGCTTCTTGTGGGCTTTTTTCCAATGGTTCTTCCAATCTAATGATGAGTATTGTGGATTTAAAAACTTCCCCACATTCGGTCTCACAGCTAAAGAAAACATGTAAGTAATATGCTTTGTTTTCGAGTCAAGAATTATGCACTTTCTTGAGTTGATATTATATAGCTCTTGCATTGCAGGTTTTACTTCGATTTCCAATCAACCTATGTGGGAGTAGGAATGATTTGCCCTCATATCATAAACATATCAGTGCTATTAGGAGGAATTCTTTCTTGGGGACTAATGTGGCCTCTGATAGATACTAAAAAAGGAGATTGGTATAGTGCAAAACTAAGTTCAAAAAGCTTACAGGGTCTTCAGGGTTACAGGGTGAGTTTAATTATGCAACATATATACATGTTTTCCTGCTACTTTTAGCTCTAATTAAGTTAATTTTTCAGGTGTTTATAGCCATTTCCATAATCCTTGGCGATGGTTTATACAACTTTGCCAAGGTGCTAAGCCAAACTCTGAGAGGCCTGTACCTTCAATTTCGATCCAAAGGCAACAGAACAATAGATCTCCCTGTAGCAGATAGCGCTTCTCCGAAGACAGAGAAGCTTTCTTTTGATGATCAGCGCCGGACCCAACTCTTTCTCAAAGATCAAATCCCAACATGGTTCGCTGCTGCAGGTTATGTAACCATTGCTGCCATTTCCACAGCTGTTCTCCCACAGATATTTACTCAGCTCAAATGGTATCATGTGATAGTGATCTACATTTTTGCCCCAACTTTAGCCTTCTGTAATGCATATGGGTGCGGGCTAACAGATTGGTCTCTAGCTTCCACCTATGGAAAGCTTGCTATTTTCACCATCGGCGCATGGGCTGGAGCTACGCATGGTGGAGTTTTAGCAGGACTAGCAGCTTGTGGAGTGATGATGAATATAGTCTCCACAGCTTCTGATCTAATGCAAGATTTCAAGACGGGGTATCTTACTCTAGCTTCACCAAGGTCCATGTTTGTGAGTCAAGTGATCGGTACAGCAATGGGCTGTGTAATTTCTCCTTGTGTATTTTGGTTATTCTACAGGGCATTTCGTGATCTTGGTCTCCCTGATAGCTCATATCCTGTACCTTATGCTGTGGTTTATCGCGGTATGGCTATTCTTGGTGTGGATGGCTTCCAATCGCTGCCAAAGAATTGCCTTTTGCTTTGCTATTGCTTCTTTAGTGCAGCAGTTTTTATAAACGCAATTAAGGATAGATTGGGCAAGAAATGGGGGAGGTTTATTCCACTTCCAATGGCTATGGCTATACCTTTCTATTTGGGGCCGTATTTTGCCATTGATATGTGTGTTGGGAGCTTGATTTTGTTCATTTGGCAGAAGATGAACAGGGCCAAGGCTGATGCTTTTGCACCGGCTGTTGCTTCGGGTTTGATATGTGGAGATGGGATTTGGGTTCTGCCTAGCTCAATTCTTGCTCTTGTTGGGGTTAAACCTCCCATTTGTATGAGGTTCTTGTCCAGGGCAACGAATAATAAGGTTGATCAGTTCTTAGGATTTTCTTGATCAAGTCAATCAAAAATTCTTTTCCTTTTATTTTCTTCTTATTTCTGGTTTTCTATTGGTGTTGCAATGTAAACAATAGCACTTCTCTTTATTTGGACTTACTCAAATTATCGTTCAAAATTTCTCGTCAGCTATGTATATTTATTTTTATATAACGGTGGCAATTTTTTATTTCATCTGCGAATTTAATTCAATTTGCCTTATAATTAAAATTTGATCCGGTCCATTAATGATATGAGATAATCTTTCATATGGTTCACACTATGCAATCCATTTATAATATATTTGTATTATTTGTGGTTTCATAATTTTTTTTATAAAATGAATATAAAATAATTATTTTGTATATATTTTTAATGAAAGAATTTAAAAAAAAATAATGTGATAGATGTAGAGTATTTTATAATCCAATTTATTTGTGACTCGATGTACAGATCAACCATTTAACAATAACCCTAAAATTAGACCACGATGAATCCAACCATTTTCTGAAAAGCCGTGATGACCAAACCCAGTCCTTTAGTACCTACTTCTTTCTTTTTTTTTTCCGCTAGAGAATAAATAAATTAGTCAGTTAACAACCACCAAAACATACAACTTTCATCACATGGATACGCAAGAGAATGAATCCTTTCTATTTCTCCATTAATAACCAAGAAAACTTTTCAAAAAGAGAAAAAAAAAATAAATTAAATCTTGGATTTGAGAGTTGATAGTACCAACAAAAAGCATTCAAAAGAAATTTGTTGTAAAAGAGGTGCAAAGAATTATGGATTTTTCCTCAACTCTGCTAAAGCCCAATCGAATTCATACCAAACGGCCCCTCGTTGTCTTCTCGTCTTCCCTATGACCATTGTAAACTTTCAAAAACAACGAACAAATGGATCACTCTCATTTTATATCAACAAAGTAACTGAAAGCTACAAACATTTGCTATACAGCTGAATCATTGGAATCGATCTATCACTACAAATGTGATAAACGCAAGTTGCAACGCCATTTTTCTCCATTCTTTTGTCCATGCTGGTAGTTGAACTCCTCACCGTTGACGATAAATATATGGAGAGCCTGCTTCAATAATTTTTCTGCTTAAAATAATTGGAAATCAGTATCATGCAAAGTTCTGTACAGCGGCTGACATCTTGAGCTCATATGCAGCTTGGAAAAAATCTGCAGCTTGTTTTAATGAACCTTCCACTTTCGAAATCCAACCAAGATTCAACCATGCCTCGTGATTTGTAGGATCTAAGCGCAGAGCATTCATTAAAAAGCTCCTCGCAATTGGAAATGACTCGTTTCCAAGTTTCATTAGTACTTCTGCTGTTGAGACAATACTCGGAACATAATCTGGTTCAATTGACAATGAGATTGAGAAAGCAACTAGAGCCTCTTTGTATAGCGATTGAGCTTTAAACAACACTCCTGCAAAATTGTTGTTATAGTTTTAAATTACTGTTTTATTGGTCAATCATCTGTTGCAAGATGCATTAAGAGAAGTCATGTCCTGAGGACTATTTTGTCAAGAATATTCACACCTGTGGTATGCCAACTTCTGGGAGAATGGAAATTCATCACCTTGGCTTTATCCAAGCAGATTCTTGCATCGGGCCATAAACCTAGTTTTGTATAAATGGTAGCCAAATCTTGCCATGCTGCCAGTTCCAAGTCTCGCTGTGCTAGCACCTGGAAGGAAGGATAAAATTTAGCATACTTTGGCTGAACGTTGAATCAACTGGTCATAGAGCATGTTCACAAGTTTCCAATGAAGGGCACAAAGTGCATTAATGAATCAGAAGATGCAGAACTACAAAAAATTGTCTGTGAAGAGATTGAAGTTGGAGCTACTAAACTGATACAAAACTGTATACATATCTGGTTTTAATGATCATGTGCTCCTCGTATTTATGAATGTTCTGCACTTTAAGTCAAGGTTGAATCATTATGATTTTATCTACCTTTTCTTGCATCATGTTACACCACAAACATATTATGAGGTCAGTCAAAACATATTACTACCTCCATTTTTGAACAGTTTGTATTTCTGAGATTGAAAAGAACTCATCTTTAAACATCACAACAGAGCTATATGGAAACATGACAGATCATAGGAGTTCTGATGAATATGCACCTCAGATTCATAGATATATGCATGATCAGGGTTCTTGGCTTGTAGATCTCTTTGTGCTTGAATGAGGGACAACAAAAGTCGGTATGTTTCAATTGCCTGCTTGGGCTGCTCCTGAGCTATTTGAAGCACAGCCTTCAATCTAAGAAGTTCAAACTGATCTGTTCTCTCAGCCTCATCCAAAGCAAATTCAACAACTACTTCAGCATCCCGGAAACGCTGCTGGGCAGAAACAACAAGGGACAACAACTTCCAACCTTTCACTGAGTTACCATTTACCGTTTCAGCATAGATCATTGAATTATCAAAAGCTGTATCTATATTCCTTTGTAGCATGTTTTCGAGTGCAAGGCTATACATTGCTTCTGGATCTTCCTGCCTATTAAGAGCAGCATGGTTTAGAGCATCCAAAGATTCTCTCTGTAGAAGCATTCTTTCAGAGTCAGACAAACAAATTCTCGCTGCATTCCCATAACAAACACCGAGAAATTTATGGGCTTCACCTATAAAATGTTGATTCTGATTATTAACCAAGTTAATCACTTTATGGGCAAAATTAATGCCTTCATAAGAATGCTTAGGATCTTGGGAACACAATTTTGCTCCCAATAAAAAGGAAGGGATATGAGGGTTGCGATTTGATTCTGAAAAACCAGAAACTTTCTTTAACAGGTTTAGAGCTGCTTTACTCTGGCCGGCAGCACTGTAACAAAGAGCAAGAAAGTACCACCTATCAGCTCGATTATAGACACCTGGAAGGGCCAGCTCCACATACTCCGCTAACAACTCAAACTGCCCTACAATTGAGAGTGCATAAGTCAGATGATCCATGATTTCGTGATCCCATTTGATTTCCCCATAAGCGACCTTGTTCATAAGTACCAACAACAAAAGGATTGCTTCCTCTGTACTACTGGTGACCATAGTTGGACCACATGCTTGCAAGTGTGGGGGAAGTTTTGCTTCAACAGCACCATAGAGTAAAATGGAAGCTAAGTCCTTTTGTACCCCAGCTAACCTCTGTGGACCTAAATTCCATGGCTTGATTAGAGCCCGACGATATGCAGTGATAGCTTCATCGAGCAAACCTGCCTTTATACACAGTACAGGTAGCAACTCCAGAGCTTTGTGAAACATCTCCTCCAATTTGCAATCTTCACCAATGCCTTCAGGCATACCATTAGGTAATGCTGAGTCAACTATGTCCAAGATAATTCTGCACTCCTTGGCAGCCTCTAATGAATAGAAAAAGAATTAGGATTGGGCTTTAACTTTTAAAATGACCAAAAATAAAATAAAACATCATTCAGTTAAAACCAGATCAATCCCATTCTAATGTCATAAACCAATTACATATTACCCAAAAGAGAGAGGACAACTTGAATGTCTTAAAAGTGCATATTTAATCAGTCGAAAGGAAAAGGAGAAAAAAATATTCCCAAAAACAAAAAAAATAAATGCAATTCAAAGAATCTGAAATAAGTTTCAAAATTGAATTCCACCAAATCGCATACAAACACTCCAGCATGGCATAAATGGCAATTGAAACTAGTGGAAGCAAACATCATACCTCCGTAATGCCCAAGTTCCTCTAGTGATTTTGCTTCAAGTAAGATTGCTTCAGCAAGCAGACTCACTGAATGCATGGACATGACACTGGAAGGCACAATATCACCACCTTTGGCACGAGACTTTCTTAGCCGGGTTCTCTCGGCAATGGCTCTAATCATTTTAGGTGTCAAACTTCTAATATCTATACCCTGGAATACCTGAAGTGCAGCATCAAAATTCCCTCTCTGGAATTCCAGTCTACCCAGCAATGCCCTGGCTTCCTATAACTCATGAAAGCATAAACATTCACATCAAAAGAGCTAATAAAAAAGAAAAAAGTAACAAAAACCAATAAATTGTCAAGATGGTTAAACTGGTGAAATTTATTCAAAAGATGAATATCAACCTACCTCGTAGTTCAATGAGAGAGCTTCTTTGAGAGTGGATTCAGCTTCATCCACTTGAATATCCTCGAGTTTAGAGTCCCATTCTCCAGCAGTTCTAGATGAAAGGCCACTTGCTGAGAAGTCCCTAGTGGCCAGTGACTCCGGCGACTGCGGTGCCTCTTCGAATTTGAATTGCTCCCCAGAGCAAGCACACAACATCTTGTCCAGAAAGCAACAACAGAATTTGGATTTCTATGGGTTAAATTAGAGAGGGTAACCCTTGAGTGAAATTTTTCATCTGGGTAACATGAAACCAGAAACCAACTCATTAGCAGACAACAAAAAAAGGTACATTTGAGCAAATACCAAAGAAGATTAATTAGAACTGTAGTAGCCCATTAAATTCGTCAATGTTACGCAAAGAACTATTCCACTACTTCCTATGCCCATTTTCACATTTAATATACCTGTACAAAAAGAAGATAACCTTAAAAGGCCTAGAGTAGAGCCTCCTTTACACTACCATTTGAAAAGGAGCCGTACAAATGCCATTTAGCAGCAGTTAGATCAGCAATTCAGCATATAACGTAGCTAACAACAGAGACGCATTTAACCCAAAATCCAAAGCAAATAAAGGGAAACCCACAGAGGTTTCAAAAAAAACAAATAAAAATGAAGCAAAAAATTGTAAACAAAAGAAAAACGAAGCAAAAACCGAAGGGACAAAGGGAAAGTTTCAAAAGAGACGCACAAGAAGGAGACAAATGCATATAAAATGAATAAAAACAAATATACCCGCAGGCCTCAGGAGATGAAAGAAGCGAGACATACAAGAGAGCAGAGCTTTGGACTTACCAAAAAAACCAGAACCCAGATAATTAATATTCAGCATCCATTGAAAGCTACTTCTCCAAGGAAGCTTCTCTCTTCCAGTAATATTAATGTGTATTTTTTTATGATTTTGAAGCTGAAACAAACTAAATTGAGCTGCTTATGAGAAATGATAGCTGGGAATTGTTTAAAGCAGACTCCACCAATCACCGCACAAAGAGTGGATCCGTGTGTGGGTATGGGCCAAAGGGAACGAAGCTAGAGGGGCAATGGAGAGGTTACAGGAGGGGTAACAGGTGCACATAGATTCTCTCGCTTTAAAAACTAGTGTTTTTCTTGGATATTAATTTTGTATGCGTATTTTTGTTTTTTTTTGAGGACAGCTACAGCATGGGGCAGGCACGATAATATTTTGGAGAATAAAGAAAATTAGAGATGCTGCAATTCCGAAACTACCCTGAGTTAGGTAATCTTCTTGCATTTCGGTATTTTATTTTTCAACCAAATCAAAATTATTCAATCTATATATATATCTACTGTAAAAATGATACCAGTAATAAATTACTACTCATAATCCAACTACTTCCAACTTATATCTAAATATTACCACCATTAAAAGTCAGTTATAACTATTGGTCCATTAATTATATACACTTATAAGACATCATTATTATTTAAAATTATTGAATCAATTCATTCAATACAGTTCTATATAAATTTTTTATACTTTTCTAAACTCTAAGTGACGTTATTTTTTTTCTTTTTTAAGTCAATTATTTGACAGTTGAAATCTCTTCATCAAAAATATAATGGAATTATTTATTTTCTGGTGAACAGTTATCATGCATTCATCAACTACCAATGATACAAGTTAAAATGAAATGGGTGAGAATTTTGTCCGATTGATATAAATCTTTACACGTTGAAGAAGAAAAAGAAATTATCCCGAATGAAAGAAATAAATATCTTTTTACTTTTATTTTGATGTTTAAAATGATTGAAATTATTTTTATTTGTCAAAGACTTTAACTTTTCTCAAAAGATAGACATGTATTTAACTTTTACGGATAAAGAGATCTTTTGCCCCTTAATTTTTTAAAATACATTAGTTTTACTCTTAATTTTTTTATCATTTTTTATTTTTAAATTATTCAAAATATAATTATTTTATTTTTATTTCAGTAATCAATCACATATTGTCAATGGGTATAAATATATCCATTTTTAACACAACTATGAAAGCTATTTATTTTGAATAGCATAGTAATAAAATTTTCAAACTTTAAATAGTTTAAAGATAAAAATGTATAGAAATAAAATTATTATATTTCAAATAATTGAGGGACAGAAAATCTCTTAATCTGTAAATTTTAAAATAATAATTTACTGTGCATTTATGAACCATACAATCAGTCTGGTCAAACAGTCCAAATACGTATGCATACTATTTTTTTTATAATCTCATTAAAAAAATAAAAACGCAAATTAGGAAAAACAAAGTAAAGTTCTTGAATGGCAGCTGTTGACAAAAGCTAGCTAGTAGCTTTCCAAATGACGAGACATGACGATCTATTGCGCAGTTTTGGATTTAAAAAAAAAATTAATAGAAAGTCTTTCATTTTTATGCAAAATGCTGCTAAATCCATTCACATTGTGCTTTTAATATAAAACTGAAATCTCCAAACCACTAACAATATTAGTTGTGACAATTTTCTTTTTAAAAAAAAAAACAATATTCATATTTAATAATGTCCATAGAAACTTTTTAAGGAATTGACTAAGTGTGAATTTGGTAATATAAAAATCATCCAATAATTGCATTACACGATCTCTACGACATCAACGAAATCTCAGTAGCAGCATGGATTTGTTGAGGTGGATCTTTCATTCTGTGCTGGATAATTAAAACTTAAGAAAAATAATCTGTCAAGGCTAAGAAACTAAGAATAGAAAATTTGAGCAATTCATTTTTTATGGTTGATTTTCTGGATTACATGGTCTTGGATCATCTATTGAACCTGCAAGTCGTGAAAAATATTATTTTTAAAAGTTTGTATACTAAAATTGATTCCTTATCTTCCAAATATTAATTTAATTTTTAAAATACAACTAATTAATTAATTATTTTGTTGAAGGCAAATTAATAAAAAAAAAAAATTGAATAATAGAAGTGTTTTTTAATTTCGATAAAACTTATTTATAAATAGAATAAGTAAATAAAATGAAGATTGAATGGAGGAAAAATAAAATTGGCGGGAGAAAGGAAGATGCAGAAATTATGCAACGTGATTGCCGTATTCTTCCAATTCAAAACATCTTTTGGCCGATCTTTATTCCATGAATAAAGGCACTTTACAAAACTATGAAAATGGATTATGGTGTTTAGTTTTCCAAAACTTTTTAGGCAAGCAAATCTTTTTAATTTTTTGAGCTTAGCAAGTAGACTGTAGCAAAATTATAAACAGGAACCAAAACCCAACAGCTATTCTTTTAAAATCTATATCAAGTCTTTACTCAACAAACTGATAATAAAGATGTAAATATAGTCCTGTGTTTGAAGTATGCTTCAATCGCGAGAGACGAGTATTTATATGTCATGTGTGTATTTGATGCATTACAAGGTTATATGTTTTAAATACCTACTATTCTAATATTGTGTTTGTCCATAAAATTCAAAAGTTTTTGCATTTTCTATTAGGGACGGTGTTGGCTATCAACCAAACTATTAATGGTTTGCATTCACTATAATTATTGAATTAATTTAAGATGGATCCCGTCTTAGTTATCCCAGGAAATAATAGCATTATATTCACACGCGATGAACTTATGTTAATTTGGAAAACTACGACATTGCACAGTAAAAATGAAATTATGACGCAAGAAAAGCCGCGTAAAAGAGAGAAGCACAGGGTGTGGTGCCATAAAAGAACAACCAAATCACGTGCTTCTCTTTTGAAATGAACTCACATCAGAAGAAACATAAGCAATAATGCTATGTTTCTGAAATCTTTCTTTGTCCTCTTCTTATTTTTTTATTTTTTCCTTTAAATTGGAGCTAAGTCTGTGTTTCCAATTTCTCTCTCCCTTTACAGCTTGGATTTTCCCACTTCACCAACTTATGTCACACTCATATACTAATTTCCCACCATGCAATTAATTCCTTTTTAATATACTGTTTTTAATAGTTGACTTATACGTCCAACCCCCCCATGGGACTAATTATACAAAGACTTTATTTATGATTCCCAATCTAGTTTGCTGCTTGCTCATTTCTTTTCTTCTCTCTTTAAATTGTGTTTGTTGCTTTCTCTGTTTAGATATTCTTTGAATTTTCATTTTTCTTAATTTGAACCCAACTAAACCCAGGAGTTCGGCCCAAGAAATTGTCATCTCATGCAAAATAATTACTGTTTTATAATATTAACCTCTAATTAAATTTTGGGGAATTTTTTTTATTAGAGGAAAAGAATGATTGTGATTTAAATTTGAAACCATTTAATATATTCCAACTAAATCCACTGCTGCAATATTTTTATTGAAAGAAAATTATTTTGTTTAAACTAAATCTGTAATCAACACTGATTATAAAAAATTTGAAGGAATATCCAGCCAAACATGAAGACCGGGCAAAAAAATCGAAGTTCTAGCGAAAGCATGAGCCACAAAATTCGCTAATTTTTTTTTGCAAAAACAGACTCAACATTTGTTAAAGAAAAACATAAACTAACACAATTATCTACTATAAGACCCAAATTGGATTCAAAATGAGAATTTGAGACGAGAGTTTAGACAATAGTTTGAGAATCAGATTCAATAATGAAAATCATTATTTTTAAACAAACTAAATCTCAAGAGTCGATATGGGCAAGAGTGAGAGAAAATGAACTCATAAAATCAATTTGCAAAAATATTTTAATATGTATTGTTTCATCTTATCAAAATTAAGAAACCCATTAATTGCTCTAATATTTTACTATTTTATCATTCCAACATAAGGAGTGATTAATAAGCAAATTGGGTGAAAAGATAAATTTTGGATATTACTTTTGAAAATTGAACAAGTACGTAATGTAGTAAGTATATAATTAAAATAAAAAAAAACTTTATTTGGTGAACACTTAATTGTAAATATTTTTTTTTTAAAAGAGAGATTTATTTGTGAAGGTAGTCTAACCATAATTTCTAGAAAGGGCCCAACTTTAACTGGGCTGGACTTATTTGTAGCATGTTCCAGCCCATCTCTAATTCATCAATCGTTTTACAACAGCGAAACCATATTGCGGGAAAACAAGCAGAACTGTACAAGTTGAACCAGTAGCTGAAAGTAAACGCGAGCCATCTTGATTATATCCCTGAAATCGCATCACAACCTCATGTTTAACTTAATTATACTTTAGTTTCAATCTATTTTATCCGAATCAAGCTTTAAATTCGCACAGAAGAATATACGCCCTGTATTTTTGAGGCTAAAGATGCCTCGAAAATGTGGAGGGAAATTAGAGGCAGAGAAGCGGGCAAAACCCGCCCTAATTCCTTCAAGAATCGGGTTAGATCCAGCCGGATCGCTAATCTCCAACTTTCTAATTACAAAGACATTATCTCCCCTCATAAAGGCGCCATAAACTCTCTTCAGGTACATAATCTGTTAAATTTGTAGATGCTTCGTGTTTTAGGAGCTTCAAATATTGCAAAATTACTCTGTTCTGATGATAAAATCAGGTTGATTTGACAGAGGGGAGATATTTGTTATCTGGTGCATCAGATGCATCTGCTGCTGTTTTTGATGTTCAACGGCCGACAGATTATGAAGGAGGAGGAGTTATTGATAAGCACAAGTCCTTATTTGTTGTTGATAAGAAACACGAGAATGGGCATCAATATGCTATCTCCTCTGCTATTTGGTATCCTGTGGATACAGGGCTATTCATCACTGGTTCTTATGATCATTATATAAAAGTTTGGGATACTAATTCCACTCATGTATGTTTATGGTGGTTTTTTGTGTTTTCATGAAGAATTGTGTTTATTAATTTGGCGGTTTTGTATTTAACTGTTTTTGCTTTGAAAATATTGCAGGTGGTGATGAATTTTAAAATGCCTGGAAAGGTTTATAAAACTACTATGTCTCCAGTGGCAACATCTCACATGCTGATAGCTGCAGGAACTGAAGATGTTCAAGTTCGACTTTGTGATGTTGCTTCTGGTGCATTTGCTCACACACTTTCTGGTCACCGCGGTATGCTCATTCACTGTAAATTTTTTAGTGTACACATTTAAATGATTTGACGGACCTGCTTATCTAAAAAATGCCTTGTGCAATTAGTAGTTGAAGCTTTTCATAAGTTTATTATTCAGTGCTTTTCATAGGTCGACCATTGCTTCACATACTTATCTGCTGTTTCTTGATTCTTTTCCCCTCAATATGGAGTATCTTTATTTTGTTGCAAATAAGTTAACTATGATATAGTAAAATTGCTATTTCTTTTGATGGCAGATGGTGTTATGACACTGGAATGGTCCACTTCAAGTGAGTGGGTTTTGGTTACTGGGGGGTGTGATGGTGCCATACGTTTTTGGGATATTAGGCGCGCTGGATGTTTTCGTGTCTTAGATCAGTCTCAGTCTCAACTTGGAAGACGGCCACCAGTACTTGCACGCTCTGTCTCAAATAAGGTCTCTTGATTGTGAATTTTTCTTCTTTCTTTCAAGAAAATTCTTATTTGTTTCTCATATTCAAATCTCGTGTGCAATTAATGTGCAAGAATGCAGAGTTATTCAGGATGTGCACTTAGATTGATGTCACAAAAAATTTGTTATTTATAAACTCTTTATAATAACCTTTACCAAGTTTGTGAAATCTATCAGCTTGGTTAATTATAATGTATTGAATCATCATAATTTGGTTAAAATTGTTTCATGCATGAGGCAGCACCTCTCATTTACTATATGCTTGGGCATTACTTTGCTCATGTAATATTTGGAGCACTGAAACATAATAATCCCATGACTCTAGGCTATCAACATTTAAACAGTACTTCTCACATAAGTTCTAGCTGTTGGTTATCTCAACCCAATGCCCCACCCCTTCCTGTCAGTTGACTTGTATTAATATCTTAATGACATTCAGGTTTCAATGCCAAAGAACTTATCAGCTGGACAAAATTCATTTTCAAAATCACGGGCACACCAAAAGAAAACACCTGGTGGGAATGGATTAAAGCAGTCTTTTCCTGGTCGAAGTTCAGCCAAGGGTCCTGTTAGGCAGAGATTACATCCAGGGATGTTGACTAGTCAGGATCGTGCCACTGCCCATTATGGTGCCGTTACTGGTCTAAAAGTAACTGAAGATGGAATGTATCTTTTGAGTGCAGGTTGGGTTATTTTTTTCATCATCTGGTGTTGCCATTATTTTCTGAAACTAAGATTATACATTTGATATAAAGAAAATGAGCACAAGGTAGCTTGTACATATTTATCTTAAATTGCTATTTTTGTGTTAACGAATGAGTAGTTTGTAGATTGACGAAATACTGCTTGAAACCTAACTCAACCGCTCATTAACTTATATATTGATGCTAAGGAAGTCATAAAAGTCAAGAAGATTGTTATTGTTCTATCACCTTAAACCTTTTGATGTAATTTAAATACTATGCATTGTTCAGATTTCCTTGTAATGGTTTACAGAAGAAAGTGGTTGCAGATTTGAAGCAGAAGGCATCTGACTGAACTAGGTGCAGTTAGAAGAGAATTATTAGGGTAGTGCTGTCTTTAATTGGAAGAAAAATACTAGGATAAACTTAAGGTCTTTCTTTATGGAGCTCAGATTGAGGCATTAAAATTTTCTAAGCCTCCTTTCTATCTTGCTGTATTTTCTGCCATATAAGTTCTTCCCTTATTTTATATTTCATGAACTTTGAGAGCTTAAGCTTTTTCTGGAGCAATTTTTCTTGTTTCAAGTATAATTTGACTCTCTGTCCCTCCGGACTTCTGGAGTATAGGATCAGATTCAAGAATGAGGTTGTGGGATATAGAATCTGGCTGCAATACACTTGTGAACTTCGAAACTGTTCGCCTACAAACTAGCAAGGCAATTCAATTGGCCACAACAGAGGATTCATCCCTTGTTTTTGTACCATGTATGACAGTTGTGAAGGTAATATCATTTTTGCACCCTTTTTTGGATCTTTAATTTGTTACTTATGAATAGATCATCAGGATGTATTTATATTGGAATCTTGACTCTTTTTTTTATTGTTTAGGCATTTGATGTTTGGTCGGGTATGACATCTATGACATTTCGAGGTCATTACGAATGCGTGAATTGTTGCTGGTTCAATTCACAGAATCAGGTCCAATCCTCATCCCATAGTTCTTTTTTTTTTTTCCCTAGTCTCTTCCAGTTGTCTTTTATGAACTAGACAATGCTTCATATCTATTACACTGTCAATACCTTCGGGTTTAGAGATGCTGCACGTGAATTACTAAACATTTAATAAAGCAGAAATTCAAAGACACAATTCCAGAGAAATAAGAAGAATCAAAAGAAGTAATTGAGAAGAAGAATGGATTGATTTTATTGAAAAGCAAGGTCTGATACAAATCTCCTAGGAAGATGAACTTCCCTCTCCAACAATGGAGCCCTGCTAAGAAGCAGAATTACAATCTCATTCTCAACATGCCCCTCTCTACCTCCCAAGACCACTCATAAAGCCAATCCCCAAAAAACCGTTTTCCCTCCCTCCTGTCCAGCTAGGACTAGGCCTAACAGACTCTACTCACAAGGAATTCCAGCTCACACAGAAGTTAGTGATTTCCATCCTTGTCCCTGCCCTGGGGCTTCCTTCTGCGGGTGTAAACCTGCAATTTCTTCGGCCCATGAAAAGCTTGATCTAGCCCAACATCTTCCATTTCTTGTTCTCTATCATTGCCACCCCCTTGAGAATCAGTCTTGTCCTCAAGACTAAATTGAGGGTAATCTCTTTTGATCACATATTCATCTTCCCAGGTAGCCTCATCAAGACTCTTGGAGTGCCACTGGATGAGCCATTGAGACACATTCTCCCCGTGCTGCTGTATAATTCGAGTGGCCACCACCTTTTCAGGCATAAGGTCATCGGTCTGATCCAGCTCCAGCTCAGGTGGCAGATCAACAGAGCTTGGTTGCATCCCTACAGCCTTTTTAAGCAAGGATACATGGAACATAGGATGTACCTTGGAAGTGGAGGGGAGATGCAGGCGGTAAGCTACTGGTCCCACCTTGGCAGCCACCTGGTAGGGTCCAAAATAGCGAGCTGAGAGCTTGGGATAGATCCTCCTGCTGACGGATTGTTGCCTATGAGGTTTCAGCTTCAAATACACCCAATCTCCGACCTCAAAGGAAAGCTCTCTTCGGTGTCGATCGGCCTGAGTTTTCATCTGTTGTTGGGATCGTAACAGCTGTTGTTTGAGCTGTCTCAAGGCCTCATCTCTGTCTCTTAAATCACGTCCCACTGCCTCCACCCGAACCTCTCCGGGAAGGTATTGGACAACCGTGGGTGGGCTCCTGCCATACACTACCTCAAAGGGGGTGGTCCCTGTACTCACATGGTACGTGGTGTTGTACCAGAATTCTGCCCAAGGAAGCCATTGGCTCCATGAGCGAGGCTGGTCCGCAGCAAAACAACGGAGGTAAGACTCGAGATAGCGGTTGATAACCTCAGTTTGGCCGTCCGTCTCCGGGTGGTAAGAGGAGCTAAATTTAAGTTGGGTCCCATGCAACCGGAATAGCTCTTGCCAGAAGCGACTCATGAACACCGGATCGCGGTCACTAACGATCGACTTTGGAAACCCATGGAGGCACACGACATGCTTAACAAACATGTCTGCCACTGTTCGTGCTGTATATGGATGCTTAAGGGCTACAAAATGGCTGTACTTGGACAACCTATCCACCACCACCATCATTGCATCAAATCCCTTTGATTTAGGTAGCCCCGTTATGAAATCCATTGAGATGTCTTCCCAAATCACTTGAGGAAGGGGAAGAGGCTGTAGCAGCCCTGCTGGAGAAAGGGTGGACGCTTTGAACCTTTGGCAAACCGAGCAACTCTTAACAAAGTCTTGGATGCGTTGTAACATCCCTTTCCAGTAGAAAATTGCTGATATCCTTTTGTAAGTCCTGTAGTAACCGGAATGCCCCCCGGTGACAGAATTATGGAATTCCTCCAATATGGCAGGGATCCATTTAGAGGTTGATGAGATCACCAATTTCCCATTTCTATATAAAGCTCCCTGTTTCAGCTGATACTTTGGTCTGGCAGCTGGATTGGCTTGCACTTCCTGCTTAATAGACAGTAAATGAGGGTCCCGATCCACCTCCTCCAGCAGCTGCCCCCCATCCGCCCATGTGGGGAAGAATTCAAAAGAGGCAAATTCCACACATTCCTGCTGCCGGGAAAGAGCATCAGCCGCTGTATTCAATCTGCCCGGCTTGTACTGAACCTCAAAGACATAGCCCATCAGTTTGGAGAGCCAATGCTGTTGGTCCGGAGTAGTGATGCGTTGTTGTAATAAATGGCGCAAGCTCTTTTGGTCGGTACAGACAGTAAACCGTTTGCCGAGCAAGTACGGTCGCCAGTGTTGTATGGCCAATGCTAAGGCCATCAGCTCCTTTTCATATGCTGATTTGGCTAAGTTCCTGTCGGCCAACGCCTTGCTGTAGTATGCTATTGGTCTGCCCTCTTGCATTAAGACGGCCCCCAACCCAAGGCCTGAGGCATCACATTCCACAAGGAAAGTTTTACTGAAGTCAGGCAAAGCTAACAATGGGGCAGCAATTAGTTTACCTTTCAACGTCTCAAATGCTGTTTGAGCTTGTTCATTCCAATGAAATCCGTTTTTCTTGGTCAGGTCAGTGAGCGGCTTGGCAATCTTCCCATAATCCTTTACAAACTTCCGGTAGTAACCTGTCAGCCCTAGGAATCCCCTAACTCCCTTAACATTCCTTGGTATTGGCCAGTCCTGTACTGCAGCAACCTTGGAAGGATCAACACTAACCCCCTCTCTTGAGATGCAGTGGCCCAGATAGTCTATGGAAGTGTGGCCAATAGAACACTTCTTGGGATTGACTTTAAATTGGTTATCCTGGAGCACCTGTAAAACAGTAGATAAATGCTGCACGTGTTCCTCCCAACTCTGGCTATAAACCAATATATCGTCAAAAAAAACAAGGACCATGCGTCGCAACCATGGACGAAAGATGTCGTTCATCACACTTTGGAAAGTCGAGGGAGCGTTAGTGAGCCCGAACGGCATTACTAAGAACTCATAATGGCCGTCGTGTGTGCGAAACGCTGTCTTAGGCTCATCCCCCTCCCGCATCCGAATCTGATAGAACCCAGACTTCAAGTCCAGCTTAGTAAAGAAGGTCGCTCCATTGAGCTCATCCAGCAGCTCATCCACCACTGGTATGGGGTATTTATCGATTACTGTGACCTTATTGAGGGCTCTGTAGTCTATGCATAAACGCCAGGTGTCGTCCTTCTTCTTAACCAAGAGGACCGGGCTAGAGTACGGGCTCTGACTTGGCCGGATAATGCCCTGTTGGAGCATGTCTGCTACTTGTTTCTGGATTTCAGTCTTCTGTATATGCGGGTATCTATAGGGGCGGACACTGACTGCTTCATGGCCTGGGAGAAGCTGTATTGCATGGTCATGCATTCGCCGGGGAGGGAGCCCCGCTAGTGGTTGGAAAACCGCAGAGAATGGTGCATGAGGGCCTTTACCTCTGCCATCTGTTTTGAAGATACACCCGAATTGGTTGGTGCCATCAGTTGAGGAAGATTGCTGTGCAGATGCTTCAAACTCCCACCCCCTAACAAAACTCTAAGTGCCCCCATATCAGAGAGAGTGCCCTCTATTCCTGTCAACTCAATCTGCTTTCCATTAAGTTCAAACTTCATCCATCTCTTATCCCAGTTGTGCATAACGTTGCCCAAGGACTTCAGCCAGTCAATCCCCAGAATAAAGTCAATTGGTCCCAATTCAAAAATCAATGCATCCACTTTCAATGTATAGGCTCCCAAATCTAGCGGGATTGCCTCACATTTCTCATGTGTCTTGACCCGATATCCGTCCCCCAAATTAATGTGCACTGGTGAAATTGGAACCGTGGGAAGGTTCAGGGAACAAACCAGCTTTCGGGATACAAAATTATGGGTAGCCCCGGAATCCACAAGTAAGATAATTGGTATCCCACGTAGTGTTCCCTTCAGCTTGAGAGTTCGCGGAGCCCGAAAATTTTCACCAGCTTTGAAGAATACTTCCATGGCTGAGCATTCAGCTTCCACTACTTCATCTTCCCCTATGTCAAGCTCCCCTGGTTTCTCGTGCTCGGATTCATCCAGTTCCAGCTCAGTTTCGTTCTCGGAAATGGTAATGCGCAGCTCACCCATATTGCAACGATGCTGCGGAGAATAAGGTTGGGCGCACTTAAAGCACAGACCCAGTCGACGGCGTTCATCGATTTCTTTCAGTGTTAAGTGTCGTGGCCCCCTATGTCGTGGAGCAGTCTGCATCCGATTTGGTGGAGGGAGGATGCGTGGTGATGGGGTCTCTGCTGTGGGTATTGGGCCTGGGCCTCTAGGCTTGAGCCGTGGGTCAGGTTGGCCCAACTCTTTAGAGTTAAGAGGGCGAATGAACGGCGACGAAATGAGAGAAGGCTCTGATCGACACCCATCTCCCCCTCCCCGTTCCCTCGACGGTGGCGCTCGAACACGCGGTGGACCGAAAGCCAGCTCGGCATCCCTGGCAAGCTCCATAGCGGCCTCACAAGTCTGGGGTTTCATGAACCGGACCCAACGCCCCACCTCCTCCTTCAACCCTCCCATGAAATACCCCAGGTATTGCGTTTCTGATGTCTTGGGGATATACCCTATGATGGCCTCAAATTCTTCAATGTATTCATCCACTGTCCCGGTTTGAAAAAGGGCTCTCAACTCCTCGTAGGGGTTTTGGGTTCTGCGATTACCAAACCTACCATTCAAACGGAATTTAAATTGGTCCCAAGTCATCTGAGTGTTGTCACGTATGGCCTGAAAAAACCAAGTTATGGCTGCGCCGGTCAGGCACATCTGGGCGATCGGGAGTTTCATCCCTTCAGGAGTCTGGTGGATATTAAAGTATAGTTCGATTTTGGCGATCCAAGTCCGAGGATCTGTTCCAGAGAATTCAGGTACCTTGACCTTAGGTAGGGACATTGCTCCTGCTCCATAGTGACTGTAAGAGTCCAAATGGGGGAAACTGGGTTGCCCAAATTGGGTTGGAGAGTGAAAAACTCCCCCTGGGATCGTGGCACTGGCGGTTGGTTCGTTTGTAGTGTGGGGATCATCGGAGTCTGTGGTGAGGGGTTGTTTGTCGAGTTTGGTTTGGATGGTGGTCTCCAGGCGATCCAACTTTTGTGCTACTTGTTCTATGAATTTCTGGAAGGCAGATGCATTCGATTGGATAGCAGAGATGGAACGCTGGATTTCATCCAAGGTATCTTCATGGGCATCTACTCGGTTTTGTAAATCCATTTTAGACTGGGAACGAGTGTGAGGTGGGTCTACCATTGTTTTTTCTTCCTCGGTGTGATTTTCCCACAGACGGCGCCAAATAATAAAGCAGAAATTCAAAGACACAATTCCAGAGAAATAAGAAGAATCAAAAGAAGTAATTGAGAGGAAGAATGGATTGATTTTATTGAAAAGCAAGGTCTGATACAAATCTCCTAGGAAGATGAACTTCCCTCTCCAACAATGGAGCCCTGCTAAGAAGCAGAATTGCAATCTCATTCTCAACATGCCCCTCTCTACCTCCCAAGACCACTCATAAAGCCAATCCCCAAAAAACCGTTTTCCCTCCCTCCTGTCCAGCTAGGACTAGGCCTAACAGACTCTCCTCACAAGGAATTCCAGCTCACACAGTAGTTAGTGATTTCCATCCTTGTCCCTGCCCTGGGGCTTCCTTCTGCGGGTGTAAACCTGCAATTTCTTCGGCCCATGAAAACTTGATCTAGCCCAACATCTTCCATTTCTTGTTCTCTATCAACATTAGTCTAAAAAATTTGTAAATATCATGTACAGGCTCAATATCATGATAAATTCTCTTATAGCTACTTTTAGGTTGTTTCTCAAGGTCCAAGTGATATTCATCTAAAGGCAAGGAGATGCCGGTGTGGTTTCTTAGATTTTGTTATTTCCCTATGAAAAATAGGCTGTATGGCCGAAAATAGGGTTGTTAAATAGCATCATAAGAGTTGGAAAGGAGGAAAGAAATCCTCATGCCTTGAATTTATAATGGATGACTTAATGATCTTGCTGCAACTTATGTAGAACTTTGTTCTTGTCACAGGAAATATACACAGGTGGCAATGATAGACAAATTCTGGTCTGGTCTCCACCCAGATTGATTTCCCATGAGATGGTAGACCTCTATTCATTCACTTAGACTTGTTAAATGTAGTCTTAAATTGATTGTATGCTCCAAGCAAATAGAGTTTAGGCTGCAGACAGCTTTTTCTAACTGAGCTTTGGATATTCAAAATTTGAAATTCAGGATGGAGGGCCACCTGAGGATGAGGATAACTGGAGTGATTGAACATCTGCAGTTTGCATCCATTTTGTTCCAGAAGTTTGAGCAATTCGCTTACTGTACTTTACCGCATAACTTGGTGAATATGATTATTTATTTTCTATCCTTTTTTTTGCAAGCGTGTTGCACGGTCTAGTTGTTTTATATTTTTATATTTGTGATTCTAGACAACATTTTCACCATAGCTCTTAATTTACGTGTATGTATTTTTATTATTATTTTTATCAGTAAAACCATCTAGTTTTCCCTGTCACAAATCCCAATTAATTAGCTTGTCTGTTTACTTAGAATCACTTCGTGTACTTAAGTTATGGCCAGAAACTTAGCCTACAGCAGATTCAGTATCTAATTCAAAATTGTCTCCGAAGCCAAATTTTCCTCCTATTAAACTGACTTACAAAGTGTCTCCAATCCTAATCAGGTTTCCATGGCCATTTCACTAGCTACATATTTGAGTTAGGTCTCCCTTCTGCACTAATTTTGTATATTTAACTAAATAATTATAATTATTTAAAGCAGAAGCATTCATTGACAACTAAACACATCACATGTAAGAAAATGAGGTTCTTTCAAATATACAAGTTTTGTTGTTTTCAGTAAGCTGCAAAAATAGATAAATTCAAGAATGTTTAACGTGGAGTTTATCAGAATCCAAGCCTAACTACATCTTTCTGAGCAACTTGTGGCACATAACAGTTCCTTGGAAAAAAAGCAAATTGTAATCTATATACTGTTTTTTATCAGAATCTGTCATCACTGAGAACCCAAAACCATCAGTCCATGTCTGCAGAGTTGTAGAGGCCGAAGGTAAAACTAGTTTCTCCACACCCATGTGAATGAGTTGCTTTTCAAGCTCATCCATCAATTTTTTGCACATCCCCCTTCCCCGATGCTGAAATCCAGTAGCAACTAATGGTAACTCTGCCACTTTATCTCCAGAAACTCTCAAATTTGCGACAGATATTGCTTCATCATCCTTCTGTAGAAGTATAGTGTAGAATCTCCGGAAATTCAGCCGATTAAGATCACATTCTCTGCTAAAAATCACATCTTCAACCAGATCTCTTCCAGTGAAGAATTCTTCAACTGGTTCAAAACACTCATGCAGCAACTCGAGAGCCAAACCGAGTTTGTTATTCTCAAAACTGTCAGACTCCCTCCCTTTCAATAATGTCCAAGTTAGATTATCTTCCCCTATTACAATTGGTTTTCCTATGAGATTCTGCAACCCCCAATATATATTTTCACACTTGCCACTGCAAAACCAGTTAGAATTTTCCTTCAATTTCAGCAGTCCTCTATCCTCTGCACACCTTAAATGGATCTTTCGCTGGCATTGCTCACATCGAAGAATTGTATTTTCCTTCTTAAGATGGCTTAATTTCCTGCAGCCACAGTAGTCACAGCAGCAAAAGGGACAATACCAGTGGTCCAAAGGAAAATCCTTTATCCCAAGGCAAATTTTATGAAATGCTGATGGACATTCATCGCACACAATCAAATCACCTCCCTCAAGACAAACAGAACACACATAATCACTACCCTTCTCTTCTTCACTATCACTCCTCTTCTTCCTCTTCTTCTCCTTCTTCTTCTTCTTTGAATTAGTGTTAGGCTTACTAATGATATTCGGCTTCAGAATCTTACCTTCACTCTTCAAAATACTTGAGACATTTAGCTTCAGAACCTTACCTTTACTTAAAAATTGTGTCTGGCAATCAGAGATTGACCTGCCATCTTCTAAGATAATATTAGCAGCTGGCCTATGCTTAGTACTACCAGCATGAGATTCAAATTCAGTGAGGGGAAGAATGTTCCGACAACAACCACACTCGATTCCATGACGAGTTATCCACCCTATCAATTCAGGCCGATTCTTAGTAGCTCTGTAATGCACTTTCTCACCTTCCATCACCACATTATTGTCTATCAAACTAGACAAATTGCTAAATCGATTCCGAATCTTCAAGGAATTTGCATGTTGCAGAGTTGAATTCAAGGAATTAGCCTGTTTTACTCTAATGGTTTGATCACACTTTTCTTCTTCTCGTCCCTCATCTCCAGTAGAACTAGACAAAATGCAAAGCCGATTCTGATTCTTGGAGGAATTTACCGGTTGCAGAGTTGGATTAAACGAATTAGCCTGTTTAACTCTAATGGTCTGATCACACTTTTCTTCTTCTTGCCGCTCATCTTCAGTAACCTCAGACGATAATGACTCTGAGAAATCATCATCATCTTCATCTTCCCTCTTCTTCTTTTTCCTTGTGTGCCTCTGATCAGAATCAGAACAAACAAAGCCACAATTTCCACTGATGAGATCATTGCAAAGCAGGTGAAGAGAAAGATAAGTCTTGCCATCGGTAGGGGATGTGTATCGATATCGAAAAGAGTTTCTTGGATCATACATAAATTCTATCTTCCAATTCAAGCGAGAGAGCTGTTTCCTGACTAGAATTGCAAGAGAATGCGGAGGCTTTTTACAAAGAGAAAACGCTTTTGCATAATCGGCAATGGCAGTAGGGGAAAATTCAATTGAAGATAAAGATTGAGTGGTAAGCGGTAGCCATTCTCTTCTTTTCGCCATTGATTGTGAAGAATCCAAGGTTGGGTTTTGAGCCTTAACGAGCTTTCTTGATGCTCAAGATTATTAGGCATCGCTGTGGTTGTATAGAAGTATATATAGGTTAGGGTACTGTCTTTAAGGATTGTCGTTCCTACTTCCTAGTCAGAATCAGAATAGGATTTGTTTACTCTGTTTTCTTTTTCTTTTTCCGACGGAACTTTTAGTTATCTTTTACTACTATGCTATGTTATCGTGTTTGTAAAGGATAAAATTATAGTGGCTGTTTAATTCAATAAAATTGCATATTTTAACTTTTTTATTTTATTCAATTAAGCACTTACATTTTAATTCTTTTCTCATTTGAGCCCTTAAAGTACGTCTTCTCAATTTTTTTTTACCTATTAACACGCTTGCAATTCATATAGTAGTACATTTTTTTTTCCAATCAAGAATTCACTTGGATGGAAATTAGAAGTTCAGATATTTAATTCAATAAAATTTTCATTTTATTTTCGGACAACCTGAATAGGAAAAGGATTCTTTTCTTCATTTTATTATTAAAAAAAAAAAGTCTCTTAAGAAAAAAAAGGGGAAAGAATATTAGGGCTTAGACCTTGAGCGAATTAGCGATGATTGCACAGCATTGGGAAGCAGCATGTTAAGACAGACAGTGATTAATGTTAAATCTTCTTGGAAACCAAGAATTAAGTTCATCAGAAAAAGGTTATTGGGTGGAGGAAACCCACCTGCAAGAAAATGAATTTCGCATATTTTCATGAAGATTCCTTTGTGAGTGCAGAAACCACAATGAGTTGGGTATGTTGGAAGCATAAATTTCTAATTAATGCACCATTAACATTTCTGTGTCAAGCGGTAAACAATCATTCAGGGTTCTTTCTGTAATTTTCTCAATCTCAACCTCTGAATACAGTCAGTTTTTTAGCCATAAAACCAAAATTGTCAGATCAAAGATGGTTTACTTACAAGGGAGAATTCTTGGATACTACCTTCAGTTTTGATCAATAAATTCAGATATTCTCTTGGCAAAAAATTAAAATTTTCGCTATTGCAGTGACGTTAGGTTTTGTTTGTTTGGATTTATCAATTCTTATAATGAAAATAAATTATTTGTTGTTATATAACCAATTAACCATCACTCAAATTTTTAGTGCTTGAAAAATTTTACTTCTTTAATTTGTGAAAACATGCTACTTTAGTTAGTGTTTGGAATAAATGAATTTCATAAAATTTTATAAAATTTATTTGTAATTCTCATTTTTCATGTTTGGAATGCAAAAAAAATAGAAATTGAATTCATAAAATTCAATTCAATGGAATTTATTATACTTTCACCAAATTTTATTAAAATAGGTGGAATTTGTAAATAAATTTCATATTTTTAAGAGTTAAAGTTGAAAAAACTATAATACTCTCTTGATTATTTGTTATAAATAAATTATTTTTATGCGGCTAACGTAATCTATTATTCTTTCTCCTCCATCACTATTCTTCTCCCTTTCCTATTACTATTCTTCTGTCATCCAAAACTACCATCGCCGGATTTTGACTCGTCTGCGTTGAATTTTTATTGACTAGTTTCATTCGATGTTTACGATTTTTTTTATTGAAAGTAATTGTAATTGAAATTGAAAGAAGACATCAAAATTGAGAGTAATTAAATTAATAATAAATTTTAAAATGATAATTATTTGTTGTTAATTTTTTTTAAATTGAAAGTAATAAAAGAAGACATCAAAATTGGCATTAAGGATATTTTAATAAATAAAATAGAAATAAATTCATTTATTCATTTATTCCAAACATAAAAATAAAAAATTTATTTTCATTTTTATATTTTAATAATTTTATTTTAAAAATAAAAATTTATTTACAAATAAATTTCATATAAAATTTATTTACTCTCAAAAGTTAAAACGACCAGGATATTAGAATTAGAAAGGGTAGATATGTTCGTTGGACCCACTCAAATACATTATAAACACAGCAACTCCACATTACTAATAAAATAAATCTAAGCCCACCACTTGCACCTTCTTTTTCCCCTACTGGCTATTGCCATGTGAAACCCATTCTTCTCCTCTTTTTAACCAGTCAATGGTTTTTTATTTTCCTTTCTTTCATTCCTTGGTGCCCTGTGTTTCCAATTTATGCTCATTTAATTCCCACATGTTCTGTTTCAGCCTAAAGATACCATCTTTTTCATAGATTTTTGGATTTTGATTGATTTCTGTTGTTGTATTCGACATGTTTCAGCTTCAAAAACACTCTATTAAACCAACGACATCTGTTTCTCCTTTGAAGATTAGAGACCATTCTCCAACTAGCTCGCCGGAGATGGATCCCGGGATCTGGAGCCGGATTCCCGAGGAAATTCTTGATCTTGTTTTATCATTCTTGCCGCTGAAAACTTTCTTGAATCTTAGATCAACTTGTAAGCATTTCAGGTCTCTTATATTTTCTCCTCGTTTTATGTCCAAACACTCCTCTTCTGGTTCCCCTTTATCTTCTTTTCTTTTACTTTCTCATCCCCAATTTTACCAAAGATATTCTTTATATGATTCTATGCTAGGCACTTGGCGGAATTTAAGTTTATCGCTCTCTTTTTTACTGCCCTGTTCTGATAGTTCACAATCCTGCACTCTTCTCTCTTCTTCTCGTGGCCTTTTTTGCTTCTGTATTCCTAATTCTTGTTCTTTGCTAGTTTGCAATCTCTTGGCAAAATCCTCAAGGGTAATTGAGTTCCCAAGTTACCCTTTTACTTTTGAGTCACTGACTTTTGTGGCAACTCCATTTGGGTACAAAATCTTCGTTCTGTGCTCCAAGTTTTCTTCAATTTCAGCTTTCATTTATGACTCAACTGTCCATTCTTGGCAATCATACCATAATCTTGATCCAATTCTGAGTGATACTTGTCGTCAAGAAGGCGTTTTCTTTAATGGGTCACTGTATTTTGCCACTCCAGAGCCATTTTCAGTAGTGTGGCTTGATTTGGAGAGTGGGAAGTGGCAGAGATTTGGGAATGAATTGCCAGGAGAGCTAACTTTTGTGAGGCTGGTGAGTGATGGAGAAGGGAAATTGTACTTGATTGGTGGGATTGGGAGAAATGGGATATCAAAGACGATAAAATTGTGGGAATTGGGAAGTGAAGGGAATTGGATAGAAGTTGAAAGTTTGCCAGATATGATGTGCAGAAAATTTGTATCAGTTTGCTATCATAATGAGCATGTTTATTGCTTTTGGCATCAGGGAATGATTTATATATGCTGCTATACATGGCCAGAGATACTGTATTTCAAAGTATCAAGAAGGACTTGGCATTGGCTGCCTAAATGCCCTTCATTGCCTGATAAATGGAGCTGTGGCTTCAGGTGGTTCTCTTTTGTTCCTGAATTGTATGCTACAGTTTGAATCCTTTGTCCCTTGGCTTCATTGCCGATGCTTGAGGCTTTTTTTTTTTTTTTTCCTCGTACAGTAATTTCTTAGTTTCCCATAGTTTATGGTTCTGTAAATTCAAGTCTAATTAGTTCTTGGAGATGAAAGTGGGTTGTTAATTAGTTCTGGAACTAAACGGCCCCTAATATTTCAGAATTGTTGTTCGTTTGGAATGTTGTTAATGGCTGTTTCTTCTTATAAAAGTTGGTGAAAGTCCAAGAATTAAGCAACAATAATTTGAATAATTCTCCAATTAGTACCTTAGCCGAATAAAAATTTGAACATCGAAGAAATCACGTGTATGTTCAAATTAATAACACACTATGCATATCTATAAGTTTATAGTTGGTGTTGTTGGCCATGTCTATTAGTTTATAAATTCAAAAATATAGTAGTTTTAACCAATTGATTATTCAGTTAATTTTACAGAAAAATAACACCTCCCCTCACACAATGGCTTAAAGTCAGCAATGGGATTGTCCTTGCACTTGCAGCTCCAACCATATATTAAGGGAAAAATAAAAACAAGTGTTCATCTAGGATTAAACGGGCTTAATTGCATTCGTAGCCAACAACTTCAAAAAAAAAAATTAATTGCAACAAAAATATTACTAAATCTTTATTTCATCTCAATTAAAATAAAAATTACTGAAAAAAATCAAATTTTGGTTTCAAAGGCTACCTCTGTCGGTCGCAACATTAAAAAAAAAAAAAATAACTTAAAAAAACCTATATTTTGGCACCTGTAATTTAATAATTTTAAATATATAATTTTTATACTTTTAAAATTATATATTGAGTTATCAAAATTTTGGAGAAAAATATATTAAGTCTAAAATAAACGATACAAATGACAATATAATATAATTGTGATTAAAATCGTGTGTATTTTAACAAAATATTGCTATTTTTTCTGTTTATTTTAATTTAATATGTTATAATAAATAAATTCATATATTGGTTTAACAGTGTTATAATAGATAAATTCTGTTAAATTATTGATTTTTCCAAAAAAAAATATCCAATGATCAGTGCTCTCTCTGGCATAAATAAGTGCTACGTCAACGTAACGAGCTGGCGGCTAGTGTGGACAAGATAATAAAATGGACATGCAATTTATTAGTAATCATTCAATTTGAATAGTAATTTATCGATGTCAAATGTCACATCATCATGCTCACATTGCATTTACTTAATTTCATAGTTTTACATGGCAAATTTACTGGACATAGTTTTACAGTGCATAGGTTTACGTGACGCGCACGTGATCCTCTGCCATTGGAATTCAATTTTTTTTATAACTTTAGTACTTTAATTAAAATGAAATAAAACTTTAATTATTTTATTTTTTAACTATATACTTCATCCATTTTTTTTATTTATTATATATATTTCATCCATTTATTTTTATTTATTATTTTTACTGTTTTTAATAAAATTAAAAAATATTAATTAATTTTAAATTTATAATAAAATTAATTAATTTAATATACGACCTTAAATCTAATTGGTTAATTTTAATGAAAAAAAAATAAATTAAAAAAATAAAATTAAATTGCATTTAAAGTTCTCCACTTGCACACAATTTCAAAATTAACTATCAAAATTTGAACCCATCACACGTGGGTTGATGGTGCCCCCATAGTTTTTCAAAATATGCAATTTTGCCCCTATAATTTAATTTTGTGCAAAAGTGCCCTTTACGTTTGAATTTTCGGAGAAAAATGCCTTCACCGTCAGTTAGTATTAAAGTTGACTGTGAAAGCGTTTATTGATCAGTGACATGGTAAGACTTGTACACGTGGCGTGTTCAGGTTGGACACATCGTTTCCACTTGTGAAGCACGTGAAAAGCACGCTCTAGGTCTGCGTTCTCCAGTTAATTCTTCAGTTATCTCTTCTCTCCTCTACTGCCATCATCTCTGTCTTCCCTTCATTGATTTCGTAGATCGATCTCAAATCTGATGATCGCATCTCTCTTACTGGTGAGTTTTCCCACAATCCGTTAGATTCTTTCGTCTACCCAATTTTCATTTCTAGAACTTCCATTATGTGTTTTTATTCTCTTGCTAGGCGAATAGGGGTTATCTCTTGTTGCAGTTGTAAATTCTCCATATGTAATTCATACAGAAACATTCTTGACCTTTCCTTCATTCCTGCCACAGAATCAAACCAAGAAAAAAAGTTGCATTCTCTGTCCTACAAAAATAGTACAAAGCAAACTCAAATAAATTATTCAAGGGGGATAATAAAGACAGCAAGAAAAAAATTAAGAAAAAATTTAATTTTACTCCTATATGTAGGGTTTGATCACACTTTTCTTCTTCTCGTCCCTCATCTCCAGTAGAACTAGACAAAATGCAAAGCCGATTCTGATTCTTGGAGGAATTTACCGGTTGCAGAGTTGGATTAAACGAATTAGCCTGTTTAACTCTAATGATCTGATCACACTTTTCTTCTTCTTGCCGCTCATCTTCAGTAACCTCAGACGATAATGACTCTGAGAAATCATCATCATCTTCATCTTCCCTCTTCTTCTTTTTCCTTGTGTGCCTCTGATCAGAATCAGAACAAACAAAGCCACAATTTCCACCGATGAGATCATTGCAAAGCAGGTGAAGAGAAAGATAAATCTTGCCATCAGTAGGGGATGTGTATCGATATCGAAAAGAGTTTCTTGGATCATACATAAATTCTATCTTCCAATTCAAGCGAGAGAGCTGTTTCCTGACAAGAATTGCAAGAGAATGCGGAGGCTTTTTACAAAGAGAAAACGCTTTTGCATAATCGGCAATGGCAGTAGGGGAAAATTCAATTGAAGATAAAGATTGAGTGGTAAGCGGTAGCCATTCTCTTCTTTTCGCCATTGATTGTGAAGAATCCGAGCCTTAACGAGCTTTCTTGATGTTCAAGATTATTAGGCATCGCTGTGGTTGTATAGAAGTATATATAGGTTAGGGTACTGTCTTTAAGGATTGTCGTTCCTACTTCCTAGTCAGAATCAGAATAGGATTTGTTTACTCTGTTTTCTTTTTCTTTTTCCGACGGAACTTTTAGTTATCTTTTACTACTATGCTATGTTATCGTGTTTGTAAAGGATAAAATTATAGTGGCTGTTTAATTCAATAAAATTGCATATTTTAACTTTTTTATTTTATTCAATTAAGCACTTACATTTTAATTCTTTTCTCATTTGAGCCCTTAAAGTACGTCTTCTCAATTTTTTTTTACCTATTAACACGCTTGCAATTCATATAGTAGTACATTTTTTTTTCCAATCAAGAATTCACTTGGATGGAAATTAGAAGTTCAGATATTTAATTCAATAAAATTTTCATTTTATTTTCGGACAACCTGAATAGGAAAAGGATTCTTTTCTTCATTTTATTATTAAAAAAAAAAAGTCTCTTAAGAAAAAAAAGGGGAAAGAATATTAGGGCTTAGACCTTGAGCGAATTAGCGATGATTGCACAGCATTGGGAAGCAGCATGTTAAGACAGACAGTGATTAATGTTAAATCTTCTTGGAAAACAAGAATTAAGTTCGTCAGAAAAAGGTTAGTAGTTGAAAAAATTTACTCCATCCGTTACTTAATATCGGTTATTTTTGACAAAAATTTAAATTTTATTTATCTGTCATTTTTAGATTTTCAATACAATTTAATTTAATTTTTTTAATTTAATTTTCTTTTTCAATACAAATTAACCAATTAAATTTAAATTTTTATATTAAAATATTCAATTTTATCTTAAATTTATACCTAATTAATATTTATTAATTTTTGTGAAAATAGCAAAAGGAACTACTATTTAGTAAGGGGGAGTACTTCTTTAATTTGTAAAAAGTGAAAACATGCTTCTTTAGTCTCAAAAGTTAAAACGACCAGTCCAAGATATTAGAATTAGAAAGGGTAGATATGTTCGTTGGACCCACTCAAATATAAACACAGCAACTCCACGTTACTAATAAAATAAATCTAAGCCCACCACTTGCAGCTTCTTTTTCCCCTATTGGCTATTGCCATGTGAAACCCATTCTTCTCCTCTTTTTAACCAGTCAATGGTTTTTTATTTTCCTTTCTTTCATTCCTTGGTGCCCTGTGTTTCCAATTTATGCTCATTTAATTCCCACATGTTCTGTTTCAGCCTAAAGATACCATTTTTTTCATAGATTTTCAGATTTTGATATATTTCTGTTGTTGTGTTCGACATGTTTCAGCTTCAAAAACACTCTATTAAACCCACGACATCTGTTTCTTTGAAGATCAGAGACCATTCTCCAACTAGCTCGCCGGAGATGGATCCCGGGATCTGGAGCCGGATTCCCGAGGAAATTCTTGATCTTGTTTTATCATTCTTGCCGCTGAAAACTTTCTTGAATCTCAGATCAACTTGTAAGCATTTCAGGTCTCTTATATTTTCTCCTCCTTTTATGTCCAAACACTCCTCTTCTGGTTCCCCTTTATCTTCTTTTCTTTTACTTTCTCATCCCCAATTTTACCAAAGATATTCTTTATATGATTCTATGCTTGGCACTTGGCGGAATTTAAGTTTATCACTCTCTTTTTTACTGCCCTGTTCTGATAGTTCACAATCCTGCACTCTTCTCTCTTCTTCTCGTGGCCTTTTTTGCTTCTGTATTCCTAATTCTTGTTCTTTACTAGTTTGCAATTTCTTGGCCAAATCCTCAAGGGTAATTGAGTTCCCAAGTTACCCTTTTACTTTTGAGTCACTGACTTTTGTGGCAACTCGATTCGGGTACAAAATCTTTGTTCTGTGCTCTAAGTTTTCTTCAATTTCAGCTTTCATTTATGACTCAACTGTCCATTCTTGGCAAGCATACCATAATCTTGATCCAATTCTGAGTGATACTTGTCGTCAAGAAGGCGTTTTCTTTAATGGGTCACTGTATTTTACCACTCCAGAGCCATTTTCAGTAGTGTGGCTTGATTTGGAGAGTGGGAAGTGGGAGAGATTTGGGAATGAATTGCCAGGAGAGCTAACTTTTGTGAGGCTGGTGAGTGATGGAGAAGGGAAATTGTACTTGATTGGTGGGATTGGGAGAAATGGGATATCAAAGACGATAAAATTGTGGGAATTGGGAAGTGAAGGGAATTGGATAGAAGTTGAAAGTTTGCCAGATATGATGTGCAGAAAATTTGTATCAGTTTGCTATCATAACTATGAGCATGTTTATTGCTTTTGGCATCAGGGAATGATTTGTATATGCTGCTATACATGGCCAGAGATACTGTATTTCAAAGTATCAAGAAGGACTTGGCATTGGCTGCCTAAATGCCCTTCATTGCCTGATAAATGGAGCTGTGGCTTCAGGTGGTTCTCTTTTGTTCCTGAATTGTATGCTACAGTTTGAATCATTTGTCCCTTGGCTTCATTGCCTATGCTTGAGGCTTTTTTTTTTTTTTCCTCGTACAGTAATTTCTTAGTTTCCCATAGTTTATGGTTCTGTAAATTCAAGTCTAATTAGTTCTTGGAGATGAAAGTGGGTTGTTAATTAGTTCTGGAACTAAACGGCCCCTAATATTTCAGAATTGTTGTTCGTTTGGAATGTTGTTAATGGCTGTTTCTTCTTATAAAAGTTGGTGAAAGTCCAAGAATTAAGCAACAATAATTTGAATAATTCTCCAATTAGTACCTTAGCCGAATAAAAATTTGAACATCGAAGAAATCACGTGTATGTTCAAATTAATAACACACTATGCATATCTATAAGTTTATAGTTGGTGTTGTTGGCCATGTCTATTAGTTTATAAATTCAAAAATATAGTAGTTTTAACCAATTGATTATTCAGTTAATTTTACAGAAAAATAACACCTCCCCTCACACAATGGCTTAAAGTCAGCAATGGGATTGTCCTTGCACTTGCAGCTCCAACTAGGGGTGTGCAACGGTCGGTTCGGTTCAATAACCGAAATAACCGAAAACCGAAATTACAATATTTTACGAAACCGAACCGAACCGAATTTGTATAATAACCGAATTCAAACCGAACCGAATTTGTCGGTCGGTTTGGTTCGGTTAACCGAAAAACCGAAAATCCAAAATTATAATTAAAAAAATTATCTAAAAAATTATACAAAATTATAAATTATAAAATTAAAATTAAAAAAAATCAAATTAAAAAAATGTACATATATAATTTAATTTCAAACCCCTTAAATTGATAAAAAAAATACAAAAATAATTTTTTTAATGTAAAAATTGAATAAAATAATATATAAATTTAAAAGTTCGGTCGGTTCGGTTTTTCTTCGGTTTTTGCCTTTTAAAACCGAACCGAACCGAAATAACCGATATACCTATAAATTTAAAACCGAAACCGAACCGAATAACCGAATAACCGAACCGAATTTAAAAAATCGGTCGGTTTGGTTCGATTTTTCGGTTTTAACCGAATTTTGCTCACCCCTAGCTCCAACCATCTATTAAGGGAAAAATAAAAACAAGTGTTCTTCTAGGATTAAACGGGCTTAATTGCATTCGTAGCCAACAACTTCAAAAAAAAAAAATTAATTGCAACAAAAATATTACTAAATCTTTATTTCATCTCAATTAAAATAAAAATTACTGAAAAAATCAAATTTTGGGTTCTAAATCAAATTTTGGGTTCTAAGGCTACCTCTGTCGGTCGCAACATTAAAAAAAAAAAAAAAAAAAAAAACAACTTAAAAAAAACCTATATTTTGGTACCTGTACTTTTATAATTTTAAATATATAATTTTTATACTTTTAAAATTATATATTGAGTTATCGAATTTTTCGAAAAAAATACATTAAATCTAAAATAGACGACACAAATGACAATATAATATAATTGTGATTAAAATCGTGTGTATTTTAATAAAATATTGCTATTTTTACCGTTTATTTTAATTTAATGTGTTCTAATAAATAAATTCAGTTATTGGTTTAACAGTGTTATAATAGAGAAATTCTGTTAAATTATTGATTTTTCCAAAAAAAAAATATCCAATCATCAGTGCCATGCTCTCGCTGGCATAAATAAGTGCTACGTCAACGTAACGAGCTGGCGGCTGGTGTGGACAAGATAATAAAATGGACATGCAATTTATTAGTAATCATTCAATTTGAAAATTAGTAATTTATCGATGTCAAATGTCACATCATCATGCTCACATTGCATTTTACTTAATTTCATAGTTTTACATGGCAAATTTACTGGACATAGTTTTACAGTGCATAGGTTTATGTGACGGGCACGTGATCCTCTGCCATTGGAATTCAATTTTTTTTTATAACTTTAGTACTTTAATTAAAATGAAATAAAACTTTAATTATTTTATTTTTTAACTATATACTTCATCCATTTTTTTTTATTTATTATATATATTTCATCCATTTCTTTTTATTTATTATTTTTACTGTTTTTAATAAAATTAATTAATTTAATGTACGATCTTAAATTTAATTGGTTAATTTTAATCGAAAAAAAAATTAAATTGAAAAAATAAAATTAAATTGCATTTAAAGTTCTCCACTTGCACACAATTTCAAAATTAACTATCAAAATTTGAACCCATCACACGTGGGTTGACGGTGCCCCCATAGTTTTCCAAAATATGCAATTTTGCCCCTATAATTTAATTTGGTGCAAGAGTGCCCCTTACGTTTGAATTTTGGGAGAAAAATGCCTTCACCGTCAGTTAGTGTTAAAGTTGACTGTAAAAGCGTTTATTGATCGGTGACATGGTAAGACTCGTACGTGGCGTGTTCTGGTTGGACACATCGTTTCCCTTGTGAAGCACGTGAAAGGCACGCTCTAGGTTATAAAAAAATTTACTGCGTTCCCCAGTTAATTTTTCAGTTCTCTCTTCTCCTCTCTACTGCCATCATCTCTGTCTTCCCTTCATTGATTTCGTAGATCGATCTCAAATCTGATGATCTCTTGCAAAGATCGATCGCATCTCTCTTACTTGTGAGTTTTCCCTTAATCCATTAGATTCTCTCGTCTACCCAATTTTCATTTCTAGAACTTCCATTATGTGTTTTTATTCTCTTGCTAGGCGACATAGGGGTTATCTCTTGTTGCAGTTGTAAATTCTCCATATGTAATTCATACAGCAATATTCTTGACTTTTCCTTCATTACTGCTACAGAATCAAACCAAGAAAAAGAGTTGCATTACCTGTCCTACAAAAATAGTACAAAGCAAACTCCAATAAATTATTCAAGGCGGATAATAAAGACAGCAAGAAAAAAATTAAGAAAAAATTTAATTTTACTCCTATATGGGACAACTGTAGTATCTCCTTCCTGGATTGCTTATGCTCCATGATTCCAGTACGATAGCTCATTCCCACATAAACACCTAACTTCTGTCCCTTCATTCCTCATATTTTTTCCATCCCATTATCTTGAATGCATTAAAAAAGAAATACAGTTCGAAGACATCATGATTTTAAGGATTTATCCAAATCTTATTACTGTAACAAAAAAATAAAAGAGTAGAAGAGATCGAGAGGAAACGAGAGGAAAGTTACTTAAAGGAAACGAGAGTAAAGTGATGGAAGGAAGAAAGACATCAACGCAGGTGAGGGAAGAAGAGAGAACTGAATGATTAAAAATGGAAAGATGAGAGAGACGAACGCAGATGAAGGAAGAAGAGAGCACTGAAGTGATGAACGAAGTAAATTTGTTATTACTTAAAGCGTTTCTTTTATGTGCTTCACAGGTGGAAACGACGTGTCCAATCAGTACGCACCACGTGTACAAGCCTTATCATGTCATCAGTCAACAAACGTTTTCACAGTCAACTTTAACACCAACTGACGATGGGTGCATTTTTTTCTCAAAATTCAAACGTAGGGGGCACTTTTGCACCAAATTAAACTATAGACGCAAAATTGCACATTTTGAAAAATTATGAGAACAAAATTGTACATTTGGCTTAAAATGAAATAAAACTTTAATTATTTTATTTTTTAACTATATACTTCATCCGTTATTTTTTACTTGTCATTTGTACTGTTTTTAATAGAATTAAAAAGTATTAATTAGTTTTAAATTTATAATAAAATTAAGTAATTTAATGTACGATCTTAAATTTAATTGGTTAATTTTAATTAAAAAAATAAAATTAAATTGCATTTTAAGTTTTTCGCCTACGCATAATGTCAAAATTAAATATCAGAATTTGAACCCAGCACACGTGGGTTGACCGAAAATACACTCAGGCGGAAAATTCTAAAGGAGTTTTTTTTAGTTTCTTTAATTTGTTTTTATATTAAGAAAAGATAGAGCACGTGGATGGAGCATTTTTGCCATTAAATAAAAGATATACTATTTTTTTTTATTAAATGTGCATTTTTGCGGCCATCGTTCGATAAAATAGATAAATTTATTCATAACATTTATTTTGGGATAAATTTATTTCTAATATTTGCAAAATGAGAGATTTTTGCCCATACCGTCAATTACCGTTAATTTTAATTGTTAATAAATTAGTTGACCGCTAATAGGACACGTGTTATGCATATATTGGACACGTGAATCAAAAATTTTGGTGCCAAATATACATTTTTGCCCCTTACATTTTTTCAAATGTGTAAATTTGCCCTTAACATTTGTTAAATGGGAGATTTTTGCCTATACTATCAATTACCGGTAATTTTGACCGTTAATACGTCAGTTGACCGCTGACGGCGGGGCAAAAATCTCACATTTTAGAAACGTTAGGGATAAATTAGCCTCAAAATAAACGTTAGAGATAAATTTGCTAATTTTAACAAATAATAAGAGCAAAAATACATTTTTGACCTAATTTTTTTTTGCCAACGTCCACAGACTTCTATTTCTTGGAATTTATGGACCTATATAAATTAAATATGTGAATATTATATATTGTAAGCTATTAGAGTTTTAGTCCAAATAAAAGTGATCTGATTAAGTTAAAATCAAATTGGACTTAATAATCGTCTTGTTAAAATATGGAGGTTATTTTAAATGTGTAGAAATCTAAAGAACTTAAACTAATTTATGATGGGCAAATTAGTAAATAAGTCATTATATAAATAGCTTATGGTCCTGGTTGCACAGAGTAATCCTAACCCTAATTTTTCTCTCTGGTATCCCATAAAATACAGATTTTTGTGCCAATTAGAAACCCTAAAACCTGTCGCATCCTTAATGGCCATGGATTCAGGTACGTTTCCGCATTTATTTTATTTTTGATGATTTGTCATGATCGATTTATGGGCTATTATCTATTTGGGATTTTCCATCACTATTACGTACCATTTAATTCATTTTAGGTTTTTAGGTTTCGTATTTTATACTCTTTTTGGGTATTTGACAGTTTTGAAAGTTCTAATTTCTAGTAAGTTTACGTCTTTCTCAGCGATTCTGAGAAGTAAGTTCCCCACCTGCTGTTCTGTATCAGATTAAATAACCCCCATTAGGGATAAAACTATTTTCCGTCAATAAGCAGTGAACAATTCATGAAATGCCAAGTAATGAGAAGGATCGCCCTGGGAAATAAAGCTCCCAAAAATGCACACCAAATTCCATAAAATTAAAAAACTACTAGCTAGTCTGTCTCCACCTTGAGTCTTCATTTAATGCAACCTAAAATTCTCAAAAATTATTTGGACACTGAAAATTGACAATCAGGTCACTAATATTTAACACGTTAGATTATTTGTTTTAAATATAAAATGATTATGATAGTAATTCCGACAATATGATGTGTAAAATTTCAGTAATTTTATTTTCAACTTATAGTAGATTACGCAATTTTTGATCATATCTGAATCCATCTAAAAATATTGATCAAAATTCAAAACCGAAAAAATTTAAATGGCCCAAAAATTTGAGGGTCGAACCCAATCCAAATCCAAAACTAAAAAAAATTGTCCAAAAATACCTAAAAATCCATCCAACTAGATTCGAACCTGTGAATCAATTTTTTAATTATTTTTTATTTTATGTAATATTTATTTATAAATTATAGTTTCATTATATATATATATATAGTTTGAATAAAATTTACAATGGAGTTATATATTTGGAATAAAATAATGTACAAAATTGCCTTATTTTTTTAAAAGAAAACTTATTTTGAAATAAATTTGTTAGTGAAACTCAATATGAAATCGAGAGACTAATTGAATTTTAATGAATTAATAAATCAATTATTTTTTTACATGGAATGATTAGTTGAAAGTTTAATAATCATGAATATAATTATCTCCAATATCTAGATATGTTTATGGTCTGGGCTTTTGATTTTTTTTTTTTATGTATAAACCCGGCCCAGCAGGAATATGTATATATCTTTGTTATTGATGAAAATATAATAAACATCACAATAAGTTTTGAAGGAAATTTCAGTGGCACTGTTAGAACTTGGAAACTAAGGACTTATCAACTTTTAGTTGATGATAAAATTAATGTAATTTGGGAATTAAGTATAAGGTTGGAATTTATGGTACTAACATCCTCCGTCTAATAATCGGAAATATACAGCTGATCATAGCTCAAACCATAGCTTGCATAGGTCTTAATTAATCAATCAAGGACAAAATAATTTAAAGTTTATGGTAATATACTGAACTTTAATACTAATTTTACGCAATTGAATTTCGAGGTAAAGAAAAAGAAAATGATGCGCATGTATGATTATACATTGATATATCAACTTCCACATGAATATTGAGATCTCACCAATTCATTGAATATTATATTTATTATTATGAACAAATAACAATCATTTAGATTTAAATAGCACCCAAAGCAACAGTGATATGATGTTCAAACTCTTGATTCCCAGCCAGTGACGTCGGCAATTCGATTTTTTAATTTTAGTAGATATTAATTATGCAGGTTGTTGCGACATTACACCAAATTAAGTTCTCTGCTTTTCAAACACAATCATGACGCTTGACAAAACCAGATGATCAACAACGTTCATGTGTTTAAATTTGAATATTCCTTTTCTCCTAATAAACATTTCCAACTTGCTTTTCAACCTTTCCTTATTTATTTATTTATATATATTGATTTATTGCTGATTCGTAAGTCAATATTATCTCTTAATCAATAGAAACTTTTTTTTTAGTCCATGAATTTTTTCCATCATAAAACTAATAGTAAATTGCCACCGATGGCGGAGCTAGGACCATGGACAGGGGAGCACATATATATAATTTTTTCAATATAAAAATTTAAAAATAAATTATATTTATCGTAATAATACATCACTTTCATTTATAATTATAAATAAAAAAATCATTACAAAAAAAAATTGTAAATTTTATAATAGCCTATGCGATTAATAATAAGTTGATGACTAAAATATAGTTTGAGTGAAATGGTAAAAATAAAATAGCAGATAATAGAATGACTCATAAGGCATTTTTGATAAAAAAAAAAATGGAACATACCCTGTTAAAATGTTACCTATACCATAACACAATATATCGTACCATGAACTATCTGATCCAAACAAGGAGGAAAAAAAAAGACAGTTTTAATTGAAAACAAGGAATTGTCTAAGATGTTTGGACTGTGGAACATACACTGTTAAAATAAGAACACACCCCCACATGTATGCTGCGACTTTTATTAAAAAAAAAAAAAACCATGCCCCTCTTGTTTATTCAACAATATAAATAATTCTACAAGGGAAAAGAAGAAGAAGAAGAAAGTATGCTATGGGTCAATCAAGCTTTAACTACAAAAATATTTAGTGTGATAATTTCATAAAGAGTGGGAAATTAAGAGAGAAAGTGCATTAAAAATAATAATAAAAGATTATTAAATATTTTTGTTAATAACAGTTTAAATCATATTCTTAATTAAATTAAAAATAAAAAAGGTTGAGCTTCGAAATTGTGTAAAAAAAATATCAGCTTCTAAACAATAATAAATTAGTTGAACTTTGTCCAGAAGAATAAGCTAAAAATTTGGAGATGAGGCAACTGTAGCGTGGTCTGACCTGTTTGGATGCCCTATGATTGATCGAAGCATGTGCATCTCTGTCAACAAACTGAAAAAGAGAATGGCTGAATGAGCATCAAAGATCGTGATTGGGTATACTGACTATTTTGTAAAAAGAAAAAGAAAAAGAAAAGACGACTATAAAACATTCCATCTCTACCAAAAATAGCATTTTCCTAGCCTAGCTTCTTTTATTTTGGATAGAAAATTTAGAAAAGAATCAATGAAAAAATGAACATTTTGTGGAATTAGGGTAATGAATAACTAAGATTTGATGTTTTGTCATTACCAGATTAACTCATGTTTAGATTAGTAAACTAAATCTGTTTTTTCATAAACGAAACCACCCCATAAATAAATAAAGACAAGATAAAAGTTCAAAATGGACGCTGGTACTGGAAATAGCAAGGTTCTTCTCGTAGAAAGGGCTTCATCGAATAGCGAACCTTCCACGCACGCGTTTAAAGAGAACCTTTCGCACGTGCTCACACCCGACTAGGATTTGGTACCAGTCAAAAGATGCACGTGTCAGCACATCCTCCAATGACCCGCGCTCTCTTGTCCAGGTGTTCTCTTTCCCTTCCCCTTTTTATATCATACAAGTCACTGCCTCCTTCCCTTCCTCCCCCCCCTCTTTTAACTAACTTAACTTGTTCTCTCTCCCTTACTCTCCATATTCTGCCTCCACCCGCCCCCTCTCCTGCCCGATTCGTTTCATTTCGGATCCCATATTCCTACTCTATTGCTTTTTAATTTTTCATGCAGTGTGATGGAGAAGGAAAATCGATCCAATTTCACTTATATGGGGAGGAATTTTGACGATGATGTAAGCGTTAATGATTCTTCCTCTGCTTTCAGTGACTGTAACAGCGACAGATCCGGTGAATTTCCCACTGCTTCTTCTGAGAGCCGCCGTTTATTAATGGCCTGTGCAGCTGAGAATTCCGACGATTTTATTCGCCAGCTTGTTTTGAATCTTGAATCCTGTACGATTGACGAGCAAAAGGAGGCTGCTATGGAGATTAGACTCCTCGCCAAGAACAAGCCTGAGAATCGCCTCAAAATTGCTAAGGCAGGAGCAATTAAGCCTTTAATTTCTTTAATATCATCATCGGATCCTCAGCTTCAAGAGAATGGTGTCACCGCGATTTTGAACCTATCTCTCTGCGATGAGAACAAGGAGCTGATCGCATCGTCTGGAGCAATTAAGCCACTGGTTAGGGCTTTGAAAATCGGAACATCAACGGCAAAGGAGAACGCGGCGTGTGCTCTGCTTCGCTTATCGCAAATAGAAGAGAACAAAGTTGCAATCGGACGGTCAGGAGCAATTCCAGCTCTAGTGAACTTACTAGAAACCGGAGGATTTCGCGGGAAAAAAGATGCAGCAACCGCACTCTATTCTCTATGTTCTGTGAAGGAGAACAAGATCAGAGCCGTCCAAGCAGGGATCATGAAGCCACTGGTGGAATTCATGGCTGATTTGGGGTCAAACATGGTGGAGAAATCAGCGTTCGTGTTGAATGTATTGGTTTCGGTGCCGGAAGCTAGAACAGCGTTAGTTGAGGAAGGGGGAATCCCGGTGCTGGTGGAGATAGTTGAAGTAGGATCACAGAGGCAGAAGGAGATCGCTGTTTCTATATTGTTGCAGCTTTGCGAGGATAATTTGATGCACCGTGCCATGGTAGCCCGCGAAGGAGCAATTCCTCCCTTGGTTGCTTTGTCCCAGTCCGGCACCAATCGCGCCAAACAAAAGGTCAGCTACATTCTGAATTTCCGGTCGAAAATTTTCTGGATCCATAGTCTAATGCCTGCTGACGTGGTACTGGTATTTTCAAAATCAGTGTCTTTTTGCTTCTTCTTTTTAAAAAATTTAGAAACTGTAATTGGCCACGTCAGACGCGTCTTTAATTCTTTCCCTCTTTATAAATTCAATTCAATTCAGTCCCAAATTTACATTTTCGGAAACATGTCCTTTTGTCTTTTTTTTTTAAGAAATAATAATAGAATATTAATAAATAACAAAAGTCTTAACCATTGGAGGGTTTCCAAAAGAAAAATTGGTTTAACGAGTTTACTTAGGTCATTAGTTGTTTTCTATTATTAGAATATTTTGTCTGTCATTATCTTATATTTTCTTACAGATTTTTTTTTAATCTAATATAAGACTGTGATTGCGGTGTCGTTTTGTGTGTCGTGATGTGCGGACAGGCGGAGACACTGATAGATATTCTACGGCAACCAAGATCCGGTAACGCCGCTGCCAGAACATCAGAGGTGTCAGTGTGAACGGTGTCCCTACCAGCCCATGTGTAATCGACCATACACACAAAGTGTGGATAGTTTTATTTAAAGTTAAAAAGAAGAAGATAAAAAAAACAAAATGTAAATATCTTGTGAAATTGAAGTGGTTGAGTTTGGTATATAAGCCTTTAGCCTTTCTGATTTTAAAAATGTTTTGATTCTTCTCATTCAAAATATATGGGAAAGCAAGAAACAGTAGTTGCTGGAAGAAAGAAATGATTAAACAAAAGCAGAAAATAAAAAAGGAAATAGCTCTGGAAGAGTCGTTGCTTTGCTTTTTTTTTATTTTTTTATTTTGGGCCAAGTCCACGAGGAACTCGTGTATGCAATATAAGGAAACAACATTGTATAATGAAGCGTGAGGGCGAAGCCGTAAGCCACTTTCTTTCAAATAATAGCTCCAAGTATTGGGCTATTTGGTTGCCACGTGGTCAACCTTCAGTTACGGTTAGTGGGCAGAGTGAGTGAATCAGTCCTCTTTTTTCTTTTATCTGGGTCCCCATCTTTTGATGTCTGATTTGCACATTTACTTTTTTCAAGCGTAATATTGGTGGAGGTGGATGCTTTTTCTAATTTCTCAAATCCTATTCTAAAGCATCTTAACTCAGATGATGATAAGTGATAAGATTCCAAACAATTAGGGCCTTAAAAAACAGTCCCTAATTCTTCTTTGAAAATGAAGTTTCAAAATTCTACGCGCCTATCTTTATTAAGTATTTGACCATATCAAATTGTGTATCGTAACTGTAATATTTTTTCTTTCCTTGTAGACAGTGACCCTTCAACTTCAATAAGAGGAGTTAGGAGTGGATGATATAAACTGCAGTCCTACTAGTATTTATTTACCCGCGGCTTAAGCCTTAAGCTGTAGAATATATGCTTTTTGCTGTTTGTTACACAAAGTGGCTTTCAAAAATCTTCACACGATATATGGTTGAAAGTTCTACTCTTTTCTGGCTAATTGGTTGCGACTACGCCTGCTCAACCAATCATCCGATTTCTAATATTTCGTTTGAGTTGATTCTTGCATCCAGGGGCAGATCCAATTGGCCCGTTATCTTCTCAAAATTAATTTTATCGCTTTCCACATAAAATGCACCTTCATTTAAGAAGAAAAATGCAACATTACTCGGAACCTAAAACTTAGCAAAGTCAGTTTAATCTATCACATCAGTCTTTCCTCATCTCGTCGGACTTGTTTGTTTTTTCTTAAAATAATGTGTATACATTTTTCCCTCTGCTTTATATATATATGTCACATTTAATTGCGCCACGTTCATTAATTTTGAATTTGCGTCCTTCACTGGCCCTCTGATCTCATAATTAACAGAACAGTCAGAACCTCTGTTTTGTGGATTTTGTACTTTTTTTTTTTCTTCGTACACGTAATACACCGAAAGCCCATCTTGGGCTAAGAAAAGCCTCTTCAGTTGCAAAGCACAAATGATTTGAAAGGAAAAATGAAGTGAGGCCTAAATGCTCCACTTTTATGGGGCTGGGTTGCTTCGCCCATAAAAATAGCTTCCACTGCAAATACGATTCAAGATATTCAATTGAGCGAATGCATATCCAATGCAATGCAATATGTGCTTACCAATTCGGATTCAAGTCATTTTATATTATATTTTTTACTTTCTAAATTAAAAATAACAAAAATACATATATATTACATAAATATCATAAAGTTACCAATAATATAAATAGCTCATAAATAATCAAATTGAATTTTATTATTGACAAATTGAATCGATTTCAAATTTTTTTTTAACTATAAATAGAATCAAAATTTACCATATCTGTATACAATGAAAACTTGCTTCGAGTTTATACTTACAGTCAACGACTATAAAATAAAATATATTTCTTTACATATTTAACATAATACTGATATTTGTTATTATAGTGGTTAATAAATTTTCCACATGGCATTCTCTCTTGTATGGGTAGGGGTAGCAGCCTGGGGAGACCGCTATCATTTACTGCAACTCATCATGATTTGCTTTTAACCACCCATCGAAGCAGAGGACGATTCATGGAGACATAAAGCCTGGGGAGACTGCTATCTCTTATCGCATCTTTATTTAGATTTTGATTAGTGGTTAATGACATTTGATTTGGTTTACCAGGTGGTAATAAAACCATCAAATCATGTTGAGTTGCTTTTGTGCTTTAGTGAAACATAAAATATCCAACAGCTCCCTAAAAAAAATATTGACATTTTCTATTAATAATCTTTTCTTTTTTTTTTTACCGTTTTATTAATTAATAATATCATATAGAATATAATTTGACAGACAAAAAATACGAAGCATTATATGCAGAGGAAACTAGCCAAGGCCCATTTCTTTGCAAAATACACAGTTTGGTGCTTCTATTTTATCTTTAATTCTAGCAATTTTATATCTCTGTGTATACTTAAACAACATTTTATCAGCTTTGCAAAAGTTTGTTTGTTTAGATTGGCCATATCGAAATGGATCAAAAGCATGCGCTGTTTGTTTCTCAAATCAAGTAGCTGATCCTTAAATCAACTCGTTTTCACCGTCAAGTACGTATCTACTAAATTACCAAATAATGATAATCATATCACACAACAAAAATACGAAAAGAATAGGCTTGGCAATTGGATTGAGTTGTGTAGCTTTGGATTCGGATAATTCTTTTCATATTCATTTTTTTGCATTATTTTTGGGCGGGAAAGCTTTTTTCGATCGGATTTAGACTGAATCTTGAAATACAATTAAAATTAAAAAATTAAACAAGTCCATACCATATCAGATTGAATCGATTTTGAAATAAAAATTCGGCTATATCCATCAGTAAAATTACGTCATTTTAATGCCGAAATTAAGAATCGATTGCGACGACGATGAAATGAGACAAAAATGGCATCAGCATGAGGATGATGAGCAATAGAGACGAGATGAAAAAGTAGAGATTTTACCTATATATATAGATGACGTCATATTGAACTTATGTTAATTTTGGTATGAATTTATTTATTTTTATCTTTTATTTACTGTTCAACATTTAAATAATTAGATATTTATTTTTTATTTTTTATGTAACAATTAAAATGAAAATATTAATAAGACAGTATAGTGTTAATATATATATATATATATATATATATATATATATATATATATATAATTATGACAATATAAAATTTAATTGAAAAATTTTTGATCACATATTCGGTGGGATTTTAGTTGAATTCAGGCCAATTTTGTTCCTAAATGTCTCATGACATTTGGATCTGACTCACTTTTTACTAATGAATTTGGGTCAGATAAAAATTGTAAGTCTAAAAAAAGAATATGGAAGTTAAACAGTAATGAACGGACTTGATCCGGATATATATATATATATATATATATATATATATATATATATATATTTATTTATTTTTATGACCCTTGCATTTATTCTTTTTTCATAAGGATTTTTCTTTTTTATTATTTTCGTACTATGAAAAATGCCGTGAAAATATTGTCAAACTTTTTTTTATCGATTTTTACTACTAAATTTAGTTTAAAATTTGAAAACACTTTTATGTTGACGAAAAATTCAGCCAACAAATACAGTTAATGACAGCTAATTACGTATCGACATATCAGCATCCGCGTGTCGCTTTTTTTCATACTCAAATTAAAAAATAAAAGCTGACGTGTACCCTCCCTGTCACTACAAACCCATTTCGCCTTTTCTGTCCCTCAGCACCATTTTCTCTTTCGTCTTCCTTTCTTTTTCCACCTCACCACCATTTTTTGACTGCTCTTAAACGCAACCGTGTCATTTTTTAATGGAATGGACACAAAAACATACTAGATTTGCCGAGTTTACTATAGATTATAGATTTACAGATTTAAATAAATAAGAAATTAATATAAGTTAGAAAACAAAAATATCACCCAAAATTTTAAATGATCTCCAATTATCGATCTTTTTTAAATTTCTGATCTTTTTTTTTATCGAAATAGATTTGCAGAGGAAAAGTGTTCAAATCAACATTCTAATTAAAAAAAAAATAAAGCGTAACGTAATTTGTTGTCATTGATTTCGTTTATCAATTGAACTTTCTGTTTAACGTGAAAATAATTTTTAACCATTAAACTTAATTTAAAAATAAAAAATAATAAAAGAAATTCGAGAGGATTTTTGCATATTTTTCAATATTAGGGGAAGAAAAACCCCTTATTTTCTTTTTTTTTTTTTTAATAATAACAAACCTTTAAATTTAGAAGTACTATCCAAAATATGTAGATGGAATCTCTGTGTGCTAAAGGCTAATAAAAGTTGTGGTACCTAAAGTACATATGTTTGGTAGCATCTATCTCTTTGTAATTTATTACTTGCATTATCTATCAAAATAAAAATACACAAAATAAAAAACAAAATGGAAAATGTTGAAAAAAATCCAAAAAAAACATTAAAACAAGAAGAGGGTACCTCGTCACGTGATTATCACATGGACATTCTTATCCTATCTGAAAATATCAGATCAGTACATTATAATCTTAAAGTCTAAACAACCGCTGTCCACAAATTATTCTGCAGGTGTCAACAACTCCACCCTTATTACGATTTTCTTCGACCCCACTTACTAGCTGTTACTTTAGCAACTCTCATAGCTTAGCCTTTTTGACTCCAATTTTCCAAACGGTCACCGGGCAAGGGCTCGCCGGAGGACCTGAGCCAGCAAGGAAGGAGCACTCAAATGCGGTAAATGACCCTCCGTTCTCAATAGCTCCACTGTGTTCCGTCCACCTAAATGGGTCTTCAAATACTCAGCCACCGAAGCTGGAACAGAAACGTCTTTAGCTGTCTGAATAATACAACAAGGTACCTTAACTAACCCTAAAATCCCTCTTAAATCACTATTAAAAACCGTTCTCGACACAAAAAATGTAATATCCGGTCTCATATTAAAAAGTGTCCGGCTAAATTCTCTAACCGCCGCAGGCACATCCGCCCCAACCGCCAGCGGAGCGAAACCGCTGACCCAAGCCTCGTAATTCGCCTCCATTGCAGTAAAAACATTCTCTATATCAGCTCGCTCGAAGCCTCCATGGTAATCTTTATCATTCAAGAACCTAAAAAAGCACAAATTTAGTAAAGTAAACCGATGAGAATATTATAAAAAGAAAAATTAAGAGGTTTTAATTTTAATTAAAATAAACCTGGGAGAAGCGCCGATGAGGATGAGTTTAGAGAAGAGGTCAGGGCGTCTAATGGAGGCCAAAATACCAATCATAGCAGAGACAGAGTGGCCGACATAAGCGCAGCGATCGATACGGAGGGAGTCGAGAATGTTGAGCAAGTCATCCACGTAAGCATCAAGAGTCGTGTACCTGCGAAAATCGAAGTAGTCGGGATTGACACTGCCGGCGCAAACGAGGTCGTAAAGGATAATTTTGTAATTTTGAGTGAAAAAGGGGAGAATGCGTTGCCATGCTGATTGATCAGTGCCAAATCCATGGGCAAGAACTAAGATTCTCTCGCCCGACCCGACTACTCGGACGTTTAGAGCTTCTAAAAGAGTGCTGCCCATGAGATGAACAGAGGATTAAAAAAGGGCGTTGAAGAAATAAGAGGATTTTTATTGTTTGATTGATTGAAGAGGAGAGAGAGGAGAAGAAAGGATTACAAGTATAAGACTATAAATAAATAATAGGTGGGTAGGTGTGGTGTGTCTTTGGTTGAAATACTTTTTCAGTGTATGGTTGCCTGATGATGATCATCTCATATGCTTAATTTATATTTGTTCACAGAGAAGGATATGGTTGAAATATTTTTCAATTATAGAATACATATATATATATATAACGCACATTTAATTATTATTTAAAAATTAATAAATTCAACGTTAGGTACACAATTTTATATTACACGTAAAATATAAAGATAATAAAATTGTTAAAAAAAACTCTGTAAATTTATTTAATAAAAAGTCAAAAATTCTCTCAGTAGTAGAAAAAACAGATCACTTTCCTTTTTTTTTTTTTTACACAAAATAATGATTCATTTTACCTGAAAAGGACAATCATTTGTGTTCATTTTTATTAAAAAAAAAGGAATAAAATATATAGAAATGAGATACAGAGTTCGAAGTAAACAAACCATAACACAATCAAGATTCGAAATTAAGATTTAAGATTTATATTAGGGAAAGTCAACAAAGGCTATGAAGAGTTGCGTGATAATAATGGAAAGCAAACTGTTTGGACAGTCCCGGACTGGAAGGAGACTGCTGTACGTTTAGCAATCCACTTTCTTTATCCACTGCACGACTTTTTATTTATTTATTTTTATTTTTTAAGGAGGTAGATGGGAGATGAAATAGAGAAAGTCTAGTACTTGGTGACTCATAAAATAATGCTCAATATTTCCAAGTCCAAAATAAGAAATGAATTCTAATTTATATGGAATTTAATTTTCCCCAAATGAATTTAATTCGTACTATTTTAATTATATTATTTGGTTAAAACGTTAAATGTCTTCCTATAAATAGGAATAATTTAATTAAAGCATTAAAGATACAATAAGCTCTTTAATAGAAGTATTTATATTATTTCTCTCAGACAGCATCGATTTTGCAGGTCCCGATATGAAATTTCTCCGTGACCATCAGACCCAATGCTGATGATTATTGCACAGCTCTTCTGCTAATCACTAAAGAGTAAAAGTGGTTTGTTTGAAGAATTTTGGACCAAAAAGCCCTTGGATCGCTTTTCATTTAAATAATTAAAGTTTATATTGATAGAAATCTTACTTAAATCCGATTTGTAATTTTATTAATAAATCAAATTAGTGATAAAATTGACATATAAAAATATTATGGAAAATTTTTGTCTAGACCTTAATTATCGTTGATTTTTTCACATGGTATCTGTGGCATTTATGAACACAACCATAAGTTTGGGTTTAGACAAGTTGGAAATCTAAATATTAATGAGAAAACTATATAGATCCATACGAAACAAGCAAAATAGGAGTTGGTTGGATCAATTCTCGTATTATGATTTGTCAAGTAGAAGAAAATAACAAGGAATAAGTATTTTTCATTTTTATTTGCATGAGTTTACATTAAACTCTTTTTATTATTATTATTATTATTTTGCTAAATTTTATTCACCCAATGTACTCATCAGTTTTCATTTTTGACAAAAAGCATAAAAGATTTAATCTAAGTTAATAAAAAAAATAAATAAATATAGATATATTTAAGAGCTAAAATAATTTATTTTTTTATTTTTTTTTTTGGGAAGAATGATAGGCACATGTGTTGGCCAGAACTATATGTATTAATGAAAAAAGCATATGAAAGAGTATCATACGGATGACATTTAGATAGTGATGGCTTTGGGATGTCACACTTGAACCCTATCCTTTACAGTGATCGAAATATTTATATTCCAAAAATTATTTCTTCTACTAGAGTGGAAGACATTAAGGACCCCTACCTTATCTTCTTTTCAATTGTTTCTTTTTCTTTTTCTAGTAACACTTCATTAATTAAGCTGTACAGTTAGATTGCCCCCCATTTATAGATTTTCTTTTCCTTTTTTTTTTTTTTTATCTAGATTTGTTTTATATAATTTATAAATTCAACCGATAATTCAATTTTAGGTAGATTATTAGATTCGCTGGACACGCATGTCATATGGTTTCAATGCATAGATAAATAGGTAGACTTTATTCAACCGAGAAATTTCAATAATTTTTTTGTGTCATTTATTCAAATACTGCTGTCCTAATTATTGCTATCCAATTTTCTATCCATCTTCCGTCAATATAGGCCGTCGATTTTTCCAGTATCAGATGACAGATTGAGGCCCACGAATTCAGTCGCAATGCATAATTGGTTCATCTTTTACTACTTTTCTCTCGATTTACAGGGGAAAGAAAAAAAAGAAGAAAAATCCCTTGATTTGAAAAAGCACGCGTAAGAACAGGAAGCAATCTCCATCATTAGACTCATAATCCTTAATACAAAGTTAAAACATGCATGGTGTCCTGTCAAAGGAAGCAATAATCATAAGTAGTGCTTGTGGGAGAGAATCCCACAACATCTAATTAATGGAAATAAGAAAAATTTATAATTATTATAGAACTAACTAATTTCACAATGTTTAAATTATTTTGAAATAATAGTGAACAAACAATTATTAAGTTTAGTTTATGAATCCATATAATAAGTAAAACTTTTAAATATAGTAAAATTAATTTGAAAATAGTTTAAATTATTTTAAAATAACGGTCAACTCACAATTATTAAGTTTAGTCTCTGAATTAAAATAATAAGTAGAACTTTTAAATATAGTAAAACTAATTTGAAAATAGTAGTATAAATTATTTTGAAGTGGCTGTCTGCCCATCGTACCAGCCGCGTAGATTTAATAGAGTTGTCTGGGCAATACGTTAAGCTGTAGCTGAGATTGAATGTTCCATAAAACATATAATCTCTATCTCCTATATAAGACAGCAGTAGGGTCCAATGAAGGAATCTGATTCAATGGGGATGGCCTTCATCTTAAATATATATATGTATATACACACACACACGCTCTACCTGTTTAATATATAAATACTTTCCACACACATATATATATATATTTTCTTGTTGCCGCATGTAGCTACCTCATTGGTCACGGAACTGACTTCTCCACTCTTTCCATCTTTTTTCCAAATTTTCCTCTTCTTTGAGAAAGATTGCCCAATGCCAAAGCACAGCTAGCACCTTCCATAATTTCATTCTCCTTTAATTTTCTTTTCATGGATTCATTTATATAAGTATCGTTGTTTCACTGTGTTAATATTTCTCTTTTTATTTTTTCCTTCAGTTACGCAATTTAAGCTAGATTTAGTTCCATACTATAAGTTGATATGTATATGTAATTGATTGATCAATAAAATTTGGTTTAGATAACTGTTTGCACTCAAGATGTTTGAGAGGTAAATGCATGCTCCAGTCTCCAACGTAATTTTAGATTTTTCTGATAACTAATTTCTATATATATTTATAAAAAAAAGGTTTATTATGATTACAAGTGAGGAATAGAAAACATAGTAATTTGATTGGTAGAGTAGAGTATAAATCGTGGCACAAACAAGCGCCAATCCACGTGAAAGTCCAATAGGATAATCCACTAAAATGATGCACGAGATCATTTCATTCTTTGCCATGCTTATGCTTTGCAATCTTATCTCTTGTTTCTAAGTCAAACAAAGTATTGAGTGTATTCTTTCTATGTTGTTATACCTTAATTTCTTGGTGAATGCTAGAAGCTTAATTAGTAGCGAAAAACCACATAAAGAATTCGAAAAAAGATCGATGAGCACACATCAAAACAGTAATAACCCAAATTTTCAATTTGTCAGGTAGGCTTTTAACTCTTTGTGGAATGAGATGGAGAGAATATTAATTTAGAATTGAGAGTATATGTATATATATGAAAGTTGTGGATAAGTTAACAGGGTTTTTGGGTCCCTATACATGCATATGCCCTTCTTAGGCATATAGTGCGACAAAGACATAAATAGAGAAGATGGGTTATTTTATATATATTGAAAGAGAGATTTGTAATTGGTTTGATAAGGCATTTGGCCTTATCTTATTGACTTGCCTTTTTTCCTTTGCTTTGTAATTTAGCATCTCTGTATATATAAATATATATATTCGTGATCTTTGCCTGGATTGGAATGTCATAGCTGCCATGGGTTAATTGGAATGTGATTGCTGAGTATAACATGCGTATGAAATTTATGGTAAAGCACTTACTTTTAAATATTTATATATGCTCAAAACTCAAATTCGAAACAACTTAGTTATTGGAGAAAAAACGACTAATATCCTTGGACATTTTTATTGGAAATTAATTTGGAATTGAATAATTGATTGGGTTAATTTCATTGATAGTCACTTAATTTATACCAAATTACGTAAAAATAATAAAAGAATTTTTTATTTCAAAAAAGCTACTGAATTTTAAATTTTTATACACAAAAATAACTATTATCGGTTTCTGGTTACGACCCTTGCCGAAAAATCTAGCTGGAATACCATGTCAGCAATTTATGCATACGTGGACACACTATTTATTCCATGTTATCAACTGACATGTTACTTTTGACATGTCAGCTGCTAATTGGACAGTGAAAAAATTGACACTTGTCAAAAGTGGCATGCCAACTGATGACGTTAAATAAATAATGTGTCCACATGTATACAAATTGTTAACATGGCGTGCCAACTGGACTTTCCGACCAGGTTTATCATCGGAAATCGGTTATGGTTATTTTTGTGTATAAAAGTTTTAAGTTCAGTGACTTTTTTGAAAGAAAAAATTCTTTTATTATTTTTGCGTAATTTTGACATAAGTTAAATTACCATGAGTGAAATCAACCCCTAATTGATCCCTAATCAAGTTGCAGGCTAATTATTTATTGGATCCTTTTCTAGATGACTAATAACTAATAAGTGGTCTCTTGATTTTTCCGTAATAATTTATTAGATTCTCCTATCTCATAAAAAGCATTGTAGAAGAGATGTTACACGGATCCAGGGCTTCTTTAAACTTAGTGGGCAGGGGGGGGGAATGTGGAAATAGAGGGAATAAAAAATTACAAAATGGTGCCAAAATAAAGAAATAAAATTTTTGGTAGGTCATTGTGGAAAATAATGAAAATTTTCATTAAAAATGCTTTTTTTTTTTTTTTTTAAAAAAAGATGGCGCGGAGGGGGCTCCAAGATATATCTCCAACCTAATTAATAATTTTATTGGCTGTTGAATCCACTGTATGGAATGAGATGTGCAATTCATGTGAAAAAAGATTAAAACAAAAGTTATATATTTATTAAGGTGAAATGAATGAATAAATATATACATGCGAGACACATACTTAAACATGGGAAATAAAGGCTGGAGTCCAGGCCAGTGGAAAGGGGGAGCGCATATACATAGGTCAGTTTTTTGTATAATTGGTTGGGAGATTATTATTGCAAAGTCAATTAATTTGGACATGACCATTTCATGACATAATAAATAGTAAAATACATGCACATAACCTCTTTTGTCTCTGCCTTTCCCATTTGTAAAAAGATAAACTACAATAAAGAAAGAGTCTAAATTTTGCCTTTTCCGGCACGAGTGGTTCGGAATGTGGCTGTGTTTTCAATGATTTGATGTTTTAGGGTAAGATGGATAATGTATAAGAATGTTCCACTTTCTTCTTAATTTACTATACCAGACACATGCCTACTTCTAATCTAACCCTTTTTTTTTCCTTTTTTTTTTAAAAAAAAAAAAAGTTTGTGTTAGCAATAATAACTTATTGCATGTGTTCATAGAGAGTTCTCCTCCGGGAAATTTTGAAACATTTTTCATCAATAACACTACAAGGTTTCCCTCAATCTTGTAACTGTTGTATTAGATTTTTTTTTTTAAAAAAAAAAGAAAGAAAAAGTCAAAATTTGTGGCTAGTTGGCTAGAAATTTTAACAATTTGCTAGTCATTAGCTGGCTTTTTGGCCATCAAATATTTGTTGGTGGACAGCAAATTAATTATTAGCTGGCCACATGAAATCTCCCGCCTATATAAAGCAGGAGTTTGGATTTTAAATTTATTAGATCCCAAAGGATATCTAATGAAAATTTATTTGTAAACTTTGAAACTTAAACAATTTGTGAAAAATTGTCTTGAATTTATAATATATTGGGTGTGTGAGAAAACATTAGAGTGAGTGAATATAAAAATTATTCAAATTCTTAGTACATAACGAATTTTGAAAAAATAATTATATTGCCGGGAAGAAAAAAAAATATAAAAAAAATTTCGTACGATTCGTTTCGAAAACGGGTGTAAAACGAGAAATTTGATGAATAGTGGTACTGTTCAAAGTACAAATTTTGCATTCACAATTTACATGTTATTATAACTGGGTACTGTTCAAGTATTCTAAGATGTCGGACTTAAAATTTGAGGTGAAAAAATTTGACGGAAGAATTAATTTTGGCTTGCGGCAAACTCAAGTCAAGCATTTGTTGATTCAATCCGGATTACACAAGACGTTGAATGATAAACGTACTCTCGTTACCAGTAAAGAAGGTGAAAAATCTATTATGAGCGATGAAACCTGAGAATATCTTGATTTAAAAGCAGCAAGTACAATCCGTTTATTTTTGGCGAAAAATATTCTTGCAAATGTACAAGGAATTTCGACAGTCAAAAATTTATGGAAGAAGCTTGAAAAGATGTATCAAGTAAAGAGCGTCTCAAATCGGGTGTATGTTAAGGAGAAATTTCATACTTTACGTATGTAAGAATAAACTACAATTTCGGACCATCTGAGTATTTTTAATGGAATCGTCTCAGAATTAGAGTCTATAGGAGTAAAGTTTGATGATGAGAATATTGCATTGAGATTCATTTGGTTTCTTCCATCTTCCTATGAGCACATAAAACCCATTTTGATACATGGGAATGATAAAATTATATTTTCTGAAGTCATTAACAAACTTTTATCTAAAAGAAAAAAGGCTAAGTGGTAAAAATAGTGTGTCACCTGAAAACTTGGCGTTGGTGGCTACTGAAAGTTGGAAAAGGAAAAACTCCGGGAATAAGAACTTGGTATGCTAGGGGTGTGGACAATCAGGTCACCTTAAAATAAATTGTAAAAAAGGTGGAGCTGGCAATTTAAAGTTTAATTCCGTACGTAAAGTTAACAATGTATCTATTTCGAGTGAGATAGATTTTGGGGATGCTCTCTAAAAGAGTATGGACATTCTCATGGCATATCGCGCGCTAGTCTCTACAAGTTGCCATTATAGATGATGTGTTACCACTAGCGGATTTTTCACACGAGCATTGGCTTGATCAAGATGCAAGCTGTGAGGTAGATTTATGTCGATGGTTGAGTAACTTTTGGAAAAATCAAGTATAAGAGTTGTACCATAATTTCAACAGTTTTGTTCGACATGTTACCATAATATTAATGACTTAAAATTTCTTAATTTTAAATGAAATACTTTGTATGTTGAAATTTGTATTTTTAATTATCGGTTGTAGATAATTGTTTTATCAGTATAGATGATGGTAGTTATTTTTTAAAAAAAATTAGGTGGAAATTGTTGTATACATTTTTTAAAAAAAAAAGGAAAAGTCTAAATTTGTAGTTGATCGACTATAAATTTCGAGCAATTTGCTGGCTATTAGATGCCTTTTTGGCAAGCAAATCATTAATTGGCCACACGGAATATTTTACCTATATAAAGCAGGAGCTTGGTCTTCAAATTTATTGGATCTCAAAGGATATCTAATGAAAACTTGTTTATAAATTTTGAAAGTTAGAGAATTTATGAAAAATTTTTTTGGATTTGTCATATATTGGGTGTTTGAGAAAACATTAGAATGCGTGAGTATAAAAATTATTCAAATATTTAGAGAAATTTTCTTAGTTATTTTCAGATAACAAGTGATTTTTTTTTTCTGATTTGAAATTTTTCATTATAATTTATTGTGCTATAATTGTTATTTTGATTTTTTTCGATTTTTATCCCATTTATTATAAGAGTTATTTTTTCAACGAAAACACTTACAAATTACAATAGATAATACTATTATCGTCATTTTCTGTTTTTTTTTTTTAAATTTTTTTCTCCAATATTATGGATTTGCAATCTGTAGGATGTCATTCTACATATAAATAATTGATTTTAGTGGAGATTCTGAGTTTGTTTTCGCGTGCGTATCATGGACCTTTATGAGACAAAGTTTACCCCATATTTTATGGCCGGAGCTAGCTAGTTCATGTAGCTCAAAAAATAAAAAAAAAGGACAACCTGACAAAATATTTTTGTGATTAGATAGTTTTTGCACGCTTGCATAAACATAAATCCACTATACACACAAACACATAGGTGGACATTCCATTAGGTTGTGTTTGTTACTATTGTTTCTATCCGTCATATTATTTTTTCCAAATGACCGGTTAATTTCATCCATGATAACTGAATTTATATTTAAATAACACTAATATAATGAAACAATTTTTGTTTTTATAAAAATCATTAAACTTAAAACATGTTCACAGAAAAATCATTTTAATCGTTTTTCGGCGATTTTTTTGCCAAAAACTCCAGTCGGCGTATACACTCAGTACCTCATGCATAAATAGCTTGACACGTGCTATATCTTGTAGAAAAAATAATATATAAGTATACCACATGGTAAACTGACTTGTCGAAATGTCCATGCGACATGCCACATGACATGTTCATATGTCATTTTTTCCATGTGGTATGCCACGTGTCAAGCAATGTGTACGCGGAGATGCTAAGTGTACGCGCTGGCTGGACTTTTCGGCGAAATAATCGTCAGAAAACGATTAAAGTGATTTTTCTGTAAACATGTTTTAAGTTCGATGATTTTTATGAGAACAAAAATTCTTTCATTATATTAGTGTTATTTGAGTATAAGTTCAGTGACCATGGATGAAATTAACCCTCCATATGACTTTCGATTCCAGTTCATAACAAAAAAAAAAAAAAAAATCCATTCTAAATATTTAAAACATTTTATATTTAAATTTAAATTTGATATTATTGATTAAAGAGAGAATTAATCATTACTATTCTATCTCTTTTATTTTCATAATTTTTTTACATTATTTTTTAGTTATTTTATTTCTGTGGATAATCAATATTCTAGGCGGTTGATTTTATTTTATTTTATTTATTTGTTGTATTTTATGAAATAAAAAGTTATTATAATTGAGGAAATCTGACTAGAACACCCGTCCTCCTGCTTTTTTCGGGACATTTTTATAATTGGAGTGTTTAAAAAAAATAATTAGCATTTTGGGGTGTTTTAAAACTTATTTGGACAATTGGGATATTTTGCCCATTTCCGCAACAAATTATTGCGGAAATGGGCAACCTACTTTTTTTTTTATTTTTTTTTTCTTATTTTATGGTTGCAGCTTTCCCCACGCAAATCCATTTCCGCAACTCCCACCCAACCGGCAGCTGCCCCTCCCCCAATAAACAAAATTCCAACTTTTTTAATAAAAAAATATAAATTTAATTTATTTTTTATTTTATTAATATAAATAAATATTTTTCTTACTCAATTCAATAAATAGGATAAAAACAATTGTAGTTTAATAACAATTTATTAAAATAAAAAATTAGTAATATTTGTTCAATTAAAATAATTCAAAATAAAAATAATATATTTATTATGTACATAATTAAAATTGAATAATATTTTCATTTTAATGAAATAATATATATATATTGCGTGTGTTATATTAAATTTAATTATGTAAGAAAAATCTTTCTTAATTTCATAACCAAATTTTTATATTTTATAAAAATTTGGTCGTCATTTCATAACCAAATTTTTATATTTTATAAGATAATAAAATAACCTAATAAAAATTATATTTATAGATAAAGAAAACTTTTTCAATCCCTTCTTTTTTTTTTTTGACGTGGGATTCACAAATTTTTATTTTTCCTTTTTTTTTATTGCTTACCACATTTGACTAATAATTTATAGCCATACTTATTAATGACAAATTTATAACTTTCAATCCTTTTCAATATGCTATAGTTTTTTTTAAAGAAAAAAAATTATTCTAAAATTATTCTATCTAAAATTAACGTTTTACTGAAAATTCACAAAATATCTTATATTTTCAAATATCTAAGGATCTCTACAATTATCACTAAATAAACTATAAAAGGAAGAATCAAAATGCTATGCCAATACATGAACAGGCCTATTACATGAACTTGTGAAGTTCATACTCAGGCTGGCACAAGAACGAAACCGATGCTTCAGACAAAAATTGTCTTTCATAATGAAATGTAAAAAAGATCATGTAAATTCAGAAATTTACTGTATTAGATTTTATTAAATTATTTTTTTATTTTTGTCAAAAAAAAAAGAAAGATTTTTCTTACATAATTAAATTTAATATAACACACGCAATATATATATATTATTTCATTAAAACGAAAATATTATTCAATTTTAATTATGTACATAATAAATATATTATTTTTATTTTGAATTATTTTAATTGAACAAATATTACTAATTTTTTATTTTAATAAATTGTTATTAAATTACAATTTTTTTATCCTATTTATTGAATTGAGTAAGGAAAATATTTATTTATATTAATAAAATAAAAAAATAAATTAAATTTATATTTTTTTATTAAAAAAATTGAATTTTGTTTATTTGGGGAGGGGCCAACCGGCAGCCAATAAATCCATTTTCGCAACTTTTAGTTGCGGAAATGGATTGGGTAAAATAAAAAAAAAATAAAAAAAATGGGTTGCCCATTTCCGCAATAATTTGTTGCGGAAATGCACAAAATACCTCAATTGTCCAAATAAATTTTAAAATACCCTAAAATACTAATTATTTTTTTTAAATACTCAAATTATAAAAATGTCCTGCTTTTTTCTCTCTTAGTAATTCAAACACGTAGCGTGAGTATTTTGCATTTTATGGCGATGACTGTGCGAGAAAGGAAAGCGAAAGTTTTGGAGATACAATATTTGCATTAATGGTTAGAAAATTTGGGTCTTTTTAATAATTCAAACATGTGTCGTTGACAAATCACATCATTACACATAGCCCATAGATTGAGCTCTTCAAGTCACGGATGCTTCTTTTTGTTTTTACTTTTATTTTGACTATAAGATAATGTTATAGATTTTTTCCAACAAAAATTTTTCTCCTTAAAATTTTAAAATTGAGAGAAAATAATATTATTTCAGGTAATAACCAACCACGAAATATCATATGTCATTCATTTTCGGATAAAAATATATCTATTTTAATAAATTTAAAGCGTAAATTTTAAAAAATATAATTGATAACATACTTAGAAAAATCTTGATCCAAACTTAAAACCCTTAAGAAAAAGAAAAGAACACTGGTAGAGGTTCAGAAATACTCGAGCAGTTAAGTTAGAGCCTTAAAATACAAAAAATAATGGATGAATCATCAAAAATGAAAGAATAAAATAGTCCCATATATACTGAACTTATCCATACCCATATTTAATAGGTAAGATTTAATATAAACTTTAATGTCCATGTGTCCATTTAACTAATTTGATTGAATGGATACAATTTATTTATTTTAGAACATAAAAAAATAAGTGGAATTTTCTAACCACTGCCAAATGTTCTATCAAAAAATTGATTTTAACCACCCTTTATCTTTTGGGTCAAGCATACGATAATCGAAATTTATTAATTTGATTAATACAAATTTACATCGAGTGGATTCGTAAATAGAGCAAAACGTTTTATTTTGAATAGTTAAAAATGGTTCATACACAAAATTCATACTTTTTATTTCCAAAATAAATTATTAGTATCCAATTTCATAAGAGTATAAATATTATTTTTTTAATAGATGGAACTGAATGGATAAAGACGGAGTTAATAAAAAGTATCAAAATTAAGTACCCTATTTAAAAAAAAAATAGAATTATACTATACATTAAAATCAAATCCCCCAATGAATATTGAAGCAACCACCTCCTCCTGCATCAGCAGCCATTTACTTTTTTAATATAGTAGTTGATATTCCGCCGCTACTTTCACCGCAGATTATGATGACTGCAATAGTTTCTTTTCAGCTTTAAAACTGATTCCTTCATCTTCTAGCTCTCCTGCGCATGACAATTCATGGTTTAAAAACAGAGGAACATTGGTGCTGATAATGTAATGCTTTTGCAAAGAGAGCTATAATGGTTTTGTATCTATCATCAGGGACATTGGTGCTGACAATATAAGAGCAACTTATTCTAATGAATTAATAATAATCCAATTACCCTTTTTTTTTATTTCACTTGAACGTAAAACCATACTACAACATACTCAAACTTTTTTATTTATACATGATGATAGGTTCTCTAGTAGCAATTCTTGTAAGGCTAAATACAATAAGGTTTAAATATGATTGGATCACTGGCCAGGCCCAGTAATGCAATATACTGTAATTTCCTCAAGAATGTTTGTCCATCTTTAATATTGGAATAGTCCCGCTCCATATTCCACTCTGGCCCATATTTGAATGGCATGGGCCAATTTTATTTATTTATTATTTTTGGACTCTCTATCTACTAATATATTAATTCGGATGCATGCATACAAACAACATATACTCTTGCACTGGCATACTGCTCCTCATTTGCATTCCACTTCCTTAAATCTTAGAAAAGCTTAATCATTGAAACAAAGTAAATTAATGAAGAAAAGTCATCTGTCTGCTCCTTGCATCAAGCAAAGTAAATATCCCCCCCCGCCCAAAAAAAAAAAAAGCGCAGTTATATTTAGACATGTCTAATCTCATGTACACTTTTGCAAAACGTGCAAGCCTCTTCTTTGACCCGAAAGAAACAGCCCGTTACCAAAAAAAAAATATTTAAAATGGGACACTCTGTCAACTTCCGATTGGCTGCTAACCTCCACATGACTAAAACGCGTTAAAACGATTTCCCACCCACACAGAAACGGGAAACAACTGCCAATTGGATCTCTTGCCTCACGCATTCCTCTTTCCGGACCCGAAATAACACCGGTCCATCCAGTCAACCGGTCACCACCATACACCAAACTTTGACTTTCGTTTGTATTATATACGGTATATTTGTATTTGTACAGTGAATTTAGATCTAAATCTTTCATCTCCTACTCTTGTTCTACTTTGCTTCCTATCTTTCTTATTTCAAATTTGTTGGTCTTCCTTTTAAAAGGTCAAGTACAGTCTTCTTCTTTACTTTTCTTACTTTATTCAAAGAGAAAGTTAGGTGCCAATGGAATATATCTTTGCTTGAGAATTTTATCTGTTCAAAAATATTTTTGGTTCTTTGCTTCTTTTTGATTTTTTGTTTCTTTTGAGCTGTATTTAGAAGATAAGTAGTAGTAGAAGAAGGCAGAAACTTTTTTCTTTTTTAGTAGAAATCTAACGTGATGGAGAACTATTTGAATGAAAACTTCGGGGATGTGAAGCCTAAGAACTCATCGGAAGAGGCGTTGCAGAGATGGAGGAAACTTTGCTGGTTAGTGAAAAATCGAAAACGGAGGTTCCGTTTCACTGCGAATCTGTCTAAACGTTTTGAGGCTGAGGCTATTCGTCGCTCTAATCAGGTCTGTTTGCAGTCTGTTCTTTGGTAGGTTAGATTTATTTATTATGATGGAAGAAACGTGAATCTGAATTAAGAAGGAGAAGTATTATTACTTTCTCATATTGTTTTCACTTCGTATCTTCGATTTCTGGACTCGAATTAGACTAAAGTCATACTCCTTTTTTTTTCCTCTTTTTCAACGTTGACCACTTCAGCTTGCTTCTTAATTTCTTATCGTTTCTTTCTTTACAAAAAGCAATATTAGAAATTTTATTTTATTATTTAATTCTTATTTCTTACTCGTGAACAAGTGATTCCCTTATTTTCGGTATCGTAATCATAAGCGTTTACGCTATTAGCTGAATTCTTAAATGTCATCGCAACCAATAAAGCTAGTTTATTAGCTGAGCAATTAGTTACACGCTTCTTTTTTATTTTTTCCCCCTATCTTTTGATTTCAGAAGCCTTATAAGCTACCAGCTCGTTTAAGTGGAGAATATTGAAGTGTCTTCATTCATCTTCCGGTTAAATCAATGTTTTCACATGATATAGCTTTATGCTTTCTAAGTTTAAATTGCCTAATGACAAGTCATTATGATAATTAGTTTCACATCTGGAAGCCGCCTGCATATTCTGTTAGTGGAGTGAACGTTTCTAAAACTGCTATTTACTTCCTTTAAGGCCTATTTACATGGTCAATTGGAAGTGATTTCATTGCGTCTTTTGCCTCATTTCCGCCTCTAGTGACTTTTAAAGGCGGATTGTGCGGAAAGAGAGAGAGAGAGAGAGAGAGAGAGAGAGAGAGTAGAAAGAAAGAAAAGAAAAGAAGATCATATTTTCTGATTGAATGAGCATTTTAATCTTTGTTTTTTCCTTGGAGTGTAGTGACACACAAGAGACTGGACTGGAAATCCGATGTTACATTTTGTAGCTAAATCTAGATTTCCCTGCTGTTAAAAAAAAGCTAAAGAACATGTTTTATTGTCAATTGTACTACGCTGCATTAGTTGGTGTTTGGAAATGGCTTTCCTGTGGTTGGACTTGGAATGGCTTTGAGAATTTATTTTATGATTGTAAACTCAAATCTTGTTCATTCCATACTGGACTGAGTCTTGGCAGACTATTTACGGTTTCTGGAATGGCCTTGGTAAACGTTTCTTGCACTGATATAGAATTTAGGTTCCATTAAATTCATTGGAAGTATCTGGCCTATGAAAAGCAAATAAACAAATTCATTAGGCTAAATAATGTTCCCCCATTTTCATCCATTTTTTTGGTTTCCATCTTCACATTGCAGGAAAAGCTTAGAGTTGCAGTTTTAGTCTCAAAAGCTGCTCTTCAGTTTATCCATTGTGAGAAAATCTTTCTTTGTTCCAGCTCTTTGTTTTGAGGTAGTCTGTGGTTTCTCCTTCTATTTTGACTTTCCTTACATGATTACAGGTTTAAATTTGTCCAGTGACTACACCGTACCTGAGGAGGTTGAGGCTGCTGGTTTTAAAATTTGTGCCGATGAGTTGGCATCCATTGTTGAAGGCCATGACGTAAAAAAACTGGCAATTCATGGTGGAGTGGAGGGTATAGCTGGCAAGCTCTCAACATCAGTTGCCAATGGTATATCTGCTTCTGAGGATCTGCTTAATAAAAGAAAAGAAATTTATGGACTGAATAAATTTACTGAGAGCCCAGCTCGGGGCTTCTGGGTTTTTGTTTGGGAAGCCCTTCAAGATACGACCCTTATGATACTTGGTTTTTGTGCCTTTGTTTCCCTTATTGTTGGAATAGCCATGGAAGGATGGCCTAAGGGTGCCCATGATGGACTTGGAATCATGGCAAGTATTCTGCTTGTTGTGTTTGTCACTGCTACAAGTGATTACAGGCAATCCTTGCAGTTCAAAGATTTGGACAAGGAAAAGAAAAAGATATCGGTTCAAGTTAGCAGAAATGGTTTGAGGCAGAAAGTCTCAATATATGAGTTACTTCCTGGTGATATTGTTCACCTGTCCATCGGAGACCAGGTCCCAACTGATGGGCTTTTTGTTTCAGGGTTTTCATTGCTAATAAATGAATCTAGTTTAACAGGAGAGAGTGAACCAGTTAATGTGAGTGCTTCAAATCCTTTTCTTCTTTCTGGAACCAAAGTTCAAGATGGATCATGCAAAATGCTTGTGACTACTGTTGGAATGAGAACACAGTGGGGAAAACTCATGGCTACTCTCAGTGAAGGAGGAGATGATGAGACTCCATTGCAAGTCAAACTGAACGGAGTGGCTACTGTCATTGGGAAAATAGGTCTATTTTTTTCTGTTGTGACATTTGCTGTCCTGGTGGAAGGATTATATAGACGTAAGCTTCAAGAAGGAAGCCACTGGAACTGGTCTGGTGATGATGCTATGGAAATGCTGGAATTTTTCGCTGTTGCTGTCACAATTGTTGTTGTTGCAGTTCCCGAGGGGCTTCCCTTGGCTGTGACACTAAGTCTTGCTTTTGCCATGAAAAAGATGATGAATGATAAGGCACTTGTTCGTCATCTTGCTGCTTGTGAGACCATGGGGTCTGCCACAACTATCTGTAGTGACAAGACTGGGACACTAACAACGAACCATATGACTGTTGTGAAGGCATGCATTTGTGGGGAAATCCAGGAAGTAAACAGCTCGAAAAGTACCCTTGATTTTGGATCAGCACTCCCTGATTTTGCAATGAGAATTCTACTTGAATCTATATTTCATAACACTGGGGGAGAAGTTGTTATGAACAAAGACAACAAAATTGAGATACTTGGTTCGCCCACTGAAACTGCCCTTTTAGAGCTCGGCCTGTTACTTGGAGGAAATTTCCAAGAAGAAAGGGAAAAATCAAAGATCTTGAAGGTTGAACCATTCAACTCTACAAAGAAGCGAATGGCTGTAGTTCTAGAGCTCTCTAAAGGATGTTTTCGTGCACACTGTAAGGGAGCCTCAGAAATAATTTTAGCAGCTTGTGACAAATTTATAGACAAAAATGGTGAGGTTGTTCCCCTTGATGAAGCATCCACCAGTCATTTGAAGAATACTATTGAACAATTTGCTGGGGAAGCCCTTCGAACTCTTTGCCTTGCTTACTTGGAATTTGGAAATGAATACTCTCCTGAAAGCCCTATTCCTTTCAAGGGGTACACTTGCATTGGCATTGTGGGTATCAAAGATCCAGTACGCCCTGGTGTCAAGGAGTCTGTTGCAATTTGTAGATCAGCTGGAATCGTTGTTCGGATGGTCACTGGGGACAACATAACCACTGCTAAGGCTATTGCAAGAGAATGTGGAATTTTGACTGATGAGGGCATAGCAATTGAAGGACCAGATTTCCGAGAGAAGAGTGTGAATGAGTTGCATGAACTCATTCCAAAAATTCAGGTGCATCTATGTTTTTAATTTGAAAAATTATTTGGGGATCAAAAAGGCATATTGGTGGATTTGGTGCTCTTCACAAACTTTCAGGCATAGAATTTGCATTGCATGCCAATAATATATTATCTCTTTAATCATTGTTTTTTCTATGCCAGCTGCTTCATTGAGTGTCCTGCTACTGCATTTTTCATTCTCAGTTAGTCATATGTTTCTAAATGGACAATTAATGGTCTTTGAAGTATTAATGTAATTCAAGTTTTATAAGGATAGGGTTATGAACGCTCCTTTTTATAGTTTGGAAATTGTTGGAAATAAAGCTGTTAAACAATTTATGGGATTTCCTTATTTTTGCAGGTAATGGCTCGGTCCTCGCCTCTGGATAAGCATACCCTTGTGAAGCACCTACGTATCACTTTTGGGGAAGTCGTTGCAGTTACTGGTGATGGTACAAATGACGCTCCAGCACTTCATGAAGCAGACATAGGGTTAGCAATGGGCATTGCTGGAACTGAGGTTTGTTCTGCTCAATCTGTCCACGTGCATGTGATGCATGGAATCATGCTAGTAGCCTCCTAAAGTGATCCCTTACAAATTTTAGTTGAGCATAGCTTCAAATGAAAGTATAATTAAATGTAACTGCACATCATGACCATATTAATTTTAGTTCTCAAGACTTATTTTCTGGCACAAAAGTTTATTAAGAGAAAGAAGGTGTTGCCATTTCTTTATGTGAACTCATAAAATCCCCTGTGCCAAGATTCAGATCTCTGCAGCTGCTGTTCTCTAACTATAGGCTTTAGAAGAATGCTCATGCTCATGATTAAGTTTGGCTGTTATCCTGCAGAATTTTCCATGTACCGGTAAATAATAATAATAATATTAAAAGAGAGAGAGAGGGAGGAAAAGAAATATGGAGAACTATGTGGCTTAAGCCTTTGAGAATTATAGCACCTCAGGTTTATGTTAATTAGATTAGTTCTTTCATCTTACCTCAGATAATTAGCTTTTCCATGTTGATTCTGCCCAACTTCTTTTGTGGAATGTTTATTGTCAATCTGAAATTGTCCAAAACTAATCATATATATTGAAGAGTATGCTCATGTTCTGCAGGTTGCAAAGGAAAGTGCTGATGTCATAATTCTTGATGATAACTTCTCCACAATTGCGACCGTAGCAAAATGGGGACGTTCAGTTTATATAAACATTCAAAAATTCGTTCAATTTCAGTTGACAGTCAATGTGGTTGCCCTTATTGTCAACTTTTCTTCAGCCTGTTTGACAGGTAAGTAAAGGCCATGATCTTACATATTTTCCTTCTGTTTTGTCTCTTCTTGGTATTGTCTCACTATGCACAAATCTTTATCTCATTTTTTGCTCGGTGTTATCACAGGTAATGCTCCCCTAACTGCTGTTCAACTTCTCTGGGTCAATATGATCATGGATACTCTAGGAGCACTAGCATTAGCCACAGAGCCTCCGAACAATGACTTGATGAAGAGATCACCAGTTGGAAGGAAAGGAAACTTCATTAGTAATGTGATGTGGAGGAATATTCTGGGCCAGTCCATATATCAGTTTGTGATCATATGGTACCTTCAGACTAGAGGGAAAGCACTTTTTCATCTTGATGGGGCAGATTCTGATCTAATACTAAACACACTCATCTTTAACTCATTCGTTTTTTGCCAGGTGATGTCATCAGTACGCAATGTATTTGTTTTGTTTACCACACAGCGTTTTTGGCACTGTTTTATCTAAATTTGACTCCTTAAACTCTCAATGATATGTTGAGAGCAATGCATGCATGCATGCAATTGTTATTCATGCACAATGCGCATGATCATCTCCAATATGTTAGCGCAGTCTGGTATTGCTTCATCCTTGTGCATCATATGTCTGTAAAGAAAAGAACAGCACATAATAACTGCTCATATGGAGTAATAAAACCAAAAATAACAATGAATTCTTATGCGGGATGATCTTAATTGGTTTTTGTAGAATTCACATAAATGTTTGGAATAAAGAAAATGAGCCATTGTTTCTGGTGAAGGCTCTAATTGGCTTATGCAAATAGCGGCTAGAGAATAACAACTTATTAATCCCTTGTAATTGCTGAATTATTAAGATGTGCAGCTTTAGTTACTGGTGCTAAAGTTGGTGTCTTTTTCCTACAGGTTTTCAATGAGATAAGCTCGAGGGAGATGGAAAAGATTAATGTCTTCAAAGGCATACTGAAGAATTATGTGTTTGTGGCAGTGCTCACTTGCACTGTTATATTCCAAATTATAATTGTTGAGTTCCTGGGTACATTTGCAAACACATCTCCTCTCAGTTGGCAGCAGTGGTTTGTTACCGTTTTCCTTGGATTCCTTGGCATGCCTATTGCTGCTGCCTTAAAGATGATACAAGTGACATCAAACTAGCAGAACAAAATGCAGTAGGTATTTTCTTAGTCATCTAAGTTCTCTCATCAATGAGATATTTTATTTTTTGTTACCCATTCTTTATTATCAATTTTTAATCACTACATACAGCTGTAGCCTCTATGGAGCTGTAGATTTTTTTCCCAATCTGTAAAAGTTTGAAAAGCTGGCAAAATTTGAGGCCAAAGGCAGATTTTTCTGCTCACAAACGATGTTGATTTGAAGCACAAAATCTGGAAATTTTGGTTTGTGAGTTACTGCTAACTTAGTAAGCTTTTAGGACAGACACTGTGAATTTGTGATATGGTTTATTAAGCAGAACCTTATCTTTTATCATTTGGAGTTATATTTTTGTCTCTTATCCAGTTTTCTAAATACGATGTACTAACACCACCTCGCCCCATTTCTCTGAATATGGAGCATATGTCTGCCGAAAGTAAACGTGTAAATACATATATTATACAACAAAGAAGATCCCAGTTATTATTAATTGTTGTTTCTTGGATGTACGAGGCACCTTTGAATAATATGAATGGCAGAGGTAAGCTGTAAAGTATATTGAAATTTTTTCACACACTTGGGCTAAGCAGCAAGATGGTCAATTAACTCAAATTTAGATCCTGCTAAAGAACATGTTAACTTTTCCAACTATAACCTTCTTCCCTGTGTGTTCCATTACTACTTGGAGCCAAGAAATTATCTCTACATCCAAATTTGTACTGCTCTAGCCTTGGTTCTTTTGGTAGACATACAAGTGGAAGGGTCTCAGTAGAAGGCTATAAGATTACGTGAAGGTCTTAACAAAAGATTTCCTTTTGGCTTCATGTGATAACTTTTTCCAATGGAATCTTTTGACTGGCTGGAGGAACTAGCACCCAGGGGTATATTCTTTCGGGTGAAAGATGGGAACAGCTTTTATTTTGGTCTTTGTTCTCTCTAAGGCTCATTTTGGTGGATATAATTCCACAATGAGTTCTCCGATCGCAGAGGAACCAAATCTCTTGCATTTTGCTATTCTTCAAAATTCGTTTGGTAGAAAATTATGTGGCAACGATTTTATTTTATTTTATTTTACCACTTTTTTCAATTTTGAGATTATGAGACTGAAGTTATTTGAACCAAAATTGCTGTCAGCCACTTTCTTATCTATATAACTCAAAATTGTTACTAATATTTGTATGATCCACTTTAGAAGAAACTAGAGTGGAGGACAGAGATGAAACATTTCATCAGGACCACTTCTAAAGTTAATCATAAAATTGAACTGCTTAGTCACGGTAGCTTAAAAAATTATGTTACTCGTGTAGCAGCTTTGTGACTGATTTTTCACCAGAGCACAAAATAATAAGAAAAAATAAAAAAATAAAAGTAGAAGACTGCCAATGGGATTTAATAGTTTTCAGTTGAAGGGCCAGTGGTGGTCAAGAGACCCCTTAATTGCAAATGCTAAAGTGACGAGTGCAACCTGTACAACCTTGATCGCATTTTGTGAGCTTGTCTATTGTGAATTTGAATTAGTTGGATGATTATAAAAAACATAATGTGGAGTTCTCCTATCATTAAAAACAAAAAAAAGAAAAAAGAAAAAAAAAAAGAATGCTACTAACCTAGTGAAAGTAATCACGTAAATTTTAAAACTCAATCCAGATTATAAACAACATCGAAAGAGAGATTTAAGCACTTCAATTCCCTATCACTGAGAACTTTGAAAGAAATAAACAGCGTGGTTTGTAGATTGTACCCCCATTGTGTTTATATAATTGACTCTCATTAAACCATGAAAAGACTAGACTGTAGAACATTAAGCTAAACAATGATATAGTATAGGCCAAGAAACCAACCTAGGATACTTGATCCAACAAAAGGTTTCGTGCTACTGCTAGTTTAAGTATAGGTGCAAGTGCCCTAGCCCAACAAATTTTGTCACATTATGAGGGTACCAATCCCAGACAAAAAGTACCAAGTACTTCTTTCTTGTCCAGTTTTGACCGCACAGCTTCTCCTCTTGGACCTTGGTTAAAAAAATTTTAAACTGACTGTTCAATCCTCACTACGTATTCATATCTTGGATTTCAGTCCAGGATCATGCAAGAAAATGACTGGTATTTTGTTTTCTTATAAAACAAAACAATAAATATATTATACCAGCAAGATTCTAACTAAGGTAATCGAAGTAAGGAATGAATTTAACCGTCTAAATCAGTTCAATTTTAACTGATATTGGCCATTGAATCTGTAAAGTACCGTTCTCGCGATTACCCAAGTATCACTCAACCAAAAGGAAGAAAAATGAGCGAAGTCGACAGTTTTGATAATTTGTACTAGCAGGTTAAAATCTACAGTGAATGCATATGACCTTCTTTTACATGAATCAACTAGTATAGTTTTTATAAAAAGGTGTAATTATGAAGATAGCTAACATCACTAGAACAGTATAAGCAAGGGAAACTTGGGAAATTATAGCTTACCCAGAAAATTATTTTTTCAATCCAGGTACAATAAACATACAAGTTTTTCTTTTTTTATTTCAACAAACATATTCATGGGTTTCTTGACCCACTAAAATGCTTGAATAGCCAGCAGAACTTTGCAGAAAAATAGCGCAAAGCAGGGCCTTCTTTGAAAGACAAACTCCCGAACATTCATACAAATCCAATCACATTCACCTTTACATTACTTTTTGGATGGCCAACATGCAGCATAGATTTATCAAATCACACAAACAGGTCCCTTTATCTTTTTTTTTTTCTTGCCCATCTATCATCCTTTTCGAAGATCCAAGAAAGCATCCCAAGCATCCCATCAAAAGGTAGGGTTGCAAAGGACATTATAACAAACCCAGAAACAAAAGTTGAAAAAAAATGAATTTAACTTGTAAGAAGAGTAAGCATATGAACTGACTGTTTTTTCAGCAACCTTGATGACCTTCTAATGGGATTTGTGTATATATATGTATCCCAAGATTTTCTCTCTTTGTTTATCCTTTCTATCATTGATTAAGCAAACATTTCTTCAATAACTTCCTTTGTGTTTATCTTTGCCTTTTTTGACCAGGTAGCCCATGATCTTGATCAGAATCATTGAATTCAAATCCTTTCCTCTTTGTGCTAATAGCAGAAGTAATTGAAGAATTTTCTAAAACATCCTTTGATCTCAATTGGGCTGTTTTATGGCTTTGCATTATTTTGTAGCATTCAAATACTTCTTCCTGTCACACCAACAAGAAGTCTCAATCCCATTAATAACCTATGCATTCTAATAATTATAAACAACCATTTCTGTGAGAAAACTCACAATTTCAAGAAACTCTGAAGAAGAAGCTGAATCCATTTTGCATTCCAATGCTTTTCTTGTTAAACTTTGATCCAATGCCATTAAAGTAGCAGCAGCTGCTACAGATGATGGCCTATAACCCATCAAATTGATCTCTGCCATTCCAAATTTATATCAATCAGCACATCATCACATAAATAAGATAAACATTAATGCCCAATATAGAATAAAATGTACCTCTCATTAGAGCTAAGATGAATCCCACTGTTCTAGATACCATTTGCCTTGATACTGAAGAGTTGTTGCAGATTTTTACAGTGAAGTAATGGAGAAAAGAGAATGGAGTAATGGGAATCATTCTCCATTCCAATGTGTTTAGTACCAAAAGCTCCATTCTTTGAACTAATTTACTTTCAAAATTGTAATCCTCAGTCCGAAAATCGGACAAAGGCGGCACCTTTATCTCTTCCATTTTTGCAGCTAATGAAAGACATGCCACTGATAGTAATCTAACTGCCCATAGTTTTTCACTCTGCAGCCAAATAAGCGGATCAGATGAATAAAAATTGGACAGAAAATCAGGAATTTGAAACAGAATTATCTTACATCAATAGTCTTCTCGGAAAGGAATCGATCAAAGTAGGTGATTGATAAATAAATTGTTGTTAGCCGAAACCCAAAAACTGCTCTGCTCTGCATTCATTGCCACACAAGAAATCAACGGCCTTAGTATATTAACTATCAAGAAAAGTTGAGAAATTTAGTATTTCTTTCTCAATCAATCAAGGAAAGCACTAACTTTGAAAATCCATGTAATGGCTTCCAATCTTGCACATTTAATCCAATTACTAAATCCCATAGATTGATTCTTGTTGAAATTAAAACTGCTCTCTTTCTTGATCATCATTTCCACATACCCCTCTTCCGTAACTAAATCACTACCAAAGCTCCTAAGCAAGTCACTGAAAGTATCTTCTTCTTCATCTTCTTCTTGGAGAAAGGCCTCATTCTCTTGGCAAAGAAGCTCTGATATAGAATCACTTTTCATTTTCTTAATCTCTTTGTTTGTTTGTTTGTATTGTTCTCTCTATATAGGAATCTAAACAGAGCTTAAATTAGATACATTATTTTTTAACAGCACAACTCATAATTTGGAGAGAGAAAAGAAGTTGACCAGCAAGACTGAAGAAGAGAGAGGATGAAGATAGATAGCTGAAGTTTAGCAAGAAATGGGTTTTACTGTTTTAACGGTTTTTATTTATTAGATTGAAAAAGAGAAAGAAAAACAAATGTTTGTGTTTTATTATTATTAGCATTTTTTTTCTCAGTTAATCTCTGTGGACTGGGGTTTGACTGTAAGAGAGAGAGTGCGCACGCTGAGTTTCAGGCACGAGCAATTTGGGGTTTGGATGTACGCGAATAAGAGGCGAGTGAAGTTCACGGTCCAATGATAATAGGAAGTGGGGTTGTCAGGTGGGTACCGTACATGGGGTCGTACCTGAACTCTTGCCTTTTATAAAGGGTGATTGGTTGGGGTTTGTCTTGTGTATGATTTATCGTAGTTGTGGGGCAATATTAATATGAAGGACATCATTTCATAGTACATTTAAGGGGGTTGATTTTGCAATAATTTTATTTTTATTGTTTATGGAATAATTTCTGTTGCTTCCTACTCAATATTTTCAATGCTAATTTCCTTTCTAATTAATACCATGTTTTATTATTTTATTTAATATTATCTAGCTGATATTTTAAGAAAATGATACGAAACGTTGAATATATACTCAATAAAATAAAACATAAATTATTATTCGGAGTTTGATAAAAAAAATAAAAGTATTATTTTTTGATTCGGTTGTATATACGGTATATTTACGTATTGAATGTATAAATTTAGTTTGTTCACCTTATCAAAAAAAAAAAAGAAAATGATTTTCAAATTCAAATGCTAAAGGCATACTTATCTTCTTATTCACATACTTATCCTTCTATCAAGAAATCCAATTCTTTTCTTCTATAAATTATATAATATATACTAATTTCCAACTGAAAATTGAAGAAAACAATTGAATAAGTTATTCAAATTTGAAATATAGTGATTGATTTATTAACACAACTTAATATCAACTATAGTTACATTAATTAAGCAAAACAATCATATATATATATAAATATATATATATGCCTTTTCTGATTAATGAAGAATAAAATTGGATAAATAAAAAAGACACAAGATCCAAAGTCAAAGATTTAATGACAGCTTAGCATACTGCATATGTTAACTTAATAAATCTTCTGTATAAGTATGATTTATTTATTTAAATACTACTCCTATGTTTAATACCCAACAAAATTCCACTCTTTTAGTTTAATTGTGCCCACATACATACCTCTTTTATTCTTAGACTTCCATGATTGGGGGACCCAAATATTTTTAGTAAAAATATCTTTTTTAAATTTATCTGCATTTAATTGTTCAAACTACTTATTCTATATATAGTTTTTTGTCCTCTCTTCATTTATGCAAACTCTCACTCCAATCTTTATTTGTCTTCACTCCAATCTTATACGTAGTTGATATCATTAGGAGTAAATGCATATTAATTGTAGTTGATTGATAATTAATGTTAAGTATTTGGTAATTAAAGTTATATAAAGTATTTGGTAATGTTAAGAAACAGAATAAATAAAAATATTGTGTTAAAAAAATATTGATTAATAAATATAAATCTTCACATTTGAATTTTGAATATTTAATTGAAATATAAATTACGATGAATATGTAGTTAATTAGGTATAAAAAAGAAATAAACTTAAACTAATAGATAATTTTGTCTTTTTATAAAATAAATGCATAATAATTTTTTGAAAAATTCCAATTTTAGTACTTTTCGAAAATATAGCTATTTTAATTATAAACACATGAAGTGAGCTATTTAAAAATAAAAAACTACCAGCACCTTCCAATATCTAAATTAAAGAGCGAAATTAATATTTTTATTTTAAACTTTAGTTATATACTTATAAACAAAGAACAAAAATGGTTTGGGTTTTCAACGTTATGCAGTTGGACAATTTGATTAAAAATAACAGTAGTGATAACATAAAAAATATACTAGTTAATCGTTTAAGTCTTTCATTACACTATTTTATATGTATACTATACATAATTAAGATTATTATAATTAACTTTAGGCGACTGCTTTTGGCTGTTGAGGATTAGCATACCATTAAATTAATCAAAGCTTAAATCACATTAAATTAGATCCAAGTTTTAGGCTGACTTCAATATAATGCATGCTACCCACCCAAATAAACTAGGAAAACTAAAAAAAATAAAACTGTTAGTTATTATTTTTCACACCGGTTCTACATATAAAATATTTTCAACGTACAAGTTATATATATATTGACTTGATGCAGAAATTCACATGCTTCACTGTACATGTGTACAAAGTTTTAATTTGGGATCTTAGTAGAGTATTATTAATTAGCCACTAATTAAGCAATTGAGTTACCGTCGTAATATATGTGACGTCATTTCATTTTCTTCTACCCTTGTGTTAATTTAATAAGCATCAATAAAAGAATATTGAAATATTTCATATACTTTTCATCATCTAATAATACAAACAAATAAGTTTAGCTTCATTAAATCTTTGGACTTCATCATGCGAATTATAAATAACTCGTCATTCATATAGTGTCACGTGGATTGTCCAGTTTTCATACTTATGGAATTTCATGTATGGTATTAGCTAGGTAAGGGATTTAAATCTTAAAATATTTTAAATAATTAATCATTTCACAGGACATTAATTTCACAATTGACAATTAATTAAGTTCATAATCCATGTGATTGATGCAGTGAATTCACACAATACAATTAATACTCATGATTTTGGAGTGTTTCGGTCAAGTACTAAGAGATTATTTATTTACAGGAGAAGTAAAAAAATAAAAAATGAATAAACAAGAGAGAGAATGATGGGACGAGGGTCGCAAATAGAGAAGCACTTTGTTTTTCAAAAGAAGAAAGCTGCATGCAACCAACATTGAATGACAACTCGAAACTTATGTACATCTATTTTTGGGGTCCCAGTTCCTAACTTCCCCAGATAATCTGTTGGCCTCATGATATATATGGACGTAAAGCGCACAACGGCATCCTTCTCTCAGCTACTTGTCTGCTCTTTCTCTCTTCTACCAAATAGAAATCATATTGGCTTGATTCACATAACACGAATTACTTCAAGAAATCTAACTGTTATCACACCACAATGTATTTATCCTCTTCCTAATTCATATACTGTAAAACATGGATGAGTGTATGCATCTACAGGACGTGAACTTTTGGTGAAAAATAAAAATAAAAATGTAATTTGATGATGGCACATGCTGCAATTCGCGGCACGCACGTACATAATTAATAATAATTAAAAAAATATAATTCCAAAAAATAAAAAAGGAGCTTCTTTAATCTGTGGTGGACACTGGACAGGTTATATATAGAAGGCGAGCAGGGAGTCGTGCAAAACCCCTGGCCAGTAGTTGAGAGTGGTGCGTAGGGAGCAAAAGTAACTATTCCGCACCTTTAGCATCCAGTCCTAGAAAGAGCCAACCATTTTTCCCTTTTTAAAGTCTTTCCCTTTTTCCTTTTGCATTATATGATTGCCATTTTACCTAACCATTTTTTATATCAAGCTTCTGTTTGCTCATCTCACATCATTTGATGTACATGAAAACTATACTTTCAGGGCAGAACTACTGCTCATTGCTTTCAGGGCCCATGGACCCACAAAGGTGGAAAATAATATGTATATTTAGTGCATAATAATTAATATATATGTATATATGGGTGCCAAGATTTTGAATGAGCCTCCTCTGCTACTTAATTAGTTGATATTTGTTATTGTTGGTTCTATTTTCTTTGGAAGAAAAAAATGAACTTTTTATACATTATAAATAAGAGAATAATAATAGAAGGCAAGAAAAAGAAAAAGAAAAAGAAATGGAAGAAAATGCTTGTGTGGCCAGATCGATTAGAGTGCTTGTATTGTATAAACTATGGATTGTACGTTGAAGAAAAGGTGAATATAAATTCCCATGAAAGAGAGTTGCGAAAATAACTAATACGATGTAATTAATTGTCGGTACTATATTTATAAAAGAAAATAATGAGCTAATTAATTAGATTCAATTTTATGCATTCCCAAATAAAAGATTTTTCTTCTTTCACATGTTGAATTGCTTTCGTTATTTCATATCTAGCTAGGTCTAGGTCATTCTTAGAATTCTATGGCAAGATACTTTCGATTTTTGTTTTTATTTCCACAAGAAACGTGGATAAATACATATATAAGTTGATTTGTATATCCTTTGAAATAATAATATTTCACTCACTAAATACTTATTATTATTATTATTATTATTATTATTATTATTATTTTCTGAACATATTTTACGTGAAATAAAATATAACAAAAAATTTTGAACTCATTATCTGGAGTAGATTAATACGTCTAATACTAATTAATGTAGCATTTAAAAGCTTTTTTTTTTTGTTATTTCTATTATTATTCTGTATACAGGGAAGAATTTTCCTTTATGTGTACATGTTTTTATATGATTTGCAAACAAGTGTACGGTTTGTCTAAGTTAATACAGACATATTTATTACTCAAATTTGTAAAACTATTCTCAATTTAATAGCTTGTACGTAAAAACTGTATAATTGGTTCACACTTTTGAGAGGTCGGCAATCTATAAAATAATGCCAAAAACAGTGATACATAGCTAGATAGACTATATAAATGCTCAAATCCAAAATAGCTAAAATTTCCAAGATTAATAGGGGGAAAAATATATATATATTACTCAAAATCCATCACAAGACGGTGAAAAATCATATGAACATTATCATTCAAAACCACCAAACTGCATTAGTGATACAACTACAAAGTTGAATTTTGTCAGAATTCTGTACCAACTGCTATCTCCATGAATGCAATTCCAGCTCATATCACCTGGTGCCAGATTCAAGCAAAACTTTGTGCCAGAAAACTTAATTATAGTCTATTTCCACAAAGTTAGTAACGCTTGATCAGATAAGAATCATCAAAATAAAAAATAGATATGAAAGTGCAATTATTGTCCATGAAGATTGAGAATTTTCAAAAACTTGAATATTTTTAGGTTAGTTTTGTTGGGGGTACAACCCAATCCCAAGTCGGAAAATTAAGGGAGGAATACCTTGAATTTAAAGAGTTCACCTAACTCAATTAGTATGAGTCCTTTTGGGAGGAGTCCAAAAACAAATCCGTGCGGGCTTGGTCTAAAGCGGATAATATCATACTAATGCGGAGTTAAGGTGATGCTTGGCAGTCCTAACAAGTTTTAAATTATTTTTGATGCATGGATTAATTTTCAAACTACATTCATCCCCAGAAACAAAAATATTTCCTTATTAAATAACTGTACTCAACCCTTTTATATTCGGATATATTATATACAAAAAGAATAAATAAATTGGAAAACTAAGATATATTATATATTGATGACGTGTTGAATGGGGGGATGGGGATGATTGTTAAGGGAAACATAATGAGGTCCATATATGATTTGGCAATTCAAATCGAAACAAAGGCAAAGACAAAAAGTCAGGGAACATTTCTTCACATTTTGAAGCCTTAGCAAAGGTGAAGAATCAAATTCATTGATAATAATAATAATAATAATAATAATAATAATAATAATAATATATATGAGCAGCCCCCACACTGGGCTTGTATTTTCAAAGCCTGTATTCATGGAACAGAAGAAGAGAAACTGACCCCATTAATACAATAATATCATTTCCATAATGTGTAAAAAAACGCCACAAATAATATCCAAAACTTATACCGAACTTGCCGATATACTACAAAACATCAGTCTCCTCCTTAACCCTACATGGATCAACCAAATCATACTCTCATCCACCGACATTTTTAATCAATTTCTCAACCACTTATTACCCATTGTCATGTCCATCTTGCTACTTAGATATGATACAATTGAATATTCAAGAGCTGAAGGTATCCTATAAGTAATGTTATAATAGTTTTTTCTGATTATTGATACAAAAACCTGCACATTGAAGAGCATATGTTAGCTCAAGCCTCTAAGATAAAATGCCAAAACAATAAATTCTTCTTTACAATGAGAAAAGAAAGATTAAAAAGTTAAGAAACGCAAAAATGAGAGGTCGGTTAAGTGAAAATTCTGTCAGATGGATATGAAATAACAGGAAAAATAATGCTGGCCGAAGTGAAATGGGATAAGGGGCAAACCCTTGTACCCTGCAATATTACTCTGCATTCGCATGCATGATTGATTGAAGGGTAGGTGCCCTTAAAAGATTTCTGACTGAATAATTGAAAAAAATGCATATATATATACAAGAGGGTATTTTGTTTTATTTTATTTTATTTATCTGCGCCACAAAAACACATAATCTTCACACTAACTCCCATGCCATTTCTTTCACCAAATGTCCCTGCTCTCCAAATCTCTTACTACCTTGAATTTCACAGTCAGCTAATACTTAGTTATAGTTGGGTTCCCAATGTTTTGACTGCCTGCCTGTCCCTTGACTTCATATCTGTTCCTCTCCTTCCAAAACCCACTAGGGCAGTGTGCTCACATGCTCTACAAAACTAAGGCCACTCTACCCTCAAATCTTACTTATGGGCTTCCCGGGCCCAGCATTGTTCTACCATTCATGGGCCTGAAAAACCAGCGGCCCATAACATAAAGTTCTCCACAACTTTGTTAGTTAATTTTAGACTCTTGGGTGCGTTTACTTACAGAAAACAGTTTTCTATTTTTTTAAAAAATTGGAGTATTTATTTTCTGTAAAAAATTTAGAAAACACGTTTATTTATCAAAAAATGAAAAATTAGAATATTTATTTCTATACATATATGTATGTATGTATATAAATATATATATATGCATATGTGTATGTATATCAATAAATGAAAAATTAGAGTAATTATTTTTTATATATATGTGTATGTATGTACATACATACATATAAATGCATATGCATATGCACGTACATATCAATAAATGGTAAATTAGAGTATTTATATTATATATATATATATATGCATTTGCATGTGCATGTATGTGTATGTGTATATGTATATGCATGTGCATGTATATATATGTATATATACACACACACACACACACACACATATATATGTATATGTATGTATAAGTATGTATATGTGCATGTATATATTTGTACATATATATGTGTATATGTGTGCGTGTGTGTCTACGTACATATATATATGTATATGTATGTATGTATGTATATATATATATATATATATATGTATATAAGTACATACATACATATATGTATACGTATATATGTACCTATATAAGTACATACATATATGTATATGTATGTATGTGCATACATACATACATATATGTATATGTATGTATGTGCATGCATACATACATATATATATACATACATGTTTATGCATACATATACATACACATATATATGTATGCACATACATGTATATGTATGTGTGTGTGAATATACACACACGTGTATATATGTATTAAAATGATTTAAAAATTTTAGAAAATATCTTTTATTAGTTTTCCAATTTTTTCTTTATTTTAGAAAACTGAAAAATCTATTTTCTATTTTCTATTTTAGAAAATTGACTAAAATAAATATAATCTCTGTTTTTTGTGAAAAATTTTTCTGAAAAATTAGACCAATTTTCTGTAAGTGAACAGGTCCTTAGTAATCATGCTTTTCTAACGTTATTATTCTCTCGAAGAAATTAGCCTAGCTTAGAAACACCTTAAAAAGAAAAAACTGTATATCGCCATAAAATTTTTTAATTCTAATTGGCTGTTAGTTTTTTAACTGCTGGAGTTTCAAGACGCTGTGAATGGACATATAGTGCCCCTGAAAACAGTTCTTTTTTAAAAAAAAAAAAAAAAATCGTCAATGAAATTTGAATTTCGTTTTGGAAAACAAATATTCACTCTGGATTCTAGGCGTTGTTGGTGTTTGCTATTGTCATATACTGCCAAGATAAGCCCTGCGCTCATTATCTTCTATACAAGCAATGCAAATTGAATGGGCCTCCTAGCCCATTGAAGGCTTTCACCTTGTTTAAGATATCAGACTATCACTTTCTTTGTGTTATTATTTTTATTAGCATCAAGGGTATAAATGAAGAGCCCCAAATTCGAAATCTCCAAGGACTTGACATCCTGTTGGGAACATATGATATGAGTTTATTACTATTGATTATATGACTTTTTAATTTGTTAGTTTCGTTGTTCTAAATAATTAATTATTCTATTAATTAATAATTAAATTGGAGAATTTAATTAATCAAATATATGAAATCTTTAATTCAAATGGAATATTATTATATTTTTTACTAGCACAGAAAATATAATTCATATTAAGAACAAATTGAATTTTTTTTAATCTGGAATGGAATATTAAATTATTTCACTTGATTGATTTTTGGATGAAATAATTATCAATATATGTGTGTGTGTCATATCTATGTGATAATTATAATTAATATTTATTGATGAGATTTAATATGAAATGGGATCAAAGTGTAAAAAACCAATTGAGGTGGTGCCTAATTTGAAATTTTGCAAATTCAATTCCTATTGTGAATAGGAAGCGTACCAATCCATAGGTGGATGTTCCGATTCCCAAGTGGATTGGGAAATTCACACTGCATATAATATAAATATAACCTAAAGTTAAGGTATGTAGAAGTTTTCGGAAAAACTTTTAGCCGCAACTTATAAAATTAACAATTGAGAGAGAAAATTGTTTTGCTTTTTCAATTTCAGAGCTAAAAATTTTTAAAAAAATTATTTTGATTCAATTTATTTGTGAGTTTCATTGGTCAAAGAGTTGATAGCAAAAAATCAATCTCATTGGTATATATAGATAATTTAATCATATATATATATATACACACACATACCAGAATAATTTTTTCTTTTTTTCTAATTTTTAATTGGTATATATAGATAATTTAATTATAATTATAAAATAAAATAACTGACATTTTTGTCTAAATGATAAAAAAAACTAACTTTTCTGAAAAGTTAAAAATAAACTTTCCTATAAAACTTCAATTTTTAACTTTTTTCGATACGTGATTTTTTCATTTTTTACAGAATTGATTTTTTTAAAATGACCTTTTACCAAACATATATTTTCATCATATAATCAGTTTTTGATCAAATAATCAGATTTTTAGCCTCTCATAAGCAATACCAAACAGGCACTTAATATATTAGAGCAACGAAACTATTAACAGGCTGAAATGGCAAATTAAAAAGTCTGGAATTATAAATTAAATAATCTTTATAGTGATAGTTGTTATAATAATTTTTGAAAGACTTTTTGACCACGTTGCTATTTCTTCTAATTTTCATCACATAATATATTTGAAAAAAAATAAGTACGTATATATAATATGAAAAAAAAAAAGAAACAAAAAACATAAGCTTATGCGATGTCAGCACTAATCTTGGGTAAATTTTGGACTTTTCAACTTCAAATCTCATTATTAGGGGTGTTAAAAAAAACCGTTGATTTTGGTTAACCGAAAAATAAAATATGATCTGAAAAATAGGTTAATCGAACCCATTTTTATAGTTAATGGTTAGTATTTTATAAAAACCGATATTAATAGACTGTTTTTATTTTTTAGCTCATGAACCGGTTAACCGAACCGAAATAAATACATGAACACCCATATAATTTATTAATTTTATTTCACTCTTTCTTTCTTTTTATTATAATTTTTGATTATTTTCATATTTAATTATTTATATTCCTTTAATTTAATTTCATTTACTTTAAAATATATTTCAATTTCATTTTAGTTTTTTTAAAGACATTTTAGTTAATTTATTAATTGTTCAATATGTTCATATTTAGTATTTTTTATTATTTTTTTTATTTATCAATTTTTCATTAATGAAAATCAAAATATATTTAAAAATTTATATAACATTAATATATTAACTAAAATTTACAAAAAAAAATATATTTTTTAATATATGTGAAAATAATGTGTGTCAAGTTAAAAAATAAATAAATAAAAAAGTTGTTAGCATTTGATTGATTTATTTTTATAATTTTGCATTTTTTAAGTATTTTTACTATACTTTTTTCATTATTCTAATTATTTTGAAGTTTTTTATTTTTTTAATTGGTAATTAGTAAGTGTAACCGTCAATATAATTAGGATAATCATGAACTGGTTAATTTATTTACTTATTAAGTTTTAATTTTTAAAAATGAAGTTGCTTATATCTACTAAAATTTTTTATTTTAACAACAATCATGTTATATTATAGTGAAAAAGTTTTATATTTTAAGTATCTTGAATATTTTAATTTTATTTAAGAATGCATTATATAATTGTAGTAATTAATCGAAAAATATTGGTTAACCGATTGCAACGGACTGATTAATGATTAGTATTTTGAAAAAATCGATATTAATAGAGTGAATTCTTTTAGCTCACTGGTCCATAAACAACTCTACTCACTGTTACATAATTATCTGAAAACTCAACTTGGCACTCCCTTGTTTTAACATTTCGGGAACTTCCTCAATTCCTCTTCCACCTAGCAATGTCTTTTTTATTTTTATTTTTTTCAAAATGCATGCCTATCAAACTAGTGACAAATTCGTAGTAATAGGGAATACTAATAGCTACTTTTGAGTGGCTACATGAATTAAAATTTGGAATGAGAAAAAAACCGTTGGATTTTGTTAATAGAAAAATATATTAACCGAACCGATTTTAATGATTAATGGTTAGTAGTTTTTAAAAATTTTGATTTTCGGTTTCAAAAAACCATCGGTTTCGATTAACCGACCGGTTTTATAAAATTTTATATATATATATATATAAAAATTAAGAAAATCAAAACTATAAAAAACCCTAAGCGTTTGCCTCTCCCTCTCTTGTCTCGCCTCTCTTTCTCTCTTGAAATTGGCAGCTATTCATCATCTCGCCAGCCACCCCTGGCCAGCGATCTCGCTAACCATTCTTCTTCTGCCTCTCGCCGGTTTGGGTCACAGTAGAAGTAAATCTTCCTCTCCCTCTTTCTTGAAATCATTGTTTTTGTGTTTATGTTTATGATTTACAAGATTTAAACATAGGAAATATTCTATTTATTACAGGTAATTATTTATTAATTTCTTGATCTGCTTCTGAACTTCCATAAACACAGTTATCAGGTAATGTTCTCTGCTACTTCCTCTTCTTTTCTTTTCTTTTACTCTAGGAAACACCAACTTATAAGCCTTTATAAGACACTAATTTAATCTATTTCACAACTCAATATATCCACACACTTGTTTTTCTGCGACCCACACATATCCATTAAGTTCAACAAACATTGTTGTTTTACATCTCCGGGGTTGTTAATTAAGGTAAATTGCTTAATTAATTTTTTTTTTTTTGGTTATACTGGAAATTGAGGCATTGTTTTTGTGCTTTTATATGATTATGATTTTTGATTTGGTTTTGTTTTCAAGTTTTGATTGAATCTGAAAGTTATAGTCATAGTTGAAAATGATTGGGTGTATTTAGTTTATTAGCATTTTTGGTTGATGAGAAAAATAGAGGACAAAGGAAAGATTTTTTCCTCTGTGTAACTCATAAATGATGTCTTTGCTCCTTTGTAACCCACGCAATGCAAACCAGTTACGTCATACTTTGATTATTAGGATTACTCAATTGTTTCTTTCTTTTTCTTTTTGATAATTTGATTGAAAGTTTCAAAAACAATTTAATTCATTTTTTCAAGATACAAGCTTCCATTTAGTTCACAAATACATAACCGGTACTATATTGTTATAAATCTTTATAGTATAGTATGTTCCGTACCTAATGTTTTTGATTGTTAAGTCGGCCAAAGATAAATATTAACATGTGAGTTGATAAGATGATAATCTTATTAAGCAACTAAATTTGACATATTCAAACACATTCATATTTGTAAGATATAACATATATTTAGTCAAGATTGTTAGCTATATATATATTTAGTTAAGATATATTTTGTCAGGATCTTGTTAGCTGTATATATTTAGTCAAGATCTTTAGCTGTATTCACTATCTTTCGTTATTCTGTAATATCTTTCTCTTCATATAGGGCTGTACTCTTTTGTATCACAATTTAATAAAAACATATACTTATCTTCACTCTTGATATGGTATCAGAGCTTACCATTATGAATACCAATTCTGCCTCCTCTTCTTCTTCTTCTTCTTCTTCGACCCAACTCAACTTCTCAATCAAACTATCTTTCAATAATTTTCTTTCGTGGAAAACTCAACTTTTACCATTACTTCACTTTCATGATCTTGTCGGCTTTATAAATGGAACCAATTATGCTCCATCCACAACAATCCAAAGCACTGATAATCCTCCTCAAACAATCCCAAATCCTGAATACTTAACCTGGTTTTACAAAGACCAAATGCTTTTCTCATGGATCATCTCTTCTATCACTGAAGCTATTTTTGCCTACGTTAATGGTGTTTCTTCCTCTTATTCAGCTTGGATAACTCTTGAAAATGCATTTGGTGCTATGTCTCAAAACAGACAACTTCAACTGCACATTGAGCTACAAGAGTTTAAGAAAAATGACTTTTCAGTCAAGGATTATCTCTTAAAAGAAAAGGCATTAGCTGATGAATTAACTTCTGCCGGTCGACCCATTAATCAAGCTGAATTTAATGCAATTATTTTTTCATAATATTGGTGCTGAATTTCAAGGTATCACTAGCACTCTCAATACTAGTACAGAACCGATCACTTTAGGTGAACTTCATAGCCATCTTATTGCTCATAAAATTCTAATCAAAACTCAACAATCCTCCTATAGTGCAAATCTCTCATACAAGCTTCCTATTTTGCCCACACCACCACAATTTCAAAATCGAAATTCATCCTTTCCCTCACCACACAAAAATTTTTGACCATCATGGAGAAATAAATCTCAAAATCGTGGTGGCATCGAATGTCAAATTTGTGGTCTTACCAATCATGCTGCTAACACTTGTCGTCGTCGGTATCATCAATTCAATAATCAACCTCAATACCGACTACCAAGGCCTCAATGCAGGGCTCCATATGCTCCTTCCTTCACGCATACTCTACAAGCCAATATTGGCTATCAAACTCATTTTCACTCATTTATGGGACAGTATGCTGAAAGCTCTTACAACCTTGGACTGCGGATACAGGTGCCACTGCTCATATCACACCAGACATGAATGCTCTCACTCTTCGTCAACTATATAGTATAACTGAACAACTAGTTATTGGCGATGGTAATGGTTTAAAAATTCAGAATTGTGGTAACTCTTATCTTCACTCTTCTTCAAATAAATTCTTACTTTCTAATACTCTTCACGTGCCTAAAATTGCCAAACTATTGATCTCTGTTCAAAAATTCTGTATTGATAATAATTATTTCTTTGAATTCTGGCCTTCTTACTTTTCTATTAAATGTCAAAAAATAAGACAGGAGTTTATGCTAGGACTGAATGGACGTGGCTTGTATCAGTTTCCTTAACTATCTTTCTCATATTATTCGGCCTTTCTTGCAGATTCTTATGGTGATTGGCATGCGAGGCTCGGTCATCCTCATCGCAAAACTATTATTCAAGTAGCTAAAAATAATAATATTTCCATTTCAAATAATAAGCAGTCTTCTGCTCCTTGTTAGTCATGTTCTTTTGGCAAATTATCAAAAATTCCATTAGCTTTAGTTGATCATCATTCATCCATCCATTTGATATTGTGTACTCTGATGTTTGGGGACCATCTCCAATTCTTTCTAATGTTGGTTACAAGTACTTTGTTTGCTTCATTGATGATTTTACATGCTTCTCGTGGATTTTCTTTCTTAAGAACAAAAGTGATGTTTATGATGTATTTCTTAACTTTGAAGCTTATGTTCGAAATCAATTCAATACAATAATCAAAGCTGTTCATTCTGACTGTGGAGGGGAGTATCAACGCCTTAATAAATATTGCAAGTCTCATGGCATCATTCACCGCATTGCCTGCCCTCACACTCATGAACAAAATGGTGTAGTTGAACGTAAAATTAGGCATATTGTTGATACAAGTCTCACACTGTTAGCTCACTGCTCTCTTAATTTTTAATTCTGGCCATACTCATTCGACACTGCTGTCTCATTAATAAATGTCATGCCTACTCCTAATTTAGACAACCAGTCGCCCTTCTTCAAATTGTTTAATAAGCAACCGAATTATCATGACTTAAAGATTTTCGGATGTTGTGTATATCCTTTACTTAGACCTTATAATAATCATAAGTTTCAATTTCATACTAAACCATATGTCTATCTTGGTCCCTCTACTTCTCACTATGGGCATCGTTGTCTTAATTTAGATACGGATAGAATATATATTGCATGCCATGATAAATTTGATGAAACACAATTTCCTTGTAAATCAACTTCTATATCACCGGCATCAATCTCCACTTCAAACAAGGACTATTCTTCATCGCTCCAGCTGATTACAAGCACATCTCCTCAGTCCTCATCAGGTACACAATCTTCTCCTATCTCAACTTCCTTTTTAAATTCAAATTTTCCTCCCTCATTATCTCATTCCCGTAACTCTTCACCATAACAACAAGATTCTAACCCACCTCCTATATCTCAACAACCCGAATCCCTTTACCTACTGTTAGCATATTTTATAGGTGCTAATTTTTTGCAAGCATACCGAAATAGTACAAAAGATATCGATCCCACGAGGAATATTATTTTTACTCACTATTACTACTTGATTTTAATTTTGTTTACAATTATCAAATTATGGGAAAATTGATTATAAACTATACTAACATATAAACTAATTAGACCTAGTTATTGATAGTCAAAGAAGATAAAAGATGGATGATGATGAGTATAAAAATGGAACTTGAATTGATTATTCTTGATTAATATTGTTCTCTTGTCATGCAAGTCAAGTTGAATAAATTTCCTACTTACTCTCTCGACATGAATAGGATTGCCTAAAACATGCATATGTAATTTTAATTCACAACTTTCATTAATGGATTAGAAGATTAAACACGCAAATCTTAGGATTAGACGACAACCTATAACAACCATCTCAATATTATGATTTCTCAAATAACATCTCAATGATGAATTTCCATTAGATTCAAGAATGAATTTATCTCTCGACTAAACTCAAACTTGGAATAATCATGCATAAATTACTAATAGAAAATTCTACATGCAAGATTACCAAATTGATATGAATAATTAAAACATAATATTAATGATGCAAGTTCTTAAAAACATCATAGAATAATTACAAAGAAGAAGAAAAAGATAAAAATTAGAAAAGGAGAACTCTCAACCCTTGTTCAATTCACCAAATGTAGTCTTTTTCCTTGCAAAATATCTTCCTTTCAATACATGAATTCTACTTGAGAAAATTTACTAAGAAGAAAAATTGTTCTAAACTTACAGAAATTTTTACTTAATAAAATGTTCAACCCCCTAAAAATTACAGTTAAACTAATATTTATAGATGATAACTTAAAGTTGGTGTCCCTTGGGGATGTCCCTTGAAAATGATTGTAATTGTTGGTGAAAAGAAATGACTTTTCAAGTGACTTTTGGCTGAAAACTGCTCCAACGTTCGCCTCTGTCGCGCTCGCGACAAAACACGGAACGCCATTCTCCTTTTCTTTTTCTCCCTTTCCTCTCGGTTTTCTCTCTGCAGGAGCACGACTCGTGCTCTCCTCTCCTACTCGTGTCCATCCATCCTAGTCGTGCTCATGCAGCACGTCTCAGCCTCCCTCTTCTTCTTCTCTTTCTTCTCTTTTCCTTTTCTTCCCTTGCTTTCTTCTCTCTTGTGTACATCTGCACGACTCGTGCTCCAGAATCCGAGTCGTGCTCCTCCTATTTTCTTCTCCACTCTGTTCTAGTTGTGCTCCACTTCTCCAGTAAAGCCCTTCCTTCACAATACTCATCATGCAATCTCACTCTAAAACATACTATCATGTAAACACTACAATCCAAGAATCAAATACCTTCTAAACATGCCTCTAATCATTTATCAACCCATAATATCTACTAAACACATTTAATTAAACACACATAAGCATTTAAGACAACAAAGTCCCAAACCCAGAATTTTGCTCTTTAAATCATACCCATCTAATATTAGCCATTCATATACCATATTACCTCTAGCATAGCATATCCAAATCAAAATTCAATTTAAATCATGTATATAAACATATTTCACAACTCATTTACTAGAAAATTAACTCAAAAACTCCAAGTCAAACACAATGATAAAATAACTCCCAAACCTCAAAGAAGTTGGAAACACACTCTCAAGCTCCAATCTTCTCCTTGCTCTAGCTCGTCCTCTATACCATCAATACTTGCACAAACCAAATTCAAAATACACTCTTAATCCAAACCCAAAACAAAACAGGAAAAAGGAGAAGGAGAAGAGGAAACCACTCACACAACTTACCTCTACAAACCAAGCTCTTCACTCTTCAAAACCAACCCAAAGCCCGACGAAATCCACCCAAGAAGAAGACGAATGAGCAGGAAACGAGAAAGAGGAGAAGAAGAAGAACGGGAAAAGGAGAGGGGAACGGCAACAAGGGCAGAAATATGCCTTTCCCCTCTCTCTTTTCCTTTCTTTCTTTTCTTCCTCTCATTAATTGCTCCCACCTACCAAAGTCTAGGTGTCAAACTCCCATTGGTCAACTCTAAAATATCTTGTCCAATATCTCTCTTAGTCCTTAGCAAATGTTCACTTGGTCCTTGCTAATATCCATCTAGTCACTAAAATAATTCTTTCTCTCATAACTTTAATTCCTTTTTTCAATTTAGTCCTTAATTACACCAAATTCATACTTATCCAATTACACTTATGCCCTTCTCTACACAATAACACTACAATTTCTACTAGGCTCCAAATCGGGATGTTACATATTTAGTCAAGATCTTTAGCTGTATTCACTATCTTACATTATTCTGTAATATCTTTCTCTTCATATAGGGTTGTACTCTTTTGTATCACAATTTAATAAAATTATATACTTCTCTTCACTCTTGATAAATCTGACATACATGATAGGCATTTAAATGTATCTTTGTTCGAGGTAGAAGGGATTCAGGTTCGTGAAGATGAAGGTGGCACCACATTAACTACATTTATGCCTTATATCTAAGATGTGTTATACAAGATTTAGAACCTGTGCTCTCTTATTCCTGAGTTATTGACTATTTTCGTTATTGCTTGCCGCAATTCATTTTCATATTTTTACTTCGGTTGCATATCTTGTATGTTTGGATTGTAATTTTAATTTTCAAGTACTTTGAACATTATATTTAATTATTATGTTGAATTATTTTGTTTAATAATTTTAATTTTTAAGTATTTTCAACAATTTATTTTTTTTTATGAATATATTTTATAATTGTAGTGGTTAAACGAAAAAATATTGGTTAACTGGTCCGAAAATCCAAAATCGATGGATTGATTAACCAATAGTAATGGACTGAAATTTCAAAAAATCGATATTAATGGATTTTTTTTTGACTCATGGACCGATTAACCGATCCATGCTCACCTCTAATTAAAATAACCGATAATACAATAATTTGTATCCTAAATACTACAAATTAAGAGAACTTTGAAATAAATAAGAATTTCTATAATATAAAAATTGCACATTTGAACATTTCGATTAAATTCTATTATTTGAATCTAAGCTTTTTAGATTACATTCTACTCTTTGTCAAGAACTATTTCCATTTTTTTTTTTCATATTTATACATTTGAATGTATAGATTCAAATCAACATTTATTTATTCAAGTGGTTTAATACTTATTTTTTTTTAAATAAAATTTTAATTTCGAGTTTTGTGAATAAAAAATTAATATTCAGAGATTTTTATTCTATTAATAAATTGATGAAGTTTAAATTGAATAATGTTAATAATCATATATAAAAAAAAATATTTTCGCATTTTCTATTAGTAGCTTGTAAAGAAAAAAGGAAAAGCATGTTTCCTTACACGCAGAAACATTACTAGTCAAATTTCCCCACGGCACCCGCCTACATAGTTTCTTCTCAAATTCAGACGAGACCCTTCTTATAAATTTTTTTATCACGTGTCCCATTCACATCCACGTGCAATTTGATCCACCGTCACCCCAAAAAATAAATTAAAAACCTGCTGTCCACGTGTATCCAAATTCCAGTACAATTCAACGGCTGATAACGTAGGATACAAATTCAAGCGAATTCTCTCGCCTACAGGATGCCTCGAATATTCCATACCACTCGATCTGAATAAACCGTTTCCAGTTTCTCCATCGCTCACCCGAGCTTGGAAATTTTTTTTACTTTAAATTGGAAGCCCTTCGGCTTGTTCTGTTTCTTGATGCCTATTTCTCTTATAAAGCGATCTCCTTTGTTAACCTCAAGAATTTTAATGGCTATATTCTCTTTCGATTCTACATCATTATTGTCGTCTTCTATTATTATTTTTCAGTTTTATTTCATTCATCTTTTGGTTTCTTCAAAATCCTACTCTCTTTCTCAGATTCGTAGTCGGCCTTGTACCGTTTTCTAACATAATTTAGGTTATATCCAGAGCAGTCTGCAGCCATGGGAAAGCGTAAGTTCTTTTTCTTTTCCCCTTAAATTCATTTTACTTTCGAGTTCAATTAATTGTATCGTTTTCTGAATTAGGGTTTTTTTTATTCGATGTAATTCAAGAGTTTTCGCTGTTGGAAATTGGACTGGGAACCTAGGATGTTTCGACCATTTCGCTTCTTTCTTATGGAATTGAGGGGAAGTTTAGGTATTAATACTGTCATTTGTGGTAAAAATTGACAGGTAATTCTCAGCGTAAAAATATGGCGATGTTGGATACCGATGACGATGATAATAGTAGTGTAAGTTCGTCGTCGACAATGAAGTCGGATCGCATGTCGGCGTATGGGACCGAGGAAGTTCAACCTGATAAAGATAGTTTATTAGAACAAGCCCTAGATGCTCTGTTTGAGAAGAGGTTCGCTAATTACGAGCTAATTTCTCTAAAGTCTTTTTCGAGGAATATTATTTTTGAAATTTATACTTTTATTGTTGGTAATTTAACATTCAATTATTATAATTTAATGGTGCTTGGATTTGTGGATATAGGGGTTCGACAAGAGAGAAAGCTTTGGAAGCAATTATCGAGGCTTTCAATAGCAATTTGCAGCATGAGTTTGTAGAAAAAAAGTAAGAAATTGCTGTACTCTCTCTCTCTCTTTCTTTTTTTTTTTTTTTTGGGGGGGGGGGGGGGTTGTGTGTGAATCGCTTACATGGGGCATAATTCATGATGCCTGTGATTATCTTGGTTGTTTTCTGATCAACTCATTAGTGAACTGTCTAACATCAACTTCATTTATGTGGTCCTACATTTTTTGTTTCAGATTTGCTACTTTATTACATCAATGCCTTAATTGTATCAAAAAAGGGTCTAGCAAAGAGATTGCTCTAGCATCTCACACCATTGGTTAGTCTTCAATTCATCTTGTCAACACTATTGCAATTTTGCTGTTTTGAAATTACTAGTTTGGCACTGGCCTTTCTTGTAGGATTGTTGGCTTTGACTGTTGGCTGTGGAGACAATGCTCGTGAAATATTGGAAGATTCAGTTGCTCCTATTTCCCAAGCCCTCAAATCTGGATCTGAACCCACTAAGACAGTATCGGTATGCATAATGTGCAAATAGTTTTTCAAGCTGAGAGCCTAATTGTATACCAGTTTCTGGGAATTATAAGCTGAATGTGTCTTCTCTGTTTTGGTATTATTGGTCATGACGATTATAGCTGCTGGAGTGCTTGGCAATTGTTACATTTGTTGGTGGAGACGAACCAGCAGATACAGAACGATCTATGCAAATCATGTGGCAAGTGGTCCGCCCTAAACTTGGCTCCAATGTATGTATCTGGTTCTATTTTTTTGTCATCTGTTAGCCTTTGATAATGCAGTGTAGTTTATAATCATGGAACACACAAAAGTATAAATATTCATGTAATTTTTTTTTTTGCTGGAGTCGGCCATTGTATATATGTTTATCTATTATTGTATGTACGCAGAACTGCTATCTATTCTTTTAATAATTTCTACTATTCACTTTAGGTGGTTGCTGTCAAACCTTCTATGCATGTTATAGCAGCAGTTGTATCTGCCTGGGCATTTCTCTTAACAACTATGGATGGATGGACTGTTGACCCCAAAGAGTGGCAAGAGTGAGTAAAATTTTTGGATTCCTCCCCCCCTGTCCCTCTCTTTTTTTTTTTTTTGGTCAAGATGGATATGCTTTTGGCATTTAGATATTTTTCTGAGTTACTCTGTGTGTGAACTTATTTATCCTCCCTTATATTGTTTAATTCCTTAAGCCTATGGTTTTGTGAAACACAAAGGTTCTTGTAGTTGCGGTACATATTTTGGGCCAAAAGGCAAAAGTTGTGGTGCTGGCCAACTTTGAAAAGAATGCATTTATTTGTTTGCCGGCATTTTTTATGCAGGTCCATCTCATATTTTTCTGGACTCCTGGATAAGGATGACCGATTAGTACGTATCGCAGCTGGAGAAGCACTAGCTGTGATTTTTGAGATGGGAAATCTAGAAAAGTTTGCAGCTGAAGTTAAGAGCTCTACTAATGGTTCAGTTCAAGAAGGAAATAAAGAGATTATGCATATACAAGGGTTGAAGTCAAAAATTATAAAGCAAGTAAGAGACCTCTCTGCAGAGGCAGGTGGAAAAGGATCCACAAAGAAAGACCTTATTAGCCAGAGGAATTTATTTAGGGATATCTCGGAATTCTTTGAGGTTTTCATTTATTCCTCTCCTCTTTTATGAGATTATTCTTTGTGCTTTTGTGATGGCATTACTTGTTTTTATTATCAGTATGGTTATTGCCCTGAAAACTCATTGAAGATTGGAGGAGATTCACTGCAGGCGTCGACATGGTCTCAATTGATACAGGTTGTGTGTGTGTTTTTAACCATTGTCCATATCGTACAATTTATTTTGATTTGTTTGTGCATCTATGAACAGTATTGAAAGGCTTCTAATTCAGATTTTTTTTTTTCTTTTTACAGTTGAACTTTCTGAAACGCTTTCTTGGGGGTGGGTTTGTTAAGCACATGCTGGTTGGTTGCCCTGCCTTGTGAACTCTCTTCATTAGTCTCGTATATGTTCAGTTTTTCTTTTTCTTTTTCATTTTTTTTTTCCAAATGCTGCCTTTGTGTTTGACATTTGACTTCGTTGAAACAGGATAATGACCTTCTCCATGATGTCTTTGGTTTCATGCCAAAGAAAAAATATCTTCAAGGTGTTGAGCACCAGATGTCTAGTAGTGAAAAGGTGAAAGTCACACTTATGCAGGCTAATTTGTTGATTATCCCTCCCATTTGCTCTTACTTGTCTGATTGATAAAAATGCTCTGATCGACTGCTGCTTTTAACTTCAGTTATCATGCTTAAGCTCGCATTGTTTGTCGGAAGTTCAATGTAGAATTCCTTATCTGAATTTTTAGAATGAAATCACATTTTTAACATTGGATGCAAAAAGCATTCTTGTTCCATATGAAAAAGGGTCTGGGTGGAATAAGATTTTATATGTATTTGGTATTTCAGTTTTTAGATGTTAAAATGATAGAATTTCTTTTTTTCATATATGAAATCGGGTGTTTGTTGTTACAGAGGATGTACCGGTCTCCAAATTCAGTCCTTAATAAAGCCAGGACCCAGTATCTGAACAAGCAACGGATGTTATCTAAGGTGGTTCCTTCGCCATATAATACTGCACAGGATAATTATATTTGCTAATTTTGTTTTGAGATACAGCAATAAAATCTGATGGTTTGATTATGTTTAATGTTATGAATCTGCATCAATGCCCTTTCTGTTATCCTGATTTTCCAGGATAGAAATGCTGGGCATTTTGCAGTCAATGTTGGTGATGAAGAGGCGTAAGGTGGCGGAGTCTTGGCTTGGCATGTAATGGGGCTGTGTAATGTTCATCTCCATCTCCAGGAATAAATTCGTTATTCATTTTTGTGTTGCTGGTCAAGGAAAATGCACCTTTGTGGTAGCTCTGGTTGTCTATTGTTTTAAACATAATTTTACCATTGTTATTTTCCAAGGTTTTTATAGGAAGGAAGTCTCTTATTTGTTGTGCTGATAATGATTATATAAAAAGTGGAAAGTGTTGTATGCTACCGAGATACAATGCACTGCTGAGTTTTCTTTTCCCTCGACAATGCTGCCATATTTTTGTCCTTTTCCTTTCAATGTCGATGATAATAGATACTCCTATTGTTCATAAACATTCCCTTATTTTATGATGAATCTTTGTTTGAGACGACTTATGGCCTGGCAGTTGGCAGACTATTCTTTCTGTAACTTCAATTCTTTCTCTCTTGAATAATGTAAAATCTTTAACTGCATTCTATGAAGAAAGGTGCACAAAAGTATGTTGGTTACATTCATTCCAGCACGCCGTATCAGATGTTATAATCCTGTTTAAGTAAAATATCAACTCGAGTATAGTTACAGCATACAAAAGTTCAATGATCTTTATATGAGCTTTGATGGATATGGTGATTGAATTGGAGATCATATCCCAAGTCTCTACTATTGGAGGCAAAAAATAGTAGACCATTCTTTAAGAAGCAAGAGACGCATTCAACTTCTCAGAAATTATCATTCCATATGAAATCAGAAATTCCGATAAAAACAGATCCGCTAAAATACAAAATCCTGTGTCATAATTCAAAGTGCTCAGGAATTGCTATATTCACATCCTTGGGAACCTATTAAACCTTGGACCACTAAATGTGGTCATTCATGTTCAAATCCACAAATGATAGTTAAAAATGATTAAGAAAGAAAAGGAACTATACAGTTGTACTCGCACGTCTGTAGAATTATCTTTCTGAAAGCATGTAAAAGTCTCTAAAGGAACCTAAACACCCGACAATCCTGAAAAATGCTTATTCATAGCTCGATCTTTCCTATAACGATTACTTCCTCTACCCCTTCCCCTGCCTCGGGAGTTTCCTCTCCCTTCTGCCTCCTGACCACCAGAATTATCTTCTTCTTGCAACTCCCGCAGCCTTCCTCCTGCTCCCATCTCTTCATGTGTCTCCCTAAACCTTCCCCCTCCCCTTTTACTTCTACCACGACCTGTACCCCTGGGATTCATTGTGTTTCCTCTTCCTTCCATCTCAGGTTCATCAGATTTCACTTTTTTGTCTTCCTGCTCCTGATAGTCAGCCAACTTCTTCAATGCTCCCCGAGGAATATTACCACCCCGTCCAAGACCATGAATTAGTTCTCCCTGTGCTTGACTCACCAGTGAAGCTTCATTGGAATTTGCAACTGCAACTGAACCTGCAACCTTGTAACTATAGTTCTTCCCATCCTTGACATAGTATTGTGGCTTTTTCCTGGATCCCCACTTACTGTTAGAACCAGTTTGAACAGACCAATCACTTTCAGTCCCTGATGATCTCCCCGAAGTAGAGGTGATTCTGTCACTCAATATTTCATTCTCCTCCAGTCCGGATTCTGCAACACTCAAACCCAGGTCATCAAAGGAGTCATCATACTCATCTTCGTATTCGTACTGCGAAATCAGGGCTAGAGTCCTAGAAGCATCATTTTCGTCTCTTGCGCCAAGGGTATAATGTTCCGGCACATCATTAGACTTCCTCACAAACCTCCCAATTGAAGAGGAAGAAACAGAGGGATTGTCAGGTTGTTGCTCTCCAGATACCAGTGGATATTTTGAGTGAATTGGCGCTGGTGAGTGGAGTAATGCAGATTCAACTAGCTTCCCCTTCCCTTTATCCTTTCTGCTCACAGTTGGCGCAGTCTTGGGAACAGGCATGACCTCCACGGATGTGTCCAAGCACTTGAGATCGTCATGGAGAGTCCCCTCAAGTATCCTCTGAATTACCTCTTCTGGATCCTGGTTATAAGCTTCTAGACATGCACCTAAGAACCCCTTGCCATAATCAGGAAACAGGTCCTTTATTTGACTAATTTTGGACTCCATGATCGCTGCATCTTCATCCATCTCTACTTTGTTGCTCGGGACAGGGGTTGGTGCAACAGGCTGCTTCTTAGCAGTGCCTTCTAGAGAAGAAGATATTATTATACCCGATAAATACTGCAGCTGTTCATTATCCATGAATATCCATCCTGGAGAAATGAGCTAAATAATAAGCAACTCCCGTCCCAAGATCCACAATAATGCTCAAATTAGTCTCAATGAATATCTACAAGTAATAAGAAGATTCTCAAATCAAGCTTAGAATTAAGCAGTGCTATCAGCTATTTTTATGTTATAAAGAAGACAAAGTGCAGAGAATCATCTAAACAGTCCACGATAAGAGTTCTGCCAAGTGGAATATTATTCAATGCTTGCTGAGTGTATTGAGAAATTTATTCTCTAACACTTTAAACAACCTATTTATGTACCTAGGACAAAAATAACTTGTGAACAAAAAGTACAACATATCATCAATGGGCTGACAACATACTATATTTAATAGGTTAGAGCTGCACGTTGACAGCATCTCTAATGTCTTGAAGGAAGCAATTTTTTAATATTTAATTTCCCCCTGCAGGGCAGTCACAAACAACATGAACATGAGATGAGGAAGTAGGGTGTTGAGAAGCAAATATAGATTTCGATAGCAATTAACAATGAAGTTAAGCCAATGTTTTTATTAGTGATGTAGTGTTAGGTATACTAGGGGGGTAAAATTGTAAAATTAAGAAGTTAGTTAAGTTAGTTATTGGCTGATTAGGGAAGGAAATTTACATAATTATTTAGATTTCTTTTACTGGAAATTGGCTGTTTGCACACGCCATTTTGGCTGTTTGCACACATCAGCAAGTTAGTTATGCTTTTTCTCTATATGTAATAGTCCATTTGGGACCACAGTGATTATGAAATGATTACTCAATATTCCCCCTGATTTCTCTCCACTCTCTCTTTTCTGCTCTTCACTGTTCTATTCTTCTTTCCCTAAAATTCTATTCTGTACTCCCTTTATTCTGAAAATCTCTCCAGAATATTCCTACCATTCTTACTGTTAGGATTTAATCCTAACATGTAGTTTTCCCTGTTACCAACTCAACTGATCTTATACATATAAGTCTTGTAAAGAGGAGACTCACCAGCATTTTGTAAGCTCTGAAGTCTGCTCATTAGATGGTAATTCTTATCAAGATTCTGAAGAAATGTTTTTCTCTTCCTGTTCTCTTGAGAGTACAGCAGCACTCCACTAATCTCCTTGAAGGTTTGTATCAGAATATCTGCTCTTATGACAGGGTCCTCTACTTTTGCTGGAAACATCTTTGTTACAGCTGGAATGGGAAGAGCATCTGGTAACACTTCATCGCTTAAATAGCAAAACTCTAATAACTTCCAACCAAATTTGATAATTCTATTAGATAACATCTTTACACTAACGGCAACGTTTGTCATCATTCCATCATCTCCTCCTGCCAAGATAATTTGGAAACCCAGCTGTAAAGAAGGAAGTAAAGTATCATGTAACTTTGCAAGGGTGATCAGCAATTCTTCATTCCCATGACTGCACAGAGAACAAAATTTGGCATTAGATGAAGCCAAATTCTCTAAAAAATTGATGGAAATTAGAAGGGGTACATAAAGTAGAAATAGCATGTTCTACATGCATCAGTATGCCCCCAACAAAATACAATTATCTGCCAGATTTAAACTTGCATTAAATAAAACCGCTACACCATAAAAGAATAAAAATAAAAAGGAAAGTAAAAAGAGAGAGAGAGAGAGAGAGAAAGAGAAACACCCACAACTCCATGACATACAAGCTATCCATGATCATTCAAAACAATTTAAGACATATATTAAAGAATTTTGGAGGTCAACCGGTACCTCAATTCCACAGGGCATGAAAAAAATACAGCTGCTGGCTTGTATGCATTAACAAAAGCATCCATGGAAACAACTGCATCATTTACAAAGTCCATCACCTGTGAAAAGCAGATAGCCTTAAATCACAATCCAATTAACCACCACAAATGCAAATACATTAGCAATTTTGCATCAGGAATGAAATTCTGGCAGGATCTTTCAGCCAATCATACTACTTATCTACAGCATTGAAGCAACTTATTTTATGGCAAATCTTCAAGATGAGCCTGATATAACCATACACACAAGAAACCATTGTCTTATCTTATACATCTAAACATGCAAAAATGTACTAATGAATATGGAGAAAGAATAAGAGAGAAAATGGAGGTGCAATAAGTATGCCAACAACTCACCTCTAAGAAATCGTAATGAAGTGAACTAAATCCAGGGTCACCACGGCTTCCAGAGGAAATTAATACCTATTAAACCACATGGAAATTTATTATGGATTAAAAAATATGTGTATGGTTAAATGCCAGTATACTCCAACAAGAAAGCAACAGTCCAGAATACACATACATAGACAACTTTTTAATAATGAACTTGAGATTGAAGCTTTAATTTCCTAAATTCCCTTAGTTAAGCTGAAGCAAGATGAATGTGAAAGCATGATTGATAAAGTGCTATATATCATTACAACTAGATATCTTCAAAATCTATCTAGAAAACGAATAACAAGTGGACAGATTCTTTTATTGACATCTCAATGACTTATCAATTTAACACAAGATTCATGAGGAAAGAAACCATTTTTATACAAATTGAGGAAAGTACCTCCAAAGATGAGGTGCAACGTTGATACATTGTGTGAAAGATACCCAGAAAATGAGACATTAAAGCAGCAAAATTATCATGGATCCCAGGCTGGGCTTGCAAAGCATTCACAACCTGGAAAAAGAAAAGTCAAGAGGGAAAGATGGCATTTAATGCAACCGAAGGCACAAAAAGAACTTCCCACACACAAAATTTGAGGAACTCACTACATCCAGCTTTTAAAATGTCAACATTCCAGAGTATATGAATCAATTCAGATTTAACTAAATAAACACTATTTGAAAAAAAGATCATTTGAACTCTTCAACAAGATCAGTCAAATTACAGAGCAAAAAAGTCAAGTTCTGCTGGCACATCTAAGAGAATTTTTACTCCCAACTAGGGTCTTGGAGGGTACCTGCTATGATTCACCCTATTTATAAAGCATTCAGGTATGGCTAGGAAACAAGCATCGGTAGTAATTTAAGTAACCATGATAGGTTTGGCAGGGTACAGGCTCAGGCCTCAAGGTACCTCCTACACAAACTCAACTACATAGTTACATAATATTTTGAATTTGGTGTGTTGGACTAAATTTTGATTATATAATATTCAACTTTAATTCATGATCAACTTAGTTTAAATTTTGATTGTGCAACTTTATTTAGATATTACTTTGATTTAAAATTTTGAAAGATTATGATTTTATACACTAAGTTTGAATTATCATATTTACTCATTGCAATTATCCCAAGTATCCAATCTGCTACCATACCAACTTATGCAAACAATTGATACTGTGTTACAAACTTGATGAGAACTCATTCATTCTAAAACATGGCAATCTTCAGGTAATTTAGAATATCAACAAGTTGGGCAATCTTCAAGATTAATTGTGATAGTACAGGCCAATCAACTAAAAACCTTTTGACTACCAAAAGAAAAGCATGTTTTGGGCATGTCTCCTATCAATAAGCTCATCTATACTTTCTGTGGTTTTGGGAATTAACAATAATTTCTGAAGTTATTTTTGCCTAAGTCGAAATTTGTTATTTCTTCTTCCGATATTATTAATTTATTTTCCATTCAATAAAAACTACAGTTGGCGAACAACAACACATAAATAACCCTAATAATAGAAACCAAGGGCTACTGCTCTTGTGAATACTAACATAAGGAGAAGACTAATTTAAGCATCCCAAACCAGTTACAGGTAGAGTTCAGAATCATTAATTAAAACATCTAGCAGATAGCAAAAAGCTAAAAAAGTTATGATTCTATCTTAAGATAGAAACAGTTTATGACACATACCAGAGATTGGGTCAATTCTTCATTTTCATGGCCATATATGGCACATATATCCAACAACTTAGGCAAGTCAAGCAAATTTTTTTCCTGCAAAAGAACTAAAAACACAGAATTAGTGAATAAAATGAACAAGGATAGATCAAATGAGATAACAACATAGCAATTGCTAAGTGAGAAAAAGGGATTAGTATTTTGGATCAACTGCATCTTTTTTTTTTTTGCCATTCAGGAAATAACTTCCTTTATAATTTTTGTGCAAAGTGTGTACACATCCGACACTAAAATGAGACAACCCACCTGCATGATCTCTTGAATTGAATGTTTCAGCAGCCCGGACACCTGGATCCCTATTGGAAGATCTGAAACAAACACAACATTAAAATTAAATCATATGGAACAAGGGAAATAAATAATTTGAAAAGGCCAAACATAGAGCATAGGAACCTACATGCGATACAATACCATGAAAACGCGGCGACTTAACTCGCGCTCTCCAACAATGACACCAGCAACAATTCCCTTAGCTCCACGATGTGGAAAATCACACCATCTGCTCCTGAATTTTAGGAAGCTATCCAGAAACTCATGCAAAGAATCGTCACTAGCCACTGCAAAATGAGGATGAGGCCTAAAACAGAGATACTATTCCAAAATAATTGTTAAAATATGTTCCCACCAAAAATACTCTATTTAAACTGGGGACGTATTCTGATGACAATGATGACAAGAAGAAAGGGAACCATAGTGATAATCTTTTGTTAAGAGCATACAGCTAATGCCATAATTGCCAGATTCTCCATTGGTAAGCCAACGTTGGCTGATAAGTCTCGTGTTGTTTTCATACTTCTCTAATGATGCTAGAATATGGTTACTTTGAATCCCCAAACAAATATAGCTTAGGTAAACCAAATAGCAGCAATGCTTTATGCTATGCATCCAAACAGTCTTAGCATTTCGTCACAAGCAAAACTATAAGCCAACAGCGTAAAAATCCTCCAAAAAAAAAATAAATAAAACGCATCGAATCAAAACAAATGAATTGTATACCAAGAAACTAGAAACAGAAATTGACCGAAACAATTCTATGGAAGATAGTACCTTCTCTCCAAAACTCTTTAGGGCCCAGTTTGAGTAACCGAGACAACTCCCTATTTAGAAGATCCACAACCCCCTGCGACTCAACTGGATCTAATCCTCCTGCCTCAGCGCCCAGTCCAGCAGCCACCGCTTCATCCTGTGGCAAGTAATTTACGAAATTGCCAGCAACCTGAGGTACCGCTCCTGCTCTGTTGGATATCCTCTCTCCGTTATCCCCCATCCGTACTCTACAAGCTGAGGCCATACCAGTATTACCACTCGACGATGGGGTGACATCATCCGATGGCACCGAAAGCGATTGTCGAAGAGAATTGGAAAGCGTGGAGCTAGGGTTTTGATTTTTGGGAACGAATTTCTTGGAGAAATTTCTGTTGTTGTTGCTGCTGCTGCTCCAGTCTTGTTGCGATCTACTGTTGTTTTGAGCGCTGCGGCGGGACATGTTTGTGTGGTCCGTGTTGGAATCAGACGCAGAGTGATCAAAATTGTAAGTTACAGTTTTTTGTTTTCAACTTCCAGCTTCAAAGCTAGAGCTTGCACTCACTGGCGAGCGACTTGACCCTTCGTTTCCTAGTTGATTTGCTCTGTAGAAACTTCATATAGTTTCATTTTAATACATAATTTTCCCCTGCACTATTATCTTTAACAAGTTAACCCCTCAACTAATCAAATCAAATGTCAAATAAATATCTTAAATTTATTTAAAATGGAAACAATAAACTCTTTATTTTTAAAAATATCAAATTATTCTTTTAAATTTGTTAAAAAATAGCAATTTATTCTTGTACCATTTTTTTAAGCGCTAATAAACTCTTTGTTATTAAAAATATCAAATATTCATTTAAATTTACTAAAAAATAGCAAATTATTCCTGTATCATTTTTTAAGTACTTAAAATATATTACTTTTACATAACTGACTTTTAATAAATTTAAAAAATACTTTGGTACTCGATTAATTTAAAAATAATATATTAAATAATGATAATTTTATAAATTATCACTTTCTATTATTATGTTTAGTTGGTGAACAGAAGGAAATTATTCTTTTTAAATGAAATAAAATAATATAAATAATATATTCTGTTTAATTTTATTCTCTTCATTTCTCATCTTTTTTCCATTTATCTAGTAGAAAATTATTTTAAAAATTAAGAGAAAATCTTGACAAATTTAAATTCTCTCTTCATCTTGTCAAAAGGAAAAAAAAAATTCTTTCATTTTAATGTACAAACAATAGAAAAGAATAAAATTTTATTCAGTGCCTTTCTTTTCCATCTAATTCCATCAAGGATGACTTCTGAAAATTTGCTGACTGCCTAATAGAGAGAACAAAATGAGACTTCTAAGTATGTTGATAACAGTAAATGATATGCTTTTTCCTAATTTTTTTCAGGTATAGTATTGTTAATTAATAGTAAAAACAAATGGTACAAAACTACAAGCAGGCCTTCAAAATCAATTGAACCATAGTAAAATCTGTTTAACCTGCAAACTAGAAGAACACAGAACTGATGACAGATTAGCCTATTTGATTATTTTTAACTACAAAGCCAGACAAGGACACTGCTCAGTCACAACTTCTAACTAAACAAAATTGAACATGCCTACAATTTCATACAGTTGGAAATGTGCCCGCAAAATGAGTTATATATAAGACCTCAAAAAAATTCTCGCGCTTTACATGGATGACATGCTTCCCCATACCACTTTTCCCATTCTTGAAAAATTCGAAGTCAACTAGAAGTCTATGAATCTGCTTCAAAGTTTAGACTCTCATCACAAAGCAACAATCAAACCCATTCGAAGTTTGTTTCTTTGGGCAAAACCAAGCCAATCAGGCAGTTGGATGAATCAGGTGCAACGGAGAGCATTGAGCATGTTTCATGTGAGTAGGGAAGTATGAAGAGAAGCCTTGCCCATATTGATTTCGTAGCTGGGATCTTGATCACTCCAGCACATTCCCTTTGCTTCAAGTATGATATAAAGTCCTGAAACTGTGGAACTGAAACATTTCAACACAGTTGCACTAAGAAATAAGGGGGCTTATTTATGCAAATCCACAGTCATGATGGTAGCATAAGTGCAAAAACAATTCAATCCTGATTACGAGAATATGCAAGCTTTGATGATGAGAAGGCAATCATGTCAATGTGTTATTGCTAAATGCTTAGTTACTTATTGGTGATTCAGTGATGGACCAGAATAGCTAACCTAAGCAAATCGTTAATAATCGATTTGTTACAATATCAAAATGAATAACCAATGGATTACATGTACAATTTCAAAGGGGCATGAAGACTGAAAAAAAAAAAAAAAAAAAAAAACTAACAAACAAAACTTACGCCTTTCTGATCGCTGGCAGAAGATGGTATCAACTGGCACACCTCCCTCTGCATCACAAAGTGAAACCTATGAATATCGGTTCACACACATATATGTATGGAGGGGAAAGGAAAGAGATTGCAGGTAAACTAAGCATGGAACAGCTCAAAATTTCACTTTATTTTCACATTTCAACTCAAACTCCCTTTCCCGCTTTTGACCAAACACTTCACGTTATCTTCTTCTTTTCTTTCTTTTTATTTTTTTATTTTTTTATTTTTTTATTTTTTTATTTTTTTTTGTGAAACTACTTTTCCAAATCATGGTCCGGCAAATGAATTTTAACCAGTGTACACATACACCAAATATTTCATGCACTCACTCTCTGTGGTGGAGTACTTGTAAATGTTGATTTCACATGCCGAAAATCAGTCCGTTTGGTCATATCTAGTTTAGTTGGCCACCTGCGCCAGTAATAAGTAAGTAGGTCTGCAAAAAAAAATGTTCATGTTTCAATTGAAACAAAACCCAATGAGAAAGGAATAAGGGGAACACGGTCCTTACTCCACAGGTTCAGAAATTGGATTTGAATATTTGCAAATATCAGAATCAACTCTGCATGCATAAATTGTGCAATAATGAACCCCACTTTTACATAATGTGCCTTGCCACTGATATTGTATAAACTTCCCAGAACTTTCCACATTACTAAATTCTGCAACAGGTGGAAGTGGAGGAGGTGAACTAGGTGGTGGAGGAGCAGGAGGTGGGGATGGTGGCAATGGAGGGGGTATTTCAGGCTGAGGTGGTAGAGATGATATAGGTGGTGGAATAACAGGCGGAAGGGGAAGTAGAGGCGGATGGGGTATATCTGGCTGAGGTGGCATAGATGGCAAGGGTGGTGGAACAACTGGCAAGGAGAACATTTGGTCAAAATGCTGAATCGGAGGTCGCTGAATCTGTGCTAGTGGAGTCACAGAAGCAGGTATAAAAGGAGGAGCAACAGTGCTAACTTGGTAGCTACTAGGCATTACCACCGGAGATATTGGGTTCAAAGGAACATGATGGTTTAGCCCTCGTGAGTCCCATGCACTGCTTGGGGGATGGTACATAGGTCGCACAAACTGAGATGGCTGGAATTGCTGTGGTGGGGGAATAGGTCGTCCATGAGCTCCTATGGGTACACCAGGAATGTTCCCAGGTGCAGGATGCAGCTCAATTTCATTTTTCTTGTAAAACCACATTTGTTCAGGGGCAGCAGAAACAGCACCTAGAAATGGCAAATATTTTTAGCAAAGTGAAAAAAGGGACCAATTTAACAAAAGTGAAACATCACCTCCTGGTGAAGGTTCCATCATCCCAAATGAGTGTACAGCTTGTACTGGAGGAGTCCCATGATTCTCTGAATTCATCCTGGGCGATATAAGCCCCATAGAGCTGCCATCAGGCTTCATTGAGAACGGTGCAGAATAGTTATTTCCTGGTTGACTGATCAAAGAAAGGCAACAATCTTTTGTCAGGCTAAGGACAAAAGGAGCACAAAATGTTGCTTTCCCATGCAAAAATTAACTATGAAGTATGCTATTAAATAAAAAACAACAACAAATCTTCATGTACATCCAACTATCATGCATTTTCTCTATATGATATAATACAATTAAGCACGAAGTGGACATGAGAGAAGTAAGCAACATACTATATCAAGCACCACGTGTCTTGGCCAAGATGCACAAGGATTAAAAGAAAGACCGACTAGCCATGCAAAGAAGAGAGAGTAGCAATGCAGATGGGGGGCAAAGGTGTGAGATTGGGTCGCAAGAAAAACAGGATAATATTCAAGCTCCTCTGGTTCACACGGGCTAACAGTAGCAAAAAGAACATAAATTTTAAAGTTCATATGCAATAAACAACAAAGTTTCTACCAGGTAGACATTATAAACTGAAAAAAAAAAAAGAAAAAAGTTCAGATATCTGAAAATCTAATTTCCAACATATATTCACACACGCATTTACTGTACTGTGCACATGACAAAAACTTGGCAGCAACTAAATCTCAATCACAATATAATGCAATTCAAGAGAGAGGAAAAGAATATTAATTTCTGGGGGAATTTAAAAGAAAGGGAAGCAAGAGAAAGATATCAAATATGAAAGGCAGCTATTTCTAAACCAAGAAATTCCAGCAATTGCATATTGAATTCTAGTTAGTACAAGGAACATGCACATGATCAATCAGCAAAATCATGAACAGTCATTGTCAAGCAAACCAAAATAGCAGACAAGCAACACAATGACCAAGAAATAAAAAATCTCAATTCCAATTTGTGAAAACAATTTGAAGAATGTAATGAGAATGCAGACCTGAATTCAACCTGAAAGAACACTCCAGGACAACTACGAAGATTTTTCAGAAGAGTGCTTGCAGCATCAACATTGCTGCAATCAACAAACCAACCACACCCCATCTGCACATTTGATCTAATCAACCTAATTACAGACCCCACATTAGCGATGGAAACATTACAGATAGTCATTAGCTCATCATCTGTCATACTCAGGGAGTTAACATTCGGCATATGAATCCAAAGTGTGCTTGATGGCATACGATCTACATCCCTTGTGCTAGTGCTAATGCTACTTCCAGATTTATAATTGTCAAAATAGTTATGGTTTTGGTTAATGTTGTATTTTGAACGCAATGAAGAAAGTAAGGAAGATAAGTGAGACATCCTTGTTCTAAAGCTTTCAGAAGGGCTCTCAAGTGTGGGTTGAGGATGAGGTGACATGCTCCCAGTACTACTGGTTCTTATCTCAGCATGGTTTGGGTTTGGCATTGATCTTCCACCATCCAATTGAGAGAACCCGACATTAGCTGCTCCAGCATTAAAAGGTGTAAGATTACTTTTTTCCTTTCGATGCTGCCTGAGATGTGCCATAACAGCAGCAGCTTCTTCAGGAGACTCAAACTCCATCAATACTGCACTTTCATTGCTAAGATCAGTAACCATATAAGGACCCTTGTAAATAACTTTCCTTGATTCGTGCAGAATCTCATCCCTTGTCCACTGGTTCAAGATATTTCCAACATAAACATGACAACTAGAACCAACAGCAACACCATTCATAGCACCCCTAGTTCCAAATCCTATATCCATGAACTTTATCTGCCATGGAAAATTGCGACGCATATATTCCCGGGCCCTTATGGCATCAATTATACTCCTGTACTCCACCGAGGCAAATCCTTTCATAGGGAAAAAGAAAAACTGTTCTAGAGGACCAAATCTATCAAGTTGAAATCTCAAATGAGCTTCAGAAACATCAGGACCTAAAGAACCTAACCAAAGTTGTTGACAAGCAGAGAAAACATCCATTGCAGCAGGGTCCCCATCACAGAACCAAACAGTTTGAGGCACTGAACCATATGGTGCCCCCATATGATGCTTTGGAGAAGCAAACGGATTACTTATAGTTCCACCACCAGATCTCAAAGCTGGTGAACTGAAATCCATATTTGAAACTGAATTCTTGTCCACATGGCTTCTACCGTCAAATGAATTGCTCCTAGAATCTAATGTTCTTCCAACAGGTGAAATCATCTGCTGGTTCACAAAATCTCTGGGTTGGGAAGACCTGCTACTTGAAGAATCTGCAGGGTCACTCCTCTCAAAATCAATGTACCTTGAACCCCCATTCTCATGACTAGTACCTGCACCCAATAACAAATGCGTTCAGATAAGAGCTATTGACCTACAAGCTTTCACACTTGAAAACTTGCCAGCGAAACCACCAATGCAGGATCCATTATGACACTGAGTTATTAACTTACCATCTCTACAGGGTAGTTCACTGGAGATCTCGAGTTGATTAGAAATCCTAGGTACCAAGTACTGTCCGTTGATAAATTTTGATGTATCAGAATCATCGTCATCACTGTCCATTTGGCTGTCTTCTACTTTACTAAGTTCTGAATATGATTCAAAGATCCTTCGCAGAGTTGATGTAATATCTGATGCAGCTACAAAAGATGGCATTTTATATAGCTTCTTATACTTTGAGAACATCCACTTTCTAAGTGATGCATTGTTACGAAGAACCTGTATCAAAGAAAACTCAGAACAAGAAATTGCAAGAAGCAATGACATATATATCTACAGAAGCATACCTCAAACAAGGAAAAAATATATAAATAAATAAATAAAAAGAAAGAAAAAATTTCAGTAGTTATCAATTTACCTTGAACAAAGTGGGAACTATGTTGAGCCTATCATGTACAACAAATCAAAGGAGATAAAGAAGAGATTAAAAATAAAATCTACATAGAGAATGAAATTATATCTGCTCGCAGCAATCAAATTTATGTTTACAAGATAATACATAACTAAGTTCAACAAAACCTTAACTCGAGACAAGATTGAACGAACTATTCAAATATGCTTTCTCCATTCAATGTCATATCTCAAAAATTATATGTTGACGAAAAATCACCATGTGATGGCTAAAATATTGAGAAAAATCTACACCATTACCAGTTGCAGCAAGCAGTTCCTCGCAACAGAATATGAATCTGCTGAGACATGGTCGCAATCTGATATCTGCTCTGCACCATTAACTTCACTGCCTTTAATGCTTGTTGTATTGCAACTGTCACATGACTCAGGTCTATCACGCGCTTTATCCGACAGAAGAGGGACAATTTCATCATCAAGCCTCCTAGTCACTTGGTTAAGGAAACACTGTGCTTCTTGAATACCATCAGGGGCAGCAAATTTGAGGAGATCAAAGCATGCTTTAAGCAGATTTTTTGGACGAGAAAAGAATATCCAGAGTAGACTTAGTGCACGAGACTTGGATAATTTAACCATTGAGGATTGGTCTTCATTGGAAATTTTTTGCTTTAGCTCAGAAAAGGCCTTAGCAGAAACCTGCATCTTCAGCATTTCCTTGTCAACAATTTCACAGATATCCTTTCCCTCAAAGGAGGATATGAAGAAGGAGAGCACGTTCTGAAAAACAGCAGAGCAAATCCCTCGGATTACAGATGATGTTGGAGTCTCCAATGAAGCCACGTGGCAGATATCAGCTAAACCAAAAATACATGCTTTAGCAGTCTCAGTTGCAACCCCATCAGAATCCTCGCCTCTATTAATCACTACCACACTCCAGTTGTGCATATTGATAACAACTTTAGCAGCAGCTTCAAGAGCAGTTGGACAGTACAATGCATACCGAGGAATAAGATCAGCTAGTATGCGCTGTACACTACTGCAACCTGCAACACTAGCACCACATATACCATTAAATTTCTTTCTTGTTTTCTTCTTCCTCCTTTTTCTTCCTTTGATTTTTTGGTTAGTGCGTGCGCATATATATATATATACTTCAAAAGGGGTGTCAAAGATATGAGGTTTTGGCTAACTCTTTCTCAAGGAATTGACTCCAGTAAGATTATAAGAAGCCTCTAACACAGAAGAACGACTCATTTATTTGCACTGACTTCTACTAAATATTAAATTGTAAATTTGTTAAATGGTGGTATATTAATTGGTAAGCAGACAAATGATACATAGATAAGCATATGTAACTTTGCAAATATGTCAAAGAAAAGATGAAAAAAAAAAAAAAAAGGTAGCCTGCAACAACGTGAATTCTTGAGCTTGAATTGACAGGCTCAGATTGCAATACCCACTATGTCAAAGGAAACAAGGTATTTATATTCTTGTGTGATGGATAAAGGACAGTCACAATAATACTCTGCAACAAGGTATTCAACCACCTATGTTCTGAGCACCAGAAAGTAATTCTCCGAACACAAGCGATCGCACAAAAGGGGGCAAGATTTCAGCACTTCCAAATCCTTCGTCATCGAGTGTGGCATAGTTGGTGTAACTATGCTCCACAAAGAAGGAACAGGGTTTAAATCCTCCCGTGGCTGTCCCCTACCAATTCTCATTTCCTTTAAAGAAGGTGGATGAGAATTCAGTGATGTTAAAATATTAAATCAATGCAAATCTCATTAGGAAATGTGGATTTATATTTCTGATAGCATTAATGAAATTGCAAAGGTTTCATGGCAAGACAGCTATATAGTGTAATTCTGTCTGTCAGTACAGACATTAACACAAAAAACAGTTACAGACATTAACACAAAAACAGGCAAATCATTGAGGGCCAACTCTGCAGTGCAATTATGTGGACTTGCTACCAAAATGCAAGGACAGACCAACGCCATTAGCTTGAAAATTGTAACGACTCTCTTCTAGCAATCCAGTTAATTCATCACATAACTAGGCATCATGAAAAAAACACCAACTAGCCCACCATGTTTAAATAGGTTTTCTCACAATCCTGCTAAATTTGAATAAGCTCAGCAATAGTTCAATATCAATTTTCGATATACCAAAACCAGATAATACAATTCAGGCTTAACTGAACAAATTGCCTGTGGCTTCCTCCTTTAGTCAAAATAAAACAGAAATTGATCCTAGACACAAACATATAGAAAAACACACTTCAACCAATTGTACAAACACATAATAGAAATTAAACAAAATTTTTTAAAGAGCAAAACAGGTAAGGAAAAACAAAAACAAAATTCCCTACCTCTTGAAGCGGAAATGAGAGAGAGATAATCGTGCTCAATGCCGGGCATGTGGCGCGCCTCTTTCTGAGATATGAAAAATTTAAGGCGCTTATATGTCTCGTAAACGCTTTTAATTTCGTCTCTATTTCTCCGTCGCGCAAGAATTGCCTCTGGGGACAGTGGTGGCGGTGTTGCTGGCGGTGCAGGTACGCTACTATGCGACTCAGGTGGTATTTCCGGTGGTTGTTCCGGAGGAGGTGTTTCAGATCGAGTCTCGTATAGCCTCCGCTTCTTGAGAGGCTGCTCTGAGGATGCCATGGCTCGAAAAGATGCCGAGGAAACGACTCTCTCCGGTTCAGCGCAGCAATGAAGGTTCCGGTAGTTTCATTGACGATCGAATTTTAGTGGTCTGATAAAGGAAATTACTCCATTTGCCCTCCTTATATAGTAGTTTTTTTTTTTTTAATGACCCCATTTTTTCGGCTGAACTTTTTTAAGTCTATTAGACTAATTAATTTAAAATTTAATACTATTAAATTTATAATTTAAAATATTTTTTATAAAATTACTTTTTACATAAAATAAAAATTAAATATAAAATTTTATTTAAAAAAATAAAAATTATTACCACTCGAATCCGTAACTATTATGTTATCCACTAGTCAATTAATCGTGTCTAGATTTTAGCAAAAGAAAATAATTCATTTTTTTGAAAAATAATTATTTTTAGAATTTACTACTTATTACTCCCTCCGTCCCACTTTAAAAAGCTGTTTTATCTTTTTTATTTGTCACACTCCAAATGTTCTTTTCGCAATTTAAGAAAAAAATTTACGTATTTATCCCTATTTATTATATAATTTATTAAATATATATCACTTACTTTTTCTTTTCCCAATATAATAAATAAGGACATTCTTATCATTTTATATAATTTTTTTATGAAATTGATGTATTTTAATTATTTTCTTAATTACCGTGAAAAAAGGATAATAGTATTTTAAAATAGGACGAAATGAGTAGTTTTTACCTGTCTTATTATTTAAAATTGATTAAAAAAATAAATTTCGATATCTACTTTACATATTTATATTTAGTGGGCATGATTCTGAATTATTAGATCAAAAAATAAAATATCATTAAATCTTAATCAAATAGTGAAAAAATGTGCAACAATATCACAGCGTATTCATACACCAAATTACTACTAAAAAAAATTATGACCATTCTGTATTACAGCGCAAAAATGTTAAAAATTTAAAATTGATTACTTAATTTGTTTAAAAAAAAAACATTTATTTGTTTAAATTTATGGTCTTATATTTACATTCTTATATCATAGCTAACTTATTAAATACTTAATTAATAGGTTTAATATCTCATCGGTCCTTTAAATTTGTAAACATGAGTTATTATTCATTCAATTAATCTCTTTAATATCACACAAAATGAGCTGCTAATTAAGAATCATTCCAGCATTACATATCATTAATCCTTCTAATTATAAAAATTAAAATAAAATAGTATTTATCTAGATTACATCCATTGCAGAATAATCAATTCATCAATCATACTTTACCACATGACAAAACATAATTAAATTAATTGGTCTATAAAATCATATCCAAATAGGAAAATCCTGTTGCCACTTCATTTAGATTCCGCGCTGTATATATATTAAATATCATGGCACTTATAATTACTTCATTTGTCATAGTTATTTATTTTGAAAATAATAATATTATAGTGTAACCATTTGGTTCTGTAATTTACATTTATCCATAATTGTTTGTTGGATAGATACTCATCATCAGATAAGGCATATGATTACAAAAATAAAATTAAAATAGTGTATAAATTCTTACTACTCGTTATTGAACATAAAAATATTATTTAGTGAATATATAGAGAGAGATTATTTTCTCATCTGTACTTATAATTAAATTAGCATCTGTTAATTTAAAGTTGTGGCAGATTCGTTCAAGGTCATAGGAACTTAGAGATCTTATGATTGAGGCCAATGTCCATTCCATTGTAAGCTATGGGTGCGTACATCCACAGATCATCGGAGCTTAAAAGCTGAAAAAATATAAAGAAATCAGATTAATTAGCAATTAAATTAATTAATTAATAATAATAAAAGAACAGATGATTATGAATTGAAAACCGGTGCCCCTTAATTAATTACCTTGATCTGAAGCTGCAAAAACTTTACATAATGAACAGCCTCCTCTAGCATTGTACTGATATCAACCTTTGTTCCATTAGGGACCAGGTTCTGTAATATTCTTAATCTCTCATTTATCCTCTCCCTTCTTTTCTGCAAGTTTTAATTAATGAATAGAATGATCAATTTATGAATGTTTAATTAAATCTGGAAATTGTTTTTGTATTATGCAATAATAATTCTATAATTAATGAATTAATTACCCGAGCGTAAAGGCTCTGGGGATCAGTGGCAGATCCTCTACCGGCTCTTGCTTTTCCATTGGAATTTAGAGCTTCTGAAATTTTAGAATCAGTATTAGAATCCTGAGACCCATTATCCTCTTCTGAGCTGCAACTGCTAGAGCTTTGTCCTTCTTGTCCACCATTTCTCTCTTCTTCCTCTTTGTTGTTTGAGGTCAGTTTTGGGGGTCTCTTTGCCTTTGCATTCTTCTTGATCTTTGCTACCTGCATTATAATAATTATATTGGGATGAGAAAAATATCAATAATTACATCAGGAAAGAAACCTCGAATTTCGATTAATTAATGTGCTTACATCTCTTGCAACCCGAGTTTTCTTCTTAGCGTTGTCTGATGGATTGACTTCTGATTCTGGGTTATCAAATTTTCTTTTCAGCTGCAATTCCTTGTCAGGACCGGCATTATGACCTAGACTGCTCACATTTGCTGCTACACATACGGCTTCTGTCATCTGAATTTCAGGAAACTCAGGGAACGAGTTCGAATTTTTCTCATCCAAACAAAAATCCATGGACATAGAGATGTTATTTGGCGCTGTGTTATAAGTAGAATCACTAAAAAAGTAGGTTTCAGGATTGGAAGAAGGAATACTGCTACAGTGGCTGCTGCCACTATTTTCCTGAGAAACCTGATGCAAATCAGGATTCAGACTATTCCAGGAATTAAAGAACAGACCTTCACTGAATCCATCCATGTTCAGAATGACTTCAGGATTCGGGCAAAAAGCTAAGTGGCTATTAATTTGCAGGCCTTCATTTTGGCTGAGAAGTTGATCAAAATCTAGCTGGTGATCTTCTGAGCAGAAGATTCTGCTAAAATCCCATTCTCCTTCAGGAAAAGCTCCGGGCAAAGTTTCCATATTCATTTCTCTAAAGCCTGAAGCCTAAGCCTGTAGAGAAAGTGAGACTGCTAATGGGAATTAAATCCAACTTGATTGTGCTTTGAAGCAAACAAAGAGTGAGAACATATTTATATCCAACCCTACAAAAGAATGTGAGTAAGTATTTGACTTGATTAGTATATTAATGAATTATTTATACCCAATCATTCTTCTGATGTAGGTCCTAATTCTCTGTAACTGAACTCAGGAGTCCACTGTGGGGCCATAACCAGGCAAAGTACAACTAAGATGATGGATTAAAAATAACATAAAATTTATAATTTTCTTTGATAATATAATATACAAGATAAAGAGCAATTAAAATAGGGTTAGAGGGTCTTAAGGCAATGATTGAGAGATGAATGAGTATTGTAATTAATTAATTAATTGTAATTATGATAATGATATAGTATAGTTATGCAGAGGAAGAAGAAGCACGCGTTAGGCAAATGTAATAGAAAATGTGAGAACGTGGGAAGAGTCATGATGATAAAAAAAAAGAAGGCAGAAACTCTGTTAGAAATAATAATAATAATAAAATATAAAAACAAAGAGAGGCTTAGGTTAGGAGTTAGGACGGCCTGAGACGTGGAGATGAGTCTGAAATTGTTAAAAGAAAAACACGCAAACCCGACACGCTAACCATTGAACTCGTTCTTTGTCTCCTCTGTAGGCTTTAACCTCTGTTTTCAGTTCTTTGAGTTTAATGTTTTCACTTGGCTTTGTAAATAATTCATTGTATGCCATTTCGCTCAGTAACACTCTGTTTTCTGGAACAGGATCAATGAGAGCATGAATTACTCATAATTTTTGTTGATTAATCAGTTTAAATTAAACTTAAGTCGTCATACAATGATCATATTATAGATTGGAAATGTCATGTTATTTAGCCAGTATCGTTATGTTAAAAGATTATTAAAAATATCTAACAAAAATATTATTGATAATACTATCTGATCAACCTGGGAAAGCTGTTCAGCTTTGGAGATCAATATCCAAAGGGGTGTAGCCGTGAGCCCCCGAGCATAATTAGTGTAAGACTGTAAAATGGATGAGGATTATCAAGACGAAAACTAAAAAGGAATTATTAATAATGCTAAATTGTTATCAATAAATTGTAGTTTAGTGGGTACTTACCATAGTCAAAAGGTATAAGTCTCAAAATAGATTCCTTGATCAGAACCTTTATAAAAAGAAAATATCATTATATACTAATCTTATTTTTGTTCACGATTAAGTTATGATTTATGCATTGTGATTAACGTTAATCATCCGGGGAAACAAAAAGAAAAAAAGAAAACGCTAGTGCTCTACTCATGCAATTAAAAAGTGGATAAGAGTAAGCAACGTATCAATCTTCTGAATGGGGAAAAAGAATGAAAGAAATGCTACAGAATAAACAATTATAAAGAGTTGTAAATCAAAATAAAAGGGAAAATGTATAATCCACTCAAAACCAAAAGCACAGCTTGTAATTCCATTTCTTTATCTGTTTCTCATCACGACCAGTCCATTGGTAATCTGGTTAGATTACCTGAACAAAGCCATAAAACAAACTATTTGTCCCCTCAGATTCCGGCGATCTTAACGCTTGTTTTCCACGCGTCAGATAGTGACAGTTCTTACTGTACATTCCTTTTTTTTTTCTTTAAATATATGCGCAAGGATCATAGTTGTATTATGCATACTTTTCTATGCACTAGCACCGGCCATTGCACGACCTTTAAATTCTTTTTTCAGAAAAATGAAACCCTAAAAATCCCAGAATTTTGGAATTTAAAGGAGAATAAAATCTTAGTTAGTAAGGATTAAAAACTACATAAAATCTGATATTATTCGTTCGTTTTAAGGCTTTTTTTCCTAGCCGGCTTGCACGATTAAGATTTAGGGCTTGTAACCACTATGTAGACAGAAGGATAGAATGACAGCTATTTCTGTCCTATTACCTACCTATTAACCATTCTCTCTCATCCAACCAGAAAGATCCACGTATTGCTCTATTATTTAGCCACGTGTAGCTTCTCTTTTTATATATTTTCTGAAAGACAAATTACCCGCTTCCTTTTTTTTCTTCTTTCTTATTAATTATTAACAAATTCTTATTCAATGGTTGTTAGATAATATATATAATATAGTATATACTCCCTCGTTTTGAAGAAAAATAGTTTTCTAGTTAAATTGAGTATTTTATAAAATTAATGAATAATTAATTAATTTTTTCAATGTTATCTTTATTATTGATAAATTGAAACAATAAAAAGTTAAGAGATGTAATTTGGTACGAGTGATCTTACGGTTAAAATGAGCATACATTAAATTACTACTTATAAGTTAAAAGTTATAAATTCATGCGCTTGCATCTATGCTCCGTGTATGGAATCATCCCAAAATTAATGATGGCATTGGAAATGAAAATACAAAATAGAATATAGTTTATCATAGTTTTTTTTTTTGTGAAATTCAAATAATCCAATTTTTATTTTAATGTGTACAAGATCAAAACAATTCCTACCATTCTTACCATAAAATGGATGAAGTGCATGTATGTTACAATTTTTGGGATGGAGTGAGTGAAAATCAAACACTAATCAATTAAAAAAATTGTCAAAGTTTCAATGTTTAAATTACAAATAATTTCTAAATATGTTAATACTTAAATATTTCAATATTAATATTCTTTCCTATTGATACAATTTCTCTTACTGTGCTTTTCATCATGTTGTTTCCTTAATTAGTTTTTGTTTAATTTGCCACCGGAAGCCTCTCATATGTTTTCTTATTTTCTTTTAATTATTTGTATATATTATTTGTCTATTATTTGCTATATTAACTTTCAGCTTCTCGTGCTAACCTATCTCTCTCTCTGAATTCCATAGCCACCAATTTCTTAACCTAATTTTGGGGCGGCCGTCACTTCATTTTCAGGCGGCAGCCCCTCACCTCTCTTCTTTTATTTTACTTTTTTCTATAATAACTTTCAGATCAATACAAATCTGAATTTTTAATTTTATTCGTTGCTTTTTTTTTTGAATTTTTTTGTGTCTTTGGTTGTGTTATTTGTTTCAATAAACTCAAATTTAAAATTTTTTTATGTTTTCTTTCGTTTTTAAATTGTTGTGTCAGATCTGAATCTTTTTGTGTTTTGTTTTTGTGTTTTTGGTTTCAATAAACACAAATCTGTATAAATCTGAGTTAGTTTTTATTTATTTTTAAATTTTTTTGTATTTTTTGTTTTTATAATCTCAGATTTGAAACTTTATGTATTATTGTTTTCAAGTTTGGATTTTTTATCAAATCTGAAATTTTTGTTTAGATCTATTTTTTTTAATTAAACTTGAATGCACTTTAAATTTTTATAATAAAAGTTTGTTGTTCAAATTTAGAGGTTGTTGTCTTCTTTTATGGAAGTTTGGTTGTCTTACGTTATGAAAGTTTGATTATCTTTCTTTATGAAAGTTTTCCTTTGAACAGATGGATGGAGTTTCCCGCTGAAAGGCAGATTGCACACCGCATGTTACCATTATCCACTGTTTTCGTCGAAAAAGTTCAGAGATATAATCCAGCAATTTTTTTTATTTCATATATCTTATATATTTTTAACTTTTATAAGTTTATTTGTACTTTTCAGATATATTTTTTATTATATTAATGAAAGTTTAATTTGCATTAAAAAAAAAAACTTTCAGCTTCTCACATAGAATAAGAAAATATTTAGTTTACCTACAATCCTATAATTTTCCATTTCAATTTACTTAAATACCTTTCTACAAATAATTTTCTAATATATACCTTTTATAAACTTGAATAAAGAGATTTAATAGTGTATTACTCGATCTATTGATTAAAAAAAAAAAAGAATAGAGTGTTACAGTAACACTGTTACTCTATTAATTTTCTTTTCCAATGCAATAGTGGGATCTGATAAATAAGGATAAACAGATAAAAATTTAATATACTCTTCATTAAATTTTAAAAAACTTTGACGTAGAGAAACTATTAAAATTGACAGTTTGAAATAATAAAAATAAGAATAATTAGAAGGTCCTGTATTCTTGTAATCCAATGCCAAATATATACATGAAATTATATTAGAAAAATTAAAAAAGGGCCCTTTCCCAAATTAGGTAAGTTAATTTTTTAGAGGATGAAGCGTTAGTGTTGACATCTACCAACCTGTTATAGCCTTTCCCTCCAAGAGAAGTCACTTATATATTCCTCTTCCCCTTCAAATTGACTTCAACCGACGTACTCTATCTATATATAATTTATTATCTAAAAAAACTATTATAAGATGCTTAATTAATTAAAAATTATTTCTCTCTTCGTCTTTGTTAACAAAATATGTCTTTCATTATTTGGGATTGAAACCATTTCGAATATATATTTGATATTGTTATGCAACTTAAACTAAAATATCTAATTTTTTATATAATTATTTGGTATCCAAAGTTTATTGATTCAACTAATTCGAATTTGCGTTCAATAAGCTCATAAATTGAAAGATAAAGTGCTCATTTCCAAATATTTTTAGGTTCCGCTTAACAAATGAATTTTATAAAATTTTATAAAATTTATTTGTAATTTCTTTTTTTTATTCTTGGTATACAAAAAATATAAAAATTTAATTCACATAATTTAATTCCATGAAATTCATCATACTTTCACAAAATTCCATCAAAATAGATGAAATTTACAAATGAATTCCATATTTTTAAAGGTTAAATTTAAAAAGACTATAATACCATGTTGATCATTTGTTAAAAATAAATTATCCTTATATAGCTAACGTAGTCTATTTTTCTTCCTCCCCCACGACTGTTATTCTCCCTCTTCTACCACTATTCTGCATTAAATGTTAATATATATAGGATTTTTTTAAAAAATTATGTTATCATTGATTTTAATATTTGTCGAAAATTTAAAAATGATAATTAATGGTTGTTAAATTTTTTTTTTATTGTAAATAATTGTAAGAAATCATCAAAATTGGTATTGAGAATATTTTAGGAAATAAAATAGAAATGAATTTGTTTATTCACTTATTCCAATCATAAATATTTTTAATTCTATATTTTAGTAGTTTTATTTCAAGTATAAGAATTCATTTACAAATGAATTACATGTGAAATTCATTTTTAAATGAATTCTATAATTTAAATTCATTTGTTTCAATCGGAGTCTTAGTATTAAAATTTTTGCAATTATCTTTTGATAACAAACTTGAAAAAATTGTGATCCCAACCTGCAAAAAGGAAAAAAGACTAGTGGAGTTCCAGGAACACTCCAATGGTTAAATTAGAGTCTATTTAGAATGTTCGTATAAAAATAAGAAGAAAATCCAATTGAATAGGAAACTTACTTGTATATAAATATCCTTGCTAGTAGGATTTAATAGATATGCTTTAATGCCTTATAACGTTTGAATTAATAACTAATAATGGACTTTCATTATTGTTTGTAACGTTTGTTGCTTATAATTTTATATGTTGTCACTATTAACACGTAAAAATTCAATTCTCAAATAATATTATAAATTAGATATATCAAATGAATCTTTTTTTTTTTTCCAAAAAAGAAAAACAAATTAAAAAGGAAAACCAGAGGCAGATTGTTTGTGGTATTATCTTTTACATTTTGTTATTAAACTTGGATGTCAAAATAATATTACGGTATGGGCATAAAAGTGGTGTACAGTATAAAATGATATCTGTGGTGAATGTACAACTTGAAGAACTATTTTTATTATAAACCATTTGATGAGCACTGAATTTAATTAGTTGTCTCAATTAATTAATTTGAATTCTCATTCCTCTGTCTCATACGAATAGGCACACTTTCTATTTTATAAGGATTAATATTCTTGGAATGATATAATTTATTTGTACTTTTAGTAATTTATCCCTATATGTATTAAATGTAAGTGTGAGAAGTATAAATATTAAATAAGTGAAAATTAGAGAAGTGATATAATTATTTAAGACAGTATGAAAGAAAATTTTGGCTATCTATTTGGGACTGATGGAGCAGTTGATTCCTAGTGAAGAGCAATTTAATTAAGCAATGGGCACAGAAAAGACAAACTAATTGTGATTATATATCCTTAATTATTTGGTTACCTTATGGAATGATAAGCAGTTATTTAAAGAAAAAGTGCCATTGGTTACATGATTATTTAAAGGAGCATTTCAAATTTACAAATCCATAGACGGCAAAACCTACGAGTAATAAACAAACATATATCATGCTATCATACCAATTAATAATTAGCTTTCTTTGCTATTAAATATTATGAAACCTGCTTATCACACATAGTTTAATTATTTGCCAGAAAAAGAAAGAGAGAGAGAGAGATAAAGATGCTTTTTAGGTATGCTATTAATTAATTTATGAAGAACTTTTGTTAAAAAAAAAAGTTTATAAAGAACTGTTATTACACATAATTTAATTAATTGATTATATGCAAGATAATAGTATGTGTTTCTTTTTTCTTTCCCATAATTCAACTCTTAATTAGGAATGTTCATAGTATTAAAGAAGTATGTAGTTTAACGTACATGAAGAGTATAGTATTTTATACACTTTAGAAATTTAAAATATATTTTAGCATAAAATGGAACAAACATTTCTTCCTAGTTAAGTGAGAAAATAATTATTTATTTACATGACACGCAATTAAATATTTACTCCCAAAATATTAACAGTATATTAACTTAAATTTAAAAGAAAATTTGGAATTCTAGTCTTCTCATCACTTTTTTCCGACTCCTTTTAGAAAAATCTTTAGATACCCAAGAGATAAGTACAACACCAAATAATAAAAATGTTATCATCTCAAGAAAAAAAGAAATTAATTATTCTAAGTCAATGCATTCTTTTTAAAAATAAAAAAGCAAAAGTCAATGCTTTAATGATATTTTGTGTGCAATGTCAACCTCTTCTTTAAATTAAACTTATTAATGGAATTATTATTCGCAATGTCAAACATAAACTTATTAGTAATAGACACGATATTCTTTTTTTCAGAAAAGGGTGGCTATAATATATTGTTTTTTCATGGAAACTGTACAATTATTTTGGTAGTTAATTATATTATTAACGACTAGAAATAAAAGCAGCATATTCGAGTCAAACAGACTGCACACGTAGTTTTCTTGCTTGAGCTGCCTCTACAAGTACATACAGCCGGTGGTTTTTTTTCTTTTATTTTGACATTTAATTACATTTGTTTATCAAGTATTCGTTTGGTAGACTTCAGGAAGAAGTAGAGAGCCATGAAAAGACAAAATCAATCCGAATACATTTCATTATTACAAGTATTTTACTTTTTTTTTACTCTGGCAAAAAATACAATTGTAATCACATGAAAATAAAAAACACACTAACATATTTCTGATAATAGAGATTTCAATAATTAAATTATTATATTAAGAGAGAAAAAGTTATACGAACTTAGGGTTTGGGAAGGACTTATCTAATGAAATTGAAATACCTTATATAGTAACGGCTTATAACAATTCTGCATTAATTAATATTGTTTGTAGGTTACAAATGCATGATTCTCAAATGACCATAAAGGTAGAATAAGAGTTCAAGTAAAACTCTGAACCTGTGGCTTTAAGTGAAACAGTCATCACATTAACAGGTCGAGTAATAATACTTTCTTTTTGGATAGAGAGTAATAATACATTGATTCGGCTGGAAATTAACATTGGCATTCACCAGTCTTAATTCTCCAAGTATATACAAATAGAGTGAACAGTTATTGGTAAATAGGCACTAATTTATTAGTAATTGTCGACCAGCTATGAAGAGAAATTCCATTTAATATCATGATGCACAATCAATCTCCTTGATGACTTAAATTTTAATTTATTAGTTACAATTGGATTTGATTAATTAATGAAATCATCCATAATCCTATCTAGTATCTAAGCAGGATATTTTGTGATTCCCTCGTAAAGGGATTGCGGTTGAAGACAGCCATGTTAGGATTTTCTGAAATTCTCTCAATTCAATCAGAACATTCAGTAATTGAAGATAACAATTTCACTCATCTCTTCATTCTATAACATCCATCCCCAATTTCCCAATAACCCCGGGCCAAATTGGCATAAAAACCAGCCGCCACTTATGGGGCAGAGTTCAAAGTGTACCAAGTACCAAGTGCACGGAAATCTAGAACGTTGAATCAAAATAGCATAATATTAAATCTTGACCAACACTGCATATTTGCACATACCATTGCATATGGCGCCCCCCAAAACAAACACTCCAATTTATATATATATTGGTATGGTACTGTTTTTATACGGGTTGGAGCTAAGCTTTAACGTTGCAAACATGACTTGTTTCGTCACTGACCACTGGTTTAATGTTACTCAGCCCTTCATAATTACTTTTTTCTTATTTCCGTCCTGCGTTTGCCTTTCTTTTACATAGAACCCTATACTTTTTTTCCCTTCAAATTTTTTTCCACTCAGCCAGTGGAGCTGACATGGGCTGTTGACTGCACGTCTGCAACAACAGGGCTCAGTGCAACAAAATTTGAAAAAACAAGAAGTTGATGGTGAAAACAAAAAACAAATACACGGGGCATATTAAGAAACAAATGATCACATGGAGTTCAAGTAAAAAAGAAATAGAAAATACAAAAGAATCATGTATTAACCCTGATCCTTCCTTGTAGACAACCTACAGGTTTTTCTACACCTGGATTTCATTTTCTTAAAAAATAGCAGTTTCTCATCAATCCTTCAAACACCAGTTTCACTAACTCCAATTTGGAGTAAGAATTCCACAAAAAAAAAAAAAAAAAACTGATGCGACAAATGAGAGAGATCCAGCTCCAAACATATCAAAAATTTAAATGGCATACATAGTCTGTTGAATTCACATAAAAGCATACAGACATTAGAATTCATATTTAGGGCTCCTTCCAGCCACCAAGATTAAATGATTTCGTCTGCTGCAAATTTGCCGCATAAACCCCCCTGGAGCCCAAGACCAGACATCAAGGGTTGTAATTCCCCCAGTCTCAAAAGTTGCTAACCCATACAGGCATAAGGCCAACAACAATCTTAAACTAAAGCATAATGCAATCTACGGAAAAAATAAGAGTACCATGTGTGGTGTCTAAGAGCTTTATTACCAATCAAGTTCCCTTCACCGAATCATTAGATCTCATGTTTGTCATTTTGAGCAGAGTTCCAGTAATCAAGATATTGCACAATCATAGAAGCAACAAATTCAAGCAGAGTCCACGAGAACAAATAATGGCGTCTCTCCTAACCGATCCCGACCCTGAAAAAAGAAAAAGAAAAAGAAAAAGAAAAGAAAAGAAAAAAAGAGCACACGCAGAAGAAACTAATAAACAAGATATGTATAAAGATTGCAAACTAATAAACAAGATATGTACAAAGATTGTAACTAGTCACAACGGGTAATATAAACTCGAAGACTGGATTTATATTTTCTTGAGCTCACATGCCAGCTCAAAACAAGTAGTTTATAGGCACTAGGATGGTGAAAGGGTCCACCACAAAGCTAACATGACCTTGTTATAGGATATTAATTTAGTGGCTAATATAGTAGACCATATTGACTAAATAATCTCACTTCCAACAGCATAGCTCTTGCCATTGCCCAAAGAAATATCCAAAATGGCTTCTGAACACATACAACAAATCCAGTTGGACAAAAATAAACATCCTCCTACAAGCTTTCAGATATGCATTGACTAAAATTTTCCAAATAATCACACACCAAGCTTCATTTCCCAAATAATGATACAGGCACTCTGCACCCTTACTATATTCTTGATATTATTTTTCATAACAAGATGAAAAGAAATAAAAGCCATGCCAAAAATGTTCAGACAATTAGATGCTCCTAACTTTCTAATAAAACTAAAGAGGCTATGAAAAATGAATATTGCATGCATTCCATTTTTCATTGCTTCTCAAAATTTATAAATCAACACTCAATCACAAGGACTTAAAATTTCTTCCTCTACAGGTATATTGACCAAATTTACTTCAAAAAGGAACCATAGAACAGCATGTGACAGCAAATATAGGTAATCCTTCACAAACTTCAGTATATCTTTGAATCTTATAGACATATAGGAAAAGTCATTGGTTAACTAGCTAATAGCTCATAGCTGATAGTTGTACCACTCTTCAAACCCCATAAATGATTGACATGTGAAAAATGCTTAAAATAACATAAATCTCATATCCTTGAACTATATCATGTCATCATTTTCAATTCTTGGGCTTCAAGAAGCTCGGTGCCATGTCGAAAACCACACTGATGGTAAAAGATGCCACTAGCTGAATTTTTGCATTCCATTTTTATAGAAAATTTGTGGGGGGGAAAGCATAACATTCTCCTTTTAGCAATGCATAGAGTCCAAAAAGAGAACAATTGGAAAAAGTTAAAGCTCTCCAATCATGAGTTTTGATGCTGAGAGATCATATTAATAGTTACCAGTAACATGGACGACTACTCAAAAGTAAAATTTTTGGCATACCTTCAGCCCTGACAATTCTATAACACAAGCACATTCTACAACATGGACCCCGACACGCTCTGCAAGAGAAGACGGGGAATTACTAATTTGACAGAGAAGATGAACACAATTTTCATCACAAAGGTGAATAGCCAAAAGCTGGCAATTAATGAACATCGATAAGGCCATACAAACTGCACATGCTCCCCACAAATATTTATGCGTAGGCTCACCAAACACATAATTGAACAAAAAAGAATAAAAGTATGAATAACCTGCACATTAAAATGCCAATATATTATAAAGACGGAAGAGATCATGCTGCCTTAATGACAGAAATTGTATAGGCCATTCCTTTAATCAATGCTAGGCAAAACTTAGCCTTTGCATGTATAGCTGTTCTGTAACATATGAAGCCCTAACTTCGGCTCAGAATGTCTTCCCAGCCAAGAATTTTATTGCCAAGCTCCAAACTCCAGAGCTCAAATAATGCACTCCCTTTCCTCTTCAAAGGAAAGAACCCCTTTCATTTTTAAAGGACAACCATAGCAGGCATGTAAGCACATCCTTTGAAGTCTCAAAAAAAGGTTAGACAAATATATAAAAAGGAATGCTTATGAGGAATAAACATAATTACAATTTAAAGTACAATAGAGTTTAAGATTTAAAATACTACCGAGTAGTTTGATTGCTGCAGCTAAGGTCCCACCAGTTGCAATGAGATCATCTATAACCAGAGCACGTTCTCCTGCTTGTACAGCCCCAACATGCATCTCCATTTTGTCTGTTCCATACTCCAATGAGTACTCTTCTGAAATAACTTCCCCTGATAAAAACAACACATAAGACTTAACATCATAAATTGTAAGCTTACAAATTAAACTGGCTGTGTTCATTAGCATATGCAATCACTTATTATCTAATTTTTTCATTCTTAAGCTGCTACAATAAATTAAAGGGAAAAGATAAAAATGCTCCTCACATTTTTTTCAAAGTACTAAAATGCCCCTATCATTTATTTTAAAGCAAAAATACCCTCAATGTAATGAAATTTGATACAAAAATACCTTTATAAATAATTTAACTCTAAATTAATGACATTGACATGACTCTAATATAACACTGAAGTGATACTGACACATAACAAAATATGTCACTTCTTAAATATTTTTCTAATTTTATTTATTCAAAGTTTATTTATCGATTTGGCAAAATCTAATACTGATATAACATGTTTTATCATGTGTCAACGTCACTTCAGTTCCATATCAACACTAACTCAGTGCCATAACTTATTCCATAGCGGTAAGAATATTTTTGTTCCAAATTAAACGATAGGAGCATTTTAAGGACTATTTAGTTCTAGAAAATAAAGTCAGTTTTACAGAAAATTACTCCAAGAAAATTAAAAAGTGAAACTAGTTATTTAATTGTAATATTTTCCATTTTAGAAAACTAGAAATCTATTTTCATGATTTTTCAAAATTAAACTATTGTATAAAAAATACAAAAACATGTTTTCTCATTTTTTCTTTATTAAATAAATGTATTTTCCAAAATAAAAAACACAGATTCCCAACAACTATCACCACGCCGCCATCACTGCCACGCCACAATGCTACCGTTGCCACCCCTACAACCACCACGCCGCTACCGCCTCCACCACCACGCCGCGACTGCCGCCGCCATAGCTACCGCTGCCGCCTCCACCACCACTGCCGCTACCATCTCCACACCGCTCTCTCAAAATCATTATTATAATGTACATGAATAATTAAAAAATATACATAAATATTGATAAAAATTTTAAATATATAAAATAGTTTTATAAAAAATGAAAAATGAAAAAGAAAAATATTATTAATATAAATAATAATTATTGTAATTATATTGATAGAATATATAGAATATAAAAAAAAAATGTAAAGGCGATGACAAATGAAAACATCGATAAAAAAAAAAAAAAAGAAACAAACATAATTTTTATTTTTCAGTTTTTCATTTTAGAAAATAGAAAAATAAAAAACTAAGAAATGAAAATGAAAACTGGAAAAGAAAAATAAAAATTATATTCTAGAACTAAACAGCCCCTAGTATTCTGGAAAAAAAAAAAAAGTCGGGCATTTTTATATCTTTTCCCTAAATTAAACATTAACAATTGCAGCAGTAGCTGATAAAGGATTCTCTCTTATCTGAAAAAAATTCCAGAGAGCCAGCAAAGTTAACAATTTATTTGAGAAAAGCATATTCAGGTGCAAAAGACATACCAGGCAACTTGTTAGGTTTCCTCATAGGGACAAATTTTGCCCCAATAGCCAATGCGATAGGAGGGCCAAATATAAAACCTCTTGCTTCAATACCTAAATGTGAAATCTATGTCAGAATACATTATAGAAGATATCAAAAGAAAAAGCATTTCATGGAAAAAGAAACAAAAAAGTCAGCATCTAATTGACCAAAATGACTAACTATTTTGTTCAGATATTGTCCTACATTTTTCGGAATTACTCTCTTCCTATTCCAGTGCAAAGAAAACAATTTGTTTTACTTTTGACGCACTCAGCTCTGCAGGGACCAAATAACCACCACAGCTCTTTAGAATGGCAAATGTCCCTGTTGCATATACTTGTTTTCAATGAGTTAATTAAGATATCACACATTTTCCGTTCACATGTCATCATATTTTTTTAATTTTGACGAATTTTTCTAGAGTGATAGCTATTAACTCGTAAGCAATATATACTGATTATAGCCCCGTACTAGCAATTCTATAACTAATTAAACTCCTGGAAACTGCAGCATTCTCATTCAAATACAAAAATGCAAAACAAACTTTCTCATGAGGGACAGAAAAAGGAAGCGGAGAAACAACAATCAAAACTGATATTAAATAAAACACTTCTCTTGAGAGACTTCTATTGGCACTTGGAGAATATGTAATTTGTGAACAAAAGAATGCTACAATCAAGCTCAATATCATCCTACCAAGAAACAAATTACGACACGAAATCAAACTCAGAAATGGAACTTAAAAGGATTACCTGCAACGACAGAGATGCCCTTCTCCTTATATCTCTCCACAAACAAATCTATCGTGTCCTTAAACGCCTTCGTATCCAAAAGCAACGTCGTTATATCCTGAAACATAATCCCTAGTTCCAACCACAAAAGATATCACATCAAAAACAGCAAACAGACCTCAACAGAGCTTCTACATCAACTAAAATCAACAAAAAGAAAAACGAAGCTGACACTAAAGACTGAAGCAAAATAAAAGCTGAATCAAGAAGAAAACCTGGCTTGGGGAAGTTAGGTATAACCCTAATTGAAGAGGCAATACTCTCTATACGAGGATCTCTCTCTTCTTGAGCGGCCATCTCTGTACTCAGCAGCGGCTCCGAATCAGTTTCTACGTATACAGAATTACAGATAGTTACAGTAAAAGAGAGATTGAGACACAGAGAAAAGAGGAAAGCGCAAATATTCTGTTGATGCGTAGAGGGATAAAAAACACAAAGGTTAGACCAATGAGGTTAAAAATTCTTTTGGACGAAATTGCCCACGGCCGAAATATCTCTCGTCATTTTAAACATTTTGAACTTACCGCCACCGGCACAACGGAGAGAGGGAAGGACAGGTCGGTAATTCCGCGAGCGAATCGAGGGCGATTGGCGAGTACTAGAGGGCGGTCCGATCCAACCAGACGGTGGTTGTGAGGACGGAGACAGGAGTTGGTGAGAAGTAGGTGATTGGCGATGGGGTGAGACAGAATTTAGAGTGGTAAGAAAGAGACTTCTAACCATGATTCCGTGTTAAGACTTCAGAGTTAGTTAAGGTGCATGCATTTTGATTATTAGAAATGTAAAAACACTGCATTTGCATGAATCAGGCGGCTATATTCTTCAATTGGTGGACTTATTCGCAGTGTTGACAGCTTAGCCATGGTTTAATCAATTCCTTCTAATTTCTTGTCTCCTCTTAGCAATATTATTAGCTGCACGAATTAATAAATTTATTTGTGAATAATATTAATCATAAATTATTGTTCATAAATTTAGGCAATTAGAATTCTTTGCCTTTTCTATCAATCATTCCACGAGCAGCAAAGCTAAATTAATACTTTTTTCTTAACGAAATGAAATCTATCTATCTATCTTCTGTTAAATAGTAAATAACGGAGGAAAAAGAAAAAATGAATTTTTTTTTTGGATGACTTGGATCATCTCCTCAAATATTTCAGAGATTTGCATATTGACGATTGCAACATTTTTACGCCACAACTACTGCTTATAGAATCATGCGGGCCGACCAAAGTGCCCGATCCATCATATTACCTTAGAATAAGTTTACAAAATTAATTGGCACTTTGCAATATTCCATTATTCACATTTAGAAAGATCAAAGACATTGAAAATTCTATACCCACATTCAGCTTTGCGTCACTCTATTACTGTATAACTTCTTAAAAAAAACCTTCCATATTCATCACAGAATAAATAGTCATTTCCTTGCAATGCTTAAAAAATTAAATAAGGACAGTGGAGCAGGTCATCGAACTGGGCCTAAGCCCAGAAACTACCTGCTAAGTCTACAAGAACTTCCTGAAAAGCAAAAACAGAACATGACATTTTATTGTTAAATTTGAACGAACAATCAGCATCAGGTTCTCCACGATTCAAAGCCACAGGCATTGAAATCCATTGTCTTATCTTTCCCTCGTTAATGAAATAAATAAATAATTTTATTTAATTTAAATCTAATTAAAAATTAAACACTATGATAAGATGGAATGAGAATGATATTATGTTTAATTAGAGTTTTCAAATTTGAATTCAGAATATGAAATGAGATTATATGGAATAGTACCAATGGAATTATGTACACGTTTTTCACATTTTTAGCATGCTAAGTAAAGCATCTAAAAATTGTATCCCTCTAGGCAAGTCCATAAAGTGACAAATCGGTCTGCCGTTTTGGGTTTATTTCCGACTGCGTTGTTTCTACATTATGTGGAGGGAAAAATTGATCATGTAAGCAGTGACTCATTATTTTTGTTGCCAAGCAATTAAGCAATGACATAAGAAGCCCCACCATGGTTAAAAAAGAGGAGGCATCTTTATCTTGTGTTTAATTTAATTTAATAAGGGTTATATATGTTGGCTCATTCCTTTAGTTAATTTGAACAAAGAATCTTGAATTTGATAACGCTATTATATTAACTCCTGCCTCATATACTGTATTACCGTGGAGAACTTTCAAGATTTTTCTTTTTTATTTTTTCTTTATTATTATTTTCGTCATAAACTAACCGAAACGGAATCAATTCAGAGGCATCCAATCTGAATTTCACTATCAGTTCTTAATTATTTACTCTTTTTTTTTTCTTCTAATAAGAATGAATGCAAAGAATCTTTGAATGATTTGTAGGAATAACATATTGGCATTGAGTTAGCATGAAATGTGCAAAGGTAAATTATATAAAAGTTGTACGGCAATAGTGAGCTTTCTGATGATACCGAAGGAGGTGGAATCACATCTGTTAGCAATTTTGACTGCTGGCCTCAGTAGCTGCTACCTAAAGCCGACTTCATCACTCAATGAAACTTACACCTTCTTCTTTTCCGTTAATTATGCGGCAGATATTTTTATATTTAATAAGTGAATTGTGTTCGTCAATTACTGTTCTTTATTACAACTATAGGTTAGTTTATTTCTTAGGTAAAATGTCTTCAGATATAATTATCTATGAAAAAGTAAAAACCAACTTTTTATTTTTCATTTTTGACAAAATGAAATGACAGTTCACTTACGAAAATAAAGAGCTATATATCCATCCACGATATGAACATTAATTTGAAGGATTAAACAGAGCAACAATAAAAAGAAAAGTCACAAATTTGCCAAATAATGACAATTAATAATACATTACCAAATATCCGTTTTGGCTTGTGTCATGAAATCGAATGAAGTGGCTTAAACATGGGGTAAAAAAAATTAATATTTTCCATGATGGATAATAGTATTATTTTTGGTAAGAAAAACAAGTTCAGTATTTAAATCATGTAGTAGATAAACAAGTTTAATATTTAAATCATGTACATAGTTCCTTCAACTGTACAATTACATGGCTATTAAGAAAACCTTGCCTGGGATTATCTATTCATATATCATGTTCTAATTAATAATATGAAAATAAAAAAGGCTTTTTTTTAAAAAAAGAAAAAGCATAAAACCGTAAAATATTCACTTAAGCTTCACAAATTGATCGCCCATATATTATTTGATTTTTTTTAACTATCAAAATTTAGACTAATAGAAAACGCCCAATTAAAAATATAAATATAAATTTCAATTACTGTTTGATAGTGCTAACCGAATTATATAACCCAAATTCTTTAATTTCAAATATAGAGCCGAAGTCCTATATGAACATTAAAAGTATTAAAAAGTTAATTGTATAACCGAGATACGTTATTTTATTATTGTCAATATTATTATAAACTGTTATTCAATAGTATTAATAAATCAGCTCATTTAATACAATATGAATGTCTATATACTGTACAAAGTAACTCCGCTCTATGGGATAAGTTCTTTAAACTCATTTAATTATTATTATTATTTTTTTACATTTTTTTATATATACTATTTTGATTGTTAGAATTTCATCTGCTAAAAATAAGTCATAATCCTCTGTGTTTTGGGCGATTGAATTTACTAGACAATCAACCAATAGAATTACATTATTCATCCATTATAATTAAGTGGCGATATTTTAAGCTGTAATTAAGGACAATCGAGTGGAAGTACCTCATCCAATAAAGAGTACACAGTTGAACAAACTCACCCACTTGAATGTATGTGGTACTCCTAAAACGAAGTTAAATAAATGCATGGCCTTCCACTCCACATCGATCCTCCACTTGGCTGTAGTAGCTTCTCCACCACACCAAAACCCCATGTGATTCGCCTCCTAACTGGTAGTAACTTGTACCATGTTTTTCTTTCTTTGAACCTAATTGCTTGCCACGTGTAAAATATAAGTGATATACTTCATTTAATTATACTACCACTTGGTACTCGCTAACTGCTGTTATCCTTGTAATTAATCTAATCTAATCTAATGCATGAATGTCGGCTCTAACACAAATCAACGGGAAAAAGTCTAGCTGGGTGCCGCCTGCTGAATTAGCTAACGCGTTAATTTTGAAAAGGAAATGCCTTTTTGTATTTGAATTGGAACAAGTCCTACCCAGTCTTCACTTCACTCGCTGATACTCCCTCCGTTCTTTATTATCTGTCACTTTTGAGTAAAATGCAAATTCTATTTATCTGTCACTTTTATATTTTCAATGCAATTTAATTTTCTCTTTCCAATTTAATTTTCATTTTCAATAAAAATTGACCAATTAGATTTATTTTTTTACATCAAATTACTCAATATGCATTGAATTACTCAATTTTTTTCTAAATTCAAGACTAATTAATATTTCTTAATTCCAGTGAATATGACAAAAGTGACAATTAAAAAAGAACGGAGGGAGTATTATTTTTGGATTGGACCCACTTTTAGCAATATCTACAGATCCACTTCTAGTCCTATCTCTACTGAATACTATTCTCTTCCTTTGTTTGACCGACTTTGGGTCAGTCCCTCAACTTTGGCCTACCAAGACAACTCAAAATTGGCCACCAAGAAATCCAATATTTTTTTTTCTTATTTCAATACGTAGCCCAATTACTAAACGTGCTCCACTCCCTTTTCGGAATCTATTAATTTTATTTAATTTTATTTAATTTCCCTTCACACCTCCTCTTACTTTCCTCCCACCACTTGTTACGCAACTTCCTACTCCCCAGTCTCCACCCTCTCCCCTTTATAAACCCATCTCACCTTTCACTCTTACTCAAACTCACTCCTACCAATTTAAAAAATCCACCGCCTTTCTTTCTTCTCTTTTACTCTTTCGAGTTCGTTTCAGCTCTGTGTTAGCTTCAGTTTAATTTCAGATCAAATATGGCACTTGAAGCCCTCAACTCTCCGACAGCAGCTCCTCCATCTTTTCAATTTGAGGATTCAAGCAGTCTCCACAGTTTGGCTGAGCCATGGACCAAACGCAAGCGCTCTAAGCGTCCACATCACCAGCCCACCGAGGAAGAGTATCTCGCTCTTTGCCTTGTTATGCTTGCTCGTGGCACCACCGGCGTCTCCACTTCCACCTCCTCCGCCTCCCTCCGCCGCCGCTCTCCTACTCCTTCCCCTCAGATTCCGGCGAATTCTGAAAGCAAACCCAGTTACAAGTGCAGCGTCTGTAACAAGGCTTTTTCTTCCTACCAAGCTTTAGGTGGACACAAGGCAAGTCATAGGAAATTTGCTGGCGGCGATGACCAGTCAACTTCGACTACAACCACCTCTGCCACCGCTACTGCCACCGTGTCTAACGGCAGCGGTAGGACTCACGAGTGTTCCATCTGCCACAAGTGTTTCCCTACAGGACAGGCCTTGGGCGGACACAAGAGGTGTCACTACGAAGGCGGCGCAGGAGCTGCTGAGAAGAGCGGAGTGACTTCAGCTTCTGAAGGCGTTGGGTCTACAAATACTCACAGCTTCAGCCATGGACACCGTGAGTTTGACCTTAACCTCCCTGCCTTGCCGGAGTTTGCAGCAGATTTCATCGTCTCCGGTGAGGACGAAGTTATGAGCCCTTTGCCGGCGAAGAAGCCCCGTCTTCTGCTGGCAACCAAGACGGAAGACACTCAAGATCAGTAGAAAATTTTGGAGTTCTGCAGGGACCTTTTAGGGAAACAAGATTTTAGAAAAATCAATTAAACCTTTGTTTTTTAATTTCAATTTCCACGATTCTTTTCAGTTAGAAATTCTTTTGTACATAGCAGTTTGAACACTTTGTTTCAGTTGCTAGCTCCTTTTTCATACTTGATATTCAATTTAATATAGATTTTCTTTTCATTTTCAAAAATTCTTGTAATTAATCTGCTAAATTATTAATCATTGTTTAAAACATTTTATTTCAATAATTAAGTAAGCGGACTGGGTCTAAAATGCGCCGCTTAAAAGTGCGCATGCTGACTGGGCTGTTGCAGAACCGCGAGAGAGGCGAGGCCGGTGGCACCGCGGCAGAGTTTGTTGGAGTTTCGGTTAAGGCCACTTAGCGCATGATTCATGACCAAGCCATGGAAAATGGAAGAATTCTTTTTTTTTTTAAAATAAAAAAATAGAGGAGCTGACGGTTTTAATTTAACTGTATTGTACATTATTAGAGTAGCTAAGCTTACGGTTCAAGTCCATGAGGTTCACGCGCATTTTGCATGTTAGGCAAATAATTAATATCATTACTTTTCTTTTTTTGTAACAAAAAAGATATAGTATATTTAAAAAGGAAATAAAATAATGATAGATATGAAGGAGGTGACGATGAGGATGATGTTTAGGTGGAGAGTAGATAAGAAGGAAGAAAGGGTTCGGGTCATGTTGGGCATTTGTTTTCTCATGGAACTGATTAGGACGCCAAGTGGCCTTCATTTTGTAATTGGGTCCACATTTTATATAAATATATTCCCTTAATTACCGTCGTTGCCTTTTTTTTTTTAGTTATTGTTAATTTGCTAAATAATCAATATGTAGTATTTTTTTTTAAAAAAAAAAGAGAAATCATGACTAAATAAATTATCATAAATTGTACGGTGCTGTCACGATTGGAAGTATAAAAAGCACGTGTTTTATATATGTATACCACAAATTATGAGTTTTTTCTTTTTAACGTCTCATATTATAGTTTTTTCACATAAAAAAACACAGCAAAATGTGTTTAGATATAATTGTCAACAATACATTAATTTAGTTATAGACAAATTTTAATGAGAAAAGTTAATGCGTTTGGGGTATAAATATAAACGTTAATCCTAGTTAAGGAAAGTGGCAATGCAAGAAACGTACGAGTATTTTTGAGCTCAGAAAATAACCCACATGTATCCACCTAGTTAAGGTTACTTCTGGACCTAACCAAGACACCTATAAAGTACTAAAGCTTTTTCGAAACGTGTTCTACTTGTTTGGTAATACCAATATCAATATGTGAGTCACTTTTGCGTGTGGGACATTTATTTATACATGTGGTTCGTTGAATATTTATATTATCTTTTATCATAATCACCGCATGGTGAAGAATCTGAAACCCATTTCTTCAACTAGAAACGTTTCTTTGCACTGGGATTTTGAGAAAATAATAGAGATTTACTATGATATCTTAGGCAAATCAATTTTAAGATATATATAATAATATCAAGAAAAAGGCATCTGGAAGTGTAATTATACGAGACAATTATTAAAAAAAAAAAAAAAACAATTCAAGCTAAAAGATATTAGTTTTTATTCTGAATTGACACTTTAATAATAGATTTGAAGGTTAAACTGATTAAAGATATAAGGATGCATGATGATTGATGAATTAAGCAGGGGAAGGGAATCTAATACGGAGAGAGGTTAATATATATACTTTTACAAAAAGACAAAGGAAAAAGGGGCAATCAGGTAACCGATAAACGATGGCGTTTGGTCCAGTGGCGGCAATGGGCTCTTTCTGATTTGGAAGTCTTTAAATTAAACACAAGGTGCACAGAAAACAGGAGAGATACTTCCACAAGCGAAAATGGATACAAAGACGTTTATTCAGACTTTAATATTTCTTTTCACACCTTAAAAGTAAACCTAAAAACTTTATATTTATATTTGATTAAATTGAAATTAAGAGATGACTTTGCTGCATGGAAAGTTGGGAAGCAACCTGCCCTCCTAAGCTAAGCTAAGGCAAGGCCAGTTTCCAAGTAGATAACGTACAATTGCTTAATTTCACACTACAATATCTTAAAATTCATAAAATTAAATGTTCTCGAATTTTCCACAGTATTTGCTCCATAAACTAAATACTTTACGCACCGAACTTTCTAAGAAAAAACAAGATGAAAGAAAGTTTCATTATAGCACCCAAATTCCAAATTATGATCTATCCAATCCAAGAAGCTTCCTTTTGGCCAAGTTCTATGCATCGATTGACCGTACGGTGTGACTTTTATTAGACGGCGTTCGAGTTTGGTGGGCTAAGAAAACAAAAAACTAAATCCCATAGGCAGATATAAAGTCAACCCTTTGACTTTTTTATATGAAAACTTTAAATGTGACTCAGTCTATGCTTCTAATTACTTTCCTTTCAAAAAGGAAATTGATATTTTTTTTCAATATTATTATAAAAATTATCAAGCACCGGTCCCATAGTTATTAAAATAAGACCGGCCGGTTCAACCAGTTTGAACCGCGAATTGGACCGAAAATCGGTTGATTTGACTATACAAAACCGGTTATCGGATTAAAATAAAAAATTGTTTTTTTTAAAACACAAATTATGAAATTATTTTTAAAACATCCCAAAACTCAAATTATTTTTTAAAACACATTATTTATAAAAAAAAAATCACTCAATTCATCTCTTTCCATCTAAATAATATATTTTTTTTCTTTTTAGGTAATAGACTATATAATTGAAATAGAAATTCATAATTCTAATAAAAATGTATTGTGCGCATAAAAAAAATTTTATGAAAAATAAAAAACATATATTTCTGCTAATGATATAATTGAAATTAAAAAATTAAAAAAAAACCTCCAAAAATAAAAAAAATAAAACAAAATATTTTTTTAAAATACACCTTTTATAAAAAAAAGTCCAATGAAAATGATAATGATAATGAGTAATAAAAATGATTTTTTTAAAATATATATAATGTAAAATGAATTTATTTGAATGTTTAAAACTTATGTTTGATGAATATTTAATATGTTTTGTAACTTATTATTAGTATATTTGTGGCATATATTAAATGTTTTGATAGATTTTATTTTTGTTCGAGTGTTTATATAGTAATATTTAAAACAATTATACTAATTAATAATATTTTAAAAAAAGAAAAAAACCCAGTTGAACCCGGTCGAATCACGAACCCTCAGCCTTACCGGTTCTTTATCCGGTCCGGTTTCAATAACATTGCCAGTCCATACACCATCCATTAAAATAAATAGGGAACCAATAAAATTAAACAGTACTGTTTGCATTTATTGTTTCCTTATTTACTTTTTTCGTTTTTTTTTTATCCGTCACTTTTTAATAAAATGTAAATTATATTTATCAGTCACTTTTAAACTTTCAATCTAATTTATTTTTTTCAATAAAAATTGATTAATTAAATTTAAATTTGTGTATTAAATAATTTAATTTAATTTTAAATTTAAATTTAATTAATATTTTTTAATTTTAGTAGAAGTAACAATAGTGATAGATAAAAGGAACGGGATAGTAGTAATTAGTATTAAATGTTGATTTTATTCTTTTTAAGCTTCTCAGTGGGAGTCATACCTGTTTTTTTTTATATATATAATTTAATTAATTTGACATTCAATAAAAATTATGTTTTAGATTTGGTTGTGGTGTGTCTTAATTGGTTGGCCACGTTAGAAGTCGGATCAGGTGGATGACACGTGGCTTCTTTAGGAATCACCCAAATTGCTAGCTAAGGCCCCAATTCGAAGGATTTTTATTTTTATTGTTCTGTTTATATTAAGAGAGGAAAGGGTGGAGGTCCAGAATGTTGGCAAATGTAATATGGGCAGGTAGACCATCAACCAGAATGTTCTATCCTGCGTAAACACCTACCAATTCCCTTTTTATTTTTATTCATTTCTCTTCCTTTTCAATATTAAACTAGTGGCTTCAAATTCAGGTTACTCCGTCTTATACATTCATTTAATCTACTTTTTTTTTTTAAATAATAAAAAATAAAAGAAGAAACGATATATATATATATATATATATAAACAGTGACAAAAAGAAACATATGTGTCCAATACCGTCTTGGTGTGTTAGGTATACTCCATACATATCCACAACGAGTACCCTTTCAAGCTCATGTTTTACTGCCTAAAATAGCTCAATCTCTTGGGGCTAGTTTCACCGATCTACTCTACCAGTTTGACACCCTCAATTTATAAATGCCTTTCCCTTATATCTTAATTGACGTCTGACCAATCGACTATTGTCTGGTGGGCTGATTCAGCCAATAATAGACCTGAGGTTAAAATAATAAAATGCTAAGGGGCTAATTGCAGATGGATATATTTTCTTTTATAAATTTTATTCATGAATTTTTCTTTTAATTAAGCACATTACGAGGACATGTATGTATTGTAACATGCAGTAAATATTAATTTCAATATAATGAAAAGTTTTGAAGTTTTGAAATTGAGTTTTCGCTTTCCTTTCTATTTTTTTTTTTTAAATTAAAACACGTGTAACCATTTCCTTTCTAGCCTATAACCGACCTCAATGACTTCTCAAATGAAAGAAAGTGTGACGTGTCTCTGAAATTGCTCGCCAAGCAAGATCAAATTAATCGAAGTGGTCATATTGAACGTGTTGGACATGACGTATGTGGTTGTTAATGGGCATGGTTGTCGAAAGTTGTCCTAAATAGCCACATGTGGTCTGATCCAGGGAGAACCGACCATGACCCATACATCATCTAACAATATGAATATGGGCCTGCATAAGCCTAAGGCAATTAAAAAAAAAAAAAAGACTTTATAGTACAAAAATTGAGCCTACGAATTAACAATTATAGCTAGCACAAAGAAATGTTTTGCATTTTGGGATGAGGGTGTATTACAAGCCTTGTGGACCACACAACAAAAAACAGTTTGAATTTAAAAAGAAAAAGAAAGGCTAAAATAGGGTTTGTGATGGAGAATTAGAAGAATGGGATGGGCCTGCATGTTTTGCCCCAAAAGCTAAGCTGGGAGGAGTGGCCCAAGAAAAGAACATCACGTTAAGTAACCTTCTGAGTCTATAGAAGAGAAGTAATATATATACAGATGTTCTGAACTATAACGTAACTAAAGTTTTTAATAAAAAAAAGTCATTATCTGCTTGATTCATACGGATACCGAAGTGAGATATAAATAATAAAGATATATCCAATTCTATGGTGTAGATGAGTGATAATAAGACAAATTTTGGTGCTTCTTAATGGGAAATAGATCGAACTGTAGTGTTGAATTTGAAATCTAAATCTAAATCACTGTTCACCAAATTTTCGATCCACTAGGTAATAGGTATGCTATTCCATTATTTTTATTTTTATTTTTATTTAGAATCCATTTGTTTCATTTCAATTTTCATGTTTTTGTTTTTTTCACTTCGAGTCTAAGAAACATTTAGCATATAATTTCTATTTATAAAAAATAAGATAATTATTAAAGTGAAGGTATTAATTTTAGAAAATTGATAAATGATATTTTAATAAATTAAAATTAGTATTTTATAGAATTAAATTTGAAAGTTGATCTTACATGCACTTACCCTTACTAGTATGATTACACATTGACAAGTATAAAATAGTACATTAATTCATTTATCCATAAAATGTTGTTTTATTTGATCAATTATGATTCTTCCAATTATTTACAATAAAAAAATTAACAATCATTAATCATTATTTTAAAATTTTTGACAAATATTGAATCAATATATATATATATATTAACATTCAGTATAAAATAGTGGTAGGAGATGAAGAAAAACAGTCGTGTGAGAGGAAAAAAAAACAGATTACGTTAGCTGCATAAAAATAATTTATTTTTAACAAATGATCAATAGGATATTATAGTTTTTTTAAATTTAACGCTTAAAAATATGTAATTTATTTGTAAATTCCGCCTATTTTGGTAGAATTTTGATAAATGTATGATGAATTCTATAAAATTAAATTCACAGAATTCAATTTCTATATTTTTTGTATACCAAACATAAAAAAAATATGAATTACAAATAAATTTTATGAAATTTTATAGGAGTTATTTGTTTAAAAGAGAGTATTAATTACCGAAGCAAATATTTGATTCTGTTCCGATATGCCTTTTTGACTTTAGGTTAGAAGGGGGAAAAATGTTTTAAACAAGTCTAATTATTTATAATGCAAAACAATTATTCAACAATCAAAGACATCTAATCAAATCATTAAACTATTGAATTTTGTCGATATGCTTTTGACTTTAACAATTATATGATCCTCATGTTGCACTTCCTCCTATTATCCAATTCTTATTAATTCAAGTTACATGAGCATACCTGGTTCTGACAACATCTTCAACTCAGACTTCCGTTAGCAGTACCACCAACCAATTTTGTGCTACTTTCTGTTCAAAGAATTTAAATCAAAATCATATGCAATTTACTAATTTAATTGTATAAATGACTATCAAAATATTTAAAGGGACGAGATATATTTAATGGTAGGAAAGAAATATCAATCACTTGCTTTTTATCATAAACTTTAAACCACAAGGTTCATACACAGATTTTGAATAATTGTATTATAGGAATTGCACGTGAATAAGGCATCATGAAGAAAGTTGGAATATATTTCTTGCTCATACCTTTTTAAAAGATTCTATTAAACAGGTCATTGTGGTGAATATTTAGCTTATCCTATTATCATATTCATTCCGATGATGATTTAATTGGTTTTTTTTTTTCCAATTATGAAAATATTTTTTAAGCGAATTATCATTTTTGGACGAAAGTTAATTAGTATTTGTAAATTGTTGAATAAATTAATATAAATGATAAATCTTTAAAATTCAAATTTACCATAAAAATCAATAAATTTTAAATTTTTTTATTAAAAAACTAATAAATTTGCATTACTCATCTTGTTACGAGAGATTTTTATATTCAGAAAAAATAGTCACTATTCCTAGTAGTGGGTCACTATCCACTTATATGGGGCTGCTAGAGTTCGTACCCGTCCTTCAATGGGAAGTACACAAAAATAAAAAATAATAAATTAGAGTGGACCTAGCAAAATCTAACGGTACATATCAATACATAAATAAAATCCAACGGTGCATACCTGGTTCAAACAAGTGACGCGAAAACACGGAGCCGCTCGTGCCCAGAGTTTGGAAGATATTCGCTTCGACAAACCCAAGAAAACCTTTGACCCCACAGTACACCAAAATCAAAATCCCACCGCTCATTTACAAAATCTCAACTTAACCATAGTTAGTTTTTAACTTAACCAACCAACCAAAAACACCCTTTTCTCCTCTTTTTTTTCCATTATTATTAGCACTCCATCGAGCTCACTCTCCTCTCTCTCTCTCTCTCTCTCTCTCTCTCCCTTACTCCTCAAGGAATATCTGCCACTATATAAGGATCAAATATCAAAATCATCAAAATTTTGAACGTTTTCAATCTTGATCAATCGCTGATCAACGGTGGAGATGAGCTGCAACGGATGCCGAGTTCTCCGAAAGGGGTGCAGTGAGACTTGTGTACTGAGGTCTTGCCTGCAGTGGATCAATTCTCCCGATGCCCAAGGTAACGCCACCTTGTTTCTCGCCAAATTTTTCGGCCGTAGCGATCTCATGTCTTTCATCTCCGCCGTTCCGGAATCCCAACGCTCAGGTAGACCTGACTTTTTTGCAAAACTTTCTTTTGTAAATGCATTTATCGATACTTGGAGTTTGTTGTAATGGATATTCATGAAATGCTTTCTCATGCCCTCTGCGGTTTCTTTTCCGTGTAGCTTTGTTTCAATCGCTGCTGTTTGAGGCGTGCGGGCGAACGGTGAATCCGGTGAACGGAGCGGTAGGGCTTTTATGGAGCGGGAACTGGCACCTGTGTCAGGCGGCAGTAGAGACAGTTCTTTCCGGAGGAATTCTGCGGCCTTTACCAGGAATCCTCGCCGGAGTCTTACCGCCAAATCACGACGAATCTTCTGAAAGTTTCGCCGCCGAGGCTTGCAGGGTACGAAACGTTTGGCCTCAATCGAAGCCATTCCTTAATATCGGAAGAGAAAATCAAGCATACGATCTCAATCTCTCTTTGAAGCCGAAGCTAGTGACGACAGGAAGTAGAGGCGGGAGGGAAAAGAGAGGCAGAGATGCAGTGTCGTTTTACACTGAAGAATCATCAGAAACAACGACGTTTGAGAGCAATGGCAGCGATAGGAAGAAGCTCTTGAATCTATTCGTTTGAATAGAAAAAGAAAAGGAGAGAAATGTTAGGTTTTGTACTATGAGTAACTACCGCGACGGTGTAACTTTTTTGTTTAATTATAAAAATGAAGCCGGAATTTTAGCCCGGCGAGTTGAGATATTTCGCCGGCGGATATTTGCTTCTTTTTTTTTTTTGATAATGATAATGATGTCAAGAAAATTGGCATATAGTGAGGGAGTTTGTCGTGTCCGTACATTTGGGGCTGAGGTTTTGGGGGGAGATTGGGAGCATCTAAGGATAGAGATAAGCTGCTAAACACTCGCCAGTGGCTCTTAAATTAAGAGACCTATGGTCTGACACGTACTAGCTTTGCTTCCACGTAAGAATTAATAATATGCACCCATTTTCCCATTTGTAGTTTGAGGTTTGAGGTTGGTTGTTAGCATTTAGCAACTTGCAGATGTTTTGTTTCCTTAGGCCAAAGTTATTGTTATATTGAACTTTCATTATTTTCTGTATAAATAATGCATCAGATTGAGTCAGCAAGCATTAGGAAAATAATCATTAATGTGCTGAAGTTTAATTTGACTATTATATTGTTTCCTTCTTTCCTAAAATTATTTATCAATTAATTCTTCATATCCTAAATTCTTGTAAATTTAAAATTTCGCGACCATCCTTTTTAATTATATCATCAAATTAAATGGTGCAGCTTCTCCAACTCATATCAATGAAACTTTGGTCTGCTGGTATAATTATTATCTTATCTACTTCTACTTGCCTTTTGTTCTCAATATACAATAATCATGGCCGAAAATTTGAACCATTTAAAACAAAATTAAAGACAGGGAGATATCACTTACCTATGGATTTTACGTTCAATTTTATTTATAGATAGAGTCAATTTTAACATGGTATATATAACAAATAAAAATTAAACTGTATTTCCATATAAAATTATAAATTTGGTCTAAATAAAAGAAGATCAGAGGCTAATATCATCTCATCCGAAATTATCAAAAAAGCAAGAGCTGAGATTGATTTCAGGGGCTACGGTCTCATGCTAACCAAGCAGGTCGACTTGCATATTTGGCATGCAATTGAAACGGTGACAAGAAAGTGGGTCCCAAATCAAAAATTTGCCGAGAAAAATTGAAATTAATGCGGTGCACGTCATTCTCCTGCATAGTCCTCCTCCATTGGAAGTGGGTTCCACGGCATCAACACTTAAATTAAAAGAAAGAAATGTCTTTTACAGAACAATTTTTTTTTTTAAACAAAAAAAATTTTAGATAATTAATTATGTATGAAAAAGACATAATTAATAAATTGAAAGGTAAATAAAATTAGTGATATTCCAATCCATTCGGCTCGCCGCGTCTCAGGGCATATGCTGTGGATCCCACATCACCTTCGTTGGATCACCATTCGCCATTTTTTTGGTTTATACGACACTAAGTGAGTGATGCAGAAACTATGCAATTCTTGAAGACCAAATGCAAGGTACCTAAGCACAGTTGCATTGGAAAAAAAAAAAAAAGTTTCAAATCATCTTTTTTTTTTGGGTTCATAGGAATGTTCTTTAGATTGGAAGAGGAAAATTCCTTTTTAAAGATTTGGTATTTCGGGTCTCTTAAGGATAATGTTTTAATGGGGTGATTTATCTTGTAAGAAAGGTACTGGTTCTTTAGTTGAAGTTTTCATTTTTAATTTTTTTTTTACAAACTCAAGATATCTTTTGATAGGGTAAAATGACTGGATCTGGAGATTTATCTTTTAAATTAAAAAGAGGCTGGCTAATAATGCGCACAATAGTCTATTCCTAAGCTTTTACCTGGGTGGCCACCGGCTATGTGGCTTTTGGATTCCTTGCTTTTCTATGTAATTGAGATTAAACAAATCATAAACTAAATTATTAATGAAATCGTAAAGTTATTCATCAAAAAAAAGAAAAAAGTTTGAGAGGGCAGACCAAAAACGGACAGTAAAGGAAACATTGTAAAACATAAAAGGCAAGGCCCAACCAAAACCTAATTGAAAAGTTGTCTAAATTTCATCACCTAATCCAACACCAAGACACGTATCTTTCATTCAACATATGGCGTGCATACAGAGAATTGCTAAATTAAATATTGCAATTCACTATTTCAGGATATAGATACATTCATTTCAATCTTTCCCTTCAATGGGGTAACAAGTTGGCGATGGTGACAGAAGAAATGTCTTAATGAATACAGAAAATAATGCATCACTCATCAAATGCAAGATCAATAATAAATGCACAAACATCGGCAAAAACGAGAGCTTCAGGAAGACTATTGAATAAGAGAAAAATTGGAAACATCATTACAGCATATTTACATATATTTTGCCTCTGCCCTATAGAGAAAGTACCTCTATACAAATTACAATTTACTCTGAACAATGAGAATGGCAACTACCCATCTATGCATATGATATAAGCCATCTTTTTTTTTTTATCCAACACTCCAAACGAGCTCAGATCAAACGAAGAAAAAAAAAAAGTAAAGAAGAAAAAGCCCAAATGAGCACTCTCCTCCGCTTTTACAAGCAATCAAACAATTCGGTACTTCTTTTCATTAGATATGTCTCTTTCGATGTTAGCATTAAGGATAGGCAATCAAATGACTAGGGCTTTACACTTTTGTTGTTAGGCTGGTTGATACTCGTCTTCGTTGTATAAAATGTGTTCTCAGGCTACATTCCTTCACCTGGCCATAACATCGATTGTCATGAAAAAAAAATAGTTATGGCAAGTCAAACTAAACTCTCAAACGAGTTGTAGTTATCTGTCTCATGACTCTTCCATAAAATAAAACAAAGCAAAATAAATTACCTGCATGGCTGCGATGACTGACAAGAGGTCCTTGCACTGACCAAGCAAAGCACGTTCCTTAGCAGCTAGATTAGCAAGTTCAGCAACCAAGGAATTTACTCCGCCAACCTATCAATAGTGGTGCGCCTTCAGACAAAAAAACAAAATATACTCTTCGAGAAGGGCTCATTGCATGTTTGCCACCCAAGAGGAAAAACAAAGAGAAATAGGACAACGTTTAAGGGGGTATAATTTTCTAGAAACGACCACATCATTATTTTAAGTTAATTCAAAAGAATAAAAGGTATCTGAATTGTTTATTGCGTACTATTTGGAAAAGGTTAATACTAAATGCTGTCATATTCTAAGCTATTATGATTTCAAAATGAGAAACTATGAGGGCCACTTTACACCTGGGATGATGGTAGATCACCTTTGATAATAATAAACATACAGAGGATGCCATTGCCTGCATAACATCAACTGCTGAACAGATAGCATCCTTAACATTTTGAGCATCTGCCTGCAGAAATGAACCAAATGAGCAATAATTAGGCCTAGTTTGTGCTGGTGTCTTAAGAAACAAGCCAAAGAAAAATTGAACCTTACCCTTGCCCCACCAACAACAGGCAGACGTAGTGTGCTAGCCCGCAAAGCTTCAATAGCTCCAGATAAAGAACAGCCAAAATCTGGGTCCACAAGTGCCAACTCTTCCAAATATACCATCTACATTCATCAAGCATAAATTGTTTGAGATATAGAAAGCCAACAGGAAAGCATTTCAAAAGAAATGGCTATACTCAGACTTATTAATCATTAAAACAAAAGACCACTACAAATGATTTTGAAATCTTTTGCTCCAATTTATTCATTTTATGGCCATACTGTTCAAAAAATAAAAAGCACACATTCGAAAGACACAGGTGGGTACATTCATGAGAAACATTTTATCAAAAAACAAAGAACCCATGTAAGGAAAGGAGGTTAAAGTAACCAGTTTAACAATTCTTTAGGCAAGAAAGTCCATATAAAAACAGAACTAAAATAGTAAACTGTAGTACCATTTCTTACCTGCCCCTTAAGAATGGAAATTAGCTTCAAATTTTGCCTCAGCCACTGTAACTCCGTTCTTTTTGCTCTGACAGATTCACGCAATTTTGTGGTTGTTACACGTGCATTATACAGGCTTTTCTGATACAGATCAGCAATTGAAGGAATTTGTCTCACAAATAAGATTTTGAAGTTGAATATAATCAAATAACAAAGGAGAAAAAATAAGTGTTGCCTGTGCATTATAAAAGGCTTTTCAAGTAAAGATATGAGATATAAAGAACCTCAAACTTGATTTTGAAACGAAAAATAACAGAATAAAAAAGCCTTAACATACATGTAAAACAAGGGGCAAGTGCTGCAGCCATGATACATGCATCCTTGCAGGTACTTCCATGAATAGAAATTTTTTTGATAACTATTATCCACATCCCAAATATATTTACTTATTGCATGTTCTAGCTAAACTCCAAAAATTAACAGTCTGTGAAGTTGTAATACCCATATCCCCCACATATGAAATGGTTATTGTTCTGAAAACACTCAAGGACTAAAACTAATATAGATTTCATAACGCATAATTAAAGTTTAAAACAGCAATATTTCTTTCGCATGTCCATGATTCATACCTTGCTATTGGCTAAGTAGTAAAGGTGTTAGTCTTTGGATGAGTGAAGTTGAAATAGGATAGTTGTCTTTCCTGCCACTCATTTCCTAGTTTGTAGGCTTCCTACTCATTAGTGGTGTTAGTTCCTATTTCATAGTTGTTGGTTGAGCAGTAATTTCTATTTAAAGTCAATAAATAATAAGCCAAGGCATGACTTGAGCTAAAATAATATCAAATGGTTTGATAGAGGAAACTTAGACCTCAGTGTATCACTATGAGGAATTCAAGTCATGCCTTGGCTTATTATTCTTGACATTAAGTGGAAACTACATCTCCATATACAACTATGAAATAGTAAGTAACAGCCTACAAACCAAGTAGCCGTAATTTAAAAGACAGCTAACACTTGTAACTATGACTTATTCAAATGCTAAAACCTATACTAAGTCCATAACAAGTCATGAATCATGGACACACGACAATTTCCCACAGCTTATTTCAGATCAAGATGTTGCTCATCTTGTCAATGATACATATCACCAACCAAACCAATGCGCATTAATAACCGGGCAAAATTCTTCCACGCATCCTCCATGGCTAAAACATGGAAGAATTTAAAAGACAACTAACACTTGTAACTTTGACTTGTACAAATGCTAAAACCTATACTACTTAGTCAATAACAAATCATGAATCATGGACACATGACAATTTCCAACAGCTTTTTTTCAGATGAAGATGTTGCTCAACTTGTCAATGATTTGTTTCACCAACCAAACCAATGCACAGTTAATAACAGGGCAAAATTCTTGCAAGGCTCCTCACCATATGCCTCTAGTACAATTTGGCACTTATATTTTGTAAAAAAATATTATATAAACTTTAGGTACTCATAACACTAAAGTCCCAAATACCAGATCTGCACCCCCGAAGAAGGGATTAGTTTGGTCTTTTTAAAAAAAAATAAAAAATAAAAACTAGCATTTTGGTTTTTACTGTTACAAATACCCCAAGCTTGGAGGTTTTTTTTGTTATGAAATGAAGTTTGAGGGTGAAACTATGCAGGCATAAATTCACGGGCCATGGAAGAAAATTACCAATTACTAGCATAAGTCATGAAGCTTGGTCTTGTATGCAGGCAGTCCGGTCTCTGAAAATGTCAGCTAGTTGATGGACATCAACTACTATACAGGCAACATCTTACCATATTAATCACAGTGTACCACTCATAACATAAGAACCGTATAATTACTCTTCAATTTCCTTAGATCAACCATTTTTGACATAGGTAACAAAGACTAGCCATGGCACAATATTTTTTCCCTAGACAACAAATTTACAGATAAAAATACCAAAGAAGATTGAAAAAAAAAAAAGAAAAAAAGAGAAAAAAGGAAAAAAAAAAAAAAAGAAACTAAGTAAAATCCTTCCTATGCTTTCTGGCCATTCCCTCATTCTATCTGCAGATGACCTATAACTTCATTCCGCTCAACAAGAAACAATAACAAGCCATACTTTGAGAGAATGAGTTCTTTCCAAACAATCTCCAAACTTCATGATCACATTTACAAAACCATCTCCAAACAATCTCTCCCCCATCCTATCTGCAGATGACCTATAACTTCATTCCGCTCAATAAGAAACGATAACAAGCCATACTTTAAGAGAATGCGTTGTTTCAGCTAATTGTCTCATCAATTGAACTTCAACTCCATGCTTAGAGAAACTTCATGATCACATTTACAAAACAATCTCCCAATAATATTCAATCTCGAAATCAAAATATACACTTTAGCATCCTCACTCACTGCTATTACTTCCAATAAAGAGTGAATAAACTCACATCCCACAATCCTTTTTTGGTGTTTCAAATAACTCTATTTCAAAGAAAAAATTACACATAAACAGCAAAGCAGATTTTACGTGTAACATTCCAGACCAAGAACATGAAAGCAAGATTTGTGTATAATATTCCGGACCAAGTAAATCATGGATATGCTTGAAAAGGTCAGTTAAGTCATCTGATTAGACCTCATAATCAAGCATGCGAAATTAACTATGAAAATTGTCTCACTTCATTTCATTTTCCCTTTTTTACCTCCACAGTTACAAGTAGTTCATTAGCAAAATATAATAATAACTAGATAAGAAAAATTGACACTGGACCCACTTACTATTTTAGTCAACGAAAGAACACCAAGTCGTTAAAAAGAGGAATCAAAATAAGGATATCTACCAAATTAAACAAGTTAAAATCATACATAAGATCACATGACAATCATGCACATGCCAGAGCATTGGACAGAGTTAAATCACAGATAATAGCAAGGTTTAAGTGTAGCAAGCAACAGCCATACCTCTGCATTGGACCTCTGGGCTGACAAGGCACTATCAGCTCTGGCATTAACAAAACGCCATTGCAACAACCGATTGTATAAAATCCTCAAAAAGTGCACCTCAACAATCCTATGCTCCCCACTCTTGCTTCTGCGGATGTCAGCAGCAAAGCTCAAAATTGAAGGCGTATTATTCAGATTGCTCAAATTGCAATTCACCACACCCCCCACAGAATTCCTCATCCTCGATGGACTCACTCCCCTCATCGGTGATAGTGTATTTGACGGTGTCCCAAGCTTACTGGGAGAAGCATGGCGTAATGGGCCGCCACGAATTGGAGACAACTGTCCCCTAGTATTAGCAACTCCTTTAGGAGATGATATTGGACTATCAATACCAAGCTTCTTGGGAGCAATAAGTTTAGAAGGCGGAGGCCCTTTCAATCCAACAGTCTTGGATGGAGAATTAGGCTCCGGCTGGCGCCGTAGTCTGATATTATTCTCATGCCAGAAACGTGCCGGAACCACCACACCCCGCGGCCGCTGAGCATTACCCATACTCTCGGAAGTACTGCCAGAGGACACACTCTCAGTATCAGAGGTTACAGGATGATCACTCTGTCCATCGGATCCGTTTCGATCAAAAACCTTCTCTGAATCAATATTGCTAGAATCTGAGCTCAATCTGCTCTCAATTGAGGATTTATTATCCACCCAAGAACTCTGCAATGCTCTGACAACATTCATATTCCCTCCAGATCCGTTTCTCTTCCTATCATCATCACAATCCACGCTCCTAGTCATAGAATTCGGTTGTCGCAATCTCCCAGGCCATCGCTGCTGCTCCACCGGCCTTGAATTCTCCACCTGATCCGCTCCTCTCGCCGGCGTTGGAGTCGCTTTTCTCCTCTCCGGCGTACCTTTTCTTGCGTTAATCGGAGACGGAGCAGGCTTCGCTTTACTGACCTTAAGCGAGAACGACTCCCCCTGAAATGAAACTGACAAACTTCTCGTAGAAGTAATCAACATTCTCTGCGCGTTAGACATTTCTCCTCCATTACCATTCACAGTTCTGAAATCTAATGAATTAGCCCGCGGCGTAGTAGGTCTCCTACGCTCGACAGACTGCGCCCGTTTGATTGTGGAAGGAGCGGAAGGCATCGGAGTCATCATTCCCGCCGGTCGCGAAATCAACGGCGATGGAGATCGTTTTGCTGTGGAGGAAGAGGAGGAAGAAGATGACATATACCGAGAAGTAACATCTCGGGACTTGGGTCGTCGAGGAGCGAGAGCATTGTCCGGGTCTGAAGGTAACAGAGGTGGCCTTGTTGGATTGTGATTTTGCGTTGCTGCCGCTGCCGGTGTCGTTTTGGGGTTTAAAGTCGTTGAAACAGCAGCTACCATTATTAAAACCAAAATTCAAAAGCCACTTCACATTTCATTCTTCAAAACCACAGCCCCAAAACCCTAATTTCCAGTTTGAGTCTGTTTATCACCCTAAACCTCTGCAAGTATAATCCAAAAAGAGCAATAGAGAGAGTTTCAAAGACAGATTAGGAAGCGATCAAGTGGATTTCGTAAGGTTAAACAGTAGTTTTGTAATTGGATTCTTAGAGAGAGCAAAATGACCGGAAATATGACCGTTACGATAGCCGGCGTGAGAGAATAGAGTGAGACTGTGGGGGCGCTGTTTAAGCGAGATTTGTGAGCATAACTGTCGTACTAGGCTTTGTTGCTGGTTTGGACTTTTTTTACTTTTCAATTCCAAAAATTAATTATAAATATTAAACACGGCTTTGTTGACGAGTCTGGTATTACGCGCGAGTTATATAGGGGGAGCTAAAGACTCGCGTGGTGGAGAGGGTGACGTGTATAGGTGGGAGGGTAAGATCGGAAGTTTAAGAAAAAAAGAAGTGGAGTGCTATGGGAGAATGTAAGAGACTGGTACACGTGGAGGCGAGTTAATGGGTCAAATTGGCAGGCGAAAGGAAGAAAATGGCGAAAAACATGAAAAGACGGTACCAAGAGGACGGGGAGTGGGATGCTTGAGTTGTGCGAATCTTCGGAGAGACGTTACGCTAACGACACTGTATTTTTAATTTTCCTTTTTCTTGTTTAAAAAAATAGACTTATGACGAACCGAAAAAAATATTATCCTATTTATCCCATACTATTTATTCAAAAATATGGAGTATATACTTCTCTTTTTCATATGACAGTTAATTTATAAATTATCTATTATAATTTTATTTTATTAATTACAATTTCAGGCTTCCATATTATATTAATAACAATGATTATGGGATGGAAAAAATATAACTTTCAAATATATTTTTTTACTTTTTTCATTCTAAAAATTTAGATAGGGTGACAAATAATTTAATCGTTATTGATTATTTAAAATAATAAGTATTGGACATGATAACACAATACTTTTTTTTAATATATATATATATATAAGGATTAGAAGAAGTGGACAGAAGAATTGAATACAAAACCTTCTTTTAAAACTAATTCAGCTTACAACTAAAATATTTAAAAGAAAAAACATTTTTTTTTCAAATATTACTTGTCCCTAATTTAATTATTATTATTATTAAGTAGAGGAGGTGAAGGATGCAAATAAAAATGCTGTAATATCTGTAACAATTTATAAAATATGGTGCAACAATAATATCATAATCGGAATGTTTTATTGTTTAATGTAAAATATGAAAATTTTGAATTTGAAAACCTTTGTTTTAAAAATTTTATATGAACAGCATATAGAGGCATTTATTATATATTGAGCAAAGATTGGGGACATTCGCCATTAAATGGCAGTGTCGGTTGAGAAATTATGCTTGGGAGCAACAATTACCGTACTGTTGAGGAAAAAACCCCTCTTCAAGAAATACTACAATCGCAAATGCGTAAACACTAAACGTGGAAAATGTTGAGACGAGAATTTCAAACTGTAATGTTTAGCTTCAAAATATAGTATTAATTTATGAAGTGAATTAGAATATATATAAAAAAGATTCACATATCAAGTGAATTTCTTCACATTGGTATACCAAAATAATATATACTTTACGGAACAGAAAAAAAAGTTTTAATGTATAAATATGCAACTTAGCCTAGTTTTTTGAGAATTAAGTATTCATTTCCCTAGATTAAAAAATATCTTTTTAAAATAGCCCTCTCAATTCTCAAATAATAATAATAAAAAAATTATTCGATGCTATTTTTATCACATCAATTTGTCATTCATTATATATTTTTTCTGAAATAAAGTATTTTATTGACTTACACTTTACTTTTTATCCTGTTAAAAGTAAAATAGATTTCCTCTTATCCCGTATAAAATTATTTATTTTATTGACTTACACTTTACTTTTTATCCTGTTAAAGGTAAAATAGATTTCCTCTTATCCCGTATAAAGTTGTTTATCCAATATTTTCTTTTTAAATGTTACTATTAATTTTAACTTATCAAGAATCACATATAATTCAAACGGTTAAAAATCTTATTAGTCTTGTTTTTTATAAGGATTTGAATTTTAGTCTTTCAACCTTCAAAAATGTAATTATTAAAAAAAATAAACTATTATTATTATTATCTCTACCATGTATCAATTTGTCATTCATTATATATTTTTTGAAATAAAGTATTTTATTAGCGTACACTTTACTTTTTATCCTGTTAAAAGTAAAATAAATTTCCTTTTATCTAATATTTTCTTTTTCAATGTTAACTTATCGAGAATCACGTATAATTCCCACCAAACTAAGTAAAGTGCGAAAAAGAAAGATATTAGAGAAAAAATAAACTCTAATAAACTCTAGATGATGATTAAATTCTAACATTATCTGAGAGCTATCCCTTGAAGCTTGAACTCGCTGATTCAATGGCAGTGCTTAACAATGATGGGGATGAGTGGTTAAAATGACAATTAAGGTTATTTTATTTTGAGCTTTACTAACAAAAAACTGCTGTTGTCGCTTAGGAAAAGGATAAAAGGAACTCTCTTAAAAAGTATTTTTTTTTGACATTATCATGGGACAAGTAGCAATTTATATTTATACAATTTATTTTGACAGAGAGAAAGGAAATCGAGTCAGAAAATTTTAATTTTAAATTTAAGATATATTCGGACTAATTTTACTACTGAAATATTTTATCGAAAACTTATATTTATAAAACATTAGCAGTACGGATTAAATTAAGTTTACGTGTAATTCATATTGAAATGCTAAATACATCAATAGTATTCACAACAATAACAACACAAATTAATTATTAAGAATTGAGTACATGTAGCTGTAAGTTTGGTTTTGCAAGCTTTACTTCTCATTAAAGGCCACTTTTTCTTTGCATAGATAACGAAGAAAGTAAAGAACTAAGTCTCCAACGGAATGAAACTCCAATAATTAAATTAAACGAGTCAATTGCGTCACCAATAATTAAGGCTTAATCAAACCTTAATCTTCCAATTGTGAAAACCTTTGAGTTTTTTTAACTCAACTATCCCTTAAGTTAATCCCGAGTCATAATTCATTTCCAAAAACTAACCAACTCCTTCCTAAACTAATTATTTTTCTTTGCAATGATTATATAGTTTATTCAAAAAAATTAGTAAAAAATAAAACTCAATAAATTGGCGATTGCAGAAAAGGAATGAATTATCCATTAATTAACATAATTTAGGTAGCCTAACACATATCGACTTGGAGCTTTGTTCTAGCGTGATTGCACACCGACTCCATCTAATTAATCGATCGGGCAGAACTTAATTAGTTCTTACATTTAATGCAATCGCTGGCTTAATAAATCGGTAATTTCGAAATGGATACCTTGTTGAAGTCAACTTTTGTAGGCAAAAAATCGAATCTCACAGCGGGAAAACTAGCAAGAGGGAAGGAGTTTTTGTAACTATAAATATAGCTCATTAACTTTAGTTTTAAATCATTCCAAAACTTGATTTCTTCTCTCTTATATTGCTTCACTTTTCAGTTATAGTGAAATAATTTTAGTTTTCGAGGACGCAAGCAATATTGGTCAAATCTCGTTAAAATCTTTTGTTTCTTATTATCTTTATTTTAGTTACGGTTTTTGCTCTAATCCGGTCGTTATTTTTATAACAAGTGGTATCAGAGCCGAGTTTCTGTTTTAGTATGCTCTGTAGTTGCAGTGTAGACTGATATTTCACATTAAAAAAGATTTTTCTTTGGATACCGTTCACGTATACGATACCGTTCACGTATACGGTCACTGTTCATGTATACGATTACTATTCACGTATACGGTTACTATTCACGTGAAATAATGGGAGCTGATTTTTGAGCAGAGAAGTTCATGATAGAAGCAATGACGGTAAAATATGAGATCAAGAAATTCAACGGGAGTAATTTTTCACTGTGAAAATTGAAGATGAAGGCTATTTTGAGAAAAGATAATTGTCTAGCGGCTATAAATAAAAAACCAGCTGATTTCACAGATGATAATAAGTGAAATGAGATGGATGAAAATGCTACGACAAATCTTCATCTGGCACTAGCAAATGGGGTGTTATCAAGTATAGAAGAGAAGAAGACTGCAAAGGAGATCTGGGATCACCTCGCTAAGTTGTACGAGGCCAAATCACTCCACAATAAAATTTTTACTCTATACTCTTCGTATAGAGGAATCTACTTCAGTGACGGAGCACATCAATACTTAGAATACTCTATTTTCTCAACTCATTTCTTTGGGTTATAAAATAAAGACAGTAAAACGTGTTGAGCTTGTACTTCAAAGTTTACCAGATTCGTATGATCAACTCATCATTAAACTAACAAATAATATCCTTACGGATGCTCTAGTCTTCAATGATGTTGCAGTTGTTGTTCTAGAAGAAGAAAATCGGCACAAAAATAAAGAAGACATGCAGGCAAGTGGAAGCCCTGACAGTTATGAGAGGGAGATCAACAGAACGTAGCTCAAGTGGGAGCCACAATCATGGTAGATCAAAATCAAGAAGTTAGAAGAATATTAAATGCTACAACTGTGGCAAGAAGGGTCACTTGAACTGATTGCTGGAGTTTAAAGAAAAGCTCTGATTCTCAAGAAAATGTGGCAAGCTGTTCCAATAACGGAGATGCTCTATGTGGTGAAGCAGCAACGACTTATGAAAGCAAAAAAAGATTTGCTGAAGTATGGGTTCTTGACTCAGGAGCTACATTTCACATGACTTCTCGAAGAGAATGGCTCCATCAATATGAACCTATCTCTGGAGGATCTGTGTACAGCTGCAATGATCATGCGTTGAAGATTGTTGGCATTGGAGCTATTAAGCTGAAGATGTATGATGGTACAATTTGTATTATTCAAAATGTACGACATGTGGAGGGCCTAAAGAAAAATCTATTGTCTTTAGGACAATTGGATGATTTGGGATGCAAGTTCAATGGTGAGAAAGGGATCTTGAAGATATCAAGAGGAGCGCTTGTACTTATTAAGGGAGAAAAAATAGCTGCAAATTTATACATGATAATGGGAGAGACTTTGCAAGAAGGAGAGGCATTTGTTGCCATGACCAGTCCAAGTGAAAAACGTGCGATGACTTGGCACACGAAACTTGGGCATATGTCTGAATAAGGAATGAAGATTCTTGCAGAAAAAAATCTACTTTCAGGTCTCACAAAGGTCTCACTACCCTTTTATGAGCATTGTATTGTAAGCAAGCAGCATCGATTGAAGTTCAACACATCAAATTTTAGAAGCAAAGCCATTCTGGAATTAGTTCATTCTGATGTATGGCAAGCACCGGTGTCATCTTTAGGAGGAGCAAACTATTTTGTGTCATTTATTGATGATTACTCCAGGAGGTGTTGGGTGTTCCCTATCAAGAAGAAAGCAGATGTATTTTCAGTTTTCAAATCTTACAAAGCGCGAGTGGAACTTGAATCTGGTCAAAATATCAAGTGTTTGAGGATAGACAATGGAGGAGAATGCACCAGTAAAGAATTTGATGAATTTTGTAAACAAGAAGGCATCAAAAGACAATTCACTACGGCATACACTCCTCAACAAAATGGAGTGGCAGAGCGGATGAACAGAACTCTGTTGGAAAAAACAAGAGCAATGATGAGAACTGCAGGCTTAGATTAGAAATTCTGGGCGGAAGCAGTCAACACTGCCTGTTATGTGGTGAATCGAGCTCCATCAACTGCAATTGAGTGTAAGACACCAATGGAGATGTGGGCTGGAAAACCGATGGATTATTCAAACCTCCATGTATTTGGAAGTCCTGCTTATGTGATGTACAATGCCCAAGCAACTATAAAACCGAATCTAAAATCCAGAAAATGCATATTCTTGGGGTATGCTGAAAGAGTAAAGGGGTATCGCCTGTGGGATCCCACTACCCACAAGATTGTTGTCAGCAGGAAAGTTATTTTTGTAGAAGATAAAGATCAAGAGCAAGCAGAAAGTGAAAAAAAGTCAAAAATTACAACAGTATGTGTAGAAAGAGAATCAAAAACCAGTAATTCTTCTGAAACTGCACCAGAGCACGAGGAACAAGAGTTAGTCGAAGCTGGAGTTTTAAATAATAGGTAATCAACTCGCACAAGAAGGCCGCCTAATTGGCACTTAGATTACATTATGGAGGGTAATATTACATATTGTCTTCTAACTGAGGAAGGGGAGCCATCAACTCCCCAAGAAGCAATAAATAGTTCAGATGCATCTCAGTAGATTGCAGCAATGTAAGAGAAAATTGAAGCTCTTCATAAAAATAAGACATGGAAACTGGTATCACTACGGCAAGGGAGAAAACCCATAGGTAATAAATGGGTCTTCAAAATCAAGCGGAATGGTGATAATCAAATTGAGAGATATTGTGCTAGATTGGTGGTAAAAGAATATGCTCAGAAAGAAGGGGTGGACTTTAATGAAATCTTCTCACCTGTGGTTCGTCTCACTACAATTCGAATAGTCCTGGCAATATGTGCAAATTCTAACTTGCATGTTGAGCAGTTAGATGTGAAAACTGCATTTCTTCATGGAGATCTTGAAGAAGACATTTACATGCTCAAACCAGAAGGTTTTGAAGAAAAAGGAAATGAGAACTTGGTTTGCAGTTTGAACAAATCTCTGTACGGTCTAAAACAGGCGCCAAGGTGTTGGTACAAGAGATTTGATTCTTTCATTATGAGCCTTGAATACAGCAGGCTAAATGCAGACCCTTGTGCATATTTCAAGAGGTTTGGTGAAAATGATGTCATTATCTTGCTGTTGTATGTAGACGGCATGTTGGTAGCATGCCCTAACAAAGATCGCATTAAGGAGTTAAAGGCTCAGTTGCCTAGGAAATTTGATATGAAGGACTTGGGATCAGCAAACAAGATTCTAGGGAAGCAAATTCACCGAGACAGAAATAATAGAAAGATTTGGCTTCTCAAAAGAATTATTTGAAGAAAATCTTGCGAAGTTTCAACATGCAAGATTGTAAGCCAATATTTACCCCACTTCCTATTAATTTCAAGTTATCCTCAAAGATGAGTCCTAGCAATGACGAAGAGAGGATGGAGATATCTCGAGTACCGTATGCATCAGCAGTGGAGAGTTTAATGTTCGCTATGATATGTACAAAATCAGATATTGCACATGCAGTGGGAGTGGTTAGTCGATACATGGCGAATCCTGGTAGAGAGCATTGGAATTATGTTAAGAGGATCTTAAGATACATTAAGGGAACCTCAGATGTTGCATTATGTTATGGAGGATCAGACTTTATTATCAGCGGATATGTTGATTTAGATTATGCAGGTGATCTTGATAAAATCAAATCTACTACAGGTTATGTGTTTAAACTTGCTGGTGGAACTATAAGCTTGGTTTCAAAGCTGCAATCGGTTGTGGCCACATCAACAACAGAAGCAGAATATATAGCAGCTACACAAGCCAGTAAAGAAACAGTATGGTTGAAAATGCTATTGGAGGAACTCGGGCACAAACAAGAGAAAATTTCTTTATTTTGTGACAGTCAGAGTGCCTTGCATCTTGCAAGAAATCTAGCATTTTATTCAAAAACCAAACACATGAGGGTGCAGTACCACTTCGTTCGTGAGAAAGTGGAAGAAGGAATAGTAGATATGCATAAAATTCATATCAAAGACAACCTAGCAGATTCCTTGACAAAAGCAATCAATACTGACAAATTTTTATGGTGTCAATATTCTTGCGGTCTGATGGAGACGTAAACAACATAAAAAGAGAAAGAATAGTGTGAAGATGTGATTGATACTCAATCAAATCTAGTAGATTCCTTGACAAAAGCAATCAATACTGACAAATTTTTATGGTGTCGATATTCTTGCAGTCTGATAGAGACGTAAACAACATAAAAAGAGAAAGAATAGTGTGAAAATGTGATTGATACTCAATCAAATTTTCAAGTGGGAGATTGTTGAAGTCAACTTTTGTAGGCAAAAAATGGAATCTCACATCGGGAAACTAGCAAGAGGAAAGGGGTTTTGTAATTATAAATATAGCCCCTTAACTTTAGTTTTAAATCATCCCAAAACTTGATTTCTTCTCTCTTATATTGTAAACTTGATTTCTTCTCTCTTATATTGTTTCACTTTTCAGTTATATTGAAATAATTTTAGTCTCCGATGACGTAAGCAATATTGGCCGAATCTCGTTAAAATTTTTTGTTCCTTATTATCTTTATTTTAGCTGCGGTTTTTGCTCTAATCCGGTCCTTATTTTTATAATATACCTAAGAGACGGATTAGAATAATTAATACTTTTGGTATATATAAATTTTTGTCCTAAATTGGATTTATGCATCTTGCTTATAAGCAGTTAAATTAACTATCATAAAATGAAAGTGAAAATAGGTTAAGATCTTGTACGTAATAGTAATTACTTTATGAATTAAATGTAAATATTCATCATCGTGCTGGTAATAAGGATTATTCATAGTAGCCGGTAGTGTTAGCTCAAAAAGCTACAATCTCAACATCATGTCGATTTTGATAGATAACAAAAATTCTTCAAATTAAAATAGTTTATGGACCTAAATTAACACTTGTTTAGCAGGCCTGATTCATATCTGCCAGAAAGTACTCTACGTACAGGGCAATAAAATTTTATTGAAGATTGAAGATCAAGTTTTTATTAGAATTTTTTTGCAAAATCATAATGAGAAAATATACATATATCGCTGTATATTACATTCACGTGTTTTCCATATTTAAAAAGGTTTTACTTTACCAATTTAATTTGATTTATTTTTTAAAACAGTTTTTTTTTTTTAAATAAATGCTTTTGATAAAGGAAAGAAAATTTATTTTATCTTAACAACTACAAATATTTTTAAGGGAATAAAATTAGTTTCTGATCATTCTCAATGTGGAAATAATTTTGAAAAGTATTTACAATTAACAGTAACATTTTCTAAAGGTATAAAAAGGTTTTATGTTTAAGTGTTAAATAGTTAAAAAAATATTTTTATTTGAGTTTTAAGTTGTTTGTAAGTTTTAATCTCATGAGCATTCATGATTATATCTCATCAAAGTAATTGTAGTTCATATTGTAATTATGTTTAGTGAGCTTTGTCAACTCAAACATGTGAAATAGTATGAGATTAGGTTGCTATAATTTAAGGAAATAAACTAGAAATAGAAAGTATTTAGGTCTTTTATTTTGGAAAAAAGGTTAAGTGTTTGAAATTTTTTACTTTGAGAAAAATGATTAAGTATTTTGATCATTTTATTTTAGAAAAAAATGTTAAGTAATTAGAAGTCTTTTACTTAAAAAAGGCTGGAGTAGCTATCGTCGTAACTAGTTTTTGACTTTTGTTCGCTAAATAGAATCATATTAGAAGATAAAAACTCTTAAAACATGTTGTGTTAAGGAGAGTATGCAAATAAAGAGCCGGGCCTCTGTAGACCATTGAGACAACCTTCTTTATACCTTTACTCTCTTTTAATTTTGCTTTATATTACTGTTCTATATAATTGTTCTATACTGTATACCACTCTACAATATATGTTGTTCTACATGAGTTAAAATATTGGAAAAAGATTTAATCAAGTTTCTTAATGAAAATATTTTGAGTGATCTAAATGTATTTTTTGTTTTAGTCTGTGTTCATAACTGTTTTATATTATTTCAGTTTATTCTTAAAGAAAAATCCGCTATATTCTATTTAACCCCTTTCTTAGACATATTTGGAACTTACAGTTAGAAGCATAGATGCATGCTATGTCTAGTTCTGGAATGAAGATTAAAAATTTAAGGGATGATATAACATCAAGTCTAAGACTATATGAATAATGAATAAGATTGAAGCGTTATATACACAGTAACGCACACAGGACCACCCTCTTGGGCATCGACACATGCATGACGAGTTCAAAAATATCATTCTCAAAATTGGACCACTCTCTCTCTCTCTCTACATGAAAGTACCTTACTTCTTCAGCACTCGAATTCAATAAAGATTCTTCTTCATACCTCATAAGATTTTTCTTGTCTGTTTCCACATAATTTCAGGCAATCCAAGATTTTCAACCAAATTGTTGATTAATTCTCTCTTTCAAAACTGAAACTTAGAATCTAATTGTTGTAAATCCTAACAATAAGTTGAAATCCGTGTATGTATGTTTTATGAAGATTATAAATAACAGCTATACATAAAAAAAAGCGGGTAATGATAGTGTTTACAAGGCATGATGATGATGAAGAAATATTACTTTAATGAACACTGCATATTTAATTATTATGGCAAGCAATCATTATTAATTTTTTTTATAAAAATATTTAACAGAGATGCATGATTAGCTGAAGAGAAACTAAAATCGGATTTCTTTCTTCTCTTGATCTCCACTTGCTCTACCTGACTTAATCAATAAGCACTGTTTTATTGCAAATGAAGGAATGTTTAATTAAGTCCCCACACATAATAATATATAGTATTAACATCATAGTTATCATTCTAGGATGCTCCGTCCCATACTGTCTTTTTCTAATGTTTTATTCATAATAAATAAATTGGTGCCCCACATCCTTTTCTTTAGATGATTTTACAGTGGCACTGAAACTCCAGATATGCAGAGGGGGGCTATATATAAATTTTATGATCAAGTGTGTGTTTGGTGACTGGAGATTTTGGACGGTGGTGATAATCATTCATGAATTGAAAGAAGTGTATGTTCTGAAATTGAATCTTTTATTTGGATGCAGCATATATAATTAAAACAAGTACTGGTGAATGCTTTCGTTTTTATATTTGTTTGATTCGATTCTGCTTACTACCATCTAACTTTCTCCTTGTACTTATTTATTTCACTAAAGTTCAAAATTGCATTCAGATTTATCTGAATTCCCATAAATCAGTGCGTCTCTCTCTACATATAATTAATTTGATAACTAATATATTTTAAAAGAAAATTACATTTAACTCAATGACCAGTCCATTTCAATAACAGCAATAGACTAAGGTCAGACAGCACAGCAGGAATCCAGTATGTACTCAATCGCTGTTTGAAAACAATATATACATAAGTTCTTTCATGTTTCAGAAATTAATTTTTATTTTTTATTTTTCAATTTTCTTCAATTTCCTTACTGGATAACTCATGCCAGTGAGTCAATCACAAAACAAGAGAGTACGTAACTCTTCAACAAACTGACGAAAAAATTCAATAAAGTCCACTCTTAACAGTGAACCACTGACAACATAACTGAATGTAAATTAATTAGTAAAGAATTCAATAATCAGTTAAAATGTTTTTTCTTATATGACAGCTTAATTTATTATTGGTTGGGTCTTAATAAGATATTTTACCTAAACTAAAAATTAAAAAAGAAAGAAAAGAATTTAGAATTTCTTCGATAAACAAGGAAAGTGTAACAGAAAAGTTAAGCAGAAGGGTCCAGAGGTGACATCTGGTATTGATGAAAAGGCTAATTCGTTAATAATTAACTTAGTTATAAAGATGACCTTAAGCTTAAATCAAATGTTTATGAAAAAAAATGATGATTGTTAGGAGTTAGAAAGCGTCATTACTTAACTAATACTTTATCTTATAATTGGTTTTAAAGTCACTAAACCTTAACAAGTATAGTTTCGTAAGCTAATTAAGTACGATATATATATATATAACCCAAATGTTGAAATTTAGGATAAATTTACTTTCTTTCTCTTTTTCTTTATTATTGGATTGGTCCCATTGCTTTAACGAGAATGATACTTCTTTATTTCCACCATAGCCAACCCAGAAAAAGAAAAAAGGAGAAGTGTGACGGTAGGGACTTCTAAAGATGGTTGAGTTCCCTTGTGGCCTTCTCATAATTATACTCTTATTTCTTATTATTTATTTTTAGAATAAAAGAGAAAAAAAAAAAGGAAACAAATAATCTTAAAATTTGTGTTCATATTAAATTTTCATTAATAATTGAAAGAAAAATGTAATGGAAACATGCAAATCAATATTAGTTAATTGAATTAAAAAGTACGATCCAAATGGTAGGACTTTTTGAATAAATATCCAAAAGAAAAAGAAAATTATAGTGCACTGGGTGAGATGGATGTTGATTGATGATATACTAACGGAAGAACAGAAAATGGGTTGTGGGCACTGGAATTAGCTTGAAGAAGAAGAGATAATTAAGTCATCTTATTTATTTATTGTTTAATTTCGGTGTGGTCAATGAGGTTGGTAGAAGGATAATTTCAATTTCCCTGATGATTTATATGTGGTTTAGGTTTGGTTTGGTCACTCCCCCCACACAATTGTTAAGAGAAGCAGCTATTCATACTTGGTACGCAATTCATAGAGAGGTCCCTCTCATGGTGGCCTTATTATTATTATTATTCTCCCATGTTTTCAGCTTGTTTTGTGCTATATCTTGCCTTTGTAGATCAACAATCTTCTAATTATCTTCTCCGCATAACATTTATAAGCAATATCTACATATGTCATATTGCCAAAAGAACTTGTAATTATTAGTTTGCAATGTACCATTATTTATAAAATAGCCAGTTTCACAAAATCTTATTGTTCAAGGAAAATGTATGCCTAAGACTACACTTGAGAGTTATTTCTTGATAACGTACTAGAAATATAATTAAATTATCAATAATGGTTTTGCTTTAAGTAGACAAGTAATAGCTTTGTAATATCTTACGTGGAAGGCTTAATAATCAACTAAGAAGGTGCAGTAGATTGGTTTTGGTTGAACTGGGAGTAGAAGGTGGGTGTAGACGTGTAGTGTAGATAGAGTTGTTCAATTTCTTGATGAGAAAATGGTCAATTTCCATAATTAAATGTTTTAGTAGTCAGATGCATAATGGAAAGCAGTTAAAATATCCTGTCACATAAGCCTCAGTTATTGACGTCAGATATTCTGTTGGAAGCTAAAAAGCCAAAAAATAAAAAATCAGTTAATTTTTCAAAGTTGAAACCAACAGTATTTAGGGAAATTTTTAATTGGAGTAGTATGTTAGAATACCCCAAGCATGCTATTACATGGATAGTGACGAGCACATTAAGAAAACATAGCTGCAGTTGAGAAGAAGAGAAGGATATTTAAGCACCTGCATAGAAGAGCTTTACGGGAGCATAACTGAAAAGTTGAAAAGCTAACCTTAGCAACCAAGCAAAATGGTTGTCTCCAGCAAGGATTACAAAAGGTCTAAAGTGATCGCCAAATGTCACTTTGGATTTGTAAATAAAATCAAAATGGGCATATCATGAATTTTTCTTTTTTCTTCTAGATTTTCTGTTGAAAAACTTAGAAAGACTTCCTATTTTGATTATTAAGGACATGAACATATATACTTAACAGATTTAATTAATAGATAATTTTACTCTACTTCATTAGTTTTTCCACAACTCCGAACACCAAGTACAGGCCAATGCCTCATTGAAGGGAATGAGTGAGCCCAATACCACATATATTTCTAAATTTCTAAATGTTAATATCGGTCTAAGATATGAACTTATAATTCAAAATTTTATCTTAATTGATTTGAATTGTTAAATTCAGCTAATACAATCATAGTAATTTATAATTCAGAGTTTTGTTTTGAATTAATTTAAATTGTGTCTTGAATTAATTTGAATTGTTAAATTCAATGAATACAATTATAGCTTTAAAATGATTTGTCTTGAATTTATTTGGATGATTAAAATCCGCTATTACAGTCATAGCTTTGAACACCTTAATCAAGACACTTTTTAACTTAAAAAGAGAAAAAATTGAACTAGGAAAAAGCATTAAAAAACTAGAGAGAGGAAAAAACAGGTAGATTTGAAATAGGAAATTTAAGAAATGGTATCTATGAAAGAAAGAGAGAAGAAAGGAAAATTTCCGTTTGATGGGATTGTTTTTCGTATGAAGTCCTAGAATAGTATGGCATTATTTACTACAAGAAAAGTGGAGCTTTTAGCCACAGTTTGTCAGCCAAGCTCAGCCTACATATGGCCATTTTAGCATCTTACCAATAATTTAACCCCATTACTAAAATCAAGTGTGATTAAGAAAGATACGAACTTTTTTCTAAGGCCTGGGTTCTATTAAACCTTGGCCAATTGGGCCCAACACGAGCACAAGACTAAGACTTGTTCGATTCCATATCAATCCAACAAATGGAGAACCCGAAATTCGATCAAAATATAAAAAGCAATTAAAGATTGTGCATTGTTAAAACACAGTCAAAAATCAAAATGAAGAGCAGTTTGACTATTACTTGAGGTGCAACAACAGCCATTCACTTACAGCATGATATGCTAGTTATTTCTTAGAGGAATAGTAAAATGATTCGCATTAACAATCTAAGATACATCAATAACAACCACATTCTAACCATACTAAGCTGGATGCATACCTCCAGCTTGTCTGCATACAATAAACAAACTACGAAAAACACCAAATTCCAAAACAATTATACCATATCTTCAACATACACCTCCATGATTTTACGATAAAGGGATCAATGATCTAGGGGAGCTGACCGATATTCTTGGGATGAGGAGGAGGAGGAGGCAGAGAGGGCTTTGGAATATATGGGTTCAAAGGAGTGCCATGCTCAATTGGTCCAGGTTTTATGGAAGCCTTTGAGCTTGGAGCTGGATCAATAGGATGGTAATCATCTAGGTTCAAGCTGTGAGCATTGCTTCTCCTGTCAGCTTTGGGATTGTAGCTGCTCTCCTGCAGTTTCAAAAATCACAAAATTCCAGCATGCCAGTATCACCTATTATGCTTCTCGTTAATGATTAAGAAAAAACATAAAACAAAAATCATATCACGGCCTATTCATACAGCTAAGCAGTATTTTCTGGAACATTTTACAGCTTGATCAAAAGGAGATGTACCTTGAGCTTCCTGCTTGTTGCTGCCATTATGGTTGCGCCAGTTCCCTCGGTGAAGACCACATCTGGAATAAAATGGTGTCAGTCCACTTATTAGAAGAAAAGAATCAAGTTTTTTCTAATTACCTGTGAACGAATAAAAAGCCTATCAACTTTGCACTTCTCTTGTTGTAAATGGTTTATGAAATAATAGGCATTATGTTGAAAAACAGTTTAAGCAACCAAATTCCATATAATTAGGTAAAATTAGAGGTGGTCCAGCACCAATTCTTAACACACAGCATATTTTCTGTAGCTTCAGCTGGCATAACACAAAGCAAACCATAAAGAAAATCTAAACATAACCGTGTAGTTATAGAAAACATATGAACATCAACCCGGATTTAACCAGGGATGGGACAATGGCTGGTCCAAATAATTTCAAACGTAATCTGCAGATTAGAATATACTACACTACAAGCGATGCAGGGCCTTGAAAGAAGAGGCCATTTTGCAGTTAAACAGTTTCTCACAGTGTTTAAAAGCCTCAATCTTGCAAGATCTTGGTTGCAAACTGAACACTCTGTGCGGTAATCAAGCAAGCAAGTGAGAAAGGCTGCAGTGCAATCACACAAGAAATTTAAAACAAAACTCCATCAATTCGTGCATGAATTACTTTATGCTCAAAATGCAATGAAAACCAAACCCAAGAGAAAGTGCTGCTGTGTAAGGTGAAAAAAAAAAAATTCAGGGTAATAACTCAGAACAATTTCTTAAATCTAGCAGATGATGATTGTTAAGTGGGTGACTTCGAAAATTTATAGAGTTGACGACATAGAGGAGCCAAAAGGCATCATCAACATTAAGTGGACATTTCTAAAATAAAAGATCCAACATTCCTTTTTCCGCTTATGCCCAAAACCAAATGGTTCGGTAAATTGTATAACAACTCTCATAAAATCCTCTGGAACGATTTACCTGACATAAGCAACAAACACAGTACCATGTCCTTTATGGTAATACAAATAAAACCCACAAGTGGAAAACAACAGTGAGGTATTACTATTTTACCAGAAATTGAGAAGCTGGTTGTGGCGAAAGAGAAGTGGAGGACCATAAAAGCTGTCCCAACCACAAAGTACGAAACCCAGAGCACAGAAACCTTCATAATGCGAACTGAAAATAACAATACACAAAAATTGCCAAGATTATGATAAAACCTATTGAGCAACTAAGCCCATCACCAGATATTTAAACAAGCAAAGTGTAGCAGAAAGATACAAAAACAATCCAGCCATTTGTCACCTAAGATTGAGAGAACAACTAAGTCTACCAGAAAATCCGTGGAGATAAGAGACTAAAGTGACAATTATGTGTGTATCTGGAGAAATGTATATAAATTGGATTGATATTTATGGTGGGTAAGTGAATAATAAAAGAAGGCATGTGGGTATCATTGTCTTAATTATACAGTGCTGGAAGAGGGAGTAAATTGGGTTTGTGTTGTTTAGTGGGCATCAGAAAGAATGGGGAATGAATGCAAAACTTTAATGCTCAATCTGAAGAACTTTGGTGGAATGCGAGCCGCTGGGCACGTTTCCACTTTATAGCAAAAGATATACATTTAGGCGCCAAATGCCAATCAATACTTTCATCGTGATTTGACACGCTTTTTTAATCTGACAACACGGATAATAAGATCGAAAGGGGTTGTAGCTCATATGGTAGAGCGCTCGCTTTGCATGCGAGAGGCACGGGGTTCGATTCCCCGCAGCTCCATTCTCTTTTGTTTTCATCCTTTGGGAACCTGAAATTGAATTGTACGTGTGAATTAAACATTTCATCTCCCAGTTTTTTTTTTTTTTTGTGAACCTGGACTTCAGTTTCATGTGTGAATTAAAAACGTTTTATCTCCCAATCCTTGCACTTTAAAATTTTACTGAACCTTGATTATGATTACAGTTTCCATGCATAGAACAGGACTATAGCATACCACAAATAGCTCTAAAAAATGATTTTGCTTGAAACCTATCCCATGCAGCAAAACTTTATAATTTGTTTCCTATCTTTCTCTTGATAAAAATATCTACTCGGAAATAAAGAATAGAACGCTAAATCAACAGTGCTTTGTTTTTTTATTGTTATAAGAAACTATAAGAATAACTTGAATTCAAACGAATGGTTTAGGAGCACAGTAATGGAGAATGACGTGACTGAGTACACTACCGATTAATATAATCAGCAAGAAACAAAAGGCTTTGCAATAGCATTTAAAATCAATTTCGAATTGTAGGTCGATTCCAGCACAAATATGGTAGTGCTAATAATGGAAGGATGAGGTAATGAATAGACTATAATCTCGTGCAAAAAGTAACCCTGTATATTGAAAAGCCGCCACATATTGCAATAACTTGCAAATTACAATAGTCCATACTTCTTAATACCATTATTCCTCGCCCTTGCAGCAATAAAGCATGGACCACGCTTACTAAGTATGGGCACAACAATGGCTTATCACTTAAAAAGTATGGGCGAATTTCAAACGATTTTTTTTATATTAAATCCCACTCGATATCTTCTTAATCGGCATAGAGAACAAGAAAAGAACACTGTTGGCCATAAGCAAAAGCAGACACAATGCTGTTCTTCACAAGAATCCAAATAGGCAAATGAGATAATCCAGCTCAAATTTCTTATCACATAATTACTTGTTTTGCTCAAATGTTAAACAGCTAACAATATAATCAGAAGTAAATCCAGCAGTACAGAACTGACAAGAGAATAAGAAAACAAAAGAAAAGCTACTCTGCTTCATACTTCATGTAAAGCCTTGTAAATGGTCCTTCAAGTATTCAACGGTACTGGAAAAATAAAACAAAATATAGTAAGTACATCCACAATTTAAAACCAAAAATTATTTCTTCTAAGAGTTTGAAATGTATCTATTAACGTCTTTACTTTCTCTAATAAACGAAAATTACTCAAATAGAAAAGAGTTAAAAAGCTGCTTTATATATCAAAGCTCATCAATGAAAACCAAAAATTTAGAAATCTTACCTTGATAAATCCAATTTCTTTAGCATTGCTGCGGAAGCACTGCCTGCAGCACATCAGTCCATACTTCCTTATAATTCCATGAGAATTTCCACACACCCGGCTGCAAAAAGAAATTGACATCACAATCGAAATTTGCTTAAAAAAAACGTATTAAAATTGATCGTTAAAAAAAAACAATAAATTCAAATAATAGAGTCCAAATGAGAGATCATCTTTTGCAATCACGAGAATGTGCGTTAAAAGACATCTCCCGGGCCAGTACTTTATATAGGATTTTAAGTTGACTCTTCATAGAATTAAGTGAAGAACAAAAAAAAATTTCAACATTCGAATAGTATATCTACGCAAAGCATTAAAGACATATACCCGTTTACATCAAGTCTTCAAAATCGGTAAAACAGAATGCTCTGAAAATTTTGTGAAAAAGAAAAAACACTAATCATCTAACAAAAGCTCGTTAAATCTGAAAACATAATGTAAAAAAGTCATTGCAAATTAGAAGCCTGATCCACTAATTAAAACGACCAAGGAGAGAATCCAAAGCTCAGAAAAAGAAGAAAAGCAAAGAATCAAAAGGACATACCAGGCACGAGAGCCGGGACCGTAGTTCTTAGGATGAGAGTTCCACACATTTGAATGCCCCATTCTCACAAATCGCTCAAGAGACTGAATCGCTGCGCAGCCGCTTTTGTGGAGCTCGCAAAAGCTATAAGAACCCTAAACCTGCGTTATGCAGGGAGAGAGAAAATTTGAGCTTTTATAGGTCATGGTCTGTGCACGTGACCTTACTGTTCACACAAAACGCTCCGTCTAGTTAAGCCGAAAAGTGATGGGCCTGAGCAAGGCCCATATTACTTGAGAAAGTTTCCGCAGGTCAGGTTTATATTTCAAGTAGCTTGTTTCTCCTTCTTTTGATAAAGAAATCCAAAATTATTGACTTTTAAGATTTAAATATAAAAGTTTAATTTGCCTCAAAAAAAATGAACACCATATTTTAAATTCCACTAAAAGTAAAATTTCCATTATTAGAAGAAAAATCCAGATTATAATATGAAGGTTCGACATTACCGGTTACTAATTTTCTTAAGCAGGACTGTATTTTAATTTTTCAAATAAATTTTATTTACAATAATTTCTTTTGTTTTTTTTTTAGAAAAATATATGAATTGAGGAGTTCGATAACGGTTGGATCAGATCCTTGGTGGGTCAGTAACTCATGTGCTGATCATGGTTAGCAGTAACAAACATGTTACCAAGGGTGATTAATCGGACTCGTATTTCAAGTTTGAGAGATTTGGACTTTCACTATGGGCTTCTTTATGTCTAAGCTCATAGGCCTGGTAAATGATAAATTGGGCAGTCTCAAATATGATCCAATACTATGAATAATTTGGGTACAACAAATTTTATTTGACAGGGAACAAGTAAAGATATAAGCTTATAGCCGAATAACGTCAGGCGTGCGAAATTTGAACAAAAGCCCATCAAACAAAATCCATTTCATCCAAGGGACCAAAATGCGGCAATTGGCTGTTGGAATTATAACTTGAAAGCATTGAGCAGCAGTAAGCCGCTGAACAGTACAAGTTCCTTTCTACAGATGAATTTTGGTATAGGGTTCAAAAATCCAAATTGCTATTTTCCTTATTTATCCTCAGGCAAATGTGGGTAGAGATTCGATGAATATAATTGGCAAATAAGTGAGAATGCACCAACCCTCCTATTATTAGCACCACCAACGGGTCTATACCCCTTTCTAGTACTTTGTTAATGTCGTCACGTGATAACTTTGATTGTTAAGGGACATGAAATTTATAATAATGAGGAAATATGAGATCTTTACATTTAAATTATGGTTTAGTCAATAATGATTCCGATTTTGTGGTCGACGACAAAAAAAAATAACAACAATGATTTAGGCAAATCACAATCAAATGATGCTGACCTTCTATCCGCAACTCAAAGTTTCAACGGCTAAACGGCTAATGATTCTGTTCGATACTTTTAGATGGTTAACTTATTAGACAACATTACCATGTGCAATAGATGTTAATGTGCAAGCCTTTTTCAGAACCATTCAACTAGATTCCAAAAAGGCCATTAAGGCCCCTGCATTTGATCAATTGGTGGAGAAGATTGAGACAATAATTTTCATGTCCAAGCTAGAGGGAGCCTTAAGTGCAAATAGAAAAAAATATGCAATATATATACTTTTAGGACCTTTGAACAGTGGCATGATGAAGAATTGTGAACAGCATCATTTACATTTGTTTAACTCTAAATGGTTATACTTATCATCAGAAACAAATGGAGATTTTCAATGCACACATCAAGTTCATTTCCATTCAGTGCAGATGATCAAACTTAATTTGCTGAAGGTTGGGACAGTATGAAAAATCCACAAACAACTAATTTCTCTTCACGATCTTTGTAATCTGAGCATACTCAGGAGGAGAAACAGGCCTTGGAAAAATGATAGGGGGGGATCTCCCAAAAAAAAGAGAGAGAGAGAGAGAGAGAGAGACAGAAGATGAAGCAGCTTTCCGAAAATAATCAACAGACAACGCCACAGTTAAGCTAAAAGGAGATACAAGTTTACATATCTGCAATATGCAAGCTGAGACTTGCTGGAAGGTACTGATTTAAGAACACAGTAGAACTCACACATCACATTGTACCACAAAATTGTAATTTATTCCTCAGGGGATAAAACAGAGTGACAAGTAGGAGATGGATCATGTTCATCATCATAGGAGGAACAGATGATATGTACAAAGACTGACATAAAGAAGAAACATGGCTACCTCATATATATGGAGCCCTCCTCCATTCTCTCTTATTTCATTTCAGACTGCGGCAGATGACTTTATGTTTCGACCTTCAACAAGTCTCACGGGATACACTGGATGGATATGGAGGTGAAACACTCAACAGTTGCGGCCAAAATACGGGCTGCACCTTGCCCAGCTGAAACAATCCCATAAGGATCTCTTCTTGCTCTTCCCATTTTCAGTTTCGGTTCTTCTCAGCATCTCCCACATAATACGCACATCCTCATACTCACAAGCCCTAACATCATGCCGCAGCCTCAGCAGTCCTGCGATTTTTCCCAGAAAATTTAGCAAATAGATAAGATATCGGGTGAAACTTTTAAAGGGAAAGGGGAAGTAGATCAAAACCATATGCATGCGTAAATATCCAAAATTTTTAAACCATATCACTCTACACGTGTGCATTAGCTACGCAAAATTTGCTGGTTACAGAACTATTTTTCAGATCCATGATCTAGTCTAATCTAATGGAAAGGACCAGAAGAATAGACCAAAATCCAACATTTTTGCGGAGATTTTGACTTCTGCTCAAATAAAATAAGAGTTTGGGGCAGGCAGCACAATAACATAAATTATTATAGTGGCATTCTGGCGCTTCTATCTTTAATCTCACAGCACAAGGTAAACAATAAAAAATTTCTTCAAGGAAAAAGAATAGATAATCTCAAATTAAATTGAGAACAGTGTTTGCAGACAAATGGACCCCCTTCCATTTCAATCAGCTTGGTCTAATTTTCAATTAAAATTAGGAAAATCGGCATCATAAAGATGAATGAGGCTGAAATAAAACGGTTCTGATTAACTGAACAAAAAGAGAAAAAAAAATGTTTACTTCCACAGAACCGACACCCGCCATAATTTAAGTAAGGCTAAACAGATCTTTTTCACCTTTAGAATATAAAAATAGGAGTGATTATGAGCGATTCATAGCCCCCAATCACTTCACCGACACCTAATAAACCACCAAAAGATGAACTAATTCCCCCTACCAGAGGTTCTGCTACCTCCAGGACGTGAGAATAAAATAAAAATGACCATACATTCACTAATTGAGTTCAACATTTCTGAATAATATCGGTGGAAATGGAAAAGAAAATGAATATGATGTTTATAAAATAAGGCATCTAGATGATCAGTCCATAATCCATGGACAAAATTGGCAATCAGATAACCAAAGAGTGAGATTTTAAGAAGTTACCTCGTTTGTTAATCCCGATACGGATAGCAACACCGTTCCAAACTCTTCGCACTGGGTGCATCACCTTATTCCACCACTTCATATCCCCTAGAACAATTCTCCTCCGCCGAGAGAGGAGAGAGAAAACTGAATGGAGAAATCAAAGGAGAAGGAAGATTTCACTGCGACAAAAACCCAAAAAATCTCACGAATCTTTTTATATCTAAAAATAAGGCAATAATATATTCTCGTTTTCTCCTCGATTCGAATTTGGAATAAACTATTAACAGAATAGGAATTTTATAAAAAAAGCTAAAACAGCTTATCAAAGCAACTAACTCACCTACAACTCCTCGCCACAATTCCTTTAATACATTTAACACAGTGCATCAAAGATGGACTCTCCCTCTCCCCTGTCTCTTTCTCTCTCCCTTTTCAAAATAAGATCACCGCGAACCTACGCATATTGCTCATGCTAAGTTGCCACGTGTCCACTGGGTCCGTTTCCGCATCCAATACTTGTCGCTTTAATTGCGACGTTTTTTGGCGGGCTAACTAATTGATGGGCTGGTGGATATTTTTTATACCACGTGGAGCGAAATAATAGGAGGTTACTTTTTGAGATTTTACGGCCATGTGAAAATATTATCTCTGTGGACCTCACCTGCTTCCTAACGTTTTCTTTTTTTATTATTATGCGGTCGCATGTGTTCATACGAAAACCGTGTGATCTTTATATCCTACTCTCACTGAAAACCCGTGCATTTAAAATTTATTTGGTCTTGTGATGAGGACTGAGGAGCCAAACAAATTTCTAAGTTTTTGCGACGCGCTCTGAAGGAGCGAGTGCGTTTGTAACTGATGGGTAATGTCCAGTGGTCATAAATGAGAAACGTGGCATTTTAAGATGGGTTGGTCGTGAAAATTATGTCACCAACGTACGATGGCACGATGTCAAATGGAAATCGAACGTTGTGTGGACCCCCTTGAGAGTCCATAGAGGGCTGTGCAGCTCTACACGTAGTCAGTTATGCAAGGAATTTTTTGATTGTTTATAACTAAAAAAAAAGATTTATTTATTTAAACTGGGCAGGCCAGTGATGGGGAATGATAGAAAGAAGTTTTTACTATTGCACCAAACGAGTTAATCAAAAACATTAAAAGAGAGTTAGATAACTATACTAAAAATAAGTAAGTAATTATAGCAATTACTCACTTAGAAAGATTTTTTTCCTTGCTCATGTAAGGGTGTGTATTTCTCCCATTTACTGGGAGTTTTCTTTTCTTGCTTATGCAAGGGTGCTTATTTTGTTATTCTTGAGTTTTTTTCTTTTCGTGTGTGTTTTGGTTATGGATGATCAAATGGCTAACTTAACTCTGTCAACGGATGAGGAAGTAGGCTTGGAAGTGGAATCTGGGGAAAATAAGGGAGGTGAAGCTCAATTTGACTTATGTCTGCTGGGTCGTTTCTTAACTGAAAAGCCTATTAATTTTAATGCTATGAGGAATCGGATGGCCAGTCTGTGGAGACCAGGTAGAGGTTTATGCATTAATGAAATTGATTCAAATCTTTTTATGATTAAGTTTTTTCATATTGTTGATCTTAATCGGGTTATTGAGGGAGGACCGTGGAGCTATGATAATTTTCTTTTGCTTCTGCATCACATGAATGAGGGAGAGATTCCTAGTCATGTTTCGATGAACTTTGCAACTTTCTGGGTGCAAGTGTTTGATCTCCCAGTGGGCTTTATGACGTCTGCGGTAGGAAAACAGCTGGGAGATTTCCTTGGAGGTTTTGTGGAGTATGATGCTAGTAATAACTCTAGTATTTGGCGAAATTATATGAGGCTGAGGGTTCAAATTGATGTCAGGAAACCTTTGAAGCGTTTTAAAAAGATTAGAAGGAATGGAGGACAGTGGACAATAGTTAATTTTAAGTATGAGCGGTTGGGAGTTTTCTGTTATATTTGTGGATTTCTTGGTCATATTGATCGGTTCTGTGAGCAACGTTTTTTGATCCCGGATGAGGATATTAAGCGAGAATGGGGAAATTGGCTAAAAGCTCCGACACGGAGATCGGACACGAGTGGAAGTAAGTGGCTGCGGGACGCTGAGGGGAGGATGGAAACGGGGGAAGGTATGAGGCAACCGGGATCAGCGGGATTCATGGGATCTGCTGATGATAATTTGAATAGAGGATATAATGGGATGTTGAACAATAGCGTGGTTCATGGAGTTGATTTAGGTAAGTCTCCTAATAGGTTACTATCTCAACATAAGGCGGGAAGTTCAAATGTGGTTTTAAATAAGGATGAAGAGGTCGGGTTAGTGGGCCAGGGTGATGGGCTTGAAAGGGAAGGACTTAATTTAAATGACGAAAGAAAGAGGAGGAGGGCTGGGCTTAGCCAAGATACTCAAACTGTTTGTATGGTTCTAGACAACAATACAGAGGCTACAACACCTCATTTGGCTATTAATTTCGCAGAAGACAGTGTTATTAATAGTCTTGAGTTTCCTTCATCGGCGAGACCTGAGGTACAGGTCCGCCGGCAGCCATGAAAACAATATGCTGGAACTGCCGAGGTATGGGCAACCCTCGTGCAGTAAGAGAATTGAGCGAGTTAGTTAAAACTCGTAGGCCCGAGGTAGTTTTTCTCATTGAAACATTATCTCATGCAGAGAGGCTTGAAGTTGTAAGGCGAAGGTTGAAGTTTGAGAAGGTGTTTTCTGTTGATAGGTTAGGCAGAGGAGGAGGTCTTGCAGTGTTGTGGAATGGGGAAAACATTTCTATTTCGAGATACTCATCTAATCACATTGACCTAGTGGTTAATGACTCTGAGATTGGTTCATGGCGTTTGACTTGTTATTATGGGTACCCAGAACGTAGTAGGCGTAGTGAGGCATGGGACTTTTTGCGGCAATTAGCTTCTTTCTCGAACTTACCATGGTGTATTATAGGGGATTTCAATGACATGCTTAGTGCAGATGATAAGGATGGGAGGGTGCCGCATCCACAAGGGCTGTTGACAGGTTTTAAGAATGCAATTGATGATTGTAATGTGGAAGAACTGTCTTTGCATGGCTCTCGCTTTACTTGGGAAAGAGGAAGGGGTACTGAGAATTTTGTTCGTGAAAAACTTGATAGAGCCTTTGTTACTAGTACTTGGTTATCTTTACACCCTTTTTGTAGATTATCAAGTCTGATTGCAGGAGTCTCAGATCATGCTCCTCTCTTTCTAGATACATGGGCGATAGATAAAGTTAAAAAACCCTATCGTTTTAAGTTTGAGAATGCTTGGGTGCATGAGGAAGGTTTCTCCAGTATGGTCCAAGAGGTTTGGGCGAGTTCTCGTGATTCGGATGTGCTTTCCAGATTGGCCCTTTGTTCATCTTCAATGGGAGAGTGGGGTAGGAATTTTCAGCATAAGTTCCGTGATCAAATTAGCAAATGTAAGGCTCGGATGGATAATATTTGGGACAAGAAAGATTCAGATGTAGTGGAGGAATTTTTGAGGTTAAAGGAGCAGTTGTCTTCTTTACTTATTCAAGAAGAGGCTTTCTGGCAGCAGAGAGCTAAAGTTTTTTGGCTTTCTAAGGGTGATACAAATTCTCATTTTTTTCATGCCATGGCTACTACCAGGAAGAGGGTTAATAAAATTCATAGACTGCTGGATGAAGAGGGTAATTGGGTTTCTAATAATTCTGGGCTTTGTAATGTTGCTCAAAATTATTTTATGAATTTATTTACTGCTTCTTCTTGTCATGGTGGTTATATTGCTTCATCTGTTTCCAGTTGTGTTTCAAGGGAGGACAATGCAATGTTGCTTGCTCCTTTCGCTTTTCAGGAATTTCAGGTAGCTATTTCTCAAATGCATCCCGATAAAAGCCCAGGACCTGATGGTCTAAATTCGGGTTTTTATCAAAAATTTTGGTCAGTAATGGGATATGATATTTATTTGGCTTGTATTGGTTGGCTGGATAAGAAGGAATTTCCTGATCATTTGAATGACACTCTCATAACATTAATTCCAAAATGTGAAGTGCCGAATTCTATGAAGGATTTCAGGCCAATAGCTCTGTGCAATGTTGTCTATAAAATTATTGCTAAAGTATTGGCTAATCGTTTGAAAAAAGTTCTTCCAAAAATTATCTCAGAGTCCCAATCCGCATTTGTTCCAGGGAGATCTATCATTGACAATGTTGTTGTTGCTTTTGAGTCTCTCCATTTTATGAAGAGGAAAGTAAGGGGTCGAGTAGGAAACACAGCCTTAAAGATAGATATTAGTAAAGCCTATGATCGGGTAGATTGGAATTATTTGAAGAAGATTATGGTGAGTATGGGTTTTGCTACTGAGTGGATTGAGATGATCATGCTTTGTGTATCTACTGTCTCTTACAAAGTGTTGATGAATGGTGAGGAAGTGGGACCAATCTCTCCTAGGCGAGGACTTAGGCAGGGAGATCCACTCTCTCCCTACCTCTTTATTCTTTGTGCAGAAGGTCTGTCTACAGTAATTAAGCGAGCTGAAAATGATGGTTTAATTCGAGGGTGCAAAGTTAGTAGAGGAGCTCCAAGTGTTTCTCATCTGTTCTTTGCCGATGACAGTTTTCTTTTTTTCAGAGCAACTTTGGAGGAATGTGAAGTTATGAAGAAAATTCTTAATGATTATGCAGAAGAGTCAGGTCAAACTATTAATTTCAATAAATCTGGTATTTTCTTTAGCCCAAATGTCTCTGAGATTACTAGAGTTGCTATAACTGCTTCTCTAGGTGTTTCTAATCTTTTAGATACTGGGCGTTATTTGGGGCTACCATCTCTTATTGGGAAGTCTAAGAAATCGATTTTTGGTTTCTTAAAGGATAGAATGTGGAATCGTATTCAAAGTTGGAAGAATAAATTTCTCTCTCGCGCAGGTAAGGAAATTTTATTGAAGTCAGTTATTCAAGCTATTCCGTCTTATTGCATGAGTACTTTTCTTCTTCCTGTCTCTCTTAGTGAGGAATTGCAAAGAATGATGAACTCTTTTTGGTGGGGTTCTAAAGGTAATGGGGGACGGGGCATTGCTTGGAAGAAATGGGAAAAATTATGTGTTAAGAAAGAAGTGGGAGGGATGGGTTTTCGGAATTTAAAAGCTTTTAATACTGCACTTTTGGGTAAACAGGGTTGGCAACTGTTATCTAAACCTAGCTCTTTGGTTAGTCGTCTTGTCAAAGCTAAATATTTTCCTCGCTGTAGCTTCCTTGAAGCAGAACTGGGGCATAATCCTAGTTTCATTTGGAGGAGTGTCTGGCATTCAAAGAGTATTATTTCTAAGGGAATAAGATGGAGGTTGGGTAATGGACAGTCAGTAAATGTTTGGAAGGACCCCTGGCTAAAGGATAATCCACAATTTAAAGTTGAAACGGTTGAGCCTCCAGACTTGGCTTCACTGTTAGTCTCAGATATATTGATAGCTGGTACTAAAAATTGGGATGAAGGTTTGTTATCAGCTATTTTTCAACCCCAAGATGTTCAAGCCATTTGTAAGATTATTTTGCCACTTTATTCTCAGCATGATAAGATTATATGGCACTACACTAAGAATGGGGAGTACTCTGTTAAATCTGGATATTGGGTAGCTATGGGAGAGGAGAGGGAATCTGATGGGTATCTACATAATGGTTGGAAGAAACTTTGGAGACTTCAGTTACCGCCAAAAATTAAAGCATTTTTGTGGAGAATGTGCTCGAATTGCCTACCTACAAGACAGCGTTTGAGGGAAAAAGGGATTGATGTGTCAGTGTTATGTGTCATGTGTGGTGCTGATGTGGAGCATGCATGGCATGTATTTATGGATTGTCCCCATGCGAAGGAATGTTGGCATGCTGCTAATATCACTTTTAATCAATTGAGTCTGGATTCTTTGAGTGATTGGTTGTTTGATGTCTTGATAACGTGCTCAGGCCAAGTAAGTATTAATATATGTGTTGTTCTTTGGAGCATATGGAGGAATAGAAATAGGAAGTTATGGGATAACAAATTGGTATATCCAGATACTGTCATTAGAGAGGCATTTGTATTTTATAGTGATTGGCTGGCAGCTCAAAAGGTGATTCATGGGTCTCACTTAAACTCTGAAGGGGTTTCGTTGGCTCGTTGGTCTCCTCCAGCATTGGGTAAGTTGAAATGCAATGTTGATGCTGCAATATTTGAATCGGAAGGAGTGACTGGTATGGGAGGCATTTTGAGGGATCACCGTGGGCGTTTCTTGGCAGGTTTCTCCAGAAAAAGGACTGGTCTTCTTCCATCAGATGAGGCAGAGGCTTGGGGCTTGAGAGAAGCTCTTCAATGGATACAGAGACATAACTACTCAGATGTGGTTTTTGAACTTGATGCGCAGATAGTGGTGAATGCATGCAAAAATCGCATTCAACTACCAACTGAATTTGGACTTCTCATTCAAGATTGTTTGGTCTTGCAACAACAGGGTATAGGGTACTCTGTCAATTTTGTTAAGAGACAAGCTAATAAGATAGCTCATAAACTTGCAAGAGCTTCTTATTCTAATGCTAGTCTTTGTGATTTTCTTGTTCCTCCTCCATGTATAGAGGAGTTGTTGATGTTTGATTTGTTATCTTCAGTTTAATAAAGCTTAGACTTTCTTTCAAAAAAAAAAAAAAAAAAAAAAAACGAAAATAACACAAACACAACACAATATAAAGTTTGGATTATCTGACCATTTAATTTAATTTAATAATAATTTATAATGTCAAATACTCCCTCCGTTTTTTATTATCTGTCACTTTTAAATAAAATTTAAATTTTATTTATCTGTCATTTTTCGATTTTCAATGCAATTTAAATTTTTTTTTACAAGTTAATTTTCATTTTCAATAAAAATTGACCAATTAAATTCATTTTTTTACATTAAATCATTCAATATGCATTGAATCACTATTTTTTTTTTTTAAATTCAAGACTAATTAATATTTCTTAATTTTAGTGAAAAAAATAAAAGTGACAATTATAAAAAAATGGGGGGAGTATAAATTATAAATCATTCATTACCGACAAATTTATCTCGGAATGATTTAAAAATAATAAAAGAAGTTGCGTTCTATAGCATCAAATTGAAATAGAGGCAAAGAACAAAATATATGCATAGTCAACAGAGCGACAGCACTTCTTTTTATAAAATCAATTGCCCTCTCTTCTTTTTGAATCTCTTAAACGTCTAGCTTTAACTTTTAAATTAAAACTGCTAAAAAATATCTAACAAATTAATATCATTAACATACAAACGATTTCATGCATTTTATCAATCTCAAGATATGTCCTAAAACGGCAACTATATCTCTTCCTTCCATCACATTAGATAAGAAGCAAGATTCAGCAATTCTGTGTATTCCAACAAGTCCAAAATGATAGAGATTAATTCTCAAATGACTGTTCAAAGCAAACTGGTTCTCCTCTGCCCACTATTGAAAAAGTGGGCTATCCTAACTTCCTAATTCTTCGGTAGCAATTGTATAGGCTCATTACAAACACCACTGACAAAATAATTTTCACCTTCTCTTAAGATTTTAGGTCATGAGTGCTCTGCATATTGTAAATATTCTGGAACACTCCTCATGGTTCAACTGTCCATACAACATGCCGTATGCATTAAAATATGGATTAACAATTAGTTGATGTTTTGAAAAGGGGAGGAAATTAACAATTGAATGCTAATAATTCAGTCTATGTTCGTAGCAGAAGAGCCATAAAAAGCATGAAGCAAGAGACCATTAAGAAACGAACTGCCCCTGATCTGCAGCCAATATGTATTTTGTTCCAAAATCATACAAAAATAGGATCTGAAATTTAAATTTCTTTATGCAAACTGATTATCTACAACAAAAAGAATACGTACCAGTAACAATAGCATTTAGTCTTAGTGTTTAATCTAGAACCAGCAAGAAGGTTACAATTATTCCCTTTTTCAGCTGAGAAAAAATGGGTACTATCTTTGCTCCATTTGAACTCAAAACTAACATGTGCTGACTTTCTGTAAGCTTGCCATGTAGGTTAGATATATTGTCCAAAAATATGCACACGTACTGTTCACCAATGGCTGCCAACAAATATGTAATATTATTTACTGTTGCAGGTAAATGAGGGATAACCTCATATTTAAGCTGTAAGATTAAAGCTATGAATTCTCCAAATTGGGCTGCAATAAATTCTGTTCAGAAAAAGAAAAGGAGGCCGCCAAAATGTACCTGTAGATGAACTGGAACAAATTTATATGTGAAAAAATCACATATTGGCCAATACATAAGACCATTTATCAATGTCGGGATCACATCACGCTTCAATCTAGCAATGATTTCATCACTATTTTCACCTGAATTTGACACCAAGGTAACATCTCAGCAGGGAAATCACGTATTCAAAATCATGAAACACCACCAAACCACAACTCCAAAAGCCAATAAGTTTGGAATTTTTCCCATTCATGAAGTATAAAGACATTTGCCAAATTGAGTCGTATAGCAGGACAATTAGAAGAAGATAATGAACATGGAATTTAGTAAAAAACACATGATAAATTACGCCTGGCTCAAATTTACAACATCATTATACAACAACAAAACCCAGAATCGCCTTCTGTTTGAGGACACTAACAATGCAACTCAAGTCTCAACTTAGACAAGCAAATAACTTTGCTCAAAACATATTTACAGAGCATTCATGCTTTACTCCCATTAACCCCGCAAAGCAACTCATCTTCCAAACAAAAAGCAAGTTAACTATTACAGCAACAATACAGGCTCTCGAAGTGATCAGACTTAAGACAAGGCACCCACATGATGTACATATAAACATATAAACTCAATGTGGACAGCAATCACAGAATGTACACAAATTGTAATGCATAAAACAAATTTGTTTACCTTGTAAAGCTGCATTGTAGGAGAAGAAAACAGTAGCATTAGCAGGCCCATAAACAGCTTGTCCCATGAAGGTTTTCTTCAAGGTAGCCAATACATCACGTTTTGGAAAAGCTTTTGACATAAAATTGAACCATAGATGCTGCGATGGCCCTAAAATCAGCAGTCCATATGCAGCCATGCGTAAAGTCCTCATCAAGTCCAGTGAACCAGAAGAAGAGGACAACATCTAATAACATTTCAATCAGATAAATAACAGAATAAATTACATTATAAATGCGATTATCAGAGGAAACGTTGTTTCTTCCTCCAAATATAACTAAAAGGTTTTTAAATCTAAAAATATGTTGTGAACGATAGATATTCAGCTCTGAAATTAGAATTAGACGCTAAATTGCTCCAATGAAATAAATGAAGGGTTTTACCTGAGCGGTCAAGTCAGCAGCAGCGTAAATAAGAGAAGTCGTGGTAGTTTTTGTGACAATTGGGCGCGAATCGAGCTTCCCCAAATACCATCCAATAAATCCAACTTTAGATTTAGAATTGAATGTCGAAAAAGAGTGAGAAGGACAAAGTCTGGGATCTCTGGTCTTGATGAATTGATAAGGAGAGCGAGCTGGTGAGTAGAATCGCCATTGCTGGATTGAAAATGAATTCTCGCTGCAAATGAATCTATGAAGCAACTGTTTGCTAATATTTCGCACAGAAGAATTGCTGCCCATTACGTGAAACGAATTGCTTCTGTGAAGTCTCTCTTTCAAGCGTTGCCGTTTTCATATTAAAGCCTGGAGATGTGTCTGTTATGTATGGGATTCGCTGACCGCAGCCGCAGCTTGTGGAATTTGGGTTGCGTGTAAGGGCTTTCGTGTCACGTACTGCAGTATACATGTGTTCGCTTCTGCAATTATACGTTGGCAAACCCTCAGTCCGCCCAATTTGAGGCCCGCAGCCCACACCAATTATCCAATTATATTAGCAAATAAAATTAAGATATTTTTTATCAATTAAATAAAATTAATATATATGAAATTGTATTACAAATTCATTTTTTTAAGGTATTACGTTAAAAATTTGAGTTAGCCTCCATCTTTATTTGGCAATCAGAATCTAATATAAAACACGCTTTATTCTGTGCTTTAATGTGTATGTGCGTGTCTGTGTGAGTGAGATTGGTTTTTAATTTTCAAAAAGAAACTTTTGGCTTTTCTAAAGGTAAATAATATATTGAGTTTAGACGTTTGTTATTTTTATTCAAATATTAATCTTCTAAGTAAAATAATTATTTATATAGTCCGATTATATATATATATATATATATATATATATATATATATATATATATATATATATATATATATATATATATATATATATATATATAAATTAACTCTAAAATTCTACCCCGGTAAGGCGGTAACATACATAATAACTATTCCATATTATAGTTAACAGGTTGAGAAAAAAATCCGATAAAATCGATGATCTCGATTTATGGTTAGTAAATTTTAAATTTTTCGGTTTCGATTCACGATCTCAAAAAATTGATGATTCGGTTAATCGATCAGTTTAATTATTTTTTTTGATTTTCAGTTTGATTTCGTGATTTGGGTACCGATTAACCGTTAATGTACAGTTAACTATGGTTTATATATATATATATATATATATATACCTTAAGAATTTTTATTTTTTTATTTTTCTCTAAAACTTACTTAAAATAATATTTTATAGTATATTTAAATTATATTTTTTTCTTTATACCTTAATTTTTTGTATTTTTTTATAAAATTTATACCATACTTTAAACTATATTTAAATTATGTTATTCTTTTTAATTATATAAAGTAATATTTATATGAAGTAATCGATCAACTTTTATATATATTATTTTTTATCATATATATTGGTGTTCATATTTTACGTAATAATATTTAATTATGTTTTCTTATATTATAGAATTTATTTTTTAACATTTAATATTATCCAAAATTATTTTGACTTAGAATTATGCATGCTAATTTTCAACAAATATCAAATTTTATTAGCTATTAATTTGTTTAATATGAATTTTGGTTAATATATTATGTTTATTTTGTAATTTTTATTTTAAATTACTTTGCACATTTGAAATTGAATTAAATTTCGTTTTATTTTTTATTTTATAATTGCATGTTATAAATTTTAATAGTTTACCAAAAAATATGGTTATTTAAACTAAAAAATCGAAACCGATAAACTGATTAACCAAATATAACGAACTGATAAACGGTTAATGATTTTGAAAAATCGATATTAATAAACTAGTTATTTTTTTTTTGCTAATGGACCGGTTAATCGGTTCATACTCACACTTTACTTAACATGTACTTATATTTTATGCAATTTATCAAGCTAATATTAATATTTATATAATTAAACAGCATACTTATATTAAGCATAAAAATTCATAATTAATTTATGGAGTCTCCAATTAAAAACCCGTTTGCACCATTAATTAAAAAAGAATTGGGGAATTTTTTGTCCATAATGACTCACCAAAATATTCCTGGGATGCCGGAATATTCCATCACTGGTGGCCGAAACTTTTTTGACGGGCTCCATTTTCGATACATGATATATCAAATTATTAAAGTTTAGAAATTATCTATGGCAATGTTAGCCCGAATGAACAAAAAAATAAAGAAAAATTGGGTAACTCCAGCAAGCTCTGTTCAAGAGCTTGTGGACACCATTTTCGACGATTCAAGAGTCTACTTAATATTTTTGCTGTAGAATTCAAATATTATGTCCATTTAAACTCATAAAAGCTCCAATGTGAAGAAACATCTAAAATCAAATTAAAAACTCACCCTATTCCAAAATGTGAGTTGTTTTTGCGAATTCGACACCGCCACGAGGTTCACGAGGTCGAAAACACTAGAAAACAACTATAATTTTTCTTGATAAATGGATAAAATCTTAGTGAAAGAAAATTGAATTTAGAGAGAGAATGTCAAAGAGAAGAAAATGCAGATTTTTTGCACTTTTTTTTTTTTTTAAATTGGGCTTTACAGGAATAGTTTTTAAGAGAATTTTGCTTCCTTGCTGGAGAGAAAAAATGCCGATTCCATCCTTGAAACCGCTTTGAGAACTTGTCCACAGTATAAGAAAAAGCTTCCATCTTATTGCGACCAATCATAGAATGAAGACCCAGATAGAAACCTTTGCTTAACAAAATACTAACATCTAACAGGAAACAAACAGCATCTTAAACCTCAATATGGGTATTTGCACTGCACGTGATAATAGACTTGGCATAATTAATAGACTGCCTCGAAGTAGAACCATAAAGAGTAAGAGTACCTTTGATCACTGCTGCTTCCTCAACTGAAGCGCAAAAAACCAAATAGCTATCATCTGCGAAAAACAAGTGAGCCACTGGTGGAGAAGTCATAGCAATAGAGTAACCATATAGATTGACCTTTCTCTAGCATAAAGGTGGGAAGATAAACCTTCATCAACGATTATGAATAATAAGGGGAGAATGGTACCCTGCTGAGGAATAAGTTGCATGAGATAAAAATACGTAACTGATTTAACAGTTACCATAATAAGCGACACCCATTTCTAATTATTAAGACCCATTTTGATCAAAACATTCTCCAAGTAATTCAACTCCAGTCTCTCATAAGCTTTCCATATATCCAACTTAATTAAGTGTAGCAACCTCATGGCAACCTGTTTTTTCTTCTCTAGAAAATCAATAACTTCATGCAATACAATAATATTATCACTGATCAATCTTCTTGGAATGAAGACACTCCGAACATCTAAATTAATATTTGGCAAGATAATCTTTAGACGGTTGGCTAACATCTTATAGATAATTTTATACCAAACATTATAGAGAGAACTAGTGTGCAAAACCCCTATAGACTGCACATAATTCTTCTTAGGAATCAAATGATTCTCAGGTATACAACAAGAACTAATGATATTTGGACACATACAAGAAACTTCGATACCAATAATGTCCCAATAGTTCTGGAAATCGGCGCATACTAAAGATTACCTCCTTCACATCATCTTCAGTAAAGTCCATAGCAAGTAAATCATTATGATGATCCGAAACTAATATATATTTAGTGATTTGCAATTAAATTTAAGTGATGACGAAACTAATAATCAATCAATATTTCAAGATGAGCAATATCAAAAAGGAATGAATATAAAGCGTGTATATATTTTAATGAAATTGGTCCAATATTTCGGAAGATTTTATGTTCAATTCGAGTCCGATGATCTGTAATCAGTCTGACTTTTATTTACGTAGATTTGAACAAAATAAATCAGTAATACCGTGCTGGAGTCGGAGCCAAACCCAAAGACGAAATGGTCTATTTGCCTAATGATTCCTTTGGATACCAACAACAACAAGCACATGCAGGCGGCGAACTTTTGAGTTTTGACAATATATTGCAATCCCATGTTTCCAATCTCACATGAGCCCGCCCGATAAAGTTTCTTGGAATTCAAACTGAGATTTTTTTTAAGCCAATAAAGGATGATGTTAAAATAAACCTGATCTCAAGTGGAGATTACTGATTTTAAGACGTTTAAGTTTAAGGGCCCTCATGGTCCCACTTGATTTCAAAAAATAAAACGATGCGTGTCGGAAATGTCACCTTCACGATGGGAAACCCAAAGCCCCAACAGCAATTAAGTCTACAGCTCATCACTCCATTATTATCATACGATCTTCCGTTATTTTCATACGCATTTTCTTTTCTTATGTTCAATTTTAGCGTCATACCGTTTTCTAAGATTTTTCCTTAATTTCTCAAAAAAAAAAAAAAGATTTTTCCTTAATTAGTAGATGTTTCTTTCCATAATAGAATTGGTTTCGTAATACTAAAGTGTTGGCGTTCTATTGGTTAATGAAAATACATGAGTTAAGAAATCCTAATAATAGACTAAATTATAAAAAGGTAAATATTTCATTGAAACTTATTCACTTTTTTTGGAGCAAAAAGAAGGAAGATAAATCAAGTTTTATCAATTTCAATAAAATATCAGTAAATTCATATTAAAGAGGTACGATATCTTCTTTTTTTAATAACTACACGATATTAAGATTTAATTTTCACAATTGTACATGTAATTAATTTAATTACACATTTTCATTTATTTATTTTAATTCTCTTTTCCAATTAATTACTCAATTCTGGAAAAAAAGGTGTTTAAGAGAATAAAAATAAACATAAAATATGAGAAATTTCTTTGAATGCTATTGTTTTTCAATCAGATTAACTCTAAATTAAATTAATTACAAAAACATGAATATCATATAAAAATAAAAGTAGTCGAGAGAGAGAATTATGATCAACATGTTATCATGTTCGGATTCAGTTGCCAATTATAACAACGAAAAACAATACAAATTATGGAATGTGGACATTTATTAATATTATTATATATAAATACAAACAAAATTAATGGGAAAACTGAGCCTAAAATGCGAAGATATCGTTGTAAAAGATTAAAGAGATATAGATAGATGTCAAAGCATGGATAGGTAGATCCAATTTGTTTGACTCTTAGTGCAGCTGAGTTTTGTTCTAAGGTTGTACACGCAATTCCGGGAGGCCTACATTCACGCTCCTTTCTCCACGTCACTACGTTTCCCTTCCTTCTTCTCAATCTTCCTTTGGTGTCCAGAATTTATGCAATTATTGGCTACTAAACTTTCATTGAATATTCAACTTTTCTTCGATCACTCTCTTTCTCATCTGCCTCTGCAATCCTTGCTTCCCTTCATTCCGATTTTGCGATTGATCAACTTTATTTGCTTAATTCCTCATCTAGGTTCGATTTTCCGGTTAGATTTTTTCTTCTAATCTCTCTCTCTCTTTCCGTCTTTTTTTTTCCTTTTCCTTTTTTTGCCGTTATATTGATGATTTTCATCCTTGTGTGGTTGACCTTCTATTTCTGCTTGAAATTTTTTGCTTGGATACTTCAATTGGTGTTTGCTTAGGGTGATTGCTCAATTGTTAATTTCAAGTTTGAATCTGGGTAATTTCCGTTTGAAATTCGCTTTTGCTTGTTACCTAGCTACTTGCTGTGCTATTTCAATCTGTGAAATTTCTATTATCATTCCCAGCACAAGGAAATTGCCACTATTCTCCTGCAATATTGAAATAGTTTGATTGAATGGTAGCAATCTTAGATATATTGTGTACACATTGTTCTTTGAAGCTGCTCATTTTTTAATTATGTCATCTTTGAACTGCTCAATTCTTAGACTAGATGCCAGAAATGGCAAGCTACTCTCCGTTATTGCAAATTTGTGAAATATCAGAAACAAGCTTTTTTCATTAAGCTGAACATGATATTTAGGCTTAGAATTAAACTTGTAGCTGCTTGAGTTCTGATATTTGACATGCTGGGGAGTTGCTTTAGATTCTCTCTTTGCTTATTTTAACATGATATGGTACAGAAAAACTATGATTTTGACGCCTTTGGACTCCAATTATGTTCTTTTATGTCTTGCATAGAGAAAAAGCTTGTCATTGGAAAAATGCAGAACAGTTTTTGCAGTTCTTTTTGAAGCACAAACAAATGATCTGGCATGCATTTATATTTCCCATCTTTACTTTTGTCTCTAAATGTTAATTAACATTTTAACTACAGTTGTTGAAAGAGCTAGAGAAAATGAAAGCAAGATTCATTGAAACAGAACATTTGCAGAAGGTTTGATTTATTGGTAATTGTGTTTGACAGGGTTGACCAATTTATGACTAGCAGAAAACAGCTGCTACAATTTTGATTTGGAGATAGAGACGATAGTGCTAGCCATTAACAATCGAGACAAAAGGATTATGGCCCCTGGTGGTATAATCTGCAAGGAGATGATTGATTCCCGCATTGCATTTGCAGATTATGAGACATCAACTTCCAACGCAGAGTTAAGAGGTTCCCCTTTCAGGAAAGCCACAAGTCGTATGGGTGGAAATCTTGGAACATCGTCAACTGGTGATGTGCAAAACCTGCTTGAATGTCCCGTCTGCATGAACTTGATGTACCCTCCCATTTACCAGGTATGCTCTTTTGATTATTATAAATAGAAATTTCAAAACACTCCTCAAAAAGAAAATCTATGGGGTTGGTTTTGAATTAAAGGACAATAGTTTCTTGAAAAATAGCACTTATTGGCATCAAGTTGTGGTGATAAGATGTGAGAAAAAAAGATATTTTAAGAAAGGCAGCCAATGTTGCTTTTAAAATTGTGCATGTGATGATAAATAGGTGATGTTGAATTGTACATTACTTGTAAAATAGTCTTAACCAAATATCCATAAGCAGCATAACAATCTTCAAAATGGATAGACTTGGTTAAATCTACAATGCACAGCAAGCATAGTCCACCTTGATCTTATTATGATGATGATCAAGCTCTTTATTTTTCCATTTCAGTGTCCCAATGGTCACACTCTTTGTTCGTCCTGCAAAGCTAGAGTACACAACACTTGTCCCACTTGCCGGGGAGAGCTTGGAAATATAAGGTGCTTAGCTCTGGAGAAAGTTGCAGAGTCACTAGAACTCCCATGCAAATACCAAATTATGGGTTGTCCTGAAATATTTCCATACTACGGCAATCTAAAGCATGAAAAGAACTGCAAATATCGTCCATATAACTGCCCATATGCTGGAGCTGAATGTTCTGTCACTGGTGACATCCCTCTCCTTGTAGCGCATCTCAAGAATGATCACAAGGTTGACATGCATGATGGCTGTACCTTCAATCACAGATATGTCAAGGCCAATCCCCATGAAATTGATAATGCTACGTGGATGTTGACTGTAAGATTCTCATTTAGCGTATAAAACTTGATTTTTTTTTCTCTCTCTCTATATAATTAGTATCATAGTTCAGTATCAGAGAGTGTCAAAGACTTGCAACCATGCACTCCCTTTGCTAGTACTGAAATCAGTTTTGAACTTCTCAAAGTCCTTTGGTGGTCTTTTGCAATAATCTTATAAAAGGTAGATGAAATATTTCTATACGCAACTTAAACCAATCTGTGTTTGATTTATTCTGCTTGTTTCATTGTCTATCCCTTCATTAGAATAGTTAGCTGGCAATTAAGCATCCATTGAGGTGAATTGAGCAAGACATCAGGTTAAGCCTTAACACTGCAAAAATTGTTTAGATAATTCCAATCGGTGCACACTTTAAGCCTGAAAAGGTACATCAAAACAGTTGGTGAAACTGATGCTCATTTTAGATAATTTTGCAATCATAAATGATATTGGATGTATCGTTGAGTCTATTAGTTCCTATGGTCTTCCTATGGAATATTTCATGTGCCAGATAATCCATTTCTTCACTGCTGAGGAGATGGATTACTGATACGACACAAGTCCATCACTAAAGAATCTCAAGGAACTTTCTTGTGCTCCAAAATTTACTTATTTTGATGCCTGCTAAGCTATAGCAACTTTCTTTGATGAGAAATTTGCAGCAGCATATTATATTTTATTTTTCTGAAAAGAAAAAGATCAAAATTGGTGCAGGTATTTAATTGTTTCGGGCGGCAGTTCTGTTTGCACTTCGAGGCATTTCAACTAGGAATGGCACCTGTATACATGGCGTTCCTGAGATTCATGGGGAGTGAAGATGAGGCGCGGCAATTTAGTTACAGTTTGGAAGTGGGAGGGAATGGAAGAAAGCTCACATGGCAAGGAATTCCCAGAAGCATCCGCGATAGCCATAAGAAAGTTCGAGACAGCCAAGATGGGCTTATTATTCAGAGGAATATGGCACTTTTCTTTTCCGGCGGAGATCAGCAGGAGTTGAAGCTGAAAGTTGCTGGACGTATATGGAAAGAACAGTGAGATACAACTTTCTTGAAAGATATTATTTTGCACTAAGCTAATAAAGGATGTGAATGTGAAGAAATCCATGTCCTCTACTCTGTAAATAAGTAGCGTCAGTTGCTTACATTTTAAAGATGATTTTAGCTTCATCATAAAGTTCAGAAGGCAGCCGCATTATTTTGCGATTTATGTTAGGCCTAAATATTATTATTATTATTATTATTATTATTATTATTTTCAAAAAGTTAAAAAACCATATGAACTAAATTGGCTTTCGGAATCAGCTGTAGTTACTTTTCCATTCGAATTCCATCCAAACTTGTCTTGTAAGAGCAAATAAATCATGCTTTTTGATCTATGAAATGGAAGTGAACAAAAATGTATGTATCTATTAATAAGAGGGAATGAATAAGACGACAGCTAGAAATCCCTCTGCTTCAAAATCCTTCCTTTCTCTATTTCGCTTTCCTCAATTTTTAGAAATTTCATAACTGATTCTTTTGCCAAAAAAAAAAAAAAAAAGAATCATAACTGATTCAATTTCACGAACCCTGGCCGAAATTGAGTTTATTCTATTCTTATGTCAACAGGTTTCTAGCAAAAGCAAAAAATGAGGAGGATGAGATGTCATAGGGGGTTAAACGGCAGCCAAAACCTCCGTATGAGACTGCTACTAGCAACTATCTGTCGCACACCAATTCTTATTAAAGACATTCTGCCAGCTCCGCCATCATGAGGTCTTTCTTCCGCTGACTAGAGATAATTTTAACGTTTGTTAGCAAAAATTTGTATGTCGGGCAGAGAGTTCAAATACAAGCCTGGGAACCTTAGGGTACACAAAATCGAGCTATTACTGTACAGACATGGAACTTCTAGTATTAGTGATATGCTTGTTTAGTATTCCAAGTCTGAGGTTCATCTTAACTCTTGTTATTGTTATCTCTAGTGTTTTTTTTTTTTTTTTGCAGGCCATCTCAAAATGAATGTTTTCTTTCGGTGTATTTCTATTCAGGAGCTGTTTGGCTGCGATTACAATTGATTAGTACAGACACTTGCTACCAAATTCTCTACCTCATAGCACAAGTGTAGAAATGATCTTCCTACGTTGAAATCATTACTACCAAACTGATTTAAATTTAGAAACATGTCATGGTATGCATAAAATGGGCTATTTATATGTCTTGGAACAATAAAACAATTAAAAGTGAACCCCATTGACTTGATCCCCGAGTTGCTGGTGAGATGCTGTATTATTCTTCCGATCTACTTATAGTTTTGTTGCATTCTAATTATCTCATGTATTGATTTTAATTGATTTGTTTCTTAGGAAAACTGTCTCTGATGCTCTTAAGAGTTGACATCTTTCCATCATTCATTTCATACCTCGATTCCTTGGGGCTAAAAATGGGGGAACATAACAAAATTGTGCATAATTTTACACACGAGAAATTCTGAAAGCTGGCCTTGGCTTTCATTTGCAATCGGTGTTAATATTGGTGTTAATATGGATTCATGTTTCTGGTTCCAGAGAAATGAATAGCCAACAGAGTGATGTAATAATGAGTAATTAAGCAAAAGAAGAGAGCTAACCTTTGATTAAAAAAAAAAGAGTAATTTAAGCAAAGGACATAATATAAACATATCCCACAAACATAGTAATGATATCAAAGAGGGTTTTGAACCCATGAGATAGATTTTTATGAGTGGGGAAATTAGCACCCATCTCTACAAGTTTTTCACCGTTGCTATTTCATTTCTTGAGGTGGGGAAAACATGTGTATAGGTCAGATTTAGGGTGTTTTGCTTCTGCATGCTCTCTGCACTTCACCTCTGTAGTGGTGCACATGAATGTCTGCATACACACCTTGCACTGCACCCATCATCAAACTCCAACAATTAATTTCCAAAATCAAAGATATTAAACAAAATGCCAAATACTATACTTTCATAAGTAAATTCATAGACTAATCTAATCACAAATTACTTTGTATATTGGCAGATTGTAATCAAATTCTTCATGAATAAATGAACCGAGTTTAGGCAAGTATTCCTATAAACCAAATCTTTTCTTTCTCTCTATTGTAGACTTAGGTGGAAATAATTTAGTTTCTGCTGCAACTCTCACTTGATTGGTATTACTTATGCTAATAACAGCTTCAAAAATATGATTCAAGAGAAGGTCAAAACGAAGCCAAGATCAGTACCTGGATAGACATGGCCTTCTTGTTTGTTTCAAGCTGACTTCCTGCACACAGATCGGATCATACAGAAGTGCATAAACGAAAATTAGGGCATAGATCTTGACATATACTATAACTAACTAAACGATAAAATTGATATAGAGATCCTCAGCTAAGAAGACAAATTTATGTAAATTTCACCTTCTATCTTTCGATTAAAGGACAGAACAAGGAACGTCAGTCAGCTGAACTGATCAGCTATTAAATTCACACGATTTAGTTCTTATTTATTTCCATGAAAAATAAAAATTATAGAGAAAAATTACAGAAAAGGGGGGGTCACCTTTAGCAGCTTTTTGCTTCTCCAGGTTCTTCTCGCGAGCCATCTTTGCCTTCTGTCCATTGCCTCCTCCCATCTTTTCTTGAAATTAGAATACAAGTTAACTAAAGAGAAATGGGAATTTCAGAAACTGTCGCGAAGAAACACTAGGCCAAGCTTTTAGTAGAAATCCTTATATAAACAGATGAAAGTGGAAGCCAGGAACAGGCAATTCTTGTTTTTAATTTTGTTTTTAGCAAAATTCTTTCTAATTTTTAATATTATGGGGAAGTCAAGGGAAAGGAATGAAGCGACGTCGTTTATGGTTTTGCCTAAGCTTTTGGATTTAGGGAGTTTCTTAGAAGCTTCCCTATTTGTGATTTTTAGATAGAGACAACCACCTCTTCAAGTCACTCCCCTCTACTGCTCACATTCTCCCTTTTTTTTTTATTTTAAAGTATATTCAAATCTTAATTATCAATTCTATTTTTTTCTTAATAGAAGCAACATTAAATTTTAATTCTTTTAGACAAGAAACTACTATTAGTTTCATTTTTTAAAAAGAAGGATAAATATAATGTTTATAACAAAAAAAAAAAAAAAAATTTCCTCTAGCGTTTCCCTTCTTCCCTGCTCTTTATTTTGCACCCAACAGGCCAACACAGTGCCACCTATGATGGCAGTGATTAAACGATTATCGTAAAATAGGCACGTACTCGTCAATTTCATTTATTAGATTAAGGACATAACGTATACGTCCATAATTAATTAAGATGGTATGTTTAGTTGACTTAACGATAGAAGGATTGAATTGGTGGCGGTGCTAAGTTGTCAAGATAGGGCCATAAACCATACAGCTGGAGCTCACTATGAATTGGCCGGTAGTTACATAGTAAGCGGTAAGCCTTTAATCACACGAAGTGGTGGACCCATTTCAAATGGAGAAGCTGCAGCCCCGACCTCATTAATGGCCCAACCAAATATTAGTTATACACCACCCTCCCTTGAAAAAAAAACTCCCAATTTTTTTAAATTTTTCTATTAATTTATAAATATTTATTTAATAATATTAAACTCCTAAATTTTTATTTTTTTTATATCAAATCCTCCATTTATGGATTCTAGTAACATGGTTAACACATATAATAAAATATATAAACAAGAACTTTTCAGTATTATTATAAAAAAATTGATATACCAGTAAAAATCAAGTATTAGAATGGATCAAATTTAAATATTATGTTTTTGAAAAAATACAATTTACCCAATACATACATGGGTAATTGAAATTTGGTTGTGTTGGATGGTGCCTCTTTCAAGTGGTTTTAGTGCTATTAATAACATCATTCTGTAAATATAATCCGCTGTGTTCGGTGGTGCATTTCAGGTAGTTTTGGTGCTGTTACAAGTGACCATTTGGATCGGCGTCTTTGTGGACAATTGTCAAATCAAATAAAGCCAGATACTAGCTTGGTTTTGCAACTACAATTGTTCCAGACATAGTGAAAATAAATTCCCAATTATTTATTATGTCTTGTTGTGAGAATATATCATTATTGGGGTCCAATGGCCTATTTTAAATGGTTGTAGAATGTTCTTAAGATAGAAAAGTAATACTAGTATTCCTTTATTCTGGATTAAGAGACAAATGAATTATGTGAGTAACTCATAAATAACGACTCAAATTCTCATATTAGCTTTTATCTTTGGGATTCAATTCCCTACTCTGTATTTGTTCTGGTTGCAACTGATGATCAACAAATTTAATTTTCTTTAGAAAAATAGAACTAGTCTGATTTGAATTTCTATGGCATAGAATTAAATTCTAGTAGTATTTTGCAAATGTCAATTGCCAAGTTTGCGAAATTAATACATTCACACGCGCAACGAAAATGTCTCTATTGGACCTAAATGGGCCCAAACTGTAGGGTACTGCTGCTCTAATTGTCCGAGTTCCTAATGTAAACTTTTCTTCTGCACCCACTTTCACTTCTCTTCCCCTCAGTTTGGTTAAGCGATTAAAGTTAGTTTGCAAATCTTAAACGTTGTAAAACAAATAATTTATAATCATAACTATAAAGTAGTTTGAAGAAATTAAATTCAAAAAATCAATTATTAAAAATCTCGTATCGTAATTTTCAATTTAATACTGGGGAACATATTTAAAATGATATGAAAAGGACAAATTAAAATTATATATTCTATAATTATTGAAATTAAAAGTAGATAGAGATAGAGAAACCCGGCCACGACTTAGCTGGTTGTCTCATTGCAATCCGCAAACACTGTCACATTTTTATAGTGCGTATTGCGTAATTGTTTCTCGTTATCATCGTACAATTACAAAATATGGCTTTATCAGCTGCTATTGCCACGCTCATATCAGATAAGCTTCCCACTTCATCGTTCAAACAAACATTCCAATTTAACAAACGTAGGTAACATCACATTTCAGATTTTACTCTTATAATATGATTCCAATTAATAATACAATCTTTCTATTTTTTTAATATTTTTTTAAAGATTGATTATCAAAATAACATAATATCATATGTTTTAGTGGGTGTTAGCCCCATGGAAAGACATGCAGCTTGAATCATTTTTATTTCTCTAAGGGTGCATTCGGTTAGTTTTTTGTTTTCGGTTTTTTTTTTTATTTTTTAAAAAATAAAATAAAAATATGTTCAGCAAACTCATTCCCTTTTCAGCTTTTGCAAAAATTTAAAGAATTGATTTTTATATCTAAACAAAAAAATAAAAATCTTCAAAATTGGGTTTTTAGGATTTTGTTACTTTATTTTTATTACCATCACACCGCCACCACTACCACCACACTGCCATATTGACACCTCCACATTGCCGCCTCCGCCGCCATCTCCACCACTACCATCACGCCGCCGCCGCCTCCACTATCACCGCCACCACCACACCACTGTCACCATCACCGCCACGCCGCCTCCTCCACCACTGTCACCATCACCGCCACGCCGCCTCCTCCACCACTATCATGCCACCGCCACATCGCTACCACCTCCACCACTATCATGCCACCACACCGTTGCCGCCACCACGGTGACACTGCTGCCATTTTCCCCACCACAGCGACGACCACCACACTGTAACCGCCTCTACCACCACCACTCTGCCACTGCCTCTATCACCGCCACTGCCTCTATCACCACCACCACACTACCGCTACCTCCACTACCACTGTCACTACCACGCCGCTGCTGCCTCTGTCACCACTATGCTGCCGCCGCCTCCACCACTATCACAATGTCTCCACTGTTGTCTCAGCCACCACCATGCGACCGCCGCCTCCACCATCACCACGTTGTCGTCGCCCCCACCACTACGCCGCTGTCACCTCTGCCACCACCATGCTGCCGCCCCCTCCTCCACCACCTCTGCCACAACCATGCTGCTGCTGCCAGTACCACCACAACATCGCTGCCGCTACCACCACAACGATACTGCCGCTGCTGTCACTACTACCACCGAAATCATTATTATAATGTACATGAATAATTAAAAAACGTACATGAATAATTAAAATATAATAAAATTTTTAAATATATAAAACAGTTTTTTAAAAAATAAAAACTAAAATTAGTTTTTAGATTTTAAAAATAAAAAATTAAAAATCTACAATTTTACCGAACACGGCCTAAACATTTCGCTTTCTATTTTTCTTTATTATTCAATGACATGACCAAGTTATTATTTTTAAATAATTAAATTCCACTTTAACGTTTGTGCCTGCCTGTGATCTGTTTCCTTCCTTTTGAAATAACATTTTTGTGTTTAGTTTGACTAAAATTCGTCCTTTTTCATCCTGAATTTTAAAATTTTTAATGGCTGGCTGGCTAAGTAATTTGCGGATTAATTTCATTTGTAATTATATAACTATGGTTATTATAATGTTAAGGTACAAAATTTTAATTTGGATCAATAAAATAAGATAATAATTATTTTTGTATCCATAAAATTAAAATGATGGAAATTAGTCACGCAGCACAATTATTCTAAAGGATGTTGATGTGGCAAACACATTACAAATTCGTCCTTTAATTTTTGTTTCATTTCTGTCCTTTGAATGAGATTTTTAATACGCATTGTCAGCACAATTATTAATTAATTGGGGAAATATACAAATGAAATTAAAGGGTTTTAATGTAATTTATGGCATTGCATTGAGTTTGATATTGCTTAGCTTCATGATTAATACAAGGCCCTCTTTTATAAAAAAAATATGAAAATTTGACGGAAAGAAAGGACTTTTTTTTATAAATAGTATTTTTTAAAAAAATATTTGGATTTTTTGTTGTTTTGAATAATATTTGGATAAATGGTGTTTTTTGCATTGAAATGAATTCATTTTTTTTTTTAATTTTTTTTATGTTGAGCTTTCCACTCCATTTCAATGGATTGGAAAGCTCCCTACCGGGAAAAGCTGCCGTTTTTTTTTTTTATAAAAAAATTTAATTTTTTATCAATTGAAAAATATAAATAAATTTCGCCCCCTTTTTTTTATTAATATGGAAAAATTAATTTTCTTTTATTCAATTTGATAAATATGATAAAAAAAGTTATAGGTTAATGTGCGTGTGTTGGATTAAAACGAAATTATTATTTAAATATGATCATTTATATAAATAATACATCAAACTAAATAATATTATTTGCATATATCCCAACCCAATAGTGAATTAAATCATGTATAAGCAAAATTAGTTATTATAATAATATATATAACATATTGATATTTTTATAAAATAATTCATTTTTGTTTATGTTTTAATTTAGTATTTATACTTATGGATTGGAGTTTAAGAAAGAAATTTTTGTGATTATTTATTTTTATAAGTTTGTACTAATGTGCAGAATTAATAACATATTACTTAATAAAAATAAACTTGTCTTGCTTCAAAATAAATAAATATGGCTATTGAATTCTATATATACATCAAAACCAAGACTTGAGGCATTTTGATGAAAATTGCTCCCAAATGAATTTATATAAATGATCAAATTTAAATAATATTTTCGTTTTAATTTAACATATACACATTAACCTATAATTTTTTTTAAAATAAAAAATAATATATTGATTATATAAATGATCAAATTTAAATAATATTTTCGTTTCAATTCAACACGTACATTACCTTATAATTTTTTTTTTCTATATATCAAATTGAGTATAAGAAAATTATTTTTTTATATTAATAAAAAAGGCAAAATTTATTTATATTTTTCAATTCATAAAAAAATTTATATTTTTTATTTAAAAAAAAAAGAAAATTCGGCAAGAACGGTGGTGGGCTTTCCATTCAATTGGAATAAAACGAAAAGCTCAACATAAAAAAAAGTGAATTTATTTCCGCAGCACTTTTGAAATGAATTTCAATTTCGCAACACTTTGTTGCTGGAATGCAAAAAATATTATTTATTTAAATGTTGTTCAAAATATATCAAAAATCCAAATATGTTTTTAAAAAATATTATTTATAAAAAAAGTCACCGGAAAGAATTGAACATCAAATTTTAATAAAAACACGCTAACATTACGATGAATTTCGTTAGGAAAAAGAGCAAAAAGTAAATTAACATCACTACACGTGGACCAATAAACAAGCGTTCCATAGCGGCGAGTGAGGTTAAGGAATCATTGCGACACTTAACGCAAACGGTCCCCAAGCCGCGACTCATTTTTGGCTGATTCCGCGCTTTTCGGACAGCTGAGCTCCGTGACTTCTCCAACGTCGCCAGCCACCTTGGGACCCACCTCCCTCCACTCGCTCACAAAGCCAAAATAATTACTAAGCTAAAAAGGCAGAATATGCTTTGCTCTTCTCTGCAAATATCCCTTTCCCAATCCCATTTCTCAGCTTTCTCTCTGACACGATCTTCTTCTGCTACTTCGTTTTTCTATATTTATTCCTACTTCTTTCTTCTCTCCTCACAACAAAGCTACTGCATCGTCTTCTTAGCGTATTCGATTTTTGAAAGATTTTTAAAAAACAATGGAACTGCTTCAAGAGCTTTTTCTCACGGCTCTTCTTGCTGTGTTTGTTGCTTTTGCTGTAGCTAAACTTATCTCTGCGGCTTCGGATGATGGCGATTCTTCTCTCGATTCACAGGTCCCAAGTAGTCGAAATGTTGATGATCAGGAAATTGTTGGAGATAATACGGAGAATTCACAGTATCGTGAAGGGCTGCAGGTTGGGAAGTTCAAGAGTGAAAAGAGTGTGGAATCTATCACAGAAGGTGCTCAACTGGTGGATAAATTTTTTGAAGGACCGGCTGAGATTCAGGAAGTTGAGAAATCAGTTAAAAGCGATGAAGCTATTAGAGCCAAATGCTGTGAAACGCCTCGAGAATCAATCGCAGATGTTTCCAAGGAAGATAAGGAATTGTTGGAGGACATATCGGGGAATATCGGCGAAGAGTTTCAAGTAAACGTAAAATTTGCTGATGATAAAAGTGCTATTCAACAACCTGAGGAGGTTGTTGACGATTTGCTTGTAGAAAACACAAAAATTGAAACTGAATTCTCTGTCGAAAAGGATGTCATTGAAAAATCTGAGGAGAATCAGGCTGTGGAGAGTGAACCGGAGGAAAAAGCCGATGAGAAGAAAATAGAGATCGACAGCGATGACGATGATTGGGAGGGAATTGAGAGGAGCGAATTGGAGAATATATTTGCCAAGGCAGCCAAGTTTGTGGAGTCTGGGGATAAGGATGAAGATTTGACGAGCGCAGGAAGCGATTTGCAAATGCAACTCTATGGGCTTCACAAGGTAGCTACGGAGGGGCCGTGCCGCGAGCAGCCGCCTATGGCTCTCAAAGTCGCTGCTCGTGCTAAGTGGTATTAAACTTTCTGATGCCTAATTCACCTCTTTTGTTATTATGCTGTTGGTTTTATATTTGCTTTCTCTTTCTGTTTGTTAAATTGACTGAAAGCATGTTATATGCATAAATTCGATGATGGAGATTGAGAGAATTAACATCTAATAATGATTTCAAGCTCCCGAGGGGTTAACACAGATAAAATTTAGTAATATAAAAGACATCTAAGAGCATTTTTGCAACGTGGATAAATCTGAGGGAAATGCCGATCAGAATGTATAAACTGTGGTTAGTTACGCATAGATAGAGTGCAGTAAAAGATGAGATGAACTATTATTACAACCATTCTCTGTGGCATCAGTCACCCAGGCTACAGACGTAACCCGAGAAAACAAAAAGATGAAAGAACACTAAAAAAAGCTAGTAATCCACGCTGGGGCGCGCTGGAGATAAGTGTCATCCTTATATATTCTTGTCTCTTCCGTCCTGCTTACATATATTATAATTTTGTTTAGTAGCAACAAGAAAATCTTGTGTCTTTGGCTTTTTGGCTTCATATGACAAATTGGATTTGTTTGCTTGCGGTTCAACTATTTCCCCATTTGCCTTATTTCTTTTGTGCCAATCCATCCTTTTCCCTTTTCCTTAGATTTCTGATTTGTCATGTCTTAGGCATGGCCAAAATTCACACAACTAGACAGACAACATAGAAAGTCCAGGCAGCCATCCACCAGTGTAGTCTTATATTGGAAAACTTCTCCACCTATGGAAAACCAAATGAATGTAACAAAAGAAACACTCGGGGGCCTCTATACCAAATTACACGGTATAGTTTGATAGTTAGTTATAATAACAGGGTTGACAGCTGCTATGTATGAGTGATGGAGGCCACTGGTTGCATTGTGCAAGGAATGCGTGGCAAAGGCTGGGAAACATGAGTCCAGAGGGGGCTATGGAGCAGTATATTGCGCTTGTCTCAGATAAAGTCCCAGGTTGGATAGAGAATAAATCTACAGTAAGTTTTCTGTTGAGACTAGAGCACTTGTGGTTCTGCGGTGGCTTTGTGCCCTAGATAAGATCTCGTCAATATTATGTTTCAGGGAGATGGCAAACTAGGACCATTGGAAGCGGCAAACATTGACAGCACGGCTTCAGATATAAGTACGTCTTCATCCCATGATCCAAATATTACAGGGGAAAGGTATTTATCAGAATTGCTTATCCCTACGTTTTGATTGACTTATAATTTTCATTCTCTTTTTTGGTGCTCATCTTTATCTGATATGTTTCATTTTTCTTCCAATGTTATCTTCTGCAGGATTGCAGAAGTCATGCATAGTAAAGAGAAAAATGATTTGACTGGAGGGTCAATCTTGGATAGCAGGGTATGTTATTCTGCTTTTTCTTCTATGTGCTATCCTTCATTCTTGCCACAAAAATACAAACAACATAAACCAGTTCTACTATGGATACAATAATTCAATCTTTGAGAAAAAAAAATGGATAGAATTAGTTTTAATTCAACCGATCTTTATACTTTGCATCACAGGAGTCTTAAATAAAAACTTAGTAGCTTTATTAGCAAGTTCTACTAAACAATAACAATCTTGTATGTAGATTTTGCAATTCTGGCATAAATAATGACTCCATTCACTGCAATAGGGATGGCAAAATCCATAACAATGTGCATCATCCTTGGCAATTCACTTTTTCAGTTTAGACATAAAAGAAGTCATTTAATTGCTATAGTTATCAATTGTCAGAATTTTTTATTTGACTAGAATGTTTTATAGGCTTCTTCATACAGTGTTTGAGGTAATCTGATATTTATAACTCTTCGCTTACAATTTGGATAATTTGCTTTTCTGAGTCCCCACAACTTTACAGTCACCTAAACGCGAGTCATGGCTCCAAATTTGACTGGTTTTTATTGCTTGAAAATTGGATTCTTCCATCCATGATCTGTTCCATAGTTACAAAATTGACAAGATTTTAGATTTTTGTCAGACTTGTTAGTCATTTTCTTTAATTTTCTTGGTCAGATCATGCTTAGAGTAATTTTAGTACATAGAACAAATCACGAAACTGTGTGTGACCATTTTTCATCAATTTCTCAGGATAAAGAATGATGAGCATCTCTGCACTGCTCAAGCCTCCCAACCACAGTGGCCATTCTTCATTCCTTGACGAGAAAGCAGTCAAGACTAATTGTCATTGCCAAGGATAAAAATATGCCAAAGGTATGCAAGGTTCTTGTGCTGTCTATGCTTCCATTTGCTTGTTACTAGCTGTGTTGTCTAAATGCTTTATTGAAATAAGGACATGTTTATGTATATTGTGTATATCCACTTATGTATATGTACTGCCTGCTGTAATCTATTTTCCTTCATTTATTCACCTGACGGTTGGGATTATTGAATCATAATATTTGATGCTTTTGACAGCGTCTTTGACAGCGTTTATGCTTTATTACTGTGTTGCTTTTGAGTCCTTTGTTTATTTTAAGCTCCTGATATTGCGTGAATTTCTGAAACAATGTGGGAATAACGTGAAGTAAAGTCTAAGAAAACTGCACAATGATCGAAACTAATCAAATACTCTGGATAATTCAATCTCGTGCAGTTAGCAGTTTCCCTCACGTTTGGAACTATTGGATGAGAATTCGATAGCCCACGTTTTTCTTAAATTTGCTCATGACGTGGTAGATACAATAGCTTGATATGTATAGTATAAAGTTTTTTTACATATATGTTCATGAATCACGAACTTGGTCTTTATTTACTTTATAAATTATTAAATAATCGACTTATAAGTTTCGTGATTATAGTGTTATTTTTCAGACTCTTCAAATTTTGACTTCAAAACACATTCAAAAGGGTATAAAGCAAAAAAGATTGACAGACTTTTTTCTAAACGATTTAACTAAAACTAACATCAGTTGAAATCTCTCACTTGAATTCTTTCCTTTTCACGTAGCACTAGAGTTTATGATAAACTAGCAAAGACAATAGAATGCTAAACTGGAGAAGTTTCATCCTTATTGACAATACTACATGAGGGTCTCAATAATATCCTGTTAAGACCCGTGCTTTGATCTAGAGCCAAATCCATTAGCCCTCTCAGGGCTATATCCTCCGCCTCCACCTCCACCCCCACCAGCACCATATCCATTTCCTCCACCCGAACCAGTCCCAAAGCCACCACCCCCTCCGCCTCCAAACCCCCCACCAATACCACTACCTGAACCCAGACCGCCCCCTTGTCCCACGCCGTTTCCATAGCCACCACCTTGCCCCACACCATTGCCATAACCACCCCCTCCTCTGCCGTAACCTTCTGAAGGGCCTGACCATCCTCCTACGCCACCACCCGAACCATAGCCATAACCACCACCTGAGCCTACCCCATAACCACCATTAAAAGTCCGATAGGCCGGGTCTGCAACACTCGTTTGTCCAATCTCACCGGCCAAATGACTCTCTCCATTCATTAACTTCCCTTCTTCTATAGCTTCAAGCAGCACCAAACTAGAAAGGCCGAGTCCCAAGAGGACCATACCCCATGAGACCATGTTTTGTCTTAGAAAAATTAAAAGAAGAAAAACCTAGCTCAATTCTTATGCGAGCAAAGAAAAAAAACTAATGTTGGATAGTTCAGTATTGTGAATGTGGCTTAAAATATACAGAGGGTGTTAGTCTTTGGTTGCTAAACATGGGATGATATGCGGTGCAAATTCAATGGGTGGGGAATTAGGCATCCATGCGAGCTGTGCGTGGGAGCTCTTTCAGGTGAGCAGAGCTATTTGCATGATCCTTTCAGTCCCAAGTGAACATGGTGCATGAATCTGCTCGGCTGAGGCCTGTGGCCCTTCTGGATCGCAAGTTCTAGCCACGGATTTGCTTAACGAACTCAACATGGGCCTCACTATGGACCCACGGATGGGTTTTCTGAGGCTAAGTAAGGGCTTATTACTAAGAACGAGTATGTCTTATAAGATTAGGTTCAAATGGCTTTATTTTAATCCTTTTAAAAATTTAAGGAAAAAGCCGTTTAATTGATTAGCCATTTTAGTTCTAGATTTGTATATATCTATGCAAAGGTTATTATTATCAGTGGTCACTTGACCCAGCGGTCAATAGTTTATGCCTGCAGGCATGACTTCAGATTGAACTAAAAACTTAAGTAACACAAAAAATATTGCTAAATAGACATTCTTCTTTGAGGAAAAATAGACATTATTAAATTCATAGATTTTAGGGGGGCAACTGTAGACTCTATAATTTAGGCATTTTGGAGCTTATCGTGTTGGATTATAGAAGGCTGGATAATCCATGACCGTGTTTATTCACCGATTAACATTACTCATACATAATATAGAAAGGCAAAAACAAAGTGGTTCAAATTTTCATTCGGGAAAAGGAAGCGTAAGGAACTAAATGAATTAATTGTAGGCAAATGAATGTAAGCCACTAGATTTCAGGTTTTCTATTATTGATTTATGAAAGAGGACAAATGAAGAAATCATAATACCAAATTGATTTTTCAAGGGTCCTATGAAGTGGAGTTCTAGTTTCCTTTGATTTTAAATGCCTTCTTTTATAACATCTTCAATTTCTTAATTTTTCTCTTCTTTTGTCAAGTACTGTTCTCCTCCCTACTTTGATCTCAATTAGACAAAGATGAACAGAGATTTGGGTTTATAAACATCCAGGATTAAATCACTGCAGTGCCATCTGTTTGAATAAGATGTGATTAATATGCTATTTGCAGTTTTTAATTAAGGTCATTTTGGTATTTTAACTCGCATCATATTTATTTATTTATTTTTAAAAGTAAATCAGATCTAATTCAAAAAGTAATTTATCAAATACATACAGTACATAAATTCCGTTTAACAAAAGGACTAAATTTCATATTGTTCATTAAAGCAATGCTTGTGATAGATGTTCCCATAATTGGACATGGAGCAGTGTTTCTTAACCCTTTGATTTGCATTGAATCAATTAATTTATTAAAGTATCCAAAAGATAAATATTCTAACGATAAAATCTAATTTCAAATTTTGACTTCAAGATATTAGAAATTTTCAGTTTCGAATCTTTATTTCGACATTTTTTTTTATAAAAAATTATTAAAAATATTAATACTAATTAATTCTGATGGTTATGAATTCTAATCCGAGAGGTCCATTGAGCCATCGCAAGCATTCAAATAAGTAACGACCTCTTGTTGAAGGTTGCTCAATTATTTGACCTATCTTTATGCATTTGAAAGTGACACATTAGCAACTCTACCAATAATAACATTTTCATAATAATATTAATATTAATAATAATGGGTCTCTAAGGAGATAGTTACATAAATATTCTGGTTTAAATGTCGATCGAGTTGAGTTTTAAGTATATCAATGACGTTTTCCAATACCTGTCTATTTTATTTTCTAAATCTTGAAAGAGTGAAATTAAGATCCAACACCAGGAAATTAACAACTCAAATTCCATGGAGTTGATATACTGTCTGATAAATTAACATCAAGATTAAATTTAACAACATAGTTTCTGTTTTAGATCATATATAACACGTTTACAGTTGTATTTATACCATCACATAGTGATCCTATTTACTGCTCAATTAGTCAATTATTGCTACTAAAGTAAAGCATTATATACCGACAAACATAGACCTAATTCTCATAATTGCCATTAGTCCCCAATAATTGCCGACAAAACTTGTCACAAAGTCTAAATACAAATTTACTACTGTGTGCTTTACCTCGTCATTTCCATGATAGGTTAAACAATCTGCATGGAACACCTACTTGCGTCAAACCTAATCCCATAATTAGGGAATTTAATTTTCAAACTATTTCTAGACAGTATACAAGTGACCTTCATTTTAGTGATTCGAGTTGTAAGATGTCGAAGAGCCCTAATTTATAAAAATTATACAAATGATTTGATTTTTATATCCTAAAACCCAAACAAAACAAAGAGTGGCGACTTATTTATAAGGAAAAGCACATTATTAGCTAGGTTCTGATATATTCAAATTTTTACATGGGATTTTTATATTAAACTTTTCATGCTAAAAGCACTAGATATTGTATCTATATATACCCAGAAGTAGGAAAATTATTGAAATACATGTGACTAATCATAATAAGTCTTGTGATTGTAGAGAGCATATACAATCAAATAAACTTATTATATAGACAAGAAAAGCCGCAAGAGGTTGGGACGTGCATATCATATTGTAGTTATGAAAATTTGTCGTATATACGTGGCTGCCCAGCTAGCCATTGATGAGTTAGATATGACCATAGTATAGTGATGACTAAAAACAAAAATAAAAATAACATCATGAATTGAATAGTCGGCCCATGAAAGATATAATTCCACAGTTAAAAAAATGCTATTAACATCGGACCCAATAAATAATTGGAGGGAAAAAGGAGTTGTGATTCGACCGGTTTGCTAAATCAACCATGTTTTTTCTTTTTTAAATAATATTATTTTAAAAATTTTATATAAATATTATAAAAATATCATTATATAAAAAAATAAAAAATACTTTTAAAAAATATGTTCATCATCAAATGTTTATAATAAGATATTATTTTCAAATCATTCAATATTTATGACAAAAAGTTTAAGATAAATATAACAAAAAGTTGCAAATATTAAAAAAAATATTCCTCAAAATTGTTAAAATTTCAAATATTTTTTATTTTTATTTTTATTTTTTCATAAAAAAATATTGTATTGACATTTTGGATAAAACTTGATTTTTTTCAATTCACTCCGATTTTTCCCTATTCTTTGCTGGTTCATACAGGTTTTATCCAGTTTTTTAACATTTCTGTTTTATATGTTGAATCGAGCCGAATCAACAATTGTTGGTTCGCAGTTATACTTATATGACTAAACCGGCCTGGTTTTAATAACATAACTATTGCATTGATTTGGAATCTTTACTAAAAAAAATAAAATAAAAATTATGGATGCTTAAAGCCATGGCCGACAATTCCTTTCTATTACTATTTCCCACTTTTGTTCCTTTTCTGATTCAGTGTTTGCGACTTTTAAATAAAATACTACTGAAATTGATTAGGCACCAACATGAAAAAGAAGTATCTTCGCTGGCACTTGTATTGTATGGCCCTATGTTCACATTCTTTTTATTTTCTTAATTATTCAACTATCAAATTAATTTCATCTCATTATTAAAGCTAAAAGGTTTTAAATTTGTACTTAAGTTTCAAAAACTAATTTATAATGCGAAAAAATGAATTTAGACCTAATTTAATATAAAAAACTAGCTTATACGATGAGAATTGTCCAAATCATTATAAGGAATACCATATTTTTATAACCAACAAGGTCGAACACATGAGAAAATCAGGAGCATGAAGGTTTCAAGTTTGGATGTTTACGGGGTGATCCGGTAGTGAAAAAATGGATTTAAACTAAGTATTTAATTTAATTTTAAAAGTTAACTTGTGAGATAAAAATTGTCCAAATCATTATAATAAGTATGATATTTTTATAACCGGTTAATGTGGTGTACTAATTAACATATAATGTAAAGATTATTCAGATCATTATAAAAAATAATTAGGCCCAATTTTGTTTAACTAATGAGCACGGCTGGCAGCGGATACCTATTGTTGGTAGCTGATTTGTGATTAATATTTAAGTATTTGATAAAATTATATAGAGTTGCTCTATTGATTGTGAAATTACCAAAATTGATATATTTTTTAAATTTAATTTTTTTAGTAGGGACCATTCCAGCTAATTGCTAAAAGCCTATACATATACATGAGATATAAAAAGAGTGCAAGAAACAAACATATCGTTGTCTGATTTGATTTTCATCAACAAAACAAAAGTCTCTTTCTTTCTCTTACCACAAAAAAAAAAGTCTCTTTAACTTACAGCACTTTCTTTTCTTTAGATTAGTTTTCAGCAGCACATTGGCCAGTGATCTCTATGGCTAAAAATCTCCATTATCCCCCCCAACACCGCTAAGCCACAACAATCCACCAAAATCCTAATTAAGTTAATAATTACTTGTTTAATCAGAAATAATGATGCCCTCCTAAATACTTTTGTAATCCTTCTGACGTGTGATAATTAGTGGCATTTCCACTAAATCTTAGCAGATGATTATTGTTTGGCAAAGTTTGGCTTGTTTAAGTGAAAAGTTCATTATATAAAAACAGATAACATATATTATTACTCACCCAAAATTGCATTACCGAATGAATGATTGTTGTGGCTCAAACATATATAAAAAAGCTATTTATTTATTTATTTTAGAAAAAACCATCGTCCTCTATTTGCTTAATTACCTCAAAATAATACTGGGAACCGGACTTTTGATAAAACTTAATTTTTCAAATGTGCTATGAAAAGAAAGGCGAATTTGCATGAAAGAGTTGAATTTATATCTCTCTATGAACAATTCTTGTATACATCATCTGATCAGTAAATTAATTTTACTAGAAACAGACTAATGATAGAATGCCAAATAAGAGAAATGATTTGTACCTAAAAAAAAAAAAATAAATCCATCACTGGTCTATGCAAGTAAAGCCCTCTTTTATATTATGTTTGATTAGATAATCAAATATGCACTTAATCGATGCACAAATACGAAAACGACCCTTGATCTAAGAACATTGAGCTCTTGGATGCTGACATGTAAACCTTTTTATATCCAAGTGGGCATATGGCAAGTTTTTGGCCGTTCCTTATTTATCCTCTTAAGTGGGATTCTTGCCATTGTGAACCTCTAAATTATGTGGCCCACTATAGACAGAATGTATACATGGATAACAACAACATTAAAATATGAATTAAATCAACAGCCAATAAATAGTCTACTGTTTATTAGATGGCAATCTATTAGCAGTTCAGTTCATGATTGAAAATATGAATTAAATTTAAGCAACCAACATCTGACTTGACTCCTATTAGAGAAATGAGCCCAACTACAAATAAGCACGTAGTAGACGCAACATGTAACCCATCATCAAGCTAACCAAAAACATATAAAAACTCCAATATAACTTACTTGACAAGTGAGATAAATTGGCTCCTATTGACATCAAATTGTTAAAAAACATTTGTTCACAATTCATCATGATCTAAGTTAGACGCAACGATCATCATGCATTTGAATCCTGTTGCTTTTACCCACGCAATTTGGTTGTGAAAATAGTACAAGTATAATGAGAGTTTAACAATGTTATTAAAATCGGAACGGACCGGCCGGTCGAACCGATAGATGGTCTGATTTTAATAACATATAAAAACCGGATGAGCTAAAAACGGATTGAATCAGATAGAGCAAGAAAAAACCGGCGAACAGTTGAACCGAAAATAACCCAATTTTGGTCCCAAAACACCAAATGCTGTCATTTTGGTGGAAAAAAAAACCAATTAAAGATTAGGGCATATTTCTTCATTCACTCCATTTTTTCTTTTGGAAAAAACTTCAGTCACTGTGCTCACCAGACGACAGAGAAAGAGACAACTGCCTTCACCGTACTTCTTGATCATTTACGGCAACCGCATCTCTAAGCCGCATCACCATCCCTTCTCTTACCAGCATATACCCATTCTAGTTAATTTTTTTTTGCTTATCTATATTATTTATTTATCTTTTTTTTTTGCATCCAAATGTGAGAAATATGTTACCAAATGTGATCAATTTTAACGGATTATGATCATTTGTTTTGCTATTTGTTGAATTCTTTTTTCAAGTTTCAACAGCTGTTTTCACTTCTGTTTTTTGGTATCAAATTTTGATTTTTTTCGCTTGATTTGCGGGTTGGATGGAAGTAGCTGCCATTTATCACATGATTTACTGTGATTACTGTGGTTGCTTTTGTTTGGGTTGTTAGTATTTGTTAGTATCTAGCTAGGAAAATCATGCCATTTATCTGATGGTATGCTTCATAAACAAGTTTTTAATTTATATAACTTTGTTTCATTGATTGAGTGGGTAAGTGTTTGTATTTGTCCTTGATGAGTGCCTGATGTTGCATGTTTTGGTCTGTTTTCACTCACTTTATTGCACTTAATTTTGTCTTAAATTAGTAATTTTTACTTGTTTTGTGATTTTGGTCATTGTAGGGTCAGAGTGGTAGAAAGGAAACAAATGAAAGCTATATGGAGTGAATTTAGAACAGCCATGAAAGTTCAAGTAATTTAGAAGTAAGGAGCTGATTTTGGGCTTAGCCTTGCCCAAGGCTAAGGGGCAGGGGCAAGGGCAAGGGCAAGGGCAAGGAGCTGCCTTGCCCAAAGCTAACAGTCAGGACGCGACAGCAGATGTCAGTTTTCATATTTAAAGTCCGAAGTTGCCCTAGCCGCCAGCTCTTCTAAGTCTGATTTTAAGGGATAATTAGGTTGTAATTAAGGGGATAATAGGCATTATTTTTAGGAAAATAATATTCCATTTAATATCTGTAATTTATTTTCAAAGTTTGGATTGGATTTTATGACCTTCCTAACTTATCTAGATTTTATTCCTATTTAGCTAGGGAAAAACGTGAATAGTGGGAGCTCTTCAACTTCCTCTTCATCTAGGTTTTTCTCAAGACTGTAACAGGGAGTTTATTTTCTCAATTTAATTTTATTTTGCTTTTACTTCAATGATGTGTGGCTAAAAACTCTTATTCTAGTTAAAGATTAATTCAAAGCCAGGTTTTAATTCATCGTGAGATTGTTGCAATTATTTATTATTCTTGATTTTATATAATGTTCATGTTATTTACTGAAATTTAGAGAAACCATATCTCGATTATTACTTTATTTTATATTCAATGAGGCGCCGTTGTTCATCTAAATAAATAATACATTACTATAATTTACTGAATCCGTAATTGTTTAGTGTAGTCAACAATAAGTGGCAATCATTGTAGCTTCCTCACAAGGGTTGTTGCACTGAATAGATGTATGATTGAGTCTAAATCGGTCTCGCGTGAGGTCGATTGGCTTAGGTTAGGTCTTTCTATTTCTTTAATACTGTCAATAAATTAAATCCTTGCACGTGTTTAGGGTTATTTATTGGTTAGGAATCAATTACAGTCTTACTTGATTGATTCGTTAATACGGAAAGATTAGGTCGGGAGCGCGAAGCCGACAACTATAACTGGCCCATTATTCGATTTTTAGATTTATTCTTTCATCAATGTTCGGTTGAGTTAATCCTGTGCTGCGAATATCTTTGACTGGAATTTATCGCATATTAAATTTCTTTTAATCGATTTACTGTTTGTTTACTTATTTCTTTAAATTCAGCATTTGTTAGCTTTTATTTTATGAAAATCCCCTTTTTTATATTTTTATTGTTAAAAATCTGGTTATTTAGAATTATTTCAGTGCTAGTCTCTGTGGATTCGACCATTTCTTGCCCTATTTACAATTTATTTGGTAGGATAATTGAGATATTTATTTTTGGTGGCTTCGACACCCATCAGTCCTGCAAGAAAAATGTAATACAAGGTGATAAAATGTAAATAGGAGATGAAAATAATGGAGAAGTAGTTATCCAAGTGGATGGACCAAATCATATTCTACTAATTATAGTGCTATTCCAATATATACCTTTATATATATATATATATATATATATATATATATATATATATATATATATATATATATATATATATATATGTATTGGCATGGGGGACAACTACCTCATTAGGGATGATCACAGGGGGCGGGGGCGAGGAATGGCTCCCCACCTACTGCCCCGCCCAGGGGCGGTGGGGATTCCCCGTCCTCGCCTCCAGTAGGATTATGGGGGGGAAAATTCCCCCCATCCCCGGCCCGATAGGAATCCTCAGACCCAATGGGGATCCCTGCCGCCGGTCAAAAATTATTTAAAAAAAAATCAATTATAACTAAAATATAATATTTAACAATTAATTATAATGTTGAATAATTTTGTGGCTTTAGAACACTACTAGAAACCCTATCAATGTCTTCATTACTTACAGAAACAGCTAAAAGATTACCAGACTGAGACAGTGTCCCTGAAGTTCCACTATAGAGGTAGAGGACTTGTACAATTTCTTGATATGCATCTACAGAATAAAAGAAACAAATTGAGAACTTTCAAAGAAAAACATGAAATAGCCCAAAAGCGACATATAAAAACTTGAGGAGTTTAGCTTATTAAAATTTAATATCCTTACCAATAAGGCCCAGAAGGCTGAACACCAGCCACCTCATAATCTTCAACATTCTGGATTTAGAGAGGAAAAAAGCTAAATTCTCAAAGAAAAATAAACACCCATCGCGCCTCCACGGACACGCAGATCCAATAGCTCGTCACCTTCCCACCTTCCCTTGCCAGTGGCACGTAGCACGCTCCGCTCAACCCCGTCGTGCCTCCTGTAGATCCAACCCATCTGACCACGCAACCGACGCAGCAGATCTGCATCGGCATGGGGGTGCTTTGGCATTGAAGGCAAACATATCAGCAAAGTATATAAACAAATAAACGCAAATACTGAAAACTACATAACAAATATATTCACTTAGTATTTTAACTTAACAACAAAATTGACAGCCAAAACATTGCTACTTCAGCAAAAAGGTCAACCAAATTAACCCTAAGTAAAGGCGTAGAGTAGGAGAAGCAGAGGCGAGAGAGATAGAGAGAGGAGCGGTTTGAAGAGAAGAAATAAAATGAAAGAGTTAGGGTTTTGTTTGCCCTATTTATATATAATGGCATATATGTAAATAACTAGAAAACCAAGGATATTATGGTATATATGTTCGAGTCGGGGAACCCGTGGGGCGGATACCCCATTTCCTTTCCCGAATTCAAAGTTGGAGATTTTTTTCCCTGTCTCCGCCCCCACTAGGGGAAAATTCGAGGATTCTCCGCCTCGTTCGGGTCGGGTCTCCACCGGAGTCGGGTATTCCCCTAGCCTGTGATCATCCTTATACCTCATTATGCTCTTTCAACCACCCAACCTTCCATAATTTATTTATCTCTATTTTTTTAATTACCCATACAAGCAAGTGAATAAAATCTCACTTCTGGTATAATATGTATATATACACTTGAAATTTAATTTGTTATTTCTTGTTGGAGTTCCTTTTTATTTAGAATTGAAGCTTAAGAGAGCAAGGATAACGATGTTAGTTGACACAAGGAATAAAGGGAGACATTAGACAGCCAAAAAAGATTCAAAAGAATTTTCTTCTTTTAAATTGTATAATTCTTGAAATTTGGCAAGTAAAAAAGTAATAAAAAGGTTGAGGGACCATTACTTTGCAAAGTTTAGAAAGGCATGTTGAGGGACATATCTTCTTTCTTTTTAATTGGACGTGAAATCTCAAAAATTAACTAAAAATGTGAAATCTTCAAAATTTTAGTGGGACTATTGGTTATCAGTACCATGACAAAATTAGGATAGGGTTGTAACTACTCTTCCTCTCCATGTTCTTTGTATGTATATTGTATTGTTATATTCGATTATACATTATAATGATATTTTTTGTTTTTAATTTATTAGGAAATTATGGTGAAAACATAATCTTCAACACTAATTTCTGAAACACAATCCACAACTCCTTCCTCGACATATTTAGTTAGATAAAAAATGGATGTGGTATGGAAATATGTCACCGAGGCAACAAATGCAAATGGTAAAAAGATATTAATATGGTAGAGGTATTAATAGAATGAAACAACACCTTGCCAGAGAAAAAGGGAACATTGATGGGTGCAAAAAGGTTAGTGCAGAAATTCAGTTTGAAACTAAAAGCGTATTGGATGTTAATTTGCAAAAGGCTAAGGAAAAGAAAGGGCTAATGCAAGAGGATGACATAGAAGTTTTTTCTTCTACTAAAGAGATTTCAAAAGGAAAGAGGATGGCATTAACTGGCATTGAATCGTATTTCAAAAAAAGTGTAAGTGATCCATCTCAACTTAGTATTAAAGCGTGCATGCAAAGTAAGAATAAGTGGGCATGAGACTGACTTAGCAATTGCATTGTGGTGTTACAATGCATGTATTCCATTTAATGTTGTGAACTCACCTTATTTTTAATATGTTATTGATAGAATAGTCAGCATGGGTCATGGATATAAACATCATTCTTATCATGCTTTAAGAGTGAATTTGTTGAAAGATGCTAAATTGCATGTCAAGTTAATCATTGATGATATTAGAAATAATTGGGCAGATACCGATTGCACGATAATAGGAGATGAATGAACAGACAATGGATAAAGGCCTTTAATTAATTTTTTGGTTTATTGTCCAAAAGGGATATCATTTGTTAAATCAGTTGATGCTTCTGATATTTACACGAATGCTAAAAATTTATGTAATCTATTTTCTAAAATTGTTGAGTGGGTTGGCTTTTGCAATGTGGTTCACATGGTAACAGATAATGGATCAAATTGTAAAGCTACATGCTTTAACCTCATGGAAAAATTTCCTTTTATTTTCTGGTCGCAATATGCAACTCATTGTGTTAATTTAATATTGAAAGATGTTGGACAAATGCCCACAGTTGAAAGTTTAAACTCTTTTACTTCGAAACTGACTATTTTTGTATACAACCATGAGGTTAACTTTGAATTGGTTGAGAAAAAAAAGAGGGCTGGCGAGAAATTATTCGTCCTGGTGCAACTCGTTTTGCTTTGCAGAGTTTGAATGAACACAAGGATGATTTGCAAGCTTTGGTTTTTTATGCTGATTATAAGAAATTTTTAAATTTGCAAAAGGCTAAAGAAGTAAAATAAATTATGTTAGATGAAAATTTTTGGAAAAATTGTTTGATGACTGTGAGGATTATGACTCTATTGATATGCTTATTTAGAACATGCGATACTGAAGAAAAACCATCTCTTTGATATGTTTATAAGGGCATGTATAAGGCATGTACGGGGATTATAAATGTATTATAAATTGTATAAGCCCTACATTGAGATTATAGACAGTAGATGGGATCGTATGTTGCACCAAGATTTTCATGCAATAGCGTATTATTTGAATCCTGCTTTTCAATATGATCAATCTTCTTTCTGTAAGGAGTCAGAGATTATGCGTGGTATCTTAAATGTGATTGGGTGAGAAAAAGAGAGGATTGGCGAGAAATTATTCGTCTTGGTGCAACTCGTTTTGCAGCAAACTTTATTGCTTTGCAGAGTTTGAATGAACACAAGGATGATTTGCAAGCTTTGGTTGTTTATGCTGATTATAAGAAATTTTTAAATTTACAAAAGGCTAAGGAAGTAAAATAAATTATGTTAGATGAAAACTTTTGGAAAAATTGTTTGATGATTGTGAGGATTATGACTCCATTGATACGCTTATTGAGAATATGCAATACTGAAGAAAAACCATCTCTGGGATATATTTATAAGGGCATGTATAAGGCACGTATGAGGATTATAAATGTATTATAAATTGTATAAGCCCTACATTGAGATTATAGACAGTAGACGGGATCGCATGTTGCACCAAGATCTTCATGCAACAGCGTATTATTTGAATCCTGCTTTTCAATATGATCAATCTTCTTTCTGCAAGGAGTTGGAGATTATACGTGGTATCTTGAATGTGATTGATAAGTTAGAGGATAATTCTGATAGTATTAGCATACCGACACTTGATGAGTTAAGAATTTTTTGAGAGCGTGAGATGGGCTTTTCTCATCCAAGGGCACTTGCTTGCAACAAAATCACTAGACCAGCTAAACATCAATTTCATAATACTACATTTCGTGTGTGTGTGTGTGTGTGTGTATATATATTAAGTTCTGAAAACTGATAAAAGTTTAATATTATTTGCTTTTCATATCTAATAAAAGATGAAGGGTGGCGATTGTTTGGTTATGATATTCCAAATTTGCAAAAGTTGGCTATAAGAATCCTTAGCCAAACTGCTTCTTCTTCTGGATGCGAGCGCAATTGGAATGTGTTCACACTAAAAAAAGAAACAGATTGGAATACTAAAGATTGAATGATCTTGTTTATGTTCACTACAACTTGCGATTGAAAAATAGGTGAGTTATTTCTGGTCCGTAAAATCATCTTTATAATTTATGTTTTGCCTCAAAATAATGTTATCATTACTTATAATTATTAGGTTAATAAATTCTAAAACAACATATGATCCAATTGATTATGAATCAATTGAGAAAACCGAATTTTGGATTGTGGAAAAGGAAGAAGGAGAACTTAATTTTGATGATATTGAGAGAATCATTGAAGAACATCCAAAAGATGATAGTAGGGGTGTGCATCGGGCGGGTTCGGGCCAACCCGAACCGAACCCAAACAACCCGACACCCGAAATATGTATAAAATTCCACCCCGAACCGACCCTAACTATTAGTAGGGGCTCGAACCGAAAAACCTGAAAAATATTGGGACCCGAACCGAAAAATCCGGTTAATACGAAATCCATAGACCATTCACATCCACAGAGAAAAAAAAAATCTACAATCCATCCCCATTAACACAACACAGATTCAATATCTAACAAAAGAAATCAAAATTTATCACAAAATCCACCAACAAGGCTCAAAAAAATCACAAGCAAAATATGAAATTTAATATATCATAAACTAAAGCAAAAAAAGATCTAAAAAAAGAGAACAAATCTGCTAGTATGAGATAAGTAGATCGGTCTTGATCTTGATCGGAAGAACGTTCCAAAGACTCTAGTGGGTCATCGGAGATCGGTGGATTTAAGTTCTTTCATGGTCTTTCTCCGGCCATGGATTTTCTGTCGAAGAAGATAGATCTAGTAGATCGATCGGTGAGAGAGAGAGATGGTGAGCGTGAGGAGAGAGATGAGCGTGAGATATGTTTGAGAAGAGAAGAGAGAGATGGTGAGCGTGAGAGAGAAACAGAAAGAGAGAGAGAGAGAGAAAGAGAAGGGGGAGCGTGAGAATCTGAGAGAGAGAGAAGAGTGTGAGATGGGCATGGGTATAGGTAAGGGAAAAAAAGTAGTATTTATAGTATGTTGTGTCGGGTTCGGGTCGGTCAAGGTTTTAACCCGACCCGAACCCGAAATATCACGGATACTAACACCCGATCCGACCCATATAATCCAAACAATCCTACCCGAATAGTTATTTCGGGTCGGATTATACGATTTATTCGGGCCGGGTCGGGTTTTGCACAGCCCTAGATGATAGAGTTTCAACTGTGTAAGGTTTGTTTCTTTTACATAATATGAATTCATTTTAAAATATTGAAAATTGTGTATAGTTATATTTAATTATATATTTATTTTAAAAATTTTAGATGTTATGGAGTATAGTTTAGTTGAATCTAATCGAGTAGATGGAGATGGAGACGAAGATGAAGATGAAGATGAAAATTGATGATTAATGATGATTGTTTATCACTATATCAAATGAATTTATTTAAATGCTTGTTTTTAATATTATATGAATTTATTTAGATATTTGTTATTTATGTTTGAATAATTTATTTAATTTTTATATTTGTAAACTTTGTTGGATTTAAAATTAATATTTTTATATTGATTTTTGATAATTAATAGGTTGTTTGAATGTATTTTTTATATATCATATTTTTAATTTTTTATAAATAATTATATTTAAAAAATAAAAATAAAAATTTTGAATCAACCCGATTCAATCAATTGACTTATAACTTAGTTAATAAATCGAGTCGATATCCGATACACTTCTGAAAACATTGGAGTTTAGTGCATTTAAAAAATTCCTAAAATAAAGTAAGACAGCTAATTTACGCAGGCCTCACACAGCTCCAATTTGTTTTCAGGCTCGGACAAGGATCCACCGAGTCAAACCTGGTGTTACCATGCATAATATAATATCCCTCCACTGGACAGCGCTGTCCGACATAATCAGCATTATATTGGAAATGCAACAGAAAGCTAAAGGCCAAGAGAATCTCTTCTAGTGCTATATCTACACCTTACTTTCCATTATCACTTCATTTTTCAGATTAAAATTCTATCTATTAGAATCGCCTGAACTATCCACCCAAGGTTAGGCAGAAAAGAATTGTGAAGATGAAGGTATTGAATTTCAGGCTTCAACTGTTTATGGTTGCATTTCTGTGCTTCTGTCACGCTTATGCTATAGCAGAAATTAGGAGCATGCAATCCAAGAAAACTTACATAATTCACATGGATAGATCCAACATGCCAGCAAGTTTTGGTGACCACCTTCAGTGGTATGGTTCTTCTTTGAGATCAGTATCAGAATCTGCTGACATGCTTTACACTTACAGCAATGTAATCCATGGCTTTTCCGCAAGACTCACACCTGAAGAAGCTGAATCACTTGAAAAGCAGGAAGGAATTCTCTCTGTCCTGCCTGAAACAATATACAAGCTGCACACAACTCGATCCCCTGAGTTCCTTGGATTAGGAAAAAATGAAGCTCTCTTCCCTACATCTAATTTGGTTAGCGAGGTGGTTGTTGGAATTCTAGACACTGGTGTCTGGCCGGAGATAAAAAGCTTTGACGACACAGGTCTGGGTCCAATTCCAAGCACCTGGAAAGGTGAATGTGAGACGGGCAAGAACTTTAACTCATCAAGCTGTAACAGGAAACTGATTGGAGCCAGATTCTTCTCAAGAGGGTATGAAGCAGCATTTGGACCTGTCGATGAAACAGTGGAATCGAGGTCCCCCAGAGATGATGATGGCCATGGAACTCACACTGCTACTACAGCAGCTGGGTCAGCTGTCTCAGGAGCTAACCTATTCGGTTTCGCTACTGGTATAGCGCAGGGGATGGCTACAGGAGCGCGAATAGCAGCTTACAAAGTGTGCTGGCTCGGTGGATGTTTTGCCTCTGATATTGTTGCTGCCATGGACAAAGCTGCTGCAGATGGTGTGAATGTTATATCCATGTCAATTGGGGGAGGACTCACAGATTACTATAGAGATACCGTTGCAATTGGAGCTTTTACAGCCACGGCACAAGGAATTCTGGTTTCATGCTCTGCTGGAAATGGTGGACCAAGTCAGGGCAGTTTGGTCAACATTGCACCTTGGATAACCACTGTAGGTGCTGGAACTCTTGATCGAGATTTTCCAGCTTATGTGACACTTGAAAATGGGAAGAATTTTACAGGGGCATCACTATATAGTGGAAAGCAATTGTCTGTATCTGTTCCCCTGATTTATGCTGGTAATGCAAGTAATTCAACGAGTGGCTATCTTTGTATGTCAGATGGTTTGATTCCAGCAAAAGTAGCTGGGAAAATTGTGATATGTGATCGGGGGGGTAACAGTAGGGTGCAAAAGGGATTGGCAGTAAAAGAAGCTGGTGGTGTAGGGATGATTTTGGCAAACACGGAATTGTTTGGGGAAGAGCTAGTTGCTGATGCACATCTTCTGCCGACAGCTGCTGTAGGCCAAAAAACCGGAGATATCATCAAGAGTTATGCCTCGTCTGATCCTAAAGCAATGGCCACAATTGGTTCTGGAGGAACACATCTAGGCATTGAACCTTCGCCAGTGATAGCCGCATTCAGTTCTAGAGGTCCCAATCTGATCACCCCCGAGGTACTCAAACCAGATATAATAGCACCAGGAGTCAATATTCTAGCTGGATGGACTGGTGCAGTTGGTCCGACTGGGCTAACTGATGACAACAGGCGGGTAAGCTTTAATATCATTTCCGGTACATCCATGTCATGTCCTCATGTTAGTGGCTTAGCTGCCCTCATCAAGGCGGCTCATCCAGATTGGAGTCCTGCAGCGATTAGGTCTGCCCTTATGACCACAGCTTACTCTACGTACAAAAATGGGAAAACCCTACTAGATGTCTCCACTGGGCTACCATCAACACCATTTGATTATGGTGCCGGACATGTGAATCCAGTATCAGCCCTTGATCCTGGGCTAGTGTATGATGCCAGTGTTGAAGACTATGTAGGCTTCCTCTGTGCATTGAACTACAGCGAGTCCCAGATTAAGCTTGCAACAAACAGAAATTTCACCTGTGACTCGAGCAAGAAATACAGTCTGGGTGATTTCAACTACCCATCTTTCTCTGTTCCTCTGGAAACTGCTTCAGGTAGAAGAGGCGGTGTTGGTGTAACAAGCACAGTGAAATACACCAGGACTCTGACTAATGTAGGGACTGCAGCGACTTATAAGGTTTCACTGTCTTCTCAGTCGACATCAGTAAAGATTCTAGTTCAGCCAGAGGCCATTAACTTCAGTCAACAATATGAGAAAAAGAGTTACACAGTGACATTTACAGCTACGTCAATGCCATCTGGTACAACCAGCTTTGCTCGTCTGGAATGGTCAGATGGAAAACACGTTGTTGGCAGTCCAATAGCTTTCAGCTGGACATGAAACCTTGAAAAAAAAATGGATGCAAGGCTATGATATACATGGCATAAAGTGCCTGAATCTATGTCTGATGAAATGTAATTTACCTTCCCTGTTCAATGTTCCAACAACTGCTCTAGCAATAGGCAGTTGTAATTGTGATTTCTCTCTAAGATGATCGTACATAGATCAAAGAGAAAAGAGAGACAAATAACTGTACATAGAACCAATCAAAAATTTGTGTGTTAACATACAATAGATTGGATTTCTAGCCTGTCATGCCTGCTCCATACTCTTTCTTGTCATTCACAGATTGGAATCACTATGTAAACAATTTAAAAGGAAAGTATTGGTTGCATGACCCGTACCATTTATATGATTTCTCACCATGAGACACTTTAAGGTACACAAGGATCCAATTCCACTAAAGCATTTTCCGCGATGTGGCTGAGAAAAGAGCATAATTTTGAATTTTTAAATGGTAGCAAGATCTTGGATAGTTAACTATCAATGACAATAGTAAATCTTCAGGAGCAATATTGATGCGGAATTTGCCTATTGCTAATGAATCTTCGAAAGCAACATTAATGAAGATTGTTTGTAGCTAATTCAGCACTCATTGTAAAGTTAAGAACCCAGTTTTAGCACTTTGAGCATTTAAATAAACCCCCACTCTTATGTTTTGTTTTCTGTTCTTTTTCCCTTTTCAAGGTTAAAATCAAAGGCCCTACAAGAGGAATGCATTTGCCAAAGATTTACCACCATAATTTATTCCCATATCAATAAAACAATAAGGTATAGTGCAGTTTTTCCACCAAAAATGTGAAGAAGGATCCTCGCATTTGCCTTGGGAAAACACAATCTACAACTTAAACTTCCATCAGTGGCTGTGGTATTTGACATATAGAAGCCATAGCATAACCCTAAGAACATCTACAGACAATCTTGCTAGTTACAAACTGACATCCATTTTGTCAAAATACTTGAAAGAAAACCGCCAGATAGTACTTTCCAGCTCAAAAAAGGATTAATCATCTCCAAGTTGAAGTTTGTAATATTGAGCATCGTTCATGAAATATGCACAAGTTAAAGTGGGAAAAAATATATTTTAATTTATTTCTATAATCTTTTGGAGAAATATATCCTCTTGGCTGTAATACATAACTGTTGATGGCAATTCAATTCAGCCATAGCAAATTTCCTCTAAAGTTAACAATATCTTATGCAGCAGACAATTCAATAATCCCATATATTAGAAAGCTTCCCTAATGCAGCAGAAAACTGTCCATCAAAATTTTATAAGATAGCAGAAGTTACAGATATTGGTTTGTCAATATAATTCAAGAGCCTCAAACTACTAAAGGAGCAGAACGGCATGAATGATGAATGAAAACATCATTCAGAATCTTGTATAGACTGACAAACTGGGAGGTAATATGTATCCAGCTGCCAGTACTTTTCACTTACACCTTGCCAGACTTCTTCCCCCAAACAATTTTTAACTGGCAAGGGAATTAACTGAGTGAAGTAACCCAATTTCTCCAGTTCTAGAGACACTAAATTACAGTAAACAACATGGAAAAATGCATTACCACCACAAAGTCCATTGAAGAATGAGTATATTCCTCCACGCTTCAATAATACAGGAAGGTGCTGGTGGAACTCTCTCAAATCCTCATAATACTCTCCATAAGTGTCAAAGAAAATACCTGAAAATATTTTGCCAATCAGTTAGTATATCATCAGATTGCTTCACCCGTCAGCCAGAGAATATATCTCACAAGGTAACTCTTTACTCTCATTTTTCTTGCCAAAAACATAAAAAGAAAGAGCAGTTAACATTGTAATGTAACAGTTAAAGATTAGAGGGTTAACATTTCAACGTAACAATTATAGAAGAGAGGGTCAATCACCATCCCTGCATAAAGCTGATTAAAAGGAAGATGAATCAGTACCAAGGGATGGAAACTCAAATTATTACAATTATTATACATAATATTCCAAAGAAAGGGCAGGGTCAATCACCATCCCTACATAAAACTGATTAAAAGGAAGATGAAGCAGTACCAAGGGATGGGAACTCAAATTATTATTATACATAACATGCCAAACATACATCATATCATTTTCCATGTGTATGATAACTCAAAAGAAAGCATAGAATTGTTTATATGATAAAGAATGAATTCAATAAAACAACAAATTCATCATGCTACAATATTGGATTAATGGCTCATCTTGAAAGCACATTTGCAACTAATTCCTGTGCTTTCTGCAGCCTATTCCGTTGGAATAATCATGGACAGAGAACTCTATCCGTATAACATTGATTAAGCATGCATTTGTTTCCGTTAAATTAAGTAATGTTAAGAACGTAAAATATTGCCAAAGAAAAAAGAAATTAAAACACAACCGGATTAAAATTCGAATAGGCATGTGTCCTTGTTAGAAAGGGAAAAATCTTAAATTACCATCATAAGTTCCAAGTTGAGCAAGAACGTCTTGCCACCGGCCAAATATAATCTTCACATTATCTTTCTGGCCCCAACCAGTACTTAGCATGCGCTCATAGACCAGTGGATGTGCCTCAACAATTGTGTGAGAAGCCGGACTGTATTGTTGAATGGCAGTGTCAACAAGGCCCATTCCAAATCCAATGTTTAGTATGTGACCACCAACTGAGCAAACAGCCTTACCGTGCGCCTCCATCAATGGTTTCTCCCACGCCATCATCACAGCTTTGCTTTCAGAGTCCGTCAGCTTATCCTCACTAAAACTAACCCTATCTTCCAAGTAATTCCCATTAGCCTCGCCATTTTCATTCGCTTTCCGTGCTATGGTTCCTAATATCAGTTCAGATTGAATTCCTGCAGAGTGATAATAATTAGAATCAAGTAATTGTTGAATTTAATCATTAATTTCTTCCAGGAAGAAGAAAGAGCGATGAGAAAAGATGGACAATACCAGCTTTGAGGAGAATTTCGAAGGTCTCCTGGTGACCTTCCTCCATGGCTAAATCGCCAGCGGAAAGATTAGAAGGAGACAGTGCATTCCAGGGAGCACCGGCTTCGAGAAGGGCATTGACAACGGCGGCGTGACCGTGCTTGGCGGCATACATGAGAGGAGTGAAGCCATCGCCATCGAAGTGTGAAACATCGGTTTCCGATTTTATTAGAGCTAGAACCTTGTCCAAGTCACCATTCCTCGACGACTCGCAAAGGAGTTGGCATTCATCCATGACTGCGCGCTCCAAAGGTGGGTTGGCTCAGTGAAACCCTCCTCCCCCTCTTTACAGTACAGAGTAAATTACGCCGGGGCCTGCAAAGAACGACAGGTCGTTAAACTTTGAAACATGTTAATACGGCAGGTCGTTAATATTGTTTGATTGTCAGTCGTCGTCGTACTCTTTTCTTCATTGATGTTGTTGATTTAGGAATAAATTAGTTATTATTGGTATTAATGGGACAGTAATAATCTCAATATTTCTTATATATAAAAGAAATATCGATATTTTCTTTGTGTTCGATAATTTATATTAAAAAATTATTTTATGCTAATCTTTATTTATACTATTCTAGAGAAAAAATCACCCTGTGAAAACTTTTATAGACTAAATAAATCTCCATTATTTATATTATTAAAAAAACATTTATAAGAATAAAGATTCTTATTTTTTTAAAAGAAACTGAATCGGTCTCGATTTATAGTTAGTAATATTTAGATTTTTTAATTTCGGTTTACAACTTAAAAAAAATCGACGATCTCGACTAACCGACCAATTTAATTATTTTTTTTTTCAATTTCGTTTTTGTGATTGGATAACAGTTAACCATTATCCTAGAAATGGATTCTCAGATAGTTTACAATGCCCTTTTAGATCGTTCTACTCCAAGGTCTGAGATTGGCTCAATTATTAGTGATTGTAAGAACCTTTTGTCTAGTTTTTCTAATATCCAATTTGGATGGGTGAAAAGATCTGCGAATTATGCTGTCCATTGCCTAGCAAAAGAAGCAAATTCTATGTCAGATCCTGTTATTTGGGATTTATCTCCCCCTCTTTGTATTGTGTCATCTTTATTGGCTGATTTTTCTTAATGAAACATTTTATTTCAAAAAAAAAAAAACCATTAGTTTACCGGTTAATCGAGGGGTGAGCAAAAAAAATCGGTTAATACGGTTAACCAAAAAATAGGTCCGAAATGAACTGATAGCTGATTAACCGATTGTAATGAAATTGTTAACGGTTAATATTTTGAAAAAATCGATATTAATTAACTGATTTTTTTACTTATACACCGATTAACCAAATCGGTAACCGACCATTTTTCTATTTTATTATTTTCATATTTAATTATTTATTTTTCTTTAATTTTCATTTACGTTGAAATATATTTCAATTTTAATATTTAGTATATTTTAAAGACATTTTAGTTAATTTATTAATTGTTAAATATATCCATATTTAGTATTTCTTATTATTTTTTTATTTATCAATTTTTTAATAATAAATTAACTAAAATTTTTAGTAATTTCAAAAAGTTATATATTAACTAAATAATATATTCGAAAAGTTATATAACATTAATATATTAACTAAAATTTTTAGTAATTTCAAAAAAAAACTAAAAATTTTAATATATATGAAATTAATGTGTGTCAAGTTAAAAAAAAAAAGAATTGTTAGCATTAGATGTATTTATTTTAATAATTTTGTATTTTTTAAGTATTTTTGCTGCACTGTTTTTCATTATTCTAATTATTTTTAAGTTTTTTTAATTGAGAATTAGTAAATATAACTATTCATCTAATTAGAGATGATCATGTACTGATTAATTTATTTACTTATTAAATCTTAATTTTTAAAAATAAAGTTGTTTATACCTACCAAAAACTTTTATTTTAACAATTTAATGATATTATATTATAGTAGAGAAATTTTAAGTTTTAAATACCTTGAATATTTTAATTTTATTTATAAATATATCTTATAATTATAGTGGTTAACTGAAAATATATTGATTAACCGGTCCGAAAAACCGAAATCGATTGACTAATTAATCGATAGTAATAGACTAATTAATTGTTAATATTTTGAAAAAATTGATATTAATGGACTGATTTTTTTGAAAGATCATGAACCCGTTAATCGGTTCATACTCACCCCTACTTATATATGCAATTATAGTTTGATATTTTTAATTATAAATAAAAATATATAATTGCAATATTTATTAAAAATAATTAATCACGTGCAAAGCGCTTATACATCAAACTAGTAGGGTATATAAATGTATAAAGTAGGTGAAAATTTTCTAGACAATAATAGCCCTCTGTTAATTTTAATATTAAACTAAAATGAATTATTTTATTCTTTTATGTATAATAAAAAAAATAGATAAAGGTAGGAGAGAGCAAATATCTATTATAACTCTATTAATTTTATGCATACGTTTCTTCAATAAATTAAATAGTTATATATATAATTCCGTTTTCACATTGTTAATGTAAAACGGCTTGTTTTATTTTGTTATTTTATTTTGTTTCATTATGTTTATGTTGTGATGCAGCCATGCAATTGACATGCTAAACTGTAGCAGTAAACAACAGATGGGAACAAGTTGCTAAAATATTACTATAATGCTCCATTATTATTACTTTTTTAAAAAATATGGGTTTAATCTAACATTATACCTATTGTCGGTATCCCTTATGACATAATCTTAACTCTGTTGAAAGCAATTTAACATGTATTTTTGAAGCCTTTATATCTAATTTATTACTTATAAAACTCAATTACTCATGTGTTTCACTAAAAGTTGTATTCTTAAATATGATAATTAGAATTATTTTGGCAAGTCCCAACTCATGTGATTTATAAATTCAATTAATTTTCTGTCTCTTTTATTTAATCATGTTTCTCGCAGATTTAACTAAACTGCATATATTTTGGCAAGACAATCTTCCATAGAGAGATTTGTATTCAATTTTGCAGTCCAAATTAACTTTATTCAATGTAAATTTTGACAGATGTTTTCTCAATAGTAATATAGCAGTTTGTGTTAAAAATAATAATAATTCCGATGCTTCCTTAAGAAATGGGTCATGCTTTTGTGGAAGTTTGGTGAGGGATTGGTATGGTTCTTGGATTAAAGGCTTTGTAATTAATATTGGTTGTTGCTCTATCTTACAAGCAGAGCTTTGGTCAGTAGTAGTATTAATTTGGCAAAGACTTTTAAAGTAAAACACTTTTCTCGTCCATAAATGCAACTTATTAATTACTAAAGTAAGGTTATTTTGATAATAATTCTAATATTTAAGGCAGCAACCAGTGCATCATGTGTTACATGTTTTCTTTTCTTTTCTTTTTTTTGCTTTTATTTAATCTTCACGTCCAAAAACCTATTAGCATAAAACTTCTAATGCTTAGGCTGATTGGATTTAATTTAGAAAATGTATTTAAAGTTTAAATACTTTTTACTATTAATTAACTTTTCACACTAAGACATGTGATGATATTTTTTGTTTTCTTTTATCAAGATTAAATTAAATATTAAAATAAACTCATCACCCAAACTAAAACGCAAATCCATAAAATATGAAAGAAAAAACAAATATATACATTCATACATGTTGAAAATTTGAATATAAGGTTATGTTTTTAATTGAATTATATTTCTAAAATTAAAAAATATATCCTAATTTTAGTATAGGGGAAAATTTACATGTCATCAATTCATTTTATCTGGATGTATTTTTGCATTATTTAATTGATTGCAATATATTTATATTATACTATCTTGAAAACAATATATATATATATATATATATATATATATATATATATACCATCATTTTTGACAAAAGAATTAATTGTTAAGGTTAAACAAAAATGTTATATTTTTTTTTCATTTGTTATAAGAAACTAGTCCAACTTTTTACTTGATAATTAAAACTTTGATGAAATTATTAGTTTTTTCAATTTCATTTTTAATGGAATTTTGTCGAAAAATTAAAAATTTTATCAATTTCTAGAAAGTAGTTGAAATCAACTATCAGCTTATTATTATTAATATTAAAGTAACGATATTTTTATTTAAATTTGGATGTGATTTTATAAAAAATATTCATAACCTGGGGTATACGTGCATAAAAAAACTAGTCTTTAGAAAAAAGGAAAAATAAATAAATTTAAAAAGGTCTTTAATTGTAGTTTGTATTTAATATCATACAATAATACGGACAATCACGCCAAATAAAATATCCAAAAACGAAAAAGACTACTGCTTTCGACTCTGCACTGCAATAACCCAAATACATAGAACGCAAACGACAGCAGATTGTATATTTAATGGTATACTTGTTTTGACTTCTGACTACATTTTGAGACATCTAATTGACTAAGCATATCCGCGTTGAAACGTCAGCGTTCTAGTAAAAGTATATTAGACTCGGCCGCCACGCGACAACTGAGATAATAATCCTCTTGTTGACTATTCCATTAATTAAAAAATCATGTGGTTGCTGCGATGGCGTTTTCAAATTATTTGTACCGGATTATAATTTATATGCATCTAATCTAATTAGATAGATACCTAAAAAAAGCCCATCCATCTCTCTCTTTTTAGATTTAAATCTTCTGTTTTCTATTATCTCTCGTTACAACTTTGTAAAATTTAGATCATTGGGAGATTTATAAGGGCAAAATCTAGGAAGTAATTCTTTTTTTTTTTTTTACACAATTTAATTTGCCTTACTACATTTTGAATCTTTTGTCAATTTGCTGTGAGTTAATTTAATTTGAGTTGCGGGCATTATGGCGTCGAGTTTTGATCGGTGGGAGAAGGATCCTTTTTTCCCTGCGGCGGAGGAAGTTCAAGAATCAGCGGATAGGTACTATTTTCCTTCCTTGTATTTTTTGTACATTTCGCTATTGGCAAGATTCTGCAAATGAGAAATTCGGATTTTGTCCTCTAGAAATTGGTCGCAGCAACAGAAATTTTCTGGTCACAGCGTTTTCCTTTAGAAGCGGATGCAACATTTGCTGTTTCGTTAGTTTTTTCTTTGAAATGAGACGGTTTGGTTTGGTTTTGTTTTGTTTGATTTTGTGAAGGTCTAATTAATGTCATGTTCTTATATCTTTTTCGTTTCAATTGGTTGCTTATCTTTTGTTATCATTTCTGTGTATGCTATCCGAAGGATGGAATCGACATATAGAACATGGATGCACGCGAAGAGGGATGCTTCAAGCATGTGGAATCCTGACGAAATCCGCCGTGACCTACGAACTGCCCTTGGCACCACAAAATGGCAGGTATTTGGCCACTTTTGTGCTAAATATCATAATGTTCTGTTTGGCGTAATGATAGTTGATAATTATACTTTTGCTGGCTGGAAATGCAGTTAGAGGAGTTCCAACGGGCTGTTGGGTTGAGCTACGTCAAAGCTTCTGGTGAGGAATCAAGAGACAGACATCGTCAATTTATTAGTGCAATTGAGGACCATATTTCGAAAATTGAAGGTTCATTACATGAATCTGCCCATTCTGAGGGCAAAAAGTCATTGCCTTGGGTTCGACTAGATGAAGGCGAGTGTAATGAACTTGCTTTGTTTTTGTCGGGGTCATCAGCATATGCAGACAGTTCAGCTTTGAAAAATCAGAGCAGGGATGACATCAACCAACAAGGCGCAGGTAAAGATTTAATCACCGATCTTTTAAGGAGTTCAGACAATTCAGTTGGATGGGGTCCCAAGGAGAGCTGTGATGAGAAATTTCATGGGCATAGGCGATCAGCCAGTGCTAGTGCTGATATTGGTGCTTGGAAAATTGCCGTTCCTGAAGTTGGTTCTCAACAGCATTCTTCTTATGGGCAGCCCTTGCAAACCCCAAGAAAGTTACCTAGCTTTTCATCACTTTCAAGTTCCATCGAGTATGCCTCAAAAATCAATTGGCAAAAGAATGTCATTAGGAAATGGAAAGCAGTGGACATTAATCAAGAATCTGATAAAATGCCATTGCGCGCTTCACAGCTGACCAAGGTGAGATTTTTTTGGGTCTCACAATGGAACTGGTCAATTGCGTTGTATGTTGAATTTTTTTAATGATTATTACAAGTAAATTCTTGTTAAATCATCCTACAGGGCATTCATGCGTGTTATGAAAAGAGTAAGAGCTGCCTGAATGGTTGTGATGAATGTTATGATAAGCAAATTGATGGCTGGTATGGAGTTATACAGAGACAGCTTCAACGGTCCCAGTATCAAATGAAATACAGTCGACCTGTTCAAGTGGTTATATGGATTGTTCTTTTCTTCTGCTTAATTGGTGAGCACACTCTTATCTTGTCATATGGGCTTCCTCTTTTCTTTCAACTGCATAATTTCTTGCATATATCGTGTGTTCTTGATGGAATAGCATTTCTTAACGTATAGTTAACTATTAATAAAGTAACAATTGAAGAAATATTAACAATTGTCATAAAAAAGTGATTGATAATTTTTTGTGAGCCTTAATTTACTTATACACGCTCAACTGTAATGTTGATTTTGCTCTGATGATCTGGTCCTGCTGCTATTGATTTTGGCAGAATGCTAAGACCAAAAGGGGAATATGCCATATTGTTGGGCACAAAGACATGCATCTTTTCTCTAAAATTGCCTTTCATATTTGCATTGTAGAAACATCTCTCCACATTACACGTGCAAAATACATTCATTTAGCAAAATCCGATATGGCATTCAAAACTTGGGATGAGCACCAAAGTGTTCATACCTTTATGGAACAGTTTTGGCATGTCTTTTGTAAGCATTTTTTGTTGCAATTTCTCAGTCCTAGTATACCATTGTTGGGTGCTTCTGTCATAATAGGTGACAGAGAAAATATTGTATTCAGATAGGGATAGAGGCTTCGCCAAATACCAATAATATATCTATCAACTAAAGGCTCTGAAACACCATGTATTGCAGTAACACAATAGCTTGTATGAGTTCGAAACCAATGGTAGCCTGTCATTGTCTAAACCATATTCTCTTTCTAGATTTTTCTTTGTTCTGAAGTAAATCATTATTCTCATTATCATGTTGCTTTCTGATCACTACTGTCTATTGCTTCAAAAACACTGGACTGAGATTAAAAATAATAATCATATTACTTTCAAATTTGGTAGAAAAAGATGATGGGAATGTGGTAATATTATTTGTTTCTGCACCTAATCTGGAGATAAATCATATCAAGTGGATCATTTTTTTTCCATGATCCAGTTACTGTAAGTTTATCTACGAGCATCCAGAAAGGATGCTTGAGGTTAATGTCAGGTTTATCAAAATGGTGCATTCCATTTCTTTATGCAATTTGGTTTGACAAGTGAGAAGCTTAATTCACAAATGCAAATGAAGTACATTAATATTGGAAACCAATAAAACCCCCAATTTACGATAACAAGTCATGGAACTTTTATGTACTTTTAATGTAATAAAAAAAGACTTTTAACATATTCCTTTTATAAATCTAATAGGTTAAATATCTACATGAAGAACTTTAACATAATCATAATATTCTTCTAATAGGTTAAAAATGTGCATCAAAGGTCTACACGATATTTTGAGGATTATAATTACAAATAGGAATTTGTGTTCTGCCATTGAACAGGGGAACACAGAATGACAGAACCTTTAATCCCGATTACTTTTATTTTTGGGAAATCGATATTTGAGCTAATTTTGGCTTTTGGTTGTTGAAGATTAGGAAAACTAAAGCGGAGATTGGTCGCTTTAGTTTTGCAACATGCACGAGTAAATGATAATTTGTCCAGAGTGTAATAAATTTTGCCCTTGATCACAATTGTGATATGCAGCCAGATATTGGTTTTGATCTGTGCACACACAAAGAAGGAAATTCTGTTATGAATGGTTAGGATTGTGTTTTAGATTATTAGAAATTTAAGGTGCATTTGTCAGGTCTTTCAATGCTGATATTATTGTGCTCTATCTGCAGTGTTAGTTGCATTGCGAACCATGTAAGGTGTGAAATCATCAACCTGCGTTTTCCAGCAGGGGGCAGGGGCAGTAGGTGGTCAGGGTGGTCTAGTAGGAGGATGTCGGTGCATCTTCAGCAGAAGGGGGTTTGCTTGTGCTTGTTAGGGGTACTGTACAGGTGTTTTCTGTCAACAGTAGGCATATAGGATATATTCTTCCACTTATTATCCCTTTATTCCCTTTGTCCCCAGTTCGTTTTTATCCCTTCAAATTTTGATTTTTCTGATGAAGGGCAATTTATGTTGTATTGAATATTGATGTTAGCACAAAGAGATGACAGAAAAAATTGGATCAGAATGATTCTTCTACATCAGTGGACCCTGTAATACAATTTCTTTTTCCCCCACTATTTTTGCCCGACACTTCACCAGATGGCTCTTTGAAGATTTGAAGTCACTGATGGGAAGCAGGAGCCTGTATAGTTGGGACTTGAACTGGTACCTTTATTTTATTTTATTTTATTTATTTTATTTTTTTTGGCAACGGTTAGTTGCCCAAATGGGTTATGACCGTTTCACTGGAAGAATCTAGAAAAATGGAAAAGCTTTAAATATTTGCCTTCCTATTGGCATTGTTGATTCTAGCCCTGAGCTGTTTGTCAAATGATTCGGTTTCTGTATGCTGGAGGATTTCCTTTTCATATTATACTGCAGTAAAACAGGAGAATGGCTACATTTCTACAACATTATTATTGTGGCCATTGGGTGGAAGATGAGCAAATGTAAATTAAAGACTTCGTTTGACAGGTGGAATATGATTGCGATACATGAACAACTACAAATCAGAGAGACAAACAGATGCAGATGAAGAAGAGTGAGCAGATGATAGTCCATCATTGATTGATGAAGCAGAGGTCTAATTAGCAACCCTAGTAAGGTATGTGTAACTGAAGTAGGAACCAGCAACCAAAAGGGGAACAAAGAACTCCAGAAAAGCTGCATATTTAGGCATCCCAGAATCTTTGATAACAAAAGCTTTCATTTCCTTTTGAGTGGTGGAATCCTTTATTGAAGCATTCTTGATGTCTCTCTCTTGGAAAGTGTAACCTGAGAGAACCCCAACCTGGTACCTAAGAACCAAGTTATGAGCTTCCTTGCTGTGTCCAATGTCCTTAAACGCCTTCGATGCATCATTTCCGGCTGACTCTAAAAGCACTTCTTCCCCACCTGGGTGTTCGTCCAAGAATTTTGTCACGTTAAGCACCTGTTTCAGTAGAAAGCGATTCTTATAAACTGGAAAATGGATAGCAATAGTAAATATAAAGCTTAATATATAATTTGCTACTCCAACTTGCGTTCTTTCACAAAATCGGCTCCTCGACTGTCAGCCTAAATATAAAAAGGCATTACAGGGAGATAATTACTCTGCCATCAATGACAAGCCAGCAATCTTTCTTGGATTTGTGTTGGGCAACCTGAGATAAGGTAAGAACTGGATGATTAGCCATGTTTCTAAAAGATAGCGATTTTGCATACGAGGTTCGAGGGGTTAAATTTATGTGCAACAAAGGAGGGAATGGGTTAGGTATTATGGTGTCCACGTGATGAACTACTATCTCTTGAGACGGTAAGTGTGGTAGATCACGTGTAGCAAATTCAGGAGGTTAGCTCTGCCTGGTCCGAAGTTCTAGGTCTAGGTGGTACTCTTAGTCATTGTTTTTTATTTATTAGTTTTTTTATAAAAATAAATAATCATCCTGCTCCTTCAAAAGTCGAGAATCATTTATGGAACGCCATTTTTACTTATGCAAAACACATTTTTAAATCTCTAAATTTTTAAATTTTTTTACAATTTGATCTCTTAACCAAAAAAAAATTAGATTCTTATATTTTAATATATGATCATATGTAATTTTTCGTAAATAGAACTAATATTGATGCGCCGTTAATAACGCGTTTTATTGTCAAAATTCATTTTCAATTTAATTCTTAAACTTTTAAAATTTTTCACATTAAATTCCGTTTATGATTTAATATAGAGATCTAATCAATTTTTTTTTCTTTTTTTTAGAGATCAAATATAAAAAATTTTAAAAGTTAAAGAGACTTAAAAATAGGTTTTACCTCTTACTTAAATTACGCACAAATTCAAGCAAGTACAATTAACAATATCTCAGAATTGCTCATACAAATTTTGTTTGAAAGCTCTTAAACAGTGTGGATAACAATTATTTGAATTGTAAATTTTGTCAATGCTTTATAACCCAATTTTGTTGGTTTGATCTTCCCGTGTTTATAAATATTTAGGTAATAATACTTTTTGTTTATTACTACGTGCACTGGTACTTAGTCTACACTAGCAAGGATAGTTCTCATATAAAACAATGAACGGAGTTATTAATCAATTAAAATTTATTATGAATTATAACAACGACCAAATCTTAGGAACTAACACGTATCGTGATAAAAAGGGATTGCAACGACATAGTTTTGAGTTATTTAACCAATAATACATAGAGCACCCTCCAATTCTGCAGAAAATAAAAACAAGCCCAAGTGTGCCCTAAGTAAGAAGGTATGGACTTTATAGGTAAGGTTAATGAAAGCTCTTGAAGGGTTTAAAACCTCTCATTTCACTGCACCTACAAAATGGAGGATTTTAGGATTAACTAAATTAATTAATTATCCAACTCTTATTAAAATTCCATATTTGCTCTTCAGTTATTTCGCCTACCTTGTATAATGGAGAGTATTATTGAAATTCCAATACGTAACCTTACTTTAAAATACCTTCCAACCAAACAAATAAAATATATTAAATATTCAAATACCCTACATTCTTTCCAAACCTAATGAAATCAAATACCTTAAATTACTTTCTTATTCCTCTCACTACCTCCATCCAAACTGAGCCTAATGTCGAGTAAATTAGAAACAATAGCAAAGGTCCTAGCCTTGACAATTCTTTATCTTTAATCCATGGCCATTTTCCCACAAGCACAACCAGACTGTAAGTTGATGAGACAACGAAAGAATCTGCTCAACTTATCTTAACTAATTAAGGTTGCTCGTTAATAATAATTCCCAGAAGTTTTAAAATGTTTTTGCATCTCTAACAAAAACAACTTGCTCGTAATTTAACAAATTAGCAGAAACAGGCATGTGATCGTTTAATGATGGTTGCCAATTCCAAGCATGATCTAGGCAAGCCAACAATAGAGTGAAGGTTCTCAAGAATAATGATGCAGACATGGTGAGAAGTTTAAAATCATGAATTAAAGCTCATGTAATATGCAAATGGACTGCAGTTATCTATCTTCATTGTCATCTTAATATCTTCTCGCTCAATGAATAACGGAATTCCGAATGCCAACAGCAAACACCATAAACCAAGTCAAAGGGATTTTATAGAAGGATTGATAGTTTGAATCAAGAAAATCTAAACATGTAGCCAACTTGTTGGATGTGTAATTTGCACTATGGAATGACAATAGAAAGCCTCCTCCAATTAGAGACTGAAAAACTATTGTGATGCATGAACTTCTCTTGTGCTTCTTAACAGATCTTTAGACTTACCAGCTTCACTTTCTTCCCTTCTGCCAAGTTCTATGCCCTGGAATGTTACCCTAGATGACCTATACTGACTACCAAAGGCACTTCCAAATCCCCATCCAAGGCCTAGACCAACCCCACAGCCGCCGCCTATGTGAAAACAAAGTTTCAGTTGAGTGTTAAATCTTTGAACACAGTTTATATGTGGATGCTAAATACTGCAGGTCTTACACAATTATTCAATAGAGATTCTCTAACTATGAGCAAAGAGAGATGTTGTACCTACTCCCATACCCAAGACATTCATAGGCACACCTGCACAGTATGAATATCAAACATTAGGGAACGAGATGTTCAGTATTAAGATGTGAAGAGGAAAGGTTACAACGATATGAAATATGACAAACAGAATCATTATTTATTTTGTATTTCTGGATGAAGGCGCAATTCAAATAGGACATTAATTCACAAATTGGTTAAATCACATACAAGATCACACAAAATAAACACACACTAAGAATTATTTTAATCAGTTCACATGTGCAATGCAATTTAGTTAGATGGTAGCTCATATTCCCCAACTATGAAAAGACATTAAGGGTACAAAATGAGGCTATCAACCATAATATTTAAGCAGGTTGGTAGCAAACTTATGTGGTTATCCAATAACATAAATACTGGATCATTTCAGTAACATATAAACTCTATCAAAACACAAGAAGATGGATAAAATGCATGAACACAGATGATTATACTGCATATGCTCTTAGTCTTGAAGAGAGTTCCTCTATTTATACAAAAGGCCAACAAACGGGAAGGAATTGCTTTGAAAAGATAGAAAAATAGCTTAGGATTAGATCAACTTTATATAAACCTAAGCCACGGTTACGTAGAATCAGCTATATGAATTCACCAAATTGCTGTTCAATGAATTCAACTTTTCCAATTAAATATACAATATGTTGGAATCATTCGGCTAGAAAATTTCCCAAATGGAATAGAAAAAAAAAAAAAACGCTGAGTTCACAAATTAAAAGATTGGAAAAGAAAAAGAAAACAGACCTCCAAAACCCCATCCCACGCCGAAGCCACAGCCGACACCGAAACCTAGAATGAAATTAAATTAAGAAAGAAAAAATGTGAAATTCAAGGAGTGATTTAAAAAGGAACTTAATCAGAGTAGAAGGATAGTTGTAAATGCATACCAACTCCTACACCAGCACCATTGAAATTAGCAAGTACCATTTCTTTCGCTGCTGAAATTGAGGCTTTCAAGCCGCGTGAGGACTAAGGACAGAAGCAAAATGTGTAGGAAGGCTAAATTTATAGCCTGTTTTCCAGATACCCGTTCATCATAAATTTGGGTGAAAATTGGAATTGGACTTTTGTAACAGGCTAATTGGCCCAAACTATTAAAACTATTTATTTTTCAACAGGCTAGAAAACACTCAAGATATAGGCCTATCCTTCAAGAAGCCATATAAAATCCTAAATTCTTTTCTATTTTGTACGTCACAGGGCGAACATGTATTCATTTCATTATATTTGATTAATCAGTCTATCAGTTTCAATTTTTTTTATTTAATTAATCAATATTTTTCCATTAACTATTACAATTATAAGATGCCATTATAAAAAAAAATTAAAATATTCAAACTAATTAAAAATAAAAATTAAAAACTAAACATAATTCAACATAACGTTTTAACTATAAATATAAACTAAAAATATTCAAGTACTTAAAAACTAAAATTACAAACCATGTTCAAACTAGTTCAACAAGTAAATTTCAAATAAAAATATAGTTCAACATAAATTTTTGCAATGCGTATCATAATCAACTCCCTAGTTATCAACTTGATTAAATAAAATTATGATCTACTGTATCACGAGATGACTGCAATTTTTTTTTTAGAAAAAAACAAACCAAAAAATGTTACAAAAACGAAAGGAGAAAAATCAAAATAAGGAAGAATAACACCTATCAGCGTTGAACCAGCAATAGAAATGTAAGGAGAAAAATCAAAATAAAGAAGAATAATACCTATCTCCATATATACTTTCAAGTTCTTCCAAAGCTTGTCCAGTGAAAATAAAATCAATTGTCAACTTAGACTCTAGCTCTAGAAAAGATAAGAGTCTACATGCTTATCATCAATAATGCAGTAGAAGCAGGCAGTTTCATAAAATTTTCATTTCATCAAACAATCCTTACTGCTGCTATTTTTTATTTTTTTTTTCTTGAACAACATCAAACAAAGCTGTCTTTTTCTCTAAAAATAATAAAGAAAACCGAAGAGTAACAATCGATCATCACAGAATCGAAATCAACTCAATATCACAGAACAACAATCTATCATCACAGAATAGAAATCTACAATCAAATTGCAATCTGTAAATATAAATTGACCATCAGAAAATATATATTACAGAATAGAAATCATCAGAAGTCAGCAATTGTTCACCAGAAAAAGGATATGCTTGGTGCTTGTTTGGGTCAATCAAACCAAAAAAAAAGCAATCTGTAAAAGAAGAAAAATTACAGAACAGTTGCTCACAAGTCAGAAATCCAAGCGTGAAGAGAGAGCTTCCTGCAAATTGCAACCGAGTGGTGCGGTGGTGATTCAGATCTAGCGGTGAAGATGGGAGGGAATAGTGTTGAGTATAGTTTAGTTTAGTAGTAGTGTGTTTTTTAGTTAGTTTTAGTTTAATAACCTAACTATAGTTAATTAGTTGACTATGGTAAGGTAAGTTATTTCTTTTGTATATAAAGTGTAAAATAACAGATCTAAAATCATCTTTGACGGTTACCAAATATTTTTTCCTCTACTTCTTCTCTCTGTTCTCTGTTTTTAGCTACTGGATTACAGTTGCTACATGGTATCAGAGCAGAACGATCAAGAAGATTGTTGAGAGGTCTGTTCCTTTATCAATCATGAATGAGACTCATGGTGATGTTGCTAATCGGACTCAAGGAACCGGAAATGAAGGTGTTCGACGAGTTCATCAAGAAACTACGGATGTGGATCCTCTGTTGCTTCAAAGCTCAGATCATCCAGGAATGGCCTTAGTTACCTCGCCATTGACAGGCAACAACTATCTTACTTGGAGTATTGCAGTAAGGACATCTTTAGAAGCAAAGGACAAAATATGCTTCATAGATGGGTCTTATTTTGCTCCCGAAGATCCCAATCTATACAAAAAATGGAAAAAGGTTGATTCCATGATTAAGTCGTGGTTGCTTAATTCAATGACCAAAGAAATGGCTGATAATTTTATTTACTGCTCTAGCTCGAAAGTATTGTGGGATACGATTGAAAAGAGGCTTGGAGAAAGTAATGGTCCTGCAAGATATCAGTTACAGAGAGAAGTATCTTCTCTGGAACAAGGACATGATTCCGTTACAGCTTATTATAGCAAGATTAACAGATGCTGGGAGGAGTTAAACAGAGTGATGCCTTTACCATTATGTGGTTGCAATGGTTGTAAATGTAATCTGAACTCAAAGCTGGTTGAAAAAGAAGAGTCAAGGAGGCTTTTACAGTTTTTGATGGGCCTAAATCAGGTGTTTGATAATGTGAGGGGACAGATCTTGAATCTTGAACCATTACTAAACGTTGATAAAGCATACTCTATGGTACTGAGAGCTGAGAAACAAAAACAAGTTAATATGGTTTATGGCAGTGAAGTCACAGAGGGAAGTGCATTTCTGGTGAAGAATTTTAATTCTAAAGGAAGTTCTGAGAACAAAGGAGGATACGAGAAAAAGGATGCAAACAAGAAAGATAGATTTTGTGAGCATTGTAATACTAATGGACATACCAAGGATTCTTGCTTCAAGATTCATGGTTATCCTGACTGGTTTAAGGAATTAAAAGATAGAAAGGCAGGAGAAAAGAAGGGAGCAGCAAACATGGTTCAATCATCTGAATCTCATTTTACTCCTGTGGATGGCTTTACCAGTGAAGATATTCCGCAGAATAATAATCTTGCAAGCATGGTTAGTTCATTAATCAAGCAAGAGATGGCTAAAATTTTCAAAGGCAAACAACCTGTTGAGCAGTATGTGAATATGGTGACAGAACTTGCACATTTTGCAGGTAAACTTACTGAAATACATCATGTTTTTAATGCACATTGCTTAAAACCTTATGCTATTTGGATAATTGATACTGGAGCCTCTAATCATATGTGTTTTGACAAGGAATCCATGCTATCTATTGCACAGCTTCATTGTCCTATACCAATTCATCTTCCTGATGCTTCCATTAAACATGTTACTCAATATGGTCAAGTTTCACTGCATCCTAACTTTCATTTGAAAGATGTTTTATTCATTCCTTCTTTTAAATTCAACTTGTTGTCTGTAAATAAACTCACTAAAGATTCTAATGTTTTTGTTTCTTGCTATCCTACTCATTGTTACATACAGGACCAGAAGAGTAAAGCTATTCTGGCTACTGGTCAAGTGATAGGATCTCTTTACATTCTCACTTTAAAGTCCTTTTCTCATTTTTCCATTGATCTTTATAAATTCAGTCCTGGATCAACCTCGCGTACCACATCTCCATTCTTTTGTAATGATTTTACTATTTCCAATGTAACAAATAAGAAGTCAAATAATGCACTTTGGCATCAAAGATTAGGTCATGCTTCTTTTCATGTTATACAACGAATACATTGTATAAACTCAAATTATGTTCAAAATAATACATGTGATATTTGCCATTTCTCAAAGCAATCCAGACTTCCTTTTTCTTCTGCATCTATTCAAACTCGTGGTATATTGGAGCTGTTGCATATAAATTTATGGGGTCCTTATAAACAGTCCAGTATTAGTCATGCTCATTATATGTTGACAGTGGTAGATGATTACAGTAGAGCCACTTGGACCTTTTTGCTGAAATATAAACAGCAGGTTCAATAAACTCTTGAAACTTTACTCAATATGCTAGCTACTCAGTTAAGTTGTAGAGTCAAATGCATCAGAACAGACAATGGGACAGAATTTGTCAATGAAAAATGTAGACTCATGCTGGACAGATTGGGAATCTTACATCAACGAACATGTATATATACTCCACAGCAGAATGGAGTAGTGGAAAGGAAGCACAGGCACTTGGCTCAAATTGCTAGAGCATTATTGCTCCAAGCAGGACTTCCTAAAACCTTCTGGGGTGAAGCTATTTTGACTGCCACACATATTATTAATGTTTTGCCTACAGCATTGTTAGAGTGGAAGTGCCCTTTTGAGATTTTATTTGAGAAGCAGCCAAATTATGAAAGATTGAAAACGTTTGGTTGCTTATGCTATGTGACTGACAATTATCCCCACAAAGATAAGTTTTCCCCTAGGTCCTTTAAATGTATTTTCCTGGGTTATGTTCCAGGCCAAAAGGCATACAAGGTATATGATTTGCAGACTCATAGAGTGTCGTTCTCTCGAGATGTTGCTTTCTATGAAACCGAATTTTCATACAAAAATGTAGTTGCTGCAGATAGTGACACATGTACTCCTCTCCCATATGTGCCTATAAATACTGACTTGCATGAGGATGTTTTTTCAACTGAAGTTGTTCAGCAAGAGCCAATGGATGACGTCGCTTTCCCTAACAATACAGAGCCCGTTGATGATGTCCAGCCTACTACTCAGGCAGTCCGATCAAGTTCACGATCAAGAAGAGCACCCGCATGGTTGCAGGATTATGTTTGCAGTAACATTCTTGGTCTTGATCCACTTTAACAACTTTTAAATGTGAAGTTTTCCTCCTCTTATGCAGCATTCGTGGCAACCATTAACAAGGTTCCTGAACCTGCTTGTTATAAACAGGCTGTTCAACATCCAGGCTGGGTTGAGGCCATGAATAAGGAAATAAAGGCACTTGAAGACAATGAAACATGGGAGATCACAGCACTACCACCAGGAAAGAAACCTATTGGCGCTAAGTGGATTTATAAAGTTAAGTTTCATTCGGATGGGTCAGTAGAGAGGTTAAAGGCTAGGCTAGTGGCCAAAGGGTATAACCAGAAGGCAGGAGTGGATTATTTTGATAGTTTTTCACCTGTTACCAAGCTAGTTACTGTGAGAGTTTTTTTGGCTCTTGCAACCATTAAGAATTGGTGTATACATCAGCTTGATATAAACAATGCCTTCCTTCATGGATATTTACAGGAGGAAGTGTATTTATCTCCCCCCGAAGGTTACACAAAAGCTGGTCCGAATGAAGTGTGTAGGCTTAAGAAGTCTTTGTATGGCCTGAAACAAGCATCTAGAGAATGGAATGCTGAATTCACTGCTCAGCTGGTCCGGTTTGGTTTTACGCAATCTCAGACTGATTATTGTCTGTTTACCAAAGTATCTCATGACTCTTTTATGGCATTAATCGTGTATGTAGATGATATTTTGATTGCTGGTGACAATGAATCTGACATCATTACTGTGAAGGAGTTTCTTCATTCAAAATTCACTATTAAAGATTTGGGCTACGCAAAGTATTTTCTTGGTGTTGAAATTGCAAGATCCAAAGCCGACACTTTTCTTTCACAAAGAAAATACTTGTCTGATATCTTAATGGATGCTGGTCTCGCTGGTTCCAAGCCTACTAAGACTCCTTTGCCTAGAAATCATAAGTTTAGTGCGGATTCCACTCCTCTTAAAGAACCCGATTCGTATAGAAGACTTGTTGGGTGGCTTCTATACTTGAATATGGCTAGACCAGATATCTCTTATAGTGTTCAGCAGCTCAGCCAGTTTGTTTCCAATCCTTGTGAAACTCACTGGTCTGCAGCTTTACATGTCCTCAAATACTTACAAGGGACTGCTTCTTATGGCCTTTTCTACTGGTCAGACTCTTCTACTGATATAGAGGGATATTGTGACAGTGATTGGGCAACTTGTCCTATTACTAGGAAATCCATTACTGGTTTTTGCATTTTCATGGGGAATTCTTTAATTTCTTGGAAAACTAAGAAGCAACCTACAGTGTCAAGGAGTTCCTGTGAGGCAGAATATAGGAGCATGGGTTCTACAGTTTGTGAATTACAATGGATCAGCTATCTCCTTCAAGATTTCCAGCTTCATATTAACACACCAATTCCTTTATGGTGTGATAATCAATCAGCTCTACATATAGCTGAGAATCCTGTTTTCCATGAACGGACAAAACACTTAGAAATTGATTGTCACATTGTTCGGAATAAATTCAAATAAGGGTTCATTATTCCCAAATATGTTTCTACTCATTCTCAACTGGCAGATGTCTTAACAAAGTCCCTTGGTTATCCTCAGTTTCATTCAAGCCTTGTCAAGTTTGGAATGGTTTCTCAACCACTTCCAACTTGAGGAGGGGATGTTGAGTATAGTTTAGTTTAGCAGTAGTGTGTTTTTTAGTTAGTTTTAGTTTAATAACCTAATTATAGTTAATTAGTTGACTATGGTAAGGTAAGTTATTTCTTTTGTATATAAAGTGTAAAATAACAGATCTAAAATCATCTTTGACTGTTACCAAATATTTTTTCCTCTACTTCTTCTCTCTGTTCTCTGTTTTTAGCTACTGGATTACAGTTGCTACAAATAGCAGTGAAGACTGAGATGAGGGAAGAAGCAAAATGGATGGAGGTGAGGGAGACCGGCGGTGGTGACAATGGCTACGGTGAGGGTGGCGATGGTGTGAGGTGCGGGAGAGACAGAATTTCTAATGGGAAAATGTTAGCGATTTTAGATTTAGGTGGTTTTAATTTTTATATATATATATATATATATATATAATTAAATTGATTGGTTAATCAAAATTTACCAATTTTATTTTGGGCAATTTTTTTTAAAAATGTTATTTTAAAAAAAATAAAAAAAGTGGGTTTGTCATGAACTATTTAGGGAATTTTGATTATTTTCGAAATCGCAAAAAAAATTTGCATTTTAAGATCTGTACAAGCCTGCCCTGTCTCCCCTGAAAACGCAATCGGTGGCTGCGTTTTCAATGACAGCCTGAAAATGCAACCACCTGCTGCGTTTTCAAAAGGGACAGAACCCCTGTCCCCTTCACGTGACACTGTACACTTTCAGTGTCATGTGAATGATTTTGACCTTACCATTTTTTTTATAATATCTTTATATTATATAAACCTCTCTACTCCCTTCTTTCACCCTCATTTTGATTTCAATTTTTTGGAGACAGCTGCATTTATCTACCATTGCTTTTTCATTTGCTCAATAGGTTGGCTGTATTTTTTTTTTTAAGTTCAGCATGTAATATTAGGTTTAAAAGTTAATATTGAGTTTATTACAGAAAATAAAGGTTAGTAAATTTTATTGTGTTTATTTTTATATAAAATTTATAAATATTTAACTGTTATATTGTGTAATTTGTAGGTATTTTTTGTTCGTTAATTTGGAAACGTAAGAAAAAGGCAAGTTATCACTTTTAATATTATTTATTTATATAAAAAATTTGATAATTTAAAATGTTAGGATAATAGATTTATATAATACGAAAAATTCGATATTAGTATTAATTAAATTTTTTGAAACAGTTTTGTTATATTATATGTTGACATATAGAAACAATAGTGTAAAATATCAGCATATTATTAAGATATTTCTGATTTTGGAAAAAAAATAATTATTTTATTTTTAATTTTGTAAAAGTAGGGGAATTATTTGTAATAATATTTTAAAAAAAATTAGAAAAATGATATATGTTAGAAATGATATTAATTTTGTATAGAAAATAATTTTGTTTATATATTTTATTTTTATTAGAAAATAACTTAGTATGCATTTTTAAAAAAGAATATTAGAAAAATGATATCTGTTGAAATTTTTTTCCCGAAGAACCACCAACAAATACATACTAAGTTTATATAGGCGTTCAGGAAATTTTTTTTCAATGGGTGCATGAAAGTAGGGTGGAAGTGCGGTCTGAAGATGCAATGTCATGTTGCGTTTTTAGACCTGAAGACGCAACCCGACGTTGCGTCCTCATGCCTGACAACGCAATAAGTTGTTGCATTTTTACACTTTTCTATGGATCCCACTTTTGAAAACGCAACTAGTCCCTGCGTTTTTTGAAAAAACATCAATTTTCTAAATAGTTTCTAATAAACCCCACTTTTCTAATTTTTTTTTTAAAAAATATTACTAAAAAAATTCCCCATTTTATGGACAGTAGAATGAAATCGAAAAACTCTAAAATTATTAATATAAATTGGAACTGCTGGTTTAATTAATTAAAAAATCGATTTAATTTCTGAAGAATTTTAGATTAACCATTATCTTTTTTTTTTTAGCCCAACTTCCTCATATTTATTGCACCTTAGTGATTATGATCCATCAAATTAATATATATATATATATATATATATATATATATATATATATATATTTATATTTATTTATTTTTCATTCAAAAGTATATATTTGATATATTAAATGCATTCAATGTTATCTTCTCCACCATTTTCATAGTGATTTTGATTTAAAAAAAAAAAAAAAACAAATAATCATTTTCAAAGTGGGATTTTTTTTAAATGATTACTGGTATCTTAAAGCTTATAAGTTTCAATTAATTCAAATCAAGCCAGATAGGCTAATAATGGAAATAAAATTCTTGAGCAATGAGCATTGATTTTTAATCAGGGCTAATAATGGAAATAAAATTCTTGAGCATTGAGCATTGATTTTTAATCATGGAATTTTTTTAAACACAGAGCTTATGATATATTTATATATGAAAAAAAACTCATAAATTAATCAAATGATATATTTATAAATGCGTAGGCTCTAAACTTTTCATAGATTAGCATTTTCTATTTTATTTTCACTCTTCTTTTAATTGCAACAATACTAATGAGATATAAGAAAAATATCTCATTTGATTTAGCCAAAGAGTGCAGCCAAAGATTTAGTTAAATAAGGTCAAAAATTATAACATATTATAAGAAATTCATTTACATAAAAATATAAATAAATACAATTTTTTTTTAAAAATATTGAAATCGGTACAAATTTTCTATTTAAATTTATTTTTTAAATGTGTTAAAATATTAAAAATTGTACATATTTTTTTTTACAAAAGTAAATATGAACATTTTTATTAATATCTAATATAAAAATATGATTTATATTTATTTCAAATTATTGAAATGGTCCACATTTGTCCCTCAAAATATTGAATAAGAGTAAATCTGTACCCATTTTAATATATTAAGGAACTTTTTTTTTAAAAAAAATAAATTTTAGAGATAAATATGTATTATTTTTAATAATTTAAAAATAAATTTAGATTTTATTACCAAAAAAATAAGGAATTCATTTAAATATTCTATTGTGATCAATTTTAAAAAAATAAACTTACAAAATAATTTTTAATTATTTTTATGATTTTTTTATAATTAAGTGGATCAATTGACCCACCCAACATACGCCCTAGGTTTAGCTCGTAAGGTCATGAATCAAAATTTACTTTAATTAAAGGAAGCGATGACTTATGCTCATGCGGAACTGCACAAGCTCATTAAACTACAGCTGGTTTGAATAAACCATTAGACATAAAATTCAACAGCATGTTTGTCATTCTCTAATTCTTTAGGGGGTCCCTTGTGCACTTATCGTGTCATAAGTAGGCACGGATGTGCCTTATGTTTCATCATACCATTGTTCCATGTGCGACCCATGTACCCCAAATATACAAGCTGATTACAGATTTAGATTTAAACCTCGAAAGCAATGAAATTTTTATTTGAACATGGCACAATACAATCGCCGATACAAATTACAACACCCCCTTAAATCAATTCCATCTTCATATACTTATTCTCGGACACCAAATATTGCAAACTACAATTAAGACCAGCCAATTGAAATCAAATCAAGGCACAATCTTATAAGCCTTCATTTTATCTATCCAGGTAATGAAAGAACTTTTGGAATTTCTAAAACCCAAAAACCCATGCTCCTTGCTCTTATTCATACTCGAAATCACAGCTTCACCACCTAATATCAAATCAGCAAACCACCACACACCCACCTCCTCTAACTTGGTCGGCTGCAGTTGATTCTCTCCCACAATCTCTTCCCAAACAGCCCCTTTGTCCTTCATCATCTCTACCAAGCTCAATCTTGTCTCTCCTTCTTCAAAACCATACTCCTCAATCCCAAACTGCTCCGCCAAAACCTTCCAGAAATGCTTCCACTTGAACACATCTCCATTGTGACAATTAAAAGCTTCATTTCTAGCATACGGGTCAACAGCAGCCCAAATTTGATGCTCAGCGATCAGATCAGCATCAGAGGCAGTAGCGTAACAATTCCAAGCTGTTTTAGTTCCAGGGAATAGCAAGGGCAATCCTTCATGTTTACATATAGCAGCATAAACACAAAGCGTACCAATAATATTCATCAAGCTGTAGGGAGAAAACCCGAATATCTGATCGGGTCTGTGGATAGACCAAGTCAATCCCTCCTTTTTTGCCACTTCCTCGAACAGGATATCCTCTAATGTGTAGTAAAAATTGGGAGCGTCTAATCTAGGCAAATCCTCCGAGAAGGGCGGATCATGCGGCTGGATCTTGCCAAACAACTCAAATGGGCCCAAGTAATGCTTAGTCCCTGTTTGGAGGCAGATGTGGCGAAGATTAGGGGCGTTAGGGACAACGGCTTGAAGGACGTTTCTTAACATCTGACCATTAATCTCGCAGTTCTCGGCCTCCGATGATCGATTGGTCCAGGTTACATAGAAGATGTGAGTTACATCGGTGAGCTGAGATAGCTTGGACTCGGTTTCCTCCTTGTCGGAGATGTCGCACTGGATATACTCCACGGGATGGTCGGCGTTCCAGTTTGGCCGCGGACGGCGGGCCACACCGTAAACTTTCCATGGACCGCCGGGGGTGTCGGAGAGAGGAAGGATCTCGGCTAAACTGTTGCCGACAATACCAGTGACACCGAGCACGAGGCCCACGCTGGGGAAGCTTCGCGGCGCTTCATCTTCTTCGAATTTCTTCTGCAAATAGGAAAAATCGAAACCTTTAAAAAATAACAAGATAGAAATTGGATTTATGATAAAAGAAGAAGGATGTTGTTACCTTAGCGGCGCCAATAGCACCGGCCCACCACCAGCTCATCCTGAAGAAGTGATTATGAGAAAAAAGAAGGAATGAGGAGAGGGAAGTGAATATTACAAGAAATGTTAGGCTCTTAGTTGTGATTCAGAAGTTTTGGTTGGACTTGCTGGTAGGGCTGTATTTATTGGATTTTTGGATTTAAGAAGCTAAAAACATGTGAATTTGGAGAGGCATATGGCATCAGCAATGATGTTGGATTACTCTGGAAAGTGGAAACTTATAATTATGATTTGCTATAAATTCAGCATATAATCTTAGAATCCAATTTTTCACATCTAATATTGGAATCATGAACAAATAGTAGGGCCAAAATATTTTAAGCAAAATATATATAAATTATATACATTAAAAGGAAATTTATAGGAACAATCCCCAACCTAGACTTGCGCATTGAGTTTCTAACCATTAAAAAATATATAAAATTCTATAAATTATTGTTTTAAATAAGAATTATTAAAAATTTTGATAAAAAAAATCAAATTAATTGTTGATCTTATCTATCTAAGAACGGACCTATATATTACAAAATTTATATATGTTAATTCATTTATATTATTTATAATTTTATAATATTTAGATAATGTAAATATAAAAAATAATGGGAATTCCATAAATATTTATTTCTATCTGAACAGAGGTTATGTATTTCATCAAACGGTCCAACGCACGTTTACTATGCGCTAGCTAATGGTATTAAGAATACCAGAAAATACACGTGTGAGTGTGGCCCAAAATTAAATTTGATCTTGACAATAATTCTGGAACATTTTTTATAAATAATATTTTTTAAAAAAAATAATTTAAAAAATGATGTGTTTAGAAGAATATTTGAAAATTTTGGGTGTTTACCAAAACTACAATACGTCATTACAGTTTTGGATCAGTAAATTCTATGTGTGAAAAATTGTATTGAAACCGCATTAACATGCTACGAATTTAATGTCATGTCATTGCGGTTTCAGTCAAAAAATTCGAAAATATTATGCTTTTCGTGTCTCACCAATTCAATCAATTCCATTTCCTAAAGTAAAATTAATAATATTGAATGTAAATTTTAAATGTTAAACTTTATCCCGGTAGTACAAATACGCTCCTATTTCTCAATATGCACAGGTTAAAATTCTGACAACAATTTTTATATATCTTTTCCATCTGTTTTATTCTTTTTTCACTATTTTATAATTAATTTTTTTACATTAATTTTTGTATTTCAATTAATAAAAATTTATAATTAATTTTTGTACATTAACTTTCATATTTCAATTAGACATAGTATTTTTTCATTTATTATTGTTTTTTTCATTATTTTTCATATTTCAAATAATTAGAATTTATAATTAATTTTTTTACATTAATTTTCATATTTCAATTAAACATATTATTTATTTGACATTTTCAAATAATATCAAATTCCTAAGTTTTTTCTAGTTTAAAAAATTATAACAATTAATCAAAATCAATAAATACATTTTTTTCCTCTTTATAATGGTAATTTCTGGATTGAACCGGATTTATATAACTCTAAATAAATATAATAAATATTTTTAATTATTTTTCTTCAAAGTGCATGAGAGAGAGATGGCCATGGGGTTTTTTCTTGAAGTTATTTCTTAAATATTAGCATATTTTATCTTTATTCCATTAGTTGTCTTCTGGTTTTCCTTGATGTTTCTCTTTTCTATTGCTTTCTAAATTTATTTCTCTAAAAGCTGTAATTCATGATGTTATCTTAGAGCCACAAAATTTTGTCCTCCTTACTCAAGATTTTCATCGAAGAAAAGTGGCCACAATTGCATTTCTTGATAACTACGAGTCCTAATCTTTGTCTCAATATATTTAGAACTGACCTTGAAGGTTAGTTTTTTCTGACAAAAAAAAAGCTTGAAGGTTAGTTAAAAAATTATAATTAATGTTTTTTTATTTTTATTATTTGCCAAGTGATGAAAATGTTGCTGATATTTGCTTGGTGTACTTCAATGGGCAGACCAGAATAGAATAAAGGTTGGGAAGAGTATTAAAGGAAGAAACAACAATTGAACAAAAGTTTTGTCTCTACTTACATGTGTGTGCCTATATGCCTAACAACCATTATTTCCTTTTGAAATTTTGAACAAAGTAATTTGTTTGTAATTTTTTTAATTTATGTGTAAAGAAATCACTTACCCCACATTTTTGACTTTGAAACCTAAACTCGCCAGTCGCTTATTAGCAACTGATACAATGCATGGGGATTGGATTGGGGAAGCTGAACGTGAAATCATATAGATATAGATATAATATTAGTAGAGTTAGATGTTTGAACGAATGTGGATGTGGTAGTTGGCATGTCTGCTTTATAGTTTTGTTTGTGTCCACCAATTAAATTTGTAACAGTTTGGAATTCAGTCATTTAATTAATTGAAAAATCAAAATCATACTATCCAATTCCCAACTTTTACAAGGAAAAAAAAAACAACAATACTGCTCAGTCTGCTCTAACATCTCCAGTTTTTGAGAAATTTTCTTACTTTTATCAGGTTAATAAATAAATTCATAACCTTGATCCAGGTAGGTGTGGTGGTTTGAGATTGATAGAGCCCATAGAACCATTCATTCCCCTTCTTGACTTTCTCATCTTTCTTTTACTTCTTTCTTTCCCCATCACCGGTTCTTCCATTATAGTGGACAGACCTGATAGAGCTGCAACCAAAAACCCATTCACACTTTAGCATACCACATTTGAATTGCATTTAAAAATTCACTTTATAGAAAAAATGTTTAATATGTAAAATAATCAACATCCTTACACTTACCAGCAGATACTGATGATGAACTCCTTTTCTCCATCATAATTCTCTTCATCATCTCTTCATACTCACCATCCAATTTCTGTTCTTGACCTGCATGACTTGTTGATAACTTTAACTTGGCAGCTGCAAAAATCCACGTTGCATCCATCTGTTTGCTGATCATACGTGCCGCAGAATATGGGATTTTGCTTGTTCCAGTGTTTATGCAGAAATTAAGGAACATTATACAGTCCATCAAGCTTTCTTTGGCCAACCCTTTCATGTCATAAGCCTGTGATCTCCTCCACAGACTTTTGCTATGAGAATTAGCAGGATTTGACAGGCAAAGAGCTCGAGTTGCATCACTTATGGCACCATCCGGGTCATCAAGCAGCAACTCACACTGAGCTCTATTACTATAAAGAACCATTCTTTCTTTTCTTAATCTTATTGGACACGTGTCTAATGCTTCAGTGTACTTTGCTAATGCTTCTTCTATGTCTCCAGACCAAAACAAATGGTTTCCCTGTTGTTTTATCAGACCCACTAAAACTCTCCTGTTTTCTACTTCTTCTTCAGACAGCTTCAATTTCTCCCTTACTTGAAAATCCCAAATTTCTTGTAAAACTTTATCAACTTGTTTGTTCTTTATCTTCAACTTGCTTTGCTTATAGTCTAAAAGAAGTGCTTTTGAGATGGTTTTGCCCACATTGAATCTATCACCAAGATTTCTAAGCTCAATTAAATCTGCAAGAAACAAAGTTGTAATTTCTATGACTTTGTACCTGGTATCTTGGTCTTTGAGAAGTAACAGAAGACAATCGATTCCAATGTACTGCCAATCATCTGAAGATCTAGAGAGATAACAGAGATTAATTATAACCTGTTCGGATTCAGCAATGGAATTTCTTCCAATTTTACTGTAGCATAGTATCCTAATGAGTCCTACTCCAGATGGTGAAGAGTGATTCACTAATCCACCCCACATTCCACATAAATCTTTCAAAAATTCTCGCTTACAAATGAGATCTAGTGACCTCTCTTTGCAAGCAAAACAATTCAAAAGATAAATAGACCAGCACTGAAGTTGGCTGGCCCATTCTTCAGCTTTTCTGTTCTCCATTTCTAGCCCCCCTACACCTCTTGTAAGCAAGTCTTTATGATACTTCATCCTTTTCTTTCCATCTTCAACCCCAACAAAACTAGCATAAACTTTGTCAAGGCAAGTAGAAGCCAGCTCTATGGCCAATTTCACTACCTCTTTTTCGTAAATAGCTACTGCTTCAAATGTTGTTTCGTAGCTTGCCAAGTGACCAAGTGCTCGAACAGCAACTCTTTGTTCAACCCAACTAATCTTGCCTCTCAAAAGCTCCATTAATGGAGGTATAACACCTGATTCAACAGCTTTCACTGCAAACTCAACCTTGTTCATGGTATAAGAGCCAATTACATGAGCAGCATAATAAGGGACATAAATGTTTTGATCCCTAAGAAGCCAACTTGCATCATTAGTACCTATTAGGATCAATTTTGACATGGAATTGAATATGCCGAGGGATGGGAACTCCGGATCATCTGGCTGTGTCATAGCGATATTCCATAATACACTAAGCACCAGAACATTTTCTTCGCTTTCTTGGAATGGCATTTCCTTCAAACAAGTCGCTAACCCTGCTCGCCTGAGGGATAAATCTTGCTCTTTCATGGAGCAGAAGAAACAACTAGGATCAGTGCAACTCATATTATCAGTATCAGAGGTGGTTTTAGGAGTTTTGAGGATTAAATTGTCCTATTTGAGATCCATGGCTTTGTGTTTATAAGTTTTAGAGTTTAGGTTCAGGGTTTTTATGGCGAATGGTTTACGGATTAAAGAGGGAGTTAAGTGGGGTGGATGAGCAAGTGGTGAAGTGGTACCTAGCGGCGCATGAAAATTAATTGATGAAAATCTGGAATTTTAGATATTCTTATGCAAGCTTTTAAAATATTCGAATGCATGAACTTTTCGTGGAGAAATATGTCTACACTCCGTTAAAGTTTGAATATAAACGAGGTGAAATGTGCATTATTTCTGACATAGATTGTACTTCATCACACAAGTTTAGGAGCTTAATTATCAACTCGAGAAATTTCCGTGCAGTAGGATGAAACTCTACTCGACAATGTCATATTATCATTATTATTTTTTTACAAAACTATTTTTGGTTTAAGAGCTTAAAATAAATACGAAATATCACATAATGGTTTCAATAATACAGCGGTAACATAATTTTTTTTGTGTTGAGACTCTTTTTTGTCTCTCTCTCTCTCTCTCTATATATATATATATGTTAGGTTTCACAATATATAACCAACTTTAGATAGTTGGAGATATAGTGAATCAATATTTCAAAACGCACTATATGAAAAAACAAATTAATATATATATATGTTTTCTAACAACAAAAATGGATATAGACTTAATGGTTTGGTTCTTGCTAGCAATTTATTATATATGAACATACAGTATCATTGTTATTATTTTCGTTTTAAGCTATACAGGTGGTTTCCACATCATAAAGCAAAGTGGTCCTAATCAATTTTTTTATTAGGGTTTCCGTATATCACTACACCTATTGCTTTCTACATGTATATAGTCTTTTCATGTTTTTCACTTCTAAATTCTTCCATATATAGAGGTCTTTTGTCTTGTGCAGTAAAAGATATCTGACCAAAAAGCAAATCTTCTAAATCTCCTTCGCATCATATACAAGACTTAAGTTCATGTTTCAACAAAATTTCCAAATTTTCCAAGCTTCATTTTCATGATTTTCTTCTCAATATAGTCCCTCTGCTAATACTATTCCAACTGGCAACAGTGAATTTTGGCTGTGACTTTACACAAGTATATATCCATAAGATGCAAGATAATTAACGATAAATCATTCAAATATTAGTACTGAATTCCTTCGTATAACATCTTAGGGTTCAAACTTGACATCCCACATCTTTGAAAATGACTTTATTACAACTAAACTAAAGTAAACTAAGCCATATATCTTTGTTAATTTGCTGCAGTTGAAAAATTAGGAAACTTTTTGCTAAAGCTGTATGCCAAATAAACAGACTAATTAAACATTAGATTAATTAAGTTTAAAGTGGGCAATGCTAATACAATGTAGTTTCAAGTAGTGGGCTACAAAAAGGAATTTGGGACCACAGTTTCAACATCAGACATTGTCACTCTTCATATCAGAAAGAAAAAGTGGTCCTTAACTTACTGCTTCGAATGAATTTACATTCGCAAAGCTGAAAACAGATTTTGATATTAATTAAAAACAATTTCAAGTACAAATGTTTAAGGTCTCAAGAATGTGCGGCTACTATATACAATTATATATATAAACATACTATATATAAAGCATGGATAAAAAAAAACTTTAGTTTATTTCCAGTAATGGTGATTTTCATTATAAAATTTTGCAGGATCATAACTAATGGCTACACAGAATCTAGTCATCATCACATTAAACTAGGATTTGAAACTGATAATTCAGATTTTGGTTATTAATTTTCCGGATTTAAAGTTTGAACAACTTTTTTTCTTTCTTCAATGTATTTATCGAGAGCAAATAAGGAAGCTTCTATTAATTTAGTGATGGGTATAGAGGTAGTTCAGATTCTAGAATATGATGAGGCTATTGTGGATATGATCACAGGCCTAGGCTAGTTACAGTTGAGACACGTTATCACTGTTAAGTTATAAAATTTGTGATGCTATGAAAGCTCTCTAATCTCTACTGTTACGTGACTTTCAATTTTTAAATTTAAATATCGTGCAGAGTGCGTAACAAAACAGTTAATTTAGAATCCGTGGTTTTTGTTTGAAATTGAAGGAATATATGTGATTTTAGCCCATGAATTATTTAAAATATGATGATTTTGCATTTATTTTATACAAAAATTGGTAGCATAATATTAGCAACATACCTAAAATTTAATATACCATCTATTTTATAGATAAAATATATCCATTTAGATAAATTTAAAAGGAAAAATTGTCTATTTTAAAAAATATAAGAATAAAAACGCCGGTTACAAATAGTTCAAAGGCACTAGATGATTTAAAAAATTCTTTATTTCGAATCCTTAGTAAAAAAACAAAAAAATTAATTGTTATGCCAAAATTAAATTATTTTTTGCCAAAGTTTGGGTGGATGGATTACTGGATATTAAAGTTGCTGTCGGGATTGGCCCATCCCAGAGTCTTTCATAGTGGACTTTCATTTCGGGCCTTGATAATGGACACTGGAAGCCCACCGGCTTTCATATGCAAATATGCAGATCAAGCTAAACATAAATCTCGGGTTCATTTCAAAGTTGCGGATTGTAGCTTGGAAAAATTGAAATTTTGAAAAGTTAGCTATTGGAACATCATGAAACTTTCTGAGAGGAAAACGAGAGTTGCAATTTGCATATAAAATCAGCTCAATTTGAAGTTTCAAGAATTTGATAATATTTGCGAGAAAAGCTAAATTATTATATAGGATTAGGTGGTGGCTTTGATGGAGACGAAGGGAACCAAACTTTCTATCAGAAAAAGTATGTGTGTATACACACATAAAATTGGATATGAGAAAATAAATTAAATGAATATATTCATGAACCAATTTATTAATAAACTAACATTTATGCAAAATAGTAATTACCTTATATATTCATCAATTCCTCAGAGTTGATTAAATAAATTACGTATGAATTTGGCACAAGATGGATAAACAAGATTGTCACTTTTTCACCCGACTCAATTGAGTGCAAAGTCAAGAGGCAGCAGCGAATCCTTTGAGAAGTTGGCTATAGATTGGTCCACCCTCCAATCCAAAGTAACCGACAATTATCCCATCTCAAATAAAGTAGTCGTAGGTTTTGCCAAACTTTTGACCTGTACATATCCGCAAATCACGCAAGAAACATGCAAGAAGCTTCCATTAAATAAGATTCGATCTCTGTGATTGGCCTTCTGTTAGAGTTGCTTGCTCTGATGCAAGAGGTCCAGCATTTTGTTTGGACAAATCCTCTTCCCCTCTATTAGTGTTCATTACATGCATACATATATAAAGAAAATTGTACTTGTTTCAAAAATCATTGTCTTTCAAGTTCGATCTTTTGCGCATCTATTTATTGGCTTCACAAGATGAAACTAATACAAGGAAAACAAATCTTAGGTAATTTACTACACTTGAATAGCTTCATAGATGATTAATCTTGGTGAACCTCAAGGGAAAGATGAACTTCAGATATCACTAAAGAGACATCTAGGCAACAGGGGTAAAAGGAGAAAAGAACCTCTGTTAGCTCTATCACCCACTAAAAATCCACATTCTGATTCTATGTTGGAGTTATCCCTCAGAAAATAACTACTTAACCAGAAGCTGAGAAGCAGTGTGGATGACTCTGCTCTATTTACAGATTGAAAGAGACATTGATTCAATGCCAAAACTTTGCAAATAGTATACTACTACTGCCTTTACCTACTATTTGGTTGGTCCAGTAAACTAGACGCCTAACCTAGCTGTGCAATAACAAGCCGTAGGCCCTTCCCATTTCCTACTCGTCTGTCTTCCACATGGTAGTGTTAGCAACGTTGCTACAAGACCTGTCCAATGCAGTGACTCTTGCACGATATGCTACAGAAGCTGCAGTAGGTTTTACCCTCTGATTCTGAGGAAGCTCACAGGCTTCACTCATTGAAGCAAATCTTAATTCTGCAGGAGGAATAAAACAATCCATTGACAGACCCGGGACATTGAATGCTACTTCTTCAATTGCCCATGCTTCTTCCATTCTGGTTCTGGTGTGGCTCATTGCTGTATCTCCGAACCGGAAAAGGCTCACTACAGAGCGCCCAGAATGAGCAATCATGACACCATCCACAGGCCTATAATCATCAAGAAAAGAATTGATAGTGGTCTCCCAGTATACAGCATCACCTCCATTATTTTGAATGCGGGTCAAATGGGAATCCTCTATGTGAACAAGGAGCCCAGTTTTCTGACTGAAGTAGCCAAACAAAACATGCCTAATAATCTCTGCTGGTCCTTCACTTCTAGCCTTCAGTGTTGCAGGATCTGCACATATCTTGAGGATAAAGCAATCATCCCCATTGATCTTTTTCTCCCCAATGCATCTCGCATTCGTGAACATGCTTGCAGTTGTTCTAGGGTCAAGACCCTGTAAAGAACAAGGAATTGAAATATAACTACTTGCTGGAATTATTCTGCATGACCAGTACTTAAGGAAACAAAGAAGAAAGCTCATCTTCACCTGAAGTGCACGGCGCAGTGGTCTAACTGGGCCTTTTGCCGCATGTGGACCGAGCCAGGGTGTGTGCCTCCAGACGAGATTCCCATTGCAGCCAGCATGAACCTTGTTACCACCAAGAGCAAGCTCCACATACCACATGTCTGGATTCATTTGCCATAAAACAAAGCCACCAGACTCAGCAGCTTTGGAGGAATTTCGGTTCCTTGTGACCTTGTTTGCTGTTTCAAACTCAGAAGCTATCATCCTCACCTTTCCCATGGCATATGCATTATGGATGGAATTTTGAAGTCTTTGCCCTCCCGAAGCTGCTGTGTATTGTTGCAATATGTACTGGGCAGATGAAGTTTCCTGCAATAACACCCCAGAAAATCACATTAAAAGTTGCATATGACTAGAACAAAGAATTCTTCTACAGAGAAAAGTCCAATTCTTCCTTTTTCAACAGTTAGGTAATGGCAAAAAGAATTTGAACTGATGATTTTTCCAGGAAGAGGGGTTTAGAAAAAGTATATCATAATCAATATCTCGCAGTTCCGGTATTGTCAACAACACTGGTTTACCAGACATTTTTCCTCATTCTTCAGGTCGGTGAATAGCTATATATTCTATTATTCGAATAGTTCTACTCTTTTATGGATAAAACTGTTAGCATATCTTCCCGTCTCCCCTTTTCCTCTTTGATTACAATTACAAGCAACACAATGTTAAGTGGTCATTTTGCGTACAAGGCCAGAAGAACCAATTCCGAACAGATTACATACCTTACATGAAAAGGGTTTGGTGTGAAGCCTCAATTCAAGAATCATAAGTATGTATGAATAGAGGAAAAGAAAGAATGAGAGAGAGAGAGGGAGGGAGGGATGAAATTCTGCCCAAGATCAAAAAATTGAAAAACGTTTCGATATGTTTGCGTCATTGAAACAGAGAGAATCCCACATTCAACATTCACCAGACCAAAGAAACTTCAACTCATTTACTTACTGTCACAAGTTTTATTAATGATCTTTTTTATTTTATAATCCAATTGGTGATGAAAACGAAATTTGAAAAATTAAAATTCTAACCAAAAAGGTAGAACAGAATTAATTAATGGGCAGATAAAGACTACCAGGTAATTAAAGTTGGCAGCAAATCTAACAGAGATCATCCTTAAAAAATGCAGCACTGTAGAGAAATAAGTTGAGAGAACTAACGATTGGAGTATCCTTTATACTGAGGTGAGGCAAAGGTTCAGTACTGCTAACATGCACTGGAGCTAGCGGCGCACCCAGTACACCCAGCAGCAGCCTCAGATCGGAACGTTTGCAAGCATTTGACGACGCAACTGACGGCGTTCTTGACAGCTGTCCCTTCATCCAGTGGCCCCACCTCCCTTCCATCCTAGAATCTCCGCATTCATCTTGATCTGGCCCCTCCATCAACGGCGACAAAGCCTCCACCGGCCTTAAGCTCCCCGATCTCGCTATAATGAACGGCTCCGGCTGCGACACGTGGTGACCATGTCCCTTTCTCCTCCGTAACAAGCTGGACATTGGTGAGCTACTCCTGGCCGGACTCTTAGCTCTGGACCGGCCCGGAGACAAACCCCTAACAACCTCCCCTTTAAGCGCCGAAAAGAACCCTTGCTTCCTCTCCATTTTACGACTCTGCCACTTACACCTCAAATGCAAGTGTGGTATTAGAAAGAGCAGAGAAGGAACATAAAAACCAACGGAGAGAGAAAGGAATGGAGATAAATAAATGGTAGTGATGGAAAAGATATTTCAAAAAAAGAAAGAAAAAAGAAAAAAGAGTTGATAATATATAATTGCCGGGAGGCAGGAACTGTAAGCTGAGAGTGAGGATTGTGGTTCTGGTTTAAGTTTTGTTTGCTATTCTTTCTTTCTTTCGCTCTTCAGTCTCTTTCTGGTATGCTATATACATACATACATCCACACACAATATTTTCTATTCATTTTCTTTATTTCTTTTAGGATTCAGACAAAAAGACAAGCAATCCTGACTGCTGCTGATCCGTTTTTCTCTTGACGGCCCTGAAACGGCGAAACTTTTGTTTTTTCTTTATCTTCCATGAAATAGGTGAAATCTTGAAGAAATTAGCGCCGTTAGCAACGGTAAAGTTTCACCCGGGTAGGGTGAGAGAAATAATAAAATAGTAGTCATATAAAGCGGATTTATTTACTGAGCAATTGGGCGTGAGTATTAGATAATCAGCATGCCAAATTGACAAGTATGCTAAATTAAAGATTTCTCACGACATAAAGTAAAAACTTCAGTAAATAGTACATATGGAAGAGTTGAGTAATTGATTATTCATTTGCAAAGCAGAAAGTAGAAAAAAACCAATTGTAGATAAGTATTGATTACAAGAATATGTATGATTTTAATTTCTCATGTGATATGCCAATTTGTTACACTTTTTTTTGGTGTCTAACAGAATAAATTTATTTGTGATTGTGAATGTTTACATTTGATGGTGTGAGTGAGTGGCATAATCTTGGTGGTTGAAACTGTAGGACCAATTAGAAGATCTTCCCTGTGCATTTGAGAAAGCAACGTAATTTGACAAAATAAAGCGCATTATTTAACAATTGTGGACTCAATATAACTTTTCTTTTTTTTGAAATTTATAATTTATTTAAATATCTAAATTTTAATAATAATCTACTTATTAATTTTATAAATAAAAAATACAAATTTACATTATTTTTTAAAAAATTATAACATGTAATACTTACTTGTATTAATGTAATATTTAAACTATTATAATGAAAATACGTAATCAACATGTAGATTAGTGTTGTGTAAAATCGAACTGAAACCAAAAATTTAACCGAACCGAATACATTTGGTCTATTTGGTTCGATTTTTTCGGTTCTAAACCGAAATTAAATTTCGGTTAATTCGGTTCTTAACATTATAAAACCGAAAGAACCAAACCGAACCGACCGAACTCAATAAAACTCACCGTTTTGATATATATATATATATAAAGAACAAACAGATTGCATCCAAACCCAACCCGTATAGAGTTCCAGTAAAATCAGTTCCACATCCAAAGACTGAATTGATAAGAACAAACAAATTACATCCAAAATCATAAACTATCCAAAACTATAATTTTACAATTAAAGAAAGATCAATCACAAAGTCATATTTTTTAACCCCAAAACAATCACAAACTCATTGGGTTACCATGAAAATAAAGAAAAAATTCCCCCCTTCTGGCACTTTGAAAATGCCCAATTTTTTTTCTTTTTGGGTCAAAACCAGTTTTGATCAACAGATATAAAGATCAAAACCAAAAATTGAATTAACATTACAAAAAACAAAGAAAACAACAAAACAGAAGGGGCACACCAGATCAGCCGTAGCAAACCCTGCCGCCAAGGCTCTGATCGGACGTTCTCTGAATCCGTTTCCTCCATCATCATCTCCACCACGACGGCAACGCAGAGGCTCCGATTGGAGAGAGTGAGGGATGGGAGAGAATAGAGAAGAGAACGAGAGAGGGAGGGGAGGGGAGGGGTGGGAGAGAACAGAGAAGAGAACGAGAGAGGGAGGCGGAGGGGTGGAAGAGAACAGAGGGGAGAGAGAGAGAGAGAGAGAGGGGGGGCGTGGGAAAGAACAAGAAAAGAGAGAACCGGTTAGACCCAAACACATAGACTTATATATGCCATAAACCGATTGAACCGAACCGAATCGACCGAAATTATTTCGGTCTATTCAGTTTCGGTCCTGAAAATTTCAGTTTACGGTTCGATTATTTTATTTTGAGAAAATCGATTTTCGGTCCATTCGGTTCGATCTAAAACCGAACCGAACCGAATATTTGCACAACCTTATTTGAGTATTATGCGTTTTAATTTTTTAAAAATAGTGTCAATTTATTTTTATTATTTATAAATATTTAATATATTATAATTAAAATTTAAATATTGAAATGAGTTATAAAATTAAGTTCCATTGTTTGTATACCTATTAAATAAGTAAAATTTCCTTTTTTTTTAAAGTTATAAATTACAATTTAAAACTAATCTACTCAATGTGTCCAACGACTTGTTCAATCAACATCGCCAATCACGGCTGCCAACCCCCATTTTAGTCATGTGATATGTGATATTTTAAAATAGGTGTTTTTTTTTTTTTTTGAAATGAGGAATTTTCTTGTGAATAGGGATAGCTATGGTCACAGCTCACATAAGTCACAGAGACATTATTAATGGGGACAACACATGCTGCTCATAAACATTAGTAAAACACAATTCATAGTGTTTTTTGGACTTTCAGGGAAATTAAAAGCTTTCCAATCAAGTGTACCATTGGCTATTGGCCATGAATCATGATTGACTCTGGCAACTAATAAACCAACATGGATGTCCAGGATTAGTGCTACGCTATTAAGTATTGTAATAAATAAATTAAACATTGCTCTCTATAGATAATTATTTTTTAATACTTAACAAATTAGTTGGAATATGGTAATCAAGGGTTGTAATTAATTTTTTATGAGATTAAAAGAAATACTATTTGATCTCATTATACAATCTATTATTATTCAGTCATTTGCACATATCACCAATATACTATATCAAGTATGGGGAATGATTCTTACACTTCACAACATCTATCATAAAAATGATAATTTTAATCCAGTTATTATTTTACTAGGTTCCACCTTTCTCTTTCTTCATGTTAGTAGTGTTTAGGAATCTATTTGTCTTTGATAAGGTAAAATGTTTTTAAAAGGTTACTGATTTCATGAAAAATATAAAAGTAACTATTTTTTCCTTGGCAAATTATAAAACAAAATACTACGCCTATGAGCGTATATCTTCATTATCATTGTCAAGAACTTATTTTGAAATCTATCTTCAATGCTTTTATGTTTTGTACGTACACTGAAAAATGCTTCTAATTTTAGAACAAAAAACAAAAGAAAGAAGCTTACTTTGATAAAAATTGATAATGTCTCATATTTCGCAACAAGAAAAGAGTCCATGAGTAAAATCTAACATCTCGCTAACACCTAATTCAAGTGATCCAAAAATATAATGCTTATTATTTCAAAGTCACGCATGGTGACGATCAGTTACTTTATTCTAATTTACTATATTCAAAATATCATAATATTTATACCATTACTTAATAAAACGGGTACAGATATTTAATTGCAAAAGTATAAACACGTTACCTAATGAATAATGTAAATAGCCGGCCAAACATTTTAACAATAAATCTTTTTACAATTATTAACATTTTATCTATCCAAAATTCTCATTAATTTAAATTTTAAAGTGCTCGTATTTTTACACCAAGAAATTAGCTTCTTACTCTTTTATGTTCTCAAATTCAAGTTCGATCCATCATTTCTAGACTATTGGTTTGATAGGATATTCCCATACTTGGCCGTCTCTTACTCTTTAAAGTTTAACCTTGGAAGGATTATCAGAAACTATGTGCTTAAACTCCTGGATAAACCTTAAAACTCTCTTACTAACAAGCTTTATTGGATTTGATTTCACGTAGGCTTAAAAAAAAAAAAAATTATTTTGCAAGTGTGGTTAAAAAACAAAAAAAGAAAAGAAAAATCCAGCTTATTATTTAGATGGATTAGTTTGAGAGGGGTATCCTCAAGGCATGCTATGATGTTGAATTCGAAACTGAATAGGGAGTAGGGGTAGCTTAGAATTTACAATGAGAGTAACAGTCTAACAGATGCCAAGTAGAGTTATTTTATTTCTTAAAAAAATAAAAATAAAAACAAAATGATACGTTGAAAACGGTATTGAGGTCACATGTAATGTAAGGATCCTCGTCTCAGTACAGTCCAATCCAATCTTTTAAAATTGTGATGATTCTGCCAGCGTAATATTCGATGTAAAGTGCAGCAGTTTCTGAATATTAATACCAGCCGTTGGATTTGAGTTGCATACCATTGATCTATGATCATGATTAATAAAGGATGCATGGTACAAGACAAACTATGCTTTGAGCCAATCGGCTCTTCTTTCTAACTATTCTTCTTTATCATTGGTGTGCGCGTGGACCCCCATCTTCTTCTTATCCTTGCTTCTTCCTTCTTCCCGTAGATAACCGCCCTGTTATGTTATCTCATTTTCTCATCATTTCATCAACCATACCTCCATTTTTTTTGACTTTATACTTTTTCTAAATGTCCCCATTTTATTTTTAGATTTATTATTTTTTAAAGTTTTGTTATCATATATGCAAAATAAATAAGGACATCTTTCGTTTCTCTCTCTCTCAAAATGGTACTCTTTAATTAATTTTTCATTCAAAAAAATATATATATATATATTTTTTCACTATTTCCACCCTTTATTAAATAAATGATACTCCATATAATCCATAATTTTTGTTCATATTTTCTCTTTAGTTATTTCAAACTATAGTTCACTTATAAATTTTCTATTATATTCATATTTAATTTTATCTGGAATTTAAATTTCTCATTTCATATTAGTAATCATGATTTTTATAATTTTAATAATACTTAATTGCTCATTTCTGTATTAGAATTGATGTAATAGAAAAGTTATCCAATTTTTTTTCTTCACCATAATAATTACAATTTTTTTTATCTATATAAAAATTAGATAAAATTTTTTTAAAACGGATAGAGTAAATAAAATGGAAAAACCAACATCACATTTTTTCTTTATGCAAATTTGATTACTTTAAGTTATATTATGTTGCATTTTACTTTCATACTTTTCTTTCACATTTTTCTAAAATCAAACTCAAGTGTATTTTCACAAATTTATCATTTCCTTCCTTGTCTTGTACTCTCTACATTCACAAATAAATATCCATTTTTATTTTTGTGTAAAAATTAATGGACTCATTTATTATTGTATGTTTTTATTAATTAATTGTCCTTTTGAAAAAGAGACAACTAATTATTAATGTATTTTAAAAATTAAGCTACTCGATATATAATAAGATACCATAAAATATTATGTGGCTTTAAAGTGGGGCTCCGTTAAAAAAAAAAAAAAAAGAGTTCGGTTCAACTTTCCATTAATTACATATCTCTACACTCTACTAAAGGGTCCGCATGAATGCCACATCAACATTTTTTTGTTATTTTAAACGGAAACTTTGACGATAGGCAGGATATTAAAAATTTAACATTCGGAGCCAATTGTTAATAAAAATACTTCAAACTTTAAATTTTTAACACCCCAATACATTGGGGCCAATTTATAATTATAGCAAAATTAAATTGATTGTTGTTCTCTTTTTATTTTCATTTAAAATTGTTCTTAATGCTTTATAGCTTAAGTTTCTCAGTGAATTGATTAAGACAAGTTAATGAAGAGCTTTTAGATGAAATAGATTGCTTTGATGTTATCTTTCAGGTCAAGCAATCTATTTCCCCCTCTGGCCTTTAGCTTTTCTCTCTTTGTTGCATTTTTAAAGAAAAAAGAAGACATATAACATACTATCCCATGATTATTAAACAAATAAATTAAATGGGGAAAATATATATATATATATATATATATATATATTCAGTTGGTTGGGTGGGATGGTGGGGGTGCAAACTCATATAGTCATGCATTAGACTTATAAAAATGCTAATTAGTAACATCGTTGTGGGCTGACTTTATGACTAGAGACTAAAAGACAGAGCAAAATTAACTTCTGTTATTCATAGACTACTAATTAATTATTTATTAAACCTAATTCCACACCAAATAACCTAATCGATAGAAGAAATTTTCAAATTAAAACATCACGCTGGAGTTGGAATCTGACTTTTGTTAACTTTAGCTTCAACGTATTTAATTTAAATTTCTCGCTAACTTGTATGAGTTAGAAGGAATGAGATAAAATGAGAATATATATGTATATATATTAATGATATGTACCAGTATTCTCATTTAAAGCAACATATTTTCCCATTATATCTCCTCTCTACTCCTTAATTACTAACTCATTTGAACAAATAAGAAAGATGTAATGGTTCTTTTTTGCTGAGAATTCCACTAATTTTCAAAATAATAGTTTCACAGTTTTAAACGTATTTTATTATCAATTAATTAGCTTCAATTTAATGGTCTGGTATTATTTTAAATGTATGCGATTAATATCATTTTAAAAAAAAAATAATTCAATCAATAAATTTAAATTTATTAGCATAAAATATTATTAAGAAATAAGAATTTAAGAGATCGGCTGCTCTATTATCAAGATTTATTTTGAATAATCTATTGCTTTTTAAGGCCTATTTTGGGAAGATTTTATTACATAAACCAATAATAATAATTTGATAATTTGCCCAAAAAAAAATATTTTATAATTACCCATATTATTTATCTCCATTCTAACCTCGGCCATTCAAGGCCTGGCTCGTAGAGGCCCACAGTCTATTGAGAAAGTCCACATGTCAAACCTCTCAAGCAGTTGATCCCCGTGGACAAAATTAATAGCCATCCTTAACCATGGTCATTATGGTGAAAGACACCAAAGCCCATAAATAAAGCTCTCATGGATTACTATTTTTTTTTCTCTCTATAAGGCAACCGATCTGAATTGACTTTAGCATTGGAGTCGCATTTACAAACCAACCACCTTGTACCTCATCTCATTGTTTGCAGGTCATTCTCAACAGTTTTCAGACTAACAGGTGGACAGCCTATATCGTATGGTCCACTCTTGACCCTAAGATTCTTCAGTAGTAATAATAATAATAATAAATCCTGAGACATAACATTAAAGAGTATGGGCTAAAGCTATCATTATCTTTGTTCTAATTTAAAGCACAGGGATTATAATCATATTTGCTTAAATCATAAGATGTTCGAGGATGGGATTAATGCCAATTGCATGATATATCCTAAACAGAAACTCTGTAATTATAGGATGAGAAATGATTCTGTTTCAGGGATAGTGCGCCATTCAATTGACATATGAATGCTAATTAATAATTAATTAGTAATATGCTAAGCGGGGAGGACAAACACTAAATTGAATCTTTCAGCTTTACAGCTGCAATTCTCTTTTAGGTGGGGTTAGGTATTTATTGTGTGTGCTCCACCAGCTGACGCTCAACATCCGAAACTAGGTCAATTTTATTCCTCATATATGTCTTGGAATAAATTTAAAATTTTGTGTGTGTTTTTTTTTTTTTATAATGAAATGCATTTTACTTTGTGATTCTTCATTGGCATCAAATGCCCCATCTCTTTCAATTCTCATCATCGAATTAATCATTTTCTCATTATCTTTATTAGTAGTAGTTCAATAATCACACATACATGCACATGTGTTTTCTAGTTTCGTCAACTCCATAAATTCAACAATTTTGTGACGCTTGAAATGTGGCCTAAACATCAGCCAAGGTTATCCTTTTGTCGAGGAGAATTCACGGTAATAACAAGTTGATGAATATAATAAGTTTTTTGAGTTACCTTAAAATGTTTTAGATCATTTTGATTTACATGTGCAAAAATATCACGAAAATTAATTGCCTGAAAAAAAAGATTGTAAGAGAATATGGCAACAATTTTCTCGTAAATAAAATGTTAAATCATTATAGCACTTTAATATGATGTAAACTATAATATGGGGCTCTAAACTTGATGGACTAGAATTGCCTTTCTTAATACCAGGTAGTTAATTCGGACTGGTCCCTAATATAAATCTAAAGATTGAGAGCATAAAAAACTAATAAATGTAAGCATTGAGGATAGAGTGGATTTTTGTAGTTTCTAGTACTAATGGCTCATGGTATGATCCGCACTTTAAGTGGTAGAAGTAAGTGCTCATCCACTGCCCCTACTCAAGTTTTCACTTCATTTATAGCACTCCCTATTTTCCAGAGACTTCTCAGGAAACAACTACGTACACTGGACACAAACTTTCCAGTTTCCATTTGATTAATATTCATTGCGTACATACATATATAGAAATGTCATTTTTAATCAACTCATTTTGAAGTGAAGCTATGTGAAAAGATTATAAGTAATTTATATGTGTTGTTTTTTTCTAAGTAAATTTGTTTTAATTTTTGAAATTAAGGCAGTTGATCTCTTTGCTTCGGAGATTGAAAAGTAGAAAAGGTGGCAGGATCAGGAAGCTTCACGTAACATGGTGATATAAGACAAAATTAAGCTTCACGTATTGGCAATTTGGCATTGCTGATTGGCCAATAACTTCAGCATTCGGTTAATAGTAGTAATTAAGATAAGCAAAATGAACAGAGAAGTAGAAAATACGAAAATACATGTACCCAGTCACACATTTTAATATCCCATAATCTGGTACTAGATGATAGCTATAACCAACCACCATAGAAAGTTTGTTTCTTTCATTTGAATCCACGTGACAGTCTGTAATCTGCTGGTTATTTAATTATCATTTATTTTAATCAGAATATTTAATTAAGTTCGCACTCGCAGGGACTATGTAGAAGCACCGTCCTTACTTTTCACCTGCTTTATTTGGCACTATAAATACCCCTTTCTCCACTCTTCACCCCACGCACTAAACTCCTCTACTAAGGAAGTTGAGTCATATTCTTTTGTTTTTCTCAAGAGAGTATAGAGAAGGAGAAAAAAAAATGAAGGCAGTGTTTGCAGGTATTTTGCTGGTGTGTCTTGTTCTAAGTTCCTCTCTCTTCGAGGTTACAATGGCTGGTTCAGGTACACATATGTATAGATATTATTTGTTTGAGAAGCTAATTGGTGGGTTTCTTTAATTAAAGTGTGAAAATGCATGGGATCATTATTATTTGATTTAAAACAGCATTCTGTGACTCCAAGTGTGAGGCGAGGTGCTCAAAAGCCGGAGTTAAAGATCGGTGCTTGAAGTACTGTGGAATTTGCTGTGAGAAATGCAAGTGTGTGCCCTCAGGGACTTATGGGAATAAGCATGAGTGCCCTTGTTACAGGGACATGAAGAACTCCAAGGGCCAGCCTAAGTGCCCTTGATTTTATTCATCTTATTCTTACACTTAACTGATCTTTGCTCTTAAAGGCTTCAAAATGTTGTTTAGTGGAGCTATATCAAATATTTAATCCATTATTATATATATATATTAGTTATATAGCTTAATTATCAGGTCATATATATATATAGAAATTGGAGTGTTTGTGGAATAAGAATAAGTGATTATTATTATTGTTGTTGTTTTGACTTGATTTACTTTGGTTCTAATTTCTATTTATTGTACTTGATCCGATCAGGTTTTTAGTATACAATAATAATAAAACAAAATTATACTAGTATTTATTTAAACACTTCTCTTTCTTTTTTTTTTTTTTTTTTTTTTTTGTGAGCTAAATAAATACTTCTCTTTAATTGTGTTCTTATGACAATTGAAAATCCAATTCATATGCTACCAATAAAATAATTTCTCACTGTGATTGTGGCTTGAACTTTAATCACATTGTATTCTTTAATTAAATTATATTATATGGTCTAACAAGTAAGTTTTAGCAGAAATAATAGTATAACATAGAAGCGGAGATCATTAATTAAGTAATTAATCATTCAATTCATAGGTTCTTTATGAAGCTTTATGTTAGTAGCCACTAAAGATAGAATTTGAGGTTGAAAAGAAAAGAAAAGATATTGAGGCGTTTGCTGTGGTAGGAATAGGATGGGATCACTGATTTTTATGGGCACATCCATGTGAACTGTACGATAAAAACAGGCTCTTTGGTTTTGGTCGCTTCCCAGTTCTCTTTTTACACCCATCTGATTGGGTCCAACGTGATAATATATATATATATATATATTTTATTTATGGAGTGGCAGCTAGGGAGGGTAACTACCACTCAATTTAAAATATAATTATTCCCCTTCGTTTCATTAAATTTAATAATTTAAAAAATAAAATTATTTAATTTGATAATTTTTAAATGTTAAAAAATATTAATTATATATTTTTTTATTTTACTTTTACCTATGCATTAATAATGTAAGAATATATAATTGATAAAAAAATGTTTTAATAAAAATCTTATAAAATAGATGTTAATTTAAGATATATAATAAATAAAATAGAGAAAGTACTTTATATTAAATGAATTATTTATATTAATAGGTTTGATTTATAAAATTTTTATAAAGTTGATCTGAGAAAGTCTTTTTCTTCCAAAAATATAAATGAATTAACAATTAAAACATAAATTCTTGCTAGAGCAACAATGTAATCTGCGATTTATTAGCTGAATGATAAATATATATTTATTTAAATTTGGTTGATGGAATTTTTCTTTCTAAAATTAAAAATAAAATATTTAGGTGATTATTGATTTATGAAAAAATTAAATTTAAACAAATTTTGTCCATTTTATTTATTTTTGTGACTCTCATTTATTTATTACAGATGGGTTTTTGATATTCTTAGCAACAATAATCTAACCATTTTTTTTTTCCGATGATATATATTTAATACCGAAAATTTTAAGTTTATGAGAAATATTTGATGAATTTTGGTGTGTGACATTTGGGCCCCTAATTTCAGTGAACGGTATGCGTGTGGGGAAATAGGATGAACAAAGTTGTCCCATTTATAAAGGATCAATCAAGCAACATGAGGAGCTAGGAATGTGTGTTGCACTGTAACATCACGAATTCAAGACTTAGGTCCACGCACTTTTTCTTTCTTTCTTTCTTTATTTTTTGTTTTCAATATAGAGATGCTCACGGGGCGGGGATTTTCCGTCTCCCGCGGGGACCCGACCCGAACGGGGCGGGAAATTCTCGAATTTTTCCCCCGAGGGGGCGGGGATGGGGGGGAAAAAATCCCCACCCTTGAATTCGGGACGGGGACGGGGAAAGGGGTCCCCGCCCCGAAAAAAAATAATAATAAAAAAAAATATATATATATATATATATATATTTGTAATGTATAAATTGTATGAAATATTTATAAATATTTATATTTTAATTGTATAAAATATTTATATTTAAATTATATGAAATATTTTTAATTTTAAATTATTAAATTTTATAAAATATTTTTAATTTGGATCAAAAATGCCTATCAAATTAATTTTTTTTATTAAAATTAAATTTTTTTTTACGGGGGCGGGGACGGGGGGGATTTTCCCCCCGCTTCCCTAGCGGGGGCGGGGACAGGGGGCGGGGCGGGGATGGGGGAGCCACTCCCCGCCCCCGCCCCGCCCCGCCCCGTGAGCATCCCTATTTCCATAGATTCTTAGTAGAATTTTCGATGTCTTGCGGAATTTTGTTCAATTTATCTTGCATTTATTTTCAAGTCATGAATTCGTGTATTGTAAATGAAAAAAAAATATCAATTTCATTTATTTTCTTTAATTAAAGTCATAAATGCAAGTATTGTAAATGGAAAAAATTAATATTATAATAGTTTTTTCTCGTAGTAAACCAACCGACTCGAACATAATAATATCAATAATTATAATAAAAATAAATGCATTTTTTATTTGGTTTCACCGACTTTCAGTAGAGTTACAAAGAGCAAAGAAAATTACATCAAAAAGATATATAGGAAACCGCATTTTCCTAGGCTGATTTGTGACAGTAGTTGAGGAAAATCTTGAAGAGTTTGCTACTGATAAAGTCTAAGAAATTTTTATCTGCAAAAGAGAGAGCGAGCTGATCGGATAAGAAAACCCTGCAATAAGAAGTGTCCGGTCGGATCAGGCGTAAGCAGTCCGAAACTTAAGTTAATAGTTTAGAAAGAGAAAGTGTTTTTTTCAGAGATAGAATGTTGGAGATTCAATACCTGGTGCTATCATTGACTGTGCTATTTATATGAGATGATTGAGGGACACTTGAGTACCTGGAGAGTGATTACTGGCTGTCAGAATAGGTATTCGGCGACATGAAAGGGAGTAGGTGGTAGGCATGCGCGCTGCCTTGTGTCAGGCGGCTGATGAGACTGACGGTCACATCAGCCGATCGGGCGTGTGCGCTACCTAAGAGCTCGTGTCTGCTACTCTTGGTTGTTAGGCCTTGGGTGTTGCCAGTTGAGTGAGCCGGCTGAATGAGCATTACAGCAAATGATATTTGCTGTGTTATCCGCTATCATGCATAAAAAAGAATAGGACGAAGGGTTATGGTAAAGATTGAATCAACAACAACTATTATTGTTTCCCTAGCAAGTAGCAAACCACCAAGTCTCTGGAAAAAAAAAATGCAACGAGAAATGGTGAATAAATACAGGCTGCAACAAAAGGGCATCATCTCTCCATATTAGCTTCGTATGTTGATACAGACAGCAATGTAGGAAGCAAACAACCCTTAGTGAAATGAAGATCAAAGTTTCAGGCTGCTGGTGATGATGTAGCCTTCCCAATCGTATTACTAGTCACACGTTAGGGCACATCACTGGTGAGTGGTGACCGAGAGTAGCTTTTTGAGACAACTGTTAGCTGTTTCAACTTTCAAGTCAATGGTAGCTGTTTAGAGCTCAAATAGCCATTTGCAACAGCTCACTCACTTTGAGAGCCCGTTTATGGAGATGCTAGAACTAGTTTAATGCATCAAGATGGAATTTCTACAAAATTCTTTTATAAATGGTTAAAATTGAAAATTAACTTCAAAATTCTTAGCATTGGACCAACTAATTCTAATTCACTCAAAAATAGCTTTTAGGCTTTGGATCATATATATAGGCTTACGCTGAATTTCGATAAAAAGAAATATAAAAGAAATACTATGATAAATTTTAATAGTTAAAAATAATTGCACTTGGAATTCTTTATTTGATAAAAACCAAACGGAGCCTAAAACATGCATTAATTTTTCATCACCAAAATTAAACTTCACGTTGTAAGTTATAACAAGAAAATGAAATATGTGCACTTATGTATTACGATTATCTGGTATATTGTTTTTTGGATTGCTTTAAGAGTAAAATATTTCATTAAATACGCCTATGATACACACTACTCTCCCCGTACAGAGCATCCCAATCAATGAGCACTTGAGCACCTGACAGCTCCAATTTTTCTTTTTTCTTTTTCCTCTCTGAATGTATTCTTTTACAGCAGTAGAGGTTAGGGAATTTCATCGCCACTGAAAGGTGATAACTGGACTGAGATTATAATGGCTGGAGCTCTTGCTCCGAAATAATGGCTCCAACAGGCTCGTAAGAACCAAGTTCTCTTTGTCTCTGTTTCCAGACCATCCATATGCCTATGCTAGATAAACTAACTAGCAGGGTAGCCAGAACTCCAGCAGCCACTGCCACAAAATGTTTATGCCACCATGTCCTGCATTATACCCAAGCAACCAGATGTCAAAGAAGTAAAACAAAACATTGTCCGAGATGGGGGCCAAAAGAAAACAACTATTCTAATATTGGTAATCACCAGCCACGAAGTCAAACCCTGCATCTCACACGTAAGTATAAACAACTAAAGGAACAATGGATACAATAAGACCCGAAACACTCAAAACCTCAAGGAATCTCTAGACCGTTAAAAATGAAACAATCTCTATCCCCAGCATTTTAGAGAGAGATGCCCAAGTCCAATATAATGGAATTAACAAAACTTTTGGAGCAATTCAAAACCAAGCATTTCTAGTTAAGAGTTAACAATTAGAAATGAACACAGCATACTGCTTTTTTTGTGGTTCAATCTTCCATTCAACCAACTGGTAGCTCCCAAATTTCTTTGGAAACCGCAACTGATGATTTTTTAACTGCATGACAATGTTCTGCAGACAAAAATGTAAACAACCATTAGTAGATTATAGCCTAGTCCTACAGGTGGGAAAATCTAGTTGCGTTCGCAGTAACTATGCTTTCATGATGGCATTATTACCATTGCCGTCGTATTAGAAATGTAGTCAGCAGTCTCCGCTGGCAATATGCCCCATCTAACAAGGTAATCTTTACCTTCTAAGGTGAAATTCAACATATGAACCTGAAAAACGAGCAACATAATGATTATTGGATCAAATTATATGTATTCGGTTACATGAAATAGGCAAATGACAGGTTACATCATCGCCAAATAACCATAAAATTAAAGCACCAAATGCCACTATGTTGATTTGTTTGTTTCAGATTGAATACCAATTACCATTTCCCTAGCTGAAGTAAAAAACAAATGATCTATTAATCTGTAAGGATTAAATTACTTCTATCATGGCAGGATAAAATAACTCTCAACTTAACCTGCAAATTATTGACTTCCAACTCGTGGGCAATGAACTCCGCTATTTCTGTCAAGTTGGGTTTCATGGAAGAGTTGTTGACTCTAATCAACATATCAAATGTTATGATCCCAATTCGAAGTTCACCTGATATCACATGAAGGCAATATTCTTAGGGGTACATGATAATAACTGTCAAAATTATTTCACTAGATAATTGATAATTTCAAGCATTATAAATCATTGAGTGCATCTAGAATGAAACAAGTATTACCAAATGAAAACGCTACAATGCATGAGAAACACTGGAAGACATGATCAAGATCACTTCCTCCCAGATTATTTTAAAATATAGACAATGAATAATATTGGAAACTAAGACAACTCGAGTTGAAAGAGACTTGGACCACTGCTAAGAGATGCAAAATTTGTTATATTCAGATCATACTCAACAAGTATGACATAAACAAGGTTCAAAGTTATGAGATATTGAACTCAAACCTTGAATTCTAAAAGACTTGTTCAAAGAACCGAAAAAAGAAGAAAATACAGAAGACAAACTTTTTTCTTTTTTCCACCAAAAGTCCAGTCTCAAAGCTGCTGTTTAATTGTTATAATTTATTCAATAAGAGAGACAAACTCCACAAACAGAAAAGTATCAATCACCAACTAATAGGATGACACCAAAAGCAAAAGAGAAAATAAGAAGAATAGACCAGCTTTATAGGCTAAAAAGTCATTAGGTCCAAAGCACAAAATAAGGCAGTTGACATCATTAAAACCCATTCTACCTTGAAAGAAAACAGGAGGCAACTGACTTGGAGCTTCAGCAGGAGGCATTTCTTCACTAATATTACCAGCGGGGGAACCTACTGGTGCCAGAACTGGCCCAGCAGAAACTTGCAGTGTCTTCCATAGCTCAGAACAATTAGTTTTCCAGAAACCAATCTTATCATTCTCACGATCATAAGTCACAAGAGTATTCCGCACTAGAATTCCTGTCAGACAAAGCAAAAAATTTGGCAAAAGAAGCCTCTTCAGTTAGCTGCATTTTGCAGGGTGAAGAATTGCCTGGAGGTTTGCAATGTCTAACAAACCTTAACATTTGACACAGGATAGTCAGGATTTAGATTAAGGAATAACAATAACTGTAAATAATATGTAGTAGTAATCCAGTGCGCGAGCATTTGAACCATCGGATCTCACATCCACCAGATCGGACGGCCCAGATGCACATGCATCACATACGCGCATATGGTATCTCATCCCAAAACTATGACATGCAGTGGTCAGAGAGAAAGAGAAATGCACATGGTTAATTATTTATACCTCCTAAAAGAGTCGTTGGATCCTTCCCGTTTTGGAAAATTCCCAAGCAATATGCACCACTAACCTTTGTGTGCTTTAAGGCATGGCATATAGAGAAAGGAAGGCAAAGACAAACAGCAAAAAGCACATGTCAGAATGTAAAGAAAGGAAAAACTGTTCAGGAGAAAGCAGCTTGCAAGGGTGTCAGGAAAAGTTTTAAGAACAATAACTGGTCAAGTTACCTGGAAGAGATAATTCTCTGGAGATAGGGATAGCTTTTCATTGTTGCTGAATACCATTTCAACCTTAGGAAAAACTTTTGCTAGTTGAGAAACATCCCTATAGAGAAAGACATGAGTCAGGAAATCGTAGACTCAAAACATTGAGCAAGAAATGCAAAAGTCCTTATTTGTGCTCTTATAATAGGCGCACCTTCCAGCACCAAAAAAACAAATATCATTGTAATTTGGATCAGGGCCATGGATCTGTTTGAGGAATTTGAGTTCCTTCATTATCTGCATTCAGCACCATAAAAAAGCATAAAGACACTGATTACAACTAATCCACTGATAAAAACAACAAAAAGCAGGTTAAAGGCAGAGAGACAAGGTCAGAACTTAAGCAGCAGAGTGAAACAAAAATTCTAAACTTTATTTTATGCCAAAATTAACAGCTGCTGGAATTCATGGCAATTAAGTCCCAGTGCAAAGCCTAGACTTTCAATAGCACTGAGTTTAAAGAATTATCTCCCACATAGAGACTTGACGCATGAAAGTTTCTATAAGCCACATCAAATGGACAATTACTCGGGAATGCAAAAACAGCATAGATGTTAATAACTAACAAATGAGGAATCCAAACCCATCCAAGGGGATTAGTCCTCAAATATATGGAAAGAAATTTTAATGAATAGGATCCCCTTCGCTTCCAAAAGAAAAAGATGGCACTTATAAGCCATAATACATTAGATTATGTACAGCCATAATGTCTCATTTTGAAGTACTGCCATATGATGATAAGTTATACCGTAGCAAAACTCAACTCATTTAACCCTCATGCAGGTTCTTAAGTTTTCATCCATAACATGAAAAGGTGATATACAAATACAGTCGAAGGCGTGCCATATTCTATCTGCAACATTTACCAAGTTCTCCAATAATTAAGCATAGCAATTTCTATTTTTCCTTTACATTCGACCTCATTGCAATTCTTTAAAGGCTGCTAAGAACAACATCAGAGCAGAACATGAAAAGCACGCTTTCAGGTGCAAGGACACAAATTCAGGAAAAACTCCTTTATTATCTAAACCATCCCAACCACATCATCTTAAAAGCAATATTCCAAATACGATATATATTTTAAGACATTAAAAATATGAACAAAAAACTTTACAAGTTTGTGATAATTAAAACCTAAGCGGCTTGGCTTCACCTAGGGTGTGAGGTAGATGTCAATTGCCAAAGTTTGGCTGAATCTTTTAATAATTTTTCTTTGTGCCTCAAGGATCTCATCCAAGTACCACTATGTGCCTAACAGCCCATTGCAGTCAAGTGAAGAGCTGGAGCAATAGAAATCTAAAGCAAAACTATATAACATTACTTTCAAAGTATTCCTGAAAACTCCATTCCAGCATGTTATGAATTACCATTTGATATAATTACACCAGTAATTTCTGTAAAAATTAATCAAAGAGAAAGAATGACGAGCACATGAATAACAGATTTTAAACCTGACAATTGAACAAAAATAAATGACCTAACCGAGAGCCATTTTATCTTACAGCATCCTTGAATGCAAGAAATGCTTCTTCTGGAAGATAAGCATATGTAGTCCCACTATCCAAAACAGTTCCATGCTTTTGGTTGAAGATTATTGGGTCTAGCTTCAACCTCTTCCCAGCTACGTGCAGTTCCTTCAGCTCAATATTGTAATATGGACTGTTGCCATCCAAAAACTATCGTAAATGTGTGAGATGCACCAAAAAGCATGCCAAGATAAAGCCAGTTGATGACCATGATGTTAAGAAAGTATTATACCTGCGGTAAGGATCTGAATGGGTGAAAACCATATCAGATGGTGGAGAAATCCTGCCAAGAACCATTGCACCACCACCCACATCCATCCCACCATAACATAAAGAAAATGAGTCACCAACGACCTCCCTTTCAACAAGCTGATCCACAACACTAAGTGGTCCACGGCCCAATCCCATTATTCCATCAGCACGTTGGCTGAAAAGATCACCTGTTTCTGCATTTTCACAGCCAAAAACAGCACGCTGAGGTGTGAGCTCACTTTCATTTCCAAAAGAAATAACGTCCTCAGCGAGCACACCACTGCTAGAGCTCATCTCAGCATACCGTCTCTCATAAGTGCATTGTTTTCCTTCATCATCACAATTACAACTGGGATTGCATTTCATAGGTGTATAGGTACTAGATGCCTCTGGTTGGAACCTTGGATCCTAGATAACAACAACGAACAGCTATAAACAACCCTAATTCAATTCAACAACAATAAAAGAAAAAAAAAGTTCTGCAAGTAATCGAAACACAGATTCTTTCCTCCAAAAAAAAAAAAAAAAAAAAGCTTAAAATTTCTTAGAATCCTGGACTGATAAAGAGAATTAGATATCCACACCCCTGATAAAAAAAAATGGACATCAAAATTAGCAAAATATCCATTCCAATTTTTCATTCTGAGGAGTAGACTTTAGGCAAATTTCACCCAATTCATCACACACTAAGCCCATTTTAGAAGTAGATGCCAATCCAGAATTACAGATGTGATAGCGCAGCAGTTCCTATATCAACCAAATCAAAGTTTCTATATTGATAGTAAAACAAAATTCAACATCACGCGAAACAGAACAGAACCAACCTGATGCTTGCCGCACCGTTCACACGAAGAGCACGGAACATATGTAACAGTACTCCCAGTATCCACAATTAGAGCGAATTCCTGAGGAGGTGTCCCAATAAATAGCCGCGTCGTATAATAACTGAAAAATAGATCATAAAAAATCAGTAACAAGAGATTTCGAATACAAAAAAACATAAAGTGTCATTTACTGTGCTGGCAAGAAGATAATACCCGTTGGCGAGAAGATCGTCATAGAGGCGCATGTGAGCGTTGGGAAGGTCCGAATTACGGAGCTTCCGCCTGTTAAAATCACTGGCGAAGGCTTTCCGATGAGCGGAGATGTTAGGGGTTGAGAGATGGAGGGGAATAATCATAGGCCGCCGGAGATTACCGAAATCGACAGCTGATAAGACGATGCCATGGACGATAAATAGAATTAAAGAACAGTGAAGAATAAGGGAGGGCGGGCGAGCCATGGCGGACGAGATGGTCAAGGTCAACGACGGATCAGTTGGAGTCTGGGAGAAGATAACACGGAATGAGTAAACTAGGTTCTATTTTGAAGAAAAAGAAATAGTACTTTATTTTTGGCTGCAAATGCAATTGCCGGTAGAATAACTAACCAACTGGAAGGATTTTTCAACTTTGTCTTTATGTTTTTATTTCAATTTATTTTTTTATTTTTTAAATTACGTTCAAAAATTATAAAATTACTCCAAAATATTTCTACTGAAAATTCTTATATTATTTTTTTTAAATTATCCTAAGTGAAATTATAGAATTGCTAAGATTAGTTAAAAATAATTTTTAAATAACTCTATAATTCTATTTAGAATACTTAGAAAATTTATAATATAGAATATGTTGGCTTTAATTAATAACAAAATTTAATAAAATATATTTTATAAAAAAGGAAAATAAATTTAAAAAAAAAAGAAATTGAAATGGAAAAGTAACTTAAAATTAAAAAATTGAGGAAATATGGAGAAAAATTTTAGTACCCAAAATGAAGACATCATTGAACCTTTTTGTTTTTATTTGATATGCTCTTAAATTAATTATTTAGTAATTTGACTCATCTTTAACCTAATGTAAAATTTAACGAAACCATATATCTGACTTTGAATTTCGTTTCTTTGAAAAATAAGGCAGGGTTTTCTTAAATAACTCTTCTTTTATAAATGTGGAGGAAATTGAGATTGAAATCCACGAAAATGAATAATTCGAAATTATGATGTGGAAACATGAATAAGTATTTTAGTACTCAATATCAAAACATTAGAGACAAATTAGTTACAAAATAAATGCTTCAATCAAATGAAAACCTTATCCCAAAAAAAAAAACAATTTAAAATCATAATTTATTTATAAACAAAAATACAAAATGATAGTAAAATAGTAGTATTTTTTATTTTTATTTTTTTTTTCAATTTCCTTTCAAGGGGCCGTCCGCATGAGAAAGTTTTTCTTATTTGAATAGAGTTCGCGTTAAATAACAAGTTTCAGGAAAAAAATGAAGGTAGTCAAAATGGCATTCTGTGAACTAAATAATTTAGACCTGATGAACATGTCGGACCGGATCAAAATAGATTGTCATTGGACGGGTCGGGTATATTGTACTACAATCTATCAAAAGCAACAGTGGGATTATCTCACAATATACAGTTAATTCATAGAAACTATAGTATAGTATAGTCTCCCTTCTAATCCCCATTTTAGAATTGTACACTAAATATCAAGTTTCTCCGTATCCCCACATTCTAATGCTACATCCTTCCATTCCATGTCTCGAAAATACAAGTGACAATACTACAAACACACAATTCACCATTGCCTTCATTCTCAAGGACATCCTAAGTAAACAACAAAAAATCATAAGTCCAGCCTACTTTTGTAGAAATCTCAGCATTCAATTCCTTCCTCAAAAGTTATACATGTCTACATATACACCAGCCTCTTCCTGTGGAGCCAACCAAGCACCTTTTGGCCGTAAATGTTGCTGCGCATTCTTGGAATGTTTGTCTGAATCAGTTCTAGGAAAGTTCTCAGAACCGGTCCCTGCTTTTGCAACAAATGCAAGCTCTTTAATTCTATGCTTAAGATATTAATTATATAACTAAAACAGGTCAAGTGTAAATTCGAATAAAGAGAAGATTTTGGATGTTTCTCTGTTCAAATTTAATTATAAGATTGCAAGATTTTGAAATTTTTAAATTCTTGGGCACCGAGAATTCATGATCATTCGAAAAGGAAAAAAAAAAATACAGATACATAAAAAAATTGAAAGACTCTAACCAATCGTACAGAACTTAATTCAAGCAATTTGAATTTGGTAAGTCCAATTTCCTTAGTGAGTTAAGTGGCATCAATTTGACCAAAGACATCTCAAAAAATTAGACTGGTTTGCCAGCTACATGAACTAAACCAGTTTAAAACTGTATCCGTTAGAAGTTTTTTATGCCTAGACCATATTCATGAATCGATTCAAGGACCAAACGAATCACGAATCGCAATATACACAAAACAATAACTATCTCTTAATCTTTACTAGTTTGTGGTTGGACTAGTCATGAATATGGACTTGGTCTAGATAAGTATTTTCCACCTATCAAACATGCACATATATTCAGCAGGATTTCCAAGTATCTAACCTTAGAGACTGATAGTGCTGCTTGGATAACAAAGTTCCCAAAAGGATCCACAAGAAGCATAGAAACATTTGGACTCCTAAGCAACTCCAGAACAATTAGAGTAGATTGCTCCCCTCTTGACTCATACAAGCACTTTTCCACAACATTACTACCATACTTATTGCAGGCAAGAACTGGGAAATGCCCCTCAAGCTGTCTGAGAAGATTTGCTGTGATTCGTGGGATCTTCAATCCCAGTATATGCTGTACTACATAGTTGCTGGAGAGAAAGAGAAAGAAAAAGAAAATGTACAACCACCTTACTAACTATAGATTCCATCAATTGCAATGCAAAAGTATGAAGTGGATTCTGGAAAACAAACCCAAATTGATCTTCCGCCAGGAGTAGTGCGCATGCTGTTATCTCAGCCACCAAACGATCTCTAGTTTCTCCATTAGAACATTCAACACATTGCTGAAGTACGCAACATCCACTTTTGTCCGTTGCAATGTCAAGGCAGTTATCTGCCACCATATTCAGAAGATACTGCCAGATAGTCCACTGTCAGAAACTTCATGAAGCCAGATTTGAGGCTCTTTCCAGTGTAAAATTCCATTTGAAGAAAAACAAATCTGAGAACTAATTGAAAACATGTATACATATGATTTTTTGGAAACCATGGCCCGCCCTTTTGAGATAATCTGAAGGCAATTTAAAGATTTGCTCCAGAATATTCTATCAAACAAACTAGGCAGTATTTTCTACAATAACAACTTAAGCCAATTTGAGATCCCATGGAATTATTGTTTTTTTCTTCATGAATTGTCGGGTAGTATTTTACTTGTGTAGCCATATTTGGCCCTTCCTCACACGCCAATCAAACATTTCAACATTTCAGAGCACTGGACAAAGGATGTGTTGGGAAGGTGATCCTTCAGTGTTTAGCAACCTCACGTTTGATGTAAAATTCTTTGCTGATAGTACCTTACAGTTTAAAATACCAAGCCCAGCATCACCTAAGAGTCATTTCTTTTTGCATCGTCATTAGCCAATTTCTATTCAGCCAATAATTCTGCTTGCCCTCTTATTAAAATGTTGTTGTGTGACTCTTTATCTCTAGCAGATTCAGTGCAACAGAGGCAATTTAAACTCAAATATTATTTCCTAGAATAACACTTTAGATAACATCCACCGGGAAATGTTCCAGAACTGTGTATATATTCCATATCCCATCATTCAGTTGTCCTCAAAGCTATGTGTCTAATATCCTTAGTCAAAGAATAAAGATGGGAAAAAAATGTTTGACAAATGCTACCAACAGATGACCTTATGTTAGCTTTTAATTCTTTTTTACACATATATAAGCTCACTTAGTACAATATATAATAGACTCAGCTAGATAAAATGAATCGCTCTTCCCAATTCCAAGTTCTGAACAGTTATGACGCAAAGTACGATTAATATTACCAGAGATAAAAGTTGGATTAGAAAAGTAAAAACACATGCAAAAAACTTCATCCATACGAGCAAACCAGCATCTGAAGTGACAAAACTTAAATTCAGATAAACTGGAATGAGAATAAAGCTTTCACTTTTGGGTAATAAATTAAATACCACCTTATTATCTTCAGCAGAGAAATGTTCCAAGCAATGCTTGATAACATGATGACCATTCATGTCCTTAGTCAATGCAACCGCACCAGGACTTAGAGCTGACATAACTGTAGAGACTTGCTGAGGAGAGGTGATACGTTCCAGCAGCTTCTGTACAGCACGAGTTCTATCAAACAGCAATAAACAAATCAATAAGACTAAGCAACCCAAATAATCAAACGAAATTAACAAATGCACATACCCATGCGTGTTGAGACAAATAGTAACTAGTTGAAATTCCTTTTTAGTCACAGAAAGCAGAATCCGAGTCTTCTGTTCCTCTGTACACACCTCTACAAGCTTTTGCATTACATAATTCCCAAATGGGTCAATCATCAATTCAGCCACATGGTCTATTACCTCCAAAAGTATCATATCAATTTCCTCCTTTGACACATTCTCAATAGTCCTTTGCAACAATCTACAACCACTTTGATCCTTAGCCAACGACAAAATCCTACCCCTCATATACTGCAAAGGCAAATACTCAACAAGAGAATAATTGGGCACCCTATTATACAAACTACTCCTAACAGAATCATTTGTTCTCGATAGCAATCCATTAACGAACCCGTTTGAAAATCGTCTTGAATCGTCTTGAAATCGAGGCAATCCATATAGAGAATTATCCCTCAAATCAATATTAGAGGCAAGCAAATCCGAGTAACTTACAAAATCTTGCAACCTTGGTGACAAATAAGCATCTATACCATTGCTACGAAGATTTCGGCGCGCCTCCGGAACCGGAAACGGCTGGCCAACCATCAATGGAAGATCTTGAGCAGACCCAAAAGAATTATCGTGATAAAAACCCGGATATAAAGATTGTCCATTACGATCAGAGACACGGAGACGAGAAAATAAAGAATCAATGGAGTCCTGGTAAGAGGAAGTTTCAGAGTGGAGAAGGTGGCGGTGAGAGGAGTTTGTTGGTTGAGAAATAGAAGCACCAAACGGCACCGTTGCCGATGAGAATCGATGACTCCCATTTTCTTGATGCTCCATATCTCTACAGCCAAAGAAAAAGAAACACAAAGAAAAAATAAAAAATAAATAAAAAATCAGAGAGAAGAAAGGAAAGAGATAAAAGGGAATTAGGGAGAGAGGAAGAGAAAGAGTTAGGAGGGTTTTTGAGTTTGATATAGTAAAGGGTTTTAATTAGTATGGTTAGAGTGATGGAGAGAAAATCGGGATTTTAATAGATGAAAGATAATCTGGTGGAGAGATTTAATTGGGCAAAAAATGGGATTCCGAATTTGTATAGAAAAAGGGAACGACTTGACTGAGAGTCATAGATGGAGAGTGAGACTCCACACAGAAGAAAGAAGAGAGAAGAAGATATATATACAATTGCACGCTATATACTGATACTACTTATTTGCCTATTAAAGCTTTTGCATGCAATTTTTGGCAACATTTTCATTTTCCATGCGACCCCCGGGCCCGGCGAGTGGCTTTCCGCGGCGGATGTCTGTCAAGTGTCCACATAGGACACTGCTTTCTTTTCTTTTTTTATTATTATTATTTATTACTGACCAATCAGGATCAACGTTGTGTTTTGTCCTTTTTGTCCTTCTTGTCGTGTCAATTATGGGGACCAGTTTGATTTAGTGGACCCCTTTTAACATATCAACCGTCCATCACCTTCGAATGTAAATCATATGTTACTCGGACCGTGTTATGCCAAACTTTGTTTTGGTTTTGTAATAACTTCGTATCCTAGTTTATCATTTCCTGAACTAAATCTTTTCAGTTTTTTTCGTTACATATTTGAATGCCAAACACTAAACAGAATGAGATTTTCATAAAAATAAAGCTTGATATATAAATTGATACTCTGACCTGTACACTTTTATCCATCCGATCCCTCTATTTAACTTTATCCTAATTTAACACTTAAATTCATTAAAAACTCTAATATTATAATCAAATGGATTATCGCTCGACAGAAGAAAATAAACGGTGTGTTCCTTGGTTTGAGGAAAGAATTGTTGAGGTTACAACTGAAAGTCACACATTATAAAATTAAGAGAGAAATACTTTAAATATAAAATATTCACCTAATTCCATTAGTATGAATTCTTTTAGGAGGAAGCCAAAAATAAATTCGTGCGGCTTTGACATAAAACGGACAATATCATACTAATGTGGGGTCAAGTGACGTTTACCAGTCCTAACACTATCGCTTATCAAACACAAAAATATCAAAGCCGGTATTCAGAGAAAGTGTCAAAATGTGCCTTGAATTTTGCATTCAACTCATTTAGATGTTGCAATTGTTGAATTCATCTAGATGTTGTAATTGTTGAATTTATATTTTCAAAAGCCACCAAATTTTTGTTGAATTTGGTGGCAAAATCACATCCCTATTTTGCCTATAAAAGGGCTTTCCCTTACCATTTGCATTTGCATAAAAAAAAATTAAAAGAGTTTTGTTTAGAAAATTGTGTAGTTAATGCTCTAATTAATTAAGAGAGCATTTTGTGAGATTATTGGGTGTAATTGGGTTTTGGATTGAGAGTTTACTCCACTTGTAATATTGTTTATCCCATAGTGAATTTATTAATTGCTCCTCTTCTTCCGTGGACGTAGGCACATTGCCGAACCACGTAAATTTTGTGTGTATTATTTTATTATTTTGGCTATTTTTTCATAGTTGCCATAAAATTTACTGTCTAAATAGCCCGTCGATCCTAACAGAAAGGGACGGCAATGACTCAAGGAGTGGATGTTAGCATGTCCTTGATCCAGTTGCAAACTTTTAAACAATGAAATACCCAACTTGTTACCAATGAAATTGCAAGAATATTCTAAATTATGTTCACTAAAATCATAATGCCAATTCAAACTTGCATAATTTTATTATCAACTACTGAAATTGGGATGTGAAAAATAGAGTTATTCTAGTCAATTCAAACTAACGTAGGTTTTGTTTTTCTTCAATCTTAGTGAAGCATCAAATAATAAAAAATCAATTGATATCTAAATAACGTAGATTTAGTGTAAATTTAAAAGATTAAAATTTCAAATTATAGTTTGCATATATAACCCAACGTTGAACTTAGGGATGTGCATCGGCTGGTTTTGGGTCAATCCGAACCGAACCCGATCAATACGAAAACCGAAATACAACCCATATTCCAAACTGAACCGACCCTATATATTAACAGGGCCCGAACTAATTAATCCGATAATTTTCGGGGCCCAAACCGATTCAACCATCTCCTCTCCTCCTTTCGCAGCTCTCTCTCTCTCTTTTTTCATCATTTTTCAACAAATAAACACACAAATCAAACCAACTATACACAAATCCATCAAAATCATACCAACGTAAATACAAATCCATCAAAATCACACACACACACAAACACAAATCAAACAAATAATCAGATCTGAGCAAAAAAAAGGAAAAACCCACAACCCAAAAGTAAAAAAAAGGAATAGATTTACTGGAGAAGAAGATAGAGGAAAGTAAAAAGTTCGATCGAAGGCCAAGAAGAAGAAGAAGGAGAAGGAGGAGAGAGAGAGAGAGAGGGGGGGAACCAAATCATTGACGGTGGCGGAGGAGGAGGGGCAAAGGAAGAGAGAGAGATCGTGGGTGGGTGGGTGCAGATCGTGAGGGGGAGAGAGAGAGAGAGGCGGGGGGTGAGGGGGCAGATCGTGAGGGTGCGGGCTAAGGGGCAATTGGGAAAAAAAAATGAGTTTATATATCTCATCGGTCGGATTCAGGTTTTGAAGGATTTAACCCGACCCGACCCGAACTTTCTTAATTTTGAAAAACCGACCTGACCCTATTACCCCGAATAACCCTACCTAAATAGCTAATTCGGGTCGGGTTGTTCGAGTTTTTCCGGCCGAGTCGGTTTTTGCACAGCCTTATCTAAACTATTATCTGTACTATCGAAATAAAAAAAAAAGCCAAAAAATATCAAAAATCAAACCGAGATTAATTTAGATTTTTATTTTACTTTTAATTACAATTCCATATCTCTTTTATTAAATTACCTCAATCTGATCATGTTTTTGTTTTAGATTATAATGAAAATATTTCTTCTAGAATGATATATACTATGCAATTTATTCCCATTAGAATGGAAGTTTCTTTGAACTCGATCAAAGGTTGAAACCGTGGACTAATAATATGCCAAGTCATTGGGTCCTAAATTTAGCACTTCGTGACCTCTGACGAAGTTAGTGCATTGCATTTTTTCTGAAAAAAGAAAAAGAAAAACCACAGTTGAAGATATTAATCGATATTCAACAATTTGACTTGTAGACTAATGTTCCAAGTCAGCTTAACCGCACTAAAGACTAAAGAACTCTATATTTATTAAATGCGCGTTACTTATGGGATCTATATTTTGAGTTTTAGCCAGTAATTTGGTGATGACAGACAATATAGCATATTATTTACAGACAATTCAATACGCTAGATATTAAAGATGAACCGTTATATAAAAAATATTATTTTTTATTTAAAAATTTATATTTACTAATATATGGTACGTTTTATCTATCAAATATTTAATATGCATTTTATGTCATAGATAGCTACCATTTTCTACATAACATTTAACATTTACTTAAATGTTGGAGGATTTATATGACTTTAGAAAAAAATTTGTGAAGACTTGGTAATTGCTGAGTGTTTTTATGAACACATTAATAGTAAATTGCCATTTGTGTATACTAATCACTGCCTTATTATTATTGTTATTATTATTTTTAATTAACTTTGTCCATAAAATTTTAGTTAAATTCATCTAAACAAGTTTTTTCTGTGATCCAATATGAGAGCAAATACATTGGTCCAAATTGTCCAGCTGACCTTGCAGGGGGCTTCAAACTGACGTAAAACGTAAAATATCAATAGATTCAATTGTATTCGAGTTAGCTATAACCGTTGTTTATTAACTTATCCCCAGTTATAGCAGTGTTGCTGCTAACTCTAATTTATAAAATATGATTCTTCAATTTCAATTTAATTTCGTCCATGATAAATTCAAAAAGTCATTTAATAACACTAAATTTGAATAGAAGGATAGTAAGTAAAATTGAATTGAAATTAAGTACGAGTTCAAAGTTACCGATTAATGACACAATTACGTGGTGGCAATCAGATCTTTTTCTTGAGACTTCTATATAATTGAATATTATGTTAAAAAGAAAAGTGTTCAAGTTTCTCATAATCATTACAGTATTCCATGATCAATTCTGTTTGTTCATATAATTATTAATCAAATTTAGTTGTGACACTAATGAAGCAAATTTATTCAACCAGTCTCATGCAAGTATTGGTGGATCCCGTGTGTTGTTGGGCGGAAAATGCAGCTCCATCAATTCCACCGAGTACTCTTTCTTCCACTTTTCTTGTGTAGGCCTAAATCTATGAACCGAATATGCATGGGAAATAATCTCCCATACAAATCAACTACTTACTAGATTGATGTTATATGTTTATTTAAACATTCTCTCATTCACTTAATCCACCAAATTCAAACAAGAAAAATCCGATGCAACTCTTACCAGAAACCATTTTCTCATCCATATAGTCTGCTGTTGCAATATCAATTTCGTGGTAAAGAATCCAATCCTATTCAATAAGGCGCTCCACAATGCATGTCGAGCACATTCCGTCCACAAAAGCCTGACGGCAGCAAGTTCAAGCACCAATATCAGGTGCTTTAATGAATTTGCGCCTTTATAACTAATACTTGTATAACAATTCAAAATGCTTTTACAACAAGGGTAGAGATTCAAAAAGAGGAAGGAAGAATGGACTGAAGCAACCTTTTTTGACTTCTTTGATTCATATAACATATTAGGGATGAAAGAAGAGAACAGGCATACCGTTCCATAACATAACTACTACGGATGGAAGAAGATAACATATGTAAAACATTTCTTTTCATCTCCTGGCCTGCGAACACCAAATTTATCTCTAGCAAAATATTCACTCAAACCAAGTTAGACCTGTCAATCTTGTCCAGAAATTACAAGCACTACCAAGTACCACATAAAATAAATGAAGGTTAATATTAGCAAAGGATGCCAAAAGAAAAATATTCTCTGCATGCAAAATTTACTTGTGTTGTATTGATTAGTCCCCAAAGTAAATTTACGGCAACATTGTCACTATGGTACATGATTTGCTGTTGCAACAAAGAATAAACTAATAAACACGTCCTAAGATTAACAAATTGATCAGGTTCAGCCTACTAATACACTCGATATGCATCATCCACCCACCAAAGAGAAACTTACATCCTCACAAAATTGATGATAAACCTGATCAAGTAGCTCTGTTAAGCAAAAACTAGTAAGATTTATACTCACTTTATGTATTCACCAGGGGTTAGTGATTTTAACTGTGATGGACCGTTCTGCTGTTTAAAGAATTTTAACAACTCTCATGCAGTATGGCAGGCTTTGGAAGATGGTCTCGGTATTCTGATGTGTAATTCTTCAAACTATATGAAATCAATTTCCAGGGTAAGCATTCCTCTTCGACATTTCTAAGCTGAGCCATTTAGGTGAAAGAGCACCACCATGTGAAACAAGATAAATAATAAATGCTATATATGCAACTGTTCCAGTACAGGCTAAAAAACCAAACAGCAGTCCCGTAACTTCAGATACGAAGAAATCAAGTAATAGATACCCATTAATAAATATAACCAGGATTGCTACAGTCCATGCTAACCTCTGCAAAATGAAAGGAAAAAGCATTACAACAAAAGCAAAATCAGCAAATACATTATTACTAGCATACCACTTATGCAATATACTAATGACCACTAAAAATAAAAAATAAGTGCCCTTAGCCACTCTTTTTTTTGGCATAATGTGTGATTTAACTGAAGATTATGACAATAGCTGAACTGTCATTTTCAATATCAAAATTTACTAGCTGCACTAGGAGGTGATAAATACAAACATTCACAAAGCCTGTTTCCACAGCAGTAGCACTTCAGCTTCTTAAGCTAAGACAAAAAGGTGGAGATCTGTCCTCCCACGAAAATAAGGGGGCATAGGAAAAGGGTAATCTTCTTATAAAGCATTTTTCTCCAATCACAGCTTCTTTTCAAATTCCTAAGATAATCAAAAGTGCTATCAAACTCAGCTCTGCCTTGCATAAATCTATTGAAACTCTTCAAATCTCAACAGGATCAAGTGACAAGTTAAAAAAAAAAAAAAAAAAGAAGAAGAAGAAGAAGAAGATCAAGTGCTTCCTCAAAAAATCTGCATACAATATGAAATTGGTAGGGAACATCACAATATCACCTAATGCAAGACTTCTAAAACTTAAAAAGCTAGGACCTAGCTCTCATGGTTTCTTTTTTTCCTTTTTTTTTTTCTTTTTTTCATTCAGAAGTCATACTGTTTCTCTTTTCTTCTTAATATCTTGGGTGTCTCTTTTCCACAAATGTTATTCAAGTGTAACAAACAGGCACAAACGCCAAACTGGATCAAATATGTATTGCAAGGAATTGGTAGATTTTAATGGTTTCAAAAAGAGTGAAGGCTGATCATGTTTGCAGATTGATGAATTTGAGAAATTTGTCTACTTTCTCCCTCAACTACAATCTCACTAACATTGAAGAACTTGTTGCTCATATCCAAGTGTTTTTTCAAATATACAAATGCCAATGAAATACATATGGTTGCTCACTCAGATCAAGGACCCTCAATCAAGTTAATAACGCACCTCAAGAACAGGTCCAATTCTGAAGACCCCCATGACCTGCTCCTTGGCTACCAAAGTAAGAAGAGGGATGAGCGCAAAAGGAATCTGCATTGATTGAAGCACATTTAGCCATTCATTCAAAATATCCAGTGAAGCTTCAGATGTGTTGAACACAATAGCAACTATCATAGTTGGAACTATAGCAAAACTTCGCGTTATCAATGCCCTTAGCCATTTCTTCAAGCGCAGGTTAAGAAAACCTCCCATTATAAATTGCCCAGCATATGTACCAGTTATTGTACTACTTTGTCCAGCTGCCAACAAACCAATACCCCAGATATAAAGAATTGGAAACAGCCCTCCTCCATATTTTTCCTGAAGATATTGCCCTGCATTGACTAATCCTATGCTATTGGCCTGTTTAGTACCATAGAATCCCTTGGCAAACACAGTTGTCACAAACAAATTGATCATGAAGGAAATTAGAAGAGCGATAGAGCACTCAATTGAGTAGTAATTGATTGCCTCCTGAACACGAACTTTCTTCTGAGGATCAATATTTCTCGACTGCACCAAAGCTGAATGCAAGAACACATTGTGAGGCATTATAACACAGCCAACAACTCCCACTGCTTGCCGGATTGTTTTTGAACTGAGTCTTGGAAGTAAAATACCTACAGCAGATATCAGATTTTTTTAAGCCACGTGTTCAACCAATGAAGACAATCTTTTAACACAAAGTAAATACTGGAAAATGTTAAAATTCATACACAAATACACAGCCTTACCCACTAAAAGTTCTTTTCCACTTGGCTTGGCATCACCAAACATCCAGGCAAATGATAAAGCCATAGTTGCAATGAGGACAGCAAAAACAGCTTCCAGCTTCCTCACCCCATAATTCTCTAGAAATAAAAACATAAAACTGTCCAAATAGAGAAACATAAATTCCCAATCAATAAAATAAATTTTCGATTCTCCAGAAAATGTAACTGCGGGAAGAACTAAATCCAAGTAAAAAGATGGACCTTATCTTTAGCAACAGACTCTGTCATCCAAAGATATTCTTAACCAAACAGAACAGTAACATCGCAAAGGAAAAAGTGAAGGAAGTAAAGGTAAAACTAATTCCCTATGGATTTATGCTTTCAATCAAATATTTATTTTAGAATCAGTATGACTTTACTCCACCAGAGATTGAGAGCTTAATATGATATATGCTAACCAAAAGCGAACAAAAATATGCTTTTAGGAACCTGTATGCAGCTATTATCTAAAGCCTAAAATTTTCCAGCGGAATTTAATTCTTTTCATAAGATAGATAAATGGCTAAAATGCAAAAGTAAGATCCAAAAAGATTTCCACAAGAACTAATCCGATGCTAATATATGTTTCAAAATTACAAAATTCATTAATACGTACCAATCCAAGGCTGTAATGACCACTCCGGCCCAGAGCGGCAAAACCCCATTACTCAAAATATGTATTGCAATAGCACTTCCTATGACTTCCTGTATATCAGCTCCAATAAGCGCCACCTCCGCCATAAACCACAAAATCAATCTAGCCCAATTTGGATACTCCTCTCTACACAATTCCGCCAAGTGCCGTCCCGTGGCTACGCCGACCCGAGCAGAGAGCATCTGGATCAGCAAGCCCATGAGGGTGGCCCACAGCAGCAGCCACAGCAGTGTATATCCTGCAATCGCCCCAGCCTGAAGATCTCCCTCTAAATTCCCTGGATCTAAAAACGCTATGCTCATCAAAAATCCAGGCCCCGTAAATAACCACAGTTTTTTCCACGAGAATGGCGGGACGCAATCACCAACGTCGATTGCCTCCTGACCGTCCACACCGACGATCAGGACTTTCTCTCTGGCCTCGAATGCAGCTTCTTCGGAGTCCTCGCCATCCGACGGCGAAGATAACGGAGATTGAGCTTGTATTGGTAGTAAACGGCTCGATTCATCCTTTTTGTCGCCATCTCTGGAATCTTCTTCTTCTCGAGATTGGGAGCTCATTGTTTATTAAAATATATAGATATATAAAACCCGAATGAACCGAAGCGCCGGAATATTCCCGGATTGTGGTGGACGGAGGCGGCGGTTGCTGTTGTGGACTTGCAAATAGGTGACGGAGAAGGAGGCAGGAGACTAAAATAGAAGAGGATGGGTCGATTGTAGCTGGGTGGGACAATGGGCTGCCAAAAGTGCGCGTAGCTGATGGGTTTATATATCTTTTATTATTTTTGGTTTTCTTCGTTTCGAAATCAAGTTGTGTTCGTAGTTAACGAACCTTGCAAGCGGTGCTTCGTAGCCATTCATGTTTTGACACGTATGAAATTGGGAGTGCTCTCATTTTTTCGCGTCTATGGTGTTACAGTTTGCTGTTGTTTTTTTATTTAACGGAGTTAAGATTTACGAAGGATTTATTTATTTGTAATTAAAAAGTAAAAAAATGGCTGCCATTTGGCTTTGGGTTTAGCCTTTTGACTGAACAGTTGACAATGATCAGAATCCAATCCAAGGCAAAATTAAACAATCCAGATTAATTTAGTTTGATATGTTTATGTTAGAAATATGATTGGATATTGTAATTATAGTTTTTTTTTTAATAATGTAATTATAGTTAACATATTATATTGTGAGTATGATTTAATAAGTTTTTTATGAGAAGAAAATGTAAAAAATAAAAATATTTTTAATAAAAGAGAAATAATATTAAGATTATAGTAGAATATAATAAGAGTTTTTAAATTTAAATAAAGGCGTAAGATAGAAAATTATGATAAATTATTAATTTGGTAGTTTAAAAAGCTAGACAAAAGTAAATCAAATCGCGAGAGAATTATCAAATACCATATCTAAATTGAAAATATTTTCGAGCAACCACGATTAGTATTTAAATAATAACTTATCCTTTAAGAATTATAAAATACTTATAATTCAAATGATTTTTTATTTGATCAGAATTTGAATCTCATCATTCCTCCCCTCAAACGTTATTATAACAAAAAAATCTTTTAAAATGAAAATAAATTATTTAGTTGTCACTAAACTAAAATATAATTTGACATGTCTAAAAAAATCAAAATTTCCAAAATCTCTCTAATCATCTCGTTTTTTTTTTCTCCTTCCAATTGCATCTATCAATATCATATGTCGTTTTCTTTTCCAATTCATCTTTTTTCCCAAGTTTTGAGCACAGAAAAATCAATTAAATTTATATATCTATATTGAAAAATGAGTAGTTGCGTGGCTTATAGTTATATTTTATGTAGGTGGATTAATAGATTTATTTTCTAGAAATGAAAAGATCTTTTGCTAACTACATGAAAATTATACTTCCTACTCGTTCTAGGTGTAATGGAATGCATAGTCATTATGATTGGAAAAATTTAGGAATTTGACTAACAGACAACCAATACTATTTTGAAAAATATGTTAGCCATAATGCTTTATAACTACATAAATTATTAAGAAAAACAAAAATTTATTTTTAACAGAATGCTTACTAATAACGCAGCTATCTACTGGGCCTAAGTTTAACCTAATTCAAGGCCTAAATCCAACTGAAGCCTACCGAGTGGAGGGCCCAAGAGCATAACGAATAAGAGCTCAAAAAGCCAAGGAGCTTGAGGGGTTAATTTCACTTATGATTACTGGATTTATAATCAAATAACACTAATATAATGAAAAAATTTTTGTTTTCATAAAAATCATTAAACTTAAAATATATTTACAGAAAAATCACTTTAATCATTTTTTGACGATTCTTTCGCCGAAAAGTACAATCGGCACGTACACTCAACACCTCATGCATAAATGGCTTGACACGTGGTATATCTTATGGAAAAAAATGACATGTAAGTATGCCACATGATAAACTGACTTGTCGAAATATCCATGCGACATACGATATGGCATGCTTATATGTCATTTTTTCCATGTGATATGTCACGTATCAAGCCATGTGTGTATGGAGATGCTAAGTGTACGAGCCGGTTGAACTTTTCGGCAAAAAAATCGTCAGAAAACTATTAAAGTAATTTTTTCTATAAACATGTTTTAAGTTTGATGATTTTTATAAGAACAAAAATTCTTTCATTATATTAGTGTTATTTGAGTATAAGTTCAGTGACCATTAGTGAAATTAACCCGAGCTTGAGGCGTCACCTGTCCGATGGTCAGTTCACTGACACACTCCATAGACCTATATCTCTTACTTACTTCCTGTCAAATTGTTACCCATCTGCCCCGATACCAGAGTAGACCGCTCGAATGAATTTCCTCCTCCTCTATAAATACTCCAAGACACTGTAGTTTCAGATATCTATCTCTTGAAACTCTCTCTCACTATTTTCTCGAAAATACTACTACTTCCAGGTATCCATTTCTTAAAACTCTTTCTTAGTACTCTCTCTAAAATACTACTAACTTAAATTTCGAAGTATTTACACCTAGTCCGATTGTATTTTCTTTCTTGAAGGTAAATCCAATCGATTTACGCAGAACTACCATCTGCCCTCGGTCAATTTTGAATGTTTTAAGAATTATCACTTACCAATTGCCATCCAATTAATTATATTCTAGTGGCTTAAAAAATATTTTAAAATATAAATGGTCTAGCGTCCTGACTTAAATTGCTATGTGTAAATTTGTAATCTAATTATATTGTTAGATTGGAGTTCGACATCCACTTTTTGTTTTATAGGTAAAAGTTATTTTGATTCAAAATGAATTTTAGTTAAAGTATTTTAGCGTTCTTAATTTTTTTGGAATTAATTGGTTACAAAATCCAATGTGAATCCTATACAAAAGTCAATAAATCAAAATTTTAATCAAATCATGAGTGGTCACCAACACTAATTGCTTTTGAAAAGAGTAGGATTAAGTTAGAATGGCTTGCATCAACTAGACTTACTCACCAGATGGAAAATTCTTAGGAGATAATGTCTATTATTATTAATATTAGTAATTGTGAGTGGAACAAAAGCATGACTATCCATTTCTCGTCTTTTCAATAAATAAAGGCCTCTGTATTCAAATGGAAAATGCTGCATATAAAAGATATATCCTACTAATAGAACACAATAGCAACTTTCAAAATCAAAAAAATTATTATTATTACATTTTTTTTTTGGCAAAAAATTAATTGGCGTACAAATCTCTTTTTGATTTTTTATATATGAAAATTGAAAAGGATTGGCAATTGGCACAAATTCATATTCTCGCAATTCAAGTTTGGCCTATAAACACAATTGAAAGTGTTTGGTATATTTTGCGAATATCAACAAAATAATTATATATGAAGAACAAGTAAAAAGAAAAATGGATGGCATTAATTTGCTGATGCTTTCACCTTTTCTTTCTCATGCTTTTATTCCGGAGTGGTTTCTGATTCCATGCATGAGTAAGCTTACTTTTGCTTCAGACCACAAAAATCTGCAAAGAAAAAATGGAAAATGCCAATAAAGGGAAGAAGATAAAATCAAGTTTCTTTTTCAGAAAATGCAAAGAAATTGTTTTTTCTTGGCGTATGAAGTCGGTGGAAACAGAAAACAACACGTCAGGAACCAAATGCTACAGATACAAGCTATAAACCCAATTATATCGTCCATAGAATCCGTAACTATCCAACAATCTCTGTCCAGCTTGGCTTGTTATTAATTATATGGGTAATGTGTTGGGTCCGTACTCTGATGTTGCTCTACTTCAAACCTGTTTTGGTTTACTAGAAAATGAAAGAAAGTTAGAAAAACCACGAGCGTTTTTCTGCCGGCGTTGTTGTTGTGGTTGTATCCTCTAGAGATTAAGTCAAAGTATGAAAGATGTAGCCACTAAAGTACTTAGAATGTATGTTTTGTCTAATAAGAATTAATAGAATGGTTGCCTGAATCCAATAATTACGGTAGATGATTACTGAAGTTTTCTGATTTACGAGGTATGACAATTATCGGCAGTAATTGGTGGGTAGATGATCATGACTCACAAGGAGCTGATTCACGATTTGGACGAACATGGAGATCTAACATTTAATGTCCAATAACTACCAGGATGACCCAACAATTCGCTATGTGATTTGTTTGTCTATTGTCCCACACGTTCCTTATGTGAGATTTCTATCCATCACTCAGAAATCTAAACCTTTTATTTTTTTTTTATCCTCCTCGAATTAATCATCATTCTTAATGCGTGTACGTGTTAATTTCTCATGTGCTTATAATTGGATTTACCACATGGCACTCTGTTTGAATTAGAAAAGATTTTATTTATAATAATATAATAATAATTCCAAATATGTGAATTATGAAATCATGATTTGACTCATTTTACACTAATTCAACCTTTTTATAATTTCAGTATAGATATGTTAGGATTATGTGTTGTGATTGATTTCCATTGTTTGGTACAATTGAGTACCATGTTTGGAATTGTTGTTCCATTTCATTATTACATGTGTTGAAACTAAAAAGTAAATGTGAGCTTCCCTCCAATTGGTGTGTTGGGATTGATTTTATTTTGTTAATTACAATACTATTCTTGACTTTTTTATTTATTTAAAAAAAAATCATTTATTTAGAAAATTGCCATTCAATTTACTAAACTCATTTTAACTTTATTTCAACCTTATTATATGTATGACGTCATTAATGATATTTCAATATTTCTTTTTTGAAGATATATTTCAATATTATTATGCATGTTATAGAGTAATGAGTTAATACATTAATCAGAAAATTATTATAATTAAGCCATTATTATTGTTAATACATTGATTAATTAATACTAAAAAATTAATTAATTAATACATTAATTATTATTATTGTAAGTATTTATTGATAAACCAATATTTAAAAAGTTGGTGACTGTTGATCAAATAAGAAATGGTTAGAAAATAATACAATTTTTACAAACATTGTATCCATTACAATCAAGAGAATATAGTAGATCATGCATGAACTACTAATGCTGAACAACAATCCAAATAGAGTCTAAAATTGGGAAGTCGGACCAAGTTAGAATAGCTTGTAATGTACTACGTACACTTAATTTACACTACTATCAGTAAATGATCTATTAAAGGAAGGGGATATGAATGAGACACGTTTTCAACAAATGAAGCATCTTTCATTGAAATGGAAAAATGCTTCATATTGAAGACATCCTAATATAAATTTACATCCAAATGATACTACAAAACAGAAACTTTGAAATTAAAGTAGAAATAGAAAAGGGGACAATTAAAAGAAATTTCCAATGTTTCACCAGTTTTTCCAATAAAACCTGAAAAAAATTTTATTTACAATTACGTTTTGGTAAAACCTATACCAATGTGAATCATTTGTCTAATTTTGGACGAAAATCTGATCTGCATGTAGGATAAGTGATCTTCATTTACACAACCAACAAATATGTATTTGCCCCATAACTCATTTTGATTCAAACCACAAAAACCTGCAGTATAAACTTGAAAACTTGGAAAATGCTAGTTAGGGAAGGATAGGACATCAGGTCTTCTTCTTGAAAAAATTTGCTTTTCTTGGTACAGTGGGAACAGGCCAATGAATTTTCGTCAGGTGACAAATATTAACATATACTCCGCTATCCACCTTTAACTTTAATTTTTCCTTTTCTCATGGACAAGAGTTGTATTGAGATTTGAACTCCTGACTTTGTTAACTTCAAGACTACAGGATTTGAACATGCATGGATCCAATAGCTTTACACTTTTAACTTATTTTCTTCCCCATATAATTGAAATCAACATCTTTAATATTTTTAATCTGGTGCTAACCAGCTGATAAAATCTATCTCATAATTAAGCTCTCCAACTATGATAACTGGGTTTCGAAATTGAATATGGATTTACAAATCATAGTCCACAGAGTTTGCTAAATTATGAAACGGATCTCGTTCAGTCCAACGAATATATATAACCCTTACAATCTTGGTTCTGGAAAGAAAAAAAGAAGTGTGAAACCACAGTTCTGTGCAGTTTAATATTTATATCCTGAATTTGAAAGCTTAAATATGAGAAAAAGTAAAATTAATTATCTGGATTGGGAATGAATTATATAACAAATTTTGAACCATTTTGAAGTATTAAATCCAACAAATTTAGTTGATTATCGTAAAGAAAAGAGAAAATGAGGCTTAGAAACGAGAAATGTAAACGTATCGCTATTATTCAAATATTAGGTTTATATTTAACAGTGCAATGGCTAGTAACAATAACTGGTTCTAGCACGAGAAAGAAGATGAGCCATAGCTGGAACTGGGTGGCATTTTGCATTCAAATGCAGAGCCTTAAACACTGTAACTCCAGTCCCTTCTTTGAGATCCACCATGTCCTTACTAATCCTCTCCCATTCAAAACACTGAAGTAGTGACCCTAACACCAACCCAGCCGTACGCATTGCCAAGTTCTCTCCAGGGCAGCCCCTCCTTCCTGATGAAAATGGCATAAACTTGAATCCATCTCTCATCTCCTCTGCCCCTTCAAATCTTTCTGGCTTAAACTTTTCTGGGTTCATCCAAATTCTGGGGTCATTCTGTATGCTCCATATATTAACCAATAACATAGTTCCGGGAGGAACCTGGAAACCTCCTACAGTGCACGCCTCTGAGGACTCATGAGGTAGTGATAATGGTAACGGCGGGTACATCCGTAGAGTCTCTTGTATTATGTTGAAGAGGTAAGGAAGATTATCGAAATCCGATTCATTAAGCAAACGATCGTACCCTACTTGCTTCTCGATTTCAATTTGGACCTTTTTAATAACTTGTGGATGGTTAAGCAAAAGTGTAAATGCCCATTCCAGTGTATTTGTAGTTGTTTCTGTTCCTGCAGTCAGCATAACCTGCAATCAAAAGTAATCATTTTTCCATTAGAATTTGACAATTCAGTAAGAGATCAGAAAATTTTAAATTAAATTAGGACTTGCAAGCATTAGGCTTCTTATGAATTCGTCGTTATAATACTCAGGTTCCTGTTGTTGCAAGGACAAGAGAACTTCAATCATGGTCTTTTTACTCTCAGAGGAGCCAGTCGACATTTTTGTTCTATGTTCATCTATCAAGCCCTGCATGAATTCATCTCTTTTTTTCTGCATTTGGATCAATTTCTTCGCTTTCCCTCCATGACCAAGCCACCCCATGAAGGGCAAATAGTCATTGATAAACGTTGTACCAGCCAACCTGACAATCTCTTTCAATATCTCTTGAAATCTCTTAGCTTCATCTAGATTGTCTGCATTCTCTCCACAATATCGTTTCCCAGTTATCATCCTCATCATAACGTTGAGCATAAGCTCAAAAAGCATAGTCCTAATATCCACCGTTCGATTTGATTTCTCAGCAAGTTTAAAAATCGTTGACTTGACTTCCTCAGCTCGAATTCCTGACAGCATTTGAAGGCGATTGGTGGACAAAATCTGAAGGGATGTGATTCGTCTGAGGTTTCTCCAGTGGTGGCCATATGGAGCCCAGGTGAGGGAAGTGAAGGCGTAGCCTGTGTATTTTCCGACCATGAGTCGAGGGCGGTTGGCAAAAACGATGTCGTTCTTGGTTAGACATTCCTCGGCGAGTGAAGATGATGATATGACAAGAACTGGGCGAAAGCCGAAATAGAAGAAGAGCAAAGGGCCATAACGAATGGAGATCTTGGAGAGAGTTTGGTGAAGAGGTTTCTTGAGGAGGTAGAGATGGCCAATTATGGGCAAGGAAGGATATGGAGATGGCGGGAGGTTTTGGATCTTATGAAGGAAACGTTTTGTAAGGATGTAGAGGATTATAAAACTTGAAAGGTAAATCAACAGAGACGCCATGGAGAGTTGGTGATGTGATGATATGAGTTTGATGTTAAGGAACCTTGTATTGGATTCTTGTTTGGTTGGCTTCTTAGTATTTGATTAATTCTGGAGATGAAACCAAGTTAAAACATAGTATTTATAATTAATCTTTCCGTCACATTAAAGTATAATTTATTACATAAATTACTAATTTCAAAATAATTATTCCATCAAATCATGACTTATTGCATAAAGTACTAATTTCAAAATAATTATTGAGTTTTATTAATTTTTTTTTTATGTAAAATTATATTGAATTGACTAAATACTATTTTTAGTTTAGATTATTTAATAAAATGTGTAAAAAATAAAAAATATTAATTAAGTTATTAAATATTTTATTGACTTTATGCGATAATAATATTGTATTAAATATTGTCTTAAATTTATTAAAGTGACAATTTGATAGAATATATTTTTTTAAAGTGACATTTGTGTGAAACGGAAAAAGTATATAATTTTTTTAATTATTTTTTTTATATGTTGAATTTCAAATTTAAAATTTTTATCCTTGCTGAATTATTAGAGGGTGAGCTTAGCTAAGTGAAATTAATTAACAAATACTCCATTCGCTCTATAATATCTATTACTTTTATTGTTTTTACTAAAATTAAAAAATATTAATTAGGTCTAAATTTTAAAATTAAATATAGTAGATAATGGCTAAATTATCCTTATATTTATTACTTTTAAAATTATGACTCAAATATAATTAGTTTAATAACATTGAAAATTGAATATAAAATTAATATTGTATTGAAAATTAAAAAAAATAATATTTTATTGTAAATTTAAAAATGACATATAAAATGAAATATAAAATTTTATAAAAAATGACAGTTATTATAAAATGGAGGAGGAGTGACTACATAGGTGGCTTATAAATTGCAACTTTAATTAGAGTGAAAGTTTTTATTTTTAGTCAAAATCAAGATTATGGGTTGTATTATATATTATTATAGTGTCCCACTTGCTAGGCATCCAATTAACAGCTGACTCATTCCCTCAAAATGGCGTATTCTTGCACGTAATTTCTGGGATTGCCGTAATAATGTACTGTGCAAAGAAATGAATAAATTGCAAAAACGTGATGCGGTTGAAAAATTGAAAATCTGCAGTTGCTAAAATTATTACAGCATGCAAAAGCGAATTTGGGTTGGGGGGTCGCATAGAGAAGTGCTAAAAATATTTCTCTCTTCTTAAAAATCCTTTCACCTTGTATGATATTGCATTAATAAAAGCTATTATGTTAATATCAATGCCAGTTGGAAAAAATGATAATCCATGAATTGAAAAGAATACTAAAAGAAGGAAGGCGTAATTGAAAGCTGAATGGGATCAACAAGAGCAAGTTTTAGGACAGAATTGGAGAGAATAGTAAAAATTAATTATACTTATTTTGGATCCAGTCATAAATCCATTTGTTCTACTATATATTTCAAACAAATTCATAAGTTGAGTTTTCATCTCAAAAACTTTCAAATTTGGTAAATATATATATATATATGTTAACGTATATTATCCCATCGTCACATTTAGCGTAAGTTTGAAAAATGCAGTTATATATATATATATATATATATTTTTCTGTAGAGACGCCTAAATAATAATATAACATAGAAATCATTCCATTAAGAAAGAAGTAGATATACATGAGATGCTAAAAAATGGAAGAAACAAAAAAGGGAATTAATGGGTCACAATCCTCAACCCACACTTCACTTCCATCCAAGCTAACAATTAACAAAATTACATTTAGCTAAAATATGGAGTGTGTTATTATTATTATGGTTTTCATCTCACAATAAATTATTTTATATTGAAATTAGGGAACTGAACCTAAATTAAATAAGAATGCAGTATTTAATAAAATTCCTTGTCATGTAAAATAAATCACTCTAAAGTTTTTATGTGTGGTGGGTATTTCACGTACACAAATTATAAAATTACATATTTTTTTTTTATAAATGTTTGGACAATTCTTATGACACACTAATTTTTAAGATTAAGGTAATTTTTTTTTTTCTTTCGCAATATGTGCACCTCGGCAAATTAAGAGCCTGTAAAATTGATGGGTGATGGAATGGCGGCTTCAAATTAAGTAAACATAAAATTCAGGTGTTCATATACTGCTATGATTTATTATTTTTTTTTGTTATTGGAGTTGCATAATTTATAAGGAATTGAGTTTACTGTAACAAAAGGAAAAAAAAACATACCACTAAATTAAAATTGAAAAAAAAATTCGATAGGATTTAAAGTGTTGATTGAATGTAAGATAGATTTTATTGTTTTAAGTACCTGAAATACATAAAATATTGAATTTAGATATCAGTGAAAAATAGTCGGACGAGTAACATGTCAAAGAATAATATTAAAGAAGAGAGAAAAATAGAAGATAGAGAAAACCTTATGATCTATTTATAGATTTTGTAGAGTCATGAACTCTCAACAATTTTTAAACCATTAGCATTACTTGGTGGTTAATTATGTGTTATAATTAACAAGACTAGTAGAAATGATGGGCTTTTGATATGGGTCTGTTTCGATCCAATCCCAAAGTCTTTTCTTGTGCTTGCATTATAGCATTGTCAGAATTCAGAAATAATAGTCCAAGCACTAAATTAGGCTGAAAAAGATTTAGGTACTGAATATATATATATATATATATATATATATATATATATATATATATATATATTTTATTCTTTTACAAATTTAGAAGCAACTTTATTTATTAACCTTATTTTTTCCATTCGTATCTTTACGCAGAGATTTTTGTTAATTGTAAATTTTCAAATGTTAAAGTTAGTTTTGCATTGTAGAGTATTTTATATTAGTATTTTAAGATAAATCCATAATTACTTTTTATATACAAGGCAATATACTAACAATATTTTTAATATAAAACATGAAAAAATATATTGTATTAAAATATTTAAATGATTACAATATCATAACTTAAAATAAAGACAGCAGATATAGAGTTTATAAAATTATTGCTATACAATAATTGTAAAATTTTTATTATATTTTACAACAGTTTTTCATTACTGCCGCTTATCATATTTATTCTAGTGATTTCTTACCACTTGGATTATTTAACGTAATCAAGTGTATTCAAGCATTTCAAAGTTGAGAAAGGAGATTGAGCATGGAAGGAAGTGGGGTACATTTAACAATCAAGGGCCGAGCTTTGGGCATTGTGAGCCCCAAGCCCTCAGTCATGTCCACCAATTCTTCACCAACCCTTTCCCACTCAAAGCACTGAAGGATTGATCCTAAGGCCAAACCAACCATACGCAAGGCCAATCCCTCCCCGGGACACCTCCTCCTTCCTGACCCAAAAGGCATCATTTTAAATCCATCTCTTGCTCCCTCCACTCCTTCAAATCTTTCTGGCTTAAATTTTGTAGGCTCATCCCAATATTTAGGATCATTCTGTATGCTCCACTGGTTGACTAGCAACATGGTACCAGATGGTACTTTATATCCTCCTATAAGGCACTCCTTTGATGATTCATGAGGAGCCAACAATGGCGCTGCTGGGTACATTCGCATCACTTCATTCATAATACAATGAAGATATGGAAGCTTTGATGTATCGGATTCATTCATTAGCTTATCGTCTCCTATCACTGAATGGATTTCGTTCTGTGCTTTCTTCAAAACTTCAGGATTGTTCACTAGAAGTGACATTCCCCATTCCATTGTTGCTGCTGAAGTGTCAGTTCCTGCTGCTAGTAGAACCTGTGCACACGCATGATGTTTAAAAAAGTCAACTTTTTTGATGGATGTGGATAAGAAAATAGAGTTTTATCTTTCTTAGTGTTTTTCCACATCTATGTTTTGTTTTAGTTGACTAAAATGGGTTCAATATCATAATAATATAATATGAATGCAACTAAAGTTGTACATTTTCTCTTCCCGGCGGTCATCCTCATCATCACGTTCAGCATCAGCTCGAAGAAGGCAATTTTAAGATCCACAGTCTCATCCTTATTCCTGTACAAACTCCGGATCAGCAACTTCACTTCGTCGCTGCGTATGGCGGAGAGTGACTGGAAACGGTGAGATGACAAAATTTCGAGAGAGGATATTTTACGGAGATTACGGCAGAGATCTCCATAGGGAGCCCAAGCGAGGCTCGGGTAGTTATAACCCATGTGTTTGCCAGCGAGAAGACGAGGGTGGTTGGCAAAAACGATGTCGTTTATGGTGAAACATTCTTCGGCTGCTGCCGGAGAGGAGACAAGCAGAACACGGAGGAATCACGGAAATGTGAAAGGAGAACAGGACCGTAGCGGTGAGAGAGATGGGAAAGAGAGCGGTGGACGGGTTTGCAAAGAAGGTGAAGATGGCCTATTACGGGGATTGTTGGGAAAAGAGAGGGTGGCAGATTTTTGATCTTGTTGATGAAGTGTTTGTTGATTACATAGAGAAAAAGAAAGAGGATAAGGTTTAAGATCATGGTGCTGTACATCAATTGAAGTTGAGTGTAATATGAAGAGGATAAAGTTATTTAGTTAGAAAAATTCTTACCTAAATAAAGAAATAGAGTAATAGTCAGCATTTAGTTAGCCAATTGATTTAGTAATAAATAGCTAATAAGATGTGCTAAAATTTAATAGCTGTTTTATTAAAGTGAATAAGCCGGTCCACTCTACTGTTCTAACCTTCAATCCTAACTCCATAGCTAAATCTATTCATCAGATTGGTTGTCATTACATCATCAATTAATGCGAAAGGATATTGAAAAAAATATACAACTTACTTGAATCAGGCCTCTGATAATTTCATCTGTATAATATTCAGGTTCATTTTCTTGCAACTTTAACAACACATCAATCATGGTCCTACTCTTTTTTTCTGAGCCAGACTCTGTTCTTGCTTTTTTATGCTCTTCAATCAACTCCTGCATAAACTTATCCCTCTTTCCTCCCAACACAGCCAGCTTCTTCTCAATATTATTCAATCCAACCCACTTCAAAACAGGCACATAATCTCCAATATTTGTCGCTCCACTCACTTCAAACGTCTCTCTTACAATTTCCCTAAATCTGCCCTCTTCTTCCAATTCTTCCTTATTCTCTCCATAATATCGCTTTCCGGCAATCATTCTCATCATAGCATTAAGCATAAGCTCGAAGAACATTGATTTCATATCCACAGTAGCAAATTCATCGCTCTCTGACTTCCGAAACAGCCTGCGAACCACTGATCTCACCTCTTCATCTCGAATTTCATAGAACATTTGAAGGCGATGAAATGATAAGAGCTCAATAGAAGCTATGCGTCTTAAGTTGCGCCAGTGATCACCGTAGGAGGCCCAAACTAGGGTGCTGTAATCAAGGGCGGAGCCAGGACCCCGAAGTCAGAGGGGTCACACGCTGAGAGAGAAAAAGAAGGAGAAAAATTTGGTGACCAACGACGATAGATGAAGCGATAGATGAGGGCAAAATGAAGGGATAAAATTTGGACAAAGGAAAAAAAAATCGGGCCAAAAATGGAACAAATGGAAGAAAAGAAAAGAGAAAAAAAAGAAAGGGCAGAGGTAATAAAAACGAAAACGACGTCGTTTTGAACAAGAATAAAATGACGTTATTTTAAAAAAGAAGCAAATTTTATTTTTATATGTCTAAAAATATCAAATTTTTTTTCCTGTAATATTTGAATAATAGTGTTATAAATATATTTTTATAAATAAATTTTTAATTTTATCTGTATCCAAAAATATTGGGAATAAAATTTGAGAAAAGACACATAAATTAAATCAGAGGGATCACTTAAATTAAATTAGGGGGGTCACAAAATTATTTTATATATATATTTAAAGAAAAAGAAAATTTGAGGGTGTGCATCACCATAACGTGGCTCCGCCCATGGCTGTAATTAAACCCAAGATGTTTTCCGGCGAGAAGGTTTGGTCGATTAGCGAAAATCAAGTCATTCTTAGTGAAACATTCCTCTGCGGCCTCCGGAGATGACACAAGGATGACCGGACGGTAGCCGAATTTGAGGAATAAAATAGGACCATGTTTGACGGAAAGATCGGCAAAAGTTCGATGCAGAGGTTTATTGAAGAGGTAGAGATGACCAATTATGGGTAGAGAAAGACCAGGACTTGGTGGGAGTTTCTTGTTCCTAACTATGCCCAGATTCTTGGAGAGGAAATAGAGGAATAGAAAGAGAAAGAAAAAGTAATAGAACGAGATTTGCATTGCTCGTCTCTGTACAGAAGATGGTGATAGCTGCAGAATTGATTTGCTGCAGCTAAAAGGCACATCAGATAAAACAGATAAAGAGACATCCTGCCAATTGATAAGGAGATATCTCTCCACGGCAAAAATAATAAATAAATAAATAATAAAAAAAAACATCTACATTAATTATGTGAAATTTGTGGTCTGTGTTTGTAAATTTCATTATCTTTTGAATTTGCCGTTACAGTGATTTTCACTGAAGCCCATAATCAGAGAATGGGCTTTTATGCAAATTTTCTTTGATCTTCCCCTGTTTCTAGAACAGGGCATCCGCTACAGGACAGGGACGTTTTTAAAATTAATATTTTTTAGAAAAATATTTTGAAAATTGGATTGTTTTAAAACATATTTAAGAAAATAGAATTTTTTTTGGTTAATACAACAAAAGATTGTTGCAGTAATTTGTCAAGAGTGCAAAGATAGAAAGAAAAAGCCTGCTGCATATAAAACAGCAACATCTTGCTGCGGTTTCATACATATTTTTTAATATTAATATAATAATGTATTGCAAATAAATTTTAAATCTCAATTTTTGTCCTAGTGGCACAAATGTATTTTCATTATTTTTTAACTATAATTTTTCATTATCGTTTAAAAGCTTAATATGTAATTTAACATTTCAACATACATTGATTTGTCAAGCCGATTTCTTAATTTAATATTTTTTTAATTAAACAATTCAACTCAATAAAATAATACATTATTAAGGAGCAATCCATAAATCACCTTTTGAAAGGTTTATTCTTGTTAGGAAGTGGATATTTGCCGGGGTGCTTTTCATTGTTTACAATTGTTAAAGATGGTTTTGTTATTGCGGGGTTTAATAAGAAAGTATTACAGTGAAGATGGCAAAGCAGAAAGAGAAGAAAGTGAATGTGTCTGGCAAGCCAAAGCATTCACTGGATACATGGCACGATTTTATTTGATATGTAAAAAATTTTCTACATTTCATCGCATTTACACATAAATAACGCCCTATTTGGATTTATGGAATAGGAGAAATAAATGTTTATAATATATGATTTTGTTGAGTTGAAGTGTTTAATTTGAAGAGGGGGCTTAATAAATCGGCACAAGTTAAAGCGTTGAATTACATATTAAGTCTTTTTTAAAAGTATTGAAAATAAATTTTCTTGATGAATATTAAAATACTCAAAATTTTCTTGTTTAAAGTTGAAAATGATATTAAAAAAGAAAATGGATAGCGAATTAACAATCATAGACCAAGTATCATTTGGGGCTGATGAGTGAAACATAAATGAAGGACAGCGACTCCAAAATTATGCCGATCACATCAATATTAAGAAAGGGTTGTGTATGCTGATCCTTTAATCCATAATAATGACTCTTTATCTTTTTAGATATATAATTGGATTTTATTAATTTGCATTACATGTAAAATTATTATACAAGTGACCTTTGCATGAGCTTATGGAGTATGGAATAACTAATAAGTGGCATGTAATGTAGCTTTTATGCTTAGCCCAAAACCAAAAAGCTAATTTATTTCTTTTGTTCTTTCATCAAAATTGAACAAAATGCCCTTGTCTATTTAAATATGAATGTAAAATGTAAAAAAAGTTGCATAATATTAAAAAAATTTAATCACTCTGTCACGATAAATACCTTAATTTTAAAATAATCAATACCTTTTTAATGTCTATTTAAAAAAAAAATGTGACTATTCATTACAGTCGTGTCATGTGCATTGAATTCACATCTTGAGTTAAATGTTGATGTATCTAATTATTTAACATTATTTTTAGTTATAATTTCTTTTTAACAAATTAGTTATAACTCTTAATTAAATAAGATATGAAACATAATACAAAAACCTACTAAAAAGAGTGTTATTCACGGAATTTAAAAAAAAATAGTTATAAATTTTAATTAAATGAAATATAAAAAATATTTGTGAAATTAAAAATTAATATAGATTTTAATTAAATAAAATAATAAAAAATCTAGTAAAAATTAAGTTGGTGGTGGGATTTGAACCAAGAAAAGGTGGAAATGCATGTGTAACACTAGGACAAAAGTTGAAATTTGAAATTTACTTTCAATACATTAGTTATATTAATATTAAAAAATAAAATTTACCGAAATCGTAACAGTCTATTGCAGTTTTACTGTCAGTATTAGTTCTGAAATTGCAGCATCTTGCAGCAGTTTCAGTGTAAAAAAAAATTTATCTCTTGTGAGTCTCACACCCTAAAACTTTAATGACATGTTGTGAATTTAAAAGCACGTCATTTTCCCAAATAACTTTTAAAATATCTCAAATTTTAAAATATTTTTACAAAACACGTTATTTCTAAAAATGTCCCATCACGACACACCTAGCTAAACAAAAAATTATACCGCCGTATTTTCACTTAAATTTCTCCCATTTGTTGTTGTTTAGTGAAAAAAAGTTCTCATAATTCGGCATCAAGTTTGGTTTTGCAGCCCTTGAAACTCAAATTTTCCCATGGCTTTGATCATATAGAACAAAAAGAATTTCATATGACAAATAAAACAGCCACGAATTGGACTCGAGCACAAACAACAAATAGCCTCATTCTCTTCAAACTAGAACTTGCTGTTAACGCAATCACACAAATCTTGAAACTCAAATGCTCTTTTTACGGAATGAACAATTTTCTTACTTTGTGAATTAGCCTTCGACAAATCGGACACATTCTGCTTTCCCCTTCCATAATCCTGTAAAACAACCATCCTCAGTCAATTTTTGACAGAAACTTAACATTATGGAGTATAAAGGTCTGTACATAATTTTTACCTTTGAGCACAGTCATAGCAGGTTGCGCAATGGCCACAAGGAACAAAGAAGCAGTTTCTTTGCTCATCGTAACAGATCACGCACAATTTAGCATCATATAATTCCTCTGAAGAACTACTTGATGATCCATCTTCGTCGTCTTCTTCATTGGTTCCATATGTTAAACGAGTTTGCTTATATGGCAGTATAGGCTCAGTCTCAGAAAATTGTCTTGGTGTTGATGTTTCTGCTGTTATCTCCTCTCTGTTGCTTTCATAATCACAAGCTCCAAGATATTTCAGTATCAGCAAAATGACAACAATTATAAATCCTGTAAAACACCAAAAAAAATGTCGGACTAATTTATAATTATCAATTCACGGTATGTGTCTAATTTCATACCTAAAATTGCAATGTAAGTTATGACACGAGCCACGAAAGATAGCTCGATGTACCATCCGCCTAAATCCCCCTGAAGAGCAAAGAATTAATCAAAGATCAGACTTTGGAATTGAGACATGTAAGAAAGGGATAAAGCCTTACATTATCAGGTGTGGTCACGACAACATATTGAGTGTTTGGAAACAGAAGCATGAGCTGGCATGATCCTTCAATTGTTGAGCACATGTTCTTGGCTTTTGATAGATTATACTTTTTCGATGTCACGTTCACAGATATTTGGATTAAAATACTTTTGTGATTTGTATTGATCAGACCAAGGTAGTACTTGTTGTCCTCCTCAATCATGAATTCTGCTTCCTTATCTGAACAAAATACGCTATGCTTTAAAAAAAGAAACTATAGGCAAATGAGACTTGTAATTAGTAAAACAATGGGCTAGACCACTATTCTTCGGAACCCATTTGCATAGTATTTTATATCAAGAATTCTGATACTAAATACAATTATGGATTTCCTGTACACAATATCATCTCAATACCTGCTTTAAGGCATATTAATCTATAATAATAAATTTTGAACAAAAAAATTGATGTAATATACAGGGTACTAACTAAAATAAAATGACCTTTTTTTTCCCCTGAAACTACAAAAAGCATTACCATTAAGGGGTTTACTGAGGTTGAGGCTTTCAGGGGAGGTGGTCAAACTTGGCAGCAACGTTTCACGCTTCCGTTCCCCTGCAGAAACAAATGATGTGTTGAACTGAAAATTTATAATTCAGTAAGAACCATTATTGCTAGCTGGAAATAAAACAATTAACAAAAAAGAAAAAATTACCTTTAATCATAACCAGTTCAAGTCGATTTAAAATGCTAGTTTGAGTTTCCCATTTCATACCAACCCTTGAACCTTTGTTCAGCCACAAAGAAAATCCCTGGAGAAAAAAAAATCAAAACAGTGAAGAAAGTGCAGACAATCAAATCAATATAACAGCAGGAAAAGGGGGAAAAAAATTACCTTTCGACTATAAGGGGCAACAATCAAATATTTTGATACAGCCCAATTGGTTTCCAAGGTGAGCTCAGGTTTTTGAGAAAACCCATAAAGAAGAACCCCTTTCTTATCATCAACAGTGGCTTCAACCCGCTGAACAAATAAAGAACTTGCCTCCATCAACCGCGAAGAGCTAGGCCCAAGGACCATATGTCGATCTGCATAATACCCGTATCGTAGACTCACAGAAACTGCAAAAAGAACCGAACCAAAGAGAGGAAAATGCTCGCTTCAGTTTGAAGGGTCAAACAAAAAGAATAGGAAAAGGAGATGGTAGAATTACATGCCACATATCCATAGAGTCAAAGGGGCAAGTAAGCGGCCCCAGGATTCTTGCCACCGTGAAGAATGGCTTGGAGGTGGCGGCAACACCGTCCTGTACATGTGTGCTCTGAGCAGATTGAATGGCGAGAGGTTGGAGGAGAGGTGCCTCGTTTTTCTAGGTGCCGGAAAGGAGAGTGGAAGGAGAAGACTAGTAGGTTGATGAGAGTGCCCTTAGTGCATTGGCTTCAACTAACTGCTACACTGCGTAGGGCGGGTAATTGAATTGCTAGTTCTTTCAATTTTTTGAATGTTAGGTACTCCATCGTTTGTTAGCTTACTATTATTACTATATTAATTTTATTTTTTGTCCCAATAAGCTCTCGGACATGTCTAATTATGTCATTTACTAAGTTAATTGTTGTGAATTAGGTGTTTCCAGGCTTTTTTTTAGTATACTCTTGGGCTAGATATTTCAAACCCAACTAGTAATTAGGTCAGTAAGCGGAGCCTGGCCCAGATCTCTTCAACAAGAGTTCACGAGAAAATAGAAAACATTTTTGTTTTGAAACTGAGAAAAAAGAAAACTTATCTCTTTCTTTTTTTTTTCTTTTCTGAAAGTAAAATTTATCTTATTAAATTCCTTAGTTTTGAATTTAATTATAATATAGTCCTCATTTGAAAGTTTATAATAAAAAACCTTTAATATATAATTAAAATTAGGTATTCACAAGTTGAAGGCAAACGTAAAAAAAAGTGATATAATATCTCTAAATAAGTAATGTGATTGAATTAAATTTAGAGTTTGGCGGCTAATTTTTGATAAAATTGATAATCATTGAGAATAATTGGATAATTTTGGGTTCAGAGTTTTGTAACCTGTTGATGCGACATGAGATGATTTTTTTGTCCATTGAAATGTTTTATACTGATTTTAACTTGAAGCGAGCCTGAATAATTTGTCAATTCGTTATTGCAATGCTCTCCCACAAGTTACGAAATTAACAGGCCATACGAACATATGGTAGCCCACATACAAGAACTGAGCCCATTAAGGTTGCAGTGTAGTGTCGCAGGAGCATTATTTATGCCTCGAGGAAAATATACGGAAGTAGGACAAACGGGTGGGGTAAGAGAGTGAGATGTGGTGTTAAAAAAACAAGAACACGTAGCAACTTGTTAACGTTTGGTGGCAGTATAATCGACCTCGTCTTCCTCGCTTTAGGTTACAACCAAACTGACAGTATCACACCATGTGCTACCTGGGACCCATACTCCTCTGCGACCTTTTTAAATTAAATTATAATCTATAACCAGACGAGCCAAAGGTAACAAAATTCTCTTACCTTCGGCAACCCATAATTCATATCTTGATTCTACTAATATATTCACAGCTCGAAAAAATCGGGTTATTTGTATCCTTGAGACGTGACAAGATCATATATGAACATGAATCAAAATTCTTTGATAATTTTCACCAAATATCACCATAACATACTATTATATTTAAATTTTTAAATTTATACGGAACTTAAATTTTTATCTTAATGTTACTCTTTTTAAAAATTTATTTATAACAATTAGTTATTACATTTATCTACGATAAACTATTATCAAAATTAATAGCTCGATTAATTTAATTATTAATTATCACCAAACAATATATATAAATCCTCAATGTTATAATATAAACTTTTTAAACTATCAAGTACAAAGATTTATTTTCTATCTCTCTAGAAATACCATGCCGTCAAAGTATTCCTTCTCGAAAATCTTCATTCCTCTTCCATACTAGAGTTGTGAGACGGTCCTCAATAGTGCGATAATTAGCCTTATTCATGCTATCAATCATCAGGTATTGCGTGTTAATTTTTTATGGTTCAACACCCTTAAAAACTATATAAATAATGCAGGATCCCCCTTATGGAGTTGGAGATCTGTTGATGCAGGCTATCCGGGGAACTATTTTTAATCGCTAACTTTTGTTTGTTCTTGTGTTGGTTTATCCCACTTCTTTTCACCAAAAAAAAAAAAAAAACACCTGTAAAGCACTCTACAATGCATGCGTTTTAATTAGTTATTCAACTATTGCCTGTCTTTTACATGCTTTATAATCTAACGATTGTTTAACTAAGCATCGGAATGACTGCCTTGGTGCATTCAGTACCTAGGAACTTACCACTATTTCTTGCCAGAATTGTCATTACACTCCCTTTTTGTTTATACAATTACAACTCAAAGAGCATATATAGTTTAACAAATAATAAGAATTAAAAGAATAACCAGTGTACTAAAAGCTGACCAAAATAAACCTGCACAATTTTACAGCAGTACACTGCCACATCTCTCTCTTTCCAGTTTTCTCATCTTTGTAAATGGCCTGATACTGACAAAAAATCAACTGTCATCTATGAATCTTCCTCTTTTTCCTCTTCATTTATTACTTTTATTTGCTTTTTCTTCTATTAGCTTCCAAAAGTTACCGCATATATTTATTTCTTTGAGCTTTAAATCATGTGTGTAGAGGGGGATAGATTTATAGATGGCAATTGATTAAAAAAGAAAATAGAGATGGGAAGAGTAAAGCTTGAGATCAAGAAAATAGAAAATACAACAAACAGGCAAGTCACTTTCTCTAAAAGGAGAAATGGGCTTATCAAGAAAGCTTATGAACTTTCTGTTCTTTGTGATGTTGATGTTGCTCTCATCATGTTTTCCCCATCTGGGAGACTCAGTTTCTTTTCTGGAAACAAAAGGTTTGGTTAAAACCATCCACAACTGTCTTATATATTATCACTTGAAAGCCAAATAATTAATTAACTCGATGATGGAGACTCCAAAGGAAAAAAAAAAGTAACTAAACTTGATTTTGTTTTTGATCTCTGCTGCAGTATGGAGGAAATTCTGAGTCGATATGTGAATCTTCCTGAGCATGAACGAGGACGGTAAGAACTTCTTTATCTTTTTAAATTTTGAGTTTCATTCGATCAGCATGATCTTCTTGTATATAGATAGGTATATACGTTGATGCTTTGCTGATTCTCTTCATGGAAACTGGCATATATAAATGTATCTTTACATCCACAAAAGGTTGCAGAATCAAGAAGTACGCACTCTATCTGTTTATTATAACCTTATCAGCACTTAAGATTTGTAAAACTCATGAAGTAATGAGAATTTTGATATGTGACTTTCAAGTTCCTAGACAAGGCTCTGGGGAAGTTAAAGGTTGAAGGCGATCAAACTTATCAAGAACCCAGGTTTCCAATTTGCTTTTTCTTCTTCTAACTGTACATTTATCTTAACCTTTTGATATATTTATTTTCATTTTAAAACTGTTTTAATTTGTTTTTGGAAAATATGTGAAGGAGCCCTGCGACCACAGATTCTCAGCTTGAGGTATTCTAATTTTTGTTCAAGGTCACTACAAGAAAATCACAGTTTCGTGACGAAAATTTTGTCCAACGTCATTTCCTTTGCTCGTAAGATCAGAAATGTGTATATATATTGCAGGAGTTTAAACTAGAAATTGATAGATTCAAAACCAAGATAGAGAATATGGAGAAACAACTGAGGTACTCTTAAATATAAAACCCTATTTGTTTGAGACATGTAGCCCAATAGAGCCAATTTTTTTCAGGATACTTAAGGGCAATCTTTCACATATAACAACACTGTGTGAAGCGGAGTACCAGGAACAGATCCTCGAAGAGGCATTGCAACGCTTAAAAATACACAAGGTGATAACATCTACAACTAATCATTAACTAATTAATTAGCTTATATTAATTTGGAAATATATATCATTCTCACAACGCAAAATTCACGCAGCAGCAAGTTTTAAAAGATTCTAATCCTTGTAGTGCTCCACCGTCTTCTCAGGCATGTTTTTAGTCCTTTACTTCATTTAAAATGGATCTGATTATCGAAAATTTCTTGCAAACTTGGTCCGTGAGTTTTTTCATAATTTCAAGAGTGATCAGGTACATCTTCATCCAAAGACTGCATATCTAAACGATTTTATCACAGACGAAAATCCCGACAGTTTCTTGGATTGGCCTTGTCAAAGAGACCAGCAAGTTCAGATCTTGAATTTTCTGGATTCCAATGGCCTTCTTCCGTTAAGGTGATTATTATTATTAATATTATTAATTAATTTAGACTCATGTGATATGATTTACTGATTATGATGCAATTTGTAGAGATCAGATGCAGCAAGCAGCTGAGAGCTTACCCTCAGTTTCAACAATGGTTCACGGACAAAACATGAATCTTAATGATCACATAAGCCCAAGAAGTGGTTTCGAGGAGGACAATAATGTGCAACGTCCAGAGTTTGGACAAGTCATTGATGTCAACTTGTCCCCTTGGCCTGAATTTTACCCTGGATCAGGTATATTATATCAACCCTTAATTAAATATATCCATCTTATCTGGTCCCATTCATTTAGAATATATATTTTTTTACCGCACAACTATTTTTAAATTATGGACAAAATGCCAAATATCTTCATTCTATATTAACAAATGATTTTGTTAACTAACAAATTTGGTTTACAGTCGAGAATTAATAATTAAGCTCGAGGATCCTTATATAACTGAACCAATAACCCTAAAACATTTTTTTATTTTTTTTGCTTCTTCTCTTTCTTTTTTGCTGGGATTTAGCCATATGGATCCTTATACCAGTTTTGTAATATATACATATATATGCATCACAGTCCAAAACTAAATAACTGAGCATTTGATTATTTAATATTATCTGTACGATATATAAGGAATGGAAATATATATATATATATGTTGCAGGTAACAGCTTCAGCGTTCCAGTTTCACAACCCAGAGAAGGGGCTCTTCTTGAATTGTATCTGTCTCAAATTACGCCATCAACAATCTGATTCCACGCCAAATCACCAGTTTCTTCTTGCTTTATGGTTTTAATATTACAGTTATGCTTGCTTTTTATTGAGAAGTGAATGGTTTTTGAACCACTCCCAGGATCTCCTACCACGTCAAAATTGTTTTAATTTTCATCTTGGACTAGAGAACTTAGTTTCCATACTGCAACACTTGTTGTGAATAGTGTTATATTTTATAATTTTATTAGTTGTTTCGTTTCGTCCATGAATCTTGTCCTGTATTCTGATTGCATTTGATTATTTTAAGAAATATTTTATCAGCTGCTGCCAAGAAGATTATAATACACTTTCTTTCTTTTCTTTTGGTTGAGATGAAAATTTAATAATTTAGTTAGATATGAAAGTATTACTTAGTAGATTAGCATCTCAGAAGCACTTGTAATTTGTGAATAGAAAAGGACCGTATTTATTACAAGTAACAAAGTGGATTGATTGAATCCGAGTTAGAATATCAAAAAAAAAAAAAATATAAGATTTTTGCAATTCAGATTTCAAAATTTTCAAACGTTCAGTTGAACAAATGATTTATAATTTTATTAACTAATAAATAATTTTGGTACATCATTTATCGGGAAAAATAAATTTCTACAAAAATATTCATATAAACTAACAAAATTTGGCATGGATGAATTTGATAAAACACATTTTCAACAATCAAAATGCACTATAAGAAAAGACATAAATAATTTTGATAAAATTTTAATTGCATTATTTTGCATACTTGAAATGTTTGTGGATTAATTGTAATGTCCGTATTAGATTTTGTTAGTCCAAATCGACATGTTAGGCTATAAATGTTGTTTCTTAGCTAATAAAATTAAGTTAAAGTGTAAAATTAGACTTTCAAAAAGTTTAAGCATCAAATTAATAAAGCATGATAAGATATTGTTTTGTAAATTAAGTGAGGAAAAAAATGATAACAAGTGAAATTTAAAAAGAATTATAACATAATTTGGGGCAAAATACCAAATCAATGGTATGTTGTCACTTAAAATAAAAGAAGTTACAAATATACTATGGATTTTTTTTGTAATTTTTAAAATTTATTTATTTTATTTATGAGGAATTTCATGGATTTGATCAAAGGAAAAAAAATAAAGAAGGATTATTTTTTTTTTCCTTGCTCAACAAACAGGTGTCTTCCATTCGGTCCAAAAATTTTCAAGCCATTTTGGGCCCAGAACACATGTGGCGGACTTGGCCTTTTATCGAATGGGTTGTGCTGTTTTGGTGATTCTATTACTAGAAATAGGCTATACCTCTGCATATTGGCACCAAATAAAATAAGCCCAAAATAAAAATGTGATTTTTTTAATATAATTAAATAATTAATGTTATTTCAGCTATAAATACACTATTTTTAGAATAAATAATTTGATAAATAAACGTACTTAAAAAAAAGCAAATGATTAATTACTACAAGACCATAACAGTGCAAATTAATATAAATCTGTTATCATAAATAGTTTTAAGATAGTCGCACATTAAAAATAAAACACAAATTTATCAAAACAATAATAAAAAAGGAAAAAAAATTAAAATTTGATATTAAACTCTATGTACTTTTTTTTTTTTTTGTTTTCTAGAGATTAATGTATAAGGATAAATATAACAGCACAACAGGGAAGGAGATAACGGATCCAACGGCTAGGAGGATGAAGAAGGCATTGGTGGTGTAATTTCCTCATCCAACGGTAAATAAGAAACATAAGGTGTACGAGATGAGATACGGAAGAACAAAAGAGCATTCCGCCTCTAGTCTTCATAAAATATTAAAAAAATTCAACCAAAACAAAAACCCTCTCCTCCTAAAAAAATTAAATTCAAAACCCTCAAAAAACCAATATAACCAAACAACCGCCAACATTCAGCTTTTTGAAAAACAAAAATGGCGCTCCCTCTTTTACTTTCATTTCCTATCCTCCCTCTCCCTCCCCCTCTCTATTCCCCCATTACTTATTTCACTCCTTTCTACTCCAAATTCCTCCATCTCTCTCCCTCCCTCTCGCTCTCTATTTCCCTTCTCCTCCTCAAGGCAAATAGAGAGTGAGTGATTTACTTCAATGGCTGACCAAGAGAACAATGTTCGTCCTGTTACTCGCGCTGCCAAAAAGAGAGCTGCTGCAATGGCTTCCGCTCAGGAACAGCCCCTTTTTAAGAAGAGGGTTGTTTTAGGAGAGCTGCCTAACCTTTCAAACGTTCTCGTTCCGTCTGCGGATGTGCCCCAGAAGCAGAAAACTAAAGCCAAGTCAAAGGCTAAAAAGGCTATTCTACCCAACACTGATGATGTTTCCAAGAATGATGCTTCCAAGGATGATATCGATACAAGGTCCGATGATCCTCAGTTGTGCGGACCTTATGCTTCTGATATTTACGACTATCTTCATAAATTGGAGGTAAGTAGTTTTTGATCTGTAAATGCACATCCACCAGGAATTTAAGGATTTTTAGTTATAGCTTCTCAAACAATGCTCCACTTGCAATGATAATTAGTTTTCATTTTGGGAAATCAGTCATTTTAAAGAGTAGTTCGAGCGTTTAATTTAGGGGTTTGATGTTTAATCAGGCATTAAGCGTTGCTAGAATAAAAAATGTTTATTTAATTGGAGATTGATCTTTGATGATGGAATGAATTATTTTAGGTGGATCCAAAGAAAAGGCCGTTACCTGATTACTTTGAGACAGTTCAGAAGGATATTAGCCCCAATATGAGAGGAGTTTTGGTGGATTGGTTAGTGGAGGTTGCAGAGGAGTACAAGCTTGTATCAGATACTCTGTACCTCACCATTTCCTACATTGACCGATTCCTATCTTTGAATGTCTTAAATAGACAGAAACTTCAGCTTTTGGGAGTATCTTCAATGCTTATTGCATCGTACGGCCTGCACTCTTCAAATTGCTTTTAAGTTTTTGGTATATTTGTTTCCGTTGGTGTTTCTAGACTTACATATTTCTTTGCTGTTTGCATTATGCAGAAAGTATGAAGAAATCAACCCTCCAAATGTGGAAGACTTTTGCTATATAACTGATAATACATACACTAAGGAAGAGGTAACTACTTTCTTCCCTTATACATTATACAATTCTTTTTTCACCTTGGGCCTTTATTTTTCCTTTTTTTTTTGTTCCTTTCTGATTTAATTAGTGGGTATTTGCTTTCAATTCTGAAGGTTGTAAAGATGGAGGCTGACATACTCAAATCCTTGAAATTTGAATTGGGTAGTCCCACAATAAAGACATTTCTAAGGTAAGAAATGATATTAGAATAATTTATTTATTCATATTTGGTAATACATAAATGATATTTAAGCTTGAAGCATAGGAGTTTAATGGACTCATTTTTGGTGCTTTTTGCTCTCTTGGGTTGCAGGAGGTACACTCGGTTTGCACAAGAGGATTATAAGGTTAGGCTTTGTTTCCAGTGTACATTTGCAATAGTGTATATGAATTGCTGTTGCACATTCAAACAACGTTGATCAATATCTGAATCAGAGTTTTCATTTTTCTGCAGAACTTGAATTTGCAGCTTGAGTTCTTGGGATATCACCTTGCTGAGTTAAGCTTGTTGGATTATAATTGTGTGAAATTCTTGCCTTCTTTGGTGGCTGCATCTGTCATATTTCTTGCAAGATTCATGATTAGACCAAAGGTGCATCCCTGGGTAAGGATCTCATTGCAGATAATATTAATTTGTTTTTGCTTTAAATTCATAAGGAAGTAAATTTTCTTACCAATATTTGGTTACGTAGAGTTCTGCTTTGGAAAAGTACACCGGATACAGGCCATGTGACTTGAAGGAATGTGTTCTTGTCGTACATGACTTGTATTTGAGTAGAAGAGGGGGTGGATTACAAGCTGTAAGAGAAAAATACAAGCAGCATAAGGTATTATTTTACTCAAGCATTTTAGAATTTGATTCATTTTTTTTTTCCTTGGTGACAATCAACATGGTTACCTTATGTTATCTTGTTTGTTTGGGACAGTTCAAATGTGTTGCTGCCATGCCTTCACCTCCTGAGGTGCCAGCTTCTTTTTTTGAAGATGTTAAAAAATGAATATTAGATTGCATTTCATGTCCGGTGAGGTCACAAAGACCTTGATATGGGAATGCTTGAAGGGTCCTTGCACCATGGAGATCACATTTTAGCTTTAGCAACAAAACTGATGCTTCTAGGCTTGATATTGTGGGCAAGAATGGTATTTGCTGATAATAGTAGTAGCTGCAAATTTTTTGTCCTTTGAACTTAGAAATCTAAGGATTTCCTTGGGAAATTTTGTAAATATAGTTGATGAATTTTGTGTTTTGGTCACCATAGCTTTTGATTTCAAGTGTTAAGATATTTTTTATTTAAATATATTAGGTATAATAAAACCCTTATGCTTCGAGTTGGCCTGTTCCCAATTGAGTGTAAGAAAGATTGTCATTCTCCATCTATGAAATTATTTTGATGGATTTCACCATGAAAGATAGGCAAGTAGTAATTTGGGGAGCGAAGCTAGTTTGATGTTTTGATAGTTGAATGCTTACAGATCTTATAGGGTAATTGATTGCCTCTTGGTCACAACTTCTGTACGAGGCCATGTTTCTACTTTCTACTATAACAAGCCATTCTGTTCCTCATCTTCAATGGTTCAGGCATTTTACTCAAGCCACTAATGCTCCCTACATAATTAGAACTAATGAGATGTTTTGATCCATTAACAGTAGAAACTGATAATGGAAGTGTCACAGCCGCAGAGACAAGTCTAGTTTCAGACAATCTAGTGGTTGTTTCTGCTGATCTGAGGAGATGCGAAAGCTTCCTGGCCATCCTGCCAGTGTCTCTTCAGGCAGAATAAGTGACCATTGGGCTCCGAATCTCTGCATGTTATTGTTCGAACTTGAAACCGTAGCGTCCTGTTCCCTATTTGGTTTATGAACAAGTGAATGGGTTTGAACACCGAGTGATAGGGCCATGGTTCTAGCATGAAAACAATTTGCTGCCATTTGCCTCTCATATTGGTACCTTTTGATTGCGCCTCTCTCCCTCTTGTGGGCATTCTGATGGCCACCAAGCGCTTGTGAACTAAGGAACTTTCTCTTGCAGAAGTTGCACGGAAAAACCCTTTTGGTATTAGATTTTGATCTGAATAGCCTTAAATCCCAATTCTGGCCTATGCTCAAGTTCAGCCATTCATTTGAATAACCTTTCTCCCCACCATCTGAGTAATCATCCCCAAATATCTTCTCATTTTGGTTGATGGGAAACATCTCTGCTAGATCACCTTGGAATATCATCTTCAGCAGCAGAGGCTTCTAGGCTTTGAATATTTGCTTTTTGGCTGGCTGATCAAAGAGAAATGGATCAGAGAAGCATTAAAAGGAAACTGAAGTGGCAATGTATATTTCAGGAGACTTTATAATGTTCTCCCTCTCTCTGATCATATTTGTTTTTCTTTTTTGGCTACAAGTGGCTGACTTGGGTTTGACTCGTAGACTTTAAAGCTATAGAATAAGATCACCAGCACCAAGTTAAAAGCTTATTGGGTTATTATTATTATTATTATTGATGCATTACCTGTATAATGTTTTGATGCTATTATCTGAAGTTTAGCATTACAAAAATGCTTTTGTTGATATTCCTATTTCCTTTCACATTTGTCTGATATGAAGTAACTTATCATTCAAATTTCACAATCCAGCTACTATTCTATCACTATCCTATCATTATCAAAATGATGCTAATTGCCTGCCATGATTTCGGTTTCTTTCCTTAAAGTTTGCTGGCGGATTCTGCACAGTATCTGTCGGCTATTCCCATTATGCTCAAATTTATCCAATTTAACAGACTCTTCGATACAACCCTATCTCTACTGCCTGGATTTATGAGTAAGTTGTTCTTTTTGATAAATTACTTCAAAGTTATTGGATAATTGATATTTACTTCAAGAAACAGAGATGGAAATTCTCCAAACACATTTGGTGGATTGAAGAATCCAAAATTATTACCTTGTTTTCTGATATTTTCGCCTAGGATTCCGATAAGGAATTATTTATTTGTTATTAAGATTGAAAAGTGAGGATTAGGAAACTTCCACCTAAAGTCCAAATCCTAGTGCGTATATTATATGACAATTGAAGCTTTATATGAGAGACCATGTCCTAGGTAGATGTAATGGATTGATGACTCATTAGTTTGAAACAGAAAGTTGTCTAATCTAATCGAAAGGGGAATTTTAACTTAGTGGTGAGATGTGGAGATCAAAATTTGGGCATATTCCTCTGATAATAATATTAATACATGGTGTGCAGCTATGCATTAACCAACTTTTCTACCAAGATATGGAATTCCCACATATATTTTAGAATCAAGCAAGCCACCTTTAATTCTGGAAGACTACCTTTTACTTGTTTTGGGGAAACATTGCAAATTACCCTAACGTCATATTACACAATTTTCTGTTCCTGATGATGCCTACCAACTAGCTAAGCCTTGACTATTCAGCCCAAAAACAACATTGGTCAGGAGCTGATGTAAAATAATGGCCTTATTCATGGGCCAAGGCCTACTAACTCTAATTCATATCTGTCTATAACTCTTTAAATCATCAAACATCATATCCTCTGTTGGCAATTAATTGAAAAAGGTAACAAGTTGAAATCCAAGTTAGAGAGCCATAGTAATTGAGAAAAAACCGTTTGGAAAAATGGTGAACCTATCATGTCGAATCAAAGCAAGTTATAAGTTTATAGTCCGTAACTCACTTGGATCAAAATTCAATTAGAACTTATCAAATTATAGTTGAACTGGCATAGTTCAAAACCAACATCATGTCAATACTAAAGCTGATTTTAATATATTAGGTAACATCAGGGATCAAGCTCGGCTTTCCTTTTCCTCAATTAAAAAAACTATAATATGGAAAGTTAAAAGAGAAAAAAATATTCAGAGATCATTATAATTATTACTTAAGAGAATTCGTGAATTTAAAATTCATGCTTTGATAAAAAAAAAAAAAAAGCACCCTGCACTGCAAATGAAGGTGTAATGGAAATTATTAAGAAGGGATCTAGTAGCTGTGTGCACTTTGCAGTCTGGGCTCTATGCTGAAAATTGCTAAGCTGCTGCTGCTTCGTAATTTCTGTTTTCCTTTTTGTTGTTTTCTGTTAAAAGTAATAAATTGACTGCTCAAACTTCAAAAGTTAGTTTGATGTGGTGATCACACATCGCAGGAGCATCTACCATTCAGTCCAAATCCTTGCATGCATGTGATCTGATTAAGTATTATAGATATGTAGATTGTTGTTAAATTTGAAATTTGAAGAAAATGAAAACAATAACACATGCCATTAATCCCATTGGGCATAACCCGAGTTTGATTGGTTTATTTACTAATGATTTGACCACTCAATTTTAATGGTTAATTCAATTTAAAAATCAGCCACACTGAAACCGTGTACGATAAGCAAAGATTGCCACACTCGCTTTATATCCTTAAAAAGCTCTGTGTAGTTGCTTTGCTCGCTCTGCATGAATAGAGATGTAAAGAGAAAAAAAGAGAAGTCCTTGAAAGTATAAGCTAAAGAGTAGCTGAGGAGGCCAGATAATGGAAAAAACACATTTCTGATTTCTCTGTTTTTTAGGTGAAAAACCATACATAACTAGCTATAAGGAGTAAATTGACTATCATTGTCATTCAAACCCGACAAATACTTCATATAAACATTAATTTAATCATAATATAATAATAATAATAATAAGAAAGCCTGTGTTCACAAAATGGACTTGATATAGAGTCATGAGCCCTGTTTTATGGACTGAAAGCGAGAGGAAAAAGGTTCTCGGAATATATAAACAAAGGCCAAAAAGTTCCATCGTTAGATGTGTCCCTTGTTTGCAGGGTGTACTCAATAACACTCTTCTTCCCCTTTTTTTGTTATCTTCTCTTCCATTTTGCCCCAAATAAACAAACCCATTTGGCTTTCTTTGCTTCTGCCTCTCTTTCTAGCTAACTGATACCATTTTTCCCCTTCTTCTCCCTATTTTTGAAGAGCGCTCTCTCTCTCTAGAGAAAACTCATTTATAGCCAACGGAATGCAATCTCAACGGTCCCAGATGCTGATAGTTCTGATTCTTCTCCTTCTTCTTCTTGTGTGGGTCTCAGGACAGAAAGAGGAGACAATGGTTGTTAATGCGACAGAATATCAGCAACCAAGAATGCAGGAAAAGAAGCACCACCAACGTTTAAGACAAACATTTGATGTTTTCTTTCCAAGCAAACGAAGAGTTCCAAATGCTTCAGACCCTCTCCATAACCGTTGAGCTCAGCCTCTTCTCTTTTTTCTTTTGTCATATAGTGATTAAGTAGAGGAAATTGAGGATGAATTATTGGTGTTGGTACTGGAAGTAGAAAAGCAGAGCTGCAGAGTGTGAAAAGAACACTTTCAATCAGCAACTAGTGAAGGCTATATGCATTTTGTCAAATGATGTTGATAGTTGTGGACATGTAATCTTGCAACAATGCTTGAAAATAGCATCATTTACCTTGCTGTCAACTTTTGTGGGTTCTTTAGGACTTCTATGATAAGTGTATTTTGTATACCAATTGTATGTAATATGAATATATTAAGCAATCAATTTCAAAAAAGCTTCTTCCTTTTTTATTTTTTAATGGTGAATTTTCTGTTGGGTGTCATCTTTTTCAAAAAGTTTGCAAAGTTGTCCCATCTTGTATGCAACTTCCTTTCTCTTCTTCATTTTAATTATTGTCTTTGTGTTCTTTTCCACCTTTGCAAAACTAAATTCCAAAAAAGATTTGATAAATCAAACAATCCTATCAATGGATATCCATGGTTATGGGTAGTACCAGAGAATCTAAAATTCGCCATTCATCATATTTCTTTTCAGGTAATTGACTATTTATCAAATTGATAGGTGGCATGCCTGAGGTCTAAGATAAAGGAACCGACCCATACTCCTCACACTGTCATGCTAGGTACGATTCCATACCAAGAAAGACAAAATTTTAATGTAGATGGAATTTGGACCAATTTAACTCAGTGAATTGTTATTTCATGTAATTTGGTATTTATCATTCGGAATAATCCATGAATTTATTTACATGTCAGATTTAGGCACGAATAAATTTTCATGTAATACAAATAATATTTATTTTGCATATATGTTAGGTTATCATTGCTAGCTTTTAGTCCATGAATGAATTTATAAATTTAGTTTAGATAAATAAATATAATATATTGAATTGGGTGATTTGTCATTTAAAACAGAAATAAAAATATAGTTCGTTGTTTCAAGTGAAGCTTAAAAGAAAAGCAACAAGTAGATTTAGTTAGATAATTTGAATAGATGGAGCTTAAGCTATCATTATTATGGCCGTTTGAGAACGTGAGCCTTTGCAGTTTGCACTTGCAATATCATTACCAACTACTGTGCCCAAACAGAAATGTAAACCAGAAGGATTTTTTTTTTTTTTTCTCAAAAGCCGCTTTTCTGGATTCCTGCAAAGAAGCTGAAGCCTGAAGTAGCTTTTCTTAATTACTTTTTACTATAACTTAAAAAAACCACTAGTCAATTATTACATGTTTAGTTAAATATGCACTCCTTAGCTAGAGACTCAGTACTATAATTATTGGATTAGTGAAAAATTCTTTTTATATATGAGATTGCTAGTAAATAAAATCAATAGGCAAAATAAAAATAAAAAATTTAATTTGCACAATAACCAATTATTATTATTATTATTTTTTTAACGTGACAATATGCGGTTAGTTTGATTTACATGTAATGTCATTTATTCTGAGGTTTAGATAGGCTAGTTTGATGCATAATGGCAAAACTCAATGCCCACATCAAAACCACTGCGCTGTCGTTTAGGCTACGGTAAAAAATCAGTCAGTTTCTTCTTCTTCTTCTTTTTTTTTTCGTTAATATACAAGTGAAATTTTCTTGTTTACACCTCATCTATGGTTGAATATGTCTACAACACTTTCAGCTTTAAAATTGAAATGTTTAAGTAGAGATTCTCAGGTTCAATCGAAGGTTTCTTCTTTGTGCATAGGTATTCTATCTGCACGCTACGTGTTTGTTGATATTCCTTACAATTCTCCGATATTTAATTTATGGTTTAAACGTTGCTTGCGCTTTTCTTTGGGTTTATATGTTATCAGGAATGCCAATAGTCCGGTTCTGGCCTCATCATGACGGCACTTGAAAAGTTACAACTTACAAGCGATGGAACGCCATTTTCTCATTATGGTGTTTGTTTCTGTGGAAAATTAGAGAAAGCCTTGATTCTTGGATAGAGTCCAAAACATGTGAATTTAATTTCTGGTCCACAATAGCGGGCGCTTTGAATTTCCAAGAAGTCGTCGCTTGATGAATAAATGCATTAAGTACTGGACATGGATATTTCAAAGTCGTGGACGCCATGTGGTTGTGACAATTGCAGCCATTTTGACTCCAGCTTGCGGTCTCATCAAGCAATTACTTCTGTCACTGCACAAGCTAATAATCGCCATGCTGTCTCTAATTACAATTTTAATTATCTCTTTAGCATCACCATTCTTTACAAGTTGTAGTAATTTTCTTTAAATTTGTTACTCCATACTACTCGAAAGTGAAGTAATTGAACTGAAACTGCTAACTAGGGAATTCGATATCTCCGAAAACTCAGAAGGATCCTAATGGTTCTTATCCAAAAGTTCAAAAAATTGAATTTGCGAAATTGCGAATCATACTGTATTACTATTTTATTTTACAAGCAGAAGTTGCGGCAGTTTTACCAGGCTATAGAATTCGTAGAAGAATTTTCAATTCCGCTTGAAGGATTAGGGGTCTCTCGAGTTCTATTATAGTATATGATAGGTCAACTCCATTAAATACAGTAGAAGCAGAAATGAATGTTTCTTTCAAATTCCATGGTCAGGCATGATTTGTCTATACTGACATAATGGACTTGCTGACTTGGTTTTGGCCACTATAACAGGTGGACGAGAAAGACCGGTGATTTGAATAAAACTGATCATAGCAAGATGTATGTGCATGGTGGGCCAATGAAAAATACATTTATCAGCAATCATAAAAAACTATCTTTAGATATATCGAAATACAAGGATGAGCTAAGGAATCTATCTTTTCTCATTTAGTTTTTCCTTTGCTAACAATGGGAAGCCTTTTTTCATACCTTGTTTTCTTGTTCTTCATTTTCTTGCTCTACAAATTTTTTTTCTATCACAAGCAAAAACTACCCCCCAGTCCATTTGCCCTTCCAATTATTGGCCACCTACATATTCTCAAGAAATCACTTCCCCTAACATTGGAGACTCTCTTGTCACAGTATGGTCCAATCATATACCTCAAATTTGGTTTTAAGCCGGTTCTTGTTGTTGCGTCACCAGCTGCGGTGGAAGAATGCTTCGCCAAGAACGACATAATCTTTGCCAACAGACCAAAGTCCATGGCCGGTGATCATTTCACCTACAACTATCTAGCCTATGTGTGGGCACCTTACGGTGATATTTGGCGAAGCCTTCGCAGACTCACTGTTGTTGAGATGTTCTCTTCAAATAGCCTTCAGAAAACTTCTGCCATCCGTGAGGAGGAAGTTTACAGGCTGCTCCGTCGATTATTTGTCTTAGGTGGTGGCAAGCAAAAGGTGGATTTGAAACTCTTGCTCTCTCTTCTATTGTGCAACGTCATGATGAGAACTGCTGTTGGAAAACGTTGTGTGGAAGAGGATGCTGAGGACACAGAGTTGGAGAAGCAGTTATTTCAAGGATTCAAGGAGAAATTCTTTCCTAGCCTCTCTCTGAATATCTGTGATTTTATCCCAATCTTGAGGGTGATTGGTTTTAAAGGGATAGAGAAGAGTATGATACGGATGCAAAGCTTAAGAGATGAATTTTTGCAAAGTTTGATAGATGAAATTCGATTAAAGGGCACAAGTTCGAAGACATCAGAATTGAAGCATAGGATGTCAGTGGTTGAATCTCTTCTGACACAGCAAGAACGAGACCCAGAATACTACACTGATGAAGTTATCAAAAGTATTATGGTGGTAAGAGTCACATACTTGCCTCCTCTCTATGAATTATTTTGGCCTTCAGATTAGTAATCAAGATGGTAATATCTGTGGAATATTTTTCCATATCATTCTTCAAATACAATTCTATCTTGATTTATGCCACAAAACTAGCAGTCATTTAATGGTCTCATTTAAATTACAATCTTTTATTTTGGACCTTGCCCTGAATTTCTTGTTGTTAATTTATAAGGAGGGAGTGCTAAAAAGCATAATACCTTGAGAAACTATTTTGACTTCTTTCTTTGAATTTTGACTTCATACTGGGAACATCTGTTAAAGCACGAGGAATCTAAGATGAGGTTTTAGTTCTAACATCGGTAAACCAATTTATGCTTTCAGATGATGTTTATTGCTGGAGTAGAAACTTCAGCTGTTGGTCTAGAATGGGCAATGTCACTCCTTTTGAATCATCCAGAAGTAATGCAAAAAGTGAAAGCAGAGATTGACAACTGTATTGGACATGGGCGTTTGCTGAATGAATTGGATCTTGTGAAACTTCCCTACCTTAGGTGTGTCATAAATGAGACTTTTAGATTATACCCTCCTGGACCTCTCTTGTTGCCTCATTTGTCTTCTGAAACTTGCACTGTTGGAGGGTTTGAGATACCAAAGGGTACAACGCTATTGGTGAACGTTTGGACCATGCATAGAGATCCCAAAATTTGGCAGGATCCGAATGAGTTCAAGCCAGAAAGGTTTGAAGGAGATTTAGAGGAACAACCTTCCTTCAAGCATATTCCATTTGGAATGGGGAGGAGAGCTTGTCCTGGTGCTGGGATGGGCACCCGCATGGTTTCACTGGCATTGGGTGCACTTATTCAATGCTTCCAATGGGAGAATGAAGGATTGGAGAAAGTGGACATGAGCCAAAGTTTTGGAGTTTCTCTTTCCAAGACTAAGCCTTTGAGAGCTTTGTGTAGTCCACACCCAGAATTCGTGGAACTCCTCTCCCAACTTTAGACTCAGGATTTGATTGTCATTTAGAGGAAAGTTTTAATTCTCGCCATTCCATCGACAAGTCACTCTTGTTAACTTGCATGTTGGTAATGGAACAAATAAATTCTTGCCCAAACCGCTAAATCACATTCGAATAATATATAGTTGAATGTGTCAATCTACACGCAAAGGATTGCATATTATTTATTTTCTACTTGATCCATATCTGAAAAATAATATTCTGCTATGCTTTTTTCTTTCATGACAACATAATGCTGGTGGTGATATATATTCACGTTTCATATCTAATTAGGAGTCTTATCTTGAAAGAAAGAGACAGGGATGACATTGACAATGACCTCTGAATTGTCTTTAAGCGTAGAAAGTTTGTAAAATGCTGAGCCTGGTAATTTCCTTTCTGTCAGCTATAAAAGATGCTTCGCAAAGAGTGACATAATCTTTGCTAACCGTCCCAACTTTCCCTCCAGTAAGGTCCCCAGGATATGACTTTTAGTACACTTGTGGAGCTCCATGTGGACACCATTGCTGCAATCTCACAACATTTAGGTCATAAGTAAAAGTAATATTATTTCAGCTCACAACATTTAGGTCGCAAGTAAAAGTGATATTGTTTCATCTTCAGTCTCGCTGTGTAGACTGGCTAGCCTATCTATGATTTTATGACTTTTTCTGTTTAATTTAACTATACGTAAAAGTGACAAGAGAAGGCTTATTTTCATCCGGAGTATTTTCGCAGGCTTTGTGAATGGGAATGGCAAGTTCAATTTATATGGTTTCAAAGCCAAGCGACAAGAGAAGGCTTATTTCAATCCAAAGCGCTGAGGAATCCCAGAATTTGTAAGTTGGGTTGATTCATTTAGCCACTGCATTTAGCATCTAAACATTAAAAAGATGCTTTTAGTAAAAGACAAACAACTAGACCCAATAGGAAGAAATAAGAGCAACTAAATAAAAATATTGGTGAGGTTTAGATGGAACCTTAGACTATGTAGACATTGCTTTCATTGGGCTTTGTCAAGAAAAATAAACATCACAAGATGGAATCCAACTATGTAAGTAGCAGATCGCTTTATTTTTGTTTGTAGATATCCCCTCAACAAAAACTGCGAACCCAAGATTACACTTTTCAATCATTAGCTAAATCTATCTTCTTGAATAAAATGTAGAATTAAGAGTACTAACAAATTCATTACATATCATGGACGTTGTATACTACCTTGCTCTGCTGCTTCCTCTGTCTCTCATAATTTACAGGCTCATCTTACCAAAAAATTCTAAATTCAAGAACTTACCGCCGAGCCCCTATCGTCTTCCTCTAATAGATCATTTAGCAGTTTTAACTAAGCCTCTCCATCTTGCTCTATCTAATCTCTCCAATGCATATGGTTCTATAGTATTTCTCTGTTTAGGATCTCGTGAATTGCTTGGTGTCTCTGCTCCCTGGGCTATCGAGGAATGCTTGACACAGAGTGATATTATCTTTGCCATTCGTCCCCGTTTCCCCTCGAGAAAGATCTTAGATTACAATTTCAGTGGCATAGGCTCGCTCCCTATGGTCACCGTTGGCGCAGCCTTCGCCGTCTGGCTATGCTAGAGATTTTCTCAACAACTAGAGTCCAGATGTCTTCCAGCATTCGGAGTGAAGAAATTCGCTTCCTTAGCAAACAGTTATTTAGACAATCTTTCTTAGGGAGTGAAATAGTGAAAATGAAATCATTTTTCACATTTTAACTTTTAATATCATGATAAAGATGCTCGCAGGAAACAGGTACTTTGATAAGGGTGGAGTGGACACAGATAGAGGTAATGGAAAATTGCATGCTCTAAGGCATATGTTCACTCCCACCTTTCTAGCTGCCGCTGCGACTTTTTTCCATTCCTGAGATGGTTTCCTTTTGAAAGAACAGAGAAGAAGCTACTGGAGTTGCACAGAAAGAGAGACAAATTTTTGGAGGAGTTAATTGATGCGTGTCGGCGTGGTAAATTGTCCAATGAAATCACAGATGGAAAGAAAAGAACCATCATCAACAATTTGTTGTCACTCCAAGAATCAGAACCTGAATTTTGTACAGATATTACCATCAAGGGAATTACGCTGGTAATACATTAAAAAAGATCAATTATTTGACATGAACTAGTTAAACTGATTTTAAATTTAGACTAGTGCTAGTTGCATCTGCTACTTTAGTATTTGATTAAATGGTGTCAGGTAATGTTGGTTTCCGGAACATACACTTCAGCTTCAACAATGGAGACAGAAGTGTTGCAATCGCTGTGGAATCCAGAGGTTTTGAAGAAAGCTAGGGGTGAAATTGATGCGAGCATAGGACAAACTCGCCTAGTAGATTGATCTTGCAAAGCTTCCATATATTTACTGCATCATCAATGAAGCGCTAAGGTTAGGCAATACTGGCCTAATAATACCTCCGCACGAGTCATCAGAGGAATGCACAGTAGGAGGATGCAACATTCCTGAAGGCACAATGTTATTGGTGAATGCATTGCACAGAGACCCCAAGTTGTGGGTAGAGCCTGAGAAGTTCATTCCAGTGGGATTTGAGGAGAGTGGAGGTGAGAAAGGAGGGTTTAAGTTCATTCCATTTGGTGCAGGGAGAAGGCAGTGCCTTGGAGCTGCCTTGGCCATGAAGCTCATGGCATTGATATTGGCTACCTTAATTCAATGCTTTGATTGGGAAAAGGCTGGGAACAGTGGCAATTTGCGGGAAAAGGAAGAGGACACACCTCGCCAATCACTCGTTGCTGCTCTTTCTCAACTATAAAGTTGCCTGACTGTTGTTTTATATATTGAACTTTGAACTCAGTATTCAAACTACAATTATCTGTGTTAATTCAGCGAGCTTGATCCTATCCACCCAGTCAAAATAAATTGGATTTTCAGGTTATATCATTTTAATGTTTCTTTTTTTATTATGGACAATAATTGTTGTCAATGTCATGAGGCAAGAAATTTTTAATTGGTACGTTATGTAAAAAAAAAAAAAATTCAACCATAGGTATGTGAAGAAATGGAACATATAAAAACGAATATTGCTTAGCATGAAAACTCTGGAAGTACAAGTTAATAAAACATAAACATCTAGTCAAGAGAAAAATAATACGGATTTTAATTTCAGAAAAATAAAATTTAGGCGTTTAAGGCAAAACTTTATGCTAAAAACATTATATGTCTCTGTGACTGCGCATTAAGAGGTTGAACTTTCGATTTTTCTTCTTAATACTAAAAAGTTGTTGGATGAAAAAGGAAAATATTAAAATACGTCAAACAATGAAACAAACGACCACAGTGGGAGTCGAACCCACGACCATTTTGATCCGAAGTCAAACGCGCTAATCCACTGCGCTATGCGGTCAGATGTGTCCATTTGCATACTTGATCTAATTGCATACTTGAAATAAATATAGTTACGTCCTCATTTTTAACTCTACTTACGTCCTCAGTTTTAACTCCGACGGGATGAGCTTTCTTTAAGATTCCACATGCAGAAAAGAAAGAAAAAAGTTTCCTTGAAGATTTACCCATTATTTCTCTTACCATTAATCTGATAAAATCAACATTCAGAGGGACAAAAATACATAACAAAACAGACAGAAATGGAAGCTGCAAATTACTGGCTGAGCTTAGCTCTCTTGTTGTTCATCCTAATTCCCATATCAAAATTTCTTTTAAAAAATTATTTTAAACATAAAAATTTCCCTCCTGGTCCTCCTTCTCTTCCAATTATAGGCCATCTCTATTTGCTTAAGCAACCCCTTCACCAGACTCTTCATCACCTTTCTTCAAAATATGGCCACGTCTTACTTCTCCGACTTGGGACCCGTAAAGTGCTAATAGTCTCCTCCCCAACTGCAGTTGAGGAGTGCTTTACTAAAAACGATATCATCTTGGCAAATCGCCCACGCTTGCTCGCCGGAAAACACCTTAATTACAATTACAGGACCATTGGATTTTCCTCCTACGGCCAACAGTGGCGAAATCTCCTGCGACTTGCTACCTTAGAGCTTTTCTCTACAGCTCGTCTTGCGATGTTCACTAGTATTAGGCAAGAGGAGGTTTTGTTACTGGTGAAGCAATTGTTTCAGGATTCAAGTGAAAAGCAGGTGAAAGTTAAGTTGTCATCAAAGTTTACTGAGTTTGCTTTTAATATAATGATGAGGATGGTGGCTGGAAAAAGGTATTATGGAAAAGATGTAGTTGATAAAGAAGCAAGTCAATTTCGAGATTTAATGAGAGAATTTGCAGAGGTTCATGGAAACATGTATTTGAATGATCTGTTACCAGCTCTACAGTGGATTGAATTTCAAGGCATTGAGAAGAGGATGCGAGAAGTGATGCAAAAAATGGATACTTTTTTACAGTCCCTTGTTGATGAGCACCGCAAATTGAAGAGTGAATCGTCATTAGAAAAAGGTAAATGTTAAACAATAAAGATGGATTGTGATTAATATTTCCCAATTTGAATTGTGATTTTTGTGGGCATACAATTCATAACAGGTAAAATCGAAAGGAAGATGACATTAATCGATGTCATGTTAGCAGTGCAGGAGAAAGAACCAGAAGCATATACTGATGTAGATATCAAAGCTGTTATACTGGTAATAACTGATCATCTTTATCTTATATGATTTTGATATTTCAGTATTTTTGTAGGATTATCTAAAAATTTGTTATGTCTGAAACTGTGGACAGACTATGTTGGTTGCTGGAACTGAAACTTCATCATCTACCATGGAGTGGGCAATGTCACTACTCCTCAACCACCCAGAAAAAATGGACAAACTTGTGACAGAGATAAACACCATCACCAGACAAGAGCATATACTACAAGAAGCAGAGCTATCAAAGCTTATATATATGCAAAATGTAATCAACGAGACATTTAGACTGTATCCGGTACTTCCCCTTTTACTGCCACATGAATCTTCTGATGGCTGTACTTTGTGCGGTTTTGATGTGCCAAAAGGCACATGGCTGTTGGTCAACTTATGGACAATTCATAGAGATCCTAAACTGTGGGAGGAGCCTAATAAATTCACGCCAGAGAGATTTGAAGGCGAAGAAAGTGAAGGATACAGTTTAATTCCATTTGGTGTGGGAAGGAGAGCTTGTCCTGGAGCCGTTTTAGCAAAAAAAATGATAGGATTGGCGTTGGGTGCTTTAGTACAGGCCTTTGAATGGAGTAGGATTGGTGACCAGGAGATTTACATGGCTCAAGGAACTGGACTTTCCTTGCCCAAAGCTCAGCCCTTGGAGGTTCTTTGTAAACCTCGCCCACCCATAATGAACCTCCTCTCAGATAAAATGGAGCTGTGAGATCTATAATTTTATATTGTATGATAATTTCCGGAAGTACTTGAAGCAGTATGTATATATATTTATGTAACGTCTTATCTTGAAGGAGTGCCTGTCAGGACCAATAAAATCATACATAATAAAATTACAGATTATAAAGTGTGATCAGGAATCAGATCTTGTCAAAAGTGGTGTGTTAGAAATTTTAATTTGTTGAGGGATAGTGGAAGTGGAAGTTCATGGGCCGGTCCATCATTGTTGAAGAGTGAGGTTTATCAGTTTATTCACAATTTTGAAAACAACTGTTGTTTTGGGTAAGAGTTGCATTGAGGTTTACTAACTAGAATAAAATATCCGACTATAAATTAAATATTAGGAGGAATTCAAACCTTTAATTGAGTGCCAGAGGTGACCAACGATCGGTTCGGTTCAATAATCGAACCGAAAAAATCGAAAATCGAAATATTATAATTTATATAAACCGAACCGAAATTGTATGAAAATCGAATTAAAATCGAACCAAAATTATCGGTTGGTTTGGTTCGATTAACCAAAAAACCGAAAATCTAAAATTATAATTAAAAAAAATTATCTCAAAAATTATACAAAATTACGAATTATAAAACTAAAATAAAAAGATTCAAATTGAAAAATGTACATATATAATTTGAGTTAAAACCTCTTAAATTGATAAAAAAAAAATACAAAAACACTTTTTTTATGTATAAATTGGATAAAATAATATGTAATATTAAAATTTTGATCGATTCAGTTTTTTCGGTTTTTGCCATTCAAAATCGAATCAAACCGAATTAATCGATTTTCATATAATTTCAAAATCGAAACCGAACAAAAAAATCGAATCATCGATTTGGTTTGGTTTTAACAGAATTTTGCTCGCCTCTGTTGAGTGCTATGTGATAGATTAAATATTTTTGGTCAGCAATTGTTGTCTATTCTATTTCATTTTTATGGATAAAAACGCAAATTGCCAGAAGACCCGGAAGAAAATACACATATTTTAAGGCCATTTTGGCATTTTGTTTCCAACCGCTAGCGAGCTCCAAAAATTCTCTCTCTACGTGGAGATTATTCAAGCACAGATATCAACTGCAGCTTTCAAGATCTCAGGCCTGCAAGTATCACAATAGCTGCCATTTACTCTGTTTCCTAAGCTAAATAGCTCTGCCTCTTCTTCCTCTTCCGATTTGAGACCTTTTCTTTCTTTCATTTTTTTTTTTTTGCTTTTTTGCAGTAGCAAGTACGAAGTGGTGCCTTTGCATTTTTTAACAATTCTTCCATGATCTGATGCTATGGAATTGAGATTTCTATTTTACTGGATGCCATTGGTTTGAAATTTACCAGGCTTATTCTTTGCATCTCCTCCAACAATTGTCCATAGAAAATGGAAGTAGTTTACTGGTTGAACATAGCAGTCTTGATCTTAGTGTTTGGGATAGCAACAAAATTTACATATTCCAAACTTTACAGCCCCAAGATCCTCCCACCAAGTCCACCATCTCTTCCTATAATCGGTCACCTTCATTTGCTGAAGCAACCAGTTCACCGATTTCTCCATGAACTTTCCAAGAAGTATGGTGACATCTTATTTCTTCGATACGGGACTCGAAAAGTGTTAGTGATCTCTTCTCCTGCTGCTGTTGAGGAATGCTTTACTAAAAACGACGTCATATTTGCAAATCGCCCTCGCTCTCTTGCTGGAAAGCATCTCAATTACAACTCTACAACCATAGGTTTCGCTTGCTACGGTGATCACTGGCGCAATCTCAGGCGCCTCATGACTATAGAGCTCTTCTCTACTAGCCGCGCTGCGATGTTCTCCAGTATTCGAACAGAGGAGGTCCGATTATTGCTCAAACGGTTATTTCAAGACTCAAGAAGAGAAACAACTCAAGTGAAGCTGAGTTCAAAGTTGATGGAGCTTACATTTAATAACATTATGAGAATGTCCGCAGGAAAACGTTACTATGGAAAAGGTGTAACCGATCAAGATGGGGAATTATTGCAAAATATCATAAGAGGAATGGAGGCACTTCGCGGGAGCTCAAATCTGAATGATTACTTTCCGGTGCTACAATGGGTTGATTACCAACGAGTGGAGAAAAAAATGATGGGATTAATGAAGAAGATGGATAGTTTTTTGCAGCAACTTATAGATGAACGTCGGAACGGGAACAGCGATTCATCATCAGCGATGAATCTGTCTGGTTCAAGCAACCAAAAGAGGAATTTGACTTTGGTAGATGTTATGTTATCTCTCAAGGAGACTGAACCAGAATTCTATACTGATCAAACCATGAAAGGTGTTATGCTGGTAAGTTATGATTTTTGAGATCGACAACATAAATTTCATTGCAAACACAAAAAAAATAATTAAATTTATAGCAACCCACTAACTCTACTGACCAAGTTTTAATAACAATATCAATTCTAACCTTCTTCCAGTTTGTCTGGTATAATTATTTTCAAAAGATTTCTCATATTAACTGTTTCTAGAATGCAGTCAACACTGACCGCAGGATCTCAAACATCAGCAGCTACATTAGAATGGGCAATGTCACTTCTCCTCAACCATCCAGAGGAAATGCAAAAGGCTTATTCAGAAATAGAGACAGTAGTTGGAACAAACCGCCTATTGGAAGAAACAGATTTACCAAACCTACGTTACCTACAAAACATAATTGATGAGACATTTCGACTCTATCCACCCGCCCCGCTTCTATTGCCACATGAATCGTCAGCAGATTGTAGTGTTTGTGGGTATCATGTGCCCAAAGGCACAATGCTATTGGTGAATACATGGAGCATGAACAGAGACCCCAAGTTATGGGTGGAACCAGAGAAATTTATGCCAGAGAGATTTGAAGGCAGAGATGGAGAAGGGTATAAACTGCTTCCATTTGGTGCAGGAAGGCGGGCTTGTCCAGGTGCTAGTTTAGCAAAGCGAGTGGTAGGCTTAACTTTAGGCGCCTTGATTCAGTGCTTTGAGTGGGAAAGGGTTGGCAAAGAAGAGATCGACATGGCAGAGGGAACAGGTCTCACCATGCCTAAAGATATCCCATTGGAGGTACTTTGCACACCTCGCCAAGCCATGGCCAGCCTTCTTTCAGCACTTTGAATTGCAAAGTTGTTATGTAATATACTATCAAATATTTGGCCAAAAAAAAAAAAAAAAATGCTATCAAATTAACCCTGCTGCTGTACAATTTGGTAGCCAAGTCTTAAGGCTTACTGCTAAAATAAGTGCAAATTGTTATGTAATATGCGACCTTGAATATCAAATAATAGCTGCGCAAGCATAACTAGGCCCAACATATGCTAACCTTAAGAACACGCCCACCAGATCTACCGCAAAATGGGCCTACTGCTAAAATCACTCGACATGACATCATACTCTTAATTTCAACAAAAAAAAAATAAAAAAGAATTTATTGCTTTGTAAATCAATATACATATAAATCTTATATCAAAAATCATGTTTAAATGATAGAAAAATATTTTTTACAATATATATACAAAAAAAAAAGGTTATGAGAAAAAATATGGTTACGCTATTTTGAAATTCTTTTCAAAATGATTAAAATACTTATCGAGTATACGATCCAATATTTATTATTTACTCTCTCAATTTCATTTTATGTGTTATTTTTACTAGTATTAAAAAGTATTAATTAGGTTCAAATTTATGATAAAATTAAGTAATTTAATGCAAAAAGTTAAATTTAATTGGTTTTCTTATATTAGAAAAAAAAATTAAATTCATTATAATTTTAAAAATATTAGATAAATGAAATTTGAATTTTATTTAAAAATGACACATAAAATAAAATAGAATGGAGAAAGTATATCCTAAACAAAAGATTAAAGTCCACTAACAATTAAGTTCTATAATGAATTGAAACGCGAAAATTGTGCTATTTCATTAATGTGATTTCTTGTAATTAATTTAAACAAGAAAAATCCAAATAATTGCATTTATTTCATTTTGTAGTTCTCATCACTAACTTGCTCTCTCATTTATTTTTTTCATTTTTTTTACTGGATATATTGGGGAGCTGAAAACCTCTGCCGCCCATCCCGTGACTGAACCAAATACTTCACTTTCTGACGCACTAAATTTAGGTTAAAATACTTTCGTTGGTGAAACTTGATTTTAGTGGAAGATTATCAGTTATTGTTCAAGCTTTTAATTCTTTAAAAAATCAGTTTCAATCCTAAACAATATTTTACTGTTTAACAGCCATGATAACATCAATTATTTTAAAATTTATAATTTCGCACAGTACAAATTCTAAATTGAAACTCAAAAATTGCCTTTCCAATGCACTATGAAAATGCCAAAGTAGTTGAATTTGTTTTGTTGTGTATTTATCCACTCAGATGCTGTCTCACTTTTTCATTCCATTTTAATCTGTATTTTCTTTTGCTGGATACACTAGCTAAAATTTTTGGCAATCCCAAAACTAGCTCAAATTCAGACCAAATATTTGCTTATTTTCTTAAACAGTTATCCAATTTATATTAAAATAATAAGCTGATAATAATGAAAAATTTTACAATATAAAAGTATCTTGATTTTGAAAAATTATTTTCAAATATCATTTTAGCCTGAATCAACCAGGATAACCACCGGAAATCATTGCTCGTATTCCAGTATAGGAGCTCACACGTAGGTAAACAGATTACCATGTCGCGCAAGATATGTGACATGTTAGACTGACAAGTGATATGATAACTGGATTAAAATTACAATGTGGCTTGATTATATATATGCCCATTTGTGTGCCTCCTGAGCTGAGTTATATGCTGATATGAAATGTCAACTCATATTTCTAATGATTTTGATGGTCGATTCCAGCAAAAATGACTTTTTGATCAAAATTTCTTGAAACCTGATGACCACCGCTAAAATTGACTCCAAAAATTTCACTTTCAAATGCAACAGATTTTAGTCTAAAATACTTTCCTTGCTGAAACTTGATTTCCGAAAATTGCACAACATCCTGATGCTTATTGTCTCTTCTTTTTTATTTCTATGGATAAAGTTACTGACATTTTCCAAACACGCAAACTTCCTTTTGTGAAATACAAACACATTTTGTTTGTAGCTTTGCTGGTGCTGCTGAGCTAGATTTCACAGACATTTTGGCTGGATTATTTGTATTATATGCTATCTCTGCAAATTTTTCAAATCTCAAAATTGCTGAGAAAACAGCATATCTTTTTATAAGCAGACCACCAATCGATGGTATTTTTCCTGGATTAGAATCTAATATAATACTTTGTCTCTAAGTTCTTTTAAAACTTAGTTAAACGGTACTCTAGTTTTCATCATGAATCGGTTTATTCAAGAAAAAACCTACACCTGCAGTCCATATATTTTGTCCAATTTCATGAGTCCAATGCTTATAATTATTATTGTTTTTTAAAAAAAATAATCATAATTTACGGTATGAAACTAGTTTTTAATTTTTCTGATAAATTTGAACTTTGATGTCAGATAATTTGTTTTCATAAATTAATTAATACATGTTGTAGTATGCCCAAGCGAGTAATTTAAGATTAAAGTTTTAAGTCTAGTTCTCAATAAAATTATTAAGCCCTATCACTTATTAAAATCAAATGAATATTTAGTATTAACGAAATTTTAATTACAGGAAGAAATATAAAATTATTTTTGAATTCTCAGTTTTCACTTTACGATCATATAGAATTGTTCTTTTGTCTTTTACAAATGTTGAAAGTAGTCGAATTTGTCTTGAGGTTCGTCCATCAGTCTTAATCTTTGCTACTTATAGACAAGCACACTAAAATTTTAATTAATTTTTTAGTTAAAGGAATATTTGGTAACATGGATGTGTTCGTGAATAAACTGTACTGTACTGATGAGCATAACAAAAAGCACTTGAAAATTACATCAAAAAGAGGCTCAAGAGTGTTGTGTTATGTTGAACTGTCGCCCATTGTTTTAGCTGATTCTGATGAAATGTATGGTCATTCAAGGACACAGTAAAGAAGGCCGAATATATATCATTTCAGATAATCTCATCCATTGATTTTGAGTTTTAAATTATTTTGTATTTAGACTGGCAATTTGTAATGCAACTTGGCAGCTAAAAGTTCTCTCTATATGCTAAGATGATTTAGAAAGTAGAATTCTAATAAAGTTTTCATGATTTCATAGCATTGCAATTGCATATTTAGAATTCTGAGTTAATGAAGTAAAATTGATTTAACTCCGTATAATCGGTAAAAAAAATTTTACAAATAAAATAATTTTAAACTTATAAAAAATTATAAGATTATATATATATATACAGTATATTTTTATTTTTATATCTTAATTTTTGTATTTCTCAATTAAATTTATATAGTACGTTAAACTATATATATATTTAAATTATGTCATCATTATTTTTAATTATATAGAGTAACATACTATTTTTTATTATATGGTGACTATATTTTATTTGATAGCATTTAATTACAATTTATTTTAATGTTTTAGAATCTACGTTTTAACATTTAATTTTATTCAAAAATTTTCTGATTTAAGATTAAGTATACTAATTACTAACAAATATCAAATTCACTTTCTAATATTAATTATTAGATTGACTCAAAAATATTGGCTAAACAAACCGAAAAATTAAAATCGATAAACTGATTAAACGAATTTAACAGATTGATTAATAATTAATAATTTTGAAAAACCAATATTAATGAAATTTTTTTTTTCTTCTAATGAACGAGCCATTCTCATCTCTAATTTGAACCAACGTCAATTGCAACAAACTAATTAATTAATTTTAATAATTGACAACAAACTAATTAATTAATTTTAAAATTTTTTATGTAAGTAGTGTGATCCATAGACCCCACCAACAATCGCATAAATACGTCCCTGCAGGGAAGCAAAATGCAGGTGTTACACGTGCCATTAACATAAGTTCACAAGTCCCTGCAATTTACTCTTTCATAAAACTAAATCCTCATCCAATATTGAGTTGCAAAATAGGCGAAAGCTTTTACGCTTTTCTTCTTCTTCTTCTTCAGATTTTCCCCTTTTTTTTTTTTCTGCAAACGCAAATTTCTTTTCTTTTCCGCAGAAACAAGTGCAAAGTAGACTTATTCCTAATTTCTCCTCTAAGAAAGGCGAGAAAAATACCAGAGGAAATGGAAGTAGCTTACTGGTTGAACTTGGCACTCGTAAGCCTAGTCCTCCTCTTTGTGGTACTAGCAATATCTACATTTTCCAAATTTTCCAATCCCAATAACCTCCCACCTAGTCCACCATCTCTGCCTATTATCGGTCACCTTCATTTGCTAAAGCAGCCAATCCACCAAATCCTACATGAACTTTCAAAGAAGTATGGTGACATCTTATTTCTCAGATATGGAACTCATAATGTGTTAGTAATCTCCTCTCCTTCTGCTGTCGAGGAATGCTTTACTAAAAATGATATCATATTTGCAAATCGCCCCCGCTCACTTTCTGCCAAGCATCTCAATTACAATGGCACAACTATGGGTGTCGCCTCCCATGGTGATCACTGGCGTAATCTCAGGCGCCTTACAACCATAGAGCTCTTCTCTACTAGCCGCATTGCGACCTTCTCCAGCATTCGAACAGATGAGGTTCGGTTATTGCTCAAACAATTATTTCAGGACACAAGAAGGGGACCAACTAAGGTGGCGCTGACATCAAAGTTGATGGAGCTTACGTTGAATAACATTATGAGGATGACGGCAGGAAAACGTTATTATGGAAAAGATGTCACTGATGAAGATGGAGAATTATTACAAGATATCATAAGAAAAATGGAGGAACTTCGCGGTAGCTCAACTTTGAATGATTACTTCCCATTGCTGCAGTGGGTTGATTACAAAGGGGTAGAGAAAAAGATGCTAAGATTGATGAAGAAGTTCGATAGTTTCTTGCAGAAGCTTATTGAGGAACATAGGAATGAAAAGAGCAACTCATCCCCAACATCAAACCCGTCCGGTGCAACCAACCAAAACAAGCGGAACTTGACTTTGGTAGATCTTATGTTCTCTCTCAAGGAGACAGAACCGGAATTTTATACTGATCAAACCATCAAAGGTGTTATGCTGGTAAGTTGCACATTTGGCCCTTTTGTTGCTAGAATACTATTGACTTCCTATTTGGATGACCCGTATCGTCATTACTTTCAAGAGATTTGTCATATTAACTATTTCAAAAATTATGTACAGACAACACTCACTGCAGGATCTCAAACATCAGCAGCTGCCATGGAATGGGCGATGTCACTTCTCCTTAACCATCCATATGCAATGCAAAAGGTTTATGCTGAAATTGAAAGTGTGGTTGGTGTAGCCCGCCTACTGAATGAAGCAGACATACCAAAACTAAGTTACCTGCAAAACGTAATCAATGAAACACTTCGGCTCTTTCCACCTGTGCCGCTTCTATTACCACATGAGTCATCTGCAGATTGTACTGTTTGTGAATTTCATGTGCCACAAGGCACAATGTTACTGGTCAACACATGGAGCATGAACAGAAACCCCAAGTTATGGGTAGATCCAGAAAAATTCATGCCAGAGAGATTTGAAGGTGGAGAAGGTGAAGGGTATAAACTGCTTCCATTTGGTGCTGGCAGGCGGGCATGTCCAGGGGGTGGCATTGCAAAGCGAGTGGTAGGCCTAACTTTAGGTGCCTTGATTCAGTGCTTTGAGTGGGAAAGGATTGGCAAAGAAGAGATCAACTTGGTAGAGGGAACTGGTCTTACCATGCCCAAAGCTGTCCCACTGGAGGTACTATGCAGACCACGCCAAGCCCTGGCCAGCCTACTTTCCACTCTTTGAAGTGCAAGAACAAGTTGCTATGTAATATATGAGGCTTCTAATATCCGTACATTTTACTGTGTGGAAAGAGGATTTTCTATCGTTGTAAGATCCTATTAAATAAGTCAACCAATCTTGAAATGGGCAAGTGCATTACAGGGGCATTCTCAGGACAGAAGCAATAAATATATATTTCATCTAGATCAAATTTATAAACCAGAAAGGAGAAAATATTGAACCCTGGTACTGCACAATTTGCAATTAGACTAAGATTTCTGAGATTTTAATGGCTTTTTTCATCATTTGTTTGATGATGCTGTAATTAGACTAAATGTTAACCCTGGTATTTGACCCAAGTGATTAAACCACCAAATAACTAGTTGGCATGACCCTTGATAACAGGGTTCACAGAATCCTCAAAAAGATGAAATTGGTGGAGCACAATGCATACTACCAAATTATTTTCATGAGAGACAAGGCACAATCCCCAGTACCAAAATAAGACACCCGCAGTACCAAGACGTGGCCTACAAGTTCTGTTAAATGTTTCTACATTCAATATAGACTCTGTTCAGTAAAATTTCTCACAAAAAATAGATAAATGCAAAAATAGCTAGGGATGCATTATCATCCAGAGGCAATGCATGCTTTGATCAAGATAAAGACTCATGTAGGAGAAGACTGCCTGCTTCATGAAGCAGACCTGCCAAAGAATTACCTACATAATGTAATTACGAGACATACAGCTGGTTTTCACCTGTTCCACTTTTTGTGCCACATGAATCATCGGAAAATTGCATTTTGAGTGGTTTTCATGTGCCATGCACAATGCTTCTGGTTAAACTGTTGACCGGTCATAGGGACCCTATGGACAGATGCAGCAAAAATTCAAGCCAGAAAGGTTTGAAAAATAAAGAAGGTGAAGGGTATAAGTTAATTCCATTTTATGCATCTAAAAAGGAAGGCGAGTTCCAGGACAGACACAGGAAGCCTTTGATTCAATCCGCGAGTGGATGAGAATCGGTGAGGAGGCAATTTGCAGGATGGAGGGAAGAAAACTATCGATGCCTAAAGCTTTGTGCATGCCACGGCAACGAATGTCCTATCAACAATAAACTTCGGGAGACCTCATTTCTCATAAGCATTTCATCAAACATAGGATGTGCAAATTTCAAAATTCGGATACTCAAACAATACTTTCACAGAATGTCACTAGCAGAGACGGATGCGAAAAGAATAATAACAGTGAATTTCAAAGTATTTAACCAACAAAGAAAAAAAAATGCATGGAGTAGTACCAGGAAGGAAATGGTTGCCACAGTCGAACTTTAAGGGAAGACATCGTCGCCGATGTTAATTTGAGTTGCTACCTGTGATCTCCCAAACCCGTTTCTTTTTTTCGCGTCCTTTTTAGTTTGTCGGTGCCTGGTTTCTCTCCTTTGTTTTCTTTTTCTCTTGTTCACATTTTTCTTTATCCATTTTCAATCTCGGAATAAATCTGGAAAAATAAAAATTGATAGAAAGGCACTATGGCTAACTAATTCAATCTCTCACAAACGGAAGTGCCTTGAACTTTCACCTTCCTCTCATTAATCTTCACTTAAACAATTAATATAATTAATTTTCGGCCAATTAACCGATTAATACCAAGTAGTAATTTTTATGTCAGAAAAAATTGTTAACGTCGTGAGGCCATCATAGTATCTCCAATCTAGTTCTTTCGACCACTAATTCATTTCCAGATGCAAACAACCCAGAAAAATCCGACTAGACTCCATATCATAAGCTATTTTCATGTCAAAGGTGATTGTATTGGCTTCACAAGCCACGTGATGAGAAAAAGAAAAATGCTACATACTATTAGCAAAAACGTTCGACTTGTACAACCAGAAAATGATGTTGGCGATTGACTGGATATGGTCCAAAAATATGTTGGGAAATTTTTAAGATGAATAACATAAATTTCATTTTTCAATAAAGACTAGTTACATATGTCTATTTATAGGCTTATAATGAAATAATAAAATTAGGCCACTATCCCACTAACTCTACTAATTAATCCATAACTCCATTACTCTACTAACACCATTAATACCACTAACACTACTAACTTCACTAATCCACTAACTACACTCACCCATAACTCCATTAATCCACTAACTACGCTAATTCCATTAACTCCATTAACTAAATAATAATTAAAAATATTAAAAATATTAAAAATATATTATAATCAAATTTACTAATTTAGTCACTATAATGATTTTGAATAAATTCTTCAACACGCTCCCTTGATTCAAAATCGTACACATTTAATTGTTTCGTTGGAGCACATCTCTCCAATGGACATTACTTGTCAATTTATCTTTGAAGCACTTCTCTTCAATTTTTGATGCACGTCTCATCAAACTTTAATTCTTGATGCACTTTCTCATCAATTTTTTTTGCCATCAAATTTTTCCTTTTGGAGCACTTATCTCCAACTATCAAAAAGGAGATTCTTCTTATCGTGTCAAATTCACTTGATCATATGCAAACCTGCAATATTTTTTAATATGACCAATTTTTTTACAACCAAAACATTGTGGTTTACTTTTATGCCAACAATCCTTTTCATCATGATTGTTTTTCTTGCATACACCGCATGGTGGAAATTTTCCTTTTTGGAATGCCGATGATGACTTATGTGTTGTTTTGGCAATGAATGCTCCCTCCATTGGCTTTTCATCTCTAATTGCTATTCTTTGCTCCACAGCATGCAATGCATTAGTTAATTCTGCAACTGTTATTTTTAAAAGATCTTTTGAATCTTCAAGTGAAGAAATTTTTGACTCAAACTTTTCAGGCAAACTTACAAAAATTTTCTCAACAACTCTATCGTCTGAGAACTCTTCACCAAACAATCTGATTTTGTTAACAATTGACATAAGTTTGTTAACATCTCTTTAATTCCTTCAGTTTGCTTCATCGTTTGAATCATAAATTCTCTTTTAAGATTCAAAATCTGCATAAATTTTGTTTTGTCATTGCCTAAATACTCATTTCTTAACAAATTTTATGCCTCTTTTGGAGTCTCACATGCCATAATGTTGGTGAAAATTACTTCAGAAACTGAAGAGTACAAACAAGTTTTTGCTTTGAACCTCTGGACTTTTTCTTCATTGTGACTCTTAATTTGAGCTGAGGTTGGATGCGCTGGCAATGGTGGAACTTCGATATCATTCTCAACCACATCCCATAAATCAAATGACTGTAAATATGCTTGCATTTTCACAGCCCATAATTGATAATTTTCTCCTGTGAAGATGGGAGGTGAAGTTAAAGGAAAAGTGTTTGAGGCCATTTTAATATGTATACTCACTTGTTTTCTCTCAATTTTTTTTCACAGACCCGTGATCAAGAATGGCTCTGATACCACTGTTGGGAAATTTTTAAGATGAAGAACATAAATTTCATTTTCCAATAAAGACTAGTTACATATGCCTATTTATAGGCTTATGATGAAACAATAAAATTAGGCCACTATCCCACTAACTCCACTAATTAATCCATAACTCTATTACTCCACTAACACCATTAATACCACTAACACTACTAACTTCACTAATCCACTAACTACACTCACCCATAACTCCATTAATCCACTAAATACACTAATACCATTAACTCCATTAACTAAATAATAATTAAAAATATTAAAAATATGTTATAATCAAATTTACTAATTTAGTCACTATAATGATTTTGAATCAATTCTTCAACAAAATATTGTTCCCTATCTACACAATATGATTTAAAGTGCTTCAGCAATTGACTCATCACAGTATAGTAATTTGAAGAAAGTGTCACACCCATCGCTTCTAATAGAAATGAGCATAATCTGAGAATTTACAACACTTGTATTCTCTGCAAATAACATTGATGGATATGGCTATCATAAACAATGGAGCATTCACTTTGCACTCCAAGAGATTTCCACAAATATTTAATTTATTCACATCAAACACCAAGTCACTGGTTTTATATATATATATATAACTCTCAACTCTTTTCTCTCACGGCCGATCGCATTTACAAGCCGGTGATTACAACCCAAAATATATAGCTATATTAATTCATACAAGTTAGGGGATTCATTTAACCAAAACATAAAACATTAGTCCAACCTCTTCTAAGCGCATAGTAGGTGAAAAGTACGGGGGAGTCTCACCATTATCCCTTAACTAGTCAGTTAGCAGGATCTGACATGTTGAGATGGACAGGGTGAGTACACTCACTCAGTGAGAGGACAATATACATATATAATTATAATATATATAACAAGGGGAAACAAATAAGATTTTTGATAATAATTTCATAATACACAGCTAATAAGATAGCTAGACAAATAACTTGTATATAACTGAATAAATATCATATATTTACAAAAATATATGAAACAATCATTTCCGTAAAACTTTTCAATAGCAAAAGTTCCCTCACAAATAATAAACTTCTAACATAAATCATACTTCCATACACTTTCTTACGAATCCTATCGATCCCTCGCGTCCTTAAGTGCAAGATGACTTGTGTATAATTACTTCCTGAAACCTTGATATCAGTCACATATTGTTGGTGTCCTTTCAGTATGTGTTCCTCCAATTTTATTTTTCTCTAAACTTCCTGTTGTTTTATCAAGAGATAATTGTAGTCATTGTCGCTATATCCAAGGTGTATAATTTGTTGCCGACACCTTGATAGCACTTGTTTAACAGCTTTCACCCATTGTGAACTCTCCTTGAAGTATTGTTGTGCAGCATCTCCAAATGACTAATTTCTCCTTAAGGTATATATAATCAGAACAGGAAGTAGAGGATTAACTTTTTCCACGTATAACTGTTTCTAAATTTCTCTTTTCACTTAATTCTCATCAATTTACAATTCTGCAACCAGTGGTTTGAGCTATACCCTGACTTCCTTTCCAATCCCTTTTTAATTTCTCTGGAGTCATATGCTGGAGTTCATGTGCCAACTCTTTCTAAAGAAGTAATGACAGGTGATTCTCATTGTTTCTGAGTTGCATTTGTTCTCGATTATTTTCAGGAATTGATGCTGGTACAAAATCTGTCATTAATTTCAAAGTTTGTATATTGGCTGCAGAGCTATTTTCTTGAGAATACGTGGCTCCATTCTTAAATCATTTTATGCAGGGATATCTGGTGGGAAATGGAGTTGCAAACTTCAGGACCCTGCACTAATAAAGAAATATGAAAAATTGGCACTTGAAAATAAGTATAGATACACGTTAATTTGGTAAGAAACTCAGCAAGATAGCATTTTTTTTTTTTGAAAGAAAAACAGCAAGATAACAGTTGGTGTTGGGCACGGCGGATAAATAAAAATAAATTAGTAGAGTAAAATATTTTTTTCACTAATAAAATTAATGGGTACAAGAGAGAAAGATAACACAATAATTTTGAGATAAATTCAAAATAGTGGCACACAAATATTTTCCAAACTCACTATTTTGTCACTTTTCTTTTAGAAAAATATCTCAAATATTTTTTTAAAATACTTCTCTCTCTATTTATAAAACTGAAGGATTTGTAAATTCAAAATAGTGGCACACAAATATTTTCCAAACGCGTATTTTACGCGTTTGGACAGTTTGTTGCAAGCTGTTCACCTACCAATTATTGAAAGATTGAATTGAAGAATTCAATTTTTCCTACAGCCGCAATTGTTGACTTTTATACCTTCTTCCTTTTAACTTTTATAACATCTTTTTTTTTTCTTTCTTTCAAAAGGTGTGGGTCCCACCATGTGGAGGAACTCACTCCCAATAATTCTCCCCCTTTCGACTACATGGTGGGGGGCTTTGCTAATCCTGCAGCTAGCCGACAATACTCAAAATTCTGTTTTGATAGAGTTTTCGTTAACATGTCTGACCCATTTTCTTCCGTATGAATCTTCTCAAACTGTAGTAGCTTTTTCTCCATCACATCTCTTATCCAATGATATCTCACATCAATATATTTTGATTTCGAATGGAATGATGCATTCTTTCTAAGATGAATAGCACTCTGACTATCACAGAATAACTGATATCTGTCTTGCTGCAAACCAAGTTCTTTCATGAACTTCTTCATCCATAGTAACTCTTTACAAGTTTCAGTTGCTGCTATAAATTCTAGTTTAGTAGTAAAAAGTGCAACACACTTCTGTAACTTTGACTGCCATAACACAGCCCCTCCTGCAAAAGTAATAAGGTAACCAGAAGTGAATTTTCTGAAATTCACATCACCATCCATATCTGTATCTGTGTATCCAGCTAACACAGGTTTGTCATTTTCAAAATATAGACATGTTTTGAAAGTTTCTCGAAAATATATGAAAATCCATTTTACTGCAGCTCAATGTTCCTTTCCAGGATTTGAAAGGAATTTACTCATAACTCCAACTGCATGAGCGATATCTAGCCGTGTGCACATCATAGCATACATCAAACTTTCAACTGCTGAAGCATATGGAATTTTATCCATCTCTTCCTTCTCTTTGTCTGTAGAAGGGCTTTGTTCAGAACTCAGCTTAAAGTAATTAGCAAAAGGACAACTAACCGCTTTAGGTTTGTCCATATTAAATTTCTGTAGTACTTTCTCAATGTACCTCTCTTGTGACAACCATAATTTATTGGCGCCTCTGTCTCTGATAATATTCATGCCAAGAATCTGCTTTGCTAGCGCCAAGTCTTTCATAGCAAAAGATTTACTCAACTGCTTTTTCAAATTGTTAATTCTGGAAACATTCTGGCCGACAATCAACATAAAGCAAAAAGATAATGAAATCATCATCAAAGAATTTTTGCACTAAAGCACAATGGTTTGAAATAGTCTTTTTGTAGCCTTACTCCCCCATAACAGACTCAAACCTCTTATACCATTGTCTCGGTGCCTGTTTTAAACCGTAGAGGCTTTTCTTTAACTTGCAGACATAATTCTCTTTTCCTCTTTTTTTGAACCCCTCTGGCTGCTACATGTATATCTCTTCTTCCAAATCACCATGTATGAAGACAGTTTTGACATCCATTTGTTCAACCTCCAGGTCAAGACTTGCTGCTAACCCCAGCACAGTTCGAATAGATGTCATTTTCACAACTGGTGAGAAAATCTCATCAAAGTCAACTCCTTTTCTTTAACTAAATCCCTTGACAACCAGTCTAGCTTTATAACGTGGACTAGAACTGTATTGTTCATGCTTTATCCTGAACACCCATTTATTTTTCAAGGCCCTTATGCCTTTGGGCAACTTCACCAGTTCAAAAGTTTTGTTCTCATGCAGGGACTTCATCTCATCTTGCATGGCCTCAATCCATTTCTACTTGTATCATCATCTATGGCTTCTTGATAACTCTCAGGTTCTCCCCCTTCAGTAATAGTCACATACTGGTCACGAGAATATCTAGAAGATGGCTATTTTGTTCTTTCACTTCTCCTTTGTGGAGGTGGTGTTCCTCTTGGAACCGGAGAAGCCATAGGTGTTGGTGCTGAAAAATCATCTTGATCATCATCATCATCATCGTCTTCAGAACCACCTTCTATAGGAGCATCATCATCAACAGGTGGATAAACTTGGTCTTTATCTCCAACTTCTCTTGGCACCGGTATTGGAGGAATTAATTTTAAATCTGATAAGTCGCCATTGGAATCAGGAACATCCTTCTTCATTTTGTCAATATCTTCAATGGTCTCATCTTCAATAAATATAGCATCATGACTCCTGACAAGTTTCTTCTCAATAGGATCATAAAATCTATAGCCAAATTGATCTTGACCATAGCCAATAAAAATACACTGTCTTGTCTTAACATCAAGTTTGAACCTCTCATTTTTGGGGATATGAACAAAAGTTTTACAACCAAACACCCGCAGATGATCATAGGAAACATCTTTTCCTGACCATACTTTTTTTGGAACATCCATCTTGAGAGGAGTATAAGGTGAAAGATTCAACACACGTGCAACTGTGAGTATAGCTTCACCCCAAAAAATCTTAGGCAATTTTGCATGTGAGAGTATACATCTGACTCTCTCCATCAAAGTTCTGTTCATCCTCTCAGCTAAACCATTCAACTGCAGTGTTTTTGGAGGTGTTATCTGATGCCGGATGCCATGCTCTTTGCAGTAAACATGAAATGGTCCAGTGTATTCTCCACCATTGTCCGTCCGGATGCTTTTCAACTTCTTCCCAGTCTGTCTCTCAACCGAGACATGAAATTCTTTGAAGACATTTAGCACATGATCTTTTGTTTTCAGAAGATATACCCATGTCTTTCTCGAATGATCATCAATAAAAGTCACAAAATACTGAGCACCACCAAGTGACTTTAGCATTGGTACACACAAATCTGAATGAATCAGATCTAACACATTTTTCATTCTGGAAGGAGGGAAACTTTTAAAAGCAACTCTGCTTTGCTTTCCAAATAAATAATCAATACATTTGTATAAGTGTACTTCATCCATACCAGGTAATATTTTCTTATTGGCTAGACTTTTCATTGCTTTTTCACCCATGTGACCAAGTCTCCGATGCCACCGTTCAATTGTACTGTCTTTTTTCATGGCAGCTATTGTGTCGGTGGAGAGTTTTGCTTCCATCACATATAAAGTTGTATGATTTTTACTTCTAGCCACTACTAAGGAGCATTTGTAAGCTTCCATTTTTCATAAATGAAGGAACTGCAATATCTCTCATTTCCAAGTTTGCGTATAGAGATCAAATTCAGGTGCATGTCTGGAATATGCTTGACATCCTTCAGAATTAGTCTAGTACCATTCTCTGTTTTCAAGCAAATGTCTCATCTGCCAACAACTTTTGACAGGCCTTCATTTTTCATTCTAACAACAACAAAATCTTCAGGTGTGTATGATGAGAAGAATTCTCCACGGAATGTAGTATGAATGGTAGCACCACTATCAAGTACCCAACTGGACTCCTGACATACAAGATTAACAATATGTTCATCATAAATGATATTGAATTCATCTATGATATTAGTCTGCTCATCATCACTGCTGTCGTCTTTCTTCGCAGCTCTGCTTCGGTTCTTTTGTTCCTTTCTGAACTTTTTACAGAACTTTTTAATGTGACCCTTCTTTTTACAGTGATGGCATTCAACATTGGCATATTTGTTTGACTTTCCTATGCTCTTGCCTCTAGAGTTTTGTTCCCTAAACTGTCTCCTTCCTCTGGATTCTGCAACTAGAATATCTGATTGTGATGAAGAAGATGAGGCCTGTGATCTTCTTCTCATTTCTTCATTCAGGATACTACTTTTTACAATCTCCATGTTGACCACACCATTTGGTGCAGTGTTGGTGATAGAGATCTTCAAAGTCTCCCAAGACTGTGGCAGAGAGGCTAACACCAATATAACAAACACTTTATCATCCAGTTTTACTCTCATTCTATTTAGCTGATCCTGGATCTCTTCCATCTCATTCAAGTGGTCTGGCAAGAAAGTTCCTTCTCTATATCTTACTTGCACCAACTTGGTCAAATAAAATAATTTATTATTTCCCGTCTTTGAAGAATATAACGTCTCCAGCTTGTTCCACAGTATTCTGGCATCTATCTCATTACAGATGTGATTGAACACATTGTCTTTGACAAATTGTCGGATAAAACTGCACACTTGCTCGTGGTCAAACTTTCACTCCTCATCGGTTTTACCTTCGGGTTTAGCTGTGGCAAACACCGGCAAATGCATCTTCGTTAAAATTAGAAGATCTTTCGTCTTTTTACTCCAGATGTGGTAGTTTGAGCCATTTAAGTAGATCATTCTGCTAATTTTTGCCTCCATTTAGATCGAAATTCGATGGACTTCTTCGATCCAAAAAAAAAATTCTGACAGTGAATAGTATCCGTATACGTGAACAGTAACCGCATACGTGAAAAGTGCCGTATACGTAAACAGTGCCCAAGAAAATCTTTTCTGATGTAGAAGATCAGTCTACGCTGCAACCACAGAGCATACAAAGAAATAACGTTGGCTCTGATACCAGTTGTTGGGTACAGCGGATAAATTAAAATAAATTAGCATAATAAAATATTTCTTCCACTAATAAAATTAATGGGTACAAGAGAGAAAGGCAATACAATAATTTTTAGATAAATCCAAAATAGTGGCACATAAATATTTTCCAAACTCACTATTTTGTCACTCCCATTTTAGAAAAATATTCCAAATATTTTTCTAAAGTATTTCTCTCTCTCCATTTACAAAATTGAAGGATGATTTAAACTGATGTGGGAAGTCCTATTTATAGGAGCCTTATACGCGTATTTTACGCGTTTGGACAGCTTGTTGCAAGCTGTCCACCTACCGATTATTGAAAGATTGAATTGAAGAATTCAATTCTTGCTACAGCCGTAATTGTTGATTTTTATATCTTCTTCGTTTTGACTTTTCTAACATTTTTTTTTCCTTTCAAAAGGCGTGGGCCTCACCATGTGGAGGAACCCACTGCCAACAGTTGGTTATATATAAATAAGTCGAAATTTAAATCACGTATCATGTATTGTATTAGATGCCTATTTTCTTAAAATAAAATAGAAAAGGAAGTGAAATATGAAAACATAAACATTCAGAATTAGAAGTACTTCTCCAACAAGTTTTAGGCCAGAAAGATTTGAAGGTTCAGATGTTGGAACATATAAATTGCTTTCATTTGGGTTGGGCAGGAGATGGCCTTGCAAATAGAGTGGTGGCCTTTGCATTGGCTTCATTAATTCAATGCTTTGAGTGGGAGAGACTTACTGAAGAGCATGCCTAAAGCTCAGCCATTGCAATCTCTGTTCAAATCACGCGAGTCCTTGATTAATGTCCTTAATCGTTTTCCAAAATAATTAATTGTCCTTTCAGTTTTTATTTGGGGTTGTACGATCTTCTTAGTTTGTGGCTGCTCATTGCTCGATATTTAAATAACGATAAGGAAAACTTTGGTGTTATTCGAACTGTGGTCCCTGCTTGTTGCATCTCTAATTATGTTTTAGGGCCTGTTTGGCATTGCTTTTGAAAGGTTAAAAAGCTGCTTATTTGATAAAAAGCTGATTATGAGACAAAAATAAGTGTTTGGTAAATGCTGATTTTAGAAAAATCAATTTTGTGAAAAGTGAAAAAACCTCTTATTAGAAAAAGCTAGAAATTGAAACTTTTCAGAAAAGCTGATTTTCAGCTTTTAAGGGCAGCAGATTTAATATTTTTTTTAGACAAAAATATCCTTTATTTTATTTAATAATGACAATTATATCTAATATAATCTTTTTTTTTTTGTTTTTTCTCTTATCCTACCACTCAAAATTATTATTTTTTATTTTTTTATTCTAAAAAGCCATTTTTAATCATATTATTTACCAAACAGTTAACAATTATTTTTAATTTTATAAGTCATTTTGAATTTTATTTACCAAACAGTCATCTACTTTTCGACATATAGTTTTTTGGAATACAAATTTTTTCAATTAAAAAAAGCCGTTTTCATAAGTTTTGCCAAACTGGCCCTTAATCTGTCTATAAGTAATTGATTTTGGAGGATGTGACTTAAAGTGGTCTTCCCTTTTGTCTCTGCTGCCTGATTTTTCTCTTTTCGTTTGGATATCTTTGCTTTAGAGATGGGAAGCCACATGATGTAGGAATTTCGAGTGTCTCATCTTGTTCAATTTGCAACTGTTCTTTAAGTTGATGCCAATGTGATTATTACATTTATTCAAAAAATGTATTTCTTAAATAACTAATTAAACACAATACAAGTTTCTAAATGTTATTTTATATGTAATTTAAAAATAAATATCAAATGCACAATTAGAAGTCCGACGTTTTGATAAATTCTTTCTACATCACTTGTTTTGTTTGCATTCGTATTGATGTTAAGTCCAACCAGTAGTTTTTAAAAAATTCTTTTCTAAATTGAATGTCAAACCAATGGTTTATTGACATTTAATTTAGTGCACGGCACTCAGTGTTAGTAAGCATTTCTTCGGCCTCTATTGTCGAATCATTTCTTGCCCTACGGCCCAAGTTAGATCTTGGGGCTGTACTACATCCTTGAAATCTGACACTCTCGTAGTTGGTACACGACCAATAATATCGATTTTCAATAATGTATTTTCACACATCGAAAATGTTTCTAAAAGTAAAACTGTTACTATTAATTATCCGTTTCTGATCTCTTACGAAATCGTATTGGTATTGTTAGGATTTTTTATATCTAATAAATTAGATAAATTTAGGCAGTTGTTTTAAACAAAATGAATGATTAATATTTAATAATATTGGATTTTTCAATTTGATATTGAATTGAAGTTGTTAATTTAAATTAAATTATTAAAATAAATCTATTCAAATCCTTGGAGACGATTGAATATGCATAGTCCATTCATCAGTTATTATGTTGTTATTATTACTATTTTTGCTTAGGAGGTTTGTTGTCTCCAACTAACAAAAGAGTGTTATTGGTTAAAAGAAGTACAATAATGGAAATGGCGAAATGGTTGTTCATCTCTTTTAAGCCCCACATTATGACTGCATTACATATAATTCCAACAATTATTCAATCTATGCTTTAGAGCTGTACTCTTTTTATTAACTTCCTTTTGCCATTATCAGCAATCTTTCACAAAGTTTAATTATTTCCAAGAGATATAACATTTAAGAATATGATAAAATTATGACTAAATAGAAAATATATAATTCTCAACATTAGGATGCTTAAAAATGAAGAAGACAGTCAAAAATTTAATAATTTTTTGAATTTTCACTCATCAATTAACTTTTATATCTGTGCAATTTTAACATTTCTCTATAATAAATGTAAAAATTGGGGTAGGCTTCTGGATTCTACGATTATCCATGGACCGTTACACATCAGATCTAAGGTAACCGGTCATTATGCTTCACCTATTAATGACCCCACAGTACCGCTTCTTCCTTTTTACTTGCATTTTAACACTCTCCAGCTTTCCTTCTAAATCAAACAAAAAATAGAAAGAAACCCAGCTCTTCGCGAAAATGACCGATTCCGATGCTGGCAGCACCGTTACAGCACAACCGCACCAACAAGATTCAGCTCCGTTGGGGTCGAATCCGCCTCAACAAGAGACGAAGAAGCAGAACACCGGTGGTATTTCCCTAAGCATTTGGCCACCGTCGCAGCGCACTCGCGATGCCGTCGTTACTCGCCTAATCGAGACCTTATCTACTCCCTCCGTTCTTTCCAAGCGATACGGCACCATTTCCCAAGATGAGGCGGAGGCTGCCGCCCGCCAGATTGAAGACGAGGCCTTTGACGTGGCTAGCCGTGCTTCCACGGCCGAGGACGACGGCCTTGAGATCCTCCAGCTTTATTCCAAGGAGATTAGCAAACGCATGTTAGACACTGTTAAGGCTCGCCCTAAGCCTGATTCTGCTGTGAATACTGATGCATCGGGAACCCCGAATCCTGATGTGCCCCCTGTTGAAACTTCCGGTGAGGCTATTTCGGGTTCCGCTGAAGCCGAGACTTGATTTTATTAGGACATTTTAGCATCATATCGGTATGTTTTAGGAAATTTTTTTCCTCGTTTTTATTATCTTGAGAGGTGCTTGTACTAAATTATGGTTTTATCTGATGATTATATGACAATAATCTTGTAACATTATTATCTAGGGTTTGTTTCTAATTTCAGATTCATATATTATTGCTTGCTATTGCTTTGCTTTGTGAAGACACATTTGCACCTTAAGCACCTTAATATGTTTTCTTTAGCATATTTTATGCATCTAATTTTGCTTTCAATTCCTTTAGTGCTCTATGCGGGTCGTAATTATGTTTAGGTCTCAATTACTTCAATTGGAAATTGAGCACTGTTTGTATTATGATAGCAATTATGTTAGTGTTCTAAAATGAGTATTGGAATCTGATAGAAAAATTGAGCAATTGAATAAGTAAAACGGAAGAAAGTAAAGGATAAAGAGAACTGATGGAACCATGGCCGATTTGCCAAATCACAGGTTATCAATTACCCTAAACGTCTAACATAACTTAGTATATGATATGGTGGGTAACTATTGGCGGTTTTACAGGCATGCAAATGGGGCATGTGCCCGCTGCTTTTTCAGAACACTCAAGAAGTTAAACTGAAAATGCCCAACTGAAGTTCAAGGCACTGTCCTGTTTCTATGCTAGGCTACCTGGCGATAGCCCTCAAATTGAACTTGTCTTTCATTATGCTACTTTTTTTATTTTTTATTTATTTTTTTTAAAAATGAGAAGCATTTGAGAGAATGGCTTTATTCTGTGAAAATGTGTACTCAAATTCTTTGCATGTATGCAGATACCCTTTCTGCATGTGCTTGATTGTTGTGATTTTTTTTTTTCCTGATCCTATATGTGCTTAAAAAACACGTAGAATATCCATATATTGCACTCATGTAAGGCACTGACACATATTAGATTCTTTTTTGATATCTGAATTGGTCCTTTCTAACTTTGGATACCAGGAGAAGACTGTTCCCTCTTCTTCTGATTGAGAAGGCATGAAGATGCTGTCATATGTTAAGCAGTTTATGTGGAATATTGATGTGTATCTGAAATGTTTAATCACTTGCAAACAATCTTCTAGGGTGTTAGGCTTTGTGCATAATTTGCGTAGGGTATAAATAGAGATTGTTTGGAATAGTCACTACCATTAAGGGCTGGTGCCAATAATGTATAGAGTGATAGATGTTGTTTATAATACTAGCGTTAATATTTGGTGCCTGCAATGTTTCAGCATCCTTTGGTGGACTCAAATTTTACTCCAGCTCCTGTAGCATCTATTTTCCCTTCTTAGCATCAGTGATTTGAATTCTTTCGACAGAATCTAAGCATTAGATATCATCAAATTTAGTGAAAGGAAATTGTGCATGTGGCTGTAACATGAATAATGAATATGTGCTTACAAATTATGCTGGGTCGGGTAGGTTGCTTTCTGGACTTTGCTCAAGTTTTGCTGTATTTCTAATACTCAGTGAGTTAGAAGTTTTTGATGCTGGTGTATGCTGAATACTTATATTGATTCAATGATGATATTCTCACTGAAGTTTATTATTCAAACTAAATTATCAACACTTTATTTGATTGGTTGCCTGAGTTTTCATGTTCTGCTTGTTTAGTTTTATGTTTTGGATTCCAGGCATGCTTCTTTAAGAATATCCGCTTTCAAACCACTTGAATCTGCATAAATATTTTTCCTTTTCAAGAGGGGAAAAAAAGGTACTTGAATCTGCATGCATGCTGTTTTCTTATATCCTGGTTGCTTGTTCTTGTATGCGTCCTGAACATATTTCTGTTTGTTTCTTTATTAATGTTTCATTTCTTTCATGTAAATCAGTGCTTGTATGCTTCATCATGAAACTCCTTATATCACTGTTTGCATTTAGATTTCTTTCTTAATTTTTACGCACTATATGGAACTTTTTTCTTCCAAATGATCTTTCTAGCACAATTGACCTATCATTTGTACTTTATATTATTGCAAGCATGCTGTTTACTTTCTGCCCTCACTTTTATGATAAGCATCTCCAAATGCATTATCCGTAGCATCTAGTTATATCGTCTGTGGTTGTCATAGATCTGTTTTTCATGCTCCTAGTTGTGGAGAGAATTGTTTTTGTAGGTCTCATTTAGCTGTTTTGTTAATCCCGTGCAGTGTTCTTTCAATCTTTTATCTCTGGAAACCTGTATTGATGGTAAATGTGTATGTGTTTTATTGTTGAACGGCTTAATCTAGATCCACTTTTACATAATCAAACTAGCATGTCTTGTGTTCTGAAAACTCCTTTAAGGAACGAACAACGGAAAACTGGGAAGTGAAACTAATATAGAACAGGAGGTTAGTTAAAGATATCTATTCATTGGCCCATTCATGTATAGGTTTGCTGCAAGCTGGAAAACGAATGTACTCTGTTAGTGGGAGGAGGGGAGTGAGTGTCAAATTTTTTACTTCCCGAAGATTTTATTTCCAATGATGCTGTGTTAAAAATGCAGTCCATGTTGGATTCCAGTTGTTTGATGTTTTTTGGCAGAGTGTTGAGGCTATCCGTAGCATGTGATGTTTTCTATTCTCTGACAAAATTATATGAATACTGTTCCACTCTATTTCATTGTCATCCTTAAAGCTTGCAAAAACTAAGACGACAATTGTGCATGTATGCATTGTTTAGTTCTTTATGAAAGAATCATACTAATTTGGATAAGCTAGCAAGATTATGTTTTTGGGGTAAAGAATATAAAGTGAAAATTTTGAGAACTATGAAATTTCATGCGTTGTTATTGATGTTCTTGGGTTGAATAATATCTGATTTTTCACTACCATATTTTTTGTTGGATTGTCGGGTTGGACAATCATCATCATCATCATCCCTTTACTTCTATATTTGAAAGAAAAGAAAAGAACTATATTCATCCTAGAATTTCAATTGCAGAAACTATATTCATCCTAGAATTTCATTACATTCTGCAATTGCCATGTTCTCGTTCGCAATGGTGTAGTGGTTGATATTTCAAGAACGTTTTTATTTGGTGCATAATACTCTCCGGAATAAGCATATTGATGCTTCATTTCTGAAGCTGTTTCAGATGGGTGTTCCTTACTCAGGATTTATGCAATGCTTGTTGCTTATTATTTTGTTTGCTTGTTATGGTCAGTTTGCAAATATTTGATTCTTCTATGACCTTTCGTTATTATTGTCAAACAAGACGAAAATAGAATTAGAATTAAGTGCCCAAGACTTTTCATGATTGGCCTTCTAGCGTCTAAAGTAGACTACTGCAAGGAGAGGGATTGCCTTACTGGCATCCTCTTTCGAAGGAGTTGATCTCTCCTTGAAGACTACTGCCTGCTGCTACGAGAGCATAGACAGTAATATCGAGGGTTGTAATATTTGAATATTATTATTGATATGCATAGTCATTATTACATAGCCTATCCTCTGAGATTTATGGGACAATCTTTTTTTTAATGGTCATTACACGAGAAGTTGGTCTCACGTTTCACCCAAATCACTATGAAACTCATTATCTGCAAAATTGCTCTTTAAAAGAAATGGGAATAAAAAATAAATAAAAACCTCAATGTTTTAAATATTTGTCAATTAAAATATTAAAATAAACTTTAAGTGGATTACTAGCAATGAATTTTTTTTTAATTATGAAGAACTTCAGGGATTCGTGTTTAACATCTTACATGGCCAATTCTGAGGTGATTTTGTATTTAAATACAATTGCTATATTTGGGTGGCCTGCCGCTCCTGCATATTGTTGAAATAGACAGCTAACTAGAAGGGCAAGCAATGAAGGTCGGAAGGCATGTTCCTGTGACACGGTGACCAGTCAACTTTGAGTAATTCCACCGACGCAGCCAACTCCGTCCCATGGCATGATTTTCATAAGCATTTTACTCCGAAATATCCAATTTATTCTCTTTGGCCGTAAACTTTTAATATCCAATTTATTTGATTTCAACACTAGCCTGTAATTCAAATCTATTTGGTGCGCTAATTCTGCTACTGTAATCATTCCTTAAGTTGAAAAAGGCGATAATATATAAGAAAAATACAAACAGGTTAGCAGATTGCTGCAAAATTAGGTGATGTTTGACAATTCCCGGGAACCCAAGAGACGTCAGCATTTTTAACATACAAGAAGTTAAAAAGAGAGAGGACAAAAGAGAGTCGCCTGTTTTAGGTTAATTTTGTCATCTAATGTCGCATTCAATATATTCATTATTTCATTTGCTGCGGGGAAAGATCCGACACTTTCGCCTCTATAATTCTTTGGCCTCACTGTTTACATTATTTGGAAATTTCTTTTTTAAACTGGATTCATAATGCGCTAATCAAATCAAATGGTGCATTCACATTCAAACTAATAATAATTAGCTTGGCATTAATCATAACTACGTATGATTAATTGTGGTTAACTTTGTTTTTCAAAAAATGACGTCATATGTATGAATTTAAACAAACTAATAATAATTAAAAAAACGACCACGAGGAGTTATTAAAATAACTGAGGGAGAATTGGGGCGAGAACAATGTGGCATGTTGTTAATGGGGCTCAAACCCAATTGGCAATAAAAACACGAGACATTATCTGATAATAAATTTCTTAAGTCTATATTATACTGCTGGGCGGTCAAGGAAAAGAGGCGATAGAATACAATACTTCTCTTCGTTGTCGTAATTCTTATTCTGACTTGCTTCAAATATTGAATTCGGTTCTTGATTGCTTCGGAATTTTCTTTTATTTATTTATTTTTTCTGAAAAGGTTTGGAGTTTGAACTTAAACCTCACTGAGACAACTCCAATAATGTTACGCTCATTGCGTTGAACGCTCTTTAAAAGTGTTTTATCACTGAAATTTAGAAGAAAGCAGGTAAAAGATTCGTATATTTCAGTGCATTCATATCATTAATTTGGACTAATAATCAGAAAAAAAAAATTAATGATATCAAAAATAGTGTCACTAAGTCGCTTTTAGTGGGACTAAATACAAGTATCATACAACATGTCAATATACGGAATTCATCCTCTCTAAAGGACGCAAAAATACCCAGTGAACAAACATGAACAACAACTCTGTGTTTAAATAAAAAATACAAGATAACAGGAAAAAAAGAGTTAACAGAAGTCTAAGACTGGTGCTATGTGATCAATGGCCAGGTCCTCTTTTGCTAGGCCCAGAAGCCAATTGATACATCAAGCTCCTAACGGAAAAGGCAGCGTTAGAATTATCCGAAGAAACAGAAAATAAAGAAACATGGCCATGGCCATGGCCATGGGCAGCTGATTCAGCTCCATTTTGTTGCTCGCATCCTCTACTGCGAAGAGCTCTGCAACTGACAGTACCAATCTGAGTAGACAAAGCCAGTGTTAACACAACTAAAACAAAGCAAATTTGCTTCATAGATGTTGTTGAGCTTGGTTTGGTGATGGACATGTTTTTTGAAGGATTTTGATTTGATATGATCTCTCTCTCACACGCAAGGCTATAGCTAAGCTAAGATGTTAGGTTGGTAATGAAGTGATGCCCCTTTGCTACGCTGGTATGATATGCAATTTATATATAAAACAAAAATTGTTTGTTAAGGACGGTGAGTGCGAAGGAAAAACTAAAAGATTATATTTGACTTGGAATATAACAATTTTAATTATTTTCCTTTTCTCGTGAGACAAAATTCTGTTTAGCTAACCAAAGAGTAACATATCGTTTACTTTGAATTAAAGTGTTTTTGTGCTGCTTCAATTTGACTTTACATTGTTCTCTTTACATATTTATATGAATAAGAAAATAAATAGATAGAAGGGTGTGCAGTACTACGTAAGTATTAAAGATGTGGCCATTTTTTGCATGGTTTTCACACGGTTCTTGATTCAAAGCGTGTGTTTACATTCTGTATTCCGCGTTGCTCTATTTTATCTTTCTTTTACGATTTACGAAAAATAACCACCACCAATGCAATTTTAGAAATAAAGTGCTTCGAAGTGTGTTTGCTTGGATTCTTTTTTCATAAAGAAAAGACAAACTGTCATATTATCTCCGACTATAAGCCGGTGGAGGAAGGTGGGGTAGAGATGGAATACAATTCAAGAACTCCAAAAAGTATAATTAAGCGTACGAATATCCATGCGCTGGCGTTTCAGTTTTTGATAAATAAATATTTTACAATAAAATTATGGTAATAGTAACATTTATATATATGAGACATGGTTTTATTTACTGCAAAAAGCAGAAAGATTAGCTGTCGCTATTGAAAACTTTTTAAAAGCGTGTAGATTTAGAAGTAGTTGAGATTTGAGATTAGATGGGGTTATGAATATATATTGTCAAAGAAAAGAAAGTATGCTCAAAATTTTCAAAGGCTTTGTCTTTTTCTTTTACTTAAAAAATGAGGGAATTTTGAAATTCCTATGGAACCCGAACCACCTCTACACATTCCTTCATGGAACTACTTCACATAACTAAATGTTTTTAATAACAACCCACTTGCTTTGCGTCCGCGGTGACCAATGTGTAGTCTTTTGAACTTAATTAAGTTCTATATCATTTCATTTTAATAATATATATGTATATATATATATTTTGGATATTATATTGAAAACCAAAATAATATATGAATAATATGTATGTCGATTACAAATATTTTCACACCAATACAGCAACTCTATAATTCTCTTTTTTATTTTTTTAGTTTGACAAGTTGTGACAAGTGTGTTTACCATCTATTTCATGAATTCCCCCCTCGATTCACATGTATTTCTAGCTTTGAGCTTTTAGCTATCTACCAATTTTAGTATGGCAAATCTCCTATCTCTCTCTCTCTACTGGATCATATTTAAAAACAAATTTTTATTTGGATGTGTTTAGATACTGTCCTCTTAAATAAAATCTAATTTTGTGAATATATATTCAAGGAAATTTCTTCCTTAAACCCATCTTATTAATGGAAACATTTAACTCAATGATTAGGCATATTCTCACCGGAATTTCTCTCCTAGAATTAATTTCTGAATTAGTAGCATTCTGTGATTACAACTCATGCAAATTAGACATATCCTGAGAATTAAGTTCAAGTTATGAATTACCATTTGATGCATGTATATTAAGTGCAAATTGTTACCTTAATAATCTCAAACAATTAAAAAAAAAAGAAAAGAAAAGGAAAATTAGCTTTATATTAATTTGAGGGTTTTCCAATATTTTTTTATTTCATTATTAATACAAAAGCAATTACCGCTTAAGGAGAGGAAAAGAAATAAGCAATTTCTTATCCAGCTAAAAAACCAGACAACTTGCAACCCTATCCTTGATTTTGCACGATATCCGGAGCTTTAGTAAGATGATCTTCGATCCTACTTGCTAGCTTGCTCTTCCAGAAAATCTTGTTTTCCTATATTAATATTTGTGAACCTGAAAAAAAAAAATTAATATTTATGAAAATAAATATACCTCAATCTGCAACTAACTCATTCTGCTTGCATATAATATAATCAATTAGGTGATTAATCCAAGAGTATGCTACGTACAAATCTCTTTCTTTTGGTAGCACAGTGCACTTGCAATCAGCAGCACACCAAGCTTCTCTAATTTGTATCTTATTACCAACCATATTCAACTTCTTCGTGCTCATCATCCTCGTGAGACATAAGGTTGTCTAATATATATAACTGATGACTGTTGGTTAATATTATTAATTATAGTTAAATATCATGTTGACCTTGTGCCTCATGCGTCTTAAAATAACACCGATAATCCACACTAATAAAACAAACGACTTCATTAGATTGTAATTTGGATTAAAAATTATCAAAATCAACATTCCCAGAAAATAGGCTGTCGATTTTTTAAAATTGTAGTTTTTTCGATATTGAGAACCATAACCGACAATATTTCCTCCAATTTGAGGACCAGCGGAGCATCCGGCTAAGCCGGTAGAGAAAATAGATATTGCGGTTTCATATTAAGCTGGAACTTGTACATGCCATCATTGTCATGATTCACGGGTTGAAAATACATTCGTTACAAATTTTCAAAGAGTATCAGTGTTTGGTCTTGTGAAGTTGGTGCAGATTTTCTCATCAAATTCCATATTATTCGTTTAATCAACAGAGATTTTCATATCTACTTGGCACACTACGCGCAACATAATATGGGGAAGATCATGTTACTTTCTTTGGAGACGGTTGTAGCCCTCTAAAATCGTTGAAATATTTGATTTTTTTTTTAAAACACAAGAAGTTGAAAGATTTGATAACATATATATTTTGTAATTATTATCCCATAAATGAGCTTCATATTAAAAGAAAAAAAAATCCGCAGTAGAAGAGCATTTAAATAGTAAAATACATAGTTTCAAAAAAAAAAAGTAAAATATATTGTATCAAATATATATATATGAAATAAAATTCTAGACTTGTAGTAGCGAGTTTTACATTGCCAATAACCTGTAGCATAAGAAAATAATTGAGCTAGTTTGATGCTACACAATTATGAGGAGTTTTTTATTTTTTAAAAACTTGAATCATGAAAACAAAAAATATGAACCAATATAATAATAGCATGAGATTATTTGTGACCAAAATGATAGAACTCTTAAACAATCCGATGTCATTACAGTTTCCGTCCACCCTTTTTCACACTCGCAAAGTGTGTGTATATATATGATTAATTTATCTATTCTATAAAATAGATAGGGACTAATAATTTATGTAATTTTTCAGTTCAGTACAATACAATATATATTATTTAAGTAACTAGTTGGATACCATACCAGCAATCCAAGAATTTAAAAGTATTGGTTCTCCCTACAGGGGTCAAAAGGGGATGTCCCTCGCTGGGCTGCTTCTAATTCTATATATATCCACCAAAACATCCATTCTCTTCACAAAATTGCACCGAGTAGCCAGCTTTAAAGCAACATTGCGCACAAAGAAAAAGAAATGAAGCAAACTTGTCATATTATATTTTCCCTTAGCTCCATGATCGTCTTGCTTCTTGTTCTTTCATATTCAACAAAAGTAGAAGCCTCGAGGCCTGTTGGGGATCGGTTTTCTCCTACTTCGATCAAATCGTTGAAGATATCTCAAGCTTATTCTGGTCCCAGCAGGCGAGGAGTTGGGCATATTTCTGTAGCATATTCTGGCCCCAGTTTGAGAGGCCCTGGTCACAAATGAGTGCATACCTTAATTTCTTTAAGCAACATCCATATAATTATCACCTCCAGACTTTATCTATTTTATGCTTCTCATTATTTTTGCTTTTGTACGTTAGAATTATCATGGAAAGAGAAGTTTTGATGGTAAAGAGAAATTTTGATTATACTAAGAAAAATGTAGAAATATTAGTGGTTTTGCGTTATTGTACTTGGCAACAGTAAGAATTGGAAGGAGAGTTGCACAAGGTTACTGTTGGATTTTCTCTGAAAAAAGGAATCAAATAGAAGAAAGTGACGGTGTAATTAAATAAATTAGCTGTATTTTGAAAGGTCGAAGAATCATTGTTTTCAATTTTGTATGGATTGACTTTGAGTTTCTAACATCCATGTGCTACTCATCATCATAGTATTTCGCGTTAAAGTTGTTTTGTGAGAAATCACTCTAAACTATTCAATTCTATAAATGAATTTCTCCCTTGTATGCAATTTGGTAAGGTGTTTTGTTTATGCTAGAAGGTTAAATAAGTCCGTCAAATTTACCTATAAGCCATTTAGAATTTGATTGGGTCTACAAGTCATTTATTATTTGATTGGCAAGCTAATCAAATCAAATAAATTCTGAGTAATCTGTCTAATTTAAATGATAGAATACTCAATTATTAGACTTGTGTCAAATTAAAAATCCTAATTAAGAGAAAGAAATTGTAATATAAGTTTGGTAATGGAGTGGAAATATGTAAAACAGTTGATCTCAATTATGGTGGCCGAGTTCGGACTTACTAACTGCCAGTTTGTATCTAAATTTCAAAATTTGACTCGTATCGCATGTGTTAAAATACAAGTAAAAGTCCATGTAAAATGGGCAAACTTCCTTTGTATGTGTTGTATTAGATTTAAAAGGAAAATAAGAGGAAGTCAAAAATTGAGGAAGTAAAAATTGGTAGCCAGCAAGCAAATTTTAACTAGCCACACGGAAGCTCCTGCCTATACAAGGCAAGATATTGTTTTTCAAAATTAAAATTAGATTCAAAGGAGAAGGATTTCAATGAAAGTTTGTTTGTAAGTTTTAAAATTTAGAGAATTTGTGAAAAATTTTTTTGGATTTGTATCCATTTATTGGGTGTGTGAAAAAATTTTTGAGTGAGTGAATGTAAAAATTGTTCAAACACTTAGTGAAATTTTCTTGATTGTTTTCGGACAACAAATGATTTTTTTCCGATTTGAAATTTTTCACTATAATTTCTTGTGTTGTGATTGTTATTTTGATTTTTTATGATTTATTCTGTATTTATTAGAAATGTTATTTTTGACAACAAGTGGTATCAGACCCTGGTTTGGCTATTTTTCCATACTACATCAGGACTGCTGTCCGGGAAAATATTGAATTTGGGGAAAATAATTGTATTGTTGGGAAGAGAAAAATATAAGAATTTTTTCGGTACAATCCGTTTCGAAAATGGGTGAATAGTGGTACTGTTCAAAAAGCAAATTTTGCATTCAAAATTTGTATGGTACTGTAACTTTTTGTTCAAAAGTACTGTTCAGAGTACTGTAGGTGAACCAAAAATATTGTTCAAAGTACTGTAACTGGGTATTGTTTATGGTACTGTAGCTTGAAACTGTTCATAATACTGTAACTGGATACTGTTCACATATTCTAAGATATCGGGCTTAAAGTTTGAGGTGAAAAAATTTGACGGAATAATTAATTTTGGCTTGTGGCAAAATCAACTCAAGGATTTGTTGATTCAATCTGGGTTACACGAGGCATTGGAAAAAAAAATTGTCGAAAAGGTAGAGCTAGCAACTACAGTCTAATTTCGTTGGTTGGTGAACCTGTGTGTATTTCGGGTGAGGTAGATTTTGCGGATGTTCTCTAAAAAGAACATGAATGTCCTTATGGTATGTCGTTAGTCTCCACAAATTGCCATAATAGAAAATATATTACCACTAGCGGGTTTTTTATACGGGCATCAGGTTGATCAAGATGCAAGGTGTGAGGTACATTTTTGTCGATTGTCGAGGAACTCTCGAAAAAATCAAGCATGAGAGTTGTACTATAATTTCAACAATTTTGTTCGACATGTTGCCAAATGATTAATAACTTAAAATTTCTTAATTTTAAATGAAATATTTTGTATGGTAGAGTATGTATTTTTAATTATCGGTTATAAATAATTGTTTCGTTAGTATAGGCGATGGTAGTTTTTTTTTTTAAATGTTGGCGGAGATTGTTGTATTAGATTTAAAAAGAAAAGAAGAGGAAGTCAAAAAATGAGGGAAGTCAAAAATGGAGAAAGTGAAAATTGGTGGCCAGCAAGCAAATTTTGATTGGCCATACGAAAACTCCTGCCTATATAAGGCAAGAGATTGTTCTTCAAAATTAAAATTGGATTAAAAGGAGAAGAATTCTAATGAAAGTTTGTTTATAAATTTTGAAACTTAAAGAATTTGTGGAAAATTCTCTTGGATTTGTATCCATTTATTGGGTGTGTGAGAAAATATTAGAGTAAGTGAATGTAAAAATTATTCAAACATTTATAGAACTTTTTTTTATTATTTTCGGACAACAAGTGATTTTTCTACGATTTGAAGTTTTTCACTATAGTTTTTTGTGTTGTGATTGTTATTTTGATTTTTTCTAATTTATTACTCATTTATTAAAAGAGTTATTTTTGACAACAGTATAAACAAAATCTTCCTTAATTGGGCCGTGTGCATTGATCAGGGGCTGGGCTAGATATAATAAGAGGGTTGACTTCATAATTAATAAAGTGGGCTAACTTAATAGATAAATGCAAGTGGGATAAAAAAAAAAAATTGCATATCCTTTTATAAAGGAAAAATGTTGCACTGAGTATCAAACCAGGAGTTAATTATGTCTGTAATTATCGAATTTTGTAACTTATAATAAAATAATTATAATAAAATAATTTATAATATAAAAATTATCAAACTTTTATTTTATTTTAATTAAGGTAAACATAACTGAAAAATTAATTTTTCGTTACCGAAAAATCACGCAAATATGCTACGCCATCAATAATTTTCTAGAACGCGCCCAGTCAGCATGCGATATGACCCACCTACATGAAGAAATTGACACTTCAGCAGGACTCATTTTTTTGTCTTTTTATACAGGTTTGCATGATACGATTACTTGCAGATGTGTCAATTTCTCCATGTAGGCAGGTTACATGGCATCCTGACTGGATACATTATAAAAAATTACTGATAATGTGCCATGTTTGCGTAGCTTTCAGGTGACGAAAAATTAAAATTTTGGTCATTTTTATTTCAATTGAAATAAAATAAAAATTTAATAATTTTTGTATTATAAATTATTTTATAATTTTTGTATTTTTTTAATTTTTTCATTTTTTACTAAAATAAACAATATTTTTGTATTTTTTTAATTTAATATAAGTGGATTTAACTCAAATTAAACATATATATATTTTTTAATTTGAATTTTTTAATTTTAATTTTATAATTTGTAATTTTTTATAATTTTTAGAGAATTATTTTAATTATAATTTTAAAATTTCGGTTTTTCGGTTAACCGAACCAAACCGACCGAAAATATCGGTTCGATTTGAATTCGATTATTGTATTATATCGGTTCGGTTCGGTTCGTCCAAATATTAAAATTTCGATTTTCGGTTATTTCGGTTCGGTTCGGTTATTGAACCGAACCAACCGATGCACAGGGCTAAAGGGAAGTATGTGTGTATAGTTGGTGGGAAGCCCGAATCCAGTAGCGATAAGCCAGATTCAAGTTTAATTGGCCCAATAAGACATCATCAGAGGATAGCTCAACAGCTTTCGTACCGTAATCTTTTGTCGTTCTTGCTAGCTGCCAAAATTGTTAAAGCCTGGCCCTCGCTTGTTCACCGTTGTTTCGCAATCTCAGTCTTAGCCTGCTCAAAATTCTTAGATACAAACAATATACAACAATGTAATAAGGTTAATAATTTGTTTTTTAAGAAAAATCCAGCGCTACATGCTCAAACTATTAATATTTTCTACATTCGATATATTTACTATAATTTTTTTTTTAGATTATTATATTTTTATTTAAAGTAATACGTGGTCTCTTGTTCATGTTGATCATTAGTGCATACATTTTACTCGCTATTAAATAGCCCATCTGATCGTCAATTGCTAGAACTATCATCTTGGGTCGCCAAAATTCATTGCAGATGAATTGAAGCAAATTGGAGCAAAAGCTGCTGTGGCGAGTACGCCTACAACCAATACTTTACCTAAAATCCGTTGATTTCGCTGAGAAATGAGTTTGTAAATTAATTTATCTGCACAGCCCTCTGCCTTCAGGTTTAAGAGGTTTTATATTAGACGCGTATAGGAATATATAGTCCATTACTTAAAAGAAGCAAATAGGAAGTTTCTGGTGTGTTTCTGTTTGCGTAGGCTGGGCAGCGCAAAAAAGAAAAAAATAAAAAAAATCACTTTCAAGACTGATTTTCAAAGATCTTGCCAAAGAATCATTATAGCAAAACTACAATAAAGAAACCCATAGGCAGGAAAAGGATAAACTAAACAAGTTAAAACAAAATACCATCTTTTACTTTTAAGGTGTAAATTTATTCTTAATACATCATTAATAAAAAATTATTTCTAATATTTCAGATAGAGTAATTTTATATTTATATTTTAAAATATAAAAAATAATATTATATCAATTAAAATTATAATTTTTGTCAAATATTGTAAATAAATTTACAGCGGTGTGGTTATAAATAGGTATGAAATATAAAACACTTGCATAAATTATTAAAATTAGCACGACGAATAAAAAAAAAAAAAAGGAAACTATGGGTTAGAAAAATAGAGTTGAATAATAAGAAAATGACAAGGGAATAAGTGGCATTGGACACTTAGGCAGGTGTTTTTTCCCAAAGGACTTGGTAGAAAGGAAAACAACAGATAAAAAACAGGAAACCAGACAAAAAACCACCGAAACAGAAACAAAAGTAAAATTTATAAACCCAACACAATGCAGGACAAATTCGTCAATTTAAAACGATCGAAAAAATAAAGTAAGAGCATCAGACCCCCCATTTATTTCCCTCCTTGTCCTCTTCGATAACTACCAAAACCAGGTCCCATTACCCACCCCCCAACCCCTAACCTCCCCCTCTTTATTTTCTCTCTTCACCTCTCTCTCTCTCTAGTTAATTTCTCCATGAAGCGCTTACTTGAACCCGAAATTCAGCATCTCAGTGCTTCCCTCGCCGGAAATAATAGCAAAATGAAGAAATTAAAGCACCCAGACGATGAAGAACATGAAGAAATTGAAGATGGAGGTAATTCGGGAACTGGGTTTGTGAATTTAGACGAGAATCTGCTTTTTGAGGTGTTGAAACATGTGGATGCCAGGACTTTGGGAAGGGCTGCTTGTGTTAGCAAACAGTGGCATAGAACTACGCAAGACGAGAGGCTATGGGAGCTGATCTGTACTAGGCACTGGGCTAATATCGGCTGTGGTAATAACCAACTTAGATCCGTGGTCCTTGCTCTTGGTGGCTTTCGTCGTCTCCACTCACAGTACCTTTGGCCTCTCTCTAAGCCACAATCCTCTTCCGTGGCTTCTTCTTGGGCTCCGTTCCCGCCCATGATCGGCTCAAAGCCGCCGGCTAGGTGGGGGAAAGACGAGGTGCATCTCTCCTTGTCTCTGCTTTCGATTCGTTACTATGAGAAGATGAATTTCAGTAACAGAAGCAGATGAACTGAAATTTTCTTATTATTATCATTTGACTAAATATATATATATATATATATATATATATATAGGAGTATGTTTGATTAACTCTGATTTTGGGTTTTTATTTTTTTTTGCTGTTATATGTCTAAATTTGGCTTTTCGATTTTGTTTGTTTGTTTTGTTTTTCCTTTTTGTTGTTGTACTTAATCTGGGTTGTTGCTAATTAGATCTGTAATCTGTAACCTTATTGCAATGAATCAATTCTTGTTTGGTTGCTACCCAAATTTATACTGGGTAAGTGGGAATGTTTCAGATTTTCATTTTTTAGCTCCAATTATTAGGAATTTTTATGTTTGGATGCAAGGAAAGGAATTTTGTACAGAAAATAGGTAAAAATGGGTAGAGAATTTGATTGGGGGAAGAGGAACAAATAGACAACGCCAAAAGGATCCAGTTGTAATAAATGTCTGCTATTACCTAGCCTCTCTGGCAATAATCTGCCATGGCTTAATATCGTAAGAGACAGAAAGAGATTGGGTTTGTTGAAGATTATTAGATCAGCAAATGCCAAAATCCTATCTCATAGGATTGGGTTGTCGTTTTTGGAGTCTTTATATTCCTTTTAGAATCCACCCCATGCTTGACTTTATATTTGTGAAATCAAAATACTCTATTTTTCACCCCCTTAAATCTCTATACAGTTTGACCTATAAATCTTGGTACAACCTGTAATTCATCGAGATTTTTCATTAAACCTCAAACTTGCATTTGTTATTATGCACTCATCCCTCAACACTTTATAGTTTAATTTTTTTTGGCTTTTATCACTGCTAAAACGTTGCTCAATTTTGTTATTCCTGTTTTCACATTAGAGATTAGAACATTGGATATATATCACATTGCCTAGCTTGTCAGTTCTTGGATTAGGCCTGATTCAGATAACGAACTCAAGTATTAAAACAATAATAATCCATTTAGCAGTACACAGAAACTTGGCAAGTTTAGAACCACTTAATCCCCCTTTCTAATAGTTCTGGGTCCGCTTTGATATGAATTTTGGGCAGAGGATTAAGAATTCCATGTATATTTATTGAACATATTATCTTTGTTGGTGCTGAGGAGTCCAGGACTGTTCATGGAAATTCAGAAACTGACTCAGCCTCTCAACTCAATCCTGCCCAACCCAAATCAAAAACTTGTATTTTCAAATAAAAATTTTAAAGTCGGGTCAGTTTATTATTCGGATGTATTTTTTTTGTTGGGTCATGAAGTTGAATTATTATTCGGATATAAGTATTTTTTTTTTGTTGGGTCATGAAATTGAATTCTTTTTTTTTTGATAAATTGATCACACGTCCTAATTTGGCTCTGCTACACGTACCGACCATCACGCTAATGACATTTATTAGATCCCTTGCTCTGTTAGTTTTTTTTGGAAGATATACACAACTTTCTTAATATTAGTAAGTTCCAAGCTATTAGCCTCCAAGAGAACTTTCATTGGTGGCACACATCTCCTAAGATATAACTACGGAATTAATCTGATTGCTAGGATTTTAGATTTTTCTTGGCTGGTTATGATTTGTTAGTAAATCAAATTTAATTTTATTGTCCAATTAATTTGATTGTTGTATTAGCAAACATTTGATGTTCCCACCATATTTTTTCTTAGGGGTAACTTAATTTATTATTATAATCAAATGATTTTAGCTTCATTATAATTTGATTTTCATAGATAAAATAACAAAAAAAAAAAACAAAGGTTGTTTTCATTCAAGTAATATTGTGGTCATTATTTTTCAATTTATAACAATAAAGTAATTTAAATATAATTTTGTAACAATAAAATCAAAAAGGCTAAACAGTCACTTGTAGTGTGCATTAATGTACAACTTCTCTGTTTGCAATTATTATTTGCTATTGAACTATATATTTGTCCTTGAACATTGTTTCCATTAAAAAAATGTATATTTATTTATCAAATTGACTCATATTTATCTTTTATTTGTTACGGAGTTGATAAATATGAACACTTTTTTTATATTTGTCGTTAATAAAATAGTTTATATATATATTGTCATTATAAATAACGGCAAATGTGAGCCATTTTAGTGATATATTATCACTGACAATTTTTAATCACAACAAAATTCAAGAATAAATTTATAACATTCTTAATAATTTATAGAAAAATTTGACTTTTATCTAGTAAGTAAAAAAAAAAAATTCAACCTGCTTAAAACTGTATTTCAAACTCTTCTAAACCGTGTTAAGTTCCAACGGATTGTATTGGTTTCTAAGAATCAAATCATCTATATTCATATTTATTGAGTTGGTTGGGTCCATTTCAAATTTCACCCAATTCAATCCATTAACTGTGAACTGAAGACTCATCCGCAAATTTTGAATGAATAAACTTTGAAAAGAATGGAAACATTGAAGAATATTTATAACCTTTTCCTTTTCCTTTAGAAAATGAAGTGAACAATGAATGGAAAATCAACTTCTAATAATCAAATAACACACACACATATGTATATATAAGCCTAAGTTATATCTATCTACATAGGTTTAGGTGATGGTAGGGACCCCTTTTTTCATACTAAAAGCATTTCATAAAATAGAAGTCAGCTAACCATTAAGATTTGGCCTGCAGTGCAGAAGGAATTGAATTGAATTTCTTCTTTTCACAAAAGCCAACATCTTCTCATCGGGAGAGAGCCTTAAGAAATATAATCACCTCAAAATTTGTACCAGAATTTCGTTATGTTTATCCATATAGACTAGGTGGTAGCAGTCGCAATACATGGTTTTTTTTTTTTAATTCTTTCACCGATTAAATTTCATCTATCTGCCTTTAAATCCCTAAACATACTGTACTATTTGGCATTATGAAACAACAAATTAATTATATGTTATTTGAAATATAGGAGGGAATACTTAACTTCATTTTCCCTTGAATTACATTATATTTAATTGATTTTTCTTTTATCTTTCCATGAATAAATTCACAAGATTTCCACTCCATCTTATTAATTAGTTTAAAACATGAATACAAGTTGAACGGGACTCTTGCCACCACTTAACAACGCATAATCTATTAAATTCTTGTTTAATTCAGTCAAAATTTTTTTGTAAAATTTGGTTACCAAAAAAAGATGGAAGTTCCTTAAAAAAAAAAAGTTCAAACTGTCTGACATTTAATTGGATAACATGATACTTCGATGCACCTTCTAATTATATATATATATATAAGAAAAAGGAACGATAGCTTATATGAATATCATGACGCATTTATATACTGGCCTACCATTGAAATTTCATATTCTAAAAAGCATATGTAAGTGGGTTCTGGTCCCTTCACTTTATACAATTTGCAGCTTACGATTGCAGTTACGCAGGAAAAAAATATGGTCACCCAATTCTAAAAGAGAAATTAAAGAGGTAGAAAGTTGTATTAAGTAATAATTAACCTAACAGCTTTAGTCACCAGAACTTAGTCTAATTCATATTATTCAATTTTCCTACTATTAATATTTATAGTAATGAGATAATATCTCTCTTAAAAAATAAAAGAAAAAATTTGTTTTCATAATTATTAACTCCAAAGTTAGCTCCATTAATTTTGCTTATCAATATTCCGATTTCTTTTTTCAAAAAAAATCAACATTCCAATTTCTTAGCTCCACTTTCACTAAAAATCACTATAAAAAAATATGAAAATAGCAACGGAATTAATTCCGTTGCTAAAACAGCAACGGAAATGAGTTTCCGTTGCTATTTTCGGTTACTAATTTTGATTAACAACTGAAATTCAACAAATTCGGTTACTAATTTTCATTGTTATTTGATAATTTTCTTATAATAAATGATCAGAAAATATTACTAATTAGAAATTTTTAGTGACAAATTTACAAGGACAATGAAATTTCTTCCTAAAATGACTAGAGGGATTATCAGAAAAACGTTTTGCTACACAAAATTAGAAGTTAATTAATAAAAATAAATTGAAAAAAGAAAATTAATACTTCTTACAGATATTTTGAAATAAAAAGAAATCTTTAAAACGATTTATAGTGTGATATGGAGGTAAAGCAGTGGTGAAAATTAAACACCTGGAACCTTGTCTATTACAAGAGCAACGGCGTAATGGGTTTTGTGTTGCGACTTAATTCGCACCTCCTTTACCCATAGGCCATAGACTGATTAATGTTTTTTAATTTCCTATTGAAATTGCATTTGCAAGTACTCCTGATGGCGGCAAATTAAAATACTCTGTCAATATATCACGTGTTTGTATCCATTGGCTGTTCCCACTATTCTTAATTAGTCAATCATCAAACATAAATCTGTCATAAATGCCATGCAAAAAAGCTCTATATATATGAGGATTCAAAGCAGCTGATCTCCCATTCTCCTCATCACAAAATTAATTGATCTATCCAATCACCAACTTTCTTTCTCTCTCTCGAGTCTCCACAGCATCATCATTTCTCTATCAATGGCCACAAGTCTTTCTAGTTCTATTTGCTCCATTGTTGTTTTTCTTCTCGCAAGCTCATCATTTTTCAAAGTAGAAGCTCGTCCTCTTAAAGTTTCAAATGGATTATTGTACGTCAAAAGTGAAGGTCCTAGTTCAAGCGGAAAGGGTCATGGCTACACAAACGCTAAATCTCTTGGAGGGATCAAGCACTCAGGTCCAAGCCCTGCTGAGGGACATCACTACACTAATCCTGCTTTTCCTCAAAATCTTGGAGGGATTAAGCACTCTGCTCCATCACATTCTTACACCACCAAAGCTCCTCAAATGCCTGTAGAAATCAAGCACTCTGGTCCCAGCCCTGGTGGTCGTGGAAACTAATAATCATCTTTCTATCACCACAACTTAATTACTATAATTCTTCCAATAGTTTTTTGTTACAAATTATATCATTTTATTTGTTATATGTTCTTGTAATTGCTTTGCAGTATTTGTTAATTGGTTTTTGGAGTCTAGTGCAAGAATAAAAACCGGCGTGTTAACATGCACTGGGTTATTATTTGGTTTGTAAAACAATGTAATGAGAGTTCATTTTTCTTTACTCTACACAGAGAAATGAGCATCTTTTACTTAATTTATTTTTCAACTTTTTTAATATTTTTCAGGAATTATGCATATATATAACAATCACATAAAACGTATATATACCACATATATGCATTGCAGTTTAATTAAGAGCCTCATCAATAATAATTGTAACAGTCATAAAATGAACAACCCATGCCATCTTCTAATATGTAATATATATTTATTGCTTATCCATATTCTTTTTCAGAGTTAAATAAAATAGCCATCAAATTTTCAATTTCATTATATTCAAGCAATATATATATATATATAATATTTTTTTTTGTGTATTTTCATATGAAATAATATTTTGATTTCTCAAAAAATTAGATAACTTATGATTAAAGCGTTGCTTGATGACGGCATATTTGGAAGATTACCTGCATATTTATATATCTAAAAAGGCTATAATGCTTGATTAATGAAGCTTTAAAAAATAAGAATACAAATGTAAGTAAGAATCTGATGATAAAAAAAAGTTTGAGGGACGTAATATCTGTGATGGTTTAAAAAAATCGGTCTATCTCTAAACTAATTATTTTTTCTTTTGGAGCGTTATAAATAGTATCGAGAAAAGTCTTAAGAAGCACTTTTGCCGAAGGACATAGCTGAATTTTTAGTTAATGAAGTCAAAATTTTATTTCTTATATTTCTTTTGTTTTTTAACATCAATATATTAAAATATTAATGAAATTTGGTGATGTAAGAAATTTTATTGTAATTTCTTTCTGTATTTGAGGGAGTGAATTGAAATAAAAATTAAACTTAAAGGAGTAATTTAATTCTTTTAATAAATTAAGTGGCATCAATAGAAGCACGTACTAGTACTACTGTGTTGCTAAGTTCCTGGCTTCAGGGTTTCATTATTTTCCGGCCATCTTAAGACTTATTATAACATCTCCTATTGTATCTTACTCTTTTATTCAAAGGGGCATAGAAGTTCGAATTTTGACCAAATGTAAAACGACAAAGCAATAACCTCCTCCAGGCCGTTCTAAATTTTATAAAGAATCAAGATATGCTACGTGGCATGGTATTATGAGATTTGGATTTGGCTTTATAATTTGTTCACTTATTAGAGTCTAGCTAGTTACCAATTTTCATTGTCTATCTGGTGGATACACAACTATATACATTGAGAAGAAAATATAGACCATATGCGTTACAAAAATCAAGTGAATTTTAGTCGTATTTCTCTCCTAATTAAACAGTAAGTTCTCCATCCCTAATAGTGTATGAAAGCTTGACCTTAAGTTGATAAGTTAGACTTGTTATTTAGGGTTCAAAAATTAACAGTATGTAGTTTACATAATGGAGCAGTTTATGACTTTTAATCCACTACACGTGCCTATCTTATGCTTGTTAGCCTCAGGCATCACGTTATTCAACTTTTTTTTCCCTTTTAGGATTTTCTTGTGCCGCACTAATGGGCTGCGTATTAGATTTTTATATTCTTATTGCGCAAGCAACTACAAAAAGAAAGTAAAATTGATATTGGGACAAAGATTAAAGGTAGAGATAATTAACCTTTTATGCTTCATACTTTTGCAGTTGTATATAATCTATAAAAATGGATCCTTTCTTGACCTATGGCCTGACGTAGTGATTCCATCCGCGGAATATAAGTGTTGACGACAACTAGAAGGCCTTTCAAGGGGGTTTCCTCTTTCTTTCCTACTCAAAATGAGGCCTTTTCTAATATCTCTATAAATATTGGTATGACGAAATTAATTTATTGCATGCAAAAAGAAATATTCTTTGAACAAAATTCACTCTCTCATCATCTTGTTATACCATCGAATTAAATGGGGCGAATTTTCAAGGTTTTTAGCTTCTTAGTTGTCGTAAGTTCATTGCTATTGGTCTCAGAAGGTCGTCCGCTTAATGGTGTACAGTTGGGTGGGGCAATGCAGAAGGAGATTGAAATATCTCTTGGTGGATTATACATAAAAGGGATCAAAACTGGAGGTCCAAGTGAAAAAGGGAAGGGTCATGGGTTTACTAATGCTGATCAGACTCTTGGAGTGATCAAGAACTCTGGTCCAAGCCCAGGTGAAGGCCACTAAAATCGGAACTATTTGCCGTGTTTAATGTTTGCTTTAATCTTAATTTGTAGCTTCAGATTGTCATAATTAAATAGATAGGTTAACGGCATTTTTTTTTTCTTTTTTCTTTTTTAGTTTTTGAGAGTCTGGACAACTTTATGTATCTTATTTCTTTATTCTTTAATTGTATGCAAATTATAGTGCAACTCTGAAGTAGAAGAAATCAAGGAACAATACTGATTTTGTTCCTTATCATATCAAAGGAAGTTTCTCTCCACATTCTCTGTCATTCAACATCATGCATTTGTTTCAGTATATTTTTGGATAATACTTGCCTAAACTTGATCTGTATAGATCAAGCTATAATGAGATAATACCACATAAACTAGCTTGTAATAATGTCTTTGCTGATAATTAACCAACACCATTCAGTTCTGGAAAGATTTTCAGCAACAGAAACCATAATATTGAGCCTTCTCTCCCGCAGGAAAACTTGATAGGCTGTAATGGAACAGGCACTCCAAAATAATGGTCAATAAGTAAACTAATTATGGAGTATTATTAAATGGATCTACTTAGTGCAAATCTAAATTAATTGAGTCATTCGCTGTCACGCAAATCCCTTGGAGACCGTGCATATTCATTTAGCCTTGTCAAAAATTGTTGGTTAATTCTTTGTGTTGAACTTTTCCCTTGGTCATGGCCGTAAAATAAAACAAGCTGCATGTGCATGGATACGTCAACTCAAATCCATATTGAGCCGCATTTGGATTGACATGTTAAAACATTACAAGTTCCACAGCCATGGGATAAATGTCCAATTGATTTTTCTTAAAGCCATCAAATTGGGAATACTTGCTTGTCCGAGCACACCCAGTATTCTGAGCGAATTGATTTAGATCTTCTGGACGCAAAAGAATTTATAAAATATGCATACAGTTGATATTTTCATTAAATTGGCTTTCATAAAAAATAAATAAATAATTATATGTAGTATTGTCCATGTTCTAATTTTGAATTCAATTGCTTTATTATATTATTTGTAATACTTGTAAAGAGGACCGGATCACACAGCATAATCAATCCAGATGATAGGACTGCTTATTGTTTGTTGTGGACAATGGGAATATCCAAATTTTGGCTGCTTTCTTTTATAGTTCTGTGATTCTCTACTAGTTTGTTCTTCGCCGATTCACGCTTTGAACGGTCAAAATATGCATATGGGAAAATTGTCATATACAGGAATATTGTTTTTTAATTAATTTTTACATAATAGCATATTATGATGCATATGATATAATACGCATCCTAAAAATATGACGGTTAAACAGCATACACTGAAATTATTATTGATTATCATTTATTTATTTTATAAAGAAAATCATGAATCAAACCTTAAAAACCTTTAAATGAAATTAATCCAGCCCAGTTATTAAATTGATTACTAATGTCTGTGTCCAAGGAAATAAAAAATCAAACTAATATTTTATCCAAGCAGAAGCAGTAGCATTAAATGTGGAATTTATCCATAGAAAAAAATAAAGGTGCATGAAATCTTGGTATGGACATAATATTGTCAAATATTGATATGTTTTGATTTAATACTAATTTATTAGAGAATTATTTATAGTTTAAAGACCATTTTTTTTTTCAATTAGATATGATTAGATTTCAATTCACCCAATCTAATTTGAAAAAAAAAAAGAAAAAGAAAAAAAAATAGGGCTGCGGATTGGATTAGAGAAGCGGTAATCGATGATCTGGGCTACGGATTGGTTTAGAGTGATAATTGATGATCTAGTTCCTTGACTGGACTCAACCCTTTACTCCAGTAAATAGTTAATGATAAACCCATTAAAACCCCAATTTTATGAGTTATCTTCAGTCTTTCCTAGTTTCTCCTTTTCCATAATTGAACATTCACATCCTTAATCGGCGTAATGAAGAATAATTTTAGTTAATAACTGTTTCTTAATCCTTACATATCTTAGCATCATAAAGTTATTAATTTTAACATCACAAATACAGAACCAGGTGAACCAAAAATGGGAAGCTCCAACTCTGAATTGGAGAACGACTCTGCCATCGTATCAGACGGTTCTAACACCAGTACAGACTCCGACTCCGACTACGACTCCGGAACCCAAACCGATGAGGGAGCAGGTGGTCCTTGCTTTTATGAAGGCGAGAAGGTCCTTGCTTTCCACAGTCCGCACTTTTATGAAGCCAGGGTACATCTTTTTATCTATTGAGCTGCGTTGGTGATTCATTTGGGCTTAATTGATTCGTTTTCTGTTGGATTTTTCTTTGATTATGCCTATGGCTAATTGCTACTCCAATGATTATGGCGTTTCATGAATTATGTGCCAAAGCCTCCTATTTAAAGCTGTTTATCTATACTTTCGAATCTAAATCCTTTTAGATTTTCGTTAGCATCAATTTCTGTGCATAATTGTAATATTATTGTCGGACTGAATCCAAATTTTATTCCGAATATTTTGTCTGATCACCCATTTGTGTTGAGTTTTACGCCATTTTGCTATACATAAGGCAAGGTAGCTGCATTTCTGTTTCTTTAATTTTGGGTAGACAGGAAAAATTGATTAGCTTTAGCAAATATCCTCGAGCAAACATGATTGATGCCCCACTGGTATTGCGGCTCGTCAAATTAAGAAACATTTTTTCCTTTTTGCTTCTTCCTAGAAATGAAATTCCCCCTCGTAAAGGAGTTGCCAATTGCCATATAGCTTCTTTCTCACAGACTACAGATGCTTGTAATTTTAAGATTTTGCTAATTGTTTCTTGTTCATTGGACCTTAACTGCTGTCTCTTTTGTTTTGTTTGTTTTGTTTTTTTTTTTCCTTTTTCTTTTTTTTTTTTCTTTTTTCTGCAAGGTGACAAAAGCTGAACATAAATCCGAGGGATGGCGGTATTTTGTTCATTACCTTGTAAGTGTCAATCATCTACATTTCTTCCAGCTCATTTAGAGCAACTTATTGTCTCAGTTTTTTACTTATCAATGCACTGAAGATATTGCCTCCATTTGAGCAGTTTTTGCTAACTAAATTCTATGTTACTTTGTATTGCGGTGTTTTGATTGCATAAAATTCTTATTTTTTTGCAGGGTTGGAACAAAAAGTGAGTAGCACGTATCATTAGCTGAAACTTGTTTTTGATTTTAAAGGGGCCTGGTCATTGTAACTGTTTTCAGTGACATGCTTTTGAAGTGCCTGTATATCCTTGGATTTCAACATCAAATTTAATTTTCCGCATGAACAATTTCTTGCATGATGTGCTTCTACCTTCTAGAATACGTAATGGGCCACATCTAGTGACCTTAGCAGTTGAAGTATCTTTCTATTTTGGATGGAGGAAGTTGAAAGATTCAGCTGAGAAGAAACATGCTTAATCTTCTCTAATTTGGTGGCTTACTCTGCTTGTTTTGAACTCTGATAAGTTGTCATTTTGTGCATTCATGTATTTACAACAGTTGGGATGAATGGCTTGGAGTGGAGCGTCTTAAGAAACATGACGATGAGAATGTGCAGAAATTCCTGCTTAAAAAGCAGCACGTGGATAAGAGTGCAAAGGCAGTCCGCACATCACAGAATAGAGCAAAAGGTTCCAGTGGTTATAATAATCTGACATTTTGCATCTCTATAACCTTTTTATGTGTTTTTCTTGGATGTAATAGTACATCATATCCTTTATGTGATTGAGGAATAGAAGGAATATAGACTATAATATCATATCTAAACAAAATAAAATGTCTAAATTCCCACTGAATAAGAAATTGTAAAGTGACATTCTTGAGCATTTTTTTGTCCTGGTAAGGCCACTTGATCAAAGCATGGTGGAATCTTAATAAATATTTGACAGATATTGTTCTCTTGTAACATGGAAGGAGACTCCTTAAATGCATGTAGGTAAATCAATACTGTCATGTGACTTTTTGGACATTTGAAGCACTGGCTTCCCATTCTCTTGTGCTCTTGGATAATGGATTGGAATTTGGAAATTTATTGTTCTGGTTTGTTGGTTTTAGTGCTCATTTTGTAGTATAGTACTTCAAATTTCTTCTTTCTCGGCATGCATATGCTGATGATCATATATTCATGCAAGTTTGCCTTCTTGTGAGGTAACTTGATCAATGAGCTGAAAGTCTTTCAGAGCACCCAAAGGAGTCAATCATAGCTTCCTTACAATCTAATTTCATGACATTGATTAAGATCATACCACAATCTACTAATGTTCAATTCTGTAGTCTAATGTTTAATTGAGATTTCAAACAAAGACATTTGGTTTTTTGTATACTTATTAAACTGATTTTGTTGATACAAGTTTGATTCTCCTTTATTGCATGTTAAGGTAATAACAGGATGACTAAGTTGTTTGAGCCATTTATAGCGTTCCTTACTTGCAATTTGAATATTTAGCTTGTAGTTGTTATGTCAATGCGCCCAATTGCTTTTGTGTTTTATTTGAATTGACATTATAGTTATTTTGGGAACATATGTGCAGTTGGAAGGGGCAAGAAGCGGAAAAATGACTCTGTTGTCAAGGTGTGCTTCGGCTTATTTCTTCCTATTGCTGTCTCAGTGAGTCTATTATGCCAATGAATACACATGTAAAAAAGAGAATATGTTGAGAATTTTCTTTTATCTTCTGAACAGTTTTAAAGAGGTTCTCCATTCATAATTTGGCATCTCTGCTTAGGTTGTCGTTTTTTCAACTGTTAGGGAAAAGGTGCTGGACCCTTGGAAAAGTATGTGTCTCTCCAACTTCCGCCAATGCTAAAGAAGCAACTTCTTGATGATTGTGAATTTATCACTCACCTGGGCAAGGTAACTGTTTTTAGCATATTTGATTTCTCAGATGTTGGTGTTGCATTAAATCATTCTTCTTAAATATGTATCTCTTTCAATTGTCTCACTTGTTATATGTAATTAAATGACATTAAAAAAAATAAACTTTTTAATCAATTTGTGATTTTGAGACCAAATAGATTACAATTCTTGAAAAAAATAACATTTTAGTCAGATGACAGTGATGTCATTTATGTGCACTCAGTTTTTCATGTTCAATGTATAAAGCCAGTCTTAGTTTCACTTTCTAAAAGTCTAGGCTGAACCAGTTATATTGTTATTGCGATATCTATAACTGATTTCATGGTTTTGATTTACTCTTTCTTTGTCAGCTTGTTAAACTTCCCCGTTCCCCAAATGTGGATACGATCATGAAGAAGTATCTTGATTATAGTGTAAAGAAAGATAGCCTGTAAGTTGTTATCTGGCATTTTTGTTAGCTTTTAATATTCTCTAGTTTAATTGTTATTTCTGAGTTACTAAGTTGGCAAACTCAATTACATACAAATGGCGTCCTAGTTCCTGTCGTGATTTTCCATTTTTTTCTGCTTTCGGGTCTTATTATAATAGCATTAGTGCTATGAGAATCTTCAGGGAATAAAAACTTTTGCCAGCTTTGAGTTGGAAACAGCTAAATTTCCCTGATTTGGTTGTATACTTCAATTCTCATACTCCTGCTTTTTGGTGCGGATATTCTAATGTTCAATGATTTGTTCAATGTAGGATTTCTGAAGCAGTTGAAGAAATCACAAAAGGTTTATGTTGCTACTTCAACAAGGCATTGCCAGTGATGCTTCTGTACAAAAGTGAGCGTGAACAGTATAGTGAAACAATTAAAGATGGAATCTCTCCATCGGCAATATATGGTGCAGAGCATTTATTACGTCTCTTTGGTATGTTAGCTCCTTGGCAATATACAAAAAGAAATAGTTTCCATAAAACCTCTGTTAATTCCTTTTTCCGTTTTAAAAAGATATGAACATAGACTTGCCAAAGAATGTTTCATCTAGATACATAGGTTCCAGCAAATGCTTAGTGGTGATTCATGAAGCTCTTAATGATATTTTTTATTTGCCGGTGTGATTATTACATCATTTGAGTTTGTTTTTGAGCTATAATACAGTATTTTTGGCAGATTTACTCTCTATTTTCTTGAGTAACGTGATTGATGTTGAGGACTTGGTTCTTTTATAAGGTTGGATAGTTTTATTTTTAGAATTCTTCGCTGTAGGAAGTTATTGAAGAAGGAATTATTAGAGAGGTGCCAGTTTTCATTCTATAAACATGTTGAATTAATTTCATAATAACACACTACATCGTTATTATTTGATAGATTGTAGCCGTATATTTGCTGTCTCACTTTATGTTAGAAATGTAGTGTTAGATTAATATAGATTGTGTACTTTTTTCATTTAATATAGATTGGTTAGTTTTATTTCATTGAGAGTTGCATTCAAGTAGCCAATGAAATGAACATTCTATTCTCAAACCAGCAATTGAATATCACTTAGCGTAGTAGTTAAAAAAATGTGCATATGGATATCCAATTAGCTTTCCATGCATTTAGCGACTTGGGTTTGGAATGTGGGAGAACAGTGGCACATGATTTGCTGCTGTTTGCTAAAGGCGCTTGTTGGCTTGTATTAGCTGTTTAAATTACTAGTGATTTTAGCGGTTCTAAATAGCTTCTTTGGCACTTGCAGTTAAGTTGCCAGAGTTACTGATCTATGCAAACATTGAAGAGGAGACGCTGATGGAGTTGCAGCAAAAATTAGTTGACTTTCTCAAGTATGATCTGATCTCTCGTGGGAGATTCTGACTGCAAATAATCCTTTTGGATACATCTGAATTTCTAAATTGATTTCTGCATTTTTGACCTGCATCTAAAGGAAGGGAAAGAAATAGATCAATGCAGAATAATGGCAGATAGGACAACCTGGGTTCACATCTCGTGTTATCCATACTATAGAAGCTGTTCATCTAATACCAGAATGGCAGTCTAAGATTGTATCTATTGTTTTGCAGGTTTCTACAGAAGAATCAGAGCTCTTTTTTCCTTTCTACTTATCATGTACTGGAAGAAAGCGAGACGAGCACGAATAGAGAAGATGATTAGGTTGGCGTTTAAAGATGGGAATTCGTACATAATATATCATGTAATTATAGCCGTAGATATATATCTTCTAACCGTGTTGACCCATTCCCTTTCTAGGAGACACAAATTTGGAATCCGATATGTTGTCAATGCACTTTAAAAGTCCATTAACAAATTTCATATTGAGAATCCAATGGTTTGCTATAACTTTAGGTTGTAGTCCCATACTATCAGGGAACAGGCCACTGAATGGCTTTTCAATTTACCTATTAAGCAGCTATGGGATTGCTCTGCTGGAGATGGAAACGGGTCATACTATGCAAATTACTAGGGAAATAAATTAATTAATTGGAAATGAAACTCCAGTGGCGTCACTGAAGAGTTTGTAGATCCCATTTTGAAAGGAAAATTTGATGCCATTACATGATCTTGACCATCCTTTGTGTAGACAGTTAGGTCAGTGGATTAGTTGGTCATTTTGTAAAATAAAAATTATTTTGTCTGCATAAAAATTAAAATGAAATTTAGTCTTTGATCAGAAAGAAATCACAAGATTTGTCTCATCAAAATAAATTTCCATTTTGACGCATTGGGGACAGAAAATTTGGTCGTTAAGACACATTGGTGCGAGTCAACTGTCAAACATTCAAAAGGACATCATAAGATTATTTCTAATTTTCATTTGATGACATTACGATGTGCCTTTAAATCTAAAGGCGTCAAATCGCCCAAGGTATTTCTAATTTTGTATTAACCAAGTAATCGTCATAAAAATAATAATAATAATAATAAAAAGGTAAATCAGCAAATTAAACTTGCACGGTTGGACAATGTATTTGACTTGTCTTTCTTAAATTTGTTTTACTAGCATTATTTACTAGTTTTAGTCTATTTACATCACAATATTTTATTTCATTAGCTTTTATGAACTACTAGGCCACCAAAATTGACTTGCTTTCCTTCATCTAAGGCAACCATCATGACTAGGTGCTCCATATTTCCACACAGCTAAGACCCAAAACAGAAATGTCAAAATCAAGACCATCCTTCCATATACATATTAATGCGCCTAATCCTTACCTCCTTCTCGTCTTGTGGATTGCAAAATTAATACAGTCAATGGCGAAACCAAAATTTACAATTAAGAGAAGTAAAAATATAAGTCAGGGTTAAAAAAAAAATATAAGATACATAATATAAATAAATTGTTAAATAAAAAAAAATATTCATTAACATATTTAAAAAAATTATAATTGTTGTCTACGAATTTTCATGCCCTTATAGCGATAAATAATAACTACATTATCAATAGCATTAAATACATATTTTTCAATATAAGTGATCAAACAATCAGTCATCCATTAATTTCTCATTTTATTACGTAATTGATTCTTCACAAATTTCATAGTAGAAAATGCTCTTTCAACTATTGCAGTTGCAACGGGTAAAATAAGTGATAAAGTGATGAATTTATAAACCAAAGGATATAAAATATCCTTTTTTGTTTGCACCATTTGTTCAGCAAGATCACCAATTCCTATAATATTTGAAAACTCACTACTAGATCTCATGTCAATGATATATGTTTCTAATTGATTTTCAAGAATCATGAGCTGGATAGTAGAAAAATCAATAGGATAAAATTGAGCAACACGAAGTAACTTGCCTTTGTCATATGCAAAGAATGACTTTGTTGGACTTAAACGTGCAAAACATAAAAGCAACTCCGTATTCACCTCATTAAACCTATTATCAAGCTCTTGAAGTTGTATATTTATAGCAGCACAAAATAACTCGACCTTAAAATGATCTTTCCTTCACCGTACTATACTCCAACCATGTACGGTGTTCATCAAACCAAGATGGATTAAATCTCCTTAACACTTTATCTTGTAAAGTTTGTTTAAAATTATGATCACGAGGTTGACAAGGTCCCTTTGAAGATATGCTCTTCGAACTTCATCTCTTATGTTTGGATGATAATCCATAATTGGCTTTCGTAATGCAGGATCGAATGGAAGATTTGTTAAATCAACTTCATAAGTACTTGAATTTTGACTCTCTTTAGCACGACTTTTTGATTTTGAATTGGTGGCAATGATTCATCCATATTTTCCCTCTTATATAATACCTTTCCATGACTAAAAAAAATAATAAAAAAGAATTAGTAACTATTGACAAATAGAAATACAAATAATAATAATAATAATTATTAATCGTTTATTATTGTTGTTGTTGTTGTTGTTGCTGTTATTATTATTATTATTATTATTTTGATAAGCTGAATAATTTATTGCAAAATTTAGTAAACCGAACAACAGATTAAAGAGCAGGAACATAGGGGACTGACAGTCCCAAGAACAACAAGAAAAAAGAAAATCACTGCTAAAAGAAACAACAAAGCAGCACAAACCAAAAAAAAAAGATATAAACCTCTGCTAATATATAAACCTACCATCACTTAATTGCTACCTAATTAACCAAACCTGAATGCAGAACCATATAACCCCTGGTACCAAAAAACCAAGAACACTAGACCTGTGAACAAAACTACAAAACAAATCCCAACCCGATTGTTAGAATATTCTTAAAGGAAGGTTAATTGACGAAAAAACTACAAATCAAGCAAAAATGTTCATATTAAAAGATGACCATAAAGTATTATGCAGAAAGTCATGACCATAAAGTATTATACAGCGCCCGAAATATGTATTATTTATACAACAACCCAATGAAGCCAAAAAAGCAACTATTGATACAACAACCCAATGAAGCCAAAATCAAAAGTATTATAAAAAATCAAGGAACAGAGCCTCAAAAACTACACATAGTGGCGACGCTAAACTAGTATAAGTATAATCAATCAATTATCAAACAGTTAAGAGCATAAGAAATTAGAATGGAATCAGGAAAAATAGATTTTAAACAACGAAATCATTAATCAAGAAGAACATATTTTAATCAAAAACCTAAAATTGTAAAAACTAAATTATTAACTTTTAAGAAATATAATAAGAGATATAAAAGCAAAAAAAAAAAAATTATAAAATTAAATTACTAACCTTAAATTAAAGATAAATCTTTGCAATATTACTTAGTTTTTTCTCAAATTCACCTTATTTTCCTTTAAAAGTTTCCTTTAAAAATTTGAAGAGATAAAAAATAAAATTTTGTATTTTTTGTTTAAATAGAAGTGGGAATACAAAATGGTTGATTGATTAAAAACTTAAGAAACAAGTTAAGTAGAGATGGATAAAAATAAAATTTTAAAGGGAGCAAAATGGTCTATTTAATATATATGTATAAAAATATATATATATATAAATAATTTTTCTTAAAAATTTAAGGTGGGCAATTGCCCCCCTTCTCTTTCAAGTGGCGTGGCCACTGACCGTCAATCTAGGAAACTACGATTCCATTTTGTTTTTCCATTCACACCTACAATTTCATATTATTTTAGTGATCATCGTCAAGCTACCTCAGGCCATATACTCAATCTGCCTAACTCCAGCTTCATGAACTTCGACATGGAGACCCATTTTTTGTTGATTATATTTTGGGTGATTGTATCACTTCTTTATTCTTCTGAATCTACTTCTGTTATGAAGGGAGGCTCACATCTGTCTGTGCAAAATCCAGCAGATGTCCTGACTTCACCTAGTGGAGTTTTCTCTGCCGGTTTTTACCCCGTCGGAGATAACGCTTATTGCTTTGCTATATGGTTCAGCAAGCCTTCTTGCCACAACAACTGCACTGTGGTTTGGATGGCTAACCGCGACTTCCCAGTTAACGGAAACCGCTCCAAGCTTTTGCTGCTCCTCACTGGAAATATTGTCTTGACTGATGCCGGAAAATCCACTGCCTGGACGACCGACACTGTTTCTCTATCACCAGTAGAGTTAAGCCTCCATGATGATGGTAATCTTGTTCTAAAGAACACTGAGGGTGTTGCTGTTTGGCAAAGCTTTGATTCCCCTTCAGATACTCTTCTTCCTTCGCAACCCTTTACCAGGCATACGGAGCTCATTTCTTCAAGAAGCAGCACTAACTTTTCTTCTGGTTACTACAAGTTAATTTTTGATGATAATAATCTTATTCGTCTTCTCTATGATGGTCCAGATATTTCAAGTATTTACTGTTAGAAGGTGGAAGAGAGAATTTAGAGAGAGTGAATTAGAGAGAAGGATATAACACTCAAATATTTGGCTTGCATAAAACACTTAGTACAAGGAGTATTTATAGGGAGTTTTTAGGATCACACTAGAATTAAAAATTATTAAATACCTAACACCCTTCCACCTAACTTAAATATCTAACCACTTTCTATCTAACTTATTGAATACCTAATCACTTTCACCTAATCACTTTCACCTAACCATTTTCCACCTAACTTATTAAATATCACATTATAATTCTAAAATTCAAATTAAACATATTTTTAACACTCTCCCTTAATTTGAATTTTTCTTCTTCATCCCGAGTCTTGATCTTAATCTTTGAAAGTCTTCGAACTTGAGTGCTTTTGTGAAGATGTCCGCAACTTGATCATGTGTCTTCACGTACTTGAGCTCTACTTCTTTTCTTGCAATGCACTCCCTAATGAAATGATATCTTGTGTCTATATGCTTGCTTCGATCATGATACACCGGATTCTTAGCAAGTGCTTGAGCAGACTTATTGTCGATGTAAATCTTCGTTGCTTCTTCTTGAAACAAGTGAAGTTCCTTTAATAGTCGCCTTAGCCAAATCGCATGACAAGTACAAGAGGTTGCCGCTACATACTCGGATTCACATGTAGAAAGCGTAACAAGTGGTTGTTTCTTTGAACTCCATGAAATTGCACAATTACCCATTGAAAATGTAAATCCGGTAGTACTCTTTCTATCATCAACATCTCCAGCAAAGTCGCTATCACAATATCCGATAAGCTTGAAGTCATTGGAGGAAGTATAAAATAATCCATACTCCAACGTACCTTTCAAGTACCGAAGTATTCTTTTCGTTGCCTTCATATGAGTTGTTGTAGGAACTTCCATAAAGCGGCTCACCACTCCAACAGCATAAAGAATATCTGGTCTTGTGCATGTCAAGTACCTCAAACTTCCCACAAGGCTTTTGAATAAAGTGGGATCTTCCTTTTCGCCTTCTTCAAACTTTGAAAGTTTCATTCCACACTCCATGGGCGTGTTTACGGGGTTGCAATCATGCATCTTGAACTTTTTCAATACTTCTTTCGCATATCTTTCTTGAGAAATAAAAATTCCTTCCTCCATTTGCTTCACTTCTAGGCCCAAATAGTAGGACATGAGCCCTATGTCAGTCATCTCGAACTCACGAGACATCTCCTTCTTGAATTCTTCAAATAATCTTGGATTGTTGCCGGTGAAGATGAGATCGTCCACATAAAGGCAAACTAGCAATATGTCTCCATTATGACAAGCTTTCACATAGAGAGCATATTCATTAAGGCAACGATCGAAACCATGCTCTTGAAAGTACTTGTCAATGCGACTATTCCATGCCCTTGGCGCTTGCTTTAATCCATACAATGCCTTCTTCAACTTCAAGACTTGGTCCTCATGTCCTTTGACCACATACCCAAGTGGTTGCTCAATGTACACTTCTTCTTCAAGATCACCATTTAGGAATGCCGACTTCACATCTAGTTGATAGATTCTCCATTTCATTTGAGCAGCCATTGAGATAAGTAATCGAATAGTCTCCATGCGAGCAACTGGGGCAAATACCTCTTCGTAGTCAATGCCATGCCTTTGCTTGTAACCTTTTGCAACAAGCCTTGCTTTGTGTCTATCCACTTCTCCTTTTGCATTCTTCTTCACTTTGTAAACCCATTTGACTCCAATAGCTTTATGACCTTTAGGAAGATTCGTTAATTCCCAAGTATCATTCTTCTCAATCGACTTAATTTCCTCATCCATAGCTTGTTTCCATCTTCTCTCTTTCGTTGCTTCTTCAAAGCTTAATGGCTCGCCGTCGGCTAAGAGGCAATGCAAACCGAGAGTTGTTTCTTCGGTTTCATTATAAAGATCATCAAGACTTCTCATTTTTCTTGGCCCTTCATTTGAACTTTCACCTTGATCATCGGGAGTGGGTGTAGGAGGTGGAGTTGCATCTTGTGTTGGTGCCATGGCTTCCTCTTCTTCCTCGACAAAGTATGGAATGAAGTCGTAGTTGCTTTCTTCATTTCTTTCCCAATTCCATGCTCCATCTTCATCGAACTCTACGTCGCGGCTCACCACAACCTTGCCATTGTTTGGGTTGTACAACTTGTAGCCCTTTGAGTTTGCATTATAGCCAATAAAGACGTGTTTGACACTTCTATCATCAAGCTTGCTTCTTTCTTGTTGCGGGATGTGCTTGTAAGCAATGCACCCAAACACTTTCAAGTGATTCACGCTAGGCTTATATCCACTCCATGCTTCTAGTGGCGTACGATCCTTGATGCTTGATGTTGATGAGCGATTAGATATGTACACTGCACAAGAGACAGCTTCAGCCCAAAACTCCTTAGGCATATTCTTAGCCTTCAACATGCTTCGTGCCATGTTAAGAATTGTTCTATTCTTCCTTTCCGCAACGCCATTTTGTTGTGGTGATCTAGGGACTGTTAAAGGACGTCGAATCCCATGAGCCTCACAAAATTCGTTGAACTCTTTTGAGGTGAACTCGCCTCCTCTATCGGACCTTAGAGCCTTGATTTTGTAGCCACTCTCCCTTTCTACAAGAGCCTTGAAGATCTTGAATGCAGCAAATGCTTCAGACTTTTGCTTCAAGAAGTAAACCCATGTTTTTCTACTAAAATCATCAATAAAGAGGATGAAGTATTTGTTGCCACTAAATGATGATGGATCAATTGGCCCACAGACATCGGTGTGAACAAGTTGGAGTGGCTTGGTTGCTCTTGAGGTGGCCTCCTTTGGAAAACTCTTTCTTGCATGCTTGCCAAGAAGACATGCGTCACAAATTTGATTGGGATGATTGATTAAAGGCATCCCTTTCACCATCTTCTTCTCCCCCATATCTTTGAGTGCGCCAAAGTTCAAGTGCCCAAATCTCATGTGCCAACGCCATGCTTCCTCCTTTATCGTAGCTTTCAAACACTTTACATCAAGTGTCTTGAGATTCAATGTGAACATTCTATTCCTCGACATAGCGACCTTGGCAATCAATGTATCATTTTGATCTCGAAGCCAAAGACATTTATTTTTCATGTGAATATCATACCCCTTTTCCAAGAGTTGTCCCAAGCTTAAAATATTGCTTTTTAACTTGGGCACATAGTAGACATCATTAACAAGCTTATGGCTACCATCTTTGGAAGAAATGATAATTGTACCTATGCCTTCAATTTGAATTTTTGATGAGTCCGCAAAAGACACATTACCCCGTGCATTTTCATCGAGCTCCACGAACTTTTCCTTTAGTCCACACATATGGTTGCTTGCACCGTTGTCTAAATACCACGAGCTCTTATCATCCTTCTCTTCTCCTTTAAGTGCTAGCAATAAAGTTGATTCATCTTCATATTCTTCCTTGCCATCCATAAGATTAGCTCTTGTCTCACCATTATTCAAGGAACTATAGCATTCCCAAGAATAATGGCCCAACTTATGACAATTGTAGCACTCAATATTGGATTTTTCATACCTCCTTTCATTTGTCTTCAAATTATGGCCTCGTCCTCTACCTCTTGCACTTCCACGACCTCTACTTGATTGAAAATTTCTTGCCTCATAATTGAAATTGTATTGGCTACCTCTTCCTCTTCCACCTTGGCCACGTCCATGGCCTCGTCCTCTTCCTCGTCCACGTCCTTGTTGGCTTTCTCCTCTATCTTCCTTCAAACAAGCCTTGGCTTTTAGAGCTTGCTCTAATACTTCTCCTTGTCTTCTACTAATCTTATCTTCATGGGCTTGCAAGGATCCCTCTAGTTGTTCAATAGCCATCTCCTCTAAATTCTTTGATTCTTCAATAGAGCACACCACATAATCGAATTTTTGAGTGAGAGTTCGAAGGATTTTCTCCATCACACGAACATCCTCCACCTTGTCGCCATATCTCTTCATTTGATTTGTTATCGCCTTTACTCTCGAGCAATAATCCGAAATTGATTCGGATTCCTTCATCTTCATTGCTTCAAAATCCGTTCTTAGAGATTGAAGCCTTACTTTCTTTACCTTTTCTACTCCTTGGAAAGACTTCTGCAAGATCTCCCAAGCTTCTTTTGAAGTTGTTGCATCGGCCACCTTTGCAAACATTGAATCATCCAAACATTGGTGGATGATGGTGAGGGCTTGTTGATCCTTCTTTCTTGTCTTTACCAATTCATTTCTTGCATTTTGAGACAAGACTCCTTCATCGTGTGGCTTCTCATATCCTTTCTCTACTATCTCCCATGCATCATGTGAGCCTAGTAAGGCTTTGATTCGAAGACACCAACTCTCATAGTTATCTTTTGTAAGACGAGGGTATTGGAATGAAATCATATCAAAATTGGACATTTTTTTCACTCTCTCTCTTCTTTTTTTTTTTCACAACTTACTCACTCTATTTTTTTTCACACACTCACAATAGCCCAAGGAAAATTCTTTTCTGATGTGGAAGATCAGACTATGCTGCAACCACAGAGCATACTAAGAAAGAAACTTGGCTCTGATACCACTTTGTTAGAAGGTGGAAGAGAGAATTTAGAGAGAGTGAATTAGAGAGAAGGATATAACACTCAAATATTTGGCTTGCATAAAACACTTAGTACAAGGAGTATTTATAGGGAGTTTTTAGGATCACACTAGAATTAAAAATTATTAAATACCTAACACCCTTCCACCTAACTTAAATATCTAACCACTTTCTATCTAACTTATTGAATACCTAATCACTTTCACCTAATCACTTTCACCTAACCATTTTCCACCTAACTTATTAAATATCACATTATAATTCTAAAATTCAAATTAAACATATTTTTAACATTTACTGGCCATACCCTTGGCTTCAGCCCTGGGAAGGAGGGAGATTCCCATACAATAGCACTAGAAGTGCCTCATTCGATTCGCTGGGCTATTTCACTTCATCAGATAATTTAACTTTTCTACCACTGGATTATGGAGAGAGGCTTCAGCGAAGGCTAACGCTTGATACGGATGGTAATCTACGATTTTATAGCCGAAGAGAAGATAATCCAATTTGGTACCTTTCGTGGCAAGCAAAATCTCAATTGTGCGAGATTCATGGAATTTGTGGGCCTAACAGTAAATGCAGCAATGATCCAATATCTGGTCACAAATGCAGTTGCCTTCCAGGACATAGCATGAAGAAAACTGGTGATTGGGCTTATGGTTGCGAACCTAATTTCAGCCTTTTGTGTAATAACGATACTGTAGATGTCCGTTTCATTAAATTGAAAGATGTTGAATTTTATGGAAACGATGGCGGATTCTATCAAAATGTTACGTTTGAGTTGTGCCAGCAAATATGCTTGCAGAGTTGCGATTGCAAAGCATTTCAGTATAGGTATCTTGGGAATACTCCAATTCCTTATTGTTACCCGAAGTTGTTATTGATGAATGGCCGATACACTCCAAGTTTCGATGGAGACACCTACGTGAAAGTTCCCAAAAACATTCTTTTCTCAGAAAAAGAAACATCATTCGAAATTGGCAATAGTTGCTCTTCTGAACTTGTGCCACTTGAAAGATCCTACCGGAAAAGCAAAGAAAGCGGCATTTCCAAAGCCATACTTTGGTTAGCTATTGCATTTGGAGGAGTTGAGATTATGGGTGTCCTTGTTGTAGCGTGCTTGTTGAAGAAGTCTCAGAAAGATTCCAATGAAGCAACTCAAAGTTACAATCTTGCAGCAACTGGTTTCAAAAGATTCACTTATTCCGAACTCAAATTGGCAACCCGAAACTTCAGCGAGGAAATAGGAAGAGGAGCAGGAGGAATTGTATACAAGGGGACGCTGAAAGATAATCGAGTTGCAGCAATCAAACAGCTTAATGTTGCTAACCCAGGAGAAGCTGAATTTTTTGCAGAAGTGAGCACACTTGGGAAGCTTAATCACATGAACTTGATAGAAATTTGGGGGTATTGTGCAGAAGGGAAGCACAGGCTTTTGGTGTACGAGTATATGGAGCATGGTTCATTAATGGAAAATCTCTCTTTGAAAACGCTTGATTGGGAGAAGCGTTACGAGATCGCCCTAGGCACTGCACGAGGACTTGCTTATCTGCATGAAGAGTGCTTGGAATGGGTTTTACATTGCGATGTGAAGCCTCAAAATATATTATTGGACTCTAACTACCACCCAAAGGTATCAGATTTTGGGTTATCTAAGTTACTAAGCAGAGAAAACTCAGAGAACTCAACCTTCTCCAAGATAAGAGGAACTAGAGGTTACATGGCACCTGAATGGGTTTTTAATTTACCCATCACATCCAAAGTGGATGTTTATAGTTATGGAATAGTTGTTCTAGAGATTGTGACAGGAAAAAGTGGAGCAATTGGAAGTCATGATTCACAGATTGCTGGGGATCAGATAGAGCACAAAAAATTGGTGACATTGCTGAGAGAAAAGAAAAAGGGAGTTGATGGGAAGACATTTTCATGGATGGAACAGATGATAGACCCGATGTTGGAAGGAAAATATGATAAATCTAAGATGGAAATCCTGATTAATGTGGCTCTGCAATGTGTGGAGGAAGATAGAGATGCAAGACCCAGCATGGGTAAAGTTGTTGAGATGCTTGTCCATTGTGGATGAAAATGTTTGGGAGAGTGGTTGTCCATCACGTTCATGTCGTGGGCTTTATCAAATTGTCACTTCATCTACAATGATTGCCTTGTTTAAATTGTGATTTTCATTGTATTTAAAAGTATATTCTAATTTTTGTTCTCATAAATTTTGTAAATATACGCAGAGTACATATAAAATCTAAAAATCTTACTTTGGTCTCAAATATACAAAACATTATGAGGTTGTTGAGAGACAAGAAAAAGGAGCTGATGGAACAGATAATAGATCCGAAATCATGATTCACAAATAATTAGCTTATCTTTGCTGCATGTTTTGATTTCAAATTAATGTTTAATGAAGGAATATGTTCGTCTTTTTATTTTTTATTTTTTCAAATTGTAAGATGAAAACACAATTAGTTTAGTGCTGATAATTATGTACATAAATGAATTTTTTTTTTATTTGGTATAATTATTGGTATTATGTAATTTAAATAGGATTGTCCTGTTATTGGAATAATTTTCTTCCGTCGTTTACAAGACTCGATTTTTCCCCATGAATAATACTTAAATAAATGAACTTTAACTATGCTGAAAATTGAATAAATCCTGGGTTTGTATATGGTCCTCTTTTGCCTCCAACTCTTACTCTTACTGTGAAGAATCTGGAGATGATTTTCAAACACATAAATGGCACTCTCCCTCAACTATTATAAGTTTTTGTTCATATTAAATATCTTTTTTCAAACACTTCTCTGCACATATTCTAGCTTTTGAAAAACCTTCAGCTAATGCCAATGTTAACACTTGGCTGATTCCATTGAACTTTTGGTGAGAATAGAGGGACAATTTTACACTTTCGGCATTTTTTTTAGAATATTCAGTTTATGGATTACATATCATTACAGATGTTTAAAAATAATTCAAAAAGTAAGTTCAAAATTATAAAAGAAAAAAGCCCAACACATATTCAGCCCGCATCTATCCAAATACGGATCGACTTAATACTTTTCAACTGAATAATAACTCATACTCTCATTTTTAGTTTATTGGATTGGGCTAGATATGCTATGAATATCATCCAAATCAGTTCACGAGCATTCCTACTTGTCCATCATGTCCTTAAAGTGGGCTTTATCAAATTGGGATTTCATGTAAAATGGGCTTGTGTAAATTGCAATTTCCGGATGTGCTATTTTTGTCCCCTTCCACCTAATGGTCTAAGCGATGATACATCATTTCTCCCTAAACTATCATCTTTTAATATATTGCTTTCTTATACTAATTAAATAGTATATTAATCTCTTAAACTGTAAGTAATACTTTTATATTATTAAAAATATCAAATTACAATTTTAAACTTGTTAAAAAATATTATATTATATTTATGTACTAAAAATACATAATTTTTATACATTTTTTGTAAAGTGTCACATGTTTTTATAAGGAATAATTTGATATTTTTAACAAGTTTAAAAGGTAATTCGATACCTTAATTCAAAACAAAAGATATATAATATGTTAGGCGATAATAATTTAAAAGAAATTTATGTATTATTTTAAGATTTTATGATATAAAAATGTTTTGGTATACACACCAACCTTATTGATTAGACTGAGTTCAGTGCAAATGTACTCAAAATTCTACAACTGCGGAGATGGGGACCGTGAAGCTTTGGCACCTTAAACTCTGTAATTTACAAAACATATATAGTATATATTACAATTTTAAAAATTAAAAGTATGTTCTCAGATTTGCTCTCATAAATTTTATAAAATAGATATAAGAGTATATATAAAATCTCAAAAAATTAAATTCACTGGCATAAAACTTCTAATATAAGGTCAATTTGTCCCGTGTGACTTCTAAAATTAATAATATTATTTTTATATTTTTTATCATTATTTTTACTTCCTTCACTAATGTTTTGTTATTCTTTTTTAGGAAAATATGTTTTGTTATTCTTGTAATTTAGTTTAAAATTTATGTTTTCTTCTTACAACATTTCACTGTATACTTCACCTCCCGAATAAAAATTTCTGGCCCCGTTGTACAATATTTTACGTCATTAGCTAAAATTGCTGGTACGAACTCGTTTTATAAAGAATACATATAAATCTTCCTTCCCAACAAATTGAAATTGAACTAGTGAAGTATTTAACAGTTACAAGTATTCACACATCTATATAAAATATAATAAACCTAATATTCTACATATGTTCAGTCAAAATTCTCCAAGTCTCCTTAAATTACTGCGTGAAACAGCCTTTTAGTAGTTACATTGATCTGAATTTGTCCATCAGCATTCTGGTTTCAAGATGAGTAGATGCATGCATGGTGTATTAAAGAAGAACAAGAAGATGAAGTATAAAGGAATTGCCGTGTATTATTGTTAATCAAAATAACCACCTGAATATTGGCATTTCCTCTTTGGCTTCACTTTATGATATTTGATTGATTTTTTAATTTCAAGAATTTTGTATTGATAAGTGGTTTAGCACAAAGATACTGTATATTGGCAGAGAATCGTATGGGAAGGATGTGGCTTCAAAGGACAGTTATTTAGAGTGTGGAGTTTATCACTTTATGATAATTAATATATCTGACTGCTGTTAATTTGCTCAATGGGAATTGTTATTTCTAATTAATTTCATCTCTGTATAGCATGTGTAACAAGTTATAAAAGAAAATTTTTGAACATAAAAATATTTCAACTTAAAAAAATATATATTAAAAAAATCATTTTGACCGGAATTTATTTCATATCCGTTTAGAATGCACACGATAATTCGAAAAACAGTCAAATTATATATTCATAAATTTTAATTTTCAATTAATTCGGTGCCATTCAATAGTGAGTAACCAGCCGTCACTCAATTCGGTACGAAACTTCCTTGCTTTGGGCCAACTTCTTTTCTAAATTCTCGGTTTCCTTCTGGTCTAGCGTATAGGAAAATCAATACAGTCAACTGATGGGAAAAATGACCAACAACGAAAATACTTAATTTGCGGAATGAATCTTCGTTGTTTATCTTTCCCTACTTGAATGAATCTTTTAGGTAAACTAACAAATAGAGCAATATCCAAAGCAAGTACCACAGCAATAAAATGAACTCCACAGCCACAATCAAATGCAAGAACACGCAAGATTTTTACGTGGAAAACCTCCTCAATGTAAGGAGTAAAAACCACGGGACCGTTAGGCCGCTTAAATCTTCCACTATCAATTAATGGGCAAATACAACATATATTCTGTCTATTACAACAAATCTTCTCTATACTGAACTAGAGGCATATCATCATCATCATCATCATCATAATCTTGGAATGAACATCAAGATATATGGAATAAATCAAAGACAAAAGTAAGAGAGTTAATACCCAGAAATTTCTATTCTGTCCCAGCCACGAACTGACCTTCGGAAGTCAGAATTCGATCTACACCGTTCAGAATGAGGATCAAGATGTGAGTAAGATGCTGTAAAAAATACAACTCAATCCAACGGTTAAATCTCCGACAAATAAATGATTCGTCAGACTGGTCTGTTGTAGAAGAATGTTCTGTTGTCTCCACCACGAAATAACTTATGGACCTTAGAATCCGATCTCCACCGTTGAGAATGAAGATCGATGTGTGAGTAAACTTCCCTTAAAATTTCAGCCCGATCTGATGGCTGAATCTCCAGAAAAATGAAAACTCGTGGGACTGGTTTTGAGTAGTAAAACCAAACTTTTCTTCTCCCTCTTTCTTCAACTCTCTCTATCTGCCAACCCTTTCTTTTATTTTCTTTTATTTGTTTCACACATGCATTTTCACACTACACATCTGTAATATACTACCTAATACAAATGGTTAAATTTTAGACTCTTTCCTCATATGGAAGAAAAGTCCAACAAATCTCCCCCTTCTGATTATGAGGAAGAGTCTGCCATCCCGGCGATAGAGCAACACACTTTTAGCTTCTCCTTAGCTAAACCTTTTGTGAACATATCGGAACCATTATCATCGGTATGAACCTTATCAAGTTCAAACAGCTTCTCTTCAAGAGCATCTCTAATCCAATGATACCTCACATCAATATGTTTTGTTTTCTTGTGGTAAGTCGAGTTTTTAGCAAGATGAATCGCGCTTTGATTATCACAAAGCACCACATAACGTTGTTGCTTGAAGCCTAAATTTTGCACAAATCTTTTCAACCATAACATCTCCTTACCTGCTTCTGTTGCTGCTATATACTCGGCCTCTGTAGTAGAAAGTGCAACACACTTTTGCAGTCTTGATTGCCATGACACAGCTCCCCCTGCAAAAGTCGTCAAATACCCAGAAGTTGATTTGTGACTATCATTGTCTCATGCCATATCAGAATCTGTATACCCAACTAGCACTGGCTTTCCATTTCCAAATGTAAGACCCAATTTGGAAGTACCTCGAAGATATCTAAATATCCACTTAACTGCTTCCCAATGCTTCCTACCCGGATTTGACAGAAAACGACTAACAACACCTACTGCATGAGCTATATCAGGCCGTGTGCACACCATAGCATACATTAAACTTCCTACAGCTGAGGCATATGGAACTCTATCCATCTCTTCCTTCTCTTCCTCAGTAGAAGGGCAATCTTTTTTAGTTAGATTAAAGTTGGTTGTAAGAGGAGAACTAACCACTTTAGCTTTATCCATGTTGAACCTGCAAAGCACCTTTTCAATATACTTTTCCTGTGACATATGCAATTTCTTGGCAGCCCTATCTCGAGTAATTTTAATGCCAAGAATTTGTTTTGCTGGCCCTAAGTCTTTCATAGCAAAAGACTTACTCAACTGTTGCTTCAACTGGACAATCCTTCCAGCATTCTTTCCAACAATTAACATGTCATCAACATACAACAACAAAATGATAAAATCATCACTACCAAACCTTTGAACAAATACGCAGTGATCTGAAGTAGTCTTCCGGTAGCCTTGCTCCCCTATAACAGACTCAAACTTTTTGTACCACTGCCTTGGTGCTTGCTTCAAACCATATAGACTTTTCTGAAGTCTACACACATACCTCTCTTTGCCTTTCATCTGAAACCCTTCTGGCTGCTCCATGTAAATCTCCTTATCTAAGTCACCATGAAGAAAAGCAGTCTTGACATCCATCTGCTCAACCTCCAAATCAAGGCTAGCTGCTAAACCGAGAACAACACGAATAGATGCCATTTTCACAACTGGAGAAAAGATCTAATCAAAATCAATACCTTTCTTCTGGCTAAATCCTTTGACCACCAATCTAGCTTTGTACCGTGGTTGTGAAGAGTTCTCATCTTCCTTCACTTTGTACACCCACTTGTTCTTCAAAGCTCTTTTGCCTTTTGGTAACTCCACCAACTCAAAGGTGTTATTCTCATACAAGGACTTCATTTCATCTTGCATGGCATCAATCCACTTCTTCTTGTGCTCATCTTCCATGGCTTCTGCATAACTTTCAGGTTCTCCCCCATCAGTCAACAATACATACTCATCAGCAGAATAACGTGTAGAAGAATGACGATCTCTAACAGACCGCCTAAGTGGAACAAATGGTGGTGCATCTGGTACTGGTGACTCATCATGGATAATCTCATCCATATCAACTTGTTGTGGAGCATCAACATCATCAGTAACCTGCTGGTCAGCATTCTGATCATCATCTCCAATCTGGGCATCAGCATGCTGAGGAGGAACTGGATCCAAATCAATAAGATCATCAGTATGCTGAGGAACTGTCTCTGCCTTCTCAACATCTTTCAAAGTCTGATCTTCCATAAAGATAACATCTCGGCTTCTCACAATTTTCTTCATAATTGGATCATACAACTTGTAACCCATCTCATCTTGTCCATAGCCAATGAACACACATTGCCTAGTCTTCACATCAAGTTTAGATCTCTCATCTTTTGGAATATGCACAAAAGCGTTGCATCCAAAGACACGCAAGTGATCATAAGAAACATCTTTGCCTCTCCAAACCCTGTCAGGAACATCAAAATGCAAAGGAACACAGGGTGTTAGATTTAAAACATGTACCACAGTACTCAAAGCCTCACCCCAAAATGATCTAGGCAATCCTGCATGTGATAGCACACATCTGACTCGCTCAACCAATGTCCTGTTTGTTCTCTCTGCTAAACCATTCAGCTGCGGGGTCTTTGGAGGAGTCTTTTGGTGCCGAATACCTTGTTGTCTGCAATATGCATCGAAAGGGCCTATGTATTCCCGTCCATTGTCTGTCCGGATACACTTGAGCTTCTTCCCAGTCTGTCTCTCAACTAGAGCTTGAAACTGCTTGAATGCATCTAACACTTGATCTTTAGACTTCAAGGTATAAACCCAAATCTTCCTTGAATAATCATCGATGAATGTAACAAAATAAAGAGAACCACCAAGTGTCCTTATAGACATAGGACCACAAACATCGGAATGCACTAAATCAAGTATTTTCTCCTTCCTGGAAGGAGGATGACTCTTAAAAGAGACTCTTGTCTGTTTACCTGTCAAGCAGTCAGAACATTTCTTCAAGTGAATATCCTGCACACCAGATAGCAATTTCTTCTTTGACAACATAGACATGCCCTTTTCACTCAAATGGGCAAGTCTCTTATGCCATAAATCAATCACATCAGTATTCTCCACTACATTAACAAAGCTTTTGGAGATATTTGGATGCACAATGTACAACTTTGAATGTTTGCTACCTCTTGCCACAATCAAAGAACCTCGAGTGAGCTTCCATTGTCCATTACCAAGACTGTTGTAATAGCCATCATCATCAAGCAAGCCTGTAGAAATCAAATTCAATCTCATATCTGGAACATGTTTCACATTATGCAAAACCAACTCCATCCCAGTGTCAAATTTCAAACAGACTTCTCCAATACCAATAGCCTTTGATATCCCATCATTGCCCATCTGTACATCACCAAAGTCACCTGGAGTGTAAGATGAAAAATAATCCCTTCGTGATGCAACATGACACGTAGCACCACTGTCAATTACCCAACTCGATTCATCATGTGCAAGGTTAACAATATCACAATCACAACAAACAAGATAGTTATCAGTAGTAGCATTAACCATAGCATTTTCATTACCACTGTCAGTATTCTTCTGATTGTTGTCAGCCCGTTGTCTGTTGTCAGCATGTTGTCTGTTCTCTCTCTTCAGCTTTCTGCAAAACCTTTTAGTGTGCCCCTTCTTACCACAATGAAAACACTCAATATCAGCAAGTTTACCCTTAGAACTGCTGCGCTGATTTTCTCTATTCGGACCTCTACTTTTACTTCTCCCCCGCCTTTCTATGACTAAGACTTCTGAATGTGAGGAGGAACCTTGTGACTTTCTTCTAATCTCTTCATTCAAGACACTTCCCTTAGCCAATTCCATGGTAATAACCCCATCTGGTGCAGAGTTAGACAATGACGTTCTAAACGTCTCCCAAGAGTCCAGTAAAGTACCAAGAACCCACAAAGCCTGTATCTCATCTTCAAACTTGATCCCCATTCCTTCAAGCTGATTTATAATTCCTTGGAAGGCATTCAAGTGATCTCCCATAGGAGTTCCATCTCGGTACTTCAAATTCATCATTTGCTTAATCAAGAATAACTTGTTATTCCCTGTCTTTCGAGCATACAACTGCTCAAGTTTGTTCCATAACTTGCGTGCATCTCTCTCACCACTAATATGATTCAAAACATTATCATCCACCCGGCCCATTGCCGTATATACCCACAAACCTGTCGATGCAAAATAGTCCATTCTGCCTCTTTCTTATTATCAGGCATATTTTCCATAAACACCGGTAGATAATAATCCTTCACATAAAGAAGATCCTCCATTTTACCTTTCCAGACATGGTAATTTGAACCATTTAAATTAACCATTCTACTTGTATTAGCTTCCATTATTCAAACAAGTTTAACAACAACAATAACAACCAGGCTCTGATACCAATCTGATGGAAAAAATGACCAACAACGGAAACACTTAATTTGCCGAATGAATCTTCGTTGTTTATCTTTCCCTACTTGAATGAATCTTTTAGGTAAACTAACAAATAGAGCAATATCCAAAGCAAGTACCACAACAATAAAATGAACTCCACAGCCACAATCAAATGCAAGAACACGCAAGATTTTTACGTGAAAAACCTCCTCAATGTAAGGAGTAAAAACCACGGGACCGTTAGGCCGCTTAAATCTTCCACTATCAATTAATGGGCAAATACAACATGTCACACCCCATAAGTGGCCTAATCGGAAATTGGCAATTTTAAATGGATATTTAAGGACAATTGAGTAATTTTACTTGTGATTGAGGATTAAATTGCAAAGAAATAAAAGTAATTGCAGATTATTGGTTTGGTGAGTGAAAGGTAATTGACAAGGACTTATTAGTAATATGGTTTGGATCAAATTGTAAAAGAGGATTAAGTGGGTCTGTGATATGTGCATGTGTGCCAAGTGGAGAGTGAGTGTGTGCACGTGGGTGAGGGAAGAGAGAGGTCTGGATGTGTTAGTGCTGGAAAACTAAAGACTGAAAGTTCTTCTCTCTTTTGCTTTCTCTTACGTTAGCCATACCGTTCCTCTCCATTTGCTGTTCTTTTCTCTTTTACATGCGTGTTCATTTATTGTGAGCTAGGGTTTTAAGCTTTGAAGCTTCAGAAGGTGAGTTTGGTTCTCCATCTTCTCTGTTTAAGGATTGTTCATTGCTGTTTTTCTTTGGATTGATATTGGGTTTATTCGTTGGTTCATGTGATCTGTTGAAGAGAGGAAGAAAGATAAAGGGAAAAGATAAGGTTGTGGATTGAGAAGCTGTGGGCGTTTTTGGGGACTTCATTTCAGGTTTGGGAGTGTGTCTGTTTTTCCCATTTTGGGTCCTGTTTCCAGTTTTGATATTAATGTGTTTATGTGTGTGTTTGTATATGGAAATGCTAGAGATACGTAATGTTGTTGATATAATTTCAGTAGAAAAAGAATGATAGGAACATGCAATGAGTTGAATATGCATGAGATTGAATATGGATTTCCTGGAAAGTTCATGTTCTGGCATTGCTTCTGTGTTAGTTGTAAAAATGTGATACTGGTATTCTAATTGCTGTGAATGTGCTCTGTGGAGACTTGAAGGTATGTATTCGAAATATTATTGTATGAAAATTTGTTTTAGACAAAGTGGGGTTTTAATCTTTGGTTGTACTCTGTTTTCGCGATTTCTGGTTTTCAACATTTTCTGGAAATTCTGAGTTTGTGAAGAGAAGCAAGCAGAAGTGTGAGAAGAAGGTCACGAGACGTGATGCAGCATCACGCCGTGACCCCCTTCTCTGTTGAAGGTCACGAGACGCGACGCAGCTTCACGCCGTGACCTCTTCTCTGAAGAGGGTCACGAGACGTGATGCTGCATCACGCCGTGACCTGTTTCACTTTCCTGCGTGTCACGGGACGGGATATCGTGACTTCTCCCTCTCCTCACAGGCGTCACGAGACGTGACTGGTGGTCACGCCGTGACTGCCTTGCTTTTTGCCTGGCACTCGTGTGAAGCCTGCGTCACGAGACGTGACGAATGGTCACGGCGTGACCAGCCTTCCCCTGCTGCCCTGTTTTATTAAAGATAAAGTTTTAACTTCTGTTTTAAGGGTTTTTGCACTACATGACAAATGTTTGAGTTAAAATTGTATTGTATTATGGATAATTGCATAATATTGGGTTTTGTATACATGATTAATGATTAATCTACATGATTTACATGTTTATAATTTATTTAACATGGACTTTTTCAATATGAACTATTTGTTCTTATCACCTCCTGTAATTGATATTTATACATTTAAATGTTCTGAATTGGATCAATATACGTGTATATATGAAATATAAGTTAGTATTTAATGAAATTCACATGATATGATACGTGAATTATTGAGTCGTATACTTGATTAAATAATTAATGTACATAACTTACTAGTTTATATTTTACATGAACATAAATGGTCTTGAATGTGAATTATTTGTACTTCGGCCTCCAATAATTGATACTGGATGTATTTAAATGTTTCTGAATTTGATCTGGACACATGTATACGTGAAATATGTATTTGTATTTAGTTGTATTTAATATTTATAGTTACTTGTTTTAAATGTGATCAGTATACCTGTATATATGGACTATAAATTAGTATTATTTTTCAATACTTATATTGATATTGGTGCTTGAATTATTGAGTTATATCATTTGAGCCTGAATGGTCATAGTAGTGGATAAGTAAGCGCTTACTTAGGTCAGAGTGTGTGTGCAGCTGCTATATGATAAAACGATATATGCGGGTCCATTTGGATCCTTGTTTCGACCATGTTTGGTCTATATGGAAATAAAGCGAGACTCCGGTCTCTATATGGAAATTACATGTTTGAGACTCATGTCTCTATATGCTTGGGATACTGTGTTCAATCAGTATCCAAATGACCGTATCCACTTCTAGAGAGTATTTCAGACTAATCAGGCTACATGTTTATATGTGATATATATATATATATATATATGTTGAGATGTTTATTGACAAGATTAAAGGTATATGTTGTATATGAAATATAGTATAATTTTGTGTTTTTACACCTTGAGTGTATATGTATTTGGAATTGTGAGAAATATGTAGATTTTAATTATGTTTTAATAGTTAATTACTTGTAATGTATGGTTATGGTTGGGATGAGATTATAATATTGTTGTAAATATTGTATATGCATATTGTTAGTTTGTTTTGTTCCTCCCCACTAAGCGTTATCGCTTAGCACGGGCTCTTTTCCCGTGCAGGTGGCGAGTTTGGATTTGGAGTCAGATATCTGCGGGTCGGCCACTAGGAGTCTTTTTGAATGAAGTTATTTGAAGTCTTCCGCTGTAATTTTTGTATATGGCTTGTGTATAGCAAAGTAAATCTTTTGTAAAGGAAAAAATATTATTTTTGTATATGTATTTGCTTACGAGCCTCTTTTTGTAAAACGATATTGATATATGTTATATATATAAATAGGATTTTACTATTAAATGATTAAAAGTTTCCTCATTTTACATTTGGTTTTTGTTTATACATGTGTATATGGATTTGATTATATGTGTTTGCCTGCGTGGCACTCCGGTATCCTTCCAACGGGGATGGCGGGGTGTTACACAACATATATTCTGTCTATTACAGCAAATCTTTTCTATACTGAACTAGAGGCATATCATCATCATCATCATCATCATAATCTTGGAATGAACATCAAGATATATGGAATAAATCAAAGACAAAAGTAAGAGAGTTAATACCCAGAAATTTCTATTCTGTCCCAGCCACGAACTGACCTTCGGAAGTCAGAATCCGATCTGCACCGTTCAGAATGAGGATCAAGATGTGAGTAAGATGCTATAAAAAATACAACTCAATCCAACGGTTAAATCTCCGACAAATAAATGATTCGTAAGACTGGTCTGTTGTAGAAGAATGTTCTGTTGTCTCCACCACGAAATAACTTCTGGACCTTAGAATCCGATCTCCACCGTTGAGAATGAAGATCGATGTGTGAGTAAACTTCCCTTAAAATTTCAGCCCGATCTGATGGCTGAATCTCCAGAAAAATGAAAACTCGTGGGACTGGTTTTGAGTAGTAAAACCAAACTTTTATTCTCCCTCTTTCTTCAACTCTCTCTATCTGCCAACCCTTTCTTTTATTTTCTTTTATTTGTTTCACACATGCATTTTCACACTACACATCTGTAATATACTACCTAATACAAATGGTTAAATTTTAGACTCTTTCCTCATATGGAAGAAAAGTCCAACATCAACGTTGCAAAGTATGATTCAATGTCTCCATTCATATCTACAATATGATTTCATACTCTTAATTGATGTGACTCCAAAATTCATCTTTTATAGGACAGAAGTAGGTTTCGAATATTAATGTTATTGTGCTTCTTGAATAAGAGAGAAATATTTATAGATAGATGAGACTGGTGTCATGAAATATAAAGCCCTTAAGAAAACTGTTTAGTGCATTTATTAAAGGGGTTATCATATTTCTTTTGTGGTCTTTGTTTGTTTCAAATTTATGTTGTGTTTTGTGCTTCTTCAACAACCTCAGATACTCTTCAACAAGGCAAATAACCATGTTTTGGTTTCACCAAACGGAGGTTTTTGCGCAGGATTTTTCCCTGTTAAGCATAACGCTTTCCACTTTGCCGTATGGATTAACAAATCTATGAATCCAACGGTGATTTGGATGGCAAATAGAGATCAACCAGCTAATGGACGACGCTCTAAGTTAACCCTCTCTAATACTTAACCCTCTCTAATACTGGACGTCTCATCTTGCTTGATGCTGGCCAAATTACCATTTGGTCTTCTTCAGATACAACTTCAGTTATTCTCTCAGTGAAGCTTCAGATACTGAACAATGGTAATCTTGTTCCTAAAAATTCAGAGAATGCCATACTCTGACAGAGTTTCAGTTACCCAACAGATACGCTGCTTCCTCAGCAACAATTCACAAGAAACGTTAGCCTTGTCTCCTCAAGAAGCAAAACTAACTGGTCTTCTGGACCTTACATGTTCTATTTCGACAACGATAACGTCCTTCATCTTCTTTTCCAAAGTCCAGAAGTCTCCAGCCGGTACTGGCCGGTGCCTGGCCAATCAAATTTTCAGGCCGGAAGAACCGAGAGTACGTATAATAATAGCAGAGTTGCGGTATTCGATGAATACGGCAACTTTATTTCATCTGATGATCTGGATTTTCGCCCAGCTGATTTTGGGGCCAAGTCTTTAAGACGATTGACTCTTGATCCTGACGGTAATCTTCGAGTATACAGCCTTGAAGAGAGAGACAATACTTGGGTTGTTTCATGGCAAGCTTTCTCTAAAACATGCAAAATACACGGTGTTTGTGGACCAAACAGTGTATGCACTTATAATCCTGCTATTGGCAGGAAATGTATTTGTTTACCAGGATATAAGCTTAAGAGTTCCACTGATTCATCCTCCGGGTGCGAGCCGGAGTTTGATCAATCTGTCCACAGAATGATAACGAGTTCTATTTACTCAAAGTTGCCAATATGGACTTTTATGGCTATGACAAAGGCTACTACGCCAACTATAGCTTGGAGCAATGCCAAGATGAATGCTTGAAGCTGTGCAACTGCAGAGGTTTTCAGCATAAATTCAACAACGATGAAGATTATTACGAGTGTTACCCAGGGGCGCAGCTGCCACTTGTTAGGTGGAGTCAACCCCACTCAACTAATAAAAATTAAAAAAAAAAGTCTTTTTATTTTAATTTTTTTATAAAATTGATCCCATTAAATTAAAAAATATGATTATAATATTAATATTTTTTTAAAAATTTACTCTACTAAAATATTTAATTAATTTATTTTTATTTTTTAAGCCCACTAAATTAGCTTTCTAACTACGCTGCTGGTGTTACCCAAAGGTATTATTGGTTAATGGGTTACTTTCACCTGCTTTTCTGGGTGATTTATAACTGAAGCTTCCAAAATCCACTAATTTTTCAGAAAACATTCTTCATGCATCACCAATCTTAAATTGCACCGGAAAGAATCTAGAACTGCACTTGAACAGAACCTATACAAAAGCCAACGAGAATGGTTCGTTGAAGTTTTTACTCAAGTTTGCCATTGCATTTGGCGTTGTGGAGATGATTTTGATATTCTGGGATGCCTTTTTATGTTCAGAGCAGATCGAGATTATGAAATTGCTAGCCAAGGATACTCTCTTGCAGCAAGCCGTTTCAAAAGACTTACTTACTCCGGACTGGGAAAAAGCAACACAAGGTTTGGCATTGGAGATTGGAAGAGGAGGATATGGGGTTGTGTATAAGGGCGAACTGTCTGATAAACGAGTTGCAGCAATCAAACGACTTAACGAGGCAAATCAAGGAGAAGCAGAATTCCTAGCAGAAGTAAGCACCATCGGGCGATTTAACCACATGAACTTGATGGAGTTGTGGGGATATTGTGCTGAAGGGAAGCACAGTTATTGTTGGTGTATAAGTTCGTGGAGCATGGTTCATTAGCAGATAATCTCTCATGCAACGCACTTAACTGGGAAAAGAGGCTTGAAATAGCTGTAGGAACTGCTAAAGGATTATCTTATTTGCACGAAGAGCGCTTGCAATTGGATTCTACATTGTGATATCAAGCCACCCAATATACTTTTGGATGATACATATCAACCAAAAGTAGCAGATTTTGGTCTATCCAAGCTGCTTAACAGAGCCGGCATCCAAAATTCAAGCTTTTCAAGAATAAGGGGAACCAGAGGTTACATGGCACCAGAATGGGTTTACAATCTCCCAATCACCTCAAAGGTGGATCTTTATAGCTATGGAATGGTTGTGCTAGGGATGATAACTGGCAAAAGCCCTACAGGTGTCCAAACCTATCACAGTGGAGGACTGACAGATCATACCAAGCTAGTCACATGGGTGTGGGAGAAGATAAATTCAGCTGCTTCAAGAGACTCCTGGCTTGAATCCATCTTAGATGATACCATGGGCGCGGATTACGACAAAGATAAATTAATGGAACTTCTAGTTAAAGTAGACTGCAATGTGCAGAGCAAGATGCGATTGCTAGACCCACGACATATGGTTCTTCCTCATGATGATGAGAATTAGTATTTTAATAAATCCCAAAGTTCTAGCTTTCTTTTAGATTTTACCTCTGCTACCTAATGCTGCGATATAAATGTAATATATATCCTAAAAATGTTTATGCTTCTGTGCTTCTTCCCCGTTGTGGAATTGTATTAGTACGTACTAGTAGACCTTAATAATTGAATATCAAATATCCTCTGGTTCTTAATTACTAGTAGACCTCCATTAGATTTCTTAAGATGCCCACCTTGATTAGAGTCGTTGAGATGCTTGTGCAATTAACTTCAAGATGATCATTACGATATATGTTCACCAATCCATATTGGCATCACTGTTTATCCCCTTTTATATTAATCCATGTGCTCATCAAATTTAGTTATTAGTTACATATGGTTTCAACTACAATCTTCCATATATAAATTGCACTACAAGAAAAATGGCCTTTAACGAAGGGAAATCCGGTCGTTAAAAGTCAAAATCCGGTCGTTAAAGGCCAATAACGACCGGAAAATCCGGTCGGTAAAAGCCCCTTCGTTAAAGGTATAGACGACCGGATATTGCATCCGGTCGTTAATAACTTTAACGACCGGAACTTTTCCGGTCGTTGAAAAGTGAGTTTTAGCGACCGGATTTGCCCTTCGCTAATTGTATTCACTTTTAACGAAGGGATTTCCTGTCGTTAAAAATGTCTTTTAGCGACCGGATTTTCCCTTCGCTAATTGTATTCACTTTTAACGAAGGGATTTCCGGTCGTTAAAAATGCCTTTTGGCGACCGGATTTTCCCTTCGCTAATTGTATTCACTTTTAACGAAGGGATTTCCGGTCGTTAAAAATGCCTTTTGGCGACCGGATTTTCCCTTCACTGATATTAAATGTAATATTACATAAATACCAAAAGATATTTTAAAATATAAACTATTTTATAATATTACATTTAGGTACATATCATTCACATATATTTTATACTAAAATATAATAAATTCTTTTCATATATTAAAAAAGAAAAATTACAAAATATAGTCAAATTTACAAATTAAATAGCATTCTATTTGTCACAACTCCAAATAAAATAAAAACTATTAATGACATGTAAGTTCAAGAAAATAACTCTTCTATATACTAATTTCTATTCAAAAGATTTTTGAGAAAAATGCGAAAAATAAACATCCTAATTTCGCTGTCCAAAATTTTGAAGACCTGCAAAATATATAACAAAAGCAAAAATTAATATTCACAAGCAAAAATAAAAAATATCACATGCCATAGTGGCCATAAAATTGACAAGTGATTATGTTAAAGATTAGATATTATACAATCTAAATGCTTGAAACGATTTATTTAGCATTTACTAAAAAAGAAAAAAATAGAATAATAGTTTTAATTAGAAAAATACAATAACTCATTGAAAATAAACAGGTACCGAAAGCTTAAACAGAACAACTAAAAATGAATATCTTGTGTTTATATACAAAAGAGACTAACAAACTTGAGTATCTAACAATCACAATATAATAATACAGCACGTTTTTGTTTTATCAATTTTATCAAAAAATTTTCATTTTGCAACCATTTTATTCAGATTTCAATAACTAATTGCAATTTTGTTTGAAAATTCATTAATTGCTATTTTTTCTTGAAATTTCTTTCTAAAAGAATTTGCAGCATGTAGGTTGATCAACAAGTAGCATCTGGTGAATTTTATTTATGTGCTTGAACATTGAACTAATTTTCACATTTGTATAACATAACATTTAATTATTGAAATTATGATAACACTGACAAAATGGGTTCAGATGATATTGCAAGTATGTTAAAAGGTTCAGAAATTTAATGTCGCTAGGAGTTAAAAAAAACCATCCACATGTTCAGCTCAACATATAGGCATAGCTATGAGTGTTCTGTAGGATATCACAACGAAACTGAAAGAATGTAACAATAATAAGTTTATCTTAGTAATGAATAGCACCAAGTGTTATGTAGTCAAGGAACCAAGAAATCCAACAGTAAAACTAAATAGCAATTACCTGCAAGCAAGACTTCTTGCCACTTTTTCACAGCTTGTGCTCCATTCCTCATCTGTGAGGTAGCCGATAGCCGATTGCATACATTCATTTAATAGCACAAGCAAACCCTGAAGCTGGCTGTCTAAAGATAGACAAATAACAAATTAAAGCAACTCTTCAGCTTCTGAAGCTGAAAAAATAGGTTGTTGACCCCTGCAAAGACACATAATGCTGCATGAACCATAAAGAGCAGCAAAATCTAGAATATTGTTTGCAAACTACAGATTAGAAGTTAAAATGGTTTCCTTATGATGGCAGCAAAATTTGGAACATCTTTTGAATCAATCACATACCTCACATGACAGCACAGAGCAGTGAATTTAATCCAGTCAGTGATATTTTCAGGTGGCCCTCTACTACTAGAATCTGGATGATAAACAAAATTGTCTCCTGAGGAAATCACTTCGAGAAAATCTACAGTACAATACTTAAGTTTCACATAGGATGTATACTATACACACCAACTTAGACGTGACATAGAACATCTAATATGATTCCACCTAGAATGATATTGCACACAAACACAAAGCAGTTATATCCATCATGCTATATAAGATAGAAAAAAGTATTAAATTAAACAACCATCACCACAATTTGAGTAAGTATTGGTAATCTCCTTACTCTGGACAGAGAGAGAAAAGCCCAAAATGTGCCTTCATCAAACAGTTCTATCAACAGCATTTGGTTTACAATCCTAACTTGCACAAACACATGCCATTAAGACAGCAAATGCCACAAGATGAGCACATTTACCATTACTAGAAAAAAATTGGAAACTAAAAGACAAAAAGAATTTAAAAAAAATGAGAAAAAAATAAAATAAAGAAAGAATACAGAAATAGAAGGCAAATGCTTCTCGCTGTATAAAAATATAGCATATAGCTTTCAAGATCACATTGCTGCATGCAGGAAGAGCATTCAACCCAATGAGTATCAACCAAATTTTTTTTTTTATATAAGAAGAAATTAATGAATCGCCAATCTTATTACTTGCTCTTATTGATTCAAGCAACAATCTATGACAACAACACAACAAACACGTCAATTTAACTAACATATGCTCACATATTGAAATTTTATTGAAACAGAGCCTATCAAATTCAATTTATGTATAAATCACTAGGAAAAATAAATTTGGTAGCCACTTACTTATTTTCTGCATTTTTTTTATCTCTTCACCGTCGCCGGTGACTCGCCGGAGGCACCGAAACCACCAGGAGGGAGCTTGAAGCGTCGGGGTTGTTTTCCGGTGACCACGCGCCGTAACTGCCCTTTGTTTCGCCGTAATCGACGTCGGCTAAATCGGTTCTTCTATACACCGATCTGCTCATCGCCGGCGAGTGAGGAGGATCCACGGCCACCGGAAGGTTCGTATGTCCGCCGTGAGTCCCCCGGTGCCACTCGTGTCGTCTCTCGCCGTCGGAGCTCACCGGAAAACACTGAAGAAACTCGCGGTTCTCCTCCCGTTCTCCTTGAAACGACGACGTCGCGACGAGGAAGAAGACACCGCGATCCGCAACGGCGAGGAGTTCGGTTGCTCGCCGTCGACCATTGCCAGCCGCTCGCCCCTTCCGCCGTGCTCCGCCCTCTCTCTCTCTCTCTTTCTTCGGTTTTCTTTCCCCCCATTCCGCTCACCGTTTCGTGCCCCTCCCTTCCTATTTTTCTTTTCTCTCATAAATCCCACTAGTTTTAGCTTAATCTCAATTGTCTATGTTTGGGAGATAGAAAATCAAGAGAAATTCTATTAGGTTTAGCTTATAGTTCATCCAATTCTATGTTTTATTTTGGAGGTAAAAATAAAGTCCCGCCAATTACGTTACACCATTAACCACCGAATTTTTATTGTTTTAACGACCGAATTTAATTTTTTCGTTATATAATAATAAAATTTAAGAACTAACGACCGGATTAATTTCCCTTCGTTATTTGTATATTTTAACGACCGGATTTTTATTGTTTTAACGACCGGATTTAATCCCCTCGTTATATAACAATAAAATTTAAGAAATAACGACCGGATTAATTTCCCTTCGTTATTTGTATATTTTAACGACCGGATTTTTATCCCTTCGTTAAATTTTGGTCGTTAAAAATCAATTTTCTTGTAGTGTTGTGATATTGACCAACGTTTTATTTGGATCCAGAAATCCAAATTGTTTTTCTTTGAAGAATTTCTATTTATGCTGCACCTTGATTTAAAACTAGTTTACGTCATAAAAATAGAAGACTAGACTACTTCCTCCCTTGACTCAAAAATATTCACATCCACAATGAATTGATGATTTTTCTGTCGCTAATACTACTTCAAGCATGTCCGTCTACAAAGTAGCAAGGCATAATCTGCCGTGTAATATCTACGGTAGCGCTAAGAATTATTTTGATGTTTTTTTTTTGAAAGTAATTTTATTTTAATCTTTGTTCGGTTAATTGTTTGAAATCACTTTTAGTGGCTAGTTAAGGAATGCGACAAATAAATGGGGACTAATTTATAGAATTATTTGGTTAAAATGCCAATTATTAAAAGTTGTAACTAATTCCATATCAAGAAGGAAAAAAGGGATAGAATTGGTGTCCTACGAAAAAATTTCTTGGTTAGCGAGAAAAGGAAATGGATTTTTTGCAGATCTAGCAACGGGTACGTCAAGTCGCCAAATAGCAACGTGTGTATCTATTGATTTGTAATGGCTATATGTATCCGTCATTAAAGCTTCTTCGGGCATGTCCGTATGTAAAGTAGTGACGCATAATCTGCGATCGAATATATATATATAGTCGCCCCAAAAAATTGTTCTCACTCTTTTTCTTGAACGTTGAAAGTAATACTAATATTTTTTTTTTATATGATTTGATTGAAATAGCTTTTAGTGGAAAGTTAAGAAATGCGACAAAAAAATCGACCTAATTTTAGAAATTTTTTTTAGTGCTCTCAAATTTGTTAATTAAAGCATGTACATTATTAACGAAAATTTAATAAGTTCCAGACAAAATAAAATATGTGGCTAGATAGCCTGTCAAAGATTTATGAATAAGTTATTTGAAAAAAAAAAAAATTAAATTGTTCTATTAATTTTTTATAAATTAGGTTAATAGGATATTAACAAGGTAAAATTTTGAAGAAAATTCATTTTGTTAATCTAAATTATTTGTAATTAAGTTATAAATAATGTGAAAATCAAAAAGAAATAGAAAAGGCTATAGATGAAAGTTTGAAAGTTCAAACTTCCCAAGGGAGAGGACAGAGAATTTAATGCAATGAACTTTTTCTTTTCCTTTTAACAGAAACAAAAATATAATGAAATGAACTTAGATATGGACTGTGTAGAGAGATGGTGTTACCATCATGTTAGGTGATTATGTGCTCGGTGCTCCACTCATTTAATTTCTCACCAATTAACCTTATCTATACGTAGTACATGGGTCCCGTAATTTCATATGGTCTTATATTTTTTCACTGCGTTAGACCAAAGGCAGGGGCATATATCCGACCAAAGGATCCCAACCTATGAAGCCAGAGTACTCTTATTCAAACAGCGTATCCGCGATAGACATGTACTCGGTACCAGTATTTATTGAGTACATGTAAATACGTATTTAGTACGTTTTTTTATTTTTTTTTATTTTTAAATATTTATATTTGGTATGTATTAATGGATGCTATTTTATATTTTTGCATGTTTTTAATATATATATATATATAATGTTTCTTTCATTATTTGGAATTATTTTTATAATTTTAGTATTTATAGTTTCATTTTTCTAATTTTATAATATGATTATTAATTATATATAATTTTTTTATAATTAATTATATACCCTGTACACGTAATTCATCTTTTTAAAATTACTGTATTTTGTAACTGTAACAGTACGGGTACATGTACCCCTACCTATGCAACATATATAGATCCCAACTAATTTGGAAAATAGAAAACATATAGAAAAAGAGAGAGAGATATTTTGTATATTTAAAAAAAATATTATCACTATTAAAAATAATGAAAATTCCACTAAAATCCTTATATTTATATATATTGAAAGTTACTATCAATTTAAGAATTTGGTTCACAGTATAATAAGGAAAGGAAACACAATGGGAAGAATAATTTAAAACTTCTCTCTATTTTGTGTGTGTGTGTGTGTGTGTTTTTTTTTTTTTTTCTGAAGGGACTATTTTCCGGTTTTAATTTGTATAAATTGATAGATTTATTGACTCATTGATTAATTTTAATATATTCTTATAATATCTTTTTTCATTCAATAATGTTTTTCTATTCAATGTAGTGAAAGAACTCAAAAAAATTTTCCAACAACAAATATAACAAGTTTTATAATTGCGCCGTTAATAAAAAGAGAAAAGCTAGTGGCTCCTCTAATCACCATCGGCCCCTCTCCTTTTCTTCCTTATGATATTTTTAACTTGGAATATTAGAGGGCTGAACTCGGGGTTGAAGAAAAAATTAGTGGCATCGTTAATAAAAAGAGAAAAGCTAGACATGGTTTTGTTGCAGGAAACGAAAATGCAGCATCTTAATCACAGTCTAGTAAGTAGAATATGGGGTAATAGGAGCTTTGATTGGGCAGCTGCTGAGGCAGAAGGTAGTAAAGGGGGAATCCTTATATCCTGGTCAGCTGAATTTTTTAGTTGTCAATCGAAGTCAAAAGGTTTGGGTTGGGTGGCAATAAAAGGAAGGTTATTGGAGTGCAATACCACCTGTTTTGTCATAGCTGTCTACGCTCCAATAGATAACTCAGAACAGATTAAGCTATGGTCTCAATTGGAAAAACTAGTAGAGAGTGACTTGCCCATTCTAATGGGAGGAGATTTTAATGCTGTGATGTACCCGAATGATAGATGGAGGGGAGTTCTGTCAAGTAAGGACAGAAACTTTCAAGATTTTGTTCTTAGAACTGGTCTAGTGGATCTACCTCTCATAGGAAGAAAATACACATGGAGCAACTCAACTAGCAGAAGTAGAATTGACCGATTCCTCGTTAGCAGAGATTGGCATCTGAAGTTTCCTAACTTGGTGCAGTCTACACATCCCAGATTCACCTCAGATCACGCCCCTATCTCCTTAGCTTGTTCAGTCACGGATTGGGGACCTAGGCCTTTCAAGTTCTTGGATATCTGGCTCCACGATGAGAACTTTTTGAGAAATGTAAATGATTGGTGGGATAAGATCAGCAAGGGACAAGCTAAAAATGTCCATTTCAAACTGAAATTGCTAAAAACTTATATCAGGGAGTGGAACTCAATAAGTTTCGGCAATGTGGACCTAGCTATTAATAATCTGGTAAAGGAGATTGATAGCCTTGACTCGGGGTTGGATTGTGAAGATACACATGAGGTCATTCAGACGGTTCATGAAGATGAAGAGGAATAAATTAACCCAGGAGCTGTGGGGGAAACTGAAGGCTCAGGAAACTATTTGGAGACAGAAGTCAAGGGTGAAGTGGATTAGAGAAGGTGACCAAAACACTCGTTTTTTTCATCTATCAGCCTCGATCAGGGGAAATCGCAACCGAATTCACAGAGTAGAATCCTCAAGTGGTATGATTTCAGACCCAGATCTCATAAAAAAGGAAGTCTTCAATTTCTATAAAGAGCTATTCAGTGAAGGCCCTGCCAGTAGACCATCCTTCCCAGCTAATTCTTTCAAGAGGCTCTCTACCTCTTCTCAATTGTCCCTTGAAGCCCCTGTTACACCTAAAGAGATCAGAGACACAGTTTGGAGTTGTGATGGGTCCAAAGCTCCAGGACCCGATGGCTTTAATTTTGCATTTATCAAGGGGGCCTGGAGCACAATTGGGGCAGACATCACTCAGCTCGTGGAAAACTTTTTCACTGATGGGAAGCTCCCCCCAGGTATAAGCTCTTCCTTCATTACCTTAATCCCAAAAACTGCAGGTGCCACGAAGCTTAAGGATTTCCGACCTATTAGTCTTATCGGCTGTGTGTACAAAATCATTGCTAAACTTCTGGCTAATAGGCTTAAGAATGTCATGAGTGAAATTATTTCAAAGGAGCAGTGTGCTTTCATAAAGAGCAGACAAATTCTAGATGGTGTTATGGTGGCAAATGAGGTTATACACTCCTTAAATTTGAACAAGCAGAGTGGAATTATATTCAAAGCTGATTTTCACAAAGCTTTTGACTCAGTCGATTGGAACTACTTAGACTCTGTGATGGAGCACATGAATTTTGGCTTGAAATGGAGATTCTGGATTAACAATTGCCTGAGGTCTGCCAAGGTCTCTATTTTGATTAATGGTTCTCCAACTCCAGAAATTCAAATGTCCCGGGGGCTGAGACAAGGGGATCCCCTTTCACCCTTTCTCTTTCTACTTGCTGCTGAAGGCCTCTCAACTCTTATTAACAAAGCTGTCAATCTTCATTTGATCAAGGGGATCACGCCAGTCAAGAAGTGCAACGACCTGTCAATCTCTCACATCCAATATGCTGATGATACAATTTTCTTCCTTGATCCTGATCTTCAAAATATCTTACAGTTGAAAAGGACCCTTAGAGTGTTTGAATCTGTCTCAGGACTTGCCGTTAACTTCCATAAAAGCTACCTTATTGGAGTTAATGTCAGCCAGTATCGGCTATTGGAGTGGGCTGAAGTTGCAAGGTGCAGGGTGCAGCAACTCCCTTGTACCTACCTTGGTCTCCCGTTGGGTGCGAATCCAAGGAAAAGAGTCACTTGGAATCCAATCATTAATAAGTTCCAAAGCAAACTTTCTGGCTGGAAAGGAAGACACCTATCTTTGGCGGGACGCCTCACCTTAATTTAGGCTACTTTGATGAGTCTCCCTATCTACTACATGTCCCTCTTCAAAATGCCGAATAGTGTACTCAAATCACTCCACTCCATCATGAGGAATTTCTTTTGGAATGGGGCTGATGGGAAAAGAGCCTTTTGCAAAATCAGGTGGTCTCTGTTAGAGCAAGATAAAAGAGCTGGTGGGTTGGGGGTCGGATCACTGCAACATAGAAACCAGAGTTTGCTTTTCAAATGGTTTTGGAAGCTTGACCCAAATAACAGATCCCTTTGGCAAGAGCTGGTCTACAGAAAGTACAAGATTAATCATTCTTTAATTCCAGAAGTTATCTCCGATAAACGCTCCTCTATTATGTGGAAAGACATTGACCGAGCTAGAGCCTCTCCTGCTCTCTCAGATAGCCTGGCAATTGATGTTGGAAATGGCCAGGCCTGTCTTTTCTGGCATGATAAATGGCTTTTTGAAGTTCCGATCAAGCTTAAATATCCTCGGCTATATAGTATCTCTTTATTTCCAAATGCCACGATTTCAACATTTGGTCTCTGGGAAGGTGGAAAGTGGGTATGGAATTTACAATGGAGAAGAGCCCTCTTGATCTGGGAATCAAAACTTGTGGAGGATCTCATGCATAATCTTAATCGCTACTCCCTCACCTCCAGGCGTATAGACAGGAAAGTCTGGGTTCATGAACAGGGCGGGACCTTCTCAGTTAAATCGGCATGCAATCTATTGGGCAGAGTGCCCACCCGCTCAGGCTTGTGTGATTTTTCTTTTATCCTTTGGAAAAGGATAGCGCCTCCAAAAGTTGAGATCTTTCTTTGGATGTGTCTAACAAACGCAATCAGCACCAAGTTTTTTCTAGCCAGCCGTGGTATCATACCCCCTCAAGATTCTATCTGTGCTTTATGCAAATCAGACTATGAAAGCTCTGATCATCTGTTAGTTACTTGCCCCTTCTCTTCTTCTCTCTGGTATAAAATTTTTGGATGGTGGGGCATTCAGAGCTGCATCCCAGATAAATTCTCTGATCTAGTTAAACAATGGCAATTTTTTGCCAAAGGTTTTTTGGTGAATAAAGTGTGGAACATCATTATGTTGGCTTGTATATGGTCAATTTGGCTAGAACGTAATGCGGTGGTGTTTTCTAATGCCAAGGTTTTGGACGTTTCCTCTCTTTTCAACCTCTGTCTTGCCAGATCCTTCTTTTGGATTAAGGCACACAAGGATCTAAACTCACTCTCTGGTCAAGATCTTAACCTTGCTACAGAGGGGATCAAAAAGCTGAGAGCTAGACCCAAGTTCAGACCCAAGATTTATTGGCAGCCTCCATCAGCGGATACTCTGAAATGGAATACAGATGGAGCATCTTTTGGCAACCCAGGTCCCTCAGGAATTGGAGGGGTGCTTAGGGACTCCTTAGGAGCAGTTCTCTGTATTTTCTCATGCAATATCGATTTCAGTAATGCAATTATGGCAGAAAGTCTGGCTGTTCTTAGAGCACTCCAAGTCTCCCTCGATTTCTTACTAGAGCAAAACAAACAGGTGCTCTTCGAGGTGGACTCGCAGTCAGTTGTTTCTTGGCTGAATAATCCAGCAGCTGATCGACCTTGGAAGCTGGCCAGCGTGTTTAATGAAATTATCAACCTTTCGAGCAGGTTAACTACTGTAATTTTTTCGCATAAGAACAGAGAGTGCAACTCTTTTGCAGACACCCTAGCTAAACAGGGGACTAATCGGAGGGAGGACTTCATAGCTTGGCTACATTAAATGACCCTAATTTCGTTTACCGCCTGGGAAGCGGTTTTGATTAAAGAATTGGTTGTTGGCTGATGCTATTTGTGGATCGAGGATCCTAAGTCGTTACAGATTTGCAACACTGGGAGTGATCTGAGAGGCTATGACTGCAGGTCTCTGTTGGGTTCTATGTCTGTTTCTATGTATGGGTAACTCGTTTGGTTAATATGTCTTTTTTGGATGGGCCCAGGCTGTTTCATTCTTTGTTCACATCGGGTTGGTAGCCATTTTCGGCTTCTATGTAATTTTGCTACTTTGATACACTCTATAATACCATCAGCTTATCAAAAAAAAAAAAATAACAAGTTTTATATTTAAATTAATTCATATTTTATTATGTAAATAGAATTTTTTTATATTAAGTACGAATATATAAAATTTATATATTTGAAATCACACGCCGAATGAAATTCTAGATGGCGCAGTAAACACGGAAGAAAATGTAAGTGAATGCATAGGTGGGCTGCTGATGTATGCGAGATGACACCATCCATTCACTGAATTACTATAATATGAACTCTCTATATTTTTTTTAACATGTATAAGTACATATTTAATCCTAGCTTTCTGTTAAACAAAAAAGTGTATGTAATTTAGTCATAGCTCGCCTTCACACAATTATCTTCTTCAGCTTTCCTTGTAAAATGGCTTCCGCTTTCTTCCTTGTCACCTTTCCTTTTCTGTTTCTGATGATATTATCACCATTTTCATGTTCCCCTATATCTAAATCCACTTTAAGAAAAGGCTCCTCACTTTCTGTGGAAGATCCAGACCATGTTTTGATTTCACCGAACGGAAAATTCGCCGCTGGCTTTTACTTTGCTGGGAAAAATAATGCTTATTGGTTTGCCATATGGTACAATGATCCTTCATGCACCAGCAAAGGAAAGACTTGCACGGTGATTTGGATGGCGAATCGTGATGTACCAGTAAATGGAAGACGCTCAAAACTCTCCCTTCTCAGAACTGGCAACCTTATCCTCACCGATGCAGGTGCCCGGCCACCAGTTTGGGCCACCGATACTGCGTCGTCTTTGTCTCGATTGGACCTAAAAGACAGCGGCAATCTTGTTTTGCATAATACTACTCAGGGTATTTTGTGGCAAAGTTTTGATTCACCCACTGACACCTTGCTTCCTCTGCAAGTTTTCAATAGAGACACGCAGCTTGTTTCTTCCAGAAGTGGAAGTAACTTTTCGACAGGGTTTTACAAGTTCTATTTCGACAACGACAATGTTCTCCGTCTTCTCTACGATGGTCCTGAGATCTCAAGTGTTTTCTGGCCGGATCCTGGGTCTGTACCCTGGCATGTGCAGAGGTCTACCTACAACAGTAGTAGAATTGCCGTGCTTAATCCCTTGGGTAGTTTTACAGCTACTGATAATTTCAGTTTTTGCTCTGGTGATTATGGACAGACGCTGCAAAGAAGATTGAAGCTTGATTTCGATGGTAATCTTCGGTTGTACAGCCGCGAAGAAGGAAAGGAATCTTGGGTTGTTACATGGCAACTCACTTCTCAGCCATGCACTGTTCATGGAATTTGTGGACCCAACAGTGTTTGTACTTATGATATGGAGTCTGGTCGAAGATGTTCTTGCATTCCAGGGTTTAAGATGGTCAACGACACAGACTGGTCTTCGGGTTGCAAACGGGATTTTGATTCCTGTGGTAACACCGACGTTACTTTCCTTCAGCTCCGCCATGTCGAATTTTATGGGTATGATTTTGGTTTCTTTCCTAATAAAACATTTGATGATTGTAAGAAAATATGCTTGCAGAGATGCGACTGCAAAGGGTTCCAGTTCAAATTAGTTAAGCGTGACAGTCCTAGTGATATTCCTTGTTGTTATGCCAAGACACTGCTGCTGAATGGGCAACGTTCACCAAATTACGGAGGAGATCTATATCTAAAAGTGCCCAAGGACGGTCAATTCTCCAATAATTGGCCTGTTAATGAATTCAAGTTGAATAATTGCAGCAATGGTAGCATAACGCTTCCAAGAAAGTATGCAACAAATCATGGAATTTGGTCTGTTCAGTTGTTGCTTTGGTTTGTCATCGCACTCGGAGTGCTCGAATTTTTTGGCATGATTTTGGTTTTGATTTTCTTGATAAAAAGCCAGCAGGATACAGGTAAATTTCAAGGGTACCTGCAGGCTGCAACTGGTTTTAAAAGATATAGCTACGGTGAGCTGAAGAAAGCAACCAGGAATTTTAAACAAGAAATTGGAAGAGGAGAAGGAGGAACCGTGTACAAAGGCAAATTATCCGGTGATCGAGTTGCAGCTATTAAGCAACTTAACGAAGCTCACCAAGGAGAAGCTGAATTTCTAGCAGAAGTTGGCACAATTGGGAAGCTAAATCACATGAACCTGATAGACATGTGGGGATACTGTGCAGACAAAAGTCACAGGCTTTTGGTTTATGAGTTCATGGAACATGGATCCTTGGCAGAAAATCTGAATTCCAGTGCACTTGGTTGGAAGAAGAGGTTTGAAATCGCTGTGGGTACTGCTAAAGGGTTAGCTTATTTGCATGAAGAATGCTTAGAGTGGGTTCTACACTGTGATGTAAAGCCACATAACATTCTCTTGAACTCAGATTACCAGCCAAAGGTATCAGATTTTGGTCTTTCTCGTTTAGTAAGCAGAGTGAATAGTGAAAATTCAGGGTTCTCAAAATTGAGAGGAACCAGAGGTTACATGGCCCCTGAGTGGATTTTCAATCTACCAATCACCTCCAAAGTGGATGTCTATAGCTATGGAATTGTTGTGCTTGAGATGATTACAGGAAAGAGCCCAGCAATGAGTGTTCCTGATGTTGACAATGATATTAAGAATGTGGATCAAAAACGTTTAGTGGCATGGGTCAGGGAAAAAATATCAAAAGCTGCTACAGAGGGATGTGATTGGATAACAGAGATAACAGATCCCATCTTAGGAAATGAATGTGACACTAAGAAATTAGAAAATCTGGTTCAAGTAGCTTTGCAATGCGTGGAAGAAGACAGAGATTCAAGGCCCACCATGAGCCAAGTCATTGAGATGCTTTTGAGTGATGAAAATGATCCTGTAGCAACAAATTAGTCCTTGATCCCACTGTTTTATGTCTTTAATTTCATCCCTTGTTATGAATGACTTCGTGTCTTATTAGTTAATTTTATTTTTTTTCTGCTTGAATGCTAGATTTCATTTTTAGCTCTATTGGATGAAAAGCAAATAATTTGCATCAGCAATATTATGGTCTATATCTTATTTTTCGTCGTAGTTGCATCTTGTTAGGGGATCGACGACCACAACAGAGTTTGATTGGAAGGAAATTTCTTTACATATATAAAATAAGTGTTGAACATGGATGGAGCAAATGCCTTACCTCTTAGGCTTAGGGCAATCAGTGAACAATGAATTTTTTAAGTTCAGTTTGGCTTAGTATTAGACTTGTTAGTTAATAAATGGCGATATAATATTCATAATTACGATATTAATATTGTCATAAAAAAGTGTCATTTGATGACAATAAAAAGTTGTCGCTAAAACTATATTTTTGTGACAATTATTTTTTTTATATTTATGTCACTAATTTATAAAATAATATGATGATTTATATTCATCATTAATATACATTAATTTAATGACGAAATCATTTTTAGTCATTTAAAGTATTAGATTTAGTGACGATATGTATTATTTTATAACGAAAATTATATTTATTTGTGACGATAATTACGTAACCAATACTTAATGGTTTTAATTATAAGTAGAGTTTTGTCATTAAAAATACTTAATTTGGTGACGAATTTTAAATTTGTCATAAAAAATGCCAATATTTTGTGACGATAAATAATATAATATGACTAAATATAATTTTATTTATGACATAATTTTTGTCATAAAAAGTAAGAAATAAAGGTGACGATAATTATTTTTGTCACAAAAAATGATACTTACGGTGACAAATAACTAAATTGTCACGCAAACTTTTATGTTATGAGCTTGCCGTTATATTTTCTGTGATGATAAAAATTCGTCACCTTATCCTTTCAGTAACAAAAATTAAACTTTTCATGACAATTTTTTACGTCATAAAAGGTGTACTTTCTTGTAGTGAGAGTGGCACAAATTTTTCTCTAATTCTATTCTGCATAATGTGACTATGACAAGTTCAGATCATTCTGCTCTATTTCTGGAGCTTAAAACCTGGGTGAAAATGGACTTTGTCAAAAGGTTTCGTTTTGAGAATACTTGGCTTAGAGAGGAAAACTGTGGTAAGGTTGTTCAACAGGTGTGGGAAAAGGCTGGTTTGATCTTTATAGCTGCTAAAATTGAATCTTATGTGGGAGCTTTACATGCATGGAGCCAGACTTTGGCTGGAAATTTTAAGATAAAACTAAAGGAGTATCGCACACTGATGGAGAGATACAGAGGAAATAGGGATATTTTTTCAGTAAGTCAGTTCACTAAAATCTCAAACGGATTTACCAAAACTCTCAAGTAGCAAGAGGATTTTTGGAAGCAACGTGCTAAATTATTTTGGTTGCAAGACGGGGATTCAAACTCTAAATACTTTCATGCTTATGCTTCAGCTAGGAGGAAACTCAATAATGTAACTCGACTTCGGAATCCATCAGGAAATTGCTGCGACTGGGGTTCAGATATGGAGCATATTGTACTTGATTATTTTAATGAAATTTTTAAGAGTAAAGGTAGTGCATGAACAGAAATAATCAATCTCATTCAATCAAGAATAAACAAGGAAGATAATGCAGCTCTCACTGGATGTTTTAGTGATGAAGAGGTCAAAGCGGCTTGTTTTGCCATGCATCCAGATAAATGTCCAGGACTAGATGGTTTGAATCCAGCATTTTACCAACATTTTTGGAACTTTATGGGCCAAGATGTGATTAGAGCGTGCACTTCTATCCTTTAATCATGTTCTATGCCTTATAAGTTAAATGATACAATTCGCTAATTTGGAGCTCTTAATTATATCGGCTTTCTTTCCCCGCTTCTCAAAAGGTGAAAAAGCCTGTGGTGCACTCTGACAAACCCTAGTTTTAAGCAGCGTAGCACCAGAAAGAGTCAAAGGTACCACACGAACGAACTAAGCAACATGTTCCGAAGGAGTATTAGCATCTAGTGTAGGAGCTACTGGAGCAATTGTGTTAATTCCAAAAAAGGAAAAGGCAGAATACATTACAGATATGAGGCCTATTGCTTTATGTAATGTTCTGTTCAAGATAGTCTCTAAGAAGCTGGCAAAACGATTAAAGCAGGTGCTATCAAAAATAATTTATGAGTCAAAGTGCATTTATCCTAGGCTGCATGATTACTGACAATATTATTGTAACACTCTTATAACACTATACTATACGTACGGTAACCGAATGTCTCAACTGTTGCGTTGTACTAATGTCACCATGATATGTTACAGTACATAGTTCAGTAAAAATTTTTCGCATTTAAAATTTCAATGATACAATAAGATAATTAAACATAACACAATAGTTAATACATAAGTCTATTACAAACTCATACTTATCATACATAAAACATAAATTCATACTAATCCGATATGACCATATACATACCACGCTACCTGTCACTTCTTCCCAGTCAATATTCATATGTCGGCCACTTCACGCTTCCTGTTTCTCATAACCTGCACGCAGTTACAACACTACGTGCTGGGCATTAAAATGCCCAGTGGTGGATACATGTCATAAACTTTCCATCTAAGGCCACACATGCATGCATACACACTTCAGATTTCTTTTTAACTATTTTTATTTATATCCATAATTGTCTATATACTTACTTTAGTTTCTTATCTTTTTACCATTATTATTACAATTTTAACTATCATAAATACTTTTATTATTATTATAATTATTAAGACAGTTGACATTATAATTATTCAATTGCTATGTCTTTTTCTACTTTTATCCTTACCTTTTTATTTAAACATTTTTAGTTTAACTATAAATTAACTTTTAAATTTATTTACTTACAACATTTGTTCATTATTCATCCTTAGATTACTATTTATGTTATTTTAATTTTTCTTAATCATTCCACTTGTGTAATTTCTAATAATTTTCATCATCTCGTTTTCTCCTTTTATCACTGTCAATTCTATCATAATTTATTTACTCTCTATTGACTATATTTTTCATAAATCTATGTTCATCATTTCATTATGATTATTAATGTAAAAGTTACTTATAATTTTATTTGCATTACAGTTACTAGTATAATCAATATTCACATTTCATTATTTATGATTATTAACTTGCTTCCAATATTTTCTATTACGATTACTCTTTCCGTATTTATTCATATTTTATTTTCCTATGCTCATTTCACTCTCTAAAAATAAATTAATTCAATTTCAATCGCTATCTTTATTATTTCTATTAATATCGGTACCATATTTCTGTTAAGCTACTTAATTTAATTTATTATACATTTATAATCACTTCACATTATTATTAACATTTACATTATTACTTTTTATTACTATTATTATGATTACAAATGCTAATATTTATATTATCTTCTATTTATATTATTTAGGTTATATATGTATCACATTAATTAATTAATATTATTATCATTATTCTTACATTTTACGGTACCTTAATTCATAGCGTAACATAAATAGTTGATATTGTTATCATTATCATTGTTCTCATTAACATTATTATACATATTTACATGAGTATAACTATTAACACTAACATTATTCTCATTATTATTAGACTATTAATTTCCCCAATAATATTTTATTACCAATCTAATACTTATTTAACTTGTAAATTACACTTAATTCTTTAATTGACATTCATGTTATTCTTCTACAGTATAATCTGTAAACTTTTATTTAATCTACAATATTACTACTTATCTAATTTAATTTTTACATATTTATTCATTCTATCTTTTCTATTTCTTTTATTAGCATTAATACAATCAATTTACATTTTAAATTCTTCTATTAAATTAACATTCCAATATTTATCCTTTTATTATCACTTTATCATTACTTTATCATTTATCATTTTCGGTTTGATTTTTAACAAGTAAATTATCATTTAATTTAAACTATCAATTTATCATTATATACTATTTAAATTCTTCTTTTAACAATTTCTACATATCTTATTAATATGACTGCAACTATTATTATAATAATCATTTTATTTTAAGTCATTAGTTTCTTTATCTTTAATTATTTATTCAGCTAATATTCATAATGCTTGACAATTATATTTTAATCCTTTAAATTACATTACTGTTATCAATTTACCATTTACCCTTTCCTTACCACTTATTTATAATCATGCCATTAAATAACTTTATCATTACCTTTATTACATTATTTAGCATGCAAATTACCAATTAGTCCTTACAATATTATTCTAATGCTAATTTACTCTTAAGTCCTTTTTAATTTTATTCAAATTATAATCTTACTCTTTAATTACCATATACTTACAAGTATACCATTAAGATTATTTCTTTCTTACTTTTCACATTAATTCCATTTCTTATATGTAAAATTTCCATTTAATCCTTAAATGTCATTTTGGTATCAATTTACCTTTTTATCCTTAATTCATTAATATCTTTACTTAATTTAATATTTAAACACATATAACTCTATATCTTCTTTTTCTTTTTTTTTTCTTTTTTTAATTCATTCTTTTACATAATTACTATTTTGCCCCTATTACTTTAAAATCTTTACATAATTCATTTTAATTTATTTTGCCATACAATTTATTATTTAATCCTTAAATACTATTTTTTGTGTCATTTTACATTTTAGTCCTTATACTATTATCAATTTACTTGCTTTACCAATTCATTTTCTATTCTCCCCTATTAATCTTATTAATTATTAAATTTACACTTTTCCCCTTTTTATCATTTAATTCCTCAATATTATTAATTATTTACAAATAAGTCCTTTATTACTCTAATTCTCATTTTAATTTCCATTTACTTACTTTAATTCATTTCTTTAGCATTTTAAAATCCATTTCATAATTTTGCCCCTAGTGTCAATCCGATAGAAATCTCTGAACTGGATACACAGGACGTGGATCCCACAGATCCACTACATACATTTTAGAGTGATTCCGAAGAATCACACATACATTCCATTTCATTTCATTTTACATTTCAACATTTGAACATTTCAACATTTAGTAGACCGTCATTGGCTTATTTAAGCGAGTTGCCATGACTCGTACAGCGGTGTGGAATTCCTATGACTAGCCAACTATATCCTGAACTAGATTACTAGCAGACCACTACTAAGGGCAATTAATCATTCATTCACTTCAATTTCCATTATAATAATCACTTAAAATAAATTATACTATTAGTTAACAACATAACCAAACCTTATAATATTCATTATTTCCTTACTAAATCATATTTTTTTCCCACCATTTATTTAATAACATGATCATTCCAACCCTAATTTCATTAAAGCTACTAATTTAATTTCATTTCCATTATGAACACACTGTACTACTTTACTCTAAAATATTCATTTTTAATTAATAAATTCTAATTAAATTACTATATACTCAATTTTTATTCTTTACTCATTTTATGCCATATTATCAACTAAGTTACACAATTAACTTAATTTTCAATATAAACATAATATACTAATTAATTCTAAAATATTCATTTATACATAATAAATTCCAAATAAATTATCATACACCCAATTAATGTCCTATGTTCGTTTTATGCTTTTAAACTTGGTAAATTAACCAATTTGACTATAATTTCTCCATGTTAACCACTCGGCCAACTCATAATTTTACTATTAAAAAATTCTATTCCACCCACTTATTCTTATTTAAACCAATTAACATGCATACTTTGTCAATTTACAAATATACCTAAAATATACCCTAATGTTCTTAGGTATACTATTTGGCCACCCTTTGATTTGCACCCTAGAATTTATTTCTTTTTCAATTAACTCTCCAATTCATCATTTCTAACATCATAAATCACTATTATCACATTTATTTCAATTACACATGCATAAATCATACACACACCATATAAACATAAACTAAAAACATGCAAAATAAATGGAAAGGATGGGATATTGTATCCACTAACCTTAGATTTACTTTCTCCACTCCTTAATCCCCTTTTCCTTTGCCTTAGACCCTTGAAACACCACCATCTCTTCATACTTCCTTTAGTGGCCGAATTCTCACATCAAAGAAACACCAATTATTTCACTTCATTTATTCAATATAACTACATAAATATCCTCTACATATCCTAAAATACCTATTTGAACCATTAAATTAAATTATGGACCTCAAAATCTCTTACCTCATTTTACGACATAAACTTGAACACTTGATTTTTTTTTCCCACTTATTTCACTCCAAATGAGCTTTTGAGACCACCATTAATGAAAAAAGGGGCTGAAAATTATTTGGGATGGTTTAATTTGATGGAATTAATTTAGAAAGTGGAAGAGAATTCAAGGTTTCTTTGGGTGGAAGTGAATACGGCTAGAATGGGGAAGAGAAATGAAGAAAATTCAAGAAAACTGCAGATTTTCCCACTATATATAGGCATTCTAGATGGGCTGGGCTTGGTCCAACCAATTGGGCCAACCCAATTAGGCCCATTTAGTTATTAAGCCCATTTTTCACTCCAAAAATTATTTTCTTCACTTCTCAAGTTCAATTCCTTTCCAAATTAATTCCATAATTCATAAAATATATTTATTAGGCTCTCCATAAAATTTCAGCTCAATCGGAAACTATTTTTTGGTCCGGTAATTTCCTACCAGTCCGATAATTCAGTTTTATGTCTCACCATAAAATTTATTTTTCAATATGATTTAATTTTTCAAGTAAATCCATACTTTCAGATAATTTTTTTGAGCTCTGCAATACCAATTAGAGCTCAGTTAACTTTTAGTCAAACCGGTCAACTACTGTGAAACTGGTCCGATCGATTCGATTCCTTGGTTGGACCGGTTAGATTTACTTTTCATCCTTAACTTCTTTTTACTCTTAATAACTCATTTGGCTTTGATTTCACCTCAATTATAGCCCACTACTGGTCCGGTTCAATTAAATCGGTCCGATTCATTCATTTTTCAGTGTCATCATAAAATTTACTTTTTATCACCAAATTGTTCTACTCAATGCCTCCAGATAATTTTTATGCAACGGTCACGAGCCAGAATGCAAAGCAAACACTAACTTGGCGGACGAAACCATTCGCCTAATTCTAAGTCCAACTCAAGAATAGATCCAGATGGCCGACTGATCCTACATCCTAAGCCAGAATGGGCAAATCGGCCACTGGACTTGGGAAATTATCCCAATTCAGGAAGTCTTTAAGATTTATTGATTTATTTCACATTAACAAGTTATATGCAATTTAGTGAACTATATTTGAACTTTACAATTTTACAGGTTGTTAAAATTTGCGAATGCGCAGATATAAAAACTTGCAACTTAAGCAAAGTTTGTCATTTATAGAAGAAATTTTGTGTTGTACAATTTGCAAAAAATTGTTACAAAAGCTAAATATGAAAAGGAAAAGAGCTAAACTAAATTCTTATGCTAACCCTCTATGTCTACAATCTGTACATCGCCAAAAGGATTGGAAGTTGGCTCAGCATCTGGGTCAGCGGTGGACTGAGGAGGGTCGGAGGCAAGCTACGAAGGTCCGGTTGTCCCTTCAGAGACAGTCCCCGCTGGCGAAGGAGCTACAATCTCGACTTTGGGAGGTGCCTCTTGACGAACTTCAGAAGACGAAGGAGCCCCCTCAGAGACTTTCTGAATTACTTCACCTCCAGGAGCGTCCCCTTCATCATCACTGGATGGAGGATCGGGCAAAGCCGTTGGATCCTCCATCCAGTTAAGATCGGCCCCAGGGAAGCGCTGCCCGGCCTCGTGAATAAGGCGAGAGAGCAATTTCGCCTAGGCCTCTCCCATCTGATCAAGGAGAAGCTCCTTCTGAGAGGCAAGCTCCTCTTCGAGCCTCTTTGCCCATGAGGCCTCTTTCTCTTCCAAGGACGCCCCCAGAGACTCCCTCTCTCCTCGCAACTACTCGCTCTCCACCTTCAGCTTGGCATTCTCGGCAGCCAGCTCTCGGCACTCGGCGTCCAGCCTAGTTGCATCTGCCTTGAACTGTCTGCATTGGGCGACTTTCGCAATAAGGCCAGCGATGTCTCCCTTTAGCTTGTTGACCTCGCTCTGCCGAGCCTTCAGCTCCTGATCCTTTTGATGAGCCTCCTTCCTCAGAGTCACCGTCTCCGAATGGGAAGCGGAGGACCGCTGTAGACATCGGGTCCTGAGGCAGCTCAGACCAAGGTTACCTAATGATGATAATATTTATTCAAAAATAGACAGAGAATGAAAGCACTTTGGCTCTCTATGGACTGGGATTTCAGCAGGGTATTTTAGGCAAATCTTAATAATTTTTATAAATAAAATAAAAAAAATAATAATAAAAGAAAATATAAAATATATAAAATATAAAATATAAAAATTAAAAAAATTAAAATTAAAATTAAGGTTAGTTTAATTTAATTAATTGAAGTTATAGGATTATTAAATTAAAGAGAAAATAAATTAGAAGGTAAGTAGAGAGATTAATTAATTAGAGTACATGATAATTAATTAGAGTACATAATAATTTAAAATAAAAGAGGGCATTTAGGGGAACTCACCTAAAAACCTAGGATATAAAACCAAACTAACCTAGACCTAGGAAAAGGGGCGGCAGATTGAGAAAAAAGAGAGGAGAAAGGAAAAACAAAAGAAAGGGGGCGCCCCCAGAAAAGAAAGAAAAAAAGAAAACACCAGGGAGAGTGAAGAGAAAGGAGGGAGACCAAGAGTAGACTGAAACCGAGAGAGCAAAAGGATAAACCAAAAGTAGTCCAAAGAGAGCTAAAACCATTTGGATTTCTCATGGTCTAGAGGTTACAAATCTGAAGGTAACATAAACAAAAGCTTGCACTTTTATACAATAATCTTGTTCGGACATGTAGATATCTATATTTTTAGTTAATCTTTGATTTGTTTAATCTTGGATTTTAGTTGATAATATTATCTAATAATTACCAGATTCTCCTTACCCTTAATTTATTTAGTGTTTGCAAATGTTTTTCATGAGTTTAAAAGGCTGAAATAACGAGAAACCAATTGAAAATACTGTTCATCTTCTTCTTTAGGTATCAGTTTCGGTTTCTTCGATTCTTCTTTCTCTTGATTCTGGGTTTTTGTATTTGATCTTATTCTTTTGTTTGACAATGGTTTTTTAAGAGATCTTGTGCAAGATTCTTGCTTTTATATAGTTTTTTTTGTTTGCTGAAATTCCTTTTTTTGTTTTTCTTCTTTGCTTTGCTGGTGGCGGAGCTGTCTCCGGACACCACCCGCGGACAGACGGTGGCCGGCGGCCATCAGTAGCTGCCCGTCCTGCCGGCCTGGCCCGTCGGTCCCCGTCCACCCGCGCACTGCCGGTTGCCTTCTTCCTTCCCCCTCGTGTTTGTTGCAATCGGTTTCCATCCCTTTGTGATGAACACTGTCACTTTTTTCTTTCATTTTGCATTGTATTTCCTATGTTTTGGGCCAATCTACAGTAGTTTTTTGTCTTCTTGCTTTGCCAATCACGTGATTTACATGTTATTTTTGCATGGTTTTCATTTCAATTGGTTGGGTACTGTTTCTTCATTTCATTTATTTTACTTTTACTTTAGTTTTCTTATGTTTTATTCTATTTTGTTTTATTCTTTTATTTTATTTTATTAATTTATTGTTTTTATTTAGTTTAACTATTATTACTACTTAAGGTTAATATACTATTATTATTATTATTATTATTATTCAATTTTCTGTTTTATTGTTATCATTATTATTATTTATTATTATTATTATTATTATTATTATTATTATTATTATTATTATTATTATTATTCAGGTATTTTTTTCATGTTTTGGGTTACAGTGTTCTACTTTACATGTTTTATATCTTTTGGCTTTTTCTTTTTGCATGGCTTTGCGTAAATTGTGGCCATCCTTTTTTCTTCTTTTCTTTTCCATGTTTTCTTCATTAATTTGTCTACTGTCATTTTGTGTTCCTATTTGATTTCTTGCATTTTCTTTGTGAGGCCTATTTTATTGTTTTACTCTCAATTTGCATTATGTGAATATATATTTTGCCATATTAATGTGTTGAGTTTATTTAATTGATTGTTTATATTTAATTGACGGTTCAATTTATTTAATTTATTCAATTAAATGTTTAGTTGATCTTTCATTTTATTTAATTTATTAGTTAGTTGGCCATATTATCTATTTAGTTGCTTAACTCTTTTTTTATTGTTTTATTTAATTGATTTAATTGGTTATTCATATTCAAGTGACATAATTGATTGTACATGTTCAATTAATTTAATTGGCTGTTATATGATTCAAAATATCATTTAATTGATTGTACTAGCTATTTGCTTAAATAATTATTTATTTGATTAATTTATTCAACTAGTTACTTATTTACGTTATTTATTTGATAGATTGTTTTTTAATTTACTTACAATCACTTATTTGTTTATATTTTATTATTGATTTGATTTAATTTACTAACATTTTATTTTATTCCTTTTTATCCGCATCCAAAACTTATTTGTTTCACTTTGAGTGATATTTCTGAGCGGGCCGGTGGAGCAAGGAATTAAAGTCTCTCTCGTAATAACTTGGGTTTGCATTTCTTTACCATCGCATTTATTTTGTTCTATTATTTCCATGTGTTGTATGTAAAAATGCATTTCCAAACTTGTCCGCATCACAATAAAATCACTTTATTTACAATAACTAAAATTGAGGATTTTTATCAATAAAATGGACCAATGTCCTAAATTTTATCCAATAAAATTTCACCATCAAAATGGAGAACCAATTTTCTTAAAATGGGATCACTCATCCCGATTTTTCACAATAAATGCCTAAAAATAATTTTTAGCTCAATAAAAAGGAACCAATGTTCAAAAAAATTCAATAAATGTCCCGATTTATGTATGCGAGATTTTATTTTCTTTTTAAGGTGTTTAATCATATTTATTCATGTTGGGCCCTTGTAATTTAAGTGTTTGGGGCAAATTTTATTCTTGTAATTTATTCATTTATTTATTGCTTACTTTTCAATGTGAATGAAATGCGCTTTATTTTCAAAGCATGATCGCGTGAGGAGAGAAGTGGAATTGCGTTTCATTAAAAACCCATTTATAAGACTTAACTTGACTCATTAATAAAAGTAAAGTTCCGAACACCGTCTTTGGTTTAAGACCATCGAGGTTAGAGACCTCTCCCAAATTTTTGGGTGGCGACTCCTGAACACCTCAAGGTGCCTTTAGGCGTCATTAGGCTAGGTGGTACTTCCCAATGTTCTATTGGGAGGAATGCACCTATGATGCCTCATGGCGCCCATGATCAAAAAGACGCGACCGATCACTCGAGCCCCGAAAGGCGGGCTCAAAGAGGGCCTTGCTGGTCCCGGGCGCGCGTCACAACCGCCTCTTTAGTTCTGCCATCTCAGAGCGAAGGGCAGAGGTCTCCTTTCGAGCTGTCTCATACCGAGCGTCCGCCTCTGCCCTGGCCTTGGAGCCATCCTCTACTCTGCCCCTCCAGATGTTCGCTATGCCATGCAACCGCTGAGTCCTCCTAGCTATCTGGGCAAAGAAAAAACCGAGTTGAATATCAATAATCCCCCAGGCAATTTTAAGCAGGAAGGCACTCAGACCTCACCTCTATTACTTGTTGGTTAATTAGGCCAATCTCTCGGGAGAGCTGACCGGAGTCCCCGAGGTCCTTGCGATCATCGTCCCGAAGGAGGCCCTGACAGATGTAACCGGCCATGTTGTTTGGCGACCAGTCACTGCCAAAGTTCTCCTTCAAGAACTCCCTCAAGAGCACGCCGGATCACCGAAATGGCTCATCCAGCCGAATGGCTTTGCCTATGGCAGCCACCCAAGCATCAAAAGCAGCCACCAACATGGCAGCCTTTCTCCTGGCAACTTCCTCCAGCTGAGACGCCCTCCCCTGGGTTGGCTCCCCCGGGTCGGCTCCCCAGAGACTCAATGTCAGGAGGTCAAACAGCCCCAGGTTCTTCTTCCTCATCAAGTTCATCCCGCAATTTTAGCAGCTGACGGGGAGCTCGGGGCACCTCAGGTGTAGGGTCGGAGATTGGCCCAGCAGCAGTTTGGCCTGTCGCTGTGACAACAGCTGGGGGAGCAGAAATGACTAGGCCGGCAACGCTAGGGCTGGCAGTTGAAGAGACACCCGCCGAGCCTCTCAAGGCTTGTACTTCCGAGGAAGACGCGAGTTTTCGCCTTTTCCTCTCCTCCTTGGCCTTCCGTTTGGCCTCCCTCTTTGCAACAACCCGACCAAGGATGCACTGCGAAATATCATTTTCACCGGCCATTACAGCTACAATAAAAACACAAGAAAGATAAGTTCTCCTTTAAATTGCATATTTCGTGCAAAATGCAATGCATGGTTGATGTCCTATGTCAATATTGGTCTACTCCAATCCTAATGCTCACATTCTGCATTCTTGGCAGCTCTGGAGCTGAAAGAACCAAATAGTGTGGTCGGGAGAAAGCTAGATTGGTAAGGCTCTCCATGCCTGCTCATGACGTTCATCAATTTTTTGATGTCACCCTCATACATGGGCTGACCGACAGATAGGTCCTTCAAGACTTTGGCTCCAGCCGATCGGGTCAGGCGCACCCCAAATTCGCCGATCATTCCCACCAGAAAATACCTCTCCTCATACCCCTTCATTGAGGTAGGGATGTACATGAGCTTCTTCTTTGGGCGGCTGGTGGAGAAATATTTCGTCCCATCGCTCCAACCCGATATGTAGAAGAAATGGGTGAAAAGGTCCAAAGTTGGAGCCACCCCCTTCATCCTGCAGAGGATTTTGAAGCAGGCTACTGACCTCCACCCATTCGGATGCAGCTGATTTGGGGCGATCCCATACCCCTCCAGTATGGCCATTTCGAAGGCGCCTAGTGGGAACCTCAAGCCGGCATCCAGGCTCCAAAGGTGGCAGATAAACCATTCATTATTATCCTTTTCGAAGGGCCCCTCCGTCACCGCCATGGAGTCGAGGCACCGCATTACAGAAATGTCATTAGGGAACCCATATTTGGCAGGGATTTCGGCCACCTCCCCAGGGGTCAAGCGAGAACACAACTCAACTGCTGACTTACCTCTGTATCCCTCCATGAAGCTCTTGTCCAGTGATTGCTTGCTGCTAGAGGCCATCTTTGGAGAAAGAAAGGAAAGGAAAAATGCAAATCCCTAATTTCTAAAGGGAATGAATGCAGATGAAAAATCAAAAGCAAAGGAAGAAATTGAAGAAACAAGGCGAAGGAAGTACTTACTTGATAGAGGGTAACTTGAAAAGATTTCCGAAGAGGCAAAAAAGGTTTGGTGGAAGAGAGCGAGAAGAATTTTGGCAGAGTTTCGCTAGGGATTGCAAAAAGTAAAAAGAAGACTGCACAGGAATTGCCCTATTTATAGGCAAAATTGCGGATGAACGTCAACCGTCTCACCACTAGCAGCGTGCCACGTGTACCTAAGACATAATACTGTACGAAAAACGAAGCGTCACCCTCGGAGCACGCGCAGCATTGAATGCAGACAGCTGTACGAGCAGACGCGTCGCTTCAGGAAAGGCGCTTTGTCCAAATTCAAAACTCCCGCCAACGAACGCCTTCGGATTGGGACCACTCAAAGCGGTCTTCATCCAAACGAAACTTCATAGGCAAATTTATGCCCGATCGGACCTGTTGAGGGGGGACAAGTGATAACCCAGTAAATACCATTTGCACCAAGGCCCATCTAGTCGGCCTAATAGACTGGCAGGGCCCAAGGCCCCATAGCAAAGAGTAGCAGGCACGAGCTCCTAAGCAGTGCACACGCCGATCGGCTTATGTGACCTCCAGTCCCATCAGCCGCCTGACACAAGGCAGCGCCCATGCCTATCAACTCCTCCTTGTCAAATCGCCGAATACCTATTCTGACTGCCAGTAATCACGCCCTAGGCACTCAAGTGCCCCTTAACTATCTCATATAAATAGCCCAGCCAACGATGACTCCAGATATTGAATCTCTAACATTCTATCTCTAAAAGTATTTTCTCTCTCTAAACTACTAACTTAAGTTTCGGAGTGCTCAATCCTGGTCCGACCGGACGCTCTTTCTTGCAGAGTCTTTCTCATCCAATCGGTCCGACCTCTCCTCTTTAGATCAAGACATTTCTGAATTTATCAGTTAGCAACGAAAGGAAATAGATTTTTTGCTGATCTAGCAACCGGTATGTCAAGTCGCCAAATAGTAACGTGTGTATCTATTGATTTGGAATGGCTATATTTACGAGACAAACATGTAAATGGTGTGTTTTTAAAAGATATTTACGTAAATAGGATGTTTGACAAAATAATTTTCAAATTAATGCGTCAGGAGGGCAGCGGTTAGCTGATACTTTTTTTTTTCAACTAAGAATTATTTTTAAAAATAAAAATTGTACCTTGTTATATTTATGTCTAGTTTTGTCACTTAATCTCATACATATATTTAATTTTTCAACTTCTAAACTTACATACAAATTTTATTTTTATAAATTATAATTATGAATTAAATTTAGAATTTAGTGAATGTATTTCTAAAATATATTAAAATTCTAATATTATAGTAATATAATATCATTACAAATAATTTCTGAATGATTTATTTTTTAAATATATTAGATGAGCATAAAGGTATATATACACTCTATAAGCCTTTCAATTAATAGTACAGAAAACCTTTTGAATTAAAAGAAAAAGATTACAATAGTAAATGAATAAATAGAAAATAAAATTAAATAATTAAATAAATAAAAAAGAAATTTTTTTCTAATCACAAAAATAAGAGTGGTCATCATAAGGTGTGTGCATGCACCTTATGATGAATATAAGGTGCAACATTAAAAAAAGTTTTTAATCGCGTGCATAATACTACCAAAATAGGGAAAGGAACCATAGATGAATATAAACTTGCATCAGGACGAGTCAAAAGAAGAAATTTTCTTTTTTATTTATTTAATTTTATTTTTTATTTACTATTGTAATCTTTTTTTTAAAAAAATTCAAAAGCTTTTTTGTACTATTAATTGTAAGGCTTATAAAGTGTATATATACTCTAACACTCATCTAATATATTTAAAAAATTAATTGATGGATATGGGAAAAGTTATAACACATATAATTTAACTGGAGGTAACATTAAATAAATGTACCTACCTCTTGTAGCGCAGAAACTCATTGCGGAAGCGTCTACCAAGATTCCGTTTGTTTTTTGTCACTGGTCCGGCTTTTATCCACTCGGGGTAAGAGCAGCTAAATTACAATTTAAATGCCCCTGTAAATTAAGATAAAAAACTTGTGAGTGATAACGAGCAGGCTTGCGGCGTATACGTTTTCTCGTTACTAAATAATGAGGACCTCACATCTATTTATAGAGGTCGTAAAGGCTAGACTCCTGACTTTAGTTTAACTCAGACTCTTTCTGAGATAGAATTTGGTAATTTTAATCAGATTAAATAACTCAATTTAATTTCGATTGAACATTTATCCAAATTATAGTTATGGGCGTACCCAAACTCTATCATTAACCATTCAAAAATTATTTGTAATGATATTATATTACTATAGCATTGGAATTTTAATATATTTTAGAATTACATTCACTAAATTCTAAATTTAATGCGGAATTATAATTTATAAAATAAAATTTATAGAGTAAATTTAGATGCTGAAAAGTTAAATATATGCATGAAAATAAATAGCAAAATTGGACAGAAATATAACAAGGCACAATCCTTATTTTAAAAAAGAATTCTTATTTGCACAAAAAAAAACAGCAGCAACTCTTCAGAGCAATGACACAACTCACAGCTGCAGCATTGGCACTGACCAATTTGAGAATTATTTTGCCTAACACTCTATTTTAGTAAATAATTTTTCAAAATATACAATTTACATCTTTGTCCCTGTATTTATCCATCACTAATGCTACTTCCGGCATGTCCGTCTGTAAAGTAGTGATGCATAATCTGCCCTCGAATGTAGTCGCCCTAAAAATTATTCTCACTCCTTTTCTTGAAAGTTGAAAGTAATAATATATATATATATATATATATTATCTTTGTTATATGATTTGATTGAAATAATTTTTAGTGAAAAGTTAAGAAATGCGACAAAGAAATCGACCTAATTTTAGATTTTTTTTAGTGCACGCAAATTTGTTAATTAAAGCATGTACATTATTAACAAAATTTTAATAAGTTCCTATTTGTATTTATCAATCGATTTCTGACCAAACAAAATATGTGGCTAGATATGAATAAGTTATTTGAAAAAAATTTGTCTAAACTTATTTTATTAATTTTTTATAGATTAAGTTAATAGCATATTAACACGGTAAAATTTGAAAATTCATTTTGTTAATCTAAATTATTTGTAATTAAGGTACAAATAATGTGAAAATCAAAAAGAAAAAGAAAAGGCTATAGATGAAAGTTTGAAAGTTCAAACGTCCCAAGGGAGAGGACAGAGAATTTAATGCAATGAACTTTTTCTTTTAACAAAAACAAAATATGATGAAATGAACTTAGATATGGACTGTGTGGAGAGATGGTGTTACCATCATGTTAGGTAACTATGTGCACGGTGCTCCACTCATTTAATTTCTCAGCAATAAAGGACTGTCACCCATTACCCTTATCTATACGCCATACGGAGTACATGGGTCCCGTAATTTCCTATGGTCGTATAATTTTTCACTCTGTTAGATCAAAGGCAGGGGCATATATCCCAGCGAAGAAGATAAAATTAGTGTGTTTTGAAAAAATATTTATAAAATTTGTGTGTTTCAAAAATTAATTTTAAGATTGGAACAAGTCAGAAGCTGCAATTAACAGTTGCAACTTTTGAAGACAGGATCCACTGAGTGGGGGTGCAAATTTTGCACTGATACTGCAGCTCTTGGCTGTGGCATCAGTGTCTCAAGCCGCAACTGACTGGGATGAGTCGGAAGCCGCAATTAACAATTGTGGCTTCTGAAGACAGGATCCACTGAGTGGGGTGCAAATTTTGTACTGATACCGCATCTCTTATTTGTCTGAAGCCGCAATTAACAGTTGCGGCTTCAATGAAATTCAATTTCACGATGATACCCGCATTGAAAAAAAATTGCACGCCTACTATAAATTCATTTGCATTGCTCTCGGATTTGAGAAAATCCGAGAGCAGCGCAATAGAGTTATTAAAGTAAACGAAAAAACCTACAAAAGTTTTCGGTGTCAAATTTAAGGTATTTTATGATTTTTTGTTATATTTATTTATTGCCATATAGATTTAGACAAATTAATGAAAAATATGAATAAATACGTTTAATTATTATTATGTATGAATATTGGCAACATTTATATTTTTAAAATTTTATTACTTGCTTTTTATTATGAAGTGTAGAAATTTTATTTATTATTAATGTGATAGATGGTGGGTACATACTTAGCTCAAAAATTTATGATGAGTGATATTACAAGACAAATTGTCACCCAAAAATTGGATGATTTGTATAGCTGTCGAGTTGAAAATGGCATAACAATGTTCAATCATATTATTGCGGTTAATAAAAAAATTACAAAAAAATTATAATGAGAGGATATCCAACGAAGGAAGCGGAGATAGTGAAAAATCTTTGCATGACAATACCAATATGTTATTTGAAGTCTGTAATGAAAACTTAGAATAGTGAGTATGTGATAAAATACGAACAATTAGTTCTGATATTTGTGAAAGATATAATAAAATTTAGTGAAGAAAATTATTTAAAAATTAGAAATACAATGCCAATCGAACAAAAAACTTATTGTAAACGGAACAATTATAATAAATGGCCTGAACACTATGTTCATTAGAATTTTATACAAAGGTATAATATTGTGTGATAATAGTACGTAGTATATTATATAATTTAAGCATGTGTAAAAATATTTTGTAATAATATTAGTATGTTCTCTACACTATTCAATATAATTAGAAAAAAATAATAAGTAACTTAATTTTGGCTATTTGTGTAATAAATGACAATTTAGTAGGATGAAAGGAATATTATTAATATTTAATTGTAGAGAAAATTGATATTTAGTTATTATTAATTGATTAAATATTTTTAATTTGAAAATTTATTATTATTATTATTATTATTATTATTATTATTATTTGTTGATAATACGTAATGAGTTAAAAAGTTATTACATATTAATATTTTGGTTGCTTTATTTAATAGATAAAGCATCTAATTGTAAAAAAATGATAAAAAAATATTAATCACATATATTAATTTACAGGCAATTTGAAGATGACAGCATATACTGACATTAAATATAATAACTAAATTTTACTTATAACCGTATGGCATGGTCTGATTTAGAACAAAATTGTGCAAAAAAGTCGGACGAAATTGGGGCAGTTTTTCTCATGCCCACATTTAAATTATCTGATGATAACCTCCCAATCCATTTGCACTCAACTGGGTGGCACGACATAGCTTCCTATACAAGCACGCCAAGCAAGCTAATTCCTAACTATAATTTCCCACTTGATCTAAATACTCCAATAGTGGGAGTCACATTAAGTGGATATAATTATTTGACTGTGACAGATATAACAATTCACCAATAATACAAGGCAATATCCAAGTACGAGTAAAATATTGTATAGTATATTCAGTTGCATTGGCCGATAAGGAACTAAAGTTCCTAGTTAACCATGTCATTTTAACCTGGTGGCCTTTGAGAACGGGGAAATTTGTCCCAAAAGCCGACTACACAGCTCCGTCCAGTCATAATGTAAATGTCCTATCACAATTTGTCCTTCAATAAACAGACCGGTCAGGATCTCCACATCCTGAAATGTTATTGTGGCTTTAACAATAACAAGGTGAAAGGTATGCATTTCCGATCTCCACCTCTTGACAAGTGCAGTTATCAAATTGCAATCCACAGACATTACACTGATCTGCGACACACTTTAAAATCCTGCTACTCTAAGGTACGGTACTATCTTCGGATTGATGTTCCTATAGTGGCTGTCTACATTAGCTCGATATGCAAACAATATGTCATGATCAATCTGAAAATTAAAAATTATATATGTGTGTCTCTGTGTGTTCGTTTAAAAACCCAATGATATAATTTAATTAAAGCATTTAAATATAAATACATTATTATTTATTATTCAAAACTACATCTGCACGGTGTTTTACTTACAATTTTAGCATATCATCAACTATTGGACCTAAATTTATATATTGCTGGTTTTTGAATTGATTCATTTTTTAATAACCTAAGTGTAAATATAATAATAAGTGTCACTTGTGCATAAAAAAATATTTCAAATATTTAACTATAAATGTAATTTATAAATTTTTTGCATAATAAAAAATATAAATCACATCAAATTAATAATACATACCCAACATTTCTCTATACAAAATAAATAAAATTTTCATTATTTTAAATATAATTATACTATCTTCATTCAAACAACTATTATTTCCAATTTTAACATTTTAAATATTATTTTTCTAATTTGATATTAGAATAATTTTTTTGAGTACGACCAGTAAAATGAGTAACACAGTTGAATCAAATCCACTTTAATAATTAAATTAGCCCAAATATATGCATACTTGTATGTTCAAAGTATAATATTAATTGCTAAAAAGATAAAAAAAATGTAGATCACATCAAATTAATAATACAATTTTCGTAAACAGAGACATGAAAAAAATTGTCAAATACATATTGCACAAAAAAAAAAAGGTTATATTTCCATAATACATGAAAATTACTAATTTATATTAATGTATCTTTTTTTTAATACATAAATTTGTTATTTTTATATTTTACAGTACTAGATTTTGCATTATCAAATGAAAATGTAAATAATAACTTGCCCTTTTTTTTTGCTTGCGTCGTTAAATTAACGAACAAAATGCACTTACAAATTACATAATAATACAATTAAATATTCGATCAAAGGCATTAATATATAAATAATCGTAAAAAATATTATTTTAAGCTTAATTTCGACAAATAACTGATAAATCACTTGAAACTTAAAAGTATAATGAGTAAATTATAAAAATAAGAAAAAATTCGGACTATATTTTGAGAGAAATGAAAATAATGTAATACAGGGACAAAGATACAAAAAGAAGAACAAGAAGAAGACTTGAGGAGTTATGAAGACACAGGACATAAAACTTCTATACAATATAATTTTTTTTTTCCATGCACGAATGACAGTCACGCGTGACTGTTTGAGTTGTAAAGTTTGCCCCCTGATTACCAAATGCCGCAACTCTCAGTTGCGGCATCAAAGTTTGAAAATTAGAAATCAAATGTAGCTGCGGCATCCGAAGCCCGGGGCAAAATCCTACCCTACTGCCAAGTGTCACAATCCCAAAAATACTCTTGAAAATTCACAAGTTTGGTAAATATTTTTCCCAAAAACATTATTTCAATCTTTGTCCTTATATATCCGACCAATGGATCCCAAACTATGAAGCAAGAGTACTTATATTCAAACAACGTATCCGCATTAGATATGTACTCGGTACTGGTATTCATTGGATACGTGTAAATACGTTTTTGGTACGTATTTTTATTCTTTATTTTTTCAATTTTTTTAACTTATATTTTTTGCATGTTTTTGTTATATATATAGTTTTACATACTTTTTGAATTATATAATTATAGTTAGTTTTCAATGACACTTAAGTGGTGAAATTATATTTTTTATTTATTTTAGAATTAATAATATAAGAACTTTGTCATTATTTATAAATGTATATTTTGAACACAAATTAAACAATAAATATACAAATATTGACAATAAAGTGTGCACGTATTAAAACATTTATTATTATATTTTAATATTATATTTATTCAAACACAGACATATAACTCTTACTCGAACAATTGACATTAATAACACCAAATTTTAACTGATTATATATATATATATATATATATATATATATATATATATATATATATATATATATATATTATGTTTTCTTTCATTATTTGGAATTATTTTTATAATTTTAGTATTTATAGTTTAAATTTTATAATTTTATAATATGATTATTAATTATATATAATTTTTTGTTAATAATTATATACCGTGTACCTGTACTTTATTTTTTTATAAATTACTGTATTCTGTAAACTGTACCGATACAGTTACGTGTACCCCTATCTATGCAACATAGATCCCAACTAATTTGGAAAAAAAAATAAAAACATAAAGAAAAAGAAAGAGAGATATCTTGTATATTTTAAAAAAAATATATTACCACTATTAAAAATAATGAGAATTTTTTTATATTAATTACGAATATATAAAATTTATATATTTGAAATCACACGCCGAATGAAATGCTAGATGGCGCACCAACCACCGAAGAAAATGCAAGTGAATGATCTGCGAAATGATACCATCCATTCACTTAATTACTATGAACTCTGTATAGTTGTATAAGTACATATTTAATCCTAGCTTTCTGTTTAAAAAAATAAATAAAAAGTGTATTTATTAGTTTAGTCATAGCTCGCCATCACACAATTATCTTCTTCAGCTTTCCTTGGAAAATGGCTTCCGCTTTCTTCCTTGTCACCTTTCTTTTTCTGTTTCCGATGATATTATCACCATTTTCATGTTCCCCTACATCTAAAACCACTTTAAGAAAAGGCTCCTCACTTTCTGTGGAAGATCCAGACCATGTTTTGATTTCACCAAACAGAAAATTCGCCGCTGGCTTTTACTTTGCTGGGAAAAATAATGCTTATTGGTTTGCCATATGGTACAATGATCCTTCATGCACCAGCAAAGGAAAGACTTGCACGGTGATTTGGATGGCGAATCGTGATGTACCAGTAAATGGAAGACGCTCAAAACTCTCCCTTCTCAGAACTGGTAACCTTATCCTCACCGATGCAGGTGGCCGGTCACCAGTTTGGGCCACCGACACTGCGTCGTCTTTGTCTCAATTGGACCTAAAAGACAGCGGCAATCTTGTTTTGCATAACACTACCCAGGGTATTTTGTGGCAAAGTTTTGATTCACCCACTGACACGTTGCTTCCTCTGCAACTTTTCAATAGAGACACGCAGCTTGTTTCTTCAAGAAGTGGAAGCAACTTTTCGACAGGGTTTTACAAGTTCTATTTCGACAACGACAATGTTCTCCGTCTTCTCTACGATGGTCCTGAGGAATGGGCAACGTTCACCAAATTTCGAAGGAGATCTATATCTAAAAGTGCCCAAGGACGGTCGATTCTCCAATAATTGGCCTGTCAATGAATTCAAGTTGAATAATTGCGGCAATGGTAGTATAACGCTTCCAAGAAAGTATGCAACAAATCGTGGAATTTGGTCTGTTCAGTTCTTGCTTTGGTTTGTCATCGCAGTTGGAGTGTTTGAAATTTTTGGCATGATTCTGGTTTTGATTTTCTTGATAAAAAGCCAGGAGGATACAGGTACGATGCAAGGGTACCTGCAGGCTGCAACTGGTTTTAAAAGATATAGCTACGGTGAGCTGAAGAAAGCAACGAGGAATTTTAAACAAGAAATTGGAAGCGGAGGAGGCGGAACCGTGTACAAAGGCAAATTATCGGATGATCGAGTTGCAGCTATTAAGCAACTTAACGAAGCTCACCAAGGAGAAGCTGAATTTCTAGCAGAAGTTGGCACAATTGGGAAGCTAAATCACATGAACCTGATAGACATGTGGGGATACTGCGCAGACAAAAATCACAGGTTTTGGTTTATGAGTTCATGGAACATGGATCCTTGGCAGAAAATCTGAATTCCAGTGCACTTGATTGGAAGAAGAGGTTTGAAATCGCTGTGGGTACTGCTAAAGGGTTAGCTTATTTGCATGAAGAATGCTTAGAGTGGGTTCTACACTGTGATGTAAAGCCATATAACATTCTCTTGAACTCAGATTACCAGCCAAAGGTATCAGATTTTGGTCTTTCTCGTTTAGTAAGCAGAGTGAATAGTGAAAATTCAGGGTTCTCAAAATTGAGAGGAACCAGAGGTTACATGGCCCCTGAGTGGATTTTCAATCTACCAATCACCTCCAAAGTGGATGTCTATAGCTATGGAATTGTTGTGCTTGAGATGATTACAGGAAAGAGCCCAGCAATGAGTGTTCCTGATGTTGACAATGATATTAAGAATGTGGATCAGAAACGTTTAGTGGCATGGGTCAGGGAAAAAAAATCAAAAGCTGCTACAGAGGGATGCGATTGGCTAACAGAGATAACAGATCCCATCTTAGGAAATGAATGTGACACTAAGAAATTAGAAAATCTGGTCCAAGTAGCTTTGCAATGCGTGGAAGAAGACAGAGATTCAAGGCCCACCATGAGCCAAGTCATTGAGATGCTTTTGAGTTATGAAAATGATCCTGTAGCAACAAAGTAGTCCTTGATCCCACTGTTTTATGTCTTTTATTTCATCCCTTGTTATGAGTGACTTTGTGTCTTATTAGTTAATTTTATTTTTTTCTGCTTGAATGCTAGATTTCATTTTTAGCTCTACTGGATGAAAAGCAAATAATTTGCATTAGCAATATTATGGTCTATGTCTTATTTTTCCTCGTAGTTGCATCTTGTAAGGGGATCGACGACCACAACAGAGTCTGATTGGAAGGAAATTTCTTTACATATATAAAAGAAGTGTTGAATATGGAGCAAATGCCTTACCTCCTAGGCTTAGGGCAATCAGTGAAGAATAAAAGATTAAATGGCGCTGCTGTATGGTAAGGAAAAGTGCAGTAGCTAACCCCCATCTATGCGAAACCATAATTTTGTTGGGTTACCTTTATGTCTCCAGCTTAGCTTATTTGGCGCTTGAGATCCTGCTGATATCTTTAAATACTTACCTTTCAATTTAATGTATTCATGGATAAAGTTTTAAGCCAGCATTTGCATTTGCATTCACAAATTATCCTCTTTTTTTTTTCCCCATTTTTCGGGTCACTAACTAGCTCAGTACAAATTTAAATGTTAATATTGTTAGAGATTGCAAATGGGAAGAAAAGAGAAGAAACCTCAATGGTAATTAGGTTTTCACAATATGAGAGTATTTATACAAGAAGAGAAAAAAGGAAAAAGACTACTCTACCCTTATTACAATGATAAATAATTACTGCACCAAAAATATAAATATAATATATCTAACAAATATTACATTCCTATTTGAAACTAATCAAACAATAGTCACCATAACTTAATTATTCAGCTATTTTTGATGGATCAGGAGATGAAATGGTACAAATCCATTCTTAATTGAATTTTGGATTCAGATTAAATCCTAAATACTAAATGGTTTTGCAGCAAAAGAAATACTAATTAGGTGAATTTGACTCTGCGATTGATACAATGTGAAAGATTTAGGTAGAACTTCAATTTAATTTCATAGAAAAAATTATTTTGAAAAATAAGTAATTATGAAAAAAAATAAAGATTCAAATCTGATAAATTCTTTCTCAGTATTTTTTGATGCTGTCAAAGTTTTTTTTTGGTTCTTTTAGTTTTTCGTAGCTCATAATCGAATGACAACTTTTTTTCATCATTAATTGGAACGAGTGGAAAGCCAGGCTAAAAAATTGTTGCATAATTAAACTAATATATACTTTAGTAGTATTAGTATATGTATGGAAAAAAAAAAAAAGAAAAAAAATTAACACATGATGTAATTAAATACCTGTAGGAGATCTAATTCAAGAGGTCGGAATATTTAAGTACTCTCTATTTATCAGGGTTCAAATTTCCATTCATTCATCTCTCTCTCTTTATATAAATAACAGTTTGCATTCACATGCTCATATAAATCACAAGATTTGCCACTGTTACCCAAGCATTGTCTTACTAAAGTCCAAATTCTCTGTAAGCTTGTGCCTTGTGAAGAAAGCGAGTACTAGAGGAATAAAACTAATATTAGAGCTAATTCCATTTAAAAATTTTGATAAATAATTGAAACATATAGAACCGTCACTAAAAATTTAAAAGTAGCTAAAACTAAAAACATGCATCGCTAAAAACTTAAGTTGTCATCTCTAAATAGTACAAAACTGTTACTAAAAGTCACAGTACTGTCGCTAAAGAAGTCACTAATACCGCTAAAACTGACAAAAACCGATTGCTAAACTGAACATATTAAAGTTGACGTTGCTAAAGAGAGTAGAACTGTTGCTAAAGGTCAAATGCATTGTCAATGAAGGATGTCCAACCGTCGCTAAAGTAGCATTCCGATTAGTAAAACTGCAAAACGGTCGCAAAAAACTTATAGCAGTTGCCACTTAAGAGAACAAAATTAAGAAAATCTATCACTAATGGATAACTGTGGCTAAAAGTAACGAAGTTTGTCGCTACATAACATCGAATCCATCGCTAAAAGTTGATAGAATTCGCTCAAGTTTTGCCAAGTCAACTAAAGTGTTGGTGAAAGACGATAAAACCAAAAATTTGCAAGTGTCGCTAAAAACCGCCACGAAATACTCCGTTGCTAAAGGTTTCATACCATCGCTAGAAGCTATGATGATCGTCGCTGAAAGGTGAACTATGCGTCACTGAAATTGGAACTTTCCATCACTAAAGAAAATAATTTTTTGGCTAAATGTCAATATAACTGCCAGTGCATGACGTCCAAATTGTCGATAAAAGATGACCACACCATCACTCATACAGAAGTTAATCGTCGCAAAAAACCTAAATATGCGTCGCTAAAGATGAAAACAATTGCTGAAATTCAAAAAACTGTCGCTGAAAGGTGACCACTTTGTCGCTAAAAGCCTAAATCTGACATGACTAAAGAGATTCAAATGCTTCACTGATGTATATGTAAATTCATGAGGTTATATTAAAAAATATAAGAATAAAATCATCCAAGTTGTGGAAGAAGTTATTATTATTATTGTTATTGATAAACTCATTTCTAACTTTATCGGGAGCACCGGGCACTGTACATATTGTTCGCTGTGGGCCAGTCATTTTCAGCTCATTTCCAACCGATGTGGGATTGGGTGATAGCATTGCTATCAGTTATTATTTCTCATAATAATTAATTGTTGTTTAATATTTTTGAAGAATTTGAATTCCACAATTAAACAGTGATATTATTATTTATGATTATGAAAAAAAAAAAAAAGTTAATCAATTCGTCTCTTCAAATAAGGGTATTTGCTAGCACCCTAATCATGAAGTTTTTATCGTTGAGACTCACTACACTTAGATTTTTGCGTGAGCATATCATGAAATTGTGAGACATTATGGCCCAACTGAAGAACATAGAGGTTGAGATGTTGAGTCCTTCTTAGTGCACTATGACCTAAAGACTTTCCCGCAACAATAAGAGGGAAACCAAAACTCTCATTTTTTTTATAACTGTCCATACTCTACCGCACTCTATTAACTGATATTCGACAAATGTCCGTAAGTCTCTATTCAGAGAAAATATACCATCTATTTATGAAACCACTTGGATTTAGAAAATTTTAAACCATATATTTACAATAAATTTCTACTACAAAAAGTAATGGTGGGAGGTAATCAATTTTTATTTTTTCGTATTTAATTTGCATGCTGTACGGGTATAATAATGTATGAATTGTTTAAATTTTCTTACATATATAATATAAACTAAACAAAAGAGAGATGCATATATCCTATTCATAAATGAAATTTATTTTTTATATTTTTTAGATGAGAGATTGTTCTTATTGCCATAATTAATTTATTCATGTTTTATGACGATATTTTTTTTTTAAACTGCGCAGATTTTGACCTTAATTCAAAATCTTTATAAGAAACTTTTTGCCTCAATTCAATTACAGTTAGTTTTTGTTTATGAGAAATAGAATTCAAATGAGTTCTGATCTATAGAGAAACATTAACACAAATTATTTGCAATTAATTAATGTTTTTTTCATCTAAATCAACAAATTTAATTAATAGCCGAACTTTTAGAAAAAAATTGCAATTAGGGGTTGAGCATTCAGTCGGTTTGATCTATTCGATTCTCCAACATAAAGATTGAACTGAACTGAACAAACTGCAATAACCGAACAACAAAAACCGAACAGACCAAATAAACCAATGAAATCGAACCAAAATAACTGAACTGTATGTGGTTTGATTAAGTTTCGATTTAGTTTTGCACACCCCTATTTGCAATGACTTGTCAAAAACTGGAACTCAACGAAAGCGAGGAAAGAATTCGGCAGAGCTTCGCTAGGAATTGTAAAAGTGAAGAAAAAACTGCACATGAATTGCCTCATTTATAGGGAAAACTTTTGGGACACACCAGCCATTCCACCATCGGAAGCACGCCACGTGTCCTCAATCCATAATGACTGTACGAAGAATGAAGTATCACCCTCGGAACACGCGCAACATTAAATAGGAACAATTGTCTGAGTAGGCGTGTCTCTTCAGATGACCGCCTTTCGAAATTCAAAAATCCCTCCAACGGATATTTCTCGATCGGATCACCTCAACGTGAAATGTCACCTGATCATAACTGCCAAGAGGGAACTTTCCCCGAGCGGGTCAACTCAAGGTAAATTTATGCCCGATCGGACCAGTTTGAAGGGGGACAAGTGATAACACAGCAAATATCATTTGCATCAAGGCCCATTTAGTCGGCCCAACTCACTGGCAAGGCCCAAGGCCCAACATCATAAGAGTAGCAGGCACGAGCTCCCAAGCAGTCCCATCAGCCGTTTGACACAAGGCAGCGCCCATACCTGCCACCTGCTCCCTGTCACGTTGCCGAATACCTACTCTGACTGCCAGTCATCACTCGCGCACTCAAGTGCACTTCAACCGTCTCATATAAATAGCCCAGCCAACGATGGCACCAGGTATTAAATTTCTAGCATTCTATCTCTAAGCATTCTCTCTCTAAAAAGCTACTAACTTAAGTTTCAGAGTGCTTATGCCTAATCCGACCGGGCTCTTTCTCTTGCAGGATCTACTCATCCAATCGAATCTCACGCTACAGATTAGCTAACTCTCGTTCTCTTTCGATAAAAACCATTTTGTGCTTTATCAATTGCATTAATGTCATGTTTGGTTAATTGTATTAGATGTAAAATGGTTTAATATAATACAAGCTAATATAAATACCATGTTTAGAAGGCTTTTTAAAAAATTAATGTAAGGATAATATAATATAGCATAAGTTTCATTATCTCACATATACTTTATAAAAAATATACAATTTATCTTTGAATTTGTATAACATAGTAAACACCACATTATAAAATAGAAAGATAAATCTTTAATATCTTTTTATCTCCGGTATCGCCTTTATCTCGGGCAACTTTTCAAATCAATTTTTCTTTCAATTCTTTTCCATTTTAGGTTTAAAAATAAAAATAAACTGAGTCCAATGGTGTACTTCAGCGAACAATTGCATTTTGTTTCATTTTATTTATTAGTTTTATAAAACTAATAATGAATTATCATATGCGAATGGTAACGAACACTTCACTTTTTTCTATCCACTTTATCATTTATTAGTGAGTTATTTGCTAGATTGTTAGAGTCAACATGTAAAAATTCAATTAATGTATGAAGAATATTATTCTAATTTTAAAAATTCAAAAATAATATTACACCCAATTAAAATAAACTCGTTACATTGTACTTTTTAGTAAAAGTAGAAAGATAATATATAAAATATACAAAGTAAAGTAGAAATAATATTACACCTTTCACCTTCCTTTTTTAAATATAAAAAATATTTCTCTTTTTTTTTTTTTAATTGCTTTCTGCCTTTGGTCCAAGGCAGTGGAAAGATACCAGAACATATGAAATTACGGGACCCGTATACTATGTACACCATATATAGATAATGAGAAAATTTTTGCTCCGACTTAGTCCGGAATAAATATATGAACCAAATTAATGGTATATTAATATCTATACATTAATCACCAATTTATTTTTTTTTCAATCAATTTTACGTATGTACGTGCTGAATGACAATCCTATATTTTTACTTCATAAATTAAATGAGTAGAGCCCACAATTATGTAAAGATTGAACTGAACTGAACAAACTGCAATAACCGAACAACAAAAACCGAACAGACCAAATAAACCAATGAAATCGAACCAAAATAACTGAACTGTATGTGGTTTGATTAAGTTTCGATTTAGTTTTGCACACCCCTATTTGCAATGACTTGTCAAAAACTGGAACTCAACGAAAGCGAGGAAAGAATTCGGCAGAGCTTCGCTAGGAATTGTAAAAGTGAAGAAAAAACTGCACAGGAATTGCCTCATTTATAGGGAAAACTTTTGGGACACACCAGCCATTCCACCATCGGAAGCACGCCACGTGTCCTCAATCCATAATGACTGTACGAAGAATGAAGTATCACCCTCGGAACACGCGCAACATTAAATAGGAACAATTGTCTGAGTAGGCGTGTCTCTTCAGATGACCGCCTTTCGAAATTCAAAAATCCCTCCAACGGATATTTCTCGATCGGATCACCTCAACGTGAAATGTCACCTGATCATAACTGCCAAGAGGGAACTTTCCCCGAGCGGGTCAACTCAAGGTAAATTTATGCCCGATCGGACCAGTTTGAAGGGGGACAAGTGATAACACAGCAAATATCATTTGCATCAAGGCCCATTTAGTCGGCCCAACTCACTGGCAAGGCCCAAGGCCCAACATCATAAGAGTAGCAGGCACGAGCTCCCAAGCAGTCCCATCAGCCGTTTGACACAAGGCAGCGCCCATACCTGCCACCTGCTCCCTGTCACGTTGCCGAATACCTACTCTGACTGCCAGTCATCACTCGCGCACTCAAGTGCACTTCAACCGTCTCATATAAATAGCCCAGCCAACGATGGCACCAGGTATTAAATTTCTAGCATTCTATCTCTAAGCATTCTCTCTCTAAAAAGCTACTAACTTAAGTTTCAGAGTGCTTATGCCTAATCCGACCGGGCTCTTTCTCTTGCAGGATCTACTCATCCAATCGAATCTCACGCTACAGATTAGCTAACTCTCGTTCTCTTTCGATAAAAACCATTTTGTGCTTTATCAATTGCATTAATGTCATGTTTGGTTAATTGTATTAGATGTAAAATGGTTTAATATAATACAAGCTAATATAAATACCATGTTTAGAAGGCTTTTTAAAAAATTAATGTAAGGATAATATAATATAGCATAAGTTTCATTATCTCACATATACTTTATAAAAAATATACAATTTATCTTTGAATTTGTATAACATAGTAAACACCACATTATAAAATAGAAAGATAAATCTTTAATATCTTTTTATCTCCGGTATCGCCTTTATCTCGGGCAACTTTTCAAATCAATTTTTCTTTCAATTCTTTTCCATTTTAGGTTTAAAAATAAAAATAAACTGAGTCCAATGGTGTACTTCAGCGAACAATTGCATTTTGTTTCATTTTATTTATTAGTTTTATAAAACTAATAATGAATTATCATATGCGAATGGTAACGAACACTTCACTTTTTTCTATCCACTTTATCATTTATTAGTGAGTTATTTGCTAGATTGTTAGAGTCAACATGTAAAAATTCAATTAATGTATGAAGAATATTATTCTAATTTTAAAAATTCAAAAATAATATTACACCCAATTAAAATAAACTCGTTACATTGTACTTTTTAGTAAAAGTAGAAAGATAATATATAAAATATACAAAGTAAAGTAGAAATAATATTACACCTTTCACCTTCCTTTTTTAAATATAAAAAATATTTCTCTCTTTTTTTTTTTAATTGCTTTCTGCCTTTGGTCCAAGGCAGTGGAAAGATACCAGAACATATGAAATTACGGGACCCGTATACTATGTACACCATATATAGATAATGAGAAAATTTTTGCTCCGACTTAGTCCGGAATAAATATATGAACCAAATTAATGGTATATTAATATCTATACATTAATCACCAATTTATTTTTTTTTCAATCAATTTTACGTATGTACGTGCTGAATGACAATCCTATATTTTTACTTCATAAATTAAATGAGTAGAGCCCACAATTATGTAATGTAGTCGCAACACCATCTCTCTCTACATAGATTTTTGGCAAAACACAATTTTAGATTCTTGAATTTTTTATGTTTTCTTATTGAATCATCGATTTAAAAAAATTGACAATAAATATTTTTTATTTTTAATTTTACCCAAGCCACATTAGATCCTTAATTAATAATGGTGACATGAATTAAATACATTCGCAGTTAAAACTGCGGTAAGGTAAAAGAATTTTTGACATTTATTAAAAAAATTATTAAAAATCTTATATCAAAAAATAAAAGAACTCATATAGGTGTTTATAGCTAATAACTAGACTTGTCAAACTTAGTCCAAACCCAAAAATTCCGTTCAGTCCAAAAAAAACTGACCTAAACCCAACTCAATTAAAAACTCACCCATTTAGACCCGCCCAAATTAGACCCGTATAAAACATGGCCCGTTCGGTTCTGCCCCCTAATGCCCAACGGGCCTCACTCTGCCCCCTTCCAATCTCTATTTGCTGTGGCCCTCTCTCTCTCTCTCTCGCTTTCTCGCTCTCTCCATCGAGTCCTTCCACCTTTGCCACCTCTCTCCCCCTCCACTGCTTAGTCGTCGCCGCTGCCTCTCTCTCTCTTGATCGCTGCCATTCGTTCATTTTCCTTGGCTGGCCTTTATCGCCAACCAGCTGTCTCGTTCTCCAATAAGATTTTGGTTCTTTATTTAAAATTTTTTTTCGATTTTAATTCTTGTTGCATTTCATTTTCTTTTGCTTCTTTTGCTTGTTCATGTTGCAATTCTTTTTCTTCTTTTGTTTAGTTTTGTTTGCTGATAATTTATGTTTGTTTTGTGGCTCATAGTTATCTGTTGCTTTTAGTTTTCTAACCCAAGAATGCTTGCGATATTCCCTTAACATGAGGGTGACCACTCAACACATTTTACATTAAAATGAAAACCCTTTTCTGCTTTGCAAAACTGCTTGCTAATCAAAGAATGCTTTGTTAGGAACTGAGATGTGCGGAAGAATATAATAACGACAAAATAATGAGAAATAAATGAGACACGAATATTTACGTGGTTCGGCGATTATGCCTACGTCCACGGGCAAAGGCTAGAGAAGCAATTTACTAACAAAAGGATGGAGAATACAAAGTAGTTGGTATTTAACTCTCAACCCAAATCCCAATTACACCCAATAATCTCACCAATATACAACACAAGAGTATTACAAAATTCCTAAAGAAATTTCTTGAAGGTAGGAATTCTCAAAAGTTGTATAACTCACACAAAATTGAGAGATGTCTTGAGACAACACATGCCTTGATATTTATAGGCATATTGGTGATGGAAAAATCAACAAAAACAACTTCAATTCACATTGTAGCCCAACTATTCCTTTTGTATGCTACCAACAATTTTTCATTTCATATTGTAGCCCAACTATTCCTTTTGTATGCTACCAATAATTCTTCAATTCATATTGTACCCCAACTATTCCTTTTGTATGCTACCAATAATTCTTCCATTCACATTGGGTCAATTCTAAATAATTTTGTAGCCATATTTTCAACAATCTCCACCTTGGCTCAAAATTAATTAAGCCTTTAATACTTCTCCACCTTTTCCACGATACCCTAAAAGAATCTTCAATTTTGACAGACACCAATTAAATCCAAGCAGTGCTTGAACTTGACTCTTTTCTGCTTACCAAAAATGCAGTGCTCACAGAGATCTAATTTTGTAGTACTCTGACCACTTAAAAGACCTCTTTTGCTCAAAATATCCAGACCTCTTTGACTCATGTGACCAAGCCTCATATGCCACAATTTAGTGACATCATAATCTGACATAAAAGATGAAGTGACGGCAGTTGAACCTGTGACAACAGCTCCTTGCAAAACATATAATCTACCGGTTTGTCTCAAACCCTTCATCACAACAAGAGCACCTTTTAGAACTTTCAAAACGTTATTTTTGCCAGTAAATTCACAACCAGAATCTTCTAACGCACTTAAAGAAATAAGATTTTTCTTTAAGTCAGGAACATGTCGAACTTCTGTCAATGTTCTCACCACACCATCATGCATTCTAATTTTGACTGTGCCAATTCCAGCAATCTCACAAGGGTCCATCAAAACAACTCCACCTTGAAGAGGTTCATAGGTAGAGTACCAATTTTTATTATGGCATACGTGAAAAGTGCAAGCAGAATCCAAAATCCACCTTTGTGTGGATTGGGCACCATCTCCAGTTACTGAGAGAACATCACAAGCTCCTTCTTCAATAACACTGGCTTCAATAGGCTTTTCTTCATTTTCCTGATATTTCACCTGCTGCTTATTTTTCAATTTATAGCAGTCTGACTTTATGTGCCCTTTCTTCTTGCAATAATTACATATAAGATTTATGTATCTAGATTTGGATCCAGATCTTGGTTTTTGACTGCTCAAATAACCTCCGTCTATAGGCCTTCCTCTAACAAGTAAACCTTCTGCCAGATTATCATTACTTGTTCCAAGCTCTTTATCCATGAGCTCCTTTGAGAATAAAGCTGCTTTTACATCCTCTAACTTTAGAGTTTGTCGACTATAAATCAGAGTATCTCTAAAGTTCTTGTAGGATGAAGGAAGTGAGCGAAGCAACATAAGAGCTTGATCTTCATCTTCATAAGATATCTCCATATTTTTCAAATCCATCAGGATAGTGGAGAATTCATCAATATGAGTCTTGATAGGTGTACTTTCGGCCATACTGAGTGTGTACAGTCGATGCTTAGCTACCAGCTTGGTAGTCAAATTCCTTGTAACATACAAAGACTCAAGCTTGTTCCATAAGTCTTTAGCAGTCTTCTCTTGCATAACTTCTCGCAAGACTTCATTTGACAAGCATAATTGAATGGTAGCAAGGGCTTTATCATCCATCTCCTGCTTCTTTGCCTCATCCATAGTAGTGGGTAATTTATCTATACCCAATAATACATGATGCAAACCGTTTTGAATCAAGATTGCACGCATCTTGACTTGCCACATAGTGAAACTCATAGTACGGTCGAATTTCTCCATATCAAATTTTGTCGTTGCCATGACGAATCCCAGACTTCTTTGATCAAAATCAGCAAGTTGCCGTATATGTGAACAATGCCCAAGGAAAAATCTTTTCTGATGTGGAAGATCAGTCTATGCTGCAACCACAGAGCATACTAAGAAATAACCTCGTGCTCTGATACCACTTGTTAGGAACTGAGATGTGCGAAAGAATATAATAACGACAAAATAATGAGAAATAAATGAGACACGAATATTTACGTGGTTCGGCGATTATGTCTACGTCCACGGGCAAAGGCTAGAGAAGCAATTTACTAACAAAAGGATGGAGAATACAAAGTAGTTGGTATTTAACTCTCAACCCAAATCCCAATTACACCCAATAATCTCACCAATATACAACACAAGAGTATTACAAAATTCCTAAAGAAATTTCTTGAAGGTAGGAATTCTCAAAAGTTGTATAACTCACACAAAATTGAGAGATGTCTTGAGACAACACATGCCTTGATATTTATAGGCATATTGGTGATGGAAAAATCAAAAAAAACAACTTCAATTCACATTGTAGCCCAACTATTCCTTTTGTATGCTACCAACAATTTTTCATTTCATATTGTAGCCCAACTATTCCTTTTGTATGCTACCAATAATTCTTCAATTCATATTGTACCCCAACTATTCCTTTTGTATGCTACCAATAATTCTTCCATTCACATTGGGTCAATTCTAAATAATTTTGTAGCCATATTTTCAACATGCTTTAAGTTGTGATTTGTGTGAAATCAACAAATAAATCAGAATCTGAACCTTTCTGCCAAAATAAATAAATAAATATAAAATTCAAAATTTGAAACTTCTTGGATAATTCTTATAGGGTATGCTTGTTTACTTGGATCTCAAACTAAGTGGTTTTAATTCGTATGCCAAATGATGGGAATAGTTTAATTTTGGATTATCAAGAAAAATTGGATTTTATCAATGTAATCTTAATTTTGGCACTTGGCAGTAGTTGACTTTTGTTTGCAGTAACTTCAAGTAAGAAGTTTTCACAATGGATTTTGATAGGATGAGAAAGTTGAACCATAATCAACTCTAGCAATTATACATACAGTTTTTCTTTTTCGGTTGAGTTGTGATGAGGGTTTGACTTTGTAAGCATTTCTTGTGATTTGTGTCATGCCTTTTTATGGATTACCATCCGTTTGCAGCCTTGATCCAGCAATTCTGATATTTGATATGTGTCAAAAATTTTAGTGTAAAAATTTCTGCTTGATTTTGTAAGTTTCTACAGCTATGGTTTTATTGCATGTCACCTAGTATTGGTATTAGCAATGACAAATTGCATAATAGAGCACTTTGGTATTAGCACTGATAACTGTACCTGGAATCTTTTTGACTTCTGGATTTATGTAGAGTAATTTAATACTAGAGGTGAATAAATTATGCATATGAAACAAAGTGTCAATGACTCATTGATATTTCCTATTTTCCTGCATCATAATATGTACTGCTGCCTATATATTGCCTTTGCCTAATGCTGGGATTTAGATTTTTATGAATTGGAAATATTACTTACCTGTTGTTGCTTCTTCAAGGTTATTTTTCTTGTTCCTTTTTTTTTTTTCAAATTGTCATATACAGCATGATAACTATAATGTTCCCCATTGAGGACTCTTTTCTTCCCTGATTTCATCACTTATCACATCCTTCCCACCTATTTTGCATGGGAGTACTTCTCAAATACCCAGTATGCTTTGCATCCAAGTAGTTAACTGTCTAATTCCAAACTGTAAATAAATAATTATTCATATAACTTGATGTGTCAAAGTATCCCTATCTTGTCTATCTTTTACTTTTGTTTTGTTGATACAAGAGACTATTCTTTAACATGCAGTCCCACGAACGGTTAATGAACTGCGAGCAGACCTAGCTGTTGAGGAGCATCGTGGTTAGAGTTTAGTAGAATCCTTAGAGAAGTTCTTCCAAATCCCAAGACCTTAAACTTGCAGTTTGGATTAGTTTGTTAGTGAAAATCTATTTAGAATGAATTAATATTTTTTTTTCTAAAATACTTTTTAAGTACTATACAATTTAAATTTAATGTACTTTTATGATATTATATTTTTTTAAGTAATGTTATATTTGATATGGATTACCATTCGGTTGAGTTGTCAAAAATTTTGGAGTAATTATTTTATTGTCCAGTTATTATATCGAAAATTATTTTTCGTTAAAAATAGAACAAATAGGTCGATCCAGATCTCGGCCCGTTTGGGCCTCCAACCGGTCCATTTGGGCCACTCGACTCATTTGGACAAATATTTTTTTATAGTAATAATTTTAGTATCCCGTTATTATATCGATAATTAATTATCGTTTAAAAATTGGTCAAATAAGTCGATCCACATCTCCGCCCAAAATGGCCATCATTCAACCCATTTTGATCAATATTGGTAATCCTTTTTATATTCCGTTATTATAACGATAATTATTTTCATTAAAAAAATTGATCAAATTTTAGCCCATGGGTCGACTCAACTCGTCCAATCCATTTGGGCATTTAACCCATTTATGATCCATGCTTTTTTGCCCATTTGTGACCCGCCCATTTGTGACCCAATCCAACCCGCCCAATTTGCCACCTCTATAGCTTCTTTTTTTTTTTTTTTGAGAAGCCACCTCTATAGCTAACCCATCAAAATATAGCAAAATCAAATATTCATCAATATTGTCACTATATCCGTTCAAATCTCAAAATGGTGGCGGACAATTCTCTGTCCTTTGGCTTGGTAAGTTTGAGAGTGTGTGTATATATATATATAAACAAAACTACGATTTGATGAAGTTTTTTATGAATAAAATAAAAAAAATAAAATTTATACTTAGATGAATTTTTTGAAATATTTGTGACTTCTTATTATATTTAGCTTAATTTTTTTTTTGTTATAAATGCTGAATGACTTAAAAATAATATCTTTTGATTAGTGTTTGATGATAATTGATTTGTTTAAAGTGTTTTTATTTTTTTTTATATATAGGAATATTTTTACAATATTTATAAATAACATTATTTAAAAAAATCGATTGAAATGACCGAACTGGGACTTTTTGGCTTTCCAGTTTTAATAACATTGCTACAGCCACAAAAAGGAGTTTGATTGGAAGGAAATTTCTTCCTTGGACAGAAGATAAATTACTCTTGACTAGTCTATCAGCACCGCTATTACATTATGCGGAATATAGAATATGGTGTATATCTTATCTCAAGCTTGGTTGGTTTGGCGTTAGAGGTCCTGCTTATATCATTAAATAGTTATCTTTCAATTTAATGTATTCGTGTGAATCAAGTTTTAAGCCAGCATTTGCATCCACAAATTATCCTTTCTTATAGTTATCTTTCAATTTAATGTATTCATGAATCGAGCTTTAAGCTACCATTTGCATCCACAAATTATCCTTTCTTTTCCATTTTTGGTGACTAGCTCGGTACAAATTTTAAATTTTTTCTAACATTATATTCCAAATTAATAATTCAGCTATTTGAAGGAACGACATGGAATCGTGTCACTGTCAGTCCATTCTCTTTTAATTAAAATAAAAGTATTATTTTTTTTATATGCTTATCAAATTTTGATCCAATTTATAAATCCAATCCACACGTCATGCATTTAAATTCAAATCAATCTGCAAATAATTCATAAATGACACAAAATATTTATTATCAGAGAAAATTCAAATGAAAAAAAGTCTAAGTTGAGCCAAATGGATTGGCTGTCTCACCCATCAAAAGAAAAGAGACATTTTTAAGAATAGTATTTTTCAAAAATAATTTGAAAAATTAGATGTTTTGAAAAGTATTCGAGAAATTTGATATTTTTCATAACCGAAAATTTCAAACTTACACGAAATTAAAAATTTTTTACACTAAAACAACAGTAAATTTATGCGGTTTTAATATGTCATAGATTTTATATTTCATTAAATATTTAAAATAAATATCAAATGCTACCTATTATCTCAATGGTACAAATCAATTCTTCAATTTTTAGATGGCACATATTTAAATTCCGCTACTAACTTTTTTTTTTAATAAATTTTATATTTCATTAAATATTTAAAATAAATATTTCAGTTTCATTTCAATTTGTTGAATTTTCAATATTGGGTTAATTCCATTCCGTTACTCACCCCTAGTTTTAACAATTAGGAAAAGTCATTATGCAACAAAATGAGCCAAATCATTGATTGTTTTTTTTTTTTGAAATACCAAATCATTGATTGTTCATAACATAACTCTCACTACCACTTGAACAGACAATTACCAGAATGCTCCTCAGATAAGAAAAACCCGAATAGTCAAGTCAAGTGATAGAAATCTGGATGTCACGAAATGGCAGCTCTTCCACGTGTCGAGGAAACGAAGCAGCAATATCTAACCATGCTCTGATAATTGACACTTCCGAATAATGTGTATTTATATTTCCTTTCATTTTATATTTCATTTTGAGTATTTTTATTAAAATTAATAAATATTAATTAAACTTAAATTTGAGATAAAAAAAATTATATGATTAAATTTATAAATTTAAATTTAATTGATCAATTTATATTGAAAAAAAATTAAATTGAAAAAAAAAAGATTAAATTTTATTAAAAATTTAAAAGTGTCATTTAAATATAATTTAAATTTTATTCAATAGTGATATATAAAATTAAATGTAGTGAGTTATTTTTATATGGGAAAAATGGAAGAAATTAATATCATTTCCTTTTTCCTCTTCCATTTTCCACTTTCTCGTACATAAGAGTCCATAACTTTAAAAAAAAAAAAAACGAAAATATTACTATTTACTGCTAGAAGAAAAAAGCGGTTGATATATATGAACATTCTGCTACATTTTCAAACAAAGTTGGGTCAACAACGGTTTGGTGTGTTAAAGCTATACACTATTTCCAATTTCCATGCCGGCTCTCCTCTTGCCCTTTTTTCTGTCTAATTTAATAATAGAAATTCTTGATGCAAGCTAAGTCCATCTTACTATTAGAGAATCATTTAATGAAAAACAAGCAACAACAATAGCCATATATGTTGATTTTCTTACTTAGAATATAATAAATGTCTAGCAACTTGTATGGGGTCTTGCCCTGTAGCAAGTTGTCGTGTCTTGCCCTGTAGCAAGTTTTTGTGTTAACGTTTATTTCGTTTTGTTTGTGACTTTTTCTATCTGTCAGTTATGGAGAACTAGCATGAAGACATTGAAGGGATAAACCTACACTATGCAGATCTGAATGTGAATGAGGAGGAAAATGAAGGTCTTATAATTGAAGAGGAGGAGACAAATGAGCAGGCTGCAGACTTGAGATGGAGTTTAGTTGGGCGATTTTTAACGAAGAGAAACCATCATAAAGGATTTGAATCCTAATTGATAAAGCCATTTCTGACTTTATCGGGAGCACCGGGCACTGCATATATTGTCCGTTTTGGGCCGGAACTCTCACGGTTTTGTTTCTGGAGCTTTGCCCCAAAAAGCCTATGCAGGGAGAGGGTGTCCATGGTCTTATAAAGAGCCACTTCAACCTCATCTCCAGCCGATGTGGGATTGGAAGATAGCATTGCTATCATTATTCCCCCTCCCGAAGATGTTTTCAAGGCGTCTTCGGGCGCTGGCCGCTCATCGGGACTGGCCGCTTAGGGCGCTGCCGATCGGACGCTGGCCCTCGTACCCTTCGTCTTTCAACGAAAGCACCAAATGATAAAGTCATTTCTGACTTTATCGGGAGCACCGGGCACTGCATATATTGTCCGCTTTGGGCCGGAAACTCTCACGGTTTTATTTCTGGGGCTTTGCCCCAAAAAGCCTATGCAGGGGAGAGGGTGTCCATGGCCTTATAAAAAGCCACTTCAACCTCATCTCCAGCCGATGTGGGATTGAAAGATAGCATTGCTATCATTATTCCCCCTCCCGAAGAGGTCTTCAGGGCGTCTTAGGGCGCTGGCCGCTCGTCGGGACTGGCCGCATTGAGCGCTGCCGATCAGACGCTGGCCCTCTAAATGATAAAGCCATTTCTGACTTTATCGGGAGCACCGGACACTGCATATATTATCCGCTTTGGGCCGGAGCGCTCACGGTTTTGTTTCTGGGGTTTTACCCTAAAAGGCCTATGCAGGGAGAGGGTGTTGTCCATGGCCTTATAAAGAGCCACTTCAACCTCATCTCTAGCCGATGTGGGATTGGAAGATAGCATTGCTATCATTATTCCCCCTCCCGAAGAGGTCTTCAGGGCGTCTTCGGCCGCTGGCCGCTCGTCGGGACTGGCCGCTTTGGGCGCTGCCGATCGGACGCTGGCCCTCGTACCCTTCGTCTCTCAACGAAAGCATCAAATGATAAAGCCATTTCTAACTTTATCTGGAGCACCGGGTACTGCATATATTGTCCGCTTTGGGCCGGAGCCCTCACGGTTTTATTTCTGGGGCAAAGCCTATGCAGGGAGAGGGTGTCCATGGCCTTATAAAGAGCCACTTCAACCTCATCTCCAGCCGATGTGGGATTGGAAGATAGCATTGCTATCACTAATCTTTTCATTTTCCATTTTTTCCATGAATTGGATGTTCGAAGAGTTCTGGAGAACGGGCCATGGACTTTTGATAATCAGTTATTATTGGTTAATAGAATCTAACCCCATGATCAACCAGAGGAGATTCCGCTCAACATGATGAGCATTTGGGTGTAGATATATAAGCTTCTTATTGGCTTTATGTCGGCCAGAGTTGCAAAAAGTATAGGCAGTTATATTGGTAATTTTATAGAAGCATATCTATGACGCGTGCCGAACCACGTAGCCTCCCGAAGGCCCGCTTTAGGGTGATCGGGATGGGATTCATTAAAAACTTGTAAAGTATTTAAAAGTGCATCTATTTTGGGCAACAAAGAGGTTTCTTGGAGTCGCCACCCAATAGAACATTGGAAAATATCGTCTAGCCTCATCGAGCCTAAAACGGTGCATACATATCTATCTTGGGCAAGTCAGAGAGATTTTGGAGGTCTCAGCCTCTACCCCCTGGAGCCTACGATTATGTAAATTAAGCATTTTAAAGGGAACAAGAGGTGTCTTGGAAGTTCTAGACCTCTCGCCTCATTGAGCCCCAAAGACCAGAGTGAGTTCGGGACTTCTCATTTATTTGTATCTTGATCAATAGTATGATTAAGTTTTGAATTCATTGTTTCATCAACTTTCCACACGATGCATTTAATTAAGGCGCAATCATTTATGTCAAAAGCAATAAGTAAAGTATTATTAAAATAAACATTCTCAAAATAAATTACAATAAAATTAGGGGCGGAATACAACCCGCATTGTAAATAAAATACAAATCATGCATAAATCGAGGTATTCATTAATGATGAGAACGTTGGTCCTCGCATGCATATTTATTATAAAACACTTTTGATGTGATGATTTTATTTTGGATAGAGAAAATTAAGACATTGGTCCCATTTTTATTTAGGAAAAATTTCAAATTAATTAATAAAAATGCTTTGTGATTTTTTTCTCTAGCGCCTAAAATAAACAAATTTATAGGAAAATTACATAGGAAAATAAATGGAAAAGCAAAATGAATAAAATATCACAAATAAAGCAAATAAATACTTGATCCCAAGCGAGCCTTCTGAATCTTCCCGTGTGCTCGCAAAAATGCCCAAGAAGGAAAATGAGATGTGAAATAAAAATAAAAATAAAATATAAATAGAATAATGTTAGTAATTGAATCAATTAAAATCAATTAAATATAAAATAAATGATAAAACAAAATAAAATGAGATAAAACGAAATGATAACAAAATAACAAATGAATTAACATGTTTACAATTTAAAATAAATGAAAAAATGTGTTATGAACAACAAATGGATTAAAAGATGTAATTGGAATAAAATACAACATGTTAATTAAGGTGTAAAAATATGAACATGATAATAGTGAAAATAAGTAAGTGAACAAAATATTAAATATATGATAATGACAATGGAAAAGAATAAAAAATGATTAAATAAATGACATGATTAATTAAATATGTTCACAAATGATATAAACCATTTACATGGCAAAAAAATCAATCAAAATGAATTAATTTAATTACATGTTAAAAATAATGATGAATTAAAGTGAAATAAATTAATTACATGTTAGGAATTAAAAGAAATCAATACTCACATGAATATAAAATAAATGAATGAGAATAATAATAAAAATATACATGTTAATAAATTAAATATAAACAAAATAAATAAATAAATAACTGAAAATAATAAAAATGAACATGAATAAATTAAATATGATAAAAAAGAATAAGAAGAACAAGCCAGGAATATTTACCCTCAGAGTTTCGGATTCGATGAAGGTAAAAAGATGATTGATTTCCTTATTCTTGATTTGCAAGATTAGAATTGAATAATAAAAATGTTGCAATTTTATTCCAAGAAAAAATAGGCTTAAAAATGAAGAAAGAAAGTCAACAATTCTTTAAAAACAAAGAATTAATTTCTTTACCAAAAGAATATTTTTATTGATTAAAGGAATGAAAATAATGTCAAGAACAAACAATTATTTTGTTTGTTCCAAAAAAAAATCATTTATGAGAAAAAATTATTTTTTTAGAAAATCAAATGAAAAAATCGATTTTAGGAACAAACAATTATTTGTTTTGCCCCAAAATCCATTGTTCATAAAAAAAAAGATTCAAAATAATAAAAAATCTTGAAAAAATTTAATTGAAAACAAATAACAAATTAAAAAAAATGAATTTTAAGAGCAAACAATTATTATGTTTGCCTCAAAATTCAATTGCATCAATGAATCTTCTTCTAAAAAATGTTTAGAAGAAATTCTATTGGAAAAAAGAACTAAAAAGATAAACTCAATTTTTTGTTGGGGGAAAAAAATCTGGAATTTCTTTTTAGAGAAATTAAGAAGAAGAAGAGAAAAAGATGAAGAGAAAAAACCCTAAAAAATCCCCAAAAGAACCCCTTAGGTTTTCATCTTATTCTTTTTATATGAAAAAAATAGGAAAATAATATTAATTAAAGGGATAAAACATAATAAAATCAGATATTAACAATTTTAAATTTTAAAAATGGAAAAAATCCCTTAAAACCTTGAAAAAATTGATAAAAAACTGATTTTTAATTAGATTCAAAAATCGGAAAAAATGGGTATCAGACCCTTTAGCGACGCCCAGAAGTAGGGACACCCGTCGCTATATAGGGACGGGCGTCGGAACAGGGCTTCTGCGCGCGCCAGCGCGCTGTGCAGCACGCAATACTGCGCGCGCTTTTAGCGACGCGCAGCATTTGCGACGCTGTGCAGCGAGCTGGTCGCCTGCGCGCTGCTGCAGGCACGCAATACTGCGCGCGCTTTTAGCGACGCGCAGCATTTGCGACGCTGTGCAGCGAGCTGGGCGCCTGCGCGCTGCTGCAGGCACGCCGCCGCAGCCGACACTCGCGATCCGATTTTTTTTTTAAATTTTAAATTGACTAAAAATACTATAATTTTAAGCCCCCATTTTTCAAAACTAATTTTTAAAATATTTTTTTATTATTTTTTCATTTTTCACTCCAAAATGCAAATTTTACAAGGAAATCATTACTTTTAACCTTTTTGCCTGTGGAAATGCGTCTTATCATCATTGAGTAACTCTGATCTGAGCTATCTCAGGACTCGGTGTCTACAATATCCTAAGAATTTTGATGGTGTATGGAGGAATTACATGCACATAAGAGTAGCAGTTAATGTTGAGAAGCCATTGAAGAGTAAGATGAAGATAAAAAAGGCAGGTGGTGAATGGGTTAAGATTGAATTTAAGTATGAACGGTTGCCTACTGTTTGCTTCCTTTGTGCAATGTTGGGACACAATGAGAAGCAATGCCCTATCCTGTACTATAAAAATATCAATGAATTGATTAGGAAATTTGATGAATCGATTAGAGCGAGTAGTAGAAGGCAAGATTTAACCATTGGCCAACAATGGCTACGAGATGCTCCTCTTACTGTAGCTAAAATCATGGTTACCAGTATCAATTCTGGTGAGGCTATGGTGATGGACTCATCTGGATATGGTAATCCTGATATACAAGGAGATAATTGAGGAAATCAAGGGGTAAGGGAGGAGATTTCGATTGCTAAAATTCAGGGAACTATAAAAGGGAAGGATATCATGATAAGTGTGAATGGAGAGAATATTGAGGAAGTTTAACTACCAAATAAGGAAGGTGTGGTGGTTACGGATCCTAAAAGGAGGAGAAGGGATATAGAGAACCAAGATATGGGTAATACTAGTGGGCTTGAATCCATGCCACAGCCTAGTATTGAAATGGATTCAAAAAACATGGCAAAGGCGGGTACTGGGGACCAAGCCCGCCTATCCTCTTGAGTTGCATAAGTTAGAATTGCCATGGGATGGGCAACGCACTGGCAATTCGGGTGCTTAAGGAGATTATCTCCCTCAAAAAGCCCAATTTTATTTTTCTGGTAGAAATATTTTTAGTGAAGTAAAATTAGATAAAATAAAAATAGCATTGGGGTATGAAGGGCTGTTCTGTGTAGACCAATGGGCAGGAGTGGTGGATTAGCCTTATTTTTGAAGAACAAATAAGAAGCTAAACTCATTGGGTTTTCAAAATCTCATATAGATGTTGAAGTCCGAATTCAGAGAATGGAGAAGTAGAGACTTACGGGGGGTTTTATGGTGAGCCAAACAGAATTAACCGGCATCTCTCTTGGTCTCTGTTTTCATCTCTTGCTGATAAATCTGAGCTCCCTTGGTGTGTGATTGGGGACTTCAATGATATAACCCATCAGAGAGAGAAAAGATGTGGCTTGTTCCAACCGGAGCGTTTGATAGAAGGGTTCAGAAATTCCATGGAAGCTACTCAGCTTGTGGACCTCAGTCTGGAAGGTTACCAATATACATGGAGTAGAGGCGATGGCAATGGCAATTTCATTGAATAAAAGCTGGATAGGGCGTTAGCTAATGCAAGCTGGATAGCACGATTTTGACTTTTAAGGTCAGTAATCTAAATCTAACTTCATCAGACCATATGCCAATCCTTCTCAATCCGTGTCCTTCCTCTTCTTGTGTTCTCTTATTTCAATTCAAATTTAAAAATGCATGGCTTTCCAATTTTGACTTGGTTGAGGTGGTGCAGAACTCTTGGTTGGCTAATCCTAATCTATCAATTTTTGAGAAAATTAAGAATTGTAGTGAGTGCCTTTCCATTTGGGGTCAGCAAATTATAGGGAATTTTAGAGAGAATTGTAGAGAGAATTATCAAATCTTTGCTTTCATATGAGAATGGCTAAGCATGATTCTTCTGCTCATAGTAATGTGTTGTTTCACAATATTCAGAAATAGTACTTGGAGACACTCCAACAAAAGGATATTTTTTGGCGACAAAAGCAAAACTTTTCTAGTTAAAGGAGGGAGATTCAAATTCTAAATACTTTCATGCAGTGGCTTTTAAACAAATGAGAAAGGATCAATTCTCTCAACTGAAAGATCCTACTGGCAGATTATGTGGTTATGATGGGTTGGAGGAAGTCATTGTCGGCTACTTTCAAAATATTTTCTCTGCAACTAATACTAACACAGGGATAACGGCTTCTGGTATTAAGCGAAGGGTGACTGATAAATATAATAATTTATTGCTCCAACAATTTTCTAAGGAAGATGTGAAGGAGGCGATTTTCAGTCTGCATCGGGATAAAGCTCCAGGTCTTGATGGGATGAATGTGGCTTTTTTCCAAAAATGCTGGAATGTTATTGGTGAAGATGTTGCCAGTAAGTGTCTCAGAATCATTAATAATTACAATCTACCTAAAAGTGCAAATGAAACAGCCATCATTCTGGTTCCAAAAAAGAAGGGAGTAGATTCAATGGTGAATTTGAGGCCAATTCCTCTATGCAGCGTCCTCTACAAAATAGTGGCCAAGATGCTCACTACAAAGCTAAAGAGTATTTTGCCAGACATCATCTCTCTGAACCAAAGCATTTTTTTTCCTAATAAGCTTATTACGAATAACTATGCACTTCTTAAAGCACAAGACTCAAGGGAAGAGTGGAATGGCTGCTCTAAAACTTGACACGAGTAAGGCCTATGACTGCATTGAATGGCACTTTTTGGAGGAGGTAATGATTTAAATGGGCTTTAATATTCGCTGGGTTAAATTGATTAAAATGTGTGTTGAATCGGTTTGCTATTTTGTCTCTTGTCCGCATAAACTGTTGGGTCCTGTCACTCCTAGTAGGGGCCTTAGACAAGGGGATCCTCTTTCCCCCTACCTTTTCATTATGTGTGCTGAAGGTCTCTCTGAACTCTTTAAACAGTATGAGATGCAAGGCCTTATTACTGGTTGTCATGTAGCAAGGAGTGCTCCTACTGTTACTCACCTCTTTTTTGCAGATGATAGCTACATCTTTTTTAAGGCAAACTCTAAAGAAGCAAATGCAGTTAAGAGAATTCTTGAAGTTTATGCTATGGATTTGGGTCAGTTGATTAACTTTAATAAATCCTCTTTGAAGTTCAATTCTAATACTTTAAGACAGGTTAGGGAGGAAGTTTGCTTTATATTATCCATTGATCCTCAATCCTCTTATGATTCATATCTCGGGTTGCCTTCTCTGATTGGAAGGGATAAGAAAGAGGTCTTTTCTTTCATTGGGCACAAAATTTAGAAGTGTATTAGAGACTGGAATCGCACTCTTCTCTCAAGAGCAGGGAAGGAAATTCTTCTTAAATCAGTGGCTCAATCTCTACCGACTTACATGATGAGTGTCTTTCTTCTCCCTATGGGATTGTGCTTGAAATTGGAAAGAATTCTTAACTCATTTTGGTGGGGCACTAATAAGAATACAAAGTAAGGAATTGCATGGATGAATTGGGGAAAGTTGTGTAGGCCTAAGAAGTTGGGTGGACTTAGCTTTTGTTCCTTTCATGAGTTTACTTTAGCTTTATTGGGCAAACAGTACTAATGGTAGCTTTTGGGATGCAACTCTAGGAGCAAATCCAAGCTATACCTGGCGAAGTATCCTTTAAGCCAAAGATCCTATCAAATTGGGTTGTAAGTGGAGAGTGGGCAAAGGGGATAAAATAAATGTGTGGAAGGATCCTTGGCTTCCTGATGTTAATAATGCGTTTGTCACTACTTGACGTAACAAAAGTATTCAAAAACAGAAGAATTTTATTCAAAGTCAAAAAGTCCCCTCTAAACTAGGGAAACAAACAATAATTTATATGAAAAAAATAATAAAATTACGATAATGCCACTAAACTTGTGACAATGAAAGCCTAAACGTTATTTTTAAAGCCCGAAATGGGCTATTACAGGGCCTAGCCGGTTCGAAACTAGCTTTTCAAAAATATATTATAATAAGCAATCAAACACCTGTAATAAAAGTTAGAGCAAAAATAGTATGAACCGTAAAAATAAAAGATATTAACGATGATTGGCTCGTTCAGCTCGCTCCAGATACTAAATGCCCAACTCGTCCGCATCACTACTCCCCCGATCTTGGCTATGTGTGAGCTGAAAGTACAAGATTTGATTTTGGGAGATAATAACTCATGGAATAAAGAACTGATTGTTGACTTGTTCAATGATAGGGACATAAATCTAATTTTTAGTATCCCCTTAAGTTGGAGAAGAAGGGAGGATTTGTGGCAATGGAGGTTAGAAAGGGACGGTTTGTTCACTGTTAAGAGTGCTTATAGACTTATCAGCTCTTCTTCTAACTCAGCTTCCACCTCTCTTTCTTCTGAGCTTTGGAATAAATTCTAGTCTCTGTTCAAACCTCCTAAAATGAAACACTTTTTCTGGCGTGCCATTCAATCATGTTTGCCAGTTCATACTTTGTTAATTCAAAAAGGAATTGAGACTACTTTGGCTTGTCCTTTTTGTGGGAATAATGAGACTACTTTTCATTTGCTGATTGAATGTGATTTTGCTTATCAGGTTTGGTCTAGATCGGCTTGTGGTTTTATTAAAGGCAATCCTACTGATATGCCCAGCTGGTTTGCTATTGTTTCTGCTTGCTTTAGTCGAGATCTATGTGGTATTGCAATTGCTATTTGTTAGGCGATTTGGAAAGCAAGGAATGACTGGGTGTGGAATAATTTAAGAGGCACCACTGACTCTGTTAACATCATGGCTTCTCAAGTGGTGTCAAAATGGAGATTAGCTAGGAAAGATGCTGTTGCAGATGCTCAGAGGATTCAATTAGTCCCCCAACAGTGGTGTCGCCCTCCAGTTGGTTTTTTGAAATTAAACACTGATGCAGCCATTTTTGAAGAAGAGCATCAAATAAGTGTGGGTTTTATAGTTCGTGATTATGAAGGAGCTTTCAAATTTGCAGGAAGCCACAGATTCTTTGGTGTTATTGATCCCTTGGTTGCTGAAGCCATCAGTATTCGTGAGGCCTTGAACTGGTTTAAAGTTTCAGGTTTATCTTCAATGTTCATTGAATCAGACTCTCAAATAGTCATTAATGATTTAGTCAATAAGAGTGTTACTAGATCTGATTTTGGTCTAGTTGTTGGAGATTGTTTACACTTGGTTTCTTCATTGATTGAAATCCATTTTAGATTTGTGAAAAAATCTGCGAATACTGTTGCCCACCATCTAATTAGGGCAGCTTATTCTATAACAGATCTTGTTATTTGGGACTTGAATCCCCCTAATTGTATTACTTCAGCCTTGAGTGCTGACTTGAGTTAATGCAATTCCTTTTGTTAAAAAAAATGTCTGATAAGTTATTCTCACATGACTAGTAATAATAATAACAATACAAGAACAGCAAATACAATATAGTATAAATCATATATATTAAACCATTAAAAAAGACAAAGACAACAAAGAATAATTGAACATATTTTATTTTTACAAGATTTTAATTGAATAAATAAAAAGACATTGGATCACTATTTATGAAATTATTGATTACATATGGGTCTTAAACTAGGGATGATCATGGGGCAAGGATTTTCTGTTCTCGGTGGGGACCCGACTCGAACGGGGTGGGAATCCACAAAATTTTCCCCGCGGCGGCGGGGTAGGGAGAAAAAAATCCTTGCCCTTGAATTCAGGGCATGGACCGGGAAAGGGGTCCCTGCCCCGAGGGGATCACTGTCCTAAAAAAAAATTAATATTTTATTATTATTATTATTATTATTATTATTATTATTATTATTATTATTATTATATTTTTTTAGATTGATATTCGTCGGTGTGAAATTTGTTCAAATTATATTATTAATATTTGAATTGTATGGAAGTTTATAAATATTTGTATTTTAATTATATGAGATGTGTAGTTAAATTGTATGAGATGTTTTTAATTTTAAGTCGTCAATTATTAAATTTTGCAAAATAAATTTTATGAAATATTTTTTATTCGGGGCAGAAATATCCATCGGAGTCGAAAATTTCCATTTGAATTGTGTATTTTTATTGAGAATGGAGATCCCCGCCAGGGACGGGGATCCCTGCGAGGGTGGGGACGGGAGAATTTTTTCTTGCTTCCCCAGCAGGGGCGGGGACGGAAAATCCCCGAGCTGGGCAGTAGGTGGGGAGCCACTTCTCGCCCCCGCTTCATGATCACCCCCTATCTTGAACCTTCACTTTCGCCTCATCCATGATTCCAAAACCTTCACTTTCAATGAAATTTCTTGTGGTGCAGGATCTATGATGATTTTCCTTATATTATTAAGATTTGTTGGTTGTAGTTTATTAATTATGTTGACTATTAAGATTTGTTAGTTGTTGTTTATTAATTCTGTAATTAATACTGTAATCTTTCTAATTAGTTGTTGGATTTCTGTATAAAATCTTAGCCTTTGAGGTAAGCAATTCATACTCGTCTACTTCTATATATAAATTGTGTTCCTAAGTTCAAAGCTCATGGTTAGAATGAAGATGCAAATGGCCACCATTTTTTGTTTTATTTTTTTATCTCTGATTATTGCACCTTCAACTTCATCTCCATCTTCAACCTTGAGGCAAGGCTCATCTCTTTCTGTAGAGAGGCCAAGCAAATTCTTGATTTCACCACACAGAGTGTTCGTTGCTGGGTTTTACCAAATTGGGGTTAATGCTTACTGTTTTGGCATATGGTTTAATGAATCCTCTTCCCCTAGAAAAACCTTAGTTTGGATGGCGAATCGTGAGGAGCCTGTTAACGGAAGGAGCTCCAAGCTATCTTTACTCAAAAATGGCAATATTATACTGACAGATGTGGGTCGAATTGTTTGGGAGACCAAAACAATCTCCAAAACTCCGTCTTCGTTGCAGCTTCAAGACACTGGTAATCTTATTCTAATTACTGAAGAAGGTGATAATTTGTGGGAAAGCTTCAATTTTCCAACGGATACGCTTCTTCCTTTGCAACCACTTACTAGAGAATCACAGCTGGTATCATCAAGAAGCCAAACTAATTTTTCTTCTGGTTTCTACAAGTCGTCTTTCGACAATGATAATGTTCTTCGCATTATGTATGACGATCCTAATGATCCAAGTATTTTCTGGCCACCACATTTATATTTGCCTAGCGATTTTGGAAGAAACGCCTACAACAGCAGTAGAATTGCTGTGCTAGATTCCCTGGGATGGTTCGATTCGTCTGATAATTTAACATTTCGGGCAGCAGATTATGGTGTGAGTATCCAACGAAGGCTGACCCTCGATTTTGATGGAAATCTAAGGCTGTACAGCCGAGAGAATGTGTCTTCTCCATGGGTTGTTTCATGGCAAGCCCTGTACGAAACATGCACAATCCATGGTGCTTGTGGACCAAACAGTGTTTGCCAATATGATCTTGCCTTTCGTCGGAGATGCTCTTGTCTTCCAGGTTTTAAACAGTTAAATAACACCGATTGGTCCTTTGGTTGTAAGCCAGAATTCAATCTTTCTTGTGCAAAAACTGAGACCACTTTCCTTCGGTTGGCTCATGTTGAAAGTCATGGGTATGATTTTGGCTACTATAATAATTACACATTGGATATGTGCAAAGCAAAATGCTTGGAAAGATGTGATTGCAAAGGTTTTATCTTTAAATTCAATAACAGAAAATTTCCTAAAAACATTCCTTACTGCTTTCTCAAGACCCAACTGCAAAACGGTTACTATACCCAAAATTTCGAAGGTGATCTGTATCTCAAAGTGCCCAACACCAGCCCTTTTTCAGGCAACTTGATTTTCGATAACAGGCCCGACTTAAATTGTTCGGGAGAAGTTGTCGAGTTGGATAGAAAATATGAAGAAAGCAAAGTGAGTTTTTCTATCAAGTTCTTGCATTGTTTGGTCATTGTTCTAGGAGTAATTGAATCTTCATTATGTATGGTGTGGGTATTATTGAGTAGAAACTGGCGGCACGAAGATGCACACGATCAAGGTTTTCTTTCGGCAACCGGGTTCAAAAGATTCAGATACTCAGAGTTGAAAAAAGCCACACGAAATTTCGGGGAAGAAATTGGAAGAGGAGCAGGAGGGATTGTTTATAAAGGTAAATTGAACGATGATAGAGTGGCAGCAATTAAGCGGCTTAATAAAGCTGAACAAGGAGAAGAAGAGTTTCTAGCCGAATTAAGTACAATTGGTAAGCTGAACCACATGAATCTGATAGAGATGTGGGGATACTGTGCGGAAGGAAAGCATAGGCTTTTGGTGTACGAGTACATGGAGAAAGGCTCTTTGGCCAAAAATCTTTCTTCAAAAAAGCTTGACTGGAAAAAGAGGTTCGAAATCGTAGTGGGAACAGCAAGAGGACTTGCTTATCTGCATGAAGAATGCTTGGAGTGGATTGTACATTGCGACATCAAGCCAGAAAACATTCTTCTTGACTCAGATTATCAGCCAAAGGTATCAGATTTTGGGCTTTCTCAGCTTCTAAGTAGGGGCGAAAATCGAAAGTTCACCAAGATGAGAGGGACTAGAGGTTACATGGCTCCTGAATGGGTATTCAATACAGATATCACAGTTAAAGTGGATGTTTATAGCTATGGGATCGTGGTGTTGGAGCTGATGACGGGGAAGACCCAAGCAGTAGGTACTCATTCAACTGGTAGCAAAGATGGAGAAGAACAAGAAAGACTTGTGGAATGGGTGAGAAAGAAGAAGAGTGCAGGCGTTACTGCAAATACAAGTTGGGTTGAAGAAATTGCAGACCCTGAAATGGGGAAATCTTATGATCCAATTAAAATGGAAACTGTTATTGAAGTGGCTCTTCTGTTGTAAAATAAGGACCGGATTAGAGCAAAACCGCAACTAAAATAGAAATAATAAGGAACAAAAGATTTAACGAGGTTCGGCCAATATTGCCTACGTCCTCGGGACTAAGAATATTATTTCACTAAAACTGAACTGTGAAATAATACAAGAGAGAAGAAATATGCTTAACTAATTGACAAGCTAAGCAATCAAGGGATGATTTAAAACCTAAAACTAAGGCTATATTTATAGTTAACAAAAGCCCCTCCACTTTGCTAATTTCCCGATGTGGGATTCAAAGGAATTCATATTTTTTTTTTTCTTTCTTTTTTAGTAGCCGTAGTTATTGACTTCACTACTCCTTTTTTTCTTCTTTTTCTAGGAAGCCTCCAAAGTGGACTAACAATCTCCCACTTGAAGATTTGATTGAGCATCAATCACATCTTCACATTATTCTTTCTCTCTTGCCAATTCCGTTGCTTGTGTATCTGTCAGGCCACTGGAAGATTGACACCAAATGAACTTGTCAGTGTTAACTGCTTTTGTCATAAAATCTGCTATATTGTCTGTAGTATGGATTTTCTGCATATCCACGGTTCCTTCTTCCACTTTCTCACGAACGAAGTGATACTGAACCCGAATGTGTTTTGTCCTGGAATGAAATGCTGGATTCTTTGCAAGATGCAAAGCACTCTGACTGTCACAAAATAAAGAAACATTCTCCCTTTTATGCCCGAGTTCCTCCAATAACAATTTCAACCATATAGCTTCTTTACTGGCTTGTGTAGCTGCCATATATTCTGCTTCTGTTGTTGATGTAGCCACAACTGTTTGCAGTTTTGAAACCCAGCTTACAGCTCCTCCAGCAAGTGTAAACACATATCCCGTAGTGGATTTACTTTTATCCAAATCTCCAGCATAATCAGAGTCAACATATCCTCTGACAATAAAGTCTGATCCTCCATAACACAATGCAACATCTGCGGTCCCTTTAATGTATCTAAGGACCCTTTTTACTGTATTCCAATGCTCTCCACCAGGATTCGCCATGTATCGACTAACTGCTCCCACTGCATGTGCAATGTCCGGTCTTGTACAAATCATAGCGAACATTAAACTCCCCACTGCTGATGCATACGGTACTCGAGACATCTCCATCCTTTCTTCTTCATTGCTAGGACTCATCTTTGAGGATAACTTGAAATTAACAGGAAGTGGGGTAGAAATTGGCTTACAATCTTGCATGTTGAAACGTCGCAAGATTTTCTTCAAATAATTCTTTTGAGAAAGCCAAATCTTCCTATTATTTCTGTCTCGGTGAATTTGCATCCCTAGAATCTTGTTTGCTGGTCCCAAGTCCTTCATATCAAATTCCCTAGCCAACTGAGCCTTTAACTCCTTGATGCGATCTTTGTTGGGGCCTGCTACCAACATGTCGTCTACATACAACAGCAAGATAATGACATCATTTTCACCAAACCTCTTGAAATATGCACAAGGGTCTGCATTTAGCCTGCTGTATCCAAGGCTCATAATGAAGGAATCAAATCTCTTGTACCAACACCTTGGCGCCTGTTTTAGACCGTACAGAGATTTGTTCAACCTGCAAACCAAGTTCTCCTTTCCTTTTTCTTCAAAACCTTCTGGCTGGAGCATATAAATTTCTTCTTCAAGATCTCCATGGAGAAAAGCAGTTTTGACATCTAACTGCTCCAGATATAAGTCAAATGTAGCACACATTGACAGAATTACTCTAATTGTTGTAAGTCTGACCACCGGGGAAAAAATCTCATTGAAATCAATTCCTTCTTTCTGAGCATATCCTTTGACCACCAGTCTAGCACGATACCGCTCCACTTGATCATCACTATTACGCTTGATCTTATAAACCCATTTATTTCCAATGGGCTTTCTTCCTTGTGGTAGCGAAACAAGTTCCCAAGTTTTATTTTTATGAAGAGCTTCAATTTCTTCTTGCATTGCTGCCATCCACTGAGATGCATCTGAGCTACTCATTGCTTCTTGAAAAGTTGATGGCTCTCCATCCTCTGTTAGAAGGCAATATGCAACATTGCTCTCCATAATATAATCTGAGTGCCAACCTGGTTGTTTTGTTAATCGGCTTGATCGACGAATCTCGGGTACTTGAGATTCAACTGGTTGGGACTCCTCTGGTACATGATCCTCGTGCTCTGGTTCATCTTCAGAAGAATTTTCTTGTTTGGATTCCTTTTCCGCTTGTATAGTCATCGTCTCTGAACTTCCATTCACCGTGCTATCATTTGCTTCTTTTATCTTATCTTCCATAAAGATAACTTCTCTGCTGACAACAACCTTGTGGGTAGTGGGATCCCACAGGCGATACCCCTTTACTCCTTCAGCATATCCCAAGAATAAACATTTTCTGGATTTTGGATCCAGTTTTGTAGTTTCTTGGGCATTGAACATCACATAAGCAGGACTTCCAAATACATGAAGGTTTGAATAATCCACTGGTTTTCCAGCCCACATCTCCATTGGTGTCTTACACTCAATTGCAGTTGATGGAGCTCGATTCACCACATAACAGGCAGTGTTGACTGCTTCCGCCCAGAATTTCTTATCTAAGCCTGCAGTTCTCATCATTGCTCTTGTTCTTTCCAACAGAGTTCTGTTCATCCGCTCTGCCACTCCATTTTGTTGAGGAGTGTATGCCGTAGTGAATTGTCTTTTGATGCCTTCTTGTTTACAAAATTCATCAAATTCTTTACTGGTGTATTCTCCTCCATTATCTGTCCTCAAACACTTGATCTTTTGACCAGATTCAAGTTCCACTCGCGCTTTGTAAGTTTTGAAAACTGGAAACACATATGCTTTCTTCTTGATAGGGAACACCCAACATCTCCTGGAGTAATCATCGATAAACGACACAAAGTAGTTTGCTCCTCCTAGGGATGACACCGGTGCTTGCCATACATCAGAATGAACTAATTCCAGAATGGCCTTGCTTCTGAAATTTGATGTGTTGAACTTCAATCGATGCTGCTTGCTTACAATACAATGCTCACAAAAGGGTAGTGAGACCTTTGTGAGACCTGGAAGTAGATTTCTTTCGGCAAGAATCTTCATTCCTTGTTCAGACATATGCCCAAGTTTCTTGTGCCAAGTCATTGCACATTTTTCACTTGGACTGGTCGTGGCAACAAATGCCTCTCCTTCTTGCAAAGTTTCTCCCATTATCATGTATAAATTTGCAGCTATCTTTTCTCCCTTCATCAGTACAAGCGCTCCTCTTGATATCTTCAAGATTCCTTTCTCACCATTGAACTTGCACCCCAAATCATCCAATTGTCCTAAAGACAACAGATTCTTCTTTAGGCCCTCCACATGCCGTACGTCTTGAATAGTACAAATTGTACCATCATACATCTTCAGCTTAATAGTTCCAATGCCAACAATCTTCAAGGCATGATCATTGCAGCTGTACACAGATCCTCCAGAGATGGGTTCATAATGATGGAACCATTCTCTTCGAGAGGTCATGTGAAATGTAGCTCCTGAATCAAGAACCCATATTTCAGCAAATCTTTTTCTGCCTTCATTAGTCGTTGCTGCTTCACAACATAGAGCATCTCCGCTATTGGAACAGCTTGCCATATTTCCTTGAGAATCAGAGCTTTTCTTTAAACTCCAACAATCCTTCTTCAAGTGACCCTTCTTGCCACAGTTGTAGCATTTAACATTCTTCTTACTTCTTGATTTTGATCTACCATGATTGTAACTCCCACTTGAGCCACGTTCCGTCGATCTTCCTCTCATCACCGTCAAGGCTTCCACATGCTGTGAACTTGCCTACCTGTCTTCCTTATTTTTGCGCCGATTTTCTTCTTCTAGAACAGCAGCTGCAACATCATCGAAGACTAGAGCATCCGTATTATTTGTTAAATTGATGATGAGTTGATCATACGAATCTGGTAAGCTTTGAAGTAGAATCTCAGCACGTTCTACTGGCTCTATTTTATAACCCAACGATGTGAGTTGAGAAAATAGAGTATTCAAAGTATTTAAGTGCTCCGTCACTGAAGTAGATTCCTCCATACGAAGAGTATAGAGTTTTCTTTTAAGGAAAATTTTGTTGTGGAGTGATTTGGCCTCGTACAATTTAGTGAGATGATCCCACACCTCCTTTGCCATCTTCTTCTCTTCTATGCTTGACAACACCCCATCTGCTAATGCCAAATGAAGATTTGCCATAGCATTTCCATCCATCTCGTTCCACTTATTATCATCTGTGAAATCAGCCGGCCTTTGACTTATAGCCGCTAGGCAATTATCTTTTCTCAAAATAGCCTTCATCTTTAATTTCCACAGTGAGAAATTACTCCCGTTGAATTTCTCGATCTCATATTTTGCCGCCATTGCTTCTATCACGAACTTCTCTGCTCAAAAATCAGCTCCCACTATTTCACGTGAATAGTAACCGTATACGTGAATAGTAACCGTATATATGAACAGTGACCGTATACGTGAACAGTATCGTATATGTGAACAGTACCCAAGGAAATATCTTTTCTGATGTGGAAGATCAGGCTATGCTGCAACCACAGAGCATACTAAGACAGAACCTCGGCTCTGATACCACTTGTTGTAAAATAAGGACCGGATTAGAGCAAAACCGCAACTAAAATAGAAATAATAAGGAACAAAAGATTTAACGAGGTTCGGCCAATATTGCCTACGTCCTCGGGACTAAGAATATTATTTCACTAAAACTGAACTGTGAAATAATACAAGAGAGAAGAAATATGCTTAACTAATTGACAAGCTAAGCAATCAAGGGATGATTTAAAACCTAAAACTAAGGCTATATTTATAGTTAACAAAAGCCCCTCCACTTTGCTAATTTCCCGATGTGGGATTCAAAGGAATTCATATTTTTTTTTTTCTTTCTTTTTTTAGTAGCCGTAGTTATTGACTTCACTACTCCTTTTTTTCTTCTTTTTCTAGGAAGCCTCCAAAGTGGACTAACATCTTCAATGTGTGGAAGAATACAAAGATGCGAGGCCCGCCATGAGACAAGTTGTCGAGATGCTTTTGGGATGCAGACAACCTCTAATGATGTTACACTAGACTAGATATAAATGGGTATGTTTGGTAAAAAGTAATGTAAATGTATAATATAATGATTAAAAATTATAATGTAATAAAATATAATTATTATTATATTACTATATTCGGTTGAATTGGTAACGTAATGTAAATATTAATATATTTTTATGTTTGATTTGATTATATACATGTATTGGAATATCAACTAATTTTTTATATGATAATTTTATTTTTTATGATTATTTTATATATTTATATATTTATTATATTATGATCTCATATAAAAATACAATTATACTAAATTGTAATATATTTTTCTACAAATAAATTGTACTGATTCATTTTAAGTTTTAAATTTAATATTTAAAGAAAAATTAATGTAGCAATAGTAACTATAAAATATCAAATAAATTGTTTCATAAGAATGACAAACTATCAATACTCAAATATCCTTACTAAGTAAATTTTGCACCCAAATTTCTTTCTCATCATCAGGTATAGTGAAAAATATATCAGTTGTTTCACGATTACAACCAGGAATGTAACTATTCCTTCAACTAAAAAAAATTAAAAAGAAAAAAGCCTTTTAATTTTAATTTTTTTATAAAATTGACCCACTAAATTAAGGAAAAAATAAAAAAATATTCTTATAATTTTAATTTTTTTTGAAATTGACCCCATTAAAATATTTAAATAATTTATTTTTATTTTGTTGATCCTACTGGACTAAATTTCAGGCTACACCCCGTCCACAACCAATTTTTCTTATTGCCTGGTGTCTCTCACGCATACTCAAACCACTCAATTTTGTCAACTCGATCATTGTTGATCATCAATCTCTTCTCATGTGCATCGCCATCTTCTAATGCTCGACTAAGTTTGTCCGGCTCAGTTCATTATAAGAAACTGGATGAAATAGAAAAAGAATTGGATTGAAATGGACAGAATTGGGAAAAGAATCAGTTTGAACCGAGAAAAGTTAGGTTGAAACTGGTAAATTAGCTTAAATCGAAAAAAAATCAAATTTTTGTCCAAAATGTCTTTACAACATTAATTTTTTTTTTGCCTAAAAAATAAAATATAAATATAAATACAAAAGAATTGGGTTTTAAGAAATTTTGATGAAGTTTTTGATGAATAAAATAAGAAAATAAAATTTATGCTTGATGAATTTTTTTAAATATTCGTGACTTGTTATTATACTTAGCTTAATTTTTTTTTGTTATAAATGTTAAATGACTTTAAAATAATATCTTTTGATTGGTGTTTGATGATAATTGATTTGTTTATACCATTTTTATTTTTATTTTTTTTATATGGTAATATTTTTACAATATTTATAAAATTTTTATGAATAACATTGATCCTATTAGGGCCACCGAACTGGGACTTTTGGGCTTTGCAGTTTTAATAACATTGCTACAACCACAAAGAGGAGTTTGATTGAAAGGAAATTTCTTCCTTAGATGGAAGATAAATTGTACCAAGGGGTTATAAAATACATTGTTTTGTAACCTAGGTTATGTTTTTTCAGATATAATAAAATATAGCCGCCGCTCTGCTCCCGAGAACGTAGGCACATTGCCAAACATCAAAAAAAATTTTGTGTTCTTTAATTTCTAATTGTTTGTTCATATTACTGTGTTTTATAGCGATTATTCTCAACAATTGTTAATTGGGTATGCTAGGTATTGTTATTAGTATTATTTTTTTTTATTTGTAAAAATTCCCGACGGAAAATGAATTTCCATCGGCAAATTTGCCAACGGAAAAAATTTCGTCGGGAATTTTGCCTACGACTGATACGCCGACGGAATGAATTTCCGTCAGCAATTTAGTTTTCCGATGGAAATTAAGAAATTTTCGTCGGGAAATTCGTTTTTTCTTGTAGTGCTTGACCAGTCAATCAGCAGTGCTATTACACTATGCGGAATATAGAGCAAATGCGTCTGGCTTGGAAAATTCTCGCCTAGATGAGGCAAATTTTATGAACCAGCCTAATGCATGTTAACAATTTTTTTTTAACCAATTTTATATGAATAATAATATATTATTTATTTAGTTCATGGTTTAAGCAAGAAAGACTCGACCTGGGGCCATCAATGAACAATAAAGGCCTTTTACTCTACGGTAGGGAAAGTGCAGTAGCCTGCATCTATACGAAATCAAAAGTTTGTTGGGTCATCTTTATATCTCGAGCTTGGTTGGTTTGACGTTAGAGATCCTGTTTATATCATTAAATAGTTATTGATAATACTCAATATTATTTCTTCCTGGGTTCAAGTCAAATTCAGTTCAAGATCCGAAAGCTCACTAAGGAACAAGGCCCAACGCCACCTGAGCCCAACTCTTCCAAGGTCTAGCGCGTGAACGAGCAGACGCTCACAGGAACTGAAGAGATTAGGCCTGTAGGCTGTCCGATCGGACTAATAGGGTATACCCTTCGACAGTCTACTGACACACGCTTCCATTCCATCCTTTACCTACTCTGCATCAAGTCGCCGTCCATTTACTCTGACACCAGAGTAGACTACTCAAGTGGATTCCGACATCCTATATAAATATCCCAAGTCATTTTCTCACAAGGTAACACTCATTCTTAAGACTTTTTCTCTCCAAACACTACTAACTTAAGTAGGGGTGAGCAACGGTCGGTTCGGTTCAATAATTGAACCGAATCAAAAAAAAATCAAAAACCAAAATATTATAATTCATCTAAACCGAACCAAATCAAAATTATATGAAAATCGAACAAAAATCTTCGGTCGGTTTGATTCGGTTAACCGATAAAATCGAAAATCCAAAATTATAATTAAAAAAAATATACAAAATTACAAAACATAAAACTAAAATAAAAACATTTAAATTGAAAAATATACATATATAATTTAAATTCAAGCCCCTTAGATTGATCAAAAAATACAAAAATAATTTTTTTATGTAAAAATTGGATAAAATAACATATAATATTAAAATTTCAGTCCTTTCGGTTTTTGCCTTTCAAAATCAAACCGAATTAACCGATTTATATAGAATTTCAAAACCGAACCGAATTAAAAAGTTTGGTTCGATTTTCGATTTTACCCGAATTTTACTCACCTCTAAACTTAAGTTTCGAACTATTTACACTACAAGAAAATTAAAATTTAGCGACGGAATTTTTGAGACGGGAGAAAATTCGTCGCTATTTACTGGCGGAAATTAATTTTCGTCACAATTTAGCAACGGTATATTACTTCCGTCGATATTTACCGACGGCAATTAATTTCTGTCTGTAAATAGCGACGGAAAAAAAAAATTCGTGGCTAAAAATGACGCCAAAATTTTCCTGCAAATTCAACGACGGAAATTTGCGACGATTATAAGAAACCGTCGCTAAAAATAGCAACGGATATTCTATTCCGTCCCAGAAAAAATTAGAAAATAACCTAATTTTATTTTTAGCGACGGAATAAAAAAATTCGTCGCTAAAAATTGCGATGGTATAAAAAAACCGTCGCCAATAAACTGCCATTTTTATTTTTAGCGACGGATGGATTATTCCATCGCTAAAATTAGCGAAGGATTGACTATTCCGTCGCTATTTTTAGCGACGGAATATTTTTTCCGTCGCTAAAGTAAAATTAAATCACTTTTCCTCTTTATAACGACGGAATATCCTTCCGTCGCTAAAATGAAATTAAATTCATTTCCCTCTCTTTTCTCCCTCTCTTTTCTCTCCCTCTCTCTTCTCTCTCTTTCTCTCTCTCTCTCTCTCTCTCTCCCTCTCCCTCTCCCTCTCTCCTCCGATCTCCTCTCCCCGGTTTTGGCCCTCTGCCCAGCCGCCGCGGACCACCGGCAATCCTTCCCGGATCCGCCCCTCCCCCCTCCCTCCGGCGCCGATCGGCGCGCCTCCCCTCCCCTTCCCCCTCCCCTCCTCCCCCTCCCTCCCCTCCCTCTTTTCCCGCTCCTCCTTCCCTCCTCCACGCGGCGCCTCCTCTCTGCCGGCGTGGATGACGGTGCGCCTCCTCCTCCCTCCCTTCCTCCTCCTCCTCCTTCTCCTCCTCCGGCACCAGGTATGTAGATATGTCTGTTTTTTTTTTTTTTTTGTCTTTTAGATAATTAAATAATGAATATTATTATTATTATTATTATTATTATTATTATTTATGTTAGATGAACATTGATAAATATTAAATATTGTTTAAATGAGAATATGGATTATTAATTAATGGTGATTGTTGTTGTTAGAATTATTTTAATTGATTTATGTTAATTAAATATTTTATTATTGTTAAATAATACTATGAATAATTTGTTTCTAATATGTTATTATTTGTGAGTTTATTAGTAATTAATGGTTTGAAAAATTTATTGTTATTAGTATAATTAGAAAATAATAAATTCTTAACACTTTATTTGAGGATTTTGTTTCATTGTTTTTATTTTGTATATATATTTATTTCTTTATGAGTTTATTAATTTAAATGTTGTTATTAAATTTATTAATAGAATTTTTCATATTATTATTATTATTATTATTTAATGGGTATGTTAAGTAGATATATTATTAATTAGTATTGTTATTATTTCTATTAAAAAGTTGTGTTTATTTTAGTTATTATTATTATTATTATTATTTAATTAAAATCTGTAAAATTTGTATCTTAATTAATAATATTATTATTATGTTAATTTGTATTATTATTATTATTATTTATTTATGTTAATTTGTATATTAATTTTTTTTTTAATTTGTAAAATTTCCCGACGGAAATTCATTTTTCGTCGGTAATTACTGACGAAAATTGAATTTCCGTAGGTAAATTTGCCGACGAAAATTCTTTTTCCATCGGCAATTCCCGACGGAATTAATTTTCCATAGGCAATTTTCCCGACGGAAATTCAATTTCCGTCAGAAATTTTTCCGACGGAAAAAATTCTGTCAGGAATTTTAGCTACGACTAATATGCCGACGGAATGAATTTCCGTCGGCAATTTCATTTCCCGACAGAAATTCCTTATTTTTCGTCGGAAAATTCTTTTTTTCTTGTAGTGTTATTTCTAGTCCGATAGGCGAACTCTTTTATAGATAACGAAGATCCGATTGGTTCATACAAGAACCGCCATCAAACTCTTTCTATTCCAATTACGAAAAACCAGGAAATATCAGTTATCTTTCGATTTAATGTATTCATGAATCTATGTTTTAAGCTAGCATTTGCATCCACAAATTATCCTTTCTTATCAAGCGATAGCATTTGAATCTATGTTTTGAGCTAGTTAAAATGTACTAACTAGCTCAGTACATTTTAACATTATATTCCTATTTGAAACTAATCAAGCGATAGTCACCATTAAATTAACAATTCAGCTATTTTGAAGGAACAGCATGCAATGGGGGGTTTTTTTAATTTTGGGGTTATTTTAAAAAAAAATTCAAAAAATGAGGTAATAGTAAACAACATTAGGATTTTGGGGTGTTGAAAACCGGCACAACATTGTGCCGATTTTCGTCAGTGGTGGGGCCAGCGCGTGCCAGAAATCGGCACAGTACAGTGACGGTTTCTGGCACTGATGAGGCAGAAACCGGCACCGTACAGCGCCGGTTTCTGGCACTGATGAGGCAGAAACCGGCACCGTACGGTGCCGGTTTCCGGAAGCTGCAGCTTCACGTGAAGCTGCAGTGGTCTTTTGTCAATAAATTTAATTTTTTTTATTTCCTTGCAGTATACTTCTTTTGCCCACTTCTTCTTCCTCTTACCTTCACTTTCATTCTTTCTTTCCTTTTTTGACCACGTGAAGCTTTACATGCTTCTTTCTTCTTACCTTGCAGTATACTTTCTTGAGATTGTTGATGGTTTTCTTTGGGAACAGAGTGTATGATGTTAAACACATGATGAAGTTTTGTGATAGCTTGTACGGTGGTTTGGATCGGGTGGCCAGAACTCTGGCCGTTGACATGGCGATCGAAAAATGTCATCAGGCCGGCTCCGACAGCTTGCTTACGTGGCACGCTTTTCAAAAGATGAGGGGCTTATATTTTGTGAAGGATGGAGATGAAAAACACGCCGGAGTGTTGTATGGATTAGAAGTTTTTTGAGTTTATTATTATTTGATGAAATAACAATTTGTATATTAAATTGTTAAGATTCTTTTAAGTAAAATGATTAAGTAATTCTTTTTATGGTACATAAAGATTCATAGCTCAGTTGAAATACAAAATTAAACAATTTTATTTCAAATTAATTATTAATTAATTACTAATCATAAAGGTTGCCCCCATTTTTAAAGTTCAAACTTCAAATCAACCACAAATTAATCAATCATCCCTTCCAGTTATCAAATATTATCCTATCCCAGTTTTTGAATTCAAAATATGATCAATTAAAATGTATAATTAATAATATTTTACTTTTCTTTTGATTCCACTTCTATCCAAACAGTACAAGAAGCATGTAAAGCTTTGACGAATAGGATTTGGAACAATAGCAAATCAAATGGCAACAAATAATTAATAATGTATATATAGTGTGCTAAACTATTATAACCATCAAATGCCATTAATAACTTCTAAAATTAAAGATGATTATTTTAGGGAAAAATCAAAGTTAACATCTACATTAATCATGCAAATGGATTGTTGAGGCAGTATGTAGTGGTAAAAATTAAAGTTGAGAAGTTGATGTTCATGGTTGGTGTAGATTTCAGTCTTAAACTTCATTTGCAACATCGAATTGCTGAAATCTGAATGTGGGTGAATCCTTCACTACGGCAATACTGTTCATGATTGTGGACTCTTTCCCCTCAGAATCTTGAACTCGATTATCCATTGAAGAAGAAGAAGAAGAAGTGGGCAAAAGAAGTATAATGCAAGGAAATAAAAAAAATTAAATTTATTGACAACAGACCACTGCAGCTTCCGGAAATCGGCACCGTACGGTGCCGGTTTCTGTCTCATCAGTGCCAGCAACCGGCACTATATTGTGCTGGTTTCTGGCACGCCATCCGGTCAGACCGGTTGGCCCCAGCACTGACGAAAATCGGTACATTGTTGTGCCGGTTTTCAACACCCCAGAATCCTAATTTTGTTTACTGTTACCCTATTTTTCGAATTTTTTTTAAAAATAACCCCAAAATTAAAAAAACCCCATGGAATGGTATAAGTCCATTCTCTTTTTATTAAAATAAAAGTATGAAAAAAAAATTATATACTTATCAAATTTTGATTCAATTTATAAGTTCAATCTATAGCTACTAGCTAGGATATGTATCGAAATCCAAATCAATCTGTAAACAATTCATACATGACCCATAATCTATATTATCTGACAAAATTCAAACGAAGAAAAGTCTAAATTGAGCCAAATGGATTGGGTCGAGAGTTGACTTGTCTCACCCGTCCAAAGAAAAAGGAACATTTTTAAGAATAATGTTATTTAAAAAATAATTTGAAAAATTGGATGTTTTGAAAAGCATTTAGAAAATGATGTGTTTTTTAAAATCGCAAAACTTTACTGCGGTTTCAGAGAGTAAGATCTACATAAAACAAAAAAAAATTTACATTGAAACCGTAACAGCCTGCTGCAGTTTCAATGTCAGTTTGAAATCTTAACATGCAGTTGCGGTTTCAATATATGTCAGAATTTATTATTAATTTAATTAATAGTATTAAAAATAAATATTAATAGTTATTTTTTGGGGCTTTTTTTAATTTTGGGGTTAAATGCAAAAAAAATTGACAAAGTGGGATTACAGTAAACAATATTGAGAATTTGGAGTGTCAAAAATCGACTGCACGGAATGCCGGTTTCCGTGTGTCAGAAATCGGCACATTCTTGTGCCGGTTTCTGGCACTTTAGGTACAGCACTGTAAAATGCAGTGTTGCAGCTTTGGTGCAGCTTCACATGACGTGAAGCTGTACCCCATTGCAGCTTCACGTACCCCATTGCAGCTTCACGTGAAGCTGCACCCGGAAATGAAATTGGTTTTTTTTTTTCAAATTTTGCTCTCTTACTCGTTCTCTCTTCCTGTCCTCTCATTCATTTTAAGTTTATACATTTCACAACTTTGCTTTTCTCTCTTCCTTTCTATTTTGCTTTCGAATTTTTCTTTCATTCTACCTTCATCCTTCATTCCATTCTTTGTTTTTTTTTTTCTACCTTCTCTTCTTGATTAAAGGTAAGATTTTGATGGTTTTTTTTTTTTTGTTATATGAAGTTTATTTTGTCATTAATCTTATGTTAATGTTTAATTTGTAGGTAGTTAAACTTCTGAAGATTATTTACTTTCAACATTAAAGGTAAGACTATATGATTTTATTCTGTTATTGAATAAATTTGTGTTTATTTTGATTAGTTATAACATATATATGTATGAATACTTGAATATTAAAAAAAAAGCATCATTAGCAATGAAATATCTTAATGTTGTAAAAAATGATGAATCTGTAAATGTAATTTGTAGCAGATAATTTGTTCGAGTCAAAATTGATAATATTTTGAAGATTAAATTATATGTATAAGTTGTGGATATTTAAATTAGTTAAATAAATTTAATTGACATGAATAGTTGTTGATGTTCAATTTTTTTTTATTTGGAATTACAAGTTTGGAAATGGATCCATATCATTTAGGAGCTAAACGAATTAATCCGGGTCTTATTAATGGAGAGTTACTAACAATGCAAGGAAAACATCGGTCTGATGCGATATGGAATAATTCAGTAATTTTTTTTATTATATATAATTTGTAGATATTTGATGAAATTATGTATTTATTCAATTGTATATGTTTTAAAATTATACAAAGATTGAAAGAGATGTGTTGAGAACAACGAGAGGCAGTTTAGACGGGCACTACCGAAAAATTGACGACATAATTATTCCATATATAAGATCAGCAGGGTTGACCGAAATTGCCTGAATTGGGATGATAAGTGTTGACTAAAATTTAATGACGTCACTTATTGAAAGGTGGAGACCAGAAACACATACATTCCACCTCACATGCGGTGAAACAACAGTAACACTACAGGACATGGGGATTATAATGGGGTTACCGATTGAGGGTAGGCCGGTAACCGGAAGAACAAATCTTGACTGGGAGACTGTTTGTTACAATTTGCTGGGAGTAGTTCCTTCCCCTGCGGATATGCGGGGTGAACAAATTAAAATGACTTGGTTAGATAACGTGTTCGGTGATATTTCTGATGGTGCGACACCTGTAATATTGCAACAATATGCTCGTGCATGGATATTACGATGTTTTGGTGGAATGTTATTTTCGTCACAATCATCTAGCACGGTGCACCTAATATTTCTTCCTTTATTGGAGGATTTGAAATCCGTTGGGCAATATAGTTAGGGATCAGCATGTTTAGCCTGGCTATATAGAGAATTATGTAGGGCAACATGTCCAAATGTTAAGGGAGTTGCTGGATATCTACAACACCTACAAATGTGGGCGTGGGAGAGATTTGCACAGTTTAGGCCTGAACATGTAGAGGCACCACCATTAAATAGGGACTTTCCATACGAAATCAGGTAAAATATAATGTATAAATATGTAATTTAATTAAATTTTTATGTCATATTGTTTTGAATAATGCGTGCTGATATTTGAGCATTTCATATACGTAGGTGGAGTTTTGCATTGGATAGGAATATCATGTCTAGAAGGGACATATGGACATATCGAAAAATATTAGATACGCAGGGAGTTGAAGGGAACTTAGTGAATTTAAATTAATTTATGTACATAAGTTGGTAGATGATGTTATTGCTATTAATTATTTTTTAATAAATAATTAAGATCACATGTGATAATTTGCTGTACAATTTGAATGGAAGTTGTACCATAATGTAATTCAACAGCTTCCCGATATATGTAAAAGTGGGCAACAAAGTTGGATGGTTGTTGTTCCATTGATATGTTTCTATATCATAGAGTGGCACCATCCTGACAGGGTCATGCAATAATTCGGTTTTGATCAGCAAATTCCTTCTCAACCACTTATACAAGATAATCTGCATACAATAGATATGCGTGGACAAAATCACCTGAATTGGGCGATACAGTTTGCTGCGTTTATAAATGAATGGAATAACCGGCATGGTCGTGTTGTTGTTGGCCAACTTCCAAGACGGCCATTGCATAATCGATCTGAATACATACAATGGTACGTGCAACGGACTAGACGGTGGATAACCCCAGTTGGTGCGAGACGTGGGGCTACCGTAAGTTTCCTTCTTATATTACACAATTATTAAATATTTATGCTTCAAATTTGCATATAATGTTTTAGAAATATATTGACACAAAATTTAATTATGTAGGCTGACGGTCTTGAAAGAGTGTACCACGAACACCCCGGATATGTAGATAACAACAGGATATTGGAAAGCATCCTGGGTGCAGTTGGTTATGAGGATAAAACCTCAAATGAATATCAACGACAACCTTGCCCGAACCTATGAATGTTGCCCCTATGGAACAACAATTTTTAGACTTACGTACGCGACAACATCGGACTGGGATGATTGATAGGCGAACAAATGTTGATCAAATATATTATGATCCACATGTATCGCAAATACCACCACCCATGCCATGGCTTTATCAAGAAACGGAAGTTACTCATCAGTTTGAAGTGGGGGGCACTAGTTACATATCGGGTGATATCAATGGTCCTAGCAGCTCATACCATGGGATACCAATGCCAGTTCTGATAGAGCAAACACCAGATGCATTCACACTTCCTGCATTTAATACGCAATCCACCCCAACACAAGGTGTATGGAAATGAATTCTTCCAGCAATTATTCGAAGCACCGAAATAGGGGAATCCTCAACCAAGTTATGCCGAACCTTCATTCACTAATTTCCATAATGATATGATGGGTGGAAATGTTGGACCGAGTAATACATAAGAGGGTGATGCACAGCATGGCAAACGACAACGGCGTTATCCTGGACGAAATAGAAGGCCAACGAGATGTGGCACAGAGTCACATTTCATTAATTAAACTTTCAAATTTGTACAAATAAGTATGTTCTTTCATTGATTGGAATTAATATTAGAGCCATTATGTTTCATTACCCAAATGGCCTAAAAAAAATATGTGAACAATTATTGAATTACTAAATGGAGTCAAAAATTGGGATTTAAATTGTCCACATGTGTGATTTTATATATATATATATATATATATATATATATATAATGTAGGAACACCCAGCGTCAGGTGTTCTTACATAATATATATATATATATATATATAAAAAAAAAAGCATGTACGAACACCCAGCGTCAGGTGTTGCTACATAATATATATATATAGAGAGAGAGAGAGAGAGGCATGTAGGAACACCCAACGCTGGGTGTTCCTACATTATATATATATATATATATATATATATATATATATATATATATATATATATATATTTGACACACGTTTCACATGATTACAAGGTATCCGAATTACAATAGTTCCATGTCATTCTGTGTAATTAGATGGTCCAGATGCGTTCGGGCAAGTCTTCCTATTGTGTCCTTCATTTCTGCATAATGTACATCGATTTGGCCTGGTGCTTTCTCTCCTGTCCAGTTTATTTCGATATCGAGAAGTCCTCAGTCTACCTTTTTTTCTTATCAATTCCAGATTAGGCACAAGAGTTGGACCAAAACATAGGGAGGCCAATAATTACGATGTGCAAGTGGTTGAAAATATGAACTGTAACAACTCAATGCTTTTGAAAGCTTATAACATTTGTCGACGTATGTCCACATGTCCACACGACAATGCATACAAGTTGCTATAGCATGTGAACAAGGCATTTTCGTACCTTGAAATTTTCTACATTCGCATTGATGGCAATCCAAATTAACAGATTGCGTGTTATTACCTTTTCTTTTGCTTTTCTGATTTTTAGTCCTTATTGTGACAATTCCTCTACGCCGATCAAAGCTCTCAACCCTGTGGCCACAAGCTTTTTGAGCGTGTTTTGCCATCTCATCCAAACAATTTTGGGTGTACGTATTACCAGTTGCAATTTGAGCTCGATACATGCACCTTCTGTCATCAAAAAACTTAACAAGCCTGGCAAATACATGCTCAACGGCGCAACAAACTGGCATCATCTTTACACCCTTTAATGCACTATTTACGCTCTCAGCAATGTTGGTTGTAGCATGTCCATACCTATACCCATTATCATGAGATAAAGTCCACTTGTCCAACGAGTTTTGCATTGCCCAATTGTAAGAGTCGATGTCAAGCTCTTTTATCTCAACCATTCTTTTGGTAAATTTTCTTGGTTGAAAATTATTGCCTACGAGGAGGTTCACAAATATTAATAATTTTTATAATATTCGACTAGTGCATAATAAAATAAATAAATATATATGAGAGTAGTAAACATACCCGCCTTATATAGCATGTCCTTAATTGTTGAATTTCGGTGAGTACTGTTGTAGTTGCTTACGAAATGACGGAGACAAAATCTATAAAAAGCTAATGGCTCCTTCCAACCACAACTATCATCACGAAATAGGGCCATTTTATCGGCATGCCTGTCAGAAATAACGGTTATGCCCGATTGCTTAGTGACATAACGCCTAATGTATGTCATGAACCAATTCCAGCTAGACTTATTCTTATTTTCAACAATAGCAAATGCTACTGGATACAAGAAATTATTACCATCTACAGCACTTGCAATCAACAAAGTTTGATAAAACTTTCCTATCATAAACGTTCTATCAATAAGCAAAACTGGCTTACAATGAGGTAGTCCATCTATGCATGGCTTGAATACCCAGAAGAGCTTTTTGAATTGTTTGCAATGAGGCTTCATACTATCTTTAACAATAAAGTCATAGGCAGTTCCAGGATTGTATGTCTCCATGGCTTTCATGTATCCAGACAACCTTCCATAAGAACCCTCATAATTACCAAATATCTCCTCCAAGGCCTTGGTTTTTGCATACCAGGCTTTACTGTAGGATATATCATAATTGAAACGATTCCTCATATCGACGATTATTACACTAACTCTAAGATCGGGAGCAGCACTAACTATTTTTAATATGCAATCACAAATAATTTGCGAATCCAACTGTCTATGGTGTTGTGATACCAGCGAAGCATTACAGTTATGAGATCCCTTATAAACACTAATGATCTAATAAGGACAAGTTCTTTTCTTCATTGCTCGTAGTCTTCATGAACAACCTATTTAAGCATGTGTGCAACATATCGACCAGTACGATAGTTTTAACTCTACAACCTTATACGAAACATTATTAAGAATGGAGAATTTCTTCACGCATGCCTTCACTTCATCTTTCGATGTGAAGGCCAATCCTTCGCATAACTCTGAAATCCTGTCCCATCTTACTATTGGGAAATCATTATATATATTAATCTCAGATTCAACAAAATTAACAGATGTGTGGTGAACAGATGCAAACTGAAACTGTGAAATATTCGACTGCCCACTGGCTCGACCTCTTTCCTCATTCAGGTGCAGATTCTAAAGGCCCTCTGTCACTTGAATTGAACTACTTGGAATAACCTGATCATCTCCTTCTACCAAATTTTCTGGCTCCACCTCATCGCAGTCTATTTCTTCATCATCATCATCTTTTGGGTCACAACTAGGGGGAAAATACCCATTATTGGCACCTTCAACTATGGGTCTATTTGTATCATCACCTGTAATATCTGTACGTTCACCAGAATCATATGACCCAAAATTCATTTCATTTGGAACCCTTAACTCTCTAATCGGACTTGCATCTATCGTTCCTGTTTCATCATTATTTTTATATTATATTGGAGCATCAAACTGTGTACAAAACTCAGTCTGACTAACTGTTGGATACTGTGTATTATCACTGAATTCGTTTTCTTCATCCACATTTGGTACACACCCAGTTTCTCCAGCATTATCCATCTGATTAAAATTATTCAAGGCATTTTCTCGATCACCAATTACAATTTCCTCTGTTATAACTATTAGCTCCACAATACTGTATCCAGGAAATATGTTAAAATTTTTATAAATTTGATCAATATCCTCATCATCTACTATATCCATTGTGGTCCAAGAAATTGACCCCTGACTGTAAATTGGACACTTGTATATCACCCTACAAATTCTCACTTCTGTAGGTAAATCCAATTTAACTGATAATTTGTGAATAAGTTCGGCAAATGTCGGTTTATACTTGAGCTTCATTCTCCTTGATCTAGTTGATGGGCTTGAAACATCATAATTAAAATCAAATATACCGAAAGTCAATTGTCCTCCGGTATGAATTATAAAAGTTATTGGATTTGACATTTTATCCTACATTATAGGCACACATATCATAAACTATTATTGGCATATTTATGATCTAAACAAAATATTTAGTCCACACTCGATTAATTTATCTTCAATAGATTATTTCTTTATATTAACAATTATTTATAACGTTAAATTATATTCTCGTAATTAACTATTTTAGTATTCATTTTTCACACTTAATCTTGAACAGTTTTTTTTAAAATAAATATTAACTACTGCATACCTTTAATGTAGAAATTGTTAAATAACCTTCAAAATTATCAACCCCTGCACATTAAACATTAATATATGATTAATATAATTTATGAATTTTGTTTAAGAAAATAAAAAATTACATACTAATAACATTACCTTCAATATTATGTGTACTATATAAAAATTAGATTGCAGACCAATTTGAAAAGTAGAATGGGTGAATTGTAAGAGAGAACGAAAGAATGAATGCAAAGGTAGGGAAATAAAAATGTTTGAAGGAGAGGGAAGGACAAGTTAAGTATCCACTGGGAGAAAAAATAAAATAATACAACTTTCAAATTTCAAGTCGGGCCACTGCAGCTTCACGTGAAGAAGCTGCAATGGCCAATCTATGTGCCGGAAACCTGCACATCACATGGTGTCAGAAACCGACATATTAATGTGCCGGTTTCTGACACGCGAAAATTGGCATACCGTGCTGCCGATTTTCAACATTCCAAATTTCTAATATTGTTTACTGTAGCCCCACTTTGTAAATTTTTTTTGCATTTCACCCCAAAATTAAAAAGGCCCTATTTTTTGTCCCAGTGGCACAAATGCGTTCTTCAACATCTGGATAGCGCATGTTCAAATTCTGCCACCAATCGTTTTCCTTTTTTTAGTAGATTTTATATTTTATTAAATATTTGACATAAATATCAAATGTTATCTATTGTCCCAATAGTACAAATCCATTCCTCAATTTCTGGATGGTGCGGATTCAAATTCTACTACCAAAAATTTTATTAAGTAGATTTTATATTTTATTAAATATTTAAAATAAATATTAAATGTTACTCCCTCCGTTCCTTTTTACGTGTCGCTTTTGAGTAAAATCTAAATTTCATTTATCTGTCACTTTTATATTTTCAATGCAATTTAATTTTTTTTTCCAATTTAATTTTTATTTCCAATAAAAATTGACCAATTAGATTTAAGTATATGTATTGAATCACTCAATTTTTTTCTAAATTCAAACCTAATTAATATTTTTTAATTTTAGTAAAAACAACAAAAGTGACACATATTAAAAAATGGATTGAGTACTTTTTTTCAGAAATTATGTTTTTCTCATTATTTTGACAAATTATTGATATTTGATTCACTTATTCTACTTTTTTTTATTTCTTGTTTAGCTACACAAGTCACTAAAGTCGTTTTTCTTCTTCTATTTTAGCTACTATTCTCTCATTTCATTTTGGGTTCTCTCAATAAGGTGCCATTTTTTAATTTTTTTTTTTTTTTTAGCTTATGATGGTGCTTGGTGTTGGTGCCTGTTGGTGTTTGTTTTTGTTTATATTTAGCTTCTATGAACATCCAGCCATGTCAATTTGGTTGATTTTGGTTTGTTCATTTGTTTTGATGTGCTAATTATATATATGTACATTTAGCAATTAATATATGTTATTTTTAGGTGATATGGGATTTGGATAATTGGAATGAAGGTTGATGGAATGGATCTTAATTGGAATGAAGGTTGATGGAATGGATCTTGAATAAAGATAAAGAATATGAAATGGATTTTATTGGAATATGCATTTTGAGTTTAATTTTATTTTTCAACATTATAATATTAGATATTCCATCCGTTACTTATTATGTGTTACTTTTGTTGTTTTTACTAGAATTAAGTAGTATTAATTAGGTTTAAATGAAGAAAAATTTCGATACAATTTCAATTTGATTATCATCACAGTATTTTAGTTTGATTTCGATTTGTTGAATTTTCAATACAATTAATTTTCAGCTAATTCAATTCCGTTGCTCATTCCTAGTTTTAAGAATTAGGGAAAGCATTATGCAAGGAAATGAGCCAAATCATTTCTTGTTCATAACATAACTCTCAGTACCACTTGAACGGACAATTACCAGAATGCTCCTCAAATAAGAAAGACTTGAATAGTCAACTGATAGAAATCTGGGTGTCACATTCCACGTGTCGAGGAAAACGAAGCAGCAATATCCAACCATGCTACGTAATTGACAATTCCGAATAATGTGTAACGTAATTAATGTGCAATATAAATGGTGAAAATTTTCTATAAAAATAGTACTAGTGCTAATTTTTATATCGGGAAAATGGAAGAAATTAACAACATTTTATTTTTCCTCTTCCATTTACCTTGTACATAGGACAAATTGGATTGGAGGAACATTTATTTGCATAAATTGCTGTACTGTCCTTAATTCTTTTTTTTTAAAAGAAAATAGAAGAAAAAAGCAGCTGATATATATGAACATTCTGCTACATTTTCAAACAAAGTTGGGGTCAACTAGGGTTTGGTGTGTCAAAGCGATACACTATTTCCAATTTCCATGCCGGCTCTTCTATGTCCTCTTTTTTCACCCTAATTTAATACTCTTTTCATTATTCTGTATGTTACTTTTTTATAAATTTTATTTATCAGACACAATTAAATTTTTAATAAATTTTTAAAGAAATTTATTTTTTTTTACAATAAAAGTTAACTCATTTAAAATTAATTAAATTTATATTTGTACATTTAATAATTTAATTTTAACATAAATTTAAATCTAATTAATATTTTTTAATTACAGTGAAAATAATAAAAATGACAAATAAAATAAATAAAATTGAGGGAGTAATAGAAATTCTTGATGCAAGCTAAATCCATCTTACTATAAAAGAATCATTTAATAACAAACAAGCAACAAAAATAGCCGTATATGTTAATTTTCTTGCTTAGAATATACTAAATGTCTAGCAACTTACAACTATTAAATGTCTACTGACTTATTCTCACATGACTAGTAATAATAATAACAATACAAGAACAGCAAATACAATATAGTATAAATCATATATATTAAACCTTAAAAAAAGACGATGACAGCAAAGAATAATTGAACATATTTTATTTTTACAAGATTTTAATTGAATAAATAAAAAGACATTGCATCACTATTTATGAAATTATTGATTACATATGGGTCTTGAACCTTCACTTTTCGCCTCATCCATGATCCCAAAACCTTCACTTTCAATGAAATTTCTTGCGGTGCAGGATCTTGGTTGATTTTTATTCTTTGACTAGCGCGAACTTAGCCTTTGAGTTAAGCAATTCATGCTCCTCTACTTTATATAAATTGTGTTCCTAAGATCAAAAGCTCATGTTTAGACTGAAGATGCACATGGCCACCATTTTTTGTTTGATTTTTTTATCTCTGATTATTCCACCTTCAACTTCATCTCCATCTTCAACCTTGAGGGAAGGCTCATCTCTTTCTGTAGAGAGGCCAAGCGAATTCTTGATTTCACCAAACAGAGCGTTCATTGCTGGGTTTTACCCAATTGGGGACAATGCTTATTGTTTTGGCATATGGTTTAATGAATCCTCTTCCACTCGAAAAACCTTAGTTTGGATGGCGAATCGGGAGGAGCCTGTTAACGGAAGGAGCTCCAAGCTATCTTTACTCAAAAATGGCAATATTATACTGACAGATGTGGATCGAGTTGTTTGGGAGACCAAAACAATCTCAGAAACTTCGTCTTCGTTGCGGCTTCAAGACACTGGTAATCTTATTCTAATTACTGAAGAAGATGTTAATTTGTGGGAAAGCTTCAATTTTCCAACAGATACGCTTCTTCCTCTGCAACTACTTACTAGAGAATCAGAGCTGGTTTCATCAAGAAGCCAAACTAATTTTTCTTCTGGGTTCTACAAGTTGTCTTTCGACGATAATAATGTTCTTCGCATTCTGTATGACGATCCTAAGGTTTCAAGTGTTTTCTGGCCACACCATTCATTTTTGCCTCGCGATGTTGGAAGAACCACCTACAACAGCAGTAGAATTGCTGTGCTAGATTCCCTGGGATGGTTCAATTCTTCTGATAATTTAACATTTCGGGCAGCAGATTATGGTGTGAGTATCCAACGAAGGCTGACCCTCGATTTTGATGGAAATCTAAGGCTGTACAGCCGAGAGAATGTGTCTTCTCCATGGGCTGTTTCATGGCAAGCCCTGTCCGAAACATGCAGAATCCATGGTGCTTGTGGACAGAACAGTGTTTGCCATTATGATCCTGCCTTTGGTCGGAGATGCTCTTGTCTTCCACGTTTTACACAGATAAATAACACCGATTGGTCCTTTGGTTGTCAGCCGGAATTCAATCTTTCTAGTGCAAAAACTGAGATCACTTTCCTTCGGTTGGCTCATGTTGAAAGTAATGGGTATGATTTTGCTTACTATGAAAATTACACATTGGATAAGTGCAAAGAAGAATGCTTGAAAAGACGTGATTGCAAAGGTTTTACCTTTAAATTCTGGTACAGAAATAATGATAAAAACATTCCTTACTGCTTTCCCAAGACCCAACTGCTCAACGGTTACTATACCCAAAATTTCTTAGGTGATCTGTATCTCAAAGTGCCCAACACCAGCTCTTTTTCAGACAACTGGATTTTCGATAACAGCCCCGACTTAAATTGTTCGGGAGAAGTTGTGGAGTTGGATAGAAAATATGAAGAAAGCAAAGAGAGTTTTTCAATCAAGTTCTTGCTTTGGTTGGTCATTGCTCTAGGACTAATTGAATCATCCATAGGCATGGTGTGGGTATTATTGATTAGAAACTGGCGGCACAAAGATGCACGCGATCAAGGTTATTTTCTTTCAGCAACTGGGTTCAAAAGATTCAGCTACCCAGAGTTGAGAAAAGCCACAGGAAATTTCGGGGAAGAAATTGGAAGAGGAGCAGGAGGAATTGTTTATAAAGGTAAATTGAACGATGATAGAGTGGCAGCAATTAAGCGGCTTAATAAAGCTGAACAAGGAGAAGCAGAGTTTCTAGCCGAATTAAGTACAATTGGTAAGCTGAACCACATGAATCTGATAGAGATGTGGGGATACTGTGCAGAAGGAAAGCATAGGCTTTTGGTGTATGAGTACATGGAGAAAGGGTCTTTGGCCAAAAATCTTTCTTCAAAAAAGCTTGACTGGAAAAAGAGGCTCCAAATCGTAGTGGGAACAGCAAGAGGACTTGCTTATCTGCATGAAGAATGCTTGGAGTGGATTGTACATTGCGACATCAAGCCAGAAAACATTCTTCTTGACTCAGATTATCAGCCAAAGGTATCAGATTTTGGGCTTTCTCGGCTTCTAAGTAGGGGCGAAAATCGAAAGTTCACCAAGATGAGAGGGACTAGAGGTTACATGGCTCCTGAATGGGTATTGAATACAGATATCACGGTTAAAGTGGATGTTTATAGCTATGGGATCGTGGTGTTGGAGCTGATGACGGGGAAGACCCAAGCAGTAAGTACTCATTCTACTGGTAGCAAAGATGGAGAAGAACAAGAAAGACTTGTGGAATGGGTGAGAAAGAAGAAGAGTGCTGGCGTTACTGCAAATACAAGTTGGGTAGAAGAAATTGCAGACCCTGACATGGGGAAATCTTATGATCCAATTAAAATGGAAACTGTTATTGAAGTGGCTCTTCAATGTGTGGAAGAATACAAAGATGCCAGGCCCGCCATGAGACAAGTTGTCGAGATGCTTTTGTGATGCAGACAACCTCTAATGATGCTACACTAGACTAGATGTAAATGTAATAGTTCTTGGATTACTTGTTCAGGATTCAGATGAATTGATTGCAGTACACTGTTCTTTATTAAGTTTGTATTGGATGGAAATGTATAGTGAGAGCTTGACAGCACAGTCAGAATAGGCTCGTTAAAATACTAAAATGGCCCAATAACATAAATATTAATGGACTTGGGGTTGTCCGAGTTTCTGTTATTGGTCTGCCTCTCCGAAGAGAGATTTTATTTGAGGGCAAAGGTGCAGTGGGAAGACTGAAGTTTACTGGATTGGGCTCAGGCTTATCATGAATATGCGCAAGTGTAATTTCAAAGGCCCAGCATATATGAAACCCCAAAATCGTACAATAGGAAATCAGTATCGCACAGATTAACCCTCAAAACTTATTTGTCCATCATTGTTGCTCAAAACGTAAAGGCCATATCTATAATACAGACTATTCATTTTGCTGGATTTATATAAATGAAATTTTACAATTTCAATTAAGCATTTACCTAGTAAACAGTTGTTTAGAAACTCTCAATTTCTAAAACTTTTCAACAATATATCTCTTCCCAAATAAGATTTAGCTCCTAGCAGTCCAATAAATAAAGAAATTAAAAGAAGAAATGCAATGGAAACGGGGTTCTTGATGAGCAATAATGTCACAACCGTTATCCTTCCACAAGGAAACCAAATTAAATGAAAATCGACATTAAACTAACAAGTCTATGCATAGCCTATATTAATCCCCTAATCAGCAGCTGGGTCCCCATGGTTTGGATACTGAAAATGCGATCCAAGAGAGTCCAAAGGGAAACATACAAATTTTAATCTCAAATTCTTCCACATGCCTTAAATTTGGATGATACCCACTCCACATATTATTTTCTTCACAGTAAACCCAACCAAGCAACACACAGAATTATTCATTTAAGTGGTGTCTTCTGTTTTCTATCAAAAAAATAAAAGGTGGCGTGTTCTGTTTCACAACCACAACAAAACTAGCGCTTCATTTCTCTCTCTTTAGCTTATATGAGAACAGAAACGGTTGCTTAGTTTATTATAACTAACTTCTTCGTCCATTGAATTTGTCCTCCATTTCATTTCATTATCTCAATTTCGCTCGTCTTAATTATCTGGGGTCCAAAATCGACGAAGAAATTTTCTGAACTAAAAAAATATATATATAACAATAAACGAACACATCAAATTACGAAATGATTTTTTTTCTTTTTCTGCAGTTTATATTCAAAAAGTTTTTTCTGAGATCCTCTTCATCTCCCCATAAAAAGAACCTAATTACCACTTTGTTCATCTGTACATTACCAAAATTATTGATTCTGTATAAAGCAAAGATTAAAGCAACTTCAAAGAAACATAGACCGTTTCTTCCTCCCATTTCTCTCATCTCTCCGATTCATCAATGAACTCAGCTGGATTCTCATCATAGTTACCAACTGCTTTATTTTCTCTAGGCGATTTTGCTAATTCCAATTCGCTTAACCACAGCGTTCCTTATGGCTTCAGTCTGGAAGCAAAGACCATTCTGCTCAATACTAGACATGTAACTCCTCACTTCCTTCCTTATCATCTCTTGCATCACCGCCAAGAACTCGGGACTGAAGAACTGATTCTCAATCCCAAAACCATTCTGTTGCACTGCCGCTAGACCCTCCTTCACGGGCAGATCAACTGATTGAGCCATCGGTTTCTGTACAGTATCAATATTAGTCTGATTTAATCCAGGATTGAATCCGGAACCTGGAGCGGAAACAGTTGCTTTATTCGAGGCTTCGCAAGAATCAAATCCAGGAAGTGATAGGCTCAAGGATGTCGGCGGATCCGTTGTAGAAGAGGTGGCTTCGAATGAAAGCGCCGACGGGACCAGCGAACCTGTTCTTGCAAGGGGCCTGTAGACCGGAGATGAAGCCATAGCTGCCAAGCTGGAATCGCTTATGTCGGATCCGGATGGACTGCTCGGATTCAGATGAAGACCCGAACCCGAGGCGTTGGGTGCAGCTCCAACGCTGGCGGACCTTTTAAGACGCGGTTGGGCCTGTATATCCTCGAAATCTTCACTGAGTGAAGAGCATTTTCGCTTGAGCGTGGAGTTCCAGTGATTTTTAATGGCGTTATCGGTACGGCCATTGAGGAGGCGAGCAATGGTGGCCCACTTGTTACCGAAACGAGCATGAGCCCTGACAATGGTCTCATCCTCTTCAGGAGTAAAAGGCCTATGCTCCACCTGAGGAGATAGCTGGTTGCACCATCGCAACCGGCAAGACTTGCCAGATCGACCAGGGATCGATTTGCTTATCAAAGACCAGTTTCTAGGGCCGTAGTTTTTCACCAATCTCTGCAACGCCTCGTCTTCTTCAGGACTCCACGGACCTTTGATCCGATCAACGTCTTTTCTCGCTGTAGATGCCATATAATCAGAGAATCCCAACTCCTAATTAATTGGAAATTAATACTGAACAGATTTCAAAATAATCGTAGAGAGTTTTGTATTGGTGATGGGAGGTTTGGTGGTGGTAGAGGCGGAGCCTCACTTTTGATTTAATGAAAGAAGAGAGTGAAAGGATTTGAGGAAGGGGTGTTTATATATGGAAGAGATAAGGATGACTGGTTAAACCGGTTATAGTAACCGGTCATAGCCGTTGAGAGTGGGGGATTCTTCCTGGCAAAGCAGTTACTAGTAAACAGCTGTCAAATTGACACGCGTCACCTCATAATATCTCCAACTTACACGTATAATCACTAGCACTCCACTCAAAAGAAATGGGCCTTTTATCTGCAGTTCAAAACAATACGGCTCGTCAGGTTCGCACCAGAATCACGCAACCTATTTGATTGATTAGAATTGAGGTGAAACCGAAAAATTTTCTAAAAAAAAATAAAAAAAAAAAGAGGTTAGTCAGCAAATGACGTGGCATATAACAAAACTAATTAACTGGCGGTCAAATTAAAATGGAAGGTAACCCGGAGCCACCTCATCTCGAAAATATAGGAAATTAAAAGTTAAACGACCGTTTTGGAAGTTATAAAAAGGGGGTTAAAAATTTGAAAAGAAACGTGGAGAAGAGGGAAGAGAATAAATATTAAGAAAATAATGGTTCTTATCTGATGATGATGGGAAACTGTTGAAAAAAGAAGTGAAGTGTACGGGTGGAGATGGATGGGAGCGGGGAAGGGGACGACTTTGACCGATCCAGGCTGGATACCATTTATTTAAAAAAAAAAAAAGAGGGGAGAGAAAAGGACGCACGGAAGGTGATGAGCTGGCACAGAAAACGACAAAAGATGAGAAGCAGAATCGGTACTACGATTCTGTCACTACAGGCTGTCAAGTTAGCCCCAAGTTAATTACAATACCCCACCAGCTTAACGGCCTACTCCCCCACTATCTCCACGTGCCGGTCACGCTCCTCCTTTTAGGTTTTTTGTGAACTGCCAAAACCGACTCCACCGTCTTAAATTTCCCCGTTTTGAGTTCAAGTAATGAGACAAACGCTGCCTCAAAATCATGTTGCATGTTTGTACAAAAGCTCTTCTTCTTCATTTATTTTTATTTCCTCTTTTGGTATAGTATATATATATTCGTAATTGAAATGGCAGATCCAATTGCCATTAAACTAAAGACATCGTATTTGCAATTAGTATAATTACATGTAACTAAATCTTGCTATTTTTAGATGATATGTTTTTTTTCGTTTTTTGTTAGAGATATTTGTGTTTGTTATGGACAATTAAAATGAGCATGTAATTGTATTATACATGCACCTGCTTAATAATTCCAAAAATTTCCATTTTAGTAAGTAATTCTATTATGATGAGTCTAATGCCTTGATTTGAATGTAAGATTATCTTTTTATTTAACAGTCTAATCATATATTTATGAACGTTAATCCTTGCTGTGAGTCCCAATTATATGATCTAGAGGGGGGTGAATAGATCATTTCATCATTTTCTCGTGGTCTGGATATGTTAGAATACAAACAATTGATATGCATATTTTTATCATTATAATAAATTCATTTTATGCAAATTTACTTCATGTAAATTTTTATTATCCTTCATGATTAAAAACAACACCTATGGACGAAATTATTAATGAGAAGAGATCAGACTTTCATGAGATGGATTAATTTAGAAAAATCAAGTTTATCCCGTTTTTCTAGAACACATGCAATTTTTCTGACTCTGTTCTGTAGAATATAGAATAGGTAAAACAGTTAATTTCAGCATAAGTTATAAAGCACAAAATAAAAAGAGATTAAGGGATAGAGAAATTTAACACCGCTATTTATAGAGGTTCGGCCATTGCCTACATCCTCTCCTTAAGACAATCCGTCTTAAGAGTTTCTCTCTTTCTATTGTGACTCTATTTACGGGCAAGAGTCAAAAGCCTGTTACAAAATAGCTATCCCAAGTTTTTCTTCCCAAGTGAAAACTTTAAAATACTTAATCATTTTTGCAAAGTAAAATGATCAAAACACTTAGCCCTTTTTCCCAAGTAAAAGAAGCTAAACACTTGCTAGTTAATTTTCCTAGGTTCTAGCAACCTAACCTCACCATTTTATCTCACAAATTCAAAACCTCACTTAACATGATTACAATTGAAGCTATAATCATATTTGAGGAGATGTGATCATGAATGCACATGAAGGAATGAAAAACTTACAAGATAAAACACAATTTTAGAACAGAAAATCGTTTTTCACTCACTTAATAAAACACACCAACACAATTCTTTTTATAGCTGAAAATTGTAGTTGTTAGGTGTGAACATAATTTCAAAAATGTTTCTATGATTGAAGAGATCTGATTTGAGAGTGATTTCATCTGATTTTATTCTTCTTTTAGCAAGAAGAATCAGATTTAAAATGAAAGACTTCCTTTCCATTTTCAAGAGCTTTAATTGTGGATTTTTATCTTTTTAGGAAGGAGATAATTTTGTTTTAGGTAATCATGTGATTTAAAAATATATTTTATGCAGATAATAATGCAATAGACGTGCTGTGAGTGTGTGGGAACCTCAAAGATGATTTTACAAAGTTTATTTCCTAATAAACCTTTAGGACTGCAGGTTTGTTCTGACGGATGTAGAACACGAACACGTTTATTCTGTACTTGGTAGAACACTCTGCATCGTGTTCTGTGCTTGGTAGAACACTCTGTATCAGCACTTGAACTTTGGGTCTGCAATATAAAATTCTAGAAGGAAATCCAATTTTATCAAGCGCAAATGTTTTGTTAATGCATCAAAACCTAAAACACTAGCCCATTGAGCCAACACTTGCTCCTTAAAGTTTGTATGGATTAATTTAAACTCAAATTCTAATAATATATTATTTTATTCCATTTCAAAAACTAATTATTAAATTCATCATTCGTATATAAAATTATTGAGACAAAAACCCAATAATATTGACACTATTTTAATTAAAAATGTATTAAATCTTAATTGCAGTCTCTTCTAGTAACATTTGCTGTTGTAATGAGTTATGTCTTTTTTATAACTAAAAAATTTATCAAAACAAACTTTTGCAATTGGAAAATTAAGATCATAGTGTAGAATTATAAATTACTCTCTCCCTCCCATCAAATTGTTATTTTTTGAAAAGAATTTTTTTTTCCACCAAATTGTCATTTTAATAAATTTAAGATAATATTTAATATATTTTTACCTTTATCTAATGTTAACAAAATATTTAATGATTTAAAACCTATTTGGCATAACTTTTACTTTAACTTTTGAGCATAAGAATAAGAGAAATAAGAGTCAAAGATTTTTTAATTTGGTGTTTGAAAACTATTATATTAAATTCGTCAGCAAAACATATAAAAATATCACATCAAATAATAAAAATATCTCCTCATTATTTTGATCCATAATTTCATTTTGATAAGAAAAGTAAATAAATATTGCAAAATATATTGATTGTTATTTTTTAAAAAAAAAATTATTACTATCTTATGAGAGAAGGCAAGTTTCTTGTGTAAGATATATTGATTATTTATTTAAAAAAAATGAAATATGAGTAAAAAAAAATTGCAAAATAAAAAATAATTAAAATGGGACATTGATGAAATTTTTAATTTCTTATATATAGAATGTAATCATCAATACACTCAATAAACTTTTTAAGATTATATTTAGCATATATATGAATTATAGTATATTCTCTTATAATCATCAATACACTCAATAAACTTTGTATATTTATAAATATAATGTATTCGAATAATACACCGTGCATGTATGTTGTGCATTAATCACATAGTGAGAATGTGCTTGGGAAGAAAGAAAAGGATTCCACGTGTACTGTACACACCTAAATAAGCTTACTGAAATAAAGGGAAAAGAGAGCGAGAAATAAAAAGCAACAAAAACAGAAAGCACTTAAAAGAGAGTGTATCATTTGAGCCTTCATCTTCAACACGCAGTTACAGTCGTTACTCCCAGACAGCTGTCCATGACACCTTCCTGCCATACATAACCACTCTCACGTGCCAAGCCCACCTAACCCTGTCCATTTGCCGTACTTCCACGTGACTCCCCCCTCCGCACGTGAGTTCCCATTCCTTTCCTTTCTCTAAACAATTTCTTCCTCAGTGAAGAAGGTTACTTTTTTTATACAACTAATCGGTTATGCTAGTTATAAAAATATTATTGTTTTGTAAAAATAAAAAATTATTTTCCAACTAAAATCTTAAAAAATAATGTTAGTTTACTAATAAAATTCAAACTCAGTCAAAACACGGTTATAAAGAATGTATATTTCAACTTATCAACACAAGAAAAATAACTCACATTAGAGTTATATACAAAAAGTATAAGATGTTATTCAATATTTATTAATAAAAAATAAAAATAAATATTAAATAAATTACAAGTTTATATTGTTAACAAAGTGAAATATTCCTGTTATCCTTCGCTTGAAATGATAACAAAGTGAAATCTTTCTGTTGTCCTTCGCTTGAGTCACCTGAAAAAAATCACAAAACCGTCGGGTGTTCCGACAGGTGAGACTCCGACGATCAAGTCAGTTAATTGACAAAGTAAAAGTTTTCTTATATATGAATTCAGAGAGAGCTTAATGTACCTGATGGTTCCCTTTATATAGAGTTATGCCAAATAGGAAATAAGATATTGTTTAGGAGAAAATCACCTTAATTTCTTGATTGATGCTTGATTCCCAATTTATGAAAATTTGTTGAGTGATTCTTGGTATTTTACATCACTGTGAGATCAGAATCTGCGCTATATCTGGCAAATATTCGTTAATGATTGCTTACCATAATGTAATACCGAGCTGTCCTTAAAGACCGGACTGTTGGCACGCCATACGCCCAGACGAGCCCTGATACAAGACCCCATAAACTGATAGTTCGGCTTGAAGCATGTGCCCGAAGCGACCGCGCCGATCCCTAAGTGGAGAGCTCGGATATCATTGAGCTATAATTTGAGATGCATGAATAAAAAATAAAAAAATAAAAAGTATGCCGATCAAATATTGGAACAGAAGAGGTATAAGTTTTCAACAGAAGAGGTATAAGTTTTCAGTCCAATCATTGAATTTTAGTGAATGAATCTAAAATTATGAAAGCAAAAATGTCATTACATAAACCATCAGAAATTAATCTTGTTGGTATGTATATATATATATATATATCCTCTATTCTATTTTTTTTTTTTAAAAAAAATCATCACATGAAATCAACATTTAAAGGTGATACAAAAGCAACTACATCTTTATAAGAAATAGGTTATGTCACAAATGAAGGAAGGTGCACTAGCTAGTAAAAGTTTCTTTTAATATTTCTTATTGTTTTAACAGAAAAGATATTTGTATCATACTGTGAAAAATTCGATGGTTCGAAATAAATAAGAAAAAGAAATAGAAATAGAAATAGAAAAGAAGTAACGAGATATTGATATAGTTAAGTATTAATTATAAGTTAGATACTAAAGGAAACAAGGTTATATGAGTCAGATTGCAGCAGAGTTGCATTATTAGCAGGGGCTCGATCTGGTCCATATTTGAGAGCAACTAATAGGCAGCGATTGGTCCCAATTGGTGGGCACGCTTGTGGCTTGCCTTTATACAACAAACTATAATGCCATCGGATTCTCTCATTGCTGCCATGCGCAATACAGAGTTTATTTTATGGGACAACTAGGTGATAGTGTCAGACCTCTATAAGGTACACTTACATACGGATTAATCCTCCAATTAAAGAATGATTAAGAGATGTGATTGGCATTAGTTTGGTGAATAAGGCACATGGTCTAAGAAAGAGCGAGGACGTTTCCTTTTACTATTAACTAATTCCTTATGGGACATAATTAATATTTAGTTGCCTAATCTAAACAAAAGTTCCCATTCCCCAGTCCCTATAAAATGTGGATCTAGACGGACTAAATAATTTATTGCAACTTGGTTTTGCTTGATTCCACGAGTGTTAACTCAATCATAAAATAAAAGATCACATTAGATTGATTGCATGTGCGGAGAAGAATGACCAAACATTAGTTTCTCCTTATTTACTGAAACCATAATTTCCATTATTCAATACTCTGCTTAGATTCTCTTAGTAACACTAATTAATTTTAAGATATTCATTATCTTAATTACTACTCTCTCCTTCCTGTCTTGGACCATTTATCAAATACTACACTATATTAGACCCACCCATCCCCAGCTGTATTGTAGTCTAAATATCACCCTCTAGCTTCCTTAATTAAAAACATATTAAATGCTCCTATAATTTTGAAAACATACCTTATTTTTATTGGATGAAAATATAGTTTGGATTAATATTCATACATCTAGAAATTTATACAATTACGATGATTACTAAAAACGAATCATTAAAACTTTCTACGACTTAGACGGATTAATATGAACCAAAATATTCATTCGAATATGATGCTGGATGTAGAAGTGGTTGCCAACTCAGATAATTTATCTGCACCAGTGGGGCCAGTCCTATAGTTTTCTCACCCAGCTGGCCGAAGGAAATCGTCAAATGCGGTGGAACCCACCGCCTACCACGTAGACAAATCAATGATAACTAAACGCCCGACAGCTTGTATGCTTAAATCATGCAGCTTGAACTGCCACATATATGATCTGTTAGGGAGTGAGTGGGACCGGAAGCTAATTTTGTCGTCTAATGGGTGATGTGGCCAGTAATAGGGACAAAGACTTTAACGGACCTAACCGTAGTATTTGAAAAACTGTTGCCACGTCAATAGCAAGCCAGCTTGCATCCACTTCCATCCACCGCGAGTTCCAAGAGAATCATCTCTTGGGATTCGCAAAGAGTGTTAGTGTGGGGTCCGCCTACCATGATTTACAGGCTGCTGCATGCATCCATCGTACGATGCCAATCTCTACCACCTGACGTTTGAGAATTGAAAGAGATATCATGCGATTTTATCGTACGGTTCCTTATTTTTCAAAAAAAAAAATGAAAAAATGAAAAAGGTTGCTGGTCTATCCGTTCCCATTGTCCCCTTTTTCTTTTTTCTTTTTTTTTCAACACCCAATAAGATAATTATTAATTTTTTTATTTTCATAAAAAATATTTTTAAAAAATTATAAGAGATAAAAATTTAGTGGAGAAATTACTGTATTATTAATATCAAAAGAGAAAAAAATTAAAATATATGTAATAAATATTATTTTAATTTTATAAAATGATATTTTCAGCAAAATAATTTTTTTTCAAAAAAAATAATATTCCTTCAATTTACAAATTAATTTAAATTGTAGAATTCATTTACAAATAAATTTCATATGAAAATTTATTTGTAAATAAACTCTTATATTTGAAATAAAATTATTAAAATGTAGAATTAAAACTGAATTCTTTACTTTTATGCTTTTAATAAATGAATAAAAAAATTCATTTCTATTTTATTTTTTAAAATATTTTCAATGCCAATTTTGACGTATTATTTTAATTATTTATAATAAAAAAAAATTAACAACCATTAATCATTATTTTAAAATTTTCGACAAACACTTAATCAATGATAATATAATTTTTTTTAAAAAAAAGTCTCATATATATTAATATTCAGTGCAGAATAGTAGTATGAGATGAAGAAAAACAGTGGTGGGAAATGAATAATAACAGACTACATTAGTTGTATAAAGGTAATTTATTTTTAATAAATGATCACGAGGTATTATAATTTTTTTAAATTTAACTCTTAAAAATATGAAGTTCATTTGCAAATTTCACATATTTTGGTGGAATTTGGTGAAGGTATGATGAATTTTCTATTTTTTTTTTGCATTTCAAGCATAAAAAATAGGAATTACAAATGAATTTCATAAAATTTTATGAAATTCATTTGTTTCAAGTGTAGCTTATATGTGATTATTTTAAATAAAATTTAAATTTTATTTATTTGACATTTTTAAACTTTCAATTCAATTTATTTTTTTAATTTAATTTGTTTCTAATGAAAATTGACTTATTTAAAACCAATTAACTTTAATTTTGTGTATTAAATCAATAATTTTATCATAAATTTAAGTTTAATTAATAATTTTTTAATTCTAGTAAAAATAATAAAAGTGATACATAAAATAAAACGTAGAAAGTAATTGATGTGGAACTAATGGAGTAAGCGCACTCTTATACTCAGTAGTGGAACTAAAAAATTATATTTTGAGACAATAAACAAATGTAAATTATTTTTATATATAGAAAATTATAATTTAAATTAAATATATTTTATAGAATTTTTGAGACTAATATTAATTTTTTTGAAAAAACATAAAATTTTATTAATAAAAATATAGTATAATAAATTTCAAGACGGGTAATACTAATTTTCTAAACATACAGAATTTATGGGCAAAAAATTAATTCTAAAAATTTTAGGTGACGGTGGCTCCACTGGCACTGGGGCACCATGCAACTCCGCGCCATGTTTATACACTGTGCAAATAGTAAGTACTCGCTCCGTTTTTTATTATCTGTCACTTTTGAGTAAAATCCGAATTATATTTATCTGTCAGTTTTAGATTTTTTATACAATTTAATTTTTTATTTTCAATTTAATTTTCATTTTCAATAAAAATTGATCAATTAGATTCATTTTTTTACATTAAATCACTCAATATGTATTGAATGACTCAATTTTTTTCTAAATTCAATACTAATTAATATTTCTTAATTCTAATGAAAATAACAAAAGTGACAATTATAAAAGAATTGAGGGAGTAATTGTATATGAGGTCATCAACTGCAGCGGTAAACACCATGATATCATTAAAAAATAATTTGTAATAGAAAAGGTTTTAAATTTTCATTTTTTTCTCAACTAAAATAGGCAAGACATATAAGAACTGTTCTCCTGATAATCACTCCACATAAGAATATGATTTGAGGAGGTTACCATATCAGCTCAATTGCATGAAATATGATGTGGACATAAAAACAAAATAGCTTTGTGCAAACGTTAATAGAATTAATTTCATATATGGGTATAAATTTTTGCTCATTACATGTAATTTATGCTTATATGAGTGCAGAAGAGATTGACAATTTGACATGGATGGTTTCTATCAGTACTGACGTTATTTGGCATGGACGGTTTCTATGGGTATTGATATTGCAACCGCCACATGTCTAATTTTTTAATATAGATATTCTTCGTGTAAATTTATGAAAGTTAATTCAGGCGAAAAATTTGCCATATCAGTTTTTCAAGTTGAAATTTGTTTATTATAACTACTTGTGAATAGGAGTGAGCATGGTCGGTTAACCGGTCCATGAGTCCCAAACCATTAACCAGATCATTAATATCGATTTTTTGAAATTTCAGTTTATTAATCAATCCATTACTATCGGTTAACCAGTCCATCGGTTTCGAATTTTCGGATCGGTTATCCAATATTTTTCGGTTAACCACTATAATTATAAATATATTCATAAATAAAATTAAAAATGTTCAAGATATTTAAAAATTAAAATTTTTTCACTATAATATAACATTATTGTTGTTAAAATAAAAATATTTGGTGGATATATGCAAATTTGTTTTTAAAAATTAATATTTAATAAGTAAATATATTAACCGGTCCATAATCACTTTTAATTAAATAAATTGTTATACTTACTAATAGCCAATTAAAAAAAATTAAAAACTTTAAAATAATTAGTATAATGAAAAAAGTATATGATCACCTTTAATTAGAATAAATTGTTATAAATTATTAAAAAATTAATAAATTAACTAAAAATTCAGTTTCGGTTCGGTTAACCAGTCACATGAGTCAAAAACCATTAACCAGTCCATTAATATCGATTTTTTCAAAACACTAACCATTAACCAGTCCATTACAATCGGATAACCAGCCCATCGGTTCGGTTTCGGATTTTTTTTCTGTTAACCGAGTCCATCGGTTTTTTTTCTCACCCCTACTTGTGAACAACATTATAACTGTTAGTAATTTTGAAGCAATGAAAATTTCTTTTATTACTAATCCGTTATTATATGCAATGTTTTTTAAACCGGATCGAATATCGACTCGACCTATCAACTGAATTATGAGTCAACTGATTGGATTAAATTAACTCATAATTTTTATTTTTTTTAAATATAATTATTTATAAAAAAAATTAAAATATGGTATATAAAAAATATATTTAAACAACCTATTAATTGTAAAATATCAATATATTAATATTTTTTTATTTATTTTACTATTTTTTTAGCAATAATAGTAAAAGATTAAATATTACAGCTGAATTTTTCTGTTAAATGTTTGAATTTACAAGGAAAATACATTTTTAAATTTATAATTTTTTTAATTTTAATTTCAATTATACAATTTTTTTATGACATTATCTAAAAATATTATTTTTATAATTATCATGTTTATCTTTATTTACTTCTTAATATTTCATTACATTTAAATTATTTAGTTGTTCAATATCTAAAAAATATGGTGGAAACAATTTCACATAATTTTTAATTTTGTAAAGTCTAATATTAATATGAATTGATTTTATTATCAAATATAAATTTTTGATTGAATAATATCCAATAGCTATTACTTAGGATTATAAAAATATAGTTTAGGTTATATTGAATTTTTTCCGATCCAACCGGTTTTCCTATTTAACCCGATTTTTTATATTCAATCCAATTTTTTGCATAATCCATTTTTATATTAGATCAAATCAATTTTTCATCCGGTCCGCTATTGAACCGGTTATTGATCATATGCAAACTTTTATGAAATTTTCTTCATGTTGATATCAAATGCCACATCATTGAATTGACGTGGCATCCTCCACAAGTAGGGGTGGGCAAAAACCGAACCGACCCGAATAACCCGAACCAAAATATAAATTCGGGTAGGGTTATTCGGATAATTCGGTTCGGTTCGGGTGTGAGAATTTGTAAAATTTCGGGTTCGGGCCGGGTCGGGTGAAAATCAATATAAACCCGAACCGAATTTATTGTAATATTTGGATTATTAATTGTTATAATATTTGGGTTATTAATTTGTTGTAATATTTGGACATTTTAAGATGGTGAACATATTAATTAGGTATTTTTTATATTATATGGTTACTATATTATATGTTAATTAGGTAGTTATATGTTAATTAGGTATTTAATTATGTATTTTTCATATTATATGTTAATTAATTAGGTAGTTATATGTTAATTAGGTATTTAATTATGTATTTTTCATGATATATGGTGACTATATATTAATTAGATATTTAATATGTTAATTATGTATTTAATAGTTTTCATAATATTGTTTAATTAGGTTTAATTAAAAAAATAAAATAAAATTCGGGTAATTAGGGTTATTCGGTTCGGAGCCTGAAATATTTCGGGACCCTATAAAAAGTTAGGGTCGGTTCGGGTGTTAAATTTCTTACAAATTCGGGTTATTCGGGTCGGGTTGACCCGAACCCGACCGATGCCCACCCCTATCCACAAGTTAAATGCTTACATGTCATGGTGATTAGACCACTTCTAAGAAATAGTACTAAGGTGTCGTACTTATGTTGCCTTCGGGCACCGTAATCTCCATTTGAAAAGAAATACTCTCTCCGTCCCACTTTAAAATGATGTTTTCCCTTTTTTATTTGTCCCACTCCAAATGTTTTTTTCGCAATTTAAGAAAGAAATTTACGTATTTATCCCTATTTATTATATAATTTATTAAATATATATCACTTACTTTTTATTTTTCTAATGTAATAAATAAGGAAATTTTTGTCATTTTATATTATTTTTTTATGAAATTTATGTATTTCAATTATATTCTTAATTACCGTGAAAAAAGGATAATAGCCTTTTAAAGTGGGACGGAGGGAGTAAAATTTAATAATTTTTCTAGTCCATTTTTTTTTTAACTCTGTAGTTATTGCTTTTAAAATTCAGTGACATGGATATAATTAATCCTTTAACCAGAAATCGACATGACAATGAGAATACTAAATAATCTACATCTTAATATTTTACCTCTCCTTTTTATATATGTATATTCTTATAAGTTGTGTGATCATGTACATTCAAATTTTATTTTAACGTTTATTTTTTAAATTTTATTTTATCATTTAAGTTATTTTGTGAGGTAAACATAAAATACATCTATTGTTGGTAAATATGTTACTAAAATAATATTATAGTTGTTGAGCATAGATACAAAAATATTTTATAATTACTAAAATTATGCTAAAATAGCTTTTATTTTAACACTTTTTCTAGTCCTTATAGAAGTGTTTTACTTTTACCTTTAAAACAATTTAAAAGATAAAATACAGCCCTGAGATTGTGGGAGTGAGCTGTATATAAGATTAAATATAGAAGTGGTGGACTAGATAAATATACAAAAAAATTGTTTGGAAATGATTGAATAATTACAGGAGTACATGCTATATAGTCCTTCCTATAATAGATTTCTTCCTAAGGTGTAATTGTACCTGTATATATTGCCTCCATTTGTGAGAAGAATACAAGATTGTATTTACCCGAAAGTATCATTGTTTACAAAGATATAATTCAACAACAAAATAATATCTTTTTTCTATTTTAAAATTTAATGGTTTATAAAACTTGTATATTTGAATTCATACCACATATATATATATATATATGTTTCCAAACAAATGAAAAACTTTTCACTTGAGTGAAAGATTTAACGAATGATTCTTTTACCAATTTTTTATTTTTTGCATTCTACTCAACTTATAATTATGTTATATTCCATAGTATATACTAATTAATTTTACCTGAAAATTAATAGTGACGAGTTGAATGGTAAAGCATTGTCGACACAATAAAATCCCTCATAATGTTTTTTGTGTATGAACAAATGATAATATAATACGAATAGTTTAGTGCAAACATTACTAGCTAGTTTTCAAAGGCTAATATATATTCAAATTCAAATATCAGCTCCCCGGCCTTTAGGGTAGATACTTTATATTTTTCATTTTCATTATCCCACATCTTATTAATTATTTTAGATAGACGTTTCAAATCAAACTTTTAATGATATATATATTGGATTAGATTTAAGGAGCAGGTTTTAGATTTGAATAGGAACTAATGTAGGATATAGTAAAAAGGGGACCAAAATTTAAATGTGACAGAAAATTAAAAAAAAAAATTGAAGGGGTCAAATAGCAATGATTAAGAAATGACAAGGGCTAATTTAAAAATTAATCTAAAATCAACACAAGTTCATAAGGACTTTATTGAAAAAAAGAATTTGGCTGTCTTCATGGTGTACTTAGGTCCGCCACTGGATTTGAGTCTCTCTCAGTCCCTTCATACTTTTTCGTTTTTAAAATAGATTTAGCAAGTGATTTGTTAATTTATATTATTTCCTCATATATTGTTAATTGATTCGTATTTAAATAGAAAACAGTATGCATGATCATTGTAATTATCATCACGAAAACGTACAAGTGGACGCCATTGACAATCCGATTTATTCAAGTAGCCACCATAAATACAGTCCTTGGTGGCCAATATAAATTAGTTTAATTAGTTAGTTAAACCTATAAATTATAGGTTAATCTATGATAATTGAGTATATGTAATAGACTTTGAAGCCATTGGTGAGATTATCACAATCGCCTACCATCATTCTTCAACTACCAACCAAAACAAACCAACGCACGGAAAGATATTATATTCCAAAGCAATAATGCTCAGTCAAAGTTTCAACCCAACTTTAAAAAAATAAAATAAAATAAAATAAAACAAAAACAATACAGTTCCTAATAAAACCTTTTTTTTCATTATTCTTCGTGATTTTTCAGAGCAATTAATCGAGAATAATTAAGCTAAAACCATGACAACGAATTAGCTTTAATTAAATATTTGCACAATGTATATTTTCATGTTGGGATTAGACTAGAAGAACCTTAATCGATTAATTTCAATGGTATGCCATAAAAATGAAATACTGCAAGAAAAGGAGTGGTATGATAAAATAATAATTAGGAATGCATCTCGTGGTTCTCGTGCTTGAAATTTTAATATTAAAAAAAAAAAAATAAAGGCAAAACAAGGAAATGGGCCATTGAAGAATTGACTGATCGAATGAAAAGTCAGACCCAATATCTGAGAATTGGGGAAGAATGGGACTGAAATATATTGCACCGTTGGGTCTACCTTTAAAGTCATCCAACTTGTTGGTGTTAAAACCTATTTTGTCTCTACTCTATGATATTATTAACGTTATTATTGATGTTTGTGTCTTATTGGAATAACTACTTTATTTACGTAGTTGTATAATTTAATCCGAAAAACCCAAGTGGATTACAACCAGCAATGCCTTCATCCTTGCTTGATGTTAACTTAATTATTAATAATGCACCAATTAAGTGAATGATTTGCTGAAATCAACTAAAGTCTTTTTGGTATCCATCACCATCACTATTCTATTTTGCAACTACATATTTTAGAATTTATTTTGTTTGGGATATTTGGGCTCACCGAGTAAAATGTAATTTTATCTGTATATTACATACATATGCGTTTATACGTATACATGCATCGAAAAGTCCAAAAATAGCAAATAGAATAGCGGGCTTAAATAATAGATTGGATCGGAGTCGTCTAATCAATATGAGCTATTTAGGAAGGCAAGTATAATCTAAATATACAAAAAAAGAAGTAGCTCCAATTTGAGGGTTAATTTTTTTATGGCGGTAACTCAACTTTATAGTTTGTAATAATATGGTCACTAAATTTTAATTTGTAACAAAAAATAATTAATTTATTATTTTATAACAAAAAAATCACAATAACTGAAAATTGTGTTTACCGATAATCGGCGCGTGATCTGTTCGGTGAAACCTAATGCCACGTCAGAAATTTTGACACGTCGAATTAGGAGTTAATTTATATGGTAATCACTCAATTTTGTGGCTTATAACAATATGATCACTAAACTTCAATTTGTAACGAAAAAAATCTATATATTATTTTGTAACGAAAAAATCACAATGACCAGAAATTGTGTTCGTCGGCAACTGGCGTGTGATCTACACGGCGAAATTCAATGCCACATTAAAAATTTTGTCACGTCGGATCTGACTGGATCCGACGTGGTATTATGAAAAAAAAAAAGTTTTTACTGCTCTCGATTTATTTTCACCTCTCTCGCCTAATTTCTCTCTCTCACTATTTACTTAGCAAAGCCAAATTAGTTTTATGGTCCTCTAGTGTTTTCGTCTTCTTCATAATTGCATCAGCAAAGACCCCAACAATCCCTATTTGTTCAGAGAGGCCAAATACTATAATTTATTATTATTTTCAACAATGTAAAGGCATTTATTAGATGAGGATTATGAAAAAACGTTGATATGCTTACTTTTATATAGAAAGTCGATAGTGAATATGCATCAAAATAATTGTGATGGAAATCATAGTAACAACCTTTTCCCATATACACATTCACCTATCGAGGAACGACAATGCTCATAGCGAGAGAGATAAAGAGAAACCGAGAACAGTAAAAACTCATTTTTTTAAATTTTTTTTACCATAATACCACGTCGAATCCAGCTAGATCTGGCATGACAAAATTTTTAATGTGACATTAGGGTTCACAGTACAGATCATATACTGGTTGCCGGCAAATACAATTTTCGGTTATTGTGATTTTTTCGTTACAAATTTAAGTTTAGTAACCATATCATTACAATCCACAAATTTGAGTGACCACCACAAAAATTAACCCCTTAATACGACGTGATAAAATTTCTGACGTGACATTGAGTTTCGTCTTGTAGATCACACGTTGGTTGCCAGCGAACATAATTTTCGGTTATTGTGATTTTTTCGTTACAAAATAATAGATGAATTAATTTTTCATTGCAAATTAAAATTTAGCGATCATATCGTTACAAAATATAAAATTTAGTGGCCACTCCATAAATTAATCTCCAATTTAGCCAAATATCATTATCAGATGGTAAAGTAAAAAATGAATGAGGGGATTAGAGCACGCCGAGATGGTGAACTACTGAACTTGGTCAGCCATATAACAGTTAAGGAATGATCAATGAAGGCAGCCAAAATTTTAGATTGTTGTGAAAGGCTTGACGTTCAAACAATAGATATGACAACAATAGAATATCAATTTGGAAAGTCCATATGAATGTGACCAAAGATGTGTCAGACCGAAATAACTTATCTTTGATTTGGACCTTTTGGGCCAAGAACATTATCACATATTATTTTTAAATATTAATATCTTAAATTTATATGTCTTTTATTATATGCAATTTTGGTATTGAAATATAACTTGATATTAAAAAAAAAGTACTTGAATGATTTTTTTTATTATTATTTATGAATCAAATTACTAATGATATGTTATCATGTAAAAAAAATAAGTTATATAAACTTTTTAACTTTTTTTATTTTATATGGCAATATGCTACTATTAACTTAACTGTGAGCAATTTTATTTACTCGATTAAAAGAAATTACGTATTCAGAAGACAAACAAAGTTGGATCACGCAAAGGAGGAGTGGAAGCTATCGCTTGGCTTGATGGATACGACATTAAGGCGGTCAATAGGTTGGCAAAAATAATTGGGAATGGTTTGACCCATTTAAACATTCAGATAAAACCCAACTTAATTATAACTAATAACTACAAGACGGAAAGCAAAGTTTATTATATTAATTTAGTGTGAAAGAAATGGTTCAGCATTGGCCAGTCGGCGGGTTGGTTGGGCCGAATGCCTCCTCTTCCTCTCATTATCTGTCAAAACTAGCCGCCTACTCCTGCTCTTTAACAATCAAAATAGGTTGGGATTAGAAAATTGGGAATTTATTGTGACCATCTTTTTTCACCAGAAGTTGCACATTTGTTGATTAATTTTTCAATTCGAAATTCATATTATTAAATTCTACAAAAAATATTGTAACTTATACAAAATATTGGTTTTTGGAAGAAAAGGTGAGCTTTCATGAATTACATAACTCATTATTATTATTTAAACTAAATATTTTATGAATTAATTCAATTACATCTTATCATGTATACAAAGAAATTATTTTGTACGTGCATAATATAGTGATAACATTTTGGTTATTCTCGATAGCTCGGGTTTTTGGATCATACTTGATAAAGCCAAGATCGTCTTTATCTGAATAGGAGAGACAGGATCGAGCCGATCGGATGAAAATAACCCTGCAAGAAAGAGTGTCCGGTCGGATCAGGCGTGAGCACTCCGAAACTTAAGTTAGTAGCTTAGAGAGAATGTATTTTTAGAGAGAGAATGCTAGAAATTCAATATCTGGTGTCATCGTTGACTGAGCTATTTATATGAGATAGTTGAGGGGCACTCGAGTGCCTGGGAAGTGATTACCGGCTGTCAGAGTAGGTGTGCGGCGAAGTGACAGGGAGCAGGCGGAAGGCATGGGCGGTACTTTGTGTCAGGCGGCTGATAGGATGGGCGGTCACATCAGCCGATCGGGCGTGTGCGCTGTCTAGGAGCTCGTGCCTGCTACTCTTGGTTGTTGGGTCTTGAATCTTGCCAGTTAAATGGACCGACTGAATGAATTTTAGAGCAAATGATATTTGCTGTGTTATCGATACTTTTAAAATTTTTTTATTATTTATGATAGAGAAACACAATAAAGTTTTGATGGTTAAATATCCAAAGAGAAAAAAACTTATCGTTTTGATAACTTTATAGGCCTTTATATAGTAGTTTGGTGGCTGTTATTAATGATTGAACATCGGCTGTATTAGTTATGTAATGTATGCAACTCTTTGCTTTATAAATAATATAACCATCCTTTAGCCTGAATACAAAGCTCTCTAGAAGAATAGCTCCCTTATAACATAACATGATTGGATTGGAATATAATGCATTCATTTAAAAAAAAAAATACTGCCAACAACGTACATCCCAGAAAATTAATTTAGTTGAAATTGGCTTAACCAAACTTTTAGAAATTCTTCAATTTTTATATGAAAGAATTTAAATTAGACACATTGGGGTTAAATTTTGCAATAAAACTATTTTGAGTTGAACTTAACCTCTCGCAGTTTCCAGATAAATTAACATCAGTAAGTTAAAAATTATTATTATTATTATTACTGCACATTGCACAGTGAAAGACAAGGTGAAGTTAAAATATTAATTTTAAGGATGGCAGCGGGATCAATGCTTTCCAAAATTGATTGATAAATTACCAAATTGGTTTATTTTGTATTTCGTTTCGAACACTTTTAAATTTATCATTTTATTATTTATATCTATTTCAAATTCATTTACTAATATTTACGGATATCATCCTCATGTAATTATCTATTTAATTATTACATGGATTTAGATTTAAAAAAATACAAATTTTAATAAAATTGCAATAAAAAATTAAAAATTCACAATTTTGTAAATTTTTAAATCAATATCTAAATAAATATCTATATAAACAATTTATAAATTAAAAGTTACACGTAATTAATGTCACGGTAGGAATCAGGGGGATCCTCCAACACAAGATAATATGTGGAAGAAGCTGTGGCAGGTAAAGGCACCCCCAAAAGTCCTTAACATGATATGGAGAGGGAGCTCTAGCTGCCTTCCTACAAACGCAGCTCTTTACTCTAGGTACGTGGATCTATCTCCTTTGTGTCCTATGTGTGGCTTTGAAGAGGAAACGACCTTGCATGCGCTCCTGGATTGCACTGTTGCGAGAGAATGCTGGTCTCTATCTAATTGTGGATTTGGTAGGGGTTCCTTTGAAGGATTTAATGAGTGGCTGGGGTTTGTCTTAAATGATCTCCCTGCTGAAAATTGTGCTGAGTGTCTTGTGGTATGCTGGGGCATCTGGAAGAATCGAAATGATTTGGTCTGGAATGGAAGACACAACTCTGCCAGGAGCATAATAGCAGGGGCGATCAACCTGTTGCAGAACTTCAAAATGGCTAACACAAATCCCACATTTCACAGTAGATTGTGCTCTCGTCAAATTGCTTCTGGAAAGGAAAAAACCCAAAGCTGGAGCAAACCACCTAATGGATGGAGCAAATTAAATGTGGACGCTGCTATCTTTGCAGAGGATTATACCTCAGGGTGTGGGTTTGTGCTCAGAAACGATAAAGGAGAGTTCATGGTAGCGGGAAGTGGTCCTTTTCCTGGGTTGCACTCACCTGTGGTTGCGGAAGGCATGGCGGTTCGAGAAGCCCTTAGTTGGATCAAATCTATCAATTTGGATCATGTTGTTATTGAGTCTGATTCCCAAACGATTATTAATGCTCTTAAGAATGATTTGTTATTGGAGTCAGATTTGGGGCTTATAATAGAAGATTGTAGAGCAAGTATTAGGTCTATTACAAATGTTAAATTTGAGTTTGTTAAAAGATCAGCGAACTCAGTAGCTCATAGTTTAGCTAGAGCTTCACGTTCTATGCCTGATCTTCACATTTGGATGGAGTACCCTCCTCCTTTTTTGTATTCTGTGTTATTTGCAGATTCTCAATGAAGTTTTCCTTTATTGTCAAAAAAAAAAAAGATAAAAATTTTCACTTATATTTATAATTTTAAATTATTTTTCAATTAGATGAGCTTAAATGAGACATGTATTCATGGATACTTATTATCCACAATAAAATACATGAGCGGATTTGAGTAGCGGGTATCTGATCCAAACGCGTGATGAATTCTACTTTTAGTAACCAAATTCATCCTAAATACATTTACAATAATCCATACGATGAGTAAGTGTAGCCGAGCGAGTTGGGTATCCTAAAAACCCAATCTCATCCGTATGCAATTTTATGAGATTACAATTGGTGTTGAAGAGTACTAGTCCGAATTCTGGTGTGTTTCTAAAAAATGTTGGGCCATAAGAATGAAAAAATGTTGCAGTCCAATATCATATCAGAATGGGCCTCAACAGCCCACTTTCATGTTTTCGGCAAATAATAGAACGGGCCTACACTCTTTAAGCATTAGGTATTGACATGTTCTTGTTTCCCAAGAGTCTTAACATGACCAATCCTTTTAAGAGCTACTACCCTTGCCTATTATTTATTATAATAGACCTCAATTAAAAAAAAGGTAGAAGGAAAAATTTACTTTTATAGTATTAAAAATTTTACATACTGCCGTCTTAAATATATTTTAAGATAAATTTATTTTTAAAATATTAAAAATAATATACATGTCCTTTAAATTTATTTTTGGATCAAAACTGCTTCTACTATTATATATTTAGTTTAAATTTGTTATTGAAAATAATAGAATTATAAGTAAGCAAATAGAAAAATACAAAATAGGCTGGCTAAAGTCATATAGATTTATTATATGTATATTATAAATTGACACTCTCGTTTAACTCTCAAAAAAATAGTTAAAATTTATGATGTTAAGTTTGTCAAAATAACTGGACTACAAGTAATGTAACATAAACTATTTGATGGCGAGAAATTTTAATATTTTATGAGGAGTTAAAATATGATATTAATTTACAGTTTATATGTGTCAAGTTTAGACCACTACAATCAATTTAATATGTATGTTTTTGTTTGTTTACCTATAAAACTGTAGTTTCAGTAGCAAATTTTAGCCAATTATTTATGTATGATTCATAGAGATTACATTTTAATTGAAATTAACATTTTAATTTATATAACTATAAGGATATTTCATGCACTAATATTATATTTTAGCGTGGATTGTCATCTTGTATCACCAAAATCCTTCATTTGTCAATATTATTGAATAATAAATTAAACCATTTGTGTAATTTTTTTTATAGTATTGAGATGAAATTTTTATAATTTGTATTTACAAAATAAGATATAATTTTTAACTATAATTTAAATTCTATATTTTTTTGGAACTTTTTTTTTATTGAAAAAAAATGATAGAAAAAAATAATTATATGAAACTTTTTCATGTGACAAGTTTATCGAAAAAAAAAAACTCTATCAAGAGCTATAAAGAAAAGAAAAAAAATTAACTAGTAATCTTGTTTTAATTGCAACATCAAATGACTCATTCTTCATGAAATTAAGATATTTTTTTAAACAAAAAAAAAATTATTGGTACCCTCGGATTTCTTTAATAATAATCCATTGCCCAAGTAAGCTTAGTAGTTTCTACTAAGTTAGCATTGAATATAAGGTGAGAAAGAGAAATCTACGAAACAGGGACTCTCACTTCTGCGACGTAACACCGCAAAGTGAGAGAACCTTAACAATGTTTTATTTCTTCCTCATACTTATTCTTCTCGGTCCACCTAACCTCTTGCTGACTTCTCAACAACTCCCCACAAATATTTTTATTCTCGCCGGACAGAGCAACATGGCTGGCCGGGGAGGCGTTGTCAACGATACAAAGTCCGGCAACCTAACCTGGGACGGCATTGTTCCTCCCCAGTGCCAACCAAACCCATCAATTTTCCGGCTAAGTGCCAAACTCGAATGGGTCTTAGCCCAAGAACCGCTCGACGCCGACATTGATTATAACAAGACAAATGGGGTTGGACCCGGAATGGCATTTGCTAATGCGGTCCTGACCCAGGATCCGACCATCGGGGTGTTGGGTCTGGTTCCGTGTGCGATTGGTGGGACTAATATAACCCAGTGGGCTAAAGGGGGTTTCCTTTATGACCAGCTTCTCCGGCGGAGCAGAGAGGCGTTGAAGAGCGGCGGAGCTCTTAGAGCTATGTTGTGGTATCAGGGGGAGAGTGATACAATATTGAAGGAAGATGCTGATGGTTATAAAGGGAGATTAAAAATGTTTTTCAAGGAAATCCGAGCTGATCTTGATCACCCTTTCTTGCCAATAATTCAGGTAGGCCATATTAATTCTATTTAGATCAATGATTATCAAATAATATAGACTTAATGGTTAATCTGTTAGTTAGGTGGGTTTGGCGTCAGGAGAAGGGGCGTTTGTTGAGAAAATAAGAGAGGCACAATTGGGATTAAAACTTGGAAATGTAAAATGCGTTGATGCGAAAGGTATGCCTTTGGAAGCAGATGGGTTACATCTGACGACGCCAGCTCAGGTTCATGTTGGGCAGCTATTGGCTGATGCATTTCTTCATCCTCAATCTACCCCAATCCGCACTACCACTGTCTCTTTATCTACAAGACATTCTATTTTCACATCTCAATATCTTACAGCCCTTTCGGCGTTAATTTTTTATTCCATTTGTTTATCTTATGGTTGGAGATAGGCTTCACTGTCGGCCTTTAAATCTCACTTTACAGGACTATGTATCTTTCTTTGGGAATGGGCTTCAAACTTGGAAGCTCTGGTTCTAATAAATTCTCATTTTCCATATATTTTTGTATCAACTTATTACATATTTAATTCTTGATATTTATTTCAACTATTTCTTTTTTATCTTAATATTGTTTTTCGTTCGATTCATGGAAAGTTCAGTTAATGTATATCTATTGGCTAGTTTCTGTGCTCAAGCAATCTTTTGAAAGGAATTGGTTTCTTTCGTAACAAACTCAGATTAAATAGTGAAACACACACAGGTATATAACCTCAGGTCTAAATCTTTCTCCATGCAGGCCTTAGGTGCTGTTGGAGTAACTAGTAAGTGCTTCTTAACTGAGGTTTAGTTCTCGTTGAAGGCATAAAAAAAATATATTAATTTTTATGTGAGCAGGTCACTTGCTCTGTGGCCCCACATGGAGTGTGGCAGTTACATTATGTTCTACTTTAAATAGTTCAGTCGACATATCAATATGAATTACCACAATAAACAATATTTATGTATTCCTAATCCTTAAACGCTCCACATTTTACCTAATGCTTGATCTTAGGGTATTAATAATTAGATGGGAATAATAAACTCGTCAATCCAACTAATTTTTGAGGTTTGAAAAATTTAAATTCCTAATTCTTATATGAATTTAATTAATTTTGATATTAATGTTATTTTCAAAAACTATAGGATTTTGAATTCAAATTCGAATAAGACTTTGCTGATAGGCAAAACACATTTTAAAGCCCTGAAGTTATTGGTTTTTGGCTATCAAGTCTCTATATATTTATTTTTGTCACATTAAACCCTTGGAACTTTTATTTTTCAGTTATGGAGCCATCACATTTTCCCTTAAATTTTCAGGACAATTTCTTTTTTTTTTTTTCTTATAAATTACTTCATACAAGACTTTAGTACTATTTTCTTTGGGTCTAATTTTTAATTAGAAGTTGAATTTTAAAATATGATAAATACAAATAAATATATTTAACTTAGCCAAAATTTGAGATTTTTTTTTGAATTTTAGTTAGGCCTGTAAAAATTTATCCAGGCCCAACAACCCACCCAAACCCACCCAAAAAAACTTAACCCAAACCCAACCCAATTAGCAAATATCATTTGCTTTAAGGCCCATCCAGCCGACCCACTCAATCGGCAAGGCCCAAAGCCCATCAGCCAAAGGTATCAGACACGAGCTCCTAGGCAGCGCACATGCCCGATCGGTTGATGTGACCGCCGGTCCCCTCAGCCGCCTGACACAAGGCAGCGCCCATGCCTACCACCTGCTCCTTGTCATGTCGCCGAATACTCTGTTGGGTGTTTTTGGCTTCTGTTGATTTTTTAATTATATGTTTAATTCATTTTTATTTTATTTCGGGTAAATCGGGTTTGCCTGGTCGGGATCTGAAAATAGTTGGATTTTTCGGTTCGGGCCCCTAGTAATAATAAGGGTCGGTTCGAGTAGCATTTAGTCTCTTCTTCGGGTTTTGGGTTGGTCGGGTTCGGTTCGGGTTGATCCGAACCCGACCGATGCACTACCCTGTTAAGCATTGAAAATTCAACAAAGCGAAATTAAACTGAAATATTTATTTTAAATATAAAATCTACTAAAAAAAGGTTGGTGGCGGAATTGAAACCCGAACCCAAAAAAAATGATTGCTCAAAGGATTTAAATCCGTGCCATCAACAAGTGAGGAATGCATTTGTGCCACTAGTACAAAAAATAACTATTACTATTTATTTTCAATACTATTAATTAAATTAATAATAAATTCTGATACACGTTAAAATCACAACAGTCTGCTATGATTTTAGTGTAAAAAATTTTCAGCTTCGTGTGGATCATATTCTCTAAAACTACAGTAACGTGTGGCGATTTTGAAAAATACCCAATTTTTTAAATACTTTTCAAAATACCCAATTTTTCAAATTATTTTTTTAAAAATATTATTTTTTAAAATGTCCCTTTTCTTTTGATAGGCGAGATAGGCCAACTCTCGACCCAATCCATTTGGCTCAAATTAGAATTTTTTCATTTGAATTTTTTCAAATAATACAAATTGTGTTTCATGTATGAATTATTTACAGATTGATTTGGATTTGGATACATATCCAGTGAATTGAAATTATAAATTGGACCAAAATTTGATAAGCATATTAAAAAAATAATACTTTTATTCTAATTAAAAGAGAATGGACTGACAGTGTAATGTCCCAAAAAAAAATTTCATTGTTTTTATTTAATAACTTGACAGGCTAAAAATTCGTTAAATGTTAATTTTAACGCATAAGAGTAGAATTTTCCTTAAAGTTGTTTAATTTAATTATTTAAATAATTTTAAGTCTACATATATATATATATATATATATATATATATATATATATATGAGTGTGTGTTTACATACAAATAATTAAGAAAATATTAAACAAAGAAATAATCCGTAAATGGACAATTAAATAAATTTATAGCATATAATTTTAGTAATGGGTCTAGAATTATCTAGACAAGTGGGACTAGTGCAAGCTAGAATTATTGGGAATGAAAAGAAAGGGAAAACACGGTGAAGGGAAGGGAAGAAACCGAAGGAAGAAAGAGAGAGGAAGAGAGGGAGAGGGGGCGGCGGAAGGCAGCGCCGGCGACCACTGAAGGCGATCGGAGGTGGCGATCGGACCGTCGCAACCCGCAGCGCCGTTCCCGTGGCGTTTTCCTCCGACCCGAGGCGTCGCCGATCAAGGAGAGCGGGAGGAACCCGCAAGCTTCCTCAGCGTTTTCCGGCCAACTCCGGCGACGAACGGCGACACGAGTGGCACCGGAGGACTCCTGGTGAGCAGACGAATCTTCCGGTGGCCATGGATCCTCCTCAATCGCCGGTGACGAGCAGATCGGAGAGAGAGGAACCGAAGCTTCTCTTGCGTTTTCCGGCGAGCTCCGACGGCGAGAGGCGACACGAACGGCACGACGGGACTCCTGGTGGGCAGGCGAACATCCCGGTGGCTGCGGATCATCCTCACTCGCCGGCGATGAGGAGATCGGTGTTGGGAAGAACCGAAGCTGCCGACGTCGATTCCGGCGAAACGGAGAGCAGTCACGGCGCGTGATCACCGGAAATGGAAACCCGAGGCTTCAAGCTCTCTCCCGGTGGTTTCGGTGTCTCTGGTGGAGCTCCGGCGAGACTCCGGTGAGGCTCCGGCGACGGTGAAGGGACCAAAAATAGCAGAAAATCCGGTATGTGGCCACCAAAATTACTTTCTTAAGTGATTTTGCACAAGTTAAAATTTATTAAGAGTGATTTTGCTAAACACAGTATGTGAATAATATGTTTGTTGGCTCATTGATTCGTTGGCAGTGTTGTCTTGAGTATTGGCTTAGTTGAATAGAACCTAAATTAAGATTGTCGATTTCTAATTGAATGAAAAGAATTAGAAACTGACAGTAATTGGGAAGTAGACCAGTAATTGTAATTGAAGAATTATAGGTTAAATTGTAAGATAGGACTTAAAATATATAATGCTGGTAATGGATAAATTATGACACGTAAATCAGATTAGTAATTAAATGTTGATATATATAAGGGGGTATTATAATGTGCATGACTAGGTGATGGTAGTGTAATTGGTAATGGCCGAAGAATTGATGGGAAATTTGAAATGTTAAATGGGAAATCCGAATATACTCATTGGAAGTTTGAATTAAAGATAACTCAATGAACTGGATTGAAGGTGTGTGAGGTGACTATATTAAAATCTGGTTGTGTATGATTTCCATTATTCATGATATTAAATTACTGTTAGGATTAAATTAGAAGCACATGTGTTCTTACACATATATAAGTGTGAAATAATATAAACACAATAGTAAGTGTTGTAATAATGCTTTAGACTGCTTAGTGAATTTGATTTAGTTTAGTTATTTATTTTGAGTGGTCAATTAAGGCTTTAATAAATTGAGTAAATTAAATTGAACTGGGGAATTGAGCTAAATTATAGCAATACAAGCAAGTAGAGAACGATAAATTGTGGAACTCTATTTTTGGGGATACCATAGAATTTTTCTTGAGTTGTGCTTTCGAATTTATAAACTAAGGATGGATAATACACCTATTGTAATGAATTGTTACTGTAACTAGTCTTAATCCCTATGTGTGTGTTGACTTGCACAAATTTGTTAAGTAATAATTTTTGTTAAATGTTACTAGTAATATGATAGAGTTGCGGACTTATAATACGTGTCATTTAAAGTAAATGAAATTTAGTGTAATTTAGTATAAAAAGTATTTTAAGCAGGCTCAAGATATGTGAATAAATTAGATAAATTGAGTGTATTTGACAATATTGAGTGTAGTTAAGTATACCTAAAGATAATGGTAATAATAAAACAAAATAAATTGTTAAGAAAATCAGAGTGTCAAATTGTAAATAAAGACCAATGGGTTATACTTTTATATATATGAGATATGTTATAATTGTTAATGCAAATTAATTAAAAACATGATTAATGGCGTGCTGTGAAACTAAATCAGTGGAAAATGATAAGCAAATGAAATTTTGCGAGAAAATTGATAATGGGTGATACTGAGATTTATTTCTCACAATTGTGATTGAAATGTATATTGATCTTGTTTTATGTAAAGATCAAAGTTTTGAATTATTTATGTAACATTTAATGATATTGCCCTTAGTAGTGGTCTGGAATAAAAATCTAACCCAGGATATAATTGGCTAGCCATAGGGATTCCACATCCGCGGTTCGAGTCATGGCGACTCGTTATTGATAGGCTAATGACGGTCTATCGCAGTGCAGTGTCCAGTGATTTCAGTGTAATGCAGTGAAAAGTGGTCTTATTGAGATCATTTTATAGTGCAGTGGATCTGTGGGGTCCACGTCCCGCATATCCAGTCAATAGATTTTTACCGGGTGAACACTAGGGGCATAAAGTTAATTATGAAGTTAAATAGCTAAGTATAAACGTAATGTGGATTGAGAAGCCACAAGTAACTTAATAACAAAATTAAAGTTGAAGGATAAAATAGTGCAACTATTAAAGAGATGCCAACTAATATATATGAGTGAAATTTAAAGTTAACTAATAGATAGTTTTTGTGATAAAAACATGAATTGAATAAAAGGGCGTCGGTAAATGATATTATGAAATTGTGATATGATGAAGTGGCATTATATAGTTATATGAATCTTTTATTCACCAATGGGTACTACATGAATGCATGTATATACAGTAGTGGATATTATTGTATCTGATGAAAGCTAGAATAATTGTCAAAGTAAGAATGAACATTAACTGCAATATTATAATGAATTGTTCTGTTATATGTGAAAGAAGAAAGTAAGTCGCAATCTCAATGCAAGAACATTCCAAATTATGTTAATTTGTATATTTGTATACTCACTATATTATGCCTTGGATAAGTAAATTTGGTAGTCACCACTAAGCATAAAGCTTAGCGCGTGGTTTATCCTCGCGCAGGTATAAGACAGAAATCAAGTGAATATCAGCACCGCTTCATAGAAGAAATATGAAATGGTAAGTCTGGAAAGGAAGCGAAAGAAATGGAATTTTTGTATTTGATAATTCCAATATTGGTTCTTGTGGCATGTACACTCCCTAGATAATTAGGATACTATTGTATCAAAGAAATTGTATTAGATAATTATTCATAGTAAATAGTTGATGTATTGATATTATGTTCTTGTATTTTTTTATAATTGATGTAATAGTGAGCTGATGACATTGTGAGCTATTATATAAGTATGTAATTGGAATTAAATTGGAGGATGGGCAAAATTGTGTTGGAGTTTGAAATGGAGTAGGACGGATGAATATGTATGGGATTATAGAAGTGTAAATACTTTCTGTTTACAGGGGGATAGGCAATATTATAGAGGAGACTCTGCCGAAACTTTGGTAGAATTTAAGTAGCCTATTTGAGAATGATTGTGTGAATAGTAAAGTTTATGAGTGACATAAAAAAAAAAAAAAAAAAAAAAAGTTCCCGGATTTTCGTAATGATTTTAAGAATAGTTTAAGACAATTAAGTTATTATGTACAGTAAAAAGGGTGTTACAATTAGTGGTATCAGAGCAAAGGTTTAGGCGGTTCTGGCCAATAAGATATTTGGAGAATATGTGATATTGTTTCTGAGAAATGAATGTGTTGTTTATTATGGACATTTCTATTTAGTTCTAAGTAGAGATAATTCGGAAAGAGTTGACTAGAAGATTAGAGGTAAGAAATTGAGATGTTCAAAAATTATGAGGTTTAAAGTATATGAAAGTGGTACGAAGGTTGTGATACTTGAGGTACCTGTCAGTTATCCTTGATAGAGGGGCAATCATTGAATATTTTATGCATGGGCTGGGTCACTATGCACTGTTCTTATATGATACGCACATTTGCATCATACTGCATACATCAAACATCATACATTCATTGTATCGGCATCACATGACTATTCATGAAAAACATCAAGTTTTATGCATATGCCCTAATTGAAAGGAAACTGGCGTGGAATATAGTAAGTGTATGAAAGTGAGGTAGATGTACCTTCATTGGAAGTAATAAGGAGTGTAACAAAGTTGAGTAAGTAAAATAAGAAATTTGAAATTCAATCTTGGAATTGAAAAAGAAAGGGGTGAAGGATCACTAAATGTGAATAAGTATGAGTAAGAGATTTGTATCTGTGTAATTTGTGGGTTTGATCCTTCTTGTTAGTGAATTAAGGTATAGAATGTGATAAGATTTCAACATACTATGGAATGGAATTGTATCTGATTAGATTGACTAATTGATTATAGCTTGAATTGGCTTATAAGAGTGAATGGAATTTGTGAACTTTTGTATAAGATTGTTAAGTAATAAGTACTGCAAGATATATATGTGATGTTTTAGAAATGGACAAATTGTGACTAGTGATACTGGTAAACTAAGAAGGAAATGTTATAGTTATTTTGATTAAAGAAAGAGTTTATTGAATGTGCAAGCGATTCTGTATTGAGAAAATAATGTATCTTAGGAGAAGGGAATTAAGTAAGGATTAAGGTAAGTAAGTAATAAGATGTGTATGCAAATGATTTTTGAATAGAGTGTACATGCCAAAGATGGAAAATAAAGAAATGAAATGATTTTTACAATGGATATGTTATTGGCTCAAGTATGATGTAACTTGCGCCTGATTAACGCGTAAGTTAAGAAGAAAGTGCACTTTTGGACACATAAAATACTTCTTAAATATTCGACAAGATCATCTACTAGTTCTTCTGACTCCAAGTTAATTGATCATTTTGTTAGAACGGGATTTGATGTGGAAATGGTGTCCAAAGTAATTCAGGAAAACCGGGGAAGAAGTTATAGATTCAATTTTAGAAACTCTCCTCGCGTACTCAATAAATGAAAAATCACATAAAGAAGAGCTACATGTGATTCTGATTACTGGTCTTCAAATTATGATGGGAGCGCTCTCAATAATTTTTCTAGCATGGAGAGTTCTAAAAATGAAAAAAAAAAATTGTTAAATCTGAGTCTGATGGTGAGGGGATCGTTTTATTGTTTCTGGTGAAGATGGGATACTCTAAGGACGAGGCATTGATAACTCTAAAGAAAAGTGGACCACATGCCACAATTGTAGAGCTTATAGATTTCACATGTGCTGTACAAATGGAGAAGTCAAAGATCAAGCAGTCTGATGTCGATTACCCTAAACACAAAAAGAGGAGCTTTTATGAATATAATAGGTGTGAAGGAAAAAGTAATTGAAATTGGAAAATAATCTGCCGTCTAGAGATGATGATAGGCTATGCCTCTCAAATACAATGATTCGACTTGGAGTCCCCATTGTTTCAGAGTTTGTAACTAAAAGAACAATATTAGAAACTGTTATTGGGCCACCTTATCTCTAGTATGAAAATGTAGTACCTGCTCCTAATGGAGTTTGGAACACTATATCTTGGTTTTTATTGAAGTGGAGTTGGAAGTTATTGATTTTAAAATGTGTTCTGTGCTGCAAAGAAAAATGGTGAATTATGCATTTGGTCACTTTGTTTAACGGATTTTTCCTCTACTGTCTCCACAAATGGCACACAAAGTATTATTAATTATAATGAGATAATAACTTCCGTGAGATGGACGAATACAATTGAATTGTTTGCAAATTTGCATTGGGAATGCAAACTGATTCAAAGGATGAATCGTGATTATTGTGCAAGTCCAGAAAAATTTCGAGGACGAAATTTCTTTTAAGGGGGGGAGAATTGTAATGTCCCAAAAAAAAATTTCATTGTTTTTATTTAATAACTTGACAGGCTAAAAATTCGTTAAATGTTAATTTTAACGCATAAGAGTAGAATTTTCCTTAAAGTTGTTTAATTTAATTATTTAAATAATTTTAAGTCTACATATATATATATATATATATATATATATATATATATATGAGTGTGTGTTTACATACAAATAATTAAGAAAATATTAAACAAAGAAATAATCCGTAAATGGACAATTAAATAAATTTATAGCATATAATTTTAGTAATGGGTCTAGAATTATCTAGACAAGTGGGACTAGTGCAAGCTAGAATTATTGGGAATGAAAAGAAAGGGAAAACACGGTGAAGGGAAGGGAAGAAACCGAAGGAAGAAAGAGAGAGGAAGAGAGGGAGAGGGGGCGGCGGAAGGCAGCGCCGGCGACCACTGAAGGCGATCGGAGGTGGCGATCGGACCGTCGCAACCCGCAGCGCCGTTCCCGTGGCGTTTTCCTCCGACCCGAGGCGTCGCCGATCAAGGAGAGCGGGAGGAACCCGCAAGCTTCCTCAGCGTTTTCCGGCCAACTCCGGCGACGAACGGCGACACGAGTGGCACCGGAGGACTCCTGGTGAGCAGACGAATCTTCCGGTGGCCATGGATCCTCCTCAATCGCCGGTGACGAGCAGATCGGAGAGAGAGGAACCGAAGCTTCTCTTGCGTTTTCCGGCGAGCTCCGACGGCGAGAGGCGACACGAACGGCACGACGGGACTCCTGGTGGGCAGGCGAACATCCCGGTGGCTGCGGATCATCCTCACTCGCCGGCGATGAGGAGATCGGTGTTGGGAAGAACCGAAGCTGCCGACGTCGATTCCGGCGAAACGGAGAGCAGTCACGGCGCGTGATCACCGGAAATGGAAACCCGAGGCTTCAAGCTCTCTCCCGGTGGTTTCGGTGTCTCTGGTGGAGCTCCGGCGAGACTCCGGTGAGGCTCCGGCGACGGTGAAGGGACCAAAAATAGCAGAAAATCCGGTATGTGGCCACCAAAATTACTTTCTTAAGTGATTTTGCACAAGTTAAAATTTATTAAGAGTGATTTTGCTAAACACAGTATGTGAATAATATGTTTGTTGGCTCATTGATTCGTTGGCAGTGTTGTCTTGAGTATTGGCTTAGTTGAATAGAACCTAAATTAAGATTGTCGATTTCTAATTGAATGAAAAGAATTAGAAACTGACAGTAATTGGGAAGTAGACCAGTAATTGTAATTGAAGAATTATAGGTTAAATTGTAAGATAGGACTTAAAATATATAATGCTGGTAATGGATAAATTATGACACGTAAATCAGATTAGTAATTAAATGTTGATATATATAAGGGGGTATTATAATGTGCATGACTAGGTGATGGTAGTGTAATTGGTAATGGCCGAAGAATTGATGGGAAATTTGAAATGTTAAATGGGAAATCCGAATATACTCATTGGAAGTTTGAATTAAAGATAACTCAATGAACTGGATTGAAGGTGTGTGAGGTGACTATATTAAAATCTGGTTGTGTATGATTTCCATTATTCATGATATTAAATTACTGTTAGGATTAAATTAGAAGCACATGTGTTCTTACACATATATAAGTGTGAAATAATATAAACACAATAGTAAGTGTTGTAATAATGCTTTAGACTGCTTAGTGAATTTGATTTAGTTTAGTTATTTATTTTGAGTGGTCAATTAAGGCTTTAATAAATTGAGTAAATTAAATTGAACTGGGGAATTGAGCTAAATTATAGCAATACAAGCAAGTAGAGAACGATAAATTGTGGAACTCTATTTTTGGGGATACCATAGAATTTTTCTTGAGTTGTGCTTTCGAATTTATAAACTAAGGATGGATAATACACCTATTGTAATGAATTGTTACTGTAACTAGTCTTAATCCCTATGTGTGTGTTGACTTGCACAAATTTGTTAAGTAATAATTTTTGTTAAATGTTACTAGTAATATGATAGAGTTGCGGACTTATAATACGTGTCATTTAAAGTAAATGAAATTTAGTGTAATTTAGTATAAAAAGTATTTTAAGCAGGCTCAAGATATGTGAATAAATTAGATAAATTGAGTGTATTTGACAATATTGAGTGTAGTTAAGTATACCTAAAGATAATGGTAATAATAAAACAAAATAAATTGTTAAGAAAATCAGAGTGTCAAATTGTAAATAAAGACCAATGGGTTATACTTTTATATATATGAGATATGTTATAATTGTTAATGCAAATTAATTAAAAACATGATTAATGGCGTGCTGTGAAACTAAATCAGTGGAAAATGATAAGCAAATGAAATTTTGCGAGAAAATTGATAATGGGTGATACTGAGATTTATTTCTCACAATTGTGATTGAAATGTATATTGATCTTGTTTTATGTAAAGATCAAAGTTTTGAATTATTTATGTAACATTTAATGATATTGCCCTTAGTAGTGGTCTGGAATAAAAATCTAACCCAGGATATAATTGGCTAGCCATAGGGATTCCACATCCGCGGTTCGAGTCATGGCGACTCGTTATTGATAGGCTAATGACGGTCTATCGCAGTGCAGTGTCCAGTGATTTCAGTGTAATGCAGTGAAAAGTGGTCTTATTGAGATCATTTTATAGTGCAGTGGATCTGTGGGGTCCACGTCCCGCATATCCAGTCAATAGATTTTTACCGGGTGAACACTAGGGGCATAAAGTTAATTATGAAGTTAAATAGCTAAGTATAAACGTAATGTGGATTGAGAAGCCACAAGTAACTTAATAACAAAATTAAAGTTGAAGGATAAAATAGTGCAACTATTAAAGAGATGCCAACTAATATATATGAGTGAAATTTAAAGTTAACTAATAGATAGTTTTTGTGATAAAAACATGAATTGAATAAAAGGGCGTCGGTAAATGATATTATGAAATTGTGATATGATGAAGTGGCATTATATAGTTATATGAATCTTTTATTCACCAATGGGTACTACATGAATGCATGTATATACAGTAGTGGATATTATTGTATCTGATGAAAGCTAGAATAATTGTCAAAGTAAGAATGAACATTAACTGCAATATTATAATGAATTGTTCTGTTATATGTGAAAGAAGAAAGTAAGTCGCAATCTCAATGCAAGAACATTCCAAATTATGTTAATTTGTATATTTGTATACTCACTATATTATGCCTTGGATAAGTAAATTTGGTAGTCACCACTAAGCATAAAGCTTAGCGCGTGGTTTATCCTCGCGCAGGTATAAGACAGAAATCAAGTGAATATCAGCACCGCTTCATAGAAGAAATATGAAATGGTAAGTCTGGAAAGGAAGCGAAAGAAATGGAATTTTTGTATTTGATAATTCCAATATTGGTTCTTGTGGCATGTACACTCCCTAGATAATTAGGATACTATTGTATCAAAGAAATTGTATTAGATAATTATTCATAGTAAATAGTTGATGTATTGATATTATGTTCTTGTATTTTTTTATAATTGATGTAATAGTGAGCTGATGACATTGTGAGCTATTATATAAGTATGTAATTGGAATTAAATTGGAGGATGGGCAAAATTGTGTTGGAGTTTGAAATGGAGTAGGACGGATGAATATGTATGGGATTATAGAAGTGTAAATACTTTCTGTTTACAGGGGGATAGGCAATATTATAGAGGAGACTCTGCCGAAACTTTGGTAGAATTTAAGTAGCCTATTTGAGAATGATTGTGTGAATAGTAAAGTTTATGAGTGACATAAAAAAAAAAAAAAAAAAAAAAAGTTCCCGGATTTTCGTAATGATTTTAAGAATAGTTTAAGACAATTAAGTTATTATGTACAGTAAAAAGGGTGTTACAGACAGTGACACCATTCCATCCTGTTCCTTCAAAATAGCTGAATTATTAATTTAATGGTGACTATCGCTTGATTAGTTTCAAATAGGAATATAATGTTAGAAAAATTTAAAATTTGTACTAACTAGTTTTTTTTTTTTTTTGGAATAAATTTGTACTAACTAGTTAGTAACCGAGAAATGGATAAGAAAGGATAATTTGTGGATGCAAATGCTAGCTTAAAACTTGATTCATGAATACATTAAATTGAAAGATAACTATAAGAAAGGATAATTTGTGGATGCAAATGCTGGCTTAAAACTTGATTCACACGAATACATTAAATTGAAAGATAACTATTTAATGATATAAGCAGGACCTCTAACGCCAAACCAACCAAGCTTGAGATAAGATATACACCATATTCTATATTCCGCATAATGTAATATACAGGAATAATGTAAAAATATTCCTGTATAAAAAAAATAAAAACACTTTAAACAAATCAATTATCATCAAACACCAATCAAAAGATATTATTTTTAAGTCATTCCGCATTTGTAACAAAAAAAAAAAATTAAGCTAAATAAATATAATAACAAGTCACAAATATATTTCAAAAAATTCATCAAGTACAAATTTTGTTGTGGAATATTATTGTGAAATATTCCTATTTGGATAACTATCTTAAGTTCTAATTAAACTATAAGTCTACTAGTATCATATTCCTAATCAAATTCTGTTACTAGTCTTTTATGCCTATAAATAGGCTAATTGTGAGTTATTCAATACACACAAAATTATTATCAGAGAATATATTCTCTTCATTCTTTCTCTCCATATTTATGCTTTTATTTATATTTATTTATAACACGTTATCAGCACGATAGTCTCAATTGATTATTGGAAGTCGGTGGTTTACGACAACCCGGCTCGAAGGAATCAAGAGTTTTAATTTACAAGATTGAACGGTAAATTATCTCAAAATTAATTCTATTATTTTATAAATCTATAATGGAGATTATTATAAATTAAAAATCTTATATATGTTAATTGTATGGCAACATATATTTTCATTTGCATGAAAAAGTATCACCACGTGATAATCTTAATAATTATATTGTAATTATTGTTATTATTATTATATTAAATGATGCCATACATAAAGAGTTGGACATATGCATGAGATACTTAATTTGTATATGTTTAAATGGATTATGTATGTGTTACAAATGATTTAATATTAGCTGCCGAAAATTTATCTACAATTGCATTATTATTATTATTATTATTATTATTATTATTATTATTATTTTAGCACTTTACAATCTAATTTTAATTTTCTATTTTCAAGTGTAGTGTATTTACAATGTCAAATCTTACGAAACTTGAATTTATCGCCCTTGATATTTCTGGAAGAAATTATCTGTCGTGGGTACTTGATGCTGAAATTCATTTGAATGCTATGAATCTTGGAGATTCAATAAAAGAAGGAAATACCACATCCCTGCAGGATCGCGCTAAAGCAATGATTTTCCTTCGACACCATTTACATGAGGAATTGAAAACTGAATATCTCACTGTTAAAGATCCATTAGTCCTTTGAAAAAATTTAAGGGAGAGATATGAACACCAAAAAACTGTGATTCTTCCTAAAGCTCGATATGAATGGATACACTTACGTTTGCAAGATTATAAAACTGTAAGTGAATACAATTCAGCTTTATTTAAGATTAACTCACAATTAAAATTATGTGGAGAGAATATTACTGATGAGGATATGTTAGAAAAAACATATTCAACTTTTCATCCCTCGAATGTGCTCCTGCAGCAGCAATATCGAGAACGTAGATTCAAAAAATATTCTGAGCTAATCTCTTGTTTACTAGTGGCTGAACAAAACAATGAGCTTTTGATGAAAAACCACCAATCCCATCCAACTGGATCATCCCCATTACCTGAAGTTAATGTGGCATTTTCTCAAGGCCGTGGAAGAGGTCGGGGAAAAAGGGGTCGTGGTCGTGGAAGAAGAAATAGTTCTAATTTTTCCCCAAATGCTGAAAATAAAGGTACTAATAAGAAATGGGTCAAAGGTGAGGAGACCACTGAAAAGAAAATGCAAAACAATGACAATGTTTGTTTTAGATGTGGAACTAAAGGTCATTGGTCCCGTATATATTGCACTCCTAAACATTTAGTTGATCTTTACAAGGCATCATTAAAGGAAAAAGGAAAAAATGCTGAAGTAAATTTCTCAGAACCTGTTGATTCTGCTAATGATAAAGAATTTCCTTTAGATGTTGATTTTGATGTTTCTGATTTTTTTGAGGATGATAGTGGCAAAATTGATCATTTGATTGGCGATGGAAATGTCAACTATTAAAATAGTTTTATTCTTGTTATGCATTTTTGCAATTTCAATAAAGATTACTTCTTAATTTTTAAAGTATCTTTTTATTTGTTATCATTTTTCTTCTTATTATTAAATGGTGTTTTGTGTTATTCGATAATTCCATATATACTTGATATTATGGAGGACGACATATGTTTAGTGGACAGTGGCTCAACTCACACTATTCTTCGTAACAAAAAGTATTTCTTGCAATTAACATTAGCTGAAATTAATGTTAATACAATATCTGGTTCAACAAATGTAATTGAAGGCTCCGGAAGAGTCCATCTTATGTTTCCAAATGGAACACCATTATACATTGATAATGCGTTATATTCTAGTAGATCCCGAAGAAATCTACTAAGTTTTAAAGATATACGTTGCAATGGTTATCATATTGAAACCACAAATGAGGGAACTATGGAATATCTATATATAACTTCCATAAAATTGAACCAGAAGTTCATATTAGAGAAGTTTCCAAGTCTCTCAACTGGATTGTATTTTACTAAAATAAATATGGTTGAATCTAATTATATGCACCGGAAGTGCTCGGATCCTAAAAATTTTATACTTTGGCATGATCGTCTTGGTCATCCAGGTTCAACCATGATGCGACGTATTATCGAAAATACAAATGGACATGGATTAAAGGATCAGAAAATTCTTTTATCTAATGATTTTTCTTATAGTTCTTGTGCAAAAGGTAAATTGATTGTAAGACCTTCACCCTCCAAATTACATTTGGAGTCTCCTGTTTTTCTTCAAAGGATACATGGAGACATTTGTGGCCCAATTTATCCATCTTGCGGACCATTTCGATATTTCATGGTTTTAATTGATGCTTCAACTCGATGGTCACATGTATGTTTACTTTCTACTCGAAATATTGCTTTTGCTAAATTTCTTGCTCAAATTATAAAGTTAAGGTCTAGTTTTCCTGATCATCCTATCAAAACAGTTCGTTTAGATAATGCATGTGAGTTTTCTTCAAAAGCATTTTATGTTTTTTGTATGTCAATTGGAATTAGTGTCGAGCATTCCGTTGCACATGTTTATACTCAAAATGGTTTAGCTGAATCTTTTATTAAGCGATTACAATTAATTGCTATACCTATGCTTATGAAGTCACAACTTCCTGCATCTGCTTGGGGATATGCAATTGTTCATGCTGCATCTTTAGTTCGCATACGACCATCCACATATCACAAGTTTTCACCTTTACAACTTGTTTTTGATCAGCAACCCAATATATCTCATCTTAGAACATTTGGTTGTGCTGTTTATGTTCCCATTGCTCCTCCTCAACGAACTAAAATGGGTTCCCAACGACGTCTTGGTATTTATGTTGGTTTTGATTCTCCATCTATCATTAGGTATCTAGAACCTTTAACTGGTGATCTTTTTAGAGCAAGATTTTTAGATTGTCAATTTGATGAATCAGTTTTCCCTCAATTAGGGGAAGATAAAGGTAAAGGGCAAAAAGCACAAGAAATTAGTTGGAATACTCCAACCTTGTCCAATTATGATATACGCACAAATCAATGTGAACTTGAAGTTCAAAGAATAATAAATTTGCAGAATGCTGCAAATCAATTGCCAGATATTTTTACAGACACCCAAAAGGTCTCAAAATCTCATGTTCATGCTGCCAATGTACCTGCAAGATTAATTGTCCCTGCAGGACTCCCAGCAAGTATGGTAGCCTCTGAATCTAACATACGCCAGAAGCGTGGTAGACCTATTGGTGCAAAAGATATTGTTCCTCGAAAGAAAAGGGAACTAAAAAATATTGAAAATGATTCTCCAGAAGAGAATAAAAATAACATAGATCAACAACTTCATATTTCCAAAGAAGTAACCCCAGAAGTGGTTCCGGTACCGGAAAATTATGAGATCTCATTAAAATATGGAAATATGTGGGATAGAAAAGACATAGTTGTTGATAATGTGTTTGCATATGCAGTTGCTTCTAAGATAATCAATAATAATGAGCTTGAGCCTCAAACTGTAGAAGAATGTCGACATCGATGTGATTGGCTCAAATGGAAAGAAGCAATTCAAGCTGAGCTAGATTCATTAGCTAAGCGTAAAGTTTTTGGACCAGTAGTCCAGACACCAGAAGATGTCAAATCTGTTGAATATAAATGGGTCTTTGTCCGTAAGAGAAATGAGTTAAATGAAATTGTGAGATATAAAGCACGACTTGTTGCACAAGGTTTCTCACAAAGACCCGGTATAGATTATGAAGAAACGTATTCTCCTGTCATGGACGCAATCACGTTCAGATTTTTGATTGGTTTGGCAGCCTCTGAAGGGCTTGATATACATCTAATGGATGTGGTAACAACTTACTTATATGGATCATTAGATAATGATATATATATGAAAATCCCTGAAGGATTTAAGATGCCTGAAGCATGTAATTCAAAAGCCCGACAAATGTATTCAATTAAACTCCAAAGATCTTTGTATGGATTAAAGCAATCTGGACGTATGTGGTACAATCGCCTAAGTGAATACTTGGTGAAAAATGGATACGAGAATAATTCCATTTGTCCATGCGTTTTTATCAAGAAGATAAATTCTGGATTTGCTATAGTTACAGTTTATATAGATGACTTGAACATAGTAGGGACTCCAGAAGAGATCTCTATTACTGCAGAATTTTTGAAAAAGGAGTTTGAAATGAAAGATCTTGGAAAAACAAAATTTTGTCTTGGGTTTCAAGTTGAATATTTGCCAAAAGGAATTCTTGTACATCAATCATCCTATATAGAGAAAATCTTGAAACAATTTTATATGGATAACTCCTATCCATTGAGTATCCCAATGGTTGTTCGTTCTCTTGATGTCAAGAAAGATCCCTTTCGTCCGCAAGAAGATAACGAAAATATTCTTGGTCCTGAAGTACCATATCTTAGTGCAATAGGTGCACTTTTATATCTTGCAAATAACACTAGACCTGATATAGCTTTTGCAGTTAATTTGCTAGCAAGATTTAGTTCTGCACCAACTCGAAGACATTGGAATGGTGTAAAACATGTTTTACGTTATCTTCGTGGCACTTCTGACATGGGTTTATTTTTTCCGAAAGGAGTAAAGTCAGAATTGGCAGGTTATGCTGATGCTGGATATCTATCAGATCCTCATAAAACTCGATCACAAACAGGTTATGTGTTCACATATGGTGACACTGCTATTTCTTGGCGATCTGTGAAGCAAACAATCACTGCTATTTCCTCAAATCATTCAGAAATATTAGCCATTCATGAAGCGGGTCGTGAATGTGTATGGTTGAGATCCATGACCCAACACATTAAAGGAGCAAGTGGGTTAGTGATAGAGAACAAGCCAACAAAGTTGCATGAAGATAATGCAACATGTATTTCACAACTCAAAAGTGGCTATATCAAAGGAGATAGAACCAAACATATCTCACCAAAGTTCTTTTACACCCATGAACTTATGAAGGAAGGACAAATTGATATTTGCAAAGTTCGTTCAAGTGACAATCCAGCAGATTTGTTCACAAAGACCTTACCAAGTTCAATTTTCAAGAAACATGTGCACAATATTGGAATGCGTCAATTGAAAGATTTAGTATAATTTGTTAATTTTTTAGGGAAAATACCTATGAATATTGTACTCTTTTTCCTTCGCTAAGTTTTTATCCCACTGGGTTTTTCTTAGCAAGATTTTAACGAGGCATGTTCATAGTGTATAGTCATCCAAGGGGAAGTGTTGTGGAATATTATTGTGAAATATTCCTATTTGGATAACTATCTTAAGTTCTAATTAAACTATAAGTCTACTAGTATCATATTCCTAATCAAATTCTGTTACTAGTCTTTTATGCCTATAAATAGGCTAATTGTGAGTTATTCAATACACACAAAATTATTATCAGAGGATATATTCTTTTCATTCTTTCTCTCCATATTTATGCTTTTATTTACATTTATTTATAACAAATTTTATTTTTTTATTTTATTCATAAAAAACTTCATCAAAATTTCCTAAATCCCAATTCTTCTGTATTTATACTTATATTTTATTTTTCAGCTAAAAAAATGTGTAAGAACATTTTGGACAAAAATTGATTTTTCTCGGTTCAAGCCGGTTTATCTGTTTCAACCTAATTTTTTCCTGTTCAAACCGATTCTTCTCTCAATTATGTCCAGTTTCAAGTTTTTAGTATTACTAAAAAAAGAATTTTGATCTCTGTTAATTGTCTATGGAGATTAAATTATTTAAATATCTGAGCTTGATTTTCTATATCTGGTTTACTTATTATTTGTTTTTTTTTATTAAATCAAAGGCAATATTATTAAGCCAACAAAATAATATATATATATATATATATTCTATTTACATTATTAGTATTCTAATTTTAAAATTGAATCTATACTAGAAAATGTTCCTTTTGTTACTAAATAGCTTCTTTCAAAAGAATTTATATTTTTCGGTGAATGTTTTGATAAAAAATATTATTTTTTAGCACTGAAATTTATTCGTCAACAAGAAATTTTTTTATTTGTCCGATTTTTAACGAATCAAGATTATCATTCGTTCCTGCATAATAGTCATTATCTGCTCTTCTATTGTAAGAAGTAGAAATTGAGATTGTTTTAACAACTCGCATAATAGAATGAGCAACAAATTAGGGAATATGATCCCAGAAACGGAGACTAGCTAGTATTCAAATTCAAATGAGCAATCGAATTAACTTGTCTCCTCATCCATATAAGAGAAACATTATCTCGATCTTACTCTAAGATAGCTGTACAATTATCAAGAAAAGAACCTAAGAGAGATCTATTTTCTTGACAAGAAAGACCCTCTTATAAACAATTCGGGAGTAAATCCCAATCTGGGTTAGTTATTATATCACGATTACCATCATCTGTAAATAAATAAAATAAATTAAAAAGAATATTCACAATCTAAAAAGGAATTAATTGATATCAATTTTTGCTAACTATATAACTTCATATTTTCGAATATACAATAAAAATATGCATTTCTTATTTTAGATGACGTTTTCGTATTTGTCATCTTTTCATGTTATTTTTTTTTTCCATTTTAGGTTTATAAAATAAAAAATAAGAAAAATAGACGAGACCAGTAGTACATATACTTTATTGGGCGATTGCATTTTGTTTTATTTTATAATTGCTATTTCTGTTCATCAAGTCTTAAAATTATTAATTTATATATATTTTTCGTTGTGATATCATATTTTCATTTTTATTTTTATTTTTATTTTCACAGTAAAATTTATTTTGATTTTTTAATTAAAAAATCAATGTATATATCAAAATTATATTTTATAATCAGAGTTTTTTTTTTTTTGTCTATATTAATAACAATGCAAATAACTTATTTTTATTTATTTATTTATAAAATTAATATAATATCATATTATATATCAAATCCAGTATAAAGTATTAGAGATTAATAATAGTATATATAATACTGGCAGGTTAATGAAGGCCTATAGGTCATAAAATGGATAAAGATGCCACCGTGTTGAAGCCCGCCTAATGATGAGGTCATGCTTTTCTTTCTTCATAAATCCGTTTAAGTGATAACTGCAAAAGATAAAAAATATTTTATTTTTTCTGAGATAATAAAAAAATGAATTGTTTCATGAAATAATACATCTGATTCCCAAGAGAAAAAAGAAGTAAATAGGAGTTTTCGAAAAACAAATATAAATAAATAGTAAAATGAGGCCATTATCATACTTTGAATGTGATTATTGGACCCATTTACAGAAAAATGCCAAATATCCTTATTATAGCATTAATTATTTTTCCAATGGCAGACCCAAACTTTTTGTTTTTGTGTCATCATAAATTTAAATTACGTGAAAAATCATTTGAAAACTTTTAAAATTTGTATTTAATCATCCTATCCTCAATTTATGTCTCTTATTAGAATTATATTTTATATTTAATAAAATTAATATCATTTAAGTTAAGATTCCTTTTTATTTTATGACTATATATACTTATTAATTTTTAATTTTTCAAACTTTTTCTAGTTTAATTTACTTTTTAAAAAAATATATATATATATATTCTTGCTGATTAGGGTCTCCCTTGTTAGAATTATATTTCCTTGCTATTTAAGGAGATTGAATTCCTATCAAATAAGAATTCTTTGATATTTTATAACCTGAAATATATATATGATTTTTCAATGCAAACAAACAAATTTCAGTGTCCATACAAAACAAACGCAGCACCACGCCTCTATTCTCATCTTCACGTTCCCTCCAAAACCCAATAACCACTTTCTCTGTAAATTTGCCTTCACAGTTTCAGTAAACTCCATGGCCATCCCCAGGCTATTTTGTTTTCCTCTTGTGCTATTTCTAATATCCCATCCCACTTTGGCTCATCCTCAACTAATTCCTAGCGACATCTTTGTCTTGGCAGGCCAAAGCAACATGGCCGGCAGAGGCGGTATCGATCACGGCAGATGGAACGGCTATGTTCCGCCGGAGTGCCTGCCGAACCCATCAATTCTCCGGCTGAGCGCTAAGCTCCAATGGGAAGTTGCGCACGAGCCATTACATTCAGATATTGATGTAGCCAAGCCCTGTGGGATTGGGCCAGGGATGCCATTTGCCAATGCTGTTAAAGCCAGCGACCCGAGGATGGGCGTGGTGGGTCTGGTCCCTTGTGCTATTGGGGGCTCCAAAATCAGCCAGTGGGCTAGAGGTACGAAGCTTTATGAGCAAATGATCAATCGAGCTAATGCGTCAGTTAGACATGGAGGTACCATCAGAGCCGTGTTGTGGTATCAGGGAGAGAGGGATACAGTGTGGGAAGAGGATGCTCAGTCTTACAGGGGCAAAATGGAGAAATTTATTGCTAATTTGCGTTCTGATCTTAACCTTCCATTGCTTCCTGTAATTGAGGTTTGTGTTTCTAATTCTTTCCTTGGTTTTTTTGGAATTTTTTCAATTAAGTTTATTTTGTTGGAAAGAAAATTATGATTGAGAGCGTGATTTTTGCAATAATTACATGAAATGAAAGATTAGGGCAATGGGAGTAATTATGGAAAGTGATCAGTGCTTACCCTCTAGTAGGGACAGAATCATTTTTTGGTAATGAAAGTTTGAATTCCTGTGGCCAACGATTCATCTGATTATTTTAGGAATGGCCTAGCAAAAGCTAGCTCGCAGGTTTTTCCCAGTTTTAAGGTCTAACTTCACATGTATTTGTCTTTACCAAAAGTATGCTTATTCACTTTAATCTCTGTATGGTCGTCTAAATTTCATTTTGCAAATTAAACTGATTCGAATTCTCCAACCATTATCATATATTTTTAATGTTACACCTAATTAGTTAACTGGGTAGTTGGAAGTAAAGTCATTCATGTGTAGGCTGCATGTATATTAAAGTTTCATTTGAAAATCATATAACGGGAATATTATAAATAATATAAAGAACACAAATGGGAAATTTCTTGGTTAGATTAAATGAATTATTTTTCTTAAAAAATAGTTTACTTGTTTGATATTTGAATGAATTCATAATCTGAAGTGTTTTTTGTAACAAATTGGGGCAGGTAGCGCTTGCTTCGGCAGAAGGAAAATTCATGTCGATGGTGAGAAGTGCTCAGCTAGGAATGAAGATGCCGAATGTGAAATGCATAGATGCCAAAGGATTGCCTCTTAAAACGGATCACCTTCACCTAACAACAAAGTCTCAGGTTCTCCTTGGTCGCAGGTTGGCTCAAGCCTACATTAGATCTTTTGCCCATCTCGACTAGCCACTAGTTACTGTGTGCATGTAACAAAAAATTTCAAATTGTTTTTGTTTGTTTAGCCCCATGACTGACAAGAAAACATTCATCGAATCCACCTATATTCACGAGACATGAGGTCATATAAACTTTTGTTTTGTCCATATCCATCCAACAATGTTTTTATCTAGGAATACTCGAAACCATTTATTTTTTACATATAATTTATTTAGATCGAATCCAAACAAAAATTTTCCAGGTAGAACAAATGCTAGAACGATATTTTTTTATCTAATGTTACATATTTAATACTTTACTCACATCCGGCTTCCAATTATATCTCGACGTACTTTGCCCCATATGTGCATGCACAGTAAACTACCCTAAAAAAATTATTTCATGGAATATTATGAACTTTATACGAATGATAACGCATACTAAATAATTTTTCAATGAATAATTTAGCATGCACGAAGGCAGACTAACGTATCATATAAACAGTTGATGTATGTTTTTTAATTAAAGGATAGAATTATATGGCGAAAACATAATAGAATGTTAGTCATTGTCTGAACCAATGCAAATGCAACGTGACAGCTTTATAAGCATGCCCTGCAACTGCGATAAATGATGCAGAGTCCACCCATTGAGCTGCCATGTTGTATTTTGATTGGCATACTACAATTTCAATTGGTATTTAATCAATTATGGACAGAAGAAGCTTAATTAGGATTGGGCACTAGTCACAACTACCAAATTATTGTATCGAGAAAATGTGAAACAGAGCGATGCCCTGTAAAGATCACATTTCCTCGTTCTGATTTTGTCAGGATGTTGGTGTTTCACATCTGGAAAATAAACAACAAAGTATTTCATTAACTAATTAACAGACTTTTAGAAAAATAAATTAGTATGAATGAATCGATTAGTATTTTATTTAATGGTCACTAATTAAATTATAGAATCTATGTATCTGATCCATGCTTATGAGAGTTGATAGTGATATCATTTGGAGAGTTGCTTAGCCCTAGAGCATCTTCAATGCCATAAAAAACTAAGTCTCGGTTCCTTTTTGACAACAAATTAGCCATTCCATTTGCAAATCTCCATTGCAATGAGGAATTATTTCTTCAACCTTCAAGTAGCAAATCAAGGAAAGATTTTGCCATTGCTACAACGGCTTACTATATTTTGACTCTTTTTGCTGGTCTGCTTATTATGCTCTCTGTGTTTTATTGCTTATATTGCATGAATATTGAGAGATTTTGGGTTTTCTATAAAAGAAATCGGTTAATTGAAATTGCAATTTTTTTTTTTTTAAACTTGGACTTAAGATTAAAAATAAATTAAAATTCATGTTCTAATCTGTAATTTACGCTAAATGCTGGGATGATGTCACCTCACTTTCCTAGCTCCCTCTGTACCTTTATCATGGTTATTAAAATCGGACCGGACCGGTCGGTTCAACCGCGAACCGGTTGCCTAACTGGTTGGTTCAACAGCATAAAACCGGATTGAACCGGCTAAACCGGGTCTAGTTTAAAATAATTAATAAAATAAGTATTTTTTCATAAAAATAAAAAATAAATAATCTAATAAATTTTATTTAACAAATAATTGATTTTTTTACTATTTAATCACATTTGAAGTTAATGAAAACAATATAATGATTTAATAATTTAATAAAATACAATAGAATAAAAATTGAATAAATTATTAAAATTGGTGAGCTTAAAAATAATTTTCTATCTTTTTTTTTAATTTCATCTATAATTATTGAATTATTTAATTTTTAAATTAAAACTCATAAAATAAAATATTTTAACAGAAAATATCTAATCAAGTAATAATTTAAAAAAAATAAAAAGTAAAAAAATATTATTAATGGTATATTTGAGGTATATGTTAAATGTTTTGATTGATTCTTTTTAGTAGTAATATTTATAAAAATTATACTAATTAATAATATTTTAAAAAATAGAAAAAAATTCTAGTTGAAGCCGGTTGAACCGATCGAAATACGAACCCTCAGCCTTACTTGTTCCTTATCCGGTTTCAATAACATTGCCCTTTATATTAGCGACAAAGCATTACTTGTTGCTGGTTAGACGCAAATTTGTCCAATTTAGAGAAAAGATAAGGCAAAAAATGCACCTTTGGCCGAAACTAAAAGTATTAAAGACAATGGTTTGCTGGAAGTCAAGATTTTGGATTGGTTGGGCAGGCAAAAGAAAATCTTGATAGCTGATTTGGCAGAATTTGAGTCCATGCAAATGGGGGCTATCCATCCCTCTCACTCGCCATATTCTCTACTTCAATTTCAACAATAATTCAATCTGAAAACCCATGCCCCTTTTCCCCAGGAGAGGAGGAGGTTGCTGAGAGCTTGAGCAATGGCAGCTATACGTTCATGGAATCTTATGTTCATAGCAAACAAACCATCTCCTTCCTCTTTCTCATGGAAACTCTCTCTTCCCTCTTCTTTCACTTCCGCCCACTTTCAACACTGCCGAAACAGAACCACCGGAAGATTTGTAGTTTTAGGCACCGTGATGGACGCCAAGCCAACCATTCTTGTGGCCGAGAAGCTGGGAGAGGCGGGCCTTGAGCTTCTGAAAACATATGCCAATGTAGACTGTTCTTATAACCTTAGCCTGGAGGAATTATGCACCAAAATCTCACTGTGTGACGCGTTGATCGTGAGGAGCGGAACCAATGTATCGCGCGAGGTTTTCGAACGGTCTGGTGGGAGACTTAAGGTTGTGGGCCGGGCCGGAGTTGGAATTGATAATGTTGATTTGTCTGCTGCGACTGAACATGGATGTTTGGTGGTGAACGCGCCTACGTCCAACACCGTTGCAGCTGCGGAGCATGCGATTGCATTACTTACTGCCCTGGCCAGGAATATTGCGCAAGCTGATGCATCCGTTAAATCTGGTTTGTGTTCTGGCTTCTTTGTTCTCTGTGTTTCATTTGGGCATTTCTTCAAGCAGTTAGTGTACAGTGTCTAGCTGTAAAAAGTCATTTTTATATTTTTTTCCATTCCAACTTTTTGGACGAATGCGTGAAAATATGCCACCATTTCTTCCAAGGCATAAGCATGTTGTTTGTGTGTTTCCTACTATTCTTTGAAAAACAATCATTAAAACCTGTCGGTTCATTTTAAATCTGAAATAGGAATAGTTATGGTGGTTGAATAATAGAAGTTCAATGTCCGCATTTACAGATTATAGTTTAGGTGATAAACGGGTGTTCTTTCCACTATTTTTTCCTAAGTTCGACTCATGGAGCAAGCCATGAGAAAGTATGCTTTCTACCAATATGTGACCAGTTACCAGGGATAGCTTGATCTGTACTTTTCAACCAACTCGTTGGATTGTGTTTTATTTTCCATTTACTTTGGTTTCCTTCATCTGTGTGAGAACATGATATGTCTTTAGATGCAATATACAGGCAAATGGCAGAGGAGCAAATATGTAGGGGTGTCGCTCGTGGGGAAAATACTTGCTGTGATAGGGTTTGGGAAGGTCGGATCAGAAGTATCAAGGCGTGCAAAGTGTCTTGGCATGCATGTAATTGCACATGATCCATATGCCCCTGTTGACCGTGCCCGTGCAATAGGTGTGGAGTTAGTGAGCTTTGAAGAAGCCGTATTGTCAGCTGATTTCATCTCTCTACATATGCCTCTTACCCCTGCTACATCAAAAATGTTCAATGATGAAACCTTCTCAAAGATGAAGACCGGAGTCCGCGTTGTTAATGTTGCTCGTGGTGGAGTTATTGATGAGGAAGCTCTTGTTAGAGCTCTGGATTCTGGGATTGTTGCCCAGGTTTATATTCTTTAGGCTACGTTCTTTTACCATATTTAGTGTATGAGACTTCTAAGAAATTTAGCATTTGTGCAGGCTGCTCTTGATGTCTTCACTGAAGAGCCCCCACCACAAGACAGCAAGTTGGTGCTGCATGAAAATGTGACTGTAACTCCTCATCTTGGTGCCAGCACTACGGAGGCGCAGGTGCTCTAGACCATGTAATTTGATTTTGTAGCCCTGCTCTTGTTATTTATGATATCTTATCTTATTCAGGAAGGTGTAGCCATTGAAGTAGCTGAAGCTGTCCTTGGGGCTCTGAAAGGAGAGCTTGCTGCTACTGCAGTGAATGCACCCATGGTTCCTGCTGAGGTATCCTCATATTTTTTTTCTAGCTAGTATAACATTTTTATTGTTCCCTGCATTATCCTGAATTCAAAGCATTGCTCTGCACATGGTAAATGCATTTTCACTAATAAAAATTGTAATTTGGAATTATGCCTGTTTTCCTCAACTAAGTTATTAATTGTAGTTGAATTTCACAAATTTCTACCAAACACGCCTACATCATTCATTCACTTATAATATTATACAAATGGAAGAAAAGATTATGTATGTGTGATGAATTTGTTTTAAGCTAACATTAAGTGGGGGATCATAAGTTGTGCTCTCTGTTTCTGCCATGCAGTATATTTCATACTTGTTTTATGTATAATTACCTGTATGAACATTCTGATTCAAACTTTATTCCCCACTGAACTCTTACTTTTCACATGATTGTTAGGTTCTTTCAGAACTTGCCCCATATGTTGCACTAGCACAAAAGCTTGGAACGCTGGCTGTGCAACTAGTTGCAGGTGGAACTGGTGTGACGTCAGTAAAGGTGACTTATGCCTCTACTAGGGGTCCAGATGATCTTGATACTCGAGTGCTTCGAGCTATGGTTACCAAAGGTTTAATTGAGCCTATCTCCAGTGTTTTTGTAAACCTGGTAAATGCTGACTTCATTGCGAAACAGAGAGGAATAAGGATGACAGAAGAGCGCATTTTGCTGGATGGTTCACCAGAAAGTCCTCTCGAATTTATCCAAGTTCAAATAGCTAACGTGGAATCTAAGTTTGGCACTGCAATATCCGAGTCTGGTGAGATCAAAGTAGAGGGAAGAGTGAAATACGGGAAGCCCCATCTTACCATGGTAGGATCATTTAGTGTTGATGTGAGCCTGGAAGGCAGCCTTATATTCTGCAGGCAGGTTGATCAACCAGGAATGATTGGCAAAGTTGGCAATATTCTCGGCGAGGAGAATGTAAATGTGAGCTTCATGACTGTTGGGAGGATTGCTCCAGGTAAACAGGCAATTATGACTATTGGTGTGGATGAGGAACCTAGCAAAGAAGCCCTGAAGAAAATTGGAGAAATAGCAGCAATTGAAGAACTTGTTTTCCTCAAGTTGTAGTACTGAAGTCAATATCCACATCCTCCAAGTATATTTCATGCCAATTTTGGCGACGCTTGTGGGTATTCCGTTCAAATTTTATTATCTTTATTATTATTATTACTATTATTTTCTTTACCTGTTCATATATTCTTATATTTTTATAATGTCAGTAGTTAAAAACTGAATGATGGTGCTATATTGTTTTAGGATTTTCGGTGTTTAACCCTCTGATATGGCTATATTTTTTTTTTTTTTTTTGCAGCTCTGAATTGATCCCCCAAGTATTATTTATTAGTTTCATCTGTTGATGAAAGATGGAAAAGAATTTTACTCATTTTGTCGCAAGACCCTTGGGCTTTCACTGGACTTCCTTAAAGCCTATCTAGTAGGCCTTGTTACAACTTAGAAGCCTGCTAAGTACTTTCTAGATCCTACCATTGCATGCTAGATGCTCGCGTAGGATTGTGATTAGCTTCTTAATTACCTGCCATTAGTTACATCATTAATGAGTGATTAGCTGTTCAAATTACTCTGCATTTTGGCAGCTCTGGAGACAACAAATTGTCACGTGTCATCTTTACCGAAAAAAAAAATTGTCACGTGTCATCCTGCCTGAGACTATGAGCAGGATCAGCCAACACATAGGTTACGTGTCGTAAATTGCTTCTACCATCCAAATTAAAGTTTGCAATTTTAATTATCAGCTAACTTGATAACATAGCATACAGATTTTAAAAAATCAAGAGTCAATAAGTTAAGCTTTCCAGCATCGGTGGAACCAGCGATATGGACACACAAGTACTGAACCAGGGCATTTTGTAATTGTAATATTAGGCAAATGGTATAGTTTTAATTTCTTGTGATTGTGTTTGGCTGGCAGGGAACTGAAAGGATCAATGAAGAAGGTGCAGTAGAAAGAAAAGTGGAGACTGTAGATTACAGATCACCAGCGGGGCAAGATGATCCCACAAAGGAGAAGGTGGGGGTGGTTCATCTGACTCGCAAGAAGGAAGATCCTGGCGTCATGGCTAAAACAGCTTCTGCGGTGACAAACACCTTAAAGTCTGCCAAGGATGCAGTGGTTGGCAAGGGCAAAGGGAGTACCACTAAATGACCGCCCAATAGTATAGAGATTATAGATGCACGTTTCTTTATATGTATGTGAAATATTCAAAGCAATAAAAACAGTAGACAATATCTCTGCAGTTGTGTTCTTGATTGTTTTGATGGCTACTTTTGAATCTTTTACTAATTAATGTAGTCTTTGAAGTGCTATTGCTTATTTATTTATTTATTTATAGTTTTTTAATGAAAAGGTGCGTCGGCTATTGTATAGTGGCAAAAAATATCAATATTGGTCGTCTCACTAAGGAATTAAACCACTTTAGGCGCATATTCTAGGAACGAAAGAGAAAACCAGCACTAAGGGACTGTTTGTATTGATGATAATTGACCAAAGAAAAGGAAGCTGCAGCTTTAAGACTTTCGAATTTTCTAAGTTTTTTAATTGAGCCTAAATTCTTTAATTTTTGCCCTGTGGATCTCTTAGTTGATACTGTACTGTAGTCATACAACTGATGCGTGAGTCGGGAAGTTTGATGGATTTAAAGGAATACAAGCAAAACTTTTGTTACCCGACAAAATGATTAAAGGATTCTAATTTGTAAAGCTTTCCTTGGCATCTAATAATAGTAAAAACAGGGAACTGGAAAGAGTTGGTCTAATAAGTGCATCTAATTTTATTCTACTTCAACTAAATTAGCTGAGAGAGAGAGATCTATACGACACATTACAACAGAACAAACAAAAGAGAAAAAAAATTTTAATCCCAAATGCCGACCTCCATAAACCCATCTTCAGTAGCACATCCCCTAAACATCCCATTGGTATTAAACCTACAAGCCACTTCCCCATCTTTAGACACAGCAATTAACCCTGCTTGCCCCTCATCAAGTCTCTCACTTATAACAAAATCCACAGCCTCCTGCAGCCCCAACCCCTTGTACTCCATCACGGCCGCCACCTCACGTGCTAGCGTCCCACGTATAATGGCCTCACCTTCCCCTGTGCATGATACTCCACACAACTCACATGCGTAGGTCCCAGCCCCGATCAAGGGTGAGTCACCTATACGTCCCGTCATTTTGTTCATTAGCCCCCCTGTGGACGTGGCAGCCGCGCACCTCCCTTCGCTGTCCACCACCACACAACCCACCGTTTCTGGCGCATATACGCTGATCGGAAGTCCGTTCATTTGTAAGGGACTCTCCATGGCGGCGGCTGCGCCGGCGCTGCAGGTTTCTAGCGGAATCCTATAATCAAACTGGATCCGGACAAAAGTAGAAAGTGAAAATTGGGCCCACCCATACCAGATTTTTTTTTTTTAAAATCTTCATCTTTAAAAACAAAAAATATTTGAAAAAAGTTTTAAGATTCCATGTACCAGGATAGAATTTGCTTCCTTTGCTAATTTCAGCATCCCGACGTTTTCTGGGGTGATGAAGTAATCGTTGTCCACCAACTCAACCGCCTGTCCAATGTATCAAAAAATGGGCACTCTTTTAATTCCATTTGTTTAATTTGAATATAATTAGTCATTTGATCATGTGAATCTAGGTTTTGCTTTTGGACATGAATCCGTGAAGGTTAGGTGCGGAGAGAGCGAAAGAAACCTGTTTCCTGGCAAACTCTTCTGCGCCAGAGAAGGCCAGATAGGAATGTGGAGATTTGTCCATCACAAGTCTGGCAAGGGAAATTGGGTTTTTAACTGTGGTTAAACCTGATACGGCGCCGCATCGTCTTTTAGGCCCGTCCATAATACTCGCTTCCATCTCAACCGTTCCTCTCTCTGTCAAAGCAGATCCACGCCCTGAATTAAACAGAGGATCGCTTTCCAGCTCTCTCACCTGTTACACATGCACCCATACAAAATAAATAAACTATAATGTAACCGCAGAAGAACAAAGCTCATGCAAAATACATAAACAAACAATGAAAATTAGAAATGACAGAAGAAGAGAAACATACAACGAGTTCGACAACGTCGATGGCAGAAAATTTAGAGCGAAGAGCAGAGATGCCCAGATTGAGGCAGCGAGCGAGGAGTTGTTTAGCCTCCTCCTGTCGCTGAGGTGGGAGATTTGGGTCCACACCAGCACCTCCATGCACCGCTATAGCCCACTTTCCCATCTCTCTGTGTCTGGCTCACTTGATCTCTCTTGTTTGGTGTTGAATATGCGTATATTCACCTCCCTCTCTCTCAATGGCTGCAATTAGAGGTGGTTGCCACCTTTTATAGGCGTTTTGCGGACTCCAGAGCTGTGTTGAGTTGTAATTTAATTAATTTGTAAATTGTGTTAACCTAAAAGAGTGTAAAAAATAATAAAGAGTGGAGGAAGACAAATTCAGTTTTGAAAAGTTACAAATGTCAGTGCATTTCCGTTTCCCTGAGCCCACTTGTTGCGGGAATATGCATTTGTTTCTGTTTAATTCATTTTTCACACCGCTGTAATTTACCAAATAGGCTTTTTCTTTTTTGCCCCAGTCAACATCTCCTTTTTTACTTCTATATTTATACTCTCAATTTAGGTAAAACAAATTTAATTTGGAATCTGTTTGTTAAAAGTTGAAGATTCATATTACAAATGGGCAGTATAAATTTAGAGGTAATTAGGTGAAAACTGTCCATTAATTGGAGATTCAGATGCGCCAACTGAATTATGTGGTGGTTCAGGGCTTCAAAGTTCAGGGAATGGACAAACAATAACACGTTGGATTCAGAAAGATGCTTCCTTATTTTATTCTCAGCACGAATTACTATGTGTGTGTTTTTTTAAGTCAAATCACTATATATACAGTAAGTCGGGGTGTTGTTTTGCGTTAGATTTAAAAACTAAACATGATATTTTTTTTAGCACACTAAAAAAGTTGGGAGAATCTAGCATTCAAATATAAATATTACTACTTAAATGGACAGGACGGATTGTTTATAAATCCCAATTTTCTATGAAATTTTCACCGCTCAAAGTTTTATTTTAAAACTGGATGAAGATTCTCATAAAAAAAAACCCAGCGAGCTGTAGTATATATAACTGCCTCTCCTTGGGGTTCATTACAATGAATTTTGTGATATATTGTTTATATCTATACCGTACATACATATAAAAGTATCGAATGCAAATTAAGCTACCGTACGTTATATAATTTTAATATAATTTTTAAAAAAGATTGTCCGATAAAAATACTAATCAATATAAAATTAATATTAATAGGTTAATTATAAGTCTCTTATAACTATTATTTTTATAATTAATCCAAATTATTAGGTTAAATATAATATTATAATTGAAATTAAAACTGATTTGCTTTCTCTCCACATATTTAATAATTTGATACGTGGATATTTAATAAATTAAATATATGTTTATTTTTATTTTAGGTTTGTATTGTGGGCAATTATTAGGGCGTAAAAAATCTGATTACATTTTGGGTGAAAACAAAAGGAGAAAAAGAAATGTGGGAAAGTGGGGCTTTTGAAAAGTAAGAAGGAAAATCAAAGTTATATTTGGAGGCGTGGGCGAATGCTAATTGAATAGAGGGTAGGCGGCCGGTTTCTGTCACTTTGAAAAAAATATCAAATGGAATTGGGGTCCGCTTAAGGAAGAAAAAAAAAAACAACCTAGTTTGATAAACTTAATTAATTTGATAAACATTGGTGATTGGTTGGATTTGGTTATGATGATGAGTAAGCGACAGGTTAGCCATTGGATTTGCATAAACTAATTATTATTTAATATTCAAAACTAGGAAGAATTGTAGATGAATCCATACAAGTAATTCATCCATGGAACTCATGGCACGTCAATCAGTTCCGCCTTCTTCCGCATGCCCTTTGCTTCTATTTCTACAACTACCAAGTCTTAAAATGAGAATTTGTTCTATCACTTCATCCATATCTATTGTATATTTTAATAGATATCAATTTTGTTAAAGACTATTTTAAAAAGTATATGAATAAAACTGCTTTATTTTTTTTTTTTTAAAAAAAGTTGTGACATTTTTGATTAATTTAAAAAGTTTAATAATAAAAAATGATTTTAATTTATAGCAAAAGTCGGTTCACCTTTTCTTTTTTGACTTCAGTTCTGTCACTACTCAACTTATGTGAGAGAAATTCACTATTTAGTTTATTTAATTTTATTTTTACTCAAAATGTTTGATTCTTAATTCATACAAGTTTCAGTTATCATAAACTTAATATTATATATATTGAATAAGAAAAATCACATTTTGCTAAGTAACAATTTGATTTATTCATGTATATCATATTAATATAGTTTTCAGTACATTATTGGCATAAATCATAGAATTTGCCTAAACTGAATCTATGCAAAAAAGATTAAGTTAAAAAGTGATGGTGAAGATAGGTTAAAATTGTCAATTAAATGAATCACAATAATACAATGAAAGGGGACATCGATAAGCTGTAATGGAACACGGATGATGAATGATTTGAATTTAGAAAAGATATTTGATGGAAAGAAATTCAAAAAGATATTAAAAAAAGAAGAAGAAGAAAAAGAGCATTCCTTTAGAAAAAATGAATGGAGGAGAGAAAGTGGAGCAACATGTAGATCCCATTACCAAACAAACCTTTAACAATATTCCACGAAGCTGGGAAACTGCCAAAGAGATCCCCCCACAAAATCGGCTGGAATCTTAAAAGATACTCTTTAGTAACGCAACAGGACACTTTTACCCTGCAATCCAAAAGATTCTTATCACGTGCTACTATCCATAGGGCAGACCTGAATTTTTAATATAAAACTCATAAATTTGATTGAAATCCAATACAAAGAGATGGATTAAAAAAATAAATTTAGTGCAAATTACTATTAAAAAAATAAATAATCAAAATTAAAATAATAAATTTGAAATTTATAAATGCTTTTTTAGGAAAAATATAATTTTAAAAACATAAGGTGGCAATTGTGCGCTCATCTTCCACATGGGTCTGCCCTGTCTTGTCAATGGGCGTGTGGTGTCTTCACTTGTCCTTGTCCGTCCAAACTCCAAACAAAAACTCTAAAAGCTCCAACCCCATGTTGCTCAAAGGGTCATTTCTTCCATTGCTCATGTGGCCATCACACTCCCTATCCTCAACAAATCTTCCTCTAAATTAGGTCTTCAAAAGTTTTATATGCTAAATTAATAGAAAATTGTCGGCATAAAATAAATTGGTTGAAAAATAAATGAATAATTATATATAAAAAAACTATATCGTTCGTTTAATTTATAAAAAATTCATAAATCGAGTTTAGACAATATTTTTTTTTTATTTCATAAATTGAATTGGATTCTTTAAGAATATTATTTTTCTGTATTTCCATCTGAAAGAAATATTATTTTCGTTAATGATGACAATTTTTTTCTCTAATTAATTAATAAAGTATTTTTTGATTGACCATTTTGAAGGTGCAATTAAACAAATGAAGGTTAAAATTATTTGGTTCTAGATTGCACATTATAAATAGTAATTCGATTTTTGTTTTGAATGCAAATATTAATTCCACTTATTTTATTGAATAATAGGCATATTCTCACATTTTAAAACTTGATATACTGCAACTGCAAGTATATGCTGGCGCTTAATTCAAACAAACATATATTTATAGAAACGTAATTGGCCACTAAGTTCTGTTCTTAATTATAGTAACTGGCAGTTGAGCCGCATGAAAAACTTGTTCGTCAAATTATTAGAAAGTTCATGATGATGAGTTAAAAAAAAAAATGATTTTTCTCATACGTTTGCTTGTGATGAACTAAATTCGAGGACTAAACAAATGATAAACTCGCATGTACAATATCATTCGCATAGTACTACATTTAATCCTAAGACATTTGAGTTTTCAATACTAACACATAATAATAATAATATGATTTAGACATAAAGGATCAAGGAGCCCAAGCCCAATGCCACTGCACACTTTGTTGTGGTATTCCAGCGCCTACGGGACTGCTAACTAGCCCTTGCGTGTTGGACCTTGAAATACTAGAAAATAAATTGGGGAATCTTGTTTGATTGGAGAAGCACAAGGCAGATTTGGGCCAGGATGCTCTGCAAGGGGCTTAGACAACTGCCAGTGATATTACTATTAGTCACACTTGTCTTAAAAACATAAGTGGAAAGGGCTTATAATAGGGTAGTTGAAATCCAACCAGAGTAAGAGCATACCTTATCATCGGCCTAAAACTACAAATAAGATATATGTGTGAGAAATTGATAGGATTGGTTGGACATCCTAGGCAACCAAAATAGTATCTTTCTTGATAAAATATTCAGAGAGTTAGTTGCCGCCAATTTTAAATGATCTTGGGTCCTCAAAATTGGCCTCACTGCCTGGGAACACAAAAATTCTATCGATTTCCCTTTCTTCCTGCCCGCAAAAAGGGACCCTTAAGGCCCATAAGTCATTGGCTAATGTGAGTACATGGCGATACCCCACCCAATTAGGACCACACTGCTCCCTCAATTCACAGTTGTTTCTGCTATTAAACTGTCCCTTTTTGGATTTTCTCTTGGATGTTTTCTACGCTCATTATTATTCCCACCTCTTTATATGTTTTTTTCTCTTCTCTTCCCACATTAATACTAAAGATTATATCAAATAGCAAAGGTGATGAGCTTATAAAATTAAAATTAAATGGCAATGAATGCAAAGCTTAACCTAGTGAAGAAGTATTTCGGTGGGTGGATACGGTGGAGCAGAAGATGAATAATGGCCCTAGAATTCACCGATGAATAATGGTCCTAGAATTCACCTATCTGTCCAAGTAAAATTGCACCCATGACCATAACATTTAGGACCATAATCACTGAAATTGTGCAGCAAGCTAGATTAGGCCATAATCAATAAGAGACAGTCTCACTATACAAATCTATGAATGAAAATAAAGACATAAATGAAAGGAAAATGGGGAAGTAAATGTAGGTGTGTCTTTACCTAGCAGGGGTGTGAATGGTATATTTGGCATTACCTGAGACATTAATTGACACCCAATTGCCCAACAAAGCCCAAATCTAAGACAGCCCATTGGATACTCATCCTGTGGATGTGGTGTGAAAACATTATCATTTATCAACATTGAACTGAATATTTTAGATTTTGTTTTATTTTATTATTTTTTGATAGACAGAAAGATAGCTTCTTCACAACTATCAAACGTGTCAATATTGTTGAGGAGATAAAAAATCAAAATTAAAATTATCCTCACATTCCTTCACAACTATCTTTGATTTGTTTGCTTCTGGTTCTGGGTCCACTCTCATTAATCTTCCACCCTATTCTTTTCTTTTATGTTTTTCTTACGCTTCTTTTCTTTTACTTATTAACTGCAACTCCATTTCCACTCTACTCAACACTCATCCTTCATTTTTATTCATAAATCAATCCAATTCTTATATGTCTTGGGGAAAAAAAAATCGTACTTTAATTATAATCAATTGCATATTTATAAAATGTCCAGTTGCTGCAGAATGCGTAGTGGCTACGAGTTAATGGGCCGTCAACTTTAATTAAAGGTGTGAATAAGTAATAAATCAATAGAACAATGAGGTAGATACGGCCATTTATTATTCCAAGACTTATTGGGCCATCACATTTGATTAAATCAAATTTATATGTTTTATACAGTCAAATTATACTCTTGTATTTATCAGAATATTTGGTTTGACCATCATTATATGGTATACCAAGTTATTTTAGATATATTTAAGAGTATAGTGGCACAATTTTTAATTTTTTGTCAAAGCATAGTGGCACCAGTGATGAAGTTAAAAAAAAAAAAAAATGAAAATAACTATTTGTGTGTGTGAAATCGAAACAAGTTATTTACTAAAGAATAGCATGTTTTTGATATATCAATATATTGTACTAACTTTTAACTTAGTCTAACCGACTTTTCCTATTTTGAACTAACTTTATTGAGATGCAGGATGCAGCTGGTTCCAACTTCACTTTCACATGCAAACCTATCAATTTTCTATATTATAGATATATTAAGCACTGTTTGCAGGTTAAACTATTTTGGAATTATGACCTCGCTTTGGCCTTTTCCTTCCCTAATACCAACCTAGTTAAGGTAATTAATGCTACTATTTAAACAATAGCACAACCAGTTATTTGAGAATTCTCGATCCAATCCCTCCCACTTTATTAATTAACATCTTAAGTAGAATTTGATATCATCATTCTAGTGGGACAATTAAATTAGCAAGATCAGAGATGGAATATTAATTATACACGTATTAAGGCAAAGTTATCAGAGTGATCACGTGACATAACATCAATTTAGTGGTATATGATTGGATTATGTTTTTTAGTTAGTCACGACCAAAATGTAGGTATTTGTTTAATGTAGAAGACTTTAGGGGCATCACTGTGGTATAGGTCAAAAGTGTGGAATTTAAAGCAAGAGAAGATTTATGATCATTAATCTTAGATTTAATGATTTATATCCCTTTTCCTTTTGGAGTTGAAATACGCTACAGTCCATACTCCTAACTACCAAAAGCAGAGAAGAAAGACAAAAAAAATACAAAAACAAAAGATTTTGTCTCCCAATTTCAACCTTTTACTCTTTACCCTTTTTGTACCTGTGTTTTAAGTGGATCTAATTGCATCTAATCAACTTTTTATTCTTCTCTTATACCTCCTTTTTGTTGCTTAATGCGGCTTAATCCCTGTACTTTCTTTTCGGGTCCACCTCTCTATTTTTCTAAAATAATCATTATATATTACATTTAGAAAACAATTCAAGAATTGGGTGTTAGAAAGAACATACTTTAATTAGTTCCAGTTTCCATTTCAAATAAGATTACCAATTCGTTTTTTCTATTCTATTTTCTTCATGTCCAAGCAGTAGCACTGTGATGTATATCCATTAAAATATTCATTTTTCCATTTACCAAATCCACACCTATCAAGGACGTGGTCAATAAGAGAAGAAATAAGCCAACTTTGTACACATATAAAATATTGGCTCCGACATTCACGCTACATTAAAAAGTTTTTTCGATTCAATAGTTTAGTAACCTAAGTAGGTTCTTGTAATTTAGTAAGAAATCTCTTTTATTTAACATTGAAGATAAAGCCAGCTCATGATTCCCTTTAGTTTAAAGTGGTAGAAAGCACATGCAGTCTTTTATTATTATTATTATTATTATTGAATTAAAATTCCACGCTTTTGCCCATAACATTAAGAGTTGGAAATTAAATAACTTAGAATTACCTAAGAAATACCAATATAGTTTAGAATTATAGGATGTTAAGATGCAGGCAGAGCGTATAGTGTTTTGATCTTCTGTTTATTTAAAAAAAAAAAAAATGGAACATTTATGAGGGGAAAGTGGGAGTCCCTGTCAAAGGGCAGTTCTGTATGGACCTAGGCTTTGTTGGGTTGAACTGGATTTCAAACAATGAGCTTTTAGGTTTGAACTTAATGACACTCAACAAATAATTTCTTACTCATGTCGCTCTCTTATTATACATGTTTAGTAATGCCACTATCACACTAGCAAGCAGCAAAGATCAAGCGTATCAACTTGGCAACCTATATTTTACTATCTCAATTCCCTGTTTCCGGGCTATGATAATGAAAGCTATGAATTCAAATCTCTAGCTACTCCTACGGTTATTTAAGAAAATTTAATTTATCATAATAAACATGCACATTTAAAATAAAACTGACAATTTTGTGCTTTGTGTAGTATAGAATGGAGGATTTGGACCACGATGCCAAAGAATTAAAGTGGGTACAACTTCTACTACACTCAAATTTCAAACATAACTAATGAAAGAGTTATATATTAGAAAAACAGATTATGAGGTCAAACACCAAAATAAAAATAAAAATAAAAAATAACCGGTTTTTGTCAGTGGCCGACAACTTGTTCTTCCCGTCACATGCAAACAAGAACTCCCCCAATGTTTATTTTGGTATTTTCAATTTTTTTCCCTCTTGTGGTCTTGTTCTTGTTGATAGATCTATTCCCACATTACCCCCTTTTTTTTTTATTAATGTTCAGGTTTGCGTAGACCGATACTGCACTTCCATAGATGCACATCTGTATCTGTTGGAATCATGCCAAAAATTTCTATAAACTTAAACCAAAATTTTGTGTATAAGTCATTTTTTTTATATGTATAGAAATCATCGATAGGGTACAAAATATTTATGAGAGGATGGACATATTAGAAGTGCAACGACTCTCCATTGCTTTGTTTAGGGTCTTTAATTAGTATCCGGATAAAATGCCAACTATCTCTGCTTCCAAAATGTTGGAAATCAAAGCTGAGATTGGAGAAGCAGAGATGGAAGGCAATTTAACTTCCACATTATGAAATGAAAAAAAAAAAAGAAGCTAAAAAATTATTAACCGTACAAAGCTAAGTCCATAGAAAAGATGGGAAATGATTAATTTAAGGAGGAAGGATCAGTAAATGATCTGCATTTTCCTGGTTTAAGCCTTGGAATGCTCTGCTTCTCTTAGACAAAGGCTCTGGTGAAGAAGACACCGATGATCCCACTGCCCATGAATCGTTTGAGCTATCTGAGCTAAACGACACATCCATTACGCAATTTGGACTGCCTGGACTGGAGCCAAACTTGCGTTTGTTTGATTGGCTGCTGTGGTATCTTGATGCCAACTCCATTATCAGCTCAATGCAATCATTTACCTTGTCCTGTTTACACATTTTTAAGATTCAGTATATAAGAAAATTGAACCCATTTCTAGTTCAAATTGCTGAACAAAATGCAAAGGAAAAAAAAAGGACCTTGTCAATTCCAAGAATACCCAATATCTGGCTTTCGTATTCGGCTCCAAGACAAGGTTCTATACCATTAATTACATGCAGCATTGTAGCAGTAGCAATTACAGAAGGAAGGTAAGGCATAGACCTAGAATCTGCATGCATTTAACAAAAATAAGTACAAGAGCAAAAGAAGCCTAATTCATGGAAAATGGAAGGAAAGGATCTTGATGTATCTTGCCTGAGATTATAGAGAGAACAATCGGCTCACATCTCCGGATAAATTCCCAACACAGATAATCCTTTAGGCCAAGCCTCCTTGTTATGTAATCAAGAAATGATAATGGAGTTACAGGATTCATTCTCCACTGCAGAGTAGAAAGCACCAGAATCTCCATTCTCTGTATAGTTTTAGCCTCAAATACATACTTACCATCCTCCACCTGAACAATTGTGAGCACAAATCATACACTAACCTCTTACAAATGATTAAGATTCATATTCTAAGTAATCAAATATATTTACCTGAAGGTCCAGCAGAAGTGGTACTTGGGTTTCTTCCACTTTGGCCGCAAGGGAGAGACAAGCAACGGCGGCGAGTTGGATCATCCATGGCTTCTCAGTCTGAAGATGGAAACTAAATAGGAACCTATCAAGAAAGTTGACGGCCAAAACTGAAGTTAGAGCAGTGAAAGAGTAGTGGGCATTGACTTTGAGCATCCACTCTACAGCATCAAGCCGAGATTCAGCTAGAGATGGGTTGGTTTCTAATTTTTTATACAGTTGGTTTTGCTCTTGCTTTGAGAACATGGAGGCAAGCTCCTCATCTTCCCAATACAAATCTTGTTCTAACAGAACTGGACAAAACTCTTGATTTATAATATTATTGTTATTATTATTAAAGAAACAGTTCTCTCCTTCTTCTTGTTCTTGAAAATAGTCGGCATCTATAACTTCATCCGCCCAATTCTCCTCTGAGCAATAAAGACCATCAATAAGAAATGAAGGATTTGCCATCTTCTTCAAAGAAGAAGATAAAGTTGAGATCTTGGTTCATTATAGGGCAAAGAAGAAGATGAGCGATAAAGAGAGAGCCAAGGACACAGCTTCAGCCATCTCTCTCTCTCTCTCTCTCTGTGTGTGTCTGAAAGAAACGAAAGAGTAAGAAGAGGGCAGAGACCAGGAGCCCAACAGGCTGTGTTTTTATTAGTTGGTTTCGAGCTAGTGAAGTCTTTTTTTTAAAAAAAAAAAGAAAAAAAAATAGAGGAAGGCGTAGTGTCTAATGTCGTGTACCTGAATCATGGGCCATGCACCTCATTTACTCGACACGTGACATTTGTCCCTCTCCCCATTTTAAATTTCAACGGGGATCTTCTTCTCTTTTTTCGAATGTTTCATTTGTCTTAAATACAATTAGGCATCGAATTAAGTTAATTAACCATTCTTTTTGGAGTTAAATTTAAAGTGATATAGTACAGTCTTAATTCTGAACCGTATATCCTCACGTATGCTAAAAAAGATTGGTTTGCACTGTTGAGATTTTGAGGAAATTCTGAAAAGTCAAAAGCAAAAAATAATTGAGGGTGAATAAACAGAGAGTTTGATCTGAGTGGAGGATACCAGAGGATTTCTTTTTGTTTTATTCATGCTTTTGATATTATTTATAATTTTAATTCACAAACTTTTTTGACATTTGTTAAAGATAGTAAACGGTGGGATGGCTGAATTACACAGTGCCCGTCATTGGAAAATGGCCTCTCAATTCTGACGCCTCACCATTCATTTACATCTAATCTCCTAAATTACAATCATAAATAAATCATTACAACTAAAACCTATCAATTTTCGTCTAATTATATTACCTCACTCTTTTTTTTTATTATTATTATTTTTCGTAGAAACTCAATGTTTAAATTGTTTTCCAAAAATATAAGGATGAAATCATATTTTTAGATATATTTTAATAATTTTGATAGCAAAAAAAAAATTCACTTTCATTCCTGGGTGGAATGAGCACAAAAATTGAATTAAATTAAAATAATTAAAAATAATATTTTAATAATAAGTATTTATACTGATTGAATTGAACCGAACCGATAAAGCAAACCGAAATAATTTATGTACTTAATATTGTTTATTGACTTTCTTTCACATCAAACCTAAAATGTGCATGGAATGTGTAATTGAATGAGTCACCATTTTACATACAGAAATTTGTTTTTGAAAAATAAAGTTACTCTCGTATTTACTTAATTTATTATGATAATTACTACATTCATTTCTTTTTAAGTGTTTATTTTAATTTTTTTATTAAAATTAAAAATTTATTAATTCATTTAGTGATTTATTAAATTAACTCCTATAAAATACAATGTCTTCTTAATATACAAATAACTATTTATTAAAATAAGATTAATATAAGAAGATAATTCGTTATTATATCTTATTTTTCTAAATGAATACTTATTCAAGAATAAAAATAAAATTTAAAATAGACACTTATAAAAAAAAAAGGAGTATGACAGTGTAATTGAATTTAGACTTGTCCAACTGAAATTAGGTGTTATTGGTTCAAATTTAATGATCCGATTGAAAGTATTAGAATATTAATTTTTGAAGTTTTAGGATCAAATAAATTTCTCTAACATAAATTAAAATTACACATATTTTTTTTATGCAAGCATAACATCATACTTACGTAAGAATGTATCACAATTCACAGCTAAGAACGTCCAAAATATCAGAGAGTTTTACTGTCACGATTAACAATACATATACACGTGATTAATAAGAGTTTTACTTGCATATATATATATATATATATATAGTTTTCATTAGATCCAACTGGAATGGGGGAAAACTTAAAAGAAAGAAAGAGAGAAATAGAAGAATATTCCTCTTTTTTTACTTATTAGGAATACAAAAAACGAAAAATAAAATAGGAAAAGACTGTCGTGGGGCCCAAAAGTATTTTTCACTTCCTAATTGGAAAAAGTCATAGAAATTTTTTACCAAGTTACTATTTTATCCTAATAATAACTTATTCCAAAGAGAAAGGTGAAGTGCAAAAATGTAATTATATTTCAATGAATCAAATAGCTTTCTCTCGTGTTTTTCTAATCAAGGCCAAGGGAGGAGAGACTTTATGGTGGTGCTGCTTTTGAAACGGGAATTTAATGCTACGGCGTAAAACAAAAAAAAGGTTAATTATGTCCATTGCTCCACTGTTCCAATTTATTAACCATTTAATCTTTTGCAAACATTTAATCATATCATTTATAAACACTAAATATTTCACATTTCCGTATAGATTTTTTTCAAAACAAGGAATATCGTGGAATTTGCAGTTTCCAAAGCAATTTACTGCCACAGCAGACAACTCCATTCCTTTTGTTGTACGTAAAGAGAAGTCTCTCTGCAATCTGCACTCACCTATCGTAAAGTTTCCTCACGATTAAACAGCACAAGAGAAACTGTTTGCGAGGGTTTGTCTTCACGTTTAATCACTAAACTCTGTTAACATCCAACAAAACAACTCAATAACACAAATATAATGCAGTGATGGTACTGTAACTTGTTCTTCTGCGACCCCTGTATTTAGGGCTTCTGCTATGTTATGTAGCTTTCTTTTCTTTTCTTTTCTTATGTTATGTTACTTTCTTTTCTTTTCTTTCTCTTCCTTTATTTTTTAATTAAGGCTCATTCTCCAAGAAATCAAGCTATGGTTTGCTACAAAAAAAAAACAGTACATGGAGGATGTGAAAAAGGGTCGGTGAAATATATATATAGTTTCTAAAGATGTAAAACTTAAATAACCAGCAGTTGGATTGATGGGTTGTAAATATTCTATTAAAATTGCAAAAAAAAAAAAAAAATTATATTCGATTTTTTTTAATTATATTTATAATTATTATTAAATGTTATATTTAAAAAAGAAAAATGTTAGAATTAGTTCATCATTCTTGTCATATTACTACCACATGCAAAGCCCACACCTTTCTATCACGAAACTTGCAATAACAGAAACCAGTAAAAAATAAATAAATAATAGAAAAAAGAAGGCTTTATTTTATTGGGACTCTTCACTTCAGCATTCAACAATCCTCCCCTGCGCCTCAAGCACTGACCCCTCTATCATTAGGCACTGTACTGTAGGACTGGGACCCATCTACAAAAAGGATCATAACCCTTCAAAAAACCTTGATTGATCTTCTATTGAGCCCATGTGTGCTAATTAGGAAATTTCATCATGGGTTTACCGGACTGTGGAGCTGAGGGCCCACATCGTTTTGCTCCAGCTGGGTGGTGGACCATCCACCTTGGGGGGTCCACTTTCTTATAAGTCTTTGTCTAATGATCATGTTTGCCCCGTAATCATAGCTTATAATACACAAAACTTTTCATTGTTGACCCATGTTAACTACTTGAGATTTTATAAGGTTGTATCTTAGTCATATGATAACAAGGAGTTGACCTTCTCTTGCTTTCCCTCCACTCGTAACTCCCTCTTCTAGTTTTTATTTTTTTTTTTTAATAAGATTTTTCAGTTCATAATAAGGTCTAAAGCAAATGATTAGCAATACAAGTTTTATTTTTCCAATTAATTTCACGCCGTCATATCTCAACTTATCATTAACTGACGCTGCGCTTGAACTTTTAAACAAAAATCTTTCAGTTTCAATTAGATTTCCTCCACTGACACTACATCTATTTCATTAGATCCAACTAGTGATAAATCGGGAGAACATATGTAATTAATCCAATTCTTATTTTCCACTCTTCAAAAGATTAAAGGAAGCAGTTGATGTTCACAGTTCACATAATTTGAGCATGTAACATCATCACCTCTCTAGCAAGGAAAAATGGTGTACTGGGCTTTCTGCAGTTCCAAAACTGAAAAATTAATGCCAGGAAATGGCTACGCCCTCTTGGCTCTGCCACCACAGTCCGTCATCCCTGTTAGAAACTAATGAAACAGAAGCATACCTTTACAAGTTTATGGCAACCTGTTAGGTTCCAGTCTAAGAAAGTTTCTGCCTCATGGTATCGATCTTTATACAAGTAACCAATGAAATTGTAGATGACATATTCATTGTCTTAACTTCCCAGAAGTACATGAAATGGGCAGTAGATAGTTATTTTGGCATGCATTACCCTGTCAAGAATTTGCATACTCGATGGTCTTTACTGAGCCACGCGTGCTTTGACTACTCAAAACCAACATACAGAAAAGAGATAGATTAATGTCTTCAAAATCATGCTCACTATGCTGATAGTTCATAGTTAGCCAATGACATTGATAGCTACCAGCAGTTTTTGACCAATAGAAACCCAGAAAATTTTCGACAAGAGGTCCAGCTCCAGCTGGGCTTGACTATTTTGACTCCTTTTAAGTCCGACATGAACCACCAAAGCCTACAATCTATTGAACACCTACTTGCTCACACATCACAAGCTTTGATAATAATTATTAATATTGCTGATTGCTCACCACTTGACAAATTGGGCTGGAGGGTTGTTTATTTTAAAAAAGTTATTTCACGTTCCCGTTATTGATTCCAAAATCACCTTCTCCAGGCTAACTGGTGAGCAACAAAGACCTTTAACAACCTGATGCCACACTTAAGCTAAAGGCCACAAAAGCATAGGTCAAAATCAAGTTAGAAGTCACACCGAAACCAAAAGAAAGAAACATCATGTGGGCTGTGATGCTTGTTGACTATTGCCATACCTTTTTATACAGTGTGCATCATTGGCCTGTGAACAGCATCCATACCCGCCACATATTCTTCTATTGGTGTGTGAACAGGTTCTTGAAATGTTTGATATAAGACAAATTAACAATATTGAAGATTTCACCAAGAATATAAAATGCGGGACCTTTGGGAAAAGCTTATTCTTGCTGCTAAATGATCAGAAGCAAAGCCAACAAAAAGAGATGGAAGTCAACAAAGTAGAGTTCAATCATTTTCTATATCCTCATTTGTGGACAAAAGTTCCAACTAGTCAAGGATTTAGCTACTACATTGACAATTTGGCAGATATTTAATATGTATATAGACCACCAGCCAACATAGATTTCCTTGCCATATGCCAATACTAATATATTTTTATCTCAATCATATCTTGCAATGAAAATCGTAACTGATTTCCAACAAAAACATCAGTTTCACATGATTAACTGCCACGCTTAAAATGTTCTCGAATGAATTTATCTGCATATGTTGGGTACTTATCTCGAATATATGCTCGCAGGCATTTCTGATAAGAGAAGTCTATCCATCCACCATCAGTTCTTACGACAAACAGGCATCTTGAGTGTCTAAATTGTGGGTGGCGATCAACCTTGAACAAAGAACCATTATGCTTAATTTCCTCATATGCCAACAGAAATTGGTAATCAATTGTTAGCAAACCATGCATTTATACAAAGTACAGCATGTAAACATGAAAAATAACAAGACAACAATGATACAAATTTCTAGTGGCTACAGGTGAGATTAAATTTAAGCGACAACAAAGCCGGTCATGAGCTGTCCTATCACAAATGCATTCTACGAATAAATAGACAGGCAATAACAAAAATAAAAAGAATGAGCGACGATTACATTTCATGCAACCAAGATAAATTATGATAGCACTGGCAAAAAGATTTTGTCTACCAATCTGTAGAATGTAGATCATTTGTGTTGACCATGAAGCCCCATTTCTTCTAGAAAGAAAATGAACATTTGTATTATTGTCCCAGAACTTCACTACAGCTAAATGTTTGAAAGGGCAAAAATGCAAACAAAAGGTCCATAATAGGAAACCTCAAAAACAGGAAAACAACCGACGTCTATTAATTAATATACTAAAAATAGATTAGAAAAAGAGAACAATGTTAGCTGTCACAAAATTGTTTGAGAAATGCTGTTATCGAGGCATTTGCATTAGTTTGCATCACGCATCGTGTAAGAAATTGAAATCTCATAGGTGCACTGGACAGGTCTGGTTATATGCAGCAAATGATTTGAGAAAGGAAAGCCATACTATGTACAAGAATTGCGCAAAAACATACAACAATCACCATTCAACAAAATTATATTTTGAAGAGAATACAATGGACAATATCTGCAAAGTCACGCTATTACTTTCTGGAATTTGCAGCATATTCAACAATCAAGGGTGACATTGTTATACACATAATTGTCAATGCATAAATGATACATCCTATTGGAGGTTCATAATAAATTATCCAATGATAAGTGTAAATAACAAATTTACAATTAATAGAATCTGGAAATGTATTGAAGTATAAGCGAATAATGATAAATGAATCAGATAAGAAAGACTTCGCTGAACATCATAAACCATGAGGCAAATTAGTGATATATGAGTATGGATGGTCATACAGGCCTAAGGGATGAGCAAGTGCTAGCATGGACATCATAGTTGTAAATCTCTATCCAATCCAACTACAATGATCTTAAAGTTTTGTGTTTGAAGCCACTTACTAATGGGAAAATTGAATTTAGAATTTTCAATTTATCACCAAAATTTCTTTGCACATTTTATTTTATTTTATTTTTTATTTTTATTTTATTTTATTTTTTTACCTTTGATTTGGAATTTTATAATAGGAATATGATTCTCTCCAAATAATTTGATTGCTCACTACAGTAATTAATCTCTTCTTGTTCTTCAGATGATTACAGACAAGAACACTGCATCCAATTAATTAGTTTGATCAGGATTTTAAAACATTTTATTTTGGTTCTACTTCTAAAATTTAAAAACAAACTGAATTCTGTAGCTAGAATTATTTTATTAAATTTTGTCATAAATTTTTGTTTTGTTTTGTTTTTTTCTTCATTATATATGCGTCTGTGAAACAAGAAGCCCAAATGCAAGGTGCCTAGTGTAAAATTCAAGCCAAAAGGACTAAAAAACTGATTAAATCAATAAAATCTGAACCATATAACTTTTGTCCTGTTTGTTTCACTTCCACAGCATGTTGAGTTTGTTACTTAATATATGGAATTTAGAATTTCAGACTGCAGCCACGAAAAGTTCATCCTAAATGCCTACTGTTAATCAGCTCATGTGCAATGACCAAATAGGGGGGGAAAAAGTAATCAGAAGCCAAAACTTTCTTGCAGGTGTAATGATGCATCTACCATGAAAGCATTTCTAATCACTAAGAACAAAGTGTTTTTGCACAATTGACAATCTTTATGATGCTAGATGGCATAATCAATTCTGTAAGAAGCATGTAAATCAAACTACAGTCATTTCGTAAGTAATTATTGCCATTAGACCCTTCTGCATAAGTCTGATCTACTAGCCATGACAATAACCATGTACCAACTCAAAAAGAAACAAGGAATTTTATATGCCATTGATCACAAGGATGATTATAAAGAAAAACACTATATTGCATCCAAACTTAGTTCTAATCAGGACATGACTCCAATAGGCATCTAAACCGTCATGCAGCTTGTATATTGACCTGAAATTATATGTAGTTCCAGCTTGCTCAATCATTGAGAATTTCAACATAAAGAAAATCTATTTACCATTATTGAGTCAAGCCCACATCCAACTTTATCTTCAGAATTTGGATGATAAGCAAGAAGCTTCTCCACCACAACTTTCTCATCCTCAGCTGTTAGACGTTCTCCATCCAGGTACCTGGGAACAGAGAATTAGCTGAATGAAATGAACTTTATCAGCCTACAAATTGACCACTAAAATGCACAAATCAACTAAATACAGAAAGCTGTTACTTTTTGCAATACAGCATAGACCATCCCAAGCATAATTAATAGCAAAGGTTTTGCCAAATGCACATCAATATATTTATCAGGCAAAGACAGAGTTCATGCAATAGAATCTTCCGCCCATAAATGGCAGGTTTCGTATCATTTTCTCCATAAGCATCTCTTGCAAATCAAACATTGAAAATGACAATTGTGACGAAGGACAAAGGAGATACATTGCCTCTAATTCTCTATTGCCTTTGAGCTTCTTCATATCTACAAATTTAAATAGTACAACTTGTGTCATTGAATTGCAAATAAAAACTGACCAAAAATGTTTTCATTTATTGAAATAATGTCTACGGACTAGAAGAGGATTAAAAGCAACAGTGGAAATTCCACTGAAATAAAAGATGGGCCAGCCCCAGTACTTTAATTTGAAATAGTTAGCCTTTCCTCCTTTAAGAAGTCCAAAGAGTCTATAAACCAAACTATATAATAAAATAGCTTAAAGAAAGCTACAATGGGGTAAATATTTCTAGCAGCATAACCTTTCAGCAATATGACTCCACCCAACCCAAGTGTACATGATAAAGCCTGGCATCAGTATAACTCAAATTTGGGTTAGCTAATAGGCGAAGGATATTACAAGTTTGGCGAGCTAAATGATATATGAATAGATGGATTTGGATAATGAGATTTTTGTGCAAAAACAGAAGTTGATTCCATCGGGTTAAGCCTATTCTGAAATTTCTAATTTCCCAATCAGCCACCAAGAGAAACATATAAAACACTCCAAATCAAGGGGCGAAAGTTCTAAGTTCTAATAAAAAGCAATAATAAATAAAAAAAATGAGCTACAAAAGTTAAGCGAAGTGTAGAGCAGAGCAGAGACCTGTCAGAGTGAAGAATTTCTTTCGTGAGGGAAGTAATTGGCTCTATATCACTCAGAATCTCTTCTTTTTTATCTTTCCACTTCCGATAATCAGGATCATCCCATCTTGGATACTTGGGTGGGTCCCGCGAGCTCAATGCGGCAGTGGTCTTTTCCGCAGGAGATACTTCCTCCTCTAGCCGTGTAGAGCCAGCAGTGGTGCTCCAATAACAGCGAAGCGGTGAAAGGATTCCGATGGATAGTCGACGGTGGTAGAGCGGAATCCCCCTGAGAAAAAAAGGTGTAATCGCCCGGAGAAATAAAGGTGCGGCCATTTTTAGTAGATGTGAGCCAATGCTGGTAGCGCTTGTAGTTAACGGGGTGGGTCGGGGGTTGGGTAGGAGGAACAGCGTGGGCTGTCTGAAGTCATGTTCACGGGCTCAGTTATCCACTGAGCCCGTTCTGTTCTGGCTCTGTTGTATTCTGGGCTTGCACAGAAACTTTTGTTTGCAAGTCCAGTTCAATCCGATTTCTTTAAGAAATTTGTTCTTTTCCCAGCAATGAGATTTATTATTGCTTGTAAGAGAAAAAAATTCAAAATTTATGATTTGAAATATGAATTTTAAAATATTTTTGACTTTTGAAGGGAAATTGAAAATTCAAATTATAAATTAAAAAAAAAAACATAAAATATCTAGATAAATAATTTGATATTTCAGTGTTTAATTTGTTAGCTGTCTTTCTTTCACTTTAGTATTAGTTTGAATATCGGAACTTTCTGGTGTCTGGAATAAGGAAAGAAATGTTCAAACTTTGGACACATTTTTCTATTATCGCTGCTGCTGTGTTGTCCATAAGAAAAAGCAATGCATATTCTGGAAATTAATATTTAAAAACAAACACTAAACAAATGAATTTTAATTTATCCAGAAAAGTTAAAAAGTGAGAATATACAACACATACATAATAATAAATTAATCTTTAGAGCATGTTGCTATAATCTGTTGGGCAATATGCCAAGTTAATCCCAGCCTCCCAGCCATACAGTTGATGCTCAATACTTGAGCGTATAACTATTTTTATTACTCTCTCCTTCACATTTTAAAAAATACTTAAATCAAAATAATAAAAATGACAAAAGCATGTAGGGCATTGTTGGAACTCTCCACCAATGTGCATTATGAACTTTAATTTGGATTAACAAAAAATTTAAGATGCCATTTTGCAGGATGAATAAAAGCGACAGTTTGAATTCATTGGGTTAGTAAATTTTGAAAATTGAATAGTTACACCAGAAAAATTACTAGAATAATAGACACTGCATATAAAACTACTCAAACCAATTTGATCTTTGTGGGCGATACTGCAGCGATATATGCAAAATCCACCAAACTATTATGTTATTAACAGATATTTAATATTTTTCTTTTTGCTATACTTACATTTACTATTTTTATCTTTTTAAAATACTATTAGATAATAGTGACATTAAAAAAAGTAAACATTTAGGCTAATTATTGAGTTTAGAATCCCATAACCATTAAATCTCTAACTTTCTCTTTCACTAAATTCCATTACCACCAATTTCTTGGCTTAATTTTGGAACTATCATCACTTTATTTTCAAACGGCAGTATCTCACCTCTCTTATTTTATCTCGTTTTTTTTTTATAATAATTTTCAGATCAGTATAAATCTAAATTTTTAATTTTATTCGTTGTTTTTTATTTATTTTTGGATTTTTTTGTGTCTTTTGATTGTGCTATTTGATTTAATAAACTCAGATTTAAAATTTTTTATATTTTTCTTTCGTTTTTTTATTATTGTGTCAGATTTTAAACCTTTGACGTTTTGTTTTTGTATTTTTTGTTTCAATAAACATATATCTGTATAAATCTGAATTAGTTTTATTTGTGTTTAAATTTTTCGTATTTTTTGTTTCTATAATATCAGATCTGAAAATTTCTGTATTTTTGTTTTCGAATTTGGATTTTTTTATCAAATCTGAAATTTTTATTTATATTTAGTTCTTTTTAATTAATCTTGAATGCATTTTAAATTTTTATAATGAAAATTTGTTTTCCAAATTTGGAGATCGTTGTCTTCCTTTATAAAAATTTGGTTGTCTTCTATTATGAAAATTTGATTGTTTTCGTTTATAAAAATTTTCGTTTGAACAACAGATAGATTGAGTTTTTCGCTAAAAGTCAGATTGCGCACCACATGTTACGATTATCTACTGTTTTCGTCGAAAAAGTTCAGATATATAATCCAACAATTTCATTTATTTCATATATCTTATTTACCTTTAACTTTTATAAATTTAGGTGTACTCTCAAGATGTATTTTTTATTATATTAAATAAGTTTTCCTTTTGTATTTTGTTTTTGTATTTTTGGTTACACAGTTTTGTATAGATCCGAGTTAGTTTTATTTGTATTTGAATTTTTTGTTTCTATCACCTCAGATCTAAAACTTTTCGTATTTTTGTTTTCAAGTTTGGATTTTTTATTAAATCTGAAATTTTTATTTATATCTAGTGTAAATGCATTTTAAATTTTTATAATGAAAGTTTATTTTCCAAATTTGGAGGTTATTGTCTTATTTTATGGAAGTTTGGTTGTCTTCCGTTATGTAAGTTTGATTGTCTTCTTTTATAAAAGTTTTCATTTGAATAACAGATGTATTGAGTTTCCCGCTGAAAGTCAGATTGCGCACCGCATGTTACCATTATCTACTGTTTTCGTCGAAAAAGTTCAAAAATATAATCCAGCAATTTCATTTATTTCATATATTTTATGTACTTTTAACTTTTTAAAGTTTAGGTGTACTCTCAAGATGTATTTTTTATTATATTAAAAAAGTTTTCCTTTGTGTTTTATTTTTGTATTTTTGGTTATACAGATTTGTATAGATCCGAATTAGTTTTATTTGTGTTTGAATTTTTTGTTTCTATCACCTCAAATCTGAAACTTTTCGTATTTTTATTTTCGAGTTTAGATTTTTTTATTAAATCTGAAATTTTTATTTATATCTAGTGTGAATGCATTTTAAATTTTTATAATGAAAGTTTATTTTCCAAATTTATATATTGTTGTCTTCTTTTTACGGAAATTTGGTTGTCTTCCGTTATGAAAGCTTGATTGTATTACTTTATAGAAATTTTCATTTAAACAACAGATAAATTGAGTTTCCCGCAGAAAGTCAGATTGCACACCGCATGTTACCATTATCTACTGTTTTCGTCGAAAAAATTCAAAAATATAATCCAGCAACTTCATTTATTTCATATATTTTCTATACTTTTAACTTTTATAAGTTTTGTGTACTGTTGAGATGTATTTTTTATTATATTAATGAAAGTTTAATTTGCATTTAAAAAAAATAAACATTTTAATTTAACGTGATGATATTTTATTGTTTTCAATATAATTTTTTTATAAAATTAAACAAAATTAATAATTATTTTAATATTAATAAAATAGGTAAGAAATGACAAATTCACATGATGGACAGGATGCTTGTTTACCTTTGAATCTATGAGTTCATATATTAAAAGGGAGTTTATTTGTAACTTTAACTTAATATTTAGGGCTAATAATAAAAACACATATAACGTTTTACCTATATTTCAATTTAATACTCATTATTTAAATTTTTACTAATTAAACACTAATATTTTTGTTTGTAATTTTAATTTTAAAATATTTTGAATATTTTTAATTTATATTTGTATTTTGAAAGTTAAGTCATATTACATTTGGCATCTTATTTTTATTTAAATAGTTTAAATATTTTAAATTTTTTTATAATTGCATATTATAATTTTAGTGGTTAATTAAATTAAAATAAATAAATTGATTAACCGAATATAATACATTTATTAATTATTAATACTTTATAAAAATTAATATTAATAAACTAATTAATTTTTTATTAATAGACCGATTAATCCATCTTTTGTTGAGATATTTCCTTGAAAACAAAGGGTTATAAATAAAAAACAAAAAAGACAATGTCATAATTTGTTTTACGTGAAATTAGAAATGCTCTTAAACTTCTTTCAAACAATAAAACTCAAAAAGGGAAAAGAAAAAGATTTCGTGGAAGAAATGGAAAGAAAAATATTGTTTAAAGTTCAAGGAAAAATAATGGCGTACGAAAAAATGATTCCAAGAGAACGATACCATACGTTAAACATAAGTCTGGTTCAGTCAACATCAGGCATGATCATTATGAGCCGCTCGTTTGAAAAACTGAAAATCAAAGAGCGGGCGATTGAAATGAAAGTAAAAGGAAGGTTGGTCCACGGTAACCACGTGAGCACGTTCTCTTTGCATATATACTCTGAGGCGAGAACACTATTTTGTTCAAAAGATAAAAGAAAAGGGAACCAAACTCCTAAAATAGGGAAAGAAAAAGGAAATGAAATCCGATTTCAGGTCCGTCGATGAACATCAGGAAGAAGAAAGGCTAATCAACGTATCCGAGGAAGTACCAGCTGGCAGCTCCCCTCCGTTGGTGCCCAGGCCAATTAATTGAAGTCTGAGGCTGCAAATCCTGACCGTCCATTAATCTTAGTTTACGTGGATGGGCCAGTCATCGTCGTCCCCTGCAGTATTGAGCCGCCGCGAATCTAGTCACAGTCATCGTTCTAAAGCCAAATTAACCGCCCTGACCTCCCCTATGCAAATTGAAGAACTTAGCGACAATGATATTGTTGACGGAGCACTTGATTATATCTCCGATCTACCTGACGAGTGTCTGGCTTGCGTTTTCCAGTCGCTTAGCTCCGCCGATCGGAAGCGTTGTTCTTTGGTCTGCCGTCGGTGGCTGAGAATTGAGGGACAGAGCCGACATCGGCTATCTCTTAACGCTCAATCAGATCTGTTCCCCATTATTCCTACTCTCTTCTCTCGCTTCGATGCTGTGACAAAACTCGCTCTTAAATGTGACCGCAGATCCGCGAGCATCGGCGACGAAGCGCTTGAAGCGATCTCAATCCGTTGCAGGAACCTAACGCGCCTCAAGCTCCGTTCTTGCCGTGACGTCACCGACGCCGGCATGTCAGCTTTTGCGAAGAACTGTAAAGGATTGAAGAAGCTTTCGTGTGGATCGTGCACGTTTGGAGCCAAAGGTATGAACGCTGTCCTTGATAACTGTGCATCTCTTGAAGAGTTGTCAGTGAAGCGGCTTCGCGGAATTACCGATGGAGCAGCGGCTGAGCCTATTGGACCAGGTTTGGCCGCATCTTCGCTCAAAACAATATGCTTAAAGGAGCTTTACAATGGACAGTGTTTTGGTCCGCTTATAATCGGGTCAAAGAATCTGAGAACTTTGAAGCTTTTCAGATGCTCTGGTGATTGGGACAAGCTACTTCAATTGATTGCGGATCGTGTCACAAGTATGGTCGAGATCCATCTGGAGAGGCTCCAGGTAAGCGATGCTGGCCTCGCCGCAATCTCAAATTGTTTGGATCTAGAGATTTTGCACCTTGTCAAAACACCGGAGTGCACAAATTTAGGCCTAATTTCTGTTGCTGAGAGGTGTAAGCTACTAAGAAAGCTTCATATTGATGGATGGAAGGCAAATCGAATTGGCGATGATGGATTAATAGCAGTTGCAAAGAATTGCCCCAATTTGCAAGAATTGGTGCTTATTGGAGTCAATCCTACAAAGAATAGCATAGAAATGTTAGCTTCGAATTGCCAAAATCTAGAGCGATTAGCACTCTGTGGTAGCGATACTGTGGGTGACGCAGAGATTTCTTGTATTGCGGTTAAATGTATAGCATTGAAAAAGCTTTGTATTAAAAGTTGTCCCGTCTCTGATCATGGAATGGAAGCGCTTGCTAATGGATGCCCAAATCTGGTGAAAGTCAAAGTGAAGAAGTGTAGAGGGGTAACTTGTGAGGGTGCAGATTGGTTAAGAGCGAGTAGGGGATCCTTAGCCGTGAATTTAGATAGCGGCGAAGTTGAACAGCCTGACGCAAGTGCTAGTGATGGTGGGGCACAGGAAAACGGTGTTGAATTTACTCCAGGTCCAATCCAAATGCACGCTGCACATATTGCTTCAAGCAGTACTGGGCGATCAGCATCATTCAAATCAAGATTAGGACTTTTGAGTGGCAGAAGTTTAGTGGCCTGTACTTTGAGAAGGTGGTCCAGTGGTAATGGTAGTTCTCGAAGTTGATTGGATTGAAGACCAGATGTTGCTGAACTGAAAAAACAGTCCTTGGTTTCAGTTCTTGGTCTTGATCCTTCTCAATTGTTTGTTTCGTAATTGATTCCATATTTTATGTACTCCATTTGATATTGGCTTACTGTTTATGCCTCTTCTGTTGAATCTTTATTGTTAAAAATTATATTTTCTACCTTGCTTTTATATTGGACTTCATTTTGGTTGTCTGTTACATCGCAATTTCCATAGCACATATAGAATAGTGTCGTTTTTTTTTGTACTTGCTTAATACACGTATACATTGTGTTTTGATATCTGTTAATTTTGTTCCTTCTACTTCTTCTATAATGTCATTACCTTTACACAATTACCGTTTGAAGATTGATCAACCTGTGTTCACTTTTCTGTAAGGGTATCATTGTGCTTTCTGGTTGCATACTTGAGATGTTCAGTTTGGGCTCAGAAACTATGATTTCTAGCTGGTGCGTGGGCAGAAGTATGAAACCAATGCATGTTTGCAGCTGCTGCGTGAGCAGTATTGTGAATGCAGTACATGCTTGAATCTTAATTTGTATCTGTTCTTTCAGGGTTCGGTTGAGTTGAAAAACCATAAGATTGTTGATTTGTCGATTCAGCTTTGATGTTGGATTAACTATTACGAAGCTCAGGTGTTTTTGAATAATGTTCATATTTCAGAATCAAATAAATAGTAAATTGAAGTGAAGGGGCTGAGTCCCAATTATTGATTTGTGGTGGTTTTGTACTGGTAGATGTCTCTATTTTAGTCGTGCTGACACACGTGCAGATTCAACTTTTGCAAAGGCTATGGTTTTTACACCATAGACATGAAATATTATTGCCAAATCTGCCTGCTTTGTGAAAGATTTTGGTGGTTCCTTGCCTGGCATCTGTATGTCAATGCACGAGTTAGCAAACCCTTTAAATAGTTTTGTGTCATTTAGTCCACACCTGCAGTCTCTGCTTGGTTGGTATATCCCAGGTAATCATCGTAGAATCGGTGACCTATGTGGAATTGAAATGCAGTATTAATATACAGGGTAGCGAAGTAGTTCTATACTGTCATGGTGCAATAAGTATGCAGAGTGTAGGTGCTTTCCACCTTAGTAGCTCGTTCTAGTTGCCTTGGGATTTTTGACAAAACGATTAAGGTGGATGGAATCAGTTACAAGCTTACATTGTTGCCTGCAAAGCCTAACAATAAGAAATTGGAAGATACTATTTCGTGTTTGAAATTCTGAAGTGCGCAACTAAACAAACGGAATGGAGGTGTGCAACAACAAAAACTCGTAAAATGGATTTGGAAGACAGCAACGGTATAGTTTTAGTTTCTCTTTATCAACTTGGTAATGTAGGCTGTATCCCTGAGGAAAATGCCTCAATAAGAATGTTTTCTTGTTTTCCTCCAGATTTCAAAGGTAAACGCCACTTGCATATTTGAAAGCAAATGTTGCGCTATATTTCAAATTGGTTTACTTTAGAGATCGTTGGCCTGCGGTCATGAATTGCAAGGCATTGATGTACTGTAACATCAAGTCAGCTGCTATTTTATGTCCTGAACATTTAAAAGTGGGGTATGAGCCAGTCAAATTCCACGATGATAATAGACATATAGATAGTGTTGAAAACAAACGAGTGGCGGGTGTCAATAGGAAGACTGGTTTCTTGTCTTTGTTTTTGCTTTTCTTCTATGTAGTTATTTAGGGGCTACAAGTTTTTTGATATATTTCGACCCGAATTCCCAATGAGCAATAATGAAAATTCTAAAAGTACCCCTAGACTTGATCTTAATTGTCATTACCAAGTGGGGGTGCGAAAAATGGTCTCTCCTACGCCTATTAGGCAACCAACGCCGTAAGGAAGGTTACAGGGACCGCCACTCCAATAAGATGTTTGTTTAAGATTTATAAATGAAAACCACCATCCCACCATTTTTTTTTCAACTGACTTATCATCCCACTATTTCTTTTAACTATCTTATCTCCTATCAACTAACTTATCATCCCCTTCTAGATATTTTTTATGGCCATGATCTGGACAAATCTTTTCCCTCCATATTAAGGCAATAAAGCTCATTCATGAACACAAATATATTTCAATTCCCAACAATTAAAGTCTAAACTGTTGCAAACTTTTTATATTATCTTACTTCTAGGCTGGCAATTTCAAGGTGTTACAGGGAATTCCCAAATAAAACAAACTACAGCAAAGTGTAATGTGTAAGAGTCATCTGAAAATAGGTTAACAACCATCAGAAAAATCACATTTAAGCAACCAGAAGCAGAATAAAAGAGAAAATACATCTTGTGTGAAACTAATCATCTCTTGTTTTATGCTTTCTTACCAAATAAAATTAAAATCATATCTTGTTCATGCATTTGCACCTAGTACATGCTCTGCTATAAATGTTAATTCACTAAACATCTATAATCCTATCTTCTAGAAAGATTACAGCAACTTTCATTTAAATTTGGAAGCATCCAATGCCTTGAAACAATTCTTGTTTGCAGTCTGCCTTTAATTGAAACAAGGCTTGCTATGACATGGGTCTCCCTTCAGTCTTCTTTCTTCTCCTTTTTTGCTTCTTTATTTTGGTATAAGATAATCTGACTTAGAATGGTACCATTGGTGACGACACCAAGCGCAGATCCCATAACAACTAAAGAGAATTAAGGAAACAAACTAAACACACACATTAATAATCAGAAAAGTAGTTTGTATGGCTAAGGAGGGAAGCACACAACAAACATTTGATGAATAATCTGTAGTGTTTAAACAAAGCTTACTGAGAAAGAAGCTCATGTGGCTTAGAAAGGGTGGGACAATGAGAAAAGTACACTAAATTTATTGAAGGCTAATTTCTGACTGATGCTAATCTTTATATTTAACTAGATGGCAACGTATTAAGTAAGATTCTCTTAATATAAAGCTAGAAAGTTCATGCCTACAGTCCACATTGTCATAATGTCATTAGTAAGCAAACTACACAATTGACTAAAAGTATCACTTTTCACACATTTATTGCATTATACACTTTATGGACATATAAGGATAGAGAGTAAAAAGATCAATATTTTTTTTTTCCTTCATCAGTGAGGGGACTGGGAAGGGTATGGTAAAAATCACGTTAAGTGGCTACTAAAGGCAGTTTTCCTCAAATCAACATGCATGTCAAAATTAAAACTAAACACAGATAGGAAAATTGACAAGGATACCACTTGTTGGTGCTTTTTCTTGGATGCTGGTAAAAACTCTCACTGCAAGAAAGCATAGGATATCATAATTTAAGCATGCATGTCAAGCTCTATATTTATACCATGACTAGTTCAATAAACCATACAAATCACCTATAGAACCAGCAAAATTCAAAAAGCATGTCAAGAAGCTCAGTTCTCCTGTGCTTCTGTTCTGCAAATATAACAAATTTTCATCAGTTACGAGATATAAAAAGTTGTTGAATATTTAAAAATGTGCCATTGAGAATTTTATAGGTAAAAGACCATAGTGGAGAAAGCAAACAAAACAAAAAACGTGACTAAATAGATTAAAAACATTCTTAAACCTTTTCATCAAGTTGAAAGGTCTAAATTCTAAATGATTTCCTTTAGCTCCTTTTTTAGAGGCACTTTCTTTGTTGACATCAATACTAGCTGCTTATGAAGACAAGTGCTTGCAATGAACACATTAACAAAGATAACCTGCCACTTCCAGGGGCAGTATTGCTCCATGCAACAAATATATTTCCGAATGGAAGGAAAACATAACCAATCATACAAACAATTAAAGTACTGGCCTTCTGCAAAGTTTGCATTCGCACAAAAGTGTTTAAGAACTTTAGGAGATGAATGGAATAAGATACTTGAAAAAGTAGAAAACTTCTTCTCTTACATGATGCAATTTAAAATTGAAAAGTCTTTAAGTTACTGTAATAATGAAGACTAGATAGTAGCATCCAAGCTGCAACTTACAGAAAAATTTTTCCATATCTGTGGGATCCGGGCAAGGAGGAATATCGCATGCTGGGATGCCTGTAATATATTATTCAGGACTTTCAGATATTCTATATAGTACACAAAAGAAATATTGAAAACTAAAAGAGTAAGGAAAATTGTGCGAATTCCAATAAATGTTGTACTTGCAGATTGGATATTAAATAGCTACTTACATAGAGAGCTTCAAATAAAACAGGATCAATTTGACCAGCTAATATGGTTGGTGCAACAGCACAGTATCTGAAATGCTAATATTAAGGAAAAATTGAGTGCATTTTACAATGCTTGCAGTTTGTTCTTCCAGAACAATAGTGATCCAGGATACAGTAATGGCCTGATCCATGACAGCAGTGGCATAGGTTGTGAGAAGTAGTAAATAGCAGCAACTAAAATTATAGCTGCATGGCACAACAGAAAAAGAAGTGTATTCAGTTGGAAAAAAAAAATGTGTATTAGGTCCTCTATGCGTCAAAGTTCTTAATGAAGGAAATGTATCAAAGTCGCCAAACTAAACCAATTGCCCTAAAGAAAGGAGAAATTATGAAAACCCTTTTGCAGGTAAATTCTAAGCTGAGCTAGTGATTTTAGAATTCAATTGGTCGAATAAACCAAACTAATAATCAAACTAATGTTATTGACCTCAATTACTAAACATATGTATCCACTTTATATCAACTATATACAATCAACACTATATGTCTATTTTCTTACATTGAGCTCACAGATACGAAGTAAAAGAGTGAGAAAACGAACCTTGCACCAAAAGGAATGCCAATTCCCCAAAAGCCGAAAAGGGAAGACCTTTGTGAATACAATAGGCCAGAGCTATAGTATATCCTACAACTTCAAGCTCAAAACCCACAAGACTAAGCCCTCTGACACTTCTATGCCTCAAAATTTTCAATATCTACAATTACGAAATAGAAAGAAGATTGATTTCAAGGGAAAGAAACATATTTAACAATCGTGCAAATATTTGAAGCAAAATTATGAATAAATCAAAAAGAGGGCCTTTGAAAATCAAAAGTAAAATTAGAGGACCTGAGGGAGTTTGACAGTGGTGGAGGCGGCAACGATGCAATATCCAAGTATTTTGGAGATGAGAGGAAGCAAACAGTCCTTCTCAGGGAGCTTACCATCGCGGAGAGATCCAATGGCGCAGCCGAAATCAATTCCCATGAACTCCATTTTGTTCAATTTCTTGGTCTTGTTCCGTTTTCGTGGATCTAAATTGAACAACAATGGACACGCTTTTCAATTATAGCTATTATTTACTTGATATATCGGCTGTTGCCTTCAATTTAAACAATCACACTTGATCTTGAAGACAAAAGCTTTTTTCTTATGAGAATTTCCACTTCCCTCTCTCCATGCATTTTTTTTTTCTCAATTATTTTATTTGATTTTTATTAGGAAATATTTTAAGGATTCTCAAAATAAAAAAAAAAAAAATTACAATATACATGTACCCTTTTTAATTTACATTTTTAAAAATATTCCTTTTTTTTTTATCGAAAGAATACAATAACCTTTTTCTTTCTTTCTTTTTTTTTTAATCAAAACACAAATTGAAAAATTTGCTTTAAAAAAACTTATTTTTTTTTCTAGAACAATATAAAAATTAAAAAACTTACGCTAAAAAAAACTTATGATTTATTAAATTAATTCCTAAAATCGCTTAAAAAAAATAAGATGAAAGAATCGTCTAATCAAATAAGAGAGAGAAACGCCATAAAGACAAAAGCGAGCATGAAATTTATGTAAACTTTTCTCTCCTTTTTTTCTTTCTGAATCAAAATACAAATTGAAAAATTTATGATACAAAAAGCTTAAAATCAAATCTATTCGAAAAATCATTTAAAAAAAATGAGAGAAAAAATAATACAATAAAAAAAGAGAAAAAAAGCAAACCAATAATGACAAGAAAAAATTGCAGAATCAATTGTTGAAATTGCCTTCTTTCAATTCGGTATACCAACATATATTTTTTGGCATATGAAATTCTAAATTTAATTTTATATGCTTCATTTGGTATACATATATCTATCAAAATATGTCCACTGGTATATCGAATTGGATTGTTCACTATGTACAAAATTTTAAATTTAATTTTATACACTTTAGTTCACTATATTTATGTATATTAAGGTATACTCACTAATATACCAAACTAAATTATTGAAATTTCCTGTTTCTAATTAGGTATACCAAGGTTTACATTCTAGTATACAAAATTCAAGATTTAATTTTATATATTTCAGTTCAGTACATCTATGTATATCAATGTATATTCATTAGTATATTGAATTAGATTTTTGAAATTTTCTCATTTTAATTCGGTATATCAAGGTACGTATATTTGATGAATTACAATCTTCCAATCTAATCAATATGAATTTAATTATTGTGAAAAACTAAATGAATTACTCGCAATATTTGAATCTAGACATAGAATTAGTGAATCCTTGAAAAAAGGATGGGAAAAAAGTCAAAATTGTGAATCCCCTAAAAAGATAAATGAAAAAAATAAAAAACTGTTTGTATAATAGGATAGATTACATAAAAATATTTCGATAGTGTTTGAAAATAGGAGGATTACTAAAGTGGGTATTTTTAAAAATTTATTTTTTTTTAAAAAGAATATATTTTTAAAAGATATATGGAAAGTGAGTAATTATATTAAAAAAAAAAATCCAAAAAATTGTGCATACTTTGTGCAAATTTCAAAAAAAGAAAAAAAGTTATTTCATTGGGGCCTTTGGAAAGAACATGAACAAATACAGAGGGAAGCCAATCCAACCCAAGCCCACCTTACAATCAAGTCCACCACCCAATATACACTTAAAAGGCTAAAAATTCTAATTTTGAATTTCTCTAGTATGCTTATATATATGCTCATATATGCTTTTTTTTTTAATCTAAACCTCATTTATAAACTTTTTTCATTAATTAGACCAAAAAATATATATATATATAATCATAAAAATGAAAATTTATTCTTTCGAAATAGCAATTAACAACAGAAATGATAGTAGATAAAGAAAATTGTTCAAACTGTATGGTACTCTCCAGTAGCACATTAGTATGACAGTTAAAAATGTATTTAATTAATTCCGCTTCAATCAAGTATGGTATACAGATAACTAATGCAAAAACAGACTAACAAGATATTTTTAGAATTTTATTTACCAAAATGGGCAATAATATTATTAGTGCAACTTGGCAGAGCACGTAATGGTGCAACTAGAAATTTACAGCCCAACTTGATTAATTAGTAATAAGGAAAATATTGACTAAAACGCTTACTGAAAAACCCTTTGATTTTTATAGCAGAAATTGGCATGTTGACCATGCAACCATTGACTTTGTTTTGTGTAGTTCAAATTTCAGAATTTGTGCCTCGATTTCATTCGTCGACGGTGCAAAAGACAGATAGACGGAGGCAAGAACCCAACCTTTCAAGAGAAGTTCCCTTTTACACTAGTTGAAGGACTGCAAGAACTAAAAGTTACTGTGTGGAATACCCGCACACTCTGCTGAGTGCTGATGAACGTTTTCGCACCGGAAAGTAAGAGCATAATCAAAGCCATTTTTATCTTCTTTTTTTGATAAATATTCATTTGAGAATGTATATATGTAGGATTCAGCTTTATAAGGCTCTCTCGCAAGGTTATGATGATGCCTCCAGCTACAGACCAAAACTTCCAACCAACTTTAATGTATAATGATACTGAGTAAACACTATCTGAACGCAAAACCAAAGTGGCCGGGTTCATCAGGACCACAATATGCAGCACCAGCTTCTCAATATCCAGCAGCACCAATTGCCAGTTATCTCCAAACGACACCGTACTCCACCCCACCTCCTTACGTACAGTTCATCCTCGTAATTCGACACCGTATCAAGCATCCTCGTACCTGCCCACACCACCGGCTGGCTATCCCCCACAGGTTTGTCCTCCTGCGGGTTACCCTCCACAAGTTTACATTCCGCTTTTCATGATGCACTGAATCCTGTAACTTTAAATTACTTCTCTAATTAAAAGTGTTGTCGTTTAATGTCTAAATCATCTATATGTAATTATTTGTTGCAGGAGCATCCGGAACCGCCACCACCATCATCGGCATCAGGGATATATCCCCAACCCCCATACTGAGCTTTAACTTTATCTTCAAGAATTGCAGTTTAAACTATTCACGTTTAGAATTCTTAATTTGCTTGGTGGCTTTCAACTTCCATTTTCAAGTATTTAATTATAATATAAAGCTTCAACAAAGGCAGATAAGCTTGATCTTGTGTGTTTGCCTTCCAGTCATAGTTGCATTTTCAAAACAGTATCTACCCATGACTTGTATATGGTAGATACAAATGTATCAGTGCAAAGAATGTACGTACCAATTAATTCCAACAGAATAAGATTCAAATTGTTATTATGCAATCGTGTAGTAGGTTGATTCAGCAGAATAACGGTTGAGCTGATGATAAGTTTGACAAATTGGATCAAATATATTAGTGTCATTTTTTTTTATTGCTAATATTAAACTTAGCATTTTCTAAAATTCGATTTACTTGGACTGTAATGATATGTGACTGAAATCATTCTATTTTGACTTCAAATTTACTAGTGTAATACTCTTTTTTTTTACCTTTGAAAAATTATTAGTTAATCAATCCAGTTACAAAAAAAATACAAGTTATACTAATTATTCTACTTTCTTATTCTGCTGAAATGGGTACATTCTTTGCACTGATATTGGGTTCCCAGATCTATTTTGAAAGTGCAACAATCAACCTGAAAACACACAAGATCAAGCTATCTTTACATTATTAGTTTTCAGTAACTTCAAAATGGAAGTTGAACGCCATGCATCTACCAACTTATCACTTAGGAACACAAGCCATGAATGGTAAAACAAGCCACTGCAATTCTTCAAGATAGTATAATAATCCAGTATGGGGCCGGGGGATATATTCCGGACGATGGTGGTGTCTCAGAGCAGAACGCGATGCTGTGTATTCTGGTCATGATGATGCACTCACTTTAGTTTTATGTTGCTGCAGATATTCAAATAATTGAATGTTACTTAGCATCATTTTATACATAACACTACAAGAAAATACAAAATTAGCGACGGATCAAAACTTTTGTCGCTAATAATGGCTCGAATAATTCTCTCCAAATATAACGACAGAAATTAGCGACGGAAAAATTTTCGTCACTAAAAGTGGCGCCATGGAGGGACTTTAGCGACGGATCTTAGTTTCCAAAATTGAAGGGAAAGATAAGCTTGATCCATTAATGTTTTGGTTGTTTCGACAACACGACAGTATTTTCGTTCAACCATGGCTACACGTTGGGGAGTGTATGGGGGTGAAATTAGATGTTCAATACCACGTGTTTTTAGATAAGTTGATAAGTTTTGAAATTCTCCGCCGCCATCAATATAAAGAGACAAAATTTTGGTGTTAAATTGACGTTCAAGAAAAGGATGTAAACTTTTAAAAACACTTTAGACTTCATCTTTTGTTTTAAGAGTGTACAACCACATATATATATATATATAATGAAAATTGATCAACAAAAAGAACACAATATCTTTTTTGATCTAATGAAATTAAGGGAGATCGTCCCCATAAATCACTATAAATAATTTGAAGTGATTTTTGACTCTGCAAACTATTTTCTGAAAAAGGCAACATGTGCATTTTATTAGTAGAACAAGAATGACAAAGAAAAGGCTGATTATTGTAACGATAAGAAATTGAAAATTGATTTAAAATTTGACACAAGATGCGTATATTTGGATGACCTAAACGATGATGCCACAACTCAATAGATTCAGATTTTGTTACCAAGAGAGCTTGAACAAAATTTCGTTGAGGCCATTCATAAAGTCCGTCTCTAGTGATCCGCCCTTGCACTAGCGGTGCCCCCATCTTCAGATCCTTCACAAAGAAATGAAATGGAAAAAATTCAATAGAGGTGTTATTATCACAACAAAATTGAGATACAGAGACAAGGTTCTTTGTAATTTTAGAGGCAAGTTCGAGTAGTATTCATAATTATTTACCATTTTTCATACAATTTGTGGTAGTTTTGATTACCTTTTGAATTGGAAATATCAAGGTTTAATTTTTAGATGAAATATAATTTTTGCATATTTTAAAATTTGATTATTTGCATTTTAAGAACTTGATAAAACCTTATTGGACACTTGTTTGATATTGCAAGTTTTTAAATTGAAGGACTTGGTTATTAATTAGGAATATATATATATATATATACACGTGAAAAAAAAGAACAAAAAAAAGAAGAAGAAAAAAGAAAAGAAGTGAAATTACAATAAATTTTACTCCGCTATCCTCTTAAAAGGTGGTTATGAGTAGAGCTAGTAGCCGCTTTGAATTGTGTGACATGAGTAACCGGGTGTATGCGAAGCAGAACCGGATACCCTCGCGTAAAAATGATCTCTACATTCATTGTAAGCATTTTGATCTTTCTTAGGCTGAAAAACAGGGTGTGTGTGGGTCAGAATCGGGTACTCTCGTATCTACTATAGTCTAAGCTAAGTTAGGAAAAATATATATATATAAAATAAATTTTATGGTTTTTCTTGTTCCTTCATCTAATAAAATATGAAGTTTGGTGTCTAATTGGTTTGATATGTTCTTTTTCATGCATTGATGTTAATATTGAAGTGAGACAAAAATTTTGCATACTTAATGTTTATAAATTTTGCTGTTTCTAATTTGAAAAAATAGTTGAGAAAGTCATATCTTGATATGATTTAGTGAAAAATTATTTTGGATTTCTATCTCTCTTTTGCCTTACATTTTGATTGAGTCGAAACTTATGTGAATTAGAATTTGTTTTTAGGTGAATGAACCTTTGAAAAGATTGTGATTGAGGTTTAATTCATGTTTGAGGACAAATATGAGACAAGCGTGAGAGAATTTGTTAAGTGCCTAATGTTGCATATTTTAGCCTGTTTTTCCTTACTTTTATGCACTTAATTTTAGGTTATATTAGTACTTTTTATTTGTTTTGTGATTTTGGTTATTGTAGGGTCAAAGTGGTAAAAAAAAAAGTAAATTGGAGCTAAATGGAGTGAATTTGGAGCAACCGTGAAAGTTCAAGAAAATTGGGAGCAAAGAGTCGATTCTGGACTTAGCCTTACCCGAGGCTAAGGGGCAAGGAAGCTGCTTACCCTTGCTAACGGCCAGGGGGATCATCTTTTTCCCCCTGCAATCTCTGCAACTTCATTTCTGTAACAAAAAGTACTTTTACTTTTACTTTATTTTGTGAATTTCTATGGCTATGTGTGGCTATATTACTTTTTTTTTGAGTTAAAGATTAATTTAAAGTCAGATTTTAATTCGCCGTGAGATTGTTGTGTTTATTTATTATTCTTAATTTTATATGATGTTCATGTTATTTACTGATATTTAGAGAAACCATATCTCGATTGTTATTTACTTTATGTTCAATGAGGCGCCGTTGTTCATTTAAATAAATAACATACTGCTAGTTGAGTTTGTTGAATCCGTAATTGTTTAGTGAAGTCAATAACAAGTGGCATTCAATATAGCTTTCTCACAAGGGTTGTTACATTGAGTAAATGTATGATTTGGTCTAAATCGGTCTCGAGTGAGGTCGGTTGGTTTATGTTAGATCTTTTTATTTCTTAATACTGTTAATAAATTAAATTCTTGCGCGTGTTAAGGGTTATTTGTTGGCTAGAAATTAATTACAGTTTTATTTGATTGATTCATTAATACGGAAAGATTATGTCGAGAGCGCGAAACCGACGGTTATAACTGGCCTATTATTTGATTTTTAGATTTACTCTTTCATCAATGATCGGTTGAATTAATCATGCGTTACGAATATTTTTAATTGGAATTTATCATATATTGAATTTCTTTTGATTAATTTGCTGCTTGTTTGTTTATTTCTTTTAATTTAGCATTTTTAAATTTTTGGTTTATGAAAATTTTTTCTTCTTATTTTTTATTGTTAAAAATCTGGTTATTTTAGAATTAATTCGGTGCTAGTATCTGTGAATTCGATTTTTTTTTTTTTTGCCATATTTACAATTTATTTGATAAAATAATTGAGTTATTTATTTTTTATGGTCCCACAATCATCAACTTTTTGTTTTCAAAATAATCTACCAAAACTCGTAGAATTTCATGGGCCTAATACAGTTAAAATATTAGACATCTTTTGCTCGCACAAAATTGAATAATGGCACCCTTTTGGTAGCCACTAGGCTAAGTAGGCATACACCATTCGGTGTCGAGGCTGACTAGAAGCTTGCTCCGGTGACGTCTAAAGATGTGGAAGTGATGGTGATCCATTAGTCCACTACAGAAGTTGAAGCTGTCACAATAGTACGAATATGATATCCATAGTATTGAATATCATACAAGAATAAACAACCACTAGAGAAACTAATTGTTACTTAAAGTGATGAAGAGACAGATTTTAATATTAGAGAGAAAGATGTTTTAAATGTGTTCAGTAATTAATATTGTATAAGGATTTAGTTAAACAATGCGTTTTTAGTATTTTATAAGGATTTAATTAAATAATGAGTTTTACGTTTTACGTACATTTTTTTTTTTAAAAACTATTTTTTGGTAGGTTAACATGTATAAAAAATAATATTGATTGAAAAAAATTACAAAAAGTACAATTTTAAAAAGTTACACTTAAAATAAATTAGAAAAGTCACAATTATAATTTATATATATATATTTAAAAAATTTCTAAAAGTGAGGATATGTATGTGCAGACTCTCCAGTGAATATCCGACACTGCATATGTATAGAATGCAAAAGCAAGAACCTGTGCAAGTTATTGTCCTTGTGCTTGGCGCTTCCATTACGCTGTCATAAGTGTCTGGTCTTGACAACAATTCCTTGTCATCCAAATTGTAGCATCCAAATCACTGCAAGAGGAACTCAATTTAAATTAATCAGGTTATATACATGATGATCAAATAATATCATTAATTTGAATGATATCGGAAGTAGATTATGATAAAAGTAAAATATGTAACCTCAAGAGGCAATCCTTGGATTCCAGACAGAACCATAACGTTTGTATACATGTACTGTGCAAATGAAGCTTGATCGTATTGCAATTAATGATAAAGTTCAATGTTTAAAAATCAATCATTTTCGCAGACAGATGAATTAATATAGAAGAAACGATGACTAATTAAACAAGAAAGCAAGTCTTTGATTAATAATGACAACGTGAAAAAGACGACTCAACAAATGGTTGTCATTTTGTTTAGTTGTCTTTTGCACGTTGACGCTATTAATCAAAGACTTGCATTGTAGTTGTATTAATTAAAGACTTGCATTATCAAAGTCGATGATTACGCCGTCAGGATGCCACCTTTGCCATAACAACCAAAGCATTTTCTGCGTCTCTGCTGTATTATATAATATGAGACTTGGAAAAAGATACTGATTAATGAAGTTCTCAGTGGTTGTGTGGGTTCAACATTAGACCATTTAACAAACTTCTATTCATGAAATAAATCTAATTCACTCCCCAATTTACTTCCACCTAACTGATTATTTTTCTTTTTTTTTTTTTGAAACCAGATTATTTTTCTTAATAATTTTTTTTTGTGAAAGTATTATTGTGATGGGTTGAATTCTGTTTTTTTTTTTATTTGTAACGAGAGAATTTGTTAATTTTAAATGGAATATTTTTTAAAATTATATATAAGTTTAACAGTTAGTTTGATTTCTTTATCATTTTTTGATTAAAATTTGAATCCAGCCGTAATTAAAAAAAAAAAAAGGCTATCTTTTTGAAGTGGGAAACAGTGGAAAGAATGACGTTTTGCCTGAACGACATATCTAACTCCTAGACCCTCCGTCGTTTTAAACCATGGTGGATCGGACTCCATGGAATCACCGAATCCTCTTTCGGAGCCGGTTTAAGCCGCCAGCAATTCCTAACCAAATGGAGCTACAGAGTCGCCATCGACACGGCCACCAACTCCAGCAAGACCATAGTTTTGCCCAGAGACGAAGAAAAGTTTCAATTTTTTATGTCATCCGGGCGCTTCCAATGAGTCAGTTCTGTATAAGGCATATGAGCATGATTAGCTTTCTCTTAATCAAAATTGTTTAATTTGGGGATGCAGCTTCCACAGAATACCGTTAGGCCTTCAACTTAAGGTACATTGTGAGTGGAATTACAAAATTTCTGTATCGCAACAATTGGTTTCTGAAATTGGATAATCGCTTTCTTTAGTCCATATTATGCTTTGTGTTAGGTGGAGACTTTATCACAAAAATTATTTCTTTGTTCACAAAATGGGAACATCTTATTATCGTTTACATCTTAAAGAATGTGTAGGGATTTCCATATTAAAACTGGAACAGCATATTCAGGTGTTGAAGATTTGCATATAGGAAATGCCTTGTCGGATGAGATGAAGTTGCAAGAATTTGCTCCAATGGGAAGTTATTATTAAAATTTTCAATCCAAAGAGATAAGGAAAATAGGGGGGAAGGATAATTGTTGAGGGTGGTGCCAATGTCCTTTTAGATAGAATGGGGGTAGCATTTTTTCCTTACTATTTGTAGCTTTCAATAAATTGAGCTGCCCCACCATAGGGCACCATATCCTTATCTTGTGTTTTTCAACCTGGACCTATATCCTCTGCAATGGCATCGCTTATGTTGACAACACCATTCACTGTGCACCATACCTGTTTACTTTTGTTATGTGAAGAGTGAAACCAATTTGCAAGTGTAAATGGTAACTATGCATCATGTACATGTGTATGTTGCTCGAACTGTTTATGGAGCTAATGGCTCCTGTGGAGTGAGTTGGTGATATTGCCTTTTGAATATTAGATATCAATTGACTGGCGATATTTTGTAGGTGCGTATGTGATTAAATGGTAAATTTTATTCATAATGTCTTTGGATTCTTAAGCTGATAATTAATTATTTCCATCTATGTAGGGGCATCTCTGAACTTAAAGATATGAAAAGAACAAAATTTATCACCTTTGATTGCAGAGGCTGTCTTCTATGAAGTTTGGTTTTTTGAACTTTGTGGAAATATTTGAAAGTAGCAGTGCAGGTGAAAAATTGTGAATGGAACTAATCAATCAGCTCTATAGTGCGTGCCAAAGGTGGTGGGACATATTTGCCAAGTTCATGATGTTGCTTTGCCAGTTAATACTTTGTATCCTAGTTTTACTGCTATCCCAAAATTAAAATCAAAAGGTTTGATTTAATTGTCAAATGTGGAAATGATGGACTGATCTTTTTATTACCCTGCAAATTAAATTTTTGCTTTTCCTGAATTATTGTTTAAGATCATATACTGGTTATTACAAGTATATTAGTTTGACCATGAGTTGCTTTCTTACAGGTGGTATGGTGTTACTTTCTCCATGGAAAAGCCTTCTTATTTTTCTGTACAGCTGCTAAAAGTAAAGCTCTCAGATTAAGGAACCAAGAGGTTGGCAAGTTGCTGCACTGACTCTGGACCGCAAATTGAATTCATGAATTGATGTCTTGAGGGTATGCCTTCTAGTTGTAAGCTTTCCTGATAACATATTTATATTTTCTTTTTTCTTCATCGGCTTTAGCCAATAATCCTTTCAGTTATAAGTAGCGGAGCTGGATACCAAGGAGGGTGTTTTTTGGTACTAAAATTTACAGCCATAATGTTTAATAGAAAATGTATATGGTCACATAAATGTCAAAACCACTGTAAATTTATCCTTATCCTGCTGTAATCTTTGAATTGTTTCATGTCACTGTATCATAGGCTTTTCTGCTTAACCCAGCCCTATGCATTATGCCAAGAAAAATTATGGTATAGGCTCTGTCACGGTGGGGTATGTGCCCATTTTGTCAAGGAAGTGTTATTTTCATGGCCGTGTTTTTTAAGCTAGTGTCTCTAAAATTTGTATTTAGTTTCCATAACCAGGGAAGATCTATGACATCAATGATTTAGCTAAGCCGATGTTATATTGAATTTAAGATGGCTATGGAAGATAGAGCCAAGAATTTAAACAGTTGTGTACTCACACATATATATGGTGGGCCATATTGAAGGCAAAGTTTGGTGGATGCCTAGTGATGGAATGAATGCCTCTTTGAGGACCACAGCCAGTATAAGTCTAGTGACATCTTGTGCTAATGGCAACTAAATGATACGTTTTCAAGGCTCTGAATCAAGGATTACTTGATGTGTATTTGTTGATGTTGTTTAACCAATTAAATTATGTTCTTATTTTTTAGACTTTGAAACTTTCATATAATAATTATAAGAATTAATAAAATGCTTAATGTTATCATGATAGACATTGACACCATCAATCACACACAGGAAATTGCTGTTTTACCGAGCTATACACATAAATATTTGGAGATGTGAAAACTAGGCGGTTGACAAACACAAACAGGAAAATGTGTTTAGGGCAATCATGGTGCTATGTGGGGAAACAAACAAAATAGAGAAGGTTCTGTTTACAAGTAAGACGAGAAGTTGTCTCCCCAGAAAATTTCATGCACACACACCCTTAATCAAACGTGTATCAAAAATGAAGATAAAGCAAATCTCTTAAACTGGTATTAAATACTTAAATACATAGGTCCCGTCCTTTTAAATTCTGTAAGTACTTCCTGTTGGGTTAGCTGGAGCGCGTTCTGTTTTAGACTTAGTTTTCTCACTGCTGCGCTTTGTCTTGGTTATGGAATTATGTGGCATGGCAATTCTTTTCTCATTTAATAGATGTGTCTCTAAACTAGGACTCCTTGTCTAAGTGTTAGTTTCCAAACTGTCCCCTTTCTCTCTTTCTGTGCGTGTGACAATGGAAGGTGGTCTTCCCATGCTTAACTGTCTCTTGCAGCATACTCTCCGGAACATTTGTACAGTTTCAGATTCTTCTAATTCTTCCAAATGGGTTTATGCAGTTTTTTGGAGGATACTACCTAGGAATTATCCTCCGCCTAAGTAAGAATATTAGACCTCTATTGTCAGTTCTCCAAATATTAAAAGCTCAAAAGACAAGCTTTGGTTATTAATGGGATAGCTTTTAGTCCAAAGTTTGTTTAATGTCTATACTTCACATCTTTTTGTTGCAGGTGGGATTACGGAGGAACTGCCCTTGATCGCTCCAAAGGAAACAAAAGAAACTGGTAGTTTAGTTGAATACAAAAACTCAAAGTTTATTTCACGTTTGGGATTCACAAATAAAGTTTTTCTTTGGATGTCAGGATCCTTGTTTGGGAGGATGGATTTTGTGATTTCTATGAATGCGAGAAAGCGGAAAGTGGGTATATGAAGGGGAGGTTTGGAGCTGATGTTTTCTTTAAAATGTCTCATGAAGTCTATAATTTTGGAGAAGGGTGAGAAAAATATTTTGGTCCTTGAAATCGTACTTTTTAGCTGTTAGAAGGTGTGTGAAGAAAATGAATGGTATGTTACGGCAACTGGTTGCAGGTTAGTAGGGAAAGTTGCAGCCGATAACAGTCACAAATGGGTGTTCAAAGGAACACCAAATGAGAGTGATCCCAACTTCACCACCTCCTCGTGGAATACATCTGTTGAACCTGTAAGAAGATTGATACCTCTTTTTTTTTTTTCTTTTGATCTAGCACAATTTGATTATTGTAGATAGGAAGTGGGCAATTCCTTTTGAGATGAATTTTAAATAAAAATTTCGTGTATGATACAGCAACCAAGAGCATGGGAGTTTCAGTTCAATTCAGGCATTGAGGTTTGTTATTTCACAAACGCATTCAATATCAAACAATCTATCTGTTAAAGCTTTTTACCACTTTTCTTCATTCGTAGACAATTGCCGTCATTTCAGTCAGAGAAGGCATCGTTCAGTTGGGTTCATTTGATAAGGTTACTTTTCTACATTGTATGTCAAAATGTTTCCCTTTTTCTCACATTTTCTTAGTCAGAAAATGATCTTTGAATATTCCAGATTGTGGAAGATCTCAATCTGGTGATCAATATACAGAGGAAATTCAGCTATCTTCAGAGCATACCAGGAGTCTTTGCCATACAGAGACCGTACCTACCAATCCAACATCCGTACATTTTTAAGCCTAATACCCAGACAATAGGAGGCCAAGAAAAAGCCCTCTCAGTTGAAGATAGGCATCAAATAACTGGAGTGAAGAGACTTTTCAATCAAAGGTTGGATGGTGCTGATTCCTCTGTCAAGTCCATGAATTTAGGTTGGAACAGTCCACAAAACGGCATTACAGGACCGCCCATTTGGTCAATTCCACCTCTTTTGCCTTCTATGTCTTGCAGTCTTGGCGCTTTACTGTCAAAGCTACCTGCTGTTATCCCTTCTTATGGCATTGAAGCCCTTAACACGCCCGTAGTTAACTGTACAAGCCAAAGAACCAGGGCTGGTACAGATACTTGTCCTATGATAACTGAAGGCCAACTTGGTAATACCAAAGTGGAGTCGTCTTGCCAATTAGATACTACAGCTCATGAAGAAAAAACCACTTCCATAAACCCTGGTTCAGGATCAGAAAATGGGATGATTGGTTTTGTACACCTGAGGGAAGGAGAAAGGACACTAAATCTCAAATAATTAGGAGCACCAAATTGGATTTATTGTTTGGTTATGTAAACCTCAAGACATTTGCTGATAAATTATTAATGCAGCATAAGATATCTCTTAATATGTCAATTGCATCATTATCTTGTGGTTGTCAACGAAAAAGAATAATATGTATTTTTTTCAAATACAATATGACAGGAAAGTTTATTAAGAGAGGAATTGTTGTTGGGGTAATGGTGAAATACAGCATAGGTGATTAGGACTGATGTTTAGAGTGGGTGAGTGAAGGGAAGAATGGGGTAGCATTGTTGGAGATTGAAAATCCAAGGTCATTCACCTATCCTTTTTCGGTTTAGTGGTATATGCGTTGGTCCCCGAAAACAAAATGAGAACCAAATATAATAATATATGATGACAGATAATTGAATGCTGGATCAATTTGTTTCTTTAGACAATTGGTATCAAACCCCAACACTACCCATGGTCCCAATTTTCAACTTTTTTTTTTTTGCCCTTTAATTTTCTTATCACTTTTGCTCATCTCAGATAGACTTAAGCTGCGATCTTACTTGCAACTGTTGACTGATTTTTATATTTTTATATTTCATAAAACATACTATCACACAACCCAAGAAACTAAAAGAAAAGCAGAGATAGAAATTTTCTAAGCTATGCTCAGTGTAGGATCAATGACTCGAAATGGAGTTCTTAAAGACACTGGACAAGGCCCTCGCAAATTATTGGATCTGTCTCATTTCAGAGATGTTATTCGGTGTCAATTTATGGGTATCCAGTCCCATTTCCGCTTCTTAAACAAGTGGTTTCTTTCGTTGGGAGTTTTTGAGCGTTTTGATCGAATTTGGGCATCTGGAAGTCCATGGGCCCTGGTCCATTACAAGGGATTTTGGCTCCTCAAGAAACGTGAAGGCAATGGTCTTCAGATTCAAACCAATGTCAAATGCTCTTAATAGTTTTGTCCTAATCAGATGAGTATTTTGCAAGGAAGAATACAAAAACGTTCGGCTTTGCATAATTGTTTCAATATTTTGGATCAATAAGATATTTGTAGTATAATTTGGTAGGACTTCAGCAGCATAGAGCTGTGTTTCCTTGTCAAACTTAGATAAGCTGATCTATTAATTAGAAAAAATAACTTCCCAATTCTAAAAAGAAACACAACTGACAACACCTACCTAAATTGAAAAATATCCCGTGGAGATATGGCAGAGATTTTTTATTTCAATGGATACACACGTCTCATTATATGACCATATGATTCAATTCAAAGTTGCCCAGCAGAACAGCACCCTACCGTGTGTTTTTCTTAAATTTGAAATTACAAAACTTTCTTAGAGCGGTGTTCCCACATTTCAACCACAAAGATTTTACAATTTGTTGAATCCTTCAAGTGATTTATGACAAATAGCCTAACCCCTTGTTTGGATCAAGGGAAGTGGGAATAAGCGAGGGGAAAATAGACGTGAATCATTTTACTTTCCATTGTTTGGATTGTAAAATGGCAGCAAATTTGAGTGAAAAGTGAGAGAAATAGAATTTTCAAATTCACTCTATATCCAGCATTTAATTTTCGTCCGATTTGGAAGGAAAGCAGGAGAAATGGGAGAAGAAATTGGTATAATAGCATGAAATGTCGAAATTAACCTTCCTGCATATTTTTTATTCACCTCCTGCATTCGTCCTTCTTCATCTCCTACATTTTCTTCACCTTGTGCATTTCCCATTTAGCAGCCACCATGGTGACAAATTCGAAAGAAGAAATCGATGGCTCAAAATCGGCAAATTAAATCTGTGTTTGGAAATGAACCGTCAATTTAAAAAGAAAGAAAATTTGGAGAAGGAAACTAAACGAAATGAGAGAGAAGAGAAATAATTATGGAGAAACGTTACCAATAGAGGAAAAATTATAGTTAATTATTATATTTTTATAGTATAAGGGTATAAATATCAAAATAATATCTAACTATAAGGCGAAAATTCAATTTACTCTATATTAATTTTAAGTTACAAATGAAAATCAAAGAAAATGAAATTTACATTATTCTCAATTTTTTCTCATTACCTCTCATTAAAGGAAATACAATCTACCCACATCCAAACAAAACATAAAGCCGATGATTTTATCTGCCCCTGTGAAAGCCACACATATTATTATAAAATATCAATGTTATACACACATTACTTTTTTATTTAACCATAACCTCTTTACATCTGAAAATAATTGTGTTCTGTTTTTCAGAAAATCGTCTACCCATGCTGCAAGTTTGTGCAATGGATTTGAATTCAACACAAGCACGGGACTGCAATTTAAAGGGTTAAGTATTTATCAAAATGCAAGAGGGGCAAATAGAAAGATAAGATAAATGTTATTGATGCCTTTGCTAACAGCAAATACCATCCGAATCAACTAACCGAATCATGAAAGACAATTGCTAAATGATGGAAAATTTACAATGGAAATTGGAAACTGCAACCTGATGAACATATCTGTTCTTCAAATGGAATATAATGATAAAATAGGAAAGTTATATACATCATCGGCGCATCTGAATAATCTTTTTTAATAAACAATGCAATTCTTGGACTAATCTTTAAGTCGTGCAGTTCATAATAACCAAGAAGGAGAGCATCCACTCTTCTATCCCTTCTTCAATCTATCATCCACTGCCGCAAAAGACCAAAGTTTTGCTCAAGCAGTGCTCTTCTTAGCTTTAAGTCCATGAGCCAGTCGATGAGCCCAATGCGGCTTGGCAGGAGTGCGCTTCAGTGCCTTGACTCCTAATGGATTGTCCTTGCTCTGCGACACGAATTCAAATCAGTAAAAAAAATTCATTTAAATGAAGAAAAGCAAATATTAAGGTGGTCTTACCATTAAGCAGGTGCCTTGGTTAACGTTACAAATGGGATAGTCATGTGGACAGCAACTATAGTTGTCGTCACAGCAGGTGGCACCCTCGAGTGGGCAGCAACCCCATTCGAAGCAGTAGTTAGCATACTCGAAAAGGCAGCAGCAGGTGTTGCTCTCAGGACAGCTATAGTAACTATCACAAACAGTTGGTGGCTTTATTGGAGATGGAGGGGATGGCCCCGGATTTGGAGGATTTTGCCCTTTCTTTAAAGGGTAAGAGGCCTCCATTGCAATTCCACATTTCCCTGTTGGACTCTTAATGTTCCTCTCCATTCTGATATACCCACTTTCTCCCCAGCTTCCACCCCATGAGTTCCTCACTATCCAATAATCTTTACCATTTTCGGTACCGTAACCCACTGCAGCAACACCATGGTCCAGTGCTGTTCCGCATCTTCCGGTGAAAATACCCTGGCGGATTTGAAGTATAAGCTCAATTAGCCCAAAAAGAAACACTTCTGTGAATAATAACAAGGAGAATGAGGGAAAGAAAATTTACCGATTCATAAAATTGGAATTCTCGACCACCTGCTTCAATTGCCACGCTCACTGGCTGATTTGCAACCGCCTTTTTCAATCCAGACTCACTGTTGACAGGAACATCTTCATAGTCATCGATTGTAACAACTCTGGCATTTCTCTGCAGAAAAGACCAATGTGTAAGAAAGACAAGACATTTTAGCAAATAATAGTGTTTCTTCATTCTGACTCTGTTAGTAAGAAAGACCAACCCTATAAGTGTCGCATCTGCCGTCACGAGCAAGGTAAGGATAATCTTCTTCAGTGTCAAGGCCACCATTGTCGATGATGAACTCAAAGGCATAATCCATAAGACCTCCATTGCATCCTTCATTGTAACTAGTATCACAGTCCACCAACTCTTGCTCGGATAGAGAGATCAAATCGCCAGTAACAATCTTGTTAATCCCTTCCACAGCAGCAATAGTTGAGAATGCCCAGCAACTCCCTTTTTTATAAAAATTCAAAAATTAATCGTCAACTATAACCAACTTAACCAATAATTTTACACAAAAACGTACGCAGTTTAAAGGCGAAAAAGAAAATTCTGATTCCCACTACTGGCCTACTTTACTACTTTTTTATTCACCTAATTAATTATACCTTTCGGCAAAGAGAAATCATTTTGTCACTCAACTAGCAAAGGTGTTCACCAAGTGCCGCCCACTACTGTACACAACTTACGCATCCTTTTCAAATTCCAAATTATTTTTAGTTGTTTCAATTAATTGAACGTCCTAACTCTCTGTCCTATAACTAGATGGTTTAACTTTTTTGGTTTTATTCAAGAGAACTTAAATTGAAATTACTGGTATAAACACTAATCAATTAAGATTTCGATTCTGTAATCTGATAAATAGTACTGAAGTTTATCATTCACTAGTCAAATTACTTGATGAAGAATCAAATAAAAACCTGCGGACTTTACAATGAAAATTGTAATTAGTATGAGGCAGATTTAACCATAAATATCAAATACAGTACTTAGATTTTAACCATTGCCATAAACCATCGGCGCCCAACATGCAAAACTAAAAAGTTAATACGGGCAAAATTGTCTTCCCAATAAGAACGGCATCAATAACCAAAATGTTTTATTTTATTTCAGATCGAGATTCCTCGACGAACAGCAAAAAAGCATAAATTAGGAGTGGTTAGAACTTTAAAGTTGCGAATACTTATCGTGAACAAAAGAAACAAACAAACCAATCAACCTTTTATTTTTATTCTTTTTTCTAATCACTGAGCCACTGACATAATCAAGGTGTGGTTTATCTCACAAATTACATATTTTTTATGATCTATAGAAAAAGAAAATTGCAAAAATAATAATAATAATAATTGCTTAAGAAGAAAACCGTAACTCACCACAACTGCCTTGGTCTTTAACGTCAACAACAGCACCTTCCTTCCTCCAGTCAACAAAATCCGGCAAAGAATCGCCGACAAGTGGCAAGTAACGATCGGTGGATTTAGGCAGCCTGTTCTTCCTAGCACCATTTCGGGTACCCAGGTACATAGACCTGTACTCCTCGTTGGTAAGATCAGCGAACCGGTTCAACCCGACTTTGTAAGTCCGATTCTCGGAGTTATGCTCATCAATGAACCTTAAGTTGTCCTTAAAAACGTCAAATCTCCTCTCCTTTTCACCCAACGCGTTGTAGGCCTTACCGTGCTTTACCAGCCACTCCTGGTATATAGCCATAACCTCGTCATCTGTCCTCCAGCTAGATTTGGTAGCGTGGGTTTGATCATAAGATATGATGGACATGTCCATGGCTGAAGACAAGGCGAAAGAGAGAAACAAGAGCATGAACATGGCGGCAGATGATCGGAAAATACCCATCTTTGAGGTTTGGTAGGGTCAGGTAGGTGGGTCGGGAATGAACCGGGGATATGAAAATGAGCAAATGGTAGTGGGTTTATAAAGGCCAAAAGGGAGTGGTGCATTTATTTTATTGGATAGTTTGATATAATCAAGAAGATGATTTTTTAAAACACGAAAATATTACTAATTAATTACGATATTTTAGTTTTCAAAAAAAAAATAAAGATATTTTGGGAAATGGAAATTATTTAGAAAAAATGAGCTTTCCGTCCTGAATTTTATGAAAATTATTTAGTTGACCCCTTTAATTGACTTTTATGTTCAATTAAATTCCTAAATCTCGAATTTTTTGTCCAAATGATCAACTAAAACTCTACTACTTCTTATCATATTATGCCCTCACATAATTGGAAAAAAAAAAAAGTTACTAGCATGGATCAATAACTGGCACATGAATTTTTTTTTTTTTTTTGGCATAAAACTGGCACATGATATCTAAAAATTTATACTTTCAAAAGCTCAATTCACCAAAAATTAAATATTGAGAGATAGAATAAAATCAATTTAAAAGCTTCCCTTTTCATACTTATTTTATTTAAGAAATATTTTTAAAGTAAAATTTGATGAAATCGACTGCAAAGGTATAAAATTCGATTATGTAAATTTAAGAGAGTTTGATTTGAATAATTTCGGTACTATTGTGCAATACTAATAAAAAAGAAAAACATTTCTACACTGTTTAATGGGCAAGTTATAGAATGAGACCAAACGCTGACCAAGTAAGCATGTGGACATGATCTGATTGGAGAGTAATGTGAGGCTAGAGACCAGACCCCTGGAAATTGGGAGCGGTGGCAATGGAACCTGAATTTTACAGCGGCGAGAAGTTAAAATGTTGTTTTCTAACCGGGTAAAACACGGTTAAAAAGACATACGAATTGGGATTGGCCACGTCGCCTGAGTTAATTTGATGGTGCCTTAAACAAGTGGGAGACTGGGACAGCTCTTATATCAATTTGTGGGACCCTATAAAGAAGTTGGAATACAGTCTTCTTACTTGTTTTGCGTATCAATAATTTCGTAACATCTCCCGCAATTTCACTTTCATAGTTACCCATTCCACGCCCATATCATGACTTTTACTACCTTCCACTCCCTTTTTCTTACATTCATCCTCAAAAATAAAAAATACAAATTGAGAATTCATTTTCTTATGAAAAAAAAAAAAGAATTAATTACGTACATCCATTAATTTTAACCCTTGGATCAAATAATATCTTTTTATTTCTCATCTAACGATTGAGATCAGTTGACGAATAGCATGTTAGATGTATTGAATCATTACTCTAAAAAAATTTCATATAAAAATTCATAATATTTTTTCCGTCTCGTAATTTTTGTCCACTTCTATTGTTTACCTACATTAAAATTATAGTTGTCATAATTAAGGTATAGTTTTTTCCTATAATTTTTCTATTATACCTAGTGACTTACTCCGCTACCGACAAAAAATTATGGGCTTGACAATAAAATTTATTTGTAAGCTCGGCTCGAATTTGTATAGCAGTCAACTTTTATGTGTCCAGTTCTGGGCCAATTTATATAAGCTCAAAAAATATTTGGTCTGAAATCGTAATACATGTATATATTATGCATTTTGTGTATATATTTTCATTAATTATATAATTTAAAACATGTAAAATATAAAAAAAATAAAGTTTTATAATAAATATCAAAATTTATACATTTATCAACATATTAATTTTTTATAGTATATATTTATAATATAATATATATTTTTATAAGTTAAAATTAAAAAAAAAATTATTTAAATATTGTTAACGAGTATGTTCGAGGTCGAATGTGCTTGGACAAGGAAAAAATTTCAATGCCTGTTAGACTTGGTGTAAATCCGTCCTATAAATTTGAAAATGAATAGATTTAATTATATCCATTTTAAATATTAAATGAGTAATTAAAAAATAGCTGCAACTAATTTTAGTATTATAATTTTAAAATAGATGAAAATAAAAAGATGGATAAAAATTATGTAGCAGTAAAATATCAAATTAATAAATAAGTTCCACGAGCTAATAAGAAAACTTTTTAGGGAAAAAAAAAAACTAATAAGATAACTTTAAAAACAAATGGACGGTTTTGATTGCATTATTTAGCCATCCCTAGAACTGACAGGGATGGATTATTAAATTTGGTTGAATAATTTTTTTTTGGTGAATATCTTTATTATTAATAATAATAATAATGATTGAAGGGGCAAGAGCATTAATCGATAAGAAAACAAAGACTTAATTGGTAGTATTTCATATTCTTTATTACCTAATTAAAATAATAAGGCCACCTGTCATTTTCAATTGAAAATAATAAAGAATAAATGACCCAAATTACCATCCAGACCTTGAGGTTCCTTCCTGGAAACAGATTAGCAAGCTTATTTTCGTCGAAAACCAACAAGGGATTGGGGGAACATAGCGATAAGGACATGGATAAAAAGCTTTGAAATAGCATCCACACATGGACCATACGTTGTAGATTCCTTGTTCAAGTTTGAATCTTAATTAAGAACGGACAAAGTAGTGATTTTCTGTTTGGTACTGATAATTGTAATTGTGTCATTTAAGCTGTACATGTGGTATACCGGCCTTTTGGTCCAAGGATATCTTCAATGTTTCAATTATATCCACCTATAAAGATTTTCCTGTATTAGAATTTAAACCAGTAATGTCGCCTTAATTATATATTACTCCACTAGTATTATTATTGCTGCTTTCTTCATTTTTTAATCAAATCATTTATATGATTAATGCTTTTTCAATACAAAAATTATGGAATTTATGAATCTGTCACACTAACTTTTTTTGAACATATTGTGCATATTAAGTTTTTTTTAAAAAAAAAATTCTGGGTTTTTTTGAAACTATTTTCCAATTTAGGTTTCTGGGGAATGCGGGGGAACTTGGATAATGGTGTTAAAAACTGAGGTATTAATGTAATAGATGGGATTTCCTTTCACGACAAAAAATAAGTAAATAATGTGCTATAAAAACGTGAAGATGGACTGATCCGCTTTTCATGCCACCTGTATTTGAAATTTAATTAGGAAACGGAACTCAATTTTTCTTACCAAACTAATTAATTTTTAAAATGCATTCCATTACTCCATTAGTCGGACCATTACTAATTATTTTCCCTTTAAACTTTGACTTCATTTTCTTCGAATTTGGATAGAGTCGGGTAAGCCCCATCCAAACCTAAAATCAGCCCATTCATTTAAACATGTCTACTGTATATTCTGTAATTTGGAGCTTATTTACCTGATCATGCTGGATGCGTGTGGCTCTTTTCCAATTTTAACGGATGATAAGCAGAGGAAGAGTTCACAGTTTTATGGGCAACTTTGCGTCGCTTTCAAAACCTAAAGTCAAAGTTGATAACTCTACGTCTCTACCGAACATTATCGTGGCTGTTTATGAAATTGAAAAATGGAAGATTGGATTTTTATTCTAAACAGTCTTTCACTTGGCATGGACAAGTTGGAGGACAAAATGTTTGCTGAATGGGCAGATGAATTTTATTTTTTTTAATATTATTTGCAATTGAAAAACTTATTTTATTTATGAGATGTGATAGGTTCAGCATATATTTAAATTGTTCAATTCAAATAATTCAATGAACATGTATAATTATATGGTTTAAATGTATGTGTACTATACCAATACTGAATTACGACTCCTTATACATATATATATATTAAAATAAGATAAGGCAATAGGCAAAGATTCCATCCAGATTCATAGGTGGCTAGGATAAGCAACTTGATTCTCAAAAATGTAGGAAAGAGGCAAAGAGCAAGTCTAAGATCCGCCCTCTGAATCTCCATGTGAACGCGGTATCTGAGGAGGGCGGCAAGTGGGCCCAGAGCCCATTAAGTAGGATCATCAGAGATCCAAAAAACTGTTGACATATTGTTTCAGCCTAGCAGCTGAGCACCACCTCCCGCCATAATTTCAAGAGAAACTTTTTTTCTTTTTTTTTGGTAGACATTTCTAGAGAAACTAACCAGTAAAAGGGCCGAAAAGAAAAGAAACATTTGGGTCATTTTTCAATCGAGACCTTGATATAACTTTATCTCTAATCTTCTCTAGTCATTGCGATGCAGGCATTTTTTTTTTATTTTTATCCAAAATTGAATAGAAATCTCAAATTACAAGCTTCATGGGCAACTGTTGACAGCATTCAACTTGTTTAATAAGTTTGCCAAGTAACCATTAGGAATTGGCCTGCTGGTTACATCTAATAAAATGTGTGAAACATTTTTAATTAAATTAGGCATTATGATTTTTCTTTAGAAAAAAAGTTTGGCCAAGTAAGTGTAAGTCTCTTTTTGTCAATGAATTCACTTAGATATGTGAATAATGTAGAGAGATGAAAGAATAATAAATAGTACATACAAATGAATAAACAAAATGTAGAAAAGGAACTTGAGAGGCTATGATTTAGCTATCACTAGGGTTGGAAAAAAATCTATAAATTATTAAATTAGTGATTTATACAGTTAATTAATTTAATTGAATGTGAATTACGTACTTTAATTTTTAAAAATTAGTGTTAATCGATTTTGACTTTAATATCCTATTAATTGTTAACCGTTCTTTATATATATTTTTTCATATATATGGTTAATAATAATAATTTTTATATTTTAATTATTACCATTTTACTTTATATAAATACAATTTTATATTTCAATCAGTTAAAATCATCCATTTGTTAATATTGATGAATGATAAATTATTATTGAATTGTTTATTATTATCTTTTAGAGCATTTATGTAATTTATTTTATTATATTGATATTAAATTTTAATAACTTATATTTTTTGTATTTTTATATTTAAGACTTTTAAAATTTATATTTTAATTTTATTTATATTTATTTTTTAATAAAATATATAATAACTATATATATTTATTTTTTCAATGGTTAATCAATAGTGATAACCCAGCAAATATTATTTGCTATAAGGACCATCCTATCGGCCCACTCAAACTGGCAAGACCCAAAGCCCATCAACTAAAGATATCAGACATGAGCTCATAGGCAGCGCACATACCCGATCGGCTGATGTGACCGCCAGTTCCATCAGCCGCCTGACACAAGGCAGCGCCCACGCCTACCACCTGCTCCCTGTCATGTCGCCGAATACCTGCTCTGACAGCCAGTAATCACTCCCCAGGCACTCAAGTGCCCCTCAACTATCTCATATAAATAGTCCAGCCAACGATGGCACCAGGTATTGAATTCACACCATTATCTCTCTAAAGCACATTCTCTCTCTAAGCTACTAACTTAAGTTTCGGAGTGCTCACGCCTGGTCCGACCGGGCTCTTCTTATTGCAGGGTTATCTCATCCGATCGGATCGACCTCTCTTCTATAGATAAAGACATTATTGGATTTATCAAATAGTTAATTATTAGTTTATTGCATTTAGAGATTAATCGATTAGTGGTTAATCAATCGTTTAATTGATAAAATTTAGATTTTAATTTTAAAAAATCAATATTAATTGATTGAATTTAAAAAACAAATTATAAACTGATTTATCAGTTCATGTCCCCTGCGAATACACTTGCAATTTTGAATGAAACCAATGAAAATAGGTGAATTGCAATGAAGGGTAAAGATTAGGGATGAAATTGTATGAAAAAAATAGTTAAACTGTTTTATTGAAAAACAGTAAAGCATTGAGTTGTTTTTGGTAATTTTATAGCTAAAATCCAATTAAGCCATCGCCATTGCATCAGCCAGCATTTTCTAAACTCAAAACGCAAACTCCATCTGTACAGTTTCACATGCAACTTCGCACTGCAGACGCCGATGGAAGAGGGTTTCCTGTTTTTATTTTATTTTTTTCTTTTCCAGGGTTTCCATGTGGACCCACCTACCCCCGCTTATTGTATTAGTATTAGTTTTATGGCCAAACTGATAGATGGGTGGGCGCAGTTGCTTGGTATCAATTCTCACAAGTGGTGAAGGTGGGACCCACTGGAGATTGACAGTTTAAAGAACTAAATTAACCGTTGATCACATCATCGTGCAGTTGATGCATTGGAAGTTGCGCATTAGGGTTAGTATTTTAAGGTGCATTAAATGAAATACGGTCACGCACATACCTATGCATTGGTATCCTTATTCAAACTGGTGGCTCCGGCGGCTGTAAGTTCCGTTGTTCTTCTTTTGACTGAACCAAGTTTCGTTCTTCACAAGATATCACATTCAATATTCCTTCTATGAGAGGATTCTGCCGTTTGCCGAAAATAAGGCTACCCCAAATACATTTGTTGAATTATATACATAAGTTCAATTTATAATAATACACGACTCAAAGATTAAATAAAAATTTGTCTGAGTTAAATTAATTAAAAACTGACATGCATAAAAAATAATTCCATTCTATACATAATAATATGAACACTTAAATTTTAATATAATTTAAAAAAATAATTTTTATAGTTATAAGATATAATTTTATAAATAATTTATCAATTATTTCTTTAATTTACATCATGCATAATTATTATTGCAAAAATAAAAATAATTATTATTATTATTAATGTATTATATTAGAATTATAAATTGTCATAAATTAATTTGAAAAATGGAATGGAAATTTAATTTTGAGCCTTTAATTGTTGATGTGAGACCTTTCATGACTTTAAGTAAAGTATATAATGGAAATATAAAATTAGATGCATCAAATATTATATTATTTAAAATTTTATTTGGAAATGTTGCAAGGTATTGAATGCAAATTGCAAATTTAATAATTATTGATAAATTAAATAAAAGTATTATAGGTAATTCCCAAGTTAATAGTAGTATAAAATTCGTAAATATCCTATATTCTGAAAATGAGTAAAAGAAACAATATTTGTATTATTATGAGAGGGATAGAGTATTTGTCTACTAGTATATGGCTTTGTTTTTTTAATAATATATGGGAATTTGTTTCCACAAAGCAGTGCCTTTAATTCGTTATCCAAATCATGCATATTGTCGTCATTGTGTGTGTAATGACTCCCAGTTAGATTTCTGATGGTTTACTAGTGTGTGGTTGCATTTCTAATGTGCTAAAGCCTTATCTTCCAAAAATACTTATAATTCTGGAAGGTTGAAGCCATGCACGCGTATGTCTCAATCACAAATTCACAATCTCCCAACTGATTTCTTTGACTATTGGAGTGAAAAGATAATATGTTCCTACATTATACAAACGTTTTTATTTGCCAAAATGCATTACTTATGGTTTATGGCTACTGTATACTTGTGGTTTCTTTTAAACACTTGAAATAAGAATAATGGGGTTAATATAAAACAGAGACCACAAAAGAGCAGCGTAAACACAAATAGAGAAGTGTAAGGATCGACGAACTATTTAGACGGTGATTTTATGGCAACAGTGAAGAAATAGCCAAAGTAATAAAAATAAATACACACAAATTTACGTGGTTCGGCAATATGCCTACGTCCACGGGAGGAGAGGAGCAATAAGTTCACTATCGTAAAATAATATTACAAGTGGAGAAAACTCTCAACCCAAAACCCAATTACACCCGCTCACAAAATACTCTTTTAATTAGAGTATATATAACTCTCTCAAAACTCCCAAAAACTGATGATTTTTTTTTTCGATACACAAACAAATGAAAGTGGTAAGCCTTTTATAGGCAAAAGAAATATCACTGTACCACTTAATTAAACAAGAATTTCGGTGGCCGAATTCGGTGGCCAAAAATATTGACAATTGGATTTCGGTGCTGCTTTTTCTATTGAAAATGGGAAGAAGACAAATCCAAGAAGACAAATCCTCTTAATTCAAGGCATATCCGACAGGAAGCAATTTTGAAAAGCCTCTTATATAAACAACTAATTTTGCATTTTTTATTTGTATGTTGTGAGACACAAATATGTTATTGACGTATTGTATAGCTAAAAATATATTTATGGTGTTAAATATTTACATTAAATTTTGAGAAAATTACTTATTACACATACATTCTCATAAAAAGATTAACAATACGGTTCTAAACTTTTAATTAATAGACAAAGCTTCTACAACGGACAGGCCCATAGCCCATTGCTTCACCCATGCACTCCTACTACTGTGCTTCTTGGCTCCAACGACGTAGTTTCATTCTGAAACCTAAATTCACATTTTCTTTTTCTTTTATTTTTTTCAACTATCCCACCCTCTGCTCGCCGTCATCTGTCACCGTACTTCTTTCAGCGATGACGCATCATTCTTGCACAGTCGCTGTACGCTATCTAGACAATTTGGGAACAAGATTTCATTTTCTGCAGTACTTAGATTTACTTTGGATTGGTCTTTGCTTTCTTCCGTTAGTTAATAAGGTGAATCTCTCATAGTTCCGTTTTCCCTTTTGTTTGATGATTTTTTTCTTTTTATTTTGATTTTGTTAAATTTATAGATTCTGAAATTGAAGTTGCCTTTTAATGCATATCCTGTTCGCAATAGCTAGATAGATGAATCTGAAATCTGTGTAAATTCACAAATGGATTAATCATTGTTAGACTGCTGGTCTCTTGGTTATTTTTTTGCTAGCTTGTTAATTATGACTTTGAAGGGATGAAAACCTTAATAAATTGGTGGATTGAATGAAGGAGAAAATAATATGAGAAGAGTATATTTCTTCTGAGTTCGTCAATTACTTCGTTTGGGTTACAAGTGTAAACAAAATATTGTATTTGTTTTACTTCTTAAGTTGAGGAGCGATAAACTCTTGAGAATTGGGCCGAAGGCATTACAAGATCGACAGGAGCCATCTTGATTAAAAATTAAGGTGATTTTAAGACATTGCCATTGACATTATGGTTTCGCCCGAGTTTGCCTAGCTATAGGCTTAAGGTTAGCTTTTTAAGATATTTCTTGCTTTTGACACAAAATTTCGAAAATTTCGATTTTTGGAAGGAATACACAAAACTTGCTTCAGGTGCGGAATATTAGGACAAAATTTCCTTAAGTAAAAAAATGTCCTACCTTCTTTACTAATTAACCATAAAGTATAGCTTTTTTGAGACGAAAATTCAGTTAAAGTGATTCAGGCTTTGCCTACTTGAGTTATGGAAGACAGATTTTCTTTAATCTATCGTATCCGAAAGGCTAAATTTGTTGTCTTTCTTGCATAAATAATTGAAGAATTTGTATTTATATCTTAGTGGTGCTAAGTAATTGGGTGACTGGCGTTTAAGTTTCAGGTTTATTAAATATGCCCAAAAAGAGATCCTCAAAGACCAGTGTGGAGGCTGAAGAAGCCCCTGTTTTAGAAACTACAAAATCATCTTCAACACTAAAGAAGCCTGGCAGTGAAATTGATGACATCTTCGCTGGAAAGAAGAGGAAGAAACCTGAAAAGCAAAAGAATGAGAATGAATCTGAGAAACCAAAATCTTTGAAGAAGAAGAAGAAGACTAAAGAAGAGAAAGAAGGAAGATTTACTGAGCCAGCTTCTAGAGCTCGAAAGAGAACAGAGGATGGCTTCATTATTTATACAGAAGAGGAATTGGGTATTAACTCCTCCAATGCTGGATGCACACCGCTTTGCCCATTTGATTGTAATTGTTGTTTTTGACTATTTCCATTGACAGGTGTAACTGTTTTTGTTTGATTTAATGAGAGGTTCAATATACCCTGCTTTTTGCAGAAATTATGTCGAAGATAGCCCTTTCACTTGTGTATTGCACTTACATGGAATGAGAATGGTTTGATCAATGATACTTTTACTTGAATCGTAGATTTGTTGGACATGACATGACTCGTGCTTTGAAAATATTACCAGCTAGCAGTAGCATATTCATCTTTATAACATCTTCTCTAAATTCAGTCCCTTCATATTTATCATGCGTTTGGATTTTGACATTTCTTCAAGAACAAACAAGCTTTAGTTCGATGTAACTAAGATGATGCTCATATAGAGAAGTAACAATTTTTCACAATATTTGGTTTATGCATTAGGTTTTGGTGTTGCTGCATTTGTGCCGTGTTCTTGTGAATTTGTTCAGCTAATTTCTCATACTTATTAATTATTGTGGCTGCTAACTTTCTAAACAAGGATGAAAAATCCTACAGACAGCAACTACAGTTCGGATTTAGCATTTTACAGTCCCAAAAAATTAAAAATGATTCCTTAAAATTCATCGGTTAAGGGTTGAATCCTTAATACATTGCAATTGCAATTCCATAAGACAGGAGTTGACGTATATATTTATAAACTAGAAAAAAGGAAAAACAGAGAATGTGATAAAATGAAAAATGAATCAGCATATGGATGGAGGAACATTCTATCAAAAATGGAAGGTTAAGTAAGAGTACAAGAAAATGGAGGAGCGAGAAAGTGACATTGAAATAGACCCAAAACTGAGTCCAGCCCACTGGCTTACCTTTTGTAGATGGGCTCATCAAAACTGACGTCTCTTATCTTCTATTGATAATAAATAAGAATTGCAAACACGTTTATTTATTAGCCAAATTCTATCTACTTTATAGTTGCATGTACAGTCTCACACATTTGAATAAAAATTCAATCGAACACAAATTTTAATTTCGTATTTGGCAGACTGTACTTTTTAATCTAATTTCGTATTCGAAAATAGAGAAACAAAGCTTGTCTGTGTTAAATTGGTATCAATTAGGGGTGATAAAAAAAAAAAAAAAAGAAAACTTGATTAATCGTAAAATCGGTTTAAGACTAAATTGATTTTTTCGATTAAGTTTTTAATTTTTATAGTTTTGGTTTTCTGTTTTGATTTTTGTGTACTAATTAACCGTTAGTCCACGATTAATCAGTTTATATATATTATATTTTTATTTTTAGGACTCTTACAAATTTTTCTTTTTTTTTTTATTTCTTTAAAGTATATTTCAATTTTTACACTTTAATTTTTTGTATTTTTCTATTAAATTTATATAATACTTTAAAATACATTTAAATTATGTCATTCTCTTTAATTATGTAAAGTAATATTTATATAAAATAACTGATTAATTTATATATATATTTTTTATCATATCTATTAGTATGCATAGTTTACTTAATAGTATTTAATTACATTTTTTTATATTTTAGTGTTTATATTTTAACATTTAATATTATTCAAAATTTTCTTTGATCTAGACTTAAGCATGCTAATTTTCAACAAACATCAAATTTATTTTATAATTTTAGCTATTAATTTATTGAACATGGATTTTGGCTAGTATATTATATTTTTATTTTTTAATTTTTATTTTACGCATTTGAAATTGAATTTATTTTTTTCTATTTATTTTTATATAATTGCATGTTATAAATTTTAATAGTTAATTGAAAAATATTAGTTAACCAAAACGAAAAAATCGAAAGCAATGAATTGATTAACCGAATATAATGAACTGATTAATAGTTAATGATTTAAAAAAAAAAATTGATATTAATAGATTGATTATTTTTTTTCCGTGCTAATTGACTGATTAACCGGTCATACTCACTCATAGTATCAATTAATTTGAAATCTAAATGATCGATAGGTCAAACATTTTAAATTTTCTTTATCTTGCAAAATTTTCATTTGAATTGTGGGAATATTGGAGTTGGACGGTTCCATTTCCAAATCATTTTGGCAACCAAATTTGGAAAGTGAAGGAATAATATCATAAAGCAACAGCTTCGAAATTAAACAAATTGCCTAATAGTAATTTCCAGCAACATATCATGCCTTTTCAAAATCAAAATATCAGTTTTAATTGGAATTTGGAGTACTAATGGTTACCTAAGCTATGCATGCATAGAAGTCATGATTGCATGATTTTGATAGATGCACATAATACACACGCAATAAACTTCATAGGAAGTATAATATGTATGAATAAAATGACAAGTATTATGCACATAATACACTTGCTATAGAAGGCCCAATTGCTGATCTTACATTCTTTTTTAAAAAAATTACTTCAAAAAATTTCATAATATTCAAATTCGAGCGTAAACAACTTAATTTTAAATTTCTCTCTTAATTTTTATTTTCTTGATATTAAATTTTGATTCTGCTCTTGTTGCAAATTATATCATTGGATAAATATTCACGACTACCTACCATGTGAAATCAAAAAATTTATACTAATAATTGGTTTTGTTGATATTATGAAAAATTATGTTTAATAGGATAAAATACTCTATCATAATTTAAGTTATTACTGTAAAGTGTATAAAAAATAAAAACATTGAAACATATGCATTAAATGTTGTTTTAAATTTATTAAAATGACGATTTGGTGGTATAATTTTATTTTTTATTTTTTAAATAATTTAATGGAGGGGAAGGAATATTACAGTAATCGGAAGTCGAAAGATGTTTTTTTTTCTTGGGTTCATCCCTTAGTTCTTTTTTCCCATAGCATTGTTAGAAAATTCCCATTAAAAATGTAGTAACAATTAGATGATGAATTGCAAATGCGACCAATTAAGTGAGTAATTAGTTTGATGATGAATGAATACAATTTTCTGAATTAGATAGGAATTGTACGTTGGACTTCCTAATCCACTTTGCCATATCAATGGATGACGCCATTTTGCAATACTTAGGTGCAGAATGATAATATGAAATATTACCTCATAATCCACAATTGTGGTTTAAGCATTGTTAATTAATTTGTTCAAAATTTAACCTTCAATTAAATGATTGGTGTATTTCATAATTTAACTATTTCAACAAACGTGGATATTTTCTACATCACTAAAAAAAAAAGTCAAAATTAATTGTTTTAAATTTGGACTAATGGATTCCGATTTAAATGCTTCAACACTAATTCTGCCATGTCCTGGCTAATGTTTGTTGAATTAGGGGTCAATGCCCTTTTTATGCTTATCCTTCAAGCGATAATTTAGGCTAAAAGGGCATTTTTATCCCCTCGTTTGTCAAAATAGATAAATTTGTCTCTAACGTTTATTTTGAAGCAAATTTACTCTTAACGTTTGTAAAATAGAGGATTTTTGCCCTTACCGTTAATTGCCGCTAACTTTCACCGTTAATACGTTAATTGACTGGTAGTAGGACACGTGTCATACAACTATTGGACATGTGAATTAAACGTTTGGATACCAAATGTGTATTTTTGCTCCTAACGTTTTTTCAAAAGTACAAACTTGGCCCAAACGTTTGTAAAATAGGAGATTTTTGCCTTTACCGTCAATTACCGGTAACTTTGACACTTAATAAGTTAGTTGACCGCTAACGGCGGAGGCAAAAATCTCTAATTTTTCAAACGTTATGAGTAAATTTGCACCAAAATAAACAATGAGGGTAAATTTGTCCATTTTAGCAAACGATAGGAGCAAAAATGCACTTTTTGCCGATAGTTTATTATTAGTATTATTATTTATAAATACTTCAAGATTTTAAAATTTATTATTCAGTCAGTAATTTTTTTTGTCTATTTTCATTTTCACATAATTTATAAAATTGTAGTTATTATGATTAAAAGACATTTTTTTTTTCTTTTTTCTATAACTTTCCTATTATACACATCTTAAATATAAAAAGAGTAATTAATTATTATTGAAACTGTACAAATTATATTCAATACATAATATGAGAAATACAAATTGCAATTAATAAAATAAAATTAAATGGGAGAATAATAAATAATTGGCTCAATACATGTATGGCCACATGAATCTAAACTTTATCAAAATATATAAAAAAAAATCAATTCATTATGTTTTCAATTTTTGCTAATTTTATTGTACATGTGTAACATATATCTACATTACAATAGTGCAAATGGTATAACGGTGCAATTGAGTATCACACGTTTTAATTTTTCAAAAATAGTGTTAATTTGTATTTATTATTTATAAAATTGACAAGTACATGTGTTTAATAGATAATTGTTAAAGTTTAAATTTTCAAATGAATTATAGAATCAAATTCAAATGACTTTATATGTATTAAGTCTAAGCAATTTATAAATTAACCATAATATAAAAAAGAGAAAATGGACAATATTTTAGGAGAAACTAAAAGGAATATGGAAAAAAATTATGGGGTTTATCTTTTATGTTTTTTCTCTAATACTGCTTGTACCTTCTAATTTTTTCCATATATCTCTTTAAAATAAAATATTTGTCCCGCACTTAACGTTGAGTGTCGAATTTTAAATTAGCATTTGATTGTTAACCTTATTATAAAATGAGTCAGTGGAACATAATTAATTTTACGTTTTAGGGCACTCTGTATATAAAAAAGTAATTACATGGAGTTTTGAAGAAAATATAAAATATATAAGTTAAGTATATATATATATATATATATATATTGTCAATAAAGAAAATGATATGTAGTGGCAAATCAAATATCAAATGGTATCTCAAAAGAGATTATAAATTCTGATTAATTTGAAAAATAGCTAAAAGTAGAGACGATTATTAATCACTGTTTTGTAGCAATAAGTAGTATGAATAGTTTAATACCAAATTCGAAACGGCAAAATGGAGTTAGTGGGAAACGGAGTTTGACTCCTTTTGGAGTCTATTTTGAAATGATTATATGCCAAACCCATTATTTCTTGTTTCCCATTATAATTATATTATAACATTTCCAATATTTCACGTCATCTCTTGGATTTTTCTTTTGGCTCTCTGTTTCCACCCTGCACACCTGCAAACTTTCATAATTTTATTTTTTTTTTTAATTTTCTTTCCCATGTGTTTGTTCAATCGAGATTCTTCAGCTACATAGATCTTACATCCCAGAAAAAAAAAAATAAAAAATAAAAGAATAAATTTCAATCTTTCTATTGCCGTTAATCACCCGCGATTAACTCATTAATTAACCCAAAACTCCAATCTAATAGTCAACTGAAACACAAGTATTTTGCAAATTGAAATAAAAATAAAAAAATAGTCCCATTGGTCGATATTTTAATAAAATTCACTAATAAAGAAAGTTTGACTTTAATAACATGAATAAAATAGTTTTTGTTTTATACTATTATACAGAAAGAAAGATTTGTCAATGTCCAAATCTAATCTAAAGCATCTAACCATCCATAGGTATAGGTCCATGGTCCATTTATGATGTGGACCTTATCATTTCCAGTATTCAACTTGAAGATATCCCAACGTTGAAATTTTGAGATATCAACGGTAAAAAATAGAGGCAAATTCTAATTTTGAAATCAATTGATTTCTTAGAAAAAGAGAAAACTTAGTTGAAGAAGAAAGAAAGAATCCCATGTGACTTAAGGGTAGAGACTTTGTGATTTTGACGCAGCTCTGGTGTCCGGCAAAAGAGGAACCTCACTGGGTCCCACTATTACCTTACTGTGACTTTTGCATTAAAAGCTGTTAAAGGTCAACTCTACCTCACTGTCTCCAACCTTCTCCGGTTTTACCCACTCATTCAATCCAACGGCTAATAATCAAAACCCCATTTGACCTTTTCCCCCATCTTTTTCTTTTTTTACACCCTTACTGGGCCCCACGGTTTTTAAAAGAAGCGGTCAACATCCTGACAAATTCCTCCACGTGGATCTCATCTATTTGTTCAACCCTTTGACGGCAAGGAATACAGAAGGGGACAGGTCAGTCACTCGATGGCTTGCATTGAGAGGGCATCAGTTTGACTCCAATTCCCTTTTATTTTTCATTTTTCTTATTTATCTTCCCCATTCGCTCTTTTTCTTTTTCTTTCCATCATTTTCTTTCGTTACAAGTTCTCTCCTTGAATCTATTCTATTACTTGCCAGTCTTTATATCTACAACCCTCGCCTTCTCTTTCATTTATCTCCTTGGGGTTGCTTCTCTTGGATGGTGGTGGAGCCATGGCGGTCGATCTTATGACGGGTTTTTCCGGTGATAGTTTTGCTTCCAAGTTGCAAGAAAATGCCGTGAAAGAAGCTGCTACTGCAGGGATCCAAAGCGTTGAGGAGGTTATAAAGTTATTGAAACAGCAACAGTTATACTCTGAATTCTCTCCTTCAGCATCCAATACTAATACTCCGCCGGTAACGGAAAATATTGTTGCTGTTACAGACGCCGCCGTCCATAGCTTCAAAAAGGTTATTTCTTTGCTAGGTCGCACCTCAAGAACCGGTCATGCTCGTTTCCGGCGAGCCCCTGTTTCCTCTGTTTCTTCTACCAAAACAGAGCATCAAGTTCAAGATCCGGTGGGTTCTATTCGACCAATTAATTCTCAGCCAACAGAGCAAGTCTCCGCCTTTCGTGTTTACCAACCTACACCGCTTCATCGCCTTCCTCCCTTGCCTAACAATCACAATAACCACCATCAACAGCAGCAAAAGATTCCTCTTTTGGGTGCAAAAAATGGGTTATCAGAGAGAAACGAATTGCCCAGTTCAATCAATTTCTCTAATTCACCTTCAATCTCTGCGGCAAATTCTTTCATGTCTTCTTTAACAGGGGAAACCGATAGCGTACAGCGTTCTATGTCCTCTGGCTTTCAATTTGCTCAGCCTTCACATGTTTCCTCCGCCGGGAAGCCTCCTTTGTCCTCATCTTCCTTAAAAAGAAAGTGCAGTTCCATGGATGATGCTGCTCTCAAGTGCGGCTCTTCCTCTAGCCGCTGCCACTGCTCTAAGAAAAGGTTCGCTATCTAAATTTTCATTAAAGTCAATGAACTTTACAAGATACATCTTACTGGGTTTTTGTATAAATTAGTGATTAATTATTTATTAAAACACTTTATTTGTGAATTCATCAGGAAATCAAGAGTGAAGAGAGTAGTTAGGGTCCCTGCCATTAGTAACAAGATGGCTGATATTCCACCTGATGATTATTCATGGAGAAAGTACGGACAAAAACCCATCAAAGGATCTCCTCACCCAAGGTAACATCTAACGATGTAATCTAAGTCTTATGTTATGAAAGAATACTGGTTTCAATTATGATTGATTAATCTTTTGGGAAATTAGAGGTGGAATTCATCTGGGTTTAAATTTGTTCAGAGGATATTACAAGTGCAGTAGCATGAGAGGATGCCCAGCTAGAAAACATGTGGAGAGAGCTCTAGATGATCCGATGATGCTGATCGTGACATACGAAGGTGATCATAATCATTCACACTCTATCGCCGATGCATCACCTACAGTTCGTGTTCTTGAATCGTCTTAAATGTCAACTCATCCGACGGCTACCCAGAATGTTCCTTCCTAATTTAATCACAGCCACTGAGGAAAATAGTGCTCAGATAGTCAACGCAAGAGGGCCTAGTGGTTGAAGCTTAGTTGCCTAAGAAGAAAAAACTTTAGGATTCCCATGTTTTGTCCTCTCTCTCTCTCTCTTTTTCCTCCCTTAAAAAAAAAAGAAAAAGAAAAAGAAAAAGAAAAATAGGGTTAGGATTAGGATGGCGCAGAGTAGATATTGTGGATTTGGTGGAGGTTGAATCATGCAAGTAGTGGGGGATTTTTAATTTCTTTATTTTTTTTTTGGATGCTCGTATACTCATCACTTAGAATTGTGCATTTTTATATATAAAATATATGATGGTGGATCGTAAAAGGGTTGCCCACTTGAATTTGTTCCGTTTCCCACTCATGTTATTTGCATTTTTGTTGAGGGGGCAGTCAACTAAATTTAAAACAATATCCTAAATTTATGCAATTGCCAAGTTAATTTTAACTTTGAACATCTATCAATCTGAGCAATTCTTGATTTTATAATAAGATATTAGTTGGTAATAATTAACCAAGTTGAAATTTGGAGTAGTCAATGTATGATATGTTATTTTCAGCAATTTTAATATCATGGTTAATGGCAATGTTGACCTTAAGATGGGCAGTGTACAGCAGTAAGTAGAGATGCCGTAGTGGATGGGGTAGTTGTGAAGTTTTAATTGGATAAGTGCTAAAAATTAATTCTATGGTGCGGGGGGTGTTGTGAATTGTGATGATGAATCATAGTTTGGATTTGGGGGTTGCGGAGAATCTAAACATTTGTAAATGCGTCAAAGGACTTTTATTGATAGAGTGCATCTGTGACCCACTTAACCTGGGGAATACAATGCAAAGTCAATGTGGTCGGTTAGCGTTATAATAATTGTCCCCCTACTTTTTTTCTATTCTTTTCTATACGTTTGTTTGAATCACACTGTTTGGTCCTTATTCAGCACTTCTTCCAATTATAAATTATTGAGATTTATGTGGAGTAACTTTGAATTAACTTACAAGTCAAATTGGAAGATAAGGTAAAAGGCAGTCTTAATCTCGGCTTCTTATGAGTCTCAAGAATGGTACAAGTAGGAAAATGGATCGGGTTTTTAAAGTTGGATCAGGTTGTGTCCATATATTGAATACTTGAATGTTTAAAATACAAAAAAACTCTATTTTAAAAGTCACTGGAACGAGTATTTCGATAATTAAGTAGTCGCACAAATATTGAGTTCCGTACCATTAAATAAGTCGAGAAAGAAATCACATGAGATGAACTCATTTTGGGCTTTCTTGGGTCTAAACGCATAAGTTATATAAATGATGAATTACGCAATGTCAGTTTCCAATACCCTTCTCAGCTTCTTTCCTATTCCAATTCCAATTGGTTGATTAAGAAAACTGGGCTATCCAAATAATCTAATCCCTGCTCAACTAAGCTTCTGTAATAAATATTCCCAATTGCATGTGGCCATGCTTATTTTAAATCAATTAACTCAGACAAATAGGATAGATTAGGGTTGGTGAACCATGGGGTATCTGCAAAAATTATCATATCTATATCTGAATCTGTCTACTGTGTATATATCCATTTCAAATTAACATTACAATACCTCTACCCTTTTCAAATCCGATTTCTAATCATATATTATTTTATACCTGTTTAAATACCTGTTTATCAATAAATAAAAAAATCAATAAAAAATCAAAAGAAATACAAACAAAAAAATCGTACTCATATTTAAAACTGTATCTCTGAACCTCACTTGTAACCATTTAAAATTTACATACACTACCCATACACATCCCAAATCCAATTATTAATACCTGTAAACTATGCGATACCTGTTTATCAATATTCTTGCAAAAACAAACAAAAAGATCAACACAAAATTAAAAGATCGAAATATAAATCCAAGCCCTACCCAAAGATCAAATTATATATATCCATAAACATTGAAATAAATAAAATTAATTTCAAATATAAAAATAAATCAAATTAAGCGCAATCATGATAAAAATTAATACCCATTAAAAAATAACCAAAAAATTACATATTTTATATTTGATTTTAGATAATGGGTATTCAAAAGAAAAGACTGAACTCAAACCTTACCCATACCCTTACGAGTAGTAGAAAAACTAACCAATTTCGTTTATTAACTAACTTAATTCATCTTTTTAGGATTGGATAGAGCTGGATACCCTAAAAAAATTTGACCCGGGACAGGGCTTAATGGAATTTAAAATATCCTTGTTAAGGAATAGGAAAAATGAATGGGCAAAAGCAACGAAAATGGCCGAGCCCGTGTTCTCTTTTGGCAAACATAGAAATGTTTCTAATTTTCTATTAGTAGAAAGGCCCATCCCAAAATGTGGCCGATATGGGTTGAGAATTTGAGCCTGGGCTCTCACTTTGGCACATATACAAAAAGAAGATGATTTCTGTTGATGGGCCTCCCCGTTTGTTCTTTTTGTTTATCTGTTGATATCAGTCTCGGACTCTTGTGTTTATAATGGATTTATGCAATGTCCATTATTCGATTAAAAAACCAACCAATGAAATGTCATATTCACTGCAGAACCGTCAAAAAAAAAAATTTGTTATAGTTTATAGATTTTGATAGAAAAATAAATTTATAAAAAATTACGAGAGTCTATCAAAATTTAACTTAATAAAAAAAAATAAATTCATATGCTTATTTATAAAGGAAAAATAACGACATATCACATGATTTAAAAAAAAAAAAAATGACATATCACATATATTACATGCCACGTATGAAAGAGAAGATGTGGAGGTGCCAAGAACTTTAAGACAGTGTTTCTGCTTTTACGTATAAAGAAAAAGCAAAAGCCAAGGGGAATTCTAAATTGCTTTATCCTTTTAATTTTTCTGAGCTTATGAAATAGTGAAAGTGTTTCCTAAATCAGGTTTAGAGAAAATTTATGAATTAAATTAATATTATATTAACACATATATATATATATATATATATATATATATATATATTAATTATTATTTTATTTATTTGTTAATTAAGTTTACATAAAACTGAAAAACTTAATTACTGGCAACTCTATTCATTAAGTGGGTCTAAGTCTAAGTGAAGCAATTGAAATTGGATGTTAGCTTTAGTAGATAGCAACTCTCTTCTTTAAGGGAAAGAAAAAGGTGGGTATAGTTGGCATCTCTTTTGTTTTGGCATTATAAAAGGAAGGGTGGTTTGGTTGGATGCTACATTTCTGTTGGTGTAGCCATTTTCCAATATATTCAGCCAAGACTGCTTCATGTGAAACACACCGCATTAATTTATTACACTCTTCTCTCTTTCCCCTTTTCTTTATTTTTAACTTTTTTACTTTCCTAACTTTGGAAATTGATTTTCTTATTTCGTGTTTACTTCAATGAATTTCATTAAAATTTACAAAATGCCAGGTAATATATTTACTCAAAATTAATGAATAATCTTCAGAAAAATTGGATGCTCATGAAAACCAAGTATGGACCTTGACGAAATGACCTTATTTAATTTAGTATTGACCAATTAATTAGGTGAAATTAAAGACAATGAGTGGTGTGAGAGCATGGGTAAATCTAGAATTTACCGAAGAGGGGGCAAAACTTTAAGGGGAGGCAAATTATAAAAAATAAGAAATTAGAAGGACTAATTTAAATAACAAGTTAAAATAAATTTAAAACTATAGGGACTTTTTTGAAAAAAAAAATTGGTGAGTCATGTTCTATGTAGATTCGCCTAAGTGGGACTGTGAGAGAATTTAAAAAATTGAAAAAATACATTTAATGCTTTTCAAAATAACAGATATTTTAAAATAAAAAAAAAGTTATAATTATTTTAAAACGGAGGGAGTATACGTTCATTTCGGCGATAAATTCTGAAAATTTAAATTTAAGCTTTAAATTTGTGATAATTTATAAAAGAATTACTAATTAGTAACTCTTCATTCTAATTTGGCAAAAAACAAGAAAAAAAGGAAAACACTCTTTATTCTAATTCATGTTCATAATATAATTCCCGCCAAAATGAAAGTAATAGTACTGAGTCTGATGTGCAAATCATCATCGAAAATTGACTGGCCCGTCAAAATTTGCACTTAAATCTCATGAAGTTTTTGACTTTATATGAATACGCAAGCAAAATAAATTGGTTTGACGTAAGCACCATTAAAGTATTATATGATTAAATTGATATAATTGCAAAATTACGGGAAATTTGTTTTGCATGTAAATGATGAAGTGCCACCAAAATATATTAACCATCATTTTATTCATTTTTTAATTAATGATAAAGCGCAGAATGTCTTTATCAAGAATAAAGAAGGAGAGCTAGTTGTTTTGTAACTAAAAATTCGATCGGATGAGCGAATTCTGCAAGAAAATTTGTCCGATCGGACCAGATGTAATAACTCCGAAATTTAAATTAATAGTTTTAGAGAGAGAATTCTTAGAAATAGAATTTCAAAAATTCAATACCTTTGGTTGGTTTATTTATAAGAGACAATTGAGTTGCACTTAAGTGCCTGAAATGTGATAACTGACAGACAGAGTAGGTATGCGGCGAAATGACAGGGAGCAGGTGATGGGTATGGGCGCTGACTTGTATCAGACGGCTGATGGGGCTGGTGATCGCATCAGCCGATCGGGCATGTGTGCTGCTTTGGAGCTCCCGCCTGCTACTTTTTGCTGTTGGGTTTTGGGCATTGCCAGTGGATTGGGCCGACCGAATGGATCTTTTTGCAAATGATGTTTGTATGGTTATCAATTAATTTATTATATATAACATTTATATAACAATTTGTTTCATAAAACTTTTATAAATCTAATTTATTTAGGTCTTTTTTCAAAACTATATAGTTAAATAGTGATTTCCGCTCATCATTTGAGTTTGGTTAGTGGAAGATAGATGGAATAAATTTTTGTTCGCAAAACTAGAAAAGAAATAGTTTAAGTAAAGGAAACGTCTAGGTGTATCTTTTATTTTATTTTGGTAGGAAGGTGGTCCAACCCCAAAGCGAAAACAAAAATAAGAAAACGAAACCCCTAATATCATCATCAAGCAGTACCCGAAGGGCAACAGGAGGAGTATCCATGAACTGAAAACCAAAGAGGAAGTGATGATATTGGCAAGCCAATCTAAACAGCGATTCCTTCTCCATATATGTGTTGAATAGGACATCCCACTCTCCATCTATTAGTCTATTAATGCCACGGATCAAAGTAAGGGAAGAGCCTGTAGAGTTATAATATAGTGTTATTTTATTTTTAATATTTAATATTTAAGATTCCAAATGCATGGGACTTGAAAGTATATATTGGGGATGTAGCTAATATATTACACACGTATAAATCTCAACTAGAATGATGATTTTATTTTTTTAAAAATGATTAATGATTAATCCACTCCCTAATGATTTATGATACCAGTAATGCCTTCTTTTACCAGCTCCCGAGGACTTAATTACATGATTAATTTCACATAAAGTCATTATATTTTAGGTCGTATAACATTATTGAAAAAAAATTAATGGAAAAGTACCTCATTTGAGAAACGGTTGCAACTAAAATCACTAGGCTGTAATCTCATGACTCAGGTGCCGGATTTTCTCGCCGTCAATACATGCAAGCATACAACCAACTAAATATCGCCACGAGGATGACATGTCATCATTGGTTAAATCCCACTACCTTTCATTTTCTTCTCGGGCTTAGAGAGAGATGCATAAGTTTGTCTCCCTCGATTGCAAATAAATTTAGAGAGAGATAGATTACTTTTATTCAAGCTACGAAGAAAAAAAGCTTAATAATACATATACATGCAACTAAATTTATTCATAATCCATTTAAATATTTAAATTTTAATAGTCATATATTTGTCAATTTTATAAATAATAAATATAAATTTAAATTGGTTTTAAAAAATTAGAGCATATGACATTTAATACACTGATATGATATCTCGTACCATTAAAATCAATAAAAATATCAATTAATTTTATTTTTAATTTTTGTCATTTTACTGTGCACGTGAGATATATATTTTTATTATAATTGTTTAAATGTCTTATCAATACCGTTAAGTGTCTTCTACTTTAATTTTTTAAAATAATATAAATTTATATTTATTATTTATAAAATTTAAAATTACATATAATTTAAAAATAACTGTTAAAAATTAAATATTTAAATAAATTATAAAGTTAATTTTAATGTTCCACGCATGTATTAAGTAAAAAAAGATATATATATTTTTTTTAATTTTGAGTTTGGGTGAGGAAAATGAATTACAGGTGTAAACCACTTACTTACTTACCTCGATAAATAAAACTTTTTGTCATATGTGTCCCGTAGGATGAGTAACTTGGCAAAAGGTCTGATCAATGGATGACATGTCATTCACATGGCGATATTTAATTGGATGTATACTTGCATGTACTGCCGGCGAGGAAGTTCGGCGCCTGAGTTACGAGATTACAGTCATAGTGATTTTAATCGCGACCGTTTCTTAGTTTAGATACATTTTGGTTAAAAAAATTTCTTTAATGACTAAAGTTTTATAACACCCATGGCCAGAGTATAATGACTTCCTTTGATGTTAATCCCTTAATTACCTATCAAGAACTTGATTAGCAAGTCCGCCTGGTATTTTGTCAAATTGAAGGTTCCGATGATAATATATATAAGAGGTATTGCTTAATATTTTATTTTTCCAGGAGTTGAGAGACTTTTCTGATGATATGGGAAAAGCTTTATTCCGACAAGAAACGATAAGAAACTATTGCTTTGATTTACTTTATCTTTTATCGAATAAAGTGGCTTCAAGCTTTATAGTTTGTGGTATCGGAAAAAAAAATAGTTAATATATAGTAATATATATAAGAACATTCCATATCAATCAATTATTTGTATTAAATAATTCAGTCTAATAATGGAGCATAATGAGATTTCATATCTTTCAGTATACTGGTGAAAGATCAAATAGTACATTCCACTCCATTAGGGTTCTGTCGGTGGCTTGGCTTTATCATTTGTTTCCTTTTGATAAAAGAGAAAACAGGGGGAGGCCTCTTGTACAACGTAACCAAAATGTTGAAAATAATGGATTTTTCTTGTACATGTGCGAATTAAATTAAGAAATTAACACCGTAATTGCATAGTTTTTCTTTGTTGAATTACTATAGAGTGGCATTTTTCTTAACTAGATTTTTGTATATATTTTTATTTATGAATTAAAATAACCATAAACGGTTACGTAATTAAAAAATTCAGTTCCATTTAAAAAATAATGCTCAATTTTGAACACAATACATAATAAAAAATTATTAATTTGATTCATAATAAATTTAAAATAAGTAAAATTTTCATAATGACATAATATTTAGATCAAAAGGTATCATAAACCACCATAAATTCATGAACTACTAAAATTTAATTTAGTGAACAACATCCGATTAAAAATGTAGTAAATTCTCGATTCATGATACTAAATATAAGTTAATAATCTTTTGTTACAAAAAATTTAACATTTAAAAATGTTCATGACAAAAATTTAGAGAAGTTAGAATTTTAAAATAGTAAAAGGATACCTCACGATCCCACACCCAAATAAAAAAAAAAAAAAAGAATGTCAGAATTTTCGTCCATATAAGTTGGGATCTGTTTAGCCAGTGCAAACCCCGAAACCTATCTACTCTTGGAAATCAGTAGGCATGACCACATTATTTCTTCTTTTAGCCTTAATCCAAAATACATTCTTCTCCCACACTCTTGCCCAAGGAACCTGTCCGCCTCGAACATGCCCTCTAATCTCACTACCACCACCGCCACGTCCTGTCCCTCACCCGCCATGGCAGCCTCTTTACCCTCCTTCAGTGCGTCTAATGCCAACCCGACCACCCACCAATCCTGGACCCTTAGCTAATAGAGCTAGAATCCTCTTTATCACCCAGGAGCTCAAAAGAAACATTACCTCTGATCCAAATGGTTATACTCAAACCTGGGTGGGCAACAATTATTGCCTTTTTAGAGGCTTCTTTTGTGACACTGTTCCTGATAGAAACATCACTGGCTTAGCGGCTATCGATTTCAATGGTTTTAACTTTGGAGGTAACATGAACTTCTATCGCTTTATCATGAATTTGCCTGACATAGCCATTTTCCATGCAAATTCTAACAACTTTAGCGGCCCCATAAGACCCAACCTCAACACATTGCGATATTTCTACGAGCTTGACTTGAGTAACAACAAGTTCATGGGCACTTTCCCTACAAATATTCTCGGAGTACGGAGAATTATATTCGTTGATATTCGTTTCAATAGGTATCTTGGCCCTGTCCCGGCTCAGGCATTCAACATCAACACCGAGCTTCTTTTCATCAACGATAATCACTTCAATCAAACAATTCCGGCCAACTTCGGCAACACTCCGGCTCTCTACATCACCGTAGCCAACAACAGGCTCACCGGTCCGATCCCAAGAAGTATCGGCAGAGCTCGAAACACTCTAAGAGAGGTCCTGTTTTTAGGCAACAGGCTCACTGGTTGCCTCCCTTTCGAAATCGGATACTTGAACAGGGCTACGGTGTTTGATGTTGGAAGCAACCTTTTGACCGGTCCGATTCCACAATCTTTCGGGTGCATGAGTAGATTGGAGATCTTAAACATGGCTCACAACAAGTTTTATGGTCCGATCCCGGAAGTTTTGTGCAGGATAAGAACAGCTTTTAATTTTACACTGAGTAACAACTATTTCACCCAGATTGGTCCCGATTGCAGGAACCTCATAAGACTCAGGAGACTTAATGTGAACAGGAACTGCATTATGGGGCTCCCTAATCAAAGATCATCGGCAAATTGTGCAAGTTTTTTTGCAAGACGAAGGAGTTGTGCCAATGAGACTGAATTTTCTATAATTCCTTGTACTCCGCCAACTTCTATGTTACTGTCATCTCCTCCCACTCAAGAAGAAGCACCTGCACCGCGATCTTATAAAGCACTGGAAAGACCTCACAATTAAGTCATCTATATGTGTGTATTTGTGTGTTCAAAATAAGAAAGTTGTTTCTTGGTGTAAGTTAATGTACTATGTTTTGTCATTTCTGGTGATGTATCCTTTTGTATGTAGCACGTAAACATTGTAGCGGGAGCATAATGTTTTCTCACTTTGTGCAAATGTTTTTTTATTTTAAAACCTTATCCATGTTTCACTGATCTGGATTCTTTATTGAATGCAATTAAACATGGTAGTATTGACTACTGAGCACTAATTGTATTTACATAAGTTAAATATTTTAATTTAATGATTTGCTAAATTTATGAATAATTATTTTCAGGTCATTATGGTTCGAAATGTCTGTTTAGTAAAATTGATATTAACAAAAAGCATTGATTGCAACTCTAATGAAGGAAAACCCTTAAGATCAGGTTCATGAATGTACTTTGAAGTGTATTTTGAGCATTCCAGGCAGTCCATTTTTCGAATTTCTTAATTAAATTCTTTTTCGAAACTTTCTTCCCTAATATGTTCATAGAAACAAACTCTACATTGATAAGAAAAAGATTCCACAAAACTTATTGAATTTAATTCAAATTAACTACAAATAAATACTTTTAAAACTTTTAATGTTGAATGATCATGCAAGTTATTATGAAAGGAATGGAGATCATGACTGATTAAATAAAAAAGGGATTAGAGAGAGGACGATATTTCCCTTGTAATTTAAATACATGCATTGCCTTTTTTTTTTTAATAACGTATTAAAATTTGATAACAAGGTCCAGATCAAAGACTCTATGGAGTCCAGGCTATTACCTGGGTTTATTCATCGCATAAGGGATTATCCAAGTTTCTCTTTTTTGGCAATTAGTCACTTACTTTGCACACAGGCAGTAAAATGAGTACCCCTTTCTAATTTGTAAGCTTTGTTTTTCAATATAAATTAGCTTTTATATATTTGTTACTGATTACTGATTAATTGTGGCAGTAATCAACAATTCTTTTACGACTTTTTTAAGTTATTATTTATTGTGACTAAAGTATGTAATTGTATTTTATTTTATATTTAATTCAACTATTTATATTAAATCGTCTATAATATCATATATTTTTTTAATATATTTTTTAATTTTGTTCCTTGATTTATTCTTTCAAACTTCCAATAGAAAAAGAATTAACTTTATAGAAGTTTAATTTCATGCCAAGATAAAAAAAAAATTCGGTTTATTATGAGACTAAACAAAGGGAATGAATGTGATCATTGAAAAGACAAATTATTGCTAAAGAAATTGAAAAAAATTGGAAGAGCATATAGTAGTAATTATCATTAAAAATATTTTTAATTTTGAAGAAAAAAATAAGACTAAGAAATATAATTAAATTTATATTTTATTGTCATGCTTTAATTTCCATTTTAATAGAATACTTGAGTAGAATTCTTTTCTGTTTATTTATTGTTCATGTTCATTTACATATACTTTTGGTTTTGGCTGTTATGAAATTATTTTTTGTAAATTGAAACAAATAATAGATTAAATATTTATCAATTATATTAAAGTATAATATATCCATATATTTTTTTTTTAAAAAAAAAAAATTTGCGACATGCATAGCTCGCAAATTAGTATATATATAAGTGATGGGAACTTGAAGAATATGATTGTGTGCGACCCAAACAGGTAATGGAAATTGGAATCCACTCACAAAAGTAGCTTTTTTTCTTTTTATTTCTTTTTCCTTAAAGAGACAAAATTGTGATAGTTTGAACAGTGAAACAAAATTTCTGTGGGAGGAACAATTATTAAGAAATATTAAATTAACTATTTTGCCTATGTCGACAATATTTTCATTCCGATTGGTTGGTCATGCTTGCATAATTTATATTCCATTAGCTTGGGCATTATATGCATTTAATTAGAGCTTTTGATTCTGGACGTACCCCTCTTTCTATAATTCTTTCCCTCTCCATTTAATTTATAACACATTTGTATATTACAAGCCAATACGCATACATAATCTATCACCTCAATGTCCACTCAATTCCTATTTTCTACTGTTTACTCACTCTTTATTTCTTTCATTTTCAATAACATAGCAATTGGCAACAGCAGAGAAATACTAGGCAAAATCGAAGAAATTATAAATTACCTATTTTACTGGACTGTCCAAAATTATAAGTTCCTCTACCAACAATTCCATCTCTATCTCTTAAAACAAAAATTTTGCAGTTCGTCGATCAAACACTCTCTTTGGCGTATCCAATTATCCAAAATTTCAAGTCCATCATCACCATCAAATCCTCTTGGCATCACAAAAACTTGTTGGATTGGCTCAAATATATATATATATGCAGCTACTTTTTCTGCAATGACCCACCAGATAACAAGTCTGCAATAGCTTTTGCTTCCATAGATTTCAATGGATTTCAACTTTCTACCTCTACGCTTGATGGTTTCCCTGATCAGCTCCCTGTTATTGCACTTTATCACGCAAATTCTAACTTCTTTTCTGTTCTTTATCACCTAAAATCGCCACCTTCTTTATTTATACGAGCTTGACATAAGCGACAACCTTTTTTCTGGTCCTTTTCCTACATCTATTCTTGGAATGAAAAGTTTAACATTCTTGCACATTGGGTTCGATTTTTTTACTGAGTCAGTGCCTCCTCAGTTATTTTCACAAGAATTTGATGCTCTGTTTCTCAACAACAACGGTTTCCTTACCACTTTACCTGACAAAATAGGGCAACAAACATTTCCTTTATCTCACATTGGCCAATAATAAAATCATTGGTCCAATACTAAGAGGCATTTTCGAGGCATTTTCAAGGCATTTTCGTCTGCAGATGAGGATTTACTCTTAAACAATCTGTTAACAGATTGTTTGTCTTATGAAGTAGGCCTTTTAGGCAGTAGTGCTGAGTTTCATGATAAGTTATAAGAATGTTTCATTGGACTAAGCCTGCAATATAAAATTATGAATGTTCCGTATGCCATTATGTCTTTGTTATTTGATTATCTTATATAAAAAAATGACACGGCCAACTTGCTTCATCCCCTATTCCCATTATTAATTATTTGACCAATTGCTTGATTAAAATGTGACTAATTAGAACAAAATAGGGTTATGGGTTAGTCCCTAACACATTATATCTAAGCAATCACATACTACATTAAATTTATAAAAATATTTATTTCGTGTTTTTTTTTTTAATTTATAAATATTAAGGGATTATATTAAATTGTTGATATGTTAACTAAGTTCAATTTGGATATAGATATGCAGTATGCTAGCAAGATGAAATTAACCAAGATATTCTGGAAGAAGTACTGCTATGTGAAATTGTATTTGTTTGGGGAATAATAAGATGCGGAGTCCAAGTTTATTCATTTAATTTTCCCTTGTATTATATTATATATATTCTGGACTCAGAAATAATTTTTTCATATTCTTGAATTGGATGGATCGAGGCCCGCAACTCTGTCACGTCCAGTTGAGAGGTAACAACGAATAACAGGTGATTGGGTATGGAGCCCTGCTTATGAAAATCTTTTTATGCAATTTTGGGCCTAAACCCAACGAACTTCCTTTTCTAAGAATTAATTTTTGCTGCATCAAACACTGGGAAAGTGTCCATTTCGGGCCGCTGTGTTTTATTTTCCCAATTGCCCGTCTAAACACAACACAAGTTTCCTAATCCACTATTTGGAATTGGAGCAGCCTTCTCAATTCCTCAGGTTTTCTTCTGTTGTCAAAAAAGAGATGCAATCAGAAGGAATTTGTCTCTACAATTCCTCTTCTTATTTTATAATCTATAACACTTTATTGGGTTAGTAGAGAATAAGTGAATGGATGGATTTGCGCACACAACAACTAATTTAGTACAAATCCATAAATTTGTCCCTAAACCTTAAAAAGATGCATTAACCATTTCCTTTTGCTCTTTCGAATTTCTCTGCTACTTCATGCTCGGACAGTGTCTAACTATTGCTTTTTGTCACGTGCTAAATGTTTTCACCCGCAATTAGCAACGTGCGGCCTAGCAATATACCCATAAAGGCTAGTAAGCCTTACCCAAGAAAGCTTGACTTAGGCAAATGAAGCTAAGTAAGCTTGAGAAAAACTAAGTAAAAACACACAAAAGCTTGGAAAATGCTTGGTAAACCAACTTGTATAACTTTCGCTGTAACTTGTTACACTTGTTATGCACAATTGAAGAGGTTACATCTATTTATACTCATCCCCCTCCCTAATGGATGGTTGGGATTAATTTGATCCTATGGCTAATATTTGTTAACAAGAATAATCTAGGCATATTTACAAAGTGAAGAATGATCTAGGGCCATTCTAGAATCTTCTATCATATTCTAGTTTATTTACAAGTAAAACGAGTCATCTAGACCATTCTAGATGTTTCTTAGGCAAAATTGGGCAAAAACAACCCAAAAAGAGGTTCAGCGCCCCAAAAAGAGGTTCAGTGGGCCAATTGGCCAAATCTAGGTGAAAGGAGGTTCATCCCGCGAGCTGCTGGGCTGACTGGCGAGCTCCGTGCGCGCGGCTGTCCTGACTGGCGAGGAACCTTGTAGAAAGAGGTTCCGACTGGTGAGGATTCTCGCCGATGGAGGTTTGCTCCGCCAATATTTTTGATCCCGATATGATCTCGAGCTATAATTTTGTGGAGATCCTTCTGGAACCCTCTAGAGCCTTCATACCAAAAATCAGCTCAATCGGAGGTTGTTTGCTATTTTTCAAAGGGGGTGTGACGGCTGGAATATATTGACGTTTCCTGGTGCCAGGCTCAACCAGGCTTTTTATCCTCTTAGAGGGTAAGGTATACTCCTCCCTGGGCGAGTTTTTGCGGGGTTGTGCGGGGACACTCAGTGATCCCGTGACATTTTGCTCTTTCAAATTTCTCTATTGGTTTTGTTGCTTCCTAATTATTTTAAATCTTTCGCATTTTTTTTTTTTTTTTTATGTTTGGTTGGCTACTTTATGCTCTCTATTGTAAATGTGAATTATCCTTAAACAAAGTATCCATACACGGATCAAGCTTCTATATCCTCCAAAACTTAACTAACATCTTCTACTTCCTTGTTCCTACCAAAATTACATAATTGAATTCGTACGCAACTAAAAGAATGATATGCATGTATTTTCATTTTTCATCGAGGAAAGCGTAGAACTTTTTTTATTCAACTTTTCCAATGTATTGAAAAATCATAAAAGCAAAATAGCGATGTACAAGGGCTACAATAATTCAGTTGACTATCCACCATGTACTCTTCATTAGGCTCAATATATAATTGAAGCATTGGCCCAGTGAAAGGCATTTTTTTCCCTTCCTCAATATAAAAATAACAGTAACAATTAATTGGGCCAATGAAGAGTATTAGATATTAATTGGAATCAATAAAGGCATTTGCAAAGTTAATAAATATAACAGCTTTTCCTCTACCTTTCTCTAAGAGTGGTTTTGGCGTAAATGATAGGATCATAGGAGGGCCATGCAATGCAACTAATTGTGATGATTGTAAACTACATTTTCTTCAATTATGAGCAATGCCCTATAGTTTAGTTCTATAATAATCAAGAATATTACTGTGCAAATCATCAACACCCATACCTTCAAGATTAATAAAGGAAAAAAAAGCATGTATCCTGTCTCCTAATCAATGCTCTACTCTATAACTAAAACATAAATCCGTTTGGTTGGAAGCAAGATGCATTACTGTTCACTGCTCTATCTCAAGATTCAAGTCACTATCTGTATCCTCACATGCCACCATCCGCTCCTAATATATGCTCCTAAAGGCACCAATGCCCAATAATTTTGTGACTTGTACATGTAAAGTCTCACCCCCTAAAATAAAAGGCAAGTATAAAGTCTTAAAAAGCATCACGAAATGGGATTCATGCCAAATCAATCTTTTATATATTCTTTTTTCCTAGAAGGATTAAAAGAGAAAGAGATGCTTGGTAAAGTCTACAAGGTAATGTGTGTGCAAGCAAGGACAATAACAAAATGTTAATTCTTCCATATTTTTATTATCAAAATAAAAAAAAAAATAGGGGAAAAAAAAAAAAAAGAAAAGAAAGAAAGTGTTTGTTTGCTGAATGACACTCCACCAGCTGCCATATTTAAAAAGAATCATAACCGTTGATCAAAATACATTTTATGTTTTTAGCCCTGCCATTCCAAATGTTTTTCCTTCACGTGATTCTGAGCATGCAGTCACGACAGCTGCTTCTCCAGTTCTTACATGCCTTGTCACGGAGTGTTATCTTCTTGCACCCATCCCTATTTCGACTCCTCTCCTTCCTTGGGTTATGATATCGACAATTAATCCCTCTGCTCTACTATTTCCCCCTCCCTTTCTTCTGCTCTACTATTTCGCAACAATATGCTCCATCTTCTTCTATCAAATGCCTTCCTCTTCTTCTCTTTCTGCATCATAGTGTCTCCTTCATCTTCTCCTGCTCCAGCTGTCAGCTTCCTACACCCATCTGATGTTACACCACTTCTTGCCTTCAAATCTAAAGCAGATTTCAACAATATACTTCCTTACTCTCAAAATACAAGCTTTCGTTTCTGTCAATGGCAAGGAGTCAAATGCTTCCAGCAAAAAGTGGTGCGTCTCCTTCTACAGGGCTTAGATCTCGGCGGTGTTTTTGCTCCCGACACTTTGACTCGACTTGACCAGCTTCGCGTCCTCAGCCTTCAAAACAACTCACTCACCGGACCCATTCCCGATTTGTCCAAGCTTCTCAATCTCAAATCCCTCTTTCTTGACCACAACTCATTTACAGGGTCTTTCCCTCTTTCTATCCATTTGCTTCACAGGCTGCGCACTCTTGATCTCTCTCACAACAATCTAACCGGCCCAATACCCGCCTCGATAGCCACTTTAGACCGATTGTATTACCTTCGTCTCGACTGGAACCGGTTCAATGGCAGCATCCCTCCTTTAAACCAATCATCTCTCCGGACCTTCAATGTTTCCTATAATAACTTCAGTGGTGCGGTTCCAGTTACTCCCACATTACTTCGTTTTCAGCTCTCTTCGTTTTTATCCAACCCCAGCCTCTGTGGAGAAATTATACACAAGGAATGCCACCCAAACCCTCCGTTTTTTCGTCCATCTTCTTCTGCATTACCGTTATCGCCACCGCTGGGTCAAAGCGAACAATTGCACGGCGTTGCCTTGGCACAACCGAGTCCAAAAACAGAGCACAAGACAACCGCATTGGCGATTGGTTTCTCATCAGGAGTTATTGTTCTCATTGGTTCGGTAATCTGTTTTGTGATTGCCCTGAGGAAACAGAGGAATGACAAGCAATCGAAGAAAACAGTATCATCGGCGGGCGTAGCTGCCGTGGCGGCCGAAGTTGCAGCGGTGATGCAAATAGACCAACAAGAGAACGAGTTGGAAGAGAAGGTGAAGAAAGTCCAAGGGATGCAAATGGGGAAAAGTGGGAGTTTAGTATTCTGCGCAGGTGAGGCACAAGTTTACTCGCTGGAGCAGCTGATGAGAGCTTCTGCTGAGTTGCTAGGGAGAGGCACCATGGGAACCACCTACAAAGCCGTGTTAGATAACCGTTTGATTGTGTGCGTGAAGAGGCTTGATGCTGCTAAATTAGCCGCCAATAGCAAGGAAGTTTTCGAGGGCCACATGGAATCAGTAGGCGGACTCAGACACCCAAATTTGGTTCCACTTAGAGCTTATTTTCAAGCTAGAGAAGAAAGGCTTCTAATCTATGATTACCAGCCCAACGGTAGCCTCTTCTCTCTGATCCACGGTAAGCTTCAATTTTCTTTTTCATCTAACTCGGTGAGCGAGTTTAATTACAGTTATTAACTCGGTGAGACAGGGCGTCTTCCGTTGATTTTGAAGTATAGGAGTATATTCAACCAAAAAAAAAAAAAAAAAAGGAGAATTATTGATGGATGTTAAATAATAGCGAATACTACGTCGTATTGCTTTGAATGTAGTACTAGATTTGGTCGTATCTCAGTTTTCCACCAACACCGAGAATCTCGCTGCTGACGACATTGGGAATTGGTGGTGTTATTTAAAACTTGATTAAGGATAACGTAAAGCACTCTTGCCTTTAAGCGATTTCGTGTTACGTACATAATAGAATCCTGTTAGCTGATTAGTAAGAGCGCGTGGTTGATAGACTTCCAATTCGTGCGGTGAAATGTAATACTAACTGACAGGCCGTGGGTCACCAATGCTCAATTGCTCAGTCATCGATGATCCAACGGTTATTGTTTGCGTAAGATGGGACCTACTTGCTGTTCTAACAAACTTGTGCTGAGCTTACGCGCCCATCCACGCGCTTAATTGCAGAATGATGCCAATTGAGATAGGGATTCTGAGCTGGCCCATGTGGGCCAGGGAATTTTACCATTCCCAGTTCAATCTGAATTGACTCAAATCTACTTGCGCTAGAACTAGATTTCACAGATTTTAAAATTTTTTTTTTTGGGTAATAATGTGATAGTAAAAATGGTGATGTACAGGTTCGAAATCAGCAAGAGCAAAACCACTGCACTGGACATCATGCTTAAAGATAGCAGAGGACGTAGCACAAGGGCTGTCTTACATTCACCAAGCGTGGAGGCTTGTCCATGGCAATCTTAAGTCGTCTAATGTGCTTCTGGGTCCTGATTTCGAGGCCTGTATTGGCGACTACTGCCTTGCCGTTCTTGCCACTTCACCACCTGAAGAAGATGACCCAGATGTCACGGCATACAGAGCCCCAGAAACTCGCAATTCAAATCATCAACCTACTTCTAAATCTGATGTATTTTCATTTGGAATTCTCTTGCTGGAGCTTTTAACTGGCAAAGGTCCATCCCATATCCCATTTTTAGCTCCAAATGATATGGTGGAGTGGGTTAGATCCAGCAGGGAAGATGATGGCTCAGAAGATAATAGTCTGGAAATGCTTCTTGAGGTGGCTATGGCTTGTAGCTTGACCTCGCCGGAGCAAAGGCCCACTATGTGGCAAGTATTGAAGATGCTACAGGAAATTAAAGATACTGTATTAATGGAGGATACTGAACTGGACCAACATATTGCCATGTCCTTTTCCTAGTTATTAAATTGTATTTGTACCACATCATTTACTAATGCATAGAGTAAAAAAATAGGCGATCGATATAAATGCAATGCTACCTCATCTCTTCTGTTGATATATAATTTTTGGTCATCCATCCAAATTTAATTATATTGCCCAAACTGCTTAATTAGTTCGTTTGCTTTCCATGGAAGAGATAAACTAATACTTTTATAACTATGGACTTATGCGTGCAATTGGGTCCTTAGCTGCCTTCTTATTGAAGGATGCATTAATGCAAGAACAGGGTAAAATGTTAAAAACTGCCCTACTGTAAATCTCACTTTAAATTCCATTAAACAGTAGAAAGATATTAAAGGCCAAGGGTATCCATCCAAAAGATCTTAAGATCATTTTGTACTAGCTCAATCAAACTAACATTTATATGCATAAACGAAGAAGAAGAAGCAGGGACTGTTTCAAATCTGTTATGGGTATGACAGTACCTTTTTTAGCTAGACATTTCTTTCTATTAATATTATTACGCTATACCTAAACTAGGTCATGAATGTGATGCTCACTAGCTGGACTATGGTCCCTTTTTTTTTTATTCATGGCGGGTGGAGCAATCACTCCCCTGTACCACAGTAAATCTTTTACCGTTTCATCAATTGAATTTTTGTTGCAAGCCATATTTATTAATCTAGATTTTACGTATCAATGTTTGTTAAATGCGATTGTACTGTTTCATCTCTAGCAAGTCTTTCTGTCCTTAATTGGAGTTCAATGCTTACTCTTCCATTGCAATCCACGGCACTTCTTAAAAGAATTCACTGGAATGAACTCAGGCCATGTGAAAGTCACATGGAAAGAATTATATTATGTCGTAGAAAATTGATGCATAGACATTCTTGATTACTCCATATAATATTTTCTTGCATGAAAGATCATGATTGATGCTTCTCTTTTATTACATCGTCCGAATAAATTGAACAGGAAATGTAGGTCCACATACATGTTAATCCATTTGGCCTCGAAAAATAAATTAATTCATTGAAAGGAATGGAATAAATAAATAAATAAATAAATAAATAGGGAGTTGAATTTCAAGGAAGGTGTAATTCCTAAAATGCCTAATATATTTTTGATAATATTTTTTTTTTTGAAAATAAAAGAGCTTCATTAAGAAGAGTCTGCTAATAAAGAATGACTAATACAAGAAGGGGGAACTAAATCCCAAATAACAAGACTTGGCCAAGAATAAGCAAAACGCGCTAATCTATGCGCTGCCATATTTGCAGATATTTTTACATATCCAAATCGGACATTAGAAATAAAATTACTTAAAAGAGAACAATCATGAATAATATTGTCAAAATCAGAGCAAGATTGAGAAAAATTCTTCAAAGCTGACAGAACAACTTGGGAATCCGTCTCTATAATAGCTGTTGAGTAGGAAGATGATTTTAACCAGCTAAGGGCTTCGTGAATTGCCATAGCTTCGGCTAAAGTAGGATCCTGAATTCCAGCACAGCACAAACTACCAGCAGCAACATAAGCTTGATGATGATCTCGAACTACAAATGCCAAACGTGCAGATTTAGAGTTAGAAAAAATTGCAGCATTTGTGTTTATTTTAATCCATCCTACAGGAGGTGGGATCCATGAAGGAGGAAAGGGAGAATGGATGGACTGAGCTTCTCTATCAGCTTGCCTCGCCCATTGCCAATCCTGAACCATAGAAGAAGTAATATGCAGAACCAAGCTCGCCGAGAATCTCATATCTTGCCAGATGAGATCATTCCTTGCTTTCCATATAGTCCAACAAATTGTAACAGCTAAACCACATTTTTCAACATCAAGACAACTTATCAAGTTAAACCAAGACGGAATATCTGAACAAGAGCCTCTTACAAAACCCACAGGCGAACGCTGCCAAACCTCTCGAACAAAAACACAATCCACCAAAATATGAAAAATAGATTCATCAGCTAAACCACAAAGAGGGCAAATTAGATTGAGTTCCACTCTTTTCATCGCCAAAATAGATCTCACTGGAAGGCACCATTGCAGCGCTCTCCAAAAGAAATGTTTAATTTTAGCTGGGAGAAACAAATTCCACAAAAACTTCCAATTCATCCGGGAAACTATAGGCTGATTATCATCATCAGTAGCTTCTTTACAAATGAATCTATACGCCCGATTTAACAGAATATACTCCCGTCGTCTCTAAACCCCATTGCCACATGTCCTTTTTTTTATACCAACCAAGGGCAATGCTACAAATAAGTTTACTGTCCCTCTGATTAAAAATAGAAGAGATCAGAGGCGTATTCCAATTACAAAAACCATTGATCATTAAATCCTGCACTTTCAAATTATTCCAAGAAGCATCAACCTGAGAAGTAATAAAAGGATCAGTGATATCAGGAAGCCAAGGATTGGATAAAGCATTTATATTAGCACCATCTCCCACTCTCCACCTACATCCACAAATTACAGCATCTCTAGCTGCAAGGATGCTTCGCCAAGTAAAACTCGGATTTGAGCCTAAAGATGCCTGATGGAAACTGCTAGAAGGAAAGTATCTAGCTTTAAGAACTTGTGCCATGAGAGAATTAAAAACGCCAAACCTGCTTCCCCAACATAGCCAGATTAAACTCCCTGAAACACCGGAACCCTTGACCCCCAAACTGTTTTGGACGGCAAGGCTTCTCCCAAGACATCCAGACAATACCTCTTTGTTGTCTCCTGTTTGTACCCCACCAAAACGAGTTAAGCATACGCTCTATTTTCTGACACAAACCCATAGGTAACAAAAAAACACTCATAGTGTAATTTGGAAGGGACTAAGCAACCGACTTAATCAGAATTTCTTTACCAGCTCTAGATAATAAGGAATGATTCCAGCCTTGAATACGCTTCCAAATCTTCCACTCAATATAGGAAAAGATTTCCTTTTTGTTTTTGCCCACCAAAGACAGCAGCCCAAGATAATCATCATGAGAGGCATTAGGATTAATAGACAGAACATTACAAATATCCCGTTGACAATAACTTGGAGTATTTGAGCTAAACTTCAAGGAAGACTTATTGAAGTTAATAATTTGACCAGAATCGGCAGCATATACCTCCAAAATATTCTTCACAATAGAGGCCTCATCCGACTTAGCCTTAAAGAAGATGAAACTGTCATCAGAAAAAAATAGATGGGTGATAGAAGGAGCTGTCTTTGAAACTTTACAACCATGTATTCTACCCTGAACTTCGGACTGATGAAAAAGAGCTGAAAGTCCTTCCGCACAAAGAATAAATAAGTAAGGGGACAACGGATCTCCCTACCTCAATCCCCTACTTGGTATAATAGGACCCAGTAAACTATCAGAACACGAAACATAGTAGCAAACAGTCTCAACACACATTTTAATCAGTCTCACCCACTGCAAATTAAACCCCATTTTAATCAAAACAGCCTCTAAAAAATGCCATTCTAACCAGTCATAGGCTTTGCTCATATCCAGCTTCAGAGCAGCAAAGCCTTCTTTTCCCTGTGTTTTACGCTTCAAATAATGCATCACCTCAAAAGCCACAATGAAGTTGTCAGATATGAGTCTATTTGGGATAAAAGCACTTTGATACTTAGATACCAAAGACGAAAGGATGGACTTCAGTCTGCTAGCCAACATTTTTGATATGATTTTGTAAATAACATTGCAAAGAGTAATGGGACGAAGATCAGCCATACTGTCAACCACTTATTTTTTTGGAATTAAAACAATTGCAGTTTTATTTAACTCATCAGGCAAATGACAATTGTTTATAATGCTAAGACACTCTGAAGTAACATCCTTACCAACTATAGACCAACATTTTTGATAGAAAGCTGCATTCATACCATCCATCCCCGGAGATTTATCTGGATGTAGACTGAAAAGAGCTGTCTTCACATCCTCCTCCACAAACTCTTTTTGTAACAAAATATTCTGGGCTTCAGTCACACGAGATTCAATACTGTCAATCGTGATTCCTGTGTTTTGGTGTGTGGCGGCGAAGATATTCTAAAAATAATCAAGAACAACCTCTTCTAAACCATCTTTCCAAGAACAGAGCCGACCAGTAGGATCTTTTAGCATAGAGAAATGATTTTTTCATTTCCTCTTCGAAGCCACAGCATGAAAATATTTAGAGTTGTTGTCCCCATCCTTAAGCCAGAAAATCTTAGCCCTTTGTCGCCAAAAAATCTCTTGTTGCCGAAAAGTATCCAAATACTGCTTCTATGCTTCTATAAACTCATCTGAAAGAACATCCGAAGAGTTCATCCTTACTTGCTTCATCTTCATTCTAATGGCTGAAAGTTTATCCTTGAAATTGCCTGTAATTTCCTTACCCCAAACCTCAAGATCTTCACTACATCTCTTAATTTTAAGCACCAAAGGATCATGCTCATTAGACACCCAAGAATTTCGAACCATCTCCAGCAATATTTTTGATAATATAATCATAAAAGAATGAGAGAAAGAGAATTTAGCCCAGTTGAATAAACGAAAAGGCCGATGAGAGAAAGCCCATTGAAAAAGAAGAATCGTAGGCCGAAGATAACTTAATGGTCAGAAAGCCCAGTGCAACAGTGTAATCGTCATCCGGTGTTTGAAGCTGAAGAAAATACAATGGAAATTGCTAGAATCGTCTAGGTATCACAATCTCAATCATGGATTATCGAAAAAGTGCAGCAAAAATCTGAGGGCAATTCTGGATTTTTTATTAATCAATTAAACAAAGGACAAGGACAAGGAAAAAAAAAAAAAAAAGACATGCATTTTACCAACTTATAAAAAGCTTTTATACGACACTCAGACCTTATGATAATGCCAGATGCCATGGATTTTGCGGACACCGAAATGGCTGAGAGAGAAGCTGCTACACCGGCCACTCCTCAGCAAGCCGCCGGAGACGACATCGTTAAAGAGTTGCTCACATTGGCTCGTCAACTCATCAACCAAGGAAAAGCTACTCAGGCTCTCCAAGCGGTAAATTAATTTCCTTTTCCTTTCCTCCCCTCGCCTTTATTAATTTTTTTATATATAATTTTCATATATATTTCTTAATTTCTAATAATTTATCAGATTTTTTCCTTCTAGTTCCAGTTCGTATTGTCATGGTTGAGTTATGATGTTTATCAGATTTAAGTCTATATTTTCATGTTTTATTATTATTATTATTTGTTATCTTTTTCCGGTCCTAAAAGAAACGGTTCAGTGCGGATCTCCTAAGTAATTTCCTTTTCTTCTTGTTTTTGGTTGTATGGCTATGAAAGGTATTCGGGATACCAGTTTTTCTTGTTTACCGAATTACTCCTTAATCGCCTCACTTCACTATCATCAATTTGCCATTGCTTCCCTATAACGTCATCTTGTAATATCGAGAATCGAAATATCACTTTCTTTAATTGGTTTAAATCGGGAACGATTGCTTAGCATGAGGTTAATTATGGCATTAGTGAGTATTGTATAATAAGAAAGTTGAGAGAAATTGAGGAGGGAGTACTTATCATGAATCATCTTGAAAAGCTATTGGAATCTCTATAATTGGGTTGAAATGGAGGAATTGACCAATGCAATGATGTGCATCGAGGCTGTTGATTTCCAATTTTAAGAGTTTTTGCCTTATCTGGTGTCTTTGAGGTTTGCCATGCCTATCTTGAAGTCAAGGTAAAATGGCTTTGGTTACTGCAAACTTGGAAGCGAGGAAGGATGGGATAGTGGAAGGATTAACATCTTCGAAGGAACATTTAAATCATTTCCTTTTCATTCTCTCTCTCTTTCTCTTTCCAAAACTAATGAGACGAATGAATTGCTCAGTGTAATGACCTGGAGAAAGGAGATGGTAACTCCTAAGTTGTTATACCTTTTGATTGTCAATTTAACCTATTTTGGACCTTGTCCATTGAGTTGCTTACTCAACTTTATTTTAATTTATTAGTATTTTATGTGAAGTGATATGTTCTTGTGAGGATTGGTAATAAATCTGCATATACATACGATTGTAAGATCTTTGTTGAATTGCTGTGCATAAAGGATTTAAAGTAACATTCAGACTAGTGAGATTTTGAAAAGAAAAAGGGGAAAAACCTCAAAAAGTATCTAAATTTATTGCTTAATTGTTGCTTCCAACAGGTTGTGATGGCAATGCAAACCAAAGGTGGGGATGAGGCTGTATTTCAGTCCCTTCACCGTGCTCGTCAGCTGTATATACGTAGGCTACAAGAGCACACTGCTGTTGATCAACTTGCTTCTTTGTTTGCTGAGTGTGCAATTGTTGAGGCCCAGCCTTCCAAAGCTGAACTGCTGCCAACTACTGTAGGTGGCACATCACTTCAGCCAAATGCCCAGGCAGACTCTATACTTGCAGAAACTGGCAGAACGCAGATTGTGTTGGATGCATTCTCTGATGGGAGCAGCTTCATTTGCTTACAGTGTGGTGGTCTTGTTAGTAACCATCGCAAAGATGAGCACTATGCCTACTGGTGTTCCAAGCTCTGATGTTCAGGAATATAAATATCTTCTTATATACAATGATCCTTTACATGCTTGATGAGCATATGTCTTCTCATATACTTCTGCATTCAACTCTATAATCCTTTTGATGAACAGGATGGCTTAATCATCCAATATTCCAGATAGGGCCATTAAAGGTCAAACGGTTAGCTGCTTGAAGATGTCTTTGTAGGCCCTTAAGTTGGTAAAAAATTTGAGTTAAGGCAAATATTTACTCCATTGTTACAGTAGTTATAGAAAGTTTGAAAATTGCAGCATTAGAGTGGTTTTATAGAAGATTATGAGTGATGGATGAGATGAGTGTATATGTATGTAATCTTGTATTCACGCTGAAGGCAGTAGTTCATTGAGTTCTACTTCCCTTTTGATATTTTATATCAGTGATATACATTTCTTTTATCGTTCTGTGCCTTTGCTGTGCATTGGTAATAATTTTTGAAAATGGGGCTGTCTCAATATTAAACAGATTATGCACAAGAATAACAGCGGAAGATCATGGAGATAGTTTTCGTATCCTAGCCAGCAGGGAAGATATAGGCTGACCCACGCGTGGCTTCGGAAGCTGTATGCGTTGCTGGCTTTGCCCTAATGTTTTACTTTCATTTTAAAAATTAAATTAAATTATTGGTAATTAAGTCAAATTTTAATTTAATTGAATTTAATTAATAATATTTACCAAATAATTTACCGTTAATTATAGTTGTCTAACGACGGCTATCCCTGGATACTTACATTCAAATGTTGTTGTTGATCATTGACAGTGCTAACCGGTAAACATAGCAATATGATGGTGAAAATATATGATGAGTGCGCGACACCGCAAAGTTTAGAACTCAATAGCTTAAAAAGAGTATGGAAGTGGTAGTCGAACAAAACAACTCTTTATTTTTACAATCATTAACACAAGTGCAAATGTTAATCTATTTTTGCTTTTGGCAGAAATGTTAAAAGAGTTGTCAATCCTTTCAACAGAATCAATATTGTGCTTCACATAATAAACAGTGGGCAAATTAGCCATGAAACTTACAATTGAAAAAAAAAAAAGGGACCTTTGTTGTACATTTCTATATTTTCTGGGTCGGTTTTCTTCCCTCATCGTGCTGTTATTGACAGAACATACATACATATTAATGTTTATATACGAAAACCTTGTAAACCTGGCGCCATATACTTCTACCAGTGTATCACTACTAACACCATCTCAGGTTTCTGCATAACTGTAAATATTTCTGTAAATTGTCGGCAGCATCCACACCACTTTACAAGATGCTCCGAAAGCCCTAACCACAGCAAAAACTTCCAAAGATTACAAACCTAACATTTTCAAAATCAGCTCATCCAAGACTGCTATAAGCATAGCTCCTCAACAACCACTTCAGCACTGCACACGTAAAAAACACATATTAGCTGTATTTCAACTGTCATCCGTGCAAAACTTGGAATGATGCATTGCACCTGTAATTTTATATGGGTATGATATAGGGATGCAGCCTATTCTTGCAAGGAAAAAGAAAGGATTGAATATTACCTTTCACAAATGTTACCTCCATTTTGTTTATAGCTGTTCTATGTGGTATGAGTTGGGATCATACTTATAGGTCAAAGATGAGTATTGGGAAGCAACAATTATATTGTTGCAAAGAACATCACAAGGCACGTGGCAAAGCATGTGGGCGATGCTTTGCCCTCATGATTGTTTCATCACTGTGCCTAATCAATTCCGACAATCTCCATGGTTTCTGCCACTTCCATTTGAATTGCACAAGCCATTGGTGATGACTTCTCTTCCACCTCCATAGCTTCCCGCCTTGTCCAGCAACTGCTAATTTTCTCGTTGACAACTGCCCAAGTGGCACCATCTGCACCAATAATTTCTTAGCCAACTGAAAAGCCAGATTGAACATATAATCAATGAAGAATAAGGCTAACCTTTCCTGTTTGATCCTTAAATGCCACTGAGTCTCTGACTGAACCATTAGCTATTCCTGGCGTATATTTTAGTTGTTTCTGTGCTGGCACAGACATAGGAGATAAGGGACGACTCATTTCATCAGCAAAATGTTTCAGTGAATTAGGGGAATTCACCAGCCCATTGTCAGCCTGAAGAAATCGAAATAGTTGTCCTTTGAGTGCAAGTGATAATAACAACTTGATAAATATGCACATTACACCAAGACAATATTGAAGATAAATTTGTCATAATACCTCAATGTACTTCATATTAACTACAAAATGTAAATGAGATCGCACTTTCTTCAGAGGCATAGCTATCTTCGTCAAGAAAAGTTCATATTTAGATGAACTGAAAGGATTGGCATTGGGATTTTTATTGATCATAGTTATGTAACTAAATAAGGAGGAGAACCTCACCTCCTTGTAATCTTTATCACTCCAATGAAAGTTAAAATAGCAATTCATCTGGGATCTTATTCATATTTTATACCTCACCTCCTTGTGATCTTTATCACTCCAATGAAAATTAAAATAGCAATTCATCTGGGACTTTAGTCATATTTTATACGCAACACCTACTCAACTCAGACCATCACAAAATCTAGAGCTCCAAGAATTGCGAAACAAGTTGCCTAAATAAGATCCTTCAGCACATCTAGATTATCTTATAATGTAACCTGAAAAGCTCTTTTGTATCCTCAATTCAGCATCAACTCCATGACTGTCCCAAAATGGTCCTAAGATATTCACTGAATTTTGAAACTATTGAATGAAAGATGAGAGGACGATCTGTATAAGGTGACACATCTTACCGGAGGTGGTGTTGCCAATGCAACTGCAACAGCTTGCTCCTTCAATTTTAACTCCTTCTCTACTTCCTTTCTTCGTGCTTCACTTTGGCGCAAGAGGCCTACAAGTTCCTTAAACTGCTCTTTCATTTCCTTAATTTCCATATCTTTCTCCCATATTTGACACCTGTATGGAATGCAAATTATTTGAGTGGACAAGAAAACTTGACTAACAGACATAATTCAGAGATACTGCCTCTGAATCATTTGTTGCGAAGTAGAAAAAATGTTTTAACAGAACATAAGCTACTATTTTAAATTAAGTGATTAGTATATGCCTTTTGTATGTCTTTCCAGAAATAAACACAGATGTAACTTGTTTTGTTATTTCATATATATATTTGTTGACAGTTAAGTTATAAAGATTTAATTTTTATTTAGATATTGAAAATTTAACAGTGTGAGTTCCAACAGTCAAGAAAGCACCTTGCATCTCCTAAAGAATTGAACATATATTGAAGCACGTTCTTTGCATCTCCCATTGAGCGAAGCTGATTCCAACGCCCACGATTAGCAAAGCCACGCTCCCTTTCTTCTGCCTCTGAAAGTTGTGAAGCCATTGCAACAAGTGAATTAGATGATATGCTTAACATGTTTTCCAGTGAAGATATTCTGGCCATTCTTGCATTTGGTGACATGGAAGAAGCCCTGAAAAAGCAGGAAAAATACTTCAAGGAGTTATGATATTTATCATCTGCAGATTGTTTGTCTGCTAGACGTGTTAATTGCAGGCTGTACAAAAGGGGAAGAAGAATAGATAACAAAAGCTGATACTTTTTTTGAAACTTTTACCTCGCAAATCCATTCTTTCCTCTTGGAGGACTTAGTCCTTTTGAGGCAAACTCATCTACTTGCTTCAACACAGCTAGCTCTTCTGCAAGTGCAGCTCTTCTGTAGATTGCATCACAGCAACATAAAACTATGAGAAAAATGAACACATTACAACTCTTTACTGAATTTAGGATTTAGTTCATACACTTGACTTTGTTTCTCATATTCAAAACGAACTTCATGCACATTCACCATGACTTCTAGCTCATGGTCAAGCCAACGTTGCAAGGATTTCTCATTGCTCTGCATATGCAAAATATACTAAAATAAAAATGTGATAGTGATAATTAGATGAACATAAATTGAGATAAAAAGTCAAGACCATTACCTGTCCGTTTATTCCATGCCCATTAGAAATACCTGGAAGATGGTATACATTTAGTAATTTGAAATAAAGAGCGAAAGTAAATGTAAGGCGGATATAACAGACTTTGAATAGGAAAAATACATGGAAGGAATGCTGAAATTCAGAAGTTAGTGAATAGATTAACTTTGATGATGCAATGTGTTAAAAAGTTTATGCCTTATAAATGAGGTGGACCATTAAGTGTCCACATCACAAGCCATAAGGAAAAATATTCAACTAAAAACAAGATAAACATACCTGAGTTGTCACGGGCAGAAGATTTACGAGCTTCAAGCAGCTCCTTCAGCCGCTTGGTGGCCATTGCAGCCTCCTCAGTTTTTCTTTGCAGAACCTAAAATTGAGAAAATTGATATGATAAATAGCTGCAATTCAATAATGTTAAACATAACTGGTGATAACCAGTGATACACCACACAAGCTTGTTGCCTTAAGAATCATTTTACAGTTAAATATTGGCTCAATATGATCAAAACTTTAAACTTTGATGAGATATGATTCTATTTTTTTCTTCTTCTTTTTTCAATTTTCTTGTTGATAACATTCTGGTAATCCTTCCTGAAAAGGTTTGGGTCTCCAATCCAGCCAAGTTGTAGCAATTGTTTGCTTCCAATTTTCCATGGTGTTTCTTACTCAAATTTGATGCCAATAACAGGCAATGACATGAAAAGCAGAAACACTAGACCATATTTACACTATAATAATAATAATAATGAACGAAGCAAATGCATAATAATCCTGCATTCAAGACAATATTAAAGTTACCATTTTTTGGCGCTGGTTTAAAGCTTGTAGTTTGTGCCTTTCATATTCATTTCTTCTTCCCTCCTTTCGTAACTGCAGTTCCACATGTATTGCAAACAGATAGAATAAGTACATAAAAAATACTGAATTCAATTATCATATGCAGGACAAGACAAAAAAAAAATGGCAACTACTTTTCTAAGAACACTCAACAAGGCCTTTTTTATTTTTAACATGCATGAAACCCAAAATGCCTTTCCTATCAATTAATAACTGCTTTAATTGATCACTGCTTTTTTCAACATCAAATCACATGAAACAAAAGCAAGATTAAGGAATTGGGAACAGAAAATCGTCTTAAGATTAATAAAAGACAAAAGAAAAGCACCTGAAGCAATTCCTTCTCCCGAGAGGCTTTCCACTGTCGAAATTGTTCCGCCTCTTGTTTGATCCTTTGTTGCAACTGAACCTACACCCTCAGAAGAAAAGAAAAAGGAAAGAAAAAGAAAATGAAAAGAAATTCATAACACAAAAGAATTAAAACCAACAGAATTATAAATTTGACATACTGCACAATAGTTTACCTTTTGTGCTTTTATAGATTGAATTTCATCTTGTAATCTTTTTGCTGCTTCATCACTCTTTTGTTTCTGCTTTAAAAGCTGAACCTGGTTTTCTTGTTTTTTCTTGAGATCTAGAATCTGATGCACATAAATTAAGAAGATTGTTACAGTTTTGAACACAATTATCAGATTTCTCTTTTCTTAAAAGAGGGAATCACATGGAATGTTTAGCATCAGACCTGTGCTTCTAGTGATTTTAATTTATGGGCATGTACATCCTGCAACTTTTGTGTCTGGCCATCAGAACTAGCTGACATGTTTTCAATTTCAGCTAACAAACGATCCCTTTCTTGCTGCAGTAGTAAATTAGACAAGTATAAAATCTATTTCTCCAGATCTTTCTGTGAATGAATAAGCAATAAAAAATTATTAAAGTTCTCTTTAACCTGCACAGTTCTTTTTTCATCCTCCAGTTCCAAAATTTTCTTCCCAAAGTGTTGCTTGAGCGCTGCTGGATCAGCTCCAAAAAGTTTCATCTCTGACTGCATAGAAAGCAAAAGGAAAACATTAAAACCAATATGACTTTTATGTGGTTACCAAGAGTGACTGCTGGTGCTAGCTGATGTATTATAACCATGATGGATGCATACAGCTGCACAGATGACTATGATTATATCACATGCTTTGTTAGAAAGAATTTTTAATTAATCTCAATATCTACAGAAGAAAGCACCTCATGTGATTTTTTCCTTAGTATATAATTAAAAATTTCTTAGATGCATTCACAGTTGGGATTAAAAGTACCAAAAAAAAAAAATTATGCATGTAAAGTTGTATACTTTTTCAATTCCCATACCATAAAATAAATAGGCATTTATCGTCATGAAACAAGAAAAATACATACCTCCTTCTCCTCTAAACGCCTATTCAATTCATGCAATTCCTTGTCCATTGTGTTCTGTAGAAGCGTGTGTTCCCACTCTTTTGCAACCTCTTCATCAATTTCCTTGGAATCACCTCCTGGAATTGGCAATTGCAGTTCAAATAAGATTGTTTAAAGCCCAAGAAAATCTGAAATCTAGCTTTATCAAAATATGAGATGTCAAAAACAAAGACATCAGCAGAAAGAAACAAAGCTATGAATATTTAACCAGAAATCAGATGCATGCAGGAGCAATTAGCTGAAAACAGAAGTTTACCTGGCATGGTTTCTCCCATTGGATAATCTGTGGACTCTATACTATGCAAACTTCTTTTAAGCCCATCACTTTTTACATAGCAGGTGCTGCCATCCTAAACAAAAAAATAAATACATAAATTCACATTTGCAGCTTACTACAAAATACTCGAATCTTGATACAACCTGTGCTCAAAAAATAAGTCCAGAAGAATAGCAAAATATCATGCATAGAAATGACCAGAAGTGTAAAATCATCAATGCCCAAAACGATCTTCAGATCAGTATCTATCACATACTTGAGCATCTGTTTCACGTTGCTCCACTGCAGTGCACCTGCTGCGGTATTCATGAAGTTCTCGGCACAGATCCTCGTTGGCAGCTTCAAGCCAAGCAATCCTTTCCTTGAGAACCTGCCCAAATAAATTATTAGAGAAATTATGTAACTAATCCAGGAGTATTATCCTTACAGTATCCAGATACCTGAACTTCATCTGATGAAGAGCCTCCACCTCGTGCACAAAGTTCAGCCTGCAAATACTCTAACTGTTGGCGCATTCTTAACATCTCACTGGATGTGGGATCTCTATTGACCTGCCAAAGAAAAAGAAAAAGAAAAAAAAAAAAAGCTTCAAGCATGACACCTTTGCGAGAGCAATATATCTTACTCACATGAAACAATTGAAAGAAAAAAAAAATTAAAAAATAATTTATTAGAAAACTTACAACAGGCTTGTTTTGAATATTGCGAGCACGGTTTGCATACTTTAGAGTGTTAAGGGTTTCCTCAGCATTTATATCAGCAGGACTGATGCAAGCTAGGAAAGGAAAATTTTGCATATAGTTAAAAAGAGACATGGCAAAAGAAAACAAGGGACTTGGATGTCGAAAGTGGAGCAAGAAAGAGAAATGTATGCAAAAATACCTAGCATAACAGTTTTACTGTTACCACCAAGCGAGTCCTGCCAAAAACATGAACTTAGTACAAATTTAAAACTAACGTTTAAAAAAATAAAGACTAGAAAACTAATTCCAGGGCTTCTGTCTCTTTTATATGCATAAGATTTTTTTTCCTTAACAGTAGATGACCAACTACCAGTAGCTATGTCAAATACCCCAAATTGAGCGTCAATTGACTCCAGTGCAGGACAATGCTTAGCTGAGCCTGAAAGCTATTGATCAATAAGTGAAACACAGAAATTTGATACATTTGGATAGGGCGCACAGAGATCCATATTCCTATATCTCTTTAACCATGTCAGTAACCATTTGTTATTCCAGATATCTAGTAAAGGCTACATGTATTACTTTAGTAGTTAGCATTGGAAGGCAAGTTATTTGAAGTATTTTGAAATGCTTCTGATAAAAACCTGAAATTATACACAAATTAACCACTTTGATTTGGCAATGATTGAGTGCGAGATACCTGCAAAAGTCGAGTCAGTTTACTATCTCGATAAGGAACATGAACACCTTCTTTGCGTTTTTTTTCATCACCAAGCGCACTGATAACATTACCAAGTGCAAGAAGGCCCTTGTTAATGTGAACTCCTGTTTAAAATATAAAACTGTTCATATATTATGTTAAATCAAGGGTTGTTTATTAGTTATAAGAATGCCACTTACCTTCCTTAAACCGCAAACCATCGGAACCGGTTCTTTTAGCTCTCTCTGATCCAGCAAGATCTACTAAATGTAGCTTGGCACATAGATACTCTTCATTCATACTCTCATTGGTACTGTTGTCACCAGGGAACACTGGATTGAGCTTACGCATTTGCTCTAATGTAATGGTGAAGATCGCATGAGAACGACTGCATAAACAATTTCAGAAAATGATGTTAAAACAGAGGCAACTGCTCCATTTTTGACAGTAAAAATTACTCAGACACAATGTATTCAAACTATCTTGGCAACCCTAAACCTTTCAATGTAAGATAACATGGGTCCAATGCTAACTTTGTGTTAAACTGAGAAAATGATGATTGTTTTAGTGTTAACTACATTATTTTATCTTCAAGACCCATTACATTTCTCTTATCCTTCTTAATCTTCTTTATTTCACATGCAACCCACTTGCAGTCTTACTTCCAGCAGCATTCTCAGGGATGTAACTGACTAAACTTACTGTCCAAAAATATCTCTTTTCCTCAATGAAATATAAAGGCTTCAAAATTTATCCAAATTCAAGGCAACTTCCAACTCAATCAACAACCATTTGTATAATTTATTTTAGAAGAATGCTCTTGTTTGTTATTCAACTAATAAGAATGTTATCTGGTATACTAGAGACCCTTTATCTACATGAACTGGTTTGAGAAAAGCTCATTCCCCACTGTTGCAGTGCAATTGTATATAAAGATGATATGGTAAAATAATAATAATTATAACAATAAGAGGTTAGACAAATGAAGTTTGATTTAAGAAGTTATCCCACATAATAAGAATACACTATAAGGCAAAAATTTATATGCCAATTTAGGGAAATGATTATTAGTGACTATAAGATGCATAATCTACCTTGACTGATTGTTCATGTTTGTACTTCCTGTTGCTCTGCTCAATGATCCTTGTTCCAGGCAAGCAGCCATTTCCTTCAGCGTACTAACACTAACTTCAGTAGATCCTGCTAGTGTTATAACCCCAGTTGATGTTTCACGAATTTGTATTGGTGGTTTCCCTGGAACAGTTACTTTTCCTGTGTGCCCATTTGCAGTATCAGACTTGTTCAAACAACTGGGATCCAGCAAATCGCGCACTTCTTCTTTTAGAATCTTTTGCATCAAAATCTTCAAGTTAGATAAATGTCACACAATCTCCTTTGAGGTGCAAGCATATGTTAGAAAGAACTAATTAGAAAGCCATTGTACAGGCTGTGAAGTAGCATGCCCTCGATGGTATACAAACAATGAATATGGCATAAGCCAATTTGCAACCTGAGATTGGATGCACGGCGACTGATAAACTAATTTCAATATAGGGCAAAATGAAACTATTCGACATACCTCAATGAAAGAAACGTGCAGTTGGAATTCTGTTTGATGCTTTAGAGTTTCAATCTTGCTGAACAAAACATTCATGACTTGAGGAATTATTCCTGTTTGATAACCATCTTTGAAGCCAGTGCCCATTGTATATGTTTTCCCAGATCCCGTCTGAAACAGAACGTAAGGAGAAAATAAGAAAATGGAAACTGCACATTTATGCAATTTTTACACCACTTGAACAAGTTTCCTGTGAAAGATGAAGCTTTACCTGTCCATAAGCAAGAACTGTTGCATTATATCCTTGGAATAAGCCTTCAACTAGTGGGGCAACACATTCTTCAAACATGGAAGTTGACGGAGAACCAGTGCTCCCATAGACATGATCAAAAGTAAATGAATGTGTGCCTATCTGTACCTGCAATATATTCACAGCATATAAATTCAGGAAAGTAGCTAATGTATTAGCCATTTATGTACTTTGGAGCAAAGCTAGTACATGAGTTGACAATGATTCAAGATTAGGATAATTTGGATACATATATAATGAAGAAAGGGAAAGCTAGCAAAAGAAAAGCACCCGAATGATTCAGTCAGGATCCGAACATATGGAATGTTAACGTTGATATAATTAATTTCTTCACATGATCATATCGAAATCAAACAATTATGTGTATGATTTAGGGTTGCACATAGGCATAACAGGCAAAAATTGCCATACAGTAATTATTGAAGCTCTGCAGAAAATACAGCAATTAGTATGCTTCTAAGAAAGGTATGCTAGTAGATATAACGCTAGAGTTTTTTTTTTTTTTTTTTTTTTTTTTCAAAAATGCTACCTACTCTAGACCAAATTCATGAGGCGAGATTAGTTGGAAGGATTCCCACAAGATAGAGGGGGTCTGAGAAGATCTTATAATAGAACCGGACAACTACTGGTGGATAAAATAGCAGGAAACATAATAGAGCATATACGATCCAAATTGGCAAATGAAAGACTACAACAAGAAAATGCAACCCGTGCCCACTGAAGCATTTTCAGAATCACCATATCTTAAAGAAAAAAAAAGAAAAAAGTCGGTGCTAAGATAGCGAAGACAAGAAATCTCACAGCTGTTATCGTCTATAACAACTGACTTATGAATTCGTTTGGAAAATTTGATTTTCGTAATAAAATAAATTTGAAGAAAGAAATTAAAGAAGTGGCTGATAGACTAGTTGATTGTTCAAGAGATTTCCGAAAAAGCAAACAGAACCCATATTAAACAATTCGGAAAGAGGAAAATCAAAAAGAAATGCAATCCACAGCATCCCTAAATTGGCAAACGAATATGTCAGATAATCACTCAAACTTAACTTAATTGTATCTAATTTCCCCATCTATATAGCTTACATAACTGCTATGACGAAAACCTCACCAAAATACGGAAATGCCAGACCATGAGAGATTCTGGTCCAAATTTAGACTGAGAAAGCACACTCTTTGAAGTCAAACATGAATGATTCTCAGAATTACCATTTTAAGAAAAAACAAACTGTTAAATCATCACCAACCCAAAACGCAAATACCCAACTGTAAGATCCAGATCTCTAAAGACAGCGTAATTCAACATCTCCACAACATAAAATTCAAAAGGACAAAACTTGAAGCAATTATCCATTAAAAAGCACATTCTTTTTCCTTCCCCATTAAATTTCACAAACGGTGAAGTTTCACATTCTTGGATGGAAATGTACCTGAGGCTTCCCTTGAACAACAGTGACGCAATCTTTACACCCTTGAGCTTTTTCATCGCCGATGAGTGGTCTGACATGGACAGCAACTTTAACACAGCAATCCTCCGCAGCTGCACCATTAGCAGGAGAAGGAGAAGGAGAAGGAGGAGCATCCATATGGTGAGGAAATTAAGGAGAAGAAGTAGCAGAAAAAATTCGGGAGAGGATTAAAAAAGGGTAAGAAAAATCAGTGTAGTTTGTGAAAAGAAACCGTTCTCATTGTCTGAGAAAATGGAGAATTTGAGGACAAGAAAGTGATACTGCAACAGCAATATTAGCCCCAGAGAGAAGGTGGAGGGTGGGTTATTTTTCTTTTTCTAACACAGAGATTGTATCTTTTTACGCTGCTCTATCAGTGTGGCGGTTTAGAGAGAGAAAGGGAAAGGGTAGTTGGGGAAATATCGGGCAAAAGAGTGAGATATTAGAAGAAGTAGAAATGGGAGGGTAACTGCTACGACAACTACCACTATCATTTTCCTTAACCTTCACTGCACACACCAGCCCACACGGTTGCTGTCTTAAAACTTTCATATCACTCTTTCCCATTTTACCCCCCTCTCCCTCTTGTCTCAACGGCTCTCTCTCTCTGGCTCGCTTGCTCGCTAGCCTTCCATCTCCATCCCCGTTTCCTCCTGCCCTATTACGGTTTTACCCTCATAAAATATTATTGGTTTTTTTTTTTTAATTTATTCAGTTGAAATTATTTAATGGGTGCCAAGTGCAAGTGAGTAACACCACGTATTATGATGTTTATGGTTCATGATTGTCCCCAGAATATGGTGGAAAAAAAGGTCCTTAACAGCACATAGGCCACGTGATGTGGAATCATAAAAATGCCATTTTTTAGTTTCAAGACAAGTTTTCCAGCACGAGGACTTCTAACTATGCATATCTAATTCTATGCTCAATGTTAAGATATGGGATTTAATTACACTTTTTTTGTGCATGTGATTATGTGCTTATAAATAAGCCCACGCCCATTTCTTGCTAATTAAGCATTTCCATTCGCATACTAACCTACCAAATTGCAAGATTTTCCAAATTGCAGAAAATTAGGACACAACATTCTTAATTATGGTGATGTTGTAGTATATTGTTTGTAATCTTTATTTGGTGACTATCTCTTCACGGGCATGTACAATTATAAAATTTAGTTCTTGAAATTATTATTTAATTTTGATAGAAATTGGTTATTGGAGGTAATTATATTAATATACAATTAAATGGTCCGTGAAGCGTAAGAAGGGAGGAGAGAAAGGAAAGGGACAGGAGAGAAAGGAGGTAGGGAAGGAAGTAAAGGGAGAGGAGGGAAAGAGAGAGACCCACAAATTAGACAAAGCCAGCTGGTGGTCTCCCCTTCTCACATGCTCTTTTTTATTGTTTATACAATCCTGCTGTGGCCCCCCTTATTTTTTTTTTATTATTTTTTAACCTTTGCTCAGATGAACTCGTAACTCTTCCTCTCTGGTCCCATGTTTTAAGTTTTTTACAGTGTTTTTTTTTTTTTTCTGGCAGTTAATTAATTCATGTTATTCATAACCTTTTAAGGATAATACTACTTGTTTCCGCCTTACCCATTCCAACATGCCACGCCAATCTCATCTTTTGGATGTCAATGAAGCACTACCACCCAACATTAATTGCCTTAATTTTGAACCCTGCTTACTTACCAAACTTAATTAAGTGATTGTCCATATATTTAAGTTTTTTCTTTTTTTGCTTTAAGACTAACTACTATATCAAATATGATTTGAGTATATGTTGTAGGGTATTATACCATACTCATCAATCATATATATAATCCATTCCAAGTATTGTTTCAATCAATGTTTTTCAAATTGGACATAATATCAAAATTAATTGATGATTAGATCATTAATGTATTATTTTGAATTTTCCAATTGAACTAATGCAGAAAATACTAGTTTATGGCTTCTCATCTCTAACAGTTGGATTTCAAAAACCATTATTTTTAATGTCAAAGATGGAGGTGGCATGCCCTTCATCAGAAGGGCTCTTAAGCAGCTAATTAACCTAGCCCTACACGAGTAAGAAAAAAAGGGTTGTTGACACATTGAATTGTTAATAAAGAGTGTATAAGAAAAAAAAAAGGGCTTAGAAAGCAGATGAGGAAGTTCAATCAATGGCATTAAAAGGTAATGCTATGCATTTTCCAAATAGGGGACCCTTAAAGTATATGATATATGTGTATGCGTGATTTCGTTTTCATAAAAAACTATAGTGAGGGGTAGGGTTCAAAGTCCAAATCATATCATATGAGCATACCAATTCTAATCATGCTGATCTAAACCCAAGATCTATACATTCATATAAATAATGTATTTTTAGGGGAGATGGATGGTTTCTTCTCACCCAAATATCATAGACAGCGTGCTTATACCTTTCCATCAAGTGAGCCCTACCCAAACCATCATTTCATGTTTCCTTTCCTGCAGGATAACGAGCAAAAGCTAACACTATCATTTTCCTATAAATATTATTATAAACTATCCAATTCTTCCTTTCTTTAATTATTTCCATACCTAAATATTACAATCCTTATATTACTTCCTTTTAGGTATTTAAGGAAAAATATATTAATCATTTCTTTGTTTAAAAATAATATAAAAAACTATTACAATTTAACATATTAACTCCTGAATTAATTGAATAACATATTTTCTCTTTGAACTCTTTTGTATTATATTTTTATAAAAATATGTGGTACATCATGTATGAAAAGCGCGTGAAAATCACATCGAACATATGGCGCATTAACAGTGACAACATTTATAACAATTTCAAAATAATATGACATTTTTAATAGAATAACAATATTTTACTTACACTTTTAACAAATTTATGGAACAATTCGGCATTCGATTAGTTCAGAAAATAATCTGTTAACGGAGAAAATCATACATTATCCCGATAAAATAAATGTATAAACCTTTAAAAAAATATTTCAAACTAACAATATTAAATGTTTCTTTTTTAATTCTATTAAGATTTGAACTCTATCATTTAAGTGTTGATACTTACATAGTGTTAATGCCATTAAGCCAAAATTTATTGGTAGCAGAGGATATTATTTTGATCTTACTTTAATCTCCTTCCTGTTTAAATTTAAAAACAGTTATAGTTATAACTTTTATTTTATACTCTACAGCTAAACAGACAAAAAGAAAACCAACTCTCCAACCAAAGGAAAAAGAAATTGCGCAATTTTGTAAACGTGGTAGACTGCAAGTTAAGCAAAACCTGTGTCGAAATATCAATTCTTGAAGCAGAAATTGTCTGAGAGTGCTTTATTTACAAGGAAGAAACAGGAGAGGAAAAGAGAAAGCTGATGCGAAGATCCAAAACCAAAACCAAAGTTTCATTTTCCTCAACCTAACTCTTCATTCATTGGATTTTATTCTTTTCTGACCGTTGGCTTAGATGCAGACCAATTAACAACTCCACAAAAAGGCCCCTCACCTGGAAATGGATTAGCTAGTTTGTCGTGGCATGCACTAGTCACAACTCTAGTTTCTGTTTAGCAAAACTAAGAATTCTTTTTAAAATTAATCTTAATCTTCCATTTCAATGTATTAATACAATGACACTTTGTCTAATTGATAGATTAGAATGCCTCTGCTTTTGTTGTTTTATGTTAGATTAATGATTATTAGTTTTGGATTTTGTACGAGATCAACTGCATATTGGTTATCCAATGATTACTAGTTTAGCACTAAAGGTGTGAGGGCTTAAACCTAATTACATAATTAATTATAAGTTATAACCACAAAAATATATGTTCCCTAACTTGTTATGTTAGCCAGAAATATAATATAAGCAAGGACAAAATAAAATCTCGGTCTTGTTTTTTCTTTTGCCAATTTATGCTACCTAGCAATAGTAATAAATAATTTATTATCATAAATTAAACTATACGAGATGTCCCCACTCAATTTTGCCAGACTTTCTTTGCCTTGAAATGAATAACGGAAAGCATTGATTTTTTTTTTTTTTTTAAGATAAAAGCATTGATATTAATAGACTTGAAGATTAAAATTAAATTCATCCAACCAAGCGATTAGAAGAAGCATATGTTTCATATAACCAAACAATATCAGATATCTAATACTAGTAATTAAGTTAAATTAACTTCTAATTTCAAAACATAAAAATTGAGGTTAGGATACTGTTTGTGGTACAATTTAGGCTAAAAAATACAAAAAAGTTCCCTTTCTTTTTTATCCCTATGCATGTATAATTAATAAGGTGAAATCAGCTTTTTTTTAGACGACCCACATGGCTCTATAAAATTAAAACCAATGAGTATAGCTTTTTCTTTCCTGTGAAATCCAGGCAGGAATATATAAAACTAGTTGTGATTTCTTTATTCTCAGCCATCCATAGCTCTTCTTCAACTCAGCTTTTCTGGTTGGTGCTTTCTTTCTTTCTTTTTTTTTGGGCTGCCCCATGTGGAGACTAAAGAATCACATGCTACCACTTCCTTTACATAACAAAAACATTATTCTTAAAATTATCCTTTCTTTTGATCCAAGCTCCTCTCCTCATCTTTCTTTCTGTCCCCTTTCATTCTGTCAATTCTTATTAACTGGCATTTGGCAATCCTCCTTTTGTTAATCAGAATTATTAGCACCATTATTATAACTAAGTTGCACTATATATATATATATTATGGTCCAATCGCGTAGTTTTGTTAGTCAGTGCACTCATTTTTAAGTACTTTTAATCTTTCTTTTAAAACGCATAGTCTCATCATGTTTTCATTCACATATATAGAAGAGATATGATTCCAAAACGGCATAATAATGGTCCGCCATGGCCCTCTTGTCAATCAAAGCCTATATATCCAAAATCTTGTCTTCTTTAATTTCTTGTCTCTCTCTTTAATTTGTAAATCACTTATAATCAAAGAATAATCTTGAGATGATGTGCATATATTTTATTAATGATACCTTAACTAAAAATACATTTTATTTGTTGTATTTATTATAAAGAGCTTTTGATGAATACCTAAAGTGATATACGCAACTCTCATAATTGGGATTCAAAGTTAAAAAGGAATTGGATTGCGAGACATAACATGTGCAAGATTTGATAGTGGTGATGATGGGCAATAGGTGATCGCGTATATATCCAGTAGTGGGGTTAAGTAGGTTGCTCTGTTTCAGGCCATTTTCTCCTTCCTCTCCACTCAACCAAACCAATGCCTTTGTGTGTTAAAAAATTATTTAGTGTGACTTATCACCATTATCCAATCAAATCAAAATTTTTGTGTTCATTATTGGATTTAGAGTCCCACAAGAACCAATGGCCTCTTTTTTTGTTTTGCTTTCATATCTTGTGTTTTCGAGGTCAATCTCTATGACAAGTAGGGATTTCTTTAACAAGTGACAATTGTTTAGTCTTCCAAAAGATAGGGGAAAAGGAGAAGTATTAAATATCAATAATACTCCCATTTCCTAAACACAACTATTACGGTCAAACTCTTAACAAATCCATGATCTTGTATTGATTAAAAGATTTTTATCCGCTAATTATCAAGCACTGTTATTGATTTTATTTTATTTTATTTTTTTAATTTCTCCCTGTATCCCCCTTTATCAATGCCATCATTTAGTTATGGAAACAAGATGAGCCAATTTCAACGACCAGGCTCAAAGTTGCAGGCCCATAAAAATGTGAATTCAAATTGGAACCTATTTTCTTGATTGCTCATCTTTACTTCAATTTCAAGCTAGAGTTGCTATGACCTTTCTAGAACCGGACTCGGCCCATCATGGTTCGAATATTAGCCGAGAGAATGGCAACTACAAAGTCAAATTTATAGAAAAGTTAATTTCACTGTTTAAAACATTAGTAAAAGCCCTGTATCCTACTGAAACAATCATGTTGGATTTGTAACTTCTTTAGGTTTCTCAGTTTTCATGTGCTTGTACATTTTGATTTCTTGAATTACAGACTTCATGTGATTGTAAGATGATCCACCTTCTTCCATTGCCTTTTTAGCCAATTGACTAAGTCTTCTTGCTGTTTTTCTCATCTCTTCTGCTTCTTCTCCACTGTCCATCACCATTTTCACAGCTGTTTCAATATTGTTTCTACTTATGCAGGGTGATTCTTGGGTGGCCCAAACTTTCCAAATCTCATTGCCCACTGGTATTCCAAATTTAAGCACCCGGGTTACAAGTTTCTCATTGTAGAATTGCTCTGCAAATAAAGGCCATGTAACCATTGGCACACCTGCACAAATCCCTTCAAGAATCGAATTCCACCCGCAATGAGTCAAAAATGCTTTAATTGCTGGATGCTCTAGTATTCTCACTTGTGGTGCCCATCCTTTTATAATAAGCCCTTGACCGGTTTTCTTCAATCTATCATCCAACCCTTGAGGCAACCACCATTCTTCTTCCTCATTTTCTACCTTTTCACTGTTGGATTTTACAACTTTCCCAACAACCCAGATAAATTTGTGGCCTGAATTTTCAAGTGCTATGGCGATTTCTAACGTTTGAGCCTGACTGAATCTGCTCAGGCTTCCAAAACAAATATAGATTACAGAATTGGGTCCTTTTGAATCAAGCCAATTAAGGCAACTGAGCTTGCAATCTATCTTATCCCCTCTTTCAACTCTATCATCATCATCATCTCTATTGAATAGAGATACAGGTCCTAAATGCCAAGCTTTTATGCCTGTGGCATTGGTGAAATGATCGGCATAAGCTGGCTCTAACTCATAAAAACTATTCATCAAAACTCCAAAACTTCTCTTTTCAGCTTCATTGAGTTTATCAAACAGCCAAGAAAAGTCTGTTCTACTTTTGACAATATCTGGCAATTGGGATTTTGTAAGTACTACTTCGTCGGGTAAGCCTGGGACGATAAAATTTTCAGACTCGGACGAAATAGAATCATGGGGTCGATAAGTTTCAATGCTGTGAGAAACGCAAAGATTGAAGAAACCACTCCCACTAAATGCGAGGCGAGGAATCCCAAGTTCATCGGCAACATCAACGGTCCAAGGAAAAAGATAATCGGAAGCAATGCAATGAGGGCGATGGTTTCGAAAGAGAGTTTTGATATGTGGTTCAAGCAATTCTATGCCGTGAAAGAGTTTAATTGTCATCTTCGGCGTTGGTGCACAGTATAAATTTTCACAGCCTTGAGGAAGGCCAGCTTCTTGACAAGGGAAAGGGATAATTTCTAGCGTAATGTTACGGCCAGATTTGATATCTCGTTGAATAGAATTCTGGAAGCGAATGGCATTGAATGTTGTTGTAATAATGGTGACTTTTACACCATTTGCAGCAAATAACCTGGCCATGTCAACCATTGGCATTATATGGCCTGGAGCCATGTAGGGGAGGAACATGACATGCATCTGATCATCTCCTTCTGCGTCCATGTTTTAAGGAGAAAGAGATTCAAAAAAAAAAAAAATGATTTGGAAATGGGGTTGAAAGAAGGTGATAAATTTTGTCATTAAAACGAGAGAGAAAATGGAATGTGGAGATTAAAGATAGGGAAATGGATTTTATTGTTGTGTTGGGTTGATGGGGTGGTGGCCATCCTATTTAATCGGAGGATGAATTGTTGGACTGTTAAGCTATCGTGTTGGTAAGAATTTCTATATTCCCAACTAGCAAAATGCCCATGCTTTGCATGGGTTTCTGATAAAATATTTAATTTATTTAATTTTAATTTTATTTACTTGTTACTATATATATATATATATATTTGTATGCAATTTCTTTTACTATATACTTATATAGTATTTTTTTTTTCTTTTTATTATTTTTTAGTCTAAATATCGTAAGATAATTGAATCATAATATATATATATATATATATATATATATATATATATATATATATATGAACTACGTACCAACTAAAATTTTGGGACATATATGAAAGTAAAATGAAGAGTCACGTTCATATTGAAAATAGTAAATATAAAATTAACTCACAAATTTGGTAATGAATAATGAATGAATAAAAAAAAAAAAAAAAGGAGGAATAATACTATAAGGATTTTAATGAAATGTGGAGACTTAAAGTGGAAATTAAGTTATATCAAAATGTGTAATTTTAAGCAACCAGAACCTTATTCAACTCTTCTTATTAACTTAATAATACAGTTACTTTTCTCTGTCTCTATGACATGTGCTCTTGTCTTGTTGCTTAACAAGTTTATTCTTTTTGTCTCTGGTGTCCTCGTCAACCAAGCGTGCCTTCTCCCTGTACTCTTGGCTGTCTCTTTTCTAGTTCAAATATGAGTACTGACCCCGCTAGTCAGGTTGATATTAGTAAGCAGTATGCTCAGCTCTCAGTTAATGATGAAGAGAATGATGGATTGGTTTTTGAGGAAGATGAAATAGATAGTCAATTGATTGATCTGCGATGGAGCTTGGTAGGAAGATTCTTGACTAAGAAAGTCATCAATCTGCATGCTATGAAACAAACCTTGGCTGCCCTGTGGCGTCCAGGTATGGGCATCTATATTAAAGATCTTAATCCAAATCTGTTTATTTTTCAGTTTTTCCATGAGTTGGATGTTCAACGTGTTATTGACAATGGGCCTTGGACGTTTGATAACCAACTGCTCCTGGTTAAACGTTTACATGGTAATGAACAGCCCGAGTCTATTAATCTTGACTGGACCAGTATGTGGGTTCAAGTGTACAAGCTACCAGTGGGTTTTATGTCTGTCAAAGTGGCGCAAGGTATTGGCAATTATATTGGAGAATTCATTTCAGCTGATCCAAAGAATTTCTCTGGGACATGGCGAGATTTCATGAGAATCAGAGTAGCTTTTGATGTCACCAAACCTCTTAAACATGAGATGCGGATCAAGAAATCAGGTGGTGCATGGATTATGATTAAGTTCAGGTATGAACGGCTGCCAACAGTGTGTTTCCTGTGTGCCATGCTTGGCCACAATGAAAAGCAATGTCCGGAACTGTATCGTAAGTCTGCTGAGGAGTTGCCTCGAATTTTTGATGACTCAATTCGGGTGATTAATAGGAGGATAATGGCCACTTTTGGGGAACAGTGGCTTCGTGAGTCTCCACCAGTGTTGCAACCGAGAAGGGACACGGAAGACACCTCCGGTGAGATGATGGCAGTTGATAGCGGCAATTTTGGAAAGAACGACGATCAAGGAAGTGATGATGCCAGGAAAGATGTGATGAATAGCGAGAATAGTGGAGTTGTGAAACCGGCAGTTAGAAAGGAAAGTAGCAAGGAGAAAGGGATTATGGAATGCGAGAATGAAGGAGTTAATGGGGGTTTGTTTGGACAACAAGGAGATGGAGGAATCATTATAACGGATCCTAAACGTCGACGCAAAGAGGACATGGCTTGCCAATCCTCTATGATAATTGGGTCAGAATCCAGCCCAATAAACATCAACCAATTGGATCTTACAGGAGCTGATGGTGGATTATTTCAAACAAATTTTTACTGCTTCTTTGTCTGATACAGGAACCACTATTGCTAATGTGGAGAAACGGGTCACGGATGAACAGAATGAGCATTTGATGCAGGCTTTTACTGAAGCTGATGTGAAGGAGGCAGTGTTCAGCATGCACCCTGACAAAGCTCCTGGTCTTGATGGGTTGAATGCTGCTTTCTATCAGAAGTGTTGGCATATTATTGGTAAAGACATCTCTCATGAATGTCTCCATGTAATAAATAGTTGTTGTATGCCCGCTTCTATGAAGGAAACGGCTATTGTTTTGATCCCTAAGAAGCAATCGGTTGATCAAATGTCTGACTTAAGGCCTATAGCTCTTTGCAGTGTGTTGTACAAGATCATTGCAAAAATGATAACTAATAGACTCAAATCTATTTTGCCTACTATTGTCTCCCCGAATCAGAGTGCCTTTGTTCCCAATCGGCTTATATCTGACAACTTCCTTGTAGCATATGAAGTGATGCATTATTTAAAGCGGAAAACTCAAGGTAAAGAGGGTATGACGGCGCTTAAACTTGATATGAGCAAAGCCTACGACAGGATGGAATGGAGTTTCTTGGAGGCTATGCTGATCAAGCTAGGCTTTCATGCTCAATGGGTTAACTTGATTAAGATGTGTGTGTCCTCTGTAACTTATTTCATCTCTTATCAGAACAATTTGCTGGGGCCAATTAAGCCTAGTAGAGGTCTTAGACAAGGCGATCCGCTTTCACCTTATCTTTTCATCCTTTGCGCTGAAGGTCTCTCTTCTTTATTTAAAAAGGCTGAGGCTCAAGGTATTATCCATGGTTGCAAAATTGCACAAAAAGCACCATCAATCACTCATTTGTTCTTCGCGGATGATAGTTATATCTTTTTTAGAGCTAACCAGCAGGAAGCTTCAGGTGTTAAAAGAATTCTGGATGTTTATGCTTCTGATTCTGGGCAACGTATCAATTATGATAAATCTTCTCTCAGATTTAGTTCTAATACCTCTAGTGCTTGCAAAGATGCTGTCTGCTCTATTCTGTCTATCAATCCACAGGCCAATCATGACTCCTATCTTGGTCTGCCGTCTATGTTAGGGAGGAACAAGCGTGAGGTTTTCTCCTATATTGAGCATAAAATTTGGAAACACATCAGTGGGTGGAATCGCTCTCTTTTGTCAAGAGCAGGTAAAGAAGTGTTACTTAAGTCGGTGGCTCAAACTCTTCCTTCTTACACTATGAGCGTGTTTTTGCTTCCTTTGGGTCTTTGCAACAAAATTGAAAAAATGCTCAATTCTTTTTGGTGGGGCACTAATAAACAGAATAAACAAGGAATCTCTTAGATGTCCTGGGACAAGCTTTGTTGGCCTAAGAAGGTTGGGGGTCAAGGGTTTCGATCATTCCGAGATTTTAATCTTGCTATGCTTGGAAAACAGAGCTGGAGACTGTTGGCTGATGATTCGTCTCTCATGGCTAAAGTTCTTAAAGCCAAATACTACCCAAGATGCAGTTTCTGGCATGCAACTCTGGGTTCTAACCCAAGTTATACCTGGCGAAGCATTTTGTTGGCTAGGGACAGTATGAAACCTGGGTGTAGAATTCGTGTTGGAAGTGGGTGTGGGATTCATGTGATCTCTGATCCCTGGTTACCGGACCCTGCCAATCCTTGCATCTCCACGACTCTGGATGTGAATTGGAGTAATCTGAAGGTAAGCGATTTAATTGATGGAAGTACTAACCACTGGAACATGGCTTTGATTTGCTCTTTGTTCAATGAGCGGGATAGTAACCTTATTTCAAGCATCCCTCTTAGCTGGCATCGGAAAAATGACGTGTGGCAGTGGGTGTTTGAGGCTTCTGGTAGATACAAGGTGAAAAGTGCTTACAAGGTAATTCACTCTGGTACTTTTCCTTTTTCAAATCTTGCTGCTGTGAACTGGAAGTACCTATGAAATCTTGCTGTCCCTTCTAAAATCAAGCATTTTTTCTGGCGTTCTCTTCATGCATGCCTTCCAGTTCGTGTGCTTTTATCTATGAAAGGGATTGGTATTAGCCGGGTTTGTCCTTTCTGTAGCCACGATGATGAGTCTATTTATCATGTTCTTGTGGGGTGTTCTTATGCAGCTGAAGTGTGGGGAAAGTCGGGTATGAATTTTGTCACTAATAATTGTTCTGAAATAAGCCAATGGTTTTGCTCTGTTGTAAGTTGTGTTGATCCCAAAAGCTGTGGCTTTACTATTTCGATTTGCTGGGCCATCTGGAAGGCTAGAAATTTGTTAGTTTGGCAAGGAGTTCGGCTATCAACTAGTTATGTGGTTTCTCTTGCTTCAAATTCCATTTATGAGTGGCGGCAAAGTAGAGCTGTGATTAATCATACTCATACTGAACCTATGCTTTTATCTCAGAATTGGAGTCCTCCACCGACCAATACTCTTAAAATCAATACAGACGCTGCTGTTTTTTACGAGCATAAGAGGACAGGTGTGGCTTTTGTTGTCCGGGATCACCAAAGGAATTTTATAGCGGCTGGTGCTAGGTGCTTTAATGGAGTTGTGGACCCTTCTGTGGCTGAAGCTCTTAGCATTCGAGAAGCTTTAAGCTGGGTGAAGAAGTCTAATCTATCTAAGGTGTTCATTGAGTCAGACTCCCAAATGGTGGTTCAAGCTCTAGTGTCCAAAAAAAGGGATTGTTCAGATTTAGATCTTGTAGTCAGTGATTGTCTTTTAATTTGTAATTCCTTGTCTGAAATCCAATTTGGATTTGTTAAGCGATCTGCGAATATGGCTGCTCATAATCTTGCTCAAGTAGCTTATTCTATGACAGATCCGGGTTTTTGGGATTTATTCCCTCCTGATTGTATTGTTGCTGCCCTGAGGGCAGACTCTTCTTAATGAAGTTTCTTGATTTCAAAAAAAAAAAGAACCTTATTCAACTCAAATTCAAATCTTAGAAAAAAAAAATCCATATATTAAACAATTTATTAATATAATTAATGATATGTAAATTTTATTGAGTGATAAAAACGTAACATACATGATTTTTAAAATTACATATACTATATATTCTCAATTATATTGGGAATATACTTTAATTCAAAGTAATAGGTTTTATTTTATGGTATTATTTACGTTAATTTAGTGAATTTATTCAAGGAACTTTATTTAAGATGTTTCTAAACCAAAATTATGAAGTTGTAGCCATATTTAAATGAGATAACAAACAAAAGCATCTATATTGATAAGAGCAAAATAATTAATCTGTAATGGTAAAACATTAAAATTAGAATTTAGAAAAAAAATAAATTTTTAACAACTAAAATTTTAATTTAAAAAATGTAACCTACATAATTAATGATAAAATTAATGGTTATAAAAAATGCATTTTTTTTTCTAATTGGAAAATGTTGAGCAAAATAATTAAGAGTAATAAATCATCAATTTTATTAAATTCATTCCATTATAAATAAATTAAAAAATAAATATATATTTTTTTGGAAGTTTGACAAGTGGCACTCCAAATGAAGAAAATGCAACATGTCAATTTTAATGGAATTCCATTCGAGATAAATTAAAGATATTGATGGCTTAAAAATAAGTAATTTTTGCTTGTATAATATGTGGTATTATGTAATTAATTATCGTACGAGATACAAGCAAAATGATCCTATTTTTTATCATTTAAATAAAAAAATGAAAAAAAAAATATGGACAAAATCTTTCTATTTTAAATAGATAAAAATAAAAATGACCTTTAACCAAAAATAAAATTGAATAATATCATATAATGGGCTTAATTTTGTTGCATATGAAGGTGTGTTGGTAGTGGACTTAGATAACCAGAGCTTATAAGCGGACTTATGCGAAGCCCATCAATCTGGTGTTATAAGTTATATTTTTTGGGATGTGATCCACATCTATACCTGTCGCTAATAATATAATATAATATAATAAAAAAAAGTAAGTTTTACCTTTGAAATTGAAAATGTCTTTCTGTTTTTTAGAATAGTAAAACTATTTTTCGTTTACCTTCAATTAAACATTTTAGCAGCATTTTAACTTAGATTTAAAATAATATTTTAGTTTGAGTCTTTATATCTCTTTCTCTCAATCCAAAGATTTATCTTTAGTTTAGTTAGGAAATTAATATAGTCTAAAAATTTATGAATTATGTCATTGGTTCATATTAAACAATATTTCATTTTATGATGTTTTTTTTTTAACGGCAATAATAAAAAATTGTGCATAGGCATATTTAAACGTAAATTTGATTATTAATAAAATATGGTAATAATAGAGAAACAGGAAGATTTTTGTTTGTACAAATTAGATGTGATATTAAAAATTTTATAAGTGGAACGTAATTGTCTTAACAATAATATGCTAGAGAAATGTGTCCAAACTGCAAATCTCAACATCCTCGAAAATATGTGTCCTCCACTAATCCAATTCACACCTCTTAAATTATTCCTTTTTATACGATTCCCAAGTCAAACCCCACAATTTTAATATTGCACTAAAATACAAAATGTTGATGCCCTGCCCAACACTCTGCCATTAGTCCCATTAACAATAAGTTCCTTCATCGCAATTAACTCTTCAAGAGTCAAACACAGTACCATTAACAATAAGTTCCTTCATCGCAATTAACTCTTCAAGAGTCAAACACAGTTTAATTCAATTATATTTAACATTCCTTAGCCTTACAATTGCCCCACTCAAATATTAAGTTTTGAGATCCTATAATTTTTGAAAATCTCATAATATATAAATTTTGCAGATTTGCCCCCAATCAAAGTTTGTCCTACATCCATCCCAACTTCACCTACATTAACAATCTAAACTGTTGTTCTGTCCCTCTCAAAAGACATTTATAATTTCACAATTATGTATGATATTTGGTTTGCTGGTACACACGTCGAGATAAATAGGTTTTATATCTAAACTCGTCTGCCCGAATGATAATATATAATAAAAACAATAATAAACCAGAGCAGGTGTGTATATGGCGTCGTTCAGCAGGAATATATTTGTTGACGATGACATGACTAAATATGCTTGGCTTTGAATATTTTAAATGGTTGGCAATGGCATACTATTCTTTCCACGCAACAATTGCAATTTTATTTAGAGTTAGTCTCTCTCTCTCTCTCTGATTAAAGTTTCAGTCAATTTCGTCTATCCCATAAATTGCAGGCATTAAAAATCTTGTTATTAATATTAAAATATACGTGTATATGAAAAGAAAGAAAGAAAAAAAAAGAGCAGCCATTTCGAAGTTTCAAGCAACTGCTAATTTGGTCCAGGTCAAGATAATTGATCTTTAAAGTTTAAACGACTCAAAAGCAAAGAAGGATAGAAAAGAAAAAGGGAAAAAGGAGTAAAAGAGGAAAAGCCCCTAATCTTTTGTTCCTATGCATCAAATGGTTTTTTTATCCATTGGAGTAATTAACAAGAAATTAAAAACTTGAGATTCTGCTTTCAGATGTACAAGATATGCTAAATAAGGACCACAATAACTTGAATTTTAAAACTAGCTTTAGCTGTACAAGATGCACTTGATAAATGATAATACCCTCAAAAGAGGGAAAAAAAAAAATTAAAATGTATCAATAAAGAATGGTCCTCATTAAAACATATATATATTTATATGTTTCTATCTAATTTCTTGATGTGATATTAACAAGCAAATTAAGACAAAAAGAAGAAAAATATTCTTTCTCCGATGGTCCGCACAAATCCATGCCACTCAGCAAACAAAAGAAACAGTAAAAGTGCCGATGTTAGTGAGTGATTATTTGCTCTGTTTGTACTCTGTTAATTTGGCGATCTTCCAGCATTACCTTCCAATACAATTTCAAATAAATCAGCTTCAGATTCTTCCTCGAAATCCACATTTGGGTCATTCTTATCAGCAACACTATTGTTGGTCTGGGTACTTCTAGTGGCACTTCTTTGAAGCCACTGGGAGTCGATTCTTCCCATTGAGAACAGTTCTTTACTATCTTCATAGCCCAAAGCAGGGGATTTTACAAGAGGGCCAATGAAGCAAGGATTTGGGGTTCTCTGTGCATTTGCTGGTGGATAACTGAAAGCACTTTGTCCAAAATTCACAAGTACTAATATGTGATTGTTCGCTGCAATTGTTGGGTATAGTGGAGTTCCAAATTCCTCTGTTTTGCAATGAATTACATGTACCAACTCTGCATCTACAGTGAAAAACACTTTCTTTTGCCTTGGATCAAATCCACACCCTATTACTTTGTCTTTTCTTGCCCACTCTCCTTTTTCAGATTCAAATACAAGTTTCATCCCTGTAATTAAGAAACAGAAAGAAACAATCTTGTTACAGTAACAATTGTATTGAAGTGCTATTCTTTTAGCTTACTAATTACATAATTCTGTTTCATTGAATCTATCCATGATGTTTTTGGTCAACTGCTTGTTACCTACTCCCAACACAGTGAAGCATGCCACGTTTAATGGCCTAAGCTTAAAGAATCAATCTCTCCATTTCATAATTAATGGATAAGCTATATAGTGGACCACATCCTCATTAATTTTTCACTAGTATTGAAGATAAAATTAGGTCGTGTAATAATACAATTAGTGGATTGTCCAATTTTTTAGAATTAGATAAATAATTTTTAAAAAAAAAAAATAATAAAAGTAGAAAATTTACCATCAAGATAAACAGAGCCATTGGAGTTAAATCCTATGGAACCTGGATAGCTTCCTGGAAGTTTCAAAGGAAGGGAGGGTCCTGTAGTTAGGCCCAAAGATAGTATAACGGCTTCATCTTTGGTATCATCTCTAACAGCGAGCTTCAATTCTTCAATCTTGTCGAATCTATTGCTGCCATTAATATGAACTATAGATTCTGAACTCACTCTGTGATTAGAATTTTCTTGTATAAGTTTGGTCTTCTCGCCTTCCTTATTCTTGGAAATGTATTCCTGATCATCCCCTTGGCTATACAAAACAGTGATCTCAAAATAAGCTTCTTGAGGAAAAGCTGAGTTACCCAATGGCGGCCCTGGCAAAGGCAAAGCAGTTCTTATCACGGAAGAAGCAGACATGGATGGATTGTTTACATTAATTCTCTTCAACCCAGAATTTAATCTTATCTTTTGCATAAAATCAGCTGATCCTTGACAAACTTCCCAGGTTATTTCTGTCTCTTCTTCTTTGCCATAATCACCAACCGCACAAAAGCCTAATATTGATGAGCGTGTAGATGGGGATGACATAAATCCTGTAAAACCAAATCTTGACCATCCATTCTCAACTGCATCTGTGATTAACGAGGGATGATCAGCCCAGTTGAATAAAGGTCTAGTGGAAGCCCCTCGCCGGAAAACGTAATAATTCCCTTTCCTTTTGCCATCAAATTCGAGCTGTTGAAGCTTTGAAATCCCATCTTGGAAGGTCTCTGTTCTGTCTCTGGTTTCGTCAACAACATCTCTACTTCGTTTGAAACAGCAAAAACGCCGAATCAAAATCATCATCACGAATGAAAGAAAGACAACAGCCAGTGCCACCAACAAAACATGTTCCCATTCAAGCATTCTTCTTTAAAGAAATCAAATTAGTTGGGTTTAATTATTAAAGAAAATCTGGGGAGGGAGGGAAAGAAGATGGAATATAAGGAAGGAAGAAGCGTGGACCAAATACTGATTCAACAAAGGCAGGAAGGTTTTGTATATTATGCACACAGTAAAAGAAAGAAGTAAAGAAGGTGACATTTTCTAAGATGTGGCATTTTAAGACCTTTCCTTAATATTTATAAAGTCTGAACCGACACTCTTTTCCTTAATTAAACCAAATAAAATAAAATTTGTAATATTTGATTGGTAGTAATTTTCTAGAGAGAGAAAGGGGTTAATAAGCGACGACTTCTAGAAACGAAGAAGTCTTAAAATTATGGATTTGGGGAAGGGACAATTAAGGCATTGCGTTAACGGCAAAACGGAAGACTGTCAGCAAAGTTAAAAGAGGAAATCAGTTAAATCAGGAAACAGAAGAAGAAGATTTTTTTTTATTGTACGATGTGTGGGCAGTTATTTGTCGATTGACAGTTAAACTATGCGTTTGTTAACTTTGAGGGGGAGTAAATGATAAAAAAAAAATTAATTATGCAGTCAAACATTTCGAAAAGCCACTTTACAAGGCAATGGAAGAAAATCAAGTCTAATTCAAAATGAATAAGTATTAAGCTTATAAGACAATAGTTTATTTTATTCCGTTATTAATTCTATAATCTCTTAAGAATTTGATCAATTTCATAAAATTTACAAAATATTTGTAACTAAGGTCTAATTTTAGTTTCCTTTGCATCATTACCCATAAGTAACATTTTCTGTTTTTTTTTTTTCATTTTAGAGAAATTAAGACTTTGTGGACCATCTCATCAATAAAGTGACATGCATGCAAATAGTCACCTTGAATTCCAATTAATTATTGTACATTTTATGGGAAGGCCCTTTTTTGACAAAATTGGTACCAAAATGCAATTTTGTACTACAAAATATTAGAAATAACTCTAATAAAAATAGTTCTTTCTGTCGTAATTCAGAGCATTGGGATTTAAAGTGGTACAATTGGGAAGGAACGCACAAATATGAATTTGAACAAGTAATTGTAGTATTAGGGATAGGTTTACAATATATTTTGGTGTATGTGTATCCTTATTAATTACTAATATAATCAGAAGTAGTGATCCTGAAGACCCAACTTAATATTTAATTTATCCACGTTCCAAGTGATTACTCAATTAGCTATCATTCAACTCCTGATCCATCAATTTTAAAACATAATTAATGCTACCATCTATTACTATTACTATATAATCATCCTGTTTCGGTATTAGTGTTGGACCCCAAAAAAGTATGTTATCATAATCCCGAAGATAATTGCCCTAATTTTGAGGGATAATCGTTACATGAAATTTAAACCAATACAAACCATCCTTAAGTTAAAAGAAAAGAAAATCAATGCCAAAATCGCGATATGATAATGAAAAAAAAAAAAAAAAGATTATCTATAAGCAAAATTATTTAACTTTTTTTTATGCATCGAAACTAATTAAATCAAATTAAATATTATATTCAAATACTAATTATTATATATTTGATTTTATTCACGATCATATTGTTAATTATAATGTCAAAACTATTAAATATTCAGTATAGTTATTTACTTATTTATATTCTGATTTTTTTTTTTTGGAAACTTGTAATGTGCAGATGATTTGAATATTTCCTAAATAATATCTTCCCTAGTTATACTTATGAGCAATATTATGTAAAAGAACCTGCTAAAAAAAGATACTAAAATTGAAAAATGAACAGAAAGGAGAGATGAGGGACCATGGATGGTGATAATCGAGTGATTTTTTCTTTTTCTTTTTTTTTTGTGTTTTAAAAAAAAAAACATTTTATGATTAATCACCTAAGTAAGAGTTCATTGAGTCATTAGCAGTCGCAGATAATATCATTATGGAAAAAGAATTAATTATTTTCTTGAAGTTTAGCATTATATAAATAAAAGGATAATGCTTAATTTTGTCAGGGAGTAACACAAACAAACAAAATCGACGTCTCACCGGACGTACATATTTCTTCAGCTTTTTATGTTAATTTTTTTTTTTTTTTTAACTGACCTTTTTATGTTATTAAAATAAGGATAAATTAATATTTTCATTTTTATTCATCAAAATCACCAACTTTTTGTTTCGACTATCGACGTAAGAGTTGTAAGAGATTTTAGAATGAATTATTTTAATTTTAGATAAACTTATACCCCTACTGTACGATAACTTAATAAGGACATCCACACATTTTAAAGAAACTCTCTCTTTTCCCTTCAATACCGTGCAATGTTATGTAAAAATACACATCTAATATATACAAAATATATATTTAGTATACATAAAATATACATCAAATATATGAACAATATACATCTATTACACATTTAATATACGCACGATATATATTTAGTATACCGTACAATATATATCTAATATACATCTAGTATACACACAATACACATCTAGCATACGCAAAATATACATTTAGTATACGAATAATATACATCTAGTACACATATAATATACGCACAATATACATCTACTATACGCACAATATATATCTAGGACATCTATATCAAATTCTGGCTCAACTAAAAGATTTTCCTTTGCACAACATTCACTAATTCACTTCATGTAACATAAACTCATTTATTCCATTAAACTAATGTACATTCCATAAATAATATTATTTAATAAAATAATATTAAGTTCATATATTTCATTAAATCAAAACACATCACACAAAATATTATTTAGTAGAATAATATTATTTAATTACATAAACTTAAGTTCCATTATATTATGTAAATTAAAATAAAGCAAACAAAAAAAAAATAGCATATGTTTCGAAAAATCTAAATCCAACCTTTTTAATATTAGCTTAAAATAAAATATAATGAAAAATCCTCTCCATAAGTATTATTGAAAAGTATTATGATTTATGAACAGTGGAGTAAAAGTTTGTGGAGGGCCTAATTGATTAGTAATTACCAACTACTGTACATCTATCATAATTCATAATTAGTTCTCCATATATTTTTTTAGTGTTATCAATAGTCAGTGACTGAACAATCAATTATTACATTGAAGTATTTATTAACAACCAAAGCAAAAGCAAAATTAAGATGGAATTCAGAATTCAATGTTTATTTCTCAAATTTAAGAAAAAAAAAAGAAGCTAAAACTCTGAATTTTTGAAGAGCTAATTTCCATGTCATTTTAGTCCAAAAATAAAATTTTATTTATAACAATACTAAGTTAAAAATATTTAACTATATTTAAAAGTTAAATAAATATTAAAATTAAAACACAATTTAAACCATGTTTACAATTCACATAGGAATATGGGTGATAAATAAAAAAATTAATATACATGTATGAAGTATAATTTATCTTGAAAAATAAAAGTGTTTTAATGAGTTATTTATATATTTATATTGGATTGGTGTCAATGATGTAAGCCAATTTCATAGTATTATGGGTAATGGATAAAAATAGAACATGGGCTAATTTTTCTTCAGCTGGAAATTTAATCCAAGCCTGGTTCCTTAATATCCACGGTAATGGATCAAATGAGCCTTGGATTCTAATTCTTATCGAGTATGAAGTTAATTGATCGAAGGTTTAAAGGCTAATGGACCAAGTAGCCCATGGCCCAATTTTCTCCAGATGGATGATAAAATCATTCAAGGAAAGATGCATTTTCTGTTCTGATCTTCATTACTTTCCCTGTTTAATGGCTGCTGCTACTGCGCAAAACACAGCTACCTCAAAGATTTTTCCTTTCTCATAAATGATTAATGGCTCCTCTCTGCAATCCAATTGACAACTTTTCTCTTGTAAACCCCCCCTTTTTCCTCCATAGACCCACTTTCAATTTCTCTCACTTTATCTCTCACACCACTGAATTCAAGAACAAACTCACTTTCACTTTTAAACCCTTAATCACACGCCCCTTTCACCGTAGCCAAAGCTTAATCACGTCCAACGCCGTTTCTTCCGCTTCATCATCCGAGATTGACATGGTCAAGAACAGGCAAGGAGTCTACACTTCTAAAAAGAGCAAGGTCGTTGTCTTATGGGACCTCGATAACAAACCGCCGCGCGGCCCACCTTATCCGGCGGCGATGGCGCTCAAGGAACTTGCTCAGAGATTCGGGGAAATTATAGAGATGTCGGCTTACGCCAATCGGCACGCTTTTATTCACCTCCCGCATTGGGTGGCGGAAGAACGCCGAGAGAGGAAACAATTGGACATTCTTGAAAGGAAAGGACTTGTCACTCCATCGGAGCTATACATTTGTGGAGTTTGTGGTCGCAAATGTAAGACGAATATGGAACTCAAAAAGCATTTCAAGCAGCTTCACGAGCGCGAGAGGCAAAAGAAGCTTAACAGAATGAGGTCTCTGAAGGGGAAAAAACGACAGCGTTTTAAGGAGCGGTTCATTTCTGGGAATCACAAGTATAACGAGGAGGCCAGGAGATTAATAAATCCGAAAGTTGGGTATGGGTTGGCCGGGGAGCTGAGGAGAGCGGGAATTTATGTGAAGACTGTAGAGGATAAACCCCAAGCTGCGGATTGGGCATTAAAGAGGCAGATTGAGCATTCAATGAGCAGAGGGGTTGACTGGTTGTTTTTAGTATCAGATGATTCCGATTTCTCTGACATTTTAAGGAGGGCTAGAGAGGCCAATTTGGGGACAGTTGTGGTGGGGGATAGAGATAGAGCATTAGGGAGGCACGCTGATTTGTGGGTGCCTTGGATTGAAGTTGAAAATGGAGAAGTTACAGAGAATGATTTGGTGCCTAAGAGTAGGATTTGTGAGGATTTCGAGGAGGAGAAAGATGGGTTCTTTTCTGTTTCACATTTTGATGGTGATATTAGTGGCGTGGAGAGTGATATGGATAATGTCCTTAATGAACTTGCAGGAGCAACATCTGGGTGGAATAGTGTGACCATTTCAGTGTTTTCAGAAGGGGAAGAAGAAGAAGACCAGGATTATTTGTTATGGGACGATGAAGATGAAGAAGATGGGGATTTTTTGATATAGATGGCAAATGTAGTTAGACAACTGCTGGAATGGGATTGTTATATTTGTGATTATAAAAGAATTACACATGAGCAGTATGCGAAGTGATTGAATTTGTATAGAATTACACATCTATTTATGAAGATTCTAATGGAATTGAGTTGTGCAAAATGGTACGTCTCTGCCACCAAAATTAGCCCTGTATGAAATATGAATCCGCATTACATTCTTTTCATGCATTAGTTTTAATGTTTTTGGTCTAGAGTAGGCAATTGTACTGGGATTAATCCAACATGAGTAGTTTACTAAATGTAATCTCAGTATTCATCAGTGCTAGTTTCTTCCTGGTTACTTGAAAACTAAAGCATTCTCTGCCCATTGGCTTCTAGGGCTGGGCTGTGGTGAATATGGATAAATAACGTGAATGTTTTACAACTATATATGTTTACTTGATACTTCTCAAAGTCTGAGAAGGGATTAGAGGTGAAATCAAAGAAATGTGTTTGATTACACTTTTGTTTGGGGAGTTGAGTAAGTAGTGAATTGAAAGTCTAAAATGGCAGATTGGTTTATGGATGAAATATAGTTAATCTATTTTAAGTCATTGCTTTAGAGCAGGCCATCGGCTGCGGAAAGAACGGGGGATGTCATATCTGGTTTTGTTTAGGCGCAATATAGCCATTGTAGTGCTCCAATAAGAAAGGGTCATGCATGTAACATGGATAAGGCTAGAGGTATACTTTCTTTCTATAATTAATATCTCCAGTTGCCAAAATAGAAACCTAAGAAGAAGAAGAAGTTTGTGAGAGTTATTGAATATTGCTCTTGAAAAAGCTGATTGAATGGTTCTGAATGACATGCCTCCAGCAAACCTCGAGTTTGAGCAAAAGATAAGGATTATGCAATTTGCTTTTCAGTAAAAACAGATAATACCTGCAAAATAAACTTATCAGTGAGGGCTTACCTTGTTCTAGGGTATCTTGAACTTAGGTTTTTAGAGGAAAGTCCTATAGTGAGTGGATATGCGAGGCCTTGTCTATGCCTTAAACTTGTAAGTTATTCACTGGTTGAGTGCAAAATAAAGAGCTGGACAATGGATTATTTAATTGTCAGTGTGCTCATAGGGAGGTTGCTCTTCTCTGAATTTTCCTGGAAAAGTGAAGTTCTATTATCATAAATTCTAAGGTATTTGACAACTTCACGATATCTAATGAACTTCATTGCCCTCTCAAGTTTATACTGTGTGCAGATATGGAATTTCATTCTTGATGTCGTATGCAGATGATATTGAGAATTATAGCTTCACTTAGAGCTGGGAGCTCCTGGAAACGTTAATGCATCATCAACCAAGTTAACTGCTTTGAGATGAATTAGAAAATGAGAAGTTAGATAAGTGGAATGATGCAACCAGTGGCGTCAATTATTATTATATTTTCCTTAGCAAATGAAAAATTAAGAAATGGAATAGTGGCTCTCTCTTTTAGTCTTAAGGGCGGCAGATAGTTTAATAAGACGTCACAATTGTAAAAGAAGTTGGCACATTCACGGCTGAGGTCCTTTTCAGTTATATCATCCCACTTGAAATCTATATTTTTGTTTTTACGCATCTGAGGTTTCATTTGGTTCATTGAACTTTACTGTGCTGGATACCTCTAATTCCCTTTCCTTTTTGTCCCCTAGCATGAACATGAACATTGATAAGATTTGGGTCAATTGACCTAGTTAAACGAATATCATTATTCATCAATCTAAATGTTAAAAGCCATTAAAATCAATATTAAATCCTAACTATTAAATATATATAATTTCCTTATATATATATGTCTGTCTTACTTTTTTATAAATATTTTTTTCTATAAATATTATGTTATTTTTCTATTTTAAGGAAATATGAATATATCTGAATCTCTACCGATCTTTTTTCTTTTTGCAAATAATATTCAGTTCCGATCATAAATTTTTCGAGTATGTTATCAAATATGAATGTTAGTTATTAGGGTGGCTTCGGAGATAATTAACAAATGCAAGGCTTTGTTAACTCAATAGAAATGGGAAAGTCTGAACTGAATTAGCTTTGTATAGTTGGAATACATTGTTTAATGACATTTTTTTTCACAAGAGGCATAATTTATTATTAAATAAATTAACGTAATTAAAAGAAATTGAATTTGAAATCCGTACATTTTTTATTAAATATTGATTATTAGGTCAATTTCTGATGATTATATTGTCTATTGACTAGTATTAGATTGGAGCACTTAATGTATATGCAGTTGATTTATCAATTTTCTAATATACCTCTACTCCATTCATATATATCGTTTTTAATTAACATAAACCAACATCACTAATTTTTCAAATGTATATGATCCTGATAAATAATATAGTAGGGAAAATGTGTAAAATTTGAGATGAGATTTTATAAAAAATATTAATAAAATACATGAAAATCGATCAATTGTATTATGTCGGACTATACTCGTGTTTACCGAAACACACCCAGCAATTAATTCAGGCATAGCTTTGAATAAAAGAGAAACAGAATGCTTTGAATAAAGAAAATTGAGTTGAATAAAAGTGTGTTTTCTCGGCAATATTGTTGAATAATAATGTTTAGAAATGAGAAGAGGAAGTTGAAAGTTTTTGGTGAGACGCAACTTTCATCTCCACAGTTGGGATTCTGGATATGTTACGATATGATAGTGCTATCTTCTTTCTGCCGACTCTGTCTTCAAGTTGCCCAATTACCCAAATTCCACTTCTATTTAATAATTTATATTCCACATTAATTGCCAAAGTCCAAACTTAGTGCCACAGCCACAGGCAACATTATTTTTGTTTACCCCATTTGGCTGCTTCTTATTAAAACCATATATATTCTTTAAATTTATGTCTATATAGGTGAAAAATACCTCCCACCCGTTCAATTTCATTACCTACTTAAATATTTATCAAAAATTAAGTATAAATGGATAATCATTTACCATGTATTACATAATATGTTTTCAATATTAAAAATTAATTATAAATGGATAATCATTTATCATATTAGATAATAGTTATATTTTCAATCGTTTGAATTACAAGTGATTTTTTTTAATATCTATTTGCTTATAAATTACTTTTATAATGTTATGTATTATGTTTTTTTGATTTAAAGTTGTAATTAGATTATAACTAGAATTTTTTTAAAAAAAAAACTGTCCATCATCCATCATTATAAATAGCTGATTTTACTGCGAGTTTGTCAACAAAGATAGTGAGTTTAATTTATTTAGTCATATTTTTCACGCTTTAAAAGTATATATATATATATAACAAATAATATTTTTTTTATGGGATTTAAAAGTAATATTTTAACTTATCTTAAAAAAATAAAATAAAAAAGTAAGATTTTAGCTTTAAACAATATAAGGAGTTATGTATAAACTCTAAAGCAGGAAGTTATATATGATATGTAAAAAAGTGACCGAAAAAAGAGAAAACCACGATGAAATGATGGTCGAGAGTTGATTGAGGAAGACAGAAATGTTTAATTAAATAAAAATGAACCAAACTGAAAGAGATGGTAATTTTTCTTTTTCCCGTGGCAATCTCCACCGATCGAGTCACCGACTCACACAGACACAGCCACGCGCGCACACTCCATGCCATTTCTACACCTCTCTTTCAATTTGATTTCTCCTCCCCACCTATCTATTCTCTTTTTGGTAAGATGGAAACATAAATTGTTTCGTTATTATGTATTAGTTATAAGTCATTTTAATTTTTAAGACTAAGTGTGAGAGTTTTTAATTAATGATTTCCGTATCTCTCATTTTTTCCAATTATTATCATTCTATTACCATTACAAAATTTTAATCATGTTATTATGAGTTTAATTTTCTTTTAATATAATTAATTACATTTTTGAAGTACCACATAAAAATCAAATATATTGATCAATTGAAATTCAATTATTTGAATTACAATTGCTTCCGTTTAAATTTATATATATATATATATATTGCACACAAAAATCATATTACGAATTATGTAAGTTTTTTTTTTCTTTTTTCAAATTTAAAATTAAAATGTTAATTCATATTTATACTTGAATTGATATGTTTATGGATAAATGTGATTTTTACCCTTTAATGAGACTTTGTTTCTTAATCTTTTATTGTAAAGTAGAAAAAACATAGAAAAATGGGTGTGTAATTTTGGACCAACAGATAAAGAACAATTTTTTTCTTTTTAAGTAAAATAGTATGCAATACATATATATATATAGTGATTCAATAAAAATAATTCTTATGTGTTAAAATGATTATTTTCTTAAATGATATTAATTATTTTGGAATCTTATATAGGAAATATATTCATTTAATAAAATTTATCATTACTGAAAGTTCAAAATTTAAATTTGATGAAATTACTTATTTATAATCCTAATTCAACGATTAATTTGGTTGAAGATTTTGTATACTCTCTAGATATAACCATTTTTGAAATTAATTTTTTGTTAAATTTGGGAAACAGCGCCAAAACGGTAGAAAGCTACTAATTTGATAATCTTATGTTGCATTCTTTTAGGTTACGCATATAATGAAAGGAAATGGGGTGTTAGCATGGAATAATTATTTCATTCTTTTAGGTTACGCATTAAAAAAAATCCAAATAATTCAAAACAGAAAAGCTAGTATTAATTTGATGCTATATGAGTATATTTAAGACTTTACAAATTGATGGTACATATGCAATCAAACGGTTTAATTGTGTATATACCACATCCGCTGCATGATGTTTTATCTATAAAAGCACATCCAAAATGAGGTGAAATAGGAAATCCAAGACCCTAAAATTCCGGCGCTGCGTGCTCCCTGCTGGAGGTGAAACCTTCCACGTCGGCACTTGCTTACTCAGAAGCCGCTGCATTGGTTTTCTTTTTCTTTTACAAATTTTTGATTTTGAATAAAAAAAAACCAAATACATTTTTGAGAAAATAAATAAATTTATTTAACAATTTAAAAATAAAATGACAATAGTCATTTGGACTCATCAGGCGAATGAGAGGGGATAGGATAAGAGATTTTACGTTTACAGCCGTATAGTTTTGTTTTGGATGCAAAAGGCAAAAATAATTACCATATCTCATGTTGCAGTGTTTTTTAAAATTTTACTCAATAATAAAATATATAGTGAAACGGGGAATACATACCTAAAACCTTAACCATAATACAAAAATGGATACAAATCATACAACTGTAAAAGTTAGCAGTAAATTACAAGTTGAAGAAACATTGAAAATTAGGGAACTATATATTTTGGGATACTTATATAAATGCAGGGAGATAGATGGAGGCGGTGATGGACTATGTCGGCCGAATTTGGATTTATCTTAAAGGAAGATCAACGTGGCGGCCGTGCCAGACGACAGACAAGCAGCCAAGCAGGAAACTCTCTATCTCTCTGTTTTTTTCTTTTTTTTTTTCTTTTATATATATATATCAATAATATATATATATATATAGCCATGGCTCCGAAGCCAACCGTTTTAGCTTTCTTGGATTGAAATAAGGAGAGAATCTTTTGTTTTTTCTTTCTTTATTTTTTACAATCTTTTATATTATAATTTTCTTGTTTTTCCTTCATCAAACATGGAAAGAGGGGAGTGTTGTTCAAGCTCAAGCTCAACAACAACAACAACAACAACTGCGTCAAATCCAACCGTAGAGAAACGAAAGCACAGACAACAACAGCAAGACAAGCCCTATAGAGGTATAAGGATGAGAAAGTGGGGCAAGTGGGTCGCTGAAATTAGAGAACCCAACAAACGCTCCAGAATTTGGCTTGGTTCTTACTCTACTCCTGTCGCCGCCGCCCGTGCCTACGACACCGCCGTCTTCTACCTCCGAGGCCCTTCTGCTAGACTTAATTTCCCCGATTTGATTTACCACGAAAACGATCTACATGACATGTCTGCTGCTTCTATTCGCAAGAAAGCCACCGAAGTTGGAGCTCAAGTTGATGCTCTTCAAACCCTTCACGCTACTCCAAATAACAACAATATCATCAACAACAACAGAGTTTTATCAGAGAAACCTGACTTGAATCAGTTTCCTAATCCAGAAAATTCTGATGAAGACTAGACCGGGACGAATGATCTCTGATTATTGATTAATTAGACGCAATAACCCTTTTGTAATCATTATATTTTGGTTTTAATTACTTCCTCTCTTTCCTTCTTTTTCAGATCGATATAGCCACTCCTGCTTTGTGCCTGAGGAAAGTTCAAGCACAAACAGAAAATAGGATATAGTAATTGGGTATGTTTGATTTATAAGAGTTTCAAAAAAAGAAAAAAAAAATAGGAGGAGAAAGATTCTGCTTATAATTAAAAGAGCTCTGATCAGGAAATTGATCTCTTGGGTATATTTGATCAGTTTGTTATTTTTTAGTTAGTTAAGTGTCAGGTTTAATTAGTTCTTATGTGTTTTGTCTTATTAGCATAGTCTGTGTTCTTGATTTTCTATGTACAGTTACAATAATATGGTTCGGAAAACTATATATGCTGAGGAAGAAGAAATAGCTATGGAATTTATATCAAAGAAACAGTGATATTATATGGCCTGCCTTTTATATATCTCTCTTAAATATAAAAAAGATAATGTTATATAAAATTAAAATTGAGTAGGGAGACCAAAGAAAAACAAGCTAGATAAGAAGATAAGGAAGAATAGAGGAGAAGTGGCAACTGGTGACGTGCATGCCTGTGGACACCACAAAACATAACACAAATATTAACGGAGAAATTAGAAAAAGAGATCGGAGAGAGAAAGTGGTCCTCCACCAGGGACGTTGTCACCGTCATGAGAAGGTGGAAAGCTTACGGAAGGCCGTTTGGTGGAAGTTGATGGGTGATGAAAGGTTGGCGGTGACTGCTTTTTTTTTTTTTTTTCCTTATAAAAAGAAAATCCTTATTTTTATAAATAATATATTCTGTGTTTTTATGTTTAAGAGTTGTTTAGGTTTGGACGGTTGCTTATAGTTTGTTCTGTTTAACCAAAGCCAGCCGCTGCTTAGTGTAATTGGACGGTGACTGCCTTTCCCTTGGAAGAAAACTATGACTAATTTATGCCTATTCTCATGCATGATGGTTATTAATTATTTAACAGAATAAAACTAGGTTTTGAACTCTGATTAAATTATTCTTAGTATAAGTTGAACATATATATATAAAATATATTTGTTCGGTCAGTTCCCATATGATCATTTAATGGAAATAATAGATACCCATCTCACTGAATCACATTTTTATATCTTTTTTTTCAAGACTCATATTTTTCTATTATTAATTTAATAATTTGGTAATCACATGATTATTTATGAGATTAAGGAATATCAAGGCTTCCAACTTGATAGTTATCTTTAGAGAAGGAAAGATAACTTTTAAATATCGATCTGAATTATGAACTAAAAAATAATTCATTCCAAAATTTTACTTTTTCTCCAGAAAAAAGGAGAAATTATGCAAAGATTAATTGTTGAGGTCGAGTTGCCTGGACCACAAAGCTATGAGTCCCTATATATTCTTTGACCATGATATTTTGGAACTAAAGGTTAACATATGATTGGAGAATTAGGGTCGCCTTATCACAGAATTGTGTGAAGTCTTGTTTAAGCAAGTCCATGATTAAATATAAGAATCAAACACCACTTGCTTCTACGAGGTGTATTCCACTGCCATGTGTCCATTATCATTTGCAGAAAATTATATCTTATGTGTAAATCACACATTAAAGATAGGACTTGCCTCTCAATTATCCACATCAATTATTTGTATTAATAGAGTTGTTTATCTAATCATTTTCATCTGCCCTTTAATGGGCTCTCAAGTATTTCTTTTATAGTAACCACAGGAATTATATGTATAATTTGAGAATTTTTTTATCTTTTTTTTTTTTTAACTCGTTATTACAATTACAAAAATTTAACTAAAAATCACTATAAATTGACGGTTGATTATTACTCACGTAAAAGTATGAAAAATTTTAAATTTGAATTCTTTTAGTGTCCATTTAAAGTCATAATTAGATATTATATTTTCTTTTATAATAATAATAAAAAAATATTTTTCTAGATCCAATCCATTGGACTTTTATAGATTAAAATAATAAAAAATTATCACATAAAATAAATTAGTTGAAAAATAATAGCATAATGGTCAGCATAACATTTCATCATTTATAACTTGATCCATAATTATCTCATGCCTATAAACGGATACAACTATAATAATCAGAAGACAGGTCCTAGAATATCATGATTCATACGTCCACTGATAATATAAGTTTTAAAATTACAATCAATTTCCAAAACGATAATAAAAATATTATGTTGAATTAATTTGCATAAATTAATATTTTTAGTTTATCTAAACTCACTTTAAAAATAGATACTATCATTTGAGTTTTTCGGATATTATTTTTTCGCTTCGATGTTTAAAAGAATTCTTCAGCCTCAAATGGTAATAATATACTCTACAAAATAATAACGTAAGATCTTATACTTAAATTTTACTCCTGTGCGTGTATTATTTTTATTTTCTACGAAACTACATGTTTCGACGGACTTATTTCTTCTTCCACTGCTAGAGCTAGAATCAAAGAAACCTCACTCCTTGCTTAATGATTATGAAAAGAAGTCGCCATCTGATATACATCCAACAGATTATGATGACATAATTAAGAACATTAATTTCCTTTTTTCCATAATAATAATAATATTAATATTAATAATAGCCAAGTTGTCCGTCTTTGTAACCAGGTTGTCAGCCTCGTACAGGTCCAACTCACTAATTAACTCGGGATATGGTAAGCTATACACTCACCTAAATTCCAAATTAAACGAATATCCCAGACAAAACAGCTAATCCATCTCCACCTACAAAACTTTATTATAAGTTTTTTATTCTATTTTACAAAAAAAAAAAAAAAAACTGCATGTCTCAGTTCTGTTTGTGCAAGCCACAATCATTTATTCCGCATAAATAATTGCCGCAAAAGTAGCACGCACAATTTACTATGAAAGCATGCGGTTTCACACTAAAGACTGTATATGAATTATGAACACTTGCAGAAGGTGGAGGAGGAAAAGACAGTTCTTTTGTTTTGGCTTTTTAATTCAATTAAAGGGTTGAAAATTTGTAGTTTGCCTAATCTGCTTATTAAACTTGTTTGTATGTTAAAGCCAATATATAAACATGATGGTTGGTGATTAATGTTGATGATGATAGTAACATAACATTAAGTCCCCACCCACCCCCGTGCCAAGGAGCTCACTAGCAGACATAAAATGGTGCTCCTGTCATATATTTTCAGAGGAAAACGTCGAGACAAATAAAAAATAAAAAGCAACTATAAAACTGAGGAGGAATTAACAAAATGTTTGGTTTCAACGGCCAAAACTTGTCAGCCAATGTTGTTTTTCCTTATTAGCTGTATAATAGTGGTGCATCGGCCTCTCTGGGCCATGGGGCTATCATTACATGCACCTAGAATTAATCTCTTCAATCTGTGTCCAGCTACTGGTCCCTGATAAAGACAACAAATATATTCAAGCCCTAACTAAGAATTGACTCACTCCTCCAGATTAAATCCAAGTCAAGCACCTGGATCCATATTAATTATGAAATTCATGTTAACAAAAACACAGCAACTAAAAGTTTGATTATTTGGCATTCATGACAAAACCCTCCCTTTTTTTTTAATGTATTGGAAAACTATATTAATTTGGCAGCTAAACGACAATTACGTGTCATAATTGAGCTTTTATCGATTAATACTAATTTCGCCCTGGAGCCCTGAGATTTTAATTTCGAATGCCAATTCATATATATATATATATATATATATATATATATATGAAAACAGAAGATAATAAAAATGAGGCTATTTATTACAATGATTTTGAGGATTGTGTGCCTTTTCTCTCTTTCAACTGCTTTATCCTTTATCTCATTTCTGGATTTTATATTTAAATAATACTAATATAATAAATAATTTTTTATTCTCTTAAAAATCATTGAATTTAAAATATGTATACAGAAAAATTATTTTAACCATTTTTTCTAAAAAAAATCACCGGAAAGTTTAGCTGACGCGTATATTCAGCATCCTCTGCACACATGACTTGACATATGTACATGTCACATGAAAAAATGACATGTACACATGCCACGTGTATGCACGTGAACATTTCAACAAGTCAGTTTGTCACGTGACATGCTTACATGCCATTTTTCCATGTGGCATGCGACGTGTCAAACCACCTATACAGAGAGTGCTGAGTATACGTGCCAGCTAGACTTTCCGGCAATTACTTCACAGAAAAAGTGGTTAAAGTAATTTTTCTGTATACATATTCTAAGTTTAGTGTTAATTAAACACAAATTGTTTAATTATACAAGTGTTATTTAAGTATAAGTTCAATAATCATGAGTGAAATTAACCATTCATTTCTCTTTCTATTATTTGATTTATTGTTTTGATTTTAAATTTGTCATCTTCTCATCTCTTTTATGTTATTCAATAATTTTTCTTTTATACTCCATCCAGTATCTGAAATTCACTCATTTTACTAATTTAGATTTGTACCGATTAAGTCCGTAAATGAAAGCAAAGCGCTCCTTCTCATGTATTTAAAAATGCTACATTTTTAGAACTCCAATATGAGACCTTTAGTTAAGATATGAGGGATCCATGCCATCCCATTCTATCTCTTAAAAGTACAATTGAATAATTTTTGTGTTTAGTAAAGTTATGAAATGATTTTCTTTTTGTTATAAAAGAGGATCATAGAACTCAAGTATACATAAATATCACATATTGAAATTGAAAAAAAGAAAAGAAAAGAAAAGAAAAAGCCAATTGTGCAATCTTTAACGCAAATTGACCTGAACATATAAAGTAGTAACCACCAAATCAAGTTGTAATAGTTTTCTAAATGAATATTAACTTCACGCAAACAAAAAAAGGCAAAATGTGCAATCTTTTTACTTTACTTGGCTTGCTTTGCTGATGAGGATTGATGTGGACTTGGGCGCCCAACCCATTAAGAAATGGTAAGATTTGAGCAGCACGTTATTAAAGCCCAAGCAGTATCGATCCTTTCACACAAGTCCATAAAGTAGCAATAAAAATAATATATTATTATTAACACAAAATAAAATGGGATGGCAATGGTTTTTTTCATTTAATCAGAGGTGTGAAATTCAAATTTTATATATAAAATATTTTGACTGTTTTTGTAGATATATTCAGCACAAATTCGATCAAGTTAGTAGGGCAATGAACTTAGACTACGTACAAATGTATTATAAAATAAAACAATAATTTACTATTCTTCTTCTTCTTCTTCTTCAATAGTTGATCACCATAAATGTTTCTTTCCTTTTGAACTTTTAATTATCAGATTCATCTAGATTATATATTGGATATAGGAATTAGCAGTTCAAAATAATCAATTGTACTATAACCCCATGAATCAAAGTATTAACAACGACATCTCCATGAGAGATTTGTGCAGTTCAAAATAATAATAATAATAATAATGATGAAGATGATGAAAATGAGAAAGCAAGCATTTCAGCCTTCTATGGGCACCGATTTAGATGAGGATTGGAAATCATCTTTTGTTTAAATTTTTAAAATTTCAGCTTTTTAGGGTGCTTTATTAATAATGATTTAATTGAAACAATGAAGGGTCAAACCTTTTCATTTTTCCTTCTTTTCACCTTTTACTTTATTTATTTATTGTTTTCTGTTCAAATGGAGTCAAAATTAATTAAATTCTCAATCAATTCATCCAACCATTTCCAAATCTTGAATTTATGAAATTATCAAACTCTGATTTATGTGATTCCCAAAATATATAAATTTGGTCGGCACATTATTTTTTACAGAAATTTGACTACTTTTTATCTTTTTTTTTCTTTTCTTTTTACAGCATTTTTCTTGTGAGATTGCATTGCTTGAATTCCGAAATGTTGAATCTTTTTTAGTTTATATTCCTTCAAAGGCGTTATGATTATGTGTTGATTAATTAAATCTAGCTAGCTATATCAGCTGATCACATGTTCTTTCACTGATTAATCCAGAAAATCCAAACCCTAAAACGGTAAAACCAATCCTTTTTTCTTTTCTTTTACATTTTTAACTTATTTGGGCTCTTTATACTTTATTTTGATATCATTAGCTGTTGAATAAGTTTTGGAGTTATATGGAAATTTGCTCCTCTTCTCATGTTAATGCCATCTACCACATACTTAACTTTGTTTTCTCAATCAAATATCACAAAAAGAAGAACCCCATTAGTTTCATGTTCTGGTGGATTGTGACCATAAATTTTGGACTGGCTCCAACTCAACTCACAAATCATTATACAAAAGTTAAAAATAAATAAAACAAAGATGGCCTAATTCTCCTTCTTCATGTTTTGGCGGGAAACTTAACCTCAAATTTAATAGATATTAATATTAATGGAAGTCCAACTACATATATATTTAGACCACTTTAAGATGGGTGAGAGTCTTAACTTATCTCTAAACGTTACTACTAGTATTTAATAGGGATGATCACGGGGCGGGGCGGGGGCGGGGAGTGGCTCCCCACTCACTGCCCCGCGTAGGGGCGGGGACGGGGACGGGGATTCCCCGTTAGGGAAGCGGGGAAAAAATGTCCCCCGTCCCCGCCCCGCGGGGATCCCCGCGGGGATCCCTATTCCCCAATAAAATTACATAATTTTAATGAAATTTTCAATATCGATAGAAATTTTCGACCCGAATAAAAAATATTTTACAGTATTTATCTTGTAAAATTTAATAATTGATGATTTAAAATTAAAAATATCTCATACAATTTAAATACAAATATTTTTAAATATTTCATATAATTAAAATACAAATATTTTTAAATATTTCATACAATTCAAATATTAATAATATTACTTGAATAATTTACACACTAATAAATATTAATTTAAAAGAATTATATATATTTATATATATATATATATTATAAAATAATTTTTTTTTCGGGGCGGGGATCCCCGCGGGGCGGGGACCCCTTTCCCCGTCCCCGCCCCGAATACAAGGGCGGGGATTTTTTTCTCCCCGCCCCCGCCCCCGCGGGGAAAAAATTCGGGGATTCCCCGCCCCGTTCGGGTCGGGTCCCCGCGGGGAACGGGGAATCCCCGCCCCGTGATCATCCCTAGTATTTAACAGTCTGTCGTAGCTGAAAGATATCAAACTATAAATAACTTACTGTTGCTAATTGTTAACATTATTAATTTCTTAACATATCAATATAATAGGGTTGTTATTATATAAAAACTCTCCGTTACACTTGTTACACTCTAAGTTTTCGTAGACTAAAATTTTCTTTCACTCTTTTTTTCTCACACTGATTTAATCATTAAAGTATTTTTTTTTTTTACTAAAAATTCATCAGATCATTCTCGCCTCAAGTGAACGAAATCTTTCAAGCAGTGACCGGTATTTAAAACCAATCTAAAAGAGGCATAAAATTGAAGTGAGACCTGTAGCATTTTTAGCTCCCTATGATTGGAGAATATTTATATTTTCACGCACTGCATCAAAAGATTGAGTTTAATATAAGAAATAGATATAAGAAGAGACTCCAAGTGGACTTTTTATATAAGTGAAGAGTCAGAATTTAAACTGTATTCGAGTTTGTGCGAAACATGTACCAGAAAGAGTTAGATTAATAAAGAAAACATAAGATGATGAAAAACCAAAAAGAAAAGAATATCCGTAATTATGTACGTATGTGTATATATAGCCTATAGGAAAAGTGAAAGGTTTGGTATGTGTAGTAAGGAAAGGATGTTATGAGTGGCGTGAATTGAATAGAATGAATTGTGTTTGGACTGTCATCCATTTACTCTCTCAAAAACAAATCCCCTTTCCTGCACATTTGCACCCACTTTCCCTTACAAGACATGACAATTTTGAATTTTCTCACTGAGTGATCATGTTCTTTTCTTGGGCTCTCTCTTTCTCGAGAAAAAAGAAAAGAAAAAGCAAAGAGAATTACACTGTACAACTATAAAGTGATGAGCTAAGTATAATATAAATCTAGTTGGGAATATATTTTCAATCAAAACAATGATGGCTGCCCACATTCACTTTTATTTTGGCATCATGCAAATTAAAGTAACAATTTGCATTCTCAACCCCAACAATCCCTTTCTATCAATTTCCAAGCTAAAAAGGCTTCTAAGCAAAACGAAAACTAAGAGTATAGAAATATAAAGTCATTAACAAAAGTGGGTGAAGATGACCCTTTTCATTTCTATTCTTAATTATTTATCACTAATTTTATGCATGCCACCTGTCATTTACTTTTCTCCTACCGACATCTTCCCTTTGATCAACTTCCATGCATATTTTACTTGTATTAATTAATTCATATTTTTCATTGCATTTTATTTCTTTTAGTTCTTGGATTTTTTTTTTATTGCTTTTCTCGGTCTTTCAATCTCAACCATAGGATCCATTATTTTGCTTGATGATTGATGATAACAGTTCTATTATTTATATATATTGATGAGCAATATCTTAATGGAGTAAAGGAGTTTCAAGTTTTGTAGATTAACTTTTAATCATCGACGAGTAACAGAATGATAGATTAAGACGCTTAGCATAATAGCACTTAATTTATTTATAATCGGGTTGTCTAACTGAGCTTTTATTAAGAGCTTGGTAGCTTGACTCATTTAATGACATTAATTATTAAATCGTTACATACGTTACGATTTAGCCGAGTATTTAAGATGAGCACTTATTAGAAAAATTATATAAAGTCATGCACACTACCAAATATGATGGACTGAACTTCTTCCTCTCAAATGTTGATTTCCATACAGTTTTCTTAAATATACCTAACTTAATCATCAAAATATTTTTACCTAAATTTCAGTAGAGTTTATTTTCATATTAACAAGTGAAAGTAAGCAGTTCATCCAGATCAGAAAAATCTTATTTACCGAATTGTTATCAATAATTATAACAAAATCACTATCAAAACCGCTAGTTAGTTAAGCATAGTAAATAATTTTTTTAAAAGGCAAATGGAGATGTGAAAATTAATATGTAAAATTTGATGAATGTTAGTTCCTTGTCCCTTGATAACGATTATAAATCCCTTATTATAGGCATATATTTTTCAAATTCATGCTTGAATATCCCTATAATTAAGATGTCTAAATTCGGATATCCGATTTTTTCCTAATCAAACAAAGATAACGAGTACTTTTTAGCTGATATGATAAAATTTAAAATTATGAACTCGTTAGTTTATACTGAAGTAGTGATGTTAATTTATATATATTGAAAATCTTATTATAAATACTGTAATATTAAAATATGTTAAAATTTATATTTTAATCTATTCTATCTCTTTCTCTAATTCACGAGTTAAAAAATCTTGAAAAATATTCCTAAAAGTTCCTCTGTCTTAACCAAAATACGTAGATGATCTTTTTCAATTAATTAAAGATAGGAATAATATCTTGAAGCCTTCATAATATATATTTAAGTGGAGCCTGAGGTGGGTAGGGAGTTTTGCATGTGCAGCAAAGGAAAGGAGGGAAGTAAGTTTAAAGGTAGAGCTAATATTAATTAGTTTGAATTAATGTAAATGAAGTGATTAATTAAATAATTAGTATGATGAAAATGAATGGTATGGCCCATAAACACGTGCAAATGATGGCATTGTCTTCCTTAATGATGGATTCCCACCGCTTCTTCCACTGTGTGGGTACCACTCTCTATCATCCAACCCCCAATATATACATTTCTTCTTTATCTTTGACCAAACAAAATTATATATTTTTATCATTTCTAATCAAACAAAATCATTTCTTGTTTTTACACTACTTCTGTATCTCAAAATAAATTATTTTGCTACCTATCAACCTGCCCTGTCTCGTATCATATCAGCATCCTTTATTTTCAATCCCCTCCCTTAATTTGTACAATTCTACTGTTATGCACCTTATGGCCTACCAGTTCCGTGCTAATTAATAGTTTATAGTAGTTGCTCATATTTGATATCTGATAGTTAATAACTGATATAAAAAATATTATAAGCTAGCATTTGATAAAAATTTGCTATTAATTCTTATTTATATGTTAAATTATAATTAAGGGTACATATATATTCAAATTTCGTTTGAATAATATATGATTTTCTATTAGTCGTTTTCTAAATTAAAGACTTTGAATGAAATTAAAAATTGCAATCTCAAATTTTTAAAAACTATTTTAACATTATTGAGTTAAAGATCAATTAGAATACAAGGTTAATCTTGGTTAGAAGTTAGAACATAAAAGTCATTTGCACCGAAAAAAGAAATAGAAAAATCTGCAGCTATACTGAAAAAATTGACAAGGTAATAGCATGCACGGAAACTGTAATTAATTAAGATCCTGACTGCTGCTTTTGTTGAATAATGGAAGGCCTATATCGTAATATACGTTCTAGTACTTGGGCCACCATCACGATTAGATATATAATGTTATACATAATTGATAATTGCAATGAGGTTATCCATCTAAATCGTTCGCTTTATCAAGAGGATTAGTAATTAATGGTCTGACACATAACTAATGATTACTTATGGATCTATGCATTTTTTTCTTTTAGCTTTTGATCATTACTTTTGAAGAAAGTATGAATTGCAATTGATTGAGAGACTTGTTGTTTTAAAACTCAAAGTAGCATTTATGGACTAATATATTTTAATATTAAAAGAAAAAAACTGTTTATTTTTTTTAAATTGGATTTCTATATTTTTTACAGATTAAATCAATAATATAACTTAAATTAAAATATTTAATAGCATGACGATACATTTATATAAAATTTTTATTTCGAGCACACACAATAAAATTATAAATAGTCAAATGAAATTTAAAATAAGAAATAATTTAATTTATGGACAATATTACTATGGTAAATGTTGTAATGCCTTTTAGTTGATTTGAAATTAGGTAAAAAGAAAAAGGATGATTATAAAAGAAAAAGAAAAACAAAGCCATAAGTATTCCAACTAACTAGAGCTAAAACAAATCCCAAAATTGCTTAATTAATTAAAAATGTGATCCCTAAAACAGCCAATATTAGGTACATCAATAACAACCTCCTATCTAACTAGGCTAAGATCTAATGTGGATTTTCTTTTTTAAATTATTTCTTTGTTTAATGTTGTCGTGATTGAAGGAAGGTAGTGGTGTAATGTTCGTTACGTGAAGCCATAAAACATGGGCTCAACTCAGCCTCATAATCTAAATTGTTTAGATGTCAAAATTTGATATGATTATCCCACACATCGAAAGTCATGCTGGAATGACACCTGGCCAATAGAAATTAACCTCAAAGAAATCACTTTGGAAGTGAGATCTTTGTCTTTTTGAAGCATTAGCTAATAGGGGTTTTTCACCATTTTACCTTTTTTGTTGCCTTGAAATTGCTATTATAACTACCTTCAGAAGTAATTCAATTCCTAAAAGTGGCATACCCACTAGGGCACCTTACTTGGCTAATTGGAGTAAAAAAAAATTAATTACCCAATCATTTAGTTTTTGGATTATTATATGTTTCAAAATTAGAAGCTAAAAACACTATAAGCTCACATTTCACTACATGATAATTAAATTCTAAATCCAATGATAAAAGAACAATATATATAACAAAATAATTTCTCTTACATTATGAAATTACGGACTGGATCGTGGTAGAAGATGTCATAAATCGAACTTTCGGATGTTTGTTATTGCAAGACAGACAATTATATATTAATCATTGAACTTTGTAATTAGTTCGGATAATAACAAAATAATCATATATACATTGCCAAGTTTGGCTCCCAATGTATTTACCATGATTATATTGAATTTGAAACTAACTAATATGAATCATCCAGTGATATATAAGTTTGCCATAGGATTCTAAAGGCCATGTAACTATGATCAAAGCTGTGAGTTGGTATGAACTACTAACACAGATCTGGCACAAGAAAACAAAGAAGAAAAAAAGCCAAGGTTTCTCAAAATTTTAGTAAAGTGTAAAACCAAAAAGAGTTTAGATGTATGAGCTGTGGAGCAAATAAAAACCCAAATATCACGCCAATTAAATCTGTCAACATACAAAGGATAATCTTGTACAACTCCATGCAAAGAAAATCAGAGATACAGAAGAAAAAAAGAGTCATATCAACCCGGCAACCGAATCTTTATCTTTGAAATTTTTTGTTTGCCGGAAACTATGAAGACAGACACATGGCACCTATAATAGTTTTTGCTTTTATTATTTTTAATTCTTGTTCTTGTCTATTACAAGAAAGAAAGGTTGATATATAGGAATAATAATTGGCCAGTGCATAGATGCTTGAAATTATAGCTAGGGGTCATGGCTTGGAGAATTTTTGTAACTTTCACATGCAGTAGTAGAGAGAATGTTTGTGAAGGTCTATTACTCTTAACTACTTGTAGAAAATTGGTGGATTTGCGAGGACAAAAACCAACAATTTGGGCTTAATTATTCCACATTCGTATCCAATCCTCCCCCCAAAATCAGTGCACAGATGGATAACCCACCACATATCCAAGTCAAGAATTTAAAGATTAAATAAAAAGGAGGACATTGTTGCGGCATTTATGTTTTATTCAAGAATACATATTATAATTCATAATTGCAGTCAAGATTCTTACATCACCTTCTACACATCAATTCCATGTTTCCAACCATTATACAATGGGAAGAGAAGAAAGAGAAAATGTAATCAAATGTTCTATGGATTTTTCAACAAACTATATATTGTGTGTCCACATTAGCTTCTCGAGGTGTAAATTATATTTTTGCTAAATTATTTATCTGATTAAATCAAGATCATCTTAAGTTGTTTATTATACACTACAGCATAAGAAGCCTATCACAATATATTTGTAGTAGCATATTTTAATTTAATATCGTATTTACAATGCAGTAAACATTTAAATATTGTATCAAAATGCTCAAATTATTACAATAACATAGGGCAGCGAAAGCGGATGTAGCGCTTATCAAATTATTGCTATAAAATAATTTTATAATACGGTAATGGTTTAATAAACGCTATATCCGCTCTCGCTGCTTTTAGACTATTGCAACAATTTAAACACATTGATGCAATATTTAAATGATTGTAAGATTTCAAATCTATTGTTAAATTGTTGTTTTATATACATAAAATAAGACAACAATTTCAAATATTCTACTACAAACATATTGCAATAGATTTGTTTTGTGGCGTTGATATGATCAGATTATTGGAATAATGTCTACCACTTTGTGTGTTTTAGCGGATTAGCGGAAAATATCTCTTTCTTTTTTTAATCTCAAAATTCATTGAGTAAAATTATATTTCTTATTCAATATATTGCAACATTTTTTCTAGATCTTAAAAAATCTTAATATTGGAACATTCTTTGGAGTACTATATATTTATCATATTCAACTTAATTATTAGAATCTTTCTGGGCAAAGAACCTTCCTTTCTCTAGCCTCACTCGTGTCCTTTCCAAACTAGAGATGACATTTTAATAAATTGAAAATATGGGCATGACCACGTAAATTTTACACCGACTACCATCATAATTAGAAAAACATAATTTATATGTTAGAAGCGAAATAGTCGGAGTTGGGACAGATAAAATCATGATGAAAGAATTACCCTTAAGATGTTGATGACAAATAATTCGTGGCAATGATTTAGAATCTGCTGTTTATGTCTCAATTGATCATAGATATATCCGATCCTATCCCCCCCAATCACACGTGCAACTGAAAGAAACTTACTTACACGGTCTAAAATTGTCCGTGATTGAAGTCATCAAGCCAGATCCTTCTGCAATGTTTGTTGGTTTAATTTTTACCCAGAAAACTCATCATTTTTTACAAGGAAACAGAATTATTATTCACCACACATGTACATATATATTTTAATACGTACTTATTATTATATTATAAGCTAATCAGTGGATATGAAATACAAATAATATGGGATAGGCCAGACCCAAGACCAAGATACTCTTAATAATAATAATAATAATAAAGGGAAGTGGGGTTTGGTAATGGTGGGTTTATTTTTTTATAGTTTAAACTATTTGGGAAATTGGAGCTACAGTTCCCAAAGAAGAGGAGGATATTGGATATGGCATGCACTAAGAAATTAAAGATTTGATTTTCTTTTTTTCTTTATTTAATTGTGTTTTATTTATTTTTCATTTTCAACATTCTCTCTACCACGACGGCATTCACCTTGTTGTTATGTTCCTCTCTCCACCCAATATCCGTATCTTGAAAAGTAAACAAAGTTCCATTTTCAAGTTTTGGGATTGGATGATTCTTTTATCATTCTTTACTCTTCTTCTCCTTCCCCTCTCTCTCTCTTTCTCTCTGCTTTTTTATATCATGTAAAGAAAAGCTTGAGAGAGAGAGAGAGAGAGAGGCCACCGAAAAGCATGTACACCTTATCATGAAAGCAAGAAAAAAACGACCCGATTAGACTGGCCAACCCACACGCATATACACACATACACTCACTCACAAACCCACACGCTCACACAATTATAGTAGCTAGTGTGTGTGTGTCCTTTTTCTACTTTTCTTTCTTTAAAAAAGAAAGGAGAAAAAAGAAAATGGAAATCTTGAAGTCAACCTCCTCTCATGATTTGGTCTTGGGTTGTTCTAAGCTCCACCTCATATCCCACTTTCGATGGTGGTGTCTATATAATTACCAATTCCTTTACATTTAGTCCTTCACCATGGGAAGCATGAAGGTGCATCAATTGGCAGCACGTGGATTCTGGGAGCACGAACCCTCTCTTTCGCTTGGCTGCAAGCGTCTTCGCCCTCTTGCTCCTAAACTAGCTCATAATATCGATACTTCCTCTTCTTCTTCCACTACTACTACTGTTTCCTCTTTTGATCTTAAGAGTTTTATTCGCCCTGAAAGCGGTCCTCGTGAACTTGACAAGAAAGATTCTCCACCTCAGGTTTTCATCATCATTCTTAACTACATTCTATGTAATATTTCATGTGAAACGACAACGGTAATAATAAAGATAGTTTTGCTGATCTTGATTTGGACATTAACTTGTGCAGGTGGAGACGCACCCAGGAGGAACACGGTGGAATCCCACGCAAGAACAGATAGGGATACTGGAGATGCTTTATAGAGGAGGAATGAGAACTCCGAATGCACAACAAATAGAACAAATCACTGCACAGCTAAGCAGATATGGCAAGATTGAAGGCAAGAACGTTTTTTACTGGTTCCAAAACCACAAAGCCCGTGAAAGACAAAAACAGAAGCGTAATAGCCTTGGTTTAAGCCATAGTCCTCGAACCTCAGTCCCCATTACCACTATATCCTTGGAAACTAAGGTATGTTTTAACCATGAATATTATCCTTTTATACTTGTTTAATCAAAGACAAAACTTAAAATTGAGAAAATGTTTAAACAGGGAGAAGTTGAGAGAGAGGAAGACAGTCCATATAAGAGAAAGTGCAGGAGCTGGGGATTTGAATGTTTGGAATTAGAAGAAAGCAGGTCATGTAGAGAGGAAGGGGATAGGACTCTGGAGCTATTCCCATTGCACCCAGAAGGCAGATGAATGGGGGTTTGAAAAACTTTCTCATTCATAATTAAAAGTTTGTTTCTAATTCTCATTGGTGATCATGATGATCTATGTGCTTTTCTTTCTTTGTTTCAAGAAAGAGAGAAAAGACAAGTTGGTCTTTTTTGTACTCTATTTTCTCCTGAATTGGAACCAAAACTCTTTGTCACTTCCTTATTCGATCTGTGCAGTGTGGGCTTTGTTTGATCCTTTTGACTAACAAGTAATAAGAGTAACTTGTTAAGGAAAAGCTCATAGGTTAAAAATTAAAGATTAGGCTACGGACACTGAAGTCCACGCACCAATCTACTTTGTAAAATAAAATCCAAAAGCCTAGTACTCCTTTCATTCTTCATTTTTATTTTTTTAAGGATAAGTCTACTTCTTCCACCGATACCAAGAAAAGGAAATCCGATAAAAAAATTGCACTACTTGGAAGACTTTCATAAAGTGAAAAATCAACTGTATGTTAGCACACAACGAAAGTCTTTTCTTTTCTTTTTTTTCCTTTTTTTTTTGATTGGCATGCATTTTCCAAGGAAATAAACTTAACCAATTAACCAGTCGTAGGGATTGTCCATCAAACATTTGCCAGTTGGCCCACTCGCTATTGCGTTTTTGGACTTTAGAGACAGAAGGATCACCTAAATTTTAAAGAAAAACGGAGGGCTTCTTATTCCAACTAATTGCATGACTTAGTTTATAATCGTATCATATTAAATTCAACAATAATTTTAGCGAATTTTCCTTTAGAAACCTTTTTTTTGAGACATCAAATCATCTAATTGTCTTTTCTTATTAGTATTAGAAATTTGAATTTCGTGAAGTGCGTGAAAAGGAATCAAATGACCGGTAAAGAAAACACATGGGAAATGCTAGTTTTCATAGTATTAAAAAATATTATTTATACTTATTTTTATGATAAAATTGAATAATTTAATGCAAAAATTTAAATTTAATCGGTCAATTTTTATTGAAAAAAAATTAAATTGAAAAAAAAAATTAAATTTTAAAAGTTTCGGATAAATGATATTTGAATTTTATTAAAAAAAAATAACAAATAAATAAAATAGAGAGAGTAATACACAATATCTCGATAACTGATGAGATTAAGAGATACAGTAAAAAAACATGAAAATCAAATTCATTGACCTAAATACGTGCATAAGCTATCCAAAAGGATTTGCATGTCGTTATAATATATCATTTTTTTGGGCCGAAATTTTGTATTTCAGATATTTTGATGTTTGTATATATTGAGATTTATTCTTAAAACAAATTGTATATATGAACAATAATTTTATAAACAGTTCCATATTTATTAGTTAAAACAATTTTTTTTTCAAGCGTATTATTAGATGAACGCATAAATAAGTGCGCACATGTATATCTGTAAATTAACATTCGAAGTGGCAATTAACTATGAGATATGCATCTAAAATGCAGAGCAACTTTAGGCGAGGTCGGTCCAACAAATAATAATTTGGAATTGTTTTGTCCAAACAAAAACTATTCTTCCTTTCCTGGAAATATATGAACAAAACAAAAAGCTACAAGCCATTATTTATCTGTTTCAGAATAATAGCATTTTATGTATAATAACGGAGTTGCCATAAATGTGATAGAAACAAAAAGTGCAGTTAAGGAGGGTGAATTGGGAATCAGTTGGAGCGCAAGGTGGAAATATTGTTTGTTTGTTCCATGTTTCAAGGCTTCAAAGGTGAAAAGGTCAACAGGCTTCCTTCGGCCTTTTAGCTTCATGTAGTTGGGCCACTAACCCAATGTTTGGGCTTAATGTATTGGGCCATGGGTTTGCTTGCTATCGTGGACATTCTTTGCTGCTCCCAAAGGCACCAATTTTTGTGGTTCCTGCCTGCGCAACACATTCAATCAAAGAAATATACATTTACTTATAGAATATACACACAATTTTTTTTTTTTTTCCGATTTCAACCTCTTGATGTTATAAACTATGCATATTTCCACACTTTTAATGATTTTTTTATATTTTTATGATACTTTTGACCCGATCAAAACTTGAAATTATGCTTAAAAAGTGTAGATTCCTTCAAAAAAAAAAGGGAAGTAGAAACGATATATATTTTAATTGGGTTAGGAGAAGATTAAATTATGTAGTCTGTTATTTAGTTGGACTCCGAGTTATTATTCTGGAATAATATCATCATATATCTCATCTTTGTTAGCTGCTGAGATTTATTAGAAATTCCCATTGAGTTTTTAAATAACAAAATCCACAATTCAAATTATAACTTTTCCTCCATTCAAACAGCAAAATAAAATTTTCATTACTATAAAATACAAAAATAAATATATTCATAGGAGGATAGTGTAGTGCATAACATTCTACGTGTATATATATATATATACACACACATTGGTCAAACCCTCTACGTAATTTACATTTGATATAAAACAAACTAGCTTTTTTTTTTTTGGTCAAATACGAATGAAAAATAAAAACAATAATAATAAACATGGAATCCGTAAAACAGAGAGCTGAAATCTAGTGTTGTACAGTATTACGTAGCACCTCACAGGCGCCTTGTTGGTCATCATAACCGTAAAATTTCTGCCGTCAAGATACAGCAACCATTTGTAAGAAATCAAAAGATCGGACGGTCTACAACGCACTCCTTATAGCAGTAAAAAATCAAAAGATCGAACGGTCTACAACGCACTCCTTAGAAACTAAGCTAGGGTTTCTTTCTCCAAATTACCTCACTATATAAACCACACAGTGACCACTTTGCCGGTGCGGTGCAGTTTGTTCTGCCCTCCCACCAAAAAAACAAAAAAAGTTTCTCTCTATACCTTTCCTCCGTCGTCTCCTCTCCGGTTCCGTCCGGTTTTTCGACGATTCTATCCCTTAATTTATCCCATCCCCTCTCCTCTTTCTATCCTAAACTTCCCCAAAAAAACCCTTAAATTCCAGTTTTTAGTCTAGAGCTTATCATTCAGATTTCAGTTTAGTCTTAGCGTCGTAGCCATTATCGTCTGTGCGTTTTTTTTTTTTTTGCGGTCTCTCAGTATTTATCATCAATTATCAAGAGAAGAGGGAAAAAAACACAAAAAAGGGGGTTCGTTTTTTGGAAAAGCAAAGAAAGAAGGATCTAGAAGGTTTGAGGTTTCGATATGGCGCAGATTCAGGTGCAGCATCAGGCGGCGCCGGTTCCCGGATCCAACGGTGTGCCGGGGAACCCTGGCGGGATTCCTTTCATGACCACATCACTTTATGTTGGAGATCTTGACCTGAAAGTGACCGACTCACAGCTTTACGATCTGTTTAACCAGGTCGTTTCGATTCGGGTCTGTAGGGACTTGACTACCCGGCGCTCACTGGGATATGGCTATGTTAATTATAGCAGTCCGCAGGATGGTTAGTATTTCGTTTGATCTTGATATATCAAGTAACTGTTTTTAAGTTATTGTTCTATTGAGTACCATTGTTGATGTTTAAATGGCATTGTGGTGAAAGCTTGTACATGCATTGGATAATAAGTGACAATCTAATAGGAACTTGCATGGCGGTTTACTTTACTTGATCAGTAAGTATATCCCACATGATTGCTCATGAACTGGCATTTACGTTTTCTCAGAAATCAGAGCCAATTAGCTTGCCATAATTGCCAATCGATTGGTTTCTGTGAATGGAACTAGGTTGTAATATTTTGAATACAAGTTTTGGTGAACTTAAGAACTATTTTAATTAGATGGCTAGCAAATACATAGCTCCAATCTGTCTTAGTATCTAGATTTCATATGTTAGGAATGTTCGGGATGATCTGTTTACCATAAACTGACTTTGCTGTATTAAATTGAGTGCATAGAACATGCAAATTTGTTACTACTTGGTAAAGTTGCAAAGCTTTTTTGGATGATGATATTCCTAATTGCATTTTATTGGTTTTGATATGAGGAGTTTTTCATACGGGAAGAATATGTGCAATGATAGGCTAAGTAGCAATCACCTGAAAGAAAAGTTCTGTGGTTGATAGAGCATTGACTTGTGGATTTTGGCCATGTTTTTGTCCTGGTTTTAGTGGCTAGAAACAGTGATTACGTTTGGATGAAAGGAACAAATGGTGAAGGATGTGAGAAAGATACGGTCTTCAATAGGGTGGAGTATTATGTCAGCTTAGTTGAGTTCTGAATATTGTTAATCGCAATGGGGATTTAATTGTAGCCAGATGGTTTTGCTCGGGGTGGTTGTCTGACTGTTCATTTTGTTTTCCATGTTGTATGTAGAATGCATATCGTGGCATTTGTACATGAACTGTTGTTCTTTTTTCTTTCTGGAAAATCTTCTAAACATGGGTAAATCTCAATTGGTTTTGTCATTGTGGTTGGTCCTCATGAAATTAAAGAAAGGTGTCAAAGTGTTTGGAGATGTGGAAAAACGTAAATTTACTTTGATTATTTTCTTAACACTGAACTAAGCGCATGGGGTGGATTTATATAAATGTCCATTAAATAGTTAGATTAACTGATACAAAAATAATGACTACAAGTAGAATAACAGATATAAGCTTTCTTGTACATTTTTGCATTGGAAATTCTGGATACTGGCAATTTGATTATAATTTGATTTACCATATGTTCTCTCACTTTGTCATCAATTTTTCCCCTACTGATTAAAGTTGTTGGCTCCCTGCTGAGCTTATGCTTCTTCTTATTTATAGCTGCTAGGGTATTGGATGTGCTCAACTTCACCCCGGTTAATAACAAGCCCATAAGGATTATGTACTCTCGTCGGGACCCCAGTATTCGTAAAAGTGGGACAGGGAATATATTTATCAAGGTACTCACACCTTCTTATATTCTTTATGTATCCTTCTTTCCCCATTTTTGAAGATGCTTCTTTGATTTTCTTGTAATTGCCTTTTCCTCTTGCTTAATGTGTGACTTTGCTGTTATTAGTCCCATGGCTTCAAACATAATTGCAAGTCTTACATTTGTGTTTTACTGATATTACTGTCTTAATTATTGGTCCTTAACTTATCATTGTGTCTTGCTGATTGCAGAACCTGGATAAGGCTATTAATCACAAAGCTTTACATGATACATTTTCTTCATTTGGGAGCATTCTTTCCTGCAAGGTGGCAACTGATGCTTCTGGCCAGTCCAGAGGCTATGGTTTTGTACAGTTTGACAATGAGGAATCTGCTTAGAATGCCATAGATAAATTGAATGGCATGCTAATTAATGATAAACAAGTTTATGTTGGACATTTCTTTCGTAAGAACGAGAGAGAAAGTACATTTGGTCATACAAAATTCAATAATATGTATGTCAAAAATTTATCTGAATCAACATCAGACAATGATCTGAAGAATGTTTTTGGTGAGTATGGAGCAATTACGAGTGCTGTAGTTATGAGGGATTCAGATGGAAAATCAAAATGTTTTGGATTTGTGAACTTTGAAAATGCTGATGATGCTGTTAAAGCTGTTGAATTGCTTAATGGCAAGAAATTTGATGACAAGGAATGGTATGTTGGAAAAGAGCAGAAGAAGTCTGAAAGAGAGCATGAGGTAAAAAGTCGGTTTGAGCAGAGTATGAAGGAAGCTGTGGACAAATATCAGGGGGTGAATTTGTATATCAAGAATTTGGATGATAGCATCAATGACGATAAACTTAAGGAGCTTTTTTCGGACTTTGGTACTATAACTTCATACAAAGTATGTAAAATGCTTCTCCTTAATGTGTTAAAATCTGATATGGTGGTTTTGTTGGTCATTCTCTGGAATTGTTTTATCTCTCTCTCATTTTCATTAAATTTACAGGTTATGTGTAATCCCAGTGGAGTTAGCAGGGGTTCTAGTTTTGTTGCTTTTTCATCTCCTGAAAAAGCAAACCGAGCAGTAAGTTCTCTGATAGTTATGGTGGTTATAATATCTGATCAGAAATTGACATGTACCTATTTGTTTCTCTGCAGCTTACCAACTTGAGTGGTAAAGTTGCGATAATTATGATTGTTAATCTTGTGATTAGATATTGATGTGTGCTTATTTTGTTTTCTGCAGCTTGCTGAGATGAATGGCAAAATGATTGTCAGTAAACCGCTATATGTTGCACTTGCATAACGCAAGGAAGAGAGAAGAGCACGGCTTCAGGTATTCTGATGGAGGAGCTAAAGGACAAATTTCTTTTCTTCATTTTTATTTCTCTTTTTTTATTTTTTTAATTGATTCCTAGGAATTGGGTTGCTTCAATAGGATTTTAATTTTCCATGGAAATGGAGAGCTTTGAATTTTATCTTTTCAGATAAGCTAGATTTGATTTAGATGATCTTTTTTTTGAGCTACTAGCTTTTGACATCACACAAGACCATTTCAGTTCTGTAAATTTTTCAAATTGAATTTTAGTATTTATTATTTGATGAAAGATCACCAAAACAAGTTGTATACCATAGTTTTATTATTTATTTTTAGTAGTGCATCACTTGTCATATGTGTATAAAGTTAGTTTTTGCATAATTTACCTTTTTGACATCATCAAAACAAGCTGTATACCTTGGACTTCGTATTTATTAGTAGTGCATCAGTTTTCACATATTTGTTAACCTTTTTTTAAGTTATTTTTTGCAGAATTCACCATTTCAATATAAAATTATGCCTGAATATATACAGTTTATTTTGATGGGGTAATGTAGTAAGCCCTTACAACATGTTATATGTGTTTCATGCAGGCACAGATTTCGCAGATGAGGCCTGTTACCATGGCATCTTCAGTTGGTCCTCGAATGGCAATATACTCTCCTGGTGCTCCAGGTCTAGGTCAGTAATTTTTGTATGGGCAAGGTCCACCTGCCATCATTCCTCCCCAAGTAATGTGTATTTTTTTTATTTTATTTTATTTTTTTTAATTGTGAATTGAAATGGTCACAAGTCTGACTGCAATTAACACATTTGAGGGACAAATAATTAAATTCATCATACACTTTATGATGATATTGAATCTCATAACTACTTGCACCGATTGCCTTAGTAGATGTTGATATGGAATCACTTAATTTCCTTAGGCTGGATTTGGCTATCAGCAGCAGCTTGTTCCTGGAATGAGGCCCGGAGGTGCTCCTATGCCAAATTTCTTTATGCCAGTTGTTCAGCAGGGGCAGCGCCCTGGGGGACGACGTGGAGCAGGTCCTGTGCAACAGACCTAACAGCCTGTCCCTCTGGTGCACCAGCAGGTTATAAATTTGACCTTGGTTCTTGAACAAAAGAAAATATCATTCTCACTATGTCTTCACATGTTTTAATATAACAAAAATGTTGTAGATTCTTCCTAGAGGACGTGTCTATCGATACCCGCCTAATCGCAACATGCCAGATGTTCCGATGCCAGGTGTTGCTGGAGGCATTCTTTCTGTACCTTATGACATGGGTGGCATGCCAATGAGAGATGCTTATGCAGGACAACCTATGCCCATAACTGCTTTGGCTACTGCTCTTGCTAATGCATCCCCTGAACAGCAAAGGACGGTAGGTTCATTTTCATTCTTATCTCAAGGCTGCTCATGTTTATAGAATGATGTGAAGCATTTCCTACTTTGGTTTTGTTGTCGAACAGCTGCTTGGAGAAAGTCTGTATCCTTTAGTAGATCAGCTGGAGCATGATTCAGCAGCTAAGGTTACTGGTATGCTTCTGGAGATGGATCAGACTGAGGTTTTGCACCTGCTTGAATCACCAGAGGCATTGAAGGCAAAAGTTGCAGAGGCAATGGAGGTCCTTAGAAGCGTTGCTGCACAGCAGCAGGCAAACAGCCCTGCTGATCAACTTGCCTCACTGTCTCTCAATGATGGTCTTGTTTCTTAAAAGTATGTGCTTCGAGTGAACAAGAATAGGTGCATCAAGTGTTCTTTCCTTTGTAGGGGCAATTTTTATTGCTGAGGCAGATTTTTCATTTTCATTTGGTTATTTTAGGGTCGAGTAGGTTTGAAAGTTGAATTTCTTTGTTATGTAGGATTTTTAAGTATTAGGTAGAACAAGATACATTTGTCGTTCTGAGGTTTGTTTGGGATTGTCGTTTCGACTGGTTGGCAGATGTGATAATAATTTGGTTTGAGTTAAATTACATGTTATATAAGTGCTATGGTGCATGTTTGATGGCCTTGGAAAGTTAAAGGGATAATACATATGGAGTCTCTCAAATTTGTCACAGAAAATTACTTAAATATCTGAATTTTAAGAATGATCAGATAGATATCTATAGTTGATTAAATACTTGAATTTTAAAAATGATCAGATACACTTATAGTTGATTAAAGTGTATAAAATAAATACCTGAATTTTAAGAATAATTAGATAGAAACTTATAGTTGGTTAAAGTGTATAAAATAAATACAAAAATTATTAGTTTTAGAGTTATTAAAGCGCGTGGAAGATAAATGTGATGATATGTTTGACACATGGCATAATGCTTTGGCCATGAGATTGAAAAATTTTAAAAAAATCACTATTGGATGGTGATGATTAAACAAAGAAAAAGAAGATAGCGATGAAGGATTTGGTGAAAACATCTTCATAGAACTACTTACACCTCCATCATCGTCATCGGAGCTATTATCGTCGCTATCTCCACTCATCCGATCTCTATCCCTGTCCCTTTCTGTTCCACGGTCACAGTCACGGTCTTTGTCCCGATCCCATTCCCAATCTTGATCTTTTTCCCTCACACCTCGATCTCGTAGCCTCGCCATTTTCGACAATTCCATTAGCCCACCATTCTATGCAAAAAGACAACAGAAAAGCTAAAATTACAAAAACGAAGAGTTAATGTGAATATTGACTCCAAGCAGACCAATTCCAACAACTATTCCTCAAGAATCCATCTTTATTAGTCACCTGAACCATAAAAAGCTATTCCTTTTGGATTGCTTTGTGTCACTGTTTTTTATATTTTGAATTGTTATTGTTGTCTATGATGTTTGGAATGATTATTGTTGTTTTGGATCTTTTGAATGTTTCCTTAACATATGCTATATTGATATTTTGAATCATTAACGTGAATGACATTTTGCTTTTCAGTAAGCTAAAATTGCTTCTTAATGAATATCAATACTAGTTTGATAAATTTTTAGTAGATTCGTTATAAGTTACATTTTACAGGTTCATTATTTGCAAGTTCATTGTTGTGTTGATGATGGTTTTGTTCTTTGCTATAGAAATGGCAGCAGCAGCAGCAACAGAGGCATCCGCACCAGCCTCTGCGTCTAATGCTATTGTATTTGTTCCCACATTTAGGGGTGTGCAAAACCCGATCCGATTCTACGGACCTAAATAAGCTATTCGGATAGGGTTAATTGGGGGATACGGGTTGGGTCGGTTCTTAAAAAATGAAATATTTCGGGTTCGGATCGGATCGGGTTAAAATCATCAAAATTCGAACCCAATCGAAATATTATATATACCCTCTTTTTTTTTACACATTCCCACTCCCACATAACTCTCTTTCATCTTCTTCTTCTTGATCTCTTCTTCGATCTACCCTTTGCCCTTCCCCTCTCTCTTCTTCTTCTTCGATCTGCTTTTCATTTCTCTCTTTTTCTTCTTCTTCTTTGATCTGCTTCTCCTCTCTCTCTCTCTTTCTTCTTCTTATTCGATCTGCTTTTCCTTTCTTTATTTTTCTTCTTCTTTATTCGATCTGCCCCTCTCTCTCTTTTTCTTCTTCTTATTCGATCTGCCCCTCCTCTTCTCTCTTTCTTCTCCTTTTTCTTCGATCTGCCTCTCCCCTCTCTCTCTCTCTCTTCTTCTTCTTCTTCTTCTTCTTAGATTTTGCTTCTCCTCTTTTTTCTTCCTCCTCTTCTTCTTCGAGATCTACCATTTTACTTTGTTTTTTTTTTTGGCTAAGAATATGGATTTGGTCATATTTGTTTTTTTTTGCTGAGTTATGTATTTTTTTTGCATGAGATTGGTTTCTTTTTAAATTTTTTTGGTTGGATTTGCCTGAGTAAGAATGGTTGTTGGATTTTTTGGGTTTCCCTGAAGAACGGATTGGGATTTTCTGGGTTTCCCTGAAAAACAGATTGCTTTTCATTTTCTGGGTTTCAGATTTCGAATGGTTCGGTTCGGGGTCTGAAAAATTTCAGGCATATCGGTTCGGGGCCCTTTTATGAGGTAGGGTCAGTTCCAATGATGGTTTAGGTGAAATTTCGGGTTTCGGGTTAATCGGGTTCGGTTCTGATTGACCCGAACCCGACCAATGTACACACCTACCCACATTCTTTGCATCTTTGGTTGCTATTGCTTTTGTGTTCTGTTTTTGAACTAATTATATATTTATGTAGATTTATTTTATTTTTTTCTCATTTCTGTCACTTTTCACTTTTCACTTCCCATTTCTCTTTCTCTCTCTATAATCACATATTAACGGAAGAGAATTGAAGAGGAGAAAGGAAATGAAATGGGTAAATAGGAGTCATTCTCCATAAAGATATAAACAGAGAAGAAGAAAAGATGATAATGACAATCAGTGGCGTAGGCACCTTAAAATGAGTGGGGGCAATTATAAAAATTTCAAAATTATCCATATAGTTTTAATTTTTTTTAAAAAAATGATTCCATTTAATTATTAAAAAATTAAAAATAATTCTATAAGTTTAACTTTTTTTTTTTTTAAATTGATCCCACTAAAATATTTAAATAAGTTCCTTATTTTTTAATAATAAAGTCTAAATTTGCATTTAAATTATTGAAAATAGTACATATTTGACTTTAAAATTTACTTAAAAAAACATTTCAAGTTATTTAAATTGTACAACTTTGCTCTTATTCAATATTTTAACGGCTAATATAAATAATTTCAATAATTTGAAATACATACGAACCATATTTTCATATACGCTATCAATAAAAATGTTTATATTTACCTTCGTAAAAATAAATATGTACAATTTTTAATATTTTGATACATTTTAAAAAAAATAAATTTGAATAACAAATTTGTACTGATTTAATATTTTGAAAAAAAATTTGCACTTATTCATACTTTTATGTAATAAATTTTTTATAAATTATTGTAATTTTTAATTACACTGGACTGAATTCCTAACTACGTCATTAATGATAATTGAAGACCATTTAAGCCTTTTAAAGCGCGTTTTATTCAGTGGTTTACACACAAAGTCATTTTTTGTATTTATTTTATGTAATGTAGCCGATTATAAATTTTTATCTGTTTATTTTTAAAATTTAAGTGTTCAAGTAATTTTAAGTAAGAAATTTAAGGGGATCCCTATGTATTATCCCAAAGTTAAATTTGGTGTGAAATTGTTATACATGAAAATCTTCCGTACTCTTCCAATATAAAATAGAGTTATTTTCTTTTTCATTTGAGGTCACGAAAGATTATATTATTTGCTCACGAACATTGAAATGGCTGTTCCATCTAGTGACGATTATGTCAAGTCTGTAGCCCTTATTGGCGGATTCGAATTCCTCGAGGTTTCGATGCAACTACTGGGTTAAAATTAATACAGTAGGATCAAAAAAAATAAAAATAAATTATTTAAATATTTTAGTGGGTTTATTTTCAAAAAAAATTAAGATTATAAGGGTATTTTTTAATTTTTTAGTGGGATCAATTTTATAAAAAAAATTAAAATTAAAGAATTTTTTTAAATTTTTTTTTAGTTGGGTGGGGTAAATTTTATAAAAAAATTTAAAATTAAAGAATTTTTTTAAAATTTTTTTTAGTTGAGTGAAGGGGCAGCTACGCCCCTGGTTTCGAACGTGAATTTATAAAAGCCTGTCTTTGCTGACTGTATAATTATTATACTATATATCAAGTGAAGCAGGTGAGCGTTACGATTTTAATATAAAGTGCCTCACCTAATGCGGTGGCTGAGAGCTATCAGTCCAAGAAAACACATAGGTTTTTCCACGTTGAATCTGGTTATTTCTTCTGACTTTTAAGAGAATAGTGTTAAAAATTGATAATAGCGACAGTAGGGCTCTGTTTGAAATTTATAAATAAAAGAAATTTGGTTTCGGATCAAATTCGATTGGAGCAATATCGTCAACGTTTATTGCTTGGTCAACAAGCACTAGTAGGTAGCGAAAGAACAAAAAAGTTGAAGAGCATTCTTACGCTTTGGTCAAACACAGCATCCTTTATATCCAAGTATAGACATTAGAGCACCGACAGAAAAAGTTTGCAGCTGTTGCATCTGCACTGATTTCTTAGAAATGAATCCAGGAAAAGTTGTACAGATCTCGGAATGCTTTATCAAACCCAAATATATATTAGAAGAAGCCAAGCAACCTTGCTATTTGACCCCATGGGATCTTGTTATGATCTCTGTTCAATACATTCAAAAGGGCCTTCTCTTTCCCAAACCATCAACCATTGATAATCAACAAGTTTTCAAAATCAATGATCTCTTGGACAAGCTCAAGCACTCCCTCTCTCTCACTCTGGTCCATTTTTACCCGCTGGCCGGCCGGCTTGCTACTTTGAAAACTGAAGATCCAGCTTCTTATGTGATTTATGTGGATTGCATTAACAGCCCAGGAGCCAGGATTATTCATGCTGCTGCTGATCTAACCATATCTGATATTCTTTCTCCCACTTATGTCCCATTGGTAGTTCAATCTTTCTTTGACCATGATAGATCTCTCAATCATGATGGTCACGTCCGTTCTTTGTTAACAATTCAAGTGACTGATTTAGTTGATGGGGTCTTCATTGGGTGCTCTATGAATCATGCTATTGGTGATGGCAGCTCTTTCTGGCATTTCTTCAACACATTCTCTGAAATATTTCAAGCGCAAGGAGAGGATATTCCCATCTCACGCCCACCAGTTATTAAGCGTTGGTTTCCAGATGACTATAGTCCAATTATCAATCTTCCATTGGCTCATGAAGATCTATTCCTAGCCCCATTTGAAGCACCAGAGCTGAAAGAGAGGATGTTTCACTTCACATCAGAATCCATAGCAACACTTAAAGCAAGAGCCAATTCAGAGTACAATACCAACAAGATTTCATCTTTCCAATCCTTATCTGCATTTATGTGGAGGTGCATAACCAGGATCCGTCATCTACCAGATGATCAAGTAACCAATTGCAGATTGGCCTGCAACAACAGAGCAAGATTGAACCCTCCATTGTCCGAGAACTATTTTGGAAACTGTATCCAGCCACTTAGAGCCTTTACCACAGCAGGGGAACTGTTAGAGCACAATCTGGGATGGGCAGCTTGGAAAGTGCATCAGGCTGTGGTTAGTCAAACAGATGAAAAGATTCGAGGTTGGTATGATTCTTGGATTAAATCTCCGATTGTTTACAGTATTGGGCAGTTATTTGATCCCAATAGTGTGATGATGGGAAGCTCACCAAGATTCAACAAATATGGAAATGAATTTGGATTGGGAAAAGGCGTGGCTCTTCGAAGTGGCTATGCACACAAGTTCAGTGGAAAAGTATCAGCCTATCCAGGATACGAAGGTGGAGGAAGTATGGATCTGGAGGTTTGCCTCCCTCCTGTTTTAATGGCCGCCCTTGAATGTGATCAAGAATTCATGGATGCTGCCTCTTCTTGCACAACCCACAATTAATAAGTGATTACATAGAAAAATGTAATAAAATTGTGTCTCTGTTTAGAGGCCCATATTGCTCTATCTGTAATTTGGGCTCTGGCCCATTAGTAATATCATCGTTTTAGTATTGGATCACATAAATTCTGAGATTCTTTGGACATTTCTTACTCTTGCTCCCCGCACATGGAACAGCTGTCCTTACTTTCTCTCTTCAGATACGTTTGTCTTTCCCTTGGGGGTAGACATATTATAGTACTCGCTCTATTCTTATGGACACGTGGCCGCCGCCGGCAATCATTAAGTTTATGCTTGGACTGCCACGTAAGAAGTTCACCCCACTACACTTTTCTAATGATAAATATTCAGGGAGTAGCATCAAAACTTCCATACCACCAACCTTTTAACAAAGCCACATAATTGAACTCCATGGTGGTACGAATTTGATGGTGCATTACGCTGTTAGATTGGTAGTTTTCTGGTCCCACATTAGCTGAATGCAGGCCCAGTCTCAGTCAACCTTAGAGAACCTCATCCAGCCACAAAAAAAATTGCCAGCTCAGCATTAAAAATGGACCATAAACAGATAAGGAAAAGGTACTCCCTACTAACACAGCATCATCTGAAATCTTCAGGGGCACGCATCTTCCGCCCAGATACAAACCCCTAAACCCCATTTCACATTTTTCTTCTTGCTGCTCTGTTTACTCTGCCAACGCCGAGAGAGCTCTAAAAGCCTGAAACGATGTCGTCGCTTCCCCCTGGGTGTCGATTTTACCCCTCCGACGAACAGCTTCTCTGCTACTACCTCACTAGCAAGAACTGTACTCATAAAGACGCCGGTGATGGCGCCAATAATACGAACAGCTATGATTTGATAAAGGAGCTAGACTTATACGAGTATGAGCCGCGTGATTTACCGGAAAATGCTTGCTATTCTTACGGTTGTGGGGGTAGAAAAAGGCACTGGTATTGTTTTACGAACTTTAGTGTTTTGAAAGAGAAGAGGGGAGGGAGGAGCAGGAGGGCTAAAGGAGGGTTTTGGAGGAGGAGCAGTAGGGCTAGGGATGTTGTGGGTCCTGGTGGAAAGGTTGTCGTGGGGACGAAGAGTAAGTTCGTTTTTTATTCGGGGAATTCGGTGAAAAATGCAATTAGGACCCCTTGGGTCTTGTATGAGTATGCGCTAATTGATCATGTTAAGGTATTTTTGAATTATTCTTGTCGTGGTTTTGAATTTGATTGTGAATAGCAAGATACTGAATGATGCTTATGCTATTGCAACCATAAGTTTTGGGTTCTACCATTTTTGTGTTGTATTAGCCTAACCATGTGTCAGCTGATTTTGACAATTACTCTGGATTCCTTTGTTGATTTCTGAAAGGGGTTCTGGTTTCTTTAGATATTGTGAGACCGTGCTGACTTTTTATACCAAATTATATGTATAATGCGTTTTAATTAGGAGGTTAACAGGAATTCCCTTGTTTTGGATGCTTGAATGAAGTCTTGTTCAACTGAATAGAATCTTTAGCAGCTTCCGTTTTCAAAATACACACTTTAAAGCTCCGCTTTATATATATATATATATATATATATACCTTCCGTTTTCAAAATACACACTTTAAAGCGCTTTAAAGTGTGTATTTTGAAAACGGAAGCTGCTAAAGATTTTATTCAGTTGAACAAGACTTCATTGCTTTTAGGTTTGCCCTTTTAGTTTTATTCAGATATCTATAAGTGACTGGTCACAGTAACAGATGTCCTCACCCATGCTGCAACTTGGGTTTCATTTGGCTAGTTATGCAATACATTGACATATCCTATTTCACATTTTTAATTTTCCATCTGCCCTCCTATCCTAGCCTTAATCAAAAGAAATTATTGAACAATTAAACTTATTTGAGTTGGTAGGTTCACCTTGATCAATTTGTTACCTGAATTCTGGCATGTTAAAGAGTCAGAAATCCCAGTCATGTATTTTGTTAGCTGTTGAAAATCCACAAATAGATGGTTAATATTTGACAAACAATGTTTCTTCAACTGGTTTATTATTATGTCTTTTGCATGGAGTTTCTTCTGTTTACATAGGATTTCAAAAAAAAAAAAAATTAGGAATGGAGGAAGTGAGGTAATAAGCTGCTTTTTTACTTTGTTTAAAAACCTCATGCTTTACCCATAGGCAGGCTTCTTATGTCCTTTGCTGCATATTTGTGAAGTCTCCTACTGGAAATAGCATTTCAGAGAATATGATAAGTTCATGTGCTGAAATCTCCTTCTTTAACCCATTTCTTCAACTGGTTTTATTATTATGTCTTTTGCATGGAGTTTCTTCTGTTTACATAGGATTTCAAAAAAAAAAAAAATTTAGGAGTGGAGGAAGTGAGGTAATAAGCCGCTTTTTCACTTTGTTTAAAGACCTCATGCTTTACCCATGGGCAGGCTTCTTATGTCCTTTGCCGCATATTTGTGAAGTCTCCTACTGGAAATAGCATTTCAGAGAATATGATAAGTTCATGTGCTGAAGAAAGTGTTTCTGCTGTGCGTCATGTTGGCATTCAGCACGATGGATTTCTTACACCTGAAATTGTTGAAGCTAAATTGCGTAAGGGTAATCCTGTTGATAGAGAGAGTGATTTGTCAAAATATCCAGAGAAACCGAGTACCAAGTTGGACAATCAAGTTACTACTGGGCCTCTTTCTCTTCCCAAAATTCAATTTCCTTCAGGCATTCAATCCAATTTTGAATCCGATAAGCAAGTAAGAAAATTTTTATTCTGTCACTCAAACTATAATATTGTAAATATATTCATGTTTCATTCACTACATTCAGTGCCAATTACAGCCACCAGACAGATTTTATTTCAAGAAATTGCATTGCTTTATACTAAAAGGTTTTGTTTTGTTCATCTACTCCCTGTCTCATACACAAACCATACATGCATTAGACAGTTGCTAACTTAGATTATATATATATATATATATATATATGCATTGGTGTATGTTTTATGGCTTTTGAGCTTTCCAAAGTAATGATCAGTTGTCTCATTACCCCCTTCTCCTTTTGTTCCCTCTTCATTTTATAAATGCAAAGATCTATTTCATTCATATCTATTGGATCTCTGAATATCAATCCGATTTCCATGTTTGTATTACTCATTTAATGCCATGTTGTACTGCACGTCTTACTGTCTGAAGTGGGTGGTTTGGACATATCACTGACTAACTTTTTAACTTCTTTACTTAGGAATCCTGGCATATTTTGGTGGCTAAAGCATTATGCAATTAATTAATTGATATGTGTGATTTAAATATCTTTACTTGTTCCATCTTTCATGTCACTCAAACTTCTTTTTCTGCATTGCTTGGTATGCAGATGAGAGCACCTGGAGTTCCTGTCAGCTCTGTTTTTGCAGGTTCCGAAACTGCACAACAACTAGTAACTATTCTAGAAGGAGATTTCATAGAGTTAGATGATCTTGTTGATTAAAAATGAAAAGAAAAATGTGAAAGGGGTACTTTAGAAGGAGATGTGCTTATTAATTCTAATTCTCACGATAGATTATTGCCTGAAACAATTGTTTCATGGATTTTGGAAGTGGTAGCAATTTATGTACACAGCTAGAAGGAGGTTGGAAGTCGTAAAAGGCATTTAAGTGCTCATCATAAAAAGAGAGGTTAAATTCTGAATGGGAGAGGAGGTTGAAATTCTGGGGTGCCTTATTTATAATGCTAAGCAAGGAAATAGTTGTGGATTCATATTTTAAATGAAGAAATCATAGTATTAGTTGTGAATTTTAGGGAGACATCATAGCAGAATTGCATTGGATGATCAGGTAAATTCTTACAAATCTTCATTGTAATTTTCACTTTCAATACATCTTGTGATTGAACCAGCAACATCTTATACTTTAATGTGCAGATTTAAGTTCCAGTTGAATCTGAACAAGATTTTATTTCGGATGATGGTGCATTCATATTAGAAAACAAAAATGACATTTGAGTATTCGCTACTTCAGCTGGCTTGTTCATCTCGCTGATGACCCCTTGATGGTAGAGTGTTTATTATGTTTTCACATATGGGGAAAGTATATTCTGTCATAATTCAAATGCCTTTCCTAGGAGGGCCTTGTTTCAGTTTCTAAAGTTGCAGGGGATGGACATATCATTGTAATTGAGTAATTGATGCATTGGAACATTGTTTGTACTCAGCTCTCTTGCAATTTCGCTTAGCTTAGAAACTCTACCATCAGTTAGCCTGCCATGTACTACATTTCTGAGCTTTCTCATATTAGACTTGGATAACATTATTAGTATAAAATATGCATGCGGAATTAATATTATGCAATTCCAAGAGACTAAAGCAGTTATTTTTCTTTGTACGCTTTCTAAGCCATTGCAGTGTTGATATGATAATGAATATGTGGTTTCAAATCTGTTACTTTGTTCCATTATGTTCAGCCTAGAGTTTGTAGTAGTAGTTCTTTGACATCATTTTCCAGCAAAATCTCAAATTTGATGGTGTGTTAGTTTTGCTTTTCGAATTGTTAGACCATGTTAGTCTGCTTACAAATGATTTTCTACTGATATTAGAACCGCATGCTATTCATTCCCATTTCAAATGTTCTCTTTTTCTTGGGAATTAGGGTGGAATTTAAGTCATCCTCTTTCAGCCTGGATTGAAGTTTATCCTGTTAATTTTCCTGATTGCAATTTTTTTTTTTTTGGTCAAGTTCCTAATTGCAATTTATTGCAAGGAAAGGCCAAAAAAGACATAAGAAGCGGGAATATATGTACTTTATGCTTGTGGCGCATGGGGTTTCGTATTTAGATTGAACTTGCCAAAATATCACAAAGCTTTTATGGAACCATGTTGAGGGCACTGCGATGGGAAGAGAGTAGAGCCCTGACAGTATTGGGGGGTCATTCAGATTATGTTTATTGGTCCATGTTTTGTTGTCCCAATCTGGCTGCTGCAGTTTCCTCGAATTACCAACCTGAATGCTTGGCAATTCGAGATGTAATTCACTGCGGAACTATGGATATTTCTTTACATTTAGGTGTATATTATAGTATATTGTAAAATAAAGTTAACCAGAAAGAGGGGTGAACTAGTTGGAAACTTCGGTACAGTGATAGAAAAGCTAATGAAAATGAAATCTCGTGGCAGGATTATATAATTGTGGCATCTAAAATATGGGTTTGTTTGTTGGGCAAATGGCATAATTTCTTGAAGAATAAATTTATGTTCTTTTGCTAAAGGACAGCTATTAGGATGTGTGTATGATAATTGCTTGCCATCTATTTATATCTTATGTCTGCGGGCAATGACGTCGCAACAATCTGCGGTGTGAAACGGGTTCATGATCTTCTCTTGTGATATTTGTAATTTCTTATTATTCTCATCTTTTTGCCTTTGAAAGTCTAAGACAGGAATTTCTGGTGGCGGTAGCAACAAGGCAATTTGGCCCTCTCCCACCTCCTTATTCACCCTTCATTCATTATGTTTGACATTAACAATCAACCTTCTTTAACCCATTCCTTCTTTTATAATTCAATTTTTTAAAAAGAGTTGTCATGTGATTAAAATCTTAAATCATTGTTCATTACTCGAAAATCCAACCTCCACCTCTTTTCATATGCTCACACAAGTTGAAGAAGGTGGGTCATCTCAATCTTTCATGTGCTTGCAGATCTTGCAAGGATGCATAAATTTTGCCTGCTGTGATAAATGAATTGCTATTATGGCGACACACACACACACCCACTTTTCTCAACATCCATTATGTAATTGCCTAATTAGGCCCCTCATTTGGAGAGACTTTTAAATAAGTGCCATTTGCTCATGGTATTCAACCTATAATGGTTTTATAAGCATATTTTTTGGTGGAAAAGTCAAATTAATTAGTAATTAATTAAAAAAAAAAAAAAAAAAGTGGACCGTGTCAAAGCGTGGGAATTTGAGCATAAAATTGAAATTGAACCCACACTCGGCATACAATATTTTGGTTGTATAGTGAGGGAGGATTTGGCGTTTTGCTGAGATGGGTTAGGTTGGCAAGTTTCTTTCTCTCCCATTGCCAAAAGCATGGGTAATCTTTTGTTTCTAAATATTCATTTGAGTGGAAGAATAATCAATCTTATCTTGTTTGATTAGTATTCAAAAACACTTTGAAATGTGCCATTACGCAATGGGTTATATAAGCAAAACCCATGTGGGAGGGATCTTAGTCCACTCTAAACCTAAAATATATATACGTAATCCAAGATTATAAAAGCTAAGCAAAATGCTTTTAAAAAGCAGGTAAAATTAAAATAAAATAAAATAAAAAAAAGGGACCAGGGATATAAATATAAGAATAAAAGGCCCACAGATGGAGATTTTAAAGGAAGTTGAAGTAGAACCTGCTTGGAGTTGTATTCACACCTCTTTTTTAAGCAAAGTAATAAATGTCATATAAGCTACCTGTAGCTCTACTGTACATACCTAAAAAAACAAAATTAAAATTAGAATTTGACACAAGCACTCCATATTTGATCCATTCCACCTAAATAAATGCCGACAATAACATAAAAATAAAAATAAAAATAAAATAAAGTTGAAAAATTTACCCCATCTTACGGTATCATGGCGAAGTAAGATGACTTTGCTTCTCTCCTATTTTAACAATCTAATACCCAACAGTCACCCATTAATAGATAGTCAAAAGCAAAACAAAGAAGCCCCGTCCAGATTTTAGGTGCGTGAATGAAGAAAATCTAAGTCATCTACCTGTGGGTCCCAACTAATTATATGTATGGCACGTGTGCATATACATACAAATAATTAAAAAATAAAATACTTTTTTCTTATTTGGTAACAGTCGTAAACCCGAACATCAGCCAACTCAGCTCTAAAATACGAGAGAGAGAGAGAGGCATGTGATGATAAAAAGAGGTGCTTGGCGTGAAGAAGATGGGAACAAAGAGCGGGTGGGGCTGCCTACGGCGCACATAGAGGGAGAAAGAGAAGGGGTTTTTTATTGGATTAATTTATGGTAATTGTTTAGAGAGATAAAAGATAAAAACTTGGAAATTAGGGGAAGAAAGAAAAGAGTGATAGAGAAATTGTTATGTTGTAAATGCAAGTTGTTGTTTTGTGAGAGAGGAGAAAGACAGAGACCTAAGAGAAGGCATTTGGTAAGCGGCCCAATAGGGGACACCCTTTTCTTTATAGCTTTGTTTGTTGATTATGGATGCTGTTGCTGCTTCCCTTTGTCTTCTTTTCCTTTCTTTTTTTTTTTTTATTTGCCTATTATTTAATTCTTTGTTAGGAAACTGCTCTCTTATTATGACCATTTTAACTCCTTTTCTCTCCCTCTTTCTTTGGGTTATTTCGTAAATTAACGATTACTGTCCTCTTTTAATCTCTCTTTCTCCTTTCTATTGCACATTGTATTCCCTTATTTCATATCTTCTTTCATCTTCTTCTCGCCCACCCCTTTCTCTCTCCTCCTCCTTTCGATTTCTTTCTTTCTGGCTCTCTTCTTCATCCTTTTTCTCTCTTTCTTTTCTCGAGAAAGAGTTGGAAAATACTATCTCTGGGAAATCATTGATTTTTTTCTGCTGTTTTTTTGGGTTAATCTTTTATTTTTTCTGTTGCAGATTGTTAGATCGATCAAGCTCCTCTCTTTTTTATTTCTTTGGTAAGCTCTTTGGATTTGATTTTTTATTTCTCTGACTCGATCCGATTTTCATTAGATAGGGTATGGACCATGTTCATATGTTTTTCTTTTTAATAGTTTGTCTTAATTTTCTGGGGTTATTTGGTTTATTCTAATTTTTTTTCCTTTTTTTAAGGAGGTTTTTGGTTTTGTTTCAATTTGTTGAAGGTTTTTTTTTTAATTCAAAAATGCTTTTTCTTGGTTTAATGTTTTTATTTTATTTGTTCTGCGGTGTAGATGCTATTTAATTTTTAAAAGATTCTTTCTTTCTTTACTTTTATGGAGTTGTTCTTGTATTAGATGTCGCTTATGGATTTCCAGGTTTGACTGTGTATAGTTGTAAGGAGCGTGAAAATGTTTTGCCTTTGAATCTGAAATCATGTTTCGCCTGTTTTCTCCATTCTCCGTCGCCGGAAATAAGAGGGGTTTTTTAATCTGTCTAAATTATTTTGCAAAAATTTTCTCATTTGTTGGGTTAGTGGGAGGTTTTGATGGTCCTGTTATACTAAAGATTGAATTTTTATTGTCCTGTGAACTTGGTTTTGGTTTACATTCTAAAAAATACCTCCGCTTTGTTTTTGAGTTGACCATTCTCTTCTGCGCTTTTGATGAATAAAATTGCAATAGGCTTCATTGTTTACTTGGTGTTGATGTTTGACATTGTTGCTTTGGAATTGTTGTGAAAAATGTATGTGATTCTTTTCTTAGCCTCCGACAACACATTGCAGAGTAGTAATGCCCAAATCCAAAATGCAAATATGAATAGCAAGGACATTCTCATGGCCTTCATTACCATAAAGTATAGTTCTGAGATGGGTGGCTGAGTAGTTTTTTCTTTTTTCTGGATAATTACCTGTTTCTTGTCCCATCCAAGGTTCCATTTCAGCAACAAGATGAATTATAGTGCCCTCACTGTATTGTTTTTATAAAGAATCTTATGTGCACCTAAGTATCTTTTTCCGTATTCATATTATTTAAATGGAGCTTTGGACTGAACATTTAACTCCGAAATTTTGATCTTCTTTGCAGATTTAGCAGAAGTTTGCTTTGGAATTTTCTACAATTTTGCTTATAATTTATTTGTAAGGTCCATTCATAACAGCCCTGATGCAAAGGCAGAGGGGTATTATTGGTTCCATGCCTGAAATCTTGGACTTTGACCATGGATCTGCATCAGGTAATGCTATCATAGATCAGCAAATTTGCTGGAATATCATGCAAAATCCTGCAGAAAACCGATTGGCTGACTTTATGCTATCACCTAGTCACATGAATAATAATCATGGCATTTCTATTGACCAAGAGCGACAAACTCTGAGTGGATGGAGTTTGGGTGAACCCAGTTCTAGTAGTGCACACAATGAAGCAAGCCATGAAGAGCAGAAAGCAGAACATGGATGGTCTTCGTCAGTAAGTACATGTACTGGAGCTGGTGCAAGATTAGAAGAAAGGAGATATGAACCAAACAATATTCTTTCACTAGATGCTGTTAATGCAAACAATCAATTTGTTAGTTCCAATTCAAATGTAGTGCCGCAGAATCTTAACCTGAATGCAGAATTTGTGGGTGTGGGTGGCGATAATGTTCAACTTGTGGAAAGCTCTAATGTGCACAAATCTGGCAGATCAGAAAATGAGCGAACTCCTACTACTGGTGGTTCTGATAATTTCATGCATCCTTCCAGAAGTAGTGGATACATGGAGGAGGGTGATGGCAGACCAGGTAGTTCATTGGACGGCCGCCGCCAATCCTGCAAAAGGAAGGCGGTTGAGGGGCATATTGGACAGTCCTCCGTAAGTGAAAGTTCTGGTTTCTTTCAGTGCTCAGACAGTAGTGGATGGCCTGGTGTTCCTATTCGTTATGATGCAGGCAGTAATTTGAATATGCCTGCACCATCTGAAAATGTGAACCCGAGACTTGGACTGGGCCTGAGAGGACTAGCATCTGATAACATTCCTGACTCAGCAGTAGCTGGACACCCAGAAACCTCCCAAAGAAACTTCAGATTGAGGATAAATCCTTCAAGTCAAGACTCTATTCCTCCTCTATTTTCTACAGGGAATGCTGTTAGGCGTTCCAATGTACCATCTTCCCATCGCCCTTCAAGACAACTTCCAATCGATCGGTCTTTGGATTTTAGATCATCACCAGTGGTAGATAGTGCAACGTCTCAGAGTCAGCCTGTGGTCATGCCTGTTCCGGCTTTGCCACAAAATGTGCAATCATTTAGATGGAGTGAAAGCTCTAGCTCCAGGAATGGTAGTTCATCAAGTGCTATCACTTTGGGCAATAGAGAGGAAAGCAGCTCAAGAAGCACAACTAGAAACTTGTGGGAATATCCTATGTTTGTACCCACAACCGAGTTAAGAACTTCAATTAGAAATCCTACAAATAGAACTGTATCTAGTGGAAATGCAGGTGTACCTGGAAACATTGCTTCTACATCTCGGGCTGGATCAAGTTCGGGCGTCCATCCTTTGTCAGCTCCAACTTGGGTTTCTCATCCGAATCCCCCATCAAGAAATTCACGGAGACTAGCTGAATATGTACGTAGATCAATGTTTTCTGCTGCTGGTGCAGATTCTGGAGGGCAAAGCAGTACCCATTCTCCACTGCAGTCCAGTCCTCCTGGTTCCTCAGAAGATGCTATGATTTCTTCTGGAGCTGGCAACCAAGGGCACCATCGTTCATATCCAAGATCAGTTTCATGGATGGAGAGACAGGGTGATGGTGTACTTGGATTTCCCTATCCGTTGCGAACTTTGGCTGCTGCTGGTGAAGGAAGAAGCAGGCTTCTTGTATCTGAGGTCTGTTAGAGAACTATTTCCTTGTGCTATGTACTTTTAATGTTGAAATGCTGAGGTGGTTTTGATAGTATGAAAGTCACCTGAACAGTCCTTCATTTTATGCTGTCTGAATTAGAGCTAGAACTACACAAATAAACTATTCAGAGATATCTGAAATGAGATGCAATTGTTGTGGCTGGCTACACTTGGAACTTGTATAGGTTATGAGTGTCTATTTGTGTGCTTCAGGCCTTGATTGCAAATTAACAGAAGTTTGGAACTTTTTGGATGACTAATCAGTAATCTATGTTGTGAGCATTTTCTCAATTAAAATAGGCAGTTAGGGATAGAAGAGAGTGACCATTGTATTTTCCTTCACAATGTGATATTTAATTGTGCTTTACAAGGTATGGCATACTGTGTTCTAAATGGAATAACCATTGTATTTTCCTTCACAAGATGATATTAATTGATCATTTTATGTCTGTTAGGGATAGAACAATCATTTAGCACGATTGACTGCAGGCAGTGTTTGTTACCAGTATTCTGTTGCTGAAAATGGCAGATAGAATAGAATGATAACCAATGAGTGAAAAGAACAGAGAAAACTAGAAAGATATTTCCTGCCTTTCCTGCTGAGTTTATTTCTCTTTTATATTTGAAAAACCTGTTTAGCCGTTTGCCTGTATGTAGTGCTGACAGATTTAACAAATGTTCTTGTGGAAACTCACTTTTCTTTTTATATTTCTCTAGCAGATTCGCAATGTCTTGGATCTCATGCGTAGGGGTGAGAGCTTGCGGTTTGAGGTTAGCTTCCTCTATTTATGCTTTGTATTACAAGTGCATCAAGTTTGTGTGTAATGATGAAACTTACTAAGATTAGAAGTATGCATTGTTAATATATAATTGCCATTGGTTATGCAATGTGCATTTTAAATTCTTTAATTATGTACTGTTAATATTCGTGCAGCTAGATCTCCTTGATCTCCCCTCTCCTTTGTGGTGCTCTCCCTCTTTTTTCTTTTTCTTTTTCCCCATGTCATTTGACTAAGCACAATTATCTTGTTTGGATATCATTTTATACTGTGTGGGGGGCTTCCTGCATTTGAATTGCCATAGATATGGATCCTCATATTGTTGACAGACTATTAGTTGGTCAGTTAAAGTAAATATCTGATTTTTGGCTTGCATTTTAATTGTATCAGGATGTCATGATTCTCGACCAGTCAGTATTTTTTGGAGTGGCCGACATTCATGATAGGCATAGGGATATGCGGCTTGATGTTGATAACATGTCGTACGAGGTAAAATAGTAGTTCTTCTGGGCATTTAACTTTTCCATTTTTATATTTTCTTCTAGTAATGCAATTTTATTTGTTGTAATTTATGAATAATAGGAGTTGTTGGCTTTGGAAGAGCGCATTGGAAATGTTAGCACAGGATTGAGCGAAGAAACCATCTTAAACAGGCTAAAGCAGCGCAAATATTGTGCTGCACAAGGAACCGAGGGGGAGGCGGAACCCTGTTGTGTTTGTCAGGTAAAAAAATTGTCTTGTGCTTGAGTTCCTTCTGGAGTACCGGCATCAGTTTGCTCACATACTGTTTTACTTGCTTGCAGGAGGAATATGGTAATGGGGAAAATGTTGGAACTCTGGATTGCGGGCACGATTTTCATACCGACTGTATTAAGCAGTGGTTGATGCTAAAGAACTGGTGCCCGATTTGTAAAACGACGGGGCTTGCTACATGATAAGTTATGTGAAATGTTTTAGGCAATTAGATTATGTTGAAAATTGAAAGAAAATGTTGTTGCTAAATTTGGCAATGAGATTAATCCAGTTTGGCCTTAAGTTTGTCTCACCAAAAGAAGGCAGGATATTTTTTTTGTTCTTACCAAAAGAAACAAAGTTCCATTGTGAAGCAAGCTACAACTGTCTAAAGTGGGAGTCTGACTAGTTTTGAACATTTTAATTAATTATTATTGAACAAATAGTTTATTGGATAATCATTTTGCATTTTTTTCTTTTAATTATTTATTTACTCCATTTAGATTCCAATTTCTCTGCAGCATTTTGGCAGGGTTGGACTAGTGACTCTTCATTATTTTTCCTTCTCATGATGTAACACAGCACAATTGCCGAGGACAAGCTATGGATTGCGATAAAATCGGAGGACATTTTTTGATATCGGCATCATTTTTTTGCTTTGCTAAATTAACCAGAAGCTTATTTTCAGTAGCATACGGATGCTTGGGGTTGAGCAACTTGATTGCTCTTGGCAAGGCTGCTTTCCTTAAGTTCAACTCCTCGAGCGTTTTAAAAATATATTACATTTAAAATATCATTTTATAAAATCAATATTTAATTTTGATCTTTTAGTGGTGTCAATGCTTGCTATATTAATGTTTTCATTTATTTTTTAACATATTTATTTTCACTAAATATTTATTTTAACATATTTATTTATATATATTTAATAAATATAAAAATAAATTAGTAAAAGTATAAATAAATTATATTATTTCGTTTTATTCTCTTAATTCTTGTAAAATGGAAAGTGTGCCTATCCATATACAACAGATTGAGTCTATTTTATATATTTATTTATCTATTTTATTAAGAATTAAAATTATTTATTGTTCTAAGACAAATTGTTTTAAAATCATTTATTGTTTTAATTTTTTTAACCCTCTTTATTATTTTAAAATATGTATATTATAAAAATAAAAAATTATTGCTTTCAAAGTATGTATTCAATTAGACTTAATGCCTCTTTTTATGCTTTTAAATGTTGACTTTTACCTTCTTAAATTAAATTAACTGTTAATTATAAACCACTAATTGCTAATTAGAATTTGGTACTGAACTACACGCTCCTAAATAGCATGAAGTAGCAGTTCTTCAACCTTTTTTCCTTGTACTTTAACACAAAATATCAATCATGAAATTAGAAAACAAAAATAATGAACATGGAAGTTACCTCTCACCTAGCGCTAGACCAAAAAAGAAAAAATCGAAAACCCGCTAAAATGATTTAAAAAATTGAGTCCAAGCTGATTTTAGCGTTTAACCATTTCAATTTGACGTATATGTAGACTTCAATTTTTAAAATCATGTTTAATGGATTTGAATTTAGATTTAAGGCTCTGATTGAAAAAAAATAAATTTAATTTATAAAATTCATTTACAAATGAATTTCATAAATGAAGTTTTATGTTTGGAATAAAATTTCTTATTTTTATATTTGGAATAAATGAATAAATAAATTCATTTTTATTTTATTTACTAAAATATCCTTAATGCTAATTTTGATATCTTCTTTCAATTACTTCCAATAAAAAAATATTAACAACCATTAATTATCATTTTAAAATTTATTATTAATTTAATTACTCTCAATTTTGATGTATTATTTCAATTTCAATTATTTTCAATTTTGATATTTTCTTTCAATTTCAATTACTCTTAATAAAAAAAAACCGTACATACCGAATGAAACTAATAAGTAAAAATTCAATGAAAATAAGTAAAAATCCAGTGATGGTGGTTTTGGATGACAGAAAAATAGTAATAGGAGAAAGAGAAGAACAGTGATGGAATAGAAATAATAACAGATTACGTTAACTATATAAAAGAAATTTATTTATAATAAATAATTAAAATGGTATTATAGTTTTTTCAATTTTAGCTCTTAAAAATATGGAATTCATTTGCAAATTCCACCTATTTTGATGGAATTTGGTGAAAGTATAATGAATTCCATGGAATTTAATTCTATGAATTCAATTCCTATTTTTTTTTTTTGCATTCCAAGCATGAGAAATGAGAATTACAAATGAATTACATAAAATTTTATGGAATTCATTTATTATAAGCGGAGCCTAAGTATCCGTTTAATCGGTTTACATGTAATTTTATACATATATATGAATATAATGGTAATTTTTACATGTATTAATATTCTACCATAATATTAAAAAATATATAACTAATATATTAATGTTTATACAATTTTATTTTAGTGTATTGTTATTAAATTTGAATAACTAATTATATTTTATTTGTAAAACTTGAAAAATTTAGATTTTAAAATGATGAATGAATTGAAATTTTTTATATAAAATTTGTGTTTAATTTTTTTTGTAACAGTCAACCAATGTTAATAGTTAACGGAATATTTAACGATTAATTAGTTGTGAATGGATTAAACTTCGATTTTGGTTTAAAAAAGTCGACTTTAATTAACTTGACTTGAAAAATAAGTTATGAAAATCTGAGTAGTATTATTTAAAAAAGATGATTTACCGCTGTACAATGAGAGACGGGAGTAAGATCTCCCATTGTTAAAGATTTAATAACTTTACTCTCTATTTTCCCTCTCAAATTCGCAAATTGTAATTGTTCTCTACTTAGAAGAGGATTTCCAGTTAAGAAATAGACCAAAAAATCAGCTTTCAATGTGTGGAATAGTGGCTATGGCTTTTGGGCAGGTAGAAGATGAAAGATTAAAATAAAAAGAAAAATTAAAGGAAATTTTTGCAATTAAACCATTTCGTTTTTTGGAGAACAATTGCCAAGTGTTGCACATTTTATTGGTGCAGGTGCAGCAGACATATCAGACCCGGGTTGTTTTCAGTTTTAAGTTCAATTTTTGTTTGCTTTAAATAGGTATTTATAAAGTACAATAAATACAAAATAAGGTGGTAAAAGTGAATATTTAAAAGCAAGTTCAGGTATAAAAAAGATGCATTAAGACTTTTGAATATTAGAGAATAAATATAAAAAAATGTTAATGTTTTGCATATAATTTTTTAGAAGATAAAATAAAATAAGCTTTATTTTAATGTCAAATATTTTTAATTGTGTTATTAAATTTTTATATTTATTTTAATTAAAAAAATAAAAAAAAAATGATTTGAAAATGAAAACCGTCTTAAACTGAAACCATTTAAAACCATTGAAATTTAATATCTATTTCAATTGCACAATTTACAAAATCGAAATTCGCAGTTTCAAACTTAGTTATCATGGATAGCTGAATTGTATAGTGGGTGCTTTTTAAGCTTATCTTTGAACATTATTAGCAAATAAAAACTTAGTTACTAGCAATTGTTATTGCTAACCGTTAATGGTTGTTATTTAACACAAACAAATACACTCTTTTAAGTCCAAATTTTCAAAAGTTTCCTTTTATTATTGATTTAACTGTCATTTTTTATTTTCCCCCTTCAGATGACAGAAATTTGACTAGTAACCATAAATTATGACAAAATTTGGCTGGCCCCTCCATGAGATGAATAAACTTTTTCCAGCTGAGCCCATCTTAACGCAGCGTTTCAAAGTTTAAGAATGACAACAATCTCACAGCATCTGACTTGGACTTATTAACATAATTGGGCTTGTATGAAGTTATTACGCCTAAAGCAGAGTATCAATTTCAATAGTATATTATATAATCCTCCCGTCCCGTGGAGATGGTAGGTTTGGTCCAATTATGGTAGTGTAACAAAGTGGGAAATTAGGTGCGAATAAGATAAAAACCGTATTAGTTTAGACGAGCATGTTGCAAACACGCCACTAAAAGTGACATCGGGAATTGCAACTTTTCTTTCCTTTTTGTTTTTTTTGTTCGGTCAAGAAATTGAATTAATTAGCTGCCGTTTTCAGTTTCAGGCTAAGGTGACGTTTTAATAGGATAAGACACTGAAAATATTGAGATGTCTCTTTGACTTTCACTCTCCAATTTTAAGGGATCATATTTGCTTTGCTCCTTCACCCCTTTATTCACCACTTAGCTCCTCAAACCAATGTATATGAATTATTTTTTTTTTTTTTACGAATAGATTGATATATTATAACAAGATTTGTTGATTGATAGAATTTAAATTTAAAAAATTAAAAAATCACAAAATATTGATGAACTTTTATTTTTTGATATAGAAAAAAGATAGATGAAGTTTAAGATCCTAAAGACATTAATTAAATTTTCTTAATTTATATCAGATTAAAATCTACATTTTTGAGAATCAAAGAGTATTGAGTTTTTATGCATGTCATGCTAATTTATATCATTCACGTATGTTTGGGAGATTAATTCGATTATGGATTTTATGTTAATTTTTTTTTATCTTATACTAAAAAATTCGTAAGATCAAATATAAGTATCCTGTAATAAGGTAAGTAATATAAATGGATTTTTTTTTTTTTTTTACCACCGATGGCCTATGAAATTAGATTAAAAAACATAATAGAAAAAAAGTTATGAAGATGCATGCTTAAATTTCGAATAAGATAAATAATGGGTCTAGATTGAATTATGAAAAAGATGAGGCACTAATAAGCAAAAGAGAGAAATCATGAAAAAAACCGTATTAATTAAGGCGGGAGATTAATCAAATTTGCTTAAAAAGTTTTCTCTTTTATTATAAAATTCAAAAAAGCTTCATTAAGCCCATAAACCCTTTCCCCAAGAGAGCTAAAGCCAACATTGCACAGAAAAAGAGAAGCACAAATTGCCAGTGACGGTTTTGCTCAGCAAACCAGACGCGAAAAAGAGAAAATCAATCTATCTGGTTCTGCTTGCTTTGCGTCTCTCTTGATTCACTTGCCCAGATTTATTATCCATGGCGGATCTGTACGGAACTGCTCCATCTCCGGCTCCGGAGCCCGAAGAAATCTCTTCTTTCCTTCATCAACTTCTCCACAATCCTTCATCCTCTTCGTCTTCTTCGAAATTCATGCACCATGCTCTTTCTTCCCCGCCTGCTCCGCTGCCTGCGCCTGCGGAGACTTCGTCGGCGGCTGAGTTGTTCTTTGGTCTCTCTCAGTCAGATTGCCGAGCCGCCTGCGGTAACTCTGTGAATTTCTCCGATCACGGTGGTTATTTTGCGAAAGAGAGTTCGGAAAATGCCGTCTCTTCGGTTCTATCTAAGAGGAGGGGAATCTCCGTGGAGCATGATCTAGGTGATCTAAGCTGCGATAGCGAGGTAATTGTTGAGTGATGCTTGTGACGGTTTCTTAATGTTTTTTCTTTTTCCATATTTAGCTTGTTGCTAATTAGTTGTAATATAAATATAACTTATCGATCATTCAAGATTTTTGTTGATGTTTTATTTTCTTTATTCATTTTAGAAGGGTGCAGAGGTGTCAGAGGTGCCGTCCGAAACAGTGCGGCCTAGAAGTTCCTCTAAGAGAAGCAGAGCTGCAGAAGTTCATAATTTATCTGAAAAGGTTGGCTTTGGAGAACTTATTTTTTTCCCTTCAATGTCGGTGTGTTCAAAATGAATATTTAATTTCTTGATTTGCTTGCAAATGGCTGAATTCTCAATAGAGGAGAAGAAGCAGGATTAATGAGAAAATGAAAGCATTACAGAATCTTATTCCAAATTCTAATAAGGTAATTCACCAAGATTTTTTTAAGCGTTGAAATTGTTTGCATTTGTGAGGATTGTTTTGATGCCATTTGCCGTTTGTGGTAGACTGATAAGGCTTCTATGCTGGATGAGGCTATTGAATACTTGAAGCAGCTTCAGCTTCAAGTACAGGTCAGTTCTCTCCACTCAACATTGTTTGAAATTGCAAGTGAGATTTCAATTTTGATTAATTCCTCTTCTCTCCTATCGTCCTGTCATTTCTTACTTTGTTTCTATGGATGAGGCTTTGAACCAAAACGTTCCAGAGTTTTTATCTCTCATTGCATTATACTAAGGATTAAAGACTATTGTGTGGCACAATTGTAACTGTATTTATTTGCATTCAATGCTGATTGAAATCTTATGGCTGTCACTTGATGCAAAAATGTTTGCTTATATAGGGAATGTTCAAATATGAAACTAATATAAAAGAATGTTCATCCGATGGAAAACTTTTATGAGATAAATTCAAGATTTTGCATATCCTTACTTTTGAAGGGGAATAGTAGCGTGCTGGTGTAACGTTGCTTCACAGTTCTAAGGATGTGATAACTTGCACTTGGGTTGAAAGCCCAGTTATGCTCATAAACTCTACATTGACCGTGAAAGAACAAGGTTGAATTAATTAGCTTTCATTCATGAAACTGGGCCTTTCTTATTGAACGAAAAATCAATAACTGTGTTGCATTTATCGACTCAATTCAAGGGTGAAAATAATAGGTTAAATTTGGCTTGGTATGTCTGAATCACTTTTGTGCTTGTAGCATATGTAGGTGGCAAGTGGTTAGATAACATGAAAGCAAACCTCACTTTGCATCGAGGTATTTTTTAAATTAACTTTGACAGATTTCCCAAAATCAGCATCACATATTATATTGCTGTAATTAGGACAGACCTGATTGTGTTTATTGAAGCAATAATGTCAAAATAGGATAGAGAATAAAGAACAATTAGCAAGAAAACATGAGTGAAAAAGAGACAAAATTATGAATACTGGAAATGTTGATTATTTGGCATGGGCTGGAGCAAGCCTGAAGTACATCAAATTTAGAAGCTTCATAGCATACATCTCCTTTCTGTCGTATCTCATGTCTTCTCTAGTCTATCATTCTCAACATCTGGGTGCATCATGTAATTAACCAATGCTTGTGTTGTGCAGCTCTTGTGTAACCAATGGTTGCACCTCAACACGTGCAAAATTTTCAATATTTTTTTATTATTAAAATCTTTAGGAAAAGTGCTTTTGGTCGTGGCACTTGTCAAGCGATAATGACCTGATGAAGCATGATTTCTCTACTTTTAAAGTGAAAGGTGTTTAGTAACTCAAGTGGCAAACTAGTTCTTATTGCAGTGCCTCAAATTTTGTTCAACTTTATGTGCTTTCCCAAGACTGGTGATGGATAGGCAGTCGAGGAACCTCCTACACATTGACTTGGGGAGGACTTAACCCAAGCCGATCTTAGTTTAAAATTAGGAGGAATGTCTTTGTTTTTTGCTGTTTCTATGGAGTACACATTCCATCAGGTTCTCTACCTAGGGCTGTTGTTGCTTGACCCAGCTTGCATAACAATGTAGAAACTTTGGAAACAGAATGCAATTATTGTTTGTTATTGGTTTTTCAGATGTTAACAATGAGAAATGGATTGAGCTTGCATCCAATGTGCTTACCAGGAGTTCTACAACCTATGCAACTGCCAATGACAGGAATGAGCTTTGATGAAGGTGGATTACTAAATGCCAATGTAGCTACAGGAGCATTTTCTGAGAATGATGAAAACCCAGCACAAACTGCCCTCAGTCTTCCCAATCGGTGCAGAGTCTCAAACCAGACCATTGTTATGCCTTCGGCAACAAACATCCCCTCTTCAGAAACCTCATTTGGTTTTGAGCCACTGATGCAGGTTCAGTATGAACCCTTCAACCTATCCACTTCCTCAAAGGTAAATTCTAGTATCAAATGTAATGAATTCTACCACTTTTTCTTGCAATTAACATAATATTTTGCGATATGAAGGAAATTTGCAGGGAAGGCACAGCACAAGCACCATTAGATACAAATCAAACTGCAAAGACAACTTCATCTGGTGTGTCCTAGTTGATATCTTACCCTTAGATGCAGACTCAGTGAATCAAGTCACCAACCCTTTTTTTTTTTTTTACCCAATTGCCATATAAGGTGCAAACAGTCCACGAAACTGCTGACATGTTACACCACATCAGGTTACTTATGTTGTACCATGTTCATACTTGTACTGGAACCGAACTGTTTGGCATAACTTAACCTCAATAGAGAATATTCTGGCCAAAATCTTAATGTATTAAGATAATTTGGAATTGGAAAATGAAGAAGTGCCTTTGGGGCAGATGGTTGTGGTTATCACGGCACTATTTTTCGATATGCATTTGACAAAATTTCTGCTTCGTTCTTCAATCATTGCCTCTCATGAATGTTTTGTCAACGCTAGAACACTTCATTGAAGTCATACCCGTCCTCCATTTGACAATTTGCAAATTCGTTTTTGTTTTCTCTATTGGATAATTACACAATTGCTTAGTTTAGGGTCATTTTCTATTCCTTCTGGGTCATTTTGCTACATGAATCTTAAACCTATGCATGAAATGCCAAGCTTTCGCTGCAATGGAGTATTATAATAGACAATTTAATTCATAGCCAATTTATTTGTGATCTAATGTGGCACTCGACGGTGTTATGGTGGAGATATTGATATTGATAATAAGATAATGTTTTAATAATTGGCGTGGGCTCATTTAATATGGTTGCATTTTATTTTTAGGTTGACAGAGGCTCTGAATCTGCCATGTAGACCCCACTCAATGAATACAAAGCATGACGTGATGTTTTCTTGCCGTATTATGCCTCGTGGATAATTTACTTCCAATTTAAAACTTAGTATTCGTAGGCTGCGGAAATGTATTTAATTAGTTCGTGCAAATCAAAGATAGCTTGCATTTTTTTAAGACTTAAGTTAACTGTGATATTCGATAGGGTGAGCAAAAAAACCGATGGACTTGGTTAACCGAAAAAAAATCCGAAATCGAATCCGATGGACCGGTTAACCGATTGTAATGGACTGGTTAATGGTTAGTGTTTTGAAAAAACCGATATTAATGGACTGGTTAATGGTTTTTGACTCATGTGACTGGTTAACCGAACCGAAACCGAATTTTTAGTTAATTTATTAATTTTTAATAATTTATAACAATTTAGCATAATTAAAGGCGATCATGTATTTTTTTCATTATACTAATTATTTTAAAGTTTTTAAGTTTTTTAAATTGGCTATTAGTAAGTATAACAATTTATCTAATTAAAAGTGATTATGTACTGGTTAATATATTTACTTATTAATTATTAATTTTTCAAAACAAATTTGCTTATATCCACCAAATATTTTTATTTTAACAACAATAATGTTATATTATAGTGAAAAATTTGTAATTTTTAAGTACCTTGAACATTTTAATTTTATTTATGAATATATTTATAATTATAATGGTTAACCGAAAAATATTGGGTAACCGATCCGAAAATCCGAAACCGATGGACTGGTTAACCGATGGTAATGGACTGGTTAATGGACTGGAATTTCAAAAAACCGATATTAATGGACTGGTTAATGGACTGGGGCTTATGGACCGGTTAACCGACCATGCTCACCCCTGATATTCGACAATAAAAATAAAAGAAGACTTGAATAAGATAAGGGTTGATTAGAGTTTGAAATCGATTTATAGCCATAGAGCTTATTTTAGTTGAAGACTCCATCCTGCATAAGTTTTATAAGGAAAAGATTACTGCCTCTGTGCGTGCGTGTGTTTTTTTTAAATTATTATTACTTTTAAACTGCAATTATTTTATGCAAATGCTTCATTGCTTTTACCATTAGTAGAGTCCTTATGATTTGCAAAAAGCAAATTTATAAGTCTTTTTTGGCTAATGGTGCAATTGTCGCTAATGCTAAATAAATAAATAAGTCGATCATTGCAATATTAAAATTGGTGTAAGGCTATGTATCTTAAAATTGAAAAAATTTTGCTTCTAATGTGTCACGTGTTAATTTATTCGAGAGTCACGTGTTAAAAAACTATTAAAATAGAGGCAAAATTTTTTTTATTTTAAAATATGAAAGGTAACTTTACTTCAATTAAAACATTAAAGATAAAATTATCATTTTTTTAATAAAAAATATTTATTTTTATTGAATGAAAATTGAAAAGAATGTTTGGCTTCATATGATATTTTTTGTTGTTGTATTAGCAAGCAGTTGGTTACATAATGATTATTGTCCTCCAATAAAATAAAAAACAAAAGAAAACAAAAATTTCCAGCTTTAGTAGCCATACAACCCATCCTTTCAAGAATATTCAAACAAAAGTAAGGTAGGTTACGTTCTCATTTTATAGAAATCAAGATTCTTTTTTCCAAAACTGGCAAGTAACTAAGGTGTAAGTTCGACCCATGAAATAATTAGAATTTTCATAATTCAACATATTTAATTACTCTTTTCAAATAAACTATTTACTAATATTTTTCATTGCAAATTTTGATTTAAGTGTATAGCTTGTAGGGTAATTGTATAATGGATACTGGGTTCTGTAAAAGAAACCGAAATATTGAGAAATATACTTATATATATAGTCATACAATAATGAAAAATTTAGTAGATATCGGAATAAAGTTAAAGATGATTCAATATTTAAATCAGACCTAACGCCCCTCGTTGATGGCATTGATTTTATGAAAAGAAACTGATTAAGCATAATTATTAATTAGATTAAAGAAGAAAAAAAGGAGTGAAAATTGAGGAAAAGAGAGTGGGATAAAGGGAAGATTTTGTGATGTGGCTGGGCTGGGCTGTGCTGTGCTGTTCTGTTGTGTCTGTTTGTCACTACTCAAACAATACGCGTATACGTTTTCTTTGGGGGCAAACATATATGCCATTTATCTACACATAATTCTAATTTTCAGCTATATATAATTTCTTCTTAATTATTGGTGTAAGTGTAATGTATAACCATTTAGCTAGAATATATATATAGACATAGAGACAAATTTATAAAATGTCTAACTTAACCATTAACTATTCAATTTGCTCTTAATTAACATCTAGACTAAATCAACAAATAACTTTCAATTTATGGTCATTTTGTCTTTTATTATCACCAAAACATTTGCATAAAATTTGAATATATCATAAATTTTTATTCCAATAATTTAGTCAATGGCATAAAAATACAGGGAAAACAATAAAAATAATTAATATTCTTATAGATGAAACTAATTGAATGTATAACAAAATATTTATTTTATGTTTTATAATTTTAGAAATAAGGTTGTTTTGTCACTAAATTTTTCAAAATTGATAGATTTTATCTTTAAATATACATTTTTTTTATCAGTTTTACTTTTCAAATAGAGCAATAATGTTCTGAACCTATTGAAATGGAGCAAATTTGGCTCTCAAGTAGGGGTGAGCATGGTCGGTAACCGGTTCATGAGTCCCAATCCATTAATATCGGTTTTTTGAAATTTCAGTCCATTAATCAGTCCATCGGTTTCAGATTTTCGGATCGGTTATCCAATATTTTTCGGTTAACAACTATAATTATAAATATATTCATAAATAAAATTAAAATGTTCAAAATACTTAAAAATTAAAATTTTTTTACTATAATATAATATTATTGTTGTTAAAATAAAAATATTTGGTGGATATAAGCAAATTTATTTTTAAAAATTAATATTTAATAAGTAAATATATTAACCGGTCCATAATCACTTTTAATTAGATAAATTGTTATACTTACTAATAGCCAATTAAAAAAATTTAAAAACTTTAAAATAATTAGTATAATGAAAAAAAAAGTACATGATTACCTTTAATTATGATAAATTGTTATATAAATTGTTATAAATTATTAAAAAATTAACTAAAAATTCGGTTTCGGTTCGGTTAACCAGTCACATGAGTCAAAAACCATTAACCAGTCCATTAATATCGATTTTTTCAAAACACTAACCATTAAGCAGTCCATTACAATTGGTTAACCAGTCAATCGGTTCGGTTTTGAATTTTTTTTTCGGTTAACCGAGTCCATCGGTTTTTTTCTCACCCCTACTCTCAAGTGACAACCACTTGGTACTCTCTAATTGGTTAATGTACAAACTCATTCATAATCAAATGCTCCTTCTACCATTTGGTCATGAATCAACCTAATTTTGCATTTATTAATGAAACCTAAAACAAACTTTATTACCTAACTTTGTTTTTACATGTTACGCATACTTTTATTAATAAAAATAAAAAAATCAGGTAAAAGAAACACACGATAATAGAGTGATCTATTTGGATTCTCAATTATATATTTCCATTAATAGGTAAAGAAATTTCATATCCTACTAATGTTAGACATAAAAAATGTATAAATAGGAAAGTAGCATCATAGCAAAAAAAAATCATAGTAATTAATTAATTAATATTAATAATAATTGACATAAATAAATAAAGGTGAGAGATACCAAATTTATAAAAAAAAAATTCAAAATTCTGTAAAAATTAAAAAAAAAAAATAGAATCATGTCCAAATAGATTTACACATCAACGTTTTTCAGTTGTGCCTGGACCCCAACTATCACAGTATTATAGATGGTGAAATTAGTTTCAAAATAAAATTTTCTTGCTAATTTGGATAAAAAATAAATTTGAGTCTATTGATAATTGCTAAAATAGTATAATAATCCGATACGTGCACATATATGGTGCAGATGTATTTGAACTATGTGATTGGTAGTGCACACATAATCAGATGGTTCAGATATACGACGTGCACACTATCGCATTCCTCGTCCAAAAGTTTAGGAATCAAATTAAAATTTTAATAGTTTTTATAAAAGAGATACAAGAATATAAAAATTAAAAAAATTACAGAAGACGTGAAATTGATTATAAAATTTAGTTTCATTACGTTAATGTATTTATTTTTTGTGTAACAAGTATAACTAAGATTTTACTTTGTAAGAACAAGAGTTTTATTATTTAAGTATTTATTTAAGTTTTTGTATTTTTAAATAATAAATATGCATTTTTAATTTTTTATTTTTCTAACCAAATTAAAAATTTAAGTTTAATTTTTTAGAGATTATATGTATGTGTGTATTTGATATTTTTTTTCATATATTAAAATATTTTTACAAAGTTTGGAGGTAAAAACAACCTCAGCCCCCAAACGATGCATATGTATTAGAGAAAATAAATGCAAAAGTATAGTTAATATTATTAATCTCATAACATTTAAAATTTTAATGTTTAACCATGGTGTTAAATATGATAATAAAATAATATTGGCCAACCTATGGATTATGTTTACTTCTCTTATAACAATTCTTATTATGACTTAATTTTTAAATGTAGCGAATGACTTGTATCAGAATTTGATTTATATCATTTTCTGCATTAAAAAAACAATTATTAAAATAAAATTTAAATGTACATCCAATTTTCAATTCAAGTAAAAAACAACTTACATGTAGAAAATAATAAACATTTTCCATATATGTAGAGTTAATTCTCTTTTAGCAAGATGCATCTGGACTGCCTAGCGTCTTTAAAAATTTAGAATAGAATTTCAGAGGACAATTTTGTAAAAGCTCATATTGTATATGAGTTGTTTTGCCTCAGCAAAAATAATATATGATTTTATTGAAATTTAGTGGGTCAATTGAATAGCAAATCAAATATACTTATTTTTATATGAGAATAATCATTTTAATTTAATGAGAAAGTACCCAACTGCCCACTATTCCGCTGAATTTGTGTACGCAGGTTCCATACAAATTGAAACACTGAATTTTGGATATAAACCATAGAGGTGGCAAATGGGCGGGTTGGGCGGGTTTGGGTTGGGCCATTAATGGGCGGGTCATAAATGGGCGGGTCACAAATGGGTCAAAAAGTATGGGTCATAAATGGGTCAAATACCCAAATGGGTTGGGCGGGTTGGGTCAACCCATGGGCTAAAAACTTTTTGAATATAAAAAAAATTTATAATAATATGCAAATGAGTCGGGTGGTCCAAACGGACCGATTTTGGTCCAAATGGATTGGGTGGCCCAAATGGACCGCTTGAGATCTAAACGGACCGAGATATAGTTTGACTTTTTTAATCCATTTTTAATAAAAAATAATTTTCGATATAATAAAAAGATATTAAAATGACTAATGCAAAGTATTTATACTTTCTTTTATAAATTTATCTGACACGAATTCATATTAGCAAACTTTATATAAGAAATAATCATAAAAAAAAGTATTTATGCTATTGATGATAAGTAAAGTTGAAGCTTAATTTGTAGCATCGAAGAGAAGGAAAATAGGAAATTGCAATATCTTTGAAATAAATTGAGTGATTGATTCCAAATTTTACCACTAAGGACAAGGAAGCTTGTTTCTTGATCTGAGTAGGCTGAGGCACAAGGAAAGGAAAGAAAGGCCACATCTATAAATGCAAAACTCATAATACTAATCAAGCAGCAGCAATTATAGACAAGAGAAATCAATTTCAGTAAAAAGAAACATGTCTAATTAGCATGCATAGAAATTTCATGGAGACAAAAATAATCCTCTTGCTCCTGTAAGTTGGTTATATCATCCAGTGCATATAAATTGCACGAAGATAAATTACCAACACAAACATGTTATATAACATCTCAATTAGTTTCTCTTTGTTCAACTCAAAACCTATACAATGCCCCTCTTCCGATGCATTGGCCTTATCTACATCATTGCCATAAAAATGGCATGCATAATCTAATTGGTAGAAAGATCTCACTTTGCCAGGTCCAACTATTCTGCCATTGATGGCTCTCTAGATGGTTCAATCACCAGAGGCTCCAATTTCTCAGCTTTGCCATTTCCTTTAGGTATGATAAGACCATATCCTCCAGCCTTTCTTTTATAGACAATATTTATCTCGCCTGGAACCAATTATGGAACAAGTCAATCTTAATGTGACAGATCAAAGATCATTAGTCTAAAAGAAATTTACATGAGCTTCATCATCTCATACCAGTTTCTTCATTCCGGAAGCCATAGAAATCATGATCAACATTTTCCAGCTGCTCAATTGCCTCAGAAACAGTCAAAGGTGGCATGTTAAAATATTTTGTGCGAACAACCTGACAATTGGTTTACATACTGAGTTCCAACCAAAACCAAATGTACGAAACGAAATAACAAAGTTTTCAGACCAAAATGCAATGAAAGAGATTGAAGCCGAAACATATAATTTCAGTGTCTAGTAGTCTATAAATGTTCAGGCAATATTAGTGCAGAATTGCCAATACTTTACCATGTAAAAATGCTGAGCTCCATACACTTGTGAACTCAGGAAAAAATGAACGAAATGTGATGAGAAGAAGCCAAGCACATAGGAATGCAAGTCACAATGCACAAGGAAACACAAAGCAGTAACTTATTGATTTATTTATTTTGAGAGAGAATATAGTAATAATTTGATATAGAAGAAGGGTTTTAAAGACAACCTCATCTATATAGTCCTCATTCTCATCCTCATCAAACTAATGCTACTACTGATCCTAATGAAGGTATGCTTCTTCTCCAATAATTCTATCTCTTTTTTATATTTCTTTGACTCTCTTTGTTACTTAGTAATATAAATGGAAAATTTACTTTTCCAGCTTCTTTGTTCCTTGATCTCTCGATCTCAGCATATTCATGAAAGAATTTTCGAAAATTTATACAAAAAGAACAACCAAAACTAATCTAATCTTTTTTCTTTTAATGAAACGAAGCCAACTCCTCTCATTTCTATATATGTTTTCACAGATGGTTTATATGGTTTCTTGTGAAGTCTGCATTTTCACATATGTTTCAAACAAATAGCTTCTTCATTAGTAATTACAGTACTTACAGTAGAAAATAGAGAGTTTCGAGATTGAATTTCAATAGAGAATTGTTTTAATATAAAAATCATAATATATAGAAGCATGGGATCATTAACCGAACACTAAACATATATGATTTGCTCAACTTAAATTAAACTCTCCGATGACATCAATCATTTTCTCTCATCAATAAATATATTAACACTTTGCTCAAAGATTTTAGTTCTGTTAATTAAAAATGATGAGAACACCAACACCTAACTGCCGCATTACTAAACTTATTTCTAAAACCATGGATGATTAACTAGGAAGACAATATATAAAGTATGTTCTACCATCAATTAAAATCTCATGCAATGCAACTTCAGAGTTGTATGTTCGATTGGATGCTTCAGGGTAAAAGCAAGTCTAAATTCAATGTGCAAAGCATAAAGCAGGAGAGAATAGAGCAAACAACACTAATTGGAATAGCCAATTTCAGGAAAACAAAGAAACCCAGAAAGGAAAACTTCAAAATTTCTTTAACATTTCTTTAGGAGAACTCCAACAGAGCATACGTATCATCTGCCAGTAAACTAAGTAACAGAATTAAAACCCAAAAAGAATGACTCTGCAACAGCTTGCTTGGAAAGTGAAAGGGATGCATCAATCAATCACCAATTACTTTGGGAGTTTAGTTGGGATAGAAATGGATCACAAACACAAGCAATGCAGAGTTCTTTGAATGTTAGAATCTTACCAGAGAACGAGACGGTTGTTGACGGAGGCCGACCAAAGAAAAAGAAAATGACGGAGGCCGACCAAAGACGGTGATTGTACACGAGCGAGGGAGAGAGAGGTGGTGAGTGTGGCAGCGGCGACGACTGGATGGTGGAGAGGCAGAGATGCGGCAAGGTGGAAGGATTCGATAGAGAGAGCTAGAAAGCCAGGAAGAGGGGGGCACAGCAAAGACCCGTTGGGCATTTGTGGGCAGACCCGAACGGGTCACTTTTTATGAGGGTCTCATTTGGGCGGGTCTTGATGGGGATATATTTAATTGGGTTGGGTTTGGGTTGATTTTTTTTGGGTGGGTTGGGCGGGGTTTTTGGGCCTGGGCCAAGTTTGACAGGTATAATAAACCATATTCTTCTCATTTCACTGTATTATATATGTCATTTGCGGTAAAATTTAAATTTTATTTATTTTATTTTTTAAATTTATAATAAATTTAAATTTAATTAATAATTCGTTAATTTTAATTAAAATAATAAAAATGTACAATATAATGGGAGAAGGTTATATAATAAAAAAGAATAGAATTCAGAAGTGGTAGGGATGGAAATTAAGGAGAAAGAGGAGGTTAGTAAGTGTAGAGGGTATGATAAGTGTGGACCCAGTTAGGGAAATGTCTGATATGACGCGCTTAAGTTAGCGTTATTTGTATAACGGCCTTGTCTCATGATTGTATTCTGTTCTTTTCCTCTCTTTTTTGCACTCTCCATATCTCCTACGCTTTTCGCCATCTCTCTCTTTCATCTTCTCAATACTAATCTCCGATTCAGATTTCTTTTAAAACAACACCTTATTGGGTTCTTAATTCAAGTTTCAATAACCTACAGAAAAAAAAAAAAAAATGGAGACAGCAGAAGTTGTTGGTGTTGATCATCAAGGGGGTAATCAAAAGAGAAATAGAAAAGGGGCTGCCAAGAATGGAGAGGGTACTGTTAATTCAGGTGGGGAATCAGAACATGAAGTACACATATTAACTGAGAGAGAAAGAAGAAAAAAGATGAGGAACATGTTCACCAGCCTTCATGCTTTGCTTCCTCAGCTCCCTCCTAAGGTATTTCTTATATATTTGGTACCCATTATTCAAAGACGGCACTAATTAAAATTAAAAGTTATTTATATATGTACTGAATTATTATTATATAGAACTTTTGATTAAATCCTGAAATTTAATCCTCCCAATTTTCTTACACCTGCATTTGTAATGCAGTTTATCAGTGCGAGTTTAAAATTTCTTAAATTTTAATTTTGTTTTCTTATGAATTAGAAATTGTTTAGGTGTACGCATAGATACAGAGTTCTTGAATTTGAGTAGGGAAAATTCATGCAAGGCGGGATCAAAGTGTGACCTTTCTGCATTTAATGAATATATTCACGTGTAATATTTTGTTTTTTTTACACAATTTTCAACCTCTAGACTTCACTGTTTGAAGGCAGACAAGTCGACAATTGTTGACGAAGCAGTAAAATACATTAAGAATCTGGAAGAAACAGCTCAAACACTAGAACATCAAAGGCAAGAGAAGCTCCTGGGGACAACAATTGCTGACAGTGAACCATCAGTCATCACATCGCACACAGAACCTATTGAATCCAGGGAAGCATTTCTGGCATCAAAGAGATTCCCTCCGGCGCCCCAGATGTTTCCTGTTTCTGCTTCTCCAACTTGCTTTCAGACATGGTTTTCTCCAAATGTAGTGATGAACATGTGTGGTGACGATGCACAGATCAGTGTGTGTTCAATCAAGAAGCCTGGCTTGCTTGCCACTATTTTATATATACTAGACAAGCATAAATTGGATGTTGTATCTGCTCATATTTCGTCCGATCAATTTCGTTGCATTTACATGTTCCATGCTCATCATGTAAGTATTAGAATCTTAGCTTCTTAACTTCATGATTCTTTTTTCTTTTTGGCATTGTACATAAATGCAAAGACCTAGCATGAAAAATGATTTAAAAATCTTAACTTTTCAAAAGAGAGAAACAAAAATGACAAGTGTAACTCACATGTAAATTTTACGTCTTTTTCCTGGAAAAAAGTTCATGACAAGTTCAACTGTTATTGTGTATTAAGCCTAATTTTTTTCTTCTTTATTTGGGGACTAGAATATGTACGGCTAGGGTTTCTTGCATCATCGGTCATTATTTCCCATGGAAAATTCTTACTGAATTTTGTGTAGAAGAAGCCGATAGTGAATTAGCAAATGTGGTTGGTAACCATTGTTTCACTACTTTTTCAACAACTTTATCAAATGTATCTTTTACTATTGGATTGGTACATGATTTTTTTCATATCTAGTTTATATAGGTCAGCTCTTTTTCCTTTTAAAATGGTTTCAAGAAGTTTTAATTAAGAGCACAAGGCTTGTGGCTAGCCTTCCAGTCTGATAGACAAATATTTCCCGTGTTTGATTTTCCAAAGGAAATGCTTCTAATATTGGGAGGGTTTAATGAACAGGTAGGAGAAGCTTCTGGCCAGTATCCAGACGCATTATCAGTAGAAGATACATTCAAGTTAGCTGCTGGAGAAATGAACTTGTGGCTCATGTCATATTGATTCCAAGGCGTGTCAATGGAAGAAAAGAACAGTTTGCTCTGCCCATTTTTGTGCAAGGGCTGCCTTGTACCTTTGTGCATGAGCTTGTAGAGCTGCTTTGCTCTACCAGAAGGGTTTGTTCTATAGGCTTTGTGAATCCATGAGAGTCATGAACGTGTAGAAAGGAACAAAGCGTCATGTTCCTGCAATAACTAATGAAATTTCAGTGAATATATATAAAGATACAGGAGGTAAAAGGCTTGTATAGAAGTTCAGTTCTCAAATGGATCCATTTTTTTTCTATGAATTCCTTTCCTAATTTTTTTCTCTTATATTTATGCTTAATTTTTTCTAATACTTACGAGATGAAAGGAAAAATTCATACAAGTCAGACTCAATTAGCCACATTTATATTACAAGTTAATGAAGTTGAAGTTTATATGCTTGATTTTCAGAATTTCTTATCAAACCTAGGGTTTAGATAAAATATATTTTGTTTTTGTAACAATTATAATTCCAGTTCATGAATTATGATTTCTTATATGAACTTTTATTCGATTGATTTTTCAGAAAGCCGGTGTCTGATTTGTACAAGTGAATAGATAATTTTCTACACTATACATATTATAATGTACTAATATTAGGCTAAAAGTTCGGTGGTGAATTATTTTGCGGTGGTAGCCAAAAATAAGAAATAGCTAGGCTCAATCTGTGTATCTTGGATCATGATTATAGGGTTTCTTGCTTATTTTTTGACTTTTCAATTTTAAGGTTGCAGAATTATATTGGTATACACTGCTAACATGTAATAAATAATTCTCCGCAAGTACAGGGACATTGATGTGTATGGAAATCGGCAACTGCTGGTAGTTAATGGCAATATGAATATGACAATCACCCAACTGACATGTTTAATTTCCTTTTGGGTGGCAAATAAATAGATAGGAGGTGGCTGTTGGGTCCATGCAGCATATAGCATCTTTATTTTCCATATTGAAAATCAAAATGTGTCTCTTTCAAGTGGAATGAGACCGGTTTTAATTATAGAAAAGTTATAGATATCAAATGAAAATCTTATTTATAAATAAATATTATGAAATGTTGTATATGAGAGTTCAATTTTGTTTTATAATTATATAGTAATGTTTGTTTATAAAATTGTGAAAATGTAAATTATGTATCATCGTAACTGTGAATTATTGTGGAAATGTAGAGCAAACCTAACCCATTATATGACTCATCTTATCAGCAAAAATAATAAATAACAAGAAATAAGAAGTTATTCTGTGAGTTGTAGGAATGGGGACCAAACGCATCTAAGGGCATGAATGGATTATTCCCACTTCACTTCCAGTGTCCAATGCATATTTCCATTTTCCAATTTTCTCCCATTCATTTTATTGTTGGCGGGTAAGTAAGGACATTACTCATACAAAGGAACAGGGTAATTGCAGGCTGCGGACCCACTTTCACCTCGGCTTAATTTGGGCCCAAATAGACAACCCGGATTGATGTTAACCTCCCAAAAATACACACATGTCATATTGCTAAATGACAAGAGCAAATCTCTTTCTTCTTCTTTATTTATTTATATTTTTAATTTTTCATATAAATAATAAAAAATTACTATGCTAATATGAACTGAAAATCATGGGATTATGTTACCAAAAAAATCACGGTGTTAAATAAAATATTATCCCAATAATGTATTTTAATGTTCTGGATCAAGATTGCATACAAGAATCCTATTAATACAGGATCAAGAGGTTAACTACCATCTTCCACATTATTATTATTATTATTATTATAATAGTATATGAATTACTATTTTTTTCGATAATGACATCTAGAAATGGAATTCTGACATTTAAATTGTAAAGTAATTCTTTATTTTTGCTTATTTTATCATAATGCCGCTATCAACCATAGATTTTTAATCACTTCCTTATGTTCACATGAATGGAAGAAGCATCCAAAATCAATAGAAAAATTCCCACCAACTCCAAACTCAAAATAAAAAAATCCAATACAATACGGTAATTGTCAAAATAAAAATAAATGCAAATAGACTCTAGATACCACCCACTAAGTTTAATGGCACCACTAAGCTATACATGAATGAAAAAATTATACTAGATTAGCCTTCAATTACACATTCTCTTATTACTCTTTTCTAGAAGTCCCATCAGTGCCAGCTTGCCCTCCTTCCCTATCTCAAACCCCACTCATTGTGTACAGTGCTCAAGCTTTCATTTTTCTTCCTTTGGATTATAAATTTTTATTACCATTCTACTCTCTCTTTCTTCTCTCCTCTGGCTCTGTTTAGTATGAGGACAGAGATGGGAAAGTTTTGACCTTTTTCGTATTTGCATAACAAACAAACAAGAATTGTAAGTAGAAGAGGAAGAAGATTGAAGAGAAAAACAAATGGCTAAGGAGTATTCATTCTTGAATGATCAGATGTCGAAGAGAACCTCAATCTTCGGTTTACGTTTATGGGTTGTTCTTGGTATCTGTGTAGGTGCTGCCATAGTTCTTATTCTTTTCCTTATTTCTCTCTGGTTCACTTCTAAACGCAGCAGAACAAACAAGAAGACTGCACACCGCCAATTCAAGTCATATCTTAATAATCCCACTATCCCAAGTGTCTCCAAGGAAATCCAGGAGATCCGTATAGACCCTTCTCACCCGACACCAGACCCAAAATCGCTCAACCCGGACCCGGAATTGGAGCCTGTTCTGCTTCTGCAGCATGAAGAGGAGAGTAGTCCTGTCGGTGGGCGAAACAGAATTCATGTTGAGATTGGTAAAGACCATAGAATATCGTACCCGGAGCGGTTTGGTGGTTCGGTTCATGGAAGCGGAGAGAGTCCTTCGGGTTCTCGTTCCGGCGACCAGGCTGGTTCGGGGATTGCGGTACCAGAGGTTTCGCATTTGGGTTGGGGGCACTGGTACACTCTCAGGGAGCTTGACGTCTCTACTAATGGTTTCGCTGATGAGAATGTAATTGGCGAAGGCGGATATGGGATTGTTTACAGTGGTATTTTGGAGGGTAATACTAGAGTTGCTGTCAAAAATCTGCTTAACAACAAGTATGTCATAATTTATTATTATAGGTTTTCTCTTTTTGACTTTTTTTACGATTAGAATTTCTTTTTTTCTGCTATGGTTTTTTCTTGTGTAGCTTTACTTCAATGGCGGTGCATGCAGTTTGCTTCTGGTTACTGAGAGAAAAAGTACTTGAAGATTTTTTTGGGAGTTTAAAATTTGTTGCTTTGATGCAGGGGACAAGCAGAAAAAGAGTTTAAAGTAGAAGTAGAAGCAATTGGACGCGTACGGCACAAGAATTTGGTGAGGTTGCTTGGTTATTGTGCTGAAGGAGCTCATAGGTATTTCAATTTTCTACTTTAGACTTCTGATTTTGATTTTGATTTTGATTTCAGTGCATTTCAAGTTAGAATTAATTCTTGAAGTAGTTTTATCTCTGGGTTTTTGTGTGTGGTTTGTATTGATACACGGAAAACATTTGGTGGTTATAGGATGCTTGTTTATGAGTATGTCGACAATGGAAACTTGGAACAGTGGCTCCATGGAGATGTTGGGCCTAGCAGCCCCCTTACATGGGAGATTAGGATGAATATAGTACTTGGAACAGCAAAAGGGTACTGACTTATTCTGAGCGTGGTTTATTAAAGGCTTTTATTCTTTGGTGTTTTTATCCCTTACTGAATGTTTGTTGCTGCTCAAACTTGATTAAAATTAGGTTGACATACTTACACGAGGGGCTTGAGCCCAAGGTTGTTCATCGTGATATCAAATCAAGCAACATTTTATTGGATAATCAATGGAATGCTAAAGTGTCCGACTTTGGCCTCGCAAAACTCTTAGGCTCAGAGCGGAGTTATGTGACAACACGTGTAATGGGAACATTTGGGTATGTTCTCAACCCGCTCAACCATTGATTGTCATAGTTCAGCAAATTACAAAAGTATTTTATTTTTCTATTGAACAGGTATGTTGCTCCAGAATATGCAAGTACCGGGATGCTAAATGAAAGAAGTGACGTGTACAGCTTTGGGATTCTTCTCATGGAAATCATTTCTGGAAGAAATCCAGTTGATTATAGCCGTCCTCCAGGAGAGGTTTGCATGAAAAAATTCACTTGATGACAGTTCAACCAGTTCAACCTTTTTATGTTAAGGTTTTTCCTCTCGATATTAATTTTTAGTCTCTTTCAGGTGAATCTAGTTGAATGGCTGAAAACGATGGTTACCAACCGGAATGCAGAGGGAGTTTTGGACCCTAGGTTGCCAGAGAAGCCTTCCTCAAGGTCGCTGAAGCGTGCTCTTTTAGTAGCTTTACGCTGTGTGGACCCAAATGCACAGAAGAGGCCAAAGATGGGTCATGTGATACATATGCTTGAGGCTGATGAATTCCCATTTAGAGATGTAAGTTCATGTTGGCAAATAGTCATTTTAGTTCGCAGGCTCTGCCTTTAAGTTGATATTTTTGGCAAGTAGTCATTTTAATTCGTAGGCTCTGCCTTTAAGTTGATATTTTAAGCTGTACATTGTTAGATATCCTTTCTATTTTCTTTTCTATGAAATTTTTATTACCCAGATCTCCATATTAATAGTTTGCTGTAGTATAAGCAAGCATGTGTCAAACAAAAGAGTACAGTAGCTCTTCATGTTCACATTAGTTTTACATGAGAAGTTCAATTGGATTTTACTTCAGATTCCTAAAAATATGCTATTATCAATTCAATCAATCCAGTTCTAATTACCAAGAGAGTTCTGTTAAATGTAAGTGTAGCAATTTCATATGCGTAACATGTATATAATGGAATTCTTGTATCTCTGCATTTGGGGGGATAGATGAGAGATTTTGATTTGAGAATTTTGTTTCTTGAATATGTTCCCAAATTGGCTCTCTGCTCTTGATTTCAGGACCGTAGAAGTGGAAGAGAAAATGGGCGAATTCATAGCGATGGTGTGAAAACACGTGTAACTGAATCAGGTGACAGCAGTGGTTATGAGAGTGGTGCCCAAACCAATAGATCATTGTGGAGACAGCAAGAACCTGAAGAACAGTAAGTAGCCTTCCTGAACTCATGTACAAGAGGAACCCATTCACCTTGTTTCTGTTCGTATTCCTCCCATTTGGAGCTGGCATATACAAATATCACTCGACTCTACTTGTATATGCAATCTTTGTTGTTGTGAGTTTCCAGTGCTGTAGATTATTATATTGAGCCATTGAGCATGTAATTGATGTCTAAAGTGTTGTTCTTTCCCTGGTAGATCTTAATAGAATAGGGCTAGTGATAGTAATATGTATGAAATTTGAATTTTGTTCAATTATATTCCCTGCTATGTCATTGGGTACGTAATACGGCCTTGATATATCTGTAGTATCTGATGTTTTACCAAGCTAAATTACATAATTGTCATTATCACTAGATCACCCCAAAAACTTGTTGCTTCCTTAATTTGTTTCGACATGTGAAGCTTGCAAATTTGTAATATGATTTATAATTTTGTTAGAGTTCATTGTTTATTTATTAAGTGTCATCAAATTAAATCAAAGATTAAATAAAGTTTCATTATGCTGCACGTATGTCGGTGATCACATAATCTCAACTTATATATATGCATCCGATATTTTGATTTATATATTTATTTTGTGAGAGTAGGAGGGGTGGGGGCAGTGTTTGGATGGAGGTTAGGGCACACCATGTTTAAATATTCACCAATCTTTACGTTTGATTTGGGGTTCTGCATAAATTTTAGCATCTTACTATGGACTGTCTCACCGACAAAGAACTAGTTGCAGAGATTTTCCAGTCAATGGCCAAAAAGAAAGGATGTACAATCACCTGATTAATTTTATTTTTTATTTTTTATTTCCTAAGGTACAATCATTAAGTTCATAAGCCGTAAAGGCCGGCAACAGTCAGTCTTGAGTTTGAATATTTGAATCAATAATTAAGATGGTCCGCTATTGCATTTACCCCATGAGCATTTTAAACGATGACAGCTAGAAATTGAGTAATAGAGATACTGTATCATTCATTCGGAACCTCCAGAGTTATTGTTTATTTCTCTCGTTGTGGTCTTAATACGAAAGCTGAGAGGAAACGCTTTTCCTCTTTCTATTTTAGGCCTTTTAAAGGCTCATAATAGCTTTTTCCCCATTCCCACTTTTGGTGGTCTTAACTTATGTTGTCTGTCGCTTTATTGACTGATATCCTAGTGTTTTGCAATCACTTTGTGTTTATTGGTGGTCATAATCCCATTAGTTCTTCAAAGTGTCTGCCCCGTATCATTATGGGCCACAACTTTAGTCTTATGTTTGCTATGTGTGAGAGAGAGAGAGAGAGAGAGAGAAAACGGAGAGGGGAGAAGTGGAGGAAAATCACAAGAAGACAAGAAATTAATTTGGGGGTCTTATATGATGACCCATATTTCTCTTCTTAATTAAAAGGACAATCAATAATATCTTAAGGCGTGTTGTTAAGGCTTTGTGCTCTGCTCCTCATAATTTAGTTTTAGTGGGTTGGCGTCCGTGCAAAATTGATAAGAAACAATTTCCGTTCAACATTCTTCCATAAATGCAATTTTCTTTTTAATTAACATTAAAAACAATAAATAAAGGGAGAACAAATGACCAAGAGAAAAAGAGTACACTTTTTTAATTGGAAAAGCACTCTCTTTTGATTTGTTTACAATTCCAGAACTTTATCATCCAAACAACGTTTTCCACATCTTTAGAATATCTGAGGGCGGAATACTAGCAAGGCATCACACTACAAGGGAAAGAATGTCAATTTATGTTTTGAAGACGAGTGTTTTCTAAAGCAGAAGCTAGCAAAGATTGTATGAATCCCGCTAGTAATAATACACTGCATAACACCATTATTCGTATATATACGTGTAAATCTTGTTTGTTTCCCAACATATTGATGAGAATAAAAACACCCGAATACTTAATAGCCAAATGTCTAGACTCATCAATAAGAAACAAACAAAAGCAAAAGTTGCAAACTTGCTGCCAATTATATTGTTTATTCCAATTCTAACATGGAATCTCCACTATTCCGTGACCGACCGATGGCTACAAGTTCTGTAGGCTTTTTTTTTTTTCTACGTTTTAAGCATCACAAATATTCATGATATATTTAATCTGTGATATTATGCTTCGAATTGTTCTGATGGGAATTATTTATGCGATATAAGATGATTATACTTGGCATGGCCAGTTTTCTTGTTTCTGAAATTGATATACTGAGCTGAGACATGTGCGAGATTTTTAATTTCTGAGTATAGGGTCAAGTTTAGCATTCTGTGCTTTATTTTCCACATAAATGTCCTATATATCTTTAAGATATTGGAGGACTGGTGAAAGTCTTGACAACGGTTAAGCGGGTTCAGCTAGGATTTGATAGCCACTAAAGGAGACGATACCACATGGCCATGTTGATCAATCCATCTGAGGTAACCACACACCATAGGGGGAGCTTCTTTATCCATCTCTACACTGACCCTAAAGCTTTGGTTCTGATATTTTTTAGTGAAGTACAAGGCATCAGGCTCCACTTTGATTCTCATGCCGGAGGGAACATGTAGAGTTGCCCTGTACACAGCTGTCTCATCTCCCACATTTGTGACAACTCTCGTAAAGTTTTTTACCGTTGAAGAATTGCTAAATATAGCGATAAATGATGGGTAATTTAGGCCCTTTTCCACTTCGCTGCAATTCCATTGACTTCGTCTGAGCACAGCACTCATTTGCTTACTACTGTAGCCGAGACTGCATAGGAAGTCAATGTAGTCTTGCAAACTCATGTCATAAATGAGTCCAGGATCCATGGCGTTGTTTGGGTTAATAAAGCCAGCTCCAAAATCTAGAGGCGTCGCTGGAAGACCAGACCATTGGTCTTTCAAACTATTGCCAGTATTGTCTATGTTATAAGCTGTGGTCATAATAGCCGATCGAATAGCTGCAGGGCTCCATTCAGGATGGATATTTTTCAGTAAAGCTGCCACTCCAGCAACATGAGGTGCTGCCATTGATGTGCCAGAAAGTAAAGCATATTCTGTTACTAGATCATATTTACCAACTCTCATGAATGGTCTGGGCGTATAAGCTGCAAGCACATCAACTCCTGGAGCAAGAACATCAGGTTTTAGAACACTTGGATTAATTGGATCAGGTCCTCGGGATGAGAAATATGCTACTTGGGGTGCCGGTTTGGTATCCAAATTGGTGAACATAAACTGCATGCTTTTCACCTTTGGTGAAGTCACTCCAGTCACGTACTCTTTAACTCGAGCTCCAGAAGCCATTGGTAGAACCAGGCAAGGAATGGTGTAGTCTTCTGGATCCAAGAATGGCAAATCTACCATGAATATTCCAGCATATGCGCCTACCCTTTCGAGCTCCTCCTTCTGTCCCTCAACATCAATTGTAGTGCTATTATCGCAGAAGACTATTTTTTTATGAACCTCACTTTGATTCAATGAACCATAATTGCAGATTGATTTGTTTTCATTATCATTGCCATAGTATAAAGGCGTATCTGTGATGTAAATGCTCTCTGGGAAGTATGATGTTCCTTCAACAGTCAATCCATTTTCAAGGGTTAGAGTAGCAGTAAAAGTTCGGTCAAGAGTACCAGCTCCAACAGTTGTGATCCAAGGAGCTCCATTATTTATACTTTTATGGCCTCCATCATTACCAGCTGCACATACAACAAAGATCCCTTTCTCGATAGCTGAAAGAGAGGCTATGGCAATGACATCATTGAAGTATGGTGACTGTGTAAACCCAATAGATAGTGACATGATATCAACCCCATCAGCAATTGCTTGGTCCATACCGGCAAGAACATCACTTGATGCGGTCTGTTGTGGTGCTGTAAATAAGACCTTGTACATGGCAACATGTGCGCGTGGTGCTAAACCTTTGGTTGTGCCTCTTGCATAGCCAAAGTGACTTACACCAGAGACATAGTTACCTGCAGCTGTAGAAGATGTGTGGGTTCCGTGGCCAAAGAAGTCCCTTGGCGTGTCCAAGTCATACTTTGTGGAGATATTTCTGCCTGCAGCTTTGAGTCCTTTGCTGAAGTATCTCGCTCCAATGAGTTTCTTGTTGCAGTTAGAAGGGCTAAAATCAGTGCCATTCTCACACTGACCTTTCCATCTCTGTGGCACCGGCGGCATCCCTTCTTCATAAAAGCTTTCGCTCTCAGGCCAAATTCCTGTATCAATGATACCGATGATCACACCTTCGCCATATGTCGCGTTTGGCCACAAGCCATGCTTGTGATTCAGTCCAAGAAACTTGGGGCTGTATGTGGTGAATAGCTTTCCAAAGGACTCCTGATATGTAGCAACGTGAGCTGGAGATTTCTCAATTTCTGATAATTGAGAGCGTGTGAGCCTTGCACTAAATCCGTGCATGACATGGTTGTACGAGTACAGAAACATTTCTTTCTCATCAAAACCGTAAACTAATGACCTCAGGGTGTGGCGGTGCCATGATTCATGAGTTGAAAACGACGCAGGCTTGTAGGAATGTTCCATGTGGATGATATAGGTTTGTGGTTGTTCACTCTCTGAGATTGCATTCCTACTTCCCACTAGCAGCAATAACAGTAGCCGTTGCAACAAATGGTGTGAAATAAGATTGGTGAAACTAATCATTTTGATCATGGATATTGGGAGAAGATGAAGAGCAGGGTATATATATACAATCCTAATTTGCAGAATTTTAATCTGTAGAACGTAAAGTCCAAGGTCAAATATCTTGGATTTTCCATTAAAATAGTAAAAAATTTGTCTGGAACTAAAGCTACTATTTCTTTTGTTCTATTAAGATTCATTTATCCTGTCTTTTTCTTTTACTTTCCTATCATCCTTGTCGAGCAATGATTTCATCGAAGAGAACGAGCTTGCGATAAACGACAGAAACAGGTTGTTGAAAGCCGTTTGACAGGCGGCTGATCCTTATTTTGATAGATCATGTTCTTGTACCAATAGTCTTGATTCTCCATTTTCACGAGATTGCAAAGTCTTTACTGATTCAAGGGGGCTAAAGTGCAGCAACCGAGACTTTCCTGTGAGTGCGGAACCTGCAATTTGAGTTTTTATGCCCATAATGAGAAATGAAACCAAAAAAAAAGAAAAAAAATGGTAAGGCTTATTGAGTTTTGCATTAATGGAGGACAGCCAATTGACCTTGCATATTCGCACCGGATTGTGATCCAACTTCAACATCAATTCTAAGAACATCATTCCCCATTGTGCAGCGGAGGAAACAAGAGATAAAGAAGGCGGCAAATACGATTTTTGTTGTGTTTGGTGATGTCGATTGGGTTACCGACGTACGTTAGACTTTCTCTGTCGCTGTGTCTCTGCAGATCACTGTCAGCTTCCACGTTCTTTCGATTTTGTTTTGTTCGCTTGTAGTTTGTTTCTATCCTCCATATTGCCTATCCTGTCCTTAACTATATAGTACTGATAATTTGAGGCTTTTTTCCTCCTCATGAGTCCTATCTTTATAGTTTATATTGTTGATTTATACGTAAACTCCATATTCACTTTTAACCGAAAAGTCAGTTCTTTTGCCCTAAAATTGTTAACAATTTAATTGAAGCAACAACGAGTGCTTGGCTGTGTTGTCTCAGTTCAATGAAAATAATTTCCCCTTTTATACTAAATAGTAAATACTGCGAAACAATATTATCTTTATGTTTAATAAGTGAAGTTATAGCCATATCGATATCAAGGAAGAGCAGGTCGTCCACTTCCAACAAATAAGAAAAGTTGAAAATACAGACACAACACAAATGCAAATGCGTACCGAAACCCAACACTTCCCTCTGTCATCATGAGCTTTACTTACTTTTGGGTTTTTGGGCGCAGCATGCATTTTTCATGGGTCCACATGTTGTTCCTTTCCTTTTAGCCTTTATTTTCCCACGAATGAACCTTGCCTATTAATCCTTCTTCTAAGCAACTAAATAATATGGTGTACAAAACACTGAAAATGATTTTTCAAGAAGATGATAGCCTCTCAACAAAGGAAAAATTAAGTAATCCATCCTTTAAGAGGCGGACACTATTATCTTTAGTACATAATAGTTTGTTTCCCTTCATAAATAGCTAAAGCTTAGAAAAATTAACAAATTCGTCATACAACATCATAAAACAATTCTAAATACTTAATATTGCTTAAAATATTATACATGTTATCTATTACAACTTCTTAATTCCAAAATTAATGTGAACATGTTCGAGGGTGGAGCTAGAATTTGATACTAAAGAGCCCAAAATTTTAATATCTTTGCAGAAAAGTAAGAAGGGAGTGCAAAGAATATTTAAAGAATGACCCGCTCTGCCCTAGTTGATGATCTCATCATTTTCAATGTTATCGTTTCCTTACCTCTATCTCTGCGATTTAGACTACCTTTAATTGTGTTTCTTTCTTTCATATTGCTTTAATTGGAAACAAAATACTCTCATTTTCTTTTTATCGTCACTTTTATTAAAATTAAACAATATTAATTATTTTTAAATTTAGTACAAAATTAAGTAATTTAATATATAAATTTAAATTTAATTAATCAATTTTTATTAAAACAAAGTTAAATTATATTATAAATTTAAAATTGACAAATAAATGAAATTTAAATTTTATTTAAAAGTGACAAATAAAAAAAATACTAAATGAGTAATAAATTAAGGAAAAATAATAATGCAAATTGTCTTATTCCTTTTACAACTTTAATTATAAATATGATGAATTCAAAAAATGCATGGATCAAAAAAACGTTTTCTTTCTTTAGATCATTAAACTAAATAGTAATATAAATTTAATGAAGTCGGTCAACATCCACTATCATAAAATTTTTCTTTTTTCTTATTAAAAGCAGCCACCCATTTTGGAGCTTTAACCAAATAGTAATGGATTGTTGTCAAGTACCAATCGTCCACGTGGCAATACCAAGCAGTGCAATACCAAGCAGTGTACACTACGAAAAGGCCATACAGTTACAATAAAAAAAAAAAAAGCTTATCTGAATTGGACAATTGTTGCCACATGGTGGGCTCCAAGTAAACCTTCTCATGTTTTTAATTTTATTCACTCTCTCTCCCCAATCTCCACCAGTTCTCACGGAAACCGAGTGAGATTCAACTTGTGTCAGCCTTACAACATTCGGTGGTCAATTAGTATATTCTTTCACAGGAATGATTTCTTTGATTTATAAGAAATTTTGACTTCGCATATTACAGTTAATTTACATCGTGAACAACACTTAAAAATTTATGAACCATGCTCAAAAAATAGATGATGCACCACTTTGTTGAATTTCTTAATCTATTAAGTACAAATTTAAATTAACCAAATAAATTTCGCAAGATTTATTTAAGAAATTTGCTGTTTTTTTTTTCTCCTTTTGGCAGGCAAGAAAGTGTGATTCATCAGCCAATTAATAAAGCCAAGGTTGCGGTCCATATGTATCCACAATATAATCTTCGCACCACTAGCTTAGGTGTGTGAGGCTATTCTGTGACTTCTAAGCTTCATTTTGATAAAGAGTGTCAACCTCATTTTCTATCTAATTATTAAATCATTCCAACAATTTTGAGCAATACCAACTTAAATCATGCAGTTAATAGATTTCAATGATTATTATTAGCCAACGTAAGGGGCAAGTTGAAGAAAAATATTTCAAACAAGCATCTTCATTTCTCTATATATAGCAATACACAGGTAGTTTTACACTCATTCTACTAAATTATAATTATTCTTCCCTTTTCTATTTCCCTCCCATGGCTACAAAATGGCTTTCTTTTGTGGCTTTATCCATCTTTATACCCATAATATTAGCCCAAACAGACAATTATATTGTTCACATGGATTTATCAGCCATGCCTAAAGCCTTCTCTAGCCACCACAGCTGGTACTTAGCCACTCTCTCTTCTGCTTTGTCACTCTCTAAAAGCAGAACCTCCATTCCCACTCCCACTAAACTTCTTTATACTTATACTCATGTCATCAATGGTTTCAGTGCTCATCTTTCTCCTTCTGAGCTTGAAGCCTTGAAGAATTCTCCTGGATACATTTCATCCTTCAAAGACTTGCCGGTGAAACACGATACCACTCATTCTCCTAAATTTCTAGAGCTGGCTTCAAATCCCGGAGCATGGGAGGCGGCGAATTATGGCGAAGATATCATTATCGGAGTGGTGGATACCGGAATTTGGCCGGAGAGTGAGAGCTACAGTGACCATGGAATCTCTGAAATTCCAAAAAGATGGAAAGGTGAATGTGAGACTGGGGCCCAGTTCAATTCCTCGCTATGCAATAAGAAACTAATTGGAGCTCGGTTTTTCAACAGAGGTCTAATTGCTAAGAATCCTAATATTACTATATCCATGAATTCAACCCGCGACACCGACGGACATGGGACCCATACGTCGAGTACTGCGGCGGGAAATTTCGTGGAAGGCGCATCTTTTTTTGGGTATGCCCCAGGAACTGCCAGTGGTGTGGCTCCTAAGGCTCATGTGGCCATGTATAAAGCTCTGTGGGATGAAGGAGCTGTTACTTCTGATATAATTGCTGCCATTGATCAAGCAATCATTGATGGTATTGATGTTCTGTCCATGTCATTGGGCATAGACCGTGTCGCTTTGTACGAAGATCCAATTGCCATTGCCACATTTGCTGCTGTGGAGAAGAATATATTTGTGTCCACTTCTTCAGGAAATGAAGGTCCTTTCCTCGAGTCACTTCACAATGGCATTCCCTGGGTGCTAACTGTTGCTGCTGGTACTTTAGATCGCGAATTCAAAGCGGCGTTGAAGCTTGGAAATGGAGTTTCAGTCACTGGATCATCTCTCTATCCTGGGAACTACTCTTCGGATCAAGTTCCAATCACTTTCTTGGATTCTTGTCTTGATATCAAGGAACTAAATAAGGTTGGTTCGAAGATTGTTGTCTGCCAAGACAAAAATGGTTCGTTAGATGATCAATTTGATAATCTCAGGAGTGCTAATGTCAGTGGAGGAATCTTCATAACCAATGTTACAGATCTTGAATTGTATATTCAAACTGCATTTCCGGCAATATTTGTGAATCCAAAAGATGGGGAAACCATCAAAGAATTTATCAAGAGCAGCAAAAACCCAGAAGGAAACATGGAGTTTAAGATAACAAATTTAGGTACTAAATTAGCTCCAAGTCTTACTAGTTACAGCTCAAGAGGACCATCCCCAAGTTGCCCATTTGTACTGAAGCCAGACATTATGGCTCCTGGTTCTTTAATCTTAGCAGCTTGGCCTCAAAATCTTGAAGTGTCAAGGATTAATAATCAACCGTTATTTACCAACTTCAACATATTATCTGGGACATCCATGGCTTGTCCTCATGCGGCAGGAGTCGGAGCTCTCTTGAAGAAGGCACACCCGGAGTGGAGCCCCGCCGCGATCCGGTCGGCGATGATGACTACTGCTGATACTATGGATCACACTTCTGGGCCTATAAAAGATATCGGAAATGACAACAAGCCAGCCACTCCTTTGGACATGGGAGCTGGCCACATTAATCCTAACAAGGCATTAGATCCTGGGTTAGTCTATGACTTGAATTCAGCTGACTATATTAAACTCCTGTGTGCATTAAACTTCACTCAAACGCAAATCCAAATTATCACAAAATCATCTTCTAACGATTGTTCTTCCTCATCTTTGGATCTCAATTACCCTTCTTTTATCGCCTTCTTCAACGCCGACGACTTAAAATCGAACTTAACCACCGTGAAGGAATTTCACCGCACGGTGACTTATTTGGGAGAAGGAATATCAACCTACACTGCGAGTTTGGCTCCAATGAATGGATTAAAGGTCAGTGTTGTCCCAGAAAAGTTGGAGTTCAAAACCAAGAACGAAAAGCTAAACTACAAACTTGTGATAGAAGGTCCAAGAAAGCTTAAAGAAGATATAGTTTTTAGTTATCTTAGCTGGGTTGATGATGATAGTAAACACAGTGTGAAGAGTCCTGTAGTGGCTACAAGCCTCAGCTCAGAGTTAGTTTCCTAGAACAGCTAACTTAAAATTATTACTTGTACACTTCAAAAGTTAGACCATTATATCCATTTGAATAAAGGGCATTATGCTGCTTTAGTAATCGGATACTTTAGTGGCTAAGATTTCAGCTTATCGCATAGAGTTTTGCGTGGCTGTCCACTCCATTCTATTTTAAGATGTCATTTAAATATATTTTTTAGAAATTTTTAAAAAAACTTCACGTTTCATTTTTTTTATTGTATATTTTATTAAATATTTTCATTTTTTATCACTTCTCTATTTTTAACTAAAATTAAATGAAGTAATTAAAAATAAAAAAAAAAGTATTTTTTTTTAAATTGCTATAATTTTTTTAAAAAATTGAAAAATTATAATAAAAAATAGAATTAAGAGTGATGGAGCTTAAAATATCTATATATAACACTAATAAAGAAAACAATAGGATAAAAAGAGGAAGCTTCTTGGTTACGGACAAATACTGCTGGCCTTTGCATGTGCAGAGGGTATCCTCATTAATTAATATGCATGATATAAATTATATATATATGTAATTATATTGGTAGTTAAGATTAATATTATAATTATTGTTTTGCTGCTCACACTTTAAATTAGCACCGCTAGTTTGGTTGGAATTATGCGTGACAGCTGATTTACATTAATTATCTTCTAATATTAATGATCAGTTTAGTTACGTAATTTTTTAGAAAGTGATAATCAAAAACGTAACAACCGACTAATTAACAGATTAAAATTATACGATCTTTTAATTTGATCTATTGAATGGAAGTTTTGTTTGTATAATTTATTTCATGTGTGATTGTCAGCTAGCGATGTGATTAAATAGAAACTAGAAATTAGAATCGGTTGCAAAATTATATAATTAAGATAGTGAATTCCCACTGCACTTAAAATTTAATGGAAAAAAGAAAAGAAAGAAAGGCAAATGCATAAATATTAAGCTCTAAATAAATATCATAAAAAAAAACAAAGGTATGATTAAGCACATTACAATGTTTTATAAGAGCATGAAAGTAACAATCAAGAAAAAAAAAAAACTATAAATAATAGTCGAAAAATCAAGATCTTTGGCATTTTTAATCTAGTGTTGCTTTTCGAGTAAATTTTTAATGGTGGTAGAAATTAGTATTTTATGTAAAATTATTAGTATTGTTAGTATGGAGTAAGACATTTTTCATAGAATGGAATTTCCTTGACAGCTAAAAGAAAATAAGAAAGCAAATTGTCGGTGTGTGAGACTGGATATATATATGCAAGCTTAACCTGTGACATACATGCACTAGAAAGTGACCTCACATGAATAAAATATTGTCCGTCCAACCATGGGTCTAAAATGTTTTCATCGTATATTAATTTGTAATTTTTGTCCAAGAATATCCAAACAGTGAATACCAGAAAATGATTTGAAGGTTAATTTCCATTTTAGCCCCACTAACAAAAAAGACAGTTTAGATAAAATGTCGTTAAAGCCTTTTAGCGACTACTTTGACCCTTTAGCGACCAAATCTCAGTCACTAAAACCTGTATCACTACAATATTAGCAAGTGAAAAAAGATAAGTCGATCATGTTTAGCGACAGGAAAATTTGGTTGCTAACCCTAAAAAATCTGTCGTTAAAAAAATCAGTCGTTGGGTGAAATCGCGATTGAAAATTCCATTGCCATCAATTGTGCTTTACTAATAATATATGTTTTTATTACTTGGATGCATAATTTTAAAGAAATTTTTAAATTTTGCATGTCAAAATCACACTAATAAAAAAATAACTCTTAAAATTTATAACTACATAAAAAAAAAAAAAAAGCAAAAAACTAGTTTTAGGATAAAGATTACAGGAAAGTTAAATTTAAAATTAGACACTTAGATACATACAGTGTGTAATTTGATATTAGTGTGTTTATATATGGAGATGTTATTGTTGTTGTTATTAATGATAAATTAATATAGAGGTTTAAAAATTGCAAATTTCTATAAAATTCTGTTTATTTTAACTTGTAATCATTGACAGATTTCTTGAACTTAGATATGTAATTTACCAAATGAAAGTGATGTGCAGCCTAATAATTATGAGTTGAAGTCCACACGGTTGCAACTACCTTGTAAAATTGATCACATCCACGATGATTGCCTTCTTATTTATTAGTATTATTTTTTTCAGATATCACTTTAATTTGTAGATTTCAAATCCTTGAGCACATATCTTTAATTAAATATATATATGTCTTTCACTTAATTATACGGATCATGTATATCGGCATCGAAATGAAGTGCACTCTTATTCAGCAACATGCTTATTTTTCTTGTTTGTTGAGGTCATCTTTTGCTATGGGACTTATAGTGGCCCATTCCAAGGAAAATGGTGGAAAACTGTGGTTCTTGCCATACGATATATACCAGCCATTTCTATATGAAATATTTATTATTATCCTAATTAGTTAGGATCTCTTTTAAATATATTAGCCATTAGTACTTTACGTTTTTTTTTTTTTTTTGATATGGATATAGTGCATGTTCCACTAAAATTTGGTCTTGATTACCTGTACTGTCTCACTTGCCTTAAATTTTTGTGTCTGCAATGATATTTTTTATTCAATAATATTTGAAATTCGCTTTAAAGACTATATATTCTGAAATACTAAATTATGTTAAAATATGTTGTAATAGTGAATTAAAATGGCTAGCGATAGCTTTTTTTTAAAAAAAAGGACTAATTAATGATATCATTAATGGTGAAAATATAAAAAGCCTTGCTGGCAATGGCATCTTATATCTTTTGAATTAATTGAACAAAATTAAAATATAAATAAAGGCACTAAACAATTAAAAATTTTATAGAATCTCTATTACCGAAATAAATTAATCACTTTCTTTTTAAAAAAAAATGAAAAAAATTGAGAATCCCATGCATTTGATTGATTTCTCAGCTAAACAGATTAAAGTCAAGCAAGACTTTTCAAAGGACGGATTCAATAGATATGAGTGGGAAAAATCCAAAACCAAAAAGCAAATCAGCCTTCAATCTTTACCAATAGAAAGCAATATTGGGAAATTTCCGTATGAATCTAAAAGTTTGCTGAATTATATATCGCATTATTGGCTATAGGTTCACGCCATATTCAGAATCTCTCTCCATCTTTTTCGCCTTTAACGAGTTTAAAATTATATATTTTGGATTATGATTATATAGTGTTACCTCTGTCACTTTTTAAACATCGTTTTTAAATAATTTTTTTTTATTTTTTTCAGAATTTAAAAAGAATTTTAATGCATTTTTCAAAATTCAAAAAAGAATTTAATCACCTTTTCTATTTTACCCTTAATTATTTTGATATTTTAATTGCATTTATATTTAATGAAAAGACAATACGGTTAATTATTAATATTTTTTTATAATATTAAGATATATTGATTAATTTTTAATATATGTGTTGAGAGTTAAAAATGACGTTTAAAGAGAAATGGAGGTAGTATAATATAATACAAATTGAATTTACTTTTCCCTCGACAATCATGAATTTTAACCGCAGCAAACAATTCAAAATTTTGCATAGCACATGTCCTTTTTATTTATCCTAATTATCTAAACCACTATTGTATTTTTATAACTAACTAAATTGGAATAATAAGAAACAAAAAGTAGTTTGATACAGATATAGGAACTAGTAGCTTAAAAAATACAACTTTGTTCCATCACTATTGTCCATTGCCAGTTTGGAATAATGATAATGGGGAAATTTTGGCATCTCTTTTCCTCCTTTTCCTAGTCAATCTAATCCAATCCCAGGTCCAGTTTCAACAGCATGAGCCTTGCTGTAGCTTTTGTAAGACAAAAGTATTTCACTGCTCAGAATTTGAGTTCTCGTGAGGAATAGGAGAATTAGACCATCCTCAATGTATGTGTATTCTTAATTTCTTTTAAAGATAATAATAATGTCAAAACACATTAAACTATAATAAATTCAGAGTAAATGATGAAATCAGAAGGAAAAGATTTGCCTTTCATGATTGCTGATTCACTTACAATAGGCAAGAGAGGAGATCAACACAAAATCCTCCAAGCAAGCAAGAACATGTCATTTAAAATACTAGACGCAAACATTTTTCTATCTTGATAAAGAAAATAGACTCTATAATTGCTTTAACAGAGTCTAACCGCACATGTGGAGGCGACAACGCGTTATGGAACAGAATCATTAGTCAATCATAATTTCCAGTTTGCTTGCAATTATCATTTTGCAAAATTTCATCTCCATAAAGAAAAGAGGACAAAGGAGAATATCACATTTAAGGGAAGAACGTCCAAATTTGAAAAAACAGCCATTCTTGACTAGTGCTAGCAGTGGAAGACCAGCAAAATGATTAGAAAGTAAACTTGGAAGTCTTCAATAGTTTATAATATATCAAGCACAAATATATGTGATGTTCGTCCCCGATAATTATTGATATACCATTCACACATTCTTAAAAACAAAACGTCAGAGTCAAAAATGCAATAGTAGCCACCGCAACTTGCGAGCTAGTGGAAATGAAGCTTCCAATGGATACTCTTTACAAAATGAAAAATTAAGGAAATCCAATACACCTATCAAATCTCAACTCGCTATAAAATTAGACATAAACTTCACAGTTTTGCACTCAGGAAAAAAAAAACATTTCTTCCATGGAAACACATAACATTAATATTGTATGGCTTACTTTTGCTGCTACTTTCTCAGTCTTTATCCCCACATTGGTAGCACAAACTGACAATTACATTATCCATATGGACTCATCAGCCATGCCTAAAGCCTTCTCTTCACATCATAGTTGGCACTTGGCCACTCTTTCTTCAGTTTTTGAAGCCTCTACAAAAACCATAACCTCTAATTCTAAACTTTTGTATAGTTATACACATGTTGTCCAAGGCTTTAGTGCTCAACTCTCCGTTTCAGAGCTTGAAATCTTGAAAAACTCTCCAGGCTACATTTCTTCAATCAAAGATTTACCTTTCAAACCTGACACCACTAATTCGCCGGCATATCTTGGCCTCAATTCCAACTCTGCAGCCTGGAAGGTCTCAAATTACGGAGAAGATATCATCATTGGAGTGGTGGATACCGGAGTTTGGCCAGAAAGTCAAAGCTACAGCGACAAAGGAATGTCTAATATTCCAAAAAGATGGAGAGGGGAATGTGAAACTGGGGCGCAATTCAACTCCTCACTCTGCAACAAGAAACTCATTGGAGCAAGATTTTTTAACAAAGGATTAATTGCAAAATATCCTAATCTCACTATCGCCATGAATTCTACGCGTGATACGGTGGGCCATGGGACCCACACCTCGAGCACGGCTGCCGGGAATTTCGTGGACGGTGCATCGTACTTCGGCTATGCTCCTGGAACCAGCAGCGGTGTTGCTCCAAGATCACATGTGGCTGTTTATAAGGCCCTGTGGGCAGAAGGATCTTTTACATCTGATATGATTGCTGCAATTGATCAAGCAATTAACGATGGAGTTGATGTTTTATCACTTTCATTCGGCTTGGATGATGTGGCTTTGTATGAAGATCCTGTTGCCCTGGCCACATTTGCAGCCATTGAGAAGAATATATTTGTCTCTACCTCTGCTGGAAACAGAGGGCCTTTTCATGGATCATTGCATAATGGTATCCCTTGGGTGCTAACTGTTGCCGCCGGTACTATTGACCGTGAATTCGGTGCCGTTTTGAAACTGGAAAATGGGGTTCCAGTCAACGGAGTCGCTCTATACGCGGGGAATTATGTTTCTAGCCAGACTCCAATTGTGTACAGAGGCGAATGTTTCACATCCAAGGAAACGGCCGACCTTGAGCAGAAAATTGTGGTTTGCGAAGAAGGCAAAACAACGCTAGAAGATCAACTGGAGAACATAAGAATAATAAATGTGACTGGAGCTGTTTTTATAACCAATGAAATAGACATTGAATCCTACATTCCAACCCAATTTCCTGCAATTTTTGTGAAGCCACAAGATGGAGAAATCATCAAACGGTACATTAAAAGCACTAAGAGCACCACAAAGGCAAGAGCAAGTTTGGAATTTAGGAAAACTGGTCTGGGCATCAAAGGAGCTCCGAGTGTTGCTAGCTACACCTCCAGAGGACCAACTCTAAGCAGCCCATCTGTGTTGAAACCTGACATCATGGCTCCTGGTTCTCTAATCTTAGCTTCATGGCCTGAAAACAGTTCGGTAGATTGGATCAACGGCGAACAAATATTCAATAATTTCAATATTGAGTCAGGGACATCAATGGCTTGCCCACATACAGCAGGAGTAGCAGCACTCTTGAAAAAGGCACACCCAGATTGGAGCCCAGCAGCTATAAGGTCGGCCATGATGACCACTGCTGATACTGTTGACAATACCAATTTGCCTATCAGAGACATCGGCAATGTAAATCGGCCAGCCACTCCTTTAGACATGGGAGCTGGGCAGATTAATCCCAATAAGGCACTAGACCCTGGCCTTATTTATGATGCCTACTTAAAAGATTATGTGAATCTCCTCTGTGCTTCAAATTTCACCCAAAAGCAAATCCAAATTTTCACAAAATCATCTTCTAATGATTGTTCCTCCCCATCATTGGACCTTAACTACCCCTCTTTTGTTGCCTACTTCAATGCAGATTGGTCAGAAGCAAATTTGACCACAGCTCAAGAATTTCACAGGACAGTAACGAATGTAGGAGATGCAGTGACTACTTACACGGCAAAATTGACACCCATTAATGAAGTAAAGGTCAGTGTTGTTCCAACAAAGTTGGAGTTCAAAGCCAAGAACCAGAAGCTAAGCTACAAACTGGCAATAGAAGGTCCAAGAAGAATCAAGGAAAGTATAGAATTTGGTTATCTTACCTGGGTGGAGTCGAATGGTAAACACATCGTTAAGAGTCCGATAGCAGTCACAAGCCTGGCCTTGGAAGATTATGCTAACAATGATTAATTGCAAGATCTAACCTGTATAAATCATAAATAAAATCTATCCTTCATTCAGCTAAACAGTTGATGATGGAGCTTCCAACTCAACAGAGACGTCACTCTTGCATTATATATAAATGTTTTCTTAAGTTTGGCCACAGTATATAAAGGCGTTTAACTATTGACAATTAAATTTTAGGTGGTGCCGGTACTTCAAATGCAGGACAGCTTATGGCTTATCTGGAAATAACGAATCATTTAAGGGTTTGATAAAGGATGTTCATTTTATGCTATGCCAAATTAAAATAATAATAATAAAATAAAAATACTAGGGTGTGGGCATTACCTATATAATTGAAATGAATTAGAAATCTACAACAAAAATTGGGTAATCCATCTGCATTAGCATTTTGGTGGAACTTTGAGCAAATGAGTTTGGGCTCATGCAGGTCCCTAAATTGGTTGGTAAAGAACAAAAAAAAAAAAAATCTTTTACTAAAGCTTTGGAATTTCTGGGTACCATGCCCCCAATGGGCTCCTAATACGATGCTTATTAAAAAAATTACTTCAAGTAATTGAATTATTCGTTTGTTATTAAAAATCTTATCATTCAATTATAACATACGGTATATACTCCCCCAGTTATTTCTACATGAAGGTTCTTTTCAAGGATTTTACTTACTCAGCAACTAATAAAAGATATCAACATTTATATATATTAGCCTAAGTCTTGTTTCTAATTTGCTTCTCTTTTGAGACCACTTTTCACTTGGTGCTGCTAGCTAGGGGGTGGTTCATTCTAGAAAAAATTGTGGAATATTATAGATGCAATCAATTTTTTATTTTTCTCAACCACTGGTTGTTGAAGAGAAACTTAATTTAGAAACGGATTATCCTTATTTGTTCAAATATATTAAAAAAGAAAAAGGGTGATAGAAATATGGGAAATTAATTTTATAAATTATCCTTATGAATTTGTTCTAATAAGGTAGCCCATTCCACTACTGGGGTAGCCTTATTATATGCTAACCATTTTATTCGGAATTTTTTTCTCTCTTGTTTTGTTTATATTCTTTCTAATGCTCTGATTCTAGTATTTTTAACGAGAGTGAAAAGTGATAGTTTGTCTTTAGATTGCTCCGGCCCTTTTCTGGTTTAATATTAGCCTGTTTAAAGAAAAAAGGAATTTTACGGAAAATGTTTGGACCAAGTTTAGCTAAGAAAGAAAAATGCAAATATATTTAAGTACGGAAAAGTGTTCATACTTTTTAAATTCAAGGACGAGATTGCCGTCGCTATATTTAAATAAAATTTCGTGGAGTAAATCTCCTAGTGCGCAACCAGGCTTATTTGGCGACAAATTGTTGATGCATATTCTGACAAACAAGTTTTAGCGACGGAATCTTCTTCGCCAGGTTAGAAGTCTTTTCTTTCTTTTTTTTTCTTTTATCTTTTTTTAAGTGGAGTAAATCTTATTTTACACACAAAATTTACAAACTTCGTCATTTTCATTGACCACCATGACAAACAATAAAAGAAGATTTTTAGAAACTTCTTGACGTCGAATATTATATGGACGACTGTGATGAGTTTTCTTCAACTTGTTCTAAATCCGAAAAGATTTATAACAAGTATGTATTCTGATCTGAAATTTTTTTGATAAAAAATTAATAATTAATTACAATATTATCGGAAAACAATAAACAGAAACATTCTTTTATGGCTTGTAACCAATTATTTGGTAGGCTGTCGTCAAAATGGCCCGCACTCATAGTAAATATATTGGCATCCTTATCCTTATTTTTAAATGAGGGAATGATTGAATCAGTGCCAGCTGTTTACGAGTTATTGAGATTTGCTTATAAATTTCATTAAATATGAGCGAGGAGGGTTAGCAGTCTACCTATTAATTTTATTTCCCTAAATTTTTATTATTTAAAAAATAAATTACAAATATGTGGTTGAACAAATGCCAAGCAGCCAGATGATAAAGATCTATATAAGATCTATAAAGATGGAATTTCAAGCAGTCGAATACATTGAATTATCTTCAGATTATGTATTTTTCTTAAAGCAAAAACAAAAAGAAGTCAACAAAATCGAGAAAACCCATCAACACTGAGACAAATTAAGGTGAAAATAAGATACATACTAACAAGGGAAAGAACCTCCAAATTTGAAAAACACTTCCATGATCTGACTTAAGAGTACACCTACACTACCATGTATGAAAAAAAAAAAAAAAAAAAAAAGAGGAGGAGGAGAAGAAGATGAAAGTTGAGGCTGCTAGAAATAGAAGACTTTTCTCTGTTAGTATGTACCATATATGACATTTCTTAGGCCATTTTCACCAAGTCGGAATCAGCCATGCATATCCTATATGATTTTTGAAATTTCCAAAAATGATCGACCAAATTATCACTTTCAAACTAAAATAGCCATAATGGAAAGAAACACAATTAATAATTATGCTGGAAAAAGCAGTTAGCCTCTCTCGGTATAATAAACAAAGCAGAGTTTTTCAGTGATATCTCAAACCATCATTCTTCTTCTTAGTTTAACCATGGCAATCCATTACAAGATTCCCTTGTATGCATGGCTTGCTTTTTTTACCTCTACCTTCTCAGTCCTCATCCCCACTTTGCTAGCACAAACCAACACTTATATAATCCACATGGATTCATCTGCCATGCCCAAAGCTTTCTCTACACATCACAGTTGGCACTTGGCCACTCTTTCTTCTGTTTTAGCTGAATCTAAAACCACAGCTTCTTCTTCTAGACTTCTCTATACTTACACTCATGTGATCAACGGTTTTAGTGCTCGTCTCTCTGCTTCTGAGCTCGAGATCTTGAAAACATCACCTGGTTATGTTTCTTCCTTCAAAGATGTACGTGTTGAACCAGACACAACTCGCTCAACTGAGTTTCTTGGTCTCAACCCCAACTCCGGAGCCTGGAAGGTTTCTAGTTACGGCGAAGGTATCATCATTGGAGTCGTGGACACGGGTGTTTGGCCGGAAAGTGAGAGCTATAGTGACAAAGGAATGCCTAATATTCCTCAAAAATGGAAAGGAGAGTGTGAAACTGGAGCCCAATTCAATTCCTCACTCTGCAACAAAAAACTCATCGGAGCTCGTTCTTTCAACAAAGGAGTATTCGCCAATGACCCTAATATCACTCTGTTGAACTCTACGCGTGATATAGATGGTCACGGAACGCATACATCGAGCACGGCGGCTGGTAATTTCGTTGGAAACGCATCTTTCTTCGGTTATGCCAATGGAACAGCCCGTGGAGTGGCTCCCCGGGCGCATGTAGCAGTGTATAAGGCCCTGTGGGAGGGTGGAAGTTTTTCTTCTGATATAATTGCAGCCATTGATCAAGCAATTATTGATGGTGTCGATGTTTTGTCTATTTCGTTGAGCGTATCAAGGACTCCTTTGTATGAAGACCCTGTTGCCTTGGCCACTTTCGCAGCGGTGGACAAGAGCATATTTGTCTCTGCTTCTGCAGGAAATAGGGGGCCTTCCCGTTTGACAGTCAATAATGGCGGTCCGTGGGTGCTAACGGTTGCAGCCGGTACTATTGACCGTAAATTTAATGCTATTTTGACTCTCGGAAACGGGGCTTCACTCACTGGCTTGGCTATCTATCCAGGAAATTTTACTTCCGACAATCTTCCAATTGCTTTGATGAAAGGTCAATGTTCCTCATTTACGGAATTTACCGATCTCGGCAAAGAGATTGTGGTGTGCGAAGAGACCATTGATACTCCGCTTGAATTCCAAGTTACTTCAGCCAGTGTTTCTAATGTTACAGCTGGAGTGATTTTCATAACAGATTCCACGGAGATCGATTCATTCCTTCCGACTAATTTTCCAGCAATGTTTTTGAACTTAAAAGACGGGGAAATTCTCAAAAGTTACATCAATGCCAGCCGTTACACCAATGCCAGCCATAACACCAATGCCAGCCATAGTATGCCACAAGCAAGCATAAAATTTGACAAAACTACTCTGACCAATAATGTAGCACCGAGTCTCGCTAGCTACAGCTCTAGGGGACCATCTCGCAGCAGCCCATTTGTCTTGAAGCCTGACATTATGGCTCCTGGAACTCTAATCTTAGCTGCTTGGTCTAAAAATCGCTCCGTGATAATCATCAACGGTAAAGAAATATTCAGTGACTTTGATTTCTCTTCTGGGACATCTATGGCTGCCCCACATGCAGCAGGAGTTGCAGCACTTTTAAAGAAAGCATACCCAGATTGGAGCCCAGCAGCCATCAAATCGGCCATGATGACCACTGCTGATATTACAGATCACAACAACGAGCCTATCAAAGACACCGGCTTATTCAATCGGCCGGCTACTCCTTTTGACATGGGAGCTGGCCACATTAATCCCAACAAGGCACTGGACCCTGGCCTCATTTATGACTTGAACTCAACTGATTACGTTAATCTCCTCTGCGCATTGAACTTCACACAAACCCAAATCCAAACTATCACAAAATCAACTCCCGATTGTTCTTCTCCATCTTTGGACCTTAACTATCCCTCTTTTATCGCTTACTTCAATGTGGAAGTGTCCGAGCCCAATTCCACCACCGTTCAAGAATTTCACAGGACAGTTACCAATGTGGGAGATGCTGTGTCTACTTATACTGCAAGTGTGACACCCATTAATGGATTAAACATTACTGTGGTTCCGAACAAGTTGGCATTCAATGCCAAGAACCAGAAGTTAAGCTACAAACTGATCTTGCAAGGCCCAAAGAAGGCCCAGGAATTTATAGCCTATGGTTATCTTAGGTGGGAGGACTCCAAGGGTAAACGCATTGTCCAGAGTCCTATTGCTGTCGCAAACTTCAACGTGGATGATATTGACTAAGCTCTAATTTGTATTCTTTTAATTATCAAATAATCTTCTGTTAAATGAAAAATAAAATTTATGTATCCTAAAATGCTTACAGGAAAGTGTAACAAATAAGAACTGGCCGACAATGGGCTACTGTTGGGCTTTAAATCGGTAAAGTAATTCCCTAGCAGGCCTGATTTGAATTTAACGGAACTCTGTAAATGTCCATAAAAATTACAGAGGGATAGAATCGGATTTAGTTTTTCATTGAATAGGACGGAAAAGGTCCATAAAATCTAAGATACATGATTTAAACACTCAAAAGTGGGAAAGGAAAATGAGAAAGAAAAAGTAAGTACAAAACGAAAAATTGGAAGAACACATGCGATGCCAGTCCAAAATCTGCGAAACGTATCATTCCACATGGGCTCACATGTGGTGTGTGGAACCCGCTCTCACGACTCCGAAAAACAAGTCGTTTTACTTGAAAGTTGAAACTTCCATGGGGGCCCATTGTCAGTGTTGATTTGGGCTGTAAAAATTCATATCTTTTGTTGAATCATTAAGTTTACAACGTTTCACATGGTTCACTACAGATTCAGCTGCCTTGTATGCATTTCCCCTACTACCAATAGCACTCATACATGCATTCTAAAAATATGGATTCTAAAAGATTTGATAAACGTTTGTCGCCATGTATAAACTTTTTTTTTTTTTTTGAAAACCCATGTGTAAGTTTTAAGTTAATGATTAGCATAAATTTGATTGATTTTCTTGCACTAATGATAAGATTTATAATTAATAATAATGATAAGAAGCAGCGGAGCCAACTGTAAGCAGCTGTCGGTTCTCATAAGTTCATGGCTTCTTCCTTACCTCGACTAATTTATTACTTTTGTGTTTGTCGGTCCTGTAAACATTCCACGCGTTAATACCATTAAAATCTAAAACCATTTCTTAATTGTCAGTTGACAAACAAACCCTCCCGCTGCTTTCCTTTTCATAAATGTCTCCATCTCTTTCTTAGACCCCAAACACCGCTCCCTCGCGTCTTTTTTATACGATACCTGATTTGAAAAGGGCTTAGTCGGTGTTAGTGTTTGTGTTTGGTGTCTGTGTTTCTTGCAGGAATTTTCAAAAACGCTGTAACAATGCACGCTAAAACTGACTCAGAGGTTACCAGCCTCGCACCATCCTCTCCCACAAGATCTCCTCGCCGTCCTGTCTACTACGTACAGAGTCCGTCCAGGGATTCTCACGATGGAGAGAAAACTACCACGTCCTTTCACTCCACGCCGGTGCTTAGTCCCATGGGATCTCCGCCTCATTCTCACTCTTCCGTTGGTCGTCACTCTCGTGAATCCTCGTCTAGTAGATTTTCGGGATCTTTGAAGCCTGGGTCGCGCAAGATCTCTCCAAATGATGCAGCCAAAGGCGGCCATGGAAAGGGACAGAAGCAATGGAAAGATTGTGATGTGATTGAAGAAGAAGGTCTTCTCGAAGATGAAGAGCGTGAAAAAGGCCTCCCTCGTCGCTGTTACTTTCTCGCTTTTGTTCTTGGATTCTTTGTTCTCTTCTCTTTGTTTTCTTTAATTCTGTGGGGCGCTAGCAAGCAGCAGAAACCCAAGATTACCATGAAGGTATTTACTTTCTTCGTTCCTCTCATCAATTTAATCTAAAAAAAAGAATTGAGAATCTGGTTTTATTTTGCTTGCATATAATTTGCAGAGTATATCATTTGAGCATTTCTTCATTCAAGCTGGCTCTGATTCTACGGGAGTGGCTACTGATATGATCACAGTGAACTCTACAATTAAGATGATCTATCGCAATACAGGAACTTTCTTCGGTGTCCATGTAACATCAACACCTGTAGATCTCTCTTATTCTGAGATCACCATAGCTTCAGGAACTGTGAGTTTCTAAAATCCTTAAATCATTCCTCAAATTTATCTGTTTTTAAACGAATTATCCAAGTGGATGAATGTGTATCGAATTATCAGGTAAAGAAGTTTCATCAATCAAGAAAAAGCCAGAAATCGGTGTCAATATCTGTAATGGGAAATAAAATCCCTCTGTACGGAAGTGGAGCGACACTGAGCAGTTCTTCAGGGGTGACTACGCTACCAGTGCCTCTAAAACTGAATTTCGTAGTGAGATCAAGAGCAAACGTTTTGGGCAAACTGGTTAAGCCAAAATTCTACAAGAGAATCGCTTGCAATATTACTTTGGATCAAAAGAAGCTCAATGTCCCTATTTCTCTTAAGCACTCTTGCACATATGATTGAATGATGAACAAGGATGGATTTTAGATTTTATTTTTATTTTTTTTCTAAATTATTGTTTCTTTTTCTTTAAAGAGAAGAAATGGAAATGAGAAACAGCTATACGGGCAGCTTTTGAGATGGAAGGAGACTTTTTGGTTGCCCAATTGCCCGTAGAGTGGTAACACAGGCTGGAAAATGGGTTCGTTAGTGACTTGTGCGTGATAACTGTCCTTTTTATTTTTTATTTTGATAATATATATATATATAGTTTTTTTTTTTTTTAATTATATATTAATTTAAAAGCAAGAAAAGGTTTATCAATTAGTATTGTTAACTTAATTCTTTGCGAATTTGTATTTGATAATGTCATGTAATTCGATAATAATAATGTTCATAAGTTGTAATTAAATGTCTTCAACTGGTTAGTTGGAATTGGGTTTTCAGTGTCAACCATATTGGACAATTATCATGTATTCACTTTTCAGTAGTCAATTTTATGAGTTGTTACAAAAATAATATGAGATCAATTTAGAGTTCTGTGGGAGTTAGGTTAGTCTTTGATCTTGAAAATCAAATGAGATTGCATTGCCCATATTCACGTACTTATTTATTTGCAGATCAAGTAAATATATGATTATGTAAGAAAAAATCATTCTAATTTTATATGATATCAAGTTAAGTGTAAGAATTTTTCATTCAAACAGCTCTTCACAGAACTTCTATACGTAAGTTTGTAATCACAATAATTAAGAAAATTTCTTGTCTAAATCGAGTCCATAAAATTGCTCATTGATGGCAGATTGAATCAAGAATTCCGACCAAGAAATGTAACAAAACGAAAGATATTAGTAACATTTTTCATTTAATATAGAGTAACAGAATTTAAGTGTGATTCAATATGGTGATAGAAAAGGAAGGTTTTTGTAAGAAGGAAATTTGATTTATAATAAATCAAAAGGGTAATTCTAATATTTAGCATATGATATATGGCGGTCCATGTCCCTTGACAGAATTTTGTTGTTTTATTGTTTTGAATTTTTTTATTTATTTTGGGATTATGGTAGAAGACATAATCCCAACATACCAGTGGATAACAGAGAATCGCTTGAGAAATGAATTGAGTCTTTGACATTGGAATATTTTGGAAGTGTTGCTTAAAAGATAATTAAAGTATTTATTGTCCGGTTGTCTCCAAATCTGAGCAACCAATTTCAGCTTTGCACATGTCGTTAATTGGCTTGGCTGTTGTATGGTCAGAAATTTATATATCCAAATGGTTATAAATAAACAAACGGTCAGAAATTAATTTTGCTCTTAATTAGATTACTCCTCTGTATAGTTCTTTCTTTCTGGAGCGATTATTTCATGTTTTTTATTTTTTAAAAAAATGTTAGACACGTAAGCATGTGTTTTACCGACCATTTGCGTAATAATGATTTGGAAATTGGAATTCATTTTTTGTCGGTCAATAAAAAAATAAAGTTGACAATGGAAGAACAGATTATGGGAAAAATAAATGGCAAAGTAATCCAATTTTTGCTTCAATATGAATGAGGGTTTATAGATAGACATATTTTCTATTTCACAATAATTAAAAAATATATAATTAATATTTTTGAAATAATATAAGTTATTTATATTTTTACTAATTTATCTTTATATTTATTTATTAAATTTATATATAAAAATTACGAGATAATGTTTTTGTTGATACTAATAAATATTAAATAATAGTGCCTATCTATTTTATACGGAAAGAAATGAGAACTTGTTCTATAAAACCACTATAAAATGTTTGATGTTGGACCTATTAAAATTTGATATGATCGTTAAACTCAACCCATATGACTTGGCAAATGATTTAATTCGATCAGAAATATAATCTTTTTGGGCTATTTTATATTTTTATAGATTTTAACTTTATATGCCCTAAATATAAAAATAATTTTTTATAGTATTTATAATTTTTTTATAGTATTTACATGCATAAATTTTTATTTTTAATGAAAAAAATTTTAAAATTAAAAAAATAATGTTTGACTCGACTCATTTGGATCATTATCCATTTATGAAATGAGTATTTGCCGAGTCTAGATGCTGCTTTTTGCTTTATTTATTCACAAAATATCTCATTTAATTCAGTTTAGTTAATTAATTTTAATGATTTATTTTTTAAAAAAAGGCCAAATACCGGATGTTCATACAGTAAAAAAATAAACAAATTTCATATAATTAATTTTTAAATCGAGAATTCAAAGGAACTACACTATTTTTTTCTAAATTTATAGGAGTACATATGCATTGACATTTGATTAATGAAAAAAGAGAATTGCTATGTAATAAGATATTTAGGGCCAGTTTAGTAAAACTTATGAAAACAATTTTTTCAATAAAAAAACTGTATTTCAAAAATTTGATAATTGTTTAATAAATAAAATTTAAAATAACTTATAAAATCAAAAATAGTTGTCAACTGTTTGCTAAATGATACGATTAAAAATAATTTTTTACGATAAAAAAATAAAAAATTATATATATAAATTTTAATATATTATATTAAAAATCTCACTAAAAAATAATAATAATTTCGACTTATTTGAATTTTTTTATTTCACTAAATTATTAAAACCATATATTTGCATATATAATTAAATAAAAATAAATATGACATAAAAATTTAAAAATATATATATTGGCTTTATAATTAATCATGCATATTATTTTGGATGATAAAAAAAAGAAGAGAAAAAAAGAATATAATTATTTTTAACGTTAGATGATTTTGCGTGGTAGGGTAAGAGAATAGATAGCATAATTTTTTTTATATTAGATATAATTGTAATTATAAAATAAAATAAATGATATTTTTGTTCAAAAAAAATATTAAATCTGCTGCCGTTAAAAGTTAAAAATCAATATTTCTGAAAAATTTCAATTTTTAACTTTTCTTAATAGAAAAATTTTTCACTTTTTACAAAATTGATTTTTCTAAAAACAACACTTATTTTTATTCTATAATTAATTTTTTATCCAATAAGCAATTTTTTGTATTTTCAAAAGCAATGCAAACAGTGCCTTAATAAAAATACTTTAACTAAATTGAACTTTAAATATCTTAAAAGATTAAAATTCAGAACCACTAGTCATTAATAAGGATAAAAATAAAAGAAGTCCAAACCATTGATGTGTGTGTGTGTATATATATATATATATGAAGCTACAAAAGGCCCAATAGAATTGCAACGTCGCATTAGAAAACAACAGAAAAACTAAAAACAAAAGGTTGGAGAAGAAGTAAAGCTAATAAAATGTTTATCTCCTGCAATGTGTAATACAAGAGCAGCCCCTAGCGTAAGGATTAACAGGCTCTCTGGATTTGAAACAATTATTAGTATAGTAAGATCTCCCAGAGCGAGGTGGGCAAGGTACCCTATTCGCAGAAAGCGCACCATAGGATATGTAGTAGTGGATTGGTGCCCCTCTCCCATGGAGCAATCTCCTCTCATCATCGTAGAAAGTGCCCACTGAGGATGCCCACTCAACAAGGTCAGCTATCCGGTGGAAGCTTTTGTGGTCAGTCAGCTGAGCTTCAACAGCCAGAGACAATGCCAATGAAACTGCAAGAACCGCTTTCACCACAGCTGATAATTCCATGACTTGTGTTTCGGACCTAATAGGATCTGATGATTTTGTTAAGGAGCAGAGCAGGAGTCACATGGGGTTTATTTAAGGGACATTAATAACTCTGCTGCCTTGCCGGTCTTAATTAACGCACCACCACATTCCCATTTTCTTTATAAATTAACTGATTCATGACTCAGAATTTATTTCACTGTGCTGCTATGTCCTGCTCCTTGTGCTTCACCTATATTCTCACGTGTCACAGTTTCTTTGACCGTTATCTACAGCATATATTGGACAGGGAAATTTAATAACTAATTATAAAATTACAATTCCATGTCTATCTGTCTTGTATGTTTATTTGAAGGTGTGATTTTTAGTGAATTCGATTCTTCTTTTAAAGAAAAAAAGAAATTACATTGAATCTGTATTTTTCAGATTATTATGTTAAATTCAATTTAGGAATAACTGAAACGCATGGTTTATCAATTTTAAATGACATGTATAATTATATAAAAATCCCAATGATTTTAACGAAAGTGGTAAAAAGGTCCATGACATGTATTCAAGCCCAGACTACACGATTAAAGGTTTGGGCTCGGCCCTATTGGCCCGAAACAGATGATGTCTACTGTCTACCAACCGAAAGGGCACAAATAGTAATTTAGCAGTACTTTTCTAACTACAACATAAATTTCCAACAATGAAGGGACCTTCTAGAAATTACGAAGAATTGTTGCCATCGTCCATCTCGCCATGCTCTTAATTGACATAGCCTCTCAAATTCCTCTCTCTTTTCTGGTTTGATTCCTAATTTCTCCATGGCTTTTCCTCAAAACCAGTTCCAGCAGCATTATCAACCTCAACAGCAGCAACAATCCAAGAACTTGAGGTAACTTCTCTTCAAAAATCAAATCTTTTTGTTAATTTCTTTCGAAACCCTAACGCTTATTATCTGTTCATGGAATCCTGCTTAGTATTCAAGTATTAACCACCTTTCGTGTCCAGAAATTTATACTCAATCGATGGTCAAATTTCCCCACCTGTAGCCTTTTACAATCCGGCTAATTTGCAAGATCAATCTCAGCATCCTCCTTATATCCCACCTCCCTGTAAGTTCTCTTTCTCCTTTTCTTACTCGTAAAGTTTTCATCTTTCTTTAGTGGTGTTTCATTTTCTAGCTGTGAGCCTAAATTACATGATTCTTTACCGCCTGGTTCGCTCATTCTTCGCTAAACCTTAGCTTGCTTTGGCTTATCTTTAACCCATTTAAATTTTTTGGGTATTCTTGTCTTTGTTGGTCATCTTCCAGTTCATGTAGTTGGGTTTGCTCCGGGTCCTGCTCCTGTGGCTGATGCCAGTGATGGGGGAACTGATTTGCTATGGAATTATGGGCTGGAACCCAAGAGAAAGAAGCTAAAGGAGCAAGATTTTTTGGAGAATAATTCACAGATTTCATCCGTTGATTTCCTGCAAGCGCGTTCAGTTTCAACTGGGTTGGGGTTGTCCCTTGACAACACCCGTGTTTCATCTTCCGGTGATTCTGCTTTGATTTCACTTATTGGTGAGGACATTGACCGGGAATTGCAGCAACAGGATGCAGAGATTGATAGATTCCTTAAAATACAGGTAGACGTTTAAGGGAAAACCTGCATGCTAACATGCCGCCATAACCAACCCATTAATAGTTTTCATGTTTCCAGCATGACTATTTCTTTCTGCTTATCACAAGTGTATATTATTGAAGTGTAGATTTGTGCTGAATGTCTGCTATTTATATGTTTGATTTAATCATGTCTTACTTTGACGGGTGGAATATGAGGTTACTTAAGATAGTACTTGGAATGTGTTTCAATTTTCTATGAGTGGATATGTTCTTCATATGGTTCTGCGGATATGTTTCTCATGCTAATTAAAGGCACTGCATTTTTTTTTCTGTTTCAACTTTTTCATATTTATGCCAATATGTCTATATTATTTGCCTAAATATAGCCTCCTGTCAAAAAATATGAAGTGAATGAATCCGTTTGACCCTATGCAAGCCTGCATAAACTGGACTGTAACTTAGTTTGAACAGTGAAAGTTGAAGTTTCCTTGGTTAAGTAGATTCTTTGTCCAGCTGCAAATTGGCTAATTTTGGTAGTCAGGCTCTGTCTTCCTGCTGTTTTACGTAGGTTCTTTACATGGTTAAGCAGATTTAGTAGATTGTGTGCAACCATTTTAAGTAGATTTATTAAAGTCCAGATATGATAATATTTAGTGTAGAAACAGATGTTATGATAGTGGCAGCTCATTTTGTACATTTGGCCAGAAACTCCATTGTCCAGTGTTCGCTGTTTACATGTGTGCTCATCTAACATGAGTTTTGCTACCCTGCCACTCTCAATCTATTTCTTGTTTCTCACTCTGTAATATTGCTTCTTCATCTTTTTCTTCTTTTTTTCCATTCTTAATCATCCAACCAGAGTCTAAGGTACTCAAAGTGGGCCTTTGTATTCTTCTCCATATTCCTTCTCTCTCTCTCTCTCTCTCTCTCATATCATGCCATATTAGCGTGTGGTGCATAGTTGCATCCATTTTCAGTAATTCATTTATTTGTATTATATAACTTTGTTGACCTTTTGCCTTCTAATAGGGCGACAGATTGCGGCAAACTATCCTTGAGAAGGTTCAGGCCAACCAACTCCAAACTATCTCACTTATTGAAGAAAGAGTTCTCCAAAAACTGCGTGAAAAAGATGCTGAGATAGAGAATATTGACAAGAGGAATATGGAACTAGAAGAAAGAATGGAACAGTTATCTGTAGAAGCAGGTGCTTGGCAGCAACGGGCTAGATACAATGAAAATTTGATAAACGCCCTCAAGTATAATCTTCAGCAAGTCTATGCTCAAAGTAGAGATAGCAAAGAAGGGTGTGGTGACAGTGAGGTGGATGATACTGCTTCTTGCTGTAATGGGCGTGCTATTGATTTTCATCTTCTATCTAAGGAGAACAGTGAGATGAAAGAATTGATGACTTGTAAGGTTTGCAGAGTCAATGAGGTCTGCATGCTTCTGATACCTTGTAAGCATCTCTGCCTATGTAAAGATTGTGAAAGTAAGCTTAGTTTTTGTCCCCTGTGCCAGTCTAAGTTTATTGCCATGGAAGTCTATATGTAATGGGATATGTATAAAAGGCCTAATGTTATACTAAAGTTACATCATATGCATCGCTTAAATGTCATTTTGATGATTGCCTATTGTTTGTGCTGGTTATTGTGTTCTGTTCTCTTATGTATTGAAAATATTACCTAGTAAATGCCATATCTCTATGCAAATAGTTTTATCTTTGCTTTATATGTGGTAACCTAGAATATTTTAGTGTATTATCTACCAAAGTGATTTGGAGACTGGAAAATGTGGATTTGTTGTTGGTGGGTTTGATGTCCAGTAGGATAATGTAATGACTTCCATGGTCCATGAATCAATTGGAATTAGAAAAGGCCATTTGCTTCTCCTTGTAGTAGCCTAATTGCAGTTATATACTAATTTCAGTTATATTTTGGTGTTCAAAAGTGTTTTTTGTGCAATGATGATGCATAGCTATCTGGAAAAGTTTGCCTTGTTTGCCGAATATCAGTGAAAATAATATGCAATAAAAATTAAGCATGAAGCAGAAGTTTCTCGCTGTACTCTCGCTGGATTGAGATCGTATTACGTCACAAACTTAATTCTTGGAGTAAATGTTTTCTTGCATCTATGTGCTGAAATGTCGAGTATTTGTGTTTCAACCTTCGTTCACAGGCCCCTGCTTTTTATTTTGCTTTTGTTCATATGAAGTTCTTTCCATTTAAAAAGGCTGATGGCATGAATTTTGCTCACTCATATCATATGTCTATATTGGCCTTATTGCTTATGCTACTCTCAGGATTGCTCAATTGAATTCTGCCATTCTCATGTTCTTAATAAATTTACCAAATTTGTAAAAATCAAACCGTCATTTCTTTGCTTGGTTAATAAGGCCACTGAGATCTAATTTATGGCAAAAGAATTTCTCTGCTTGAGCTTCTTATGTGATTTTGGTAAAAAAATTATTTTATATCCTATAAAATATTTTTTATCAGATCCTTTCAAATAAAATATTTTCCTGAATATACTTGATGTGTTTTTGGTTATTTCATTACTCGGGAAGAGGGAGGGTGGGGTGGGAAAAAACTGTAGAGAAACTAAATTCACAAGTAAAGAATTGCATGTGGGGTACGTAATTGGTTTGGTCCGTTATCAGTCTAATAGATCTGGTTTACAGAAGAAATTTCTAATTAGTTAAGCTATCTAGTATAATTAACGTTGACAAGCGCAGCTTAAAGGCTGAACTAAGGTTAGCGTTTGCTGAATGTGGTGCTTAGTTTTATTAGCTAAGTGCTGGAAGGAACTTGAGCGGTTTAGCCCATCGAATGTCCACTAATGACACACCATCAACTTAAATTGTCAAAGTAAAATAAGGCTGTCATGAGGCAATCGATCCCACTTTCAGATATCTCGGCGGGAATATAGGAATTAATAATCAGCTTCTGAAACAAGACATTGTTAGATAATGCCAAACTAATACCTTGAAAATTTTCTTTTATATGTATAGAACCATCATTGTTCTTTAGTGCGGTTAGTCTTGGGAACCACGTGTAATCCTCACTTTATCCCATTTCCTGTAAATTGGTGTATGCTCACAGAAAATAGGGCAATAAATTCCACACAGATTATGTATTTTTTGTGTCAAATGTATTGATTTTGGACTAAGTTGGAGCACAATCAAGTTGTTTTACAATCTTTTTCAGAGTTGGGCCAGCTTTACATTCCCAAAGGTTCACAAGAGGTCCATATGCCATCTATGATTAGATTGAATTTTGGTTGCACAAGCCCTATAGTCGAAATAATACTAATTATGATCCTCTCACTTGGCTTGAATCTTCAAAACAATGATCTAACCTTTACAGCATTACAATTAGAGAATGGCTTTTTCTATCCTAACGAATAATAGTTGAAGCTTTGCAATGTTTATCCTTAATTACCGAGAAGAACTATGAAATTATCAACATCATTGGAAAATAGAAAAATATATATATAAAATATCCAATAATTCTTTCAAAAATAAATCCAATTAACCATTAAGGTTGTGCAAACCTCAGTAGAAAACTGAGGGCAAAAAAGCAATGAGGATTATTATCATGTTAATTAGTTGAGCAGCATGTAGAAAGGTTGCTTAAATTTGAAGGTCCTAAAAACGAAAAAGCTTAAGCAAGCTAATAAAAACAGAAAAACGTAAAAATTAAAGATAGTAATTGAAAAGAGTATTTGATTTGACCATGAAAATAGAGAATGATGAAATCTAATAGAGGAATTAGAAATGTAGAAAGCTTGAGAAGCAAGTCTGTTGAAGCTTGTATTGGACAAAAGTGAAGGGGTAATAGAGGAAAAGAAATGGTTTAAATTTGAAGAACTTTTATCTAATCATGCCTTAGAAAGTGATGACAAAGAGGAAAGTGAATATGATTATAACTATCTGCTCTCTATTATTATTCCACCTCCACTTCCACTTCCACCGCAAACCCTACCCGATCTCAGTCTTGTCATTGCCTGTCCCATATTTCTCTTTTTTTTTTTTCTTTCTTTCTCTTTTTATAAAGCCTTTAATTATTATTAGTATTATTATTTTACGAAAAAATAACAAGAAGAAGATATATAGTAAATGTACGTTTGAAGATAGGAAATGAACATTCAAATATTTTAATGGAAGATGTAGCTTTCTTTATTACTATACTTCAATCATCCAACCCCTTATCCTTATTCCCTATAAAGCTGCTCTTTTTTTTTTTTTCCTTCCTTCTTTCGTTTGTGGGGTATAATATCTCTCTTGGCTTACCTCCACTTTGTTTCTCTTTTGCTTCTTTTTTTTAATTTAACAGATGTTGGAAAATTGTTACTTATTTATTTATTTGTTATATTGTGAACTATATATATATATATATACAGTACGTAGTCAAAGCTGTTCCTATTTTTGAACTGAACATGCATCTTGTTATGCCCACATCTCTTCTGCGTCGGGTACGAGGCGATTTTTAGGTTAAGTTGTTGAGTTTGCAACTTGAAAAGGGGTCCCCTTTAATATAAATTTGGAATATTTGAATTTGAGTGTATCTTTAAATGTTGTCTTTACTTACTTCCCTTGAAGAATGATCAATTTGTAGCACTAATTAATTATTAGCATGTGCTATCCTGATCAATATCCTCTATATATTTAGTGAAATTTCAAGATAAAATTAATGTTTATCCCATCCAAAAAAAGAGAAGTTGAATTTTGCATTTCCTTTTTCAACTCAACGCTTTTCTTCTTTTAAGTCATTAGTTAAATCATATTTTCTTATTTTAGAATATTATCTCCAACATTGTCTAATAATTTGTATGTATCCACATCTTGCATGGAGTAAAGAGAAAGTAGCATCACTGCTTGTGTACTCTGCATTTTTTTATTTTTTTACTTAAAAAAAGAAAGGAAATGAAATTTCCATAGCTTAATGGTTTCGCTTTTGGCAACAGTGGGCCTATCAACATAAAATATAGTTTATCCCATTACTGTCAGCTAAATATATTTCACTTATTTAGTTAAATCTTTTTATTGGTAGTTTTTTTAATTAATTTTTTTATTTTAATATAATTATTGTTATTATTCGGTTCGAATCGTATTTAATTATTCGTAAAGTTCTTCTAGAATTAATTTCGTCATTCACTGGATTCAAACTCAAAATTTTAAAGAAAATAAGAGACAAATAACTTGAATTAACCATTTTTATTCTTATAGTTTAATGGATTAGAGATGATTTTTAAGATTATGAAGTTTGAATCTAAGATGGAAAGCCTATCGAAAAAAGATATGATAATGACAAATATTAGACGGGGTTCCAAATATAATTTATATTTTTGGCATGTTAATCAAAGAATTTTCTAAAATAAAACTAAGTTTATTGATAGTGAATGGTTAGTTGAGTACTTATAAAAAAAAAAAAAAAAAAAAGTAAATAGGTGCGCGTGGAAAATTAAACAGTGAACAAAATGGGAGCGGATAGTAATGGGATCAGATACTTGGGCTGGTAGATGAGTGATATAAACAGTACACCCAGAGATCATTCAAAAGCTTTTTGCTTGACATGATTGACCAGCCAAAAGGGTTTTCTCAGTGGATTATTAGGTGGCAATAATATCTGTATGATTATATGGAATATTTTTCATCTATAAAAATAAAAACATCAAAAAAAAAAAAACAAAAAAAATATAACTGGACTGCCTGGATCAACCCAACACAGCAAATGATTTGAAGATAAACTGCATTTCCCCAGAACACAGTAGGATTGATCACCATCCGATCAATTATTTGCTAATTTACATCGAATTTCGATCAACTGAGATTGCTAGCATGAATTATGGAACCCATCATAATAACAAGATTTTTTTTTTTTTTCTAATTGTAACTTTACGTATGTGTATGTGTATATTTATTATATATATATATATCTGTGTGTGAATGAAATAATAATGGGGGGACCCAAATGAAGCTTTTGATCATCACAAAGGAATCCCTTGGATTGAGGAGTACTAGTAGTAAGCAGCAGCCTTGAATCGTGGGACCCTTCTTTAAATTAAATTTTCATTTTTCCCTTAAATGTTAAAATAACTTTTGTATTTTATTTTCTTCCTTTAACGTTCATCAGACACAGTATTAAAAGAAGAGAAGAGAGAAAGAAGATAGGAAAGAAAAAAAAAAAAAAAAAGAATGTGACGTGCATGTGATCAAACAGCCTTTGTGTTCCCCTCTTCTAACCCAAAATATACTAAACCAACCATTCTTCTTCTGTCTTTTTTGACATTCGGTTCTCTTTACCCTTTTTTTTTCTTTTTTCTTTTTTTGTTAATGATGTTTAGGTCATACAAGCTATTGATTTCTACTAATAATTATTTTTTTCTATAATCATTTCCCATTCCAATAAAATCCACTTACTTGACTAATCTAATTTGACGCGTACAATTTAATTAATCTAACTTTACAACATATAAATTAATATATATAAATAAAATAAAATATTCATTATCAAATACTTAAAATGATTTTATATTCAAAATTTAAATTCAGACAACCTTGCTTTGCATGTCTTTAGTTGTTAGGACCACCCATCTTTTTTATTTAGGTACATGAAAAAATATGCTTGCCCTTGTAACTAGCTTGATCATGAATTAATATAGCACCGACTAAAAGCATGTCATTAGTGGAACGAATGGGACCCAGTAATTAAGATATCAACATCAACACTCATCTTATCAAATATTACATTCTGTAGAATATACAAATTTTCTGATAGCTTTATATAGATAGCCCTATTCACCTTTGTATATGCCAAAGTTCATAGTAGCATCTTTTTCACGTAGAAATTCAATCTATAAGTCTTTAACAAAGCATAAGAGAAGAGAGGATGAAAAGGAAAAGGGAAAGACCCTCTCTACTTGTTGATCTCTCCTTTTAATGTAAGCCTAAAGCATGTTATAAAAATGAGGTTTCTTTTCTTTTATTAAGAAGAAACAATAGGCCATGCAAGTCTAAAACATTTTATGTATAGAAGCTTTTGGAATTGGACCTACGTTAATAAAGAGATTAATTTTCAAGGAAGCTGCTTTTTGAAGTCTTTTATAGAGGAAAAATACAACTTTTGCATGCAAATCAAATCCATGTTTTTCTAAGGTATTTTCTTTAATTTATAGATAAAGATTCCTCATTTATATCCAATCAATCATTCCATTAAAATAACTTCCTTTTACTTCATTTGGGTCATTATGTCTTTTGTTGATTTTGATTCCTACGCAAATGCAAATTCCTGTACATTTTAAAGCATACACATGACCCCGATTAAATCTTCAACTTCCAATTTTTATCCACTGACTTTGAACGAATACAACAGCGCGCCCATGACAAGGCTTTCATATCCTCAGAGATGTCACTTTCTTTGAAATTACCGAATTTCATGTACCACATGCCTCAATTACTCGCAAATAATTACAATATTTTGACAACTCCATATAATCAAATATCTACACAACTTTATATATACACATGCTTTTTCTTTATTTGGAATTGATTTATAATTTTATTCGTCAATTTTAATAAATAATATTTATGATATTATTCATTCAGTCCCAAATTTCAATTATGCCTAAAAAGTATTGATTTTATTTATGATTGGACAGAATGCTTTGTAAAATTATTAAAGAAATATGTCTTTGTACGGAATTTTATTATTTTAATTTAATGCATAAATAAAATTAAATATGTATTCAAATCAGACAACAATCAGTAAAATCGTCGGCCAATATCTCCCACTTGTTGTATTTAGACGGTGATACATATGCCGCAGTTATTAAATTTTCCATTTTTGGACTCGTGAGGGCTCGTGAGGGCTCTTTGTAGAGTTATTGTGGGTAAAAAACATTTCTGAGATGCAATTGGGAGTTTAGCTAATGAAATTTATAATTATCTGAATAATATTTCTTTCTTTCTTTCTTTCTTTTATAGAAAATGTTTATTTGCATTTCGTAAAACTATCATATAATCTTTCTCCAGACCATCTCCAGATACGTATGTAGACTGAAGACTTTGTTTATAAACAATTAAGTACTATATATAGATAACGCCAAATACAATTTAATTTGAATACTATATATTTATTTCGTTTCTATACCAGTATACAACTGGAATAAATTTAAAACATATTTTGTAAGGTATAAAATCCATGCCCGGCTGCTGAAAATGAATGAACAAAACAAAAAGAAACAGTGGGCAATTAGAAATAATTGCTGAATCATTTTTTCCTTGAATTAAAAAAGAAAATAATTAATACAATGTCATTAATCAATCCCATCCTCTCTAATTACCATATCATCATCAATTAATTATTAGTACTAATTAGATATCAGAATAAGAAGAAGTGATAATGATATGAGGCAAAAAGAATAGTATGTTCCCAATTAATAGTTATCATATTAATTATTGTTGTTATGATATATTATAAACTATATATTAGTGTGGTCTCTCTGAATAAAATGTACAAAGCATAAATACACAGAGAAGAGAAGAGATATATCCAAAAAAAGGCTGAACAAACTGCAAGGAAGGACAGAGATGTCCAAGTCCATTACATAACACAAAGGACAAAACCATGGCTTACATATATTAGTGCAAATAGAGAGACAAACGGGTATCTTGTCCGATCTATTAATATCAGTGTGCCATTTCCTCGTGGGATCCATCTCTCTCGTGACCCCATTTCTTCCAATTTTACAAATCTTTGACCAATTATCTCCACCTCTACATGCCAATCTTACTCTAATATTTATAAATAATAATACGTCTAGCTACCTATATAATTACATATAAAGATGCTTGTTCTGCATCAATATATTATATAGTTCAAAAACACGTAAACAAAATTAATATTGCTGTGCTATCATAGTGCATAAGGTGTGCAGTGAAACAGACAAAAGAGAGTGCGAGAAGAGACAGAAGAAAGAACCTTGTAGCTTGTCGTATAGGATACAGATTTTGATTCTTTTTTTTTTCACTATTTAAAAATAGTAAATAAAATAAACAAGGATTTTATCAGTATTCGGTCTTTCCTTGAAATCTTCATATTAGATAATCTAATAATTAGCGTTATGATTTGTTTATTATAACAGGGAAAAAAAAACAAGTAGGAGGGAATCGGCGGTGGTGATGTGAGAGAGAGTGGGGTTCACATAGAAAATAGAATAGAATCTTCTTGGCTCCTTCAACATGAAGAGGTTATAGTATAAGTATAGAGTGTGTGGGAGTGGGTATTATGGGGAGGAAGATAGTGTGATTTTGGTAGTCATGGTGTGGTGGGCTCGCTAGGATCTGTCTAAATTACTGACAACTTATCGTGTGCGTGAGAAAAAAATAAATAATGGAACCTTTGGTTTCTAGATTTTCATATACTCTTTGTGGGTCTAACTTTTTCTTTCCTTTTCTTTTTCTTTCTTTCATATTTGTCCTACTATTCCCTACTCAATCATCAAATTACCTCCTACTCATTACCCCAATTTTTAGCTTCAACTCTTCTATCATTTACACTATCCTCTATTTTCCCATATATATAAATTATAAATTACCTATATGTCCATAGATTATATGAATATTCATGATGGATAAACATACAAATTGACAAAGCGCTCATTTTTAAATATTTAAATATGTTTAAAATTAAGGGATAAAATATCTTACCATTCATCTAATTCTTAACAATAAGTAGCCATTATTTTTCATAAACAACAAATTATAACTAAATTAATTAGTCTATAAAAATTCAGCTTGAGAAAATAAAAAGAAAAAAGCATATTCTCTCATAAATTATTACTAGATAAATGTTCTTGCTGATTTCACAAAAATTATTTTAATACTTAAAACCAAGGGCTGAACAAACAAAATACATGAGAAAAGAATAGACATATTCCAAAGGAAAATCCTACTGATTAAATATGGGTGCTTCTTTCTGTTGCCCATTACCCATAAACTGCTCATTCTCCATCAATGCGATAGGTCCCATTTGTATATGATTATTGGTCCCACCCCACCACCAAGTGCTTTAAAAATGGATATACATACATACATATGTAATCACATAACATAATTAAATTAATCAACCAGTGATAATTCCTGCTCTCGTGACAATGACTAAGTGGGTTCATATAATTTGAACTTATCATATGTAAATTATAATATTATAAAAGCTAAAAAGGATGCAAATATACATACATAATTTTGAAGGAAAGATGTAGAGGGCAAAATATTCCCATAAAAATGCATGTAACATGAATGAGGCCAGGGAATAGAGGGGCTGCTAATAAATATAATACAAGAAAACAAGACAAGAATCACGAGATTTGTATATGTACGCACGCAGAACCCTCAATTTTACATACACAGCCTCCATGTCAGCCGCTGTAAATCTTGCAGTGAATTTGAGAATCAAACAAATTGAGTGTTTCAGAAATACACAAATTTTAGAACTTAACTTTTAATTTCAGAGACTAAGGAGAGGATTTTCCAATTATAATTGAAACATCGGGACTCGGATTAAGCTGACAATGCTTCTTATCGATTTCAAGTTTCTTTGCTAGGTATTTATATATATATATATATATAACCCTATAAAGTGGTGGAAGAAAAAAAATATATTAACGTCACATGCAACCTGTCCATTCTACAAAATTTCTGTGAATAAATAAATGAAATTGCTTGGAAGTTTACAAATTAATTTAAGTAATGATCATGTGATGAGTTTGCTTTTGGCATAATACTGGCAAATTGTATGAATTTTTAAGTAATGTGGATATACATAACAGTTAGAATTTTTTAAAGGAAAAAAAAAATTGTTAGAAATTTTGTTTTGGATTTACATGACCAGGGTTTTGGTGTACTAACTAGTTAAAAATGTGTCTGTGTGTGTGTTTTTTCAGAAAAAAAAGAATTGTTATTACGTGGCTATATATGAATAGTCTTATAGTACTGCTTCCGCTTGACAATTGAGAGACACTGAACAATAAATAATGTTATTTTCTTATTATTTCCTCTTGAAAAAGGGAAAAGAAAAACATAAAAAAGAGCTATCTCCTAAATATTATGTAATTTGAAATTAGTAAAAGAGAGGAATTATAAGGGTGGGGAAGAAGGACAGTTTAACTTTGTTTTTCCAATAATGAGAATCATAGGCATGATAAAAATAATCAGTTGAGTATCTACGGGAAATAATTAGTAATGATTTTCCTATTCTTCACTTTGGACCTCTTAGTGTCCCTACCCTTACTGTCACTTACTCATCATAAAAATGAATCCATTTTTCACTTTTATAGGATCCCTTGCCAGCCACTCATTACCAACACTTCTCATGCAATCTTGTTCAATTTTTGTGCTCATCTATTATAATTTTATTATTTTTTTTTTTGAATTTACCAACATAATTGTATTAATAAATCTTGGAAAATTCATGCCTCTATTTAGAATGGAGAACAGCAAGTATAATATATATATATATATATATATATATATATACCAAAGACAAACATCTCTTGGGCCCTTACAAGTTACAAGAAAGAAAAGTAGTAAGGAAAAAAAAAGCTGTAAAATTTCCAGTTATTCATGGAAACTTTATGGTCCAATAATTCAATCACCTGAAGGACACGTCAGCACAGCAAGAAAGCCGAGCCGAGAAAGAGCCAAAGTTGGAGGCTCAAAGCAAAACTAAAGGCTAAAAGAGCTATATATATACATCTATATAGGGAGAGGTATAAAAACCTAAAAAAAATATTATTTAACCGTAACATAGTCAGTAAAGTTAGTAATGGCCAGAGAGCATATCCATATGATATTGATATTGAAGTTTGGAATAAATATTATTGTTATTAGAGAGGAAAAGAAAGAAAGATTCAAAAAGAGAAGAAACAATGTATATGCAATAGAAGAGAAGAAGAAGAAGAAGAAGAAAATGTCGTCACCAAGAAACAGGCTTTAAATCCCATCACGTAGTTCGATGCATCCTTTACCTTATGTTAACATATTTGTTAAGAGTAGCAGAAAATTAAAATGATGGGATTCGAAATTGAAGAGTGTGTGTTGTTTTGTGTATTGTTGGGTTGTTCATTATAAACAACAAAAGCTAACCTACAAAATCAAAAGAGCATACTCGTTTGACGTGAACTGAACCCACCTTCGTCTCTCTTCTTTTCTTCTTCTTCTATTTCTTCATATTATTATATATTAATTATTAATATCAATGCACTCCTCCACATTTTCGTGTGACCGTAGTACCCTTTATAAATGAAATTCCCCAAGATTTTAGTAACATGGATGGAAGATGAGCTCAACCCAGTCACCATTTTTGAGTAAATGTCAAAGATTAATCAAAATGTTCATAAATAGCAATAAATAGGCCTACACATATCAGCTGCTGCTTTTCCTAAAAACAATATATATTGTATTGATTTGATTCCAACAGGCTAAGCAAGAAGTGTAATTAAGGATACGTACTGTATTATGAAAACTACCAAAAAAGAGAGGAAAAAAGAAAGTGAGAAAGAAAGAAAAAGATACTTAAATTTTATGTAGAGACGTGGCTAGTTGACTATACATGAAGTTAGAAAGGGCAAGAAAAGGGAGGAAAAAGAAGAAGGGTGAGATAGTCAATTTGTGAAAGAGAGAAGGTGAAGCCATGAGGCTGTGCCTGATTTTAAGTGGGTGTGAGCGGGATCAATGTCAGAGTGTAGAGAAAGAGAGAGAGTTCACGGGTTTGTCTTGAAAGGCCCTTATTTCACAGTCCTAGACAGACAGACACATATTCTCTCTCACTACATAACCGAGGAGAGGACTCAAAACAAATATATTTTATTCATCCAATTTCACCCCCCAAAAAAAAACATACTTGATTATAATATATATATATAAATTTTTTAAGTTAAAAAAAAAAAAAAACAACAGTAGCTAGCACCCAACATTTTTATCTAAGCAAGACCCAAACTTTCACTCACATTACCACGTTTCACACTCTGCTAAACCTTGATTTCTTTTGTTCTTTCTTTGTTGCCCATCAAACCCAAAAGCCCCCACTCTCTTTCTCTCTCTTTTTTCTTCTGCAGATTAGCTTCTGCAATGGCGCTTATGCTTGACAACTGTGAAGGAATATTGCTTTCTTTAGACTCCCACAAATCGGTCCCAGCTCCTTTCCTTACTAAAACTTACCAATTAGTTGACGATCCCACCACCGACCATATTGTTTCTTGGGGTGAAGATGATACTACTTTCGTTGTTTGGAGGCCGCCTGAGTTTGCCCGAGATCTTCTTCCCAACTATTTCAAGCATAATAATTTCTCTAGTTTTGTCAGGCAACTTAATACTTATGTATGTTTATCTTTCAAAGTTTATGATTTTACTGTTCCAGTATTTTTCAGTTTGTGGGTATACTGACTTTCTTTTCTTTCCTTTTTTTTTTAAATGGTAATTTAGGGTTTTAGGAAGATTGTACCTGACAGATGGGAGTTTGCAAATGAGTTTTTCAAGAAAGGAGAAAAGCATTTGCTATGTGAAATCCACAGAAGAAAAACAGCTCAGCCTCAAGTAGCTATTAATCACCACCACCACCACCCACATTCTCCACTTGGTGTTAATGGACCTAGTTTTTTCCCTTTTTCTAGCCGAGTCAGCATCTCCCCATCTGACTCAGACGAACAAAACAACCACACCTGGTGTGACTCGCCGCCTCTCTCTTCCCCGAGAGGAGGCGGAGGAGCAAATGCTTCAGTTATTAATAGCGGTGGATTTAACAGCTCAGTCACTGCTTTATCAGAAGATAATGAAAGACTTAGAAGAAGCAACAATATGCTTATGTCTGAACTTGCACACATGAGAAAGCTTTACAATGATATTATTTACTTTGTCCAAAATCATGTGAAGCCTGTTACTCCCAGCAATTCTTACCATTCTTCTAATTTGCTTCTTTGCGGCCCACCATCTACTCCTAATCCTTTTGCTTCTAACGCTTCTTTACCACAAAAACCATTAAATCAACTACTTGGATATTACCCTCCTACTACTAACAACTCTAAGCAAGTTCCTCAAGTTCAAGTCTTGAACTCTCCCACCAACACTTCACAAAGTTCTTTGACAATTCTTGATGAAACAGAAACCAATGCCTGCAAGACTAAATTGTTTGGTGTTTCTCTACAGTCCAAGAAAAGATTGCACCCAGAATATGCTTCTAATACAGGAAATATGGAGAGTAGTAAGGCTCGTTTGATTTTGGAAAAAGGAGATTTAGGGTTGAATCTGATGCCTCCATCAGCATGTTAATTTCCTCAAATCAATTCAAGGATCTGAGGTTTTTGCCTTTTTTTTTTAATTATCTTAATCTATTTAGATTTTTCTTGTTCGATTGTTATGATTTTTCTCTTGAGTCTGAAACTCTGAGATGATAGTGTTGATTAAATATGTGTGTGCGTGCGTCTGGGTGTTTGTGACTTTGTATATAACTTCAGTACCAGAGTATTTTCTCTTTTGTTTACTCTCACCTGCCATGAATGCAGGTGGGTTTTGGTTAGAGTGATGATCATCAAAAAGCTAAGTTTAAAAATTCACTAAATTCATCTATTTTATCTTCTTTGTTTTTCATTTGTGCAATTTATTGCTCTCAATTATCAGATCTCTCTCCTTCTTCTTCCCCTTCTTCTTCTTCTGTTTTCTGTTTTTTATGTCTGTAATGCCTCAGTTACATTAATGCAAGATAAAGAGAGAGAAACAAAGAAAAGAGATAGTCTTCTCGACTCTTGATCCTTCCCTTTTTAGTTATTTTTTTACAAAAAAAAAAACAAAAAAAGCTGTGAAGGTTTCAGGCAGGTTCAATGGACAGTCTCTCTAGGGCTTTCTCTGATCCTTCTCATTAATGCTTGATACGTACATACACACTGCTATGGCTTCCAAAAATACATAGATGGAAAAAAAAAAAAAAAAAGGAAAAGACAGGTGACACCATTATTGATAAATTGTTCCTCGAAATCTTATCATTAGCAAATGTAATGATAATTATCATTATCCCTATTATTGTCCAAAAAAGAAATGATTACTGTAATTTAGGAAAAGAAGGTCATCATATCTAGCTTGATGAAGGTTATAATCTCAATTTCTCGTTTCAATGAAGTGTCAGTCAATGGGGTGAAGAGAGAGGAAAACAAATGCATGAGATTAAAAATAGCAACATCAATAATAATAGTAAAACCAAGACAGAAGCAGAACAAAAGCAAGAAAACAAAAAGAGTGAGTTATTCGATGAAAGCGAAATATAAGAGAAACTGACTAAAAATGTGGTTTTGAAATGTTTCTATCAAGGCTTCTATACTTCTTCTTCTCAGGACCAGAAACCTTTGCCTTTTCCTACTTTAAGTATCTGATCATCTTCTTCAAAACTCTCTTTGGATCCCTCTTCTATTTCCTCTCCAATCCCTTTTTCTTTTTAATTTATCCCTTGTCTAGTTTCCTTGTCATATTATCGAGCATCCCTCCATTGTTAAAGAAGTTTTGACCATCCATTTTTTAGCTCTGTGCTTTTGTTTGTTGCTGCTTATATGCATATGTGCAATTACGGGTCTTTATTATCCAAGGAAGATAAAGAATCAGGAGACAGAGTTGAAAGCAAGAAAGGAAATGGCTATTTTTAAGGGATATAAAAAAAAAAGTAGCAATATAGTATTTGTTGGAATATCTTTGTCGTGCAATGATTTCTGTCCTTATACGAAAAACAAAACCCTAACCCTAGTTTTTGACAACAATCAGATGCTTCTCTTCATATGCCTTTGTCTTTTTAAAGCCATCGCACGTGACTTCTAAACTCACGTGTGGTGTAGAAGGATACGTCTACTCCATCTTATATTGTTTATTATTCCTATAATATTATATATAAAAAATAATATATAGAAGAAGGTTTTATAAAAAGTGGATGATGGGGCATTTCAAAAGTGGATACGGATCATGCGGTAAAGATGCTTTAATGGAAGATGTTATCGTGTTGCTGAACAGCCGTATTGGACCACGAAACACAGTTTATTTTTTTTGGTGGTTTTCTTTTCTTTCAATTTCGAAGAAAGAATTTAGGAAAAGGAGAAACAAAAGGAAAAGAGAGAAATGGGGATTCATAAAAAGACTTGTGTTCAGTGCTTCGTTTAGTCTTTTGAATGTATTGTATAGCACTTTAATTGTTGACATTGCTTGATTCTTCTTTTTTGCAAGAGAGCACTTTATTGACAATTTACAAGAATTATAATTTAATTAACTTATAGTATGTATAAAAAATATGTTAAAGGTACATTGTTGGAAATGTAAGGCTGCAAATATACATACAAGTCCAATTTGTTTTCTGTTTTAGGCCAGAGTTTCTCACGAGACCATACTATGCCTACTTTGCCCTATACATATAGCTTATTGGATTTTGATAACTAATTATGTAAGACATTGTTTGGTTAATTACAGGCAAACCATGCAGATACTGCTCTAAATAAACTCTCAAAAAAAAAATAAAAAAGAGAAGTGGAAGATGTACTATTTTTAACCACTACACAAATTCTGGATGCTGCTTTTCCTTGTACGACAATCTATAATGCTATGATTAAATTACTAGTTTAAGGTCAGAGAACAACATGAGTAGATCTCACGTTCATCTATACCTACTTGTGGTGCCATAAAATTGAATTTGGGCTGCACATGTTCTGGTTTCGCAAGCAGTAGCAGAAGAAGGTCATGAAATGAAATATGTGGACAAAATTTGACCAATTAGATTTCGTTGTAGTTAATGTATAGAAGTGGAAAAGTGTGTTCCTTAAGACAAAAGTTAATGAAAATTGTTTATAATTAGACATAATCCATATCACTATAACTTACCATACCCTTTCTGCTTCACCACATTCATAAACCAGTTCTATGGATCTATTTACAAATACATTCAATAACTTGTTTATATTCAGTTTCATGTCCATTGTAAAACTTAGGTATTGTTTTTTAATTTATGACCAATCAATCGGATATTTGATCCGATTATTATTCTTTCTAAGAAATTAAATTTTAAATTTAATTTTTGTTAAAAATATTAAATTTTAAATTTAATTTTTGTTAAAAATATGTCACAATAATTTTTTTTTCCTAAAAATATCACTATTATTTCGTGCATGCTTAATAGCAAGTACATAAATGAAAAAAATGCAGGTTTGATCTGAAAACTTTTTCAAATTTATTCAATTCAATCCTCTTGCTTGAAATTTATTCTAATTATATTTTAGATATGCAATTGTTCTATTAGTTTAGGTTAATATAACTTTTGAACTTGATAATATTTCCTAATATCTTTAACAAATAAAAACACATTGATTGCATTAAACTTAAGTTTTAATTTATAATCAATAATCTCATAATTAAATAATATAATTGATTTAATTTTATACTATAAATTTAACATGGTGCAACTGGACGTCTAATTATAATTAAGTCTTCATTACATAAAAAATATATGGTTTGGAGTTGGTTATGAGGGGTTAATTTCATCCATGGTCACTGAACTTATACTCAAATAACACTAATATAATAAAAGAATTTTTGTTCTCTTAAAAATCATTGAACTTATGGTATATAAACAGAAAAATCACTTTAACCGTTTTCCGGTGAAAGGACCGCCGGAAAATCCACATGGTGCGTACATTCAGCACCCTTGCACACGTGGCTTGCCACGTGGAAAAAATGACGCATAAGATTGATGTATAATAAGATGAGTTACTTACAATTAAAATTGATTTTATTGGAGGCTAGCGAGAAACAAAGTGAAAATGAATAGTAGGAGACCTTTATTCCTTAATCGGAAGTCTTGGGTTCAAGTACCGAAAATGAAATTTTTTTAAATACATGAAAAACAACAGTTTGTCTCCTTGTGAACTTGTCCGGTGCAAATTTGAATTAGTCGAGCAGTGAGTTTTGGATATCAAATTGTTATAAAAATTAAAAAAAAAATTAGTTCGGAGGTATAGAAAACAAATTATATATTAAGCCTAATTATTGAATACTATAATTATTTTAGTAAATCTAAATAGTGTTCTTGTACACAAGCATGAGATTCAGTGGCGGAACCAAAGCATAGTTCCCATAATTTTGTTAAAAGGCCCTTTGAAGTTTTTTTTAATTTTATATTTTGGTCTTTCTAAACTTTTTTGATTATATGTATATTACATTTTGGCCTCCTCATCTCTCTGTACTGAGTCCACCCTTGATGAGAATATTGATAAATACAGATTGTGCAGCTTTTGGATGCAAAAAACAACCATGTCCGCCATTTGCAGGATCAAATCCTACCACATTATCCGAGCATATGAAGAGCATGAAGATCAAATAATAGTTTAGATATATAGAGATGTATCTGAATGTACGTGCCATGTGGATTTTCCGGCGGTCCTTTCGCCGGAAAACGGTCAAAGTGATTTTTCTGTTTATATATCATAAGTTCAATGATTTTTAAGAGAACAAAAATTGTTTTATTATATTAATGTTATTTGAGTATAAGTTCAGTGACCATGGATGAAATTAACCCTGGTTATGAGTGAAAAAGATGTTAGGCATCTCATGTTACCCAATCTTTGGTATTGTTTAAGCGGGGTAATTTATTAAATTAAATTCATGGTTCGTTTTTTCTTATCCAATATATTTAGAAAAATTAATATTAAATTTTAATTTCTTAGAAAGAATAATAAACGGATCAAATGGGGTTAAATGGGTATCCAATTTATTGGTCATCTTAGACTAATCAGTAAATCAATTTAAATCAATCAAAAAATTTGCGGGTCAAATAATTAAATCAATTAAAGAATTAAAAAAAAAAATATACTAAAAATTAAATTAAGGATCAAACATAAAAATAACAAACTCTTCGCCATACAAAAGATTGATTGCCAGCAAAAAGAGATTAATTACTTTGAGTTGGAATTCAAGGAAATCAAACTGCATTAATCTCTCTTTTATTGGTAATGACGACAGTTGATGACTTGATGAGGTTGCAAAGAATGCCATTAATACTTAATTTTTTTAGAGGAAGGATGTTGTTACTTGGCTTGGTTCATGAATAATGGAGCGGATATAGGTATGGTAGTCTCCGAACTCGTGAAGCAGTGGCTTAAGGGGCAGCGGTAAATATCTGCAAATCTGATAAATACCAACAGCCCACTTTGCATGAGCATATAGCATTTAATCCGCTCAAATATCTCAGATAGTTATTAGCAGAATCTCACGTGGCTACTATGTGAAAAAATAACCACAATATTTAATTTTTAAAATCATTGTAAATTATAACTATATAAAATTCACTTTCAATTTCATATGAAGAACATTACAGTGTACCAGAGAGTCCTTTCCATGGATTCAAATCGGCACTAATTGGGACATATCGGGCCGAAAGGAACGTGGACCCGGATTGATTGTATGCTCCACAAAAATAAAATATTAGTCCACCCTCACAGGCAATTGTAGTATGGTTCATTTTCCGAAGATTATCTCCATGTATTAATGCTGTGCAATAGGAAAAGAAATATTTCTTATTAATAAGATGTTTCTCTGAAATTTCAATGTCATTTTTTTTTCCCGAAAGACAAGTTGAAGTTTCTACGATTTTTGTGCTTCCTATTCAAAAAAAAAAAAAAGAGTTATGATCAAAGCTGATGATCAGAAATTGAATTGATTTAAATTTTACATAAAAAAGAATAAATACTTAGTACAGGTAAAATACATTTTCAAGTGTCCAAATTTGCCCTTTTTTCTACATTTTATACTAAAATTTTCCACATTAATTCTTTTAACTTTCAATTTTGATTTTATTTGATTGGATTAACAGGAGAGAACTGAAATTGGAGTGATAATAGCAATTTTTAGCACTTAGGCATAGAGATGAGAAAAAAAAAATCAAAAATTTGATTACTAATCTGAAATTTAATCGAATTTTAGTTAACTAGTCCAATGAACTTGGTTTCATTTTTCATTTTTAACATTTTTTATTTTCAGTTTCGATTTTTGAATAGCAGTTAATTATTAATCTATGATTAACCGATATATATATATATATATTTATATCTTAATATTTTTTTTATTTCTCCCTAAAACTTACATAGAGTAATGATTTAAGGTTAATTTTATACCTAAATTTTTCTATAAAATTTATATAATATATACAGTATACTTAAATTTTGTCATTCTCCTTAATTGTATGGACTAATACTTATATTGAGTAACTAATTAATATTTCTATATATTATTTCTCATTATATATATATTGGTGTCTGTATCTTACTTGATAACATTTAATTACATTTTCTTATATTTTATAGTTTATGTTTTAAAATTTAATTTTGTCCAAAAGTTTTCTTTGACCTATAATTATGCATGCTGTTTTCCAACAAATATCAAATCCACTTTATAATATAAGTTTTTTATTTGTTGAAATAATTAACCATAAAAAGTGGAGAATGATGAAAGTGGAAAATGAATTTTGGCTAGTATATTATCATTTTTTGTTGTGTAGTTTTTATTTTAAATTACTTTAAATATTTGAAATTGAATTGAATTTTATTTATTTTATATATATATATATAATTATATGCTAAAAAATTTAGTGGTTAATTGAAAAATATTAATTAATCAGACCGCAAAAATCAAAATCGATAAATTGGTTAACTAAATTTAATGAATTGATTAATATTTAATAATTATAAAAAATCGATATTAATAGACTGATTAAAAAAATCACTAATAAATTAGTTAACTGATTTATGCTCACCTTTATTTAGGTAGTCAGGTTTCAAGATTTGACTTTCCTACATCCCGTGCAATGCACTAATTTAATGATGTATTGAGACGTAGGATAAAAAATTACTTTAATAATTTTTTTAAATATTAATACACTATTAATTTAGTTTAGTACAAACTCGGTCCAACTAAGAAAAAGTTTTTCCTTCATAATAACAATATTTCTAACGGTATTGGTAGTCCTCTCCCTACGTTTTGAGGTGTTTTTTACCGCTTTTGAAAATGGTGAGAGATATAGAGCTATTTATATATCGATATTAATTTTTATTTTTATTTTTTTAAAAAATAATTTGAGAGTCGAGTATTTGCTTCGAACAATGTGCTCTAAAATTTAGGGGATCTTTTATTGAATTTTTTGAATTTCACACATAGCATTTTTTATTAGTTTATCAAATCATATAAAATTAATGAGAAAAAGGAAAAATATTTATCTTTAATTAGAGAATGTGAAGAAAATCGATTTTAATTATGACCAACCGCAAAACTAATATAGAATCAAATAGATTTTTGTGAATAATCAAACAGTTTTTTTGTGGATTAGTTTTTTATCTTATGAATTTTTAGAATAATGGTTGGTTACGGTTTGGTTATTTAAAAAACTATTGGTTTATGGTTAATCGTGACCGATTCACATTTATTTAAAATATATATTAATTCTTTAAAATATTGCTCTTTTCGTCCTGTCCCATATTAATAGACGTGAAAGATTATTTTATGAAGAATTAGAATATCTGCAATTAAAAATGAAGAATTAACATGATGTAGAAGATTATATTTGTATTTTGAATTTATTTGGTATTATATTTGTATTTTATTTTAAATATATTTAGTATTACATGTTAGAAAATTTTTTAATGGCTAATCCAATATTAATAATTAACTGATTCAAAAAAATAAAATTGATAAACTGTTTAATCGAAATTATATTAAAAATTTAATGTATAAAGGACTATGTTGAAAATTTTTAGTGCAATAATTCAATGCTGCAAAATGCAAAAATTCAGACACTTGAGTTTGCCTAATTAAAAATTCGTTAGAATTTGAATTTTTAGATTTTATATGAAATAAAAAAAAAATGAAACTAGCAACTTTGATCAAAATTTGCCACTTCTATATGCAACACGTCATTATATTGATTAATTGTAGACACAATTCAATTGCAATTTTTTTTTTTAAAGTGAATAAAATTAAATTACAACAAACTAATCTAAATTCATAAATCTTTTTTTTTTTAATTATTTTATAGAGTAAAAAATAATAATAATAAAGTACTAAATTCTTTAGGAATTTAAACGGCAACGTTTTCCCTGTCTTCAATTTCTCCGCATAACGGTCTATTTTTCCCCCTTTGTCACCATGACCTAGCCCGCTACTAATTCTAAAACCCTAACAAAACCACACGACTAGCATAAACAGCGTTGCGAACTGCCCTCGCCGGCCAACCACCACTGCCACAATGGATGAAGAATTGGTAATTGCATCGTCCTCAATCGATGGAGGCATCGGGTGCTGGGATCTCCAGACAGGCGCCGAGCACCTCCGCTATAAATCCTGCGCCTCTCCTCCTCACGGCCTTATCTGCGTCGGCCACCGCTTTCTCGCCTCTTCTCAGCTACGTGAGCCTAGGGCGTCTTCCGGCTCCATTCTATACTGGTCGTGGTCAAAGGTTTGCAAATGCACTAATTCACATAAACTGTTTGATATAATTCCTCAATCAAATATGAAATTTTGACGACTTCGTAATGACAGCCTCAAGTAGAAGTCAAGAGCTTTCCCGAGGAGCCTATAAAGCCGCTTGCTGCTAATAGCGAAGGCAGTTATATTGTTGGCGGAGGTTTATCTGGGAATATTTACCTATGGGAGGTCTCTCTCTCGCACTCTCTCTTTTCGGTGTGAAAATGAATTCTAAGTTTTTAACCGTCCTTTTTTAATGATAATTCGTGTTTTGCATTTGGGTCTTAGGTTGCCAGAGGTAGATTGCTCAAAAAATGGCGAGCTCATTACAGGGCTGTTACATGCTTGATGTTTACTGACGATGATTCGTTTCTGGTTTCTGGGTCAGAAGACGGGTCTGTTAGAGTCTGGTCACTTCTCATGTATTTACCTATCTCCTTCTTGCTGTTGTTTATCCTCCTTTTAACAGTGTTGTTGTAATTGTTATAAGGATTGGATACAAGTGAACATCTATAATGAATCAGGATATTTGATGATTACCAAACAGAGCCGGCAAGCCAGCTCTATGAGCATAGCTTTTCAGAGCACACCCTGCGTGTAACCGATATAATAGCAGGTTATGGAGGAGGCAATGCAATTATAGTCTCAGCTTCTGAGGATAGGACGTGTAAGGTCTGCTGTCCTCTTTGCGTAAAATGATTGTCTTCAGAATTTTAGTTGATATATTTGATTTTGCTCTTGTAGTTCACTTACTTTACACGTTTTGATACTGTTGGTTAGTAGATGCTTGAAATGAGAATATTGGGTATGTCAGTCCTTGTGTTGGATGTGAGTTAAAGCCGAAATTAATGATAAGGACTTCTGCCAATTATGCATTTGAAATATTAAAGACACAACCAGAAAATTTATATATTGGCCAAATCTTAAAATTTTTGATGTGTAATATGGTTTACCTGCTAATTTGCGTTTAAAGTACTTAAACACGCGTATCACAGTTCAGGAGAAGTTTCCTAAGTTGCTATCTATAAATTACGATGGAAATTAAGAACCAAAGCTGTAGTGGGATTTACAGTCCATAGACTTCCATTTTAATTTACAAATAGTTGGATCATTGAGATTTTGCATCAAACATCTTGTGGGCATATTCATATTGCTGTAAAAAATTCTCTGTTGTCCTTCTTGTTTACTTGGCTGGGGTGGGCTTTGGGGAGGATCCATTTGCTTTGTTGTCTAAAGTTCTTTGCAGAATTTTCATTTTAACCCAGAAGAGTTAATTTTCATGTGCCTTTACTTAGGTCTGGAGCTTATCTAAGGGGATTTTATTGAGAAATATTATATTTCCCTCAATAATTGATGCAATTGCTTTAGACCCTGGTGAACATGTCTTCTATGCTGGCTGTAGAGATGGCAAGATATATATTGCTGCTCTCAATGCCGATAGTTCCTCTGGAAAAAGTCATTGGCTGCATATTATTGGTTCATTCTCAAGTCACAGGTAGGTTATTTATTGTATGGTTGGAAATTTTAAAAATGTTTTAATGAGAACTTGATGGTGCCATTAAAGTTCCGGTTGTTCAATTGCATTCTCAAATACTCAGGCAGATGATGGTTAGGAATTTTGAGGTTTATGCATTGTGCTATCAGGCATTACATATTGGTCATTGATAGCCATCTTTTTGAAAGATTCAATTGCTTTTTGCTTCACATATTATTTTGATGGTGGTTAGTTTTACATGAAGTCTCTAATTAATTGTTTATAACACTATTTTCTGATTTTGATTAGCTTCTGTATTGTGTTTTTATTTGAACTGTTTGTAGCTATTGCATTTTTTAATGAAATTGCGTGCTACAAGTTGATCATGTCACATCCTGATAAATTATGAAGAATTTGCTCTTTCAACTTTTGTGGGCAAATGCACTTTGTTGATCTGTGCCAGTGACAAAGAATAGTCTGACATGGATCATTTACAGCTCATGTACTACCTCCTTAATAATAATTTCTCATCACTTGAGGAAGTAAACGATTAGCGGTCATAAGATTGCTTAAGCATGGGCCTTTAGTTTCATTATCATCTTTTAAAATTATTGGTTATTGATATGAAAACAGAGTGCCTAAAGATAGATTGGAACTGGATTGTGATTTCTATATTATTGTTTGAAAGATGGAAAATTTTTATCTTTAAAATTTCATTCTCAGCAGTCCTCTTCAGGTGAATCTTGTAGGAAAATATTTCCATGACTTGAGTTCTGTAATATATGTGATAAGATTCTGGTTGCTGGTAATGAATGATATTTAAGTGAATTCAATAATAGTTTTCTTCCTCTCCCCCCCCCCCCCCCCCCCCCCCCCCCCTCTCTCTCTCTTACAAATGCCGTTTATGTTGAACAGTAAACCTGTTACTTGCTTAGCATACAGTACAAATGGAAATTTCTTGTTAGCTGGATCAGAGGATGGCATGATTCGAGTTTGGGACCCCAGAACCCACAACATTGTTCGGACCTTTAAACATGCAAAAGGTTTTGTTAACGACTTTCTACCTTTTTTTTGTTGCATGTGAAAATGTACTGCTTCCTGTTCCCATTTTTCATTCTTTCAATGAACTTCTACCTTTTCCTTTCTTGATCTCATTTTGCATATGATGAACATGCAGAAGGTTTTTCTTTCTTTTTTTTTTTTTTAAAAAAAAAATGAGTTTCTACCTTTTAAGTTGCATATGGTAACCCGCTGCTTCCTGATCTCATGTTTCATGCTTTTACAGCCCCCTTCAAGTGTCAGTTTTTCCATTAAGAAGGCAAGGCATATACATGCTTACACATTATTTTGGAAAGCAAATTGACATTCACAATGATGCTTCATGGTTATAGTTAAATCCAATATGTACTTCTCCAAACTGGTAGAAACTCAGTTTTAGATAATTTTGGAGCACCACATTTTGTAATAGAATTATATCAACATGCAGGCATAGTGTATGCCCATGCCTTCAAATACATGGATAAAAGATAATATAAGTTGAAGTATCTTTTATTTAATTTTGTCTGATTTAATATGTTTTCCAGGTCCTGTGAATAACATGCAAGTTGTTAGGCGACCACTTTACCTAAATCCTCAAATTTCATCAAATGCACAAGCATCCGCAAGAAGGCATGGATCATTATTACTGCCACCGCTTGACAAATATGTGAATTCAACAAACAAGAATGGAGGACTTAGTTCAGTTGTTAGGCTTCAGGCTACTTGTGATAGTCCTCCGGATGCTTCATTTCTCAGCTCTCAAGTGATTGATAATCAAATCCAAGAGCTTAAGGTTCTTAAGTACTTATTAGATGTTCACAATTTTCATTCTAAATGTAGACTGTTAACAATTTCTCCAAGTGCAATTTCTCTGATAATATTTGCACAGGACAACTTCCTATGTGTTTCATTTCCAACTTTAAACAGAGTTACCAGCCTCCATCCTCCTAAAAATCCTTTGCTTCATGACATTTCTTTTTACATTTTTTTCTTTTCCCTTTTCTTTGCAGCAACAAGGTTCTTCTGCTGCAGCTGAAATGGAGGTGGAAAGACTAAAGCTTGATTGCCAACATTATGCACAAATGCTTCAGAAATGGAAGAGAATGTACGATAATCTGCATGAAATGTGTGTAAATGAGCTATTGGAAGGAGATGGTGCCGTAAACATGGATAAAGAGTAACCTAAGCATATCTAGTTTTCCTTTCAGGATTACTGGCAGTTTTCGGATTTATATGTATCATTAATTTAATGAGAATTGAGTTCCACATCTCCGGCTGCAGCCGTTTACATGTATTATTTTGGAATTTCCAATTTTGTTTCCATAGAAATTCAGAAACCTTGAGAGTTAGAATAACATTTTTGTTAGATAGGTTATTGATTAGGGTACCATGTCGGTGGATTTTACTTGCAAGTTTATTAAGAAAGAATTCCTAACCACTGCATGAAGTGTGATTGCTTGAAATGTCTCGGAATCAATCGGCAACTACCTCATAAAGACTCGATGAATTTTGTTTTTCTTGGATACAATTGAATGCAGAAGCATGCCTTCACAAATCTTGACACAAGTGAATAAAGGAAAGTTCAGACTGTAATGCTTTATCCCACAAATTCAGCAGCATCATATTCTCTGCCTCTGAAGAATATTTTCTGGAGTTCGAATTTATATAAGATTATGGGTGTCAATTATAGGAGCAGAGGAAGAATAAAAACAATAAAATCATATAATCATAATAACACTTTTTGAGAACTTTTTTGAGCAAATTTGTGTTCCCAATTTGTAAAGATTGCGTAAAGGGCAAACGTCTATGGGCCTAGAGCCATATCAGATTTAGTTACAGAGAGATACTACACACAGAGGCCGAGAGAGAAATGCATAGCCCAATATTTACTTTACAAGGCAAAAAGCCTTAACTCTGAAATCACCTCTTGTTTTATGACGCAATGAAAACTGGTAAAAGCAAGATTTTAACTTCAGTAAAAGGCTGCTTCTTTCTATGGCACTGCTAAAGCAAAGAATCAACTCTCACATAAAGTTGAATCACAAGATGGCTTTGCTTGACCGTCTGATATCAACAATTTGCCAACAGGAAAACGACCCAAAGTTGGAGTGTTGAATTTTATGTAATGTAATAAAGAGAGAGAGAAACAGAAAAGTGATTATTATTTTTTTATTTAAAAATAAATACATTTAATTTTATAATTTATTCAATTTTTTTTTTCTTTTTCTTCCTTCTCGCCTGCCTGCTGTTCCCGATGAGGGAGGGAAAGGGTGACGAAGGTGGGGAGCGCAACAAGAATTAATGATTAAAAAAATTGTTGGTTTCTTTAATTATTATTATTAATATTGTTATAATATTATAGAAATATAAATGCAAGGTATATAAAAATAAAATAAAAGCGGATGTGGGGAAGAGAAGATAAGGTGGTGCAACTGTGATAATGCAAAGTAAAAACACCAACCCAACAACAAGATCTCTCCTCTCTTGATTCTTTTTATCCAATGGAACCTCTTCTTGCAGAGAACATGTCTCTTTATTCATGTCATGTTGATAAAGAAATTATAAATAAATAATTCTCACTTTATTTTTTATTTTTTTAACAGAGAGAGAGAGAGAGAGAGAGAGAGCAGGGTACTTATCGTCATCAATCTGGACACTGCTTTGAAATCAGGGTGAGAGAGAGAGAGAGAGAATTTTCTGGCTTTTGTGTTAGTGTTGCAGGAAAAGAAAGCAGGAAATTACACCAACAAACATATCTTTAATTTCTTCCTTTTCTTTTTCTTTTTATTTTTATATCCTCATCTGCCAAAAACACAACTGTCATCTTATTGATGAGTGATGACTCCAAAACCACATTTGCAATGTTCCACTTAATTTTCTTCATTATAAAAGGCATAAACATACATTTATACATGCATAAAATCAAACTAATACGACAAGCTTAATATTTAATAATTTATAATTAATTTAACAGAAAGTATTTGAGGATAATCTCTATTTTTGTTCTTAAATTCGTGATTGAAGTTGACTATCAATCATTTAAGGCACTTAACTATCAATAATCTTAAACATATGATTAATTTTTTCATGCATGATATTACGTGCATGGAAAGGAAAGAACCCTAGCGTCTATTTCTCATCCTTGCAAGAATAATCATATGCGAAATTATTTATCACATCAATGTCCCAATTTGGCAAAATTACTGCAAGCCAAAAATATGAATAAACAGTATTATCTTATTCCCAAATCAATGTTGTCGTTTTCACAAGCACTAACCGTTAACCCTTTCCGTAGACCCTAGATGTCTCCTTATCGACGTCTACATCATATCATTATATGGTAAGATGTGGGTCCACAGAAATTGGCTCACTTCTGAGGATTAAAATATTAAATTGATTGATATTATTAATAACAGTTACAATGAGATTTACGAAGGTGAAACAGGAAATAACAGTGCCGTGAGCTATAAACAATCACAGCAGTTGCTGCCTTTATTTTATATTTTATTTGAATTTTATAATTTTCCTATACGTCATTTATTACTTTTTTTCAATAATTTAATTATTGAAATTTTTATAATAAATTATTATGGTGTCATTTGCAACATTTCAGATTCTTATCACTGTGACCGAATTTATGCACTCATAACCAAAAAATCACAATATAAATTTTATTATATAAAATATCTTTATCCATTTTAACTTATAAAGTTATTTTATTTTAAAATCGATCAAAATTTACCAAAATATGCCGTTGACATGACAATTCATTAGTTGGTAAATCAATTTATCGATTACTTTCCATTTTTTACACATATTTGGACTGCACTGATATTCAAAAATGTTTTTTTTTTCTCATTTTAGACTTAATTGGTATATATCAACTGTAAATTCTGATAAAATTTTAGTTGTTTACTGGACAAAGTAGTTTTTTAAACTAAAATTGATAAGTTAGAGTATGTTTATATTACTATATTTTTTTTTGGTGACTTTACTTTTATAATTAGAAAAGGTAAGTGATAGTGGATGACCCCCACAAATAGTATTATAAATCTAATTTCATTTTCTGCCCATGGTATTGAAGAGGAATATAAATGAAGAAAGAGAAAATATAAAAGGATAATGTGATATAAAAATTAGATGTAGAAGTTTGATTATAACAAATTTTATCCAGTAACTCAGTCTGCGTCAGCTGGTGAAGTTATGTCTTAAAAGAATTGTTTTGCCTAAATTGATAGAGAGGCGTATATGTATGCTTAATTGCCTAATCTAATTCCATCAAAAATTGATTGATATTTATTTAAGCAAGTCATTGTAGATTCGAAACAGATAACAAAGTCTTTTTTTAATAAAAAAAAAAAATAACAATCAAAGCTAGCTAGAAATACGTGTCCGTCATCCAACGGCAATTGGAATTTGATGCATAAGAAAGAAATCATCTAAATTCATGGTATATCATTATATAGCTTGTGTATTCATTTCACATGCAATGTATAGGAATTCCACTAATGATGCATAACACACGATATGTATATCATGTAAACAACGAATTATTATTTTCCAACGTTTTTAGGTTTCCAATTACAAAAGTTATCCCACAATTACCTTTCCAGAATTATAACTTTTGTGATAAATAATAGAAATTTAAATATAAAATTAAATTTTTTTAATTTTCGTATTATAATGAGATTAATCACTTCAGCAGTAGATGCTATATATGTTTTCTTGGTTTAGTTTGATTTAAGTCTAAGGGAAGAAAAATTAGGCATTGGTTTAGTAATTAAGCTATAATTATTAATTTGTTTAAAGATAGCAGTCAACTCGTACTTTTTAAACGGAAAAGAGAAAAAAATAAAATAAAATTGAATAGACAAAAAAAACAGAATATGTAATAGTAGAGATGGAATAGAAGATAATATAAGAAAAGGGGAAGGGAAAGCAAGCACATAATAAATAAGCAAAGTAGACTTGTAGTGTTAGTGAGGAGAAATCGAGGACGGGGAGGCTCACAGTAAGCAATTCCAGCACACGAAGCAGGTTTTATCAGAGAACCTGATCCATCTCGAAATGCGTTCCGTTTCAATGAGAGGAGGAGCTTTATTTAGCCTGGAGATGCTATTCCATCAAGATAATGAGTCCCGTTCAACCTTTGCCACGTATGCACCGCCAGTGGATCCAACGCCACCAGATCATCACTAAAATATTCATATATGGTTTTTATCATTTAAGTTGGTCTGGTGAGATTTCTGACACCTGTCATGTGAGTGTTTTTTTTTTTTTCTTTTTTTTTTTAAAAAAATAAGAAAGTGAATTTTAAGGCAACGTTTTGGAGTTACAAGTAGCACTTCCACTCACTGTAATATATGATATATACTCTATATAATCATTCATGCACGCCATCTATAGCACTTATGCCACTCCATCCAACAGTTGGTAGATCTGAACCCTTCATATGGTGGGACCACTTCATCACCATAACTTCAATTCTTGCTATTTCTTTTTTACTTTCAATTTTCGGTCAATTAACGACCTTTTTAATATTCTATTCAGTATATTATAATTAGTCTTTTCCCAGCTTATAAATAATTAGAGATTGCATAAATATAGGAACATATCATAGTGTATCCACTTTTTTATAAATTAGTTTGTAGTTTTATGTAATGTAAAAGTCTTCCTTTTACCATCTCAAGATATATATGAGATGGAAAGTTAGTTTCTTACACTTAGACCTCTTCATTCACCAATAATAATAATAAATGTTATTCAATTTGGCAGAAAACTTAGTAAAACCTTACTCAATATTTACATCATCGTTTTATATCTGGATCCATTTAATTTTTAGATTGATCGAATTCATTTCAACTATAGCACATTTAGTAAGACTTGTAAATAATAAAGAAAATATATTTATATTCATTTATAAATCTATGGATTTGCCGAATATAGAAAGATACAATCAATCAATTTCCATTTTGGGACAAAAAATACAAATAGCATCTATCTTTGGAAAAGTGGCTACAACTAAAAGATAATTATAGAGATATAAAAAAATGAGGCAGCAACACGCATTATGATGTTTGGGTAGGTAGCTATGTTTCAGACTGAAATCTTCTTAAATATTTTTTTATATTATTAGGTTTAGGTTTGGAGAAGATGATATTTGTTTGATAGAAATGGTAAAAGAGAAAATAACCAGAAAATATAAACAAACAAAAGCTCACAAACTTTGCAATAAAAAAAAAAGAAAAAAGTGCAAAAGAATAGATGAAAACGCATTTATACTGTTGCTATTAAAATATTTAGCCACTTGTTTTTATATTTATATATAGACTTTCACACTGCTGGTCCGATTGTCTATTCCCGATATCACCTTTTATTAAACAAATACTTTATTTTTCACTTCTATTTCTTCTCTCCATACCCTTAATTAGCTTCTCACTGCAAAATTCTGATAAAACTCTTACTCTTACTTACTCTTCTCCTTTATCTTCCCCATTCCTCTGTCTTCCTGTTTTTCAGTTCTCTCTCTCACCCCTTAAATACTTCCCTTCTGTTAATTTCCTTTCTCCTTTTCCTCTGCCCATAACTCTCTCTTTTTTAAAAGGAAAGAGAGTGAATAAGCCATGGAAATTGATCAGTTAAAGTCTGCTACACAAGATCAGATGGAGTTTATGATGATGATGGACAAGTTCCCCGATTTCTACGGTGCTTATAACGATTCCACTGATCACTTGCTCCCTCCACCTGATCAATTCCATGGTGCAATTGCTACTAATACTAATTCTAATACTAATACTATCCCACATTTCATGGATACCCCAAATATTAACACCTCTCCTCCTGTCATTAGCCTACCTTCAAATTTACAATTTACCAATAACAACACCACCCAAATTCAAGACCAATCTCCTCCGCCATTTTTCCCCAATCCCAGATGGAGAGGAGGCGTTGGAGAGTTCCCAGCTGCGGCAAATGCTTATTCACAGAAGAAGAATTCAATGGCGGCAATGAGGGAGATGATATTTCGAATCGCGGCTATGCAGCCGATTCACATAGACCCAGAATCGGTTAAGCCACCAAAGAGAAGAAATGTGAAGATATCTAAAGACCCTCAAAGCGTGGCGGCTCGCCATAGAAGAGAAAGGATAAGTGAGAGAATTAGAATACTTCAAAGACTAGTTCCTGGCGGTACAAAAATGGACACTGCTTCTATGTTAGACGAGGCAATTCACTATGTGAAATTCTTGAAAACTCAGGTCCAGTCACTTGAAAGAGCTCAAGCAGATAGGCCAACGCCATCTTCTTCTACCTCGTCTTCAACTGGAATAGGGTTCCCTGTAACAATGGCCACTGGGAATTATCTTGCTATGGGGAAGCCATATAACCACCAGATTAATTAGTAGCTGAGTGAGTATTGGGTTGTAAAAAGAAGATTATAATATGAATTTGCGATTGTTGATGCCCCTTCTACTAGCTCAGGTTCTTAGTTTTATTATTAGGCTACCCTGTAATCCTTGTTCCATTGCTGAAAATAATTACAATCGCCGAACAGAAAAGCACAACTGTTCAAAGTTTGTAGGTGAATTTAATATCGATTATTTTATATAAATAGGGTGTCTTCAGGTTATTTGTTTGTATTTAATTGTATTAGAATTATTAGTTTGAGAAATCTTCATGTGACGTATGTTGAGCTAAAAATGGTTAGGAGAAGCCACCTGTTTGATGATTTCATGGCAATCAAAATCGCGTAATTCTAACAACAGAAATTGAAGAACCTGACGAATATGTTAAAAAAAAAAAGGAAAAAAAAAAAGATGAAGTATTAATTAGAGTCAGTGTATTATTGACATCATAAATAAATGGAGGTTTCATGCTTTGATTGGTATGTTAATAACTATAATTGTTATAACAGTTGAATCAAGAATAACATTTCTTTTATTTTTAATTTTTTCTAAATGCTTTAATTTTTATTTAATAATTCATATTTAATTCATAAGGAAATTATATCATGTACCACCTTTTTAACTTTACTTTCGAATACAAAATCAATTAAATAGATTTAAATCCATCTTTTTTTAAGGTTAAATTTTAAAAAATATCACTTTATAAAATCGACCTCTTTTTGATAATTAAAAGTGTATATAGACGTTTTTCTTATCTTTTGTTTTAATTAAATTACAAATTCAAAAATATACGGTACAAAAAAAACTTATGCAAACATTTTCTTCCTTCTTTTTTTAATCAAAACACAAATTAAAAAGCTTACTGTACAAAAAATTTAGATTTTATCACTTCCATTTCGAAGAATTGCTCAATGAAAAATGAGAGGAAAAATTCGCTTAATCAATAAAGAGAGAAAAATTGCACAAATAAAAATGAGGAAAAATAGCGAAATTGCATAATTAATTGTTGAGATTCTCTCGTTCCAATTCGGTATATTAAGATATACCTTTTGGTATATAAAATTTGAGATTTAATTTTATACAATTCGGTTTGGTATACATAACATAGGTATACCAAAATATTTCCACTGGTATATTAAACTGGATTGTTAAAATTCTTTTCTTCCAATTCGGTATACGAAGATATAACTTTTGATTAATAAAATTTTAGATTTAATTTTATATGTTTCAACTGGGTATATCTATATATATCAAGATATATTGCAGAAAAATAATTGAATTCGTAGAAAATTTTGAATTTGAAACAATAAAAATAATGAATTTAGAAAAAAAAATGATAGAGAAATATGAAAATTGGATTAAAAAAAAGCTAAAAAAATCATTTATAACAAGAGAGTAGATTGTAGAAAAAACGTAATGATGACAATGGAATTGCTCGAAGCGTCATCTTAAGGAAATCACCTGAAAAACTCAAAGAAACCGATGGGGTTCCGACGATGGAAGTTCCGACGATCAAGTCAGTAAATTAACTAGAGTGTATATTCTGTGTAAATAATCAAGAAAATAGAACGTACTTGTTCCTTTATTTTATATAGAGCTCTTTTCTTAGGTCAAATAGGAAATAAGATCCCAATTAAGAGGAAATCACTCTGACTCCTTGATTGGTGCTTGATTCCTAATTTGTGAGGATTTGTTGATTGATTTCAGATATTTTTCATCATTATGTGATATGAAAGTGGCTAATATTTGGAAGATACCCGTAAATGTTGACTTTTCATATGTTGATCCGAGCTGTTCGGCTAACCGAGCTACTGATACGGTGGATATCCGATAGAGCCCGATTACCAAATCTTTTGACTGGGAGTACGGTTATCAGTGGATATTCGAAGAGGCAGACACCGAACTCTTGAACAGAGAGTCCGGTTATCATAAGTCCCCCCTCAGGTGATGACATTCATGTCATTAGGGTGGCAAACTAACACTTGAGGAGGACACCTGTTAGGTGCATGAATGTCAGCTAACGGCGCATTGAAAGTAGATGGGCACGTGGAGCCTTAAAAGGCGTGGACAGGCGCTTCGTTCAGCGTGATCTGATGGCTATGTCGGTTATTGAAATAATGGCATCTTTTAGGTAGTTGCGTGGGGGGTAATTATTACAGGGTTCCCTAATCAATGCTTGCCACCTGTCTGCATCTCAGTGGCTCAGTCTACCTATAAATTTCAGTCCTTTCTCCTTTCTCCCATTTTTCGTTTTGCTTAGGGATTTCTTTTTCGCTGCTTTTCTCTCCTTCCTTCTATTTTGTGAGATTTTAGCTTCATTTGGTCTCAGTTCTTATCTCTGATCCTGTGTTTTCTGAAGCTTTCGATATCCTCTTCCCATTTCAGGTTATTGTCTTGCCTTTCTTTCTTTCTTATAATGAGTGATTCTGAGAGTTCATCTGAGAGGATGAAAGTGGAGAAGGGCCTTCTGAATGATGATATCCCAGAGCCTCCTAGTACCAGTCAGCCAGATCCGCCAAAGAAGAAAGAGCTCAGAAAAAATCCCCGAGTAGGAAGCATCAGCTCGGTCGTAAAGAGTAGTGAAATGTTAGAGTTACATGAGAGCTTGGGGATTCCCGAAAGTTATAGGATCCGACCTCCTGGGGCCAGCGTCCGAGCTAACACCAAGTTTTCAGGCACGAAGACCATAACAGTTTATGAGGCTGATTTTTAGGCTGGAATGAGTCTTCCACCAACGCCTTTTGAGTTCGAGGTGATGAATCACTACAGTTTAAGCATTGGACAAATCCATCCAAACGCTTGGCGAACTATCTCGGCCTTGCAGATGTGGAAAGCCGACAATGACATCGATCTGACACTTCGGCTCTTCCAGGCTATCCACGTGATCGGGCTCAGGGTAACTACCGAGGATCATAACTATATCCAGGCCCGAACCGGTTATAGGATCTTTACGGGGAACCCAAAATCCCTGAAAAATTGAAAAAACCGATTTTTCATTGTTGAGAGCGATAATGACTTCGGTTTTCGAACAACCTGAGGTCGGTACGTCAATAAAAATGACAACCCCTGTACCTTTCTGATGAAGAGGAATGAACTTTAGATCGGTGGAGGGCTCAGTGCTACGGTTCTGGTATTTCTGTATTCTCTCTTCAAACATCTTTTTAAACTGCTTGGTTGTCATAGTAATTATTGTGCCGGGCGCCAGTGTGCTCGGTAAAGGTGGTGGTGTTTATGCAGAAAATTAAGTAGTTATAGGTGTCTGAACTATGAGTGGTGCCAGTGGGATGTTTATAGGTGCTGCCGGTGGTGCCTGAGCCGCCATAGCTGACAGGGCGATCAAGAGCATTTGGGTTGTTTGAGGGGTTAGGCTTGGGATTGCTGGGATGGTTATGAATTGTGGTGTTACGGGTGTATGAATTTGTGTTTGTGGGAATAGCTATCACGCTGGTAGTGGAAAAATTTGCTCTGATTGAGCTGGCTGTAAGTGATGGAGAGTCTGGCCAAGAAGATTGACCGGAGGTTGGGCGGCAGTATTAGGCTGGTTTGCTGATGGGACAGCGGAGATAGACAAGTCGGGGAAAAGATCAATCATTGACTGAATATCTTTAGAGTGTTCAACGCTCACCGCACCAAATGATGACAATGGGATTGCTCGAAGCGTCCTCTTAAGGAAATCACCTGAAAAACTCAAAGAAACCGATGGGGTTCCGACGATGGAAGCTCTGACGATCAAGTCAGTAAATTGAATAGAGTGTATATTATGTGCAAAAAATAAAGAAAATAGAACGTACTTGTTCCTTTGCTTTTTATAGAGCTCTTTTCCTAGGCCAAATAGGAAATAAGATCTCAATTAGGAGGAAATCACTCTAACTCCTTGATTGGTGCTTAATTCCTAATTTGTGAGAATTTGTTGAGTGATTACAGGTATTTTCCATCATTATGTGATCAGGATTTACCTAATATCTAGAAAATATCCGTGAATAATGACTTTCAATATGCTGATTTCGAGTTGTTCGGGTAACCGAGTTACTGATACGGTGGATATACGAGGAAACCCGGTTATCGAATCCTTCGACTGGGAGTCTGGTTATCAGTGGATATTCGAAAAGCCAGATACCGAACTCTTGAACAGAAAGTCTGGTTATCACGTAAATATATGTGAAATTGATTTAAAATAAGAGTATTAGGCTATTTTTGAAAAATATTTATTTTAAAGATATATATATATATATATAAAAAAAAAAGAAGTCCCATAAAAATCGTGCATTTTTTTGCAAATCCATTAATTCATTTGGTTAATTTCACGTACCGAATCATTTTCACTTTGTGAGAAACAGAAAATCCAAAACAGACAAACAAATAATTAATAAATGAAAAGAGAAAAATAACGATCGATGATGATAATAAATGTCAGTGGATTGACAGAGTGTGCAAATTATCTTGTACGTTTGCCAAGAAAAATCTAGAGATGGTTTCTTTACAGGTAGACCCAATTGGTTTATTGTCTTGGTACTTGGTAGGTACATAAGAATTTCATGCTCTTTATTTCATTTCTGGGGACGCTTGTTTAATGAAATAACACCAGAGAAAATTTGCCTTCTTCTTGGAACTATTTGTGGAACTACGGTTTTTTCTGCTGTATTATTATTTTCTATAGTTGAAATTATAATATCGTTAACTGATTAATTTCATGAGGTGCATGCATATAGTCTTGAATTTATTAATTTTTTCTTTGTTGATAAATTAGATTGTGATTGATTAATTGCAATGTAATTCGAGATTATGATTGTATGCTTAAGAGATATTTTTATGTTTAAATCTCGTTAAAATCAACTGAGTAAGAAAAAAAATTAAAAAAACTATTGCTCTCATACGTGGTGGCTTACTAATGATATGTACGCGAATCCTACATGCATAGATACATATATATAATGCTTGAATCCTATCATATATGAATTTGATTAAAAGTATTTTTTATTCTGAATTTTTATTTTTATATTATACGCGTTCAACTGATCTCTAAACATACTGAAGACTTTTTGTCAAATAATAGAAAATATTATTATATACTAGTTTGAGGTTCTTGATATAAACCATAATAATACGTGTAAGAAAGTTGAATATAAAAAATATAGTGGTTTAACAGTGAGAAAGACATGTATAAAGACTTAATAGAATAATATATAAGAAAAAACTTATGGGCTCAAAAATAAGTTACTCTAATTTTATATTTTTTATATATAATTACATTTTTGAAAACGGAGTGAAAATCAAATTCTAGTGAATTAAAAAATTTGTCAGACTTTACATCGTTTGAACTAAAAATTATTTTTCGTATTTTATTATATTATTAAGCTGCATAAAAAATATATATTTTTTTATAATTTATGCATGATGTTTTATCATATAATTTAGGAATATATTTTCCTAATTTTTCTAAAAACTAACCTTAAACTTTTTCAAACTTATATGCTGGGTATGAGATAATATATTCAATTCACCTGATATGAGTAGAAGAGAAATATATATAGTGTAGGTCCCAAAGACACTCAAGAGGGGGGGTGAATTGGGTGTCTCAAAATTTTCTGGCTGATTTTCTAATGGAACAGAATTGACAAATTAAAATTCAGAATATAAAAACAGAGTAGAAAATATGTCAGAAAAGCTTGTACACAGAATTTATAGTGGTTCGGCCAACATACCTACATCCACTCCCAAAGATTCACTACTTGAGTCTTTCTTTAATCTTAACTCTTTTAAAGGCAAGAGTAAAAGCCAATATACAATCCTAAATTTGTATATCTACCCACAATCTTTTTCCCAAAGTAAAAGATTAAAACACTTACTAGAATTCTTCCTAGGTTTCTAGCCAACCCCAACTCACAATCTTTATCAATAGAATTTCCTCACACTAAGATTACAACAAAAGGTATAACCAAATTGAGGAGAATATATAAAGAATGAAGTGCAAAGATGTGGAAAGTGAATAGTAACAAATTAAGCTTTATCTCTTAAGAGGTAGAAATTTTTTCCAAACTTTTTCTAACCTTCTAATGGGTAAAACATCATCTATTTATACTCAAAAATTTGGTTTAAAAAGTTTAAATCATAAACTAGCCGTTTATGGCTGTTGGAGGGCAAAACAGACAAGTAAAAATCCAACTAGCCGTTTTCTAGCCGTTATTTTGTCTTTTTGTGCGATTCTGAGTTTTGTCCAGAATTCTGATACGATCAGAAATTCAGTTAGAAATTGGTAGATAGAAATTCATTTAGAAATTCCTTTAGAAAACTGAGACATGAAAACTCGTTTTCTAAAGAGCCATTTTCTGACGAAAAACCTCTTTTGATCAAAAGTTCATTTTCTAACTTAAAACTATTTTTATGCAATTTTAAAACTAAAATGTGTATGCATGAGAGTAAATATTTTGCCTCAATTTGATCTTACATTTTAATAACCTAATTTCCTAATCAGTTAAAAGCAATAAATAAATATTACAATTTAGAATCCATGTTGATGAAACTTGTTCTTCAGAAATGTGATCCTTTCGCATCAGACAAACTTATAGAAGATATTTCTGCACAAATTTGTTTAGAACAGAATTCTTAATAGAGTTTATTTAAGGTTTGATAATCATCAAAATTAGAGTGTGACCTTGGGCCAACAATCTCCCCCTTTTTGATGATGACAAAACCTTAATAAACTCCAATTAGAAGTCTATCTAGGTTAGTAAAAAATATGCTCCCCCTGAATATGTGCACGGGGTTAAATATAAACACTTATATATCTCCTGTTCAAAAATAGAAACATAAAAGTTTCTCAACAAAATATATCCAATAAGTAGATTAACCTATTTCTATTTCTCCCCCTTTTTGTCATCAATCAAAAAGGATATATAGACCCTGCACCAAAAATAAAAGCAATCCACAAGCAATAAGCAGTTCACAGAAATCCCAAAAAATAAGCACAGAGACCCAACAATATCCAATAAAATTTCACTATCATTTCGGCATAAAACACATCAGGTATTCCCAACATATCACAGATATATATCATGTATATTGCAATTTGTTCTCAAATAAAATTCAATTTAATCGAATTAGCTCATTTTTAATCACAATAACAACTCAACATGTCCCAAATTTTCTTCAATAAAAAATTAATTCATATATATCAGCTCTACAAATATATCATGTATATTTAACCAATAAGCAAACAAGAATCAACAATTTTATTCCAATTTTCCAATTTTTGATCAACAATTTGATTTTTAACAAAAATCAATCAACAGAACGACAAATCAACACAGCCAATTCAATCAACAAATTTAACCTTTTTCTTCCCCTGTTTATCATCAGCAAAATAAAAGAGGAAAACAACCAATTTATCACAATAATATATAATCAAAAATATTTTCAAGGCCAACCCAACAACAATTTGATTTTTAGCCAATAAGCCAACATATCAGCTCAAAAATTTATCCCAATTTTTCAATTTTGATTTTGAACAAAAATCAACAGTTTGATTATTAATAAAAATTAATCAACAGCATATCAACATATTCAACCTAACAAATTTAACCATTTTCTCATCAGCAAAATGGAAGAGAGAAGCAACCAATTTATCACAAAAATATTCAATTAAAAAATATTTTCAAAGCAAATCCAACAATAAAAATATTTTTCACTGAGATATAATAAATAATACCTGAAAAGAGCAAATTCAGAGAGACTTGATTTTTTTTTTTTTCAAATTGAACGATGAAGATAATTTCAGTGATATTGCCCAAACACCCAAAAAACAATTTTACCAAATTGGAGTAAAATTACGTTACCTGAATATTTCAACAGCGATTTCTTTCCTTCAGATTCCATCCATAAAATTAATTTTGCAATTGATCAGCTCGATCGACGATTTCGGAGGAAAATATGGCAAATATAATTTTGGACGGTGGTTTTGATTTGGGTTTGATTTTGATTTTCATGGGTTGTATTTCTTGGATTTTGATTTGAAAGAGATGGGTTGTGATCAAAATCACCATATTTTTGTGTTAAATCTTGAATTTGGGCAAATGGGTAAGAAAAGAATAAGTTTTACAAGATGGAAATGAAAGTTACGGGAGAATGGAAATGAGGAAACTAAAACCACTTTCAAATAAAATAATTAAATGGAAGAGTGTGAAACAAGTTTGGCATTAAATGAAAAGTAACTTGAGAAGACTTTGGAAAAAGACAAAAATCAAAAAGCAAATTCCATTTTCCAATGAGATAACCATGGACTTTAAACTCAAAGAAATTAAATTGACCATTCTTCACATTAACTAAATTCAAAGAACTGATTTTGTTTCCAGAAAGAAGATCAAACTAATTTAATTAATTTTTTTTTTATTTAAAGCTTTGAAAAAGTAAAATAACTTTTTGTCTTTAACCAAAAATATAAGCCTTTTAAACTAGAATACGAAAGAGAAAGTCACATTAACATATTTTTATATTTAAAACCAGTAGAATAACAAAAAAAAATTATATCACACATTTTCACACTGATTTCAAAATTAACCAGCAGATTTCTTATCAGAATTTCGTTAGAAAACGTACCTCAACAGAATTTTAAATTTCTGATGTATCCATTCCTAACTTTCTTCTTAATTGACAAAATCTGTCTTCCTTGAGAGGCTTTGTGAATATATCAGCTATTTGATTTTCGGTAGAGACAAATTCTAACAGAATATCTCCTCTTTGCTCATAATCTTTATCAATTTTCATCCTTGACATTCCTCCCACTAAATCCTTTTGTTTTTTTTTATCAGCTTCTCAATCATGTGAAAACTTGCATGCCCCAATTTTCTGTGCCATAAAATATTCAAATCTTCTTTTGAGATCAAACATTTAGCTTCACTTTTCTTGATGTCTTCTAGGCTTACTAAATAAATATTTCCTTATCTCTATCCCTTTAAAACAGATTTTTCTGTTTCAACATTTTCAACTCTACAATGATCCAGTTCAAAAATTACTCTTCTCTTTTTGTCATACAATTGACTGATGCTTAATAGATTATACTTCAGACCAATTTGAAAAACTTGTTGCTGTCCCACGTCATATGCCTGGAGCATCCATTGTCCATATACAATTTTTCTGTTTTGGTACTCCTTAGGCAGACCTGCAATAAAATCAAGCATTTTTAGGTACCCAATTTATTTTGGGTCCTAGAGGGTTAGCAGTAACTCTTCCAGAATTCTTAATTACCCATATTTGTTTAACAAAATTAGCATTCTTCTTATAAAAATAGAATTTTGAAATATGCCCTTTTTTGCAACAATAAAAGCATGTAGCAGAAGAATTAGTTGCTAATTTTTTATAAGATGTCGCCTTATCAACCCTTTTTGTAAAATAATTTTTCTTATAAAAATTTTTGATGAACTTGCATGAACTGATTTCACATTTTCAACAGTATTATCATTGCACACACAAACTTGTTTTCCTTTACATTTTTCATGTAAAGATGCATATTTAGTTTCTAAATCAGAAAAATTATTTTTCCATTTTATTTCTGATTGCTTAGAGTTCTCATGTTCCAAACTCAATGCATCAAAATTCTTTTTCATTTCAGTATGCGTCTTCTTAAGCAGACAATATTTATGATGCAATTCTTCAAAACAATCAAGCATTTTTTCATACTCATTACCATCAGAATCAGAGTCAGAATCACTTACTTCAGATTTCTCTGAATCATTAGCTGAAGGTCTCTGCTCTTCATCAGAAAATAGATTCTGCTCTTCACGATCAAAAATTGCCATCAGACCAATTTCATCAGAATTTTCAAACTCTGCTTCACTTGTGCTTGATTCTTCACTGTCACTTCACGTAGCCTTCATAGCCTTCTTCTTGAATTTTTTCTCCTTTCTTTTCAAGTTTGGACATTTAGGTTTGATATGTCCTGGTTTGTTGCACTCATAGCAGATAACTTCTCCAGCAGATTTTGATGAATTTTTTGCCTTGTGATGAGGGAATTTTTTATGCTGTTTTCTGTAGGATTTCTTTCCTTTTCTATATAACTTTCTGAATTTCTTTGTAATTAACTTCATCTCATCATCCCCTGTAGAATAATCACTTCCAAATTCTGCCTTGAGAGCAATAGCTTTCAATTTCCTGCCTTTTTCCTTCTCTGCATCTTGAGATTTAATATAAAGCTCATGCGAAATAAGGGATCCACATACATTATCAAAATTAAGTGTGCTAAGATCCTTATCCAATAAAATTGAAGCTTTTGCTTCCCATCTAGGTGTGAGACCTCTTACCAGTTTTGCAATTTTATCATATTCATCAAGTTTTTTACCAAGAGCTTTTATATCATTCGTTAATTTCACATACCTGTTAATTACCTCAGATATGGACTCCTCAGGTTTCATCTTAAAGCTTTCATAATCAACCATCAGAACATGCAATCTTGTATCTTTAACTTGATTTGTACCTTCATATGTTGCTTCCAGCTTGTCCCATATTTCTTTGGCAGTATCGCATCCAGAGACTCTGTTAAACTCATTTGTTTGCAATGAGCAAAACAGAATACTCATAGCTTTGGAGTTCAGTTGCACAAGTTTTTTCTCTGTTTCAGTAAACTCTTTTCTCGTTTTTAACACAGTAGTGGCACCAGAAGCTCCTGCTTCAGTTGATGGTTTTCTTGGAGACTCATATCCATCTTAATAATATCCCAGCAATCCATGTCTTGTGATTGGATGAAGTGCCTCATTACAACTTTCCAGAATGGATAATTTTCACCACTGAACATAGGCGGACGATGAACAGAGTGCCCTTCCTTGAATGGAGTTGCAACTGGAGTGTCAGCCATTTGTAGGATCACTCAAGGGTGTTAAGCCTTAGTGGAATTGAGAACCGCTCTGATACCAAATGTAGGTCCCAAAGACACTCAAGAGGGGGGGTGAATTGGGTGTCTCAAAATTTTCTGGCTGATTTTCTAATGGAACAGAATTGACAAATTAAAATTCAGAATATAAAAACAGAGTAGAAAAGATGTCAGAAAAGCTTGCACACAGAATTTATAGTGGTTCGGCCAACATGCCTACATCCACTCCCCAAGATTCACTACTTGAGCCTTTCTTCAATCTTAACTCTTTTAAAGGCAAGAGTAAAAGCCAATATACAATCCTAAATTTGTATATCTACCCACAATCTTTTTTCCAAAGTAAAAGATTAAAACACTTACTAGAATTCTTCATAGGTTTCTAGCCAACCCCAACTCACAATCTTTATCAATAGAATTTCCTCACACTAAGATTACAACAAAAGCTATAACAAAATTGAGGAGAATATATAAAGAATGAAGTGCAAAGATGTGGAAAGTGAATAGTAACAAATTAAGCTTTATCTCTTAAGAGGTAGAAATTCTTTCCAAACTTTTTCTAACCTTCTAATGGGTAAAACATCATCTATTTATACTCAAAAATTTGGTTTAAAAAGTTTAAATCATAAACTAGCCGTTTATGGCTGTTGGAGGGCAAAACAGACAAGTAAAAATCCAACTAGCCGTTTTCTAGCCGTTATTTTGTCTTTTTGTGCGATTCTGAGTTTTGCCCAGAATTCTGATACGATCAGAAATTCAGTTAGAAATTGGTAGATAGAAATTCATTTAGAAATTCCTTTAGAAAACTGAGACATGAAAATTCGTTTTCTAAAGAGCCATTTTCTGACGAAAAACCTGTTTTGATCAAAAGTTCATTTTCTAACTTAAAACTATTTTTATGCAATTTTAAAACTAAAATGTGTATGCATGAGAGTAAATATTTTGCCTCAATTTTATCTTACATTTTAATAACCTAATTTCCTAATCAGTTAAAAGCAATAAATAAATATTACAATTTAGAATCCATGTTGATGAAACTTGTTCTTCAGAAATGTGATCCTTTCGCATCAGACAAACTCATAGAAGATATTTCTGCACAAATTTGTTTAGAACAGAATTTTTAATAGAGTTTATTTAAGGTTTGATAATCATCAAAATTAGAGTGTGACCTTGGGCCAACATATAGGTGTTCAAAAAGAAAGAATGCGATTGATATGCACCCATCGAAAATGAATTCTGTATGATCGGGCAAAGACTGCTCATTGCTCAAAGAGGAGAAATTAATAAATAAACACACACATATGTGTATATATATATATATATATATAATTGTTTGCTATATTTCAATCATCTAACAACACAATACTAAATAAATTGTTCGGTAAAAAGGATTTTGATAGGACAAAAAAAGATTTTTAAGGGTAAAGATTTATATGGTACATCTAACAGAGCTAATGACTTTTATATAGTACATGTACAAACTGCATCTCAATGCTCGGGTAGCTCGGCCACATGCGAGTTTAGCTAGGGAGTATCGTATATGCATTTCGGTTATCATTTATAATATGCATTATACATACATACATATATATATATATATATATACAAGTATATTGAAGAGGGCCGGGAGAGTGCATGAGAGAAACACGTGAAGGACTGACAAAGCGGTGGGCTTCATTTTTGCAAATGTGGCAAAGGCAAAATGAAGTCCTTGTCCGCCAGCATGTTAATTGTTAACACGTGAACTCAATCTGCTTAGTCAACGCTTTTGACCTTTTCTATTACGTGGCACTCCACGTCATCTTCCTTCTCTTTATTGTTACTTATTATTTATTCTCTCTCTTACCAAACAGGTAGTATGGCCTGAACTACTACTACTTTTAAATTTTGAACCTATACCAGTATCTATAAATACATGTATGTCTTGAGGTGAAAACTCGATGTGCCTTTAGTGTAATAGGTTTCGGGTTCAAGTTTGTGATTAGCGATGTTCCTTTAGTGTAGCGTACAAGTATATATATTCTTAAACTTCAAGAGCACAATCTGTATATTAATATTGGATAACTAAATAAACACAAAACCTTTTGTTTTAACTTTTAAGGTTGTATGTTCCATACTGTAATTAATTGTCCTTCTTCAATTACAAAGAGAGACGATGGACGTATTAAGCTAATTGGCTATTAAGTCAGATCTTGATTCATGGTGACAATTCTTTTTAATTGAATTCCTTTTCCAATCTAATATATTTTAATCGGATTAACTTTATTTATAAAAATCAGTAGTAAACAATGCAAATAATAAAACAAAACTAAAGGAATCATGCTTATATTCAGGGATTACAATAATGATATCTAATAATTGATTTAATTAATGTTTGAGAAAAGTTTTTAAATTTGCCACAAGTTGTTTTCATTATAAGAATTAATCCGGTTTGAATATTAATATAGTGCCTGATAAGCCAAACCAAACTTTGGCATACATATCCCTCCTGGATATGGCTTCTTGGAGGGTATCATTTTCTAATTAATGGCGTCTCTTTTCATATATAAAATATAGGAAATGGCTACTATTTTTCTGGGCTGGGCTTGGAAATCCTAATTCTTCATGGTAATGGTCTTTTATAAAGTAGAAATAAATAAAAAAAATTCTATCTCCTATTAGAAATGTTATAAAAGGCTCAATAATTTCACAGAACATGAACTGTATATATACCAATATTCTAAGCAAATGTAGCATAATGATCAATTTCTAAAAATATTAAAAAAGAGAAGAAGAAGAAGAAGAAGAAACGGTGTATTGTTTGTGTGTTGGTGAAAAAGCGAAAGGATAGTGTTGCTGGTTGAGGCAAAGCATGTTCTTGCCCCCCAATTTAGGATCGAAATAGATTAGTGTTTATGTCTTAAGGGAAACTTATGCTTCCTTTCTCCTACCCAAATCTTATTTCTTTCAATCTAGGATGTACAAAACAAATAACAAAACCTAAGAATTACAACTTCATCCTTTCATTTTTTATTTTTATTACCATTAATTATTTCTCTAAAAAGTATGATAAAAGGAAATATATTAATATATAATGGTCAAAGAAGCTACCAGAGAACCCATGTGAAGTTTACAACTTAAATCCCAACATCCAAATATTAAGGGATTTTCTGCATTAAGATGGAATCGCCTCATTGTCCTACAAATTTAGGGCACAGACCTTCTACTGCATTACTTGTGCACTGTATTTCCTAAGACAGCCATTTAATATCTAAAAAACATTATATGGGGCAAGTATGTATATATTATCATTTTTTATAACATTTTTTTTTAGTGACACAATAGAGCCACGTTGATTAGAAAATAAGCACATGTTCTTCCATCAATTTCTTTTCTTTTAAAAAGAGCAGCATCTATAATAGAGAAAATGTGCAGCTCGTGAAGTTTTCCTAAATTATAACTAAAGTAGATGAGGGTAGCTAATTTGTTGATAGGAGCAGGCAATTAAAACGAGAAGGCTATGGAGGAAACAAGATATGGAGCCAAAAATGAGAGAAAATTATTAAGTACATGAAAAACAAGACACTGAAATAAGTTGGTTTGCTTTAGGGTGGGGTGGGGGGTCCCTAAAGAACGACAAAAATCCTAATCTTTTAGGGCAATATTCTTTGTAGCTAATGTCCCTTTTGATATTTTGGTAGGTAGGGGGTGGTTCTGGAAGATTAGGTTCTTGTCGCTTGTGAAAGGTGGAGTGCATCACTTTGTTCTTTCTCGATGCTCACCGGTTCAGAAGAGATTAATTTCCAAGGGTTATTGGTCCGAATTCATGTAATGGGCCCATCCAACCGAAGCCCAATGGGTTGAGAGAGGCTGGAAACCCAGGACCAATTGGAAGCTATTTGTGGGTGTTCAAAAATGGGTTGGGTGGGTTATGATAAAATTTGAATCAAATTTATATAATATATTTTGTGAGATTATGTATAATTCAACTCTATTTTTCTTCTAAAAAAAATCTAATTGTAACCCACGTAACCCATCTAACCCATTTTTGAACACTATATAAATATATATATATATATATAAACACTAATTATCAAATTTATCTGAAAAAAGCTATTAAGTGTCAAACCATTCATACAATCCTTACAGTGGGCCGTTTGTTGACTCTTTTAGATTCTTTTTCATTTTTTATAACTTATAGGAAATAAATCAAATATAATAAATGGGATTTACTTATTATGAAAATATTTATGTATGATTATTTGATTTAAAATGTAACGTAGGTGAAAAATAATAAACAATTTTGAAAATATTTAAAAATAGCTTTTAATTTGCAATAAAAACATACTTTGATTAAAAAAATGGCTGGATTGGAAAATTTACTTTCTGGAAAGGAAGAAAACGATGGTATTGTATTGGTAACCTATTATTTTAAAAGATGGATTGTAATTAGTAATTACTTGACTTAATATAATACCTGCCGACAACATAACTTATACATAAAATTTTTAAAAATGATTATCTGATCAACTGAACATTAAGGAACCACGTGGAATGACTGCGACATCCTGACTACTTTTTTTTTTTTTTAATTGCCTTTTGATTGATATATTATAATACATCCAACAGAGACTAGAATATTACAATATTGATTTACATAATCTATACAATTTCGTAATATTATGAATACAAAATTATCATTGGAATAATTCAACACAAAGGTTTTAAGAAAAAAACAAAAAGCCCAATGTTATCATTACTAATTTAGGATGTGTTTTTACCGGTTATAATAGATAAAATATTATAAATATTTCATAAAAATTTACTAGTTGTTGCTATTTTATGTTATATTACAATTAAGAATATATATATATATATATATATATATATATATATAATATTATATAAGAGAAAATATATATATTTCCTCGTATATAATATTATATGTACACATGCACATACTTCATTTATTATTATTATTTATAAAAAAAATATTGATGTAAATAATTGAAAAAATATAATTAATAAAAGTTTATTGTTAGTCTAGTTATAATGACGAATATTGATTGAATTTATCGTCTTTATATTGAAAGTATCTTAAAAAAAAAGAATAATCTCTCATATTATAATTAATTTATCCCTTTAAAAAAGAAGTAATAATTGTTATGATATTCAATACTCTCGAGTCTCGATTAAAAGCAGATTTTAGGGTGTGTTTGGTAAGTGAGTTTGTATTGTAATGTAATTAAGTTAGTATTGAATCCTTTGTTTGTTGATGTAATACATTTATACTGTATTGTAATGTTAAATACAACAGTAATACTGAATACATTTATTGATGTATTTTTCAATCCTTTAAATTTATACGGTATTTCTGATTACCATTCAGTTTTTTCACCTCCCTCGCCTCCCTCACGTCCCTGCCTCTTTCGCCTCCTTCACCTCCATCGCCGGTCTCACCTCACCATCGCTGATCTCACCACCATCGGAATCACCATTGCTGCCAATCGAAACCTAAGCTGTCTCCTCTCTTTTTAAAGGTAAGTAACCCATCGATTCTGTCTAAACTTTTCTTTTATGGTTTTGATTTCGGTCTTGTGAGAAAATGAATCGTGTTTCTTTTCTCTCTTTTTTTGTCGATTTTGGTTTTTCAGAAATCTATTTGATGGTTTGATTTTTCAGATGTTGAATTTGTTGCCCCTCTGTTTTGGGTACTTTTAGATTTTTCATTTGGTGTTCGTGATTTAGAATTTCCATAAGCTAAAGATTTCATAAGCTCCTCCTCCTTGTTCTTGTTGTTGTTGTTCATGATGGCTATTTCTGTTATCTTCTTCTTCTTTGAAATAAGATACCCATGTCCCGAGATTCAATTTTTCCTTCAATATAGCTCCAATATCTGTTGGGTATATGTCTTTGCTTCTTAGTTTGTTATTGTACAAAGAAATTGCTTGATTTGTTTGCAGCTTTTTTATCTTAATTTCTGGAGAAAGGATTTTGTTAGAGAGAGTAGCCGCTGGTTGTACAAATATTACTAGTGAAGTAAAATTCATGTAATTGCACTTTGAAGTGAAGAGATTTGTAGAAGCTAAATTGAATTCATAATATGTGAATATCCTTTAATTTCAGTTTATATATATATATATATATATATATATATATACACACACACACACACAATTTGATCTATCTAGTCCATTTTGTTTTCAATTTTTGATTTAAAACTATTTTTTTTCTAATGTTGAAGCCACTGGAATTGAATCATGTTTATTTTTCTACTAGTATCTGGTTTGTTGCGTCGACTGTAAACATAATTTTAAAGCTTGCAGATTGATAATGTTATTGATTGCATAGGATTTTGCTGAAAATCTTGTAAAGATATGTACCATACAAGTAGAATTTCGGTTCTAATTCTGGTTGTATTAGACCTAAAACATGTATTTGAAACAATTAAAAAGTTCTTTTCTAGTTCTTATATATATATATATATATATATATATATATATATATATATATATATTTAGCAATTATCTGAGTTGGAGGATGGTGATTTCTTGAGAGAAGTAAGAGAAGGAATTGGGTATATTGGATTGGGATTGCTTTGCTGATTCTATTGATAATTCTTGTTTCCACTTTAGCTTCTTGAAGAATTTCTGTAGAGCTTCAACCTTGTGCTAGTATATACAAGCAATAGAGAGTTTTTGAATTTGAGTTCATCTTCCCCTGTTTTCTGTTTCTTGTGTAATTTCATTTCTTCATAACTGGGACTGTTTTATGTTAACTTTGTTCAACACTTTTCTTCAATTGGTTGGCAATATGGAACTTTCTTTACTTGAAGTCATATGAATTAAAAGCTGTTCACTGAAAAAGAATTTTTGCTTTCTTTTCTTTTTGAATGTCTTCTTGATTCAGCAACCCATTGTGATTTGCCAAGAAAATTAAACAGAGTTTGTTTGGTTTCTGAGATAAAAAAAAAATGAAGGAATGAAAATCCTGGACCTGTGTTAGTTTGAAGTCAATTTCTAGGCCACTCAACTCCTATGTGCTTCAACTTACTGCAATCCTTTATTCAAAAGGCTTATCTATTACCAAGCGGAGAACTACTTGGGGGAATGGCAAGAGGCGAATGTTGGGGCGCAGGAGTTGAACAATTGGCTTATTTTTGCGAGATGTCGAGGTATGGATGGACAGTGTGTGCTATATTGATGGTGCTGTCTTCCAGGAGCAAAACAATTTGGAACTATATTAGAGGATGATGAAGGCTTTCTTTATGAACAGCTGTTTGAGGTTGTAGTTAGGGAAATGATGGTAATGTTAGTATTGGAGAAGCTCTTGCTCTTAAAAATGGTTACAGCATATCAAAAATAATGTTGTTTGTGTTTGTGTTTGTGTTGATGTCCTGAATGTTGTTGTTAAAGGTATTTAAGATAGTAAGATGGATGATTCTGAGTTTGGATTTATTATTCAAAATTGAAAGGATATTCTTTGTATTTGTTCTAATGTTTTATGAAATTGATAGTTTGAATCTTATGAAACAATTTATTTTATAGTTTATAGTTACAATTGTAATGTTAATTTTACTTTAAATATTAAGTTTAAAATTTAATATGAATTAGTACAATTAAATATAATTGCATTTTTTATATGATATCATAATATAATAAATATATAAAATAATAATAAAAAATAAAATAATTATATAAAAAATAAGTTGATAATTATAAATATAATTATATTTCAATAAATGTATATAATTTAACAAATATAAGAATGTATTAATATTTACATTACATTAATAATGTAAACAAACATATTAATGTAATCATAATTACATTACAATACAATACAATTTTTAATCCATTACAATCTCCATTACAATACAATCCAATCCTTCTTACCAAACATAACCTTAGATTCGATTCATTTACTGTATACAATTTTTGAGAAGAATTTATGAAATAATGGTTAATTAAGCAAATAAGAATGTGAAGTTTAAAAATGGTTGGCAGAGTACTTGAAGCAGGCCTCAACACAAGCTTTCATGTTTCAAGACAACAACAAAATAGTGGTGGCGTTTACAGGAACCGATCCATTCGATGCATACGACGTATACATAGGCATTGATCTCTCCTGGTACCAATTCCAAGGTTTCGGAAAAATCCACCGTGGCTTCATGAACGCCTTAGGCCTACAAAAAGATGGGTGGCCAATGGAAATTTCCCCGTCCACTCGCAATTTATATGCATACTATGAGATCAAAAGAGTGCTCAAACAAATACTGGAGAAGAATGAGAATGCTAAGTTTATAGTGACAGGACACAGCTTGGGTGGGGCATTAGCAATATTGTTTGTGGGTGTTTTAGCAATACACAATGAGGATTTGGTATTAGATAAACTGGAAGCAGTTTATACATTTGGACAGCCAAGAATTGGGGACAAGCAGTTTGGGAGTTTCATGGAAAAGAAGATGAAAGATCATGATATCAGGTATTTTAAATATGTTAATGCCAATGATGTTGTGCCTAGATTGCCTTATGATGATTCTACTCTCTTTTTTAAGCTCTTTGGCTCCTGCCTTCACTACAACACCTTCTATCTGATAACAAAGGCAGAACCAAACAAAACAGAGTTTGACAGAGAATAAAGATAGAATTTAAATAGCTGAGAGAATAGTCTATTTTCTATTCATAATGTTAAGGCCTTTAAATAATAAAACACACAACTGAAATGCAAATAAATAGGTGCCACGTCTTGCATAACCCAACAACTCCTAAACAGTAGGATACTATCTGCTAACAACTTTGACTGATTCAAAACACAAAAAATAAATAGAATTTCCAACAATCTCTCCCTTAAATTGATGTTTGCTAACATCAGTTTATAACTTTAACTGAATCTAAATTGCAGAGGCCTAGTAATTTTCTGAGTTTCACGAATGTCTCTTTCTTGAGTGCCTTGGTGAATATATCAGCAGCTTGATCTTCACTTTTGCAGTGAAGCAAATCAATTACTCCATCCTTGCAGAGATCTCTTAAAAAGTAAAACTTCACATTTATATGCTTGCTTCTTCCGTGTAGCACTGGGTTCTTTGACAGCTTGATTGTAGAGCTATTATCACATAGAATTATTGTGGCTTCACATTGTTTGAAGTGCAGCTCCTCAAGTATTCTCCTCAGCCATATAGCTTGGCAAGCACAAACCGTAGCTGCAACAAATTCAGCTTCGGTACTGGATAACGTGACAATTGATTGTTTTTTGGATGACCAAGAAACAGCACCTGTTCCAAGCATGAAGACATAGCCAGAAGTGCTTCTTCTATCATCTTGACTTCCTGCATAGTCACTATCAGTAAAACCCATCAAATTGGATTTTTCACCCTTCTTATAATATATACCAAGGTCTTGAGTTCCTTGTAAATAACGAAGAATTCTTTTGGCTGCTAGCAAATGCAGTTCCGTGGGATTTTCCATATATCTACTGATTAGGCTCACAGAATACATTATATCAGGCCTTGTTGCAGTAAGATACATCAAGCTACTTACAATTTGCTTGAAAAATGTGCTATCAATCTTCTTTCCATCATAATCTTTGTGTAACTTTATGCCACAATCAACTGGAGTACTTACCGCATTACAATTTTGCATCTGAAACCTGTTCAAAATTTCTCCCACATATTTTTTTTGAGAGAGAAAAATTCCAGCATCTAATTGCATCACTTCTATGCCAAGAAAATAATGCATTAACCCAAGATCAGTCATTTCAAACTCATTCATCATGGATTTCTTGAATTCACCAAACATGATATCACAATTTCCAGTAAACATCAGATCATCAACGTACAAGCAAACCATGAGAATTTTTCCTCCATCTCTAATCTTGACAAACACAGTATGCTCATAAGGACATTTTATAAAGCCAGCCTTAAGAAAATAGGCCTCAATTCGACTATACCAAGCTCTTGGGGCTTGTTTTAGTCCATAAAGGGCTTTCTTCAGTCTATATACTTTATTCTCATTTCCAATTTTAACATATCCAGGAGGTTGGTCAATAAATACCTGTTCCTTCAGATAACCATGCAAAAATGCCGATTTGACATCTAGCTGAAAGATAGACCAAGAATTTTGCGCCGCTAATGCAACCATCAATCTGATTGTGTCATGTCTTGCGACTGGAGCAAACACTTCTGAATAATCAATCACATACTGCTGCTTATATCCTTTGGCCACCAAGCGTGCTTTGTACTTGTCAACATCACCATTCTTGTTTAGTTTTGTCTTGAAAACCCACTTAACACCAATGGTTTTGTACCCTTGAGGAAGATCACACAGCTCCCAAGTATCGTTCTTCTTAATGGATGTAATTTCATCATCCATTGCTTGTCGCCACTTTTCTTCTTTGACAACACTTTCAAAACTGATGGGATCACAATCTGCAAACAAAGCATAATGAGTAATTGGATTGCTTATCCCAGTTACTTCATAATCTTCCATCCAAGCAGGTCTTCTTTTAACTCGATGAACTGATTGGACTGTTGCTTCATTCATTTCAGCAACCGGTTGCACACTTCCAATAGCTGTGGCTATTTGTGTTGAATCTGGTGAATTTTCGGGCATAACAAGTGCTGGATTTTGCTCCTGTTCAGCATCTTCATCATAAAGAACTTGCTTGGGCTACTGCCCATTCCAATCCCAGGTGCATTCTTCGTCAAAAACAACATCTCTACCGATCACAATCCTTTTGGTTAGTGGATTAAATAATTTATATGCTTTGGATGATTCACTTACACCAAGAAAGATGCATCTTTCAGCTTTGTCATCAAGTTTCTTTCTTTTCTCATCTGGGATGTGGGCATAAGCAATGCACCCAAAGATTCTGAAGTGGTCTACTGCTGGTCTTCTTCCACTCCAAGCCTCCTCAGGTGTCTTATTTTTAACAGCAAAGGTTGAACTTCTATTTAGAACATAAACACTCCAGTTTACAGCTTCTGGCCAAAAAGTTTTTGGAACACGTCCTTTTGCCAACAAGCTTCTTACCATGTTGAGAATTGTTCTGTTCTTCCGCTCCGATACACCATTTTGTTGTGGTGTATATGCAGTTGTAAGTTCTCTACGAATGCCATGGTGCTTGTAGAAAACTTCAAATTCTTTTGAACAATACTCACCACCACGATCTGTTCAAAGAGACTTAATAGTTTTGCCTGCTTCATTTTCAACAAGAGCTTTGAAACTTTTAAATGTAGTAAGAGCTTCTGCTTTTTCCTGTAAAAAATAAACCCATGTTTTTCTTGAAAAATCATCAGTAAAGGTAATTAAATATCTTTTACCTCCATTAGAAGATGGATTTATTGGTCCACAGATGTCTGAATGCACCAGCTCTAGCACATCCTTTGCTCTCCAAGATTTTCCTTTAGGAAACTGAGAGCGATGTTGTTTGCTAACAACACATTCTTCACAGACTTTGGAGGGAATAGCAATTTCAGGAAGACCTGTCACCATGTTTTTCCGTTGAAGAGTTTTCAAACCACCAAAATTTAAGTGGCCATAACAAAAATGCCATAACCATGAGGGATCCTGTATCTCAGCCAGCAAACAGGATTGAATTCTTTCAATCTTCATTGGAAATAATCTGTTAGAACTCATCTGGATATTTGAAATAATACTGCCTCTAACAGGGTCATAAATTTCACAAGAACCTTTCTCAATTGTGATGACATACCCTTTTTCTTGCAGTTGGCCAGCACTCAACAAGTTATTCTTCAAGTCAGGCACATACAGCACATTTGAAATTGTTTCTATAAAACCATTCTTAGTTTTGATTTTAATATCACCTTTTCCCATCACTTCCACAATAGATAAATCACCAAAACTAACAGTAGAGTGAAAATTTTCATCTAGCTTTGAAAAAGAATACTTACTTCCACTCATATGATTGCTGCAACCTGTATCCACGTACCAAACATCTGAGTTTGTCTTCTTTCCTTCATGGACAGCCATCAATAAAGTTTCTGGTTCTTTCTTGTTTTCCACAAAATTTGAGTTCTCTCCTTTTCCTTTATCACTCGACAGTCTAGTATAACATTCAGAAGCATAATGACCATATTTGTGACATCTAAAGCATTCTACCTTAGATTTGTCATGATCTCGATCTTGACCTCTGCCTTTGCCTTGAACTTGGTCATTGTCTTTGAAATTTCTGCTACCATCATTATTTCTGTTGCCGTCTCTGTTTCCTCGACCTCCTCTTCCTCTGCCTCGACTTTTCCCTCGGCCTCTTGAGCTGTTGGAATGAGTATTGATAGAAGCCTTCAAAGCTTGCTCCTCTTTTGTTGAACTTCGATTCATCTTCTGTTCATGGACCAATAAGGAGCTCTGCAATTCATCAAGAGACAGGTCATCAACATCTTTTGATTCTTCAATCGAACAGACAACATAGTTAAAATCTCGCATCATTGAGCGCAAAATTTTTTCTACTATGGTAACATCTTTAATTCCTTCTCCATGGCATCTCATCTTATTTGCAATCTCCATAGTCCTTCCAAAATAGCTTGTAACCGATTCACCATCCTTCATCTGTAAAACTTCAAAATCCCTCCTTAAAGCTTGAAGTTGTGCACGCCTCACTCTCAATGAGCCTTGATATTTCTTCTTCAGTGAATCCCATATATATTTGGAAGTGTCTCTGCAAAGAATGGTCTCCAAAATGGGACGATCAATAGCTTGAAAGAGGTAGTTCTTGGCTTTTAAATCTTTGAGCTTTCTAGCTTCAACTTCTGCTTCTGCACATCTGACACAGCGGCACCTGCTGGTGGTTCTTGAATTCCAAGTTCAACTACTGACCAATACTCTTTTGATCGTAAAAAATTCTCCATGAGCATGCTCCAATGGTCATAGTGACCATCAAAGCAAGGGATGGCTGCTTGCACAAAATTGGATTCGTTGGACATTTGGGTAGGATATTTGGGAAGGTGAAGATGATGATGTCTACCCCACATGTTTCACTCTTTATTTTTTTTTTTTTGAGTCTTGTGGCTCTGATACCACTGATAACAAAGGTAGAACCAAATAAAACAGAGTTTGACAGAGAATAAAGATAGAATTTGAATGGCTGAGAAAATAGTCTATTTTCTATTCATAATGTTAAGGCCTTTAAATAATAAAACACACAACTGAAATGCAAATAAATAGGTGCCACGTCTTGCATAACCCAACAACTCCTAAACAGTAGGACACTATCTGCTAACAACTTTGACCGATTCAAAACACAAAAAATAAAGGATTTTTTTTTAGTTTGGTGTGATTTGTGCTTAAATTCGGAATAGTGGTGCTACAGGAAAAGAATTTTGATTTTTGGTGTGTTGGAAAATGGCACACATATATGCCGTTTTTTGGAAAGGAGGGGCCCACGAGAAAATGGGAAAAGTTGCCAGAAAACGGCAACAATATGTGCCGTTTTCTGGCACCAAATATTTTTTTTTATTTTGGCCAGGCGCAAAACGGCACCGTTTTGCGCCTGGAAATGGCATAGTGGATAAAGAACAGTTAGAAAACGGCATTGGTTAGTGCCGTTTTCTGCCGTTTTCTGACCAGATTCCCTGCAGCGCACAGTGAGAGCTTACTGTGCGCTGCGCCCTATCAGACCCGTGAAGTGCATCACGGGTCTGTAAAATTTTTTTAATAATTTACCCATTCTCTTTATAAAGGAACTCTTCAGATTTATTTCATTTCTTTGCTTTCAAATGTATAACCGGTATTCTTATATATATTTTGCGTTTCACTTATCAAGTACATATTTACTTATATAGATGTTCATTTCGTCTTAATATATGAAATATAATAGTCGTTGGTGCTGCGGTGAAGAAAAGAAAAAAGGTATGAATTTGTGAATAATGCACAAAATATTTATGTTAAAAATATTTGAGTGTATGCTTAATATTTTTATTGTCATATTTTAATCACAGGTGCAAGAAAAGTTGTATTAAAGTTTCAAGCATAATTTGAACAGGTAAATTTATTTGTATTTTTTATGCATTATATAAATTATGTGTGAATGGATTATAATAGTTATCGATTATATATTATTGTAAAGTTAATTGAATTAATTTGTATTTGTGAATTTGTGTAACGATACGGGATGAAATCGTTATTTTGTGGCCATACTTAACTAGCATGTGTTAAGTTATAAGCATAATTTGAATAGGTAAAGTTCTTAAGTTCTTAATTTTTTTTGTATGATATAAATTATGTTTGAATAGGTGATGATAGTTATCGATTATATGTTGTTGTATAGTTAATTGAATTAATTTATAATCGTGAATATGTGTAAAGTTATGGGTTAAAATTATTAGATGATTTAGATTAAATAAAATTAGTTGCATCAAAGAATCTAATTTAGAAGGGAAATGAAAATATGTGGGTAGTATGTAAACATCGATGATATTTAAAATATTGTTTAATTGAAAAATTTAATTACATTAAACGTAGGAGGACGAAAATGTCGATTCCAGCCATCTTTATATTACATAGTGGAGGGCAGTCAATATGGGGTACGGCCGGTTATCAGTATGATACGTCAAGCTCATCAGGACGCTCGAGGCGAATGAAACTTAGAAATAAACCCACATATCAGGATCTTATTCATAAAATATCAGTAAAATTGGATCTATCTGTTGATGTAAGGGTTAGTAGAGTAATATATAAGTGTCCTGTAAACAGTCAGGGCTCGTATTCTTGGGCACTTATGGATGTTACCGACGACGATGACATAGATCAAATATTTGAAAATTTTGTAATATTTCCTGGATATACGGTGGCGGAGTTAATTATTGAAACCGAAAAAATCCTGATTGGGGATGAACAAAATGTGATGAACGTTTGTGATAACATGAATAGGGATAATGCTGGAGATCCAACTCCGACGGGGGATCAGAGAAATGTATTTGTTGATGAGTTAAATGTTGCTTGCAGTAGTGGGACCGTATTTGCTATACAGTGTGAGGATCCTTCACAGAGGGTAGGGAATGATGATTTGGAAACGATAGAAGCAAGTCCAATTAGAGAGTTTAGAGGGCAGATTGAAATTAATATTGGGTCAAGTTCAAGGGATGAATGTCGAGACGGTGCAAGTAGCGGCATAGCTGATACCGAAAATGGGTACATTTCTCCAAGTTTAGATCCTGAGGAGGACGACCAGGAGATTGACTTGAATGATGCATTTGAGGAAACCGGTATTAGAGAAGTTGATCAAGTTAGTACTGCTTGCCCAACCCATGTTTCAGAAGGCATGCAGAATATGAATATTAACGATGTCAGATATAATGTGGGAGGACATAATGAGATTTCACGGTTTCAATTTCCGTCATTGCACCATACAAATGTCAATATCGCAGAAGCGGAGATTAACATGTCGAATGATTTACCAACAGGGAGGTGGGACGGTGTATCTGAATTTTCTGAAGGGTTGCTGTTCACTTCGAAAGATGAAGTGAAGGCATGTGTGAAGAAATGGTCAATTATGAACAATGTTTCTTACAAAGTTGTGGAATCAAAACCATCTTTTTGGGTTGTTTGTTGCTCAAGAGCAGATGAAACTGGTTGTCAGTGGAGGTTACGTGCCATGAAAAAGAGGACATGTGCATACTGGATAATCAGTGTGTACAAGGCAGCACACAGCTGCACAGCATCACTACTTTCTCAGCAGCACAGACAGTTAGATACGCAGATCATTTGTGACTGTATCTTAGAGATGGTTAGTGCAGCCCCCGATCTAAAAGTTAGTGTTATAATGGCCGACATGAGGAACCGTTTCAACTATGATGTCTCGTACAGCAAGGCTTGGTATGCGAAGACTAAGGCGCTAGAAGAAATTTTTGGCAACTATGAGGATTCGTACGGAAAATTGCCAGTTTATCTTAAAGCAATGGAAAGGTACAATCCGGGATTCTGCTATGAATTTGTTGTTGATGATAGCGCGAAACAAAACTGTACGCAATTCAGAAGACTATTTTGGACATTTAAGCCATGCATAGATGGGCTATCACATTGCAAGCCGGTCTTCCTAATAGATGGGACGTTCATGACGAGAAAGTTTCACCAAACTCTTTTGATTGCCAGTTCTATTGACGGTAACAATTATCTGTTCCCGACAGCATTTGCCGTAGTTGAGGGAGAAAATAAATCTAGCTGGGCGTGGTTCATGACATGCATAAGGCGGTATGTCACAAAACAGTCAGGAATAACAGTTATTTCTGACCAACATGCTGGCATTTTAGCATTATTTCGCGATGAAAATAGCGGGTGGAGGGAGCCATTGGCATTCCATCGTTATTGTCTACGCCATTTCGTGTCTAATTACAATACCGCACATCGAAATCCCAAAATCAAGGACATGTTGTATAAAGCAGGTACGTCTCAATTAAAATGACAATATATTAACTACTAATTTTTTCATGCCATATTACCTAACAATTAAAATATTATCTCACAACTACAATATTATTTAATAATTACAAATAAGCAAAAACTTAACTTCAAAATGCTGAACAAAATACTGTTTCTCAATATAACCAGCCTGCATTTTGAAACATAAATTTATATTAGTCAAATTCATCATATTTATGTAATAATATTTTTTATTTCAACCATAACGACTTCTTAATATATTTACATCAATATTAAACTATAATATTCAAATGATAAAATATTACCTAACAACTAAAATATTAGCTAATAATTATACCATTAAATATTAGCTAACAACTTAAATATTATCTCACAACAAAAATATTATCTAATATTAATTTCATGAAATAATTAACTTCACAATACGTATAAAAAATTCTTTTAATTACAAATTATACAACAAAACGAAAACAATATAAACCTTACCTCTTCTGCTCTTAAGTTCAAAATGTTGCAAATGAAACGAAACTGCCTACTTATAGGCCATTTTTTAAAAAAAAAAAAATTAAATTTAATTTTTTTACATTTTTCCACACAGACCCGTGAAGGCACGGGTTTGGTAAGGCTGCAGCGCACAGTACTTCCCGTGCGCTGCAGCTGCGTGAGGAATAGCTCTTCACGACAGAAAACGGCATATAAAGTTGCCGTTTTCTGTCCAGCCTGGCCCACAGCTTATTCGACGAATAATTGAAGTAATTAGTCAGAAAACGGCACAGTTTAATGCCGTTTTCTGACACACCAAAACCCCCCAATCGGTCAGAAAACGGCACTAACCAATGCCGTTTTCTGACTGGTCTTTATCCACTATGCCATTTCCAGGCGCAAAACGGTGCCGTTTTGCGCCTGGCCAAAATAAAAAAAAAATATTTGGTGCCAGAAAACGGCACATATTGTTGCCGTTTTCTGGCAACTTTTCCCATTTTCTCGTGGGCCCCTCCTTTCCAAAAAACGGCATATATGTGTGCCGTTTTCCGACACACCAAAAATCGAAATTTTTTTCCTGTAGCACCACTATTCCGAATTTTAGCACAAATCACACCAAACTAAAAAAAAACCCAAAAATAAATAGAATTTCCAACACTATCAAGCCAAGGTTAGTTCTCTTCTCTTCTCGCTTATCAACGATAAGCTATAAGCAATTAGTGTTTGATAGAATATAGCTGTCTGATGGAATAGAGCTGTTAGTTTTAAAAGTAATAGAGCTTTCAAAAATTAATCTCATGATACAGGTTTTATCAGAGGAGCCGAACAAGAATTATTTTAATTTGTTATGGGTCATACCAAAGATCTTGAATGCTGGTTTGGAGCTGATAAGGAGTCTGGTAATTCCTTGGTTGAGAGGAGCAGAGTGCAGAGAAGGTTGGTTTAGGATAGTTATAAGGATAATTGGGTTAGCAATTCCTGGACTTCCTGCTCATCTTTTTCAAGATTATGACAATTCTACCCGATTGGGATCCTTGCCTCTACTGGACCTTCACCAAGATTAATAACTGTATTCATATCCATACATATAATTCCTTATTGAAGTTTATCAATTTCCATTCACCAAAATTGATTTGGAAAATTCCTTCTGTTTGTCATATATAGTTTTAAGATCTTTGTTTAAACACACATGTACTTACAAAATTTACACATGCATGAAACTGCAACCCCCACGCAGGGACCCTGATTTTGAACTTTGAATGAACACATTGTTTTTTTTTTTATTTTTGAATTTCCATTTTCTGATACTGCCGTGTCTGGCTCACTTAAATTTAAATGGAAACGGAAAACTCTAAAAGGCTATTTATAATGCAAGAAAGGGGGAAAAAGAAAAAGAAAGTCGTTAGTGTAAATTTTCAGGCTTTCTTATTTTTAAGAAAAGTGAACATATCAATGATTCAATTCTTTGGAATCCAATTCTCTTTCTAGACAGCTGCTCAAGCTTAAGTACTATTTATGATGAAAGATTCAGAACAGAAGAACGAAGTTCAATTTCAGACGAAACTTATCTATTTATTTAATTATTTATTATTATCTGGAAAATGGTGTCCCCTCAGAAAAAATATGAAACCATTTTCCTTGAAAAGTGCTTTTCTTCCCTTCTTTTTCTATGCGCATCAAACGGGGGAAAAAATAGAGCGTTTTCCAGGAAAAAACAAAACTGATTCGAAGCCAGGTAAAGTTGCAAAGTAAAATGCCATATATGAGAAACATATAATTGTTCATATACATACATACATACACTACACTTATCACTCAAATTTTGGGATATGGAGCCACGAATATGCAAATCAAGAATCTTGCTTTTTATCTGAAATCTTAATTCATGCCCCTGCAAAGCTGCGATGACACCAAAATAGTGTCACTTTAATAGTTACCTGCTGCTGTACATTATATCTCTTCTGGTTTGGGTATAGATATATTATGCTTCAACCTGGCCAGGTGTTTAATAAAACTTCGATGAGTTCCATGAAAAGTTACCAAAACGCAAGTGTTTTCAATGAGAATATCCACACTTTAATATATCGCACTACGTTTTATTTTAATACACATTTTCTGCCTGATAATTTTGTTTGCCTAAAAATGATGCAAAACCAAAATACAAGCATCATATATCCATTTAGGTGATCGATTATTAGATTATAATTTATTTATACATTCGATGGCTATTGCGTTTTCAATATGTTGACCAAACTTGACAAACTAAATGATCAGGCATGACAGGTCAAGAAAAGTTAATTCTCTTTTTAGTTGTTTATTTTATTTTTGTAATACTAGAGAAAGAGAAGTAAGAAATTGTAGGACAATGATGGTGTCCCAAGAAGTTACCAGGTCGGTTTAGCTGATTAAAGCACAGCAATACGGGGCAAGGTGAGAATCTAGAAAGCATGGCATGTGAAGCAACCACTCAAGGAACCCATCTGACGGGTTCTGCGGAATGATATAACCTTGTGAGATGTTTTGGAGACTTGGTGTGTCTGGTTGGCTAATACTAAGCTCCTCATTTCTTGGGCTCTCTTCTGAGCTGATCTCAACTTGTTCATAATTTTATCCATCGATGATGATCTCTTTTTCTCAAGCTTCATCTGAAAAGAATTTTTGAGTCAGCAAAGCCCACAAAACACTCAAGCCCCTGCTTCTACAAAATATACAGTGAAACATGAATGCCTAGAGCGCTGTTAACATTAACATATCAATCCAAAATCTAGGTGGATATGCATGCTCTTTTCTTGTTATTAAACACCATATTTAGAAATCAAGAAGGTTTCCTCCCTTTCTATTTGTATATGGTATTTCTTTCATTAGCTCGGAAAAGAAAGAACAAGACTACATGTCATATGCAGAAAGACACTCTCATTATAGAAAGAAATGGACAATCTCACAAAAGCTACACCAGTCATATCAGGATTCAACAAGAAGTGAAAGACACTAGGAACCTGTCTCAGCATCAGGATTCTGTCCATGATAAAATGTAGTGCCTTTCCATATAGCCAGTCATAAAGTTTGCATTTTTTTTTTCTTTATTAAGTCCTCATGCTGATCAGCAATCAACATGGTAGCAAACACTTTAGGTATCACTTTCTGATCCTAAAAAATGGCATTATGAAGCTAATGAATAAATGCAAAGCATGTCCATAAAACTATGATTGGGGATAAATTAATTTTCTAATGCACCATAGTTCGACATTAACGGACAATATGATTAAGTAGTGAAATTTTTTTGAAGAAAAGCACATGGAGAAAATAACCTTAAGTTTCCTTATTGCTGCCTCTGCTTTTGCCTTCTGTAGATTCTCCCATGCCGTGATTTTCGCTTCTTCTCTTTTGGTCCTGACAGAAATAGAAAATGTGGTTGATATGTAATTCTTTTGCCAAATTTGGCAACTATACCATGCAATATAGAATGGGCCCTTTCTGCTGCAAATTCCATGATAGCAAGTTCTAGGATGGGTGCAGATACAAAATGTGATTCAACCATCCATAGGCATGCAATTGACATCTTTTCATTTTTCGAAGGAATGTGTACACCGTCATTATTGTTCCCAGCTCATGCAAATTACTTTGCAATCACCAGCCAAGGGAAACTGAATTAAGTTGAAAAAGAAGATCCATATTCTGAACTTTTCTGCTCTAGGGATCTGAACTTAATATAAATAGAACTCTACTTATTGGGCATTTTTCAGTAAAGATTCAGTGACAGTGCTACCTCAGTTTTAGTTGCATCAAAACCTATTAAGTTGACCAATTAAATAAAGGAATTAAGATAAATGATCTGGAACACTCACTTGGAAATGCTTTTTGAAGCCTCTGAAACATCCCAAGCTGAAGAGCGAGAATCAGCGCCTTTCTTTCTCCAGCCATCAATAATTTCTGAGCTTTTCCCTTGGTGACGGGCCCTATGTTTCTTAGACCATCTCGTGACTGTAACCCTTTCATCCACCTGGACATCCCTGACTTCTGATTTAGAGGAATGGATGCTCTGCAGATCCACAATAGGTAAGGCAGAAGGAGTAATGGCAGAGAATGAAGGCCTCCTGCTTGGAGACGAATTTTTGCTACCATCAGGACTCATTTGTGTTGCCATATCCCTTCTTGAAACAGCACATAATATATCAGTTGCTGCATCGGTTACACCATCAAGCTTCTCATCTGCAAATCCAGTCCAAGAGTGACAGGGCAAAATCAAAAAGAATTTCCAGTTGACACTAGACAAAAGCATATCAACTTCCAGCAAATCAACAGTGAAGGAATTATTGTCAGAGACTGGCCCGGGATCTGCATATTCTTTTAATATATATATATATATATATATATATATATGCCAATTTTAGAAAAGGAACGATTACCTTTTCAGTTGTGTATACATCCTCATTGCTATAAATAGTAGAAAGTAAAATTCAAAGAAAACTTGGTGACTGATTCGTAAAACATACTAACATAAATGAATTAAAGATTAATCTGACTGGCATATATAAAGTTCAACTCAGTCTTCCAATGAGCAAAGAAAGAAATGACAAATAAAATTCCAGATTACAGGATTGAAAGAAATGAATAGACCTGGAGTTAAAACTTTTACCTTGGAAGGGCAACGAGGACTGTCCCACCACCTCTGAGCACCCGTGCACACTAACTGAACGGGCCATGCAAGGTTCTGTCCGAACAGGAAAGGCCGCAGCATGGCCATTAGATCGAACAGCCAATCCGTCTGAAGCAATAACACCAGCTGAAAACGGAGAACCTGCCATGAAGTTTCCCGCACTCCTCCCATCAAACGTTGGCATAGCAGGCGAATACAATGAATAATAAGCTATGCCCGGAGGCCCAAGCGGTCCACTCTTAGACTTTGGCCTCCGCTGAGGAAGTTGAAGCGATGTTCTGGCCACACCATCTCCTGAAACAGGACTAAATATCCACCTCTCAGCATCCTCCCATTTGGATGGCAACGTTCTCCCGTTATTGAAAGGCAACAGTGCACCATTCACTTGGCGCCTATTACCATTGGTATGCAGTGGCACTCGCTCCGAGCTCCAACCTTTCTGCATTCCAACACTGCCGTGGCGATAATTAGGTGTGCCAGGGCTAGGAAACGTGCCGGACTTGCGAGAAGATATCGAGCTCTTTTTCATGGCTCCAAATCGCGGTGATGAGGCAGCAATGACATTGTTCAGATCCAAGGAAGCAGGTCTCCGCCTATCTGGCTTCTTCGCAATCGCTTCAGATCTGGATCTCCGTTCCTGACACTCTACAAAAGAACAATCGAAGTCAGAACTCAAGATACAGAATCCAGAGTTAATTATAGAATAAGATAGTAAGGTTTTTACTATAAAAAAAAAAAGAAGATAGTAAAGTTTTGATACCTTTAAGAGCAAGAGAGAAGGAGCTTCTCGCTGAATCAATGATATGGCTATCGTCTTCTACTTCAATAGTAGTTTCCTTGTCTTCTTTTGAAACTGCGTATGGGGAAGGGAACAGAGTGGGAGTGAATTAATTTGAAATTTGAGATTACTGTTTGCTTCCTTTTTGTAATTTTTTATTTAAAAAAAAAAAAGAAAAGAAAAGATTATGATCATCGAGCTTTTGGCAAAAAAAAAAATATATCATATTAGCTGTACCTTTTCCCTTTTTACCGTTTCTGAATAGGCGAGAGTGAGCGTGAGCGCGCATTGTGTTGCCGTGCACAGCAATGAGTTTGTTTGGATCTGGATCTCGATCTCGATCTGGACCACTCGAAGTTTCGTGGTGATCACTAACACCACCGTTACCACCAGTAGCAGTTTCATGTCCTGCCAAATGCTGCAATCAAAATCATTGAATTTTAGCGCCGTGAATTGGCCAAATTTTCTCAGATAGAATCATCCACTTTCATCCTCAAAATGTGATCATTTCCATTTCACATACCCAACAGACAGAGTCTATCATCACTCCAACCACTTCAGATCCTCCACGACATTAAAAAAGAGAGAGAGAGAGAGAGAGATAGAGAGAGACTTCTCAAAATTCCACGACAAAATGCACCATCAACTCAACAGAAACAAGAATGCAAGTAACTCAAAGTCAAGCTCAGAATAGTTCAATTTCATAAGAACTGCAAAGATTACCAGGGAGATTTCGGAGGCGAAAGAATCACGATCGTGAGCATCTGAAGCAAAAGAGCAGCGCTCAACACTAGCAGAAGCAGAAGAGAAGAGACTAAAATTAGACTCAAGGGTGAATATCACAGAATCGGGACTAGTACTGCGAGCTCTGAAACCGGATCTCGACGAGCTCCGATCCTGATATCCGATGAGCTCCGACATTATCAGTTTTGAGATTCTTGCTTCTTTCTTCACATCATCGTCAGTGAAGAGAGAAGGAAAAAAGATAAAACAGAGAGTGAGATTTCGCTTATTTGGCTTAGGAGAGATTCTGCTTCCATGGCAAGGCGCGTCATGTGGCGGGTGGCTTATAAAGCAATTATTTATGTCATAATCAGTTTGTTTTTTTTCTCCTGTTATGATTTTTTTTTTTAAGAAAAAAAAAAGTGTAAAAAAATTGAACAGAGAAAAAGACAAATAAATTTCGGCTAATTTTTGAGTTATGATCATGGGAGATAATTCTTGTTTTTTGGCTAATCAAGTGGAGGGTAAGTGGGGTTTGCTCCTTTTAATGCCAAGGGCCTTCTTCATGATTACCTTGACCTTGAATTTGACTGGATAGAAAATGACAGTAGGGCCCTCAATCATTAACTAGACCTCTAATCTCCTGGTAGAAACGTGTGGGGTATTAATGACTTTCAGGTATTTCTTTTTTGAGTTTTTGTTTTTGCCATTTTGTTGAAAAGGACTTTCTATTTTACTTTTTAACCTAGGAGTAAATCTTAGACAAAATCACAAAAGTGACGAGTACTTTTATTTTTCCAAGGGGGTAAATGATGCCATTATGGTGCCAATTTTACCGTTAAAGATATAGAATACGTGTGTTGTACATGTAGACTTTGGAAAATTAGAAAAATAATACTAATGTAAATAATTAAAGTGGAAGGTGAAAATAAATTAATAGAAATATGCTGTGATACGGTGCATTCATGTATAATAGCCGTGCATTTATATATATTGTCTAGTCATATTCGCACTGTGTAAGATTTTAAAATACACCATAATAGTATAATGGCATGTTCGAGGTGAATTATAAAATAAACAATAATAGTTAAATACAATGAAACATAGAAAAGGATATAGATGAGATTGATGTAATATACGCAGGCAATTTGATAATTTCGTCTGAATTGAAATATACATGCATAAATGAATTAATATGTTAATACTGCTAATGTGATATTAGAAGAAATTATAGGGAGTGTTACATTTGGTGTTTCTGTCTACTTTAAAAGGAATTTCCTCAAAATTTATACATGTATTGAAAAGTTGTGGATACACTAAGCCTTCATTGTCGATTTTGGCTCTAAGATGTTTCCTTTATGCCATGATATTGCTACAGCACATTTACAAGAGAAATCTGTTTATTTCTTAACTGTTTTACTTTTGGCCTGACCAAATTTTCTTTGGCTTTTCATCGTACAAAAATTTCGATTAAATTTGGATCTCTTGTACAGGAAATACATGTGACTCTTTTAAACAGTATCGTTACATGAAAACATGAAAAATATCATGCAACTTAGCTAATTCAAAAGAAATGGCTAATCTATAAGCTACCGGTCCAATCCTCTAAAAGATATCACATGACTTATGAATTTTAGGCTAAACTTTTTTTTTTTTTCCGAACCACAACACTTTTCTCCATTGGACATAATTAAATGAGAATTAAGGTAATTAGGTTTATATAGTTAAAGACACGGGGAAAAAAAAGTAAAGATCATTTAGCAGAGGTTGAAAGCTGCAAGCGGCACATTCATTAATGACTGTTATCTTAGGTGTAGTGTCCCTTTTCTTTCCGCATATGCATATCTCATACCAGAATGTATGCTAGATGTACTAAGTTTATAGATTCTATATAAGGGGTGTTACACACTGGACTACCACTTTGACCCTTTCAATTATATATATTGTATAAAATGAATATATAGCTTTTACCTTTAAAGTTTTTATTTGAATAGCAAATATTACTTGATACGTGGAATTAGTAACGTATCATTATTTTATTAATTTCTCCAATTTAAATAAATATTTTCTAATCAGCTTAAAGCTTTTCTACCTCGTAAGAAACTGTTCAATGTTAAATTATAACCTTGTTAGTAGAAAGACAAGCTTTTCAAGAAAAAGAAAAATAAAGAATTATATTACAAACTCAATATGTCATTAGAATTATGAACCAAGATTATTCTAATATACTATATGGAATGATAATATCAATTCTCCTTTAATTAGAGCTTTTTTATTAGAATTCTAAATTTAAAATATTTTTATAGAGTTAAACGGTATAAATTAAAATTATTTGAATTTCAAATTCCAAATAAAGTAAAATTAAGAGCATCCGCATTGGGAAGAGTTTGCATGTCGACTTGGACACTTGGCGTCTCTCCACTATCTCTTCTTGGCGGAGAGTCTTTCATTGGTCTCTCATTTGAAAGATTTATTATTTATTTAACATTTGGCAAAAAATGATTTTTTTTTTTAAATTTGAATAACGAGAAGATTTTTACTATTTGAACACATAGAGTAAGATTATAGTGGTTTTGGCAGACTTTTCCTTTAATGGTTTTTTTTTTTTTTTTAAAAAAAATCATATATAACATCAATTCACATTCAACAAATTGATGTTATATGCAAATCAATTTCATGCCAATACTTTCTGGTTTTATATGCAAAATCCAAATTTTCCACCAGATACAAAATTTTTAAAATTTTCAAACATCAAACTTTATTAATTCTATAATTATATTTTATTTAATTAATGATAATTATTATTAATATATATAATATTAGTTATTATTCATTTAATTATTTTTAATAGTAGTGGCAATTATCGGAGAGTAAAGTTTTTCTTTTTTTTTTTAATATAAAATCTCAATGCGATAATTATGGATCCACGTCATAGATTTGGGTAGATTTTTTGCACTGCAGATCTAAGGAATTACCCATACCAACTAAAAGGATTTTTTTTTTTAAAAAAAAGAAAGAAATGCATAAAAATTACCAGAAATCATGGCATGATTCTGTAAAGGAAATTGTATTTCTTAATATTACAATTAGACACGAAAGCCCAAAAAAAATAGAACAAAAAGAGGCGGTAAAGGAAAGAAACATATTACCCACCAAAGAATAATGATTAAGTTGAATATTGAGGATATAATTATTTAAAGCATGGGAAAGTGCCGAATTGGGTTAGAATTGTTTATGCTTTTGGAAAGCAGAGGAAACAGAAACATCAGCAGAGGAGAGGTAGGAGGCGACCGTGTCTTTCTGTTCCCATGAAAAGTGCCGCGCTCTCTGGTCAAACCTTTGGTTGTTAAGTAACTCCTAATTATGCATGATTTTGTCTCGTGACTTCAACATTTTTTTTGTAGTGGAAGCCGCTTGCATGTGATCCTCTTCCCAATGCTCACATTTTTCTTTTATTTATTTCTTAACATAAATCTTATTTTCTTAACTGTGATATCGATTTTAGTCTCAAGTGCTACATAAATGATATTATTCTATGAGATCTATATTTGTAGCTGAGAGCATGAAATAAGTTGCTATAGACACGAGATGATGTTATGATTTTTTATCAGATTTAGATAATGGAGATTTGAAAAAAAATACATTTAATTTTTTCACTAAAGTTGAATTTTCTCTGTATTTTACCTGGTAATGTACACCATTTATATAGTGGAAACACCTTAAATCTCATGTCTGTTTGTTCTTGTGACTCATAATAAAGAGCAAGATTTATACTAATCAGAGTAGACAACAAAAATATATTATTTATAAAAGGTGGATCCACAAAATCTATTAGAGAAGTGACCCATCATTTTTTAGCCATTAAATTAAATGCTTTGTTCTAGGCGGTGAAGCTTGACAGCCTGGATTTTACAGTCAGACCCTCTTACATAAATTGTTGTCATATTATCAAATTACAATTGGAGATGCCATATTTACCAAAAATAAATGAACATGGAAATGCGTAAATAAATGACACTTAAATTTAATAAAATGAGTATATACCATTAATATATTGTAATTGGTCTGCGAAGTTCATAGTGTTATCAGAAAGTTCAAAAGTGGACCAACAATAACTACAGAATTACGAGTAGCTGTGAATACTAAATTACTAGCACAAAACAAAACTAACATATCAGACCTAAAATTGCAGACGGGTGATGAATTTTAGCACCTGCCAATTGATTAGGACTTATGAATGCTCTGGTCACAGCAACCCTTTCTCTTTGTTTGTCCGATTCACTGGTTAAATAAGAGCTTTAAAAATTGCGGTATCATAACTAACTCACGACTGTTGGATAATACTCTCTCCAACCTCCATTTGGTAGTATTAAGTATACTTGAGAATGGTAATTTTATTTCATAATAAATGTCCTTTGAAAAAATAAGGTTATTATATATATATATATATATATGTTGCTTGCCTTAATAAATTTTACTAATAATAGAGTAATAAATTATACATCTATTTTTATAAAAAGATAATTTGTTAGCTTATAGTAATACAAAATAAGTTATTAAATGATTTGTTTAATTCCAATGCAATGACCTTAAAAAATACTTAATTTGATTCTTAAAAAAAAAAATATCACCCAATCCATGCATTATGTATTCCTTTCAGTAATTCACAAAACGTATGAATAAATTAGAGGAACCATGTTACGTCCTAAATCAAATAAATTCAGTGTAGGTTGGTCTGTCAATTCACATCTTTTCATTATTTCGAATTACAAAAACTTGTTAGTGTACTTTTCACAATCAGTTTGTTTAAGCACGGAACAGCCCTGACCGACAGGGTACCTCAATCCACCAGATAAAGACTGGAAACAGATAAAGATCGCTGGTTGGCCATAATGGCCCAGTAATACCTACTGCCAAAATCAAAATTTGAGCAAATGCCCAAGCTACCACCTTATGATCATTAAGGTTACATTCTCATCATTAATTTATGAAAATTGAATAGCTCAACTCTTAAATAACGCACATTCATTTAATGAATAGTTGAATATTTATATCTACAGCTTCAAACCTTCTGCTGGTAAAATCTTGACAAAAAGAAAAGTTAAATAGTTTAACTGTAGACCTAACAAAAGGCTTGGTTTTAATTTTTCACAGCATACTCAAATCTGAACGAGCATAAATTTAGTAGCTGACTGTTATGAACACATAATTCAAGGTACAAAAAATGGACTGTTTTCTAAGCCAATGACATCACTTGTCAATTGCCAATCCAAGGCATTTGTTGGCCATCAAACACTAACCTATTCGCACTTTTCTATGTATAGAAAAATTGAATTTGCACAGACCATTACACTAAAAACACAACAGATATTCAACCACTTCCTAACTAAGTTGATACTTGGGGTTGGTAAATTTAAAAGTTTGGCAGTTAGCAACCACAATGGTCCCCCCACTGCACGGAGGGAAGAGGAACCCACGATGACAGCTTCATGAAAAAACTTTGTTGATCGTCCATGGATAATTACCTCTAATAAATTACCTTACCAGTATACCCTACAATCAATTTTCTTGCCAGGTGATATAAGCACAATCCTTTTAGAGCATGAAATTTTACCCACCATCTGGATGCAATGAACTCCAATATTTGCATGGACATCACCCCCAATATAAAATTTAAATTAATCTTGTAACTTACAATGAGCAATCCTTTGTAGAACACATTTCTACAGTACCACTTTGGCTGCTGTAATTTCTCTATCTTAATTCATTAGTTGACTTCAAGCCAACTCTTTACAGGACCTCTTCACCATATTCCTCTACAACACTAACATCAACATTTTTAACGTAACATACAGTGACTAAGTAAAATAGCTAAAATATATGTGCACCTTACTCATTAGGATGATTTGTAGCCTTACATTTTTGTGTCAATGAAGTAAGCAGTTATTGCCTTCAACTTCCCATTCAAAAAGTTCTTCTCAACCTGGGACCATGGTCATAAGAACACGACGTCATTATAGTCATTATATTTATCGACTTTCATGAAGTAGAAGCCCATAAAAACAGAAGTTTCAGGCTGTATTGTTCAGCATTTACTGGGCCTAGTTAAAATGATGACGCTATAAATCTAGGCCACACAACAACATAATTCTCCCGACAATATAAACAAGCAAGTAGAGGAAAAAAGACATACACACGCAGAGACAGAGAGAGAGAGGCAAAGCAACTAGAAACAATCTCCAAGAGTGTAAAAGCCTATTTTGATGTAGTGACACATGCTAAGAGCATGAAATGAAGCAGCAAATGCATTTAAAATTTTGTCAAAAATACTGATCATAAAAGTGCCACTAACAGAGAGACAAAAACAAAACCTCAATATAAAAGATACCAACATCTTTTCATTCAATATATTGTGATGTCCAAAAAAATAATGTGAAACACAAATATTCAAGGTACCACTGTCCATGAAAGCCAAAGGGACCCATTTCCATTAATTAACAACCTGTAAGTGAAAGGAGCATCCATTACCATAATACCATTTAACAATCAATTGAATTATTTAAAATAGTGCCGCTACAACAATCTCAACCCTTAAGAAGAGGATAGTCTCAAATTTTTCAGTACGCCCTTTTGTTATATAGAATAATGTCAAATCTTAAAGAAATCCTATAGCATCAGTTTAAGTGATAGTTATAAGATGGAATTATATCTGCGAGCTGTGTCTAGGAGTCATCGCAAAGAAACCCACACAGGTCCATGACTATCTAAATATACCTTTTACTTCATGGAGAGAAAAAAGAGGCACACGATCTTAGTAGCAATACCAAATGGGTATCCAGAAAAGAAAGTACACACAATGAACTCAATTGAAAGTTACCTCTAGTGACCATGCAGGATTGGCAGATAGGGACAACTCTGCCAATTCGTTGATATCAACATTTCTAGGTAGAAACATGACAATTTTGTGACCAATTTTCTTTGCAGTGTTAAAGAGAAAATATCTGCATATATATATATATATATATGTCAGAGGAGCATTGAGTTTATTCCAATATTAAAGATAAACTACAATGTTAATGCTGTTAAAGTTTTAGACTCCTAATGGGAAAAAACAAGGAAAAAGAAAGTCTACCCATCATGTGGCCTTAGCATGGCCATACCATATTTCTTCACTTTAGCATAATCAGGTCCTCCCCAAGGAGGTGATAAGAAAACAGTATCTGCCTGAACAGCGAAAATGACAACCACGTAATGAGACTAAACCATAGCTACAATTAGAGAAATTTAGAAAGCATGTTGAACAGAAATGAACAAAATAATTGGTTGTAAGCGAACATCCAATATCAGTTTGCTTTCTGATATCAAAAATGATTGCACACATCAAACAGAAGCCACTTTCCAACAACAAACTCAACCATCTACGTGCAGAAGCACAGCAACACAAGATATTTAGGCATGATGTCCCATGCATTCATAATGAAAATATTTTATATCTTGCAAGAAATGAGAAAGGAACAGCACACTTGTGGAAGAGATTTCAAAATAAAATGGAAAAATCCCTAATTAAAATAATAATCGAAACCTGAAGTTGGAAATATGAAGGATAAAGATCAAATGAAAAAAGATTCCCAAGTTAAAACCAATACGACCCAAAGTTGCAAAAAGGAAAGCAGAAAGAAAGGACATGAATTGAGACATTTTGCAGCTCCAAGTTTCATGTCACAAAACAAAAATTGTCAGCTTAAAATAATAGCATTAATACCTTCAGCTTTGGAGCCAAAACAAAAAAGTCCGCTTTTATAAAGTCGATTCTGTCATCAACTCCATAAATGGCGGCATTGTGATTTGCATAATCAATCTTTAATGGATCAACATCAATAGCAGTGACATGCTTACACCTGAAATATCAGATCATACGAAAATCAATCACATACACAATAAATAGGAAAGACTAAATTTTGCAAACCCATGCTTACCAGAAATATGAATGAATTCACCTACCTAATCCACAATCCCCAATGTTGAACAAAAAATGCTTCTTTTAGTGAAAATATTCAAGTCAGAACCCTTTCACGATACTAACATAGCATTTGATCAGAGATTTAAGATCAATAACACAGCTTTTATTTGGTTGATTAGATTTATGAATCTAAACTAGACTCATGAATGTGGATAATCTGAGTGTGGATTGAAATAACTATAAAAAGGTGTTTTTTCAGTTTAACCTCAAATAAGTTCTGAACATATTCAGAGATCTTTATAATTGAATAATGAAAAAAGTATCAATGAATAATTTAAACTAAAATCAAATTAGATTTGGCATTTGAAAATCGGTATATCCATGCATAGCTCACAAGTATTTAACATACTACATGCTAGACAAAAGCCCAACTAGTGAACTCATACTGATTTTCCAAACAACAGGAAATAACGTTGTTAAGTATCAAAGGAGGGGTAAAACTGTCAATTAAATGAGCTAGTTAATTCTGTTATTTGTTAGCAAAGAAGTTAGTCATTAGGGACAGATTCTGTGGGCAGGATTGCATGTTTATTGTCATTGCAATTCAATTTCTGAATATTCCACTCTCTCAAATCTCCCCTTTGTCTCTTCCTATTTCTCTCTGATTTCTTATGGGTTTCTTACCCAGAAACCTCCATTAATTAATTGTTAGCATTAGTCCTAACAAACCTCCATCTTGAGATATATCATCTATACCCTTCTTTTTCCCCTCAAGATATTTAAAGTGACTTCGGTATGGAACTAAGGCTTAGTTGTTGTTGTATTTAAAATGACTTTGACGGTCAGCCTGATTATTAAGATCAGAGTGCACAGGCCATCAGATTATTCTTATTTCATTTGTAGCTTTCATAAAAATACTTAATGATTAGAAAGGTGAGAGTGCAATTGAGTTTTGACAGGTTGGAATGGTTAGAAACTAGATGTAATCATCAGCACCCCAGACCCAGCAACCACCAGACAATAAAGTTGATCTGTTATGAGAATTCAAAAGTTACAAGTGATCTCTTGCAAACATATATCTAAATAAAAAATAAACTTATCAGGAAAAAATGCCAAACATAACTATTCACACACAAATGGAAAACCAGAGGAACTTCGTCAGGTAAAATGAAACTTAATATATAGGCAAGATATCACTCACCTCAGAGCAAATTGGATGGCATTTCCACCGACTCCAGTGAAACAGTCAATTATCATGTCATCAACACAACGTGATGCATGATGCCTAGCAATGAGCTCTGGAGTTACAGAAAACCAGCCTTCCTCGTCCATTTTTATACCACTATCATATTTGGAGAACAGCATGTACCTTTGACACCAATATTTGCCACTATTGGCAGAAAAATCTTCAAAAGTTTCTTCATATTGATGCTCTGCATAAAGCAAATTGCAAGGGGATTAAACTTTGAGAATACTTCAATGGTACAGGCAAATAGAAATTTAATATGCACCACTTAATTACTATGAATGGCTACCCCAAACGATTTAGCAAAAATGGAACAAGCAAAAGCATAACTAAATAGGCATTTTGTTTTATCATCTGCAATTTTCTATTGACAACCAATTTGCCTTACTTCCTGCATAAATTAGAAAATTCCTGGATTCCTAATTTCATCTACCAGTACAGTGACAGCTAATGTTGGCTAGCAGACGAACTGATCAATTTTCCAATATGGTATTTTTTGCTTGTGCCTGGTCATTCAAAAGTTTTAAATCCAAAAATCAATAAGTTTGTAATAATACACACTTGGGCACTAAATTCAATACTTACTCCCACTCACGAGGAGACACAAAACACAACTAATGAAGAAAACACAAGCAGTGAAACAAAGATTCAGTCAATTATATTTGCACCAAAGGAAAGCCAAAAGGTAGAAAACCAACTGAATACTATAAATACCATATCTTCTGTCTGTGGATTGTGGCAAAAATAAATCATATGCAATAATATTCATACCCATATACATAAGTAGAAATCTATGCATAGATACACACAATAATAGAGAAGGAATGACCTTCACTAGTAACAGATGACTTCCTACGTCTCCGAGCTTTTTTTGCTTTCTCTTCCTGTTTCGACAGGGGAGGTTCTAGCTGGATATCCAACCCATCTGTCATAGGATCCCCAGTTTCTATTTGCATGATATCAGTCTCAGCAACTTGCTCAGTCATTGTACTGGTCAAGCTGCAGATAAATCTAAATGTCAGCATTCCCCAATGGACAAGAAGGTGGTGGCAGACACACCCAGTTTCATACTCAAAATTATAAAACAGCTGACATCATCCTAACAATTTATATACTACTGATTTCCTATGCATGCATAAATTCACGTAAGTATTGGTTCTAGATTTGGACTTTTAGCCAAAAATTACTTGTGGGATCTCATTCAATCTTCTTACTTTCTAAGGCTTGTTTTCCAAAGTAAGATATAATCTGCACAAAAGTTCTATCTATGAATAAACTGCAGATTGAAAATTGTAATACCTGCCAACTTGTCCTTGTTGATCTGCTAATAAGCACAACTTAATTTCATCATTGCAGCTTGCTACGATCCCATGGAGTTCATCTCGAAGCTCAAATTTGGTTTTTTTACTTTGTATAATAACTCCAGGCAGAAAGTTGTTGGTGGCAACTCCCATCTCCATTGACACCTCATCAGAAGGTTGATCCATAAATCCATAATCTTCTGGAAATTCCTCCAACAACTGGGCTGAGCAATCATCATTTTTTGTCACTTCAGCAATTGCCACATTCATTTCATCAAAGACATCATCACATGCCATATGTTCCATACCAGTGGGTGGATCCCATGTAGAAGTACCAGTTTTGATATTATAGAAGTAATTTCTCATGTAGCAAGAGTCCCAGAACACCCTCCAATCTCCAAGTTCAACATTGTAACAACAACCGTCAGTTCCGTCAGGTTCAAGCACTTCTGAGTTTTGAGACAACACAGCAGTTTCAGAAATGCCTGCCTGCTCAGCAGTGTAATCACTGCATAACATCCTATGTTTTTCCTCATGATAAGAAGCAGAGTAACTTTCCAGGCAGTTGTGCTCCAAGCTTCCACCAATTTCTTTCTCACCATCGTCAACACTAGTCAACTGACATGGTAATGAAGGAGCAGCATCTGAATTTTTTAAACTAAGCTTTTCCTTATTTTCATTATTGGAAATAACATCACCGAGTCTTATAAACTTGCATTCATAGCCACTAGTAGACAGATCATGAGACACTCCATCAATGACATCACCAATGACCTTTGTTGAACTTGCAGAATCTTCACCAGCAGGAAATTGAGAATTACTGGCATCAGCTGCAACATCATAGTAATATGATTCACTTTGGTCCAGCACTGACATGCAACATAAAGAATTGCTTGTTTTATCATGCAAAACAGTATCAGGTACAATCTCCATCTCACTCACTTTTGTAGACTCTAATGCTTCATCTGGAGGTTGCTTAAGATAACTTGAAAGTTTCAAACGAGTGCCTTTCCTTTTGCCCTTATTCGTTTTACTCCTCGTCTGCCAGATTGTTGATAGTATCATACGACACAATATTAGTAGTTGAAAAAACCAGTAACAACCACAGCAAGCAACTAGTAGTGAATTGATATAAAGCTCATTATTTCATTGACATAAAAAAGCCCCCTACAATACATCACAATGAATATGCTATGAAACCAAAGGCCATCTAAATGAGAAGAATTCATTTGGTTATTGGCTTGTTGATTGGTAGTACATAATGCATTTTCAGAATATCCTCTCAAGAAAAATATGAAATAAAATTAGACACTTGAGCAGGGGCAGAACTAGGATCCTAAATTAAGGGGGTAAAATTGGTGGAAATTAAAATTAAATGGGATAAATTTGATTGAAACAAATATTAAGGGGGTAAATAATAACAATTAAAAGGATAAACATAAAATTTATAAAAAAAAAATTAAAGAAACAAATTATAGTAGCCCCCCTTCTCTACAAAGTAGGTCCACCAGTGCACTTGAATGGCTCTGCTAATTTATGAAATTTGGATACCAAAAGAAAAAAATCCAAGCATAGAGGGCATATGAAAAGTTGGTAAGAAAATAGTTTATCATTTCACAATCCAGATACTAGAACAGGATGTCATAGATTGTTAAAAGTAGCATACAGTAACATTTAAAAAAAAAACGTTCAACAGCACTATTTTTTTATTGACTTCCGTATTCATTGCAAAATCTGTTCATGTTAATCAATAGCAGTTTCCCAGAACCATCAGATTGGACAGGATGTATTTCATTGAAAAGAACGTTTATATCAGATATTGGACACAAAGAATAGAAAATCATTGTATGCTTTCTGTTCAGACATGAAGCTTCAAGTAAAGACATGTGAGGTTACCTCCTTATTTGATTGAAAGGAAAGCGGAAGCCCCAAGGCGCCCATTTGTTCAATTAGTTCTACATCCTCATGGGCTTCATTAAAACCCACAAAATTGAGGGGAATATTAGATACGTAATTCCAATAATGTACATACAAACGGCGAGATATTATAAGAGAAAGATAAGACACTAACCGTTAGTTAAAGCAGGGATGTCCAAGCTGCTATCCTCGTCATATTGACAAGATTTCTGCATCTTAAGCAATATAATTACAAATGAATGCTCAGAGACATTGAAGCCACGTTTTTCTGTACTAATTAACTATTAAACAAGCCCTTATTAGAGAAGTTCAAACTGCAAGAGAGAGGAGAATGCTACAATGGTTCTACTCGTGAGTAGAAATAGCAAGAACTTACATCAGTGGACTCGGGAAACAAACAAACTTCTCGAGTCTCCTTTGAACCATCGTCCCTATCGAAGTTGCAATTCAAAAATATAAGCAACAAAAGCCTCAGGATTAACTAGAACAAGCATCGAATGAGAGAGAAAGAGAAAGGTACCATATGTAGACTTCGGTGAGCTTAAAGAGGGAACCAAGAGCTCTGATGGCAGGGCCTTCACCTTCCATTAATCCCCCAACCTATGGTCAACTTTAGGTCAAAAGAAACAGAAGTGACTCTACCGGCACACTCGTCAACTTCAGTTACCACTTACCTTACCACTGAGAAGGTCGCCCCCGCGCTCTGCCTTTTGCAACTTATAATACAGTTCAGACGAAACGACGTAGCTTTCTTCAATTTCGTCCACTACAAGCCTACTACTGTACTTCATTTAATTTTTAAAAGGGGAAAAAAAATGTCGTAGAAACGTCGTCGTTTTAAGCCATCAATTATATAACAACTTGTCTCGCGCCGCCTTCAAAGCCAAATACACTCCTCGCCTTGAGGGATCTGTACAGAGGCGGCGAGCGGAGAAACGGGAGGATGGAGGACGGGGAGATAGTGGAGGGAGTAGCGATGGAAGACGATACAACGCAGCCTCCTAAGAATGGGAAGTCTCCTTATGAAATGTTACGAGAAAGCAAAGCCTCAGTGGAGGAGATCGTAGCCCAAATTCTTTCCATAAAGAAAGAAAACAAGCCCAAATCCGAGCTCCGAGAACTTGTCACCCAAATGTTTCTAAACTTTGTCAGCCTCCGCCAGGTTCCACTCAAATCTTCTTTTTCCTTATAGAATTTTCACCTTTTTTTTTTAACATTTTCTTATTTAGCTAGGTTTTTTTTATGTGCTTAGGCAAATCGCTCGATTTTACTGGAAGAAGATAGAGTGAAGGCGCAAACAGAACGAGCAAAGGCTCCAGTGGATTTCACGACTCTTCAGCTTCATAATTTGATGTATGAGAAGAGTCACTATGTTAAAGCTATAAAAGCTTGTAAGGACTTCAAGTCCAAATACCCCGATATTGACCTTGTTCCTGAAGAGGAATTTCATCGTGATGCCCCTGAACATATCAAAGGTCCTGTTTTGTCTCATGATACGTCACACAATTTGATGCTCAAGAGGCTCAATTATGAGCTGCACCAGGTACCTTTAAAAAAAAAATCACTGCAAATCCTTGTGTTTTCTCTTTAGTTTTTGTTATTGAAATTCCAAGAGGTTATGAGGATATATGCTTGTAAATAAGTATTAACCGGTTCTTTCATATCTATGTCACTTAGCTTTGGTTCCATTAATCAGTTAAACAAATTAATTTTAGAAAGTGATATGGGTATGCAATGTGTTTCTTTAGACATGGAAGAAGAATCAATAAACTATACAGCAAGCTACGATGAAGAAAAGGAGCTAGATGGTTAAAAATCCAGAATGTAGTCATCATGATCAGCTAGACCCATGATGACTACATTCTGGATTTTTAACCATCTAGCTCCTTTTCTTCATCGTAGCTTGCAGTATCGTTGATTGATTCTTCTTCAATGTCTGAAGCTTTGTTTTAGCTTAATTGAAGTATCTTATTCCAAAATGCTAATTTATTTTTTCACCAGCGCAAAGAGTTGTGCCAGCTTCATGAGAAATTGGAAAAGCGTAAGAAAAGTTTGTTGGAGACCATTGCGAATAGGAAGAAGTTCTTGTCAAGTCTTCCATCACACCTCAAATCACTTAAGAAAGCATCATTGCCTGTACAAAATCAATTAGGGGTTCTGCATACGAAGAAATTAAAGCAGCTAAACTCAGCAGAGTTACTTCCTCCTCCTCTTTATGTGATATACTCACAATTCCTGGCACAAAAGGAAGCATTTGGAGAACATGTTGATTTGGAGATTGTAGGAAGTCTAAAAGATGCTCAAGCTTTTGCCCAACAACAAGCAAATAAGGATACTGGTTAGTGATTGTTGAAACTTATTCTGTGGCTTCCATATAAGTTACAAAAAGCTGCATCATTAACATAATACAGGCAGCAGAATATTATATTTGAATGTGTAAAGAACTTCCTTTGTATAAATTGTTGCACTATAGTGTTACTTCAACTCTTCTTTGTTAGGATAATGACTTGATAATGTTGACAACCCTACCCTACCCCTTCATACCTCAAACAAAACAGAACAGAAATATTAACAGTAAAGAAGGAGAATAAGAAAAAATAGAGGGGAAGAAAGAGAGTAAAAATATTGAGAACTAAATATAGATGTTATTGAATGGACCAGGCATATCAACCAATATGGAGAGTCCCAAGGTGGAGGATGATGTACCTGATGAGGATGATGATGGTCAGAGGAGGAGAAAAAGGCCAAGGAGGATTCCAAGTAAGGAAAGTCTAGACCAAAGTGGAGTTTATCAAGTCCATCCATTTAAGGTCATGCTTCATGTATATGATGATGAGGTTTCTGACCCAAAGTCTTCAAAGCTTATAACTCTGAAGTTTGAATACATGTGCAAATTGAATGTTGTATGTGTTGGGGTTGAGGGGTCTAATGAACGACCTGAGAATAACATATTATGCAACTTATTTCCTGATGACACTGGTACTGAGCTTCCTCACCAGGTTTGGATTGTTAGTTCACGAGTGCTTCTGCTCTTGTCTATTCATGATATTTTTTTTTCAAAAAAATTCTCTTCAATGTTTTACTAATCTTTGTATCATAATGATGGTGTAGTCTGCGAAGCTGCTCATTAAAGATACCCCTGCATTTGATGAAACTAGAACTTTGCGACCATATAAGTGGGCCCAGCATTTGGCAGGGATTGATTTCTTACCAGAGGTTGCTCCACTGCTTAGCAACCATGTAACTGCAAGCAGTGAAACAGCTAAAAATGATGTTGTATCGGGTTTATCACTATATCGTCAGCAGAATCGGGTGCAAACTGTTGTACAAAGGATTCGTTCTCGGAAAAGGGCTCAGCTGGCTCTTGTGTGAGTCACTTCTGTATGTTTGATGGATCATTTGTAGAAGACTAGTCTGTAGTAGGGGATGAATATGGTCATATCTGAATGTTATCTCTTTTAGCTGTATTCACTTGGCTAGGACTGTAATGTGCATCTCTTATATTTATAGGGAGCGGCTGCTAATATTCTGGATTTTTTTTACGTGTCAATTTTTTTTTGTTTTCTTATGACTTAAGCTTATGTTACTTCTCGTTTCGGGATCATTTGTGAATGTTCATTTGGAATCTTCCTGTCTGATTTTTTGTTGTGAAAAGGTATGCATTATGTTGAAAATTTGGAATTTTTTCATTGGTTCACAGGGAACAGCTTGATTCACTTATGAACCATCAGTGGCCTTCTTTGAATTGTGAAACTGTTCCATGGGCTTTACATAGCCCCTTTTGCAATTTACATGGTTGGTCACTTGCTGGGCCCTCAGCCAATCAGACTTCATCTATGCCTGTCCTTGACACACATAAAGTTCAGGAACCCATGGATGTCGATATGGATAAAAGATCTGGTATTTCAAAGGAAGAATTGGAGGGTGCTAGAGAAGATGGGGAGCTTCCATCCTTGGTTGCTTCTTCTGCGAATGATGCTAAGCTGAATTCTTCAAAAATTTCTAATATAGAGCATACCAAGCAGTTGGCTTTCATTTCAAAGACTATTATATCACCTATTAGTAAGGCAAAATCACAAAGTTTCAAGAAACAAGATGATGATTCAGATCTCTTGCTGGACACTGATAGTGATAAGGATGAGCTTGCACCACTTGAGCCAGAGTTGGACAATGAAGCTTCCACTAAACGCGATAAGATGGATGACAAGCGTTGGGTGGACTATGGGACTAAAGAATATTTTCTTGTTTTAACAAGGAACAGGGATGCTGAAGGGAAAATTTTAAAATTAGAAGCAAAGGTATTCAAAGCATGCTATTTTCATCTTTGCACTGTTTACCGATTGAACTTTGAACAGAAGAATGTTAATTTTTTTGCTGTTGCAGATTAAAATTACCATGGAGTATCCTCTTAGACCTCCTTGCTTTGCTGTGTGTCTTTGTTCCACCGGAGAAAATCATGATGAAAGCGATGGCTCTGAATGGTGCAATGAACTCCGTGCCATGGAAGCAGAGGTAAGTTATTAATTTCTCAGAAATTGCTCTTAGATGGATGATAAATGCATGGACAGGTAGACAAGAATGGTACGCCAGCTGTGGTTTCTAATGCCTAAACTTTGTGCTCTGATGAAACCAATTAGTAGCAACCTTTTCTTCTCTGGTTTTTTCCCTTTTATCTTCCCTTCCTTCTAGGTTACCAGACACCCAAGTAAGTAATACAATTAAAAATTAATTATGGTCATGTTGTCTCGTTGCTGGAACCAAACAGGACTTATGAGCTATTGGAATAGAGAAGCATGCATTTAAAGTTTAAAATTCTTCATGCTTTTAGCAGTCTAAAAGCCACTTAAATTAAGGCACATATATCCTGTAGTTTCCTTTATGGTGGTTGATATAAACTAGGTTATAGGGGAGCATATTCTTCTGTCATTTCATGTAGTGATTTGCTCTGTTGATTGCTCATTTCCCAAAAAATGCTACTAATTAATTTTCTCAATAATGCTTTCTAGGTCAATCTTTATATGCTAAGGATGCTACCTTCGGACCAAGAAAACTATACCTTGGCTCATCAAGTGCACTGTCTGGCAATGTTGTTTGACTACTACATGGATGAGGCATCTCCACGCGAACTGAGTACTTCTCTGGTTGATGTTGGTTTGTGTAAGCCTGTTGTTGGTAAGCTTCTTGCCAGGTCGTTTAGAGGAAGGGATCGCAGGAAGATGATATCATGGAAGGACGTGAAATGAAATGCAGGCCATCTATACTTGCTGGAGAATATTGTGGCACTGGCCATCTATACTAGCTAGAGAATATTGGGGAACGCAGGTGATCGTACGGGTACTTAGTTGTGCTCCCTGTCAGGTGTTTGGAATAAATCACAATAGAGCATAGCAGTTTGAAAGGATGAGAAATGCCCAACGATTGAATGGACATTTCAAATGGCCTTCCGACTGGACGACTTGGATCTGATTCAGATTAAGATAAATCTATGCTCTGTCATAATTAATTTATGGCGCACTGCTTTGGCATTCAAATATTTTGTGTCACTATGGCTTAAGGCAATTTTATGATGCAGTGATGTGTACCAACGTAATAAGACCGGTTTTTCAGATTGGGGAACTTGAAGTTTTAAGCCTTATTTGTTGGTAAAACATTGTTATGATTGATCCTCATTTCCCATGGAAAATTATGTGACCAAGAGGCCTGTGGTAAAGTTTTGAAATTTGCCCTAGGCCTCCAATCGTGCAAGCTCTCGAGGTAGGCTCATATTGATGGAATAGCATGACAAGTTTCACGGTGTGCTTTTCAGGAACTACCCTTGGTTTTAGATTTACAGCGCTCCATTCATTTGAATTAGATTTTGTGATTTTTGTGTTAATGGTGTATAATTTTCTTATTGCATACAAAGTCTAGGTTCGTGTTGTTGCCTATTAAAATCTTATTGTTCTCGTATTAGCATGGCTTCCTTCATTAGATTCGTTTAACATCTGTAGAGGGCCCAAACCTTAACAGAACTTGTGCAAGGAAAAGAAGCATAAACAATTACTGATTGCAAAAGAACCACCTATTGTAACTTTTGAAATTATGAAGAACGAAACGATGGACAAAGATAGAGTTTTAACAGTTTGGGAGAGAATTTGATATGCTTTCAGATATATATTAGATCACAACAAAAGAAAATGCATTTGCCTCCCTTCTATAGCTATACCTAATGAAGAAACTCCGAAGAGAAGTAAATGTAGAACAGATATTGGAAGATATAATCTACATCAACAATAAAACTCCTCTTCTAAATCTACAGAGGTGAGCAAGTCTCTGAAATATGTACAGGCTGCTGCCATCCATACTTTTCAACTGTATAATCACTATCTTGCCCTTGAGCTTTACCACGGACCAGTCTGAGTCCTCCTCAACCGCTGTCTCTTCACTCCCTGCTGCTGATTCATCATTTCCATGACCTGTAAATCATCATATGGAATTTAGGGAAGATAAACCCTCAAATTTGTCTTGCTGCGGAAAGCAAATTCATAAGAAATGCAGCCGTAACTTTTGTTAGATTGGGGGTGTCCAGATAATCACCATAATTCTTCCCATAATGCCAATTGCAAGGAGTTTATGTCTGAAGGGGAAGCGATGCGAGACCACAAACCAAAACATGAAATTCAAAAATCAGTTGGTCCATTATTCTTTTACCACTTCGACAGTTATTCTTAACTTTTCATTGCCAAGGAAAATAAATGCGTGCAGGCATATGCGCACACAACTCTCGTATTACTCTAATCAAGTAAAATATCAAAAGAAAAAAAATATATGGAAAGTATATCAAGTTTCATACACAATGGCCAATCAGATTTCTGTAACCAAGAGCTGCGACCCTTGGATAAAGTATATGCTAAGCAGCAAATGATTCATTTTTCTTGACTTCAGAAAAATTCAGTCATTTAAGAATTCTGAAACTTAGCAGAATACTAACTCAAATAGCTAATTCCCAGGTACATCCCCTAAAAGCAGAGAACCCATGAATAATCGTGTTCAATGATGCAATTATATCAGATTGATTCCTAGCTGCCATTTTATGAATAAATATTGATCACAGGATGAGCATCATGCAAAATCACTTTCAGCCAATTCAAAAGGGAAGTGCACCGAAAACAACTACACATGTCAAGTAGCAAAAATATTGGTAAAAGAAAGTCTCCATATAAGTAACACAATTTAAATTTGACTTTAGATAACATATAACAAACTGTGAAATTATGCTGTTACACAGACTGATTCATCTCCTCTTTGATAAGCACATATTTTAATCCCCTGTTTTCTAACTTTCACATGGAAGTTCCTTTTACCTAAAACCGCACATTTAGTGGAGAAAAAACAATTCCTTCATCATTATTCTCTTGATACACAACAGAAGTTGTACATCTAATTTGTTGAAGTACCTTGTGATCCCAAGTCATAGTCCATATATAAACATAAAAATTTCTTAAGGATGACATCTTATATCAGAATTAATGAAATTGTAGGTAAAAAGAAAGCAAGATAACAAAAGAAAAGTTCATTTATCCTTTACGTTATTCAGTAGATAGTGAACAAAAAAAAAGCCTTCTGACAGTGGGCATGGATAAACACAATAAAAGAAATCCAAATGATGAAATAGATGTTTAAGAAAAATGATGAAAAAAGCCATCATCACTAACCATGAGATAATCGTCACACTACATACTCAGGATTGTTAGTTATGATTAGTGGAAGAAGAGATAGATTGATTATCACCAATAACAACCCAAAAGCAAGCATAAAGAACCGCACCTGATTTTTCTGCATTTCCATCATTTCTTCCTGCATAAGACAAACCACAGTCAACAATGGTATAGAAAAATTATTTGAGGTAGAGAGGGATTGCTTTCACAGAAACAAAATTACCTGTTTCTTTCGCAATTCTTCGTTCTCCTCTTTTAACTTTGCAACTTCTGCTTCTAACTCCATAGTGTAAGCCTAGTAGCAGCACAAGAAAGAAATAATAATTACTAGTGAGCATGGTCCAGAACCAAAATCAAAAGAACTTTGACATTCACCATAAAGGCATAAATCAATCCATAACCCTCTTGCGCAGTTGATTTCAGAAAAAGCATTGAGTTTCATCTTGGCCAAATACAGGTTCAGTTTCGCGTTATGATCCTTGAAACAAATGCTCCATTACCTTGTAACAAACCGGATCCTTATAACCCTCCCATGACCTTCAGTTCTCAAAACCTTTCATCTCCTCATGTCAGGTTGCTATCACAGTACCATTCTGCCCCATAATCTTTCATGAAGTTTTGGCATGCAGTATGGCCATAGATGATAAAACTAGAGGGTTAACGGCTAGCAAAACTCATGAAGCCAGATCTACATGAAACTTGCCATCATTTATCCGTTATTTGTCTTCTTTCAATTTTTTGGTGAAAATGTAACAAATTTGCAAAATTAAGTGATTATGAAAACTGTCTCACAACAATTGACTGCTTTCCCACAGAGATAGATGAAGGGAAAACAAAAGGATGTGATAAAATCTGTTTATTACAATTGTTATTATTATTATTATTGTGATAATTATATCACTGCCAGTGCATCTATATCCAAACCGATCCCTACTTTCCTGTAATTTAAGCGAATACTAGATTCAAAATTGCATCTAGATCAGGTGTATCTTTTAACTGAATTAAGCAGGAGATTCCATACCCTCATGTACAAAATTAAACACCTGCAAACTCATGCTAAATCTGGAAATATACTATTAAATAGCATATCAAACAAAATATTCACCTGCTTGCGTGCCCGTGACCTTGCAGCCGATTCTCTGTTCTTGATCATTCTTCTTTGCCTCCTCTCAACCACCTTCTCCACAGCACCAGTGGCTCTCCTTCCTCTCAAACCGCCATTAAAGACATAGGGAACTGGAGAAACTGAAGACGTGTCGTCATTACTCTTTGTAATCCCATCAGATGACACCTGGTTAGCAGGTGATCCAGTTGCAACACCTCCTAATCCAACCATGCCCATCCCTCCACCCTGCATCAAACCACCACTCATCCCCTGATCCCCCATACCCATGATTCCACCCCTAATTCCAGGACTAGTTTGCAAAGGCAACTGTGTTGGATATACCAAATTAGGCTGCTTGGGGAATATTTGCTGTTGCTGTTGATGTTGCTGGTGCTGGTGCTGGTGCTGGTGCTGGTGCTGGTGCTGATGCTGATGCTGATGCTGCTGGTGCTGCTGTACCTGTGCCTGATTAGATCTAACCCCATTAACATTCAAAGGCAAATTTGAGGATTGCACAGAAATCTGGTTTGTAGTACCATTATTATTCAATCCCAGACCCCTATTCTGCTGAAATCCAACCCCTAACCCGGCATTATTCCCTGACCTAGAAAAATCACCAAAAAAACCACCATTAGCATTAAGCTTTCCAGCTACTTGAGTTTCTTCTCTCACTACCCCAGCTCTGACTAAAAACTCCTCTAACGTCATTTCCCCCAGAGTCTGCTGCCTCTGTGGCATACTTGCTGCTCCAATTCTGTTCCCATTCTCATACTCCTTTGATATGTCTTTCCACACCTCATCCACTGTCTTCTGGCTCAAGGTTCTCGGCAGGGTCAAGGAGCCCTGTCTCTGCAGGCCATCTGGAACTGCACTTGACGAGGCAACCATGTTCTGTGTCTCCTCTGCACTCCATATGTTTTTAAGCAGCTCATCCATGTTCATTGAACCAAAATCTTTCCCTATACTACCCGCCATGGTGCTCTGAAATTCATCGAAGGTCAACGAGTAGACCGAAGACTGTCTAGCCAACGGAAAGTTCCCTGGTGGCCGGCTGCCGTTGCCAGCTACACCACCGGCGTCCGACGATAGGTCATTAGTGAAGTTCTTGAAGTTGAGATTGGTCCCCATTTCATATATATCTGAATAAAGCAGTGCTCAGCAGCTGAAAATGAATCCAACAAACAACCTCCCAAAACTTTTCTTGGCAATCTGTAGATTTCCTCTCACTCTGCTACCAGCTAAAACTCAAGATGTCAATAAAAATTTACCCAAAAAACCAGAGACCAGGCTAAAACTTCTTGATTGATAATTGCTAAAAATGGATCTAAACAGTGATTGCTGATTTCCTTTCACAAACAAATGGCGGTTACTGATTAACTTCAACATTGCATGTTCAACCAAAAAATCTATGCCACGTGAACAAAAAAATTCAAAGCACGATGCACCATTAACAAATTCAAAACCCTAACATATGCCATTTCCACAGCTAAAGGAAAAGGAGAAAAAAGTTAAAAGAATTTGAGCTATTACTTTGAAAAGCAGAGACTATAAACACATCAGAAATCCTCAGATGATCCAAAATTGAAGCTAATTAAAAGCAAAGATCAAATACAATTTACTAGAAGAGACAGAGTGTGAGTAATTAAATAGAAGAGAAAATTACCATAAATATATATTCTCTCTGATTTTGTTGGCTGCTTTGTCTGCGTATTTTTTGTTCCTTCTTCTTCGCTTATTTAGGGCTTGTTGGAAGCGCCAAGTGTCGATTGTCTTTAATTTATTGTTTTTTATTTTTTAGCTTTTAAGACATGGCCACAGTTTTACATGCTAATTCATAATTAATTACTTAATTTAATGCTATGTTACTGTACACCCAATATTATACTAACAAATTGTTATTGGTAGGCCAGCAGCCTCTGGAAACGTGGACCAATCAGCACTAGTTAGGAATCTGTGACGTGATACTGAGCCAGTGGAGGTATGATCTGTGGGCACGCTACAGCCGTCCACGTCGCTTACTACGGAGATAAAGTGAATCAAGTTTGTGCAGAGCGTAGCAGGCACATGGGAAGAAGGGGCATTTTTGTCAAAAAATTGATGTTTATCCGTTGCATGCACGTGAAAGCTATGTGCCGACATTATAAGCGGCCGGGTTTTTTTTACGGTTTTGGGGAGAGTAGGCTGTACCTTGAGCCGGTTTTATTGGACGGAAATACCCTTACCCTATTTGCCATTTGACTTAGCCGGGGGATGAAGACAAATTCTCTAATCTGCTGCCCAAAATAGAAGGGCAGTGCCATTAAATGGTAAAATTACAAAAATTAGCCCTTGGGATTTGTAGGTTATTAAGTTATGAGATGAGTTTTCTTATAGGCCTCAAATGATATATATCATTTTGTATTAGAAAGAATTAAACATAAGATGGTAATACATAACACTAACATGAGCAACATTCAATATATATCAATTTATCCCAAAGTAACCATAATTCAATCTGACAGCATACTGTTCCTGTCTCCTCCTAGTAAAGGGGCTCACTTTATATTTTTTTTTAACATAAACCAGAGTTCACTGTGACCAGTACAGAAATCATAGAATATTATCATAATTTCTTTTTTAATTGGAAACTAAAATTTATTGTTTATTAGTACTATAAACACTCTAAATTTAGGGATATTTTCATTGTAAAAATTAGGCTAGAGGGCATAGAAAAAGTCTTCCCTCAAAACTTGTGATATTTAAATCACATGCTATAATGCATCACTGCTCATGGAACTATTCAATTCAAACATTTCATTTGAATTTTGTATGAATGCTGCATTCCATTCCAGTCACTTGCATTGCTCTTCATTACCATTATAAATCATTATTCAACATTAAAAATTCAAATTACTCGATGCAATTTATTCAAATATATTATATAAACCCCTTAAACATTCAAGGTAAGCTTGCTGAGTTTAAATTTATAAATTAGTCTCTTTTTTGTTAAAAAAAATACTGAATTGATAAGCAAAGTCTAACTGATTGAAATTATGTTGGCATTTGTTACTTTTCAAATCACACTGTTATCTTGAACCGCTATCATTCAAAAATAAGTCAAGTTCATATTTTTATTTACAGGCTAAATCAATAAAAAAAAATGTAAAAAAGAAATATATTTTTATTTGCAACTAATTACATTTGCATTTTATAAAAAAAATACACATATATAAAGTAAATATTACTGTATTAACATAATAATTGATATTATTATAAAGCAACTAATCAATTAAATGTTTAGCATGCTCTGTTTAAATTATTACGTGTTTTCTTGGCCATAATCTTTTTTTTTTTTATATAAAAAAATCCAATATATATAGAGAAATAAATTTCCAAGTGCAAAATATGTAGACATGATAAAACATTTTTGAAAGTGGGGATAATTAAGGTGGTATCTAAAAGCACAAGATTCATGTGAAGACAACTTCAAAAATCTGTTTGCCGAGGTTAAAGATTTAAAGACTAAAATCCTGCTTATGTGGTCCAATTACGTACATAAATTTTTGTATCTTATATTTGGCTAAACCTCCATACTGAACTCACCTTTACTAATTAAGATTAACAAACACTAACTTCAAACTATTAATCAATTTTTAGTGAACACCAAAAGAGGAAACTATTTATATTTATGTTAGTCGCCATTTTCAATATTTAAAATCAATTTATATCTCACACTACATATGGTAAGTGCAATTTATAATAAAATTTAAAATTACATTATTATTACTGAGATGATTAAGTAATTATATAAAATATATAATTAACTGAACCTACATAATTTTATATTATTTTTTAAATATTCAATTAATTAAATTATTAAAATAAAAATTAAAAATCTTATTACTCTCTCAATTAAACAGGGTTGTAAATCCTTCTCCATTTCCAAACATATACTATAAAAAAAAGAATTAAGGTATTGGGATGATATTTCTATAAGCTCCTAAGCAAGGAGAGGATGACGAAGTTAGCATGTAATACATTTACACACGCATATACTCGATAGAATACGTAAACACATTTAATTTGATTAAAACAAATCGGTGGGAATATTGGACTTTTTGAGAAATGATAGGACAACTACACATGTAGCTTCGACCCAATTATGGAAGCAAATTTAAGATTTATATTTTTTTACTTTTTTATGCATTATCCAAAATTATTTATAACAATAATTAATATTAGGATAATAAATGCCCTCATTCCTCAATTGTAAGGGTGGTTTGACCTGCCTTATGGATAAGTATGGGCGTCCATGTCTCGTATTGTGAGTCAATTCATCCATTCAACTATAATTTTTTTTTATAATTTTATTTTTTTCAAAATGATCCAATATAATTATAAAAAATTAAAAATCAATTTATAAGTTCAACTTTTTTAAATTTGACCATATAAAATATTTAAAAGAGTTCCATATTTTTTAGTGATAAAGTCTAAATTTAATCTAAAATTATTAAAAATAGTATATATTTATCTCTAAAATTTATTTCTTTAAAAATAATATCTGAAAATATTAAAATAGTATAAATTTGCTCATATTCAATACTTTTGAGTGATAAATATGGACAATTTTAATAATTTGAGATAATATGAATCATATTTTTGTATTAGCTATCAATAAAAATGTCCATACTTGTACTTATAAAAGTAAATATGTATAATTTTTAATATTTTAACATATTTAAAAAATAAATTGTTATCGATTTCAATATTTTGAATAAAAATTTTGTACTTATTCATATTTTTATATGAATAATTTTTTTTGTTGGATTGATACAAGAAAAGCAGAAATTATTATTGTGTACATTTAGTAATTTTTTTGTTAAATGATTCCCGAATTTATTCACTAATTGAATTTAGTAGGAAAAAAATATGGATGGAAATTGAAATTAATCATCAATTTTTTTTCTCTTAATTGAGGGAAAGCAGAATTTTTGTTTATACTAAATCTATGGACTTTTTCGTGTAATCTAACTATTTTTTTAAACAATTAATTGGCAAAATTCTTATAAATCTAATTCAGACAAATCGTTCTCGCAATTTTGTGAAAGCATATTCTACCTAATTTCTACCGACCAAGGGGATAAGGCTTCCGAATTTCATGAAAAGTCAAAAGTCGCCCTACAAACTTAGTCAATGCCGTCCCATTCCCTCAATGGTAAAAAAGAACAAACTATTCTATCATATTCCATTGTATTTGTAATTTTGCATAGCTTTTCCGGGGATGTGTTAATTAATCGCTTCTGACATTTTTGGACGGACAGTTCACTGTAGGGTTGCTGTAGTGGCTGATTTTTTTTTTAAGTTGTTTGTAATATTAATATATTAACATTAAAGGACAATTAAAAATGTAATTTACTTATAAATATATTTCATAGATGTTGGTGCATCTTATTCCGTGTAGTACAGAGGACAGGACCCTATGGAAATGGAAAGGACAAAAGAGTAAAACAGTGTAATAAGCGATCAATAATTTAGTCCTTCAACCGTACTTGAAATTATTTTAAAAATGGTTACTTTTGAAGACCTTTGGTGGCCTTCACCTAATAAAAATGCTTGAAAAAAAAAAAAAGAAAAAGGTCTCAATGGCACAGACCATTATCTTAGAAGTTGAAAGGATGTGGGGCATTCGATAAAATGACAATAACTGTTCGTTTCTTTCTCAATATGTCCACTCCACGCATGAATATTTAAAGATTATATCAAATAAAATTGATGGGATTGCCAAAATAGACATCACTTGTCTTCCTATAATTGGCCAGATATTTATGGTTGCACCACTCTCACATTGGAAGCTAAGCAAGCCTAACACATGTCCTCCTCTCACAATTCTTAAATTGACCTCTATATTGCCGCATTTCTAAAAGGCCAAAGGTTATTTTTTTTCTTTATAGTTTATAAAAATAGGCAAATTTATTTATAACCGTTAACGTTAGTAAAATGGGAAATTTTTATTTTTACCGTCAATTGTCGCTAATTTTAACCGTTAATACGTTAGTTGACTGCTGGTGGGACACGTGTTATATATCCATTGAACGCATGAATCAAACGTTTGGGTGACAAAAATGTATTTTTGCCCCTATCTGTCAATTACTGGTAATTTTGACCGTTAAAACGTTAGTTGATTGCTGACAGCAGAGATAAAAATCTCTAATTTTACAAACGTTAGGAATAAATTTGTTCCAAAATAAATATTAGAAGTAAATTTGTCAATTTTAACAAATTATAAGGGCAAAAATACACTTTTGGCTTTTCTAGAATATAATCCTCCTATATTTTACTTGTTTCATTGTCGATGTAATCAACCCTAGTTTTGAAGTATTATTAGACTGACTATGCAGTAAGATGTTGGATCATAAATGATTTTGTACATGCTACATCATATGAGTTACTGTTGAATTACACAGGATATTACTCTCTTTATTTTATTTTATTCATTATTTTTATTATTTTTTTAAAATTAAAAAACATTAATTAGACTTAAATTTAGTATTAAATATAATAAACTAAAACTAAATTATTCTTATTTTTATTACTCTCAAAATTGTGATTTAAATTTAATTGGTTCAATAAAATTGAAAATAAAATATAAAATTAATGTTGTATTGAAAATTAGAAAAAGAAAATTAATATTTTATTAAAAGTTAAAAAACGATATATAAAATGAAATATAAAATTTCCTAAAAGACATAAAATATTTTGGAATGGCAAAAGTATTGTTTTTATAATTCAGACGTCCTAAACTTCGTATTTACTGTATTTATCAATATGAGGTACTGCTACATTATATATGATATTACTCTCTTCATTTTATTTTATGTGTCACTTTTATTATTTTTTCTAAAAATTAATAAGTATTAATTAGGTTTAAATTTAAAATTAAATATAGTAAACTATAACTAAATTACTCTTATTTTTATTACTCTTAAAATTGTGACTTAAATTTAATTAGTTGAATAATATAGAAAATGAAATATAAAATTAATGTTGTATTAAAAATTAGAAAAAAAAATTAATATTTTATTAAAAGTTTAAAAACGACATACAAAGTAAAATATGAAATTTTCTAAAAAAGTCAAATACTTTGGAACGAATAAAGTATTATCTTTATAATTTACACACGTCCTAAACTTCGTATTTACTATCAACTTCGTAACTTAAAACTCTTTGAATTTAAAATTATCAATTTTAATATTTTTTTAATATCGATTGTTATCTATTGACTGTTAATTAGACAGCTACTCGAAACTCTCCAAACTAAAGTTGTCTATTTTAAAATGTCTCAGTACTTGATAGCCATATAAAATGTTAATGTCATCAATTTCTTGAATAATTTGCACTTATAGTAACTAACATTGTAGCATTGTATCTACTTTATAATTTCAATTTGTCACACAAACTGGCCCAATTTAAACTGTTCGTTTTTTCAACTGAGTTTGGTTAAGAAAACGAAAAATACTGGCAGTATGTTGTATGATTAGGAGTGAACGGTTGTGCAGTGATGAATACTCATAAATGGGGACATCGGATGCTAGAATTTCAGCAAACGTGTCGAACTGAAATTTAACAAGGTAAAAACCAAAAGACCCAGAAAATTGGATCCACCTACAAATTACTCATTACATACCCAAAGCATTTTGGACACCGGTATATCTGTCTGCACATCACACTTCTTCTCATTCTTACCTAATTTTTTTCTATTTGAAATTCAGTCATGGGTTAATTCAAATTTATTTTACATAGATCTATTAAAATAAAATAAAAATAACTTTTAAAAATTCCAAATTTGAAATCCAAAACATATAATTATAAAATTATATTAAATGCCTTAGGTAGAAGAAATAATTGAAAAGTAAATATTAAATTATATTAAAAAATATTATGCTAATATGGGAAAAAAAAAAATTAATCGACCTCCAAAAACCTTCATTTTTGAGGGGAACCTTCAATTCCAGTTGAATCCATAGTTTCCACCCAAACACCAACCTTAACCTCCTAATACTTCCATCCGAACACACTTTTACATGATGAATGATTTATTTCAAAGTTAAATTTTGGATTATAGCAACTATATAGCCAACAAAATAAAATAATAAAAAGGAATAAATAAAGATTAGAAATTGTGTGGTAGGTTAACTCAGGAGTTCATGAACTAATAGCCAATACTGAAAAATTTTTGAGAGCCCCGGAAACAACTGTTGTAATCAGATATGAGTTCAGTGATTTATATTTGCCAAATTTCAATATTTTGAGTTTTAACTTTCTGATGTATCGCAATGAATTTGGAGTTTGCATGATAGCATATGATATAAGTACATATTCTTTATATACGTCAATAACAAACCGCAATGATTTGCAGATGATCCATTAATATTACACAGTAGACAAATTGATTCTGCAAGGGAAAGCAGCAGTGCTATATAGAGTTGAAGCCAGAATAGGCCTGGGAGAAGGGCATGGTTTGATCTACATTCGGATCCAAATGGAATTATCCAAAAACCAGCACGCAGATACTTCACAAAAAAAAAAAAAAAAAAAAAAAATCAAATTTTTGATATGTGGTGCATTCAGGTTAGGAAGAGCATCTACAGGGAGCTTGCTATTCATCACTCTGTGTGCATTAACCCTGCAAATTGTAAACTTCATTATTAAAAGTTTGAGACTACTTCCAGCACTCCAACAGAATGCCAATAAGAGTCAAATGTCAATCTTTTCTGCCTGGAAATCATCAGGGGGACGAAGTGCCCATTTTCCACTTATCACAAATTAGGATCTAGGATCTATCGTCAACCATTCAATTTTGAAATATCAATTCTGCTTCTAATTACTAAAGAAACTATTTAGGACACCCAAATGAAATGCCAAACTCCCAAGGCATTATATATATGGTCAACTAGTTGAGTTTACTACCTTTGGTCAACTTGGCCTACGCCGGCGGAAATGTCTCAGAATAAAGCTGTCTGCATATAATGGATAGTTCTTCCTGATCAGGCCCTTTATGCATTTCCAATAAGAAAAGTCAACCCACTGTCCATCTTTGCGAACTATGAACAAACATCTCGAGGTTTCGAAATCAGGATGATTGCCAACCTGTAAATTTGTGAACAAGATAGTTTCATCAACTAGACAACAAATATAACCAGAAAAAAACAGAATGCAGAATCAATTTTTACATTTTGACATCAAAAAACCGATCATGGGTTGGGGAAGAGAACATACTGTAATATAATCAATTCCAGATCCGATCTTCTTTTCACACTCTGGATGATATGGAAGCAACCTCTCTACAATGGTTCTCTCATGCTCAGTGCTTAGTCTGTCCCCATTTTCATATCTGCAATAAGAAACCACCCAAGGATAAGATGATAAAACAGCATGAAACTACTTTCAAAAAGAAAAGCACTTAGTTATTCCGCAAAGGGAATGAGCCCACATACTTGTGCACAGACAGTAAAACTAAAACCTATCACTGACTAATTTCTTCACAAATCATAGCTAGTGTAATATTGAGCACAAAAAGCTTCAAGATCCAGCTAATATTTTCTCCTCACATTTTAGCAAGATGAAACAGATTATAATGACGCAAGAACAGCAAAGCCAAAGATTAAAACTTGATGAGGAAAGTGCAAAACCATGAAAATAAGAATTCATATAAAGCAGCTTCTGCTTCGTGTCAATCTCTTCATTTTTATAAAATATAACCATCAAATCCCAAGAATGATGAGCAACGAATTATACGTAAAGCCAATAAAAAGTTTGCAATAACGAGTAAATGCTCAATCACATCAATCACAGCACAAAATGAAAAACCAAGTCAATTTCTACTACTGGTTGGGATTGAGAACCTATAAAAAAATGCCATCTTTATTGTCACTAATTTTACGCTATAGCACAAATGAATGCAATTTGTGAGCGTGCTACTAAAATGGCTATAAATAAAGAGCACGGAGCAACATAGCACAAGCATTCGATCTAATTCCGTTTCAAGAATTCCAAATTAAAGACAAAAGCATAAGGCTAAAACAGCTGATTAGCTACACAACTGAGTACAATTCAAAATGAAAAACCAAAACACGATCCACATACTTACTTGCCAGAGTGAAGAATCATTCTAACAAAGCTAACAAGAGGAACAGTGTCCTCCAAAATCTGGTCCTCCCAATCAACCCAATCCTCATCTTCCTTCTCCCTGTAATTTCTCTTCCCATCGGTATCCTCCTCGTCTTCAGAAATTCCACCCAACTCCTTCCCTGTAGAGACAATCGGTTTCCTAAGCAAATCCGACCCGTCCGATCCAGTCTTCAGAGCATACACACGCGAATTAAACGACGTCGTTGGACGAACTGGGAAAGATAAGATCACAGAAGAGGAATAAACAGAGCTAGGGTTGGAGTGGGCGTACAAGAATGGTTGTTGTTGAACTAACGATGCCATGGTGATGCCCTATCTGTTAAACGGTGCAATGTTAGGGTACTTCAGTTCTCAGCTGTAAGTTGTCATTAGAAGGTTGAAGAAGAAAACGAAGAGATTAACGGTCTTGTTTGCTGCTTATCATCACTCCATAGGCTATCAGTGAAGTGCTTTTGCAAGTGGAAATCTTAACAGATAAATGCTCTAGTCGGATTGGTCATATCATGAGCCAGCCTCTTCTTTTCTAGTTGGGCTTCAAATTTGGGCCGTATGGTCATAAGTTGGGCCTAAAAGGTGTATATATTTCATGGATAAGCTAATACTACTGAGGGGAGGTGACAAATTTTAATCCAATCTATGAATTCAATCCTCCATTTATTCATAAAAATATGATTTAAATTTAATTCGATCTATCAATAATCTATTTATGATTTGACTCGTCATAAATTAGATTCAATTGATTAATGATTTATTTATAATTCGACTTATTTTGACTAATAAAATGACTCAATTCAACCTCAACTATTACGAGTCCTATGATCTGTTTATGACCTAACTTATTTTGATTTGTAAAGTGACTCAATATAATATGATCCATTATGTTATTAATATGAATATAATCTTTATAACTCGTTTATATTATTTGTAATTTAACAAAAAAAAAGTATATGACGTTAATATAAAAATAATTTTTTTAGACTATATATGCATAATTTTTTTTAATATAAAAAATAATATCATAAAATTTGATATTCTTGTGACTTAATCTACTATGACTCAGTCCATTTAATGCCCCATTTAAAGCATGATCCAACTATATTTGGCTTCAATTTGTGACCCATCAAATTTTTAATGTTTATAATTTAATTTCCTTATGATTCAGCTCATTATAACATGATTATAGGTCTGTTCAAATATGACATAACTCATACAAACCATTTAATTCAATCAATCTAATCCATTTTTTTATAATTTTATTGAATTATTATAATCCATATAACCTATTTTAAAATTTAAAAAATATTTATATAGATTATTGTATCTATTTTTCCGACTAGCCCAACCCAAAGTCTAAATTCACATCTCATTCCTCAGTGTCAGTTTCCTTTACGCTGTCATCGTATGTCACTCGCATCAATCTTGATTTTTCGCTCACTTCTGTTTCTCTTCTTCTGTAGATCTAAATAATCTAAATTTCAAATGTAGGTTCTAACTCATATCTCTTTTTCTTCTTTGTTTTGATTTTTGTTGATTTAATTTTGGGTATTTGGATGCTATAATTTTGAATCTTTATATGATTTTTGCTTTTGAATTATTTTGATGAATTGAGATGGTCCTATCATAGTTGAAAAAAGCAAATGGGGCTGCTGCTTTGGCTCTGCAAATTTATTAATTTTCTACTGCGAATTAATGAATAGAGATTATTTTTCCTTTTCATTTTTTTTTATTATAATTAAACCAATTAATTTCATAGTTTAACAATTTTTATGTACTTTTAAATTTTATGATACTCTTATTTTTTTTTTATTTTTTTTTAAATGAAACATGCACGTACTATCTAAAAAATATTTAGAAAAATAAAATGAATGTTTTATACTAAAAATGTATAAATATGAAAAATTTATAATTTATATGTTTATAATACTGATAAATAATTAACATAATTGATAACCCAGCAAATATCATTTGCTCTAAGGCCCATCTAGTCGGCCCATCCAACTGACAAGGCCCAAAACCCATCAGCCAAAGGTATCAGACACGAGCTCCTAGGCAAAGCACATGCCCGATCGGCTGATGTGACCGCCAGTCCCATCAGCCGCCTGACACAAGGCAGCGCCCATGTCTATCACCTGCTCCTTGTCATGTCGCCGAATACCTACTCTGACAGCCAGTAATCACTCCCCAGGCACTCGAGTGTCCCTCAACTACCTCATATAAATAGCCCAGCCAACGATGGCTCCAGGTATTGAACTCACGACATTATCTCTCTAAAGCACGTTCTCTTTCTAAGCTACTAACTTAAGCTTCGGAGTGCTCACGCCTGGTCCGACCGGGCTTCTCTTATTGCAGGTTTCTCTCATCCGATCGGATCGCCCTTTCTCCTACAGATAAAGACATTCTTGGATTTATCATTTGGTGCTTTCGTTGAGAGCCGAGGCCAGCGCCCGAGCGGCAGCGCCCGATCGGCAGCGCCCAAAGCGGCCAGTCCCGACAAGCGGCCAGTCCCGTAAGCGGCCAGCGCCGAGCCCTCTCTCGGGAGGGGGAATAGTGATAGCAATGCTATCCTAATCCCACATCGGCTGTTGAAGTGGTTGAAGTAGGCCATATAAAGGCCATGGACACCCTTCACCTGTACAAGGCCTTTTGGGGCAAAGCCCCAGAAACAAAGCCGTGAGGGCTCCGGCCCAAAGCGGACAATATTGTACAGTGCCCGGCGTACCTCCCGGCGTACAGTGCCCGGCGTACCTCAGGCCCGCATCCAGGCTCCGAAGATGGCAAATGAACCATTCCCCATTGTCTTGCCCAAAAGGCCCCTCCGTCACCGCCATCGACTCAGGGCAGGCCAACACCTTTATCTCTTCGGAAAGGCCATATGTGGAGGGAATTTCGGCCACCTCCTCAGCAGTCAGACGAGAATGCGGTGCGACGGCTGGTTTGTTCTCGTACCACTCCAAAAAGTTTGTGTCTAATGCTTCAGCGCTACTGGAGGCCATCTTTAATAAAAAGAAGGAAAAAGGGCGCAACTCTCTTTTCTAAATGGAATGGGTGCGGAAGGAAAACGAAAGATGAAATCGCAGAGAAAGCAAACAGAGGAGAAAAAACTTACTTACTTGATGAGGAAGAACTCGAGAAATTTGAAGAAGAAATAAAGGAGTAGTTGCAGAGATCTGGAAATCAAAGGAGGATTTTGACAGAGCTTCGCTAGGGATTTCGAAAGTAAAGAAAAAACGCTTCATAGAGTCCCCCATTTATAGGCTGACGCCTCTCGAAAATGCCAAACGACGCACCATTCAACAGGCGCCACGTGTCGAAAGACATCACGCCCCTGTAAAGGACGAAGCGTCGCCCTCGGTACATGCGCAACATTAAATAAAAACAGCTGTCTAAGCACGCGCGCCTCTTCAGAAAAAGCGCTTCCTAATTTCAAAAAGCGCGCCAGTACGCGTCTTCGGATCGGGATTTTCCAGACCAGATCCCATCCGAGCGGACCAACAACAGCATTTCTATGCCCGATCGGACCCGTTGAGGGGGGACAAGTGATAACCCAGCAAATATCATTTGCTCTAAGGCCCATCTAGTCGGCCCATCCAACTGACAAGGCCCAAAGCCCATCAGCCAAAGGTATCAGACACGAGCTCCTAGGCAAAGCACATGCCCGATCGGCTGATGTGACCGCCAGTCCCATCAGCCGCCTGACACAAGGCAGCGCCCATGTCTATCACCTGCTCCTTGTCATGTCGCCGAATACCTACTCTGACAGCCAGTAATCACTCCCCAGGCACTCGAGTGTCCCTCAACTACCTCATATAAATAGCCCAGCCAACGATGGCTCCAGGTATTGAACTCACGACATTATCTCTCTAAAGCACGTTCTCTTTCTAAGCTACTAACTTAAGCTTCGGAGTGCTCACGCCTGGTCCGACCGGGCTTCTCTTATTGCAGGTTTCTCTCATCCGATCGGATCGCCCTTTCTCCTACAGATAAAGACATTCTTGGATTTATCAATAATTAATGTAATTCAGTGATAAACCAATTAATTCAACTGAATTTGATTGGATTAATCTATTTAAAATTTTAGATAGATAGAATGAAAAATTAATTATAATCCACTTTTACATGATACATACCCGTTCGACCCGAATCTTTACCAACTATAAAAGAAAAAAAAACATAAAAATAAAACTAAAATTATTTCATAATTTTATATAATAGAAATTTCTTTAAAATAATTTTGTGACCGGACTAAACAACCGATGACAACCTGTCCTTAATGTAATTATTTATCGCGCATGAATTTTATGAAAATCGTAAGAACAAAATGTGTTTCATATACAGATTAGGTCCTCACAACTTACAGCTAATAAACAAATAATATATTATATATTACAAAACAAAAAGGTAGATTTTAAAAGGAATATAGATATGACGCAACCATCAAAGTTTAAAGTACAGCCAAAACGATAGGATATTTCATAAAAGCAATTTCTTATAAAATGACAAACTGTAAAAATGAAACATTTACTGGTAAGTAAATATCGGTCCAGTCAGGGAAGACCAAGTTGAAAATAAACCTTGATTCCAGGCGTGAATCTCACGTTTGAATTTCATGTCACCAAAGGACCACGAAAATTCCATGCCACCACCCGTACCCAAACTTAAACTTTGAGTAGAATTCAGACCAGCACGCACCACCATAAGACCCGCATCATTCCACTTGCAAAAAATATCTTTATCCAGTCTCATACACATCAAGTATTCTCCACGTTCCAATCACATTTACCTCCCCTTGGGCACAAATTTCCCAATCAGCTGGAGCCGTGGTTTTCACGCGATTTCTCTTCATGAAATCTCCGCCGACACGATACAGAGTCGCGAAAAGCCCCTCTGTGACTTTAGGACTCTACAAGTTTTTTAAATATTTGTTTAAAAAGTCAGAAATGATTAAAATTGCTTCAAAGACTCCAGTTCATGAGAGCAAAACGATGGCGTTGATCCTACTCAATTCCCTATAAACCCCAAAACTTTTTCTAAGAAAATTTAAAATCCAACCAAATAACAGAAAGCAAACAAACAAACAAAAGAAATAGTCCGATGAGACAGCTTTTCCAAGCCATATATATATATATAGAATATATACATGAATAAAAAATGACAGTTCATTTCTCTTCCAAATTTCCCCTCTTACACTGACACTCCTACCACCCTCCCTAGATCTCTCCTCGAAACTCTAACACTGAAGCTTCTAAATCAATCCTCCAAATGATTCTCTGATCCAATTAGAATTCTCCTTTTTCCTGTCTTCTTTTATCTTCCGTTGTTGTTTTCAGTTTTGATCTGAATTTTGGATCAGAATGGAAGGCGGTGGCGACGGTACTGTAAGGCTAGGTGCTCTTTACTTGAGGCCCGATCGGACCGGCCTTGATTCCAGCCCTGATGTGTCCGTTTCATCGCCTGTCACTAGACAGAAAGCGGCTGCTGCTAAACAGTTCATAGAGAATCACTATAAGAACTATTATCAAGGATTGCAAGAGCGTAAAGAGAGGTGCAGTTTTTGATCCTTGGATCTTTTACTTTCTATCTAGCTATGATTTGCTTCAATTTCGATGATTTATTGTTCTTCAGATCGAAGTCAATGGTAGGTCAAATGTTCAATGCATGTGGTTCTAAAACTGAATTTTATTTATTTTAGGTAGATTTGGAAATTTTCGTCCACGATTTCTAATTATCATCTGCATTTATATATCTTAATCTTCGTTTACCGGTTTCTTAATTGATTATGCATAGATGATCAGTAACCTAAATGGAAACACGAATTAATGAAGAAAGTTCTGATTCTGTTTTAGACGTCAAGCACTTCAAAGGAGAGCAGAAGAAGCTTGTGTATCGAATGAGGAGCAAGAGGAGATGTTGAGGAATTTGGAACGCAGAGAAACAGAGTATATGAGGCTACAACGACGTAAAGTTGGAATCGATGACTTTGAACAGTTAACTGTGATCGGTAAAGGTGCATTTGGTGAGGTAAAAGTCAACATCAGGATTATATAGCGACTTCTGCCTTTTCTTTTTAAATGTTTTATATTGGTATGGAGCGATAAATTTTTATATGTGGTGAGAAGATTTTGATGTTGAAGCAGTATGGTTAGTATACCAGTTGTTTGAACTAAGCCAAGAAATTTGGTGATTCTTTTACCTATTTGGGACACTTTAACTTATTGCCATTTTAATCCCATGGAGCTAAGAATTCTGAACTGGAGATTCTACTATCATACTTTATATTTTCTGTACTTTCTTTATCATATTTGCATTGGAACTGAAGGCATGATCTTGGACTTGTAAGGAGTGTAATATTGTCTATTAAATTTTCTAATAAATGCAGGTCAGATTATGCCGTGGCAAAAGCTCTGGGGAGATATTTGCCATGAAGAAACTGAAGAAGTCTGAAATGCTTAGCCGTGGGCAGGTGAAAACACTAACTAAAGTTTCACTATTCTTCATAATTATGTCTACCTTTACTTATGTGGATAGCTTAAATATTTATCAATATTATTTTATTCAGCCAAAGCATTCGCTCATAGTTGATGATTCTCTTTAGCGATACTGACTTTGGAGCATATCTTTAATTGAAGCAATTCTTTGCATTAGATACACGCTTCGACCTTTCCTTACCATTTGACTGTGTCTAGTGTCATTATCTCAATTTAGCCTTTTGAATTACCTTTTGCTTTGGAAAATAACTTGTAAATTGCAGAAAAGTAATGCTTTGTACTTTCAAGTAAATTATTGGATTCTTGGTACTTGTTGAGGATTTTTAAGGTGTCTAAAATTTGGAAAATCAATATGTATGCTTTCATTTTTCTTTTACTATGTAGATTAATTCTTCTTTCTTCTGCCTGTTTTAAGGTTGAGCATGTTCGATCTGAGAGGAACTTACTTGCAGAGGTTGATAGTCGATGCATTGTAAAACTTTTCTATTCGTTTCAAGATTCTGATTTCTTATACCTTATCATGGAGTATTTACCTGGTGGAGACATAATGACATTATTGATGAGAGAAGATATTCTTTCTGAAGATGTTGCACGCTTTTACATAGCAGAAAGCATTCTGGCAATACACTCAATTCATCAGCACAATTATGTTCACAGGTAGATATATAACAAAGATAGTTGTGGTTTCATATTTCTTATGTGCATGTGGCATGAGTTGTAAATTCTTTGGACTTCAAGCAAGTTTATTTATACGTATGTCCCCATTAGAATGTAATTTTGTAGATGAGCCCTGTAGACCTGCTGAATTGGCACACTTTGGCTTCATACAAGACCCTGTTCTTGATTCTTATGCGTGCTTTATTCCACGGAATTAAAATTATCATTTTAATGGAGAAAATGCAGCTTTGAATTGTGCCTAACGTGTAAGTTTCAATTTGAATCCATAATTTTTGTGAGAGTAGCCTTTGAAAATCCATAAGCTTTTCAAATGTTTTGTTATGTTGGCACAATCTCTGAAGAATATTATGGATTTGGTTAATAATAAAATTTGCTTGCCAGTCTTCATGAAAGGACAAGGGTGTAATACTCATCTTCTCTGTCTTTATTCTGAGAATGTTCTGGCTGCAGGGACATAAAACCAGACAACTTGATATTGGACAAAAATGGCCATTTGAAGCTTTCAGATTTTGGTTTGTGCAAGCCTTTGGATGATAAATATTCATCTATCCTCCTGGAAAATGAAGAAATTTCCACTCAAGAAAGTACAAATGAAGCTGGAGGACATTTTGTCAGCGATAGAGGACCTTGGCCAATGCCAAAAGAAAAATTGCAACAGTGGAAACGTAATCGCCGTGCACTGGTATAGTATAAACTAAATAGGGTTCTAATACTAAAACCTCTTTTTTCTGCATTTGCCTGTACATATGTAAAAGAGATTGAGCTTCATATGTTATCTGTGCAATATATCAGCATATCATGCTGACTCTTGCCTTTTCATATTTCCAGATTTTACGGTTATTATTCTTCTTGAGAAAAGATTTTTACATTTTACAAACTTCCAATTCACGAGAATGTTCTTCAGGCTTATTCAACCGTTGGAACTCTTGATTATATGGCGCCTGAAGTACTGCTAAAGAAAGGATATGGAATGGAGTGTGATTGGTGGTCCCTGGGTGCAATCATGTATGAGATGCTTTTAGGCTACCCTCCCTTCTGTTCTGATGATCCCAGGATCACATGCCGCAAGGTAGTGTAGCTACTGCTTAAGCTGTATTTTCAATTGCATGGCATTCCTTGTACTTGTTTTTTTGTTTATTATTTTTATTTGTAAAATAGACAGCATTTCTATGTTCTATCAGATAATCAATTGGAAAACATGCCTGAAGTTCCCTGATGAACCAAAGATTTCAAAAGATGCCAAAGATCTTATCTGCCACTTGCTCTGTGATGTTGAAACAAGGCTGGGAACCAGAGGAGTGGATGAATTAAAGGTAATTGCTCTTCCAAGGGTAGTAAAATTCTCCTTGCCCGAATCAGATGAAACTTTAGAATTCTTTGTGCTTGTTTTTATCTGTTAACTTCTGAGGTAGCATATGAACTGATTTTATGGAAAGATGGTTCCACTAACCTGCAAGGGTCCCACTGTAAAACATGCATACTCCATGTTTGTTTCGTAATTTTCCAAACGGGTGTACGACATTCTTTTGCATGGTGGTGAAGCTTGCTATGCTCATATCCGTAAGTTAAAATTCCACAGCTTAAGATGGTCAGTATTGTATTCTCAATTTTCCACTATTGTAGGCACATCCATGGTTCAAATGCATTCAGTGGGATACGCTATATGAAACGGAAGCTGCATATAAGCCTAAAGTCAATGGAGATTTGGATACTCAGAATTTTGAGAAGTTTCCTGATGTAATTTCTTATCTTCATTTTTTTTTACTTTCTTCATCCCATCTTCTTCTTCTTCCTCAGGTGGCTAAGTCTTTATGTCTTTGACAGTTGGAAGTCTTGCCATCCTCGATACCAAGTGTTGGACCATGGAGGAAGGTAATGAATCTGTGCATACTCGCTTAGTGCTTATGCAGAAATATCTTAAAAAAACCAAGAAACCAAGTTTAGATATATTCTTTAAAAAGCTCAAAAGAAAAAAAGAAATATCAGCTAACAGGACAGGTGGAATGGCTACTACTGACTGCCATCTGCCCCCCTATTGTCTCTTTTAATAATACAACTATTAACTATACAAGGAGTGCCATGCTAATATTAACAGTATTCTATTATTAGAATGGCCCTTCTGCTGCTTGTGTTTTGCACTCCTTCAATTATTTTATATCATTTCCTTGATGACATTAAAAAGAAAAAATTCTCAGTGGCCATGTAGCCCTTCATTATTTGGCATTCCCGTTTCTCTCTCTCTCTGTTCTTTTTGTTGCCAGGTCATTTTGTACTTGCGTGATTCTAGTTACCAGCAATTCTCTTCACCATTGACAATTAAAGTGAATGTGCAATTGCAAGCACATTATTTTTGTGAAATCTGGCTGCTGACATATCCATATGGGCAGTGGACTTGTCTTGAAAACTTCTGCTTTCTTTTCATCTCTCTCTCTCTCTCTCTCTTCAAGTATATATATATATATATATATATATATATGTTTCTTCTACTTTAAGGGAGGGTATATTGTACCAAAAATGCAATCTCTTTAACTATTGAGCACTGGCATTGTATTACTCTAATGCACTAGTACATCTTACGTTACCTTGTTTTAAATTTTGGTAAATTACATCATTCAACTTTAAGCTATTGACTCGTATGAGCATGATGCTAATTCTTCCTGTTTGTTGCATTGGCTCGATTATTAGATGTTGACTTCAAAAGATACCAATTTTATTGGATTTACTTTTAAGAAATCAGACGTCTGTAGCTCACTGCAAAGTTCAGGTAATTTCTTTGAAGCTTGACCGATTTTCAGTTACATGATGACTTTTACTGGTATATATTGAGTTTCCAATGAGAATAGCAAAATTAAAGAATTTTTTTTTTCCTTTCTTCTTTTAATCACGAATCATAATATCAAATTTGTACTTAGGGAGGGTACAGCTTACTTGAGCATCTAATTTTCAAAAGTTTGGTTCTTTCACTGGACAAAGCTACAGAAACAGCTAATTGCTTGTACTACTACTAAATGTGGATATGCTTTTTTGGCTAGTAAAATCTAGTCTGATAGATTTTCCATTTTGCTTTCAGGGACAGATGCGAAATCAAATTTATCTTCAAAGGCCCCGTCTTTAATTTCCTTGTTAGGTACGATCCCTCTCTTCCTTGCCACCTGACTAAAGGTCCACTTGGGTAGTAAGTTAAAGTTTGGATGTCATTGCTTTTATATCGGTATAATATTGACACATGATAGATCATCTAATCCTCTAATTCAAGGAATTAATCCTAATATTGTCACCATCTTGCTGTGGTGCTAGTTCTGCAAGTGACTCAAAATTGAACTTGACTTTGTGTTTTGCTTAGCTTTGCCTATACTTCTCTTCACTGATTTTGCTGAGGACTATTTCTATTTTTGAACAATGGTCTTGGAAATTTTGGATTTTCTCTATGTTGAATCATACCATTTTTAAAAATACATCAGTACAAAGGATCTTTAAAGGAAGTAGCCTTTTTTTCTTAAAATAATTCTGTTCGTCATTGGTTATTAGGATGAGTCACAGACATGGGAGTTAAATAATTCAAGTTACTTTATTTTATTTATGCAGGGTAATGTTTAGTTTATGTTTATGCCATTTTGTTCTTCCTACGAGCAGGTAGGATTGACTTGCAAGAAACTGTTGAAGCAGAAAGCGAGCAGACAATGGAAGCTTAATTTCCGGCCATCCCACTTGGACTTGATTTAAGCAAGTATTCAAAGTCTCTTCACGAGTATAATCTACAAAGTCAAGAATTATACATGAGAGAATTGACAAGATTTGCCGTGCAAAAATAAACAAGGACATCGGCTTGAAAAATGATACGGTCTTGGGTTCAATTCATTCTTTTTCTTGCATCGCATACGAATTGATTCTGTAAAGCCGCGGTAAATATTCCAATTCAATTGGAAGATGATTTTTTTGAGAGGTTTTTTTTTTTTTTTTTCATTATTTGGGGCATTGTTAATATAATTTTGTACATCTAAGTAGGCATACTTTTAAGCTTTTTTACTATAATGTTATGGGATACATAAAAATTGGGATTTTGGATGTTCTTCCCAAGTGGACTTATCTATCAAACTTGATGAACTTGCCTTGTTGAAATGTTCTAATTCATTCAAGGTTTTGGAATCACTTGCAATTATTTGTATGTGTATGACATTCCTATGGTTGGAAATACATGAAACTCTAATAATGTAATCTGGTCTGGCCGCCCAGAATATCTGTATGCTCACCGACTTACATTAAGCATTTGATTTGATTTGAAAAGAACACGCGTGGGTTCCATTCTTCTTTCTCCAGGGATAATATTTTCATTTACGCTCTTTACTGTGTATCTCAGCACCTGTTAATGAGTCGAACAAAAATCCCTCAGGCCATTCATGGATCTTTGAATACTCTTATTAATTATATTTTCTTAATATTTATATAAAAAAATAAAATTAAACATCTCTCATCCAATAATAATGTAAAATTCTCAGTGACAGTGACAAAGCGCACAAAAACGAAAAAGGGGAAAGAAAAAAAATGCGCTATCCGAAATGGAATGGCACTTGGAGATTTGTGGACAAAAGTCTCACCAAGTGGAGATATGATTTATTAACCCCTATCCAATACCATTTGAGAAATGATAAATCAAGATATTGATGGGTTCAAGTAATTTATTATTTAATTTTTTTTTAAAAATTAATTTTAATTTTTATATATAAAAATATTAAAAAGTTTCATAAATAGTAGATCGATATAATTAAAATTAAATAATATCAATAATTATATCAAAAAATAAACCTCAAGGATAATGTACTACTGGTTTTTTTTATTTGCAATAATAAATATCTTAGGTTAAACAAATTTTGCCATAAATATCATCAATTTTTCAAGGATAATGTAGTGATTTATAATCATTACTGATAAATCCAAAAATGTCTTTATCTATAGGAGAGAGGTCGATCCGATCGGATGAGGTAACCCTGCAATAAGAAGAGCCCGGTCGGACCAGGCGTGAGCACTCCGAAGCTTAAGTTAGTAGCTTAAAGAGAGAATGTGCTTTAGAGAGATAATGATGTGGATTCAATACCTGGTACCATCGTGGGCTGGGCTATTTATATGAGACAGTTGAGGGACACTCGAGTGCCTGGGGGATGATTACCGGCTGTCAGAGTAGGTATTCGGCGACATGACATGGAGCAGGTGATAGGCATGGGTGCTGCCTTGTGTCAGGCGGCTGATAGGACTGGCGGTCACATCAGCCGATCGGGCATCTGCATTGCCTAGGAGCTTGTGTCTGATACCTTTTGCTGATGGGCCTTGGGCCCTGCCAGTTAAGTGGGCCGGCTGAATGGGCCTTAAAACAAATGATATTTGCTGTGTTATCACTTGTCCCCCCTCAACAGGTCCGATCGGGCATGGATTTGCCTTTGGACGGTCCGCTCGGATGGGGTCGGCTCTGAAAATTCCTGATCCGAGGACGCGTACTGACGCGCGATTTGAATTTGAAGGGCGCTTTTTCTGAAGCGACGCGCCTGCTGAGACAGCTGTTCTCCTTTAATGCAGTGAGCGTACCGAGGGCGACGCTTCGTTCTTCGCAGAGACATAATGTCCTTTGACACGTGGCGCTTGCTGAATGGCGCGTCGCTTGGCGTTTTTGAGAAGCTTCAGTCTATAAATAGGGAACTTTGCAGAGTATTTCCTCTTTATTTTCGAAATCCCTAGCGAAGCTCTGTCGAAATTCCTTCTTGAATCTCAGATTTCTGCAAACATCTTCTTGTTTCTTCGAATTCCTTGAGTTCTTTCTGTCAAGTAAGTAATTTTTCCTGCTCCTTTTTGCTTTTTCTGTAACTTCATCTTTCGTCTTTCTTCTCACACCCATCTCATTTAGAAAAGAGAGTTGTGCTTTTCCTTCATTCTTTTTTTTTGTTGAAGATGGCCTCCAGTAGTGCGGAAGCATTAGACATAAGTTTTTTGGAGTGGTATGAGAATAAACCAGGCGTCGCACTGCATTCTCGCCTGACCGCTGAGGAGGTGGCCGATATTTCCTCCAAATATGGCCTTTCTGAAGAGATAAAGGTGTTGGCCTGCCCTGAGTCAATGGCGGTGACGGAGGGGCCCTTTGGGCAAGACAATGGGGAATGGTTCATTTGTCATCTTCGGAGCCTGGATGCAGGCCTGAGGATCCCCCTGGGCGCCTTCGAGATGGCGGTGTTGAGGGGGTATGATCTCGCCCCTAACCAACTACATCCGAACGGTTGGAGATCGGTGGCGTGCTTCAGAATTCTTTGCATAGCCGAATCAGTAGCGCCAACTCTGGAGCTATTCACCCACTTCTTCTACATCTCGTCTCGGAGCGACGAAACGGAGTATTTCTTTACAAGCCGCCCCAAGAGGAAATTGATGGTCGTCCCCACCTCTATGAAAGGGTACAAAGAACTGTATTTCCTGATGGGGAGGAAAGGTGGATTTGGGGTGCGCCTCACCCGATCGGTCAGGGTCAAGGCTTTGAATGACCTAGCCGTCGGTCAGCCTTCTTATGAACAGGACATTAAAACGTTAATGACCGCCGTCGCCAGGAATGGGAAACCCTTCGAGTCCAGCTTGCTCTTGACTACCCTGTTCGGGTCTTCCAGTTCTGAAGGCGCTGAGGATGTAGAACGTGAGCATTAGGGCCGTGAAGAAAACATTGTCATTATGCATCATAATGCATTGCATTTTATTTATGCTTTGTGAAGGTAATTTGTGTACGAAAACTTATCTAGCTTATTTTTCGTCGTGCAGCTGAGATGGCTGGTGGGAGTGATGCATCCAAGCAGCTCGGCGAAAAGATCAAGAAAAAACGTGAGGCCGAGCGGAGGGCTCAAGAGCAGAGGAAGAGGAGGAAGCTCGTGCCCGCGTCGGAGCTGCAATCATCCCGGGCAGCTGCTGGTGCTTCTAGGGGGGCGGCCGGCGCCTCTACAACGACTCCGGCCATTGCGGCCATTCCCATCTCGTCGGCGCCCCCTGCTGCTACGACTACGACTGCTGGACCTACTTCCGTCGCTGCTGGGCCCAAGATTGTGCTTAGAAGGGAGGCCTCTCCTCAGTCGTCGCGCCGTCGGCGTCACATTCTTCGAGATGAATCGGATGAAGATGATAGGCCGATCGGTCCTGCAATCCGAGAGGCAGAGGAGGCCGCCAAAAGGAAAAAAGCCGATGAAGCGGCTAGAAAGAAAGTTGCTGAGATGATAGCCGAGTCCGACGCACTGATTGCCGCCAGATGGAAGACCATTCTACGTGGCGAATCTCCGCGGCGATCTAGTGATCGGCGGCCGACTCCCATGAAGGACATCTTGAGGGAGAACTTTGGTGATGAATGGTCTATGGGTCAAGTGGCCAACTTCATTTGCCGTGGTCTTCTCCGGGATGAAGATCATCGGGACGCCGGGGACGCTAGCCAACTCAACAGAGAAGTTCAGGCTATCAATCAACAGTTAATAGACGTAAGGACTCGTCGTTTTGTTTCTGGTGTTAATTCACACCTCTGTGTCTGATGAAGTTATTCTTGATTTTTTGTAGTCTGCCAGGAGGGCACAGCAGCTGCACATGATGGCCGGTCTGTGGAGAGGAAGGGCCGAGTCGGGCGCTGCAGCTAAGGCGGAGGCGAACACACGCTGTGAAGCAGCTAAGAAAGAGGCCTCCGACCTTCGAGCTGAGGTGGCCAAGCTGGAGGAGCGATATGCTGCTTCTCAGTCGGAGACAGTAGCCTTGAGGAAGGAGGCTCACCAGAGTGCTCAGGAGATGAAAGCTCGGCAGGGCGAGGCCGACAGGCTGAAGGGCGAAAATGCCCGCTTATCCGCGGAGTGTGGACAACTAAGGCGGTTCGAGGCAGATGCAAGCCGACTGGATGCTGAATGCAGAGAGTTGGTTGCTGAGAACGCCAGGTTGAAGACAGACGTGGAGTCCTTGAAGACGTCGGCAGCAGAGAACGAGGCTTCCTATACGAAGATTCTTGAAATGGAGCTTGCCAACCAAAAGGAGCGCCTGATCGATGAGTTGGCAGACACCCAGGTGGGGCTGTTGTCTCGGCTAGTTCATGAAGCTGGGCAGCGCTTCCCTGAGGCGGATCTGTCATGGATGGATGACCCGGCCTCATTGCCTGCTCCTCCAAACAGTGACGACGACGAAGGCGCTCCCGAGGGGGAAGTCATCGAGAGAACTTCTGGAGAAGGTCCCTCAGTTCTGCCGACTATTCAAGAGGTTCCATCTGAAGTGGGGCCTGTGGCGTCTTCAATCCCTGAAGCTGAAACGGAGGTTCCTCCTGCACCTGAAGCTGAGCCAGTGGCGCCTTCTTCCACTGGACCTGTCTCTGAAGGGGGGGCAGTATCTGTACCGTTAGCTGCCGACCCTTCTCAAGCCATGGCCGATCCGATCGTTGAACAGGTCGTTGACCCTCCTGGCGAAGTGGAGGTTGTAAATATAGATAGTTAGCTTAGGAATTTAGATCAGCTTTACTTTACCTTTTTTTTTTTTTGTAACAATTCTTTACAAATTGTATATTGGAGGCATTTTGTATTAATAAGATTGCCTAACTTTGCAAATCGATATATACATAAGTTTGTACTAAAATTTGCAATATGATCGAGCTAATTAAAACTCGTAATTAAAATTTGCATTAAATTTCACAAGTACTTCCTGAATTCGAATAGCGTCGAAGCTAAGTGACCGATCGGGTCAGTCTGTCTTTTTTAGATCGTTTTGTTAAGTGATACTCATAAAGCTGCATAAGGTTTGCATAGCTGAGCTACATGATACTCTTAGAATCGCATAGTTATTGCGAAATCGAGTTGAGCGATACTCGTCGAGCTGCATGAGAATTGCATAGCCGAGAATACTCGTAATATTGCATAACAATTGCATAACCGAGCGAGAGAGGTTAGATCCTCTATAATAGGGATAATATTCGGGGAGGTAAGATCCTCCATCACGTCAGATTCGCTTTTGTACCTTGAGACGGGCATCAAGCCTAATCGTAGAACGCTAAACTATGCATTAATTGAACATGAAAGAAGGAACCTTTTTATTAATCAGGCAATTGCCAGGTTCTGATACATTATAAGACATGATATTTCTTGAGTACTTCAACATTCCAGCTTCTGGGGAGCTCTCGCCCTTCAACAGTTCGGAGCCTATAAGTGCTCGGGCTTAGGACTTTAGATACCTCATAGGGCCCTTCCCAATTTGGCATTAGCTTTCCCACTCCGGCGTTTCCCAAGCCTAGTTCTGCCTTTCTGAGTACCAGATCGCCTACATTGAAGGTTCTAGACCTTACTTTAGCATTGTGGTATCTGGCCACTCTTTGTTTATAGGCAGCGATCCTGGCGTAGGCGTCCTCCCTCTTTTCTTCGATGAGATCTAAGTCTTGGCATCTCTCTTGAGTGTTCGTCCGCTCGGAGTAGAGAGCCGATCGGTAAGAAGGGAGGCCGACCTCCACAGGAATCATTGCTTCGGAGCCGTAAACAAGAGAAAATGGCGTCTGATGAGTGCCTGTCCTGGGGGACGTTCTATATGTCCACAGGACACTCTGCAGTTCTTCAGTCCAGTTGCCTTTGGCTTGACCCAGTCGCTTCTTCAATCCCTCTAAGATGGTCCGATTGGAGACCTCAGTCATTCCGTTGCTTTGGGGATGAGCGACAGATGTGAACTTTAGTTTGATGTTCAAGCCTTGGCAAAAGTTCCTGAAAATGGAGCTGTCGAACTGCTTGCCATTATCTGCAATAAAAACATTGGGTAAGCCATACCTGCAGATGATGTTCTTCCATGTAAAGCTCTTGACCCTCTCGGCTGTGATGGTGGCCACCGGCTCAGCCTCAATCCACTTGGAGAAGTGGTCTACTGCCACTATGAGGAATTTCATCTGCTTTTTGCCTTGGGGAAAAGGTCCCAAGATGTCCATCCCCCATTGGTCGAATGGCCATGCAATTCCGATCGGCTGCTGGTCTGCTCCATGCTGCCTTATAATCCTGCCATGAATTTGGCATTGCGGGCATATCCTTACTTTCTCCTGGGCATCCTTGAGCATGCTAGGCCAGTAATATCCCGTCTGAAGGGCTTTTCTTGCCATGGCTCTGCTTGCCTCATGCGCACCGCATATGCCCTCGTGGAGCTCTCTGAGGATGTAGTCCCCCTCTTCCTCCGACACGCACTTTAGCCAAGGGTGACTGAAAACTTTTTTGTACAATTCACCGTTAATGATGGAGTAATTGAGAGATTTTCGAGATACCTTTCGAGCTTCGTCCTTGTCCTCGGGCAGTCGTCCTGTCTGGAGGAACTGCATAATTGGGCTCATCCAGGTTTCATTTTCTTGGTCAATTTCCATCATCTCTGGTTCGTCTAGGGAGGAGGAAGTCTGGTCTACAACGGCAATGTTTTCTTCTATGACACTTTGTGCGGAAGCAGACATCTTAGCTAGCCGATCGGCCTCTGCAGTTTGGTCTCTCGGGACTTTATGTAGCACCCATTCCAATCCAGCCTCTTCCAGTTTTGCGAAAGCAGTCTTGACTTTGGCCAGGTACTGGATCATTGTGGCCTCACGTGCTTCGAAAGTCCCCAGAACTTGACTGGTGACCAGCTGGGAGTCGCTCCTGATGGCTACTGACTCCGGTCGGATTGCATGGAGCAGTCTCAGCCCTTGAAGGAGCGCCTCGTACTCTGCCACATTATTAGAAGCTTTAAAATTAAGCTTTATGGCGTACCTTATTGTGATGCCCAAAGGGCCTTTTATTACTATGCCGACGCCTCCTCGAGTGTCGTTTGCTGCGCCGTCCACTGTCATTTCCCAGTTTTGTGGCTTGGGCTGACTTGGTGGTTCCTCACCCGCAAATTCGGCAATGAAATCTGCCAAAGCTTGGGCTTTTATAGCCTTTCTGGGCTCGTATCTGACATCCCAGGACTGTAGCTTAATCGCCCATCCCACCATTTTGCCTTCCAGATCGGGCGTCTGGAGTATCTTTCTTAGAGGATGACCCGATCGGACGATGATTGTGTGCGCCTCGAAGTAAGGTCTCAACTTCCTTGCACACATCATGAGGGCAATAATGAGCTGCTCAACCGGTCCCTTTCTCAGATCGACACCTCTGAGTACTTCACTTACGTAGTACACGAGTAGCTGTTGGGTATCTTCTTCTCGGACCAAAGCACCTGCAACAGCTTCCTTAGAGGTGGCTAAATACAGGTATAAATTTTCACCTGGTACCGGTCGGCTGAGCAGCGGCGGGTTGGTGAGGAATGCCTTCAGCTCTTCGAAGGCCTGCTGGCAGTCTTCCCCCCAGACAAAAGTTTCGCTCTTCCTTAACTTCTTGAAAAAAGGCGTGCAGCGCTTGGCTGAAGAGGAAATGAATCGTCCCAAGGCTGTTATTCTTCCATTCAGCTTCTGGACGTCTTTTATGCTCCTGGGGGGTTGCATCTCGAGGATGGCCTTTATTTTTTCTGGATTTGCCTCAATCCCTCGTTGAGAGACTAGGAATCCTAAGAATTTTCCTGATGGTACCCCGAAGACGCACTTCTCGGGGTTGAGCTTCATCTGGAACTTATTTAGGGTGTCAAAAACTTTTGCCAGATCGGCTGGATGTTCCTCGGCGCTTCGGCTCTTGACGATCATGTCGTCAACATATACTTCGACATTCTGCCCGATCTGGTCTTTAAAAATCTTGTTCATCAGGCGCTGATATGTGGCTCCAGCATTTTTCAGTCCGAACGGCATCATCCTGTAGCAGAACGTCCCGTCGTCTGTGATAAAGCTGGTTTTTTCCTGATCCAAGAGCCACATCAGGATTTGGTGGTAGCCAGCATATGCGTCTAGCAGAGAATAAATGGCATGGCATGCCGTGGCGTCTACCAACTGGTCTATGCTGGGCAAGGGGTAGCTGTCTTTAGGACATGCCTTGTTGAGATCGGTGAAGTCCACACACATCCTCAGCTTGCCAGACTTCTTTTTGACTAACACTACGTTAGCCAGCCACTCTGGATATTCTACCTCTCGGATGGTTCCGGTCTTGAGTAGCTTATCCACCTCTTCAGAAATGAACTTCCTCCGATCGGGTGCGTGCCTTCGTAGCTTTTGGTGGATCGGAGGGAAGCTCGGGTCCACATTCAACTTGTGGGTGATTATTTTGGGGTCTACCCCAGAGATATCTTATGGCTTCCAGGCAAAGGTCGCTTGATTGATGGTCAAGACATGCATAATGGCCTCTTCGGTTTCCTTATCCATGCTTGTCCCCACCTGAACATTTTTACCTTTATCTAGCGACCTGGCCTTTGTGGCCTCTGCTGGGTCCATCCTGGGCCTTTCCGCTTGCTCTGGCTGTTCGAGGCCCGGCTCTACGACCATCGCTTCTCGCTGCTGCTTTATCATGGTGATATAAGCCTCCCTGGATGCTTTCTGGTCACCTCTCAAGATGGCGACGCCTCCTAAGGTCGGAATCTTCATCACCATGTATCGGATGGAGGTCACAGCTCTGGTCTGGAAAAGCAGTGGTCTGCCAAAAATGGCATTGTAGGAAAATGTCATGTCAACAACCATGAAAATTACCTTACAAGCATGAGCTATCGCTTCTTGGCCGAGCTCGACAAAAAGCTCTACAGAGCCTGCCACGGGGATAGTAGCGTTGCCCAGGCCGATCAGAGGAGTGGCGTTCGGCTTCAGCTCTCCGATCGGAAGTCCCATGGCTCGGTAGGCCTGGTGTAGACACCGGATCCTGAGGCGGTCCAAGATCGGAATTACCCGATGATGAAAAACGATGCCCACAATTAAAGGTATCAAAAATGATACTTTCCTTGTCGAAATTCTCATTATTTTTAAATAAAAATAAATATATATTAAAAATATTATTATAAAAAATTTAGTTGAATTAATTTTTTTAAATAGTATTATTTTTGATATTTAAAAAATAAAAAAGGAAAATTAAATTAGTTATTTTAATTGGATTAAATTAATTAATTGATTTAATTGAAAATGAAAAATTAAATTAGTTAATTAATTTAGTTGAATTAAACTAATTAATTTGGTTAATTGAATTAATTGGAAAAAAAAGATTTAAGAAAATAATTTAAAAGGTTTTGTAAAAAAAAAAAAAAAATAAAAAAAAAAAAAAAATTAAAATGTAAAAACGTGGGAAAGTGGCTTTAAAAGCCACTTTCCCATTTTGTGGTCGCGTGATGGCAATTGCCATCACGCGACCCTCTTGTGCTTTTTGCAAGGTGGCCGCGCGGTGGCCATTTGGCCACCACGCGACCACCTGCTCTTACTTTCGCTCATTTTCTGTATTTTTTCAGTCCGTTTTTCACCGTTTTGTGTTATTTTCGATTTACAAAATTAAAGCTATTTCTGTCCCTTCCTACTTTTGGCCAAGACTGAGAATTAAGAGGGTTTTTCACCCTCATTTTCAACGACGGCAATATTTTTCATTCAAGGAATTTTTAACATTTTTCTCTCCAGTTTTTGGTTCTCCAGCAACTCATCTTCCTCCTTCAATTTTTTTGTTCTTCAAAAATATTTCTTAAGTCATTTTTCTTTCCATCAACATTTAATCTTTTTTATTTTTCTTCAAAAAATATATATCATCCTTGGATTGATCTTGGGTTTGGAAAATTAATTTCTTTTACTCAATCATCCACCAAAAATATCTTTTTTATAAAAATATCATTTTGAGTTAATTTATTTTAAATATCAAATTTTACATTTTTTTCAAGTATTAATCACCACAAATTCGACAAGGAAAATAAATCGAGTCACCGATTCTCCGATCTAAAAATTCTGAGGGTAAACATTCTTAGACTTGTCCTCATTTATTTTTTGTACATTATTTATTGTTGTTAAATATTATTTTTGGCCATTATCACCATCTTTATTATTTATTTTTGGCATTTTAATGTGATTAATTTTACTCTCGATGTATTATTTGTTTGTTTCAAGTTGATTTCCTTTTTATTTCTTGTTGCCCCTTTTTATTATTATTATCCTTATCCTGTTCAACTATTATTACTTTTATTATTATTTATCCTATTATTACTACCGTCAATAATTATTTTTGTTGTTATTAATATAGTTTGTCCTTAACATAGTTGTTATATATTGTATATTGTTGTTATTATTATTATTATTATTATTATTATTATTATTATTATTATTATTATTTATTAACATTCTGCTTCAACTATCTTATTATTATTATTATTATTATTATTATTATTATTATTATTAATAACTTATTTTCTGTTTTTTACATTTATTATTATTATTATTATTATTATTATTATTATTATATATTTATGTATTTTGTGTTTATTATTAATTAATCGTTGCTATTATTATGTTTATTTATTTGTTATGTATCATTTCTGTTTTTATTATCATTGTTATTATTATTATTATTATTATTATTATTATTATTATTATTTTCTAATATTCTTGTTACTGTTGTCATTATTTTATCACTACCCTCATTTTTGCCATGACTTATTTTAATTTACCTTGCATGTAAATTATCTGGTTCATTAAATTAATTTGCCCAATATTTATTTCGCCTTTACTCGATTAATTTTTAGAATTATTACTAATATTTTTGATACTATTTTCTGTCTGAGATTTAACTTGAGTCGGGTTATGTGAGTATCCCCGCGGCTCCCCGGATGGGTCGCAACGCGCGGAGGGTCACATCGTTTCGGTGAGATCTTTCTAATTCTCTATCTTTTTGTTGTGTTTATTTACAAATAATTATTTTATTTGTGCACGCGTGCGATAAAAATTACAAAAATATTTTATAATTAAATCGGGATTTTCACTAATAAAATTGGGACCAACGTTCCTTGTTTTAGCCTAACAATAAAATTATCACAATCAAAACGAAGAGTCAATTTTCAATAAAATGGGATCACTCATCCCGGTTTTCATCCAAACAATTAAAACGACTCTTCGAACCCTCTTTAAGTTAACACGAAGGAACCAATGTTCCTAAGTTTCGAACAAGTGCGAAGGAACCAATGTTCCTTAAATAATGTCCCGATTTATGTATGTTCTTTTATTTTAATCTTGAGTGAGTGTTTTAAATTCAAGTTCATTTCTTTTTTTGGGCCCTTGTAATTAATTTTGGGGCAACTTTATTTATCTTTTGGGGATTGTATTCCGTCCCACTTACATCTTTAACCTCCTTTTATTGGGGTTGTATTCTGCCCCTATTTCTATTGTAATTGCGTGCTTGCGTGTTTACCGCTTTCATTTATCGCTTTCTCTATCTATTGCTTTATCGCTTTCATTTACTTTCTTTACGTGCTTAAAAATGCGCTTTTACTTTTAATGCATCGCTCGTGTGAGACGAGAGATATAATTTTAAGAATTTAAAAACCCATTTATAATTAATCAAAGCATAAATAAGAGGGAAGTTCCGGACACCATATCTCTGGTTTAGACCAATAGAGGTGAGAAACCTTTTCCCAATTTCTTGCAAATTGGGTGGCGACTCCAAATACCTCAAAGGTGCCTTTAGGCGTCAATAGGCTAGGTTATTCTCCCCAATGTTCTATTGGGAGGGATACACCGATGATGTCTCATGGCGCCCATGATCAAAAGACGCGACCGATCCCTCGAGCCCCGAAAGGAGGGAACCAAGAGGGCCTTGCTGGTCCGGCGCGCGTCACAGTGGCGACTCCGCTGGGGACTTTGTGTTTGAGACTTTACTCCGAAAGTGCTTTGGTTAAAATATATAATTGGGTTTTTAAAACTTAAAATTCTATCTCTTATCAAATTCGCATCTCATTTTAGAGCCTTAGAATTACGCTAGTTGGTCCCTTCTTACCTCGGTGCGTTCCCGAAGCACGACCCTACTTTCACTCATTGTAGGGAAGTGTTAGGGATAATCACCAGCCCAAGCCTTGTACCTTTTGGTATATCAAATGATAACCCGATCGGTCGCTATACTCATGACGAGTTAGACCCGTCGGCATTGATCATGCTTGGGTAGCCCTAAAGTATCATCACCTTGACCAAAGCTCATGTACTGGCAAGTAGAAACTTTCCCTAGGCAGTATGTTCCTTAATACAATGCTTGTGATATGGGCCGTCACGTATTGAGCAAAATCAAGCAAATCAAGTGGTCTTTTATCAAAGGCTTTCATGCCCCGATGAGCTTACCTTGACTAGTTTGAGTTGTCCAAATACGTAACGGCCAAAACCCATACGAATGCGCATTAGATTAAGACTGTTATGCTGCCGGTTTTCCACCGAGCACCATACATGTCCGATGGGTTCCCTGTTAACCCTCGGACGAAGCCCACCTAGGAAAGAGACCGCACGACCTCGCGTGTGGGAGTGATAAGGTTGGGAGGATTTATCTTGCTTGTATGTGGTTGCGAAATGCTGCATAACTCACGATCATGCATTGTAACTGTCATCCACGCATCATTCTAATAATCTTGACCTTTCAGCCACCATAGATTCATCCAAGTGGACTAGGGGTTCTGACGGCCGGCTAGTGAGGACAGACTCGCCTTTCGAATTGCTAGAACTAGTGCCTTTTTGGGATTCTGAGTCATTCTCAACAAGTAGCGAATCATCCTCAATGACAGAAGAGACTGGAAACCTAACCGCTCAAGACCTCACTAGGAGACTCGAGGAATTCGAGCGGAGGATGTTGGAAATGATGGGAGCAATGGCCGAAAGATTTGCTCAGCCCCCTGCTCCCCAAGCACCAGTTGCTCCACAACCACCGGTAGCCCCTCCTCGGGGGCAAGCCGAACCGCCTGCTGGTGGGGAGGCTCCCCTCATTGGAGGTGCTGCCCACCAACCGGTAGAAGAACCTAAAGTTGCTGCTGTGCCCGCTGAGCTAAGGAGGGCAAGGGTCCCTGATCCCAATGAGGATTTTCTGATGGAAGAGGAGGTTGAAGAGATAGCAGCCCATCAAGCCGTGAGGGGTAGAGCACCCAGGGTTGAAGATGAAGCTATAAGAGGAATGAGACAGCAAATTGAGGCGATCACTCGCCTGTTGACAGCTGGTAAGGGAATCAACCCCGAGGACAGAGATTTGGGGGATGAGGAGCTACTGCCCCAGAGGTTCAGGATGCCCGAGCTGCCAAAATTTGACGGAACATCGGACCCGTCCGCACATATCAAGCAATACACCCTGGTGATGAAGGGCACAGGGCTAACTAAGAGGCAAAAGGTGGATTATTTCTGCCTCAGCCTAGCGGGTCCGGCAATAGACTGGTATCACAGCCTTGATAAGAGATCAAAAGAGGACTGGGACCTCCTGACTGACGAATTCATGAGACAATATGACTGCAGCACCAGAATGGAGGTCACTCTAAAGGACCTCGAGCTTCTTCAGCAGAAACATGACGAATCATTCCACGACTACCTCACCAGGTGGAGGAACCGGGTTATGGAAATGAAGCGTAAGCCCGACACTGCCGATCAAATCAGACTCTTCATCAGGAACTCCTGCCCCTACTTGAGGGATTTGCTTAGCTTCAAAGGGCTTCGGGATTGGGAGTCACTCAAAGATATTGCTGTAGAAGCCGAGGCAGCCTACCTGGCAAAGAAGGCAAGCCAAAATAACTTTGCTGGGAGGAACTTTGGGAACCAGTCAGGCTACAAGTCAGGAGGAGTTGGAAGCAGTAATGGTAAAAATGGTAAGACAGCTGAGGTCTCAGCCACTGGAATAGGACAAGGTCAGAGGTACTACTCTAACTTAGGCCGCTCTCTATCTTGGGTACTGGAGAGGTTGACCAAGGAAGGTAAGCTGAGACCGCTAACACCTAGGCCAGCTGCGACTCAAGGGCAGCCGGGACATAGGGATGACCAGTACTGCGCCTTTCATCAGCACACCGGGCACCTGACGGATTATTGCCGAACTTTAAGGAACAGGATCCAAGATCTTATCGACACCAAACAGATCACGGACCCCGAGAAGAGAGAAAAGAAGAAGGCAGGATGCAATGCTGTCCCTCCACCGGAGATGTGATCGGGTCAATCCATTTGAGCGGCACGTTCCTCCAAAGCTGCGAGCAGAAGATTATGTTTTTTTTTTTTTTTTTTTTTTTTTTTTTTTTTTTGTTTATTGCTTTTCAATTTCAGAACTCTTTCAAGACAATTTGGTTATTGTAATATGTTGAACAATTTCTGTTTGTTTATGTGATATTTCTTTGATTTCATTTCTCATGATCACGATGCATCCATTCATTTTGACATTAACCCAATTAATACGACTCCATCTAGTCTCGAAACTTTGGGGAATCCAAATAAAATCTTGATAGCATCTGATATAACTCCTGAAGCGAGGATAATTTTGGGAGATGTAAAAAAAAAAAAAAAAAAAATAAAATAAAATAAAATAAAAAAAAAGCCTTTGCCTGGACCTGGTGTGACATGCTAAAAATTGATAAGGAAGTTCTTGAGATCAGTACTACTTTCGCCTGCCAGCACAACGACGAACCGAATTTTGAAAGCCACTTCTTCGCATCCACGACATCCAAGTTGCATATGGTGCCGCTGAATAAAATCAAACTTCAAGAGCTACACCAGGAGTTAGACAAATAAAACTCAAAACCATCATGAGAAATATATGACCCATCAGAACCAAACCGTATGACCCTCTTCTTCATGACTACTTGAAATGTGCACCCTCAAAACCAATTATGACTGACCCTTAACTATCCGAAACCCTCATTGCCAAATTTCTTACCAAAATTTAATATCCGACCAAATTGAACAATGATGGTCCCAGTGGTTGAGATGAAAAGTGCACGTATGTGTAAACTTCAGGATTCGAACAAAGTTTGCTAAAAGAAAATTGGGGTGCACAAAAAAAAAAAAAAAAAAAAAATTGAAGAAAAAAATTTAGAAGAGAAGAAAAGAAAAGAAAATATTTTAAAAGAAAAGAAAAGAAAAAATTTAATAAAAAAAAAAAAGAGAGAAGAAAAGAGAGAATTGATCAGGGGACAAGGGAATGCTATTTGGGGGCAAGTTTTGTTCAAATCCCGTTGATCTACACATGCCTGCACATCGTCATTCTTCTTAGCTACTGAAAAGGACCTAAAAGGCTAATGCACAAACCATCCATCAAATCCCAGCCATTGAAAGCCATTTTGGAGCTTAAACCACCAAAATCGATAAGAGTACCCCAGATCATTCAAGCCCAACTTGTCACCCTATCTCAGCCATTGAAAGGCCATCCCAAGGTTTGAACCGCCAAAGCCAATAAAAGCCAAGCATGAAACTTCACATTCAAGTCCCAAATAAGGAACCCATCAATTCAACCAGTCTGCACAAGCACTAAGACCAAAACTCTGATACTAAGAAGAATCACTCTCAGAAGCGGCAGTCTCTCCGGCTAACAAAGATGAAAGCAAATTCAACCAATATTGACGAACTGAAAGAGGGTCCATGGTAAAGGCAAAAAAAAAAAAAAAAAAAAAAAAAAAAAAAAAAAAAAAAAAGAGAAAATATTCAATCAAGAAAACCCGCGAGGGCTGATTGATAACAGGAGTTTGATGCTCTCAAGATCTATCCCGAGATTAGATGGGGTCTTATATTTTTTCTAGTTAATGTCGAATAGTGATCATGTGTTATGAAATCAGATTGAAAAGTCGTTTGGGTCAGACATAAAACCAACACATTGCTACCATCTACCCCTTACCATTCTCGCTACTCAAGCACTTCAGTTAACTCACCTTGCTACCCACTGTGAAGCCAACCCTACAACACCTTCCTGATAAAAAAAAAAACTAAGCTCATCCAACCAAAATCTGAGACATAAGCACATGTCAATCATACCTGAAAGATCTTTCACAATAACTCCAACTTCTCTCTCCAAAAAAAAAAAAAAAAAAAAAAAAAAAAAAAAAAACAAGGGGGCCGTTAGAGATGAAAACCGTGACTGGCGCTCTAAGCAAAAGTTAGGCCGAAGGGCAGGGTGAAAACCTGGCGACAGGCAGTCTGCCCTACAAAAAATAAAATAAATAAAAGCCCGCTGGATTGGGTTGGGTCCATTCCAGGCAAAAAAATAAGGCACAGGGTTATGTGAAAATCCGACAAGGACGCATCTCCCGCTAAGAAAAGCTAGTGTGAAAATCCACAAGGGACGCACTACCTTCAAACAATGACTACAGGTACTAGAGGAGAACCTCATAATCCCCTAGAGGCATAAAATTCAAAAGCAATTTCAGAGGGCATCAAGCCAACCGCGACGGATAACCAAACCAGCTGACGCCTCCGAATCCACTTGGATGAACTCTTATCCTGCATTGCTGCATGACACATACATGTCACGTGCATGCTCACCATTTATACCTGCATATCTTCCTTCTAAATTTTGCAGAAAAAGAAACTCGATGCTAGCACTGACAAAGGGCAAGTGACGACACCAATTCAACATCAGATCAATCATCAATCAAAACAAATATCAACCAAAGACCTCTCAAGGGGCAGACAATCAACCGAAGGGCTCATAGATGGCACCACTACCACTACCACTTCAAGAAAAAATAGTTTGCACGAGGCCGGTACTACTACTCCACGGAGGGTTTGCACGATCTCGGTACTACTGCTTCAAAGGGTTTGCACGCTGCCGGTACTACCATTCTACGGAAGGTTTGCATGACAACGGTACTACCACTTCAAGGAAAAAACAGTTTGCACGAGGACGGTACTACTGCTCCAAGGAGGGTTTGCACGATCTCGGTACTACTGCTTCAAAGGGTTTGCACGCTGCCGGTACTACCATTCTACGGAATGTTTGCACGACAACGGTACTACCACTTCAAAACAGTTTGCACGAGGAAGGTACTACTGCTCCACGGAGGGTTTGCACGATCTCGGTACTACTGCTTCAAAAGGTTTGCACGCTGCCGGTACTACTATTCTACGAAAGGTTTGCACGACAACGGTACTACCACTTCAAAACGGTTTGCACGCTGCCGGTACTACTATTCTACGGAAGGTTTGCACGACAACGGTACTACCACTTCAAAACGGTTTGCACGATGCCGGTACTACTATTCTACGGAAGGTTTGCACGACAACGGTACTGCCAATTCAGAACAATTTGCGCGATGACGGTACTACCACTCCACGGAGGGTTTGCACGATCACGACATTACCGCTACAGCAATAGCCAGCACACCGAAAACTGCAACAATACCGTCCGGCTTGGGAAAGCGACCGCCTCAGGTACGTGTCTCTTCCCTTCTTTTCTGAATTTTGGCTCACTTAGGCACCTAGGTTCTAAGTTCCCCAAAATTGGGGGCAACTGTAGACACCGGATCCTGAGGCGGTCCAAGATCGGAATTACCCGATGATGAAAAACGATGCCCACAATTAAAGGTATCAAAAATGATACTTTCCTTGTCGAAATTCTCATTATTTTTAAATAAAAATAAATATATATTAAAAATATTATTATAAAAAATTTAGTTGAATTAATTTTTTTAAATAGTATTATTTTTGATATTTAAAAAATAAAAAAGGAAAATTAAATTAGTTATTTTAATTGGATTAAATTAATTAATTGATTTAATTGAAAATGAAAAATTAAATTAGTTAATTAATTTAGTTGAATTAAACTAATTAATTTGGTTAATTGAATTAATTGGAAAAAAAAGATTTAAGAAAATAATTTAAAAGGTTTTGTAAAAAAAAAAAAAAATAAAAAAAAAAAAAAAATTAAAATGTAAAAACGTGGGAAAGTGGCTTTAAAAGCCACTTTCCCATTTTGTGGTCGCGTGATGGCAATTGCCATCACGCGACCCTCTTGTGCTTTTTGCAAGGTGGCCGCGCGGTGGCCATTTGGCCACCACGCGACCACCTGCTCTTACTTTCGCTCATTTTCTGTATTTTTTCAGTCCGTTTTTCACCGTTTTGTGTTATTTTCGATTTACAAAATTAAAGCTATTTCTGTCCCTTCCTACTTTTGGCCAAGACTGAGAATTAAGAGGGTTTTTCACCCTCATTTTCAACGACGGCAATATTTTTCATTCAAGGAATTTTTAACATTTTTCTCTCCAGTTTTTGGTTCTCCAGCAACTCATCTTCCTCCTTCAATTTTTTTGTTCTTCAAAAATATTTCTTAAGTCATTTTTCTTTCCATCAACATTTAATCTTTTTTATTTTTCTTCAAAAAATATATATCATCCTTGGATTGATCTTGGGTTTGGAAAATTAATTTCTTTTACTCAATCATCCACCAAAAATATCTTTTTTATAAAAATATCATTTTGAGTTAATTTATTTTAAATATCAAATTTTACATTTTTTTCAAGTATTAATCACCACAAATTCGACAAGGAAAATAAATCGAGTCACCGATTCTCCGATCTAAAAATTCTGAGGGTAAACATTCTTAGACTTGTCCTCATTTATTTTTTGTACATTATTTATTGTTGTTAAATATTATTTTTGGCCATTATCACCATCTTTATTATTTATTTTTGGCATTTTAATGTGATTAATTTTACTCTCGATGTATTATTTGTTTGTTTCAAGTTGATTTCCTTTTTATTTCTTGTTGCCCCTTTTTATTATTATTATCCTTATCCTGTTCAACTATTATTACTTTTATTATTATTTATCCTATTATTACTACCGTCAATAATTATTTTTGTTGTTATTAATATAGTTTGTCCTTAACATAGTTGTTATATATTGTATATTGTTGTTATTATTATTATTATTATTATTATTATTATTATTATTATTATTATTATTATTTATTAACATTCTGCTTCAACTATCTTATTATTATTATTATTATTATTATTATTATTATTATTATTATTAATAACTTATTTTCTGTTTTTTACATTTATTATTATTATTATTATTATTATTATTATTATTATATATTTATGTATTTTGTGTTTATTATTAATTAATCGTTGCTATTATTATGTTTATTTATTTGTTATGTATCATTTCTGTTTTTATTATCATTGTTATTATTATTATTATTATTATTATTATTATTATTATTATTATTATTTTCTAATATTCTTGTTACTGTTGTCATTATTTTATCACTACCCTCATTTTTGCCATGACTTATTTTAATTTACCTTGCATGTAAATTATCTGGTTCATTAAATTAATTTGCCCAATATTTATTTCGCCTTTACTCGATTAATTTTTAGAATTATTACTAATATTTTTGATACTATTTTCTGTCTGAGATTTAACTTGAGTCGGGTTATGTGAGTATCCCCGCGGCTCCCCGGATGGGTCGCAACGCGCGGAGGGTCACATCGTTTCGGTGAGATCTTTCTAATTCTCTATCTTTTTGTTGTGTTTATTTACAAATAATTATTTTATTTGTGCACGCGTGCGATAAAAATTACAAAAATATTTTATAATTAAATCGGGATTTTCACTAATAAAATTGGGACCAACGTTCCTTGTTTTAGCCTAACAATAAAATTATCACAATCAAAACGAAGAGTCAATTTTCAATAAAATGGGATCACTCATCCCGGTTTTCATCCAAACAATTAAAACGACTCTTCGAACCCTCTTTAAGTTAACACGAAGGAACCAATGTTCCTAAGTTTCGAACAAGTGCGAAGGAACCAATGTTCCTTAAATAATGTCCCGATTTATGTATGTTCTTTTATTTTAATCTTGAGTGAGTGTTTTAAATTCAAGTTCATTTCTTTTTTTGGGCCCTTGTAATTAATTTTGGGGCAACTTTATTTATCTTTTGGGGATTGTATTCCGTCCCACTTACATCTTTAACCTCCTTTTATTGGGGTTGTATTCTGCCCCTATTTCTATTGTAATTGCGTGCTTGCGTGTTTACCGCTTTCATTTATCGCTTTCTCTATCTATTGCTTTATCGCTTTCATTTACTTTCTTTACGTGCTTAAAAATGCGCTTTTACTTTTAATGCATCGCTCGTGTGAGACGAGAGATATAATTTTAAGAATTTAAAAACCCATTTATAATTAATCAAAGCATAAATAAGAGGGAAGTTCCGGACACCATATCTCTGGTTTAGACCAATAGAGGTGAGAAACCTTTTCCCAATTTCTTGCAAATTGGGTGGCGACTCCAAATACCTCAAAGGTGCCTTTAGGCGTCAATAGGCTAGGTTATTCTCCCCAATGTTCTATTGGGAGGGATACACCGATGATGTCTCATGGCGCCCATGATCAAAAGACGCGACCGATCCCTCGAGCCCCGAAAGGAGGGAACCAAAAGGGCCTTGCTGGTCCGGCGCGCGTCACACCTGGAGAGTTAGGACGTTGACAGCACTGCCATTGTCCACCAAGATTCTTTTTACATTGAAATTGTTTATCCGAGCTCTTACAACGAGAGCGTCCTCATGTGGAAACAGGACGTCTCGTGCGTCTTCGCTGGAAATGGTGACTGAGGCAGGCTGCTCTGCTTGTCGGGAGAGGTAAACGCCTTTTCCTCTCCCTTTCTTGGGGAGATTCTCTCCGTATGAGGATCCTCCGGTGATCACATTTATTACCCCCGCATAAGGCCTACCCGGATCAGCATTTCTGGGGTTCCTGCGCTCATCGTCATCTGAGTCAGGATCGTCCCTTCTAGGCTTCGGCTGTCTGCAGGGTTCATCCCCTCTGGCCGGGCCTATGAATCTCCTGAGGGCCCCATGGCGTATCAGCCTTTCAATTTCTTTTTTTAGCGAAGTGCACTCGTCGGTTAAATGACCGACGTCTCTGTGGAATTCGCAATATTTGCTCGGGTCCCTCGCATCCCGACTTCTTCCGGAGAGGTCTCTGGGCCAGTTGACTCTGCGGTGCTTCTCTTTGATCCATATTAGCACCGCAGTCGGGGTAGCATTGAGAGGAGTGTATGTCCTCTCTGCCTGGTCGTCTGGACGCGGATTCCGGTCTCTTCCTGATCCTCTGGCTTGGCCTGAATTTCTGGAACTTTGAGCTCCATCTTGGCCTTTGGCTGTCCGATCGGAAGCGGAGGCTCTTTGAGTAGAGCGATTGTCTGGATATTGTAAGCGGTCCAGAACGCTGGTCCTTCCTCTGCTTTTGGACCTGAGAGCATCATCCAACTGGATGTGTTGCCTAGCCCTCTCCATTAGCTCAGCGAAGCTGGATGGGGGTCTTGTTGTAAGCGACTCGAAGAGTGGTCGGTCAGTGGTGCCCCCTTGTAAGGCGGTAGTCGCCATCTCCACACTGACGTTTCTTACTTCAGACATGGTAGCCTGAAACCTGTCGATGTAGTCTCGAAGACTTTAATCGATTCTTTGGTAAAGATTGCACAGGTCGTTCACCGTTTTGGGCGCGCGTGTTTGCACAATGAACCTCATAGTGAACAGCTCCTTTAACTGTCTGAACGACGTAACGGATCCCATGGGCAGCTCATGGAACCATGTCAATGCATCCCCACCCAAAGTGGTCGGAAAAACCCTACAGGCTATTCTTTCGTCATAAGTATAGACCTGTACCTTGGTCAAGTACTCCGCCAAGTGCGTGGCAGGATCTGTTCTGCCTGTGTACCTTTCCATGACCACATCTCGCCACCTGGGGGGGAGCTCAGCATCGGTGATCTCTCTGCAGAATGGAGAGGCAGTGTTGCCACAAGTATTTCCTTCGAAGGTGCCTCTTTTGGGCGCGAGGACACCAAACTGCTTGAGCTTCTGCATGAACCACTGGTCCTGCTTGTTCGACGGATTCTGTTTGCTCAGGGTCGTGGCGGTAGATTCGCCGCCCTTGTGTTTTCTCGTTTGGCCGCGACTGGGGGTGCACATGTAGGACACATCATCCCTGGTAGACAAAGTAGCATACCTATTGCTGTAGGGAGAGGCCCTACTTGCAGACACTATCTGCTTCCCCTTGTCGCTCTTGCCTGGAGTTCTGGTTGCATTTTTCCTGGCTCCCTGAACTCGGGATTCATTGATAATGACTCCCTTGTTCCTATTTCTTCTGAAGTCTTCGCCGGCGAGGAAATCCTCTTGGGCTCTTTCAGAAACATCGGGCATCTTACCCTTTTTCAGAGTCTGGACGATGCTTTTAGTAAAATCACTGAGGATGGCGCGCATGTTCCTCACTGTGATAGGGGTGTCCTCTGGTTGCCTTGTAGTGGCATTGTCGAATTCGGGAAGGAGGTTTGTCCTCATGGGGGGTCTAGTGGGCGCCTCCCTCCTTCTCGAGGTGCCTGAAATGGCACGGGTGTTGTCGTCATGGTCGAGGTCCATGGGGGTCGTATTCTCATTGGATCTTGAGTTTGCCATCTCTCAACGAAAGCACCAAATGATAAATCCAAAAATGTCTTTATCTATAGGAGAGAGGTCGATTCGATCGGATGAGGTAACCCTGCAATAAGAAGAGCCCGGTCGGACCAGGCGTGAGCACTCCGAAGCTTAAGTTAGTAGCTTAAAGAGAGAATGTGCTTTAGAGAGATAATGATGTGGATTCAATACCTGGTACCATCGTGGGCTGGGCTATTTATATGAGACAGTTGAGGGACACTCGAGTGCCTGGGAGATGATTACCGGCTGTCAGAGTAGGTATTCGGCGACATGACATGGAGCAGGTGATAGGCATGGGTGCTGCCTTGTGTCAGGCGGCTGATAGGACTGGCGGTCACATCAGCCGATCGGGCATCTGCATTGCCTAGGAGCTTGTGTCTGATAACTTTTGCTGATGGGCCTTGGGCCCTGCCAGTTAAGTGGGCCGGCTGAATGGGCTTTAAGGCAAATGATATTTGCTGTGTTATCAATTACTACTGTTTTTTTATATTTGCTATAATAAATATCTTAGGTTAAACAAATTTTGCCATAAAATATCATCAGTTTTGCAAAAGATTTATTCTCCCCTTCGGCTTTGCATCATTTTCTTTGCAGTTTGTAATCGTATAATATTTTTCACATAATGTTGAAATAATATATAAATTTCTTTCAAAATTATCATCATTTTAACTAATCGAATGTTAAATTATCTTTTTAAATTCGTTAAAAATATTATATTGTTCTCTACAAAATACATGGCATATCAATAAAAATTCGTAAAAATCACTCATGTGATGTATGAACAGTAATATAAAAATAATATGATATTTTTAATAAATTAAGAGTTATTTCATAAAATTTTAATAATATATAAGTTATTATATACACTTTTAATAAATTTAAAAAATAATATTAATTTATGAAATAATATATTAAACTGTGATAATTAAAAAAATATTATATTTATGTACTATTTCCATAATTTTTTAACTTTTAGAAAAAAGAAAAAATAAGAACTTCAGATTTAGGTGACAATTGAAATTTATGGACAATACAATATACGAAGGTGGAATCACTCCCTTGGAAGAACGAATAATAAATTTATATTCGTCTCAAAAAGGTTAAAGTTATTCTGCATTTGCGTAAGGGAAAAATCAAGTTAAAAAAAAAAGAAGGAAAAGGGCAAAAAAGGACAAAGTAAAAGTAGCGCGGGAAGGGGGAGTCAAAAAGCAAACAATGTGGCAGTTGATGATAATAAAAGTGCACCGCCACGTAATCTTCTTTCACAAGCGAAGCCCACAGATATTTTCGACCCTCACAGCAAAACAAATAAATATCTACTTCTCCCAACCGATAAATCAACCCTTGAGTGTGACGTGGCAATTGACACGTGTAAAAGCAGTGACAGCTGTGACGTCTTTTTGTCCCCAACGCCACCTCCAATTCATCACATCCCCCCTCTCTCTCTCTCTCTCTCTCTCCCTCCGTATGTCAGTTTTTTTAGGCTCTTCAAATAAAATCTCCAATCTCTTTCTCTTGTTTAGTGAAGATATGAACATGGATGGTCGCAGAACCAAAACTCGGACGATTTCACAAACTCCTGAGTCTATCGGCAGCGAGTCAGGCGAGTTTTCTCCGCAAGTAAGAACTTGGGATTTGCTATGTATCAATTATGCGCTAATTAGGAAGCACATGGCGTATTAGCTTTAATTTCTTGTCGTCTATTATTATAGTTATTCTGATGATGATCATGGATTTGTATCGTAGCAGGAGAAAATATCGGTTCAGCTAGGTTGTAGTTTGGTTCATTTTTTATGATGATACCCGTTGTTTATACCTAATCGTTTTGATTTATCAAACGACCAGTCGTTTTATCCGTCAAATTGCTTGATGTTTTGTGACCATTCGCTTGCTGATTCTGCGTTTGTTCTTATCAATTAGTTAGCCAATTAAACGGCTTGTTCTGATTCACTGATCACTGAACATAATAAGTTTGATTAAAGGAGTTGTAAAGAGCAAACCTCCATTCGACTGAATCTTACCCTTTACGAGTACTCCCAATTCTAAAGTTGATTTTGTGAACCATAACTGGCCTGCACATGTTCTCTTGAGCAACTTGATCCACCACATTGTCTGTACAGATAAATTGAGCACATTCTCTCCTATTAGTGCGACCTTAAAAGTTGCTCATGAATTTCTGTAATAGCAGTTTCAATTTCAGTCTCTCTATTAGAATAATTACATCTTACCTATTCAAATTGGAAATTTCATTTAGAGCTTTTCAATATTTCATGAAATTATGAAAGTGTTTGGTACAAGTATAACCCCAAATTCAAACATTGAATCCTGGACTTCTACTAATAGAAGCTTTCCTCTTTGGCTAGCAATATTGTTAGATAAACAACAGCTCTTTCTTCATCCAAAACAGTACAACTTAACAGATCGAGTTGCCAATTTTGTTGCAGGGATTGTTAAAGCTCTTTGCACTTAGCAACCTTCTTAGAGATATCTTGAAAAGACTGTTGTTGTTCCTCAGCTGTCTTTAATATTCTGAATTTCTGAAAAGCCTGAAACATTGTAAATACTGTTACCTTGTCATTGCAGACTTCCTCACAATCTTTAAACGTTTAGATGTTCCATCCATGAATTGAAGAACTTAAAATGGTTTCTTTCCATCAGGTATAGATTTTCTAATATAAACTGCAGAGATACTGCCCACAAAGCTTCAGATTCAGAATTATCCAAACTTCAAACCAAGCTAAGCACCTTTCTATGTGCTTTATTTCCTGTTTTGTGGGGTTTGAGCTCAACCAAGAACTTAGGTGGGATTCAAGATTTGTTGGACTCGCTCTGTCTGTTATAACTGGTTCTTTATATATGCACTTTTTTATATCCTTTTGTCACAAGAAGTTGATCAAGTGAGAGCCGTGCTCTACAAGCAGCTTTCTAGAAATTTTCTCATCTTAATACTATAATAGTGACTTTGAGCTCAATATATGGGTGGGAATAATTCAGAAGCTGTTGTAGTTGTGACTGTTGGTTCTTAAATCATATAATAATTTTGTTTTGCGTTGATTTTATCCCACCGTGATCCTTTCTTTTTTCTCTTAATATCAATGACGTATTGAATGTGAACCTCCTTTTGACATGTTATGGACCAAAATTGTTTAGCTTTTTTGGAGGATTCTGATTATAGTTGTAACTATAAAAAAATATCAGGCTTTGGCGATGAGAGAATCTATGTCTTCAGAGTGGACAGATGAAAAGCATAGTCTTTACCTTAAATCCATGGAAGCATCATTTGTTAACCAATTATACAACTCGATGGATCTTCTTGGTTTGCAATTGCCAGAGGATAACCCAAATTTATCACAAGCAGCACATTATGACGCTTCTACTCCATCTGGCCAGGTTCAAAACTAATCTTTTGTATTAGCTAATTAAATAACCTTCTTATTCTTAAATCTCATGAACCTTGAAAATTCTGTCCTTTAGTTGCTTATTTCATTTCAATGTTTTTCTAGTTTAAGGTTCTTCGAGGTGGTCACTGGAAGAAAATCGATTTTCCAAGGCCAAACAAACAGTCAATAGAAAATGAATCCCATGACATGCTGACAAGTCCTTGGATTCAACGTTTTAGGTCTGGAAGAAAATTGCAAGTCGGGGTCCCAAAAAGTGATCCATCCCAATGTCAAGCAACCAGCTTAAGTGAAAAGAAGACAGCTCTAAGTGGTAGAGCAACTTGTTCAAAACATTCTTATCTTTGTCACTGCCATTCATGTCGTCATGGAATGGTTGACAGTAACACAGGTATCTCAGTTTTCTTATGAATTTCCTTCAAAATTATGTTTAGTTGGAACTGGTAAATTTTTATACAAACTGAACACGTTCAGCAAATTATCCTAGCAAATTTCATGAGCTTTTGATTTGTTACATGTGTAGAGTTAAGGTATTGCTGCTGCGTGCCGTTCACTCTGTGTTCTTTATAGGTGATATAGATGTGCAATTGAGATTAAAATTTAACCATTTCACATGGAGAAAAAAAGTATACATATATCTAATCTGACAAATCAATTTTTAAAATGAGCCAAAAGTCAGAGTGAGAGCGCTAATGCTGTGTTTGTAAATTAGGAAAATTTGTGGATGCTTCAAGTGGTATCTTTAGGATAATGACTGCATTGTTCTTGCTCTTATAGAGGTGTCAGATCAGAATTTTGTGGACGAAGATATCAAAACCGAAAACATAACCAGTAAATGTAGCTCAAAAAGGTTGAAAACTCGGAAAACAGGAGCTTCAAGTAATGACCAGGTAGCGTAAACAGTTCTGCTCATACTGGAGTTCATGTAAATTCAATGTTGTAATGTCAGAGCATTAGAGTTTTTCAAGCTCTCTTACAGGTTGTTCCATGAGGCAGGCTGCTGATGACAGACGATATTAAAAAAGAAAGAAAAAAAGAAGTGAATTAGTGAAGCTTTATCAAAGTATGTGCTCTGGCTCATGTTGTTGTTCGCTTAACCTAACATAATTGCACTCTAAGCTCGCCGGAATTCATGAAGTGGAGGTGAATATTGAGGGATTTTTTCAATGCAGGGATTTGTTTAAAGGGTATCATTATTTTGATGGATGATGATGAATGCTCTTTTACAGTTATTGATTGTTGCTCATTTCCTTGTGCATGTATCTCCAAAATCATAAATATTATTATATATTCTGCTGATTTTGTCTACTGATAATTGCATTAAGTTAGAAACCAATGTGGGTGTAGAAAAACCAAAGAATCACATAGATACCAATAATTTCATCCAAGAAAAGTGATTTAAAAAAATAATAAGACAGACTGTATTGATACCCGTTCAAATTAAAGCAAATAATAATCAATAAATCAACAAGATAATTCAAACCTATCATTAAAAAAAAAAGAAAAAGAAAAAAAGGAAAACAGCCGAGATAATTCAAGGGTCAATACAAAAATCTCCAATTTTCGAAAATTTATCTACTCAAATGCAGAAAATATTAGAGAAAAATAATTATAGGTTGATGAAAATGGAATTGATTATTTTGTTGGAAGGTAATAAAGTGGTGGTTATTTTTCTTATAGTTTGTTCTTTTTGTCAAAATAAGGCCTTTGCTATCTTATAGTATATAAAAAAAATATTTCCTTTTTTTTTAACATATTTGAAGGTGAGAAATGGTGGGATTTGAAACTTAAATAAATGGAAAAATAGCAAAATTCTCAGAGTTTGAATGAATTATCGTTATCCGTGATTCCCAATGATAAGAAGATTTAAGGGTTTATTTCTATTGACCCAAAACTATTTTTGTCAAATATTAAAAGATACGAAATTTCTTTGGCTTGTCGACACAAACTAAGAACTCTCATCTTTTCTGAACTACGGTTACAAATTTTCATGAATTATGCTTTCCTTTGGTGGGCTTTGACTGAGTGGCTTTCTACATAGTTCTTCTGATATTTGGATGTTTGAAGTTTGAAGCATGTAAACTGGAAAATATCAGACTTCTCTTTTTTCTCTTCTTCCTCCCCTTTTCCCCCTTCTTCTTTTTTTTTTATTGGGTCAAATAGACTTTTCTTTATTCGTGGTGTGTTGAAGACTTCAATTTCAAGTAGCTTCTCAATAGCCATCTGAATTGGTGTGTAAATTACTTGTATATATCAATAATAAACATTGTTAGAGAAATTAACTTTGCTTCACATATGTACAAATGCTTATAAAAATCTTTATTTACAATCAAAAAGGGTTACCATTAAGGAAAAGACGGATTACAAGTTTACAACATGTGATGCTAAATTAAGTTGCAATATTTAGACCAAAATTAACAGAAGGAGATTTGATTTGATTTGTCAAAATCAACCTATAAAGTTATTATTGATTTGGTTTGCTAAAATAAATACCATACAATCCATTTTAGCTATCAAACAATTTTGAATTATGATAGTCGGTTAGCTTGTGAAATGAAATTGTTAAAATATTTATAAATGGTTTTATATATTTGTAACTAGTTGATACGAGATACTTAATATACTATCTCATTTTCAAATCAAATATAAGTGAAAAATGTAGAGCGTGTATGAATTCCGATATCAAGAATAAGTGGTTCTGATACAATATTAAATAAATGAGTAGCTCAACTTCAAAACTAACTTGTGAAATGATATTGCTAAAATTTTTATAAGGATTGTTAATGTGTTATATATTTGAACTGGTGATGTACATTACTTAATACACAATGGTTCAATTCTCATCCATTTCAAAATCTTAAATAAAAACATAAAATTGAATTTTAGGTTTTATGTCACTTTTTTTATAACGACGAATTTTGATATATATATATATATATATATATAATTAGAACAGTCTGTAAAATATTACCAAAAACTTCCTCCACTTGTTGGCTTTTTTGCCGAAATTAATCGAATCACGAGTATTTATTTTTTCTATATTAAAAAATAAAAATGGAATAAGCCACGTGGGGGCGTGTGCATAACAAAACAGGAGAGCTGTATATCCTTTCTGTTATTTTTTAGTTTCCCTGGAAGAAAGAAATAAGGTACTGAAAATTGAAAAGACCACAATACGTTTCAGCTTTGATTCAAACGACAATTCAATCCGTCCTTCCCGGCTCGCCGTTCTCTCCTTACACTTGTTTTTCGGTAAGTAAGATGCTATTCTTCATCTTCAATTATTTTCCTAGGGTTTCAAGTTTCAATTTCTCTCTTCATTAAACTAAATCCCTGAAATTTCAATTCTCCTTTACTATCCAGTGCTCTTGATTCTTCCAAAATTTGGTCCAAAGTTCCCCTCTTTTTACAATGTCACCGTTCATGTCCACCTTCAAGGCAGTTCGCTCCACATTAACTAGTGCAAATGCGGCGAAATATTTGATCAGGTCGGCAAAAAATTATAATTCTAAATACGATCAGTTTCGATGTTGTAGTGGAATTGTTGGTGTGTCGACACCATCGCTCGGTGAAGTAATTCATGGGAAGGAGAGTTCTATTTTAAGGATGTATGATAAAAATAGTTGTGCTCAAAAGAGACAGTTTCTTGGTTGCGGAGATGGGGATGAAGGCAGCGTTTTATCGAAGGTGTATGAGGAAAGGCGCGTTCTTGGGTAATTTTGTTAGCCCCTTTTGGTATATATGCATTGTGAAGTGTTCTTTTTCTTTCTTTCTTTTTTCTATATTGTATGTATTGATATTGATGATTGAATTGGGTGGTATCAGGTATTCACCGGAGCAATTATTTGATGTGGTTGCAGCTGTGGACTTGTATCATGGATTTGTGCCTTGGTGTCAGCGGTCTGAGATACTAAGACAATATCCAGATGGATCATTTGATGCTGAGCTGGAGATTGGGTTCAAGTTTTTGGTTGAGAGTTACGTTTCTCATGTAGAATTAAATAGACCCAAGTCAGTAAAGGTAATCATTCACATTTTTAAGATTTGCATTTTCATAAATGTAGATGCCTTGGCCCTATATAGATACCCTCACTTAGCACTTATGTCTCTATTTCGTGCTGTATGAATTAAGAATGACGCCATCTTCTGTGATGATAAATTTTTAACGAGGATCATTTGATATAACAAGCACTTATTTGTGGTTGGGTTGAGGGAGAGTTGGATGAGATATTTGCTGCTTCCTTCAGCTTTGGAAATAAACCATAATGCAATTGGACTGAAGCAATTAAAAGAAAGGCCCTACTCTTCTTGTAAAAGTTGTATTCCTGGACTCGAACATTTAAAGTTCTGCAGCAACACATTGCTGAAATGAATGTGCTTGATTAGCTTTCTCTAGTGGATATATTTATATAGCTTGCTTGTTTTTGAGAAACTGGTGTTGATTAATGAGGAAAATTTTCAACTAATTAATCTTAATAAAGTCAGAAGTTCTGCCTGCTTTCATTCTATGTTAATCTTGAGTGTCCAACATTTGAGTCTTGAGTTATTTTAGTATCTACCATTCCTCTGGATTTCTCTTCATTTTTGTGAATCTAAAGATATCAACATCATGATGTTGATGTTATTGGCATGTTGCTTGTTGAAGCTTGAGGTTCATTATTTTCTTCGTTATTGACAATCATATTTTCTCATTCTGCTTTACTTTCAGACAACTGTATCGCAGAGCTCCCTTTTTGATCATTTGATAAACATTTGGGAATTCAACCCAGGACCAGTTCCAGGGAGTTGTGACCTTTACTTCTTGGTGGACTTCAAATTCCAATCACCACTTTACAGACAGGTAACTTGTCACATCCTTTAATTTTCTATTGTTTCACTCTGAATAATTGAGGGGTGCCACTTTTTTCTGATTCTAGTCTCATAGGAGCATTGATGTACTATGGTACTTGTGAAAATTTTGAGAGTATGACTAGTTAAATTCTAAATGAGTGAAATAATCTATACATATTTTGATGCATTTTTAATCATGCACACAGATTTCAATTCTAATTTTATGGGTGGATGTAAAAATAACACAAGACTTGCTGCAATTTGGTGCCTTTGAGGTAGTTGAAAATTTGTCCAAGAAATCAATTTGCAAACAGAAACTGAGTTTGCGAGAAAGATAACAGTTGCACTTGTACAAAGCCATGTAATCCATAGGTAGGGCTGTGCAAAACCGAACCGGAACTGAAAACCGAACTGAACCGAATGCATTTCGGTCTATTTGGTTCGGTTTTTTCGGTTCTAAACCGAAATTAAATTTCGGTTATTTCGGTTCGGTTCTTAAGATTGTAAAACCGAAGGAACCGAACCTACCGAAGTTTTTTAAGCTCACTATATATATATATATATATATATATATATATATATATATAATGTAAAACTAAATATACACTATAGTTATATTTATTTACATGTATATTTTTTTAATTAAAGTATATTAAATGTATTATTAATAAAAATTTATGTTGTATTTATTTTTAATGTATATTTTTTTAGTATAATTTTGCTTAGTATTTATTAGGAAAATAATATGAAAAATTTATGTATTTTTTTCCTTTTATTTTGTTGAATATAAGTTAATTTAATTTATAAATCTATATAAGTTAAAAATCTAAAAAAAAAAGCCTATATTTGTGAAGAACCGATTGGACCGAACCGAACCGACCGAAATTATTTCGGTTTATTCGGTACTAAAAATTTCGGTTCTCGGTTCGGTCCTAAAAATTTTTAAATTTCGGTTTTCGGTTTATTCGGTTCGGTCCAAAACCGAACCGAACCGACCATTTGCACACCCCTATCCATAGGTGTGCTAAGTGTCTGCACATTTGATCAGGCAAAAATATTGCATGTCTTCATGGAATGCAATATCACCAGTTTCGTTAGTGTCAATGTCAATTTAATGTTATCATTTGTTAGATGAACAATGTTGGATCTCATACAACTTAGCTGGGAGGTAAGGTGCTCTTAATGTGGGTGCCCAACTTCTTAGTCTAAAATGTTTGATGCATAATTCTTTTGAAAAGAGTTTGAGAGCTTACTTTTGATACTAAATAACTAGGCCTAGTGGTTTTGATATGAAGATACTGTTCATAGTATAAACTCTTACATATTCTTTATTTGGCTGCTCATGAGTTATAAATGCCTGTTCAAGTAGATATGTAATGGATCTTTTCAGTTGGATATATTCTTGCAATTTGCGTATATTCAATGTTGTTAGTTTAAATAATGAATATGGTCTAACTGAATCTTGGATGACATGATCTATGTTTGTTTAAACTTGCACTTGCATCTCTGTAACTGTGCTGTGACACTAAAAATTCATCTATACAAGCACTTTTGGGAATATGGAAATAAGACTATATGACCATCTTGTAATGAAAATCACAATGTATTGGATCTCGTTTATTCTCAACTGTCATGTAAGATTTAGAAAAAGGCTTATGCATAGTACCGCTATATGGAATTTCTTCAGGGAATCATTTTCTAACCAAAATGGTGAACGCCAATTTCTTGCACCAGATTGATATTCATATTCTTATAAATGCTTATTCAGTCCACAGGAATGTTTCAATTGTTTGAAGGAGCATACGTTCTTCTAAGTATTTTATATTTGTTATCTACACAGAACTTACTGTGGTAGCAGAAATTGAATTGATTTACTGACTTTGAAACTTGAAAGATGCAATCCGCATGGCATATCTGCATCTTTATACAAGAACTAGCTTTTCAAGAGATCATGAAACTGCACACTAAAAATAGAGACCATCGTAGCCAAAAAGTGCAACTTGGAAGGGATATGTATAACTGCTCAAGGGACAAACTGTGCTGCTTCCCAATCCACAGTTTAAGTACATGGCTGCTTTAGAGACTCATTTTTGGATTTGCTAACCGTGGGTACAAAAGAATAGAGAAAAGCAGGAAGGGTATTTTTAGTTATTCTTCCAGGCTAATTTTAATAAAAATCAGAAAACCGCTGATGTATTGTAGCACTCATAAGATTTCAAACAAAAAAAAAAAAAAGAAAGGTAATTGAGTAAGAAACCACTGTTGACCTATAAGAATATGAATATCTTGCTGGGAGAAGAAATTGGCGTTCACCATTTGTAAGATAGTCATCTTACAAATGTCCCACTAATGTTTTTATAGGTCTCATTTTTACAAATAATGTTTTTTTGTAGATTTTCCCCTCATTTTGGTCCCAGTGATTCTAGAATGGGATGAGAATGTATAGAAAGCCCTTATAATGATGACATTATCGTCTAGATTGGGTTGGAGGATCTAAAGAATTTCTGTTCCGGTCATCGTGGATATAGAAATGCAGAACTTAATGTTGTGTCACCTTTGATATATTTCAATATATTTTATGAATGCAGGCTCCAATTTTGAGCATCTGGATTTACTAAATTGATTTTGCAGGCAGCATCAATGTTTTTCAAGGAAGTTGTTTCCCGGTTGGTTGGTTCATTCAGTGACCGCTGCGGGTTGATATATGGACCAGGAATCCAGGTCCTGGAGAACCCGTATGGGCAGAAGGCATGAAAAATGTTGGGCTGTTTTTGGTACCGTTCATTGCCGGCCGATTGATCTTTGTACTGATTCAAAAGCTTAAATGGCTTCCTATCACTTCCCAAGTAGGAAAAAAATATTCTTCCATTGTTGCAGAATAGGCATTCTTTGCTTGTTGACAGCGTTCTTCACAATTTACTTACCTCAAAAATGTATACTCCTTTTATGTGGGTTATCTATATATATATATGTACTCTAAATGGAATATTAATCTACGAGTAATGCAGCCACATTGCAACCCACCTATTTTGCTTTAATCTTCTGATGTTATGCACGTTGTAACATTAACAATGTTTTTTTTATTTATTTATTTTTACTTTTTACAAAATTATAATGTTGAATTGCAATTATAAAGAATGGTATTCGAAATCTTTTACACTTTAGTTAAGAGCTGGCTATTAAGCTAACTTTTGGGGTTTAAAGTATTAACGTGTCTAACGTATTTAATGTATGACGTGTGAGATTCAATTTAGTTAGATGGCATAATGACAGCTTGTGCCTGTTTTTTGATTCTGAATCTGATGGTTTAAGCTTTAAGCATGACGCGAATACAATTGGTACGGGTGTACAAAACTCAAACCGAAATATCTATTCGGATAGGGTTGTTAGGATTGTTCGGGTCGGGTGTTAAGATTCACAAAATTTCGGGTTCTGTTCGGTTCGGGTGAAAATCATTAAAAATCGATCCGGTCCAAATAAACCGAACCACCTTTCGATTTCATTTTCCTCAAAATTCCTGAACTCCCAAATACCTCTCTTCTCTCTGGCTTCTCTATGGCTTTGACTGACTCGTGCTGTTCTGTCCGAGTCGTGCTCTGGAGACCGAGTCGTGCACTTCTTGTTCTAGTCGTGTTTTGCTTCACGACTCGTGTTGCTCTGCGTTTCTTCACGAGTCGTGCATTTCTTCACGACTCGTGCACTCGTTATTCATTTTTCACCCAAATTGACCAATTAAACAGCTATCATATATATATATATATATATAAAAATTTCAGGTTTGTCGGGTTTTTAGGGTAGGGGCTCGAAAAAACTCGGGTTGGTCGGTTCGGGCCCCTACTCCTAAAAAGGGTCAGTTCGGGGGGGTTGGGTGGCTTCCTTAGGTTTCGAGAGGGTTGGGTGGCTTCCTCAGGTTTCGGGTTGTACCGATGCACAGCCCTGAGGGTTGGAAGGAACTCTCAACACAATTGAGACAAATTTCATGTGTGCTAATGGGCTAAAGTGTTGAACACTGAAAGAGGGTAATGGCCCATTTTGGAGGCAGCCCAACCCCATCAAATTATACAATTTTTTTTTTCTCAAACTCTCTACACATACCTCATGAGAGGATATGAACACATATTGCAACGTTTCGGGATATTAAATTTTTGTTTAAACTATAGGATATAATGTCTGGGCCAAAAAAAAAAAGAAAACGAAAGAGTAGAATCCGTTTATTTTATATATTTAAAGTTGAAAAGCGTTGTTTCATTTAATTAAAGACAAAATTCCACCATCCTTAATTAATGATTAATTTATGGAAATGTGGTTGCCATTGCCATCAAGCACTTTTGAGTTGGATTAATTAGGAACATAATAACATACAATTCGTTTGGCTAGAAAAGTTAAAAAGTAGGAAACAGATATTTTCATGTCCCATATAAAATAATTATCCAATATAATTTTACATCGTTGAATTAATCATTCATTCATGTCATACCAGAATCTTTCACATTACTATCCCTTAACATTTTAAAATAATAATAATAAAAAAATGGAGTTAATGGATTACAGACTATAAAACCATGAAAATGACAAAATCAAATCTACGAAGGAGGCTGCAAGACAAAAAGGAAGTGGCCGCCTAATGCTTTAATGGGGTTGCAAATATCATATAAGTTTCGTCAAAATCTTGACTCTTTTTTTTTTTGGTCACCAATGACGGTCTATGTACTATAAAATAAAGATCATAACTTGGGTTGCCCAATTTTTATTTGTTAAAAAAAAAAAGACGAAGAAGATATATTATATATTCCCATTAAAGAGGAACAACTTTGTTTACATGCAAATGGATGAGATCAAATCTTGGCCTCCACTAGTAGATTAATGTTATTTTTATTCTTATTTTATTTAACAGCCAGTGATGTGTTATATATATATATATATATATATATATATATAATATTTGAAAGGAGGAGATGAGATAAGAATCATGTTAAATTGAAAAGATAGTTAAACTATCCATTATTTGAACGATGGGTAATTCCCATATACGTTATTATATGTATGTTTCTAGCTGACATCGTATTATTTGGCTAATGACAGAGAAATTGAAGAGCAACAAAGGACAAATAACATTATGAAAACAACATTATCTCTAATGCACCGAATTAAAACAGTGATATAATTTAGTACTCATGAGCCCACTTTGACCTATTATATTGATGTGATACATAATTACTTAGCAAAGGTGTAAATGTGTATATTTTAATCCCTAAACTCTAGATATGTGTTTATTCTTTAATTTGTCGTGTCTCCTAACTTTAATTTTGCTCTACATTAAAAAAAACAACTTTAATTAATTTTTTAAGTCCGACTAGGGATTGAATAATTATTGTACTCAAGTGCGGTACATGACAGTGAAGAAGAAAAATGCTTTGTTGAAGCCTGTGTTGTTTGAAAATCAATCCATTAAATGGGAGCGGCCGTAGGATGGTTGGATAAAAGTTAATGTGGATGGGTGTAGCAAGGGGTAAAACAGAATAGCAGGAGGTGGTGATCTTATACGGGATAGCCAGGGAGGTTGGGTGAGAGGCTTTATTGTCAATATTGGTTGTTGTGATGCAGTTGGAGTCGAACTTTGAGCCCTCTTGCGAGGTTTTAATTTAGTTAGGAAACATGAGTTTGGAAAGGTACTCATAAAGAGTGACTTTTTGATGGTTGTTAACTGAATTAATAAAATTAATAAGTGTAATAGGGAGCACCAAAACTTGGTTTAAGCTTGCAAAGATTTTATCAATAAAGATTGGGAGGTTCGTGTAGTTCATGTGTTCAGGGAAAGCAACTATGTGGCTGATTTCCTGGCTAGCTTTACTTTGGAACATGAGATAAGTATTCATAATATTAATTAAGGATCCCACCCTAAATTTATACAACAATAATATTGTTATTTTAGTGGATATGTTAAATTTGAACAACGAAAAGATGTTTGAAGCATTTAATAAAATGCATATATGTATTTAGATTTTTGGACTTAGTCTATTGAATCTGTGTCTATTTTGAAGCTCGCAAGCATTTAGAAATTGAAGAGTTTTCTGAATTAGTTTCATAAAATAAATAAATGTAAAAATGAAGAAGTAGAATGAAATGGAAAAATGCATTAGTGGAAGGAAAGAGATGTCGTGATCTTGAAAACATGGACATGAAAATGATGAATAATATCTCAAGACACAGATACACACACATCCAATAATTCAATGCTTTAAGGATATTCACACAGCTGTAAATTGCAAATGTAGGACATCTTATTTGGTGCGATAGGAAATGATTAGATACTGATTTTAATCAAAGATTCCAACTTACCATAATTTCTTTTTCTTTCCCCCCTTTTTTTTCTGCTCTATTCATATGATCCACAGCTATATATATATTTTTTTTCAACTTTTTTAAATTTATCGGATCGATTAATTTAGATTAAATTTATAGTTGATAACAGTTCTTTCAACAGCATAGATTTAAATGTATAAAACAAGAATTAAATTTAAAATCTTGATTAAGAAAATTCAAATTACTTACCACTTAAACCAACCAGATTGGTAAATCTTTATGATACAAAATTAAGACAGACAACATCTTCCCTCTGCTTCTTTTTTCCTTTTATGTTTTCTATCTTTTTTTCTTTATCACTCTCCTCTCATTTTCATACATTTTTGTGGATGCATTGAAGGACCCATAACTTCACAATTATTCTACCTAAAATTATTGTCACTGTTTTTTACGAATTACAATTCATATTCATTTTATTATAAAACGAATAATAATTATATATAGTTTACAAAGAAAGAAAAGAAGGAAGGTAAAAAGTTTTCACACACTTCCGTGCAGTAAGCTTGGTTTGGGCTTCATAGAATGTGCAAAGGAAGATAAGATTAGAAGAAGAAGATAAGCATATTGGAATAAAACTGATAGATAAAACAATAAATGCAAATTTTTTGAAAATTGGCAGAGTCAAAACACTCAAAAAGAAAATTGATCTTTCGACTTTGGACCCAAAAAAAAATAAAATAAAAAAAAAGGAATAATTGAATATTTTATCTTTTGCCTCTTTTACTTTTATTCATCTGTACCTTTTTTCAAATTTCTACTTTTATTTTATTATTTTTTTGACTCCGACTAAAGTATTAAAAAACATTTAGTTCAAACTTAAAAAAGATAGCTAACAAGATAAATAGTGTTAAAGCCATTATTAAAGAAATTTTAATTATTTAAGCTGCCGATATGTAATATTTAATATACATTAATTCTTAATTTCAAGATTAAACACACTCCAAAAATTTTGAGTGTAAACTTTTCATAATTGGGATTTTAAAATTGGTTTTTCCTGTGTACGAGTGCATTAAGCATTTTACATTAGTTTGTTATAAAGATATATTTCCTTATAATGATTTGAAAAATCTTTATCACATTTTCGATTTTATTTAATTAATTCTTTTAAGATATGATAGTAAAGTCATCAATTTTACGATATTGAATTACTACATTTGATACAGTGTTTCATAAAGAAGTGCTTTTGAAATGAAATGAGGTAAAGTAAATTCTCTTGGTCAAAAATCAACAAAATCAAATAAATATGTAGGGTAATGGTAGGGAAAACTCTGGGCTGAGCCACCAGTTAAAAGTAGGGATAGTAAGACAGGAAGGAACCCACCTCCCTCTCCACCTTTACTATTTCGATTTTACCTTTTTTTTTCCTCTTATGGATAAATATTTTTTAGCTTCCTTTTTTTTTTTTGGGCAGGTAAATGTTTTTTAGTTCACGAAGCACAAAAAGGACAATCATTAAGATATCATCTCACTTTATCGTTGCAATGAGATTTTCGTTGTTAAAAAAAAAAAACGCACTGTGGAGGTGCTTGAATTTTAATATTATTTTATATTAATTTTATGTACTTTTAAAAATTAATATTAAATTACTGACATTAGATTCATTTAAATAAAATTGACAGAATTCAATGCAAGTTCTTTAAAATCCACCGAAAAATACAGTCATTTCAAATATACAAAAGATAATGAATTGGCTTTTTCTTCAATTTTTTTTATGGTTCCTACGGTCATTTTAAATTAATTTCATGCAAAATTAATAGAGTATACATTTCAATTTCATCAGTAATATTTGAGTAATTCGAAAAGTACAGATATCTAATATCAGCTTTTAAAAGTATAAGAATAAGAATTTAATGTAAAAAAAAATGTTAAAATTCAAGTATCCGGAATGTGTTTTTTTTTTCAAAAAAAAATCTCACATTTTAGTTCCACTTGCTATTTTTACTTTTTTCTTCAATATTAATGTTTGAATTTATTAGTTATTTGATATGATAAATTTTTATTTTAGTTGTATTCATTAAGTCTTGCCTAGACTCAAAAATTATGAACCAAGCCAATGATAGAAGCATATATATAAAGTTAGTTAAAAGAATTGGTGTTTAAAATGCATAGAAATCAATATACTATTAGTCCGATTTATGTATCTTGTCTAGATATTTTCTATAAATAATTATTCTATTCGTTACTGAATGTCGTTTCGACAATAGTGTTACTATATATTTTTTCTAACTAAAATTAAACATAATTACCAATATAAACTAATGGACAATTAAAAAATTCAAATTTTTAGTTAATTTATATTATAAGATCCTAAATCATTTCACAATTATATTCTTGATCTTCACATGCCATTGAAACTTCTCATCTAATTTTCATTCAAAATTAGATGAAAAATTTTCGTGGCAAGATTCATAGTTCTATTGTTAATAATAGTGTTTAACCTATTTAGCAGGTTTAGCTTTCCTTCTAATGAATTTTACGAAATTAATGAGACTTTCAAAAAAATAAAAATATAACGAAACTAATAGTCAGCAGAGTTGTGAGATCATGAATTTGAATTTCAATTAGACTGCGTACTTATATTATTATAAAGAAATTTTAACAAGAGGATGAAATTTGAAGAAATCATGGAAAAATAAATAGAAATATAAAAGAAAAAAAATAAAACAAATGGACAAGTCTGGCCGAAAAATAATTAAAGGAGTAAAATAAAGTGGCTGATAGGATTTGTGCTCAGTTGTGGGTGAAAAAATGAGATGAAAGAGACGAATTGTATTCTCTTTTGGAAATTAGAGATAAAATTATTGAAATTTTATAGCTTTTATTTGTAACCTTTTTTCCTAAAAGTAAATAAAAATAATAAGAAGTTGAAAATCTCCCGTTCAATTAGTACTGGGCGGCTAATGCTATTTATTCTATACGAGAATATATATATATATATATAATTGAAAAAAATCAACTTAAAAATCCTTAGAATATATTTAAGGCAAATAAAACTGGGAATTGTAAAATAGTTTATTCAGTCTTACGATATTAAATTTTTGCATTTTCAATATTGTAAATTTTGCATTCTAAATATCTTAAATGTGTTTGGTTTTAAGTATAAGAATGTATTTAAATATTATAATTCTGAGTATAAGAATGCATGGAATACTTCTTTTAATCATGAATCTATTTCCTCTAATTCAGAATCATAACTAGTTACTTGCATCATAAGATTCTTTGCTACGTACGTTCCTCTTAGCTGCAACTGCTCCGTTCAATGTCATTTGTTTAAATTCATCATTTTATTTATCTGGCCTTCTTTTCCTTTAATTAGTTACAAATTTCACTTTTTAATTTTAGTTTTTTTCTCCTTTCTAGACATTAAATATATCTTTCACCCACAAAATCCACAATCATGTGGTGGTTAGTACTTTTATAACTCTAATACAGAATTAGATTTAATGATCAACTGTGAGTTCACCATTGTCAAGTGCAAATCTAGTTTTTAAGCAGTTGCCACCACTAATTTAACATTACAACTAGTTACTTGCGAGATAAGAGGTATAGCCTTTTAGCCTCGCAAATAAAAACTACAAATGCCAAGGAAACTAAATTTTGGAAACTTCAAATTTATTTATTCGAAAAGGATGAAAAGTTTTGTTAACATTTTCTTCTTTCTGGTTATGGGCTGGCATCTCGAAGTGTCATGCGTACCTAAGCTACGTTTAACTACTAGCTAGGTTTTTGGATTCACTCTCAAATGCTGTTGGTCATTCAACAATTTATGTCCTTTCGAATTTTTTAATAGGCTATACCCACTGTGTCTCTTCAACGAGTTGAGATGTGCTGCAGGTAAATACTGAGTCTCCATCGCATCTGAGTTGTTCTATGAAAAATGAATTATTTATCCAATGGTTTAGATGCTGAGTCCCCATCGCATCTTCAACTCTAATTTTTTAACCAATCAAAAATATATTTGTTAGATTTTGGTAGGGACGCCATGGATTTAAGTATCAATTTCTTACCTATAATATTATATTTCTAGTGTTTGTTTTCATGAAATGTTTTATCATACTCAGGGTCGTTAAAGGAAGGGTTTAGGAATTAGTATAACGTGGAATGAAAAAGAAAGAAATCATTTCAGGAATTATAGGTGGGGGTCAACACATGGAAATCGTATCAATAAATAATCAAATCAGGAAGCGACACGTGGCATTTAGTGCCAAAATTTTGTTGGTCTCTATTATATATTTATATACTATAAATATGACATTATAGTACACATAACCACCAACATTTAACCACGTTGAATTCACTACACAAATCTTGCCTAAAAGGGCAAAACATTTAGCACTCATGCATATGCATGATGGTTGAACATCAAGCTTCTAAGTGGGATCTTTGTATCTTTTATGAACCAACTAGGGTACAAACAATTGACCTAATTTTCATTATCATGTGTGCTTCTTTTTCTGCTTTCCTCCTCATTTTGCTGGTCCTCCACTGATACCTGTATATCTTTCTTCCTTTATTTGATTGCTTTATTTCAAAATTTTTTTAATTAATAATTAATTGTTAATTTACTAATAATTTTAGATTATTAAAGTGGTTCGACGACACTTATTCTCATATCGTATGCCGATTCGGTTCGAATACGAGTTTATGGATATTGATAGTCAAACAAAAAATAATAATTTACAACAAAACAAGTTTCATTTAGCAATGAGTTGAATAAAACACAAGATTTTCATATCGCGTACAAATCATGCTTTGCCGCCCAATCAATTCGTGAATGAGCTACGTGAAGAATGCAGATAGTGCTTGCCAATCCGTTTGAAAAAAAGAAAACAAACAAACAAACAAAGGAAAGAAAACGATTATAAGCAGTTGCCACCACTAATTTATCAATTTATAGCTTAAATATTGCAAGATTATGTATTTTTAATTAATATGTTATATGTATTTTTATTTGTTTATATGGAATTTAGTTATTTTTAATGATAAATTTGAGCCATTTACATAAATAATTTTACTCGAAAGCATATTTAAGGGATAAATATATATGTCCCTTTATCAATAATTTAGGGGCAATTTGAGACTCTATACACTGATATATATATATGTTTGTCTTGCTTGTAACATTACAAGAAAATTTCAAAATAATAACGAAAAAATTTACAAGAAATTATTTTTATAGCAAAATTGTGAGGAATTTGTAAGATTCTACAATAGTAACTCATAAGTGACAAAACAATAATCCCTCGTAAATTTTACATGCAAAATTGTTGGTGCGCACTATAAAAACAATTTGAGATAAGAAAGTTTGTTGCTAATTAAGGAGAGAAGTGTCTCCTGTTAAATTTATAATTTAGCAACGAATTTTCCCTTGCAAAATAATTGCAAGGGTGAGAACAGCAACATGAATTTTTTTTCAAAAATTTCCCTCTACTTGTCTTTACCGATTGATTTTCTTATGGCATTTTTTTTAATATACATATAATTTGGACTTTCTTATATGGTATACCATATCATTTATTTATCTATTTACTTATTTACTCCTCCCATTTCACTCAATTTGATAATTTTTTTTAAAAAAAAACTCCGCTCAATATGACAATTTTTATAATTCGGCGAGTATTAATTACATCTTTTTTATTTTATCTTTATGTATATACTAAAAAAAGTAATTAATATAGTGAAAATATATAATTATAAAAATTTGATGAAAATGATATTTTAATAAATTATAATGAAAATTTTATAGAATTTATGTTAATCAATGATTTTTTTTTATCTGTATAAGAATTAAGAAGTTGAAAGAAGTTTAGTAAAATGGAGAATTTTTTTTTTCTTTTTCGCCTAAATCCAAGTTTTATGCGAGATGAATCACGCTATTTTAATTTTATATATATCATCAAAGTTATTTTCTATGCAAATCGAGAGATCAAAAGGAGTAAGATAAGGAGGAAGGAGCAAAGTGGACCACCAGGATTAGAAGCTTCTGGATATGGTCCACCAGGATTGTTACAAGTGTCAAATCCAGCTAACAAAGATGGTGACTAGGAACAACTGAGTCGTGGGATTGGATGCACAGGAAAAAATTGGGTCCCATACTCGAGAGAGTTCCCCGTTCCGTATAGTCTTTGACAAGAAAGTGGACCCATCTCCATGGTCGGAGATCTTGAGAATTCCGACACTTGAAGCTGGAAGCCACTTCAATGCCACCTCCTCCTTTCTCACCAAAAATAAAATAAAATATATAAGTGCGGCTACTTCTATTCGGACTGCGTATCATACTATATATGGATTCAGTATTGATACTTACTAATATGCATAAATACATAAAATGGGTATTTTTATTTTTTTATTTTGGATATACGTACTTGGTACGTACCAGTGAATGTGGCTCGGATACGAGCTAATATATATATATATATATATATATATATATAATTCATAAATAGTGATGAGTAATTTTGTCTTTGTGTTAATAATACCCGTTTGCCTGGAGTTTTACAGTTTAAAATTTTAGACAATATTGTGTTTCATCTTGATATTTGAATTTTATTTTTTATTGTTATTAATATATATGATTATGGTTTATTATTATGTAAATATATGCTATCAGCTGTTTTTTAGACAATTGAAAAATGTTATCTTTTCAATTTATTCTAATTGGTGAGCTTTAGCTACATAATAAAGAGTGTAGTATTAATGTACGTACGTGTATTCGACAAGAACCAACATTAGCAATTAATGATGCGGTGAGATCTCAATAAAAAAATTGAATTGAGCAGCTTAATTGCTCACTCTATGAAAAAAATAATCAAAATCCATAATGCCTTACCATCAATCCAAATAATGGCTATTTTTCTCTATAAAAAAAAAATTGATGATATAATCAATACAGACATTAGCAATTAATCCATTGGATCAAAAAAGACAGCTCACTTTATTTTAAAAAATTAATTAATGTAATTAAACTAATACGTTTTTTATTTATAAAAAAAAAAACGAATACATTCTTTTAATATGTCCATATATTAATTAGGGGTAGGAGCATATCTTTTTGTTTTTTTTTTGGCAAAGAAGAAGCAAACAACTAACCTTTAAACATGAATAACTCTATGGAAAGAAACTTCAGAAACATCGCCTAGCAAAATGGAACGGAGGCTTGAAGGGGATCGGTTATACTAGCAAAATTTCTGATGATTAGAGAAGGCCAACTTGGCCATGAAATCATCTGCTCCATTAGCTGTCTATCTACACATGACTGATCATCCGGACTTCCCAGTCGCGGTTGAACAAGTCTTTGAAGCAAAAAAGAAGAGCCCTATGAGTTGGTGGATCTATAAGATTGCTTTTGATAGCTGCAACAGAGCTGCTATTATCCAAATTAAGAGCATATTAATAAATTTTATTAATAGTATGTACATTAAATAGGAATATATAATACATTTAACAAGTTAATTGTAATATTAAAAAGAAAAGTGAAATATAATTTGAAATAAATAAAAAATAAAAGGTGAAGTCTTTAATTTTTTTATAGAGGAAGGGAATAAAATTTAGATGTAATAAATAAGGAGACATATAAACGTATGCATAAATAGGACACGCAAATAATACTCTTTATCATGAAAGTTTTGAAACATGTTATTAGTTTTCATATATTAAACCTAATAACACGCTTTAACGGTGGGTTTTTAGCGATAATATTGAATTTTTTTAGTGGTTATAGATTTTTTATGATCAAATTTTTTTTTTCGATATTTTTCATTTTTTTGAAGCGAGGTAACCCATAAGCAAATTTATTTTGAGTAATACACATAGATTTTCGAAAAAAGTGGAAAACATACTATTTTAATGCATCATCATCATAATAATAATAATAATAATAATAATAATGCATACAGAAAATTCATTATTGAATTATTGATGCATGATGAAAAGGGTCCAGATCTTAATGTTGGACTTTATTGCATGCATGTATTAGGAAACTGTTATCGTCATAATTTTATTTTACTTTTAATTAACGATTTGTAATGTATACAAAATCTTCTTACGTCATCTCTGTACCTATCTTCTTGCACATGCAAGAAAACGGCATGTGTGTTATTTCCTCCGTCGAGAGGCAACTGGAAATCAAAATATTTTACTGGGCTTTTCACCGAATCCATATATTTCCACTTGGCATCATCTCAAACATAAGAAAATTTTGTTTCTATTTTTAATTTTCAAGATTACTCACCTCAAGCCTCATAAACTGAGGATATCAGAGCTTTTTTTTTTTTCCTCAAAAATTGATTTCACATTTGCTTGCCAGAGAGAAATTAAAAGGATTAGGCTTCCATGTCATACTAGAAAATCCAAAATCTAAAATTGGAGGAATGAGCAGATTACAAAGAGGCTATCAACTTCTTAACAAATATGTTGAATTAATATATAGACATTTCGCAATTTGGATAATTTATATTTTAATTAAACGTGCAGAAAATAGAAATAGTAATATTATATATATGTTTGTAATTATGTCAATTAGAGGCGGCCATGGCTTATTTTTCAAGTCCAGTCCATTAATATCGGTTTTCAAAATTAAAATTTAAATTCATTCCGTTAAGAGCCGATTAACCGCTAACCAGTTAACCTTTAAATGAATCATATAGTATGGTTAACCGATAAAAAAATTAAATATATATAATTTTGATTATACTAAATTTCATATAAAAAACTTACACTTATCTATAAATTAAAATATGAATTATCCAAATTTTAAATATAAAATACAAGTGTTTCAAATTTAATACCAATATAATAAAATTAAATTAAATAAATACTAATAGACAATGATATTGCAATTAACAGACATAGCGTCCTTTTGGCTATGCATTCATCAACTTATCACTATATAATGGTAATTATATTTTATTTGAAAAATCAAACTCATTGTCAACTAATATTCATTAATATTCCAACAGTTTCTATTTCCAATTCCTATCCAAATTTCTAATTATAATTCTCTTTTTTAAGATAAAATCAACAAATCTAAAGTAAGCATCTAGCAGAACATGCAAAGAAAAATCCTTATATCCACATACGTGTGAAAAAATTATATATAAACTCGATTAATCGTTAACCAGCCGACTAATTATAAGTCTAAATATCTTAACCATAATTTTAAAAATTAAAGTCCACTTTTCATCCAATTAGACTGGTTAACTGCTCAGGTTGGTTTGAACTCAATTTTTTAAATATGTTTAACGATTTTTTGATTTTTTTGTCCAGTCCTAATGCCAGTTAGTGAATTATGTCTGTGATCTAATGGATATGACTGCTCGGATAATTAGATTTAATAATTGTAAAATGATTATTTCTTCAAAATGACTCAAATTATATTTTGAAATTCTTCTGTCATAATTATAAGCATTTATTATTTTTCTTAGACTTTTTATATGAGATTCTCTCCAACACACTACTAAAGCTAAATTTGTTTAAAATGATGCTCTTATATATTACGAAGCAAATTAGTTAAATTCATATATAGTTATTAAAATTTATTTCGAGACTTTCTTTTTTTAATTTTACAAAAAAAAAAAAGAAGCATATAGTCCCATCCCATTACAATTGTTCAACTTCCAAACCTCTTACACTTTTTGAGGGTTGACCACCAACTAAATTGTAGTATACGTGGTTATTTTGAGGCAATTTAAATTAGTAGTTGCTAATTACCAGAATATATGCATTAATGTCAGGTATAGAAAGAAACTATTATGAATAGTAATTCCAATGAAATGATACGCTGATCATAAGAAAGTGTCCAAGTCAAGAAGAATTTACTAGTTATTTCTTAGCAATGAATGCATGCATGGGGTATTGATAGGCCGGTGGATTCATATTCATACCTGCCCAAACTACCAAATAAAGATTGGTCATCATTATCTAATCATTTCTGTTAAAACTCCTAGAAAAGTTCATTTTTAATTTACCTAATATAAATCTCCCTTATTTGACTTGGATCTTTTTTCTTGGACTATAAGTTTCATATTTCTTGATATTAATTCTGTCCTTTTGATCTCGTTTCTAGCAGAATCAAGAAAAAGTGAACTAGGGTTGTCTAGAGCAAAATGTAGCAAAATTGGTTTGCTATTTCTTAATCAAAGATCTAAGTGTTATATGCGAATCCCTTAATTTCAAGTAATAGCACAGAAATAAAATCCAGAGAGAACTAGAAATCTCATTGCGCGCATTATGTGTGTAATAATGGATCTTATTATTAGTAAATTTCTAAAATGAATTTTATTTTATTTTATTTTTCCGAAAAGATGTGAGCTCAAATGTTAACCATTAATTAGTTTGATAATATCTATCTTGACAGGTTGGAAGAAGGAGAAAAGTTAAAAAGATGGTGAATGCATGCTTTTCATTTTAGACCAAGGCTGCTAATCAGAATTCAAGTTAATAATTAATTTCTCATAAAGACAAAGTAAACATGAGGTGTAACGTATAGTAATAGATTCTACAAAGATTTTGGATAGGCTCGAAATTGATATCTGTAACCCATTAATGGTGAAAATTTATTTAAGAAAATAAATTCCCATGCTGCGGTCGAAGTTTTGCGAATATTAATTAATTACCATATAAAATATGCCACTATGCCAATTCATTTTATATAATATTTTTTTTTTTTTTTTTTGTCTTTATGCATTGCTGTGCACCTATAAATGGTGGACTCGCATTGCTCAACCTGAATGACAAGGAATCATACAAATTGCTAGAAAAGAAAAAAAAATTCTTACTTAATTAGCAACACATTCTTAGACATAGATAGAAGGTCAGAATGAGTGGAATTCTTGTTTATGTTCTCATATTTGTTATGAGTTTATCATTTTATATCAGTAAAAGAAGAAGCACAAAGAAATTCCATAAAGGAGCTAAGCTGCCTCCTGGTTCAATGGGTTGGCCTTACATTGGTGAAACTCTTCAACTCTATTCTCAAGACCCAAATATTTTCTTTGCAAGCAAACAGAGAAGGTTTCTTTTCTTTCTCTTTTTTATGATCCGACTAGAACTTGAGTTCAAGACTCACACATTTAGTCAGTACCATTAACTTAAAATTTATCCGTGTTTTTGTTCTCTAGGTATGGAGAAATTTTCAAGACACATATTCTTGGTTGCCCATGTGTGATGCTGGCTAGCCCAGAGGCAGCTAGGTTCGTGCTATTGACAAAAGCTCACTTGTTCAAGCCAAGTTATCCAAAAAGCAAAGAACAACTAATCGGGCCATCAGCCATTTTCTTTCACCAAGGAGGCTACCATATGCGATTAAGGAAACTGGTTCAGGGATCTCTGTCTCTGTTTGCACTTCGAAATTTGGTTTCTGATATTTCCACCATAGCAGCTTCTTCTTTAGAATCTTGGCATGGTGGCCATGTCGTTAACACCTTTCAAGAAATGAAAAAGGTTGGTATCACTTTTGCTATATAAGAGATTCTTTTCAGTTGCTTAAAGTGGTAATCTTCTTATATGATTATTTTACGTAGATTCCACTTTATTTTCTTATTATAATATGATTTTTGGTTGCAGTTCTCTTTTGAAGTAGGTATACTGTCAATTTTTGGCAATTTGGAATCTCATTATAGAGAAGAATTAGAAAAGAATTACAGAATAGTGGATAAAGGTTACAATTCTTTCCCAACAAGAATTCCAGGAACTCCTTATAAAAAGGCACTAACGGTAAGCTTAGTAATTACTCAACATTTGGTTTAATTATATCATTAATCAAAACTTTAAATTGACTATTAGGTGTTAATCTTTTTAATTTTATATGCATATGCAGGCAAGGAAGAGGCTGGGAAAGATTCTGGGTGACATTATAAGAGAAAGAAAGGAGAAGAGATTACTTGAGAAAGATCTGTTGGGGTGTCTGTTGAACTCAAAAGATGAAAATGGAGAAGTTTTAAGCGACGATCAAATCGCCGATAACATTATCGGAGTTCTATTTGCTGCCCAGGACACCACGGCCAGTGCCTTGACTTGGATTGTCAAATACCTCCATGATAACCCGAAGCTTCTAGAGGCTGTAAAGGTATGTCATCTAATTATTGTATCTTTAAGCAATTATTGTATTGTACCAAAAACAAATCTCTAATTATTGAAATTGTCTCTCAATTTTAGTAGAATTTTTTATTTGCATAATTTGATTAATTAAATCAAATTAAGTTGATTAGTTTGAAAAATTATTTTTATTTTATGCAAACTGGACTTGAGTAGCTCCCTCTTCTTTTCTTGTCTTTTGGCTCTATACTACTATTAATTACCAATTAATTAATTAAGTGTTAATTGTCATTGACATTGTCATTGTCATTAATAATTATTGATTTTGCTATCGTCAATTTGGACAGGCTGAACAGAAGGAAATTTACAAAATGAATGAGGAAAGTAGTGAGGCATTGAATTGGAGTCAGACTAGAAACATGACATTTACTCGTAAGGTATGTTATTTTTGTTGAAAAATATTTGCCCTAAATCAGGTTCTTAAAATTTATTCACCATGACAGTAATGTGAAAAGAAAAAAGTCTTATATATTCGTAAATAAAAAAGGACAATAAAATGTTTGCAAGTAAAAACTATTGATTTAAATGACTATAATTAAATGAATGTTAGTGTATTAATTTATTTATAATTTCATTTTAGTTTGAATATTGGATTTTTCTTGCATAAGTAGCTAATGAAGGAATCCTATGCATGGACATTCAGGTTGTGCTGGAAAGCCTAAGGATGGCAAGCATTATATCTTTCACCTTTAGAGAAGCAGTGGCTGATGTGGAATACAAAGGTAACTAAGAGGAATAACTCCCAAAAGGTTATCATTAATTTTTTTTTTTAAAAAAAAATAATATAAAAATTACACCAATAATCATTATTTAGAAATATTATAATCCCCTTAGTCCTAACTTTTTTCATAGTATAACTAAAAAGAAAATTCCACTTTAATCTACTTAGAATATTGAAACTAAATTTCATTGAATTGATTCGATTGCGTTAAAAATTTCGAATTCATTTATAGTTATAACCCTTTTAAAGAAAAAATGAACCCCATCTAAGCTTGAATTTCAATAAGAGTGGTCAAAATTGGACAATGCCATAATTCTTTTTATGGCCATTGATTACATAGATAATAAAATTGACATATAAAGAAAGTGACAACACTGAGGCTGAAATTTGTGACAGGGTACCTGATTCCCAAAGGTTGGAAGGTTATGCCTTTGTTCAGGAACATTCATCACAATCCAGAATATTTTAGTGATCCTCAAAAATTTGAACCCTCAAGATTTGAGGTATATAGATATCAACAATTCTCTCTCTCTTATTCATTTATTTATTTATTTCAATATAATTAGATTCAGCAATTTTCAGAAATTTGGAATTTTACCAAGTAATGAAGTTTTTATATTTTTGGATCCTTATACCTTTGTTGGGTACGTATCTGATATGATCAGGTTGCACCAAAACCCAATACATTTTTGCCATTTGGGAGTGGAGTTCATGCTTGTCCAGGAAATGAACTTGCCAAGCTTGAGATGCTTATCATTATCCACCATCTGGTTACCAAGTTCAGGTATACTACACTATCCTTTTTTTTTTTTTGATTTATTAGCAAATTAATTAATGGCTGGAAAATATGTACTAATAAAGCAACTAGAAAAGCAAGCGACATAAAAATTGAAAGATATATATGCAGTAAATTATTGGCTGTGAGAAAGGATTTTGGTGACTGGGAAATCTTAAAAAAATGACGAGGATTTGTTTTGTAATTTGGTTGCAGATGGGAAGTGGTAGGATCTCAAAATGGCATTCAGTATGGCCCATTCCCAGTGCCAGCACTTGGACTTCCAGCCAGATTTTGGAAAGAATCCAGTAGTTAGTCTGCACAGTTGGTCAGCATAATTAAAAGCTGAGATTGTTGCCGCCTCATCTTCTTTTTAACACTTTACCTAAGCATTTTTCAATTTTTTTTTTAGGGTCTGGCCATTCTCAATTAAAACTCATCTGGGGGGAATATTATGATTTTCTCCCTCTCCATTTTTATCTTAATCCCATTATTATTCGACCCATTTAAGTGTACTATATAGTTCTTTAGATAATTTAATGTAGTATGCCTTAATGCAATCAACCAATAACAATCTAGTTAGTTGGGTTCTGTCTTTTTTTTTTTTGCTCTTCTTTTTCTGTTTTAGTGGCGTGTGCACCCCACACATATGGCCACGTGTTTGTTAAGCAGAGCAAGCATGTAATGGACACCCTTATGCTCTCAGTGTCAGATGCTGCAAGAAAGCCAACTTGCACATTCTGATTGGCCTAACTGCAAAAGAGGATTGTCCCTTTGGGTGGACGCCATCCCCAAATAACAGAATACATTGTTTACTAGGATCTCCTCTTAAACCTGGACCACACTAAAGATGTGGCCACTAGCCTTTCATACCACTCTCACTCCTGCCTTTGATTATAAACTCAGATAACAATTCATTCTCGTATCAAAAATTAAACTTCATAGTTAACTTTGTTCATGAACAGAAGCACAATAGAAGTGGCTAAATAAAGTATGTCTAACTCATTAATGTGCTCAAGGCATCACTACTAAAACAGTTTTGACTACTGTGTGAAGATGGTCCACACTAAATTCAACTATTAAAATTCAATTTGAGCTTATAATAGTATAACAGGCTGAATTTTGACAATGGAATTCAATGTGCATTATTTGCATAGTGTATCCAATAGTTTTGCCCACTAAAACTCAACCAGCCTGACTTAATTTGAGAACAGCAATAAGTGCTTAATAATAAAATAATTAGATCATTTGTATTCCTTTAGGAAGTGAAAGATGGAACGGATACCACTCATTCTAATAACAAATATATCCAATATTGTCAACACGAAATAAACACCACGATGCAAAGGCTTTTCTTCTGCACCAGGAATTTACTAGTATAAACCTCACAACTAGATGCTCAATATAATTTAATCTGAAACCTGTCCCACATTCTTGGAAGCAACCAAAATCTCTACTGTAGTGGCTGCAGCAATAATTGGTTTTTCGTATCTAATAGTGCTTCAGCATCTCCATATGTTAATTGACATATCAACATTTGAGCACATGTATGGTGGAAAATAAAATGGTATGACAAGAGATTGTGCTTGACTAATTTCACACTCAAAGAAAACATGACCCCAGATACACCATCCTCATATCATTACAAATGAATATTGTACAACACTAAGGGAGCAAAGTTTGTTAACAATAACATAACCGAAATAGATCATGTGATTTGAGATGCGATAGATTTGTATTTACGAATTGCTGCAATAATCCGCTCTTTGTCTCTGGTGGGGAATGCTTCCAACAACACTCCACCTTTATAGAAGTGGAAGAGCGGCACTGTCTGCATCATTTCAACACAATCTAACGTTAATACAAAGCAAATGTGGGGGAAAGACCATATGTTGATACCTTATTCGAAATACGTGCAGGTATATCTTAGATATTCAAAATACTGCTCAATCTTTACTTTCTCCGGGAATAAGTAAAATTATTCAAAACAAATGACTATACAATTTACTTAGTGTACCTTAATTCTAAGTCGTTCAGCAACCTCAGATTGCTCATCATACTCATCAATTACCTGCAGTGAACAGCACAATAGTTCTGTTAACATCTGGTGATCTTCCTCAATTTGTGAGGAAATTTGATTAACCAGAAGTTTGGCTGACAAGTGGGCGAGTTGCTCAAAATTACTCCTACAAAAGCACGAACTATCTTAAAAAGATTGTGCTTTTTACTTGTCTGCTAATATTCATTTGAAACGTTTGACAGCAGAAATGAGAGCTGTCTTGGTTGACTACTTAATAGGAGAATATCATATTAAGTTGTATAATGACTAGTTATTATAGATTAAATTGTCTTAGTTTCCAAACATCGTTTTCTTTCGTGTAAACAGGTGAAGTATTCATTTTCCCTTGACCATTGGGTTATTCCTTTTAAAAATAGGTTATGCAATCTAGACAACCTTAGCTTACAAAAATACTCACATTATGCTTTAAGAAAATCACAGCAGCATCCTCATCACCAGCTCCTCTGCATAATTTGGCAAACCCCTGCTCTATATATTTGCAGCTTCCACACGAAGGGCGATAAAAATCTACCACGACTAAAGAATCAGTCTCTTTGGCTTTTTCAAGAATTTTGAAGAATTCCTCATCAGTTTTAAATTCCCTAACACAATCCACAGGACAAAGATCGTCATCGTCGTCATCAGATAGTTCACCTGGATTTCCATCAGCCACAACTTTTATTTTTCCAGGTTGTAACAAAGCTTCATTCTTTTTGAACGAGTACAAACCCGCAGTTTTGGTGATGGGTACAACTTTGTCCCGTACAAGACAAGATGTTGAATTACATCTACAGGGACTCATTCTTGGAGCTACATGAGCAATTCTGGATCCAAATTGTTTATCGGGATCGGTTCCAAAACCGAAAGAGAAGTTGGAATATGGAATATTCTGTTTTTGCATCATAATATACAACGAACCTCCAATACAGGACAATCTTGTATATAAATATATATTCTGCTTTAAATTGAAAAACCTTAGGAGATAGATTCCTGATATGGAAACAACCCATAAGACACTGATTGCCCCAAAATATTCTTTGCTCTTTATCTCATTCAATCATCATCTTATGCAACCCGATAACCAATCCCTATGAGCAATGAAAACCAGAAAAAAAAATAAAAAATAAAAAATGATAACCATTACGCAGTTGGAAGATCATACGATATTTTCAGACAAAAAAAAAAGAGAGAGACCCAATAAGTTCAAAGTCTACAAAATGTAAAAAGAAAAAGGAAAAAAAAAAGAATAAAATTGTGGACGTCAATAAGCAGCTACCAACCACCAATGGTGGAAGACAGTTGTAATAGATGTAAAATCTAATCTAAATGGTCGGTGTTATCAAGTTTTAAGCTTTCCTTGTCTGCCATGTTGTGGAATTACGTATGGATTCAGTTTCTGAGCTCAATTCACAAATCAAACACTGTTTTGGTATGCCATAAACTCAACGTAAGTAGAAGGAGCAAATCAACAAACAATGTTAGTGCATGGCAAATGACAAAGAGAAAAATTACTAAAATTCGAATGTGTGGATTTGGAAAGTACCTGTGGACGCTGAGGAAGAGATGTTCGCGCTTTTGCCATGTCTAGTGAAAAGCTTCGAAACTTCGAATGAGAAAATGACACGATTCGCCATATCCACTTGCTTCTTCCCCTCCATTATCTATCCAAATTCCAAAGTTTTTTAAATTAATTAATAATTTTTTTAATTTGTTCCGAGATGGACCACGAAAGGTCGGGCCTAGTCACTAGTGCACCTAAGTCTTTATGGGCTTCACGGCCCAAAATTGCATAAGAAAAAAAGAAACAATTTCTGTCCCTAAAAAGTACAAACCAAGGTAGTAAGAAACCAAAGCAAATATATCCAAAAAATAAAATTTCAATAGCCTATTAGAGCACAATTTATATAATCTTTATTTTTTTAATTTAGTTTTAAATTTATATAAATATAAATTATCATGTTTATGCAGAAAATATGAGTAGAATATCATTTAAGTTTCATTTTTATCTCTATTAAAAACTAGAACAACAATTGACTGTGATAGTTTAAAAAGAAAATGACTGTAACAATGAATTTCAAAAGGTTAAAGTAGCAGTATTTCAATAAGGCACCACAGAGTTAAGAGTTTAGTATCAGTAAATGAATTCAAATTTTGTTTCACAATCCATTCCATAAACCATAAGTTCATAAGATTTTAGTTGCTTTGCCAAATCATTGTATTTGCCACTGTTGTGAAAAGTGAAACTGTGAGCAAATAATCAAACTATACATCAACTAAATGGGACTACCCAGCAGAAATTAAACACAAATCACACACTCCTGTATTATAATGAAAACACTCTTAAGCCCGTATCCAAGGGATATATACCAGTTAATTTTACCCCTAGTCACTCAAGTACAGTATTTATAACAAGTCAATAATAAAAGAAAATTTTTAAATTAAAAAAAAAAAATCACTTTAATCATAATGCATCTCACACTAATAACTGAAGTGCATACGTAGTAAGACAATTTAATAATCACTTGTTAATATAGTACCAGGTCGAACATATTAATATATTAAATAATTACTGACATGTTAATATTGGCGAGTGGTTATTGAGTTGATATAAATTCATATATGAATTACATAGATATAGACATATCAGTTTTTATTTTTTCTCTTTTTCCAAAAATAGATCAAGTATGATATTCACGTGTGCACGATTGATTAACATTGTAAAAAATGTTAATATCGGCGAGTTGTTATTGAGTTGATATAAATTCATATATGAATTACATAGATATAGATACATCAGTTTTTATTTTTTCTCTTTTTCCAAAAATAGATCAAGTATAATATCCACATGTGCACGATGGATTAACATTGTAAAAAATGATTTCTTTTTGAGAGATAGAGGGGGCAGAAGATAGCAATAGATTAACATGTAGTGTTAATTCTTTGTTTGCGCAATGTGGATTAGTATTCTTAAATTTTGATAATGAGGGGGCCAAACAATGTTTTTGGTCAAACAATAAAAAAAGAGACCAAACCAAGCAAACCGCTAATCTTGGGAAGATACAACCAACAGGCAACAGCATACTAGTAATGATAACTCCGGCAATATGGTGGGTTTCAATTTCCGATCTTATTGTATTTTATTCAACCCACAACTTTTTTTTTTCCTTCGAAAAGAACATCATTTCGTAGGGTCACTAAAATTTCAAAGTTCAATCCAAAAATATAATATTATATATATAATACAATATTTTAGTTTAAATTTTATATTCTAATTTTAAATTTTGAAGTAAAAAAAATTAAAAGATATTCCATATATTAAAAAACCAAATTGCTTTTGTTACTCTTTAATTTGTTTACACAGCTTTAAAATAAAAAAAAAATTGTGTTATAAATCGGTAAACTTGATGCCAGTTTCTGTCAGACAGTTTAATAAAAATCGACATCACGTGTGCTGATTTCTGACATAGAATTTTTTGCTCCTTCCGGCTTCACTCCAATAAAAAATCGGCAATTCTGCTATCAATTTCTAATACCGTATTTTTCTAAATATTTTTACTGTAATACTAATTTTTAAAAATATTTTTAAAAATTAGCCGAAAAACCCCCCCATGAAGGGTGCTTATATTAGTTTCCCAAAAGCTATATATGTGGCCCAAGGGTTAGTAACTTTTATAAATATCCATTAAATGTAATACTATTAAATTGTGTCATTATGATTATTTTTTTATTATTAATAAACTACGCATTAATTACATGATTCTAGTTACATTTTATATACTCCAATTACTATGCTATTTAAAATGTAATTATTTGCATTTTTCAATTTTATTTTATTCAAGTCAGAAGCAGCGACAATAATTTCAATATTCAGGCAAAATGGGTTAGTTATGCGATAAACTCATTAAATTTGCAAACCTTGAATGCCTTCTTTTCTTGTCCATTATCTTTTATTTAAAACCGTATGGGCCTGTGCCTCCACATTAAATTATTATTATTATTTTTTTGTCAAGGTAAAAATTACTCATTAAAGCTTGTGCAAAATATTCATAAGAGAAAGAATATTCGACATAAGGTAAGCTGGAGGTTAAAAAAAAATTATAAATTTATTTATTATTTTAGCTGAAAATGATATTCCAAAACTTATATATATAAAAAAAAAAAAGTTGCAAGAGAAATTTAGAAAATAATACTACCAGTTGAACTTGAAATAGAAAATTGCTAAATGTACATGACTACATGTTTCCATCTTGCTATGGGATTTTCTCTATAGATTGAATGTAATTAGTTTTTCAATAATAAAATGAATATTGTTTTATCTATAATGTCATTCCTTATTCGTACATAATCATCATATAAATTACTCTTTCCATTTCAAAATAATATTGTGACTTATATTTTCACATAATTTTAAAAAGTTAGATTTTATTGTCATATGATACACCGGTTTTATTTAATTTCACAATTTTTAAGAAATTTCTTATTCCACTCAAAGTGATAATTTTTGAATTTTAAATAATATTAATCACAAATTTTCTCCTTTTTCCCTTATGAATGTACTAAAAATGAGAGTATATAATTGTACAAAATAAATAATATTTTAGTAAATTATAATGAAATTTTATAATGATTTTTTTAGTCTGTGAAATGTTGAAAGTTGTGAAATTGAATGTAATATACACTACGAGAAATTTTACTTTTTGTGACAAATTTTTAAGTGACGCAAAAAATTTCGTCACTAATTATAACTTACAACGACGAATTTTTTAAAACGTCACCATACTATTTATTACTGTGACAAAATTATCTTGTGTCATTTTATGTTTTAATTTTCGTCACTAATAGAATAATTTTGTGACGAAAAATATATTTCGTCATGGTTTTTTTAGGAGGAAAAATTTCCCACCTTTTGGAGGAAAAAATTTAATGACAAAATAATAACTTATTGCAACGTATAAAATCGTCACAAAATATTTATTTTTTGTGACGAATTATTTTTGTCATAATTAAATAAATTTGTGACAATAAAATCATATCGTCACAAATAAGATATCGATATAAAAAAAAATTTTAATTATTTTTTTCAAAAAATTTTAGTTTAAAAAATAATTTTATTTATAACAAATAAATATGTCATAAAAAATGAATATATTGTGATGATGTATAATTTCGTCACTTTTTGAAGAAGGGAAAATTTTTAGCCATTTTCTTTAGAAGGAAAAAAATTAAAGAAAAAATAATTATTTGTGACACATAAAGTCATCATGAAATACATATTTTTTTTTGTAATGTGAATTAATTTTGTCACAATTTAATGAATTAGTGACGATAAAATTATTTCGTCACAATAATTTTATTTATGACAAATAAATATGTTATAAAAAATGAATATATTATATATGATGAAATATAATTTTGTCGCCAGTCAATCAATTTATGATAATAATAATAATAATTTGTTATAATGTTAATATATGATAAATAAATTATGTCATAAAAAATAATTCAATTTATGGCAAATAAATATGTTATAAAAATGAATATATTGTGACGAGCTATAATTTCGTCACATTTAATATAAAAGGAGAATTTTTAACTTTTTTCTTTTGAAAAAAAAAATGTAACGAAAAAGATAACTATTTACCACACATAAATTTTGTAACATCTTAAATATTTTGGTATTGTGAATCATAATTTGGTGGCTCAAAAATTTATTGGAGGTTAACCATTGGCTCAATAAACTCGAAATTTTTTTTAGAATGTACATTATTAAATAGATAAATAATCTTATTTAAATAAATAAATAATTATATATATATATATATTAATAAATTATAAATAAAAATATCCTAAGCCTAGATTTACTTTGACAAATGAAGAATAAGAAAGAGAGGAAGAAAATAAAAAAAGGAAAAAATGGGAAAAGAAAGAAAGAGGGAGAGAACAGAGAGGGTTGAGGGAGATCGAAAATCAGAGGGAGACAGAGAGAGAGCCGCCATCTTCTTCTCAGCCGCCATCTCTGCCTTCATTTTATGCGATTTCTCTTTCTCTCTCTCTCTCTCCATCTTCTTCCACCGGGACTGCTAGCTGTCCAACGTCGTCGCCACCCCTCTCTCTCTCTCTTTCTCTCGCTCTGCATTTCTGGTCATCGGAAAGAGGACGACGACCTGCGATTCCAAGTACACGGCCGAGAGATATGTTATTTATTTTTCTTATTTTATTTATTATTAATTTTTTTGGGTTGTTGCATGTTTGTAGAAAACCCTTGCTAAAATCTGTCTGTTGATTGTTTATTTTGTTAATAATGGTTGGATTTTCCGATTTCTTTTGTTGATTTGTTTAGATGAATCCCTTGTATTTTCACTTAATAATCTGTATTTGTAAAATACTGAATTGAAATTTTGAAACGTCTGCCAGATTTAGATTTGTTCATTTTAGTGTAATATCTAACAACATGTTAAGAAAATGGAAATTTAAAGAGTAGTTAAATTAGCAATCCTCCTTTATGTTTTAATTATTTATTTAAGAGATTTTGGTAGTTGCACCAGCTTTAAATTTGTTTAAATTGGTCTAATAGTAAACAGCATATCCAGAACAATTCCACTGTAGTATTGCCTCGGTTATAGTATATTAGCTTGAAAGATTGATCTGTTTATGAATATAACACGGTATTAATAATAATATGCAAGAAATGAATTGTTGTCTTCTCCCAATTGCTCTCTGGTATAAGTAGAATTATGAGCAGGTGGTATTTTAACCACAATTCCATCTTTTCAACTCAGAATGAGGAAATACTAAATTCTGGTAAAACTATATACAAAATGGAAAAACTTTTATCAAGACTGCCAAGCTCATTAGTTTTTAAGTTTTCTTGTTTTATTGTTTTAAGCATTTGATGCAAATGGTCCTCTTTTTTCTTTTTGCTGCATTTATCCTATTAATAATGGACAAATCATTTGAGTTTCATGTTGCACTTGTTTTATCTCATGTTATTCCAAAAATACTTGCTGGCATGAAGATCTTGGACTTCAGTTATTTTAATAGATGCTTCTGCTTTTTAATTGATAATTTATTATTCCGATTGTTTATGAATTTGTTGCTTGCATCCCAATTTGTTGGTTTCTTATTGGTCTATTTCAGGTCCAATCTTGTTCCTGCAAATGTTCGGCTACTTTGTGACAATGAAGCTGAAGTACTTATAGCTGCTGCAGGCAAAGTTACTAAATTTTGCCGAATTTTAAGTCCAGAACTTGCAGTCCAGCGTCTTCATCCTTGTGTAAAGGTATTAATATTTATGAATCAGTTAACCTCTTTCAAGCAAGTCTCATCTTATGTAGTTATGATCAATTGGCAGTGCTTAGATGCCAAGCCTTAGTTGATACTTTAGCTTTTTAAGATTGTCTGCTACAGGAATTGTCCGCTGATTCATCTCAACATGTTCGTTCTGCATTGGCTTTAGTTATAATGGGAATGGCACCAGTATTGGGGAAGGTAAGCATTATGTCTTTAAGTACTTTTATTTTAAAGAAAGCACGAGTGCCATTGGATTGTCCTTGAAAGTACAACTCTACTGTTCTTCCTGCAACTGCATATTTCTAGGTTGAACTGATATTTTGTGATCGTGTTTAAGCTGTTATAGTTTGTACAACAAAATTATGTTTTCTCACTGAATTCTGATGGTTTTGCCCATACCTTGCAATTCTGTTGATGTATATGATATATTTGTACCTAGGCATGACAGCCTTCAAATTGAGTTTGTAACAGTTGAATGCTTTTACTTAGGTGACAGATTGATATTCTTTGTCTCATATATTACATTGTTCTTGTTCTAATGTTTTGCATATGGTTGAATTTTTTTTATCTAATATATGTTTTTTTTTGTAGGAACAAGATGCACATTTTGAAGTTTCAACAGAGTTTATTTCTGAATTACGGATTAGGATATTTTAATTTTTGCGTTATGTAGTATTTTTATATTTAATTGACCTTTTGTTTAAATAAATACATTATATTAGTTGATTGATAATTTTTTTTTTCAAATTTAATTGATTGTATAACATTAAATTTTAAATATGTCATTTTTAGTGCAACTCATATATGACAAGTATATTTGTTATAATTTTTCGATTTATTAGTTCATAAATGACAATATAATACTAACGATTACGATATTAATATTGTCATAAAAGTGTTATTTAATGACAATAAAAAGTTGTCACTAAAATTATTTTTTTGTGACAATTATTTTTGTTCGTATTTATGTCACTAATTTGTAAAATAAAGTGACGATTTATATTCATCATTAATATACATTAATTTAATGACGAAATTATTTTTCGTCACTTAAAGTATTAGATTTAGTGACGATATGTATAATTTAATGACGAAAATTATATTTATTTGTGACGATAATTACGTAACTAATACTTAATTATTTAAACTAAAAGCAGAGTTTCGTCATTAAAAATATTTAATTTCGTGACGAATTTTAAATTTGCCATAAAAAATGTCAATTTTTTGTAACGATAAACAATATAATGTGACGAAATATAATTTTATTTATGACATAATTTTTGCCATGAAAAGTAAGAACTAAAGATGACGATAATCATTTTCGTCACAAAAAATGATACTTACAGTGACAAAAAAGTAAATTGTCACGTAAACTTTTATGTTACGCGTCTACCGTTACGTTCTCTATGACGATAAAAATTCGTCACCTTATATTTTTAGCGACGAAAAATGAATTTTTTATGACAATTTTTTGCGTCATAAAAAGTATAATTTCTTGTAGTGATATGATTATTATTGTAAAACTTAAAATAATAACTAATATTAATATAATATTGGAAATGTAAATTGTCATAAATCAAGTTATCCCTAAATAAAGTATATAAATGTAGAAGTATAAAATCAGGGTATTAAATATCACTTTATTTCACGGGTTTTTTGGGAAAATATTACTATAAAAAATTGAATGGAAATTTGGTAATTATTAAAAAACTAAATGAATACAGTATAGATGATTCATAATTTAATTAATGAATGAAAATAAATGAACTAAATTTTATGACAAACTGAAAAGAAAAATAGAATATATATATATATATATATATATATATATATATATATATATATATATATATATATATGTCCTTTGTTGAAGGGGAAGAAGGGGATGAAAAGGAAATAATGAAATAACAAAACTCACCTCGCCCGTCAGCCAAGCACCTGCCAAAACGATGCGGATAATGAAGCCAAGCCAACTTCTTACTGTCAGCAGCATTGTTTTAAAAATCGGGTTGACTCGGCCGGTCGGACTGGTTCAATAGTGAATCGGTAAGAAATTCGGGTTGATTCAATATAAAAATCAGAATATGCAAAAAAACGGTTTGAACCGGATTGACTCGGGTTCAATTCAATTTTTTTATTTTTTTTATTTTTTTATAAAAAATCTAATAAAACTTAAATTAATGTCCTATCCAATTGATATGTTATTGTTGATTCTCCATTATGAATATATATATATATATAGCAAAAAAAAATAAAAATAATAGAGTAACAAATTTATTAAAATATTGAGAGTCAAAAAAATAATTAATTTGTCCATAAAATTTTAATGGCAAAAGAAATAAATATAAGAAATAAAAGTTTAATAATTAATGATAAATGAGAAATTATATTTATATTCACCATATAAATCATAATATACCTGAACAAAATTGATTATAAAATGTCCATTTTAAAAAAAATGTATAAAATTATAAGGGATCAAAAATTCAACTAATACAATTCAATCAATATTATTTGATTATTTAAATAATCGGTTTGATTTAAATTAGTAAAATATGCTAATTTTAGTTATTTGTTATATTTAATTTCAGTTATTTGATTTTTATATTTGCAAATTTTATTGGATTTAAAAAATTATTTTAATATTAATTTATGATAATTAATAGATTATTTGAATATATTTTTTATATACTATACTTTTAATTTTTTATAAATAATTATATTTAAAGAAAAAAGATAAAAACTCCGAGTCAACCTGATTCAATCAGTTGATTCCTGACTCAGTTGGCTATCCGAATCGATATCCTATCCGCTTTTGAAAAAATATAATAAATTAATAATCCAAAGCTAAAAAAAAAAGAAAAAAAGTAAAACACATAGGGAAGCGTGTCCATCTCGTCACCTAATCGTCTCCGGTTGATAATTAATTTGGTCAGTTCAATCTCCCACCTTCCTTCTTTAAATTCCCCAAATCTCCCATTTCTTCTCAATTTCAATTTCCCCATTTCCTTCTCTCCAATTCAAGAAAACAGAATTGTTGCAATGGCAGCCGAGCTCAAATCTCAATCCATTTTGGATCTCATGGCCCGATTCTTCGAGACCGACGAGGGCGCTACACTTCGAAAGAAGATCAACCTTGTCTACCAGTTCAATATCGCCCCCAAGGTATTTTTGTATCCTGAGTTATATAATACATGTTCGTTCTTGCATTTGGCTGATTTGTCTTTTCTTTTGGTCTTTAATTTTTGGTTTTAATGAACTGTAGAAAATCGGGATCGACGAGACAGTGTTTACCGTTGATCTCAAGAAAGGAGAAGTCAAAAAAGGTTTGAATTTTATGTATTTTGCTTATTTTTCTAAGATAATTTTGTTTCTGGGTGCTGCTTGGAATTTGGAATATAATTTCAGCATATTGGATATTGGTAGGCAAAATCCACCTTCGGCTACTGTGAAAACCGTGTTAAAATCGAGCGTCAATAAAGTTCAAAGCTTAGTGTTAGCTTGGTTTGCATGTTGTTATTTTTGGTCCAACTCTGCTTCTCTTTTGGCAAAGTAATATTATTGGCATTGGCCTGTACACGAATATTCTTATACTTTATCAATCTCGGGCCTATAATAACGTCAAAATCTTTTGGCGAAATACCAAGAGTCAACTGGGATATTTGATCAAGTGGTGTCGATATCTCAAAGCCACTAAATTGATATGAGACACGGCTCGTTATAAAGTAACCTTAAAAAAAACACAGTCTGTGGTTTATCCCACAAAAGCCTACGTCTTGCTTTTGCTCTATATTTGTGGAATTTTCATGAGGGCAGAACAGTTGAAAGAATACATTTAATACTGGTCCTTTCTTTTTGGTTGCGATTTTCTTCTTCTTCCAGTTAATAAGCAACTGATTAGCAAGATTTTTCTGAAATTAGGCCCATATGAAGAAGGTAAGCCTGATGCCATCTTTTCCTTGAAGGATGATGATTTTGTGAAGCTTGCTGAGGGAAAATTGAATCCGCAGATTGCTTTCATGAGGTGCAATCCTTGGCTTTGCTCAAACAACTTTTGTTCCTTTTACTGTTTGTTACCATTCATATGCTTGTGCTGATTTTTATTGCTCGATGAATATAGGGGGGCCTTGAAGATCAAGGGCAGTCTAAGTGCTGCCCAAAAGTTTACTCCTGATATCTTCCCAAAGCCTTCCAAGATGTGATCTCCGCTTTATTGGCATAGGCAAATTTGAATTTAAACTTTAGAAACTATATTAAGACAAGGTAAATCATTACTTGTTATCGATTAAATCTGTAACTCTGATGTCAATCGGTGCATAAACTTTCAGTTCTGTATTATGTGCTGGATTGGTGTCCTTTCTATTCCGACGCAATATTGAATGAAGAAGCTATTTTTTTTTCCTTTTCTCCAGTTCTTTTTTGTATATGACAGTTTGTAGTATAAATTATAAGTTTCCCTTCCAAATTAGTGGATCTCCATTCTAGGCTATCACGGTTGCTAATTGCCTTTATTCTCCAGTAAACTATCTGTATGGCAGCATTTGGTTTTTGGGGGATGGGGGTCGTTTTTGGAGGGAAAAGACTAGAGACTAAAGAGTGGTGTGTTGGTTGATAATCATCAGGCTATGGTCAAACTGCCAACAATCTACAATAAATATCGCTGTCTTGACTGAACTAGGGTCCACTCTAAACTTTAATGAAGATGCAGTATGGTAATGTAATAATAGGATGGGACCGATGGGTTACAAGTTGCAGATTTTGTTCCAAGTTTGAAGGAAGTGGTTCATTGATGATTGTTGGAGCTGTTTTGCATAAACAGGATTATCAGAACCCAATTTCTATTGCCATTACTAGCATGAGGAACTTGGATGGTACTTCTAACCAACCTAATAATGGTTCACATTGTTATCTGACAATAAATCAATCATAGCTCAGAACCACGGAGTAATGGACTATGCAAAACAGATCATGGGATGTATTGCATATGTGCACAGTTTCTCACAAGAAATTAAGTGGTCTGGAGAACTGGCCCATGCAATTCAATGTTGGATAGTGTATCTTATTGAAATTGATTGTTGTTTACCCGGCTAACTTTCTCCTAGTAATTCAAGGTGAGTTTCAGTTATACATTTTGTAAAGCAATCTAATATAAAATGCATGATATTTGCCGTACCAAAGAAAACAAATATGAGAATATTAGATCCGTTTTGCATTAGCGATTCAGCCTAAAACATTTGTAAAAGCCTGAATTTGATGGTTGTGATTAATAATAATGTTAACAATGAACATTGGGCCGACGTTGGATCTTAGAAATCTTCTTCCTTCGAGCTGGCTACTCTGAGGGTTAAGAAGTTAAACCAATAAAATACCAGAGAATACGTTGTTTATGAACAATAAAAAATCCTTGTGCTTAATTGCATCTGAGCTAAGTCCAATTCATTTAGTTGTGCCTTCCAATCCTTATGCTCTCTCTGCCTTATTTTATTTTTGTGCCTTCCAATCCTTATGTTCTCTGTGTCTTATTTTGACCTAATTACAAACACTAACAACAAAACAGGGTATTGTGCCTTTCACGCTATTCCATATTCTCACACTTCCGGGCTTTATCTTCCTTTTTATGTACAACAATATGAATAATACAAATTATATGACGTGGTAAAAAAAAATCATATGATTGAAAAATATTATTATTAGATTAAAAACTGTTATATGATTGAAAAATATTATAACTATTATTTTTAAATGCAAATAATAAAATCATTTAAGCATACGGAAAAATATAAAATTATCATAGGAAAACATCATTATTTTTAAAAATTGATGATGAGTTACTAAAGTTAATCATTTTAAATGTATTATCACTGCATTTTTTTTTCCTTTCAACTTTATTTAGTGTATATCTTTAAGAAGTAAGAAGTATTAGGGATATGTCTTTGTCATCCGATCTTATGGTACATAGCGTATGGCACCAAATTAATGCTCAGAGTAATAATTATTGATATAAACTAAAAAAGATAGCTGTAATTTTATATATTTTTAAATGGTTTTAGCAATTATGACTAAGCTTTTCCTAAAAAAAAAAGCAATTAATGATAAAGCTATTATTTATTTATTTATTTTATTTTTCAATAATTTAAAAAAGAATACGTGATGCATCTCCTTTGAGTATTCTAGTGCATATATGATAAAGTAAGTATATAATATGGATTAAGGAATAAATATAGCTATTATCTAAAGGAATTAAAGAAAAGTAATTAAAGGAACAACAGTAAATTAGTATTTGAAGGAACTTGATAAATATTTTTCACTCTCCATGGATTATTTTTTTTTTCTTAGATTTCTTGTATTGTTTTTCATGGTTGTATTTGTGATCAAAATCTATATTTGGTTGTACACATATTAACAGCTAATTAAATTCTTATTTTCTTTTCTTGCCATATATATATACATATAAATAAGTTGGATTGCTCTTTAGGTATGATTTTTCTTAAATATATTTTTTAAATTAAACTTGTATGCAAGAAGATTACCTAAATAATTAAACCCTTGTCCCGCATAAAACTAATTAGTAGCATTTATGAGATAATTTTGTAAATATAGACTAAAATGAATTTGTGCAAACTGGCCCAGCAGTACATAGTAATTTTATTGCTATAAACAATTAAACATGGAAAAAAGTAATTGATCAATTTCTTAAATTAAATTCATAAAGTCTTACCTAATTTAACGATCACTATCACTATTCAATAATTAATAAGATAAAATGATAGGGATTTCATTATAATTTAATTATATGTTTCGAATTCCAGATTATATTTTTAAATGTTTAATTGTTTGTGGCCTGCTCCATGTAAACTCGGATTAATGGGCCTATTATACAAATAAAAAAGAAAAGGAAAACAGAGACTCTCTCTTCCTGCTTTACGTTTCTGCAGACTATTGGTTTCTTCGACCTCTTGATGGTGACTTAAACACGAATACCCGTGGAAATAATAGCTTCCCACTTCCCAGTTATGCATTTTAATATAATGGTCCAGCTCCGATCCTCAAAGCTCAGAAACAAAGAAACAGAATGGGTTTTCTCAAATGGCTTTACTTTCTATCAATCTTCCCTTTATTCACATCTGCAGCGGTACTGTTTCAGGTAATTCAGTAATCACCACCTATAATATTTCACTCACATTAACATACGTATGCAGATACATAAATTTAATTGTTTTAAGATCCGAAATTTAGGGGTTCAATTGGGAATCATGTAACAAAGCAGGAGGATGGTACAATTCACTCAAGAATTTAATCCCTGACCTAGCTAACGCAGGAATTACTCATGTCTGGCTTCCTCCCGCCTCTCAGTCTGTTGCTCCTCAAGGTATTTTTCCACCCAGTTCTTTAAATCTTTGCTTTCTGATTCCGTGCCTCATCACGATTTCTGTTAATTTGAAAAACTGCTATTAACAATGAATTGGACAAATTTCTACTTCGAGCTAGCTTTTGGGCTGCCTTCTACCTGAATAGAAATTGATAATTTGCAATTTTTGTTTAGTCCAATTTCTTTTTAAAGGATAAAGTACATAACTTTAACTCAATTAATTGTCTCTACTTAGGGTACATGCCTGGTAGACTGTATGATCTGAATGCGTCAAGTTACGGAAATCAGGATGAATTGAAATCACTAATTCGGGCTTTCCATGAGAAGGGAATTAAATGCCTAGCAGATATAGTAATAAATCACAGAACTGCGGAGAAGCAAGATGAAAGAGGCATATGGTGCATCTTTGAAGGTGGAACTGCTGATGATCGCCTTGACTGGGGGCCGTCCTTCATTTGCAGAGATGACCTTATCTACTCTAATGGTGAAGGACATCTTGACACAGGAGAGGACTTTGAACCTGCCCCTGATATTGACCATCTCAATCTGCGAGTTCAGAGAGAGCTATCGGATTGGATGAACTGGTTGAAATCTGAAATTGGATTTGATGGATGGCGATTCGATTTTGCAAAGGGGTATGCTCCCTTCATAACAAAAATTTTTATGGAACATACTTCACCAGATTTTGCTGTTGGTGAAAAATGGGATTCTCTCGCTTATGGACAAGATGGGAAACCTGAGTATAACCAGGATGCACACCGTGGGGCGCTAAAAGATTGGATTGAAGCTGCTGGTTGTGGTGTTATTACAGCATTTGATTTCACAACAAAAGGGATCCTTCAGGCTGCTGTTGAAGGAGAATTGTGGAGATTAAAAGACTCAAATGGAAAACCAGCAGGATTGATTGGCTTATTGCCAGAAAAAGCAGTGACTTTTATAGACAATCATGACACTGGTTCTACTCAACAGCTTTGGCCATTCCCATCTGATAAAGTCATGCAAGGATATGCTTACATTCTTACCCACCCTGGAATCCCATCTATAGTAATTCTTGCTCTTGTCTTTTGGTTATTTATTTTTCAATATATAGTACTATTATTGTTGAATTATTTCTAATATATGTTTCCTTTATCAGTTTTATGATCACTTCTTTGATTGGGGGCTGAAGGATCAAATTAGTAGACTGGTGTTAATCAGGAAGAGGTATGGGATTGACTCGAGAAGTAAGGTGAAAATTTTGGCAGCAGAACCTGATCTCTATATGGCAGCAATTAATAAGAATGTTATAATGAAGATTGGGCCAAAGATGGATTTAGGCGACCTTCTTCCTTCTGATAAATTTCGGGTTGCTACATCTGGAGAAAGCTATGCCGTATGGGTCAAAAAAGAGCAAACAGTCCTGTTGAAAATGCCAGTTGAAGATTTCATAACGAAAACAGTCCTTTTTGATGTGTGATACGAAAACAGTCCTTTTGAAAATGCCGTATGGGTCAAGAAGTGAAAACGGTCTGTTTTGAAAAATCAAAATAAATACATAACAAAATCTGAAAGTCGGCTGTAGAAATTGATGTGCTTCTTATTTGTAATTGCTACAAGTTCGTACAAGTTTGAGAGAAAAGCTACATCAAATGCATAAAACATGCGAAAGAAAGGATGTTCTGTTAAGGTTTTTACTGCTTATTTTTTGTTTTACTATTTTCAGTAGATCTTACTTCTTAGAGTCTATTTGGATGGTTATTCCGGGTCGAGTCGGTGTTGTATGATTTTTTGGTGTGTGATATTTGAAAAAAATTGTATGATTTTATGTGATTTTATAACGTAATTTGATTTGATTGTATACTATCTTACTATTTTGCAATGATATAAATACCTTCAATCAATATAAGATAAGATAGTAATTATACAAAAAATGACAAGGGTTAAAATTAGAAAGTTAAAAAAATTGTATAATGGAAAATCAATAATACGGTGATTCAAGATTTGACAATTTTTCATAATTAAAGAACCGTGTAATAAAATCATGAAATCTTATATAAATATTCATCATGTTACTTTTAAGTAAAATTTAAATTTTATTTATTTGTTACTTTTTAATTTTCAATATAATTTAATTTATTTTTTTTAATTTATTTTTTTTTTCAATACAAATTGATCAATTAAATTTAAGTTTATATATTGAAACATTCAATTTTATTTTAAATTTAAATTTGATTAATTTTTGTTACTTGTTAATCCTAATGAAAATAATAAAATTGATAGATAATAAAAAAAGGATAGAATATGATTTTACAGTATACTGTATATTAGTGCATGTCATAAATCGTGTAATATAATATAAATATGATTTTGCAGTTATACATTAATGAACGTCGCGATGCAGAATGATAATCCCACGTAGTCTTGAACGGCAACAGAAAGTTAACCAGTATTGATAAACGACAACTTCTGTTTCTTTAGTACGCTCAGCGTTTAGCGAAAGCTTAACCATTTTAGCACGACGCGTAGGCTGCTACTATTTTTGTTTCAGTAAGGATGCCTTGGCAATAAACGACGTCAAAACGTATATTTGTGCGTCAAAATTAAACAGAACGTCTACGCCCTAACGGCCAAATCTCGCGCCAAAAAGTCTCATAGTATGAGCTTGGCCTCCTCTTCAGCTGTGTCTTCGAAACCAAACCTCTCTTTCTTTCACTCTCTTCTCAGGTCTTGCATTGAAGCCAAAAGCCCAAACTCTTCACTTGTTCTTTTTCGCCAACTATTGCAATTCAACGTGAAACCAAACGAGCTTACTTTCTCTTTACTCCTTAAATCCTCTTCTTTATCGTTACCAGGTTCAAATACACTGAACGCGGACACAGAAGCCAAACAAATCCAAACCCACTTGATAACATGTGGTCTTGACCGGTTTGTCTGCGTGAGTACCGCTCTCCTTGATTTTTACATGAAATTGGGGTACGTGAGCCATGCGCATAAAGTTTTTGACTGTATGCCTGATAGAGATCTTGTCTCTTGGAATGCCTTGATTTGTGGATATTCACGAAATGGGTATGATTTCAATGCCTTGGGGCTTTTTGTTCAGATGCTTAAATTGGGTTTCTACCCCCGTCAAACTACATTAGTTGCTGTGCTTCCATCTTGTGGGCAGCGTCAATTTGCGTTTCAGGGGAAGTCTATTCATGGATTAGGGATTAAGTCTGGCCTTGATTTAGATTCTCAAGTGAAAAATGTTCTTACTTCGATGTACTCTAAATATGGGGATTTGGAAGCTGCACAACTTCTGTTTGGAGAAATGGTGGATAAGAATGTTGTTTCTTGGAACACGATGATAAGTGCCTATGGCCAAAATGGTTTCTATAATGAGGCTATGCTTGTGTTCAAGAAAATGGTAGATGCAGGCATCCAAGTTAACTCTGTCACCATTATGAGTCTTCTATCAGCAAATGCTGATCCGGAATCTACACATTGCTATACCATCAAAACTGGTCTTGTCTATAATGAATCTGTGATTACTTCATTAGTTTGTCTATATGCAAGATGTGGGAGCATAAAATCTGCAGAACTGCTCCATTGGTCCTTGCTACAGAAAAATATGGTTTCCTTTACTGCTATTATTTCAAGTTATGGTGAAACAGGTCACATGGGTCCAGCAGTAGAATATTTTGCTCAAATGCAGCACCTAGACATGAAAATAGATTCAGTTGCCATGGTCAGCATCCTACATGGAATTAACAACCATGACTGTGAGAGGATTGGACGTACTTTTCATGGTTATGCATTAAAGAGTGGGTTGGACGTCCATAATTTGGTTGCGAATGGCCTTATAAGCATGTATTCCAAGTTCAATGACATAGAAGCCGTACTCTCTTTGTTCTCTGAAGTTCATGAGAAACCACTGATCACTTGGAATTCAGTGATATCTGGCTGTGTTCAAGCTGGAAGAGCAAGTGATGCGATAGAGCTTTTCTGCCAAATGAAGATGTATGGACATAATCCAGATGCGATTACTGTTGCTAGTTTACTATCTGGTTGTTCTCAACTTGGATACTTGCAATTGGGGGAGAGACTTCACAGCTACATTCTTAGGAACAAACTAGAAATGGAAGATTTTGTTGGAACTGCTCTTATAGACATGTATACCAAGTGCGGGAGCATATTGCACGCAGAAAGGGTATTCAAGAGCATAAATCAACCATGCCTTGCTACGTGGAACACAATAATCTCAGGATATAGTTGGTATGGCTTTGAGCAAAAGGCTCTAACTTGTTACTCTGAAATGCAAGAGCAAGGAGTAAAACCTGATGACATCACTTTTCTAGGAGTTCTAGCTGCTTGCTCCCATGGGGGTCTTGTTCATGAAGGGAAAACGTACTTCCAGATAATGATTGAAGAATTCGGAATGGTTCCAACTTTGCAACACTATGCATGCATGGTTGGTCTCCTTGGTCGTGCAAGTTTATTTGAGGAAGCATTGTCATTGATCAAGAATATGGATACTGGACCTGACTCCGGTGTGTGGGGTGCTCTGCTCAATGCTTGTTGTATTCACCAAGAGGTCAAGCTTGGGGAATGTTTGGCAAAGAAATTTTATTTATTGGATCACAGAAATGGTGGCCTTTATGTTTTGATGTCCAATCTTTATGCAGCTACGGGTAGGTGGGATGATGTTGCAAGGGTGAGGGAGATGATGAGAGATTCTGGAGGAGATGGCAACTCAGGAATTAGCCAAATCGAGGTGGTGTCATGGGAGGAAATGAATACAACTTTATACAATAATGCATTTAGTGCTGCTAATACAAATTCTGAGCAGTTCTTGCTTACATATTGACTACTGGGTCCTCAGAGCTGATCTTATTTTTCAATATGTAAACTAAACATTTTTCGCACAAGAATTCTATAGCTTCAAAATGAGATCAAGAATGAATTTTGATATTTCTGTCTTGACAAATCCAGATCTTCATAAACAAAAGGAGCTTCTTGAACTTGATTCTAAGCATAAAGCTGGTTTGAAATTTATATTTTATACCATAAAGATTTGATTTCAGCATAATGTATTCGAATTTTATGGCAAAACAAAGTAAAATGCACTTCCATGGGCAAATAATTCATGTGATCATCTAGCGTAATAGCCTTGGGACTGATCTCTTTGGTACTTTGCCTTCAAGCTTTAATCTTCTGTATGCTTCTCTTAATTGGTAAGGTCTGATTGGCCCAGATTCATTCCTCTCTGTCATTACTGTTCTAGCAGTCTCAACAAGTTCACCAACAAACATTTTTGCTATTCCACAAACTACAATTGTCATTGGCAAAGAAATTTTCTGGGTTCCAGTGATGCTCGCTAACAACCTTTTCATGTTTCCCTTCTGAAGAGCAGATCTGCGGAATGATTCATATCTGCTCATTTGATCTTCGGTGAAGTGCGAAAAGATAGACTGGATCTTGGCCGTTTTATCAGGATCAGCGATAGATGGGAACTTGTTAGCAAGCTCAACATCCACGTTTTCCTCCTCCTCATCCTCCTCCTCCTCATCATCATCTTCTCTGTTTTTGCGCTTGCTTCTAGCAGCCACCATTATGGGCGCGCAACTTCCAATATCATTGTCTTCCTTCAGAACAGAAGGAGTTTGTGTGTTCAATTCATCAGGTCCAACAGGGGAATCAAGTGGTGTTTCCTCTTGCTCTTCATATGCCGCCTCAAATGGATCTTTTGATTGCTTCATTGCTCCTTATTACTGCTTTTCATCAGTGAATCAAATCCCCGATTTTAAGTAGTTGAGCCAATTCGTAATTCAATTATGGAAGTACCTCCTCACTAAGCCAACTCTTCATACGAACTGGAAGAAAAGATTTGGGTAAGGGTTTCGAGGTGGGAGGGAAGGGGATAAATAGGGTCCGCTCCTGATCCATGGAGGGGCGAATTTGGAATTACGACCCATAACATGACCCATGGGTGTCTGACCGGTGATAGTAGGTTGCCTTCCTAATTATTTATAATTATTACTAACTATTTTCGTATTTCAACCCTAAAGCCTAAAGCGCAATCCCTTAGCAATCCAATTTCAAAATTTGAACTTGGCGCTTTTCTCACCAGTTGGGCGATTCCATTCCCTCTGGATGCCCAAATCTCACAGCCTTTGTTCAATCTCTTTCTTCTCTATCTGCCTCTCTTTCCTTTCTGCCCTCATTCTATTTTCTAATTGAATAAACAAAAAAGCAACTGAAATGGGAGGCGCTCAAAGCCGCGAAGATCTCGATCTCTCCGATTCCGACACCGAGTACCGGGATGAAACCGAGGAGGAAAATTACGAAACGCCGGAGAAATCCTCATATGCTAGCAGGCCCAAAACCCCTTCGTCTCTCGACGAAGTTGAGGCAAAGCTTAAGGCACTCAAGCTGAAATACCCATCTGCAGCAACCCCGCAATCTGAAAATCCGAATGTGAAAAATGCAGTCAAGCTCTACCTCCATATTGGCGGAAACACCCCCAAAGCCAAATGGGTAACCTCCGAGAAGCTCACTTCATACATCTTCATTAAGACCTCCAAAATTGACAACGACGAAGACGAAGGTGATGAGTCAGAATCGGAATCTGAGGGAGAAGGCTGGTGGGTATTGAAGATTAGTAATAAAGTTAGAGTCAAAGTTTCTGCTGAATTGCAATTGAAGACGTTTAAGGACCAGCGTCGTGTTGATTTTGTGGCTAAAGGTGTATGGGCTATGAAGTTCTTTACTGATGAGGATTATGCGATTTTTGTTGGTAAGTACCGAGATTGCTTGTTTGAGAATACTTACGGCTACGAGTCCAATGAAGCCAACAAGATCAAGGTATATGGGAAGGATTTTCTTGGATGGGCTAACCCTGATATGGCTGATGATTCCATGTGGGAAGATGCTGAAGATAGTTTCTTGAAAAGCCCTGGATCGGCAACCCCAATAAGGGGTAATCAGGATTTAAGGGAGGAGTTTGAGGAGCCAGCAAATGGAGGGATACAGAGCTTGGCATTGGGTGCATTGGATAATAGCTTCTTGGTGGGTGATTCTGGGATTCAGGTCGTTAAGAATTTTAGTCATGGGATTCATGGAAAGGGTGTTTATGTGAATTTTGGTGGTGGTGATCATAGGAGTGGTTTGAGTTTGGCACATTCTACTCCTAAGAAGGCACTTCTTATGCGTGCTGAAACTAACATGTTGCTTATGAGTCCAATTAACGAAGCCAAACCACATTCTACTGGGTTGCATCAGCTTGACATTGAGACTGGAAAAATTGTTACACAGTGGAGATTCGAGAAGGATGGAACTGACATTACTATGAGGGATATCGTAAATGATAGCAAGGGAGCTCAGTTGGATCCATCGGGATCTACATTTTTAGGATTGGATGATAATAGGCTTTGCAGGTGGGATATGCGTGACCGGAATGGAATTGTTCAGGATCTTGCAAATGCTAATGCTCCCGTACTGAATTGGGCACAAGGGCACCAGTTCTCCAGAGGAACAAACTTTCAGTGCTTTGCAAGCACTGGCGATGGGTCAATTGTTGTTGGGTCTCTTGATGGGAAGATTCGTTTATATTCAAGCAATTCTATGAGGCAGGCAAAAACAGCTTTTCCTGGTCTGGGATCACCTATTACTCATGTGGATGTTACTTTTGATGGGAAGTGGATATTGGGCACCACTGATACTTATATAATCCTTATTTGCACCCTTTTTACTGACAAAGATGGAAAGACAAAGACAGGTTTCGGTGGTCGCATGGGAAATAGGATTGCAGCACCTAGATTGTTGAAGCTGACTCCTCTGGATTCTCATTTAGCTGGAGTCAATAATAAGTTCCGCAATGCTCAATTTTCATGGGTAAGCACACACATATTTGCTTTCCAGCTATTTGTTGCTTGTGCTGTTTCCCTTAGCTGCTACTCCTCTGGGGAATGCATATGATGAGGACAATTCTCCTGCCATGACCGTTTTGAGTTACCAATTGCAGTTAGCGTGATTTGTTTCATCAATGCTTAGACTTGTGCACATGTTGTCATTTTGTTTTGAAGCTGCTTAAACTTCAATTTCTTGATAGCCATGAGTAGGATATACATGTTCGACTATTTTGTGATGTGTTTTACTGAATGTTTTCCTAGTTCATGAATTACAATGCATGATATGACACGACATGTAGGAGAAAGTTTAGTACATGTGCTATCGGAATATGTAGTTGCTCCTGCAGAGCACTTCTGTAAAAGCTAAAGTTTTTTTTAGTTAGCAGGTTCTAGATGTAGTGTGTAGCCATTATATATAGAACTTGGAAAATATAATTCCTTTGATATAAAAGTAGGTGCTTCCAGTATCATTTGTTTTACCTAGTGCTTCTGCTCTTTGTGTTCCCAATTTTGTTAATATATTTAGCATTCATGCTTGTAGCTTGTAATATCATACTTGTGAGAAAAATCAATTAAATCTCAGAAAATTGATTATATTCTGTGATCAAATTGCTTCCCACAATTTCCGTTTCTTTGAACCTGAGCTTTTATAGCTCAAGGATAGAATTTATTTTCATCATCCAGCAAAGAGCTTTTCCTTGCTTATGTTTTCCTGTGGCATTTAATTATTCTGGCAGTAGTCTGTGTTTGATTTATTTCTTCCCCAGTCAATTGATTTCTGCAGTCAATTGCAAATGGTGTCCTCAGTTGGAAGCTGCTGACTAGTGGAGAACATAACTAACTAGAATCTAGTTTCCTACCTGGTTTACCGAAAAGTTATACCTTCATGAGATCTGTCTAGTTTGTTATTTAAAATGTACATATCATAGAATCATCAGCTAAGGAAAACTCTGACTTGATAATTTTATGTTTCCGTTGTTTTTGCACATCGTTTATTGTTCATATGCCCATTTGTTTTCTCTAGTGTTCTTTTCCGACTGTATTGAAGGCTTATCCTATAGTTCTAGGTAAACCAAAGTGGAAAACCAGAAATTTTCATTCGCAAATTTTTACTTAGACCCTAGCGTTTGAACAACCATGGCCATGTTCCAGTGAACTTAGAATGCTGATATATGATACTGAGTTGTAGCGGTTGCCTAATTATCTATAAATAGGTTGCCTTTGCTTTTCATCTATATTAATCTGAAACTGGTTTGGTTAAATTTAATCTGCCCAAACACCATAACATAAAAGTATAATTTTAAACTTTGATGCTCTATCAATTAAAAACCAATAGTGGGGTTCAGAGTTATTATCCCCTATAAACTTGATTCTGCATGCAGATTTATACCCACAGCACACTATATTTTAGCTATGCTCACAGAATCAGTGGCTGGATGAAAATTTTAACATACATGATATTTGGAAATTTATTTAGGTGACTGAGAACGGGAAGCAGGAGCGCCATTTGGTTGCAACAGTGGGCAAGTTTAGTGTGATATGGAATTTCCAACAGGTGAAGAATGGCTCACATGAGTGCTACCGCAATCAAGAGGGCCTGAAGAGCTGCTACTGCTATAAAATTGTCCTTAAGGATGATTCCATTGTTGACAGTCGTTTCATGCATGATAAATTTGCTGTCAGTGATTCTCCTGAGGCTCCACTGGTGATTGCCACTCCCATGAAAGTTAGCTCCTTTAGTATATCCAGCAAGCGATGACATCCTCTGAAAGTTGCCCTTTACTCGACCACTTCTCAGTGTCATTTGGGAATTGTATTCTAGACTGTTGTTTAACTAGGACAAGCACGAATCTTATTCTGTGAAGAACAATGTGTAATTCAGTTGTATAAGATTTCTACCAATTTCTAGTTATTTGAAGACTGCAAATATATCGTTGTATTACTTCTAAATGTAAGTCCCAGTTCCCGTGGTATCTTATCAAAAGCAACTGTTTACCTTGTGATATCTTCTTATATATTTCCACGTGTTCAAATCTGATTGGGTTGAAATAATTTAGTGCTAAGTTCACCTCAGAGGCAGTGGGCCATGTTATCATGTGCTTTCTATTATATGTAAAGATAGAGTTCTTATTTTGGATGGTAGTTATATACTTGGTTTTTGTACAGGCCTTTAGTTCGTAATTGCTGATAGATTGACAAAGAAAAATGGCCGTTGCAATGGGAAGAGCCTTGCTTTTTCAGCCATGTTCTTCCTCTTGTTTCTCTGTTGCTTCTAGGAACATACACAAGCTACCAATCGGCGTCGTTAATTCATTTTGGCCTTCTAAAAGTGGAAGTACTCGATCCTGCACAAGGACTGTAGTTCATGCCCAGCAGCGACCCACATGGCTTCCAGGGCTAGACCCTCCTCCATATCTTGACGGAAGGTGAGCTAACGGTGCTTTTCACATAATTCTCTAGATTAAAGATGGATATAAATTCTGTTTTTCTAGGCTTTAACTTTATCTTCTGTGTATGATCTGCTGCAATTTAAGTCTGGCAGGAGATTATGGGTTTGACCCACTTGGGCTTGGAGAAGATCCTGAAAGCTTGAAGTGGTATGTGCAGGCAGAGCTAGTTCATGCTCGCTTTGCCATGCTTGGAGTTGCTGGAATTCTTTTCACAGATGTCAGTGACGTCCTCAAACTGTCTTCTTCACTGGTCTGTGGCAATTTTAGTAAATATAAATTTTATAAGCATTAGTGATAGTTTAGTACTGTGTTGGTGCAGTTTGTACGTGTAACGGGGATTGGGAAATTGCCAGTTTGGTATGAAGCGGGTGCAGTCAAATATGAAATTGCAAATGCAAGGACTTTGCTTTTTGTTCAACTAATTTTGATGGGGTAAAAATCCAATGTGGATGAAGTAACTCTTTTATCGTTTGGAATCTTGAAGACATTTCTTTTGTTGCAGTTATGCTGAGACAAGAAGATACATGGATTATGTTAGCCCAGGATCTCAGGCCAAAGAGGGTTCCTTCTTTGGTATGGAAGCTGCACTTGAAGGCTTGGAGCCTGGGTAAATTCTATCACTTTATTAAAGGCTTTCATAGCTATAGACCTATCGAATTGGATCAGATCATTTTAGATTTTGGCCAGATCGATTGGTTTTGGATTGACCGTTAATTAACTCGAAGCTTATTCTGAGTTTGGGTTGGCTAAAAAGATTAAATTTTGGTATTGTTTCTTATTTCTAATTCTAACATTATGTAGTATGCCATAAACAGCTATCCTGGAGGGCCCCTGCTAAACCCACTTGGCCTAGCTAAAGATATCAAAAAAGCTAAAAACTTGAAGCTTAAGGAGATAAAAAATGGTATTATTTTATTTTATTTAATTTTTTGCTGTGGCAATTCAGAATTTATGCTTGAATTCATTTATTAATTAATGGAAATGGTCCTTTATAGGGCGGCTTGCAATGGTAGCAATGCTGGGGATTTTTGTGCAAGCTGCTGTTACTCGCGCTGGTCCTATTGATAATCTTGTGGAGCACCTCTCTGACCCATGGCACAAAACCATTATTCAAACACTTTCTTAAATATGATGTTTACTTTTTCCAGCTTAAAATATGGTTAATTAACTGTAAACTCTGACTCTATTCATTTTTTTTTTAAAATTTATTTGGTTCTTTAAATTTCAATTCTGTATGTATAATCACTGGGTAAAATAGTTAGCTCGCTGAAGATTAATAATTAAATTTTTTAACATCCTTTTCCACTTAAAAACTTATAAAGCTCCCCCAAAATAACATAAACAAAGGCAGAGAAAAGGTTTATATTGTAATGTAAAGTATAATGATCATCAAATGAAATTGATCCGAAGTTGCAATTTGTCATCAGCAGGATATTGGCATATATCAAGTTATGGACCTCAAATTTGGACTCTGCCACTGCCATAAATCTTGTTGGGCTTGGAATTCTTTGCTGTAAGGAGCGAAAAAAGAAAGAAAAAAAGTTATCCGACCTGCCGGATTCGAACCAGCGACCTAAGGATAACAGCTTTCATACTACAGTCCTCCGCTCTGCCAACTGAGCTAAGGTCGGTTGTTGTATCTAAATTTTTAACAATATATCAACTATAGAAAATGTGTATTTGTTGGCAAACACACAACGGGCAACGTACAATTAATAGCGCTGCGCAGGGAGAAGGCTTAAAACAATAAACTTAGTTGCATCCAGAGATAATTAACAATCGAATATGAGAGGCAAAATTCAGTTTTCTTTCAACCTAAGTAGTCAAAAAGAAAGACTTTTCTTTCATGGAACCAATCTCACACCCTTGCATTGATTCAAAGTTTGATTTCCCAAAACCTATACAGCATGAAAAATGTCATATTATCTCCATCAAAGCTAGTCAATCATTTCTATCTGCCAGGAAAATACAAGGCAGCCCACTCATCGTACACAAATCTATCACCAACATTTACATTCAAGTAAAAAATCTATATGATCATAACCCATCATTTACGGGTAAATTCATAACCCATCATTTACGGGTAAACGCCTAGTAAATAAACGTATAATCACAATGACTATGCTTACTCCTGTTGCGGGTTCCCTGCCTTGGATGTATGAGCTTTTCTCTTGGCCAAGAACATCAAAAACCGAGGGAAATACGATCTCTTTTTCTTCCTACTAGTCCTTGTGTCCAGTGAAGATTCTGCTGCACAGCTATTCCCATGTTCAGATGCTTTTGGGCTTGACATAGGCTCCACTGAGGCATCCAATAACCTGTCAAAGCTGATTGAGTTTTTTCTATCCTCAAATTGTTCTCTTGGGTTTGTATCAGGGACTGCGGCTCCTTGAACGAGTTCACCAGCCTTCCGTCTTTGCTCGTGTTCAGCTCTCCACTTTCTCAACTCCTGTTCTACACCCAATTTCCCTTCCTTGGCCTTCTCAGCCTTCTCCATTGCTTCTTTAAGTTTTTCCTTTCTGGCAGCCATCTCTTGGTTTGCTTTTTCCAACTTTTCTGCACTTTTCAATTCGGATTCCTTAGCTACCTCAATTTGAGAAACTGCAGCTGCCACCCTCTGGTTGGCTTGCTCTTCTGCCTCATGGGCGCGCTTACTCAGCTCATAGTACTCTGCCAAAGAAAGTGTTATACCAACAGCTGAATCCTTCTCATTGGCGCTTAGATTTGATTCACTCTCCTGCAATGCTTTAATTGCTGCTAAAGCCAATTTCTCAGAAGCCTTGGCAGCCGCTATCTCTTTTTGAGCTGCAAGTAACCTGCTCTCCATTGTACTAGCGCCTGCCTTGGCCTGTTCTGCTTCTTCCTTTGCCTTGCGCAGCTCTTCACGAGCCTCTTGAGCCAGTTGCTTTGCCTCATCAGCTGCTTGGGCTGCTTGCTGTAGTTGCTTGGGCAACTCTACCATCTTCTCTTTTGCTTCTTTGTCTTTCATCTGAACTACAGCTATTTCTGACTTAGTATTATCCAGTTCTGCTTCAAGGGAAGCAACTGCCACTGATGCCATTCCTTCTCTCTGCTTCACCGTAGCAAGGGATGACTTTTCTTTCTCAAGCTCCAATTGTAATGATGTAGCGGCCACCTTCAAGCAATTTACTTCTTCACTTGCCTTCTCTATGTTACGTTTCACTTCTTCAAGTTCCTTTTTTGCTAAAGCAATTGCTGCCTGCACATCACTTCGACTTCTGCTCCCCAAGTCCTCATCATTTGCTTCTGCTTCATAATCCTCCTTTAGCTTAGATTCCATGTAAGCTGCTAGTTCAGCTTTCAGATCAAGTAGTAAAGCTGAAGCAGTGTCTACTTTCGATTTGAGATCCTGGGCTGAAATAATTTGTTGGTTTAGATTCTGGAACTCCTCTTCCGCCTGCTTCAATTCCTTTTCCCAATAGAGAGCATCCTGCTCCTTGGCCATGGCTGCTCCAATTCTCTGTTCCTCTGCTTCCAGGTGAGCAGCATGTGCAGATTCTAATGATTCCTTTGTAGCAATCAACTCAATAGTTAGTTCCTCCACTGTCTTCTCCACTTCTTTGGATGCCAAAACAGCCTCTTCCGCTTTCTTCACTGCTTCGTCTTTCTCAGCAACCAAAGTAGTGTAATCCTTTCGCAATTTTTCCAACTCCTCGTTAACAGATTTCAGTTCTGCAATTGCAGCAGCATGCCGGGACTTAGCAACCTCAAGCTGTGCCTTGGCAGCAATGCTTACATCATCTGCGATTCCCTGTTTCATTTCTTCTACCCTGAGTTTGGCAAGTTCAGAATCTTGTTTTGCCTGATGCTCTTCTGTTTGTGCCCTCTCTAAATTCAGCTTAAGCTCTTCGATAAGTCTTTTAGTGCTGTCCAACTCATTAAGAACTTGCATTTTTGCCTGTTCAGCATCCTCTGACCGTCTCCTGTACTCAGGCATCTCCTGCTGTACCTTCTCTAGCTCTTCTTCCACAAACTTGCGCCTCTGCAGATTAAGAAAAGAAATTGAAAAAGTTAGTTATCATTGAGATGGAAAGAGTATTTCATGAGAAACTACAATTAGAATAATAAGAGGAACAGCTCAAAATTGCTGGTTGTACCCATATTTGTAAGGAAGAAAGAAACCCTGTTTTCAGGCACAAGTAGAATACAAGAAAAACCAAGAGAAGACATTTACTATGTGAAAATTGAAGTTCCATCTTACTTTCCTCACTTTGTATTTCTAAAATGAAACAAATAAGAAAATATGAAATGACCCAGAAAGCAAATGAGCATTTAAACGCTTCACAATAATGCCATTAGACTTAGAAGCAGAAGTTAGAATATATCTATTATCACCATCACTAGTCTTTTCCTAATATATCTATTATCACCATCACTAGTCTTTCAAGTGTCGTTTCTAAAATAACTTCGCTTTGCTGCAGCCATGACCAAACAAATTACAGCTTCTCTGCACTGAAGAAACTAAAACCTTCCAAACAACATTAAAACAAAAATCCACACAAGCATCTTAGCTGTCATCGACAGCTTTGAATATAAGCTCAAATGTTTTGCCCTCATATTTGATGCTCTGGAAGAAAATCACTTTCCTTCTTATGATCAGTAACACCAAAAAATTTCCTGAAATGGTGCACAGAACGCTAGAGGATAGAGCTGTTAAATAAAATAGCAGATAATATGTACCTCAACCGTTTGGATTCGGTGTGCTTTCCAATCTACAATTCCTCCAATCTTGGAAACAGCTTCTTTAACAGATTCAATAGGTGGCGCTGTATCAATAAGACCTCTGGTAGGTGAACTGAAAGATGGCATACTCAAAATAGTGGGACTTGACAGCTTTGCATGGGGCATCTCAGGGGCAGTTTCATCTTCTTCCATTCTGACCCTTACACGGGGCAGTTCAAGCTCTTCTGGTTGAGTGCTTAAAACAGGCGGTATAATTTCATCTATACTAACACGTGGATGATGAATATAATGAGTATCTTCTATGTTATCAACACTAACACGAGGACGATCAACAGAAGAGGCATCTAAAGATTGCTGCATATTATATTGTCCATTTGATGATGTTTCACTGAATTCATTTTTTTCTTGAGATGATTGGCCATCGAGAGAAGTTGACACCATATTGCCGGTTGGAAAGAGTTGATTTTCGCTTGAATTTTCTGCTCGGAAAGGTTGATCATCGAGAAAAGGGTTATTAACAACATCGTGGACATTTCCATGATTAGGCTGTTCAGAATCTACTTTTCCATCATTAACTGGGGTCATTGAGCTCTTGCTGTGAGAATGATTGGTATCTATGGAGGATGAGCAAGATGGCGGAGGAGGCTTACAAGGGTGTCTGAAACTCATGTAAAACAACACCTCAATATAAAACAATCTCAGAAAGAAGTTTAACAAAAGGGAGCATGTTATGAAATAATAGTCAGGTCCTTAAGTAACGAAAGTGTATTCTGCATCAATGACGTTACGTACCATTCTATTTGTTTTCAATTGGACTCTTTACAATGGATGATGATAGAAAGGAATAGTGGGCCAAATTCCATGAAAACCCAGATATTTCAATAACAAGCCAATAAATCAAGTCTCACATTAACTTAGACTTATAGGAAAGAATGCATAATTCTAGATTCAGCTTTTTGGATTTGCGATAAGAACATGAATAATTTTAAAATTTTCTTTTACAGATTAACCATATCTGAAGCTAAAAACAACAGACAAAGTAGAAGACAGTATTTTCTCTTTTTCTAACTAATTATTATATATTCATTTTCCTATTCACATTGAAACACGGTTCCTTTTTTCTTTTCTTCTTCTTCTTATAAATAAGCAGTCAATTAAAAATGAAAAAATATGTAAAAATTAAAATCCAGAATACGCTAGTCCTACATTAGAGAGCCGAAAATTGCAGGTAACAGAGAACAAAGAACAGAACCAAAACAACCATCATAATCCAAGCTATTGATTAATTATAATAACAAGAATTCATCTGAAATTATCAATGGCAACATAATCGGAAATCGGAAGCACTTCATTAATGAATTCCGGCACAAGTTTCAGAAAACAAAACGTAAACTCACTTGTGAAAAGTCAACGTAGAGACGCCACAGCTTCCAGACGTGAAGAAACTGGAAACTGAGAAACAAAGATAATAACATTTACATCATTAAAATCGAAATCTAAGCTAACAAAACAATAAATAACAAAGTGAGGTTGAATTAAAACATTAGAAGATGAGCAAGAAAGGACAGAGAAGAGAAGCATACCAGAATTATCCAGAAAAGAGGAGCGGAAATTGGAAAAGAAATTAACGATCTGAGTTGAAACTAATTGAAGAGAAAATAGATTACTGATTACTGAATAAAGAAAATTGAGAATTAGTAATGGAGCTAAATTTAGAATAACTGAGGAGACACGTGCGACGAATAGAGCCTACCTCGTCCTCACAGACTAGATCCCATCTGTAGGTTCTCTATTTCTGTTCAATATCAGATTTTTATTTATTTAGTTTATATATTCATTATTTATTATTTATTATTATTATGGCCAAAAAGTTGAAGGTGGAAATAAGAAGCTGAATGGTTCAGCCAGAGAGCAATGTGGAAAATTAGTATAGAAACCAGAAAATTAAAAAACAAAAATTTGGACCACCTATGCCCCAACGTTACTGGAGTGGCTGCTAAATCAACCTGGATTTTTGGGAGTTTCTTCTTCCGATTCTTTTGGTAACTACAGCTCCATTTGAGTTTTACTAAATCACTTATTTCGAAACAATAACTTGTTTGTTTGTTATTCTTATTTCAATTTTTTATGTTTTAATTTCAGCTTTAAGACCTTGAGATATTTTTACAAACAAACATTTTTCATTGAAAATTGTCCTTCTTTAAGTTTATTTCTATGAATATTATTAAGTCATTTTACAAAAAATTAATGTTAGTTATCACTTATTTGTTTTAATGATGAAATTGGTTTTGTTTATAGTAGGTTTTAAAGAACAAAATACTTGACTATTTTAACCCTGGCATGGCATCGTATAGTAATGCCACTCGAGTCGATTTTTTTCAGTAGAGTATGTTTAACGACGAAGCCATCATAATCATCATAATCATTCTTCTAAATCAAAACGTGTGTAATCATGTCGTCTAAATAAATTTTATATTTAATTAAGAAAATCTTTTTCAAAGAAAAGAAAGCATATTCTTATCTAAAATTAGATGCTAAAATAAAAGCTTATGCAGCCAATAGAACAAATCCACGACACCATGCTAGGAATAAAAAGTTATCAGATGAATAGATGAAGCCAGGAAAAGACTCAAATGCCCCTGGAAGGATGCCTCTTTAATATGCCTATTTTGTAATAACATAGAGGACCAGGGTCCAAGAGAAAAGGTCATGCGAAGGTAGACCGTAAAACGTCGGAAGGCGTTGAAGAATGACGGCAGTACATTGTTGACGTTTATTATTCCATTATAGGTTTGGACCCATGATGACGTCATCAAACCGAAGCGTTTGAAAATTAAAAAAGAAAACAAACAAAAAAAAAAAAGAACAGAAGGGTTTCTCTAAATTTGGGCTATCATTTTTCAAGGTCAGTCCAGTCCAGTCCACTAGAAAAGCCCATTATTAGTCCCTAACTTTCGAGTCGACCCAATGTTCCACTAATAAATTCATTTATTTTCTCTCTCAAAAAAAAAAAATAAAATCATTTATTTGGGTTTTCAACTATTTTTCTTAATCTAAATTAGCACAACAATAATATTGTAAAAATATCTAATCTGCAAGAAAAATAGGTGTCCTGCGCATCTAATATGTATTTTTTTTTATTTCACAAAATTAAAATAATAATCAAGCAAATTTTGTACTGAGTTCATGCATTCTAATTTTATTAAAAATATTTACTTAGGCCATAAATAAAATCATGAATTGATCGGACAATAAATTGATGAACATGTAAAATAATTTTCATTTTATATTCATGACAAGTAATTATTGAATGATTAGTTCATGAACTATTGATGAACTCATGATTCTAATAAGAAGAAACCCTTCTTTTTAATGTGTATGAGTATATAGTATGAATATTATATTTTAATCGAAAAGGAGAAAACTAATGAATGTTGTATTTTGATAGAAAAAAGAAAAAACTATGCTAATTAGCGAGTTTGGAAATGGAAAAAGAGAAAAGTAGGAAAATCTCACAATATTTGTATATTTGTATACAAATCACGGAAGTACTCTTGATGAATTTGAGATAGTTGTTAAGAACTTCACCTGTACGTACGTACACCACCTTTTACCAACCACTAATCATCAACTAACAATCGTTTAAAACAGATCGTTTATCTCTGATTAATTAGTAACTTAACCATCTAACAAATTTTTGTTGCTTAATACGATTTTACCAAACCATAATCACTGTCCACATCTCTTTCAAATTCGTAATGATTTTAAAACAGAAAATACCTATGCTCACATTAATTAATAGCACTCTCGGAAGATAATGCTTTTCTTTACTAAACCTAATGTCAGTTGAATATATAACTTATATATTGATCCTCAACATAAATCAATGAATTATTATTGTCAACTTGAACTTCATTGGGCAGCAGAATTCCATGTGAATATATATTGTATGTACAACATGGTTTAGTAGGTACACCTAAATTGATTTGTCCAACCAATCTTTACCCTCCTCCATTTCTTTCTCTATATTAAATCTTCACTTTGTTATCAAACCCCGTCAATTTCTTGCGCTGCCTCTTAATTTTCTTTACCACCTTCTTGCATGAAAGCGACCAAATATCCGAAAATTAATCTAGTTTTTGTTATTGAAGATTTTTAAAAAGTCAGCAAACTGAAGAATTTGGTCAATTATTTAACTCTACTCTATAGGATACATATGTTGTTTTTGTCTATTGACATGCAAGAATTGTAATTTAAGCTATGATTTCGCATTCTTAATTATTGCTTAATCCTCGAAATGTAATTCAAATTCAATAAGCTTAACTTCAAATTCAGTGTGCTTAATTCGAATTATCTTTCTTAATTATTGTTAATCCTAGAAATGTTCTTGTTTTCTCCAGTTTTTTTTTAATCAAACTAACAACAAGAAAACAATATAGTTTTCCAAGAAAAACAAAAGCATCAATTATCTCCTAATTAAATCTAATTATGATCAATCTAGAAACATCAATTATAACTCCATTTGAATTAGTCGATAACGTTTTTTTCCTTCAAAAGGCATAAAAAAAATTAAATTACCTTCCCGTGAATTCAAATTAATAGAATAAATTTTAAATTGTGAATGTGGTGGTTGATATATATATATATATATATATATATATATATATATATATATATATATATATATATATAATTCAAAGAGTATCAATGGCAATTTTGTGGGAAATAAAAGTGGGGAAGGAGCAATTCAATCGTTCTCATAAATTTTTTAATAGCTACCTATTCACATATATATAACTTATATGGAAAAAACATTCCATACAACATACTATAAAAATCAAAAATTAAAGGAAAAAATTAGAAACAAATAAAAATTTCTCTTCTAATCAATCAAATGTTTACGTCTAGTATCTGTAATATTTTTTTTCCAATGCTCATCACTGAATCCTGATTTTCTGGCCATTCTTCTCTCCCAATCCAACTCAAGCTTTCTCTGCTTGGTTAACCCACAAAACTTGTGCAATTTTTCATCCATGCCATCATGAAATTTCCACCATCTTTTATGAGCAACATCACTTGCATAAACCCTTTGGTCCCCAATATTCCAATTACAATCATAATCTCTGTAACAATTCCATGGCTTTAACCCTAAATAATGTATAGAATAAACCTTTGGTGGATCAGCTCCAAATAGCTCATTCTTAACACTTGCTTCAAGTGTTGTATTAGCCCAAAAATTCTTAAGAAAATTCACTCTTCTTGGCAACCTATGCCACCATACAAAAACCTCGTTGAGGAAACCTTGATCTCCGCCATTGTAGGAGATAATGTCGTTACGCCGATCCATTAAGAACTTGAACGTGCAATTTGATGGCTCTATTACCATAATTCCAGAATTAAAGATCCATATATCATTTCCTGTGGCCGACATTTGTGGGAAACTGAAGAGAATATCAAGATTGCGTAAAACTATAATGTCTGAATCTATGAATATGATCTTGTCGTAATCAGTGAGCTGCCATAGCCTGAACTTGCTATAGTTATACTCGTTGTAGGAGTTTTTTTCGGCTCGCGGGTTTCGGATCCTTTTAATGATTCGGAGCTTCCATCCGGATGCGGCTAAAGCTTCCCGTTTGGATTCGGAGATGGATTGGTCTAGAAGAAGGATAAGGTCTCGGTTTGTGCCCGTTTGGCGTAGGCTTTGAGCAAGAGCTATGGCTCCACAAACGTAGGATTCTGAAGAATGTAGGACTGTTACATAGGCTTCTCGTTTTGGTGTTCTTGTTATGCTTTGAAGCTTTGAAATATCGTAGATTTCATCTATACCTGTCATCAGTATATAGAAAATTTTATAAACATATAGTTTGATAAAAACAACATAACTATATTTAGGGGTGAGCATCTACCGGTTAACTGGTCCATGAGTCAAAAAAAAATCAGTTAATTAACTATTTGTTTTTGAAAATCACTAACTATTAACCAATCCGTTACATCAGCTAACCAGTTTATCGATTTCGGATTGTCGGATCGGTTAACCAATATTATTTCGGTTAACTACTATAATTATAAAATGTATTCATAAAAAAATTAAAATGTCTAAAATACTTAAAAATAAAAATTAGAAACCAAATATAATTTAATATAATATTCAAATTATAAATATAAACTAAAAATGTTGCGTCAATATGTATGCATATGATAGAAAAATGTAATAAATGGAAAAATTATAATTTATTAATTTTATTAAATATTAATTATTGTTTTCAACTAAATTTTATATTTTTAAAGCGAAATATATTTAATTCGAATTGTAAGTGTTAAATCCTACATATAAGAATATTAAAACTAACATTCCACATTTTAATTGAATATTATTTATCATATTAAATTTTGATAATTTAAATATAAATATTTTAATTAAAGAGTTAAAATTATTAACTTAATTACAATTAGGAATTAATTATATATATTAAAAAGTTTGAAAGGTAAAAAATTTTATATGTGTAAAAATAAAAGTACAGATGTAACTTTTCGTTAATATATTAATGTTATATAATTTTTCGAATATATTATAATTTTTATTATTGAAAAAATGATAAATCAAAAAATAATAATAAATACTAAATATGGACATATTGAATAATTAATAAATTAACTAAAAATTCGGTTATTGGTTCAATTAACTGGTTGCATGAGCAAAAACTATTAAACAGTCCATTAATATCGGTTTTTTCAAAACACTAATCATAAATCAGTCTATTACAATCGGTTAGCCAGTCAATCGGTTAGGTTTCAGACCGGTTTACTGCAAGTTAACCGCATCAACCGGGTTTTTTTTCGCACCCCTAACTATACTCTTATGAAAAATGGATACGGACAACTCAATTATTATTTGCCATTCTCTAAATTCTTGCTATTCAGTGATTATAATAATTAAATAAGAGTTATGGTTTCGGTGAATTTATATTCGGCTAACTGTTATTAAGTATTAAAAATGTATATAATTAATCACATCATAACATATTATATAAAACTTTTTAAATTCAATTTAAAAATTCATGTTGTTTAAGTTTATTATTATTTTTTTCATTTTACTAGTTGACGGGACCTTCCAAATTTTTCTATTAAAAATTTATCAAAATTCAATTTTATTAAGTGATCGAAGTGCTCAAATAACCGAAATATTAACTAAATAGATAAATATCTGAAAAATGATTGATTTCTCAAATTGCTGACTAATAAAAGAAAAGGAAGAAATGATGATGTTTAATGGTAGCTATGTGCACACATATTAGAAAAGATGGCTCAATCACGTCGAAGCAAACTACCACATTTTTAATTAATTAACTTCATCATTAAGGGAGAAACTTTTCTTTTGAGTTAGTTGACAAGTCCACGTATCTGAATCTTTACTTTTCTGTATTATAGTAAGGACTTTGGGTTTGCCTAGGTGCGCCTGTAGCTCAGTGGATAGAGCGTCTGTTTCCTAAGCAGAAAGTCGTAGGTTCGACCCCTACCTGGCGCGAATATGTTTAATTTTATCTTGTTTTGCAGTTATTAAATTTTATTAAAGCAAAATAAAATATTCATCTTGGCAAAGATTCAGAGATCGGAGGCATACCTCGTGCCCACAAAGGCATAGAGAGTCTGCATGATCCAACAGGCAAAGAAACCTTCTGTTCAAGCCTTGAAATTTCAGGCTTATAAAACCACCAATCACCTTCCTGTTTTACTAACTCATCACATTTAAACAACTCCAGCATTGGCCTGCATTTGCTCCAAAACACTATTTTACTTCGCCGATTCCAGTCTTTTCTCCCTTTCTTCACTGCCAAATTTGCTGCTATTAGGTGAACTTGAAGCCTAAACACCTCTCTATTCCACAACTCTTCTGGGAACTTGCATGGCAACTTCGCCACTATTATGTCCATATCATCATATGCCTTAAAATTTGGCATTGGAATTTCTGGACACGTTGCGCCTTCAAGTTCTTCTTCTTCATCAATCCATTCTGGAAATAGATCTTCCCATTTAAACAATTCTGAAACTTTCTCAAATTGGATTGGAACAATCTGTCCATGGATTTTCCACTCACTTACATCATTTTCTTCCATATTTACCATTCCTATCTTCATTCCTTTTCCCAAATCATTCATAAAGCTTGGCACTTCAATCTTGGTCATGTTTCCTCTTTGCTGTTTTGTATTCCCTTGACTCTCTTCTAATACTGCTTTCATCTTAACTCCATTTTCCATCTGCAAAGATTCAATTTTGACCAAATGGGTGATCAAGGATATGAATCCATTATTGTTAAATAAATTAAAAAGAAAAGTGATTAATTAATTAGCTCACCTTACCTTGTGATGGCACTCTCGCAAGGAGCACCTAACCAGTGAATCTGAATTATCAAAATAAACAGAAGAAGATGGGCGGAGAATAAACGTCGCATAAATAACAAGAAACAAAGCAAGAAAAACCAAGTTGATTCTAATAACTAAAGCCTTTGAAGGAGTGGTTTTCACCACATTTTTAATGCTCAGTCCCTCGGCCATCTCTTTAACCCCAAACTGTGATGATATAGCTCAAAAGGGACTTTGCTTTGCGTATATTTATATTAACTAACTCTTCTGAATCTAAATTTATTTATAGCAAATAATGATGATGTTTAGTACATGTATTTTCAAGGGATTTTGGGTTGTAGTAGTTAGAGGATTGAGAGAGTAGAACTCAAAGGACTGAAGACCATTTAGAAAATTCCATGTGGCATTTATATAGTGCTTTTGATATCATTGCCTTGCCTTTAAGACAAAATGGCTACAGCAAGCAAAGCTTTACTTCTATCCTATCTTTCTGGTGCCAAATAATTCTAAATTTATCTTTTCAAACTTCCTAATATGCCCCTCCCTATGTCCCTTGTTGGATTGAACCACCAATATCGGTTGATCTATAAACATGTCCCACAAATAAAAAATTGTACGTTACTACCATTTGACTTCTCATCTTTAAACCTACAATAGGTTGCTTTCTATAGAACCAAAATTACATGTACATGAGGAAAAAAACAAAGGATTATGTTCTTATCAACATTTTTAGTTTTGTCTTCACAGTTAAGATACTTTATGGGAGATGCCAGAAAATGAAAATGTATTTTGGTGAGAGATTTTAAAAGTGAGATTCACCCAATCAAATATATTATGAAGAACTTAATTGATTATTAAAGTAAATTTGAGGCTTCAGCCTCTTTAAAATAAATAAGAAAGGAGTGGAAGGGTTGAGGATGTAATTTCATGATTTGCTGAGCCAAGCTTAGGTATGTACGCTAGGAATCTTAGAATTAGCAGGCAAGCAGGCCCGCCAACAACTATTAGGTTGCCCAGTCAACTTCCTACATGCAATGAAATGTCGCTTTTGTCCGTTAGGAATTTTCCTTAATTTTAATTTATAATCATAATCTCCTCGTTTATGAAGTTCTAAATTAGCATTTTAAAACAGGATTTAGGTCAGATATCAGTGTTTAAACAACTCAACAAAATGATTTCGTATCATGATTTGCACGACTAAAACTCTTGGGTATGGTAAACTATCACAATTACCACCATGTCAATCCGTTTCACTACTAGATAAACCTACCCCTTTTAGGGAGACGAGCTATTAGTTTTAATATTAACTCATGCTTCATATAATGATTTATTTTTTAAAATTTTGGGTAAATGTTATAATTATGAGTTAATCCCTCCTAAGCTAGGGGAACCGTGATTAATAATTTGATTAATCATCAATGCTTTAAGAGTAAGGGTAAGTTACAAATTTTGACATTTCATGGAATATTGGTAGGTTTCTTTCTGTGTTGTACATTAAGATTTTTGTGTATATTTTTCTCTAAATATAAGAAAATGATGAAGGTACCGAAACTCGATCCGTGCTTCATAATTTTATTTATAATGTGCCAATTTCATTTGTGAAACTCTTTTTCACGTTACATATTATTGCGTTGGTTTCTGAAATTTGCCAGGTTTAATATTTCAGCATTGCATCCCAGAAGAATGAATTTCAGCATCGTGACCAAAGATAACGACATTTGGCACTATTAAGCCGTGTTTATTTACGTTAAAAAATTCGATTTGATGTTAACTCTTTTGACTTTTCCTTTCCTTATTTTTATTCATAAAAGCAACTAATGTCTCATATCTTTCCAGATGTAATTTCTCGGCCGGTGAACCCAAAATTGACTTTATACAAAGCCAATAAAGAGAGAAATACATGTATCTAACAAAAAGCTTAGGAGAAAAAAAATAAAGTGAGAAAAGTGAGTATTGCAGTATAATAGTGCATTAAGCCTTCTATTTAATTACTAGATTCTCAATGCTTGTTCTTCATATGGGCTTCGGGCGAGGCATAAATCCTCCTATATCGCTATTTGATTGTGGGAGGTAGTAGTAGAACACAATGTTTGTATTTATTCAATTTTCTTCATCTGAAAAAAAAAAAAAAAATCAACTGATTCACTGGTTGAACCATAAATGGGATTGACCATAAACCATGCTATTTCTAAGATATCCAATTTTTATTTTTTTTCCTCATTTTACCACATAACTCACTCACTCAGACCAAACACATTGCTCTCACAAAAAGAGTTCATAACAGACGCAAACCTTCAAGAACTACCGTCGTTTATCAAAAATGTTTTTTGAATTAGAAGTTTTAAAGTTCCAGCATTAATCAACCCAAAACCCAATTCAATAAGCATGGGCCCAATGATCTATGGCAGGAGTGCTGGAGCGGATAAGACTGAGCAGAATTGATTCGTTATGCCCACAAAATAAATCCTCATTTTGGCACCAAGCGGCATTCAGCCTCAACAATTTGGTAACAGAACTTCTCCACTCGAAATATATCAGTAAATACATTGGAAAAACAATGGCATAAGCATTTGAAAATAATAGCCATGTCTTTGATAATTTCAAGGTATAATGCTGTGTAAAACGATAAGCAAGTTCCTACATGTCAAGCATTTCGGTGTTTGCATTTTACTGACCTCTTTTGCTGAATTGAATGTCAGTCCATTCTTTTATTTTACTCCATTTCCATAATAACACGGTCACTTCTTTATATCCCAAGGCTACTCCAGGCCACATCTGTAAAAAGAATTTTAAACTGTGAGACCTTATATAAGTAAAAGGAGGGTATTAGCTCATTACAATGGTCAACCTGCTTCACTATGAGACTGGAAATATGCAACTCATTTGCTGCTTGTTGATACGTTTCATATGGTCTGCTGGAGTAACACATGCAATGCTTCAAACCTTAGCCACCTCTTGAATGTGCTGAGAATGGCTTTTACCTGGTGGAATGAAAATCAGATCTTCCCAGCCTGAGTTCTTCTCACAAGTCTACATCATACCAAAGATGATAAAATCAGCTGCAGAATTTTATTTTATCAGATATCAATTGATTCTCCAGTCATGTTTGTTACCTCCATTTTTCTTAGAACATCCTCTAAGCTTCCTACCTGTTCACACAAATTAAATAAGCTGCATTACTAATGCAAACTCAAGTAATGTCAATGAATAAGAACAATGAAAGCATGGAGGATCAAGTTAATGGAAACCAGACTGGTTGATTTCCTTAGTTTCATCAAATATCTCATTTGAAAATGCAGGTGAACAATTGAGTGATTAGAGCCCAGTCTCCTATTAGATAGCCATACAGAGGAAAAATACTTTGGTTTTCAGGGGGAAAAATTTCAAGCCATTGAAGGCTCAAATACTCCAATTCAGCAGCTGTCACATACATTTCAGAATACTGTACATATTAACCAACCTATAGTTGCATGATACCATGATTTTAAGCAAAAACTCATATTTAGAATACCTGTAAGGTCTCACGAAAGTATGTATTCAAGCATTTGTTGTCTATGCGCACTAATGGATTCATGTTAATAGATTTTGCGAGATACAAGATCCTACATGAGAAAAGTAAAAGAAAAAGAAAGTGATGTCATCTTTTGTACCATAATATGCTGGGAAAGTAGTCCTGGCCCTCTTGATGCCCTTGAAACCTTAGATAGTTCTTTTTCTAAATCTTCCTGCAGACCCAGATGCATTTAAGCCACTAATCAAAGTGAGCATCGTGAATTGAACAAAATATGTCTGGTGAGACAATTCAGTTGCATCAATGGGAACTCAATATGTCAAACGCACCTTGTGGAAATATATTGGGCAATAGCGCTTGTTTTTCTTCTTCACAACTAGAAGGTCTGACTGCATACACAGAGTTAATGTGACAACTTTAATATGGCCCAACATTATACTTTCACACCCACGTAAGAGATATATCCATGCATGGTATGGAGCAGGGGATAGTTCCTACACTTGAATTACGTGAGGATGACGGCCATGTTAATAAGAACAATAAAGAGAAAATGACAACCCCATGGATCCAGTAATCAAATTTCACAGCAATATAAGATATGACAATGTGTAAAATGATGATTTACACAGGACATGAAGAACTTCTGCAATTACCTCTGAAATGATGTACAAATTCATAAAATCAAACTAATACTCAATATGGAAGGTCCCAACCCTTATATTCTTATATAATAAAAATTACCAGAAATTTATATAGCCTATTTATGAAATCAGGTAATTTATCATACCTGGAAAACTGGAACTCCATCAAACCCACCCTTGATGTCAGCAGCTTTCAGCTGACAAACGAGAAAGACTATAGTAAGTATTGCTCTAATGTTCATCTTGTACAACCATATAATGTGAACATTCCACATTTAAAAACAATACAAAGAGATTGTCATCATAAACAATTAATTCTAGTGAAATTACAGAGTTTTGTTTTTAGTTGAATCTTAATCCTCCCATAACCCAAATAACAAATAAACCTCATGAGTATCAATTTCTTCCTGCATGACCAAAACACTCCTGCTCTTCTCTGGAGGTTGTAATCAAATAGCAAATAAGATTTCCAAAAATAAAATTATTTTCATGGGTCCAGGAAAACTTAGAAAAAGTTGCCAAAGTACGAGGAACTGTGGAAAATCAAAATCATAACACATGAACTAGTAATGCTAATTACAGACAATTACAAAACCTCTAATTAAAGCTAGTACAAGTACTACAAAAATTCTATTGTGGAATTAGAGATATGATCCAACACAATGTAACCAAACAGGGTACTGAGTCATGGTGCAATACCTTTAGAGTTCCTTTTAAGTTATTTGTTCGTCTTAAGCAGTGGTCTTAGTAACTAAAAGCAGGAGAACTGACCTCTAACGCATTCTTTATTTGAACTGGATCAGGCAAAAATCGAAATGCAATTCCTTCGACCTTCAACATGTACACCTATCACATTTTAAGAAGAGAACAAAATATATAGTCAACATAAAGTTTAATAATTTTGGACACTCTGCAGTTAAGAAAGTTTTTTGAATTTCAATAGGACAGTACAATTAAAGCTTAGAAAAATTAGAATAAGCTGGTTCTTACCTGATCAAGAGTAATAGGTACAACCTTTGCCTGACTTCGCAATTCTCTTCTCCGCAACCGAACCTTAATGGATTGCACAAAGGAAAAAAAAATTGAGAGCACAAATGAAGTAAACCGAATAGGTGTACAGCAAACCTGACTGTGCAAATACTAACCTGAGCGAGAAAGGCTTCGGCGTCCTCTTGGCGAAAGCAGAGCAAGCTAATTGACTTGGCTCCATGAGGATCAGAGATGAGCACGAACTCATTGTTTGAATTACTCACTGTGAACACGGCGGTGCCGGCAAGGGTTTTAGCCACGTGGTCTGAGCTCAAAGTGCCGGCAGCGGCAGCTACCGCGGTCTTCGGCTGCAAGATAGAGGCGAAAAGCGGGCCCGGAGGGAGTCTCCGGGCCGTGGGGCTCCGTCGAAGGTTGCCGGCTAGAGCTCGCGTGGTGTCGCCGAGCCGAGTAGCAAACTCGGCGCCTAGGCGGGAGCAGTGCTGGTGGATGAATGTGGAGAAAGATAGTAAAGGGTTTGAGGGTTTAGAGGATTCCATTGTCGAGTATAAGGAAAATAGCGTGCGAACAGGACGGAGAGTTCGATTTATGCCTGAGCATCGGAGAATTGTTGAATGTTGATACTACAGCGCATTGGGATACTGTACCAACTATCCTATCCTCCAATAACCAAGAGCGTGTTGTTTCAATAAAATATCGAGCGCGTGCATACAATAAAAGTTGCATATTGGGCTGGGCTGATTACATTATTAATTGGAGCCCAGGACCAAGAAATATTCTAAACTGGAACCTGGTTTTTATTTTATTGAACTGACGGTTGCATAGCAATTGCAGAATGGTCAAGTTTGATGATTATGGTGTAGAATTTTTTATTTTATTTTATTTTGGGCAATTCAATTCCAAGTGCAAAAGGAGCCATGCAGCAATAATAATAGTTTGTAAGATTACAGTTATATTGTGCGTGGCATATTTTAAAATTTTTAAATATATAATTGTTGCATGTGCATTGCACGTACAATTTAATCAGTTAATTATAATCAATTTTAATCTTGTTGGGATGCCTATTTGAAAAAACATAGCCTTTCCGGTACATGTGATCAAAAGTTAAGATGGGAATATCATTACAAGAGAATCAATGGCACATTGGAAAGCAAATGGATTGAGTACTTGAGTTGCAAGAGAAAATGGCCATAAACAAACTGAACTGACTTAGAATTTTGTTGCATTGCAGATCAATCTTTGAATTATTCCACAGCTTGTATAACATTTTCCTGAATCGAAGGAGAATTTCCAAGATTCTTGAGGTGAGTCAACACTCAACAACAAACTTCTCCTTAAAGCTATCCCCTAATTGCTAAGAAACCTTAGGGTCACACGTTAGCAGCTAGCTTCTCAATCTTCAGATATTTATTATTTTAATCTAATAACTCGCACATATATTCTTTATAAATTATAATATTTAATAACTAAAGCATGCAACTTAATTAGTAATTATATATCTATCTTTTCCTAATCAAGATAAGTAAGAATTAGTCAAAAGTGCAACAAAGAAAGACCTTACATATCTATATAAATCCTTGATAGAAGACATTGAAATACCACCTGCGACAACCTCACTTCATTAGCAATCTAAACTTCAACTATGACCCAAAGAAGAATCATTTATAGACATCCTCCATATCTACGCTATACAGAAGAACAACTGAGAAAAATATTTTGGCTTGCTGATACTAATAGAGATGGGTTGCTGAGCAGCGAAGAGCTTGCAGTAGCATTCAAGAAAGTAGGTTCCACATCTCCGGAGTTCCGAGCATGGGTAGCAAAATACAAAGGTGATGAAAATGGAGATGGACACATCGATAAGGAAGAGCTAGAAGTAGTCATCAAATATGCATATCAACTTGGCTACAAAGTCAAGTAAATTAGGTTTTCTTTTAAATTGTAGAAGCTGGCGTGTATGTAGTTTCTGTAAAATCCGTTGTCTTTTGTGTTTCCAGCTTAAGAAGTTGCAGATTCTGTGGTGTTTTTCTATAATTAAAGGTCAAGTTTCTGTATATTTGTTTGCCAATAATAGAATAAATTAGTTAACTTGGGATAAAAATCATGCTTAATTTGCCACAATTCATTTTTCTTCAAACATATGCTTCTGGTTGGTAATAATTCCCTCAACTGTGTACCTTTGATGCTGTGTGTATAATTAATGAGTCACACCAGTATCTCTGTCTATGGTCAATAGTCCAATTTTCGGTTATAATCATAAATCAAATTAAAATAATCAAAAATTAAAATTTAACAAAAATTATAAATTAAAATTAAATCCAAATTTGTATTAAACAAACGAATTGATAACAAAAATTCTCTATTATTACTAAATGAAACAAAATCAATTAAAAAGTTAAAATTTTATTAAAATATGGAATCGTTTTAAAAATTCGGTTTTTTTTATAGTTGAATAGAAATTCTCAATTAATAATCAAGCTGTATTAATTACTGAAATTTGTACACCGAATCGATTATTAAAATAACCAAATTACTTCCATTTCAATTTGGTTTTGGGTTAAGCAAGGTACATGGATTGCTCCGGTTTTCTATTAGATCAAAAGAATTGCCCTCAATTTAACGAGCATTGTATAATATTATTATTATTATTATTATTATTATCAGAATCTTTTCTACTTCTCCTCTTAATGATACTTTCTTCTCTTCCGATTCTTAAACCCTTTTTTTACAACAGAAAAAAAAAAAAAAAAAAAAAAAACTATATAAGTTTGAGAGTAAATGAAAGTGACCTTAAAAAAAAAAGATATAATGAAAGTGATAATTAATTTCCCATGCACACTGAAGTGCATCGAAACTATTGGCCCTATCCATCATAATTTGGCACCCAAGTAACATAAACAAATCATAAATATGTTGTCGACATAGTTAATATTAACTGGAAAGTAATGAATTAAAAATTGATGCCTCCCACGTTGTTTGAGGATTATGATAAATAGTATTAGAGCATGAGTCACGTTGGAATCCTTTAAATTTTATGAATTCGTAAACTTTACTATCAAATAAATAAATAATAAAATTCTTAAACTTCATACACAAGATTTTGGCCCCCCTTTTGTTTCTTTACCAAACTGCCATAATTGTAGAATCATTCTTTTTGACTGCACTTTTGTTGTCGGGAAGTAATTGCCATATTCCTATAATTGTAGAGTCATTCTTTTTGACTGCACTTTTGTTATAAGGAAGTTAAGTCTGCGCAAAACCGAATTTTGGTATAATCGGTTATAAACCGGAATTAAAGTTCCGATAGCTCGGTTCAATTTTTAAAATTGAAAAATCGAAACAACCAAACCGAACAAATTATCCAAAATTTACCGTTTTGCTCTTTATATATATATATATATATATATATATATATATATATATATATATACCCATCTAGCAGCTTGCAGATCCGTCGCACCTCCATCTAGCAGCAGCGTGCAGATCCGGAGTAGCCCGTCCCACGTGTCTCCGAAGCCCTGGCCTCCGTTGCACCTCCGGCCAGCAGCAGTTCATAGCCCACGTCGCTTCCGTGTCCAGCAACAAATCCTTGGAGTCTTGCCTCTTGTTCGTACGAGCCATTTGCAAGAAAGAAATCTGGTTAAATAGAGGAAAAAAAAAAGAAGCTAAAATTGAAATACTCGATATATATTTATGTTTAATAAAAGAGAAGCTAAGAACCGATTGGACCGAACCGAATCAACCCAAATTAATTCGATCCATTCAATTTAGATCCTGAATATTTCTATCCTTTTATTTTAAAAAGCCCAATTTTCGATTTATTTGGTTCGGTCCAAAACCGAACCCAACCGACCGTTTGCACATGGAAGTAATTGCCATATACCTATATATAATTGTATAATCATATTCTTACTTTGAACCATTGCTACGCCTACTTGTATGCATGTCGTTCACAATTTTATTATATTTTTAGTGCTGTCTGGGTGATGATTCTGTTTGTTGGAGCACATGTTACATACTGGTCTCAAAAAAAAAAAAACTATTTTTTAATTCAACCATGTGTACTTGTGCACAATATGTACACCCTATGGAAAATAAAATTCTCCTTTTGAACTTCCCACATCAAAATAAATAATAATTTAATATAAACCACTAATTTAATATAATAATTTAATATAAACCACTAATGGCCTTAAAAATAATATTAAAATATTATATTAATTTTCTAGCATGCCAAAAATCTGATTCCAGTATGTCGTTTTCTTATTGAAATTAGACGAAAGAGATGATTAAAAATATAGAAAAATTGTCAAATGGATCAAAAAGAGGAAATAATAGTTTTCATCACTGATAGTGATAACTGATACAGATAAGTTTGAAGGAGGAGGAAATTAATCTTTTCAATCTTGGTTTCCAACGGGGTTTCACATCTTGATTTTTGTTCTTATTCTGTGGGAGTACCATGGCTTTCACAACCTGCACAATTTGCAAGCAAAGCACTTTAAATAACATCCAATTGGGCCGGGGGCATTTTATTATCAAACGCCTTGTCAAAACCCTTTAACCTTATTGCATTAATTTTAAGGATCCAACCAAATGTAATAAATGGTCAAGGATTTAATAATACAAAAGGGAAAAGTTCACTTACAAACATATATATATATAACAATAGCAGCAACAACAACTCAACTTAAAAAAAAAAAACAACTAGTTCAAGAATTCGGATGATCATATATATTCTTATATTTTTATAAACTTTGAATATAACCTATTGAATTTCTATGTATATATCATGAATTTCTATGTACATTAGTGAAATATTTGAAACTCTTTGGTGACGTATTATTTAAGTTTTTAGTGATGCAGTGACCACTTTTAGTGACGTTTCTGTTGACTTTTAGCAACAACTATACAACTTAGCAACGAGGAATTTAAGTTTTAACGACGGTCAACTATGAAACGAATCATTATCAACAGTTATGATAACTTTTAGCAACATAGAATTATCCTTAATTTAGTGAAGGTGTTTCAGTTTTAGAGATGAAAACTAATCTGTTAGCGATGTAAAGTCCCCTTTTAGCTACCTAGATAAATCTTTTAGCGACAGGCACAAATTTTTGTAATGGTAGTTTTCAGCAACTGTTCCTTTAGAGATAGTAACTTAAACATACGGCATAATTTTTCAATCTTTAGCTTCGGAACGGTAAACTTTTAGTGACTGATTGGTGTACTTTAAACTTGGCAACATTTAACATCATTAGCGACGGTTTTCAACTTTTAGCTTAGGCTTTGAAAACTTCAGTTTGTCGACTATTTAGCGACGGAACTATTTTCATTAGTTTTATTTATTTAGCGACAATTCCTGTATTTAGCGATGATTTTGTCATCTATTGTAACAATATTCATTTAGCAACGACTACAGTTTTAGCAACGGTATCTAAAGTTATAGCGACCTGTTTCTGATTTGGCGACAGATTTTTTTTTGCGACTGCTTTACAACTGTAGTGACGGATTTGGTTGTTTTAGCAACTATTTGCCGGACTTTTACCTACGAACTTGATGTCCTTTAGTGACCTAAATTTTAGGCTACAGATATTTTCAGTTTTAGTGACAGGTGTGCCACTTTTAGTGCTGTTCTTGACGTCTTTTTGTGACAGTAACAGTTTTGTTCTCTTTAGAGACGACAACCGAATTTTTTTAGCAAGGGTTGTTTTTTAAGTTTACAGACTATTTTCCACGAAGCACAATCTTACCAAGAATTTGGACTTAAATTTTTTGGAGTTCGACACAACTTAGTTAATTCATGGTGAAAAAATACAACTGTAATACTATTTGTGGTTATTGTATGTGTTTGTATTTGTATAGCTAATTAATACAATTTCTAAAGTGGATTGGATTATATTGACGGTAGGAAATTGAATCTAATATAAGCTAAATTATTAAAGAATTTTGTATATATGATTTATACCAATTACCAACCCCTCATTTTCCTTTTCAAAGCTCAATTATTAAAGTTCTCATTCAAAGAATAATAGACATCCCTCTCTCTATCTCTATATCTTCCAGACCAAGAAAATATGAAATAAATAAATATATATATATATATCCAAGCACAGAATTCAATTCTTCCGACAAAATCACAACAAGATAATGCTCAAAATAGGCTCTGGTTCAAATTTCCATTCTTTACTTTGAGGGAATAAGAACCAAAGTGCTATTTTTTGAAGGAAGAAAAAAAAGACTTGCACTACCACGTAATTTATGTATTGCAACACAGTCTTAGCATTAAGAAATAATTGTATATTGATACGTTAGTTTATAGATGAACAAGTTGGTCTTGTGAATATCCAAAACTAAAGTAATGTTAAGTTCGTCCCAAAGTTAAATAATTCATTTAATGCCATTATGAAACTTCATAACAAAATGATAAAATTAATCAAGTTTAAAGCTGATCGTCATTTCTTAATAAGAAATTCTTATAATACTGTACGTCTTTTGCGAGGAGTTTGGAATTCAAAATATGCCTCTTAAATCTAACTCAGCATTATGCTGAAACGTCAGTTTGAATAATATCAATGATTAGATATTAAAGCTTTAAACAAAAAAAAAAAAGTAATTCTTTCCGTATCACTAAATTATTAATTTTTTTTAAAAAAAATTGTCCCACCTAATTGTCACTTTAGTAAATTCAAAATAACATTTAGTATATCATTTTCAACTTTATCCTAATGTTAAGAAAACATTTAATATCTTAATAAATATATTTTTTACACACTTTATTATGATAATATAAATTGAAAGGAGTATTTTAGTCCATTTAATATAATTTTACATAAAAATTAGCAAAATCAACCATTGTTTTAATATTGGTAATTTATGCAATTAATAAACGATAATTTTATGGAAGGGAAGGAGTAAAATATTGATAGTTTGTAATTAATTAATTCCAGTTAATCTATGTCATCTGTACTCTGTAGCATTCAAAGCCGTTTGGTCAGCACTATTAGTGGAAGTTACTTTTGGGATATAAAAGATGAAGCAAAGGGGATACTTTAGATTTTACTTTATTCTACATTCAATTTCTCATTTAGAGAGAAATATTGATTTTATTTTCTAAAAACGTCCGACAATTGGAACATTAATTAACTTTACAAATAAGACAAGTTATGATTACCTATAGTTTAGAGACATTTCTTATTGCTTTACCTAAAGGATTAATCAAATTAAATTTTCTAGCTCGAGCAGATTATCTAAAGCATCTAGCATCCACAACTTTTGGAATTAGATAATAGGCAGATATATTCCAAAAAAATTAATAATCTGGTAGCCGTAAAAAGTTCCTCAACTTTTTTTTTTTGATGTTAAATATCTCAAATTTCTATCAGCCTGAAAATTGAGAAAAAAGAGAATGAAATCGAAACCACATTAAAAAAAACTCAAAACTGGTCTTATAATTAGTATTAACCATTATATATATATATATATTAACGTTATAGGATTTAATTGTTTAATTGTTTATTGATAAATCCAAGAATGTCTTTATCTGTAGGAGAGAGGGCGATCCGATCGGATGAGAGAAACCTGCAATAAGAGGAGCCCGGTCGGACCAGGCGTGAGCACTCCGAATCTTAAGTTAGTAGCTTAGAGAGAATGTGCTTTAGAGAGATAATGTCGTGTATTCAATACCTGGAGCCATCGTTGGCTGGGCTATTTATACGAGGTAGTTGAGGGACACTCGAGTGCCTGGGGAGTGATTACTGGCTGTCAGAGTAGGTATTCGGCGACATGACAAGGAGCAGGTGGTAGACATGGGCGCTGCCTTGTGTCAGGCGGCTGATGGGACTGGCGGTCACATCAGCCGATCGGGCATGTGCTCTGCCTAGGAGCTCGTGTCTGATACCTTTGGCTGATGGGCTTTGGGCCTTGCCAGTTGGATGAGCCGACTAGATGGGCCTTAGAGCAAATGATATTTGCTGGGTTATCACTTGTCCCCCCTCAACGGGTCCGATCGGGCATAGAAATGCTGTTGTTGGTCCGCTCGGATGGGATCTGGTCTGGAAAATCCCGATCCGAAGACGCGTACTGGCGCGCTTTTTCTGAAGAGGCGCGCGTGCTTAGACAGCTGTTTTTATTTAATGTTGCGCATGTACCGAGGGCGACGCTTCGTCCTTCACAGGGGCGTGATGTCTTTCGACACGTGGCGTCTGCTGAATGGTGCGTCGTTTGGCATTTTCGAGAGGCGCCAGCCTATAAATAGGGGACTCTATGAAGCGTTTTTTCTTTACTTTCGAAATCCCTAGCGAAGCTCTGTCAAAATCCTCCTTTGATTTCCAGATCTCTGCAACTACTCCTTTATTTCTTCTTCAAATTTCTCGAGTTCTTCCTCATCAAGTAAGTAAGTTTTTTCTCCTCTGTTTGCTTTCTCTGCGATTTCATCTTTCGTTTTCCTTCCGCACCCATTCCATTTAGAAAAGAGAGTTGCGCCCTTTTTTCTTCCTTTTATTAAAGATGGCCTCCAGTAGTGCTGAAGCATTAGACACAAACTTTTTGGAGTGGTACGAGAACAAACCAGCCGTCGCACCGCATTCTCGCCTGACTGCTGAGGAGGTGGCCGAAATTCCCTCCACATATGGCCTTTCCGAAGAGATAAAGGTGTTGGCCTGCCCTGAGTCGATGGCGGTGACGGAGGGGCCCTTTGGGCAAGACAATGGGGAATGGTTCATTTGCCATCTTCGGAGCCTGGATGCGGGCCTGAGGATCCCCCTGGGCGCCTTCGAGATGGCGGTATTGAGGGGGTATGATCTCGCCCCCAACCAACTACATCCGAACGGTTGGAGATCGGTGGCGTGCTTCAGAATTCTTTGCATAGCCGAATCGGTGGCGCCAACTCTGGAGCTATTCACCCACTTCTTCTACATCTCGTCTCGGAGCGACGGAACGGAGTATTTCTTTACAAGCCGTCCCAAGAGGAAATTGATGGTCGTCCCCACCTCCATGAAAGGGTACAAAGAACTGTATTTCCTGATGGGGAGGAAAGGTGGATTTGGGGTGCGCCTCACCCGATATGTCAGGGTCAAGGCTTTGAATGACCTAGCCGTCGGTCAGCCTTCTTATGAACAGGACATTAAAATGTTAATGACCGCCGTCGCCAGGAATGGGAAACCCTTCGAGTCCAGCTTGCTCTTAACTACCCTGTTCGGGTCTTCCAGTTCTGAAGGCACAGAGGACGTAGAACGTGAGCATTAGGGCCGTGAAGAAAACATTGGCATTATGCATCATAATGCATTGCATTTTATTTATGCTTTATGAGGAGAATTTGTGTACAAAAACTTATCTCGCTTATTTTTTGTTGTGCAGCTGAGATGGCTGGTGGGAGTGATGCATCCAAGCAGCTCGGCGAAAAGATCAAGCAAAAACGTGAGGCCGAGCGGAGGGCTCAAGAGCAGAGGAAGAGGAGGAAGCTCGTGCCCGCGTCGGAGCTGCAATCATCCCGAGCAGCTGCTGGTGCTTCTAGGGGGGCGGCCGGCGCCTCTACAACGACTCCGGCCATTGCGGCCATTCCCATCTCTTCGGCGCCCCCTGCTGCTACAACTACGACCACTGGACCTATCTCTACTGCAGCCGGGCCAACGATTGTGCTTCGAAGGGAGGCCCCTCCTCCGCCGGTGCGTCCAAAGCGCCACACTCTTCGGGATGAGTCGGATGAAGACGATCAGCCGATCGGTCCTGCGATCAGAGAGGCGGAGGAGGCCGCAAAGAGGAAAAGAGCCGATGAAGCGGCCAGAAAGAAAGTTGCTGAGATGATAGCCGAGACCGACGCAATGATTGCCGCCAGAGGGAAGACCATTCTACGTGGCGAATCTCCACGGCGATCTAGCGATCGGCGACCGGCTCCCATGAAGGACATTCTGAGGGAGAACTTTGGCGATGAATGGTCAGTGGGTCAAGTGGCCAACTTCATTTGCCGTGGTCTTCTCCGGGATGAAGATCATCGGGATGCCGTGGACGCTAGCCAACTCAACAGAGAGGTTCAGGCTATCAATCAGCAATTAATAGACGTAAGGACTCGTCGTTTTGTTTCTGGTGTTAATTTACACCTCTGTGTCTGATGAATTTATTCTTGATTTTGTGCAGGCTGCCAGGAGGGCACAGCGGCTGCACATGATGGCCGGTCTGTGGAAAGGAAGGGCCGAGTCGGGCGCCACAGCTAAGGCGGAGGCGAACACACGCTGTGAAGCAGCTAAGAAAGAGGCCTCCGACCTTCGGGCCAAGGTGGTCAAGCTGGAGGAGCGATATACTGCTTCTCAGTCGGAGACAGTAGCCTTGAGAAAGGAGGCTCACCAGAGTGCCCAGGAGCTGAAAGCTCGGCAGGGCGAGGCCGACAGGCTGAAGGGCGAAGTAGCCCGCCTATCCGCAGAGTGTGGACAACTGAGGCGGTTCGAGGCAGATGCGAACCGACTGGATGCTGAATGCAGAGAGTGGGTTGCTGAGAACGCCAGGTTGAAGACAGAGGTGGAGTCCTTGAAGACGTCGGCGGCAGAGAACGAGGCTTCCTATACGAAGATTCTTGAAATAGAACTTGCCAACCAAAAGGAGCGCCTGATCGACGAGTTGGCAGACACCCAGGTGGGGCTGTTGTCTCGGCTAGTTCATGAAGCTGGGCAGCGCTTCCCTGGGGCGGATCTGTCATGGATGGATGACCCGGCCTCGTTGCCTGCTCCTCCAAGCAGTGACGACGACGAAGGCGCTCCCGAGGAGGAAGTCATTGAGAGAACTTCTGGAGAAGGTCCCTCAGTTCTGCCGACTATTCAAGAGGTTCCATCTGAAGTGGGGCCTGTGGTGTCTTCGATCCCTGAAGCCGAAACGGAGGTTCCTCCTGCACCTGAAGCTGAGCCAGTGGCGCCTTCTTCCACTGGGCCTGTCTCTGAAGGGGGGGCAGTATCTGAACCGTTAGCTGCCGACCCTTCTCAAGCCACGGCCGATCCGATCGTTGAACAGGTTGTTGACCCTCCTGGCGAGGTGGAGGTGGTAAATATAGATAGTTAGTTTAGGAATTTAGATCAGTTTTACTTTTTCCTTTGTTTTCTATCTTTGTAACGATTCTTTATAAATTGTATATTGGAGGCATTTTGTATTAATAAGATTGCCTAATTCTGTAAATCAAGATATACATAAGTTTGTACTAAAATTTGCAATATGATCGAGCTAAATAAAACTCGTAATTAAAATTTGCATTAAATTTCACAAGTACTTCCTGAATTCGAATAGCGTCGAAGCTAAGTGACCGATCGGGTCAGTCTGTCTCTTTCAGATCGTTTTGTTAAGTGATACTCATAAAGCTGCATGAGGTTTGCATAGCTGAGCTACATGATACTCGTAGAGTCGCATAGTTATTGCGAAATCAAGTTGAGCGATACTCGTCGAGCTGCATGAGAATTGCATAGCCGAGAATACTCGTAATATTGCATAACAATTGCATAACCGAGCGAGAGAGGTTAGATCCTCTATAATACGGATAATACTCGGGGAGGTAAGATCCTCCATCACGTTAGATTCGCTTTTGTAGCTTGAAACGGGCATCAAGCCTAATCGTAGAACGCTAAATTATGCATTAATTGAACGAATATGAAAGAAGGAACCTTTTTATTAATCAGTCAATTGCCAGGTTCTGATACATTATAAGACATGGTACTTCTTGAGTACTTCAACATTCCAGCTTCTGGGGACCTCTCGCCCTTCAACAGTTCGGAGCCTATAAGTGCTCGGGCTTAGGACTTTAGATACCTCGTAGGGCCCTTCCCAATTTGGCATTAGCTTTCCCACTCCGGCGTTTCCCGAGCCTAGTTCTGCCTTTCTGAGTACCAGATCGCCTACATTGAAGGTTCTAGACCTTACTTTAGCATTGTGGTATCTGGCCACTCTTTGTTTATAGGCGGCGATCCTGGCGTAGGCGCCCTCCCTCTTTTCTTCGATGAGATCTAAGTCTTGGCATCTCTCTTGAGTGTTCATCTGCTCGGAGTAGAGAGCCGATCGGTAAGAAGGGAGGCCGACCTCCACGGGAATCATTGCTTCGGAGCCGTAAACAAGAGAAAATGGCGTCTGATGAGTGCCTGTCCTGGGGGACGTTCTATATGTCCAAAGCACACTCTGCAGTTCTTCAGTCCAGTTGCCTTTGGCTTGACCCAGTCGCTTCTTTAATCCCTCCAAGATGGTCCGATTGGAGACCTCAGTCATTCCGTTGCTTTGGGGATGAGCGACAGATGTGAACTTTAGTTTGATGTTCAAGCCTTGGCAAAAGTTCCTGAAAATGGAGCTGTCGAACTGCTTGCCATTATCTGCAATAAAAACATTGGGTAAGCCATACCTGCAGATGATGTTCTTCCATGTAAAGCTCTTGACCCTCTCGGCTGTGATGGTGGCTGCCGGCTCAGCCTCAATCCACTTGGAGAAGTGGTCGACTGCTACTATGAGGAACTTCATCTGCTTTCTGCCTTGGGGAAAAGGTCCTAGGATGTCCATCCCCCACTGGTCGAACGGCCATGCAACTCCGATCGGCTGTTGGTCTGCTCCATGCTGCCTTATAATCCTGCCATGAATTTGGCATTGCGGGCATATCCTTACTTTCTCCTGGGCATCCTTGAGCATGCTAGGCCAGTAATATCCTGTCTGAAGGGCCTTTCTCGCCATGGCTCTGCTTGCCTCATGCGCGCCGCATATGCCCTCGTGGAGCTCTCTGAGGATGTAGTCCCCTTCTTCCTCCGACACGCACTTTAGCCAAGGGTGACTGAAAGCTTTTTTGTACAATTCACCATTGATGATGGAGTAATTGAGAGATTTTCGATATACCTTTCGAGCTTCGTCCTTGTCCTCGGGCAGTCGTCCTGTCTGGAGGAACTGCGTAATTGGGCTCATCCAGGTTTCATTCTCTTGATCGATCTCCATCATCTCCGGTTCGTCTAGGGAGGAGGAAGTCTGGTCTACAACGGCAATGTTTTCTTCTATGACACTTTGTGCTGAAGCAGACATCTTAGCTAGCCGATCAGCTTCTGCAGTTTGGTCTCTCGGGACTTTCTGTAGCACCCATTCCGATCCAGCCTCTTCCAGTTTTGCAAAAGCAATCTTGACTTTGGCCAGGTACTGGATCATCGTGGCCTCACGTGCTTCGAAAGTCCCCAAAACTTGACTGGTGACAAGCTGGGAGTCGCTCCTGATGGCTACTGACTCCGGTCGGATTGCATGGAGCAGTCTCAGCCCTTGAAGGAGCGCCTCGTACTCTGCCACATTATTAGAAGCTTTAAAATTAAGCTTTATGGCGTACCTTATTGTGATGCCCAAAGGGCCTTTTATTACTATGCCGACGCCTCCCCGAGCGTCGTTTGCTGCGCCATCCACTGTCATTTCCCAGTTTTGTGGCTTGGGCAGACTTGGTGGTTCCTCACCCGCAAATTCGGCAATGAAATCTGCCAAAGCCTGGGCCTTTATAGCTTTTCTGGGTTCATATCTGACATCCCAGGATTGTAGCTTAATCGCCCATCCCACCATTTTGCCTTCCAGATCGGGCGTCTGGAGTATCTTTCTTAGAGGATGACCCGATCTGACTACAATTGTGTGCGCCTCGAAATAAGGTCTCAACTTTCTTGCACACATCATGAGGGCAATAATGAGCTGCTCGACCGGTCCCTTTCTCAGATCTGCACCCCTCAGCACTTCACTTACGTAGTACACGGGTAGCTGTTGGGTATCTTCTTCTCGGACCAAAGCACCTGCAACAGCTTCCTTAGAGGTGGCTAAATAGAGGTATAAATTTTCACCTGGTACCGGTCGGCTGAGCAGCGGCGGGTTGGTGAGGAATGCCTTCAGCTCCTCGAAGGCTCGCTGGCAGTCTTCCCCCCAGACAAAAGCTTCGCTCTTCCTTAGCTTCTTGAAAAAGGGCGTACAGCGCTTGGCTGAAGAGGAAATGAATCGTCCCAAGGCTGTTATTCTTCCGTTCAGCTTCTGGACGTCTTTTATGCTTCTGGGGGGTTGCATCTCGAGGATGGCCTTTATTTTTTCCGGATTAGCCTCAATCCCTCGTTGAGAGACCAGGAATCCCAAAAATTTCCCTGATGGTACCCCGAAGACGCACTTCTCCGGGTTGAGCTTCATCTGGAATTTATTTAGAGTATCGAAAACTCTTGCCAGATCGGCTGGATGTTCTTCGGCGCTTCGGCTCTTGACGATCATGTCGTCGACATATACTTCGACATTCTGCCCGATCTGGTCTTTAAAAATCTTGTTCATCAGACGCTGATATGTGGCCCCAGCGTTTTTCAGTCCGAACGGCATCATCCTGTAGCAGAACGTTCCGTCGTCTGTGATGAAGCTGGTTTTCTCCTGGTCAAGGAGCCACATCAGAATTTGGTGGTAGCCGGCATATGCGTCCAGAAGAGAGTAAATGGCATGGCATGCTGTGGCGTCTACCAATTGATCAATACTTGGCAAGGGATAGCTGTCTTTAGGGCATGCCTTGTTGAGGTCGGTGAAGTCGACACACATTCGCAGCTTGCCAGACTTCTTCTTGACCAACACCACATTAGCCAGCCATTCGGGGTAGTCTACCTCTCGGATAGTTCCGGTCTTGAGTAGCCTATCAATCTCTTCTGAAATGAACTTCCTCCGATCGGGCGCGTGCCTTCTCAACTTTTGGCGGATCGGAGGGAAGCTCGGGTCCACATTTAACTTGTGGGTGATTATTTTGGGGTCCACGCCAGTGATATCCTCTGGCTTCCAGGCAAAAGTCGCTTGATTGATGGTCAAGACGTGCATGATAGCTTCTTCAGTTGTTCTATCCATGCTTGTCCCCACCTGAACACTTTTGCCTCTATCGAGCGACCTGGCCTTTGTGGCTTCTGCTGGGTCCATCCTGGGCCTTTCCGCCTGCTCTTTCTGTTCAAGGCCTGGCTCTACGACCATCGCTTCTCGCTGCTGCTTTATCATGGTGATATAAGCCTCCCTGGATGCTTTCTGGTCACCTCTCAAGACGGCGACGCCTCCTGTGGTCGGAATCTTCATCACCATGTATCGGATGGAGGTCACAGCTCCGGTCTGGAAAAGCAGTGGTCTGCCAAAAATGGCGTTGTAGGCAAATGTCATGTCCACAACCATGAAAATTACCTTACAAGCATGAGCAATTGCTTCTTGGCCGAGCTCGACAAAAAGCTCTACAGATCCCGCCACGGGGATGGTAGCATTGCCCAGGCCGATCAGAGGAGTGGCATTCGTCTTCAACTCTCCGATCGGAAGTCCCATGGCTCGGTAGGCTTGGAGGGTTAGGACGTTGACTGCACTGCCGTTGTCCACCAAGATTCTTTTTACATTGAAATTGTTTATCCGAGCTCTTACAACGAGAGCGTCCTCATGTGGAAACAGGACGTCTCGTGCGTCTTCGCTGGAAATGGTGACCGAGGCGGGCTGTTCGGCCTGTCGGGAGAGGTAGACGCCTTTCCCCTTCCCTTTCTTGGGGAGATCCTCTCCGTAGGATGACCCTCCAGTTATCACATTTATGACCCCGGCATAGGGTCTGGCAGGGTCGGCGTTTCTGGGATTCCTGCGCTCACCATCGTCGTCTGAGTCAGGATCGTCCCTGCGAGGCTTCGGCTGTCTACAGGGTTCATCCCCTCTAGCTGGGCCTGTGAATCTCCTGAGGGCCCCACGGCGTATCAGCCTTTCAATTTCTTTTTTTAGCGAAGTGCACTCGTCGGTTAAATGACCGACGTCTCTGTGAAAATCGCAATATTTGCTCGGGTCCCTCGCATCCCGACTTCTTCCGGAGAGGTCTCTGGGCCAGTTGACTCTGCGATGCTTTTCTTTGATCCACATCAACACCGCAGTCGGGGTAGCATTGAGAGGAGTGTACGTTCTCTCGGCCCGGTCGTCTGAACGCGGATTCCTGTCTCTTCCTGATCCCCTGGCTTGGCCTGGATTCCTGGAACTTTGAGCTCCATCTTGGCCTTTGGATGTCCGATCGGAAGTGGACGCTCTTTGAGTAGAGCGATTGTCCGGATATTGTAAGCGGTCCAGAACGCTGGTCCTTCCTCTACTTTTGGACCTGAGAGCATCATCCAACTGGATGTGTTGCCTAGCCCTCTCCATTAGCTCAGCGAAGCTGGATGGGGGTCTTGTTGTAAGCGACTCGAAAAGCGGTCGGTCAGTAGTGCCCCCTTGTAAGGCGGTAGTCGCCATCTCCACACTGACATTTCTCACTTCAGACATGGTAGCCTGAAACCTGTCGATGTAGTCTCGAAGACTTTCATCGGTTCTTTGGTAAAGATTGCACAGGTCGTTCACCGTCTTGGGCGCACGCGTTTGCACAATGAACCTCATGGTGAACAGCTCCTTTAGCTGTCTGAATGACGTAACGGATCCCATGGGCAGCTCATGGAACCACGTCAATGCATCCCCTCCCAAAGTGGTGGGAAAAACCCTACAGGCTATTCTTTCGTCATAAGTATAGACCTGTACCTTGGTCAAGTACTCTGCCAAGTGCGTGGCAGGATCTGTTTTGCCTGTGTACCTTTCCATGACCACATCTCGCCACCTGGGGGGGAGCTCAGCATCGGTGATCTCTCTGCAGAAGGGAGAAGCAGTGTTCCCACAAGTATTTCCTTCGAATGTGCCTCTTTTGGGCGCGAGGACACCAAACTGTTTCAGCTTCTGCATAAACCACTGGTCCTGCTTGTTCGGCTGATTCTGTTTGCTTAGGGTCGTGGCGGTAGATTCCCCGCCCTTATGCCTTCTCGTTTGGCCGCGACTTGGAGTGCACATGTAGGACACATCATCCCTCGTAGACACAGTAGCAGACCTGTTGCTGTAGGGAGAGGCCCTACTTGCAGACACTATCTGCTTCCCCTTGTCGCTCTTGCCTGGGGTTCTGGTCACGTTTTTCCTGGCGCCTTGAACTCGGGATTCATTAATAATGACTCCCTTGTTCCTATTTCTCCTGAAGTCTTCGCCCATGAGGTAATCCTCTTGGGCTCTTTCAGAAGCGATTGGCATCTTTCCCTTCTTGAGGGTTTGGACAATGCTTTTTGTAAAATCACTGAGAATAGCGCGCATGTCTCTCGCAGTGATGGGGGTGTCCTCTGGCTGCCTTGTTGCGGCATCATCGAATTCGGGAAGGAGGTTGGCCCTTATGGGGGGCCTGGCGGGCGCTTCCCTCCTTCTCGAGGTGCCTGATATGGCACGGGTGTTGTCATCGTGGTCGAGGTCCATGGGGGCCGTATTCTCATTGGATCTTGAGTTTGCCATCTCTCAACGAAAGCACCAAATGATAAATCCAAGAATGTCTTTATCTGTAGGAGAGAGGGCGATCCGATCGGATGAGAGAAACCTGCAATAAGAGGAGCCCGGTCGGACCAGGCGTGAGCACTCCGAAGCTTAAGTTAGTAGCTTAGAGAGAATGTGCTTTAGAGAGATAATGTCGTGTATTCAATACCTGGAGCCATCGTTGGCTGGGCTATTTATACGAGGTAGTTGAGGGACACTCGAGTGCCTGGGGAGTGATTACTGGCTGTCAGAGTAGGTATTCGGCGACATGATAAGGAGCAGGTGGTAGACATGGGCGCTGCCTTGTGTCAGGCGGCTGATGGGACTGGCAGTCACATCAGCCGATCGGGCATGTGCTCTGCCTAGGAGCTCGTGTCTGATACCTTTGGCTGATGGGTTTTGGGCCTTGCCAGTTGGATGGGCCGACTAGATGGGCCTTAGAGCAAATGGTATTTGCTGGGTTATCATTTATAAAGAATCTAAAATTATAAACACATCATGTGAGATTAATGGTAAAAAAAATAAAAAAGAGTAGTGGATAAATTAATTTGTTGCTTTGATATTTTTATTCTACGAGAATATCGTTAAAAAAGAAAAAGATAAAGAAAAAAAGTACTTCAAAGATCTCTCGATGAAATGCATTGCAACAACTATAATTAAAAGAAATACACCCACTATTCTGAGGATATTTTTTAAAGTTGAATAGTGCTTTTCTTATTTAGGAATATATATATATATATATATATATATATTCTCCTCAAATGGTCTGTTTCTGCCTAATTGTTTATCTTTGTTTCGCGCGAATAGGTATATTTTCTTCGCTTTTTTTTTTTAAATATATATATATATATTTCTTTATTAGATCTGGAAGATGTTTATAAACAATTTCTATTTTTCTAAATTATAAAAAAATGATTTATAATAAAAACTGTAAATTTTTTTACAAAACGAATGAAACAAACTATTATGAATGATGCTTCATCCATCCTCAATTGATAGAAATACTTTTCTTTTTTATCTGTCCTAAATTGTATCCATTTTTTTTGTTTAACAATACATTCAATTGATAAATTTTCTATTTTACATGTATTTAATATTTATTGTTACAAAAAATATTAAATATATATCATCTCATACTTTTCATATATATGTTCTAATAAATATTTAAATTTAATTTTAAGGATATTAATTATATTTTCTTTATAGAAAATTTTTTCTTTATATCCGGTCAACAGTGTATTGACACGTGTGAAAAAAATATTATAAAAGTGATTTTTTCTCTCTCTCTCTATTAGACGTAGGGAATATTAAATTTATCCCAAAAGTTATGATTATAAATTCAATCTTTCCATTGCACAAATATGTTAATAAGAATTCAATTCTTCAATTAAATACTTTTTTTTAAAATATGTATATATATAATTAAATATTTGGAGTGGATCGAAATCCAATTTGATCATCGATCAATATATAGTGATTCCCAAATAAACAGTAATTTAATATCTCCAAGATGGGCGCTAAAGTTCATATCCTATATATTCCGCGTGGTGATGCAGCCAGCAGTTAGATATGCTTTATCTCCAAGAATATGCAAGTCTTTCTTCATGGTTCATAATTAAATCACTTCTCAGACTCATGAAAATTCCTTTGGCACAATTATTGGAAATAAGGAAATATATATTCGTTCTGAGTAACTATTTAGATAAATTCAGATCAGGGTTATGCCTTTGTTAAAGATAAGTTATACCCTAGAGGCTCAGCTAGCCTATACAAAAACAGTTAAACACTTAGGATAGGGCAGTCCCAAAGAAATCTCAATCTTCTGCTTTTGTGATAAGTTGGAATCTTTAAGGAACTTAAACCTCCACACAGGATACCCTATAAAACCCTTAATTACTTCTCATGATAAACCACTGTAATAATAAAACTGCACTGTCTTCTGCCATACATCACACACCCAAAACCTGAAACAAAAATGGATTTCTTACCCCACAGAGGAATAGCTAAAGAATGCCGTATAACCTATGTTAATCATAATAAGGGTGGAGTTCCTTACATAGAAGAGCAATTAATGGGCATGTTTAAGGGCTGTGATCTGGATCATGACGGTAGACTTACCAAACAAGAGCTGAAGAACATGTTTAATAAGCTTGGTTCTCATTTTGCGAGCTGGAGGGTTTGGCGAGCTCTTAGTCATGCTGATGCCAATGAAGATGGATACATAAGTGAGGAAGAATTTGGCGAGCTTGTTAAATATGTTTTGAAATGTAATTATAAGAATTAAGGTACCTCCTTTCTGCACACTTATATATGTATATATGATCTAAATAATTAAGCAGAGCTATATAGGTATGTAACTATGTATGATTAGATGACAGTCTGGTTTGTTTGGCTCTTTTTTCTTCAACGTCTCCTATATTAGATGGATAGTCTTGGCATGTAGGTATGCAAATGTACGTATGTAATCTAATTGCTACGTTTTGCTGAGCTATATAGGAAAAAAAATGATGTCCTTAATTTTTATAAAGAACTTTTTATTAGCTATTTATTTTTTCGTATTTTCTGACGGAAGTTTAAAATTCAAAATCTGCCTTTCCAGTGTGTTGTTCGAATGTAAGGTTGAATACTATCAATGATTATACATATATTGAAAATTCATAATTAATTTGATCAATTAATTCCAATTAAGGAATATACAGTCTATTTTATCTGTATCATTCAAAGTCATTTATTCACACTATTAGTGGAAGCCTTTTTTATTTTTTTGGTTAATCAAGGGAAAAAAAGAGCAGGTTTTGAATTTAAGTATTAAAACCAATATTTATCGTTACATGTCCCCTTTTGATTTTAAACACTACCGTCAGTGTTATCTCAAAAAAAGTATTTATTTAAAATTTAAAGTCAATAAAGGATAATATAGTCTAAATAAAAATAAAAATGAAAAAAAATTATCAGCTGTTAGAGAAAAGAATCTAATTTGGAGTATTTGAAATAGTATAGTTGGTTAAAATAATTAAGAATTAACTATGCAATTGATTAAAATAAAAATTATGAAATATCTTTAAAGCAGCTGATTGGTATAAAAGACTATCAGTTACAAAGAACTGAATCAAACATCTCATTTACTTGGACCGGATTCATGGAGAATTTTATATGTGAAGTTAATAGTAGAATGACATATATTAGATAAAGTTGAAAACAAAAATAGTGAATATAGGTAATTACATGCAATATTAATTATTAGTTTGATCCATGAAAAATTTATAAATTGAATTTCTCGATTGACTATAGATATTATAAGCAGATTATGCAAGATTAACGATAAAAAAATATATATATATTAGACTGATTCATTTGATACAGTAGTGGATCAGTTTGTTGCTTAGATATTTTTATTCTTCAAGATATTAGACTGATTACTTTGATACAGTATAGTGGATCATTTTGTTGCTTAGATATTTTTATTCTACAAGAATATTAGACTGATTACTTTCTTTTGAAAAGAAAAAGAAAAAGGAAAAAGAAATTTAAAGATCTCTCTGTAGAATGCATTGCCATATAACTATAATTATTAAGAGATATACACTCACTTTTTCTGAGGATCTTTTTAATATATATATGAAAAATAGTTGCTTTAGTTCTTGAAGGAAAGATTCGAGGGAATTATTTTTATTTTTATTTTATTTTACCTCAAAAGATCTACTCGGACGTATTATTTGAGATTTATAACCTCCAGGGGAAATATAAATCCACTTTCCGGAGGGAATTTTTTGTTTTTTCTTGAATAGTGCTTTACTTATTTAGCAGGATTATTTTCTCCTCAAAAGGTCTGCTTCCTTCAGTTCTGCCTAATTCTTTATGTTTGTTTCTCCCGAATACGTATATTTAATTTGTTTTTCTCTTCTTTATATATATATATATCTAGATTGAGAAGATGCTTATAATTAACAACTTTTTCTTTTTAGTTTTATTAAATTAATTATACAAACAAGACTACAAAACCCATGAAACAAACTTAATAAAATATAAAAGGATAAATGATTATTTGCCTTTTAATATTTGATAAAAAGTTCAATTTTTTTTTTTTTTTGAAACCAAGAAAACTTTATTAAGAAAAGTCTGCCCTCAGGGCAACAACAATACAATCAGGAGGGGATAAATCCCAAAAACCCGGATCTGTCATAGAATTAGCTGCTTGAGCAAGATTATGAGCAGCCATATTCGCAGATCGCTTAACAAATCCAAATTGGATTTCAGACAAGGAATTGCAAATTAAAAGACAATCACTGACTACAATATCTAAATCCGAACGATTCCTTTTTTTGGACACTAGAGCTTGAACCACCATTTGGGAGTCTGACTCAATGAACACCTTAGATAGATTATACTTCTTCACCCAACTTAAGGCTTCTCGAATGCTAAGAGCTTCAGCCACAGAAGGGTCCACAACTCCATTAAAGCACCTAGCACCAGCCGCTACAAAATTCCTTTGGTGATCCCGGACAACAAAAGCCACACCTGTCCTCTTATGCTCGTTAAAAATAGCAGCGTCCGTATTGATTTTAAGAGTATTGGTCGGTGGAGGACTCCAATTCTGAGATAAAAGCACAGGTTCGGTCTGAGTATGATTAACCACAGCTCTACTTTGCCGCCACTCATAAATGGAATTTGAAGCAAGAGAAACCACATAACTAGTTGATAGCCGAACTCCTTGCCAAACTAACAAATTTCTGGCCTTCCAGATGGCCCAGCAAATCGAAATAGCTAAGCCACAACTCTTGGGATCAACACAACTTACAACAGAGCAAAACCATTGGCCTATATCATAACAATTATTAGTGGCAAAATTCATACCGGACTTTCCCCACACTTCAGCTGCATAAGAACACCCCACAAGAACATGATAAATAGACTCATCATCGTGGCTACAGAAGGGACATACCCGGCTAATACCAATCCCTTTCATTGATAAAAGCACACGATCAGGAAGGCATGCATGAAGAGAACGCCAGAAAAAATGCTTGATTTTAGAAGGGACAGCAAGATTCCATAGGTACTTCCAGTTCACAGCAGCAAGATTTGAAAAAGGAAAAGTACCAGAGTGAATTACCTTGTAAGCACTTTTAACCTTGTATCTACCAGAAGCCTCAAACACCCACTGCCACACATCATTTTTCCGTTGCCAGCTAAGAGGGATGCTTAAAATAAGGGTGCTATCCCGATCATTGAACAAAGAGCAAATCAAAGGCATGTTCCAGTGGTTAGTACTACCATCAATTAAATCGCTAACCTTCAGATTACTCCAAGTCACATCCAGAATCGTGGAGATGCAAGGATTGGCAGGGTCCGGTAACCAGGGATCAGAGATCACATTAATCCCACAACCGCTTCCAACATGAATCCTACACCCAGGTTTCATACTATCCCTAGCCAATAAAATGCTTCGCCAGGTATAACTTGGGTTAGAACCCAGAGTTGCATGCCAGAAGCTGCATCTTGGGTAGTATTTGGCTTTAAGAACTTTAGCCATGAGAGACGAATCATCAGCCAACAGTCTCCAGCTCTGTTTTCCAAGCATAGCAAGATTAAAATCTCGGAAGGATCGAAACCCTTGACCCCCAACCTTCTTCGGCCAACAAAGCTTGTCCCAGGACATCCAAGAGATCCCTTGTTTATTCTGTTTATTAGTGCCCCACCAAAAAGAATTGAGCATTCTTTCAATTTTGTTGCAAAGACCCAAAGGAAGCAAGAACACGCTCATAGTGTAGGAAGGGAGAGTTTGAGCCACCGACTTAAGTAACACTTCTTTACCTGCTCTTGACAAAAGAGAGCGATTCCACCCACTAATGCGTCTCCAAATCTTATGCTCAATATAGGAGAAAACCTCACGCTTGTTCCTCCCTAACATAGACGGCAGACCAAGATAGGAGTCATGATTGGCCTGTGGATTGATAGACAGAATAGAGCAGACAACATCTTTGCAAGCACTAGAGGTATTAGAGCTAAATCTAAGAGAAGACTTATCATAGTTGATCCGTTGCCCAGAATCAGAAGCATAAACATCCAGAATTCTTTTAACACCTGAAGCTTCCTGCTGATTAGCTCTAAAAAAGATATAACTATCATCCGCAAAGAATAAGTGAGTGATTGATGGTGCTTTTTGTGCAATTTTGCAGCCATGGATAATACCTTGAGCCTCAGCATTTTTAAACAAAGAGGAGAGACCTTCTGCGCAAAGGATGAAAAGATAAGGAGAAAGCGGATCGCCTTGTCTAAGACCTCTACTAGGCTTAATTGGCCCCAGCAAATTGTTCTGATAAGAGATGAAATAAGTTACAGAGGAAACACACATCTTAATCAAGTTAACCCAGTGAGCATGAAAGCCTAACTTGATCAACATAGCCTCCAAGAAATTCCATTCCATCCTGTCGTATGCTTTACTCATATCAAGTTTAAGCGCCGTCATACCCTCTTTACCTTGAGTTTTCCGCTTTAAATAATGCATCACTTCATAAGCTACAAGGAAGTTGTCAGATATAAGTCGATTGGGGACAAAGGCACTCTGATTCGGGAAGACAATAGTAGGCAAAATAGATTTGAGCCTATTAGTTATCATTTTTGCAATGATCTTGTACAACACACTGCAAAGGGCTATAGGCCTTAAGTCAGACATTTGATCAACCGATTGCTTCTTAGGGATCAAAACAATAGCCGTTTCCTTCATACTAGGGGGCATACAGCAACTGTTAATTACATGGAGACATTCATGAGAGATGTCTTTACCAATAATATGCCAACACTTCTGATAGAAAGCAGCATTCAAACCATCTAGACCAGGGGCTTTGTCGGGGTGCATGCTGAACACTGCCTCCTTCACATCTGCTTCAGTAAAAGCCTGCATCAAATGCTCATTCTGTTCATCCGTGACCCGTTTCTCCACATTAGCAATAGTGGTTCCTGTATCAGACAAAGAAGCAGTAAAAATTTGTTTGAAATAATCCACCATCAGCTCCTGTAACCCATTATTCCACGAACAAAAACGCCCAGTAGAATCTTTAAGAGAAGAGAACTGATTTTTGCGATTTCTCTTAGAAGCGACAGCATGAAAATATTTGGAGTTTGAATCCCCATCCCTAAGCCAAAAGAGTTTTGCCCTCTGTCGCCAAAACACTTCCTGCTGCCCCAGAACTCTATGATAGCTTTTTTGAATGTTGTGAAAAGTTGGTGAGGAAATTAATCGGGCTCTCTTCATTTGCTGCCTCAGAACCCACAGACGTTCCCTGAAATTACCAGTGATCTGATTTCCCCAATCAAACAAAGCTTCACTGCATCTCTTGATTTTTGCATACAGCGAGGAGTTAGAGATTGACATCTATGAATTTCGAACTACATCATTTAGTTGATCCTCTCCTAACCAAGCATTCTCGAACCGAAACCGGATAGATTTCCGTGGCAAGATAGCAGAGACTGGTTCCAAAAAAATGGGATTGTGGTCTGAAGAAGTTTGGTCAACATTACTAACTTTGAATGATGGAAATTTCTGGATCCACTGATTATTGGCCAGAGCTCTGTCTAACCTTTCCTCAATAGCCTTAGGAGAACCAAGCCCTCGAACCCAGGTGAACTTATAGCCAGCCATGCCCAAATCAATGAGTCTAGCATCCTCCACCGCAGATTTGAACCCATCAAGAAGCCGAGCTGGTTGAACACTGCCACCCCTCTTTTCTTTTTGATCCAAAACATCATTAAAATCCCCAAGAACACACCAAGGAAGCAAGGACTTACCCGCAAGCACTCGCAGGAGATCCCAAGTTGTTGAACGCAGATTCCTATTTGGCTCTCCATAAAACCCAGTCAAGCGCCAACCACAAAGATTTTGAATACACACCTCAACATCCACATGAAATCTAGAAAAACCAATAAGCCGAGCATCCTGTTTTCTTCTCCATAAAAGGGCCAAGCCTCCACTCCGGCCCAAAGGCTCAACACAGAACAATCCCTCATAACCCAAACTACATTTTAACTTTTCCAAATTTTCTCTTCTACACAAGGTTTCAATTAAGAAAATAAAATCAGGCTTTTTGAGACCCACAAGGTCTTTGAGCATCCGAATTGCCTTTGGGTTGCCCATCCCACGGCAATTCCAACTGAGGCAACTCATAATGCTAGGCGGGCCTGATCCACAGGGCCCGCCTTTTCCAAGTTTTTTGAATCCAATTGGTTGATGTTTGCTGGGCTGGATTCTGACCCAATTATCATAGAGGATTGGCAAGCCATGTCCTCTTTGCGTCGACGTTTAGGATCCGTTATAATAATTCCTCCATCTCCTTGTTGACCAAACAAACCCCCATTAATCCCTTCATTCTCGCACTCCATAATCCCTTTCTCCTTACTACTTTCCTTTCTAACTGCCGGTTTCACAACTCCACTATTCTCGCTATTCATCACATCTTTCCTGGCATCATCATTTCCTTGATCTTCGTTCTTTCCAAAATTGCCGCTATCAACTGCCATCATCTCACCGGTGGTGTCTTCCGTGTCCCTTCTCGGTTGCAGCACCGGTGGAGACTCACGAAGCCATTGTTCCCCAAAAGTGGCTATTGTCCTCCTATTAATCACCCGAATTGAGTCATCAAAAATTCGAGGCAGCTCCTCAGCAGACTTACGATACAGTTCCGGACATTGCTTTTCATTGTGGCCAAGCATGGCACACAGGAAACACACTGTGGGCAGCCGTTCATATCTGAACTTAATCATAATCCATGCACCACCTGATTTCTTGATCCGCATCTTATGTTTAAGAGGTTTGGTGACATCAAATGCTACTCTGATTCTCATGAAATCTCGCCATGTCCCAGAGAAATTCTTTGGATCAGCTGAAATGAATTCTCCAATATAATTGCCAATACCTTGTGCCACTTTGACAGACATAAAACCCACTGGTAGCTTGTACACTTGAACCCACATACTAGTCCAGTCAAGATTAATAGACTCAAGCTGTTCATTACCATGTAAACGTTTAACCAGAAGCAGTTGGTTATCAAACGTCCAAGGCCCATTATCAATAACTCGTTGAACATCCAACTCATGAAAAAACTGAAAAATAAACAGGTTTGGATTAAGATCTTTAATATAGATGCCCATACCTGGACGCCACAGGGCTGCCAAAGTTTGTTTCATAGCATGCAGGTTGATGGCTTTCTTAGTCAAGAATCTTCCTACTAAACTCCATCGCAGATCAATCGATTGACTATCTATTTCATCTTCCTCAAAAACCAAACCATCATTCTCTTCATCATTAACTGAGAGTTGAGCATACTGCTTACTAATATCAACCTGACTAGCGGGGTCAGTACTCATATTTGAGCTAGAAAAGAAAAAACCGGAGTACAGGGAGAAGGCACGCTTGGTAGACGAGGACACCAGAGACAAAAAGAATAAACTTGTTAAGCAACAAGACAAGAGCACATGTCATAGAGACAGAGAACATAGCAATGTTACTTTTTATGTTTTAAAATTTAGAGAATTTTATTTATCTTTTAATAATCTTGATACATGACACTGGAATAAATAAACTATAGTACACCATGGCACAAGAAGGATAACTTTTTTCCAATATTAAAATATGAAATTTAAAATGGCACCAAGTGAAATATTAAAAATAAAATTATGCTTTTTATCAAATACTAATGGCGAAATTGCACTTTAAACCAATATAAAAATTTAATAGCTTACAAAACGACTATATCTCTTTGAAGCATGTTGATGAAGTTTAAATACGCCTATAACTCCCGATATGGATCCGAATTCATATAAATATGAGAATTACACGGATATGGAAACAGTTGCATATCATATCCTTTAATTAAGGATTTTTTTCTTAATTAAAATTGTTTTGAAAAGGGAAGTTACCATTTTCAAATGTGTAACTTCCCTCTTAATGTTGTAACTTCTTTATTGGGAAATTAATTCCCATAATGATGCATTTACCTATTTTGGAGAATAAGACTCTATAAATAGGCTTGGATTTTCTAAAAGAAAAAGATAAGAAAAAATTCTTATAATAAAACTCTGCCGGATTCTCCTTTTTTTTGCCTTTCACTCCAATAGGCTTTTAGATTGTGGTTTAGTTGCCGTTATACCATTTGTTGATATCAGCCGTACCAATGATGTTAGATAGGGAGATCCTTGTATTTGCTTCCGCGCTTCAGTTTTTACGCTACAAGAGGTAGATTATGATACCTCCATATAAGTATATGAGTATGTTTTTCTCCCTTCACATGTCAATCTGTTTTTACGAATGATGCTGCCTCTATCTCCAATTGATAGACATATATTTTTGTTTTTTAATCTCTAGCTTCAAATTACAGCTCATTTGTTTTATTTTATTTTTTAACAATACAATAAATTGATTAATTTTTTAATACTTTTTGTTATAAAAAAATATTAAATACCATTTCGTACTTCTCATATATATCCTAATAATTATAAAGATAAATTTAATAAAAAATTAAGCAAAGTATTTAATTTTAAGAATGTTAATTATACATATATTTTTTTTCATAGTGCGGTCTATTAAAGGCGGAAAAGTATTATTTTTATCCCAAAAGTAAAGATTATAAATTTAGCTTAATCTTTCCACCAATAAATATGTTAAAAAGAGTGGAATTCTTCAATGATTCAGAAAAAAGAGATCGAATCTACAAACAAAAAGTACTTTAATATCCCCAAGATGGGTCCTAAAGTTGATGTGTTATATATTCCGAGTGGTCATGCAGCCAACAATTATAAATATACCATCCACACACTTCATCTCCATGAATATTTAAGTCTTTATACATATATACATGTTAACAAGTTCCTAATTAAATCACTTCTCAGACTCATGAAAATTCCATTGCGCAATTATTTGAAAGAAAGCAATATACATGGAATTCTGATTAGTTCTTTAGATGAATTCTGATCGGTTATGCCTTCTTAAAGATGACTAATTAAGTTAGGTGGCTTGAGGCTCAGCTAGCCTAGGCCTAGAAACAGTTAAATAAGTCCGAAAGAAATCTCAATCTCCTGCTTTTGTGATAAGTTGGAATCTTTAAGGAACTTAAATCTCCACACAGGATGCCCTATAAAACCCTTAATTACTTCTCATAACTCATTAAGCCACACTACTAATAAAACTGCACTGTCTTCTTCCATAAACCACACCCAAAAAACCAGAATAAAAAATGGATTTCTTACCCCACAGAGGAGTAGACAAAGGATGCCGTAGAACTCATGTTACAAAGAAGGGCATGGGTAGTGGAGTTCCTTACAAAGAAGAGCAATTAATGGGCATGTTTAAGAGCTGTGATCTGAATCATGACGGTAGACTTAGCAAACAAGAGCTGAAGGACATGTTTAAAAATAAGCTTGGTTCTCATTTTGCGAGCTGGAGAGTTTGGCGAGCTCTTAGTCATGCCGACGCCAATGGAGATGGATACATAAGTGAGGAAGAATTTGGTGAACTTGTTAAATATGTTTTGAAATGTGATTATAGGATTAATTAAGTGGCTCTTTTCTGATTACTTTTATATGTACAGATAATCTATTTAAGCAGAGCTGTATGTATGTATGTATGTATGGTCACACCAGAGTCTTTTTTTTTTTCCTCCTATGTTATATATAGGGATAGTCTTGGCATGTATGTAGATGTATGTATATATGTAGATCTTGCTACTGTTTAAAGGGTCTATATGAAAAAAAATATATATTAATTTTATTTAATTGTCTATACAAATTGCATATGGTAACCCATTGAATCAACAATCAAAATAAAAGCGGGACCTGGATCAGCACCTGTATAGATATATAAGTTAAGAAATTCTTGCTCGGAAAAACCTTTAAAAACTTTTGCTCCATTTTCGCTGATATGGCCTTAAAACATTATTTTTACATACCATCAATATCGGAAAAATAAAAGAAAAAGGGAAGAAAGAGAAGTATGTGTGATCTCGTGGTTCATCATTACAATTATCCTGAATTTTGTTCTCTCCGAATATTTAGTTCTGCGTGGGCAATAGAATATATTTAATGAATAATGATGCCCGCTTATTCTCCTTGGCTTAGTTTTATTCCAATCCCATTTTCTAGGTCAGAATATTTTCTTATTGAAATGTATCTGCTTTTGAATGATTTAAAGCTTTTCTGCATATATATTTGATAGGTACTTCAATTAAATCATTATATGATATATTAAGGAATTATAATTATAATTGTTATGATCACTAAAGAATATTCAATCCATAAGCATAGAGGTTACCACCAATAAATGATAAATCATTATAGATTGTTACTCGCTATTAATTTCCTAATATAACTCATTCAACACCGTATATTCAAATACTATATAAGCTCTTTAATATGCTATTTGATCCTTAAGCATGCATAAATATAATACTGTACCAAATTGTCTTCTCTTTTAAAACATTCGAAATCTTCTTTGTTAAAAATTTATCGATATTTTTTCTTTTTATGGTGTGCACAATAAGACAGACCAAAAAATCTGCAATTTCAAATAAGATTTTAAAGGCCTCTAATTTAATCTGACATTAATGTTTTGATTTTGAACAAATCAAAAGGAAAAGGTTACAAAAGTTAAATCGTTAAATCAATGTTAATAAAGAAAAAAAGAGGTACTTATTCTATAATAACTAGTAGGAATAATCCTAAGAATTCCAACACTCTATCAAGAAAGAACAATTCCGAATGTAGAGGTGTGTGGTCCAAAATAAAAGGGCGGTGACCCCACATAGGCCCAGAACCAGCAATCCAAAAGGATCGAAATAAATTTTTATGCCCACTAACCGATTATGTAGATCCCTAAAGCATGTTAAGGATGTTAGAAAAAATCCACAGCAGAATAAAAATATTTATTTATAGGTTAAAATAATACGACCAACAAAAATAATAATAAAATTAAATTAAAAAAATAAGTACACATATAATGTGGTTGGACACCAAATTAATATTCACGGAAAAGAAAAAGCATAAATTAGTTAATCAAAATAGAAAATACAAAGAGATCGGTATCTAACTCTCAACTAATAATATATAAGTTTATAATTTTGAATTCAGAAAAAAATACCACATTAATTTCTCCTGATTAAAACTTTGAATAATTTTTTTTTTTAAAGTTTTGTTTTTAATTTTGAATACAAGCAAAGATTTTCTATTCCTATATATAAAACTGTGTATTGTATATGAAGTTTTAGTTCTTTAAAATTTTCACCAACATGAAACATAGACTATATAAATTAATATCCATGATTTGTGTTTCTTTTTATGCAAGAAAACGAGAATAAAGGAGAGACATGTATTCCCAAAGTGGTATAATCTCAATTTAGTTTCAATCGTTTGTTCAAGACAATTTTGTGGAAATTTTGTAGAAATTATGTTTATTGGATTTGGGTGAGATTATTGGATGTATTTGGAATTTGGGTTAAGAGTTAGATACCAATCTCTTTCTATCTCTCCATTTTGATTAGTAAATTTCTACAACCCTTGGCCATGGATATAAGTTTGGCGCTGAACCATGTTAAATTTTCTATCTGCTTATTTTTCTAGATTTCTGTTTATTAGTATATGTGTTGATCGCATTTTAACTAATAAATAAAAAATTTTGTTCCGCTACATGTAGAGAATTAATATTTATCCAGTGAAAATGGAAGCAACAAAATTTGAGATTGTGAAGTAAATTAGAATATCAGTTATATGCAATTCAAGATTGAAACAATTCTGCTACACATGTTGTTCATACTGGAAAAGAAACTAAGTTTAAGTTTATTTAGACTGCTTGTTTGGTATCCGTTTTGAATTTGTTTTGGAGAAGGTGGAAAAAGTTTTGTTTTGGGATAAGAGAATTTAAACCAAGGTGCAAAATTGTTGGCCAACTCTGAATTCAAGTCAACGTAGAAATCGATTGTTAGGTTTTAATTTTAAATTTAGTATGGATTTTATCACATATAAATTTTTTATTTTAATGCGTCATTAAAGACTTTTTACCTGATGAGATTATTGCTCGTGCTTGAATTTGGGTTGAGAGTTAGATATGGAACGTTTTGTATTTCCCTATTTCGTTTAGTGAATTTCTATTCAATTTCATCTGTGGATGTATGTTTGATGCTGAAAAAAGTAAATTATGTGTGTTTATTTTTTATTATTATTATTATTGTTAATTGCATTGTTTTTCGGTTGGGTGTGGCTTAATTTATCCCTGATACAATCCTTATCGGCATATGAAAGGAGACTTTTGAGTGCTCTAATTAATTTAACACCATCTTTTTTCTCAATTAGATTCCAAGTTTTTTTATGAATGAATTGCTACGTACGATCACTTACATATTCACTATTTTTTATTCAGTGTGTGATTCTACTATTGGTTTCTCTATAAAATTGTTCAAGAAGCAAGTACTTCAAAATTATTTTTCTAAATTTACCACATAGATACAAGGAAATACGCATTAAAAATTTTGAGACATATATCTCTTATTATATAATATTATATTTTGATGGGACACAAGAAGAATTTCCATTGTTCCCCCGTCAATCACACTATCTTAAAGAATAACGGAATTAAAAGGAGATAAATCATGATAACGATGGCTTGGCTGAAGAGGCCACACAAATTTCTATATAAACCTTGCTTCTCAGCTATATTCAACATCATAAGCAAAAATCAAACATATATAGAAAAATGGCGGAAGTAAAAACATATTTAAATTCTCGCTTTGGTGTGGATAATAAGGGTGGTGTTGATAAAGTTCCATACACAAAACAAGAATTGAGAGATTTAGTGAAGAAGAGTGACACAAACAATGATGGTAAATACAGCAAGGAGGAGTTGAAGATTTTTTTCGGAAAGCTCGGTGCTCTGATTCCGGCGTGGCGAGTTCATGACGCATTTAGACGTGTGGATAAAGATGGTAATCGTTTCATAACCCAAGGAGAATTGGATGATCTCATCAATTACATTTATGATTGTAGTTATTATAGGAAGGGCTAGTTAGTTTTATCTCTCTTTTAATAGGCACCATCTGCACCTGTACCTATATGTTACTAATATTTTCAATAAATATTGATTGGATATTGGATGTATATCCAATCAGTATATATATATATATATATATATATATATATATATACACATACATATATGGTAAGTAATGATTGATTGGGTTTCTGGTTTATTTTTAAAACCATATCGACAAGAAGACATATATTATAATTAATGTGAAGTTTAGTATAGTGTTTTGTAAGATATGCCTTGAATGTATCCTGTTGGGATTTGTTTTCTTATCAATTGTCAACATATCTATGCCACCGAAATCAATTGTCAAATAAAATTGCTGATATTGATTTCGGTGGCACATGCAAAAGGAAATCCACCGAAATCTTAATTCGGTGCCACCGAATTAACAGTTCCTTAGTTTGCCTATAAAAGGCTTTCATTCCATTTGTATTGGGCAGCTGAAAAATTGTGAGTATTGTTTAGTGAGTTAGTATAGTTAATGCTCTAATTAATTAAGAGAGCATTTTGTGAGCGGGTATAATTGGGTTTTGGGTTGAGAGTATTTCTCCACTTGTAATATTATTTTTCTATAGTAAATTTATTGCTCCCCTTCTCCCGTGGACGTAGGCACACTGCCGAACCACGTAAATTTGTGTGTATTTATTTTTATTACTTTGGCTATTTCTTCACTGTTGCCATAAAATCACCGTCATAATAGCCCGTCGATCCTAACATGTTTTATATATGTTGTGTTGAGTTGGGTTATTATCTTTATAATTTACGCATAATTCATTATAGGAATAATTTTTGATTTGCAGGGAAAGTTTTAAATTTTCATTGAAATATTTCGTGTTCATGATTTTCTTATAAATCCAAATAAAATAAGTCAGTCCCTAAATAAAATATTTTACTGTTAATTAAATTGTGAAGAAAATATGAAAATTACTCACCAAAATATATTTAAAAGAAAATAAATAATTTGTGTAATTTTATCCAGCTGTAACTTAAATAGTATTTGAATTTGATTAAGTTTATCTAGTATTTTAGCAGTCTATAAAAGAATAAAAATTATAAGCCTAGAGATTGAAGGATCCAATTTCCCCATCTAACAAAATTACGTTGAAGACGTATAGAACCTAGTTTTAACTCTGATTTATTTTTCTTTTTCTGTTTTGTGGGCTCAAAGATTGGATACTTAATTCTTTTTCCAGACGTGTTGGCAACTTCTGTTTTCTCTAATGATGGAAATTAAGAATTCTATCCACTTCTTTCTTGTTGGGGAATCCAACTTTTGGAAAGCGGACATACAATTATCGGAATTCGCCTTTAATCTGACGTCATTGGTGGTGACGTTGTATCAGGGCAGGGGACTCGTAGCTTCCAATTTGCTTAAGGTGTTCGCATAATTACCTGTGCCTATTAGGATTTGTTAGTATTATTTGGATAAAAGGGGTTTGCACAAACTGTATGTTTGTAATTGGTGGCTTTTCCTAACAGTCTGAAAGCCAAGTATCTTGTTCTACACAAAATGCATAGAATAAAATTTAAAAAAAAAAGTATGAAAAGCATCAAACATGTGGACAAAGTTCAAAAACATCAAACTCTTATTTTGAGGAAAAAAAAAGAAGAAAGAAATTAAAGGCCAAAGTGCAATAGCTTAATTATTATTACTCCACAATAAGCTTGGCTCTTGCATGTCCATGAGATATCTGGAATTGTTCAGTCAAACCAAAATGAGCCATGAGGAGCCAAATATGAGTTAGAAGTTCTCCTCCTCTTCCCAATTGCTGAGCATGATAAATTCCTCTGCAGTGACTAGCAGCATAAGCTAATATTTCAGCCCACACATTGCTCAGAATTTCCCATCTCTCTATTACGCTGCGGCGTTGTAATTCTGAGGCTAGCCTGCAACCGTCAAATAACACAGACTTGCTTCTGTCCCCTTTTACTCTCACAGGCTGAATTTCAGTGTTCACATTCACCAACACTGTGCAGGCTTTAATTTCATATTGCTCAGATTTTCCATTCTTGAAAAGATCAATTACCCAAGTGCAAAGATTTTGAGAACTTCGGATATGGCCTGATATGGACTCATGCTCCTGAAAAAGTTTGTTGGCCTCAGCACAAGTGTCCTGGAATCTGATCTTCCCAATTCCCATTGGCAACATAGCAGGACGCATCACCAAGAGATAAAGCATGTAGTGTGATAGCTTCTTGCTTATTTTGCACTTTTCGCTTTTTTGCTCCGTTTCATCTTGAGAATCATAGTAGCAGAGTTCTGTAGCTATGTGCCAGATTAGAATGCTCTGGTCGAACTCTACATCCACACTCCAGCGTAAATTAGGAAACTTTTCAAGGGCTCGTGCACCCCGACTAATGCACAGCTCTTTAAGCTCTTTCTGGTAGTTTGCCTCATTTGTGCTCTTGAGATGATCGAATTTCATCTTCAGATGGTTGAATAAGAAACTCTTCAACGTATCCTCAACTTCTTCATACTTCATGTGCAGGTGGTCTATTATGTTGTCTATGCTAAAAAGCTTTTGTATTTTGGTGTTGATGAGAGGCGGCTTGCTTTTAAGGCTGTAACTTAACAAGTTGAATTGTGCCAATTTGTTAGACCATCTTGGATTTTTAGGCAGCTGTATAGTAGTGATGGTTTTTCGGACAGCAGGATTTTGCTTAAACAGATAAAGATCTGCCCAATCTGAGGAGACAAGTAAGAGTGCTGCATAGAGCTCGAGAAGAATGGCTATAATTAGCAGCATGAAGGTTATGGATACATCAATTTTGGAGCAGTTTTTCCTGTTGGATAAAGAAAAGAAAACCAATACAATGCAGGTGCTAGCGAAGCTGACAAACCGGAGACAGCAGCCTATGCGCGAGTAAATTGCCGGGCCCTTTGTGTAGAGCAGATCGTACATAAATCCTAGCTCGATCTCAATCACTTTGAAGGCCTGTTCGCATGTTAAATCCTTAAACAAGAATTGGCTAGCGTCTCTGTCCTGAAAGCTGAGGATGAGATCTACAAAGAGACGTTTGAAGGTCTTGAATAAGTTATCAGCTTTACGCAATTCAGGTGCATCCTTAATGGTAGGATCTCTGGTGGAAGAAACATCAATCTGAATCTGTGTCTCTGGAACTTCATCTGCTACAACATGGAATCCTTCACATTGTCTCAAAGTGAATTCCTGCATGAACTTGGAATAATTGGGGCCAGGATCCGGAGGTGTGAGCATGGAATCTCTCAATTCCTCATTACTTGCAGACCTGAGAGACCATGTCCTTTCTCCATATTTGATAAATCCAGCCAAAAACATTGGCATTGTGAGAATGGAGAAGGTAGAGCCCGCCCACGCCAAGAGAAAAATGTAGAGAGCCACTCCTGATTGAACTCCTAGGCCAAGAAAGTGCCTTAGCCAGAGTTCATTATCTTCCAGGGAATATGCAGTAATACTATCAGGTCCACCCAAATGCAACAGGAGAAAGGGTGCCCAAAATGCAGTGAGCTGAGTGTTTTTATCCAACTTAATTCTGTGGTTGCCCTCCTCATAGACATCTCCCATGTTGTTTAGAAGCACACCAAGGGCAACTGTTGCAACCCAATCGGCCATCAAATAGGCACACCACAACAGGAATCGAACCCGAATCGTCCTACTGAATTTCCTGCGATTTCCAAAGAAGATTAGCAGCATCTGCAACACCAGGCTGAGCAAAACCAATGCACGCAGCTCCCACTCCTTCCACAATTTCCTCATTGTCGGAGAAAATATTTCCATGGCTTTCCTCCCCTTTATCGTGATCATACTGCTAACACCTGACATTAGCATACAACTCTCGGAATAAACCAAACAAGAATGTGAGTTATGCCAATTTCGTCCAGTTCTTATCCTTTAATAGGTAAAGAGAACTGCCCAGCTCTTACCTTCTGTAAGTTAGATCGAATACACGCAGCTTATCAAAGAAAAAAAGAGAAAAATGCATTAAAAACAGAAAAGATATATAACAGCTTCTGGACTTTGGCAATATTATATGGTCACGTGATAGTCAAAGAAGGAAAAGGAAAAGGAAAATTACTAAAGAAAGAAAGCATATAACACAATGCTGGAGGGAAAAAAAAATAGCGCTATACGCTTGAGGCTCAGCGAGCTTAGAAACAGTTAAATACGTAGTAGGGCAGTTTCAAAGAAATCTCGATCTCTTGCTTTTGCATGAAGTTGGAATCAGTTATTAAATCCGCAATAGAACAATGTATACATGTTTAGACAAATTTTAGTCACATATATATATTAATTTTACTACATTTATTTGAGACCCGAGTCATATCACGCTCAAATTATCTAAAATAAAAAGCAATTTTTATATTTGCATACTAATATTATACCTATGATCATTTATGTTGAAGGGACAAATTTGACTTCCAAGTTTGGAAAAAAAAATCTTATGTTATCCTTTCTAAATAGTGAAATCTTATTTTTAAACTTATAAAATCTAAGCAAATTTACCCCTAAATAAATACTGTTATTTTTGACAAAAATTCATCTTTTGACCACTTGACGCGAACTAAAACATAATACGTTGCCATGCTAAAATTATTGAAGAACCAATTTTACTCCTCAACTTCAGTGAAAAGGACAATTTTTTCTCTTAAGTTATAAAATTTGAACAAATCGACTCCTTCTTCTGTTTATTGAATCATGAAGCTAATATTGTATTATATATACAACACATATATGCTGCTATCTTGGACTCAAGTGATTCACATGTCACATGTAAAAAAAAGATAATAACTTTAAATTATTTCCTATTTCACATCTCCCTTAACTTTAAAATTAAACTCTTATAAAAAAAATCGTTTTTTCAACAATGTTGCAGTTATGTAAATAAAGCGGCTAAGTCTCTTTATTATGTGCGAATTGTTATATTTGGCATATTCTTTTCCTTCTTGTTCAAGTTCTATCATTTCTGTTGATGCAACTATATGGTTGATTCAAATGAAAGCAATAGATGCTAATTTGGGTGTATTGGAAAAGTCTACCTACTTATTTAATTTCGTCATTCTCTTTCATTTCCTTTCGGTTTGGTTTTTTTGGTAATGTTACAATTGATTTCGAAAAAAAAAAAATTGTTTAGCATAATTAAATGCTTATAAAACAACTACTTTCGAGTAAGTAACAAATCATACTAGTAAATAATAACTTTTTATCTACAATAATTTAAAAACTACCATTAAAACATGAAATCAAACAAAACCAATCAATCATATATAGTCATTAAAAAAAATCATCATTCATCATTCTCATGTCCTCCTTCCTTACTATAATCTCTTTCAAATTCATTGTCATTACTTTCAAAATTTAATGTGTATTCATTAGAGAATAGGTGTCAACATTATTTAAAGCGTAAAAGCGTATTAAAATAAATTCCAAAAGCATGTTAAGAATGAGCCCTCCAATCCCCATCAGGCATCAGCAAATGAAAGTTTCACACTTTTATTTTTATTGCACAACATGTCTTTATTACAGCCAATTGAAAATAGTAATTCAAACCAGAAAATTACAATAAGGGAAAGCATCAATTATAACTAAATTATATATATATATATATATATATAAGCAAAGAAATCATTTCTCTTATTTTAACGTTGATCCTAGTCTTGGTGTCTTTCGGGCTCCATCTGAGTGCCTCAAGTATTACTTCTGCATAAGAAATAGCCAAAAAAAGTTTTTGTAATTGCTTGAAATAGAAAAATATATGGAAGATAGTTTTACATTAATATATGCAGGGAGATTAAAAAAAAAAAAAAAGAAGAAGAAAAAGAAAATGCTTACGTCTGGCAAGGGAGAAAATGACCAGTCATTGACTTTAACTTTGTTTCCCATGCTTCTTTGGATCTCTGCAACGTAATCCTTAGGCATACTAGTGAGTGTTACTTCTTTCAGGGTGCTCAGCTGCTGCCAACCACTAGTTTCCTTATTCAGCTTCAGCTTTTGGCAACGCCGAATCTCTAATTCTCTGAGACATGGCATGGAGCCTTCCTCAACAGTCCAGTTCTCCAGTTCCTCAAGCATCCACAGCTTCAATACTCGAAGCTCTGGAAATTCTCTGGCCTTACAAACCATGTCCTTCCCTAAGTAGGAGCGAGCAAAAAGTCTAAGGATTTTGAGGATGGGCAGTTTTCCAAGGACGGGCATTGGATCAGTCTCCAATTTTGACACTGATAAAGTAAGCATCTTGAGATTTTGTGGAAGCTGAAGAATTTCAATTCCTTCTGATAATTTTCCAAGCAAATACAATTCAGAAAGAAGAGAATGGTTGTTCATGGTCTTCAATGTGAGTTCTGCAGGTCGACTAAATTCGTCTACGGACCTCAATTTCAAGGACTTCAGATTTGTGGATCCGGCAATCCAGCTCGTTATGCTCGCAATTGATTCACAATGGCATGTGAGCCCGAGTTTCCTGAGACCTTTTAGCCTGTTTAACCAATCCTTGTGGGGGCTCTTTTTGCCTATTATAAGCCCCCACAAAGACCAAAGGTTAGCTAAGGATCCACTGGTCAATGGCTTGTGGAGGGAGACATCCAAGTAAATCTCGTTCATATACAAATGCCTAAGCTTCTTAGAGTTCCAGATGGAACTTGGCAGGAATGATATATTAGTGTGCTTCACGTCCAAAGTTTCTAAGTTAGTCAGATCACCTACTGCATTTGGTATTGAATCAAGAAAAGTCCATCTCAATCCTAGGTAACTTAGGAGTAGCAATTTCCCTATCGCGTCTGATAAGGCGGGTTTATAGACACCTTCTAAATCAAGCACAGTGAGCAACCCAAAGCCTTTGTTACCAATGATCTTATGGATAAACTTATCTATTTCATCTGCTGGTGTATCTCCCTTCCGGGTATTGAATGATACATAAGAGCGCAAATTATCATTGCTACTATCACTGATATCAACATAAGCAGCAACCCTCCTGACCATAGATTTTTCTTCATGTTTTGGCATTTTAAGGACATGAAAAAACCCAATCTCTAGAGCACTTGGGAAGACATTATCATATAATATACCTGGCACACGACATATCTTTGGGGTTCCATCTAACCTCCATTGTGCAACATCAATCATGTTTCTTCGGATAAGCTCTTCCAAATAGCTCTCTACGAGATCTTCAGGAGTCTTCCTTTCTGAATTTGATCTTGCAAATCCTTCTGCAGCCCACAACCGATATAGCCTCCTTGCAGGAATTGCATATTCTTTGGGAAAAAGCCCCAAATATAGCAGACAAGGCTTTAAGGCCGATGGAAGATCCTGATATGCCAAAGCCAACAGAACTTTTGAAGGATCATCGCCGAATTGTACACGATCAACCTCTGTTGACCAAGTGCTTGGTTCTTTGTAGGATAAAAGACCTCCTAGCACAACAATTGCAAGAGGGAGACCTTGGCATTTCAACCATATTTGATCCTTCAATGATGGACCGATATTTTTCAAGCTTTCTTCTGTTTTATGTGTTTTCTTCAAGAACAATGTCCAGCTTTCATCAGCGTTTAAATTTGGCAGCTTAATAGTCGGGACCCCTGAATTATCCCACATCTTCTCTATAATGGCTTCATCGCGAGTAATGAAGATCACTCTACTGCCATTCAAAGAGTTTGGGAAAGCACCCTTGAGGTTCTCCCACACACCAGAAGTCTTGACATCGTCTAATACTATCAAGAACCTCTTTTTGATGAAGAAATCACGGACCTTATCTTCCACTTGCTGACGAGGTAGCCTATCTTCCTCTTTGATTGTCGTAACTTGTTTCAGTATATCAATCAAGAGATTTTTAGTCTTTTGATCAACATCTTCGGTGAGACCTGCTTCTTCTGAAAATTCTTCCGAAGCGTTAATCCAAGCACGTAACGGAAACTGTTGCACCATATCAGCTCTATTATAAAGGCTTCTCACAAACATTGTCTTGCCGGACCCGGCAGCACCTGCCACAAAAATAAGAAACTGCAATTTGTGGCGGATATTCATGGCTTCAACCAACGCTTCTGTTTCGGGTTTTCGACCAACCAAGTCCATTTCATCATCTGAAAGTACTGCTGAGCGCTGGGGCCGTACTTGTTTTTCTTCTGGCATGGTTTGTGCTCTTGGTGTGTTGCGGTCTTCAACAGGAGTCGTAGGTACAACTGTTTCTGAAGTGCTTGGATCAACCCTAGGGCTTGGTTGAAGAGGATCCAAATGCTGTTGACCTGTACTAATCGGCCAGGTTTCTGTCTTGCTTGGCGCGTCTGCAGGTTGTTCATTTAAAATGCTTGGCTTGGGAGCATCCAGTGGTTGTTCATCTGGTATACCAGCTCTGGTTTCTGACTTGCTTGGTTCTGATGCGGGTTTTCCAGCTGGAAGGCTTGGTTGATTAGCATCCACAGGATGCTCTGATACATTGGTTGGTTCCACTGCAGGTTGTTCAGTTGGAACATTTGATTTAGGAGCATCCTGAGATTGTTGATCCGGCTTAACTGGTTCAGCTGAAAGGGCTTGTTTAGGAGCATCCACAATTGGTTGATCTGGAACATTCAACCTTGCCTCTGAAATGTTTGTTTCAGCTGAAAGTGTTTGTTTAGAAGCATCTACAATTGGTTGATCTGGAACATTCAAACTTGCCTCTGAAATGCTTGGTTCAGCTGAAAGGGTTTGTTTAGGAGCATCGACAGTTGGTTGATCTGGAACATTCAACTTTGCCTCTGAAATGTTTGGTTCAGCTTGCTGTGCTGGCTTATCATCCGAGGTAGTTTGGGAAACGCTTTGTTCGCTTGGAATTCTTGGCTGATCATCTTCATCTTTCTTTTCCAGAGGGTTCGCTTCTTTATCTCCAGAATCAGCGCATGCCTCATCAATTTTTGCCATAAGTTCCGTAATACCGTGATTGAGAGTTTTGCTCCTCGTGAACATTGGGAGAGGACGAAATTTAGCAAAAAAGTTGCGTCTTTGTAATGATGTTTTTATGATGAAGCAGTCAATGATATCATCTGCTTTGTAAAGATGAGGCAGAAGCTTAGCATTCAAATGATCGACATTGAAAGTTTGATTGCTCTTTTCCAAAAGTGTCTGGACTTGCTTCAACTTCTCCTCAGCAGTTTTTATGTTCTTCCTCAATCTTGGACTGTTCATTTCATTATAATTAAGGATAGCTTCGAGTTTCTCTATCAAAAGGAACACAGCCACTACTGTTGCCATTAGAACTTCCTCACAAAGAAGCCAAATTCACTCTTTTTAGAAAATTTGTTAGATTGAGGATTGGAAATTAACCTGAGACTAAACTGTCAGGTATCAACAACAATTCAAGTCCCTGGAATCCTAATTTTATTTATTTTATCAAGTTTGGAATCTGATAATTTGCTTCACCAAAAGATAAATACATCTAATACTTTTCTTTATCACAGATCTAGTTACTTGTATCAGGAATTATGCCTTTTCAAACTTCAATTTAATTATAGCATTTTTAAGATTCTTTGAGTGAAATTTTTGTGCATGTATATAATCATTTCTCCTGGATTGCAAGTATGGCATTCAACGTTTAGAATTGTTTCTGTGACACTTCTTCTTCGACAGACTTAATTAAGGAGATACTTCTCCTTGATCACAATTAACAAGTTATGTACTTCAATTTTATGATATACCCTATATGGATTTCTTCTTCTTCTTCTTCTTCTCTTGGATTTGAATTCATTAAATTGGGGGGCATGCTATAAATTGTAACTGTAAAGCCTCTATTATTTACCGCCATTCAATTTATAGATTGTAATAAATATTCGGACACAATTCTTTTTATAAAATTACTTCAACTCTCTAAAAATTATAATTAAAATCATTTTAATCCAAAAGTTAAAATAATAGTTCATATCAGTTTGGCACATGACATGTTTTGAAATTTTCATGTGACATATTAAGAAATTATATATGTTATGAAATATTTCAAAGTGGCGAGTTAGCATTCCGTTACTAAATTCATTTTTTTTTTCAAAGTGATATTTTGATTGTAAGAAATTTTTTTACCTAAATTCGATTCATAAATTTTTCATAAATTAAATTATTGATAAAATGCCACCTATGCATGCTAGACACTCCTTATGATTTTTAAATTTTAAATGTGACTTATATTAAATGTAACTAATGACCCGAATTATTTTAGTGACTGGATTTCATGCTATAAAACAAAGAATATATATATATATATATATATATATATATATATATGTGTGTGTGTGTAACATGTCCAACCCCTATTAGTTTTACCATCAATATTGGAAAAGGGAATCTAGTACTCTCTCCTTTAATTCACAAATGAGTGTAATTTTTTTTTTGGCCTATTTATCATTGATTGTGTTCACTTTTCAAAAAAGTAGAATATTTAAATATGATTTTTTAAATATGGTCTCTATACAATAAAAATTAGTTCAATTTTCAAAACACAATTAATAATTAATTGTTTATTTTAAGAAAGACAAACTAATAAAAATATAGAATAATAAATGTGTTTTTTAATTTTTGTGAAAAAAAAAGGACATATATTCTCGTCTCCTTGATACACAAGATACTTCTCGTCTCCTTGATACACAAAAAATGGACATATTAATGATAACTAAGAATAAAATGGAAAAGGTTTAAAAGCTGGCTATATAAACCCTTTGCATGCTTACATGAAAATCATCCACACAGCATATATAGTAGTAGAAACAGTTCCACTAAAACTATAAATATGTACAGAGTTGATCCTAAAAGAGCTTCCATGCGGTTAAATGAACAACAATTGAAGGAAATTTTCCTGCGATTTGACGCTGATCACAACAATGTTCTAAGCAAGGAAGAATTAAAGCGAGCTTTCAAATATCTTGGATCTATGTTCCCTGCTTGGAGAGCTTACTTTGGAGTCAAGAGTGCAGATGCCAATGGAGATGGAGAAATTGAATTGGATACCGAGTTGGATGATCTAATCAAATATGCTTACCAAATTGGTTATACAGTTAAGTAAGTGGATAACTTACTTATTTAGACTAAGTTTATGTAGACCAAGCCAATATTATAATGTAATATAATTAAAATTGTATTTACACTCGCATGCAACTATGCTATGCTATGCACTGTGATTTTCCTTTTTGTTTTCTGGCTTGGTTTTCGGGTTCCATGTAAGGAAGTGCAAAATAAATGAATTCTATAGTCTAGGCTTTATGTTTATATCTATAGTCTTTTTATCCGAAATTTGTGTAACTTGTTCAACCAAAAAAATGAAAAAAATACATGTTTGAATCCAAAAAATTAAGAGTCAAACTTGTAATCTCGATCAGTCGATCTGAAACTGATGTAAATAATCAAAATTATTCGCTTTTCTTTTTATAAATTTTGTTTTTAAATTTTTTTCCATTCTTAATATCAATACACTTTCTTTAAGCACAATTCAATTCTATCTATTTTATGCCATTTTGTTGATGTATAAATAATTCAGCTATCATAAATTAAACAATTTTTTTTCATTATTTTCAAAATCGAATTGATCAAATTTTGTGAAATAACATTATTTTGGATATATATTTATGTGAATATATTGGAAATTTGTATAAACTGTCAATAAAATTTAAACATTTTTTAACTGAGAATTTACGAACATGATCTGCAACCCAACCTAACTAGTATTCAATTTATTCTCTACTTTATTCTAAATATTAAATAATCCCAGTACACTTTTTTTATAGCCTCCAAGATCTCTTAACCATGTTAGAAAAATCTTCCTTTATAATTAGGAAATTACATGGGGAATCCTATTGAAAACATAAAAAGAAATATTGTATATTAATTATTTGCAATTGAAAATTTGAGTGAAACCCCCCTCTAATCACAACATACAATAATGATATTACCATTGCATTTGTTTATTCATTGTTCGCTAATGTACCAATATTGTTTTAGTTTGTTCATTTTACTCTTTTTAATTTAGATTTAATTTATTCAAATTTGAAAAGGAGTAATTTAGATTTAATTTATTCCATTTGTTGCACAAACTGTTAATTTCGGATTCTATTATGGTAATACACAATAATTTGTTGCAAAAATGGAAAAAAAACACCATTTTCCCAAATAGTTTTCAACATATTCCAAAAATCTAATTATTTTTTTAAAAATATTATTTATAAAAAAGTCTCATCTTCTTTAGTATCTCTTAAATTGTAAAAACTAAATCTTAAATTCCATATAATATGAATTACAAGTCTATGATCAACAACAGTGCATGTTTTCATTATTCTCAAAAAAAAAAAAAAAAAAGGTACATGGTTTCATCATTTTTTAGCATCCATCACTAACTATATGTAACGTTACCTCACCCATTATCTCACCACAAATACGTCACCACACCCATTATGTGTCATTTCACCACAAGTACGTCACCTCACCCATTATGTGTCATTTCACCCCAAGTAATGAAAATCATATGGCTTAGTAAAGCAGGCCAATTCAACTCTTTTCACACAACATATCATTAATTTTGTTTAAATTCGGTCAATAATTTTTTTATAAATTAATCCAAGATGAAATTAACTGCTATTTTACCTTTTTTTAATCTTTTATTTTATATTAAATTTTTATATTTATTTTTATGGTCCAATCTCCAAGATATTTATGAATATAGGCATCTTATTCTTACCTATAATTCCTTGCTTTATTAGGTTCAGTAGTAAAGAGAAAGATGCGACACGTAATTTGATTCTGAAAACATGACGTTCTCACGATTATGTCATCAATGTTTAATTGGGAGATGCTAATTTTTTTTAAAAACACATTTTAAGTCCTCAAACTTATACTAATTTGTGCATTGAGCCTTGTAAACGTTTATTTGTATACATTGCAATTTTGAAATTTCATTATTTTATATATAATTGTCCTTTCTTAATTCTCTTAAAAAGTTAAATTATATTTATTCTCTAAAATATGTGTAAAAATAAAAAGTTTTGAGTTAAAAATATAACTTCAATAACTTAATTATATGAGAATTAAGAAGAAATGAATGTATACCTATATTATATATAAAAGTTTTAAGTGTGTGAAAAAGAAAAATTAGACTAAAATACTTTTATATTTTAATTTAATTTTAAAAATTGACATAAAAAATAAAAATAGAAATAAATATAAAAATTATCGTCATAAAATTGGTGTGAAGTGGTCTTTTACTTAATTTATTTACTGTTATGTCTTTCATTATCATTTTTAATTGTTACGTACCCTAAATTTTATAAATAGAACATTTTTTAGCCGAATAAATAAATATAGTTTACCAAACTTAAAAATAATTTAAAATTTAATTTAATTTACTTAATAATTCTCTTTATATATTAATCATAATATTTTTTTATGAATATAAAAAAGTTATAAATCATGTGTTATAAAAAAAAAAATTACGCACAACACAAACATATAAATTATGCTTCAATCTAATTTTCAAAATAATTAATAAAAATAGAAATAAATACAAAATTTGAAAAAACAACCGTATGTTATAAAATAATTAATGAATTGATGTTTTCCACTGAAAGATTCTATTTCATCTATGAGTAACTTTTATCATTATATCTAAGAATCAGAATTGAAATGGAGCCCGTCAGATTGTGCATACTTTAAAGTTTATTCTTCTTCAAACTTTTTAGATGATAAGTTAGAATATGTATTATCCATGTGCAATCTATGATGCAAGTCAAAATACTCTTTGAAGAAGGCTATAAATCCCCTAGCTATTGCTTACCAATATCATCCACACAAAATTTATATATCTTCAAAATACTAGAAAAAAAAGAAAATGCGTCATACGAACTATAGATGTGCTTCAGTACCAGTAGCTGAAGATCAATTGAGGAAAATTTTCATGCAATTCGACGTAAATCGAGACAATGTTCTTAGTAGAGATGAGATTAAGAGAGCATTTGAATATCTGGGTTCATGGGTTCCTGGGTTCAGGGCCAAGAATGGAATGAGATTTGCTGATGCAAATGGAGATGGACGAATCGACATGGACGAGTTGGATGACCTCGTCAATTATGCTAGGAAACTCGGGTTCAGTATTAATTAGTAGAGCTTGCAAATTACAATATTGGAGAACTGCATGCTTTACTTGTATAATAAAACCCAGTGCAACCGCATGTATGCAAGTTGTTCATTGTCAATTAAATATTAATTAGTTTAAGTGCCTTTTCTTTTTTTTCTTCTCTTCTTTCCTTGTAAAACCAATGAGAGAGGTTAATGATTCCTCTTGGTGTGTTTCCCTAGCTTATATAATGCCATCTTTAAGTTCTAATTAATACTAAGTTGTGATTAGTTGCATGTTATTTTCTTTCTACTTAAGTATTCGCCTTCAGACTTGATTAGTTCAAAATTTATGTTAAATAGGCTCAACAGTTAATCTTGAGATCAATTAATTATGCGAAACAGTTGGAAGGCAATTGTCTTAGATAAATTTTGTCTAAATTCGGTATATGAAGAAATTCCTACACAAATTTAATGGTGAATTGCTACATAAGTAAAAGTGGTCATGATAAAATACCGTAATTGTTTAATAACATAAATTTTTTTAACAGTTTTTATTTTAAGTGATCGTACATAAATTTATCTTAAATATTGTTATAGACAAATTTTTTTTTTGAAAAATACCTATAAGGATCAAGTATATTTTTTATATATATCAAGACATGATTGATTTGGTATATAAATTTTTTCATGAATCTAGTTTAGATAAAAAAAAAGTTTCCCATTTATTTTCGTAAGATTGATTTTTCTGGTTTAAAAAGAAAGAAAGAGAGAGAGAGAGAGAGAATTTCAAATAACAAACCAAAGGAAGAATAATAAGATGCGGATAATTTTTAGTTTTACCACTAAATTGGAATTGGAATGTAATCCATAAAGATATATCTCCATAGAAATTTGGTTCCTATAAAGGTGAAATGATGGAAAAATATATGCAGCTTTCCCGTAAGATTGGTTTTGTAAATTAAATTATTCAATTTTATTTTAAATTTAAAATTAATTAATAATTCTTAATTGTAGTGAAAATAACAAAAGTGACCTATATTATGAAACAGATGGAGTATTATATATAAAGAGCTGCACTCAATATTTATTCAAAGTGATAAGGAGGAATAAACAATATGGAAGGAGCAAATGAAAGATGATGGCAGGCATCCCTCTTATATATACCATACATATCTGGAACACCAAAACGTAATTATCAAAAACTAATTGGGGTATGATGGGAAGAAACCATCCTACATCAGAAAAAGTAACACTCTTTCGTGCAGATGCGGAGGAATTAAGGTCCATATTCATGAAATTTGATAAGAACAAAGACGGTCGTCTTAGCAGAGGAGAGTTAAGTGAAGCTTTCAAAAAACTTGGTGCATACTTTCCTGGTTATAGAGCTCGATTTGCCCTAAGACGTGTTGATGTCAATCGGGATGGGTTCGTCGACTTCGATCAGTTTGATGCTCTCATCGAATACACCATTCAGTTAGGGTTTGTTTTAAAGGATTAATTCCGACAATTTTAAACTCTGCCTGTTGTATGCCACACCAATCAGTTGCTTTTTCTTCTTTATTGCTCAAGCATATATGAATACGAATATGTATATTGAGGATAACCCTCTTTTCTGTTTTCCTTTCACGTTTTATCGTATAATTTTAAGACTTTTAGTAATCAAAAGAATGTATTATTGTATGTTTTTGCTCGTTTATCAATATAAATGCAAATAAAATCGAGCTCTATAATATATTTATTTAAAATTTTAACATCTCATATTTTATTGTATTTTTTTTTCTATCATTTGTCCATTTTGTACATATACCTCTTAAAATCACCTCAAGAGGTCAAGAATGTCTTTTAAAGTCAATTTATATTATTAAGAGTTACTGGGTGTAGTTGTTGTGGAAACTCGAGTTAATTTCCACCAAATTCACCTCGAATACTATTGAGTAGGTGAATAAAGTGTAAACGATTGTACTGAAAAATCACATAAGGTAAAATTCTCAGGAAAGACTGGAGGGGTCACAAATGGTCCCACTTAAAATCCAATCTCCTTAAACAGAATTTTTCTAAGTAATTTAATAGCACAATAATTTACTAACAATATACCCGACAATAGCTATTAAACAGACAAATAAAGAACACCAGAATTTAACGAGATTCGGCCACTTATGCCTACGTTCTCGGACACTACCAAATTATATTTTACTATTTCAAAATAATAATACAAGTAAAATATTTATTAAAGAGCGAAAAAATTATTGCCTTAGGAAAGATGGCAATTTTGGGATGGAAAAAACTAAATGAGATAGGTTGTTTATATAGGAGATTAACACTCCTATTTTACTTTGAAATCTCGATGAGGGATTGTTAACAATTTCATTGTTAACAAAAATGTCAACAATGATGAGCCACCAAGTCAACAAATCTTCACCTTGGCGAACTTTACATTTTCAAATCTCTCACAAAACTCAATTTTAGTAGTGTCACCAAATGCGCTTCAAAGCGCCCAACTTCAACTTTTAACAATATTAATCAAGTCCAAACAATGTTGCAACTTGACCGCAATCACCACTTTTGTGAACATATCAACAGGATTCTCAGTGGTCCTAATCTTCTGGATTGTTACTCCACCTTCTTCCAGAACCTCTCGTATAAAGTGATAACGAACATCGATATACTTCGTCCTTGCATGGTAAACTTGATTCTTTGCCAAAAGAATAGCACTCTGACTATCACAATGCACTTTGATGTGCTTCTGTTGAACCTCTAATTCACCAAGCAGCCCTTGAAGCCAAATTGCCTCATTCACAGCTTCCGTCACTGCCATATACTCTGCCTCCGTAGTAGACAAAGCAACTATTAACTGTAAAGTAGATTTCCAACTAACTGGTGCTTTCGCAAGAGTAAACACATAACCAATAGTTGATTGCCGTTTGTCCAAATCACTAGCATAGTCGGAATCATGATATCCAACTACACATTGACCATCTTGATTATCTCGCTGAAATACCAAACCAATATCTACGGTGTTCAGAATATACCGCAGAATCCATTTCACAGTTTGCTAGTGCTCCTTTTCAGGATCATGCATATACCTGCTCACAACCCCAACTGCCTGTGAAATATTAAGTCTTGTACACACCATAGCATACATCAAGCTACCAACAGTATTTGCATATGATACTTTTGTCATGTATTCTCGTTCTGCTTCATTCTTTGGAGACAAAGATGCACTGAGCTTGAAATAAGGAGCAAGAGGAGTACTAATAGGTTTTGACTTTTCATTCATGCCAAAACGTTTTAACACCTTTCTCAGATAATGTTTCTGAGTAAAAAAAAGTCTCTTCAATTCCCTATCTCTGCTTATCTGCATACCGAGAATCTTCTTAGCTTCACCTAGATCCTTCATTTCAAACTCCCTGTTCAACTGAGTCTTTAACTTCTCAATCTCTATCAGACTCTTGAAAGCTATCAATATATCATCAACATAAAGAAGAAGATATATGTAGGATCCGTCTTGTAGCTTGCGCAAATACACACAATGATCATATTTGCTTCTTGTGTACTTTTGCCCCATCATAAACTTGTCAAATCGTTTATACCACTGTCTCGGAGATTGCTTCAATCCATACAATGTTTTTTTTAAGCTTGCACACCATATTCTCTTTTCCAGCAACTTTAAATCTTTCGAGCTGAATCATATAGATTTCCTCCTCCAAGTCTCCATGTAAAAATGCAGTTTTTACATCCAACTGAACTAGTTCCATATCTAATTGTGCTACCAAAGCCAACAAAATTCGAATGGAGGAATGTTTTACAACTGGAGAAAAAATTTCATTATAGTCAATTCCCTCCGTTTGAGCATAGACTTTAGCCACTAGCCTTGCTTTGTAGTAAACATCATCCTTGTCAGAAAATCCATATTTCTTTGCATATACCCATTTGTACCCAATTGCCTTCTTTTCCTTCAGAAAACTAGCTAGTTTCCACGTATGATTATTATGAAGGGACTGCATTTCATCATTCATGGCTTTCCTCCACTTCTCTACTTCTAAACTTTTGACTGCTTCATTATAAGTGGTAGGAATGTCATCATTTGCAATTTGGAATGCGTAAGCCACCATATCAACATAGCGAGCAGGCTTTTTGATTATCCTCTTCGGCTTACTTAATGCAATTGATTTAGGTTGTTATGGAGGTTCTTGGGTTAAAACCTCTTCTTCATCTAACTCCTCATCTACCATAGGAGTTTCTGTATTTGCTTCATCATTTGCTGGGCTAACAATTTTCCTTTCAAACTCCACCTGTTTTGGAGTACCATCTATCTGCTCAACACTTTCATTTGTCATCTTTCTCAACATGTTAGATTCATCAAAGGTAATATCCCTGCTTAAGATTATTTTCTTTGACTCTAGGCACCAAAGTCAATATCCTTTCACACCAAAGGTGATCCCCATGAAAATTGCTATCTTTGCACGTGAATCCAACTTTAATTTTTTAATGTGATAGTATGCAGTGGAACCAAACACATGTAAGGAATTATAATCTGTAACAGGTTTTTCAAACCATTTTTCCAATGGAGTTTTACCACCAATAGCACTAGATGGTAGGCGATTAATGAGATGGCAATCATATGTAATAACTTCAGCCCAAAATTCTCTGCCCAACGCAGTATTGGACAACATACACTGAACTTTTTCCAGCAATGTTCGGTTCATACGTTCTGCCACCCCATTCTGTTGTGGTGTATCTCTGACTGTGAAGTGTCTGATAATGCCTTTATCTTCACACACTTTCATAAATGGATCACTCTTGTATTCCCCGCCATTATCTGCACGGAGATGCTTGATCCTTCGGCCTATTTGAGTTTCCATCATCTTTTTCCATTTGAGAAAAATTCCAAGCACTTCATCCTTAGTTTTCATAGTATACACCCAAACTCTCCGGAAAAAATCATCAACAAAGGTCACATAGTAGTGTTTTTCTCCCAAAGAAGTTGTCTTGGAAGGTTCCTACATATCAGAATGAATATAGTCCAAAATACCCTTGGTATCATGGATTGCTATTTCAAATTTCACCCTTGTTTTTTTCTCTTTGACACAATGCTTGCAAAAATCCAATTTGCAAGTCCGAACTCCTTTCAATAATCCTTGTTTCACCAGGAGATTCAAGGATTTTTCACCTGCATACCCCAAGCGCATATGCCATAACCTGGTTGCTTCTAACTCTTTTTCATCAGTAGAAGCCACTACTGTTGTACCAATAATAGTAGTACCTTAGTAGTGGTACAACAGTTATTCTTTCGAATTTCCTTCAACACCACAAGTGCACCAGAGATTATCTTCATTATTCTATGTTTTGCTCGTACCTCGAAACCCTTTTCTTCTAGAGCCCCCACGAAAATGAGATTTTTTGACAAACTGGGCACATATTGAACATCCTTCAGGATTCTTATTGATCCATCATGGTTTTTCAAACGAATGAAACCAATTCCATGTGTGGTGAGAGAGACATCATTTGCTGTATAAATAACTCCATCTTCTAGTTCTCTAAATTTATAGAACCAATCCCGATTGGGGCACATATGATGACTACAGCCTAAATCCAGCAGTCATACACTAGAAGAGCTAGTTGACGATGTAACAGCAAGTGAGAAATCTGAGTTTTTATCATTACATTCAGCTACATTTGAATCTGCAACAGCTTTTCCCTTATCAGGTTTGCCTTTATTCTTCAGTTTAATCTTTCTTCCAATGCCCTTTTTCTCGATAAAAGACACATTCGTCTTTGCCTAATTTGGGCCTTGACTTCGATCTCCAATTCTTTCCTTTAGTCTGGCTCTGCGACTAACCCTCACTACTAGAGATTTTGTAGCTCCACTTGTGCTTTCTTTCTTATCCTTCTTTCTCAGTTCATAACTATATAAGGCAGCATAAACTTCACTGAGAGTCACAGCAGCCTTCCCATAAAGTAGAGTCATTTCAAAAAACTCAAACTCCTCAGGAAGGGATCCCAACAACATCAAAGCCAGATCTTCATCTTCAAATGTCACATCCATATTCAATAAATCAGCGACTAACTGATTAAAACTGGTGATGTGATCATTTAATGTGGTACCGAAAACATAATTGAAACGAAACAGTTTTTTCTTCATGTGGAGCTTATTCTAACTGCTTTTTTTCAAGAATTTTTCCTCCAGTACCTTCATCAATTTACTTGCAGAAGTTTCTTTCGAGAAAGCATACTTTTGCTCTCTAAAGAGGCACGATCGAATTGTACCACATGCCAAACGATTAAGTTTCCTCTATTCTTTCTCATCAACATCATCTGGTTTCTTTTCTTCAAGGGCAATGTCTAGATCTTGCTGAAAGAGAGCGTCTAGAACCTCACTTTGCCACATACCAAAATGACCCGTACCATCAAAAATTTTCACTGCAACTCTTGCATTTGCCATCAAATTAGACAAGGAAGAAGAAGTGGATGGATTTGTTATTTTTGCTACAATTACTATTCAATAGCTGTCGATGAGGAATGCCAATAGCCCAAGAAAAAATCTTTTCTGATGTGGAAGATCAGACTACGCTGCAACCACAGAACATACTAAGAAAGAACCTAGGCTCTGATACCAATTATTGTGAAAACTCTTGTTAATTTTCACCAAATTCACCCCGAACACTATTGAGCAGGTGAATAAAGTGTAAACGATTGTACTAAAAAATCACACAAGGTAAAATTCCCAGGAAAGACTGGAGGGGTCACAAATGGTCCCACTTAAAATTCAATCTCTTTAGACATAATTTTTCTAAGTAATTTAATAGAACAATAATTTACTAATAATATACCCGATAATAGTTATTAAACAGACAAATAAAAAATATCAAAATTTAACGAGATTTGGCCAATTATGCCTACATCCTCGGGCACTACCAATATTATATTTCACTATTTTAAAAAAATAATAATATAAGTGAAATATTTACTAAAGAGAGAAAAAATTATTGCCTTAGGAAAGATGGCAATTTTGGGATGGAAAATACTAAATGAGGTGGGTTGTTTATATAGGAGATTAACACTCCTATTTTACTTTGAAATCCCAATGTGGGATTGTTAATAATTCCATTGTTAACAAAATGTCAACAATGGTGAGCCACCAAGTCAACAGTAGTGTTTTCAAGTCACATAATAATTACAAGATATGGAGTAACTAGTTTATTTGTATAAACTAATTACTTTCAAACATAATCGTAAGCTAGCTTTTCATTTTTTTACTAAAATTGTAAAACCTTGTATTTAATTTTTCTAATAAGATTATTGTCATAGCTTCAAGTCACTTGTATAATTATAAAATTATGCATGGAATACAATGTAATTCATACTATGAAAACTAATAAGAGCCAAAATTAAAACTATATAAATCACCATTAGACTTTAAAAATCTCCTAATGCAAATATGAGATGAAATGTTAAACCAAATTTTTCTCTTTAACTTTGAAGCACGATGGAAAATTTTAAGAAAACGTTAATTTTATTGATGAAAATATAAATTAATTAATTAGAAGATACCAATTATCATGTCTTTGAGGAGTGAAAAGTGTTCATTTTATATATATATATATATATATATATATATATATATATATATATATATATATATATATATATATATATCTTCTTATTCAAGACATAATAGAAAATTAAAATTATCTTGCACTTAATAACTTAGCATCTTTTCTTAATGCTTATCCTGTTGATAAGATTAAAAATTAATTCTTTCAAAAAAATAAAATTTAATTAGAACATAAATAAGTTATTGATTAATTGTTAAACTTACTCTCAAATGGATTAGTGTTGGACTTTTCTTCCATATGAGGAGGGAATCCAAATTTTTGACCTTTCATATTACAGATATGTAGTTTGAAAAATGGGTGTGTGAAATAAAAGAAAAAAAAAAGGGTTGGCAGAGAGTGTTGAAGAAAGAATAAGAAAATTTTGATTTTTCTACACAAAATCAGTCCCACGAGTTCTCAGTTTTCTGGATATTTAACCGTTAGATCGAACTGAAATTTTGAGAAAAGTTTACTCACATGTCGATCTTCATTCTCAACAGTGAAGATTGAATTCTGAAGACCAGAAGTTATTTCGTGGTGGAGACAACAGAACTTTCTTCTACAACAGACCAGTCTGACGAATCATTTATTTTCTGGAGATTGAACCGTTGGATTGAGCTGTATTTTGGATAGCATCTTACTCACATCTTGATCTTCATTATCAACGGTGAAGACTGGATTCCAATATCCGGAGGTCAGTTCGTGGCTGGGACAGAATTCAACTTCTGGGTATTAGCTCTCTTATTTTTGTATTTAATTTATTCCATATATCTTGATATTTATTTCAAGATTATGATGATGATAATGATGATTATATGTCTCTAGTTCAGTATACAGAAGATTTGTTGTAAGAGAGAAGACATGTTGTATTTGCCAATTATTTGATAGAGGAAGATTTAAGCGACCTAAGGGTCCCGTGGTTTTTACTCCTTACCTCGAGTAGGTTTTACACGTAAAAAATCTTGCGTGTTCTTGTGTTGATTGTGGGTGTGGAGTTCAGATTTTGTTGCTGGATTATTTGTTTTGGATATTGCTGTATTTGTTAGTTTACCTAAAAGGTTCATTCAAGTAGAGAAAGATAAACAACGAAAATTCATTACGCAAATTAAGTGTTTCCGTTGTTGGTAATTTTTTTTCCATCAATTAGATGAGATGACATGGGTCTTCTGGAAATGGAATATCTTTAAATATTTGAGACATAGTACTATTTTGTTCCTTTTGTGGGTCAGTCCAGCATAAATTCAAATTATTCAGAATAATATATTTCAAAAATCAAAATGGATTATGCCAAAAAAAAATTGTTAAATTTAAATTTAGTTGTAATTTTATACTAAAATTGTGGGATTTTAGGTTATAATCTTTTGTTTGCTTTAAATAAAAAAGTTATAAGCTTAGCATCCTTGATTAACGTTATTCCTTGTCAAATGAAATTATTTATTGACAGCGGCTAACTCTAAATATATTTGGGCTGAAAGGAAAGAGCTTATATGAGCTTTTTTTTTAAAAAAAAAAAAAAATTATATGTGAACCAAATTAATAATATGTTATTATTATAAAAAATTTAAAAAGTATGATTTTATTGTAAGAATTAAAATTCGACAAAAAAAATTGTAAGAATTAAAAAATCAATTATTTATTGGGAAATTAATTGTAAAAATTACATGTTTCCAAGGGAACATCACAACTTGTGCCAATGTATACTATGAGGTTACAAATTCAAACCCACATTCCTCCTTCCCTTCTATCAAAGAACAAAAAATGTAAAGATTACATTTAAAATATGATTACTGCTTCCGCTTGAAATAAATAAATTTAAATTGTGAAAATAAATTCTTGTACTTGAAATAAAATTACTAAAATATAAAATTGAAAATGAATTCCTCATTTTTATACTTAGAATAAATGAATAAAAGAATCCATTTCTATTTTATTTCCTAAAATATTTTCAATGTCAATTTTGATGTTTCTTCCAGTTACTCATAATAAAAAAAAAAATTAACAACCACTGATTATTTTAAAATTTCGACAAAAACTGAATCAATTAAAAACATAATTTTAAAAAAATCATATCCATATTAACATTTTATCCGGTGATGGTGGCTTTGGATGAGAGAAGAACAGTGGTATGATCAGAGGGGGAAAAACAGTGGTAGGAAAGGGAGAATAATAGACTACGTTAGCTACACAAAGATAATTTATTGGCTTAATACATAAAAACCCCCCTATACTTGTATTTAATTTCAAAATTGATACCTTTACTTTTTAAGTTTTTAATTTTCCTCCCAAACTTTGAAAATTTTTTAATTTACCACCCGAACTTTGAAAAGTTTTTAATTTACCACCTAACGCAATAATACCACGTATAACTTACCACCTACTTCCCTCAGCGCGTGCATTTCACGCTCTAGTCAACTTCAGCACGTAGGTGGTAAGTTATACGCAATATTATTGCGTTAGGTGTTAATTTAATAAACTTTTCAAAGTTCAAGTGGTAAATCAAAAATAGTTAAAGTTCTGGTATCAATTTTGAAATTAAATACAAGTACAAGGGGGATTTGATATATTAAGCCTAATTTATTTTTAATAAATGATCAAGAGAGTATTATAGTGTTTTCAAATTTAACTCTTAAAAATATGGTATTCATTTGTAAATTTCACTTATTTTGGTGGAATTTAATGAAAACATGATAAATTTCATATGAATTCACTTTCTTTTTTTTTTTTTTTACATTCAAAGTATGAAAAATAAGAATTATAAATGAATTCCATAAAATTTTATAAAATTCATTTATTTCAAGCAGAGGTTACAAGTAAAGGTGATAAACTTTAATCTGATCTGTGAATTCTATCCAATCCGCTCATAAAAATGTGAACTAACTAAATCCAAACCGATTCATTAATAACCTCATTTATATATGACTTAAGCCATCTGATCCACAAAATGACCAGACCCGTTATGTGATCTATAATATCCGATCTATATTATATTATTTGTAATTTCATAAAAATTTCATAAGTTTTTTATATAATTTGAATATAATAATTATTTTTATACGTTATATATATACAATTTTTTATTTTTTTAAAAAAATAATGTCATAAATTTTGACAGTATATAACCGAATTCATTTAAATTTGACTCATTTAATAGTAACCCAATTTTAACAGACCCAACTTTGGACAACCCACCAGTAAATGGTTTTAGCAACGAATTCAATCCCTTTAGCGACGGTGTTTTTGTAGTGGGACCATTTAAGATCTGAAAATTTTGGTTCATATATATAAATCCATTTGTTATAACCCAACCCTTCTAAAACAAGAAGTTATCCATTACTTCAAAGCGATCCAATAAAGAAAGTAATAGAATCGGATTTTGCTTCAAGAAAAACAACCAAAAAAACATATAAAACCGATGATTTTAATTGATGTAAGTGAGATAATTAAAATAATTGAGATGAAGAGCTGTCTCTCAACGTGTAACTAAAGGCCGATTAATAACAATAATATATAATACTAATATAGGCGGCAATTAATAAAAATCAACACTGCACACGTATAAGAATATGGAAGAGCAAAGTCTATATAAAGCACGAAGTAGGCAACATATCTTTCACTTGCTCTTCATCACATAGCAAATACATAAGATTTATTTAATATTTCCAAGCCAAGATGCCTCTTTCTGTGCCCAAATCTGCTAGCGGCAGCATTTCTTTAACAGAAGGCCAGCTGAAGGCTATCTTCAAAGAAAAAGATGCCAACGGCGACGGTCATCTTAGCAAAGAAGAGATTAAAAAAGCCTTTCAGCAGCTGGGTTCTCGCCTCCCCGATTGGAGAGTCCACCGTGCACTCCGCCATGCTGACGCTGACGGTGATGGTCATATCAGTGCCAAAGAGATGGATGACCTTGTTAAGTATGCTGTTAAAATTGAATACACCATTAACTAGATTTCTTTTTTATTATTATAATATATGCCCTTTTCAATTAATTAATTAATTAATTTAAGGGCATATATTAATCAATATATATAAGAATGTTTTTTCATATTTGTTTATGTGCCATCTTCCTATAGCTTGTAAGCTTCAAATATATATGGAAGCTGTATTATTAGTTTTGGCCCCTGTGTTTTCATGATTATATAATAACATCAATCATCTTTGTTCTCTAGATTGTTGTTTTGCGATTTTACACGAATTAAATAAAATTAAAAAAAAATTATATGTATCATGAATATAGGGCCCCAACAGAGAAAATCTCAATCTTGTTTTCCCACGCCTTTCTTCCTTAGAATCGTCAATTTAGTCCAAATTTTAAGTCACCAATTTATGGTAAATACATTCAGATTACAGATATATAAAAACAGCTGATCATAAGTTTGAGTTTAAAAAAAAAACAAGTCTACACATAGAGCCTACTTTTTACCTTTTTATGGTTATTCCCTGCAAGGCAGGGGCATAGCTATCATATAATAAGTGGGTCAATTCACCCCACTCAAGTATAAAAAATTAAAAAATTACTCTTATAATTTTATTTTTTTTAAAATAACCTCATTTAATTATGAAAAAAATTAAAAATCACCGTATAAGTTTAATTTTTTTAAAAAAATTGACCGCAGTAAAATCTTTTAATTAATTTCTTATTTTTTAGTGATAAAATCTAAATTTGCTCTTAAATTATTAAAAATAGTGCATATTTGCTTTCAAATTTTATTTTTTTTCTAAAAAAAAAACTCTCAGGATATTAAAATAGTATAAATTTGCTTTTATTTAATATTTTGAATGGCAAATGTGGATCATTTTAATAATTTAAAATAAATGCGAACCATATTTTCATATTAACCATCAATAAAAATGTCTATATTTTCCTCCGTAAAAATAAATATGTACAATTTTCAATATTTTAATACATTTAAAAAAATAAATTTAAATAATAAATTTGTACTGATTTCAATATTTTGAAAAAAAACTTCGCATTTATTCATATTTTTATATACATGAATTTCTTATAAGTTATTGTAATTTTTGATCCAAGTAAAATGAATTCCTGACTACGCCACCGCTACAAGGGGATCATTATGCGCATAGAGTAATCGACAGACTCCTTCCATTTCAATCAACATTGTCCTTCCTACTTTCTAATTTATAAGAATTAAAAAAATAAAATTAATTTTTTTAAAATTATATGATTTATTTATATTTAACTATAAATTTATTTCTATATTTATTAGAAGTATCAGTGAAAAGTATGAAATAATATTAAATATTTATTGATAAGAATGATCCGATAAATTAGATAATCAAGATTGTAGTATGAAAAAAGTAAGTGAATAAAAAAAAAAAGAACGTATGTCCATCAATATGGAACAAAGGAAATAATAATTGTATTTTCTCCTAATTAATAGGAGTCACTAGATTATCACATTCGGTCATCAAATTTGATATTTTACATCAACCGTAATATTCTTGAGCCGAAATTCTCACTTATCTTGATAAATGTGACCTACCATGTATCAGATATTATATATAATCTGATGCGGATGGGTTGAGCCTTTACTTTCTGGAGCAACCTGAACGGGACAATTGTTGTTAATATTTTTTGTTTTTAAGATTCAGACTATTTTTGTTATAATTTTTGCTACAAATCCAATTGCTTATTATAATATATTTACGAAAAATTCGTTTCGAGCCGGTTGACTTCTACCGGCCGGGCTTTGCCCTCCGTAACAGCCCATTTCGAATTTTAAAAATAACGTTTAGATTTTCGTTTTTCAGTTTGAAATTTAGTGACATTATCGTAATTTTATTATTATTTTTTTATATAAATTGCTTGTTTTCTTAGTTTGAAGGAGACTTTTCTGTTGCAATAAAATTATTCTGTTTTCGGATATTTTCACTGCATCACAATCAGCAACTAGTTAATTTGTGAACAATTTAAGAATTTATTTTTACAAAATTTTGGTAATTTATTTTAAATAATTACTCCATCCGTTTCTTAATAGGTGTCTCTTTTGTTGTTTTCACTAGAATTAATAAATATTAATTAGGCTTGAATTTAGAAAAAAATTGAGTGATTCAATGCACATTGAGTGTTTCAAGGTATAAATTTAAATCTAATTGGTCAATTTGCATTGAAAAAAAAATTAAATTGCATTGAAAATTTAAAAGTGACAGATAAATGAAATTTGAATTTTTCTCAAAAGTGACAGACATTAAAAATCGGAGGGAGTACTATGATAAAAAAAAAAAAAGGTGAAAAACATTATGCTCGTTACCGAGAAAATTGGAATTTATTACTATTTTCTATAAATTTTTATTAGCATGGAATGCAAAAAAAAAAAAATCTAGAGATGCCAACTTGCTCCTTGATGTTGGGCACAGCGGATAAATAAAATAAATTAGCAGAGCAAAATATCGACACCAGCAATTTAACGTGGTTCACCCAAAACGTTTGGGTTACGTCCACGGGACAAACTCCGAAAATATTTCTTCCACTAATAAAATTAATGGGTACAAGAGAGGAAAAATAACACAATAATTTTGAGATAAACCCAAAATAGTGGCATACAAGTATTTCCCAAACTCACTATTTTGTCACTCCCCTTTTAGAAAAATATCCCAAATATTTTTCTTTTTCTTCTCTCTTACTCTCTCAATCCTTTATACTTAGGATTGGAATTGAATGAATAAACTGATTTGGCAAGGCCTATTTATAGGAAATATAAACGCGTATTTTACGCGTTTGTTACGCGTAAACCACCTACCTCTTTGAAATCCCTGCCGCAACCTTTGATTTTTTTTTTTCTTTTGCTTTTGCCTCCTTTGTTGACTTTGTCAACCAACTTCATTTCCATTCCTTTTTTTTTTTTTAATTATGTGGGCCCCACCATTTTTGGAGGAACCCCACATCCAACAATTCTCCCCCTTCCGACTACATGGTGGGGGGGCTCTGCTAGTCCTGCAGCTAGCCGACAATACTCAAAATTCTGTCTTGGTAGAGTTTTTGTTAACATGTCTGACTCATTTTCTTCTGTATGGATCTTCTCAAGTTGTAGTAGCTTCTTCTCCATCACATCTCTTATCCAATGATATCTCACATCAATATATTTTGATCTCGAATGAAAAGAGGCATTCTTACCAAGATGAATAGCACTTTGACTATCACAAAATAGCTGATATTTGTCTTGCTGCAAACCAAGTTCTTTCAAGAACTTCTTCATCCATAGCAACTCTTTACAAGCTTCCGTTGCTGCTATAAACTCCGCTTCTGTAGTAGAAAGTGCAACACATTTCTGTAACTTTGACTGTCATGACACAGCTCCCCCTGCAAAGGTAATCAGGTAACCAGAAGTGGATTTTCTGGAATCCACATCACCAGCCATATCTGCATCTGTGTATCCAGCTAACACAGGTTTGTCATTTCCAAAACATAGACATATTTTGGAAGTTCCTCGAAGATACCTGAAAATCCATTTTACTGCAGCCCAATGTTCCTTTCCAGGATTTGAAAGGAATCTACTCACAACTCCAACTGCATGAGCGATATCTGGCCGTGTACACACCATGGCATACATTAAACTTCCAACTGCTGAAGCATATGGAACTTTATCCATCTCTTCCTTCTCTTTGTCTGTAGAAGGGCTTTGTTCACAACTCAGCTTAAAGTGAGTAGCAAGAGGACAACTAACTGCTTTAGCCTTGTCCATATTAAATCTCTGAAGTACTTTCTCAATGTACCTCTCCTGTGACAACCACAATTTCTTGGCGCCTCTATCTCTGATAATATTCATGCCAAGAATCTGTTTTGCTGGCCCCAAGTCTTTCATAGCAAAAGACTTATTCAACTGCTTTTTCAAATTGTTAATTCTGGAAACATTCTGGCCAGCAATCAACATATCATCCACATAGAGCAAAAGGATAATGAAATCATCATCAGAGAATTTTTGCACAAAAACACAATGATCTGAAGTAGTCTTTTTGTAGCCTTGCTCCCCCATAACAGACTCGAACTTCTTGTACCATTGTCTCGGTGCCTGTTTTAAGCCGTAGAGGCTTTTCTTCAACTTGCAAACGTAATTCTCTTTACCTCTTTCTTTGAACCCTTCTGGTTGCTCCATGTATATTTCTTCTTCCAAATCACCATGCAGGAAGGCAGTTTTGACATCCATTTGTTCAACCTCCAGGTCAAGACTTGCTGCTAACCCCAGCACAGTTCGAATAGATGTCATTTTCACAACTGGTGAGAAAATCTCATCGAAGTCAACTCCTTTTCTTTGACTGAATCCCTTGACAACCAGTCTGGCTTTGTAACGTGGACTGGAACTGTGTTCTTCATGCTTAATCCTGAACACCCATCTATTTTTCAAGGCCCTTCTGCCTTTGGGTAACTTCACCAGTTCAAAAGTTTTGTTATCATGCAAGGACTTCATCTCATCTTGCATGGCCTCAATCCATTTCTGCTTGGATTCATCATCTATGGCTTCTTGATAACTCTCAGGTTCTCCCCCTTCAGTAATAGTCACATACTGGTCACGAGGATATCTGGAAGATGGCCATCTTGTTCTTTCACTTCTCCTTTGAGGAGGTGGAGAAGCCATAGGTGTTGGTGCTGGAACATCATCTTGATCATCATCATCATCATCATCATCAGAACCAACTTCTATAGGAGCATCATCATCATCAGGTGGATAAACCTGGTCTTCATCTCCAACTTCTCTTGGCACCGGTGTTGGAGGGATTAATTTTAAATCTGATAAGTCGCCATTGGAATTAGGAACATCCTTCTTCATTTTGTTAATATCTTCAATGGTCTCATCTTCAACAAATACAGCATCACGACTCCTGATAAGTTTCTTTTCAATAGGATCATAAAATCTATAGCCAAATTGATCTTGACCATAGCCAATAAAAATACACTGTCTTGTCTTGGCATCAAGTTTGGACCTCTCATCCTTGGGGATATGAACAAATGCTTTACAGCCAAACACCCGCAGATGATCATAGGAAACATCTTTTCCTGACCATACTCTTTCTGGAACATCCATCTTGAGAGGAGTACAAGGTGAACGATTCAACACGTGTGTAACTGTGAGTATAGCTTCACCCCAAAATTTCTTTGGCAACTTTGCATGTGAGAGTATACATCTGACTCTCTCCATCAAAGTTCTGTTCATCCTCTCAGCTAAGCCATTCAACTGCGGTGTCTTTGGAGGTGTCATCTGATGCCGAATACCATGCTCTTTGCAATAAACATCAAATGGCCCAGTGTATTCTCCACCATTGTCTGTCCGGATGCATTTTAACTTCTTCCCAGTCTGTCTCTCAACTGAGGCATGAAATTCTTTGAAGACATCTAGCGCCTGATCTTTTGTCTTCAGAAGATATACCCACGTCTTCCTCGAATGATCATCAATGAAAGTCACAAAATACTGAGCACCACCAAGTGACTTTGGCATTGGTCCACACAAATCTGAGTGAATCAGATCTAACACATTCTTCATTCTGGAAGGAGGGGAACTTTTAAAAGCAACTCTGTTTTGCTTTCCAAATAGACAATCAGCACATTTGTCTAAGTGTACTTCATCCATACCGGGCAATACTTTCTTCTTGGCGAGGCTTTTCATTGCTTTTTCTCCCATGTGGCCAAGTCTCCGATGCCACCGTTCAATTGTATTGTCTTTCTCCATGGCAGCTACTGTGTCGGTGGAGAGCTTTGCTTCCATTACATACAGAGTTGTATGATTTTCACATCTAGCCACTACTAATGAGCCTTTTGTAAGCTTCCATTTGTCATAAATGAAGGAACTGCAATATCCCTCATTTCCAAGTTTGCGTACAGAGATCAAATTCAGGCGCATGTCTGGAATATGCCTGACATCCTTCAGAATTAATCTGGTACCATTCTCTGTTTCCAAGCAAACATCTCCTCTGCCAACAATCTTTGACAGGCCTTCATTTCCCATCTTAACAACACCAAAATCTCCAGTTGTTGTTGGGCACAGCGGATAAATAAAATAAATTAGCAGAGCAAAATATCGACACCAGCAATTTAACGTGGTTCACCCAAAACGTTTGGGTTACGTCCACGGGACAAACTCCGAAAATATTTCTTCCACTAATAAAATTAATGGGTACAAGAGAAGAAAAATAACACAATAATTTTGAGATAAACCCAAAATAGTGGCATACAAGTATTTCCCAAACTCACTATTTTGTCACTCCCCTTTTAGAAAAATATCCCAAATATTTTTCTTTTTCTTCTCTCTTACTCTCTCAATCCTTTATACTTAGGATTGGAATTGAATGAATAAACTGATTTGGCAAGGCCTATTTATAGGAAATATAAACGCGTATTTTACGCGTTTGTTACGCGTAAACCACCTACCTCTTTGAAATCCCTGCCGCAACCTTTGATTTTTTTTTTTCTTTTGCTTTTGCCTCCTTTGTTGACTTTGTCAACCAACTTCATTTCCATTCCTTTTTTTTTTTTTTAATTATGTGGGCCCCACCATTTTTGGAGGAACCCCACATCCAACACTTGACACGTGATTGTGAGGTTTCACTATAGCTTGGATGCTAATCTAAATACTACATTCTAAAAAGGAGAAAGAACTAGAATAAAATAGTTATTGAAAGGAGGAGGCTGATAACTACCTAACTTAATTAGACTCAACCATCGTGTTTCATGAGAATCAGTCAAATCAAAACATATCAATAAATAACATCAAATCCATTTATTAACATTCATTGATTTGGTTTGATACTTATTTCTTTCTTTTAAATAAAATCAATACTAAAATACTAGCTAATAATGGCCAACCTGCTTCAAACCAAAGTGGTCGGAAGTGAACATGTAAATTTTTTAATCCTAGTAATTGCAGGTCTCAAAAACACACATGACATGTGTGAATTGAGTGTTTACAAAATTTTTGACTCTTTTTCTGCTAAAATAGAAATTTATGTATGTGAAGATTTTTTACAGTAAAAATAAAAATAAAATGCAAAAATTTCAAAACACTTTAGCAAGTCTTTTTTTAAACTTTAACTTTGCAATTATGAAAATATGTGTGTGCTTCTTTGCCAATATCTCCTCTTCAAGAATTACTCTTCAGTTTTTCACTTCACTATTAACACTTTTAAGGATAAAAGTCAAAATTAATATATAATTCTAGATGTATATTTATCTATAATTTTTTTACAAAATAAAAAATGTTAAATACTTACTAGAATTTTTTTAAAAATTTTATCCAACCCAACTCACAATTTTTTATAATATATTTTTTTTCTCAAAGTAATTACAACAAAAGTTATAATCAAAATGACAATATATGAAATGAATGAAGTGCAAAAAATGTGAAAAGTGAAAATTAAAAATGTAAAGTTTGGTCTCTCAAGAAATTAAAAAAAAAAAAAAATCAACTTCTCTTTAACCTTTGTAGAATTAAAACAATATGTATTTATACCTAAAAAATCATTTGTAGCTATTGAAAGCCAAAACTAGTCGTTTTTTATTGTTGAAAGGCAAATCCAGAAATTTAGTAGAAACTAGCCGTTATTTTATAATGTAGTGGATCCGTCCAGAAAATGATACTTTCAGAAATTCATTTTCTAAAAATCAGTTTTGATCAAAAGTTTATTTTCTGTGTCTAAAATATTTTTATGCAATTTTTAAAATGTAATATGTATAAATGAATGAGAATAAGTGCCTCAATTTGATTTTACAATTTAATATCCTATTTTCTTCTATACCAAGACATTCTTCAGAATTGACTTGTCGTAATCATACTTGAAAAATCAAAATGTTCATTTATTTGACCTTTGGATAAAAAAGTAGATAATTTTTCTGCAGGAAATTAATTAGACAATAATTCACAATATAATTTATTTAAAATATAATTATCATCAAAATTAGGATATAGCCTTGAGCCAATAGTAATTAAATATAATAATAATAATAATATCAAATTCTTTTCTTAAAAGGAAAATTTTTCCAATTAAATGCAGTGCACCAATCTAATAGTGAATTGAAATATAGGGAAAAAAATTATAAAAGTGATTTTTTTTTTTCCTTTAATTAAGTGGCAATACATCTTTTGTTTGGTGCACCTAATGTAGGGAAATCAAATCCGAATCTTGCCAAATAGATTATATATAGATCACAAAAAAGTCGGCCAAAGGATAATAATAAAAGCTCCCCTAGCTTGAAATTCCATGGAGCAGTAAGATGGCCATTAGTTTTTGTAGTTGAGGCCAGCAATCCCCACTGTGTAGAATATGATACTTTTTGCACGAAAAAGAAAAAGAAAAAGGAAAACAATTCGATTCCAATTTGGTCTATTTTTCATTCACTTTTCTTTTATTAAAGAGATTCCTGTTATATATTTGTAATTTTATGGAAGAACACATGATTTGAGTCGTCTATTATTTCAGTGATGATGTGACAGGAATCATTTGCAAATTGCAATATATATTTTCATAAAATATTCTCCTTTTTCAGCGTGTTTTGATAGTCATCTACTATTATTACAACCATAAATTAAGAATAATGTTATGATGCATTAATTGCATGTTTTATAGAAAATCAAAATAACTTTTCGGATATGACAATTTTATCATTGGTCCAATATATAAGCAATTAACCATTTCCTTTATATATTGATTCAAACTTCAAAGATTTGTAAGTATGGCAATAAAGTGCAGTAAAGCTGGTCGCGGTCCTATGACTATGGAGGATTTCAAGCAGTGGCTAAAAAGATTTGACACCGACAAAGATGGAAGGATAAGCAGAGAAGAATTGGCTGCTGCGTTGAGGGAAATCGGACTTGGAAGTTTCGCAAGCGTGAGAGCTTGGTGGTATTTACGCAGTGCAGATGCAGATGGTAATGGCTTCATTGATGAAAACGAATACGATAACCTTTCAGCCTTTGCTGCAAAGTACTTGGGTGTAACTCCAGCTGTGTAACTTCAGCACTTTTGATATTTTCAGTTACCACAAAAGAATTTTCCATCAATAAAGTGTAATTGTCTATTTACAAAAATAAATAAGCTTATGGTGTGTTTTGAGACTTATTTAACAGTTTTCCCTAAGCTAGATCAAAGATGGGCAATATTGTTGTGGGATTGTTGAGTACTTGTTATTGATGCACTTCATTTGCTTGCTTAAGGATAGTTCTAACTTAGATCTAATCGTTCAAGATTGCAATGTTATTTGTTCAGATCTGTAACGTTTGTCTCACTAAAAAGATTAGTGATAGTGAAGGTGGCTCATTTATTATTTTGAACAATCTCATTCTTTATTTACTGCTTTCTATGTGGAATTTTCATTCACCAGATTTCTTATTAACAGCAATTGTTGAAAATATTTCTTTTCATTGCATTATCACTTTTATGTCAAAAAAATAATAATAAATAAAGCAAAAGGCAGTGTTTCTTTATAAAATGGAGTAAGAATTCAATGCACAAATATATCTCAGTATACACCGTTCCATCAAAATTTCATTTTTCTTTAACAATTCAACATTATATGCTATAGATACATTGCGTACTAAATCCTATGTGACAAGATGGTCAGTGGATTTGCCCAAAACCCAAATGAATTCAAAAGATATATATATATATATATATATATATATATATATATATATATATATATATATATATATATATATATATAAGAGTGACGACAGCTGTTTTGCTAAAATCATAAGTCGCCCTAAAGACTTCTATTAGAGTACTGTAGTATAATCTAGAGTTGTGGACAAGGGTTTTGCCAAAGCCACTAGTCTGACCAGCTATTTCAATGAGGTAATACGTGACTGTCTAAGGTTCATAGAAATTTTGTTGCAAATAATCCATCCGTTTTATAATATCTGTCATTTTTTAATAAAATTCAAATTTTATTTAACTGTTATTTTCAAATTTTAAATGCAATTTATTTTTTTTTTAATTTAATTTTTTTGTACAATGAAAGTTAACGCATTAGTTTTAAATTTGTAAATTTAATTACTCAATTTTATCTTAAATTGAAACTTTTTAATTCTAATAAAAATAATAAAAGTTACAGATATTATGTAACGGAGAAAGTAGTAAACTTAAATACTAAGTGTGTGTGTATATATATATATATTGGTTGAGAAATAAATGTCTAATTTTATTTGTCTATGAAGTAATAAGTGTTTTAATGAAAGCTGTTTTAGTTCTCAAAAAAAAAAGTACTAATTCTAGGTGTTTAAGTTTAATGTGTGTGCTTTAATGATGATTAAAGTATGTCTTTTGAGTTATCAAAGCTATAATCATGTGTGGAGTATTAATTATTAATTATGGTTCATGTAACTTGGGAGTTTAAGGGTTGATTTAGTAGCTATATATGTTTGAATGTAGTATGTTAATTTGTAAGACTAGAGGATTATAATATATAAATTTTTCCTAAAATTATCATAATTTAGCAAACTATTCCATAAATTAATATTGAGTATCATATTATTTCAATGAACTTATTAATTAAGAATGTCATATTACTTTCTACAGTAATGGGTGAAACGTCATGAAAAGTATGTGAAAATTATATGCGTGAATAATATAATATTTTCAATAAATTCGAGAGTATTTCATATAATTTTTAATTGCAAAGTATTAGTATTACTTATTAAAAGTTTAAATGCCGAATAATTTAACATTCGATTAGTTCATATGAATATATTAATCAATGATAGTTTAAAAGAAAATTTATGTATTATTCTATCACTAATATTATTACTATATGTTTTATTTTATCTCCCTCTTTCATGCCGTTGTACTTTATAAAAATTTGTTTTTTGAATAAAGATAATGCAGCAGAAAGCCACTTTTTCAATAACTAGTCGAGATTCTTATACGTATATATGCGTAACGTGTAAAGAAGAGAGGAAACGGAGTATAAAAAATTTGACAAGCTAACATTGTTGAACAGTGCGTAAAAACCAATAAAAAGGAAACGAGAATGGGATGCAGAGGAGGAGAAAAAGATGATAGGCCAGGGATGACAAGGGAAGAGTTCAAGAAATGGCTAACAACGTTCGACACAGACAAAGATGGGAGGATTAGCAGAGTTGAACTGATGAGCGCTATCCGAATCTTTGGTGGAAATTGGTTCGGTGGGGTTCGAGCCTGGTGGAGTGTGCGCTCTGCTGACTCTGATGGAAATGGCTATGTTGATGATGATGAAATCAACAACCTTATTGACTTCGCACAAACCAATTTCGGCATCACAGTTTCACCCTAGCTATCTATCTATATACACCCTATGGATATCTATCAATATATAAACAATTATGTAGCGAAGTCATAGGTTAGTTTCAACGTGTTTCTGCTGTTTCTCTTGTTAATATGTTAAGAATATATTAAGAATTCCCTGTGCTTTGTTCATGATGTGTAATATTTCCTCTATCGAAATAAAAATATTATCCACTTATTGAAAGGGTTTGCTACACACAATATACAATTCTCTGTGCTTGCGATTGGAAATTTGGAAAGGTTATGAGGATTTAATTCCTAAAGTATATTAAAATAACGCTTATGCTTATGCATATAGAAGAAATTCCCACTCACACACTTGTGTTAATCAAGGAAAATTAGGAGCCCCAAATCGTCGATCTTTGTCTTTTTCTTTTATTCTCAACTTTTTATTAAATTTCATTGGCTCACCAAATATTTAATTATTTTAACACGTATTTATTGAGTCCAATTTTGCGGAGTAAATATTATTTTAACACATTAATTAGTAAATGAACAATCATTTTCATACTATTAAATTTCTATTTGGACTGGAGAAAAAAAAATCTATTTAGACTCCATGCCCACTAAAATATAATATGATTAAATCAAAATTGAGAAAATAAATAGAATAAAACATTAAATTTCAAGGATCCACGTATGACGCTTGATTGACCAAGTAAATTGAATTTCAATCATTATGCCATTTTTTCCAAAATTAATTGGTATTAGAAAAAAATGTGATCATTAATTATCTTTGTACCATACTAAGAAATCTATAAATATTTATAATATTCAATTATGACTCGATGATTCATTTAGTAGTAAAACAATTTCTACTCCACTTTAGTCAACAATATACATTCACCTGCCAAAACGAATTCAGAATTTAATTTTAGTGGCCAAATTAATTATTAATACAGGATAAATACTTTCAATTTTACAAATTCAGCCGGGCAACTGCCCCAGTGCGGATCCTCCCTCTGCACCTACGGATACATGTGTGTATATATATTCCCTTCACTCATTTCCTTTTGGCTCTCCCTGTAAGATTCTCTTCGGAACTTTATATATGTTCTTTTGAAATAAAATAACTAAATCTCCCTCTTTTTCAAGAGAGATGATAAGAAGGAATATTAGGCTGATTACAACTAGTTTGGTGAATGTGCACATGGAAGGAACATAAATACTACAAAAACCTTGCTTTTTCCCTTGAAAACAAAATAAAATTAAGTTAACAAGAAAGAAGGACAGATGGTTTTTGTGTGTAATTTATTTAAATATATACACGTTGATCTTATGAATGTAATCAACAAGATTAACTATTATTGTATTAGTATATATTGTTGAAGCCTTGAAATTAAGCAGCCTCCAAGCTGTGAAGAAAATATATATCAAAACAAGAGCGCCCAAGAAAGCAGTTTTAAGAAAGATCACGAAAAATGGCGTTAATGGCAACTAGGAGCGTTCCTGAAGATGGAAAACGTGAAATGACAGTAGAAGAACTGAAAAGGTGGTTAAGAAGATTGGATACTGATAAAGACGAGCGGATAAGTAAAGAAGAGCTGGCCGATGCGGTGCGTGCGAATGGAGGATGGTTTGCTAGATTGAAGGGGAAGAGCGGTATAAAGTCTGCAGATTCAAATGGCAATGGCTATGTTGATGAGAATGAGTTAAATAATCTTGTCGACTTTGCACAAAAATACTTGGGCTTCAAAATTGTACGTTTATAGTTTGCTCTCTGCTTGTGTATTATTATTATTATTATTACACCACCCTGTATCTTCATTTGATGTTGGATCTTCATGGGAAATAAATTTTCAATTTGTCCATTTCCTGTTTTCTTTTTCATTGGAGTATTTTTTTTTTTTTTTTTATGAATTACGACATCCGGTTCGATTTTGTTATATTAAATTCATAATTTTATATATACCCGTATCTATTTATGGTTAGTGGACTAGAGTTAAGAAATAGTTTCTCCATAATCTAGGAAATGGGCATCACCTATCCTTTGGTATCATCTTTGATGAATGGAAGATGCCTGATGGATAATTATAAAAAATATTTAAAAGAGACAGAGAGAAAAGAAAAGAAAAAGACAGGTAAGGTAGCGGTGCAGCCAAGGGGATGTGCGGATGACCATCCAACCTTTCGGTTAATAACTAATAACTTAAATGCGGAACCAAAAAATTCATGCAATCCAACTGAAATATTTCAATTTGCTCAACTTGTTAAATTGGAATTATTTATAAAACTTAAGTCCATTACGATTTAAATAAATAAAATTGAGATAATTTAAACACTTCAAACATCCAAACATTAATAACATAATTATGTATAATTTGAATTTTATAATAAAAAAAATAACATTTGATTAAGAAAAAATACAAAAGAATCGATTAATCAAATTAATACAACAAAAATAATTTAAACTAATAATACTATATTTATTTTGAAAAAAATACAAAAATATTAATGTAGAGATAAAATTTAGACAATTTGAATTGAATTTTATTTATTTTTATAATTTTCTATTGGTTCACGTCTTTTGCAGTTTTTACACTTAAAATCAAACTGAATATTTACAGAATTAATAACCGCATGATTTATTTAGTTTATTGAGAGAGAAACAGCGGAGATCGACTTTAGGAGCATGGAGTGATATTGAAAGAAAATCGAAACAACTTAGTTCTCTCTATCAATAATTAAACTTGGACACAGACAAGGAAACAGAAGTTGATGGATATGCAATTCAGCATCTGGTGACTGCACGTAACAAATCACAGCATTGAATAACTGCCAAAATTGATTATCATCTCCAGATCAATGATAAAGAATGATAGTCCATTTTATATCAAGAATTATGCATCTCTTTCCCAGTCATGTGCCTACTTTAAGTCAACTAAACATATGCACTGTACAATATTTTACATTTAGCTTTTCCTAAACCATATTGCATTTTCTTTGAATTCCTTCAGAAGCCCCGATTGATCAGCGAAGCCTTCCACAAATGACTCTGCTCACACTTCTGCCTCAGGTTTCGCCACGTCGAACCTCTAAATTTCATGCACTCCATTAGACTTTGAATGCATAGATTAAGCTCTTTCTCACTCTACTAAATTTTCATCCCTATTCAAGCCAAGCCGGGTTGAATTTTAGCTAATCAAACTCCTTTGATGTCAAGGCAGTTAATAAATTTTTGATTTCCTGTTTGATGAATATTTTTACGCAATTTGGCAGGTTTCAGCATGCTTTAAAATCAACTGTCTACCAATAGGAATAATTAAAGAGAATGGATCAAAAGAATCAAACGTTCTATAGTGAGTTCCTGCAGAACATAAAGATAAAATCAGGATTACCTCAATGCTTCAAGGACAAGCTCAACCAACCTATTCATCTCAGTAGTCGGGGGATTAAGCAACAAATCTTCAGTTGACACCTTCAAATATTGATAACCGGAGGAGGCAATTTCCAGTAATTCCAAGAGTTAAAATCCTCCTGTTAAAATGAGAGGAAAAAAAAGACAGAAACAGAGGTCATTCAAGGGAAGGATCAATTAAAATTCAGACATAATTTTACAGAAAGGTTGCTTAGCCCCAATACAACTTCATGCCATATGCAACCACCCCATACTAGCCTCACAAAACAGAGAGGAATGGACCTAGACCACTTAGCTCTAAAAATCAAGTTCAAACTATTTCATTAGCCATATGTGGTTCGATCTTTTGATTCCCCATGGACTCTTGTTTCTTCAACCAAGAGTGTGGATTCACCTATGTCTATTATTGCAATGGCTGCATGATAGCTACAGAATTCTTACAATCATAAAGTGAAAAAGGAATCAGAATAAAACCTGTTCGGATGATGTCATGGCAGGGAACATGTCATGCACCAGATCACGAAGTGAAGTATATGACCTTGTGTCAACACTGCGATTTACAGCAACCTCACCCTGTACATACATTTAGAAGGGAACTTTGATGTAAAGATAGTAATGAAGGACTAAATTGTATTTTTATAAACACTAAGACCCTGATGTACCTTGGGATTAATGATGAAGATTTTTCCCTTTGGGATTCCAACCTTAAGGTAGCTAAATTCATCGGTATCTCTATTACCAAAACCAGCATAGAAAGGGTTGTAGTCTGAAGGAAACAATGCCTTTATGTCCTGTAATGTAGGAGAATCTGCAAGCATTAGCAAATATTTTTCCACAGAATATGAAAAAGCCTTCAGCAGAAATAGTTCATAGCTTTTAAAGTATAGCACCAACAGAGAGAGAGAGAGAGAGAGAGAGAGAGAGGCTTTTCAGAGTATTAAAGAGGAAGAGAGGGGAGAGAAAGAGGCTGCTAAGAGCATGCTGACTGATATAATTCACATGAACTCTCATACCACAAAAAAATTAATCTGTGGAACAAACCATTCTCAGCTAAAAATGATTAAGGGAACAACTCAAATATCAGGTCAGAGAACAATATTATATGCCAACAAAAGAACAATTGAAAAGCTAACCTCTAAGCAGGCAATCTTGAATTCATGGGGTGCTCTTCTGATGACTGAAAAAAGAAATAAAAAAATTTGTTTAATCCAGATATATATGTAAAGAAATGCATGTGTCAAAGCATTTACCAAAGTATTAGCGTAAGAATTAGCAATGTAAACCATATGGGTGGGTAAAGGTAACCTATGCATGAATTAGGAAAAATAATTCAATATCTGCTAGTTACCTTCACGAAATAGAGAAGGAAAAAGTCCATCAGGGGATATGACTACAGGACCGTCTGGTAAGGCCTTACCATCCTGAATAATGGGACAATGTTAGTCTAACAATTGAAAAGAATAAAAGGGGAATCACGGTAACATAAACTTCCCATCTACAAACAATAAGTTAAGCTCAATTCACCTGCTTAATGTTGACTAGGAATTGTCTAGTATGATAAGCTTGAGATATTGCACGTGCACTTAGAAAAAGCAAATGATACCCATTTTCCTGTAACAATTGGAAAAGTAATTCAATTACGTGCAAGATTTCAACAAAGATGTAACCAGTCATAAATCAAGTTCATGCAACATATAAACAATTATTTACAGTTTAATTCTCCCCACACGTGGTTATTAAATATTTCCAACCAAAAAAGTCATAGGTCCACATTCATTTCATTTTGAAGGCCAAAAAAACTAGTTTCGACTATGGAACTAAGAAATTTTCTTTTCTGAAGTCGTGAATGAAAGGGTGATGTGGCAAGCACTGAAAAAACATGAACTTTGGCATAAATTCCAACACAAATATGCCTGAAATGAAACATCAATATTCATAGACCTTAGTAGCCTGAAATGAAACAATTTCCATTCATAGACCTTAGTAGCCTGAAATGAAACAATTTCCACAGACCTTAATAGCCGAAAACAAATGTGCAACCCCTGTTTGACACCAATCTACCCCAACCAAAGGCATGAACTGACCAAGAACGTCTGATCTGCAACAACAATGTGAAACCAAGGAGTCAGATATGCACAGGAGAAACCCAGCCTCCATGATTCAAAAGGTAAGAAAAGTAGCAAAATCTCGATAGCATTATTGTAATGCAAGCTGACACTTACCAATTAGGAAAAAAATAAATAAAGAACATAAAGTTGGCAAGTTTTTAAGTGCATAGAGTTTCAAAAGCTCAAAATTCAGCTGGATATAAATTTAAGTAGAAACATTGCTTAGTATATTTTTTATAAATGCTTAATGCAACATACATTACTGTAATACAAGCTGACTCTATCCAACCAGGCAATTATTAGAACATAAAGTTAACAAGGCTTAAAATGTGTAGAAAAGAGATATTTGGGAAAGTTTGATATCTTTGTTCATCAAGATTACAGACTTACATATGCAGGACCTCTATGCTAGGAAAGGAAAGACATCAAAATAATTCTAATTCCTAGAATTAAGCTATTTACAGTGTAGGACAACTGGACACTCTGTAACAAAATGCAAGTTATCAATTTCCAAAGGCCCAAATTCAGCTGCACATAAATTCAAACAGAAAAGTTACTTACTATATTGTTTTAATTGCAACATGCATTCTGAAGAAATAAATAAACCCCAAAAAAGGTACAAAGACATTATAAAGAAACAAAATGGAAACCTTGAAGCTTGTGCATTTAGCAAATCATATACATGAAAGACCATTAAAAACCAGATTGATAAATCATTTTACCACATCAGCAATGACTTTAATAATAGTGAAGAATAAAGAGATAACCTACATACAAAAGAACCCCCAATGGACCTATTTCATCAGCTTCAATGTCTCTATTCTGCAGCTTCTTTACTGTTCATACATCCACAGGCAGGTATAGTGTCCAATGAAAGTAGACAGACTACTAGCATAGCACCTTGATGGCGCTGTAAGAATTCAGACTGTCTACTATTTGGACAAATTGATGAGTGAATCTATCAAAATATATCCAGTTCACCTATGTCTACAACAATTATAACTCATATAGGCATTTAGGATGGAATTCATGCATGCACTTTCACTGTTTCATACCAAAGTAACATGAGAGACTGAAAAAAGAGTAAAATTTCAACTTGTAATCATTTTAAAACCTGAATTGCATTAGAAAAGCTAAAGGCATCTTACTTTGTTATTGTCCCATCAACATCTGAGATCACTATACGAGTGTTCCATTTCCATAAATAAATTCTGGCATCAACCTGTTGAAGCAAATATAAGCAATTACTCAAAAACTTTAACTGAAAACAATAAGTAGAAGAGAAATCCTCAAAAAAGATAGGACATGAAACAAGAAAATATCATTTAGAAGAGGAAAAGTTAAATTGTAAGTAAAAAGAAAAAGGCAGTGATAAATGACCTTCTGCCTTCCCAGCATTGCAGTTGAGAATGTGAATGTTACCACATTGCTCCCTTCCTTCAGATTCAAGGATGCCAGCTCTTCAGATGTTGGAGTTTTTGCCTTTACCTTCTTTTTTGAGACCTTGGTCTTAACAACATTTTTATCATTGTCTGTAATAATATTGCTTTCTGAAACACTCTCCACATCAGAACTTCCAGTATCAGCTGGAGTTGACTGCATGGTCTTCATAGATCTTGATCTTCTAAAAGTGAAAGGCCAAAGCCTCCAGCTTCCACCAGTGGTAACAATGGCTTCTGATGGATCCCCTACAAGAGATTTCTCAACTCAGTCAACAGGTATCAAGCCCTTTGGTTCAAATATGACTTCACTTCCAAATGTAACCATTCCTAAAACAATAGGGGCAGCTGCATTCCATGGGAAGTAATGGCCACCAATTCTAACAATAAGCCTATCATTCTTCACAAATACAGGACCTAGAGAAACTAATTTATCTATATCCAGCTTTTCAGCATCAAATGCTCGAGAAGCAGCCTCAGCTCCCATTCCTCCATATAACAAGTGCCTGCAAAGAGATATCTCTGCATACAGCAGAATGCATGTGACTATCTAATGGCTGCTGTATATGGAGCATAAGGATCCCTATAACAATCAAATAGTAAAACCATTGCTACATGTTGGTTTCTTCACAATCAAAAGATATAATCCAGCAATTTAGAGATATTTTCATTTTCTTCAAGCAGAAAACAAATAATCCCTTTAAAAAAGTGTCAAATAGGTTGCAATAAAAATGATAATCAGATTATTTCTTAGTGCAGCTATATCATGTTTCATATGTGCTTCTGTGGATCAATGTTAATTCATCATCCAATCAACCTGAAACTACTGCATGCCCAGACAAGAAAAATTAAAAATCCAAAAATTATAAATCCATATATGAATTAACTCTTACCAACAGTAGGATTCGCAAAACCACTTTTTATAGCTTCTGAAAAGAGAAAATTTTCGTTAGTGGAGTGCTCAGATGATTGGCCTCTGTTTGTATCTGAATTTATGCAGCTTGTCTCTTCCTTTCTTGGAGATCTCCACTCGAAATTTGAGTCTAGTGAATGGCCTAAAGGACAATGGCCATTCTCAGTATCCAAATTGTCAATGCGAGATGTAGGTAATGATGTTGCCAAGCGCCCAACTTCTGCTCCTGAAGGGGCATGAAGTTTAGGAATAGAAATGGGGTGTGTTGCTACCTTTGAATCAACAATCAAGTTGTCTGTATCAGACAACTGATTCTCTTGGAAAAAACCTTCATTTGCATTCAGAGGCTCATTGATTTTCTGAGAGCCATCCAGAGAACATGAGGGATTATCGTCTTCGTTGGTATCATCCACAAAATTGGACACTCTCTGAGCTTCTATATTTTTGAAGTTATTAAAATCAGAAAAGAGGAACTGCTCATCCTCTGAACTCTCTGATACTGGAGCACTAACTGCTTTTGCCAGGTCACAGTCTCCATTAAGTTGATCTAGATCAACTGATTCCATTGAAGGTTGGAGCTCATTCCTTGTAATTTTGTCCTCCATAAGTACTTCATTCTCAATTGGATGAACTGAGTTGCTAAACCCAGAGACTGAATTAATGTTCTTTGGCTCTACTTCAACCAAACCAAGTGTAGGGTCTACATAGACCTTTTGAGTATATGAATCTGAAAATGGCACTTGAAGGTTTATATCATCCTGCCCACCTATTGAATAAGGAGATGGATTTGTCCGTGGAGAATAATCATAAGACTCAATGTGTACTGTCTCCAACTCTATTTCCTCAGCTTGCTGACCAACTGCACCCTGAATGAAATTTTGACCACATCAGATATTATCAGAGAGCAGCAACTAAAGAAACGAATTAACCCACAGCTTAGTCGCAAGCCAAACCAAGCCAAGATAAACATTTGCAGAGATTGAGCTATGCTCGGGTAATAAATAAGAGAGTTTAACTTCGCTTAAGCTAGATGAAATCTTGAGTCAATAATTCAATGGTTAGTCCACTGGACAACAATCCATGCTTGAGACTCTCAAGTGGACACAAGAACTTAGACCCATTTTAGCTACCCAAGCTTTATTCTAATTTAATTATGTAAAAGTTTTCTTCAATCCATATTCTAAAAGCATATGATATTTTGAGCACAATATCAGAAAATAGAACTTGAAGAAAATAAAACAGGAAAAAAGTGTAACAACAAAAAACCTTTTAAGGCACACTATCAGCAACACAAATTTGCATACATATCTTACATTACCCATAGAACCTAACTTGGCAAACTGATGTTATTTTAAAGAACAAGAGTTGTGTCATTTTGTTTTTCTTTCTGATGTCAGATAAGTCTCACAAACATAACAACAACATGATGTTGCAAATCTTTGGCATAATATTTCATAAAATACTTTCAAGAATCAGACTAGGCATAAAAGTACCATCTCACAAAGGACAAACAGGAGTCTAGTTCTGAGATAGTGTTAAGGACCCAAATTGTGGATCGAAACACCAAGCAACTAATATGATAACTCAGCTCGTGAAAGGGAGACTGAAGTATCAAAGGGAGACTGAAATCTTGGACCTCGTTAGAGAGAGCTCCGATCTATTGTATTTTCGTACTGAAAAATTCTAACTATTTTTATTGATTAAATTTGCCTCTTTAAATAGAGATTACAAGATTAGGAACATCTAATAAAATAGGAATTATAATATAACGGGAAAACTATAGATTTATTCTAATTAGGAAATAATAATCATTTTCTAACTAGAAAATAGAAATCCTCCTAAATACAAAATAAATCACTAAATAAAATCAAATCTTATTATAACTAAAATATTACTATAACTAAAATATTACCTTAAGAAACTTAAACCCTATAACCATAACAGATAGTTTCGTGAGCCCACAAGTTGAACATTTGTTAGATAAGATTCAGCTTAATGAGTTGGGTTTGGCAAGTGGAATATCGCATTTAGATTTTAGCTTGAATACTTAACTAGCAAGTCCATACAGTCAGAGATTTTATCTGATAGTGACCGCAGTTCCTTCTTTCTTGCATCAGATATTTTGATTCATTGATTTGAAGAACTTGTAAGAATTCCATTAATAATAATAATAATAATAATAATAATAATAATAATAATAAAGGAAAAAAATCAAAGTTAAATATCTTCAAAAGGTCTGAATTATTAAAAAGTTCTTTTACAGGTAATAAATAGACAGAAAAGTTACCTCAGATAGTAGCTCCGTAGTCAAGTGCAAAGTGTTAGCACAAAAATGAACTTCCCCAGGTCCTCCACTGGTGAGATATAGTGTTTCCTCAGATTGTTCTTTTGAACCATCCAACCCCATCACTGAGTTCTCTAATTTCTTGCAGTAAATGAATGATTGAATGCTATTAGATACAGTTTCCTCCTCAAAAAAGCCAAAAGCTGGCGATGCAATGTTGCTTTCATTGGAAACATGATCCTCATGAAACTTATTGCAAGGAAAAGCTAAAGACATATCCATAACTTGCGAATCAGAACATCTGACCTTACAGATTCCACCCTCAGCATTTTCATGATCAGGTTTCTGTCTACTAGGTTCATCAATGTCTTTTGATAGTTCAGATATTTCTTTCAAAGCACTATCATCTAACAGGTAAGTCTCAATAATTTGTTCAGAGTTACCTGAACTTGAGATTTCTACATCAGCCTCCTCAATAGAAATATTCTGGTTCACAAAGGCAGAGTGAGAACTGTTGCCCATTTGCACATTACAGGAACCAGCTACCTCAGCCAACATAAAATGCTCAATGGCCTCTGGCATAGACGAGTCCACCTGGATTTCTCCATCACTGGTCACCCTAGGTTTGTCTCCTTCACCATAAGATGTATCAGAAGCAGAAAACCGTGGAGCATTATCTTTCTTGTGCTTACTAGTGGCAAGGTTAGTAGTCCACTTCACATCCAAGAGATTGGCTGCAATTTCAGCACGCTCTAGTGAACTTCTCCTTGCAATGTCAGCACTATCAACACCATCTCCATCGTGATAACTATCTTGCCTCATTGACCTCTGCCCAAAAACAAGACCAAATATCCTCGACTTCCGGGAATTAGTCCTAGTCACAATCTTCTGATCACTAGCATCAATCTGGTCATCTAAACTTGACTTATTGCCATCATAGTTGCAGCTTTTGAACTTCACTGGTGTCCGGCTTTTCTGGAATTGCTCACCTGACTCATCACTAGAAGAAGAGGAAAAGGATTCACCTTCTTCTCCTTCTACCTCCCTTAGAAAGTAAGCTTCTCCTCTCTGATCAAGATGCATATGGAAATTGGCCTCAATTCCATTAACACTAATGTTAACCACCCTCTCTTTTGCCTTCAAAACCCCTTGAAATTTCCCAAACCTAACATACCAAGGCGAGGATTTGAAGCTCCCATCAGGCTGCTCCACCACAATGATATCCACAGCTCCACCAAAAGGGTGAAATGGGCCAGAAACATTGTACACACCTCTGGTTATATAGCTGCCAAGCCTTCCTACAGCATACATCTTACGATTCTTGAACTTCTCAGATCACTCCAAAAAAATTACAAAGTCTCAAAATTCAATCATAACTTAAGAATCCCACAAGACTGTGAGGCTCTTTCAGTATCTCAACAACTTCAGTTCTGATAAAAAAAATACATCACGGTTGAACAATCCAATTGATAACAGCTCCAAAAAAAACTGCTTTTTTGCGCTCTGTCCCATAAAACACAAATCAAATGAAGAGAAAACGACCACCTAAAGAATCATAAAGAAAATTAAAAAAGAGACCCACCAAAGAAACTCTCGAATCAGAAAACCAATAAAGTTGAAGTATAAAAATCAATCAGAAACCAAAGCCAGCTCGGAAAAAAAAAATAAAATAAAATCGTAGCCACCACTTCTAAAAGAGAACCCAGATAAGAAATTCTAAATGCTTCATATCCAAAGAAATGAAAGCAATAAGAAAGAAGAGCAGTTGGTGCCATAAAAGCATATTCTTTCTAAATTATTCGAATGTGCCTAACCGTAAGAATCATTATATAGCACATTAAAAATAAAAATAAAAACAATAAAAAAAAGACAAAAATATGGTCTTTTCATTTCATGACTATGACTACTATTCAACAAGCTGAAAACTGATAATAATGCAAAATGAATAAATTAAAGAAAGATAAAAGCAAGCAAGGCAATGAAACTGACCCTGCGGAACTGAAGAGAACGCAAAGAGGGGACTAAAGGTATCTCGATCTCTATTCGCCAAAGATTCATAAACAGAAAAGATGAATTTTTTTTTAATTTTTTGTTTTCTTGGAAATGTCGAGAGAAAGAGGATGGTAGTTGTTGACACGCAAGCATGGAACGTTTTCCCGGTGAGGTTTGAAGGATGAGTTAGGTGGCGAAGTTATATTTGGGTGGGGCCTACATATGATTAATAAATAAGATATATAAAAAATAGTAAAAAAGATGGTGTGTTTGATTTGTGTAGAGTTGGGAAATGGATGGGTTTGGAGGTTTGTGTTGGGTTAATGTTGTTTGTGTGCATAAAACGACACAACAGATTTCAGGTTCCAAAATCTAAACCTGAAACCTCAAATATGCTTCTCCATCTGCCAACTGCAAAATTGGCTCTGCTTCTAATTGGCTCTTGTCATGTGTTTTTCCTTCTTTTTTTCCTCTCTTTAATTATTATTGTTACTGTTAAGGCGATTCCATTGCTCTAAATCCTTATTATGATATTATTGTTAAACGTGTAGATTTATTATTATTGTTATTATCGTTACCATCGTACATGGAAATTAAGTAAAAAAAGACATTCTTCAAACTGTAGCACATGGACGTTAAGTGATTCGTACACATGTTTTGTGTCTTGATTTTGTTAAGCAATTAATTGAAACTGAATGTCAAAATCTTGAGTTTTGATATTCAAAAGGACAGATCATAATACAAGACCAACTTGTCCGGTGTCTACATTTAAACAAATTGAGATGTTTACATTAAATGGGTCATCAAAGCCGGCTTGTGGCCATTAACGTTTCAAACTAAATTATACAGACCAACTTGTTTCTGACACTGTCGTGCAATCTTATAAGATTGAATTCCTAAATCCTCTTTTTTTCAGAGTTTCTCCATTGATCACCATGTTTAAGCTTCTTCAAATTTCTAATTGCACATCCTTACAAGTTATACTAATAATTTTCAAATCCTTCTCTTAAAGTGTTTATAAGTTACATTTTGGTAGCAAGAAAACATTCATTTAAAAAAGAAACTATAAGCTTCTTTTAAAACAAGCTAGCCAAATTTTCCAAATTAAGCAAAAGCGAATTATCTGTAGCACCGAATATTGACAAGCCAAAAATCCAGAACAGGAGCCAGTACAGTGTAAAGCTTGTACAAGATCCGCAGGGTAGCACCATTCAGTCACTGCAAATTGCGAAGAATTGATAATGCATTTCTAAAGGAAAATTATACACTGATGATTCCCATGATGAGGCACTTGTACTCGTCATGAAGGCCTAAACGTATGCACTTTACAATATTGTACAACCAGCCATTTATGAAGCAAAATACAATGAATTCATTTTTTTTTTTAATCAGATCATCAAAAAATTTCTTTCATGTCACCGATGGATCAAACAGCCTGCCCAGCAAAAAGCAGAATGACGGAATTTCTGCCATCAGATCTCTGGCACATGCAACCTGTAATATGCTGGAACCAACGCTGGTATAGAAAAGCGTGGCTGGAATTCGAATTGCCAACCACAAGGAAACAATTAATAAAATAGTTCAAGAACTTGCTCAATCAGCTATCACAGGTTTGAAACTTTAGATATATTTCACTGTAACTCAAATACTAGACAAGGACCTAGCAGTTTGAAACTTGATCAGGCATTTAAATTTTTCGACAGACAGAGCAACTCCTTTCGCTGTCAAGACTTTTAACAAATAATTTTAATTCCTTGTCTGAGGATACTGTTACACCAATTTTTCACATTTCAGCTATCCTTTAAAACCAATCCTCTACCAATAGTTCCCAGTATAACTCGGAATATCAAACGGTATCCGAAGGATGTCATGAGTTCTTTAACACTAGATAAAGTTCCAAGGAAAATGGAAATACCTGAATGGTTCTATAACAATGTTGGTCAAAACCCATTGATCTCCAGTTCAGACAATGCAGCAAAAATTTCCTGTTGACTCACACATCAATGTCAGGAGGTGGCAACTTCCAGTAATTCCATGAGTTAAAATCCTCCTGCTCCCAGTGAGAAGGAAAAAGGGAACAAAGAATTAGTCACTCCATGGAAGAATTAACTACGTATGAGAAATCATGCATAGTTCATCCAAGGAAACGTCAATCCATGTAAATCCAAATCAAATAGTTACTAGCATAGGATGAAACTGACAAAAAACATAGCCTCACAGTAACTTGAGGTCCTTAAACACATCAAAAAGAGCGCAACAAAATCTAGGTTTCCCTTATGGCCATAGATGATAGCTCCAGACCCATCACATGCATAAGTGTGGACAAGTACAGCAGAACTAAACCTGCTCAGATGAAGTCATGGCTGGGAACATGCCATGCACAAGAGCATGAAGTGAAGTGTATGATCTTGTGTCTACTAGCCGGTTCACAGCAACCTCACCCTGCACATACAAACCATCAGAAGAAAAAATTGGCAGAATTATATTAATAATCAATCTGTAGTCTTGTCTTTAAGCGTAAGGCATTGGAATACCTTGGGGTTAATGATGAAGATTTTTCCCTTTGGTATTCCAACTTTAAGGTAGCTAATCTCATCAGTATCTCTATTGCCAAAACCAGCATAGAACGGGTTGCACTCAGCAGGAAACAATGCCCTGATATCCTGGCATTTACAATAATTGAAAACATTAGAACCCACATTCCTTCAAATGTATACCAAAGGAGGATATTTTATCCTCCATGAGATACTTCCTTTTCACCTAATAAAATATCTTCTCTTCATAAAAATAAATAAATAAATAAAACAATATAAAATAGAGAAGAACCAACCTCCAGGCACGCAATCTTGAATTCATGAGGAGCCCTTCTAATGACTGACAAAAGAAAATATACAAAGGATATTTAGTCCAAATTTTACAATTATATGTCACCAGAAAATTCACTAAATTTTCATAGTCTTCATGAAAGCTATTACAGCATCACTTCAAACCAAGCAAACCACCGAACCTCCCGATGCATGCATTATATGAAGACAAAATCTCTGAATAAGTCATAGAAAATTATGCAATAGATGCCGGTTACCTTCACGAAATAGAGAAGGGAAGAGTCCATCAGGAGATATAACAACAGGACCATCAGGTAAAGCCTTCCCATCCTACAAGAAGATAATATAACTTCGAGCAATAAGACAAAAAAAAATATCAAAAAAATAAATTAAAAACAATAGAGGGAGAGCCAAGAAAACATCATATTTGGACCATATTCACCCCAATTTTCTCAAAATTTTATATTGTGAGAAGCTTCAATCACCTGCTTAAGATTAACTAGGAATTGTCTAGTAATATAAGCTTGAGCAATTGCACGTGCACTTAGGTAAAGGATTTGATACCCATTATCCTGCAACAAATAAAGATACAAAAAATAAAAAAATAAATATATGACAGTGTTGTCGCTAGTCAAAAGTCAAGTAGCACATAGCCTATAGAAAACTTCTGAACTCTTATACTTCCCCATAAAACAAAGCAAAAACATAAACATAACAGCTACATCTCTGCAGAAGAATGGTTCCATATGAAGGCCAAAAGACGACTTCCGATTTGCACTAAAATGGGTGAGATGATGTCTCAAGCATTGGATGAACCAAAATATGATCTTTTAAATATATTCCGGTCCAAAAATACATGACATGCGATATCACACACCTTGATAGCTGAAAACAAATGCGCAACCCCATTTTGTGACCAATCTATCCCAACCAAAGGCATGAACTGGCCTAGAACATCTGATCTGCAACAACAATATCAGATAAATGAAGTCAAATATGACCAGAAGAAATCCCAACTCTCAGGGAAAGCAAATGCTAAGAAAATAAGAAAATCACAGAATGTTGCTTTAGAATTTCAAGGACAAGTAACATGAAGTTTCAAATCTTGATACATTGCAAGAAAGTGCAAAAGGACATATGCAAAAGATAAGTTCTGTAGATGATGAGCAATGTATTAACCACGGGCATTCGGCAGGTAGAATCATACAGTATCCTAAAACACCATTTATGATATGTAGAACTCTAAGGATTTCAGAACCACATAGATATTCTAAGATCCAACATACAGCAAAAACTACCCTTGCTATACCATCTTTGCTAGTTTCCACTTCCCTATTTCTGCAATATATGTGCTCTCTCATTTGCCCACAATGCTGTAGGAAACAAGAAACCATAATTCTTCTGGAATCCAACAGCCAAAACCACTCTAAACACTATCCATTGACTACTTCCCCATACTTTTTGAGTGTGAATTGGTTCTGAAGCAGGCATTTTGACTAAAGTCATCACATTATCACAACTGAGTTTTTATACCTTAAGTTGACAAGCACATGTTGTTCTATTTTCTGATTGAATACTGGCGGATAATTCATGAACACTTGTAGATAACTTTCCAGATATCATGTCTAAAACAATTATGATCATTACTTAACAAATACAAGAGTTAGGATGGCAATTATTTATGCAGTTTGTCACTCAATATATATTCAACAAGAAAAAATGTTAGAACTCAAAACATTAAACTTTCAAAAAGATGGAGAAATTGTATTGCATTAGAAAGGCTTCATAATTACTTTGTTATTGTCCCATCGACATCTGATATCACTATGCGAGTGTTCCATTTCCACAGATAAATTCTAGCATCAACCTGTTAAACAGCACGATTTCGAGTAATTGTCAAAAGAAATCAAAAAGAGATTATGGAAACAAAGTTGCAACAAGAAGAAAAAAATGAAAATAAGAAAGTTCCATTTACGAGAAACAAAAGTTATTGACATAAAAATTCAATGAGAAATCATTAACCTTTTGCCTCCCAAGCATTGCGGTGGAGAATGTGAATGTCACTTCATTACTCCCTTCCTTTAGATTCAAGGATGACAGCTCTTCAGATGTTGGGGTAATAGCCTTTACCATCTTTTTCATGACTTTGCTTTCAATCTTATCATTATCTATGCCAGTATTGCTGTTTGAAACATTTGTAGTGTCAGAATTTCTTATATCATTTAGAGCTGGCTGTGCGGTCTTCCTGGATCTTGATCCTCTAAAGGGGAAAGGCCAAAGTCTCCAGCTTCCACCACTGTTAACGACAGATTGATCGCCTACAAGAGATTGTTCAACTCCATCAACAGGTATCATGCCTTTTGGTTCAAATATGCTTTCACTTCCAAATGCTACCATCCCTAAAACAATAGGAGCAGCTGCATCCCAGGGGAAGTAGCGACCACCAATTCTAACAACAAGCCTATCATTCTTCACAATATGAGGACCTAGAGAAGATAATTTATCTATGTCCAGCTTTTCAGCATCAAATGCTTGAGAAGCAGCTTCAGCTCCCATTCCTTCATATAACAAGTGTTTGCAAAGAGAGATCTCTGCATACAGCAGAATGCGAGTGACTTTCTAATGGTTGCTGCATAAGGAGCATTTAAACAACTATAACCTTTAAGGATTAAAACAAACACTTCACTCTGTTTTTTATAGCAAAAACAAAAATGAAATGATAATGACTTAGAGACAAAATCATTTTTAAACTGAAATAGAACTTATTCCTACGGGGAGAAACTGTCAGAAAGATTTTCTTAAGCTGAAAAGATATTGTCTGAACACATCAACAGAATACACGCTAAGAATCCCGATACCGTTAAGTTATGAAATAACAATGACTTTAAGAGACAAGATCACTTTTAAACTGAAATGTATGTGTGTGCTCCTATTAGGAGGAAACCTCAAAAAGATTTTCTTAAATTGAAAACATATTATTGTCTGCACACAACAACAGAATGCACACTTTCCATGAGAACATTAATCCCTTTAAGTTGAAATTCAAACTATTGACATGATTTCCTTTCAGTACATTGTCCTACCAACTGAAAACAGTGCAAGCCACAAAATAAATGTGGTAAAAGCAATTAAGAATCCTTACCAACAGCAGGATTATCAGCACCATCTTTGATATCTTCCAGAACTTGAGCATCTTCCTCATTGGAATAACCCTGTGCTGACTGATTTTCATTTGCCGCATCTGAATTTATATGTTGAACCTCATCGTTGACCTGCAATTTCCAGTCCAAGGATTTTGAATCCAAGTCCAATGAATGGCTTAGAGGATGATGGAGGTCTTCTGTACCAACATTATCCATGTCAGACCACAAATTGGGTAATGATTCTGCCAGCCGTGCAACTTCTGCACCAGGGTCAGTACTGTGTCTAGGAATACAAATGGGACTTGAAATTACTTTAGAATTATCTGTCAAGTTTTCAGTATTGTGCAATCCATTCATTTGAACAAAGTTGTCCTTATTAACAGCATCTGAAGAACTTGGCTCACCCTGATTTTCTTTGAGTTCAAAGTCCTCAACATCACTAAAGAAGAATTGCTCTTCCTCTGAGCTTTCTGATACAGGACAGCTTGCTTCTTTTGTTGGGCCACAATCTCCATTAGGTTGCTCTGAATCACCAAAAGAATCCAGAGAAAGTTGGAGCTCATTGCTGGTAATTTTCTCCCTAACATATATTTTATCTTCAGTTTGATCAAATGAGTTGCTATAGCCACAAACAGAGCTAATGTCCTTTGACTTGTCTTCAGACAGACCAATTGCAGGGTCAACACAGACCATCTGAGCAGAGGATGTTGTCACTCGTACAGGCAGTTCAATATTTGCTTTATCATGATCATGCATAGACAGAAAAGATGGATTTGTTTGGTCAGGACAGATATCCTCTTCTTGATGGCTACCTGTATCCTGAATGAAACTTCTATCACTTTGGGGGACATAATCAGAAATTAGAAAGTGTAGTAGTGCACAAGTCCATATCAATTAAAGAACTGGACGAATCTAAAATCTTATGTACGTATAAATCTACAATTTATGTTAAGATTAAGCTAAACATCTATAGAGTTCAAGCTCTGTTAAGAAATAAAAGCATTATTAAGCTTGAATACAGCATATTCGTAGGCTACCTAAGGTCAAACTTGGCTCATTGGACAATCCAAAAGCCAGAAAGCCAAGCTTGTCTCTGTCATAACACAAGAATTGAGCTTCACCCTAAGCTTCATATTTTATCAATAAATTTCTTATTAGAGACGAGTAAACATCAAAATAAAGAAAAATGTTGAGGCATGCATAACATATGGACCTGTTAGTATCAAAACCTGCATAAGGGTACGACATATAGCCATCTACGCCCCATGAAAACACCTGTCACGGTTACGCTTATTTATAAGAGGAGCTAAGGCTCTTTCTCTTCCTTCCAAGTAGGCATAAATCTCAAAAAAAAAAAATGGTTGTCACAATGCTTTGGCTCCACCAAATTCTCATCATCACATCACTAAAAATGTTCAGCAGTCAGATGATCCATTTAGACATCATCTTACAGAGAGCTGACAGATGCACTGCTTAAGATAAGCTCACCAGACAACAATTTGAACTACCATATTTTAAATTTAACCTATAACATAATTTACTCGTCAAATAAGATTAGGCTAGGCATTTTACATGTCACATTGAGCTGATTTGAACATTTGTCTGTCTCACTAACAAACAGTAGACAATCAATATAGTTGATTCATAGCCCTGCATTTCATTTCAATTTTATATTTGTGTTTACATCAGTTCCCTCTACTCATTAAATAAGATGTATCTATCGATATTTTGTACTGTTAAAGAAAAAAAAAATTAAGTATGTCAGGTGGTTAAAAAGTACTCTTGCAAGGAATGAATTGACATAGTTGAAATATTAACCTCAGTTAGCGGCACAGTTCTGATATCCAAAGTCTCAGTGCAAAAATGAAGTTCCCCGGGTCCCCCAGGAGCGATAGAAAGAGTTTCCTCTGACTGTTCTTTCAGACCATCCAACCCCATTATTGAACTCTCAGATGTCTCACAATAAATGAATGATTGAACTCTACTGGATCCATTCACCTCTTCAGAAATGCCAGAACCTGAAAATTCAGCAAGTCTTTCATCAGAAGCCTGTTTTTCATCAAACTTCTTCCCAGGACAAGCTTCAACCACATCAGCAATTTTTGAATCAGAACTAGTCACTTGAGGGTTCATATCTTCAGCACTGTCATCTTGATCAGCATTCCTCAAACTAGGTTCATCAATGTTTCTTGATATTCCAGATATAACCAATTTTCCTTCCAGATCATTCTTATCTAACATGAAAGTTTCTACGAGGTCAGCTGCAATATCCGCACGCTCCAATGAACTCATTCTTGCTACTTCAGCATCATCATCTCCCTGTAGGTAACCTTCCTCCTCCAGTGATCTCTGTCCTAAAACAAATCCAGATATCCTTGACTGATGAGAATTAGTCACAGCTACAATCTTCCCATTACTTTCATCAAACTGGATAAATGAAGTTGACTCATTGCCATCATAATTGCAACTTTTGGATTTTATTGGCCTTGTACTATTCTCAAACTGATCGTCCATCTCATCACTTGAATATGAAGCATAAGATAAAGATTCCCCATCTTCTCCATCTATCTCCCTCAGAAAGTATGCCTCTCCTCTTTGATCAAGAAACATGTGGAAATTTGCTTTGATTCCATTGACATGAATGGCAACTACCTTCTCTCTTGCCTTCAGAACTCCTTGAAATTTTCCAAACCGGACATACCAAGGGGAGGATTTAAAGCTTCCATCAGGCTGCTCCACCACAATGATATCCACTGCCCCACCAAAAGGGTGAAAGGTTCCAGAGACAGTGTACACGCCTCTGGTTATATAGCTTCCTAGCCTCCCAACGGCATACATCTTATGACACTTGGAATTCTCAGAACATTAGTGTCTTATCATAATTTAAAGAACCCCAGCTATGAACCCCACAAGCTAGTGAGGCTCTATTAACTATCGCTAAAACCTGTTAAGCCTCCAAATATCTCAGAAACTTCAATTGTGATAAAACCTGGATCAGAAAAATCAAAATCCCACCACAAAAAGGATTCATTCAGTTGATAACAACAGAGTATTTGTTTTCACGTTGGGAAAAAAAAAAGCACAGATTATCAGTTCAAGATCGTATGAGCATCTTTCTATATATACGTTAAGTTAGAAACTAACTCTAAAACTGAAATCCTTCACAAGTTTCAACTTCTATGAATTTTGATGAGTATTTAATCTTTTACCGTTTATAAATCATATTAACCAATTTTCTATCCTAATCTTTACATATTTTATCCTCCTATGACTTCTAACCAATTTAAGGCATGCAGAGACCAAACCTAATATAAAAATCAAAATTAACACATTGAGACATAACAATCAAATCAAATTAACTCCAATTACTAAAGCCTAGAGAAGATATGCACATTCTCATTTTCATCGCAACAAGGCAAAGCTTCCAGTTTGATGCAATAAATATACATCAACTCTCATTGGCGCAACAATTACCCTGAATAAATAAACTGAACTATAAAAAAGAGCTCGTGTGATATCTTTGCGGACATTCCAAAAAGACAAATATCCAGAATTTTGGGGGGGAGAAAAGAGAAACCTTGAATTAAAGACGAATTAAATAGGAAAACAAGTGATTATAACTAATGAACAAGTCAATAACTTTATTCACAGCCCAGGTAGATACAAAATATGCAAATTCAAAAGAAAAAAAAAAGATACAAAATATGCTAATTTGAGGAGAAAATTAGAAGCAGAAAGAAAAATATAACCTTTAAAGGCAGGAGATTATTAGAATTGGAGCAGGGTTGAGTCTTGACGACAGCTGTAGAACACAAAGCCAACAAAAGATTGGAAAAGGAAGAAAATCGAGGAGGAAGGCGGCGGAAAAAGTGAAGGTGCCGGCGAGTAGCGGAGGTAGGAAAGAAAAGAGGAAGACGAAAATGGGAGTTTTATAGGATTAAAAAAAAAAACGAAATAAATGAGCCTTGGAAAGATCAAAAATGGGGTGCGATCGTTTGGAACATGGCTCCCAACAGACCAATATTTAGTTGGAGTTTTTTTATTATTTTTATTATATAAAATAATGTTGAAAATCACCGCCTTTCTCTAATTTAAATCTCATCCTTGTTTGTTTTTCTACATGTAATGTAATGTAATGCCCATAATTTTCCTGTTTCTCATTCCATCCTATTTATTTCCAAAAATCACTTTATTTCATTTAATTCATAAAATCAACTCCAACTCTCCTTCACCTCCTTTTAATTATTATGATTCAATTTCATTTCATACGTACCAAACATTTCATAACAATTTAAATTCAAATACTCCATTAATTTCTCTACCATAACTAATAAAATATTTTGATTTTATATATTAAAAGTTTGATTGGTTGGGAGACACTTAATTGAGTATTTTATTAGGGTAAATATAATGAAATGTTCAATTTGAATGTATTTTAAAAGTTTGGAAATTCAAATGAAATTAGGTTAAAGATTGAAGGAATTTTAATAATTAACCCTAAATAAAACGATAACGTATCAACTTTTGCAGCCACCACCTGTTGGCTTAAGCTAGCAAATACTAACAATAATTGATTTTTTTTTCACGCGTGTAACTCATTTTTCTCCTACCAACCATGTGCTTAAAAAAGATAAATTACACACACACACATATATATATATATTTTTGTCGTTTAGGTCGTTTAATATAAACGACAAAGCAAATTAGGCCTCAGCCCTTTGCCTAATAAAAGTATCCGACTCTGGAAGTGGAACCTGTTCCAAGGATCAAAATTTCAAAGTATTATTAGGGCTAAAAGGCCAATGAGTGGGCCTAACTTGTTGGGCTGAATGTTTTGAAGAAGCTTGCAGTGGCGGTGTGTCTTGCTTCCTAATTTTCTGGTCAAAGGCACGTCATCTTTGTCAAGATCTAAAAATTCAAGTTTACATCATCCAAATATATTTTCGGAAAAGAAAAGAAGTTAGAATGATGTAGATGGATTTGAATGCAGCAGTTGAATGGTTATCTTCCAGAGAGAGAGAGAAAGTAAGAAATAAAAGGCAACGTTGTAATTATGATTTGGGATTATAATGAAATTGAATGATGGGAAAAATGTAGTTGGGCCAAGCAGCCACATATTGCTGTTTGTTTGTGTGGGGTTTCCTTTAGGTGGGCTAGAAAAGGGAAAGTATTCATTCACGATCAACTTCCACATTGGCCTTTGCATCATATAAACAACCCATTCACATTAATTTCCCTTACTTTTGTACCCATACATTAGATTTTGCATGTGAGTGGGGTTTATTTTTATCTTTCCCTCCCTTATTCATAATATGCATGCATCATTTAATTATGATAAACTTATCATCTGCTCTCTTTTTTTTTTAGCTAAATGGAACAAAATAAAATAGAAAAATTCAAATTCAAACATATATATATATATAGTAATCATCTCTAATCATCGTGTGAAAAAATATATTTTCTACTTCCAAAAGATGAGATGAGATGGTAGAAGTCTATTTTCTTTTGACAGGAAGTATTTTGTTCTCGTTTATGGATCGATTCAGTGTGAATTTAAATTAATCGGACTAATGAATTTCAGATTTTTTAATATAATTGACTAAATACACGAGGGTTGTATTTTGATTTTATGATATTATTCGGAAGGCACATGCATGTTTTTTCTTTGTTAATCAAAATTATTGGTAAGAGTATAAATGATTTGTTGTACTTGGTACCTTAGGTTTCAGTGAATTCTTTCAACCTATCAACTCATTAGACCCACAAACTTTGTGCCCCTATCATTTTATATTTCTTGTCATTCCACCTACCTCTTTGATTTACGCCTGAAATTAGTCTTACTTACTCCTTTTTCCTTTTGCCTTTAATTTCTTCTTCCTCGACTTTCTGACTTATATATAATTATTATTATTATTTTTTTCAACCTTCACTTTCCATAGCATATATATAATATCAAATTTGTGGATTTACTTATAATTTAGAATTACAATTATAAATAATCAAATTAATTTGCGGACTATAAAATCAATTTTTAATAGTTTTTTTCAATAAGAAATAAAAAAATACAGATACCAAGTGTATTAAGCATTAGGGAGTTTGAATTCTCTATAGGTTGGTAGAAAATAGAAAATTCAGTATTTAAAAATATATTAGGGACAGTTGGTGCTAGGTAGAGAGGATCCAACCTTAGACCAAATGCCCAAATGATTTTATTTGCGTATGTGATCATATAAGCTATATATTTTTATAATTAATTTGAGGGTCACAGGCAAAGATTTGATAGGATTTTAATCTTTAAAGTTTCTGATTATAGGAAATTGGCAATAAATAAAGGGTGTCTAGGTAGTTGCTTTCTTCAATATAATAGAGATCCTAATTAATTTCATTCATGTTTTTGGCTTTTCATAAAAATAATAGAAAGATTAGGTATAATCATATACAAACAAGCATGCGGATGGAGATGGCTCTATAAAGATTCTCCAATTATGAAAAATTATATTAATTATAATCCCAATTACGAAATTCAAAAAACCATCCTGATTAATTATCTTTCTCGATACATATATAAGCATAAACCATTTTTACACAGGTATAATTAATTAATTAATTAATTAAAACAGCAATTGTAGTAATAGAAATTAGAAACAGAAAAATGACTCATTAATTAATTAGCATTTGATTTTATCTTCAGCAGCAATGGAGTTCTTACAATGAGCGATGGCTGCTTGAATAGCAGCCTGCAGTTCTTCCATAGTACTATCACTAGCAGAAGAAGAAGAAGAAGAAGAATTAATAGTTGCAGTAGCTACAAGAAGTCCACTATTTGTAGGAGATGTTCTCATGGAAGCGGGTGCAGAGAATAATTCTCCTCTCCTTCCTCTTAATTCTTGCTTATTATTTCTCCAGCTCGATAAATTACCAGAAAATGAATATGGCGGTTGTCTCTGGAATTGCAGGTTCTCTCTCCTTCTTCCTTTCAAGAACAGCAATGGCCTCACCATTCTTATATACCTTTTTAAAACTTCAAATCTCAGCTTTTTCTTTTGCTTCTCTTTCTCTTCTCTCTCTTTACCTTCAAATCCTTTTCTCCATCTGAATAAAGAGAAAGACTTTGGCTTGGTTTTGGTGCTTGGATAATCGATTTCGCCATTGTTGATGGAGCTATTTTGAGTGCTCTTGATGGGGTTTTGATCTTCTAATAAGTCTTTAATGGGGAGAGTGAAGCTGTCCATGGAATTGCTGGAAGAGCGAGGAGAGACAGGGAGATGAGAGAGAAGATGGAGAGGAAGTAAATGGCCATGGAAGAAAATATCATCGGCTGGAGATAAATCAATGGCGAAAGAATTATTATTAGCAGGAGGAGGAGCTTTATTGGCTTTGTTATCATGGAGAGAGATTGTGAAGGAAAATTCATGAGAAGGAGAAGAAGAAGCTGAATTAGGTGTCTGTTGTTTTAGCTTCTTTTCTTGTTCTTGTTGTTCATGGTTGGGGTTGGGGTTTGTATGATTTTGGGTTTCCATAATTCTGAGTCTGCAAAAATTCAATTTCTTGGTAAGATATTTGGGCTTGAAGACATGGCCAAATCTTTGGGGGATAAGGAGAAGAAGTATAGAGAGAGAAAGAGTGTGTTGTGAAATGTGAAGTTTGGTTTTAAAGTGTCTTTAGTGAAAATATGTAATACCCATAACTTGCTTATGATAATAATACAAAACACACTGTACTAATTTTACAATTCAATTGCGACTACAGTTCGATAAAAAATAATTTTTTTAAATTTTTAATCCGACGATATATATATATATTTTTTGATATGCACGTAAATTTAATAATTATCCTAATTTTTTATATAGAGAAAGAAAAAGGGTGTGGTGGTGAATGGGCACACTGGGCAGTATAAGATGAGATGATATGTTTAGCATTATGTGATGAAGGATTGGTGGGTCCTTGTGAAATCTAACAGCTAATTAATTTAGGGAATGGAAAGGAATTAATTAATTAGAAAGATCCAAATTAATTTGCCAACAAATAGTGTATTGGATTGTAGTATTGAACAAGTATAAAATAATAATAATACACTAATTACTAACTTTCTCTCCATTGATCATCACTATTATAATGTCTAACTATAGAGCGAATAATAAGTTATGGAACAATGCATGGTACTACACTAATTACTTAACAATGTTACACTACTAACTACTCCATTCGTTCACTATTATATATCACTATATCACTTTTGTTATTTTCACTAGAATTAAAAAATATTAATTAATTTTAAATTTAAGATAAAATTGAATGTTTTAATGTACAAATTTAAATTTAATTGGTTAACTTGTATTAGAAAATAAAATTAAATTAAATTGAAAAAAAATAAATTATATTGAAAATTTAAAAGTGAAAGATAAATAAAATTTATATTTTATTCAAAAATGACAGATAAAAAAGAAAAAAAAATACATAACTTAGTAAAGGCATAAATTTAGTTTGGTTGTGCTATAAGTATCTTAGTTCAAGTAAAATTTTAAGGCGAATGTGAAATTCGAGGTCATGTTCTCGTAGAAACCAAAAAATTGTGCACCTGTTCCGAGAGGAATCTTTGAATAAATAGTACTCCATTAGTATTAACACCTTAATGCCTTTCTATACCTGCTACTATGTTCCCATTAATCCGATAAGGGAGGCCACTAAGCTTTGTAAATTTTCACTTTAAACCCCCTAAATTCCACTAATTAATATTATGGTGAAGAATTAAGTACCGAAAATTATTGTTTATCTTTACTTTAGCCCCCAATTGTTTAACAATTTTAATATATATTAGCTCTCTAAAAAAAAGTATAATTAAAATTTTAGTTTGGTCGCAAAACTTAAATTGCATATTTGTTATTAAAAAATACAAAAGGTAAATAAATAATTAAGAAATAGAACTTTTATTCTTATCAAATAAAATATTATTGATAATTATTACATAAAAAGACAAATATATTAATAATTTAGTGAACATTTTCCAGTCAATTTCACTTTGTTTCTAATTTTATATTTTTTTTCTCTTGTAAAAACTACAAAAATTTTAATTTGACTTTCAATGTTTTTAATGATTACTTAGCATGTAAATTTTAATTTAAGATCAATTTCATCTATATATAATAACGTTTTTATCCCTTTTTTTTAATATTTTTATGCCATTCACTATATTATTGCACTCAAAATTTATGATAAATTAAATTTTTGATTTTTTTTAAGAAAATTATATTATTAGTGACGGAAAAAAAAGACAAAAATATTGAACATTATTTGCTTATTTAGCTTAAAAGTTAAATTTCAAACACATTGACTAGTAATATTTTTATTTTTATTTTTTAATTCACTTGGCCTTTTAAATATTTTTTTAATTACAGAAGGAAGAATTCTATGGCCTATGAAGTATGAACAAGAGGATTTAATATATTAGAATTAGAATTAAAGTCAATTCATTCTTTTCTTTGAAATAATGTGATGACGTGTATTTGCTGTCATGTTTTTCTCATTATCAGTGGGTATTTACGATTTTTTTTTTTTTTTTGACTCGGTTGTTTTTGTTTTTGGTTTTGGCTAAATCTTTATTATTAAAATAGCTTATTATTATTATTATCATTATTATTATTATTATTATTATTATTATTATTTGGTTTCTCTTAGCATCAATTGGCCCCAAACCAACAAATAAGAATTTCCTTGTCTTATTTCAACATCTTACTATTATTATTGCTTCGGTGTTGATATATCTTTTGGGCTTAATTATATTATAAGTGTCAGTTGTTTGGATTTTTCTTAGTCTATTTTGGTCACTTAGCTTCACTAAAGCATTCATGGGAAGTAGTTTCGAGGAAGTACAGATAGAGCATGGGATATAAGGCAATGTTTGATGTGAATAAGAAGTAAAGAAAAAGAATTACCTAAATTTGATGAGACCATGAAAACTGAGATGAGATGTCAGTAAAAGAGTTTGAACAGAAAAAAACCAAACAATTCACAGTTAGGTAAGAAGGGAGACCCACACACACGTGTACAAAGAAAGTGGTCCAGATTCCAGTGAGGGAATTTTGTTGGTTTAGTTAAGGTCAACATCTCAATCATGGATGCATTATTTTGGTGGACTGCCTCATCTTCACCGTTTAAAGCTTTAAGCCACTAAATTAATAATTATTATATATTTTTCTTAAAAGATAAGATCACAAAAGGAATTGCAAGAGCATGAAAACATGGCATACAACAAACATTTCGCACTCATGCATCCTCCATAAGATCTTTGGTGGGAACAACTTTCCCTTTTCCTCCTTTTGTCTATGGCCACTCACTCATCAATATCATCTTTTCCTCATTTATCTATTTACTCTCTAAATTTATAACTAATTTAAAATACCTAAGTTTAAAGAGCTCTCCAGTGTGAAATAGTTCTGTTATATCAAAATAAAGTTTTTATTAAATCGAATAAAAGTAGTCATATGAAGGGGAGGGAGAAAAAAAGGGCAGGAAGTGAAGAGGGTAACGAACAAGTTCCATATCTCTCTCAAAAGCAACCACACACACACGTGATAAGTTTGGTTGAATGTGAGAAAAGGATTTCCAATGAATGCACAAAAGAGCATTTGGATTGGATATTTATTTTTCTCTTTAGTTGTTTTTGTCTATGCCAGGTTATTTTGGTATTTTGTGCCTACCCATGTCCACGATCACTACTTTTTTTTGCACTCTGGACCCACATACCAGAAGCTAAGACACTAGCTTACGTTCGTGACAAAAAGCTTGTTGCTTTGATTATGGCTGCAAAAAATCAAACAACGGACTTGTCATTATTAACCAATATTCATTCTCTTCTGCAATGACTTGATAAATTTCAGAGCTGCACAATTGTAAGTTCCAATCTCGTTTGTGTCATAAAAAGGTAAAAGATACAAATTCTGTTACTCCTATAGTTGAAAGTGATTCGAGTTTTATCCCAATCTGTGCATCTCAATTATATGTGGGAGTTGCAAGATCTAATTTTTAAGGTGAAATTCATGGAATATGAAGGGATGCTATCATCGTTCGAAGAAACCAGATGAAACAAAGAGAAGCATACAGAAATGTCACAATAAGTAGGCTGGGAATTCACGTGTAGTTTGACTCCTATAAAAGCCACCAGCGAAAGACCACTGTCCACATGTTGTCTATCTCTACCTTTCATGGTCCCAATCATGTGCTGTACACAGAACATAGCCGTGCTCTAGACTGCTACTCATCACAACAAAAGGAATAACTGCATAGAACCCAGATTTCACGAGGCCTCATGTTATGAACTTACACTGGTTTTTCTTCAGGACCCACTTATATGCTGCATACATAAAATGATCAAGCTAACCTGCACACACCACCATTATTATATGGCATCAAAGGGATGAGGACAATGATTAATCAAGCCAAATTTTGTATTGCTGAAGTTCGAATTCCTACTTGGCAAATGATCAACATAATACTCTACAAGAACAAATTCATACAGCAGGCTGATTATAGCATTTATCTTGCCTGTTTGCAATGCATATCTTTTGCGTGCTCATCTATTTTGCAATGTATATAACTAATATTACACATGAAGGCTGTTACAAGTTGGTGTTAGCTCTATGAATTGAAGGACTTGATTAATGGAATACAAATCACCCATGATGTGTCACTATGCATTGGTGAGCTTATCCAAGTTCTCACTGAATCTTTGAAGGTAGCAGAATAAACTTGTTGCTTCTGAGGTCTGAAACAGATCTATAAATTGCAGATATCTTTAACTTTGATCTTCTGTCTGAAGAAAACGAAATAATTAGGAGATATCAAACTGCATCCTCCAATAAAATAGCTCAAAAACCCCATTAGAATTGAATGGAGTTAATAAAGTGTGATGTTTCCATCCTTTCATTCATGTTAAACTTCAAAACAATTGTTAGTGCTTGTCAAATGCAAACTTGATACGGTAGTCGCTAGTCACTTTCGCTGCTGTTTCTATCTGTAAAAATAAACCGATGACAGTTTTAAGAAACTTCATAAACAAAAGAGTTCTAAAACAATTCACAAAGAGAGACATGAGTTGGAGAACTGTTCTACCTCCTGATGGTCTTTTTCCTTCCATAGCTTCTTTTTTCTCTTGGCAACTTGAGCAAAGGAAAGGGCCATCCCAGGGACGTAGCTTTCTTGAATTAGATGAACCAGCATGGATTGAAATTCCCTCTTCAGGTTTGATCTCTACTTGACAGACTGCACACATGAACAATTTAAACATGTTGCAGAGAGGATACTTGGTATCTAACCTGCATTCCAACAGAACATGCATAATGTCAAAAAACTAGAAATGATCACTCCACGTGAGCGGATGTACATCCACAATAAGTAATCCATACACAAAGTCACAAGAAGCAACCAGGATTAAGCACATATTGGACAGATTAAGTAATGCCCTTGATAAATTCAAAATGCAAACCTTTCTGAAAGCATGGCTGATCCTTCTTCAAATAATTCCTCTACCACATCTGGCTCAGTATATTCTTTCTCAATTTGGGAAGATGATTCAGAGGATTTTCTGCGAAACATAGACTTAAGTACTCCTTTTACCTGCTGCTTCTTTGGTGCGGGCAAAGGAGCAGCTGGCTTCTCTGGTGGAGATATATCAATCACAATACAGGTTGTATCATCTCTAAGTCCCTTAACCTGTACTGCTTCCTGCAAAACAATCGTAGAGGAACACGAGGCATATTTGATAAATAACATAACCTTACAAAGCTGACGTGTCCAACATCATAGCGATGAAAAGAATGGGATAGGCATTCTACAAAAACGTCAACTTTATATAAGCAAGTGGCAGCATGGCATACTTTGACAATTTGTGCAGCTGCAGCTTCTGCAGGTATCCCACGACAACATTCAAGAGCCACTTCTGCAGACAAAGCATCCCAAACACCATCACTTGAAATAATAAGCCGGCCACCCGCTGTAGATATCTGGAAATTAAGATTTGTGAGCACAAGAAAAGGAAGAGGAGGAAATAAGGTTTGTGTATGAAGAACATGAGAAGCAATGAGCAAACAGTATACAGTTCGGCTACCATTCATCAGAGTGTTGCAGACAACTGACCTAACTCTGGTAAAGAAGCTATGCTAAGAAAAGCAGGAAACACTCTCAAGACAAAAAATCTAAACAGATACAAACATCCTATTAAGACACTAAAGTCAAGTGTGGCTTTGCACACAAAAGACAACGGGCATCATGAATAATACTATTCAGTTTGGCATTAAGCTCAAATATTCTGATGACTGCCTATTTAACCAAGAAGCCAGTTTAAAGGAAAAACAGTCAGATCATTGATAACAAAGTATTGAATATCCTTGAAACTTTTAGCATGGATCGTGTACTGAAGGAAAGATAATAAAGTATTATACAAAGTTAAGAATACATAGAGAGGTACTCAAGTAGAACTATAGAGTTTACAAACAATGCTATAATGAATAGAAGGATGGATGAAACGGAAACAAGACTAGTAACAAGTCTCAAGTATAAGATGAATGTGAGAAAAGGAATAAGGACAAACCTTCACTTGCTTCACATATGGAACAGGAACGATAAACTCGCCAACATCCACATCACCAATAGATCGTGAAAGACACAAACCACCAGGCCAACATCTCAAGGGGCCAATCTATGGTAAATTGATATACTAGTCAGACAATGCTTCAATTTCAAAAATAAAATTACGAAATAATTTAATTAACTGCAACCAAGTTTCCGGCCTTATTGCCATAGGACTAAGATATCATCATCTTCAAAAAGATTCAGTCAGCAATAATTATTACTAAATTTGTATGGTGTGAATTGCAAGTCAAAATTAGCTAACAACACATACAAAATCTTATGGCATATGGTCTCATTGAAATAATATGTTTCAAGCCAGGTGGTTGTACTAACCCACATATGATGCTTTTGAAGTCAGGTTGTTTGCTGAATTCAGTAAGTTTCATCATGTTCAGGTTGTTTGCTGAATTTAGTAAGTTTTATCATGTTTTAAAAATTCTTCTCGACATAAAACACAATTGAAACGAAAAGAAAATTACCTCAGCACCCCCACCAGTATTTAGTCGTCCCACCTCACCCCCACTGGCAGTAATACGCTTCCTCCTAATAAAATAGGAAAATCAAGGCATTGGTAAAAGTGGCATTTAGCTAAGCAGGTTATGAACACACTATATTGCTGACTTACTCCTCTGCATTGCATTCAAGCCTATGGTCTGCTGACAAGTAATATAAATCACCTTCAGCAGATTCAAAAATGCAGCGGGAATCACCAACAGATGCAACAGTTATGACCCATCCTTCTATTATGACAAAGGTAACAGTTGTTCCAGATGTTTGTGCTGCAAAGGTAAATCAAAATTATAAGCATCAAGTTTGCATATTTGTAACACCAAGTAAAAGGACATTTCACCTTAACATACAAACCAACAATGTAATGCGACAGAAACATGCATTTTCAACAACAGAACAGATGCAAGTGAACATTATGCTACAAAAATCAGCTCTCAGATTAATAATTTTGTTACAATGGCAGTTTGAAGCTCAATCTGCAAAATGGTGGATTAAGAATAGTGTATTACTGTATTCAGGTTGACATCTTAGGTTCAGAAATTTATGACTTGAACAACATATGCACACTCCATAACTAAAGTATGCACAGACATCTGAATACATCACAAAGATGGGGGGGTTTCCGTGACCAGTTAGCAACATATAGTATTGAATAAACATTCAATTTACTCCAAGTCACAGTAATTCATGTGTATGATTTACCACATAATTAACAAATAGAACATTCACAAACATATTTTTTATTATCCTACAACTAAAGGTTCCTTGTACAGAGAAAAAAGTCAAATGAATAATACAGCTTTAAATTTGGATAATTCTACAAGAACCTTTCAGACAAGGGGAGTTTGAAACTGAGGGATTTTTATTTTTTAAGAATTTAGCATAATGCATTAAGGTGTGAAATCTATAACTTTTTCAAATTCAAAGCTAGACAAATGTAACAGATCAGATAAAATGTTAAAGAGATCAAATTCAAGATTGATAGTGAGAACTTGTTTGAAAATAAAATTAATATTTTCAATTAGGTGCAACTTCAAATAACTTACAAACATTCGCTAGAATGACTTTTCTAATTAATATTTTGAATCTAAAAATTTGTTTGGAAAGTATCAATCAGAAATTCATCTCATACACAAAAATATACATATAAAAGGAGGGGTGCGATTGTTGTTTTCCATAAACAAACAATCAAGTCCAAGTCCACTTAATTATGTAGTTTTAGCAGCTAGGAATTAATTTGCAAATCTGTCAAAATTATTCGCTTTGCTATAAACTGTTCCCTTCCTATGAGATTAAAGCAATGGAACCTCCAATAATTTTTTTTTTTTTCAAGTTACAAGCAAGATGAGTACATAATTGCTGAAAAATTGTACTACCTATTTACACAATTTGAATGAACAAATCTAAAATCCAAATCTTTGGATGTAAATTTATGGTTTAAAAATCATCTGTAAGGGTCTTTCCCATACAAAGTTACATATTTTGACTCCTAAATGACATATAAAAATGGAAAATTTGGTACAATGAATACAAAGCAAAACCTACATGCAAAATGAAGATGTAAATTCCTAGAGTATTCATGATTATTGATGCATATGTCTGTACCTTTTGCAACAATGATCATGGCAATGGTAAAGTAGATGTTGTGAAAATATGTACAAGAGAAGCTTTTCCAAGTCATCTATAACCCAATATTATGGGAGAAAAGTTTGAATTTTCAATCCAAATTTACACAAATATTCTTCAAATTGATAATGAAGTAACAATGAACCAAAAAATATGATTAGGAAGAGACTGCACATACATCTCTCTTGAAAATCTTTATCTGTTTTCACAAAGCCAGCAACTAAAGCCCTTGGCAGTGCTGCTACCCACTCATCTCTGTTAAGATCAGGTGGAATGGCAGCTATGACATTATTTAGAAGATTCTCCTTGGTGTATATTGCAGCTGCAGACCCATTATGTCCATCAAATAACTGCAAACCAAAGCTAATCATGAGGAAGCTACAAAAGTTGGAGATTTATAAATTTCACCCACATATGAATTGAAGAATTTGGAACTCACCAATTTCTTATAAGAAGCAAAAAGTATTACAGCATTCTATTACATATTTCAAGTTAAAATCTGCTATGATATTCTTTATTCAATAGTAAACCCAGTTAGAGAACACTTGATTCATTATACTAAACTAAATCAAAATATTGAGACATCAATTATTAGAAATGTAGATTTACCCCAAAAACGGAATATGTGGTGACACCGTCGCCAACAATCCTTTGACATTCGGTCTTGAGTAACGTAAAGTCCTCCCCTTTCTTACTCTGACTGGCCTGCCCATACACAAGCTCAGGTTTCTCAATCCTCTCATTTGCTAATTCCCGCTTTAGTAGCACCGAGAGCGGGACTGTTTGGTGTTCTCTCGCAGTGCTCATAGTTCCAGCAATGAAAAAACAATCACAAACATACACAACTCAGCTACCTCTTTAAAATATTTCCAGGAACCACCTCGAATTCTCGAAAATTTTCCGAGTACATATAATCCTGAAAAAGAATAAGAACGAAAAATAAACAACCAGATTCCACATTTCATCTTCAACCAAATCCAAATGATCATCAAACACCAGCCAATTGATTAAACGGTAAAATAAAGGAGATCCTAAGAGAAACACGATAACAGATAGCAAAAACTATTTCACATTAAATTTCAGCATCTGAGATGAACTAATACATCTTAACCAATCGGGGAAAAAAAATCAAGCTCTTTGTTATCCAGAAAAAAAACAATTCCAGATCAATGTGGACGATACATCATCCACAAAGCCCTGCAAAAAACGCTAACAAGACAAATCTCGACGAATGTATTGAGAAAAAAAATAGAGAATGCAAATTAAAAGAAAGAAAAAAAAAAAAAAGACAAAAAGGAGGAGAGAGAGAGAGAGAGTTTACAGGGAGAAAAAGAGGGAGAATATTATTGCAGAGATGAAGATTACGCGCTAAGCAGAGGAGGAAGAGAATGAAGAACAATTTGGCCGGCTCTTCGATCGAGAAACGCGGATCCCAGCGTCCTGCAAAAATTCCATTGTTGAAAAGAAACTAACACAGGTATAGAGAGAGAGAGAGAGAGAGGAACACAGACAGTGCGTTTTTCTTTTAAAATATAGCGTAAAATAGACAACTTTTTCCCCTCAAGCTGACGTGGCCAAAACGCACCGTTCGTCCGATTCGGCGCCCGGAGAAGCCGTTGTCCTAAGCCGCTCCACACGCAAATGTTTTTTCTAAAGTGACCTGATAATTATCAACACAATTAACTGTAATAATTAATGTACTTACAAATAAAATTTTAAACTCCTTCCGTTCTAAATCACTTTTTGTTTTTTTTTTTTATTTTACTTATATTAAAATAATTATTAATTTTTTTTAATTTAACTAAAAATATTTTAAAAAATTAATATTCTCTTTTATATTAAATGAAGAAAGAAAAAATGATATAATAAAGGAATTAATGTATTGTTGATATCAATAAAAAGATAAAATTAAAATATACATAATAAATACTGTCTTAATTTTATGAAATAGTATTTAAGTGAGACAAAAAAAATTTCAAAATAGTGATAACTGATATGAATCGGAAGAAATAATAATTTTAAGTTTTTAAGTAGAGCTTATTGAATTAATAAGGATTAATTTCATTTATCGTTATTAAACTTATATAATAGTAATGATTCCGGCATAAAAAAATCATTTTACATAAATACTTCAACTTTTAAAATATTACTCCCTCCGTCCCACTTTAAAATGCTGTTTTCCCTTTTTTATTTGTCCCACTCTAAATGTTCTTTTCGCAATTTAAGAAATAAATTTACATATTTATCCCTATTTATTATATAATTTATTAAATATATATCACTTACTTTTTATTTTCCCAATTTAATAAATAAGGACATTCTTGTCATTTTATATTATTTTTTTATGAAATTGATGTATTTCAATTATTTTCTTAATTACCGTGAAAAAAGGATAATAGCCTTTTAAAGTGAGACGAAGGGAGTATGACTAAATTCAGCCAAATATTTAAAAAAAATATGTCGCATGAAGCATTCAAAGCATATTATGTAGATATTTTAAAATGACATGACTTAGGGCATCAACAATTTGGTATCGGATTCATGATTGTTTGACTAAAATGATATTAATAGTAATATTTTAAAATTTAAAATATTTTTTATAAAACAAAATATTTTTGTTTTAACTGAATCATTGTTAGAATATAAATTGAGGTGAGTACGAGAATTAACAAATCACCACTGCAAAAAAGGAGGAGCCGATTTCATTTAGAGAGAATTTAAAGAAGAAAAAAGGGGACAAGTTGGTTATATTTTTATTTAGTAGAGTATTTAATTTTATAATAAAATAAATATGTAGAGGTGGGCGCCGGTTAAGGGAAGCAACGCGTAAATTTGTAATTGAAGGACTTAGTCGTAAGTTTAATGATTTTTATAGAAAAAGGAAAAGATAAATTAAGAAGGGGAAGATATGCTAAAATTTGGAAATGATAATAATGATTAAACAAAAATGTTAAGACGGTAATTACGATATTAATTAGCTATAATTAGCTAAAAGAAAGATGACAAAAATTGACGTTGTTAATCTCACGTAGTCAAGTCTGGTGGGGCCATCTTATTTCAGAGCTCTCTTTTGGATTTCTTTTTTTCTAGTTCTGTCCTTACAACCTAATCCTCTGACTTCCACTTGGAACAACCGGAAGTCTCGGCGCCAATTATCTCTCATTCATGCTCATCTTATACTAGTATTAATATTTTTGTCTGCTTATTTTTTTTAACTATTTTTCTTATGAAATTTCCAAATTTTATGTTTTGCTTCAATACGTCCATAAATTATATTATTATTATTAATTTTATTCATATTTATTGACAAGATCAATGAAGAAGTAACTCTATGAAAGGAGGAGCTGAAGTAGATGCCTAAATGGCTCACAAATTTCAAGAAACGATCAACTCGTACAATGCACAGTTGAAAGTGAAAACATAAATAAGACAATGTCAATGTCGTGTATTGATATCGTATGTATGGTTTTATTGTTTTTTCTCCATTCATCCCTAATTTCAGGGTGTTAGAAAGTTGACAATGCTGCATGAAAGCATGTTCTATTTATTTAGATTGGAATAACGCTAGCTGGACAGGGGTCCAGCCTCCCAATCAAGTTCCTATCAACACCTACTAAACTTTCTTAGTCTCTTCCACATCACACCTCACTCCCCCAATCCCAAATTAAATTACTAATCGCAGTATATATATATATATATATATATATATAGGTTTTAGGGTTAAAACAGTTCTAGAACTTTTTTAACTTGATCAATATCCTCAAAAACTTATTTTTGGGGTTAAAATTAATATCTAAAATTCAATCACTGTTAATTTAATCCCATTCACAACGAAATTATGCCGTCACCCAGTGGCAAAGCCAAGATTTGCAATCAGGGGGGGCAAAAATATATATCAGGCTTAAAAGAAAAAAAATATAACATACATACTATAAATAAATTGTTAAATATAGAAAAATATTCATTAACATATTTAAAAAAAATTACAATTGCTGTTTTCGAGTTTTCATGCCCTGATAGCGATAAATAATAATTTCATTATCAATAGCATTAAATACATCTTTTTCAATATAAGTGATCAAACAATCAGATTGCTTGTTATTATATTATTGCTTGGCATATAATTTAAATGGTTTCCGAGGCAACCAGTAATGCTTTTTGTTCATATATAAGATATTTTAATCCATCCATAATCTCAACAAGTCTTCTATGGTGTACTTGCAATCAAGAATAACAAATTTTAACAAAATAATAGATTTTAACAAAATAACAGATTTCAATCAAGAATAACAGGTTTTAAGCAAAAACCTAAAATTGTAAAAACTAAATTATTAACTTTTAAGAGATATAAAATATATAAAAGCAAAAAAAAAAATTATAAAATTAAATTACTAACCTTAAATTAAAGATAAAGCTTTGCAATAGTGCTTAGTTTCTTCTCAAATTCGTCAGATTTTTCTTTAAAAATTTCAAGAGATAAAGAAGATAATTTTGTATTTTTTTGTTTGAATAGAAGTGGGAATACAGAAGGTTGTTTGATTGAAAACTTAAGAAATAAGTTAAGGAGAGATTGGTAAAAGTAAAATTTTAAGGGGGGCAAAATGGTGATTTTAATATATATGTATATAAATATATATACCTAATTACTTTTTTCTCAAAAATTAAGGGGGGCAATTGCCCCCCTTCTCTTTCATGTGGCTACGCCACTGCCGTCACCCATCCATACAATAAATGACGAAAAAATAAAAGAAAAAAGAAAAAATGAATTTTTCAAAAATAAAATTAAAAAATAATTTTAAATTAAAAAGAACTTACGCGCTAAATTAACTTTAATATAATTTGATCATTAAAATGTCTCTTAAGTCAAATTCTACCTTTATCTATCTTATTATAATGATTTCTGTTAAACAATCATTGAGTTTCGAAGAGTATTAAGATACAGATAGTATTATTTTATATGAAAACTCTGTATATGTTGGTGGACTAGTGCCATTACTCCGCTTAAATATGATTGGATGAAAACTTATGTGGCAATTATTATTATAGACTGCAAAGACACATGGGTTCTAGAAGTGTTGCCCCCCTCGCCTCCAGCTTCCAGGAATTTTCATTTTTCTGTTCCATGAAGCAGTGGACGCCCTCCTCTTAGCTAGGAAGATTTATGAGCCAGGTCATTTTTTAGCATACACAACGACCCCTGTGCCTCCTCTGAAGAGAGAGAACAAAAAATTAAAAAAAAAAATAAATAATTGGATATGTGAAAAAAATTTAAAAACATATTGACAGTTCCACTAAATTGAATCTACAAAGTTATAATTAGAATGAAATAATTTCATGTTGTATCAAAATTGACTGGATCTCAAATAAAACATGCATCCCAAGGTCGCATATCATGTGCATATTCTATCAAACATCAGTAAAGGGATCAATCAATAACTTTTTAGTCATATACAGGACGTGGACCATGTGCCAGCCACAATGTCAATAGATTGAGAGACAAGCTGGCCAAACTCTGATTCATGGAAAATTCTTAGTCCCTTACAAACCCTTTTTAGGGTAAGAAATTTGCAAAGTGATTCGGATAAGATTTAATCAAATAGAAACCAGAACATTATCTATACCAAAATTTTAATTGGATATGCTTTAATTAAGATAACGCAGCAACTATGTGATCATTCAATGTCCTATCTACGATTCAACCCACTGAGAGCAACTTTTTGGTGTAGTGGGAGCTTAAGAAGAGTTGACTTAGTGACGAGTCCATTATAGCAGTAGCGAAAAGTCTATCGCGACAATGTAGTTACTACATAGTACATTACAGACCTTGTCCCTTATATGTTCAGATTACAACTGTGTGCACTAATGTGAACCGTATGATCAAAAATAAAAAAAAATAAATGGTGCGCAATGGTGCATATGGTCAGCACTGCACATTATATTAACACTTCACTGTTTAATTTACAGAGGAAAAAAAAAAAGACAAAGAAAAATACCCCAGTACCAAGGTTTTCTGGTCTCATGAATTATGAAACTGTGTCAATCTAAATCAATGAGATGGAAATCATAGGGATTACTAGCGTGACATGAATGATAACAATTTGCATTTTGTTAAACAGCATAAATTGATCATTTCCATGCAATATCCCATCTATCTGGCGAAAAAAGCCAGAGGATATCCAGCATACCTTCAACATTAGAATTTTGTGCTCAATATTTTATCACACCCAAGCTTTTCAACCACGGGAGCACCTCCTTTAGTCCTTCCTGCAAGCTTCGAGGATTATAATCCAGCTCTGCTTTGGCCTTCTCGCAAGAATATGCCCACTGGTGCCTTAGAACATGCACTGTCTGCTCAAACAGAATAAAATATGAAGGATTACAACATAACCTTGTGACAGTCAACACCACAAAAAATGTACGTTCCAAACCAAATAATTGGGTCAGATGAGAACGGAGCATACCGGTGGACTGATGAGAGGAAGCTTCCCCACAATTCGACAGGATAACACCGATAACCATCCATAAATTTCAATCATCCATAAAGGGATGCTAAACCTGGGTTTGTTTGTTCCAGCAATGATAGCAGCTATATCAAAGACCAACTTAAACGATGCATTTTCTCCTGTGAGTAGATACCTTTCCCCTGGTCTACCTTTGTCCATCGCTGCTACATGTCCGTTGACTACATCATCAACATGACTGAAGGAATATTTATCATTTCCATAGCCTATGTATCCTGGTAAACGCCCTTGAAAGCGTTCAATCAACTGAAATACAGTTGGTGAAATATTGAGAAATACTGTTTGCCATGCAATAATGAATTTTAGTACAGGCATCAAAAGCTCAATAATGCAGCTCAATGATTGTCCATATGATGGACAAGAAGCTTTCTAAAACAAAAGCACTAAGGTTAAGGCTTGAACGATTCTGTTCATAATTGACGCACAAGCTCAATGATTGTCCCCATGTGATGGACAAGAAGCTTTCTCAACCAAAAGTACTAAGGTTAAGGCTTGAATGATTCTATTCATATTTCATTCATAATGATGTTATTGATAGCAAAATCGAAGTAAGAACAATAACTTTCAAAAATAAGCCAAAGAACTGCTCAAAGCATACTCCTTACATGGCATGATTAGCTAAGGAATCAAATGCAAATGGTGATTAAAGCAGAAATTTCAGAATGAATAGAAAACCTTCAAATTAACATTAATTGAGCTACGAATCTTACCAATTGAGCCACAATATTACCCGTAGTAAGCTTGCCTGGACCATAAATGACTCCAGGATAAACCACCACTATTGGCATCCCATCCGCCGCAGCCTGTAACGCAATTTTGTCAGCGATGGCCTTGGATTTCTCGTACTCTGTACAGAAAACCTTCTCCGGATGCACCTGAAAGATATATACAGATTAGAAATTATCAAATTCTCGATTTTGAAGAAAGTCAACTGAAATCCAGTGATTCTCGTCGCCACTACTTGTCTCTCATCGGCAACGTATCCATCGGTTGGTCCTAGGGCGAAAAACGACGACGTATAAATGATCTTCTCCACTGTCTTAGTCTCTCTCGCTGCCTGCAACACGTTCTTCAGTCCCCCTACGTTGACCTACAAAATTAGACACGAAATTTGTTTTCCTTTCCCTCATCAGCTCAATGATTATAAATCTTACATAAATAAATTCGAAAGCAGACGGTTATACGTGGTGGTGTGCTCACAGAGATGAAGTTTGAAGGATCCGGCAGCCAGGGCTCAACAACGGCGGCGGCATGGAATATGACATGGCAGCCAGAGAAGGAATCCAGAAGGGAACGGTAATCGGTAACATCACCATAGGCAAGCTCGAAAGCCCCGCCGGTGTAGGGAGACGGCAGCGCAGAGAGATCGCTGGTACGACGGACCAAGGCGCGGACGGAGTGGCCTTGTTGCAGCAATGAGTGGCACAATCTTCCGCCTAAGTAACCGGAAGCGCCGGTCACTAGTACTTTCATATTCGCTTACAGGGAAAAATATGTGCAGATGGAGGCTTAAATTAGCAACATAACAACCCTTTCAGCAATGGGAGGCTGAATTCAACCTAGATTAACATTTCTTATGGAGTAAGATTACTTGAATTAACTGTAATTAAATTCAGATTTCACGTACTCTCCAAGCATTTTGGGATAGAAATTGCAAGTTTGACACGAACGACTGACAACTTGCGTAACTTAAAAAAGACACTGTACATTTGGTTAGAAGAGAGGCCACAAGATCATGGATAGATCCATCCTTATTCTCCTACAATTACAAAACAGCAATTATAACAGATTTCACATCTCAAGATCTTGCTACTAAAAAGGTTATATGCTTATTACAAAGCATTGCCTCTTTAAGCCCCTCCAACTCCAAGCCAAGTCTTCAAACAGAATACAAATCCCGCATATTCACATGCTTATTGCTATGTTAGTGAGAGATTTTTACAATCTTGAACGACGTATGCATTTGATGGGATTGAACGGGCCATTCCTCCGTGATGAGGTATATGGTTGTCTACTCAAGAATGCTGATGATTTTATATCCCAATCTTCAACATTCTTCGGAACACAGACATCAAATAGAATCTGACCAAGAACTCCATGAGCATTAATACTTGGAAGACTCGGTAAGTGAATCAATCCTTCCTTTTGTTCATCTTGCAAGGACCAGACATCTCTGCCTTCATAGTACCCCACTGAACTTGGCATGTAGAAATGGTCACTTGGCTGGATGGTTACTCCCCGGAAGCTCTGGTTTGGGCCTGCAGCTGCTTTTCTCAGATCATACATTGGTTCGGAAATTTCATCATGTGCCCCAACCGCACCCATTCTTTCCCCTTCAAGTCGACGAATTCTTTGAGAGTAAACTGCAGCTGCCTTTCCCAGAAGCTCAGTCACAACAGCCTTGTAGTCAATTGGATAAACCCGAAAATGACCTACAACAACAAATGAATCACGGGGAGAATTTTAATAAGTCGATATGAATGTATCAAGAAGGAATGTCAAGCCCTTATGACAATCCAAATAAAAATAATGAAAGAATAGCCAACAAAATTCAATACATCATTTATCATGACAACATTTTCTTTTCTTTTCTTTTTTAGGTTGTATTGAATGATTCTGCTCCTTCCAAAGATGCAAAGCAAAAGCATAGATATTTGATCTCTAATACAATGGAGCAAGATGCAGCAGTCAATAACCAGTATATATCCAGTGCAAATTCTCGACAGTAAAATGATTATCATCAACCATGATTACAAGACAATAAAATGCCCTACCAGTTTAACATTTTAGTAATCAAAGCACCATTGAGATACTTTCTTCAGGGATATGTGAACAATGGCTTAATCTCACATCACCAATCTCATTACTTATTTCTGCTCAATCATCAACTTAAATTTGCATAGCAAAAAATCAGTTGACTTAGTATTTTCTCCAATAAGGCCAACCTTACCTGATCTCTTAACAATTTCAGCCAGAATTTCAATATAACAATTATGGAACTTTAATATTATGAATAACACTTGGCTATACAACTTTCCTATTAATTTCTGTATTTAGATTTTAAAATTAAAAATTGGCTACAGAGCTTCCCTATTCATTCAACATATCAAGATTTTTGGCACCACTACAAGAATTTGTTAAATGATAGCCTTTTGAAACAAAAACCCCAGTTAAAATGATTTTACAGACACATAATGAAGTTAGCAACTGTGCTAAAATTCAGTGATAAGTTTGATAACCTTGAATAAAAATAAATCCTATAAAAATGAAGTCATGATTATATAGCTCTTGAAATTTACAGACCTACGTGAGGAGAGCCATTCATTGTCACAAGTTTTACGTCAGCACCAAGTTCTCGAAGTCTTTGAGTGAAATTGCAGATAACTTGATATGAGGCAAGTTCATCACTTTCTGAACATATGATGAGATATGGTGCCCCCATGCTCTGCAATAGAACGATACCATGTTAAAGCAGAGAAAAGCAAAAAACATTGTACAGCAAAAAGCTCTGATATACTCACAACAGAAGAGTATAGAGTCTGCCAATACTCAGCACGCTGTGATTCAAACCTGTTGAGGAAGAGAGCATCCAAACCATTACTAATGCCATTTGCCATCCATGATAGTACTTTCGGTGGATGTGGCATTTTGAGAACAGATGGATGAACAACAAATCGTCTCCCCACATCACTAGTAAAATCAACTGGACTAGAATCATAGATATGGCCCGAAATACAGTCCCTCAGTAGTCGGCAATCATCCTTTTCATGGAATAAATAATTCCAAGAAAAAAAAAAATGTTACGTGAACAAATCATAAGACACCAACAAAAGCAAGAAATCACATTAACCTCACACACAAAAAGCTGTCATCTTCATAAATTCTAATATTCTATAGCAACTAGATAAGAAACATATCAAGTTGGGAGCCGAGGTTGAAGGAAAAACAGTGACTATTCAATCATAAAAGAGTGACATACCAAATTCAGTTGTAATTCACACTTTCCCTCGATGATCTGCAATAAGAAAATGAATTTATTGAGATATCCATAGGAATCCCAATATTAACATTCAAATACAGACGTATGAGGTAGTTTACCTGAAGAACCTTGTACATGCAGGCTTTTGGACCTCCAGAAAAAGACGCAAGGACTAGTGGGCAAGGCCTCACCTTTAGCTCCTAAACACCCAAAAAATGCAATTATTAGATAATCAAGCGTCAAACTTTAATAAATGCGATGTAAAAGGGGCACAGGAGTTTGGCTAACTGAATGTACCACAGATAGAAAATTCCTTGCATAAGCGATTGGCAAGAGAAAAGGTAATAGAGGATAAGTAGGAGTTCACCGGTTCAAAGTGATTAATCAAATATGTAGAAAGAGTAAGATGCATGTGTTTACGTGTGTGTGCACATGTATGGGCAGGAGAAACACAAGAACCCAGTTTATGGATTGTGGCAATGGACATGAAGTGAAAGGAAGGGGACACAGCAGGGAATTCCATCAGATAATGCCAACATAAACGTGCACACACTGAGAGAAGTAAAAAGGAACTGACCTCAATAAGTTCATTGAGAAGATCATATGCAAGAGCTTCAGCCTTTTCAGGAAAGAACCTGTGCAAATCAACAAACATTAGGCTCCATGTCAAAATTAATGTCTCCCATGTAAAGATAATTTCCAATAAAAAATTCCATTTTTTTTCAGCCCAAAATTTGAAAATATTAGGGGCCACAATGTTATTCACACAGAATTCATGAGTTAACTTTTGAAAATAGCAGAGAACATCAAATTGTTTCACTTCTGAAAATTGTAGGGAACATCAAATTTGCAAAAGTGAAACTAGAAATCACATAATAGCAACAAGAAAGCAATCAAAAATTAATCTGCACATGTTGCATAAAGAAGATGTAGTTTGATTCCGAGATTTACTAGTGGATAATAGTCCAATACCATGTCCGTGGAAAAGTTGTACATAAGCTGATCAAATAATATGATCTTAATGGTCGCTTACAGCTAAAACTAAGAAGACAATATGGCCAGGCAAATGTATTGAAAAGTACAAGCATAAGATATCTCATCATTTGCAAGGTAATTAACTAATTCAAAATTCCACTACCTGTAAATGGGTAAGCAGAAAAATCACAGGCAAAACAAATTATGATGATAAAACAGGTTCATGCCCAGAAGCTTAAACACCCTTATATAGGTCCCAACAACTGCATTCCAAGATATGAAAATGGGCCCAAAACATGCTCTCATTCTCAACTATGCAAGAAAAATTGTGTTCATTCTCCTCAAGGAGTCTATGTCAATTACTAGGTTGTGAATATGACATTAGCTCTCAATCTGAAAACTAGTAATTCAAAACAATTAATTAGAGGGGAATAAATTTATAGGCAAGAAATGAGATAAAATGCGAAATCCAATGGCTGACTAGGTATCGAATGGTATGAAAAAATTGTCAGTAGACTCAAGAATTTAAGCGGAACTACAAAAAGAGAGGAAAGAACAAAACTGTATTGGAAGAAGACCCACATAACACGGTTCCACTTTGTATGAAAAAATTTTAACAGCAAATCTAGTATGTAAGAACTGTAAAAGCAAGGAATTCACACATTTGCTTCATATTAGTGAACTATCCAGGAAAAATTCCGAAATCCCATTCATAAAACTCAGTAGCCTATTTCTAAACATTAGTTTACCGTATAAAATGATATCTATAAGCAGTTTTTACATCAAATTCTATATCTTAAAATTACTTGTTCCAGCATCCAAAAACATAGGCTGTCATCAGAATATGTTTCTAGCACCATCCAAAGAAAGTGTGTTTAGTAAATCCACATGCCCATTCAAGAAACAACATATAGGAAAACGAAGAAGCATCTTTGACCAGTATATTAGAAAATCACAACATTTAGCCAAGCTATAAAAATTTATTTCGCACAGATTCGCCTGGACTACAAATCAGAATCATCCTCAATTAATCGCACAGATTCCCGAGGAACAATACCCAGAATCATATTCAAATAATTACCAATCAAAGCGAACAATCAAACCAGGAGTTCTTTCTCTATTCACACTCAACAACCGATCCCGTAAATTCGTTCAACCCAAATCAAACCCAGATTCAACATCATCAGACGGTACATAAAGATAAACTCGTGCATAATTGAAACTTACGAATTGAGAAATTGGGAGTGACAAACCAGGGAGCTCCAGCCAAGAGAAGAGTAGAGTTCGAGATAGCTATTAACGTGTCTCTCTTGGCTGAACATCCAAGCAAAAACCACCACTATCCCTTCTTTTTTGGGTTGCTTTCTCCCCCAATAATACTTCCCGCCGAAGCCCCACATTTTCCCTCCTCTATTCCCAAATTAATCCGAAGTTAAAATACAGCTCCTCGATTTTCTGAAACCCGATTCCGATGAACTAACAACTTCGAATAAGAAAAGCGAGACCAACAAACAAACTAAAATTCATGGAAGCAAATGATCAGCCTCTGCCCTTTATCGCTCGACTGATTTTTCTTTCTTTTTTATTTTTTTAATCCCAGCTTTTCATATTGGGACAAAGAGATTTGGAAAGCAAAAACATTAGGGCCTTGGATTGTCTGCAAAAATCTCTAATCTTATTTCGCTGAAACTGCCAGCTGGCACTTTGGAAGTGGAACAATTGGGTCGACGTGGAATATGAAACCTATGATTTTGTGGTGTTGGTTACGGATTGGTTGAAATATCTAATAGCTGTCTGTGACCGAAGCCTCTGTAACCGAGTCGAATAGTATGCCGCATGTGAAGCGGCCAAGCGATAGCTAATTCCTGAAAACTGTGCGCGTGTTTGCCATACTTGTTTTTTCCTTTATGT